>OZ035883.1:41571682-44521218 GCA_964034835.1 Muscina levida | reverse complement strand
CTTTTGTGTTAAACGTCACGTATCGAGGTGACATTAAAATGTTACACACCTACATAGACGGACGTTTTTGATGTCCTCTCTAATCGCTGCCCAAAATGGCAGTAAGGAATATCAAAATTGTCGAATCGTTGTCATTCGCAACTGAAATGATTTGCATTTATGTATTAAATGCCGTCTGGCATTTTAGCTTTCGCAGTTCATGCTAACTAAATGACCAACTTTGAACACACAAATCTGAACCTGTCTGTAGTTATTGTTTTGTCGTCGTTAACTTCTCTACTTTGTAGATTTTCCTTTGCATCGCCACTACGAGGACTATAGCAGCCAAAGTCCTGGCTATAGCATTCACACAACGAACACGGACAACAATAATGACGATGACAACGATGACGATGATGATGACGAAGATTACTCTGTGTCCGTGTCGGCTATAATGCAAAGACGTGCCAGCGTACGTGGTTATCGCCGTAAAAGCAGCAGCCGCAACTCTAGAAGAGCTTCCAGTCCAATGGATCACGTTTTGGATAATGCAGAGCGTAGACGCTCTAGCGTTTACACAACAAGTTCAGGTATGGGACACAAAAACAAAAGACATACATACATAGATAGCAGTGATATAAAATTAAAACAAATCACAGTAAATGTGTTGGAACACATTCATGAATATTTTAAGTATAAGTGCAGTTACGGTTGATTGTATTTGGGGGTATTTAAACTTTATGGAGTGATAAAATTACTATGTAAGATGAGGAGATATTGGGGTTTTTTTTGGAATATAAGGACATGTGCAAAGTGTTCCAGTACATATTTATAAATAGAAAATATGTAATGTTTTTTGAAGGAATAATTTCCAAGCACTTGTCCTGATAGCAAGTACTTTGGTTTAGTGTTCTGTGCAATTTGGTTATTCATTTTAACATAGGATGTAAAATGCTGCAAAGTTGTATATTTTTATTTTCCATATTGGAGGCTATCAAAAACTATTTGTTGAGAATGTTGTCAGTTAAAAGCTCCACCTAGCTAGTGTTATGGAACTGAGACCCGACAAAGGATTCGCAAGTAAAATCCCAGTAGGAAAAAAATATTAGTTCGGAACTAGTTGTGTAGTCGTTCTACATAGAACAGTGAACTAGTTCAGCTTCCATATAAACAAGTATCTCATATAACACGTAGTTGTCCTAGGCTTGTGTGGGACTGGCCGTGGCATGATGGTTAGAACACGCGACTACCATGCGGGAGATCCAAGGTTCAACTCCTGGCTCCAGTCATCTAAATTATAAAAAAATAAATTTGTTCTTTCATTACCGGCTCCCTTGATGTTGTCGTCAGCAACTTCGCAGTATAAGTGTAGTCAATCGGCATGTCCAGTAAACAATGACGTTCGCATTCGTCGATAAACAAGTAGGTGCCGTTAGTTGTGAATCTAAAAATAGAAAGCGTGTTAATTCACAACAAAGTTTTAAGTTTTGTCTTAATCTTGAATTAGAATAGTACCAGTTTAAAAATTCAAGTCTAGTATATGCCGTAAGTGACGATTAACGTGATACATGTATAACAGGAAGTATGTCTTAAATAACAACATTATTTAGAAATGTCACCAACCAGGACTACAAGTTTCAAACAATGAAAATTATCTTTGAAAAAAACATTTGGGCTGGCGGTATTCTTACTTATTTGTTTTCCTTTTGTAACCCATTAATGAAATGTTGAAGATCTTCTTGAACTAAGGGACCGATATTTTAATGACGATTCGGAACTAAATATTTACTAAAAAAAAAATGTAGAAAGCTGCGATAGATCTTTAACCCAAGTCAACTGCCATGTAGTCGCTTTTATTAGCCATTTTTCCGCGGTCAGTCCTAAGGTCAGGATATAGGATCCCTTAATCTACGTAAGATATCGGAAAGTTTGTTAGTAACGTAACAGAACCAAATAGCTACAGGATAAAGAATTTTTCATTCAAATTCTCCCACGAAATATTAATCCAATTGAGTTATCGGTCAAGACCCAATAGGGTATATAAAGGGTTTTCCAATGAGAGGTGTTATTGTGAATGGTCCGCTATTTCGGTAGCTGTCACTTTTGAAGCTTTTATTCTTTGACATTTCACAAGTAGAAACTACGCCATTAGTAAAAATGGAAAGAAACAAGCTTCAACAACGCATTGAAATTATTAAAATTCACTACAAAAATAGGGAAAATCTTGTAGTCACAGTTCGCAAAACTAAAGCATTTTTTGGTCGTCGCTCAGTGGGTAAATTTTCTACCTGGGCGGAAAAATTATTTGAAGCAAATTTATGAAGCAGAATGTTAGAAAATTACTCGATAAGGCGTAAAAAATAATAATATGTTAACATTCGGGGGGTAGATGTTACGACCGTTTTGATACAAAAAATGGTTTATATAAAAATTTATGATTCCAAGTATTTCCCATATATCTCCACAAGGATGCATTTTAGAGCCCTACCTCCCTATAATTTTTTATTCGTCTGGGTACCCTCTAACAATAAATGCATAGAGATATAGGACATCCAGTATGTTAACTATAGTGGTTCAGTAAAACCGGAGAAATTGTGGTATATTCTTCCACAGTAGGTAAATGGCTATAAAACACAAAACCGCAAAAACCCAAAAAAAATTTTTTTTCCATCTGAACAATACGATGTTAAAGATTATATTTAATCACAGTTTGAAGGGCTGAAAAGTGGTGATGCATAACTTTTTGTCCATAGTTAGATTTTGGTACCCATTGAAATTAACAAAAATACCATATTCGTCAATGCTGCTTTACTAGTAGGAATTTAAATTATGATTTTATTTAGCTAAGTGGATTAAATAATATTAACCTGCTTTATAATTTTCCATTTAACTTAAATGTTTAAACTAAACACACGCCTTCGCACAGCCTGCTAAAATTGTTACTTTACCTTAACGCACCAAAGTAGTAAATGCACAATTAGCAACAAGTAATTTTGACAGAATGTAGAAAACGAATGTAAGCAAAATGGAATGAAAAAATAACAGAATCTTGTTAAGCATTCTGTTCTCTTTTTTGGCCGTCCAGATCGTGAATTTACCCCTCTGTGCGTCGTGAAGCACCTTGTTGGACCGTAATACAGAAATTGGTGGAAAAATTCGAGCTGTTGGGACAAGTTAGTGATGTGAATAAAAAACTTCGTGCACGTCGCTCAAAAAATAATTGAGAATATTGCAGCTGTAGCCCAAAGTGTGAAGAAAACTCAGGTATGTCCATTCCACGTCGTTCTTTGGAATTGGGCATTTTACAAACGTCATTAAGCCGTATTTTGCATAAAGACTTGGGTCTTAAGGTTTTTAAAGTTCAGTTAACGCAAGAACTCAAGCCGGCCGATTATCAACAACGTCGTGTCTTTGCTGATTGGATTCTTGAAATGCATGAAAATGATACGGTATTTCATCGAAAAATCATCTTGACTGATAAGGCCCATTTCCACTTCGGTGGCTACGTCAACAAGCAAAATAGTCGCATCTGGGGCTCGGAAGGCCCTAGAGTTATTGTTGAGGAGCCTCTCCATCCTCAACGTGTGACTGTTCGATGCGGTTTATGGTCCTTACTTTTTTGGAAATAAGGTTGGATCAACAGTTACGGTGAATGAATTGCGCTATCGAGAGATGATTAATGATAATGTATTGAACGGGATAACGTTTGCTTTCAACAAGAGCGCAAGGCGCAACATGCCACACAAGCAACGAAACCATTGATCTTTTACGGGAAAAGTTTCCGGACCGTGTTATCTCGCGAAGATGTGATTACAATTGGCCACCGAGATCTTATGATTTAACACCTTGCGACTTCTTCCTTTGGGGGCCACGTGAAATATAAGGTCTACGCTAACAGCCCAGCGTCGATTCATGACCTCAAAGATAAAATTCGTGAGGCTATTGAGGACATAGGGCAGCCACTTTGGGATTTGGTTATCGGAAATTTCAAGAAAAGGATATTGTCTTATAAGCGTGCTCGTGGTAGCCATTTGGCTGATGTTGTTTTTCATTATTAACGGCTTACCTTCCTCTTTATTATGAAATAAACTTCCGATCATTTATCTCAAAAAATTGAATTTTTCTGTGAATTCCAAAATAACACCTCTTATTGGAAAACCTATTCCAACTATTTCTCAATTACTGAAAACAAAACCCCTAATTCTGATGGTCTTGACCAAAATAGCAGCATAATGCGCCTGCTATGATCACTGTTGCAATGGCTGTAATGGGATATCAAAAACCACTCTCAGACAAGTTCTGGTATGATGAAGACTGTCGCTCATTATCTGAGAAAACGATGCTGCACACAAGGCAACACTGCAGCCAATAGTAACAAGAGAGACTGAGCGAGAATACCTAAAATAATAGAGGTGACTTTAGATAAATCTACCGAAAGCTACAAAGTAAAGAAATGGAACATGGATCTCGACCAATGAATATGATGATCTGAGCTGCAAATATGGAGGGGTGATTTTTGAACTCTGTTCGTGGCCGCTGCCAGCACAAATAAGAAAATCAAGTCAATCGAGAAAAAGCAATGGTCTGCCATGCGATTTCTTTAACATCATAATGGAGATAATAATGCGAAAGGCTGCAGTAAACTAGACTGGTACCATCTTTACTAAAAGCCTTATGCTGCTCACGTATGTGGATGATAAAGATATCATTGGCCGAAGACTTTTAGATGTTACTGCGGCCTTTTCAAGCTTTGCCAACAAGTTGACAAAAGTGGATTTGGTGATAAATGAGCATAAAAAACTTAATTTCCTTTTACACCCCATAAATAAGGTATGAGATAGCTTTTCGCGTTATTGTCAATCAAAACGCTTTCTATTTTAAGACTGACAACAAACGTTACCTATTTTTATGGAGACGAATGTGAACGTTTTTCTAGACATGCCGATTTACTCGACACTATACTGCGAAGTTGCTGTCGACTTCATCGAGGGGACCACCGATGAAAGAAAATGTAAATGAGTGGAGACAGGAATCGAACCATGGATCTCACACATGATAGTCGCGTTCTTCTAAACATCATACCAGGATAAAACCAAGTTATTTGTTCCGATGAACAAAGAGTTCACTCGTTTGGGACTCAGCGTGAACGATGCCAACTATTACTTTGAAGTACATTGTATATGATTTTGTCTGCCTTGGCTCTGTCGAAAACAAAAATAACAATGTCTGTCTGGAAATCAAGAGACGAGTATTGTTTGTAAACCAGTGCTATCATGTACTTCAGTGTCCTAAGAAGTAGTAATAATATTATTTTTTAGAAGGTTATGTTTTGGTAGGAAGTTTAATTCCTGTGGTAATATTGATATTGATGCAACCCTAAAGTTTAAGAAAAGTATACCTAACCGTCACCGGTTAGGTATATTTCAAATATGCTAACTCAAAAAGTATGTATCTATGTATGTATCTCACACAAAAGTATTACAGAATACGTGTATTTATCAAATATCATAGAATAGTCGGACCAAATTTATGTTATTTTTGTTACATTACATTCATTCTTCTTAAATTTAAATCATACCAAAGTTCTACGACAAATAATTTTCACCTTTCAAAAAAAAACATTTCTTTTCCTCTGTTCTTTTCCATCCTACAGATGAGGGCACAAATCAAGAATCAACACAAGAGCAAATATTTGAAAATATACGACTCCACAAGGAGGTAATACAATCCGTTAAACTTCAGCCATGGCCTATACGTAAGAAACTTAAGCTAGTGAGACAGGTAAGCAAAGAACTTAAACAACAACAACAATCCAAAACCTAAAACATCTTCAACAACAATAATAAGGTAAACAACAATCTTTGCTATACTCGTATCCACAAAAGCCAAGTTGCAGCAGTAAAGTCGTGCAGAAACAACAGTGTGTTCAGGAAATTCTTGAACAGAAAAAAAACGTCTTGGCATTTGTTGGGAGTGAGAATGAGAATGTTGTTGATGTTATAAACGGAATATCTTAAAATAAGGGCCAGTTGAGCGGTGCATAGTTATAAGGTTTCAATGATAACGCAATTGCATTGGTGTTAGAAGTAAAAATGTAAAATTGATAAAGCACTTATCAGGAAGGCTCTAAGTCTTCAACGTTTTCTGACCGAACACAACCTTTTGTTTCTTTACTGGAGTTAGAAGACGCAATCTTTTGCTGAGAAATGTAATTTTTCTAATGTTTTCGCTTTAAGAAGGCCCATAAATTAATTTCCAGTATGTCTCGTCGGAGTTCATACTCTTCGGGGTAATGCGACAGCATGAAAAGGCCAGCTCCAAAGTTAATTTTTTAGAGAATGCAAAAACATAAACAATTTTGTTGTTGTTGGATGTGAAAGCGTCGTTTTTGATTCTCTTTCATTCCTCATATTCGGTTTTTGGATTATGAACCTTTAAGTACATCTGCATCGATATATAGTGGTGCGTATAATTTCTCCCCTCCAGTGTATTGTGTGCTTATGTGCGGTCGCACAAGAATCCTCACCGCTGTCGAATTGTACACGGTGACTGTTTTGTACTCTCCCAACTATCGTGCTCTCATGCTCTCTTAACAATGGTTAAACACTAAATCTTTTTCTGTATTCATATCTGTTATTGTGTCAAATGCAAAACAAGCATGTGTGCTAATGCTTTCATAACACTCATGCAGATAAAGACTGTTTCGAATCAAACAAAACTTTCAAGTACGAGTGTACTGCCGATCGTGCTTGTGCGAATGGAGCATTTACATCCATCCTGGCAACATGTCCCAGCCATCGTAGTAGTTGCTTTCTGACTCTTTTAGCTACGTCGATGTCGTGGTAAAGCTAAATTCATCGTCTCCCTCAAAACAATAATTGTCAACGTTCACGGTGCGTCCCCATCGAGAGAACTCTTTGTTCGTCGAAATCATTATTTTTGTCTTGTCCTCGTTGACCTCTTAAACCATTTCTGCTGACTCCTTTTCTAGTGATGAGAAAACTTACATCCCGCAGATTACGGCAATGATGTTTATATCATCGGCATAGGCTAGTGGCATGTGGCTCTTATGGAATATGGTGCCAACCATGTTGACACCAGCCTTTCTCATCACCTTCTCCATAACTATATTAAATAGTGCACAGGACAGGCTATCACCCTGCCTGAGACCTGTTTCGGTGTTGAAAGGTTCAGAATGATCCTTATCAATCTTAACCGAGGATTTGGTGTTTTCTATGGTACATGTGCAAAGTTGAATTAGCTTTGCAAACTCATACATGGCCTCATATAGCCTATTCCTTATCGGAGAGTCGAAGGCAACTTTGTAGTCGAAAAAGAGGTGATAGGTTTCTATCTGCTTTTTATGAGTTTTTTCCAGGATTTGTTGTAAGGTGAATATTTTATCCGTCCTGGATGTACCAGGTCTAAAGCAGCACTGACCTCGCACTGCGAGGTTATATTATCAGGAGTTGGAGCATTCCGCAACAGTTGAGTTAGGTAGTTGGAGTAGGCGTCCGCTACCTCCGTGGTCCGCAGTTAACCGATGTCCAGCTTTCGTTGTGCCTGGTTACGTACGTTTTTCGACATGCTTAGCCTAGTGCGTACCTTAACAGCGGTAAGGAAGTGATCGAAGTCAATGTTCGCACCCAGATCACTCGTACGTCCAGAAAATTCGATGCGTGCCTTCCATCGACTACCACGTGATCTATCTGATTCCTCGTCAATTGATCTGGAGATGATCATGTTGCCTTATGAATATTTGTATGGTCAAATCTAGTGCAGATTAAATTTTCCGATGGTAGGCTCAAATGCGGTCTCCGTGCCTATTTTAGCAATAAAATCGCCTAGTGCAATTTTGATGTCATGGCTTGGGCTACGGTCATATACCCGTAGAACGCGTCTTTGTCCTCATCGCTTTTCTCTTCTGTCGGAGCATGGGCACATATAAGGGTTATGTGGAAAAACTTTGTTTTGACTCTTATGGTGGCTATACGTTCACACACTGGGTTGAACCTTGAGACTAGGTGTCGCAGTCTCTTGCCAACCACAAATCCACATCCAATGTATTCAGCGTTGTATTCTTCGAGGAATTCCGCCAGTTGGATGGATGCACCTATACCTATATCTATACACCTATATCTATACAGTGTTCTAACATTCCAGTTGCATATCCTTAAATCATGTCCCTTAATTCGTTTGCTGTGGTCGTCAACATTTTGGGGGGTCCATTTTATACTTTTCTTACTTTTTTGCATTGCAATATTTCAGAGGCGGGTTGCAAGCCCAGCACACCACGTCGCAGTTTTCTCCCCCTACCAGAATTTTATTACAGCCGCCCATTTTGGGTCAGACGCTGACCAGGGTACCGCTCACTCTGAGCAAACGTGCCTGGGTTTTTGATGAAACAAAAATACAAAATTTAAGAATTAAAATTCCTTTAATATGTTCATATATCATTTCTCTATATAATCAACAGTTTCGCAGTTGTAAATAAATTTATGAAAAAAAAAAATTTCATAAAAAAATCTATATAAAAAATTTAATAAAATTCACAATGGATGAAAGTGTCAAGTTTTACAACTTAGAGGAACAAAATGAGACACAGATCATGAAAATCCATCATCAACGTATTTTCAAAGAATTTTGTACATAACCTAAAAAAAAAATAATTTATTCAGCACGATTATCCATATTCTTTGTATGAAAAAATCAAAATTTTTGTCAAAATAAGATCGATTTTCATGATATATGTCTCATTTTGTTCATAGGTTATGAAAGTAGTAAGACTTGACACTTTTTATTCGTTTTGGATTTTTTATTATTTTTAAGATATAAACATTATAAGTACATGTGTCTGTTTATGTGTGGAATACGAAACAAGCGTGTGTTTTCTTGCTTTCATAACACTCAAGCAGATACTGACTGTTTCGAATTTTTATATTGGTGAAACATTTTAACCCACTATCTCGATTCTAAAGTCTCATTTTAAGGTACTTTTCCACTTTTTCTCTAAATAAAGACGAAAAGGACAAAAAAATAGCCAAAATTTGGATTTTAGAACATTTAAATGTTCTACAGAAATGTTGCTTAGAAAATTTTACTTTCCCATTTTTACTAACCATTTTATCTAATGCTAAATGCTTTAGTAATGTCGTTGGAAATCCATTTTATGTTTTTCAATATTTAAAAAATTATTATAACCTCAGTTTCAAAAAAAACCTAACATAGCCACCGGCAAACCTGGTCCTTAACATCCAACACTCTTGATGAAAAGTAAAAGCAACAAACTGCTTTGGTTTCAACATCCGCAACATCATCTTCTTCATTTGATATTCTCTCGTTACAGGCAAAAACATATGTGGCACGTCATGAGGGAGCTCTACAGGAACGTTTCGCCATGTCACGCAGCACTCGAGATTTGTGGGCGCGTTTTAAAATTGTAATGGCAGCGGTAAGTGATTTTCCTTTATTTCCACTCCCTTTGGTACATTTTTGTTTGTTTGTTTGTTTCCTTTTCCGTATCTTAAGTACTGGCATTTAGAAGCATTTTAGCACTGTTTTCGTTATTTGGATTGTGTGTTTTGAAATATTTACCCCCTCGTTTAGGTTAAGTTTTTCTTAGTGCTTCTAAAAGTTTTTACCTTAAACTTTTCACTCAGTAAGTACTAAACAAACAATTTGAGTTTTAGAAATTCTTTAAATTTGAAACAAAAATTACTTTTATAATAGATTTTGTTACAGGCAGTAGTGCTGTATGGTCAAAGGTTGATTTGTGTTAGTGAAAGCATTTGGACGGAGAGGCAGCATTGTATAAAATATTTGTTTGTATGCCTTAAACGCATTATAGATGATGCTTAGCAGTGTCACTGCAAGTTAAGAATTTAAATGATCCGGACGCCTATGCAATTGTTTCATTGTGTGCATGACTGTTATTATCATTTATCGGGAGATTGTCCATGCCAAGGAAAAATATTTGGAGATATAGGTTATAGACGATGCATGGAAAGTAAACGGCGTGAGACGTAGGCATGCACCAAATATAAACACAAATTCGCACTAGAGGATTATAACCTTAATTAGGGGATAGTTTGCTTAAATGAGTATTAGAGAGTTTTGCTGAGATTTACTGAAAGTAGTGATCAACTACTTGAGAACTTTACAAAATTAGATTTTGTATTTTTTTTTTGGGAATTGCTTAGCGGGATTGAGTGGGACCCAGGAAAATCAGTTTTCCATCGATCGAATTGTGGCATTAAAATTTTATCAAAATCATTAAGAAAATCTTAGTCTGATCCCCCAACGCCGACTATATTTTTTGTGTGGCTGTGTAACTGACAACAAAGTTATAAGTTATATCGTTTGAGCCATGTCCGCCTGTCCGCCTGTCTTTCTAACTTTCGAAAGACGCAACCAAATGTTTTGAAATTTTGCACGAGTTAATCACCCCTATTCCCGTAGACGTCGTCGACATCGTCGTCGTTTTTATGTCAACATCACTTCGAGTCAACATCGTTGTCACATCAATGCTATTTCGGTATTCTGTAACTACTATGAGACGACGTCGACTAGTAATCGATAACATGAAAGAAATAACAACAGCTGATGTAACATTTGTACATCAGCTGATTCATTTTGACTTTTATTTTCTGTTGTGAAGAAATGTTTTTTGTGTCCGATTCAGATTCAAGCGATGAGGAAAGTAAAAATAATCTTATACTGGAAAGGATAATACTTCGACTATGATCCGATGATCTTAAAATTGCCAAATAACGAGTATGTTCATCGGTGTTAAAATCGTAATTTGAGGTTATCTGTTGGCCGGCCTTCCAACTTTTTTTAGATTCTAGAACTACTTAAGTCTTAATAAGGCAGCATTTAATTACGTAATCGTTCCTATAGAAATAGTTCCTATCATGAAAAGTGAACTCAGGACATATGTTTCAGTCATAATTAAGTTGTCAGCAACATTAAGGTCCTTTGGACAGGGGCCTTACAACCTAAGTGTAAGTGCAGCCAGTAGTTGCAAGATTCCTGTCTGAATGCATTAGAGAGGTGATTTGTCCACCTTGGATACAATTGGAAGTAACTGAAGATGACAAATCGGAAGCATAAACTAAATTTTTTTTAACAAAACAAGATTTACTGGAGTAATTGGATATGTCGATGGAACCCATATCAAAATTTTTGCTACAAATAAAGAAGACCAGATTCGTAACTACAACCGCAAAGGATTCTTAAAGGCGCTCCAAAGGAATTAAATTGTTTTTCACCAATTTTCTCACATTACCCCTTAAAATTAGACAAAATCCTTGTACCTATGAGGGATTTTGTTTCCAAGCCCCTATTTGTTACTCGACATTGTTATTCTTGACGTCATTAAACAAAACCTCTTTTAAATTTACAAAAACTAAAATTTCAAATTGTTTCAAGTCGTTACTAACAACTGTGACGACAGATTCAGAGTCGTTTCGATTCAACGTCGTCGTCACATTTCCTTACAGAATACCAAATTTGTGTCAATAGTAACCGATAGTTATCGAAAACGACTACGAGAATACCGATTTTACAGCGTCGTTACAAGACGACGTCGTTTTGCGTCGACGACGTCTACGGTAATAAGGCCGAATATTTCCCCAAAACTACTTACGGTATTGCAAATGGGCTACATTGCCCCGCCCCTTCTGGTACCTCCCATACAAATACATCATTCTGCCCACCAAATCGAGTAATAATATCAATACACCCAACGGGATCGTACCCAAATTCTGTACTTAGCTATTACAGGATAAAGTTTTGGAGAAAAATTTGGAAGTCTAGCGACGCCCCTTATGGAACCTCTCATACAAATGTACCTTTCCGCCCACTTGAGAGATGGAGTAATAATATCAATACACCAAACGCGATCGAGACCAAATTCTGTATTTAGTAACACTATAACAGGATAAAGTTTTGGAGAAAACATCTGGAAGTCTAGAAACGCCCTTCTGGTACCTCCCATACAATTATACCACTCCGCCCACATTAGAAATCGAGTAATAATATCAATATAATAGAACATTTTATGTTTTACTGAGGGTGAGGGTATTTGTAAGTCGGATTGCCCGACCGTAACTTTCTTACTGGTTCGACTATGCTGCAGCCGGCGTTGATCTTAGCCACTTTTCTGAACATCTCTTTGCGATATTCGGTGAAAATATGGTGAAAATGCATGAAAAAGTTAAAAATAATTACAATATTCTCTATACGATACTTACTTACTTATTATTGAAATATCTCGTTTCCTAGACCTGAACCAGCGAAATGTCGAGGCACGTATAACTTTTTTTACTGATAGAACTTATCCCGGTTAGCAGAGCCCCTGTCGATCACTTACCCCTTACATTTGCCGCAATGTTCGTCGAGAGAGAGGTGGAAGTTTGTATTTATTGACCCTCACTACGAGACCTACAGTTTAACGAAGAATTCGAACGTCAGCTTCTTGAGAAGCTTTTACTAGACATACCGATTGACTCGACTATTCAGAAGTTGCTGGCGGAAACATCGAAATGGGCTGCAGATCAAAGAAGCATAGTTTTGGCTGTGATGGAGCTCGAACCCAGGTGCGCTACCTTAGGAAACGAGCAGAGTTCAAAAATGTCCCTTCCCTTTTTTGCAGCACATAGATGACAAGGGACCGGCCGTGGCATAGTGGTTAGAACACGCGACTACCATGCGGGAGATCACAGGTTCAACACCTGGCCCCAGTCATCATAAAAAAAATAAATTTCTTTCATTGTCGGCTCCCCTCGAATGCTGTCGACAGCAACTTCGCAGTATTAGTGTCGAGTCAATCAGCATGTCTAGTAAGAGCTTCTCAAACAGTGACGTTTGCATTCGTCGATAAATAAGTAGGTGCCGTTAGTTGTGAATCTTAAAATAGAAAGGGTGTTAATTCACAACAACGCGAGAAGCTTTCCCATATCTCATTCATGGGGTGTAAAGGGAAATTATGTAAGTAAGTAACATGACAAGATTTCTATCATTATCTGTATAGGTCGGGATCCGAGTTTCATTTCCATTACTTTGTTTTTTTCGGTAGAGTCACTTCAAGAGGAGTCACTTCAATCCCTGTTATTTCAGATATCCTCTCTCTTCCGTCTCCTCCATAGAACATTTTTTCTGTTTGAAAAAGCTTTCTGTCTATATTGTCCTCTCCTTTTATAGTTCCTTTACAGCGTGTATTACCATTGGCTGTAGTGTTGCCCTGTACACAGCATTCACTTCCTCAGACAATATGTGACATTTAATATCATAGCAGGACTTGTTTTAGCGTGGGTTTTCATTCCCTAGTACGATAGTTACAACAGGGGTCATATAATGCGCAATAAGCACTGGTACATTGTAATAAAGAACGTATGGTTGGAGTAATTCAGAGGGTGCAGCGGAATAGGCATCGGCTATATCGGGGGTATGTCATGTCTTGTGATTTCTAGCTTCCTTAACGTTTAATTACAAGTGTTTTGATACTGCTTTATCTCGTGCGTCCATAACTGCAGTTATGTGGTATTACAGTCACTTTCATGACGATTGAGGAAATCCTTTAATAGATTATGTGTTCAATATGGATTCTTGTCTTCTGATCAGGGGATAAATTTGTCTTCTGATCAGCGGATATTCAGAAGTTTCTTATCGATGCGAAGCTAATCAGTCTGGATCCATTACCGGAGGAGTAGCTTCATGAACATAAGATAATTTTGGTGACCTTTTCAGCACTGAAATCTCCCAGTACAATATATTGTCATGAGTCATGACCATGGCAGCTGTCAAAAGTTTCAACCCCCCAAAGAACCCCAGGTGGTTTTTTATATAAAATCTACTTTTTCCATACAATCTTTTCTATCCAACCAAAAGTGTACAAATCTGTTTTACTACAATCGGCGATGCTTATTTCCAACTGCCAGTACAACCCAAGATGGTCTTCTGCATAAATTTTCGTAACTTTTTTGCATAAAATTCTTCCTGTTCCGAAAATTTCCGACAATAATCTTTTCTTTCCTACATTTCATTTTATTGAAAGATTCGTTTAGAGGAAAGTGGGACTACATAACTGTTTTTTTTTTTGAAAATCAATAATAAGTCAATATTTAGAGGTTTTTAGATCTGGGCATAACCTTTTAATGGTTTATGATATGCCCATAACCTTTTTCTGTTGATCACTTCTCATATATATTTATATTAAAAATTTACAACAAATCGATTTTCGCCGTTATTATCCTGCAAAATAGTTAATAACCCACAATCTCCTTCCATTATCCATGAAAGTCTTCTACTCGAATACTTCCCTTTAACCAAAATGCACTCATAGACAAGAGCACAACAATACCCTTGCCTTCCTTTCACTTAACACCATACGAGTATGTATGATGAGCCCCACACAGAGGATATCCTTACTGCACAATACGGGCAAGATACAATTATAATTAACTATATGTGAACAATTTTAAATGGATGTTACACCAGTGTTAATGGACTTCCAGTTGTTTTATTAACATTTTCATGTCACACATCCTAAGTAGGAAGCATGAGATGCATGCGCAAGTCCTGTGTAAGTAAATGTCCTGTGGCTATCGAACAAATACATATGACTGAATATGCCAGCAGGAAACTACTTTAAGTATTAGTTAGAGTTAGAGTGCCAGTTGTCCTATAGTTAACAAATATACAAGAGCAGCAGCACTTTAAGGACAATCGGTATCTAGACACTAGATAATGGATACAATGCCACATAGAGAGAGATATATGTGTGTGTGTGCGTGATGGGGCTTTTGTTAGTAGGAAATATGAGTGTGGAGGATGATAATTACCTATAAAGCAATTGGAATTGAAAAATTAGTAATTAAAAAAAAAAGTGAAATAAATTCTTCAGCCTGCAAATACTAAAATTTCCAAATGATGGTAAAAATATATTCTGCAAAACATGGAAAGAAGAAAAATTGGGCAGTTATTTTGTAAAAGATTAGCAATTTTCAAAAATTGGTATTATTAAAAAAATAGGAACATCGTGTATGTTCATAGTTATGTAGTCATTAGCCATCACTCGTTGTCCTTGCAATAAACTGATAAAAATTCCAATTTAAAAGTACCTGCTCATACACACACACACACACTTATGTACCTGATCCCGACGGGGCGTAAATTGGATTCCGAGCGATGTTTTTATTACGATACTTGCAATATTTATACTAAAAGTGGAGCAAATAAAAAAAACAGATTAAAATCATGTACATTTTATCACAATGCAACGTAATGGAGCCCTTGAGAATAGAAATGTATGTAAATATAACTA
This sequence comes from Muscina levida, assembly GCA_964034835.1. NCBI lineage: Eukaryota > Metazoa > Arthropoda > Insecta > Diptera > Muscidae > Muscina > Muscina levida. The sequence goes on along the minus strand of OZ035883.1, from coordinate 44,505,914 downwards.
ATTATGGTATAAAGAGAATAAAGTTGGTTAAATGAAATTACAAATTGCAATTTCGCACTAAGTAGATATACATAGTGGAAATTTAAATTAAATGAAGTTTTCAGTTGGTGACGAGTTTTTACGTCTGTTTCGAAAATAGTTGTGATAAATGGCAATAAATAATATTCGTTATATTTGAATATTTTGATGTGCTCATTGTGTAGCAAGGATATGCTTATTATCAGTCAGGTGAATTGACCGATAAATACCTTTAACCAGTGTCCTTCCTATAAATATTCCTATAAATTTTTATATGAAATAACTTATGTATTAGAGTAACTTTGGTTATTGTGCAACCCCAATTCCTAATTTGGCGCTCTTTGAAAATGTATTAGCAAAAGTTTCACCGGATTGTTTCAAATTTGCCTAACTGAGTGTGTCACAAAAAGTTAATTCTCTTGACATTACAAAAGCTATGTATGAAAAATCAAATGAATCCGAAAAACTGACATTTTGAAAATTTGGGGAATGTGGAACTCCCTTTGGAAATAAGGGTGTAACATCCTTATTTATAAGGATGGTAACATAATATACTTACCGATTATACCTACAGTTAATTTTACTATATATAAGGTCTTATTGAACAATAATGGCTAATGCTCAATATGTGGAACACTTGATCACTTCGAATGCGCGCAGAAAAAAAAGTCGACTACACGTGTTTTTACTCAAAGATCGATTGAAAAATAACGGTCAGACCATACTCATTGTCAACCACGTGTTGTTAATGTTTTTCAGTAAGTTGTGTAATACAAATAGAGTTGCCAAATAATGTATAGTTTCGGAAATAAAGGTGGGTTCCACAATTCCCGCATACTCCACAATACCTCAACTTACTCTACTATTTACATCTTTGTTGAGGGTAAACGACATTGGTGATCAGTGGTGTATATACATTAGGGTAATAACTTTTTGCATTTTTTGCAAATATCAAATCTCCCCAGACAAAATCGTGTAGGGCATGGAAAAATATTAAGAACTGCGTTTTTAGTTTTTCGCTATCGTTAAAAAAGGTTACGCACCAAACGCGTTAAAGTTTTGAATCAAACAAAGTTAAAAAAAAATTTTATGAAATAAAAATAGTACAAGATATATATCCGCTTTGTAAAATATCGCGTATTTTGAACCTAAAGTTTATATCTTACGATACCTACTTTAAATCATTTATTGTTATTATTTGTTTACATACTTACATATGTATAAAACATATTTAAACAAATATTGTTATTAAAAAAAAAAATTAAAAAACATATATTAAAGGCATTTTAGAAATCGCTGTCGGTGCGTAAGGTTTTTTTTAGCAAATTGAACTGAAATAGTTTTTTTTATCATTAATACAATATTTGCCATTAGAAAAGCCCTGGGGAAAATGTTGTCCAAAAAAAGTTATTACCCTAATATACATATTTTAAAACTGTAGAAATTGTGACAATGCCGAAAGTTTTATGTGAATTTCCCAACTAGAGTAGAGAATTCAATATATGTATATGTAATATCCCTGGGCGTATAGTAATTTTTTTGGGGGTTCTGAAAAGGCCTTTTAGGGTACCATAAAAGTATTGGGAACATGACCTTGTACACATTCAAAGCGAAAACAAGGTCATAGTAAAACAAATTTTAGATTCATCTTTTGCACAATCGTATAAATTTTTTTTTTACATAATCGTATAGATTATTAATGGGTGCCGTTGGGGATGTAAAGTGAATCTTGCATCTCAAACCGACTCACAAAATCCTTCGTGGTGGCACCTGGTCAACGTTGTTCGTGATATTTTTTATCAAGAAGAGCGGCTGATACTGAGAGACGAACCCTGATCGTTGGGCTAGCCACCCGCCTTCACGTCCTTTACTGCCTATGAAAACACGGCAAAGCAAACGTAACAAACGGAACCACCTAAATGTTGACTACCCCCGCAAACGAAATACGGACCATGATTTAAGGACATGCACCTGGAACTGCCGGACTCTCTATAGAGAAGGTGCCACTATCCGACTGGCGGATGTCCTCAAAAAATATAAGACTGACATCACCGCCATCCAGGAGATGAGATTGTAGTTGGCGAGAGACTCAGACATTTTGTCGCGCGATTCAATCCTGTTAGTGATCGAATAGCCGCAAGCCGCATCAAGGCAACATATTTCTACATCACTCTGATTTGTGTTCATGCCCCGACGGAAGATAAAGACGATGCGATTTACGATGCATTTTACGAGCGCCTAGAGGAGACATACGACCGTTGCCCTGGCCACGACATTAAAATTGTTCTGGGAGACTTAGATGCAAAACTGGAAGGGAAGATGCTCTTGATCCATCGATCGGAAAATTCAGCCTGCATACCGACATGTCAGACAACGGGTTTAGGCCGGTTAGTTTCGCAGCGGAAAGGAACATGGTAGTGAGTGGAACCAGACTCCAGCACAAAGATATCCACAAGGCAGCTTGGCTATCCCCCGATCAAAACACCAAAAATCACATTGATCATGTGGTTATTGATGGCAGGCATGTATCTAGTATCATGGACGTGATACATGCGTGTGGCCCGTGGTGCTAATATTTGCTCGGATCATTACCTAATTGCAGCCAAGGTACGCACACGATTAAGTAGTGCTAAAAACACTCGTAATCAAACTCAAAGGAAGCTAGACATCATAAATCTGCACACCACCGAGATAGCCAATGCCTACTCCAACCAACTCTCTCAATTACTGCAAACAAACCCCCTAGTTCTGATGTTCCCGACATACAGGCGACCGTACTGGGTTATGAAAAACCACGCTCAGACAAGCCCTGGTACGATGATGAATGTCGCAAAATGGATGCTACATATAAGGCAAAACTGCAGCAAATGGTGACGCGTGCGGTGACGAAGCGTTATAAAGAGAAAAGGAGGGAGATGAAACGCCTGTTCAGACGGAATAAGCCTCTGTGGAAGAAAAGAGAGAGCCAGGATATCGAAAACTACAGGGATAGAGGTGAGGCCCGAAAGTTCTACCAAAAGGTAAAAAATAAAGGTTTTGGAACACGACTTGTAAGGACAGAGTCGGAAATCTGGTCACGGACACTTAGATTGTGCTGCAAATTTGGAGGAAACACTTTCAATCTTTACTCGTTCCCGAAGGCAGCATAAGTGACGAAATCGCACCAATCAGCGACGATGAAGTAGACTGTCCACCACCGAGCCAAAATGAGATCAGCACGGCAATTGCACGGCTTAAAAAAAATAAACCTGCGGGAGGCGATGGACTGCCGGCAGAGCTTTTTACAGCCGGCAGCGATGAGCTGGTAACATGCATGCACCAGATCATAAACACGATTTGGCTCAGGGAGTGCATGTCCGACGATTGGAATCTGAATGTCCTATGTCCCGTGCTTAAGAAAGGCGATCCAAATGTGTGTACCAACTATCGCGGGATAAGCCTTTTACCCATCGCATACAAGGTCCTGTCAAGTATGTTATGTGAAAGACTAAAGCGCATTCTGGCGAACCTGATTGGACCTTATCAGTGTGTCTTTAGACCTGGTAAATCCACGACCGACCAGATATTCACACTACGACAATCCTGGACCCAAGAAATACAGATCGACACCTACCATCTGTTCATCGATTACAAAGTTTCATTCGGCAGTCCGATACGACAGAAACTATTAGATGCTTTGGCTGAGTTTGGTATCCCCGCGAAGCAAATTCGACTCTGCGGGATGACACTGACTGACACGAAGTCTTCAGTGAAAGCGAGGCTTTAGACAAGGCGATAGTCTGTTCTGCGATCTCTTTAACATCGTAACGGAGATGATCATGTGGAAGTCTGCAGTAAACAGAAATGGTACCATCTTCAACAAAAGTCACTGATGATATAGATATTATTGGACGTGGATGGCGAGATGTTACTGCGGCGTTTTCGAGCATTTAAAAGCAGTCGGCTGAAGTGGGTCTGGTGATAAACGAGGACAAAACCAAGTTATTTGTTTCAACGAACAAAGAGTCCACTCGTCTGAGACGCTGCGTGAACGTTGACAACTATAACATTGAAGTGGTAGATGATTTTGTCTATTATAAAAAAATTAATAATGTCAGCCTGGAAATCAAAAGATATTGATCGCAAATCGCTGCTACTATGCGCTAAGCATGCGATTTAACGACAAAGCGCTCTCTCGAATAACAAAGATCTAGCTCTACTAGACTCTGATCCTACCTGTCTTGCTCTACAGCGCAGAATCCTGGGTAATGAAACAAGCGGATCAATCTATTCTGGGAGTCTTCGAGAGAAAAATACTACGCAATATAATTGGACCCATTCTCGTTAACGGCGAGTACCATCATCGAGCGAATAATGAGCTGTACAACGACATCGACGTAGTCAATCTCGTTTAAATAGACCGAATGCGCTGGCTTGGACACGTTCTACGAATGGACGAAAACGCTCCGGCTCGAAAAGTCTTCGGCAATAAACTAGATGGGCGGCGCAGGAGGGTGCGACCAAAACTCCGATTAATGGACCAGGTGAAAGAGCTGTTAACTAAGCTTGGTGTGACGAACTATCTACGGAGCTCAAAAGACCGAAGCGCTGGAATACTTTTCTTCGTGCGGCTACTGATGGATAAATTTCTGTTGTTGCTGCCATTAAAGAAGAAGCAATTCATTATTTCATACTTAATTTTGTTTTACAGTTTCCGAAAAACAAAATCGGTTTTAATAAATTAGGTATTAGAAAACCGAGTTTCTGAAAACAGGTTTTTATTTAAAATCAGTTTTCGAAAACCAAGTTTATGAAAAAGTATTTTTCGAATAAAACCAAAATCAGTTTTTTTGGAAATTTCAAGTATATCAGCACAGTGCTCGAAGGCACTTTGAATATTACAACATTTGAAGACTATTCGAAAGTTGAGCCACTATTTCAAATCGAAACCGAACACGTTGTTTTATCCTTCGGTACAAAATACTGTCGGTTATAGTAGAATTTTGCTTGTTTTTTAGTTATAACCTTTTTACAAAGTACTATTCAATTATTTTTTAAGTTTTTGCTATTTTATTAGTTTTTTTTTTATTTTCTTCCTTTTCTATTGATTATTATCACTTGAAAAAGCTGTCGCCGTCGTCGTCAGACAAATGAATATCTATCGTTGCTTATGTAATTTTCCATTTCCATTATTTGCCATCTTTTAGCGTTGGCGTCATTGGAAACGTGAAACCTACAGCTTTCTCACTGTCCTCATACCCTGGGAATTGCGCATCAAAGAAATTGAATCACATTTTGGTTCCGGCGTTGCATCATATTTCACTTTTCTGCGATGGCTGATGTGGGTAAATGTGATGATTGCCCTGCCATTAGTGATTTTTGTTATTGGACCTGAGGTAAGTGTAATTTGGCAGCGGGGTAAAGGGAAGGTGGATGGTATTCTCAGATGTATTATCAAGAATCATTAATTTCAATCTTTGCTTATCTGTCTCGCTCTCTCTCTCTCTCTCTCTTTCTCTAGTATTTTGCTACAAAACACAATGAAACAGATCCCCGTAAAAAAATGTCAACTCGAGAAAGTTTAGTTGCTGGCAATTTACTGACAATATGGGAATTTGAGGGATATTTAAAGTATTCGCCAATGTTTTATGGGTGAGTATAGCTATTTAAGCACATGTGAATAACTCGGATAAGTTTATCGATGGTAACATTAATGTTTTCTATTGCAGTTATTACTCGAGTTACTCTGGAGCGAGTTCACTGGGCTACATGCTGCCATTGGCCTATTTTCTAACAGCCGTTGTGGTGTACATTTATAGTTTTGTGGCAACTTTAAGGAAGTAAGTAGTAAATGGCAAATAATTTGTAATATTTTTAAACGACTGCATAGAAGGGGTTATACATTTGACGCCACGGATTTTAGTATTGCGAATATATTTTATTTTGTAGTAAAAAGTGTAAAACATATTTATTTTTCTTTTAAGTTTGAAAAAATTTTAAATACAAATTTTTAACAAGTCAAGTAGTCTGAACCTATTGGCAGTCGCTAAGTGCGGCTGAACTACAAATGTGCAGCACTGTTGTTTAATTTTTGATACTATAAAAATTTAAGATCTATTTCGTAATAAACTTTGAACTCAATTTTCCATTTGCTTTTGCTAATGCCCAATTTTACAACGCTAATATAATCATCTGTTGGGAGTGGGAAACTCCGAAACATTGCTGGGTTCAATACCAAATTGCGAACGATGAGGTCATGCTGTAAATTTACGAACATTAAAAAAGAGCTGTTCTACGGTTTTTCACCTATAGTTGTACTTACATTATAGGGACATGTATGATTTATATTTGAAGAATTCATCAAAATTCCATGCATTAAATCCAATAGCGGCAGGTTTTTGTGATATTTTACAAATTGACATAAATCAAATGTGAAATTGTACAAAAATGGTCGATAGCCGTTGGCTTTCTTAAGGATTGCCAGGTTGATCTAGTAGAAGAAAAATCCAACAACAATAAACGATACAAATCTTATATATCAATTGGCTTACCATCAAGTTAGTAACTGGAACTTGGTGCAGTTTTACGGATAAATTTAGGCCTACCATATTGCGTTGCAATAGTTTCAAATTGCATTGCTCAAATGTTGCCCATGACTCATCGTAAGAAACGCATTTGAAATTTGTAAAACGTAGAGTGGCAAACGAAATTGCTAACAGGCAGTTACAGAAAAGCGACCCAATCAGTGGCAGCTTCATGTTGACGCGTGTTGTCTAGAAACTAAATACTACAGTCTGATTGCGCTATATATGGATGAATATCATAAAATAACTTAATTATAAGGCATTAGATAATAGCGTTTTAGTTTAGTTTTTATGTGACATGTATAACGGATGTGTATAATTAATGACAATTATGTTTTAAGTTATTTTTAAGTGGTTTGTTGTAATAGTTCTATGATAATAAATATAGTAAGTAATATGTACCACAATTTATTTTTGGGTGTGTAACAGGGTCCGTTTAGCTCACTAAGTATAGGCAAGACGTGTTGGATGTCACTCTTGTCGCAACAAAGCTCGTTGCACAGTACTTCGTTACCATACATAGATGACTCAAAAACAAAGAGGAGGAATGAGTTATCGTAGACGACTGAACTGTAGTACATATACATATACAATATACATCAGTTAAGAAAAAGCGAAAGAGACAGGAGGGGCTAATTTCATCAAGTAACTCAGAGTGCATATTACACTATGAAACAAATGAAGAATTTTTGTAAAATACAACAACTGGACAGTATAGGTTCGATTCTACTATCGAAGGGTTATAAAACCATATACTCAGTTTGGCAAGATTGGTGACCAATTTTTTTTTATGGACCCCAAAAGATTCTCAAAATCAGTGAGCCCCTCGAAAAAAGGTGTCATCAGTATTTGTCCAACAGCTAACTCACACTTTGTGATAGCACTAAACTATATTCGGCAACATTGTAGCTGGAAGTTTTGCGCTCTAACTTTATTAACCATTTATGTCAAAAAGGCTGGCTATCCCTGCACTTTTAAAAAAAAAATTGAAGAAAAAATTGTAATTTTTCACTTTATTGGACATTACTTTGAGGGAGTCATTAACAATGTTCGCCAAAAATGTAGCCATGGTCAAGTTGAATAACTTTCGTGAACATACCAATACAATCTGAACGGATCTAGGCAACCTAAAAAGCTCAGAAAGGCCGCTAGGGTACCGTTTGTTGTACCTTTACGAATTGAAAGCCAGTAACGTGGTTGAATATCAACCGATTTTAGTAAAGGATATGAAAGTTGCGTCCCTCGGAAAACATGAATAACTTCACTATTTGTTGACCGATTTTTACAAACATATATGCGTTTAACTCGTGATAGCGTGCACTTTCTGAATAAAATAGTAAACATTAGGGTGTCCTTATAAAATAGTGGCTACAAACTTCGTCAAACTTAAAAAATAGTAAAAAACTTCACAAAAGTTTGAAATTTCGAGGCAAAAAACAGACATATATGATGTGTTATCAATATAACTATATATAATGTTGGAAAGGCCGCAATCTCTTCTTTCTAAAACTGCTGAGAAACTTTAAATCGGTTGATATTCTACCACGTTACTGGCTTTTAAGTTCGTAAAGGTACAAAAAACCGGTATCCTAGCGGCCTTGCTGAGCTTTTTAGGTTGCCTAGATCCGTTCAGATTGTATTGGTATGTTCACGAAAGTTATTCAACTTGACCATGGCTAAATTTTTGGCGAACATTGTTAGTGAAAAATTTTGACTCCCTCAAAGTAATGCCCAAAATTTAAAAATTAAAATTTTTTCTTGAATTTTTTTTGAAAAAGTGTTGGGATAACCAACATTTTTGACATAAATTGTTAATAAAGTTAGAGCGCAAAACTTCCAACTACAATGTTGCCGAATATAGTTTAGCGCTATCACGAAGTGTGAGTTAGCTGTTAGAGAAAAACTGATGACATCTTTTTTCGAGGGGCTCACTGATTTTAAGAATCATTTGGGGTCCAAAAAAAAAATTGGTCACGAATCTCGCCAAACTGAGTATAGGGTTTTATTACCCTTTGATAGTAGAATCGAACCTATACTGTCCAGTTGTTTTATTTATTTCACTGTTGCACTGTGTTATTATACAAGGTCAGAAATAAAATCTTACCTTAAAAAAAATTCGAAAATGTTTTTAATTAGAACTCAACTTAAGTTCCTATAACATTTTACAGAAATTTGGCCACAAGATTATCATTATGAGCTTGGAGAAGAAATTTTAGAAAAAAGTGCGTTTAATTTTTGTATTTTGAGTGTTTTGATTGTTATTCACCTGGAAATAACCAGAATCTCTCTTTGGAGGTCCCCAAGAAGCCCACAACGTCCGTTGTGAGTCGATGAGTCAATGGCAATGCCATTGAACATCCGTTCAGTGGTAGCAAATATGACATGACGCAATGTTGAGTAACCTTAACGGCATGCTACCAACGATGCGAATTAGGAAGTAGGTAACAGAAGTTACTGAAGCTCAACACAACGGCTCTCTTAGGGGCTTTGGCAGCCCCAAGAAGCCAGTCCAGAAACTAGGATCGGGCGCGGTGACCTAATAAGCCACTCTCCTTAAAAAAACCTTTACACCCCATGAATAAGGCATGGGATGGCTTATGGCGTTGTTTTGAATTACCACGCATTCTATTTTTAGATTCACAACAAACGGCAACTACTTGTTTATCGACGAATGCGAACGTTACTGTTTGAGAAGCTTTTACTTGGCATGCCGATTGACTCAACACTTATAGAGCGAAGTTGCTGTCGACAACATCGATGACTTTTATTTTTAGATGACTGGAGCCATTTTTGAAACTGCGATCTCCCGCATGTTAGTCGCATGTTCTAACCATCATACTACGTCCGGTCACCTTAAACGAAACCAATTATTATGAAAACACAAAGAAAAGAAAAAAACAAGAACCACCTCCCAAATGTTGACGACCCCCACAAACGTTATACGGACCATGATTTACGAATATACACCTGGAATGTCCGAACTCTCTACAGAGAAGGTGCGTCTATCCAACGTGGCGAATTTCCTCGACAAATGCAAGGCTGACATCACCGCCATACAGGAAATGCGATGGACGGGACAGGGATGCACACGATGAAAGAGCTGTGACATCTTTTACAGCTTCCATGCAGAAAGACACGAATTTGAATGTGGTTTCATATTTGGCTAGAGACTTCGACACCTAGTCTCAGGGTTTAACCCTGTAAGTGACCGAATAGCCACTATTCGCATTAAGGCGAAATATTTTTACATTACGTGGATTTGTGTACACACCCCGACGGAAAACAAAGACGAGGATAATAAAGATGCATTCTATGAGCGCCTGGAGGAAATATATGAGATTTAAATGGTCAAATAGGAAGGGAAGATGTTCTTGGTTCAGCAGTTGAAAAATTCAGTGTGCACAACAACACCTCCGTTAATGGAATCAGACTGGTTAGTTTCGCATCGGCAAGAAACATGGATGTGAGTGGAACCAGATTCCCGCATAAAAATATCCACAAAGCAACCTGAATATCCCCTGATCAATAGACAAGATACCAGATTGATCACGTGGTAATTGATGAAAGGCATGTCTCAAGCGTTATGGATGTGCGATACGCGGTGCAAATATTGACTCGGATCACCACCTAGTTGCAGCCAAGGTACGCACGCGGTAAGGCAGTGCTAAAAATGCTCGTTACCAAACGCAAAGGAATCTAGATATCACAAAGCTGCATACCACCGAGATAGCCAATGTCTACTCCAACCAACTCTCTCGATTACTTCGAACCAGCCCCCCTATGTTCCCGACACCTAATGGCAGCCGTACTGGGTTATGAAAAGCCACGCTCAGACAAGCCTGGGCACGGTGAAGGATGACGCGAAATGTCTGAGGCAAAAGAAGCTGCATACAGGGCAAAACTGCAGACAATGGCAACACGTGCTGTGACGAAGCGTTATAAAGAGAAAAGACGGGAGATGACGTGCCTCTTCAGGCGGAAAAATCATCTATGGAAAAAAAGAGAGAGAGCCAGGTTATCAAAAATTACAGGGATAGTGGTGAAGTCCGATAGTTCTACCAATAGGTAAAAAGCAAAGGTTTTAGAACAGGGATCCCTACATGTAAGGACAGAGATGGATATCTGGTCACTGACATTCAGAGTGTGCTGCAAATATGGAGGAAACACTTTCGATATCTACATGATCCCGAAGGCAGCATAAGTGACGAAATCTTACCAATTATCGACGATGGAGTAGACTGTCCACCACCAAGCCAAAACGAGACCAGCACGGCAATTGCACGGCTTAAAAACAACAAAGCTGCGGGAGCCGATGGACTGCCGACAGAACTTTTAAAGCCGGCGGCGATGAGCTGGCAACGTGCATGTACCAGCTCATAAACACGATTTGGTTCAAGGAATGCATGCGCGATGATTGGATTTTGAGTTTTCTAAGTCATGTGCTTAAGAAAGTGTTTTATGCGGAGGCCCATCGTAGTGAACCTAATTGAACCTTATCAGCATGGCTTTAGACCTGCTTAATCCATGACCAACCAGATACGACAAATCCTGGAGGAGATCCAAGAAATGCAGATCGACACCTACCATCTGTTAATCGACTACAAAGCTGCATTCAACAATCCGATACAACAGAAACTATAAGATGAGGCTGAGTTTGGTATCCCTGCGAAGGTGATACGACTTTGCAGGATGACACTGACTGACACGAAGTCTTTAGTGAAAATAGGCACAAATCTAACAGATCCATTTTTTACCAAGCGAGACTTCAGACAAGGCGATAGTCTGTCATGCGATCTATTTAACATCATAATGGAGATGATCATGCAGAAGATAGCAGTAAACATAACTAGCACCATCTTAAACAAAAGCCACATGCTGCTCGCGTATGCCGATGATATATATATTATTGGACGTGGATTGCGGGATGTTACGCGGCCTTCTCAAGCATTGAGAAGCCGTCAGCAGTAGTGGGTCTGGTGATAAATGAGTACTAAACCATGTTATTTGTTTTCCATAGCAAAGAGTTTACTCGCTTAGGTCGCTGCGTGAACGCTGACTACTATAACTTTGGAGAGGTAGATGAATCATGGGAAATGACACAAACGCATGAATGTGTTCTGGAAGTCTTCAAGGCAAAATTCTCAGTAAAAAATGTATTCCCATCATTGTTAGCGGATTTTACCGTCGTCATCGTATAACGAAGAACAAAGCTCCAACTTTACCAGACACTGATCTTGCATGTCTTGCTCTACAGCGCAGAATCATGGATAATAACAGCCATCATTATGATTTGGACCCATCATCGTTAACGGCGAGTACTGTCGTCGAATGAACCATGAGCTGTACAACAACATCGACGTAGTCAAGCGCGTTCAAAAAGACCAAATGCGCTTGTTTGGACACGTTATACGAATGGATGAAAATACTACGGCTCGAAAAGTCTTCGGCAATAAACTCGATGGGCGGCGCAGGAGGAGGCGACCCAAACTTTGTTGGATGGACCAGGTGAAAGAGTTTTAAGCTAAGCTTGGTGTTACGAACTATCTGCTGATGGTTGAATTTCTGTTGTTGCTGCCATATAAGAAGAAGAAGGACAATGACGCAGTCAAGTGTGTCCAAATAAAACGAATTCGCTGAATGTGGCATTCGGGTGGGTATGCATGAAAATGGTCCAGCTTAAAATGTCTTGGGCAGCAGACTCGATGGGTGTCTCAGGAAGTGGCGAACAAAACTCATTGAATGGACTTGGGTTAATTGTTATTATGGTTGAACATTTGTAGTACCCCAGCGGCCGAATATGAGATGGCTTCCTCATGAATGTCATTCCATGGTCCTTTCTGTTCCTTTTTGCCAGCCCTATAGAATAAATGTCAGAAGAAGTATAGAGGACGGTGTTCGCATGTGTATTCATTGATCATAACACGATGAATCTGAGTCATGTTCCTTTCTTTTGCTCAGGCCTACGAGAAGGCATGTAAACAGAGTATAGAGTGCAAAACGTACAAGGGAGAAATATCTAAAAATAATCAAAGCGCTCTCAATAATACAAAATGATTGATGGTGCCCAAAATAAAATTTTGGATGCCCTTCTTTTTCATGTTTAAGCAGACTTTTCATAAGACTTTCTTAAGGGAAGCAACGATAGAAGGCCTTGTAAAAAGATAGGAAGGAAGAAGGTCTAGGAAGGCCTATCGGGTCCAAAAGTAACCCTTCGCACTAATAAATGAAGGCTTTCCTACTCATGATTTTCACCGCTGCGACCTACAAAATGAAAAGGAGCAGGTGTGGGTGAAGAAATGTTTAAATATGCAGTCCCAACTACCCAATGTACCAATTTGAATAATGTAAATTTAATTTACCATCCCCCCACCCCGCACCACCCTTTTCAAAGACATAAGTGGTCCCACCAATCATATAACTTTGAAATTCAAACACAGGAAATAACTTAGCTTTTTACCGGATTAATCACATTTCCTTCGACCAACAACTTGTGACTTGTGCCACCCACCATTACCATTCAATAATACTAAACAGAAAGTAAATACAATAGACGATACGTAAGTAGTCTTGTCGTCGTAATATGACGATAAACTTAGCATGTACTTCAACATATTTTACGTTTGTAAAAGCCTATGGCCAATGAGCCATATATACATACATCCTGCAAATTAACAATAAAAACCATAGGCAGGGGAACAGAGTAGAGTGGGTGTTAAAACATTGATTTACAACAAAGAAACATACAAATGTCGAAAATACTTCCAGTGTGATGTTTAAGAATAATTGCGTTAATTTATAAGGTAACTAAGTAATTATGTCAGTCTTGAAAATGTTGTATAATGTATAAACGAAATGCGTAGTTGTGTTTGTGTGTGTGTCCGTTGTTCTCTATACGCGTCAGTAAGCCACAAGGATACGTTTTACCATAATACACGTACACAAACACACATTTACTTATTCACACTCATACACATAAAGAAAAGCGCAACGAATAACCACCATATCGTACAAAATCCGCCAATAAAATACAATTTTACTCTGGAGACTTTTTTTCTTTGCCTTAATTGAAGTCGTAGCAAAGAGAAAGAAAAAAACACGACACACATAACAAAACATAAAAAAACAAAAAAAAACCAGCAACAATCGAAGACATTCAATATAGGGCAACATTTGTAAATGACAAACATGAAACACAGTGGGGGAAATTTGAATTAAATTGTTTTTTTTATTAATTTATTTATTTTTCCTAAACTCTGATCATGAAAAAAATCTGAATTTTAAAGTTTTCAATGTCTAATATTTTGCTACGTTGCAGCGGTGGAAATCATGAGTAGGAACCCTTCTATCATTATCCCGAAGGGCTTCTTTTAGATCCGGTATGCCTTCCCAAACCTTACAATAAAAGTACTTATTAGTACATTTAAGGTACTTTTTAGTACAAGCCAAGAGCCCAAATAAAGAGCTGGCTCGCGAGCTAAGAGCCAAGAGCACAAAAAGAGCTGACGCGAGCCAGGAGCCAAGAGCCCAAAAAGAGCCAGCTCGCGAGCCAAGAGCATAGAGCCCAAAAAGAGCTGACTCGCAAGCCAGGAGCCAAGAGCTCAAAAAAGAGCCAGCTCGAGAGCCCATTAGAAATTTTGTGGCTCTTGGCTCGCGAGCTAAGTACCAAAGTTATGAACCAAAAAATTCTTTTTGTCATAAAAAAGTACTTTGGTACAAAAAAAGTAATTTGTGCGAAAAGTACATTAATAGTACTTTTTGGTACAAAACAAGTACTTTGTGCCGTAAAGTACATTTAAAGCACTTTTGGTACAAAAAAGTACTCCGGCACAAATACAATAAAAGTACTTTTGCCGAAAAGTACATTAAAAGTACTTTTTGGTACAAAAGAGTACTCTTGTACAAAAAACAGTACTTTGTGCCGAAAAGTACATTAAAAGTACTTTTGGTACAAATAAGTCCCTGGTACAAAAAAGTACTTTGTGCCGAAAAGTACATTAAAAGTACTTTTACTACAAAAAAGTACTCGGTACAAAAAAAGTACTTTGTGCAGCAAAAAGTGTTTTTTTGCCAATAAAAGTACTTATGCCGAAAAGTATATTAAAAGTACTTTTTGGTACAAAAGAGTACTCTTGTACAAAAAACAGTACTTTGTGCCGAAAAGTACATTAAAAGTACTTTTGGTACAAATAAGTCCCTGGTACAAGAAAAGTACTTTATACCGAAAAGTACATTAAAAGTACTTTTAGTACAAAAAAGTACTCCGGTACAAAAAAAAAATACTTTGTGCAGCAAAAAGTGCTTTTTTGCCAATAAAAGTACTTTTGCCGAAAAGTACTCTTGTACAAAAACAGTACTTTGTGCTGAAAAGTACATTAAAAGTACCTTTGGTACAAATAAGTCCCTGGTACAAAAAAAAGTACTTTGTACCGAAAAGTACATTAAAAGTACTTTTAGTACAAAAAAGTTCTCTCGTACAAAAAAAAAGTACTTTGTGCAGCAAAAAGTGTTTTTTTTTTTGGCCAATAAAAGTAATTTTGCCAAAAAGTACTTTTAATGTATTCTGGTACTCTGGTACAAAAATAAAGTATTTTGTGCCGAAAAATACATTAAATGTACTTTTGGTACAAAAAAGTACTCTGGTACAATTAAATGTACTTTGTGCAACTGAAAAGTTTTTTGGGCCAACGAAAATACTTTTTGCCATAAAATAGTACTTTTGGTACATAACTTTGGTACTTTGCTCGCGAGCTGGCTTTTTTTTGGGCTCTTGGCTCGCGAGCCGAGAGCTCATTTGAAATGTTGTGGCTCGCGATCTGAGAGCTCATTTAAAATTTTGTAGCTCTTGGATCGCGAGCCGAGAGCTCTGTTGAAATTTGTGGCTCCTAGCTCGCAAGCTGAGAGCCTATTTTCAGGAAAAGAGCGGCTCGCGAGCGAGCCAATACGAACCCTGCCAATTAGGTACTTTTTACTTCAATAACTTTATTTCTTTTTTGTAAAATATATTGCACTTTTTAATACAATAAATGTACTTTTTGGTCCAATAAATGTACTTAACGATGAATTAGATTTTACTTTTAGGAATCGAGTATTATCTGTGTTTCAACTATGAAATCGTTTAAGGGCCAAAAAGCAGTTTTGCCATGCCCACTTAACCCACTGCTTGGGAATACCAATTTCGTCTGCAAATTTTAACCTGAAGTGCCAAGTACTATCTTTGTATAAAATCTTATCTTTAACTTTATTTTATTTCCCTTTGCACCCCATGAATGAGGTATGGGATAGCTTCTCGCGTTGTTGTGAATTAACACGCTTTTCACTACTAACGGCACCTACTTGTTTATCGACGAATGCGAACGTCACTGTTTGAAAAGCTCTTACTAGACACGACGATTGAATCGACGCTTAATACTGCGAAGTTGCTGTCAACAACATTCGAGGGGGCCGACAATGAAAGAATTTTTTTTTTTTTTTCTTTTTTAAGATGACTGGAGCCAGGTTTGAACCTGCGATCTCCCGCATGGTAGTCGCGTGTTCTAACCACTATGCCACGGCCGGTCCCTTGCCACTCTTATACCAAATTATATTTCTCCGAGGCTAAAATACAGTTTGTTCATGTCCTATTCACCCACTGATTCAAAATGTCGTCTGCATAGTCATTTTCATGTTGTCGAGTACTACATGGGTGTCATATTGTATCCCTTTATCGCCTAAATATAGTCGTCATAAGCCTACTCCGCCCACTGATGCAACATTTAAATTTCGTCTTCATATTTATATTCGTATAGTCTTTGTATCAAATTTTATCTCTCTAGTACTAAAATACAGTTTTTCCATGCCCACTCCGCTCACTGACCCAATATTTAAATTCTGTCTTCATATTCATATTCAAGTTGCCGAGCACTATCTGTGTCTCAAATTTTATCTCCCTAGCTCAAAAAAAAAACGCCCACTCCGCCCTTAGGGTCAAAAATTAATCATAGCATACTAATTTTAATATTGCACACTAACTGCCTTCCAAAGTTCACTAAAATCGATTCACCCGTTTATGCGTGATTGAGCCACAAACATACAAACAGACAAACATTCGCATTTATAATATAAATAGGATTTTAATATTACCCAGCAGCGAAAGGAAGGGCTAGAAGACCTTATGGAACGCCTTCAAAAGCAGTCAGCAGGCCTGTACTCTGCATTCCCTCTTTCTTTCCAAATAACAAAGGGTGTCATAGGGAGGCAAGGCCTGTCGAAAACGTTGATTTTACCTTCTCAAAGAAGGCCTGCAGCAGTGGTCTTGGAAGAATGGAGGGAACATGTGCTCGGGATATTTTAGAAACGAAGGAGAAGGCCTGTTTTCAGGCATGTAAAAACATAGCCTTGAAGACATGACCTTTTCAAATCTCAAAACGCCTTGTTACATGCCTTGCTTGTAGAGGCCTTACTAATTTCGCCGCTGGGTATGTATTTCTTTTGCTTCTTTTTTTGTTAGTCAGCCATGCTACTATCTAGCCTATAAAGATACTTCGAATTGTGTGTTTGAAACTAATTCTACACTTTTTTAAGAAAAACACACGAACACCTTTCTTCTTGTCTTCCCTTTTCATGCCTCCTTGTAGGCCTAACAGACAGAAATGATCAATGAGTACACACGCAAACACCTTCCATCTGCCTTCTTTTTACATATCTTCTGCAGGCCTGATAAAGGGAAATAAGCATGGAATGACATTCACCTCGGACATTGCCAAATAAGGACTTTTGCATGCGTTAGAAGAGGAAGGCGTCGGATGGCTTCTATTTATAGCCTAAAACAAAACGGAACCTACAGTTTGACGACGAATCCAAAAGTCAGCTGTTGAAGAAGCTTTTACCAGGCATGTCGATTTACTCGACACAGCGAAGTTTTCGTCGACAACATCAACAAGGCCGCCGACGAAAGAAAAGTAAATGACTGAGAGAGAACCTTTTTTTGAGCTAGGGATATAAAATTTAAGACATAGATAGTAATCGGCAACACAAATATGAATATGTGGACGAAATTTTAATTTTGGACCAGTAGGCGTGGCAAAACATATTTTTGGAGCTAGGGAGATAAAATTTGAAACACAGATATCACACGGCAACACGTATATGAGTATGCGGACGAAATTTTATTTTCGATCAGTGGGCCGAGTTGGCGTGGCAAAACTATATTTAAGCCCCAGAGAAATGAAATTGGTACACAGATAGTACTTGACAACATGAATATGAATAAGCGACGAAATTTTAATTTTTGATCAGTAGGTGGAGAGGGGCGTGGTAAAACTGTATTTTAGCCCTAGGGAGAAAAAATTTGTTACACAGATAGCACTCGACTATACGAATATGATGAATATGCTGACGATATTAAATTTTTGAATCAGTGGGCCTGCCAAAACTTTTTAAGAGCTAGGGAGATGAAATTTGATACACAGATAGTATTCGGTAACACAAATATAAATATGCAGACGAAATTTTAATTTTGGACCAGTGGGCGGAGTAAGAGTGGCAAAACATATTATTAGAGCTAGGGAGATAAAATTTGATACACAGATAGTGCTCGGCAACTTGAATATGAATATGCAGACAGAATTTAAATATTAGGTCAGTGAGCGGAGTGGGCATGGAAAAACTGTATTTTAGCCCTATACGAATATAAATATGCAGACGAAATTTAAATGTTGGATCAGTGGGCGGAGTAGGCTTGAGAAAACTATATTTAGGCGATAGAGAGATACAATAAATATGACACTCATGTAGTACTCGACAACATGAAAATGAATATGCAGACGACATTTTGAACCAGTGGGTGAAGAGGACGTGAACAAACTGTATTTTAGCCTCGGAGAAATATAATTTGGTATAAGAGTGGCAAACCTATATTTTGGTGCTAGAAAAATACAGTTTAACACCCTGACAGAAATTTGATACACAAATAGTACTTGACAACTTGAATATGAATAAGTGACAATATTTTAATTTTGGATCAGTGGGCAGAGAGCGCGTGGCAAAACTATATTTTAGCCTCTGAAAGATTTAAAGAAAAATTTCAAGAAATATTTAAAAAAATTCAAGAAAAAGTCTAAAGAGATATATTTGAAAGAAGTAAATTGATTAAAAAAAATATAAAAGTGGAAAAAATTTTAAAAATATTTTAAAAAAAAACCTATTTATTGTAAATATATATATTTTTTTTGATATATCCCTTTAAAATATTATTTGTTTTTTAAATTAAAGTTGTAACGGTTGGGATTGTTGTAGTAGCGCGCAGGGAAATTTTTTTTTAAAAAAATCGTATATTCCGGGAAAAATATTTTTTTTTGTAAATTTGAGTGAAAATGGATATGTTGGGCGTAAAAGCGCAGCAGGCAAAAATTATTTTTGGTATATCCCGGAAAAAATATTTTTTTTTTGTAAATTAGAGTGGAAATGAATATGATGGGTTTTTGGTTAATCCCGGGAATTCAAATGGATCTAACTCGGTCCATGAGACATCGTTAGATTCGCCTCGAAAATATCTTTCATTTGAGTACCCGCACCAGGGGGATCATCATAGAACCGAAAGGGGCCCCTTTTTTGAACCCCCCGGGCCCCATGGGCCTAAGCGACAACTTTGACCTACCATTCCGATGTTTGGGGAACAAGACGAAGACAATGGCATATTTTTTTTTTTTAATCGGGCTTCCGCTCCATATTCTGCACTTCAGCCCCTTTGTCTCCCGCGTGATAGTAGCGTGTTCTAACCATCCTGAAAATTTTCCTGAATAACTCAAAATTTAAAGTCGTCCTGCAAATTGGATCCAAAGGAATTTGATTGACATATGTATATTAGACCATTTCATTTTACCAATTTTTTCGAAAAGTCATTGGGATAATATATTTTCTAATTCTACTTAAAAAACAAAAATGTTGGTATAAAAAACTTGAAAATTGATCGACGTTTAGGGGTCGCGCAAAATCGTTTAAGGTTTTTGGCTGCAAAAAGGCATGTTTCAAAAAGACTGATTTACTTATATGATTAAAAGTTGTGATACGCTTGACCGATTTTGATCAGAATAGACTTGTTTTAAAGGTAATAATATTTCACACATTTTCTGTGAAGACATCAAAACATTTCAGATAGTAGTTTGAGTTTGAGAACCCTTTAAACCTAAAAATTTTAAATTTTTAATTCAAAATTTACCTACTTTTGCCCATTAAAAAATTATTTTTTTTAGTTTTGGCTCTTATTTGTTTATATCATTAAATGCACAATTGACAAACACTTCCTAACCTGTCCAACCGGCATCATCGAGAAAGTAAATGCTTCCGTTCCAATGTCAACAACTTTCATCATTGAATCGTACACATTCGTTTGCTCGGCAGTTAAGAGCGCCACATTTTTTCGGACTCTTTCAGTAAGCTCAACTCGATCAAAGTCTTGTTCTTGTTGCAATTCGCGATTGAATGCATCATGCATTGAATGATTTTTCGCTGGTATTCCCAATTTCGACAGTAGACTGCCACACATTAGCACGCACATGTCTTTGATCAGAAGATAATTTCAAGATCGAAATTGGATGTTGTCATGCGAACTCTTCGCAAATGTCATCAGCCATTTCGTCTAACTTGTCCACCATCCCGAAGCTTGAGAACAATTCCGTCTTCATTTATAGTGGGAGCATTGAATTTTCTTACATGGCATCCAAAGGGTCTCTTGTATTCTCTGATAATGATTTGTGGACGTCATAATGCATTGTATTCAATGTGGTTTTGAACAATCGGACCAATGCATTATTCTTATGCAGAAGATTTTAAAATTGTTCTACCATTTTGTATTTAATATTTTAACATAATAAATATCACAATATTCCGAAATTTTTCAAGCATCATAACGAATTTTTCATCTTTACGCCGTCTAAAATCATCAAATCAAGCGATACAATGAAAAATTTCGTCGAAAAAATCAAAAAATTTCGGAATAATTATCCGAATTTTTCACAATTATATCATTCAAAATTATCAAAACTTACAATAAAATGTAAAATTT
Source organism: Muscina levida (assembly GCA_964034835.1). Classification (NCBI taxonomy): domain Eukaryota; kingdom Metazoa; phylum Arthropoda; class Insecta; order Diptera; family Muscidae; genus Muscina; species Muscina levida. Next base: position 44,485,292 of record OZ035883.1, on the reverse strand, counting down.
CGTCGAACAAAAATTTAAATTTTTGGAATTTTTCCATTATTTTTCAACCAAAATTTTCTATTTTTCCAACCGAAAAGCCACAACGAAACAATTACACACAAAATGTAATACAAAAATTCAATTGCGGTGCAAAATGTTTCCGAAAAATCCAAATTTTTCGAGTTTTTCCTGTATTTTCTGAGTTTTCCACCGAGAATTTTTCTATTTTCCCATTCGGAAAGTCATTTCGGAATAATTATCCGATATTTTTCACTGTTACATCGTCCAAAACTGTAAAGTCACACGATAATATGCAAAATTTCGTAAAATTTTTTTTTTCAATTTTTCGAATTTTTCCGAAATTTTCCGCATTTTTCAACAAAAATTTTCCATTTTTCTATTCGAAAAGCCATTCTGTAACAATTGCACATAAAATTCCATACAAAAAGGCAATTTTCGATTTTTCAAATTTTTCGATTTTCCGACTTTTCCGGAAGATTTTCACAAAATTTTCTTTCACATAAACCTTCTCCTGGCAATAACGAACAACTGAAAAAAAGTTTGAGCAAAATCGGCCCAGCCGTTCTCAATTGATGAATTCCTATACATTTTTGCCACCATTTTTATATATATAGATATTTGTACCAAGCAACGACAATCTGGAAATTCGAAAATAATTTTAAGGATATTGTAACAGATCCTTGAAATAGCATAAAAGAGGCAGTCCACAAAGCAAATTATGCTAGCACACACTCAATTCCACCCACTGTGACACATTTTAATGTCTGTCATAGTGGCAGTGGCAGCTATGTCAATGGCTGCCAGAATTCGTGTCATTATGCTAAGCACGTACAGCAGCAATGAGATTCATTGGCAGTTTTTGAACTTGTTAGAAACGTTGTCAGTCCGTTAGTTTGCTATGCAAAGAAACATTCAAAGCATAGCGAAGGACGACTTCGAACACAGTGGCGAGTACAGTGAGTGGCACGGCAGGAAGTAGACAGGCAGTAGTAGAGCTAGGAGGGAAGGGGAGGGGACGCCAATGATAATCCAGGGAGTGATTAGGCCGTTAGCTTGCGGTGATGGTGGCAAGTGACTGCCGAAGTTCGCTAATATTACAACGATTTATGGTAACAAATAACGCTTAAGTGTTGGTGGGGATGTCAAAAAGCTTTTATGTGGAGGATATAGTCGTCTACCATTATTATTTTTTTTGTATGTTTTTGGCTTCTATTTTTGCCACTTTTACTTTGTTTTTACTTGCGTTTTCTTTTTGTAAACGACAACGATAGCAAAGGACTACGATAGCGATAACAACATCGTACTAGACCAGCTCCCTGTTACATGAAAAACTGTTCGAAAAAAAGACATCTACTGTCCTTGTTCAGGCATTGGCGTAAATGCGCAAATCCCCTGACTTGAAATGAACAAAAAGTCAAGTAGTCTTTAATGCTATTAGCATTATATACGGAATTTTTGGGCAGTTTGCGTTTGCTTTTCTTTGATTTTTGTTTAGTATTGAATGATACTTTTGTATTTCATTCAGACAGAACTGGGGCATCAGAAAATTTGCAAATATGATTAGTGTAAATATGACTTTATGGAAATCTTTGTAAGTTATGATGAACTGCGAGACACTTAAAGTAGGTCATATTCAATTATTGTTACTTTGTGAGTTTCGTTTATAAAAATTTATAACAAAATGTGTTTTAGTGAAATTTTTTCAAAAGGTCCTTTGAAGTATGGCATGTATCGGAAGGGACATGTTAGTACAGTATTAAAAAAGAAGCATGACAAGAATTTACAACGTGCACATTTGGAATGAAGTCACACACATAGTACAAAAGTAATAGCCATGGAAATATTTTAGGGGTTCTGACCGTATGTGTGAAAAGGTACCAGAAGGATTTGAGCAAAATAATCTAATATCGCAGGATCCAAATTTTAGGTACTTGCATCAACTCGAACTTATAGGTACAATAATATTTTTTCAAACAGGTTAGTTTGTATCATGAGAAGAGAAGTAAACATTTTCCCATTTTCAACACCGTTAGGACCGGCTACCTTGTTCCTGTCTTTCAACGGCGGCCTCCCCTTCGGTGTCGGCAACAACTTCGCATTATAGTGTCTAGTATATTGGCATGTCTAGCAAAAGCATCTCAAGCAGTCCGCTTACATCTATAAACAAGTAGATGCCGTTTGTTGTAAACTGTTAATTCCCAATAAAGCAAGAAGCGAAGTTTTAAAGTTTTTTGGTTCCAATTATGTTTTTTTGGGGCATAAACTAAAAAAATATACTCCTATATACAGTGTCGTACACAAACAGACATAACATAACACATAAATATTTCGGATTTATTATTTTAACCGACCGAAAGCCGCCAACTTCCATCTCCCACGAACTATGATTCATATGATATAGCGTATGAGTGATGTCAAACAGTTATGTTATTGTTATTAAGTATTGTTTGACAATTTCAAATGTTTTCCTCATACAACGTATGCCTGATTTGGAAATTTCTACGGTGTATGTCATTCCATGCTCCCTTCTCTTTTCCAGGTCTGCAAAGGTATGTTCATTGATCATAACACGATGAATCTCCTTCATGCTCCTTACTTTTTGTCATTCATACGAGAAGGCATGAAAAAAAGGCAACGAGGAAGGCGTTCATTCTTAAAACAGCGTATCATTAGCTTCAACCAGACAATTCGCATGCATCTTCATAAGCTAGATAGTAGCATGGTTGACCAGCAATCGCTAGCTAGGGGGTTTCAACTCCAACAAAGTTCACTGTCGTTGGCAAAAAGGTATGTTCATTGACCATAACACGATGAATCTCCTTCATGCTCCTTACTTTTTGTCATTCATACGAGAAGGCGTGAAAAAAAAGGCAACGAGGAAGGCGTTCGTTCTTAAAACAGCGTACCATTAGTTTCAAGCAGGCAATTCGAATGCATCTTCATAAGCTAGATAGTAGGCCTTCCGCCGCTGGGCAGCGCCATTCCCTATAAAAAAAGCTTTATTGAAGGCCTGCATGCACGTACAAAAAGAAGGACTTGATAAAACTTATGCAGGTGGTAACCCTAAAATTGTTTAGTTTTATTGAGAGCGCAAAACATTTAGCCTCCCTTCTCATAAAAGGGAATGGCGGAATAACAAACCATTGAATACCTTGAGTATATCTTCTCAAAGAAGGCCGGCAGCATTGGCCTTTAAAGGATGCTCGGGATATTTTAAAAAGGACGGAGAAGGCCAGTTTTAAAGCACGTTAAAACAAGGCCTGATGACACGACGTCAGAGTGTCTCAGAAGGCCTTGTTGCAATCTGACTGTATAAGTCCTTACCAATTTCCCCGCTGGGCGTCAGCGCTGTCGAATTGTTCACAGTGAAAATGTTGTGCTCTCCCAATATCCCAGCGGCGGAAATCCTTAGTAAGAAGGCCTTCTTTCATGAGTTCGAAGGCTTTCTTTTGCAACCGGAATGCATTCCTAGACCTTATTTCCACCCTTCCTTTTTTATATTGCGTGAAATTGGGAGAGAAGGCCTTCCATCGTTGCTTCCTATAAGTATACTTGAGCACATGAAAAAGAAATACTTGCAAATATAAGAGAGATATTTTAAGAGATTTCTCAATTCTACGTATTTCTCTCTGTACTAACACAAATTTTTTCCCAACGACATTAAATCTTGTTGGAGTTTGCACCCACTACCACGCGATTGTTAGTCAGTCATGCTAAGTAAGAAGAAACATTCGAATTGTGCGGTTGAAACTAAAAAAGTGAAAAAATAATAAATTTTTCTTCAATTTTTTTTGAAAAAGGGCAGGAATAACCAACCTTTTTGACATAATTTGCTAATAAAGTTAGTGCGCAAAACTCCCAGCTACATTATTGCCGAATACAGTTTAGCGCTATCACGAAGTGTGAGTTAGCTGTTGGACAAAAACTGATCACACCTTTTTTCATGGGGCTCACTGATTTTGAGAATCTTTAGGGGCCCATTAAAAAAAATTGGTCACCAATCTCGCCAAATTGAGTATAGGGTTTTATTACCCTTCGATAGTAGAATCGAACCTATACTATCCCGTTTTTCACTGTTGCACTGTGTAATCAATGAATACACAAACGAATACCTTCTTCTTACATTTTTTAACATACCTTCAGCAGCCTGTAAAAAGAAGGGAGCAAGAAATGTCATTCACCGTAGCCAATGCCAAATAAGGAATTTTGCATTCGTAATATGAAGAAGGCCTCTCAAATTCAGCCGCTTCTTTTGTCAGATCTGTCCATAGAATTCCCGCTAGTGTTATTAGGCATGACATACATGGAGACACTATGGACTTATTGCTGGTAGACAGCTCAAACCGTTAGTGAATTTCATTAGATTATCCATGCTTCATGGCGATAGTTCATTGAGATTATCAAAATACCACTTCCCTAGGGATTTTGTCCTTCTCCTATAAAGAGCTGGGCACACAGTCTGCAATAACCATCCAATGTTGTCTCCCAGTTCGATGTAAAGGCCCTTGCAATCCAATAATTATACCTATTAGTCGTCTGACAACCTTTCTATCCAGCTCCAAGAGTGATCTGGCTCTTCTTCCATCCAGTATTGGCCAAATATATCGTGTTATTATGCAGTCGGTGCGGTGTTCCCAGAATATATTAGCCAATCGTTTGATGTGCCGTTTCAAAATGCCATATATAAGACAAATTGGCGGTTGCACCTATTCATACGTTCGTACGGGTTCCAGAGAAGAGCCTTTCCGTGCCAATTCGTCCCTAGTATAACACTGTGTTCCGGGACCCATTAGAGTCGAATACAATTTCCTGGTTGGCTGTAGAGCGTCCTTCTTTCAGGACTTTCCTGTAAATTATATAGGATTCCTTATAAACCTCGTAAGGTTTCTCCGATTACTATCAAAGTTTACACATAGAAGTTCTAGCCCACACAGCTAAATACATATTTGACATTAAAATAACGGCGGCCACGTCGTTTTTGTAGACAGCTACTTCTGAGTAGTTGAGTAAAAAAAAACTTAATTTCCCTTTGCACCCCATGAATGAGGTATGGAATAGCTTCTCGCGTTGTTGTGAATTAACACGCTTTCTATTTTTAGATTCACAACTAACGGCACCTACTTGTTTATCGACGAATGCGAACGTCACTGTTTGAGAAGCTCTTACTAGACACGACGATTGAATCGACGCTTAATACTGCGAAGTTGCTGTCAACAACATTCGAGGGGAGCCGACAATGAAAGAAAATTTTATTTATTTTTTTTTTTAAGATGACTGGAGCCAGGTTTGAACCTGCGATCTCCCGCATGGTAGTCGCGTGTTCTAACCACTATGCCACGGCCGGTCCCGAGTAGTTGAGTAATCTTTATATCATTTCGGCTAAATATGAATTTCAGGTATGAAATAAAAAATCAAAGTGACAAAGAATAATTTCGAATATTCTATTCAGATATATTTCCCAACGATTAAAGGGATATTTACAAAAAAAAAGAGATGTAACGCAATAACCAAGTAGTGCAAACGGTGCAACTTAATTATTAAGCTGCACGTGCGTTTCTAACATTACCCAGCCATCGGCCTGATTCGTGTAACGAATAATTACGCGATAATATCCTGGTATAAGGTGTGAGGGGTAAGGCTTGGTCGATAGCTCACAATTATTGAATGTTATTGTACGTTTTCTCATGGGCATTTCCATTGTCGTCTCAAAAATCGGAAAATTATCGCTGCAGTTGGCCAGATCTTCCATCAAAAAAGTTTTGTAATATTTGTTGGCAAAGTGTGAGAGTTTAGTGGGGGCTAAATGAAATGGTGTCTTTACATAAGTGTTACTTATGCCCGACCGACTCATAAAGACAGTCGCATCGATACGAAATTCGTCTGTAAGATCCTGCTTGATCTCAACTTGACCGCTGATGGCATAGACGCCGCGCGCAATGCGGCTTTTGTGCAGGTCCAAAGTTATTATGTCGGGAGTATGATTTTCCACTACAATCCTATTTATTTCATATGTCCAGTAATTCTGAAATGAGTTGAGGGGTGCTTCAGAAGATATTGATGCCGCCGTGGCGATATATACTTACTTCGCCATTTACGCTGAGGCCAGGTATGGCCATTAGTAATACTGGTAGAAAGAAGACTTGAAATGTCTTCATTGTAGCCCGTGTGGGTATTTCGTAAACAACAAGCTACAGCCGATACTAATGTGTACCGCCTGGTGTCCTACAAGTATATATATAGGTAGTAATATATATTGAATTGTCAGTTAATTGGTTGCTGAATCATGTCGAGTATGTCAGATGTGTATCTTTTTGTTAACATACAGTTTTACACTTTCGCTATGTAGAGTACATGAGATGTCGTGTGATGTAATTTAATTTAATTGCCATTTAATATGAAATATAGTGCGGTAATGTGCGGTAAAAATATAAAAACAAAAAAAAATGTAAAAAAAAAATTATAAAAATATTAAAATTAAAAAATTAAAATTTATGTTAGTGTATCAAATGATACATCAAATTCGGCTAACGATCAGAAAAGTGTTTTTATGATGACGCGTTTCGATCTTCATGGAGGAAATATACCAACGATGTCGAAAAAACCGCAGAGGTAAGTAGACTTAGGAAAGTATTATCCTCAACAACCAGCGACCCGGCATATATAATGAAAAATGATGGTACCTGGACTGAATCCTCAAAGGAAACCTTGGAAATTCTATCGGATACCCACTTCCCTAGGGGAGGGTCCAACTCCATAACCGCCGCACCTACCGACTTCTGCGATAGAATACCGGTAATTGAAAGGAACATGATCAAGGACGCCATCAACGACTTTGATCCTTACAAATCACCTGGTCCGGACGACATTATACCCGCCGAACTTCAACAGTCACTTGAGATACTATTGCCGTGGCTGGAGGCTATTTTTAACGGCTGTGTGAAATTATCCTACCTGCCAATACGGCAAAGGTAGTCTTCATCCCAAAGGCGGGAAAACCATCACACACCAAAGCGAAGGACTTTAGACTTACTTCATTCCTTTTGAAAACCCTTGAGAGAATCATGGACGACATAATCAAAAATGCAATCGGCCCGAATATCCTTTCGAATGCTCAGCATGCTTACACAAAGGGAAGGAATCGACAGAAACCGCACTCCATGCACTATTGTATCCCATAGAGAAATCGTTAGATAAGAAAGAATTTTCTCTAGTTGCCTTTATGGACATAGAGGAAGCTTTCAACAACATCGAACCCCTCTGCATCATGACAAAGCTCAACACATATTAACTCACATATTAGCAAGCTGATTCGCAATATGCTAATAAAGAGAACTATCACCTTAAAGCTGGGAAATCACACCCTTACTAGAAGGGTGACTAAGGGCACCCCTCAAGGGGGAGTATTATCGCCGCTATGGTGGAATTTTGCCGTCAACGACGTTCTCAAAAGGTTGGAGTTGGAAGGATGCACAGTAATAGCATATGCAGACGATATAGCACTCTGCGTCTCCGGGGGAAGTTTATCTTGCCTCGAACAAAGGATGCAGGACTCTATCCACATCCTGGCAAACTAGGTGTGCCAGTAGAGGACTTAATGAGAACCCTGACAAAACAGAACTAGAACTTTTAAGTCGGAAACAGAAATCGCCCGCTACATCCAACATCTATCTGGGCAACAAACAACTCAACTTCTCCGATACGGCGAACTACCTGGGCCTTATATTAGACAGGAAGCTTAATTGGAGACAGAACATTGAAAGCAGATCCAACAAAGCACTCATAGCATTATATACATGTCGTAAAGCTATCGGGAAAACATGGGGATTTAAGCCCAAGGTAACACTTTACATTTACAATGCTATAGGGAAGCCAATACTACAATATGGCTCTATAGTTTGGTGGTACGCGCTCGACAAGATTTAGACAGTTGGATCGTGTTCAACGGTCCTCTTGTCTCGACCCCCTCTCGACCCGCTCTCAAATCGGCTATTCGACTGAACAAGATTGAACATTGGGATCCTTCTATAGGACATTCAAAGATCCTGAACCATATCAACATCTCACTTGAAACTGACTACGTGCACAATGGTGCCGTGACATAACCCCACACGGACATAATCCCCAAAACGATTTAGGGGCTTATGTCCGGACAACTTGGCGGACATAACCCCCAATTTCATTGGGGATTATGTCCGACACTAATCTGCGGACATAAGCCCCAATGGGGATTATGACCGAATTTGTTGTTGTTTTTAGTATTTCAACATATGAAGAGAACAATTTTAAATATTGCTATTGTAGCGAGGGACGAATGCGCTGGGGGGCACGCCCCCCACCGCATCCGCCGTAGCTAGTCTCGTTGCATACTTAATCTGTCTCACTGCAGCACGAGACGAATGCGGTGGGGGGCACGCCCCCCGCCGCATACGCCGTAGTTAGTCTCGCTGCATAATTAGCCTGACTACTCTTTCTCTCTCTCTCCAGCGCGTGACGAATGCGGTGGGGGGCACGCCCCCCGCCGCATACGTCGTAGTTTGTTAGTTACTTAAAAAGTAACTCTTTTTTTAGGGGGTGGGCGTCCGCCCACCCCCATTTCATCAACTTCATCAACCTTTTTCATTACTTTAAGTCGCAAAATTAGTTTGGGTGTTATGTCCGTTATATTTGTTGGGGCTTATGTCCGTTATGCCCCGCGGACATAATCCCAAATGCAAATTGGGGGTTATGTCCGCAGAGCGTGGCGGACATAAGCCCCAAAATCGTGTTGGGGATTATGTCCGTGGGGGTTATGTCCGGGCACCGTGCACAATACACGGAAATCAAACATTCGCTACGAAATTAGAACGCCCTCCAGAAAGGAGTGGGCAGAGAATGAGAACGCAATGTATGGACCAATAAACATCTTTACCGATGGGTCCAAACTGGATGACAAGGTCGGCTATGGTATCTACTCCGCGGGTCTAGGCCTAAATATAAGATCGAGAATTCCAGACTTCTGCAGCGTTTCCCAAGCGGAAATACTTGCTATTAAACGAGCCGCGGACGTGATCAACGTGAGGAAGTTTTCACAGGAGGATATTCTCCTGTTCACGGATAGTCTAGCGGCGGTAAACTCGTTGAAGTCCTGTGACATCAAATCGAAAGTGGTCAGTGCCTGCCGGAAATCTCTTAACGAGATATCCAGGAATAACAGAGTTCTGGTTACGTGGATACCCGGACACAGCGGAATCGAGGGCAACTGCAGAGCGGACGAAGAGGACAGACAGGGCTCAGCCCTGCAGGAAAGCGACGTTTAACACGTAGCACTTCGCCCTATATCCACCTGTAAAAGTACCATTAGAAATCTAACGTTTAGAATTGCAAACGACAGATGGAAGAATGAAGAAACCTATAGAAAAAGACTTGGCCAGAATACAACGCGAAACGTACATCGTACCTGGGAAGTCTTGAGAGGGACCAGATAAGGAAAATTATTACCTTCCTGACGGGACATAGACTCATAGGAAGACATGCCAGCAGAATGGGATTCGCAACGAAAATCGAATGCAACTACTGCGGGAATAGCAGCAGTGAACCATCCACCGACCACATTATATGTGATTGCCAAGCGCTATACACAAGGAGACTGGAAACCCTGGGGAAACCCTTCTTAAATGGTGTAGAGGAACTTGCGTCCTTGGATATCGGAAGGATCAACAACTTTTGTAAAATTATTAACTGGACGGATTGGATCGAAACTCCGGATTCCCAATCGACAACTGGCAACGCAATCATGCAGCACACGCGCTGGTAGCATAGGCTGAAGGGATGGCGTAAATGCCCAACGGGTGTCACAATGGGTCCATAAGGACCTTAGGGAAAATATCCAAACTTATGTGACAAACTATCTGCGGAGCATAAAATGCTTAAGCGTCAGGAATCTCTTTTTACATGCTGTGGTAGTGGCGAAATATTTTAACATTACGCTGATTTGTGTACACGCCCCGACGGAAGACAAAGACGATGACATCAAAGATGCATTCTATGAGTGCCGGGATTAAATATATGACCGATGCCCTGCACATGACATTAAATTTGTTCTGGGAGATTTTAATGCTAAAATAGGAAGGGAAGATGCTCTTGGTTCAGCAGTCGGAAAATTCAGTCTACACAACAGCACCTCCGATAACGGATTCAGACTGGTAAGTTTCGCGTCGGCAAGAAACATGGTAGTGAGTGGAACCAGATTGCCGCATAAAGATATCCACAAGGCAACCTGGATATCTCCCGATCAAAATACAAGAAATCAGATTGATCACGTGGAAATTGATGGAAGGCATGTCTCAAGCGTTATGGACGTGCGTGTGATGCGCGGTGCAAATATCGACTCGGATCACCACCTAGTTGTAGCCAAGGTACGGACACGATTAAGTAGAGCTAAAAACACTCGTAATCAAACACAAAGGAAGCTAGACATCACAAAGCTGCATACCACTGAGATAGCCAATGCCTACTCCAACCAACTCTCTCAATTACTCCATACAAATCCCCATAGTTCTGATGTTCCCGACATGCAGTGGCAGCATATTGCGAATTCTATGACCACTGCCGCAACAACCGTACTGGGTTATGAAAAACCACGCTCAGACAAGCCCTGGTACGATGATGAATGTCGCGAAATGTGTGAGGGAATGGATGCTGCATACAAGGCAAAACTGCAGCCAATGGCGACGCTTGCGGTGACGGAGCGTTATAAAGAGAAAAGGAGGGAGATGGAACGCCTGTTCAGACGGAAAAAGCGTCTGTGGAAGAAAAGAGAGAGCCAGGATATCGAAATCTACAGGGATAGAGGTAAGTCCCAAAAGTTCTACCAAAAGGCAAAAAGTAAAGGTTTTGGACCAGGGATCCCCACCTGTAAGGACAGAGACGGAAATCTGGTCACAGACACTCAGAGTGTGCTGCAAATATGGAGGAAACACTTTCAATCTCTTCTCGTTCCCGAAGGCAGCATAAGTGAGGAAATCGCACCAATCATCGACGATGGAGTAGACTGTCCACCACCGAGCCAAAACGAGATCAGCACGGCAATTGCGCGGCTTAAAAATAATAAAGCTGCGGGAGCTGATAGACTGCCGGCAGAGCTTTTTAAAGCCTGCGGCGATGACCTGGTAACATGCATGCACCAGCTCATAAACACGATTTGGCTTAGGGAGTGCATGCCCGATAATTGGAATCTGAGTGTCCTATGTCCCGTGCTTAAGAAAGGCGATCCTAGTGTGTGTACCAACTATCGCGGGATTAGCCTTTTACCCATCGCATACAAGGTCCTGTCTAGTGTGTTATGTGAAAGACTAAAGCCTGGCGAACCTGATTGGACCTTATTAGTGTGGCTTTAGACCGGGTAAATCCACCACCAACCAGATATTCACGCTACGACAAATCCTGGAGAAGACCCAAGAAATGCAGATCGATACCTACCATCTGTTCATCGATTACAAAGCTGCATTTGACAGTCCGATACGACAGAAATTGTTGGATGCTATGGCTGAGTTTGGTATCCCCGCAAAACTAATTCGACTCTGTGGGATGACACTGACTGACACGAAGTCTTCAGTGAAAATTGGCAAAAATCTGTTAGAGCCATTTTCTACCAAGCTTGGCTTTAGACAAGGCGATAGCCTGTCCGGCGATCTCTTTAACATCGTAATGGAGATGATCATGCGGAAAGCAGCAGTAAACAGGAATGGCACCATATTTAACAAAAGCCACATGTTGCTCGCGTATGCTGATGATATAGATATTATTGGACGTGGATTGCGAGATGTTACTGCGGCTTTTTCGAGCATTGAAAAGCAGTCGGCTGAAGTGGGTCTGGTGATAAACGAGGACAAAACCAAGTTATTTGTTTCAACGAACAAAGAGTCCACTCGTCTGGGACGCTGCGTGAACGTTGACACCTATAATTTTGAAGTGGTAGATGATTTTGTCTACCTTGGCTCCGCCATAAACAAAAATAATAATGTCAGCCTCGAAATCAAAAGACGAGTATTGATCGCAAACCGCTGCTACTATGCGCTAAGCAAGCGATTTAACGACAAAGCGCTCTCTCGAAGAACAAAGATCCAGCTCTAGCAGACTCTGATCCTACCTGTCTTGCTCTACAGCGCAGAATCCTGTATAATGGCACAAGCGGATCAAGCTATTCTGGGAGTCTTCGAGAGAAAAATACTCCGCAAAATTTTTGGACCCATCATCGTGAACGGCGACCGTCGTCGAATGAATCATGAGCTGTACAACGACATCGACGTGGTCAAGAGCGTTCAAATAGACCGAATACGCTAGCTTGGACACGTTGTACGAATAAACGAAAAGTCTTCGGCAATAAACTCGATGGGCGGCGCAGGAGGGGGCGACCAAAACTCCGATAGATGGACCAGGTGACGGAAATGTTAAGTAAGCTTGGTATGACGAACTATCTACGGAGCGCAAAAGACCGAAGCGCTTGGAATGGTTTTCTACGTGCGGCTACTGATAGATGAATTTCTGTTGTTGCAGCTAGTAAAGAAGAAGAAGAAGGTAGTGGCACAGTTTTCTCTTAAAAATAAGAATTTAATTATTGCTTCATATAAGTATTTTTTAGTATTATAAAGAAACATCTTTAAGAATACTAATTCCATTTATAAAATTTAAGATGTAGGCTCCCTCAACATAATTACATGTATATGATTGTGTAACTTTCATCTTAAGCGCATAAAAACTAAACAAATTTATGAAGGAATGATATTAAATCTTAACAAACGTATCTCTTATCCATAAAAAGCCTCATCTTACAAGTCCACAAATTACGTTTACTTAAATAACGATTAGCTCTGCTGGCAGAATCCGGATAAATGTACTCCCGTCCATTTCTTTGAGTCCCAAACAAGATACAATAACGACAAATTCAATTAGTTGACATTTTTAATTGACAATCGTATAACTTAGCCATCTAATTAATGGTGAATGTATTACAATGTAAGAGAATAGAAAATAAAATGCTCATAATAAACCAAACAGGTACGTGAAGTGAAAGTCAAAGACTAGCAACATTATGAGCAGCGAAACAAACATATCGCACAGGGGGGACAGACACATTTCTAAACACAATGAAAATGAGGGGAAATCTTTTGTACGCGTTTTATTTCGATAAACTTCTTAATTAATTAAAATATGCAGCTCACTTATTTCAATTATACATCTTCTCGTATATTGTTCCGCATTCTAGGATGGCAGAGAATTCACGTAATTCGAAGTTATCATCCAAAGACGATGAGTGCACATTTTCATGGAAACTATTTACAGGATGGGATTTTATGATTGGTATGTACACAATGATATTGCACAAAAATCTAACGAACTAAGGCCAAGTTGCCACAAGGTGAAGCTAAAAGTGTCAAAAGTTTAAAATTATGGAAAAAAAAATTAAAACCTTAACTTGTAAGAAAAAAATACATGATTTAACGTATATGAAAAATATAAATGTAAATCTGAACATTTGTTTCTTCCAATTTTTGTTCAAAGTTTTATTTAGATCCTTAAAACTATCCCTTGTTCTCTTTTTCAAATTATTTTTTACACTTTCATTTCCATCTTATCTCTGTGCTGTGCTGTGCTTTGCTGCTCACTGCTAGGTCATGCGGAAACTGCACATAATAGAATTGCTTCGGTGGTGGTTGGCTTCAAGGAAGCCTTACTCGAGGAAGCCGAAAAGAAAAAGGATAATCGGAAGTGAGTCTTTACATTACGTTCCCCTGCACTTCTACACCTCCTTAACCCGTAGTTTTGCAACGATAAAGTATAAATTTTCCGGAAATTGGTTTATTTTATTGAATTTTCCTCGTTTCTCATGTGAAGTTTTGTTGCTGCTTGTATTTTGTGTCATTTCAGCTGGCGGATAATACTGCAACGAATTTTAGTGAACATTCTAGTGATAGCTTTGCTGGCTGCTTCGGGCGTTACGGTGGTAACACTCGTTAATATGTAAGTATAAAAGAATGTGTTGGATGAATATAAGATGAATGAATGAATAAAATATTGAATCTTTAATTGAAGCACAGGGAGATTTTCAATAAATCTCTCTAGTATGTAGAAGTTTCACAAAAGTTTTAACGACACAGAGACGTTTGCGGTTAAAAACTGACCAAGTGTTTCAAAATAAAGAAAATAGAGAATTTTTATTGAAGGTCATTACCGGCCCTCTCGATGTTGTAGACAGCAACTTCGCAGCATAGTGTTGAGTCAATCGGCATGCCTAGTAAAAGCTTCTCAAACATTCGTCGATAAACAAGCAGGAGCCGTTTGTTGTATAACTAAAATAGAAAGCGTGTTAATTCACAACAATCATGGGGTGTAAAGGAAAATTTAGTTGATTTTTTAGTAAGAAAGTGAACATAATTTGTTGCAAAAATAAAACAAATTATTGAAAACGTTTACTACAAATACTACAGATGCTTAAGATCGTGAATAACCTAATTCCCTTTATAATCTTGTTCTATGGATTTTATTAACCCCTCAAATTTGTATGGAAGGCAGATCTGATCTGTGGGTAGTTAAGGGTTACTGTATTGAAGAACTTACAGGATTTCCTTGGGGTCGGAAGGCTCGGCGCGAATCTCGGCAATAGATCGAACCCTTTTCGGAACATCGCCAAGGTGTATTGCTTCGAGTCTCGTACTAGCCAAACCGCCCCGAGCAATTCAAAAGCTGCCTTATACAGTTGGGCTGCACGCTCGTCTGCACAGGTAATTAGTTTAATATGTCCCCTATACCAACCTATATCATGACTTTGCAGCGGTGTTCTGGATCGTTCTAGAAAAATTTTTATTAACGCTAGAGTAAGGTATTCGACAAGAAATTTCCAGTTGCTTGATGAAATAGTCCCTGCGCTGTTATGATCTGTTATGTCTATGATCGCCCGAATAAGTTAGTATTTAGCAACATCCTTATTCGATCTTTATAGTGTCCGTGCAAGATTAAATTTGGTTCTTTTGGATCCCGGAAGGGTAGATTCCTTAGACCGCTGCCGTTTAGGCTCTACTTTGGATGACTTTCCTTTAGTTTTGTCATCATTCGCTGGAGTTATGCTAGGTTTTTAGTTGGGTCTCCGGAGCTTATGAAGCCCTTGATGAAATACTCAGGGCATGGTTTTTTCCGACATTTGAACGAAAATGAGGGGTTGTATTTTATGTCTAACTGCCAGGCATGAAAGACTGCCGCTCCTCCGGAGACAGACGCTCACTATAAGGAAAGACGCTGATGGGTTTAAAAAATAACAGATCGACGACCTTTAGCAGAATGGACGAGAGAACCCTTAGGGTCAACGGATGTATATCCCTTTGCCGCCTCAACTGGGAAAAAGAGACAGGGGAAGGGTAATTCTTAGTTCGTACTCAGTTCAGCCTCACTGTCATTCGAGACTCTGCCGGTAATAACTAGTAACACTACTGCATTTACGACTAAACAGCTATACGCGAAAGACAGCAGCTCCTCTGAAGACAGACGCAGACCATCAGCCGCTCACTATGAAGATAGACGCTGATGGATTTTAAAAATAACGATGTTTAAATAAAACAGACGCTAAGAGATAGGTGAAGATAAGATAGATAAAATTAAGCTCCGTTTAGAGGATTTAAGGTTGTACATGAAATTTCAGCTCGATAACTCTGAAGCTTCGATAGTTATGTAATCGCGGGGACTGACGAACACCCCAACAAGGGGGAGTTTGTATTTGTAGTGGGAATAGTTTTGTCCGATCTTACTCATCTTAGATCTTAACCTCCACTAATAGGATAGAAACTTGCATACCAATTTCAGTTCTGAATCTTCGATAGCTATGTAATTGCGGGGACAATTACGGACACCACCGAAAAGCGGGGGTTTAAAAGGAAAGTGGGAGTAGTTTTTATCGGATCTTGCTCATCATAGAAGTTAACCTTCGCTTAGAGGATAGATGTTGCCATACCAAAATTGAAATAGCTTGGACAGACAGACGGACACCCCAAAAAAGGGAGTTTGTATTTTATTCACCTCAGAACTTAACGCTCACTTAGAAAATAGAAGCTGGTGTACCGAATGTTAGCTCTCGATAGCTCTTAAATTACATTATCGAAGGGACGGACTCCCGAAAAGGGTGAGTTTGTATGGATATGGAAGTAATTTTTGTCGATCTTGCTCATCTTAGAACTTAAACTCCGTTTAGAGGATAGAAGTTTAGACAGCAAGCTTCAGACCCAAAGAGGGAAAGTTTGTATGGGAACTGGGAGTAATTTTGGTCCGATCTTGTTCATGTTAGAGCTTAACCTCCGCTTAAAGGATAAAAGCTTGCATACCCAGTTTCAGGTCAATAGTTTAGAAACTACGAAATATTTGTAATCGCAGGAACAGACCCGCAAAAGGGGAAGGTCTGATCCTGCTTATCTTAGAACTTAATCCCCTCGTAGAGGACAGAAGCTTGTATACCAAAATTTACCTCAATTTCTCTTAAACTACGTAATCGCAGGGACACACCTCCTAAAAGTGAAGTTTGTATAGGAGATGGGAGTAATTTTTGTCCGATCTTGTTCGTCTTAGTAATTAAACTTTGCTTACAGGATAGAAGTTTGCATACCAAACGTCAGCTCGATTGTTCTTAAACTACTGCAGTAATTGCTGGGCTGGACATCTTTAATCATCGTCGCTGATTATTTATATATACATGCTAGCTTTCCCGAGTCCCGTTACTCCACCCGTACTCTCTGTAATACATATTATCGTATATGGACACGAATATATTTTAAGCCGTTTGATTTGGGTGATTGTACCAGGTTAATTCTATTCCCCTAAAACCGCATCTGCCGGCTTTTTATTTCTATAGAAAGCAATCCTACATAAATTTTCGTGACACTACCATTAGCAGTTTAGTCTAGGCGAATGTCCCATTTTTTTCCGTTTTCGTCATGTTTATCCCTAGAAGTTAGAATTTCCAAAAAACCCTTCTTAGCTGAAGTTTACTCGGAAACGGGAACAAGCACCCCAAGTTACATCATCCTATCTAAAGGCGTTTCACCCAGTCAGTTACCAATTAATTTTGAAAATTGATTACTATCGGTTCATTAATATGACCGTCATAACTACCGACACGGGCGTGGTACTGCACATTTCCCAGCGACACGCAATCATCCTTGTACCATTAACATATGTATATGTGTTGTGTAGGTGGTGCCTCGCTTTGAGGCCCCGCTCATAGTACCACACAGTGAAAATGTAATTGCCATCGATCGATTTATTAACATAACATATGTAGCCAATCTTATTTTCATTTCTCATGAGATATGACCGACTATGGTTTTATGTAGCCTATAACAGAAGCCTTACGGGCAGATCCACACAGTGAAAATTTCGTTGCCATCGCTCCTTTTTACAAAAAAAGTATCAGCAACATTAAATCTCGACTTCGTATCTGCAATAGGCAAATTCATATTTACAGTGCAGGGTACATGCCCCATTTCGTCTGATAGTGTTGAACCTCTCAGTCGGTCTCTCTAGGACTAAAATACACTTTGGCTACGCCCAATGATCAAAAAATTTTGGAATTGTAGTGCCGAGTACTATCCATATGTTAAATTGTAACTCTCTAGGGCTAAAATACAGTTTTGATACGCCCCCTTCGCCCACAGATTGAGAATTAAAACTTCGCCTGCAAAGTTGTAATTGCAGTGCTGAGTAATATCTATTTATTAACTTGTAACTCTCTAGGGCTAAAATAGAGTTCCGCCACGCCCCTTCCGTCCACCGATAGGAAATAAAAATTTCGTCTGCCATTTTGAACCTGATGTGCAGAAAACTATACTTGTATCAAATTTGATATTCCTAGGGCTAAAATAAATTTTTTTTTTAATTTAAATTGCTTCTGTATATTCATATTCGTGTTGCCTAGTGCACTGTGAGTATCGAATTTTGTCTTTCTGGGACTAACGTACAGTTCTGCCACACCCTTTCCGCCCACAGATTGAAAATAAAATCAGTGCATATTTTTACTTGAAGTTCAGAATACTGCCTGTGTGTAAAATTTGATATTTCTGGGCCTAAAATACAGTTTGGCCCCGCCCCTTCCGCTTGCTGATCGAAAATTTAAATTTCATCGGCATATTCATATTCGTGCTGCCGAGTGTTTTCTAAGTATCAAATTTTATCTCTCTACCATTAAAATAAAGATCTCCCACGCCCCTTCTGCCCTCTGATTGAATATAAACATTTTCGTCTGCAAATTTGAACTTGAAGTGCCGAGCACTATCTGTGTACCAAATTTTATTTCTCTAGGGCTAAAATACAGTTTGACACGCTCCCTTCACACAGTGAACAAACATAAAAACTTCGTCGGCATATTCATATTTGTCTGGCGGGTGCTATATGTCCACCTTATTTCATATCTCTAGCTCTAAAAAAAAATTATGTCACGCCCACACCGCCCACTGATAGAACATTAAAATTTCGTCTACTTAACCCATTAGTGACGACTGTTACCATATGGTAACGTTGACAGCGTTAGATATTGCACGCATTAATATGAACATAAGAATAAATGTCAAGAATTTTCTTTTTAATTTTCATCAAAGCATGCTTTGATCTTTCATTCTTGATTTACCGCTATGCGATCAGACTTCAGCAGCGAGAGTGGGGGATCATTTAAAATAGGTGTTTTTCACATGTGCACAAAACAGAAATATGGAGGGATATAAAAAGTCACTCCATATTAAGAATATTTTTTGGTAGTTTAAAGACTTTTAGTTTTTGTTATTTAAGAATAATATCAAATATCATATAAACGTATTGCATAAATTATTTTGTACTTGGTTCTTTTTATTTACCTGTTTAAAAGCTGTTACCATATGGGGACAGTCGTCATAACACCAGTAAAAATGGATATTTTTCTGAAATTTTTCGTCTTTATTTTTTTATGTAAAATTCGATTTGTAACTAATTTATATGTGGCACTGACAAAATCTTTAAAAAATTCCCATTATTTCGCTCTCGTCATTAATGGGTTAATGCTATAAATGTTACCAAGTAATACCTGGGTATCAATTCTCTAGGACTTAAACTCAGTTTTGCCCCGTCCATAGGGTCACAAATTTAAAACATATATATAGCCAACGCCAATTTCCACATAGTGTAATAACAGGTCTACCGAATTTCAATAAAATCGGTTCTGCCTTGTAGGCATGATTGAGACACAAACAGATAAACATCCATATTCATAATATTAATAGGGATTTTACTATTAACTTAGTTTATTGCTGTTTACATTATAAAAACCAAACTAACCAAACTAAATACTCTTCTTTTAGGTCCGAAGAACTAAACAAGAAAGACAACTGGCTAAGTAAAAACGCTGTCAACGTCACCATGAACCTACTGGCTCTGGTGATGCCCATGATATTCGAAGCTTTGGGTCTTTTCGAAAATTGGCATCCTCGTCAGCAATTACGTCTACAATTGGCCAGGTAAATGTAAATCACAGTACGTGTTCTCTAGTTGAATTAGTAATTTTCCCATTTCCCCATTTTCCTATTTCTCTTCTTCATTCTTCCCTCCAGAGTTATGATATTGAATCTCCTGAATTTGTACTCGCTCATGTTTACTTTCATCTACAAAATCAATGATAAAGAAAAACCGTTGATTGCTTTGCAACAATTAAATGATTCTGCTACCCAAGAATTGAGGGAACTAGACGCATTCTGGGAGAATTTCAAGGCTATGACCACAACGGCGGCAAATGAGATTTCGTATGCCACAGACAGCAGCGTTGCAACCGCACTGCTGGCAAATGATACAACGGCCGCAGTGGCCACAACTACAGAGGCAATAATGACCACAGCCGCTGCGGTTGTAGTTAAACTGCGGTGCTACAATCAAACGGTGCGATGTTCCAAACCGTGGAGAGTAACTAAAAATTTGCCCTCGACCACAACTGTGGCAACGACCACATTGATGTTATTAAATCTTACGACCACCATGATGCCCACAATGACAAGTGAACAGTCGACGGAAACAACGTGGACAACTACTACCAACGCAAAGGCGGAAGTGACCACGGACGCAACCACAACAGAACAGTTGACAACATCAACTACACAGGTGCCCTTTAACACAACAATGTTTGATATATTGACCACCACCAGCAGCAGCTACAGACCAGAAACTACATTTCCTTTTACCACTACTAGCAGTACCACTGAAGAAGATGTAACCTCCACTACACCCGTGACCTCCACCACCACGGATTTGCCTTATAATAATACACAGTTCGACTACTATGAATATTTTGAAGGACTGCCTTTAGACGTGGAGGAAGATGAAAGTCCCAACGAGGATGGCAGCCCAAAACAGAGAAGAGATTTAAAAAAAGGCAGCCATGACTTTAAAGATTTTTCTGACTCCCCAAATGAAGTGTTTAAAACCACTTTGGAACCTAAAAAAACCAAAGCCAAGGGCAAGCGGCTAAAAGTTAAGTTGGCAAAATCAAATAGACCAGATGCTGCCTTGCGAAAAAAATCTAAATACAGTCGTCGAGAACTACCGCAGGATTCCACTGTAACACCCACGATTAACGATGAAACAACTACCACAGCACTTCCTGACTCTACTACCACCACCACTGCTGCTGGCACTACTACTACTAATGCAGATTTTACAACAAATTATCCCACACCTTTCGCCGACGCCTCTACGCAAAGCGCCACTGACCCCACAACGACACCTAGCAAAGCTTTAGTGTGGGAAACTAACGAACACCTGCAAGAGTTGTTGGACTTTTTTACCACATCCACCATGAGACCACGAAATGTGGACACCACCTCTCCAACCACGCGACAAGCACCGCTCACGACAATGCGAACCCTGCAGGACGATGACGAGTACGATGAGGGGACAACCACACCATTCTACCTGGAAGGGGACCAGGAAATAGGTCCAACGGTATCGTACAATTTAAATGAATTCAATAATGGGAGCTTTGGTTGGTGTGTCCGCACCGTGTGCGTTGAAGATACGTTGGCGGATACAGAGACGACCACAGCGACCAACAGTTTGACGACAGCATTAACGGTGGAACAGGAATACCGAAAAAACCGTACGAAAATCCAGAAACTTTTCAATGAAGTTGAGCTGAACTTAACGACGATGTGTTGGGAAACATCATTGGGGCAAGAGTTGGCCAAGGTTATTGTACTGGATGGGGTAAGTGACATTTGGGGGAGGTTATAAAACAAGTGAGGCTATGCCGAAGCACTTCACCATTTATATAAATGATGATAAAACTGGTTATTTGCACTACAATTTATTTGCACTACAACATAACAAAGGGTAGTTTGGAGTTTGTATGGGAGGTGAAAGTAATTGTTGTCCGATCTTGCTCATCTTAGAACTTAACCTCCGGTTAGCGTAAGCGTATATACCAAATTTAATCTCGATGGGTCTTTAACTGCGGCTGCACTCGAGGGGTCAGATAGACGGACAAAAGGGGAATTTGTATGAATGGTAGGTGTAGTTTATGTCCGCTTGGGGGAAAGAAGCTTGCATACCAAATTTCAGCTCGATAGCTACTAAATTACAGCTGTAATCGCGGTGACAGACTTCAAAAAGTGGAAGTTTGTTGTGTTTTTGACCAATCGGGTCACTTAAAGCTTAACCTCCGCTTTGATGATATAAGCTTGTATGTATTTCCAATTTCAGCTCGATACCTCTTTGACAGACGGACATCTTTAAATCGACTAAGAATTCGACGCTGCTCAGTTATATATATATACTAGTGGACCCGGCAATGCTTCGCTATTGCTTAAACTAACCACATCTCACTAACCGATATTAAGAAAATTCATATCTATAGCGCCAAGTACTATCTGCATACAAATATTACCTTATATAGTCCTAAAAACATTTTTCACAATTCCCCTTCTGCCCTCCGATCGGAAATTGTTCACCTGGCAATATTGTCAGTACTTACATACTTACTTAAGTGGCCAATTACAACTTACGAATGTAGTTCATAAATTTGTGGCCTGAAGTAATAAAGAATTCCATACGCTTCGGTCTTCTGCGTATGTTCTCCAGTAAGTCCTACCAGATGATGGCACGTCGCCTACCAGTTGGTCCAGCCAATGGAGTTTGGGTCTCCCTTCTCTGCGCCGTCCTTCAGGTTCGCCTTCAAACACATTTCTCGCTGGAGCATTTACATCCATCCATCCTCTTTTAGCTACGTCGATGTCGTGGTAAAGCTCATACAGCTCATTGTTCACCCGATGTCGAAACTCGGCGTCGACACAGATATGTTCATATATTTTTCGTAGTACTCTTCTCTCGAATGCTCTTAGGTATTGTTTGTCCGTTGTCGTAAGCACCCACGATTCGGCGGCGTACAACTGAACGGGTAAAATTATAACCTGGTAACATACAGCTGTTTATTACTATCCCGAGATAAGGTGGAGTAAGTAAAGTATTGTCGAATTCCGTCAAAACTTCTATTGGCGAGCACTATTATCCGCTTAATATTTTGGCTGACATTATTTGTCTGGTTGACGGAAGATTCGAGGTAGGTAAACTCTCTACTACCTCAAAACAATAGAGAGGACTCTGTGTTCGTCGAAATCTAGATTATTGTTTTTTCCTCGTTAACCGTATGCTCTCCTCCAGCCAGATGTTCTCCATGAGCTGATGCATGCTCCTAGTCAGCTCCTCTGCAACTGCCTTAAACAATTCAGCCGAGAAACCATTGGCTCTAGCTGCTTTGTTGTTTTTAAGGCGGGATATTGCCACACGTAACTCGCTCTGGCTCGGAGGTGGACAGTTAAAACTGTCGACACGGATTGGAGCGGGGTCTGCTGGAGTGGTGTCCATATCCAGCAGATTTCTGAAATGTTCTCCCTATATCTTCAGAACGTTATCCGGATCCGGCACTAGCTTTCCATCTCTTGGAGGACGGCAATCCTGTTCCGCGCATTCTTGCCTTAACTCTCTAGTAGAATTTCGGGCTTTCCCACTACTTTGTGCACTCATCCTGTCTCTTCTTCAGCTATTCCTTTTTTTCCTGTCTGCAGCATCCGTCTCTTTCGTGACATTGCGGCATTCATAGCGTACCAAAGTACGCTTCTCGCAGTCCGTTCTATGGAGTCGGTAACATATTGTCACTGTGTGGTAACATTATTAAGGGTTGGATCATTTCGTAGCAGTTGAGTTAGGTTGTTGGAGTAGGCGTCCGCTGCCTCTACGGTCCGTAGTTTACCGATGTACAGCTTTCGTTGTGCCTGGTTACTTACGTTTTTCATATCCGTCATATGCATTTTCTAGACTCTCATAGAACACGTCTTTGTCCTTATCGATTTTCTCTTCTGTCGGAGCATGGGCACATATGAGTGTTATGTGGATAAATGTTGTCTTGACTCTTATGGTTGTTATTCGTTTACACACTGGGTTGAACGGTGAGACTAGGTGTCTCAATCTCTTGCAAACCACAAATCCACATCTAAACTCGTCTTCATGAGCGAGCAACCGTGTCCCGTCCACCGAATTTACTGTAGAACACGCGACTACCATGCGGGAGATCCCGGGTTCGATTATCTACCTTATTCTTTCATTGTCGGCCCCCTCAATGTTGTCGACAGCAACTTCGCAGTATCAAGCGTCGAGTTTATCGGCATGTCTAGTAATAAGCTTCTCAAACAGTGACGTTCGCATTCGTCGATAAACAAGTAGGTGTCGTTAGTTGTGAATCTAAAAATAGTAAGCGTGTCAATTCACAACAACGAGAGAAGCTATCCCATACCTCATTCATGGGGTGGAAAGTGAAATTAAGTAAGTAAGTAGGTTATGTCAGCCTTGTATTCTTCGAGGACTTCCGCCAGTTGGATGGAGGCAACTGGTCTATACAGGTGCATATCCTCAAATCATGGTCCTTAAGTCGTTTGCGGTGGTCGTCAACATTTTGGGAGATCAATTTTATTATTTTCTTTCTTCTTTTCATTGCAATAGTTCATAAGAAGGTGGCGGGCACCTTCTGCCAGAATTTTATTACAGCCGCCTATTCTGGGTTAGACGCTGACCAGGGTACCGCTTACTCTGAGCCCACGTGCCTGGGTTTTAGGTTTCGCCCCTCACAGGTAGCCTCTGACGGGTGTCAAAGGCACGATTCCAGACGTCACCACGTGGAGGTACTTCGTCCGCAGTATTACAACGAATACGGAGCTCTGTGAGTAGACTTGAAGTGTAATTGACAAGGATCACCCTGGGTTTGCCAAGTTTAACAGATCAGAAGCTTAACCTTGTATCACACTCCCGACGCACCAGTGTGGATTTAGGCAAAGTTATGTCAGCCTGAAAATAAAGAGAAGAGTATTGAGGAATGGGACTTTGCCCAGAGGTAGAAAGTTACTGATTGTCACTCACTTGGGAGTGACCAGAATCGATTCCTTTGTGGCACTGTCCAAGCAGCTAACTACTTCCGGTCTTAGACCAAGTATTCCCTGGGCAATGACTTTAAAGCAACCGCTTTGAAGTTAGCTAGAGTTAGAAGGCGAAATGTTGAGTAACCTAATCGGCATGCTACCACCGATGCGTCTTAGGAACTAGGTAACAGAAGTTACTGAAGCTCAACACAGGCTCTCTTAGTGGCTTTGGCAGCCCCAAGAAACTAAGATCGGGAGCGGTGGCCTAATAAGCCACTCTCCTTAAACAAAAATTTATTATGAAAACACGAAGAAAACGAAAAACAAGAACCCCCCCAAATGTTGACGACCCCCGCAAACGATATAAGGACCATGATTTAAGGATATGCACCTGGAATGTCCGAACTCTATACAGAGATGGTGCCTCTATCCAACTGGCGGATGTCCTCGACAAATACAAGGCTGACATCACCGCCATACAGGAAATGAGATGGACGGGACAGGGATGCACACGATGAAAGAACTGTGACATCTTCTACAGCTGCCATGCAGAAAGATACGAATTTGGATGTGGTTTCATAGTCGGCAAGAGACTTCGACACCTGGTCTCGCGGTTTAACCCTGTAAATGACCGTATAGCCACCATTCGCATCCGGGCGAAATATTTTAACATTACGCTGATTTGTGTACACGCCCCGACGGAAGACAAAGACGATTACATCAAAGATGCATTCTATGAGCGCCTGGAGGATATATATGACCGCTGCCCTGCACATGACATTAAAATTGTTCTGGGAGATTTTAATGCTAAAATAGGAAGGGAAGATGCTCTTGGTTCAGCAGTCGGAAAATTCAGTCAACACAACAACACCTCCGATAACGGATTCAGACTGGTAAGTTTCGCGTCGGCAAGAAACATGGTTGTGAGCGGAACCAGATTCCCGCATAAAGATATCCACAAGGCAACCTGGATATCTCCCGATCAAAATACAAGAAATCAGATTGATCACGTGGTAATTGATGGAAGGCATGTCTCAAGCGTTATGGACGTGCGTGTGATGCGCGGTGCAAAAATCGACTCGGATCACCACCTAGTTGCAGCCACGATTAAGTAGAGCTAAAAACACTCTTAATCAAACGCAAAGGAAGCTAGACATCACAAAGCTGCAGACCACTGAGATAGCCAATGCCTACTCCAACCAACTCTCTCAATTACTCCAAACAAATCCCCCCAGTTCTGATGTTCCCGACATGCAGTGGCAGCATATTGCGAATTCTATGACCACTGCCGCAACAACCGTACTGGGTTATGAAAAACCACGCTCAGACAAGCCCTGGTACGATGACGAATGTCGCGAAATGTCTGAGGAAATGGATGCTGCATACAAGGCAAAACTGCAGCCAATGGCGACGCGTGCGGTGACGGAGCGTTATAAAGAGAAAAGGAGGGAGATGAAACGCCTGTTCAGACGGAAAAAGCGTCTGTGGAAGAAAAGAGAGAGCCAGGATATCGAAAACTACAGGGGTAGAGGTGAGGCCCGAAAGTTCTACCAAAAGGTAAAAAGTAAAGGTTTTGGAACAGGGATCCCCACCTGTAAGGACAGAGACGGAAATCTGGTCACGGACACTCAGAGTGTGCTGCAAATATGGAGGGAACACTTTCAATCTCTTCTCGTTCCCGAAGGCAGCATAAGTGACGGAATCGCACCAATCATCGACGATGGAGTAGATTGTCCACCACCGAGCCAAAACGAGATCAGCACGGCAATTGCCCGGCTTAAAAATAATAAAGCTGCGGGAGCCGATGGACTGCCGGCAGAGCTTTTTAAAGCCGGCGGCGATGACCTGGTAACATGCATGCACCAGCTCATAAACACGATTTGGCTCAGGGAATGCATGCCCGATGATTGGAATCTGAGTGTCCTATGTCCCGTGCTTAAGAAAGGCGATCCTAGTGTGTGTACCAACTATCGCGGGATTAGCCTTTTACCCATCGCATACAAGGTCCTGTCTAGTGTGTTATGTGAAAGACTAAAGCCCCTCCTGGCGAACCTGATTGGACCTTATCAGTGTGGCTTTAGACCTGGTAAATCCACCACCGACCAGATATTCACGCTACGACAAATCCTGGAGAAGACCCAAGAAATGCAGATCGATACCTACCATCTGTTCATCGATTACAAAGCTGCATTTGACAGTCCGATACGACAGAAATTTTTGGATGCTATGGCTGAGTTTGGTATCCCCGCAAAACTAATTCGACTCTGCGGGATGACACTGACTGACACGAAGTCTTCTGTGAAAATTGGCAAAAATCTGTCAGAGCCATTTTCTACCAAGCGAGGCTTTAGACAAGGCGATAGTCTGTCCTGCGATATCTTTAACATCGTAATGGAGATGACCATGCGGAAAGCAGCAGTAAACAGGAATGGCACCATATTTAACAAAAGCCACATGTTGCTCGCGTATGCTGATGATATCGATATTATTGGACGTGGATTGCGAGATGTTACTGCGGCTGTTTCGAGCATTGAAAAGCAGTCGGCTGAAGTGGGTCTGGTGATAAACGAGGACAAAACCAAGTTATTTGTTTCAACGAACAAAGAGTCCACTCGTCTGGGACGCTGCGTGAACGTTGACAACTATAATTTTGAAGTGGTAGATGATTTTGTCTACCTTGGCTCCGCCATAAACAAAAATAATAATGTCAGCCTCGAAATCAAAAGACGAGTATTGATCGCAAACCGCTGCTACTATGCGCTAAGCAAGCGATTTAACGACAAAGCGCTCTCTCGAAAAACAAAGATACAGCTCTACCAGACTCTGATCCTACCTGTCTTGCTCTACAGCGCAGAATCGTGGGTAATGACACAAGCGGATCAATCTATTCTGGGAGTCTTCGAGAGAAAAATACTCCGAATGGACGATAACGCTCCGGCTCGAAAAGTCTTCGGCAATAAACTCGATGGGCGGCGCAGGAGGGGGCGACCAAAACTCCGATGGATAGACCAGGTGACGGAAATGTTAAGTAAGCTTGGTATGACGAACTATCTACGGAGCGCAAAAGACCGAAGCGCTTGGAATGGTTTTCTAAGTGCGGCTACTGATAGATGAATTTCTGTTGTTGCTGCCAGTAAAGTAAGTAAGTAAGTAAAGTATTGAGGAAGAGAGATCCAACTTTCCAGACACTGGGATCTTACTAGGTAATGACACAATTGGACGACCGCTGCCTTGACCACAACATTAAAATTGTGCTGGAGAGAGGAAATTTTATCGATCTTGTAAGGGGACGGATCTCCTTAAATATTATTTTATATATTATTTATTTATTCAGAGACAGAATGAGGCAGAACTCCAGCATTCGTCTTCTGTACACTAGCCACAGTAGCAGGCAATGCTTCCTGAGTCTTAGTGCAATTATTATTTTATGACCTTTCGAAATTAAACGATGCGCTTTTAATTTTATTGGTCTTTATTGCTTGACATCTGAATTCGGAAGAAGTTAACTTACATTAAGAGGAGCTTAAGTACTACCTAGTAAAATCATAAAAGTAGTCTAGAGTTATTTATTAAGCTTTCATCTCTTGTTCTCATTACATGTGAGTGATAAACTACTGGTAATTGCAAGCGTCAGTGATTATTACACAAACAAAACAAAGCTTTAGAGTAACGTTACGAGAGTATGAGAATATTACAAATATGAAAGAGAGTGATAATGTTAGATAGTGAGAATTTGAGTGTGTATGTATGATAGTGAGAATATGAGTGATATTGTTTGATCGTGAGAATGAGTTTTAATATATTGAGAACATTAGTAGTTATGTATGCTGGTGAGAATATGAGATAATGTGTGATTCTAAATTAACATAGACATAACATAAAAAGACTTCTTGTCATTACGAAAACATTAATGATCATTAGTGTAAAATAACATATAACTTCATTAGTTTTAATATAATTGGTATAAAAATGATAATAATAAATAATAGTAATTGTAAATAATAAGAGCGCCGCTACAATCTGAAAATTCAGTCTACATGCCAACATGTCCGACACGGGTTTTAGACTGGTTAGCTTTGCCACGGCAAGTGTAAGATAAATTTAAGATAAATTTACTCTGTAATTATGAAAGTTTCTTCTCTCAGATAACATCAATAACTTAACTATTTGTTAACCGATTTCTACAAACAAGTACGCGTTTAACTCGTGAAAGTGTGCACTTTCTGAATAAAATAGTAAACATTAGGGTGTCCTTATCAAATAGTGGCTACAAACTTCTTCAAACTTAAAAAATAGTGAAAAAATTACAAAAGTTTGAAATTTCGTGGCAAAAAACAAACAGATATGACAAGTTACCAATATAACTATATACATCGTTGGAAAGGCCGCAGTCTCTTATTTCTAAATCCACTGAGAAATTTAAAATCGGTAGATATTTAACCACGTTAGTAACTTATAACTGCGTAAAGGTTCGAAAAACCGGTATCATAGTGGACTTCATGAGCCATTTAGGTTGCCTAGACACGTTCAGATTATATTGGTATGTTCACGATAGTTGTTCAAATTTACCAGGGCTACAATTTTGCCGAACATTATTAAAGAAAAATTTGGACTCCCTCAAAGTAATGCTCAAAAAAGGGAAAAAATAATAATTTATTTTTCAGTTTTTTTTTTAAAAAGGGCAGGAAAAACCAACATTTTTGACATAATTTGTTAATAATGTTAGTGCGAAAAACTCCCAGCTACATTATTGCCGAATAAAGTTTAGAGCTATCACGAAGTGTGAGTTAGCTGTTGGACAAAAACTGATGACACCTTTTTTCGAGGGGCTCACAGATTTTGAGAATCTTTAGGGGCCCATAAAAAAAAGTTGGTCACCAATCTTGCCAAACTGAGTATAGGGTTTTATTACCCTTCGATAGTAGAATTGAACCTATACTGTCATGTTCTTGTATTTTACAAACAGTCGTGATTTGTTGCATAGTGTTATTTACCGATTTGCGTTGTATGTTGTGCTGTGATGGTGTCATAATATTTAGAAATTTTGTCAAATATGTTGAGAAAATAACCTAAATATTATAACGCTATTTTCTAAAGCGGGTGTTTTCGCAAATTGGAATAAAAATATAGAATTAAAAACGTTACATTTCGATTCCAATTGTTATTTTCATATGCGATTTCTCTAAAATAGGAATGACCAGTTGTATAAAATAACGAATTTATAAGAACCAAGCTGAATTTCTTTAGAGTAATTATACGGAAGTTATTTCATGAATATTTTACCCATTAATTTGTTAAGAGTATTCCGGTTCTGAACCAATCCTCTCCCGCCTGACTCAATAGCTAGCTAAGCAAGATTTATTTGTGCCATAAATATTTCTCTAGTACTTCATAAAATTGCATCACCCAGCCCCTACATAAAGGTTTATGCCTTAAAATACATTTGATATCCTTGAGTTCATACATCTTGTGCTCTTTACAGACTAGCAATAGTATCCTCTATTTTGTCACATGAATAAACAAGATAAAGATATGAATGAATTTTTTCCCTGCTGCTTTCGATAATAGTCAATAACTTTTGGATCATTCCCATACTAAATCCACAAATTGGCAAATTATGCATAACATATAAATAGTCTCAATCTTCCAAGCCTGTGGTAGTATCGGGCTGGCTGGCTGACTGTCTGTCAGTCTGTCTGTGCGTAGGCACATATTTCGCCCATTTAAGGGGTTTTGTAACAACCTTCCCTTGTATTTTTCAGTTTAAAATATAAAATAACATTTCCATTGTGATGCCACCACAAAAAAAGGAAGACGCCTGCTTCCTAGATTACCCTTAGGGTGCGTGAGTGTTGTTTTGCATGTTGTTTCTTTTTCCCCTCTCTTCTCATATAAATCGTTGTCTTATCCTTAAGGCTCAGCAATGTTTGGTCGTATGACCGAGCACAAGAAACTAAGGAATAAATTTAACGGTTTGTTTGGTTAAATTTGTGACAGCTTGTCCTACATTTTATATAGAGTATTCGTATCTATCTATGTACATTGCAGATATATATACATATATATCTATCTATATAGTAGGATTATTATATTTCCTTTTATTTGGGAAGCAACAAGAGAAAGTAAAGTATCCCAAGGACGCAACAGTAAAGGGCATTGGCGGCAATGACGGAATTTTAAACAGTTTTCGTGGTATTAATAACGCAATTGATTAAATTGTTTGAGTAAACAATTGACTAAAGTGTTGCTTAAGTATTTGGCGATGGATTTCAACACTTTACGTGTGTATCAAGATTTTCAAATTATTCTCCAAGTTTCATTTTCATTTATTTATTTATAGTCTATGGAAAAGCAATCCTTACAGACTAGCATAATAATTAATACATTTATATATAATAAAACTTATACAAGTTATATAATTAATTCAGATAGCAAATTCTTAAATTTATTGGCAGAGTAACTGAGATCAATAGAATTACAAATAGAATTAAAAAGTCTCATAGATCTTGTAATTGGCTCATTCGAGGCGTAATTGGTTAAGTGTGTATCTATATTAAATGTACAAATATGACGCAATGATCTTACAGGCGCATTAAAACGAAGAAGCGACAATAATTCGGAGCAGTTAGTAGAACCTGAGGCAATGCCATGTAAAAACTTAAGAGACGCAATGTCTCTCCTAGCGGCTAATGTTTTTAAAGAAAGAAGCAGACATCGACTTTCATAGGATGGTAAGGGATCCGAGAAATTAAGCGAGTTTAATGCAAATTTTATGAACGATTTTTGTACTTTCTCAATGCGGTTGATATGAATATTAGCAGTAGGGCTCCAAATAAAAGAGGCATACTCTAATTTGGATCGAACAAAAGATGAATATAAAGTTTTTTTAATATAAGGATCAACAAATTCTCCAGTATTTCTTCTTATGAAATACAGTAATGAAAATGCTTTTGGAACAACGTAATTTATGTGGCTCGTAAAAGTTAATTTTGCGTCCAGAACAACTCCTAGGTCCATATATTCAGAAATAATATTCAGGTCACAATTTTTTAGATTGTAAACTGCGTTAATTAAATTACGACAACGATGAAATGTCATATGAAAACATTTATCAATATTAAACGGTAATGCATTGATTTCTGACCTCATCGCAACTCGATCTAAGTCTTCTTGAAGTAATTTGGCATCATTTAAGTTATAAATAGCTTTAAAAATTTTTAAATCGTCGGCATACATTAGATGACGTGAGTTTTTAAAACAATGACCAATATCATTAACAAAAATATTAAACAGTAAGGGACCTAAAATGCTACCCTGAGGTATACCAGAGGTTGAAATATAGACTTCCGAATAAAAATCATCAATGCAAACATAAGAGTGTCTATTTGACAGATACGAACGAAACAGACTAATAAGTGAGGAATGAAACCCCATATGAAACATTTTAGTGATCAAAATATCATGTCTCACTCTATCAAATGCTTTAGAGAAATCCGTGAAAACTGTATCAACTTGAACACCATCCTCAAATTTTTTTATACAAAAATTCGAAAATGAAGTTAAGTTGCTTGTAGTAGATCTGCCGGAGAAAAAACCATGCTGCTCGGGGCTAATTACATGTTTAAGAGAAAAGAAAATTTTATCAAAGATAATATGTTCAAAAACTTTGCCGATATTAGGTAACATAGAAATGGGTCTGTAGTTTAACACAGACATTTTATCGCCTGCTTTAAAAATAGGCCTTACGATCGCTGTTTTCCATCTCTGAATAAAATATCCAGATAACAGAGATTTATTAAATAACAAACAAAGTGGTTCAACCAAAGTAGAAGCACATTTTTTAAGTAAAAACGGTGAAATTCCATCTATATCAATCTTATAACCATCAGAGAGCTTGGTAATAGCCATAAAAATATCATTTTCGGAAATATTAAACGTTGTAACGTCAATACAAGGCATCACATTATTGAATACTTGCATGCTAACGGGCTCAGTTACATTAACAAAATTAGATTGAAAAAACATTTTGAAAAGATTTACAGACTCTTGAGTAGAATTTGAAATTATTCCGTTATAATTCATACTCATTGGAATGTCCGAACAATTTCTTTTAGATTTTATATAATTCCAAAATCTTTTAGGATTCGACTTTAAAGAATTTCCAAATCCTAATATATATTGATTATAAAGAAATTTATTTAGGAAATTAAATTCTTGCATATATCTGATATATAAATTTCGATCTACTATGCAGTTGGATAACATATATTTTCTGTAATATTTATTCCTCAAATTTTTTAATTTTTTTAACCCTCTCGTATACCAGGGTAATTTATATACTTTTGGTCGTATACGAGGAATATTATTTTGAAAAATTTCGTGAATGTGTTTTAAAAACTCTTCATAACAAATTGCAACAATATCGCCATGCAAACAGTCTATCCAATCAATGTTAGCAACTAAACAATTGATCAACTGAAAATCGCAAGATTTGTAATCATATTTCGTATTAGAAAAATTTGAACTGACATTACGGTATTGATAAAACTCTATTTCGATATGTAATGCAGAGTGATGTATGTTAGGAGGGGATAACGGAAATGCACATTCTAAAACCGAAATATTTATATCAGAACTAATGAAAACTAAGTCTAGTAATCGACCAAAATTATTATGAACTTTATTAGCTTGGTATAAATCAATACTAAATAAGGAGTCAATAAACTCAATTTCAAAGGGTTTATTTATGTTACTGGGAAGAAATTTCCCTGAATTCTGAACTTCAGACCAGACAATGTGGTTGAGGTTAAAGTCACCAGCAACACATATTCTATCATTATGCCTCAGATTCTCTGACACGCTCAAAATATTCTGAATATGTCCATGATATATTTCATCCAAACTGTTTGGCGGGATATATGACGCACATAAATATAAATTACCATTAAACGATTTAATTTCAACACATAATTGGTCCAACAAAGTATTATTTTCCGTTAAAACAATTTGTTTAGAAGAATACAAATTTCGAACGGCAATCAACACACCACCACCCCTCGAACAACCACTGGAGACAAAATCCCTATCTTTGCGATACACATTAAATAGTTTATTATTAAAAAACTCCTCATTGAAAAAATCTTCGTTAAGCCGAGTTTCAACTATAACAAATACATCATAATCACACTGGGATGTAAATAATGAAAATATGGAACCTTTAGTTCTCATGCCCGATACATTATGATAATAAATCTTTAAAAGATTTGAATTTAAATTAGTACTATTAGGTATTAAGCAACCTCCTGTTGAGGCTTTTTCCTCGGAAAAACCTTAAAAGGCCGGATTTTTACAGAAGCCGTCCACAGATCGGGGCTAAATAATTTTTCATAGTATATTGGAGAAATACCTAATTTGAAGTTAACAAATTTTAGGCTATCAGGCGACATATCTTTCCTGACCAACTTAAAGCACGAAATATTGCTGGCATTAACATTTAAGTGTTTGCTGACATAAGAAATAATATTATCTTCAGTAACATTTGGTTTGAAAGATGCTAGATGTATCCATTTTTTCTTCACCACAACATCCAGCTCTGCATTATTGTTCAAACCAACTACCAGACGTCGCCTTTTCTGCTTTCTTCTCGTAATGTTACTCCAAGCAGCGGAATTGACGACAGAAACACCACCAAGCTCACTCTCACTTGCGGCATCAGATATCATATTCTCAGAGCAGTGTATCGACTCACTTATACCAGTGCGATCATTTAAAACATCATTGGCATCACTGACGGTAGGATCCACAGCAGACATCGCCAACGACTTATCACCCACATAAGTAGCAGCAGACGTTTTTTTTGACGGAGCGCACGTTTTAGAAACACTCTTACGAACAGGGAGAGCAGCAGCGGACAGCGCAGATGAACAAACAGCCTCACAAGCAGCAGCACTCTCATTACGTGAGAGATCAAATGTTTGAGGTTTCTCAAAACCAGTTTTAGGCAAAGGGAAACTGCGATGAGATGCACTTGCAGCAGTGATGTTATTGTTGTTAGCAGATATATGCTGGGAGAACATTGATTTTAACTCTCCTATTTCATAAGACAGCAGGCTAACTTTCTTCACAGACTCACAGGCAGATTGTAAACAATTATCACAATTGTAAACAATATTTGCAAATTCAGAAAGGGCATTGACCGCCTTCTCACTATCCACTTTAGCGCAGAATTTATGAAATTTGCATTGACAAATCTTGCAAATAATCTCACTGCCAGTTTGAATTTTTTTATAACAGGTTGAGCAAATCAAATTAAGAGACTGTGACGACATTATGCACAACTTGTCCGCACAAATGATAAACTGAGACTGACAATGGCATGAATAGGCAATGATATTCATCGAGGGTTTAATAACAGTTAAGAGTTGTTTTTCAACAAGTTGATAGCAAGTTAAGTGAGATTATTGAGGTATAGTGACTTTTCGTTGAATTGTTACACCAACATCGTAAATCGTTTACTTTAGCAGAACTTTAGGAGGATTCAGAATTTCGCAAATTTTATAATCTTGGGGGATGCAGCATTTTTGAATATGAGTTTTCTGGCGGCTATTTATTTGGGAAAAACCAGAAGTCATCTGCGGAGGTCACCAAGTACATCACAAGGTCCACTAGATCATTTATTTTGTAACAATGGCACTAGACATCGCCCAGTGAAAGCAGATGTAAAAAGGTGCAATGTTGAATAACAAAAATAGCAGAACAGGGATTTACACGACACGTAAGTATTTGCATATTCATACTGATAGGCAAGTGGCTATCAGATCGAGACATTCGACGTTTACCCTCACATGCGTTCCAATACATGGGAACATATATGATAACCAAAGAGCCGATGCATTGGCAAAGGGCCATCACCATCATAAATTCGGGCGAAGTTTTCGGTCACATTCGTGTTCCTCTCATAAAGGGAAAGCAGCTAATTCCGGGGAAACTGAACCTTACTGCTTAGAAAAGATGGGTGAGATAAACCACTTGCACAGCGATAAAAAAGATTTGGCCTACCATGGATATACAGTGAACTTTATTTGCGCTAAACCTGCGTAGAGTCCATCTGAGAAACATCATAGCTGTAAAAACTGGTCACAGGCCAGTTGGTTAAAACTTCCCTACAACGATTTTTATAGAAGCTGCAATGATGAAGAAGAACAGGAGACCACCGAGCATCTTCAATGTCACTACCCTGGTGGCCTGAGATATGAAAAGTTTAGTCATCGGACACTTGTAGAAAATACCTGTCTATCAGTAGGCGATTTGTGGAACATCCATGCCTTCATCAGAGCTTAAGAGCGACGTTTAAAATGTTATCACAACCAGACCTACACTGAGTCCCAAGTAAGCTATGCTTAGGGCGGCTGCCGAATTTACCAAACCTAACCGTGATTTACGTTGACAGAAAACATGGTAGTGAGTGGAAACACATGTTCACACAGAGAATCGTCACATGGCTATATACATATCTCCTGATCGAAAGACGTGAAGTCAAATGGATCAAGTGATAATCCATGGAAGTCATGTCTCAAGCGGCATGGATGTGTGTGAGTTGCATGGTGCAAATATGGTAACGAATCGCCATATAGACAATAGGTTCTCAAGATCAAACATGGCGAAAACCGCTCATAACCAAACACAACAAAAAGTAGAATTCGCAAGACTGCACCCTCCCGGAATAGCCAATGCCTAATAAACCAACCTTTTTAAATTACTTCAAGCAAATGCATTATATGAACACTGCCACAACGACTATACTTGTGTATGAAAAACCACGCTCAGACAAGTACTGGTTAAATGGATAAGGCAACAACGCAGCCAATGGTATCGCGTAAGAGAACGATATCAGGAAAAGAGGAATGAGACAAAACGCCTCTTTAAACGGAAAAAACGGATATGGAGAAGATAGAGGAAGGACAGAGATGCACATTTGGTCACAAATATGGAGGGAAAATTTTTGTAATCTGATTCTGCCTAAGGCAGCACAAGTGACGAAATTACCACAATAATCTACAAATCCTGAACACAAAAGAAATTCGGATCAACATATATCTATATATGTATATATATATCTTTTCGTTTACTATAAAGCTTCATTCGACAGCTGTAAAACAAAACTGTTAGATGTCTTGTCTGAGTATGGTATTCCTGGCAATCTGTTATGTCTAAGGATCAAGACATGACAATATTTTGTCATGCGATCTCTTAAACATCCTAAGGCAGAGGCCACGTAATGAGTGGCAGAGCGTCAAAGCGACGGATGGCAAGTAGCTTATTACGGAACATCATTTCATTGGGAAAAGAGACTTGTTTAATGCTTCAACAAGACAATTGTGTTTAAATTTTTTCGAAAATAAATTAATTTTTATATTTTTATATATTTATGTTTTTATATTTTTATAATTTTATATTTTTATATTTTTATTTTTTAATATTTTTATATTTTTATATTTTTATATTTTTATATATTTTTTTTTTTATTTTTATATTTTTATATTCCTATATTTTTATACTTTTGTTTTTTTATATTTTTATATTATTTTATTTTTATATGGTTAAATTTTTATATTTTTGTATTTTAATATTTTTATATTTTTAATATAGATGTTATTGAACGAGTAATGCGTGATGTTACTGCGACCTTCTCAAGTATTCTAAATGAGCTAAACCGAATTTCTTCATTCACTGACTTACACACATATCTCTTTTCCAGATGGTTGGCATAATTTTACTCACATATTGATTTGTCTCAAAGATTCGTTCTTCATACTCTCTACTCTCTATTGTGTAAAATTGATTTCCTTTAGCATGACAACAAATTAATTCTATTTGTTTCATCAATAAATTGATTGTTGTGCGTTTCACTTAAAGTTTACAAAAGTTTTGGCATTTAAATTGTAAAACTTCGTTAATTCTCCTGCGGCACAATCCTCCAGCTGGCCGGCTGGCTGTCTGTTTCTATGTTTTAAATTGACATGAACATAGACGGGTCAACCATTGAGAATTCTATCACGAGCAAATTATTTTCATATTCACAACACGTTACAAGAGAAGGCACACACACAGCCACACAAAAGGACTATTGTAAACTACATGGGAGAATATAAAAACTGCAGAAAATTTTGGTTGGAAAAATAGCTGATAGACAGCGATATGAAAGGCACAGTAACCGCAGTTAATTGTAAGCTGGCATAGAGGAATACAAGTCAAAACAATAAAAAACCAAATTTGGATATTCGAAGAATATAGAGTAATTTTTTTGTTTAACACGCTAAATAGTTGAAGAATTCAGAAAAAAAGTAATAGCCGAATTTACATTGTTTTTGTTGTTGTTGTTTAACATCACAAAGCTTTTACTGCATTTATACTGCCGATTAGCAGCCTTGTACATGTGTGATGAACGATTGAGCTATAAATCCATATATTCAAATTATCCAAATTGACAATTTGTTAAAGCACAGAAAGTTTAAATGTGGTCGTATTGAAATGTAGAGTTCCTCCATAAAAAACCACCGCAAGTACACCTACAGAAGATGGGTACCTCCTGTTATTTAACTACTGAAAAATAAAATCATGTTTGTGCACGCCAGGAAATTTGAACCATTACACATGTTTT
This sequence comes from Muscina levida, assembly GCA_964034835.1. Taxonomy (NCBI): domain Eukaryota; kingdom Metazoa; phylum Arthropoda; class Insecta; order Diptera; family Muscidae; genus Muscina; species Muscina levida. The sequence continues at coordinate 44,447,198 of OZ035883.1, read as the reverse complement.
TATGTAACATACATCCCAAACATAGATTCGCTCCACAAAGTTAAAATCCCCTTGAACATGCACGAATGCCTCGAAGACTCAGTTCATGATTGTGGTTAAGGAAATTCTCATTTCCAGCGAATATCTGCCATTATCCTGCGCTGCGGTCGCCACTGCATGACTGTGAAGAGACCCAAATAAAATGTGATATTAATTTACGCACGAACACGATACAAAAAAGTTTCGTCTTTTTTTTGTTCTTCTTTTGCCCGCCCAACCCCAACGTAGTTGATACGGGTGCTGACTGCTGAATGTGTTGTCCTAGTTTTTCTAGCGAAAGGGATGGACGGTTGGTTGTTTGTGTTTTTGCTGTGACTATGGAAGTGACAGATTTCCTTTCGTTTGTTTGTACAAAACAATTCTGTAACAAATAGAATTTTAATGTGTCATGCATACAAAATAAATTTATAATTTCATTTGCTATTTTTGCCTCTGAATCAACAGACATTTTGTTATTTCTTTTATACCTTTAGCTGTGGTAAGGGTTTGGTTAAGCCATGGAGGAACTTTGAAGTTAATCGTATGCGACCTTTGTGTTTCAAGAATTTGCTACTTACAAAGGATAAGCGTAGGCTGGAATGGATAAATGCTAACGATTTTCGGAATTAGGGAAAATAATCAAATAGTAAATGACTGATCTTTCCCAGTCCAAATGGGACAAGAGATTTTTGGAACTGCAGACTGCAAGGGCTTAAAAAGAGCGTAGCACTGCCCCAATACAACTCGAATTTAAAAATGGCTGCATCTCATAAACCATCATAGAAACAAAGTCGGGATTTGGTATGTAAGTAAATGTTGGACGTACAAGAGAAATTACATTGTGGATAGCGGGCGATGGCACACCCCTTTTAAAAAAAATCATTGTATGGGCCAAAAAAAAGGACCGATTGCAATCAATATCTTTGTGTGTGGTACTGTCCGTAGGGCCTCTATCATAGGTTACAGGAAAACATAATAAGATAATGGGGCATGGCACCGCCCCTACAAACCGAAATAGCAATCAGTCATATCTCATGTGACATTAGAGGTACGAAGATGAGATTTGCTACATATGTTATTGGTACAAGAAGGATTACGTCTAGAAATGGGCGGTGCCACGCCCTTTTTGAAAAAATCGTTATATCAGTCATATTAATAGACCGATTGTAATAAATGATTACTTCCCCAGACCAAAACGTCTCAAGCTATATCCTTGAATTTTGGCACATATGTAAGGGTAAATAGACCAATAAAGGAATAAAATGGGTACCATCGCCCAAATCTAACGGCTAAAAGCAGAAATATTAGAAAGATGTTGGGATTTGGTATATATGTTGGCCGTACTTTGTTTGTGGAAAAAGGGTCATGTCACGCCCCTTTAAAAAAATCATCATATTAACCAAATACATAGACCGATTGCGATGAATTTTTCTCTGTGTGATACTGTCCGCAGGACCTCTATCATAGGTTACATGAAATCATATTTAAATAATGGGTCATGGCACCGCCCCCCCAAACCGAAATAGCAATCAGTCATATCTCACGTGACATTAGAGGTACGAAGATGAGATTTGCTACATATGTTATATCTACAAGAAGGATTACGCCTCGCTGGAAAATTGGCGGTGCCACGCCCCATATATCGGTCATATTTATGTACCAATTATTATAAAATTTTCCGAATTTCTATCACATGAGACTGATCACTTCCCCAGACCAAAACGTGTAAAGCTAGAGCATTGGTATATATCGTCCCCTTAATATAACAATAGTGTATGTGCTCATACACCATTATTTTTTTATTCCATATTTAGAATCTCCATCATTGATTCTATGCCTGGTCAAAATTTCGTCAAAATCTACTTCCACAAAGTGCGTCAAAAGGTCAATGGAAAAAATAGTGTATAATTTCTACTTCGAAAATTTCATAGACATCCGATTTGACGAAAACTTTAAACTCGATTTTCTCAAAACACCAAAAAAATTATACACTATTGTTTTATTAAGGGGACGATATGTTGGTCGTACATTGTTTGTGGAAAGGGGGTGCTGCCACGCCCCTTTTACAAATATCGTTAAAACGCCAATAAAGGGTTAAAATGAGTACTATCACCCAGATTCAGCGGCTATAGACAAAAATTATAAAAATAGTTATGCGATACTTTTTGGGGGTAAAAAGGCCGAAAAAGGAATGAAACTTATTCATCGCCTTTACCATGCAACTAAAGCTATAATCCCAAAAAAATTAAATGAACCTGCTCCCTATAGATTTAGATTTTAGCATACGCCAAAAGCTATTATCCCGAATATTTTATTGGGTATTCTCCCTACAGAATTAGGGAGCTACCCCAATAGGTTTTTTTTCGAAAATTTTAGTTTATATAGTATTTGTGCAATGTGAAGGATTTTTTCTCTAAATTCGTACTTTTAGGGGTAAAAAGGTCGAAAAAGGGATAAAACTGGTACCATCACCTATACCATGCAACTAAAGCTGTAATCTCAAAAAAATAAATTGACCTGCTCCCTATAGATTTAGAAGGAAACACCAATGAGTTTTTTTAAAATTTGTTTTTTTTGGGGTAAGAACGCAGAAAAAGGGATAAAACAGGTACCATCGCCCGGACCAAACGTAATAAGCTATAATTACGATAATTTATATGGGCATGATCCTATAGAATTATAGAGCTACTTAATTTGTTTTTCTTTTCCGAAATTTGTACTTTTAAGGATAAAAAGGCCAAATAAGGGATAAAACTGGTACTGTGACCGCAAATAAACAGATAAAGGTAAAATGGCGAAAATTGGGGTTAGTAATTAGTTTATAGCAAACACACAAAAAAATTTGTATTCTAAATTTAAGATTATGATTAACATTCATATTTTTGTAGAAAAAGTAATTAAAGGTTTAAGTACGAATAGTACTAATTATTCTTAAAACAAGTTAAAAACGGGATATGTTCAAAAATGAAAGCGTATAAATTATTAAAATAACAATGAAATTCTTCAACTAAGTATGTACGAACTAAATTGATGAATTTGGTTTGAGATCAGTTCTATTGGCAATTATTTATTATTGCCAATAGGTTTTTAGTCAAGAGTGTGAAATGTATTATGTTGACAGCAGGTTAGGCGTATGACGTCATTTCGACATTAACCACAACCGTTGGGAAAAGTTCTCATTAGCTTTGAGATGTGTTCTTCCCTTAAGGTTTGCGATGATAGAGGAGAAGGCACAGCAAAGGGCGCTGACGAGACATTGTGGTTAATGTCGAAATGACGTCATACGCCTAACCTGCTGTCAACATAATACATTTCACACTCTTGACTAAAAACCTATTGGCAATAATAAATAATTGCCAATAGAACTGATCTCAAACCGAACTATGACAATATCATAATTCAATACAGATCAACAAAAAACAAACTCAAGAACGATTCTTATTTTTAGCAAAAATCGTACTTAACTTTAATTGCTTGTGTGCGTCAGGTGGCGTGTTTTGGCTTCTCGATACTTTTATGGAGCTTATAACACTTAAGGTTTGTGATGATAGCGGAAAAGATGCTGATGAGATAGTTTGGCAATTATTGAAATACCTATCCACATATTATTTAAAAAAGCTCCACTAGGCTTAAAGTTATCTACGATTAAGGATTCTACACTTACAAATCCACCTCCAAAAGGCTTAATGACATCTAAAATAATGAATTCTATACTTAAAAATCAAGCCCCACTAGGGGTAATGTCATCTACAATTTAGAATTATATGCTTAACCAGACACACCAGACATAATGAGTCTGCATATAAAAATTTCAGACCAGGATTTTAAGTTCTTGGATTAAGCATTACTGAATTTAAAAGCAGTAAGAAAGTTTCAGTCGGGCGACCCGACTTACATATACCATCACCCTCAGTAAAATAAAAAAAATTGCCGCTAGACTTCCAATTTTTTCTCCAAAATTTTATCCTGTTATAACTTAATAAAATACAGAATTGGGGCACGATCGTGTCGAGAATATTGATATTATTACTCCATCTCTAAAGTGGGCGGCGTGGTACATTTGTATGGGAGGTACCAGAAGGGGCATGTCTAGACATCCAGATTTTTTCTCCAAAACTTTATCTTGTTATAGCTTTACTAAATACAGAATTTGGGCACGATCGTGTCAAGTGTATTGATATTATTATTCCATCTCTAAAGTGGCGGGAAAGGTACATTTGTATGTGAGGTACCAGAATGGGCGTGTCTAGACTTCCAAATTTTTTCTCCAAAACTTTATCCTGCTGGAACTTTACGAAATACAAAATTTGGTCACGATCGCGGTGGTTCTAATAATAATATTAATCGATTTCTAAAGTGGGCGGTACCAGATGTGTGTGGGAGGTACCATATGGGGCGTTGGTAGACTTCAGTTTTTTTCTCAAAAACTGTATCCTGCTATAGCTTTACTAAATTGAGAATTAGGGTACGAGCGCGATGGATTTATTGATATTATTACTCCATATCTAAAGTGGGCGGAAAGGTGAATTTGTATGGGAGGTACCAGAAGGGGCGAGGCTAGACTTCCAATTTTTTTTTCCAAAACTTTATCCTATAATAGCTTTACTAAGTACAGAATTTGGGTACGATCCCGTTGGGTGTATTGATATTATAACTCGATTTCTAAAGTGGGCGGAATGATGTATTTGTATGGGAGGTACCAGAAGGGGCGGAGCCATGTAGCCCATTTGCAATACCGTAAGTAGTTTTGGGGAAATATTAACTCGTGCAAAGTTTCAAGGCATTTAGTTGCGTCTTTCGAAAGTTATCGTGCGAACCAGCCGGACAGCCACCAGACAGACAGACAGACATGGCTCAAATGACTTAAAAAGTCATGAATCGAATTTGGTTCTAAGAAACCTAGGGTCTGAAGTGACTCCTTCTATGTGTTACACTTTTGGGTCGTATCAAATGATATATACCCTCATCCCTAAGGGTGATGGTATAAAAATCCGTAGTTATGACAACGCTACGAATTGATTTAAGTACGGAATACTTGATTTTTTGAGTGAAGTTGTGCGAAAAGGCAGAAATGGATAATACTGTTTCTGATTTTTTAGAGCAGCATAAAGTGATCTTTCCACATTCTTAGCCCTAGGAGACTAATACGATCTAGCAGAACAAATTCATATTGCTGTAGCCACGAAAATTGGGGCAAAAATTGTCTTACGGAGTAGTTCAGGGCCACAAAGCAATTTTTTTTAAATTTCTATTTTTAGTACAATAATTGTGCAATCACACAAATTGTATGTGAATATATACCTTATAGAAAAATTGAGCGATAAGAATTCGTACAACTAGGTATATAAAGGGACAAAAGTGGCCCACGCCGCTAAAGGTACAAGTATAAAAATATAAATTTATAATGTTTGCATTTTAAAATAAAAAAAAATCGTCTGCACCTTTATACCTGTAGTGCTAAGTACTACTTGTGCATTGAATTTTGATGCTCTATGTAAAAAAAATACATTTGCCACGTCAATTCCGCCCAATAATCCAACAAAAGAGTTAACTTTATATTCATACCTGCAGTGCTAAATATTTTATGTGCATCAAATTGTATTTCTTTATGCTTAAAACATATATTTTGAAAGAGTCCTTTCTCCTATTCTCCAAATAAGTTCACCCCAACGCAACCTGTCGGGTCAATTTATAAAAAACGATTGTTGTCATGGTCAAACAAACTTTTATACCTAATTTCACTTAAATTGGTCCATTCAGTAAAAACCGGGTCCATTTGCACATACAGTTTTTTCCCATGATCAAACAAATATACCTGGTGAATTTCAGGTAAATTCTTCTATATGTTCAACACAAAGATGTTTTACATATTGGGTTTGGGTAAAATCGGACTATCAATATAAATTTAGAAATTACTCCACACTACTTACCAACAACAATAACTTTGTTCTTCTGATCAAACAAACATACATTCTGAATTTCAGTGAAATTGGCAAATTCGTTCAAACTTTCGGTATAAATTCATCCCAGTTCACCTCATTCGACGACGGTACTCGCCGTTAACGATGAACGGTCCAAATATTTTGCGTAGTATTTTTCTCTCGAAAATTCCCAGAATAGACTGATCCGCCTGTGTCATTACCCAGGATTCTGCGCTGTTAGACAATAAGACAGGCAGGATCAGTGTCTGATATAGTTTGATCTTCGTTCGTCGAGAGAGGGCTTTATCATTAAAACGTTTGTTCAGCGCATAGTAGCAGCGGTTTGCGTTCAATACTCGTCTTGATTGATTTCCAGGCTGACATTATTATTTTTGTATATGGCGGAGCCGAGGTAGACAAAATCATCTAACACTTCAAAGTTACAGTTGTCAACGTTGACGCAGCGTCCCAAACGAGTGGACTCTTTGTTTGTTGAAACGAATTACTTAGTTTTGTCCTCATTAACAACCAGACCCACTTCTACCGAATGCTCGAAAAGACCACAGTAACATCCCGCAGTCCTCGGCCAATGATATAGAGCCAAATCGTGTTTATGAGTTGGTGCATCGCCGCCGGCCTTAAAAAGCTCTGCCGGTAGTCAATCGGCTTCCGCAGCTTTGTTTTTTTTTCAGCCGTGCAATCGCAGTGCTGATTTCATTTTGGCTCGGTGGTGGGCATACTACTCCATCGTCGATGATTGGTGTGATATCGCCACTTATGCTGCCTTCAGGAACGAGTAGAGAATGAAAGTGTTCCCTCAATATTTGCAGCACACTCTGAATGTCAGTGACTAGATTTCCGTCTCCGTCCTTACAGGTGGGGATTCCTGGTCCAAAACCTTTACTTTTTACCTTTTGGTAGAACTTTCGGACTTCACCTCTATCCCTGTAGTTTTCGATATCTTGGCTCTCTCTTTTCTTTCAAAGAAGCTTTTTTCGTGTCATCTCCCTCCTCTTCTCATTTTAACGCTCCGTCACTGCACGCGTTGCTATTGGCTGCAGTTTTGTCCTGTATGCAGCATCCTTTTCTTTAGACGTTTCGCGACATTCCTCATCGTACCATGGTTTTGCATAAAAAAACACCATGACACTAGAATTTTATATATTAGAATTTATAATTTTCAATTGATGTCATTTTTAAATAAATACGCTCGAGGTAATGTTTTTCCTTTTTAATTATTATTATTTGTATTTAATATTTCAATCATCCAATCTAATTTTTTAATATTTTCAATACTCTTATTATTTTTAATATTTGTAATATTTTCATTATTTTTTACATATTTTTAATACTGTTATTATTTTTAATATATTCAATATTTTTAATATTTAAAAATCTTTATTAATTTTAATAATTGCATCAAAAAAATTATATCTAAACTAAAATTCTTATTGTGAGTTTCCCACAAGAATGGAAATAAACAAAAGTTTGCTTATAATATAAAACAAAAAGTTTTCAAATGTCTAACATAGACACAAACATAACACTGCCCTTTCAGCACGAACGGGAACTAACAACTTGACGTTCAAATTTAAAATTAGTTTACACTTGTAGCTTAACTTTCGATTTCGTTGGCAGACCCACCGACGATGAAACCACATCAACTAATTTGTCTGCTGCCTGCTTACAAGTGAACTTTGACGCTCAGACAAACTGTAGAATTTCCATTACTTCGCTGGCTTGCAAAAGTTAAATGAAAAAACTTTAAAGTGGTCACATTTGTTGTTGAGTTTATCGAAGGGGGGGACATTGAGTTCGGTTGTGGGACTACAAAGGGAAATAGCGGAGGTTATTGGCATTATTACCTTATTTAATGCTGGGTATAGAAAATTGTTCAAATTAAGCAAGTGGCAGTGAAGAAAATTGTTTGCAGTAAAACTGTATACTACTACAAGGGGTTGACCTCTTATTTGTTAATATACTATCATGTTAAGGATGCTGTGAATGTTGGTTACTATAAGCGGACACAGTTATTTAATACAATTGATATATTAAGCACAAATTAAATAACATAAAATATGGTTTCTGCTACAAAATTGATGTAGATAGTTAAGATTCCATTTTAAATCTTAAACAAAGCCAATTTTTTTAGAATATTTGCAAAATAAATTTTCACTAACTCAGTTATGGACCTGTGTTTTATTTTCTATATGTTACATATTCCATATTGAAAAATTTTATTGTTTCCCCCCACTTTAAATCACTACCCCTAGTTTACCAATTTAATCACATTTTCCTTACTAACCCTGATGTCCAATTATTTTCCCATTGTAGATTATGTCTATTGGTACATCGTTGGGCATTGACTTTCTACGTGCACTCTTTGTGCGTTATGTGAATCAGAAATGGTGCTGGGACATGGAGAAAACATTCCCACAGGTATGTATAGAGCTGCGCCTGCTACACATGTAACAATCAGGATAACAACACAAACACCAACACAAATACAAACACGTATCGTTTTAACATCACAACCGCATCAAAAGCCCTCAAAGCAAAACTCAGGGCATCGTTATCTACCTACCTACATGCTGAGTGACGACTCCCTGAGTGTGCAAACCAACGAATTTTAGTTGTTGTTCCTCTCAAGTGAACTGTTGTGTATCATCCTTTTTCTTTTTTTTCGTGTTTTCGTCCATATTGCGGTGGTCTTATGCAGTATGGAGATTTTAAGATTGCCGAAAACATTTTGATGTTGATTAACAACCAGGGTCAGGTGTGGATGGGCATATTCTTTTCACCCGGCCTGGTGCTTATAAACTTGGTTAAGTTGGTGATAATGATGTACTTCAGATCATGGATAGTCCTAACGTGTAATGTGCCCCACGAGGTGGTGTTCAAGTAAGTATGACGATGATGATGATGACGCCCAGCAGGAATGCACTTTATTGTGCCTAAGACCGACCACCACCACAATGGGCTGTGGTCAATGGATTTTTTTCTTCTGATGCTTTCATGGCGTTTGTTTACTCTCTTATTTCTCCCATCCTACAGGGCTTCCAAATCCAACAATTTTTATTTGGCCCTGCTGCTGACGGTGCTGTTCCTGTGTGTTTTGCCGGTGGGTTATGCTGTAGTATGGCTGCGTCCCTCTTGGCACTGTGGTCCCTTTTCCAACTATAAACGTATATCGGAATTTATTACAAACACTACCAGAGAGGCTTTGCCAGAGTATGTATTATCACGGACGGTTTTGTATGAAGGTGTGTTTGATTATTTGTTTTTTATATTTTCTACAGTCAATTACATGGTCCCCTCAACTATTTGACATCATCCAGCACGGTTATTCCATTGTTGCTTCTTTTGATACTGATCATTTATTATTTGGTGTCACTAACTGGTGCTCTTCGCGAGGCTAATCAAGACTTGAAGACCCAACTGCAGAAGGAGCGGGAGGAAGAACGCAAGAAATTCTTTCAAGTTCCTGAAATTAAACAGGCTGAAAATAGTTCGGCCACGCTAACCAATAGGTGGCGCAAAGTTTTGGAGGCCTCTTCGCCAGTCACCCCAACGGCACAGCCCGATTTTGAGAGTGAGGCATACAAAACTCAGGCGAGAAAAGGTAAAGCAAGTTTGCTACTATGGTAAAAAAGTACCAGATAGTACTTTTACATCATCAAAGTACTTCAAAAGTACTTTTAGGTACAATAAAAGTTCTTTGTGGAAAAATAAAAGTACTTTTTGGTAGAATAAATGTACTTTCTGGTGCATCGAAAGTTCTTTTTGGTGTTGTAAAAGTAATTTCTGGTATTATAAATGTACTTTTTTATGCAGTTAATGTACCTTTTGCTATATAAAAGTACTATTTGGTACATCAAAAGTACTATTTGGTACATCAAAAGTCCTTTTTGGTACTATTAACGTACTTGCTGGTACAATAAATGTTTTCTTTTGTAAAAAAAAGTACTTTTCGGTAAAAGGTACATGGGAATAACTAATTGGTACATCAAAATTAATATTTGATACATCTAAAGTACTTTTTGGTGCAATAATAGTACTTTTTGTTACAAAAGCCGTACTTTCTGGTACAAGAAATGCTCTTTTTGGTACAATAAATGTACCAATTGATAAAATAAAAATACGTTTGGTTACATTCAAAGTACTTTCTGGTACAATAAAAGTACTTTTTGGTACAAAAAAATAACTATTAATTACATCAAAACTATCTGGTACAATAATAGTACTCTTTGCTACAATATAAGTACTTTTTGGTACAACAAAAATACTTTTAGTATCTTATAGGAACTTTTTGGTACATAAAAAGTACTTTCTGGTCAAATAAAAGTACTTTTTTATACAAAAAATACAAAAAAAGTACTTTTCGTTACATTAAAAGTACTTTTCGATTAAATAAAAAGTACTTTTGGTCACATTTAAAGTACTTTCTGGTACAATAAAACTGCATTTTAGTGCAATAGAAGTACTGTCTGGTACAATAAGAATACTTGGGGATAAAAAAAGTACTTTTGGGTATATTAAAAGTACTTTCTGGTACAATAAAAATACTATTTGGTACATTAAAAGTACTACTGAATACATTAAAAGTACATTTTGTAACTATAGAAGAAGTTTCGGTACAATAAAGTACTTTATTTGTACAAAGTACTATTTAGTAGATCAAAAGTACTATTAGATACATAAAAGTATTTTTTTGTGCAAAAGATGTGATTTCTGGCCCAATAAAAGTACTTCGTTGTGTAATAAAAGTACTATTTGATACCATAAAAGTACTTTCTGGTACAATAAATGTACTTTTTGGTACAACAAATGAACTATGTGGTACAATAAAAAAGTATCTGGTACAATAATAGTACTCTTTGCTACAATATATGTACTTTTTGGTACAACAAAAATATTTTTTAGTATCATAAAAAATAAAAGTACTTTTTTAACACAAAAAGTACTTTTTGGCACAATAAAAGTACTTTGTGATAAAATACAAGTACTTTGGGTACATTAAAAGTACTTTCTGATACAATAAAAGTACTTTTTGGTGCAAAAGAAGTACTGTCTGGTACAACAAAAGTACTTTTTGCTACAATAAAAGCACTTTGGGATAAAAAAAAGTACTTTTGGGTATATTAAAAGTACTTTCTGGTACAATAAAAATACTATTTGGTATATAAAAAGTACTTCTCAATACATAAAAAGTACATTCTGTGACTATAGAAGAAGGTTCGGTACAATAAAGTACTTTATTTGTAAAAAGTACTATTTGGTACATCAAAAGTACTATAAGCTACGTATAGTAGTATTTTTGGTGCAAAAGATATGATTTCTGGTACAGTAAAAGTACTTCGTGGTAAAATAAAAATACTATTTGATACATTAAAAGTACTATTTGGTACTTTTAGTTACAATTGAAGTACTTTCTGGTAAAACAAAAGCACTTTTTTGTACAAGAAAAGTATATTCTGAAATAATAAAAGCAAATATTGGTACAACAAACTACTTTTTAGTATCATAGAAGAACTTTTTTGAACATAAAGAGTACTTTCTAAGAAAATTAAAGTACTTTTGGGTACAATAAAAGTACTACAATAAATGTGCTTTGTGATAAAAATAAAAGTACTTTCTGGTACAAAAAAGTACTTTTTGGTACAACAAAAAACTATCTGGTACAATAAGAGTACTCTTTGCTACAATATAAGTACTTTTTGGTACAACAAAAATACTGTAATTAAAGTACTGTTCGGCACGATAAAAGTGCTTTGTGATAAAATGCAAGCACTTGTGGGTACAATAAAAATGCTGTCTGGTACAACATAAGTACTTTTTGCAACAAAAAAAATACTTTGTGATAAAATAAAAGTACTTTTGGGTACATTAAGAGTACTTTATGGTACAATAAAGTACTATTTGGTATAATAGAAGTACTGTCTGGTACAACAAAAGTACCTCCTGAGAAAATAAAAGTACTTTTGAGTACAATAAAAGTACTTTCTGCTACAATATAAGTACTTTTTTAAACAATAAATGAACTATTTGGTACAATAAATACTTTCTGGTACAATAAAAGAACTCTTCGCTGCAGTATAAGTACTATCTGGTTCAATAAAAATACTTTTTCGATACAATAAAAGTACTTTTTTGATACAAAAAAGTTTTTTTATGGTACAATAAAAGTACTTTTTGTTACAATATATGTACTTTTTGGTGCAACACATACACTTCTTGGTATAATAAAAGTACTTTGTGGTAAAATAAAAGTACTGTTGGGTACATAAAGAGTACTTTCTAGTACAATAAAAGTACTGTTTTGTACATCAAAAGTACTTTTTGTTACAATAGATGTACTTCTTGGTACAACACATACACTTTTTGGTATAATAAAAGTACTTTGTGGTAAAATAGAAGTACTTTTAGGTACATAAAGAGTACTTTCTAGTACAATAAAAGTACTATTTAGTACATTAGAAGTACTTTTTGGTACAATAAAATAACTTTGTGGTACAATAAAAGTACTTTTGAGTACATTAAAAGTATGTCTGGTACACTAAAAGTACTTTTAGGTACTATAAAGAACTTTTTGGTACATTAAAAGTAGTTTTTGGTACGATAAATGTACGTTTTGATACAACGAAAGTACTTTTTGAAACAATAAAAGAGCATAATAACAAGCGTGAAGTACTAAAGGAACAATAGTGTTGTTCTAGTTTGGTCCACCTTTCCCCCGTGCAGTTCTCTCCCTCTTACTCACAAACTCAAAAGCAAATCAATTTTGAGCACCTCTTCCCTATATTCCGCCATAATTATTAAACAATCTCCACACCTTTTCATTACAGAACTAATTTCACGCATCATGAAGAAAGCTCTGCGCAAAGATTCTGCCACATCGGACGAAGAGACTTTGGTGCGACATGGACGAGATGATGATACGGATACCGAACATCATGATTCGCTGCCTCACGACGAGGAAGGCAATGAGAAACGTCCAGGTCTATCAAGACTACAGCAAATACGACGAACCCGCAAACCCTCTCTAGTGGATATCGTTCAAATTGCCAACAGTGAAAGAGAGCGCCTCCGATCTCTAAAACAACATAAACAACAGGATGGCAACGGTAGTAAGGAAACGCATCCTAGGGGAAAATTCCGAGTAGATAAAGCTGAGAGAAAGCATGAAAAGGTAGAACAAGATAAAGAGAAACTTAAAGAGAAAGAAAAGGAGAAAGATAAAGAAAAGGAAAAAGAAAAGGAGAAGGAAAAAGACAAAGACAAAGAGTCAGCGGATAATGGTAATGATCCAGAAATCAAGACAAGAGTCATAAATGAAAGACGTCAAAGTTTACTGCGCAAAAAGAAAGAAGATGAAGAAAAAGTTAAAGACAAAGACAAGGATAAGGACAACGAGAAAGATAAATCCAAGGAAAAGGATCATGACATAGAGAAAAACAAAGATGTAGAGCACAACAAACAAAAGGAAAGCGAAAAAGAAAAACTCAAAGAAGTCACCAACATAGAACATAAAGAGAGGGAAAAGGAAAAGAAACCTTTAGAACATAAAGATAACAATAATAAAGACAAAAATAAAGACAAAACTAAGGACGCTGTTATTGAAAAAGAACACGACGCTAAAGAAAAATCAAGTTCTCCACCCATGAAAAAGAGAATCTATGATAGTTTGCGGCGTAAAAAACGTGATGACAAAGAGAAAATTGCCACGGTAAAACAAAACTCTCTGGAAAAGACAAGTGAAGAGGACAGCAAGGCAGAAGACACCAGTCCAAATGACAACAACAAAAAGGAACATGAGAATGGTAACAAGAAGTCAAGATCACTGCGCAAGAAAAATAAACAAAATGCAGCTGCCGACGATTCCAAACCAGAGAAATCACCACCCAAAACCACTGGTAAATCTTCGTACAAAGTTGTGGATGAAAAATCCACTTCACCCAATGAAGATAAACCTTCAACGCTTACGCTGGAGCATCTCCAGAATTTAGGCGGTAAATTGAAATTTAAACGTCATAAAGCTAAACCTTCCACTGAACCAGAGGTATTCAAATTTGAGACCGATAACATCACTTATAAAGAAGCTGATATTGCCACCACTCCCACGTGGCAACATCTAGAGGCCGAGCAGCAATCGCCACGCACAGCGGAAGAGGTAACCACACCCACGTCCCATAATCATCTAAATTTGGGTGCAGATAAATTGGCCAATTTCTCTAGACAGAGTAGAAGAAAAATCGGCTCCTTTTTGACTCTCGTCAAAGATGCCGTAAAGCGACCAGAGCATGAGCAGGATGCAGAAGGTCACCACAATCCTGACACGGCCATAGATATGCCCTCAACACCAAGGCTACAAATGTCGTCGGCCTTTGGTACGGCTTTTATGATACCGGTGGCAATGCACACTACAACTACCCCACACACTACCACAACAACTGACAGTATTCAACCCTATGTTATGCCCCGAGCTCCTCTGGAAGTACCCGAAGATATAGAGCCGCCCAGTTATAGCCACACTATGGCGAATACTCAAATAATGTCAATTCCTTATACGGATGCAGAAGAATTGGATAAACCGGGTCCTATCGTTTTCCCCCAACGCGTAATTTCACAACGCAGACGTGTCGCAGACAAACCCATAAGACAAGATTCTCAATCGTCCAATTGGTCGGTAGAAAATATACCAACAATTACTATCAGCACAACCAGCGAAGGAGATGACCTATCACCTAAGTCACCCAGCGTCCAGGAACAGGTAAAGATCACGCCCACATCGGCGAACACTGGCGCTAAAGTTAATGTTATAAAGATAAATATTGAACATGATAAGTAAGTTTTTTGTAAGAGTAGCGGAAATGTGTTTAAAGTGATTGGCTTTTTCTACTCAACGCATTTATCAGTAATTGTTGGCATTTAAAGAACAAAAAAGTTGAAAATCAAGAAAATCGGAGGGGTAAAAATTTCTTTTGTCCCCAATAGTGTATACCCATTAAGAAATAATAAAATGCGATCAATTTCCCAGTAAAAAAAAGAGGAAGGGGTGTTTAAAATGGTATCTTGGGAAGTAAAGCCAGGCTAATTATTTGTAATGGTAAGTACTCAAGGGCTAATTAACTTATCTGTAAGTGCGTTGAATATTCACTTTCAACAGAAAATATTTTGATTACTCTAAAGTAAGAGATAGCTCCTTGATTACTAAGATATCGTCAATGTTTCAATCCGCCCATACACACAGTAAGTGTTGCTGAAGTTGTAACTATAAATGCTGCTGCTGTTCATGATATCGAAGAATTAAAAAAGAAAACCAGCAAGAAAGTTTCAGTCGGGCAACCAGACTTACATATACCCTCACCATCAGTAAAACATAACATTTTCTACTATATTGATATTATTACTCGATTTCTAAAGTGTATGGAGGGTATCATAAGGGGCGTCGCTAGACTTCTAATTTTTTCTCCAAAACTTTATCCTATTATAACTTAACAATATACAGAATTTGGGCACGATTGTGTCGACTGTATTGATATTATTTCTCCATCTCTAAAGTGGGCGGTGTGGTACATTTGTATGGTAGGTACCAGAAGGTGCGTGTCTAGACTTCCAGATTTTTTCTCCAAAACTTTATCCTGCTTGAACTTTACGAAATACAGAATTTGCGCACGATCGCATTAGGTCTATTAATAATAGTAATCGATTTCTAAAGTGGGCGGCACCTGATGTGTATGGGAGGTACCAGATGGGGCGTGGCTAGACTTCCAGTTTTTTTTTCTCAAAAACTGTATCCTGCTATAGCTTTACTAAATAAAAAATTAGGGTAAGATCGCGTTGGTTGTATTGATATTTTTACTCCATCTCTAAAGTGGGCGGAATGATGTATTTGTATGGGAGGTATCAGTAGGGGCGGGACCATGTAGTCCATTTGCAATACCGTAAGCAGCTTTGGGGGAATATTAACTCGTGCAAAATTTCCAAACATTTGGTTGTGTCTTTCGAAAGTTATCGTGCGAACCAGCCGGCCAGACAGACAGACAGACGGACTTGGCTCAAACGACTTAAAATGTCAAGAATCGAATTTGATTCAAAGAAACTTAGGGTCTAAAGTAACTCCTTCTATGTGTTACCCTTTTGGGTCGTATCAAATGATATATACCCTCATCCCTAAGGGTGATGCTATAAATATATTTTACCATACGAAAATGAACGAACTATTTCCTCTACTGAATTTTATTGTCTAACTTTAATGTTATAAATAAATAATTATTCAAACTGGTTCAGTAGTTTCTAAGTTTACCCGTTACATACTTTCCTATATAACTAATTATTCTCCCACCCATAGGAATGTGTTCAGAATAACTCGATGCGGTGAAAAAAACTAGGGTAAATCTTCACTGTTCTATATTAAAATCTACTTTGTTTGTACCTTCAATACATTCTATACAAAATTATTGCAATTTCTACAAAAATCGTTAGAGGGAAATTTGAACATTTTAGCGTGATTGCCAGCCGGCCAGTGACCGGTTATTACACCTATGATATTCCTTTCAGTTACACTGAAATCGAGTCCTCTGTATATCCATTGTAGGTCAAATCTATTCCGTCGCCGCGCAAGTGGGTTCTTTCTTCCATCTCCTTAGCCTTTTCCGGCAACTACACAAAAGTATTGTCCGATATCTAGAGTATTGGTTTATTAATATTAATGTATAATCATTTTACGTTTTTGGGGCTGATTCCGATAGACTTTTTCTAGCAGTTTTTCTGTCAGTTAGTGTCATTTCATTTACAAATACGTTATAAGCGGAGTTTATAGCGAGCTTGATGACACCCTTGATTACAAAGTAAGAGATGATGTGAGTAGGTGCTATTTCAATCGGAGTTATATTGAGTGGACGATATTTTTTTACATTACACTCGCATTCTATGTACCTAAATCGCTCGCTTATAACTTCATACTGATGTCATCGATTACTAAATATGTACTTCGTTTCATATACCCCTGGGCGGGTATCCAACGCCTGTTGTTGAGATTCCAGAGTAGTGGAGAGAGTACTGCTCCCCAGCGTTAGTAATACTCATTACTTAATCGCTTATGTCAGCTATATTTTGCAGTGATGATTCTCTCGCTTATATTCCTGCTTAAATGTATGTTAGCATAGGATTGTCATAGGCCGTTTAATCGATGCGCTCTCCCTTACAATGTAAGAGATGATGTGAGTAGGTGCCATTTCAATCGGAGTTATATTGAGTTTACGATATTTTTTACATTACACACGCATTCTATGTACCTAAATCGCTCGCTTATATATTGTTGAGGTTCCAGAGTAGTGGAGAAAGTACCGCTCCTTGGAAATATTTGACACGCCCACACTAGATCCAATACGCCTAAAGTTAAGGAGTTACCCAACTAGTGAGATGACCGCCGAATTAATTTCCAATTATTCCATTGAGTCAATTACAGATTTATATTTCATATTGTTGAAAGCTCCCTCTATGTCCAGGAAGGCGGCTGGTGTGTCTTCCTTGTAGTCCAGGAATCTTTCTATCAGATTACATGCTAAGCTTTGGATAGAGATTCCGGTTTAAGAGATGATCTGACATATATATCAATTATATTCTCCAAAGTTTAAGAAGGATGACGCTAATCGGTCTAAAATCCTAAAATGGGAAATGTGCTTCCATCCGTTCCCTTAGAGATTCTCAACTGTTTGTGATCCATCGAATTTAGCCTAATTTTGCGCAAGCTAAACCATTACGGAAACCTAACTCAGGAATTCATTTTTTTCTTCCATTTGTAGCGCCTATAAGAAGGTGTGGTAGGTATAACAATATATACATATATATATAAATGCTCAGCGTTTGTCTGTCGGTCTGCTTTTCACCGCGATTGCAGCCGTAGTTTAAAAGATATCGAGCTGAAATTTGAAATGCAAGCTTCTATCCTTTAACGTGGAGGTTAAGGTCTAAGATGAGCAAGATCAGTCAGAAACTACTCCCACCTTACATACAAATTTCTCCTTTTAGGGGTCTATCCCCGCTATTACAGCAGTAGTTTAAGAAGTATCGTGCTGAAATTTTAAATGCAAACTTGAAATTTTATCCTCAAAGCAGAGGTTATGTTCTAAAACAAGCATGATCGGAAAAAAACTATTCCCATCTCCAACACATAATCCCCCTTTTTGGGTGTTAAAAAAAATCAAATTTTGAAGCTCTCGATCCGCTTGAGACGCAATTTTCTTCGAATGAAAGAAGGAAATACCACTTCTGGCATATGACGGTTATTTCAATATGACGTCAAAACAAAATCACTAATGTGTCCAAATAGTTTTATTTACTTCACTTGTTTTGTTTACTTTACTAAGGTTATATCAGAATCGACCAGCCCTTACAGCTGGAGCCATGTGTTGATAAACAGCTTAGTTGCGTATATAATACTTTCTGAGGCAACACTGGGAAGTCTACCGCACCATGTCAACTGGTTGCGACGCGAGCGCTAAGAGAAAACATACCATACCACTATACAACAGCATCATCGGTCAGAAGCGCAAAGGTTCTTTCTAACACATCGCGGCGTTCAGTGCAACCATAAATCAGGAAACAACTTCGTAATTCTCATTTGGTTCACGTCACCCATAAAAAAAAAACTATTTCGATTGTAAAATTACTTTCAATTCTTTTTCTGTTGTTGAAGTGGCAGTTTGATAATGAATAGTGCTCCCCATTTCCCGGAAATGGTATTCCCGGTTTTCCCGGGATTCCCGGTCCTTTCCCGGGAAACCGGGATTGATATATATCTTCAGAATGTTATCCGGGTCCGTCACTAGCTGACCATCGCTGTCCTTGCAGGAGTGCAACCCTGTTCCACGCATTCTCGCCTTAACTCTCTTGTAGAATTTTCGAGCTTCCTTCTACTTCGGAGCAACTCAGTGCACTCATCCTGCCTTGTTTTTACTTCTAAAATGACTAGTTGCCTCTCGTCTCTTCTCCCTGTGCCGTTCACGAACAGCTCGCGTTGCCATTGGCTGCAGTTTCGCCCTGTATGCAACATCTAAGATGAGCAAGATCGGATGAAAACTACTTTCACCGCCATACAAACTTCCCCTTTTTGGGGTCTGTCCCTGCGATTACAGCAATAGTTTAAGGGGTATTGAGCTGAAATTCGGTATGCTACCTTTTATCCTCTAAACGGAAGTTAAGTTATAAGATGGACAAGGGCTACCCCTCCTCGCACACAACCCCCCTTTTTGGGATCCGTCCCTGCGATTACAGCCATAGTTCAATGGGTATTGAGCTGAAGTTTTGTATGCTACCTTCTATCCTCTAAACGGAGGTTAAGTTATAAGATCAGCAAGATCGATCAAAAACTACTCTCACATCCCATACAAACACCCCGATTTTGGTAGTGTCCGTCTATCTTTTCCTGAAATTACAGCAGTAGTTTAAGAGGTATCGAGCTGAAATTGGTATGCTACCTTTTATCCTCAAAACGAAGGTTAAGATGAGTAAGATCTGATAAAAATTACGTCTACCCCTATACAAATTGCCCCTTTTTGAGTTGTCCGTCTGTCTGTTCTTGCAATTTCAGCAGTAGTTTAAGAACTATCGAACTGAAATTTACAATCTAAATTTATCAAGCTGATGTTGTTGCAGTTGTTGTGATAATTCACAATGATTAACGCTGTTGGCTATGTTCACAATGTTTCGGTTGATGTCTTAGCTAGTCAGTCAAACTTGCCAAGTTTAATTGGAAACCTCGCTATCAAATTTGTCTCAATAAAATGACCAACAACGACATCTGTGAACAAATGTAGTAATAATAATAGAGAATTATGTTAATCATCAACATTCCGTTATCTATATTATTAACATTGGGTTATCAGCATGGTGGCAGCATAAAATTTATACAAAAGAAGATAACTATGTCCAATATTCATAATTTTATCTGTAGTCAATTTAAAGTGTTTGATACCTCATAAAGGCATTTGGGCCACTCAGCCATGTCATAGTGTGTCATCGTGTGCCAACATGATGGTGTCAGGCTACATAGTGAATGCAGTGTTTTCCAGTCGGAGGGTCTTATAGGATATGGAATCGATATTAGCAGGCGAAAAACCCTTTGTGTGGATTAGCCAAGCTGCAATAAAAGCGACCACTTCTACACGGTGTAAAAAAAATAGTTGATGAAGAACTGTAAGGAGAAGTGGGATGGAATTGAATTAGCAGACTTATTGGCTGACGGTGGCTGTCCTATGTCTGATCATGACTCTGGCTTCTTGGAGGATTGGATGTGGAAAACAGCCTTCAGACGTTTCATCTCAAGAACCGAATGTATCATTACTAGATCGATGTGGCCCGAATACAGCAAATCCTGATTAGAATAAATGGATGTAAGGGATATTTGTGGAATTCTAGCTGGTCACTGCAATACCAGGATTTTGTTGTAGTTTTCAGACTCGTTTTTATTATTTTCTACAAACTAGACAATTTTAAAGTTGCGATAAATTTTGTGTAAAAAATTATGAAGCAACTTTTACCCAAGATGTCCCACAAAAAGTGAAAAACGTTTTACTTTTTAAAATAGTTGTTAATTAAAATAGGAAAAATCTGCATTTAAAACAAACTTTTATTGTAAAACTTACTTAAACTAAAATATGCATATAAATATGCAAAAACACGTATTATGCATAATATATGCAATAACAAATGGATGCCATTTTAAAAGAAATTTCATGATTCGTAAACATAACTTAGCCGTTTAAATTTTAGGGTGTCCAGTAAAAAAATATGCATTTGCATAAGATTCATCAGTGATAAAGTTCTATTACGTACTATATGGACGGCCTCATACCGGTCTACTGACATGTGTACGAAGACGACGGGTACAGCTACATTTTCTTTGTAGCTGTCCCACTCTAGCAAATATGAGGCTAAGATACTTAGAAAAGAATTGTGTAGGGGACCTAGAGTTTCTCTCCTCTGTCGGATTTATTAATTTAATGTGTCGCCTTTCATAGATAACTGGGCCAAGATTATGGCCTAAGGTACTTTTCTGTAATGGGTTTTCCACGATTTTCTCTTTACTCCCTAGCTGTATTCTTTCATTTATATATACATACTAGCTGACACCCGGCAGACTTCGTCCTGCATCCAAGATTATTAATAAAAATGTTTCGTTTTGTTACATTTTAATCATGATTGGTCCATTTTTAGATTCTAATTCTGTGACCTCGCCAAATTTCGGTACGACTTCGCACATTGAAAGCAGAAGATTTCAGGCAAATTTTGGGTAAGCATGGCGAAAAACGTACCTAACCAGGCACAACGAAAGCTGGACATCGGTAAACTACGGACCACAGAGGTAGCGAACGCCTACTCCAACCATCTAACTCAACTGCTACGGAATGCTCCAACCCCTGATAATATTACCTCGCAGTGGCAATATATAGCCGACTCCATAGAACGGACTGCGAGAAGCGTACTTGCGTACTCAAAGCCGTCTCAAGAAGTATCTGGTACGATAATGAATGTCGCAATACCACGAGAGAGACGGATGCTGCATACAGGGCAAAACTGCAACCAATGGCAACGCGAGCTGTTCGTGAACGGCACAGAGGGAAGAGACGAGAGTCAACTCGTCTTTTTAGAAGGAAAAAGAAGGAGCTGAAGAAGAGGCAGGATGAGTGCAATGAGTTGCTCCGAAGTAGAGGGGAATCCTGAAAATTCTACCAGAAAGTTAAGGCGAGAACAGGGTTGCCTTCCTGCAAGGACAGCGATAGGCAGCTAGTGACTGGCCCGGATAACGTTCTGAAGATATGGAGAGATCATTTCAGAAATTTACGGACACCACTCCAGAAGACCCCGCTCCAATCCATGATGATGGTATTAACTGTCCACCTCCAAGCCAGGGCAAGATACGTATGGCCATCTTCTGCCTTAACAACAACAAAGCGGCTAGAGCCGATGGTCTCCCTGCTGAATTGTTTAAGGCTGGCGGGCAGGAGCTGATTAGGAGCATGCATCAGCTCATGGAGAACATCTGGCTAGAGGAGAGCATGCCCGGGGATTGAAGTCTCAGTCTGTTATGTCCCATATACAAGAAAGGAGATCGTAGTGCATGTAAGAACTATAGTGAAATAAGTCTATTACCAATTGCGTACAAGGTCCTTTCAAGCGTATTGTGTGAATGTCTTAAGCCAATTGTAGAATAACTAATTGGACCATATCAATGCGGCTTTAGACCTGGTAAATCTAAGACGGATCAAATATCACTCTACGACAAATCCTGGAAAAAACTCATGAAAAGCAGATCGACACCTACCACCTCTTTGTCGACTACAAAGCTGTCTTCGACTCTCCGATGAGGAATAGGTTATTTCCATATCCACACTACAGTCATTTTTCGTAATTCGCGCTCTCATTCGTAATTTAACCCCCAATTACATGGCGAATTACGTAATTCCCCATACAAAATTTTGAAAGCGAATTCATTTCATTCATTTCGTATTACCTTCTGAATTATGATAAAATCGTTGCCATCTCTAATTTTTATCGGAATATATCGAAACAGCTGTCAAAATGAAAATTAAAATGTAAACAACAAACACAAAGATAAAGACAAAGTAAAACAAATTTTATTAATTTTTTGATATTCGACCTTTCCTTTAATATTTTCCTTTTTAATTAAGCAAGAGATCGGGGTTTCACGAATTATTAGTACAAATTTAAAAAACCACGAGTTGCATACAAGCAAAGCAAAGTAAGCAAACAAAAGCAACTGTCAAATCGAATTAAGTACGTGTAGTGTGGACAGGGTAATTCGTGTAAGTAATTCAAAGAGCGAATTAGGTAATTCGAGACGTAGTGTGGACAGGGTATATATGAGGCCCTGTCTTAGTTTAGTATTCCTGCAAAACTAATTCGACTTTGCAGATGTACCTTACACAACACTAAATCCTCGGTTAAGTTTGGTAAAGATCAGTCTGAACCATTCAACTCGGAAAGAGGTCTAAGGTAGGGCGATAGCCTGTCGTGTACACTATTTAATATAGTTATGGAGAAGCTGATGAGAAATTCTGATGTCAACATGTCTGGCACCATATGCCACAAGAGCCACATGCCACTAGCCTATGCCGATGATATAGACATAGGCATAGATGATATTGGCCGAAATCTGCGGGATGTTACTGCAGTTTTCTCATCACTGGAAAAGAGGGCCAAACAAAAATAAGAATTTCGACGAACGAAGAGTCCTCTCGATAGGGACGCAGCGACAACGTTGAAAATTGTTTTGAGGTAGTAGATGAGTTTACCTTCCTCGGATCTTCCGTCAACAAGAAAAATAATGTCAGCCAAGAAATTATGCGAAGAAAAGTGCTAGCATACAGTCTTTACGGACTTCGGCAGCACTTTGGTAACACCACCTTATCTCGAGATACGAAGAAACAGCTGGTGTTAATTTTACCCGTTTTGTTATATGCTGCCGAATCGTGGGTGCTTACGACAACGGACATACAAAACCTGGAAGTATTCGACAGAAAAGTACTCCAAAAAACATATGAACCTATCTGTGTCGACGGCAAGTTTCGCCATCGAATGAACCATAAGCTGTACCACGATATCGACGTAGCTAAAAGAGTCAGAATCCAACGATAACGATGGCTGAGGCATGTTGCCAGGATGGATGTAAATGCTCCAGTGAAAAAGGTGTTTGAAGGCGAACCTGAAAGACGGCGCAGAGGAGGGAGACCCAAACTCCGTTGGAAGGACCAGGTGGTAGGCGACGTGCCATTATCTGGTGGGACTAACTGGAGAGCGCACGCAGAAGACCGAAGCGTGTGGAATTCTTTAATACTTCAGGCCACAAATTTATGAACTTCGTTCGTAAGTTGTAATAGGCCACTTAAGTAAGTAAGTTATTCTCATGCAAAAACTATTTACACTGTTTGAAGCCTGAATATTGTTCAGTGTTGATCACAATTGTATGGGACCCCAAAGAAACAGCAAAAACGGACGATTGCAGCGACACCTATCGGGTCCAATTGTAAAAATAAACCATGACCTACTGCACTCTTTAGATGCTAAAATAACTTCCATTGTGTTAGTAATTATTTAAAACTTGCGACTTAATATTAATTAAAATATTTCCCTATTTACAACATATACTCACAAATAAAGGTATGTTCACTATATATGTATATAAAACTCATTGACTACAGTTCAGACAAAGACCAAATTTAAAACAAACCTTGGCATTGACGTCAACTTGCATTTGAAATTTACAGAAACAAAATCGGTTCACGCATTGCAAAGAATTTCACTCCTTGACAAAATGCAACTTATTTTTATGGTAAATAGATTCCTAGTCTATCTTTTAATTTATATATTCCTCTCCTTTCCCCTTTCAGCTGCCTTATTGGAAAATCACGATGGATCACGAATTAATCACCATGAGTAATGTGAGCTGGTTTTCTCTAGATCACACTTGTCCATCACCTAACCTTAGTAATTTTACTTACATATCGGTTAATTTCAATTATTCAAAGGCAAACAATATCAACCAGCATTAAAAAATAATTACGTAGGGTAAAATACTGCCTACTCCAACCAGCTCCGATACACAGTGGCAGCATATTGTGCATTCCATGGCAACCGCCGCAACAACCGTGGTAGGATATGAAAAGCGGCGCTCAGACGAATTCTGGTACGATGAAGAATGTCGCATAGCGTCTGAGGAACAGGATGCTGCTTATAGGGCAACGCTACAGCCAATTGTAACCCGTGCTGTTAGGGAACGGCATAAGAAGAAAGCAAAACAGGCGAGACAGCTACTTAGGCGAAAAAAACGTCAGATGAAGGAACGGGAGGACGAAGATATAGAGCGATACAGGGATAGAGGAGAGGCCGGAAAATTTTACCAGAAAGTAAGAGCAAATGGATACAGTAATGGCCTCTCCACCTGTAAGGACAATGATGGAAATCTGGTCACGAATACGCAGAATGTGCTGCACATATGGAGAAAACACTTCCAGCAACTGCTGGTTCCAGAAGGCAGCGCACGTGAAGTTATCACGCCAATTGTCGACGACGGCTTAGATTGCCCACCACGAAGTCAAGCCGAGGTAAGAAGAGCAATATCGTGGCTGAAAAACAATAAAGCAGCCGGTGCCGACAGTCTTCCGGCAGAGCTCTTCAAGTCCGGTGGCGAGGAGCTGATAACGAGCATGCACCAGCTCCTGCGCACGGTTTGGCTTAAAGAGTGCATGCCCGACGATTGGAATGTAAGCGTATTATGTCCTGTACTGAAAAAAGGTGATCCAAGTGTGTGCTCCAACTACCGCGGGATCAGCCATTTACCCATCACATATAAGGTCCTATCGAGTGTGCTATGTGAAAGACTAAAGCCAGTGTTATCCAACCTGATCGGGCCTTATCAGTGTGGCTTTAGACCTGGAAAATCAACAACTGACCAGATTTTCACACTTCGGCAAATCCTGGAAAATACCCAAGAAAAACAGATCGACACGTACCATGTTTTTGTCGACTATAAAGCTGCCTTCGAAAGCCCGATACGGCAGAAATTACTCGAAGCCATGGCTGAGTTTGGTATTCCAGCGAAGCTGATACGTCTTTGCGGAATGACGCTGACTGACACGAAGTCTTCAGTGAAGATTGGCAAGGACCTTACGAAGCCATTCTGTACCAGACGAGGCCTAAAACAAGGCGACGGCCTATCGTGTGATCTCTTCTACATAGTGATGGAGATGATAATGAGAAAAGCTGCAGTAAACAGAAGTGGCTCTATATTCAACTGAAGCCACATGATACTCGCGTACGCTGATGACGTTGATATCATCGGTCGAAAACTGCGGGATGTGACTGCAGCCTTCTCAAGGTATACAGAAGGAATCAGCGAAAATGGGCCTAACGGTGAACGAGGACAAAACGAAGTAATTGGTTTCAACGAACAAAGAATCTACTCGTTTGGGAAACTGCGTGAACGTTGACAACTATAATTTCGAGGTGGTAGATAATTTTGAATACATAGGCTCCGCCATCAAAAAAGCAAATAATGTCAGCCTAGAAATCCGGAGAAGAATCCTGCTTGCAAATAAATGCTACTACGGACTAAGCAAGCGATTCAATGACAGAGCCCTCTCTCGACGAATAAAACTCCAGCTATACCAGTTACTGGTTTTACCTGTCTTAATGTATGGCTCAGAAGCCTGGGTTATGACACAAGCGGATGAATCGGTTCTGGCGTAATTCGGGAGAAAATTACTCCATCATCGTTAACGGAGAGTATCGGCGTCGTATGAATCATGAGCTGTACGAGCTGCACATTGACGTGGTCAGACGCATTAAGGTGCAACGGTTGCGTTGGCTGGGTCATGTTGTACGCATCTCGAAAAGTCTGCGACAATGAACTCGCTGGACAGCGCAGAAGAGGGCGACCGAAAATGTGTTGGAAAGTCCAGATTACTGAGAACCTTACAGAACTCGGTGTGACTAACTGGAAAAGAAGCGCAGAAGTTCGAGGCGCTTATAATATTTTTCTACGTGAGGTATATAATCCACTGGGATTGCATAAAAGTACCAGCTAAGTAAGTAAGTAAATAAGGGTAAAATACACTCATCCCGTTATTTCTCCTGACTAAAATTTCTGTACTCGTTCTCTCTAACTTTCCAATGGGTTTGTAGAGATCTATGCTGTTGTTAACAGAGCTCTGTACAGTAGTACTTTGTGGCTGAATTAAAAATTTAGTCAACATTACTTTACCGCAAGAAATTAATTTCTTGCCAACATTTTTATTATAAGTTATCGGATATTAAGTAATATACTCTCACTTCACCTTTCCATTGGTTTTTTTTAATGCCTGCCTTAATTTCTGTTATATATTCACCAGCCGGCAATGGCAACTTATCAAACATACCCACCTCTAATACCCAATTGCGTATGATGATGTCATGCTGTAAATTTGCATTACATTAAAACGGGTTGGTAAAACTTGCAGCGGGTATATAGCTGTACTTACATCATAGGGACATGAATGATTCATATTTGAAGATGTTGTCAACATTGTGAATATTATATCCAGTAATGGCATCCTTTTGCGGTTTTTAAAAAATGTGCATACATCAACAGTGACATTGTACAAGAATGGTCGATAGCCGCTGGCTTTTTTAAGGAGAGCCACATTGAACTGGGGAAAGTTAAAAAAAAAAAAACAAAACAATGAAGAAAATTCTAAAACACTCCTAACGATATACTTACAAACGCCTTAGGTATGGGAAGGTTGTTCACTTTTGCGTACATATTAAGGCCCACCACATTGCGTCGCAATACCTTTAAATCACATTCCGTAAATGTGACAAGTGAGTCATCGTAGGAATCGCATTGGAAATTTGTAAAACGTATTGAGGCAAACGAAATTGCTAGTAGAAAGCTAAAGAAAGTCAACAGAATCAGCGGCAGCTTCATGTTTGAGAGTGTGTCACCTAATCCAAATGCTATTCGAGGACTATTCTGTTTAGTTTAGTTCTTCACTAATGATGTAAATAAAATGGCTATTAATATGCTACCAATTATCTTTTAAAGTGCTTTTAAGTGTGATTATGTTTTGATACAATGTTATGCTTCGTTTGCCGAGCAATACAACTGCTAAAAGCTACATAATTATAATACGATCATAGCTTTGATAGCACTAAGTACAATCATATCGTTCATTTGGTGCAAGAACTGGCATAACTCA
Organism: Muscina levida; assembly: GCA_964034835.1. Taxonomy (NCBI): domain Eukaryota; kingdom Metazoa; phylum Arthropoda; class Insecta; order Diptera; family Muscidae; genus Muscina; species Muscina levida. Next base: position 44,419,501 of record OZ035883.1, on the reverse strand, counting down.
AAAACGTAATTTTTGAATTAATGTTGTAGAATTATTTGTTATATAATACATCATTTTCACATTATTTGAGTTATGCCAGTCTTGCATCAAATGAAATAAATGTGACTGGTCCCAGTGTAGTATCAAAGTTTTGATTGTACAATTATGTAACTATTAGTAGTTCTAATGTTCTATAATCGAAGCATGAAATTGTACCTAAACATAACCACAATTAAAAACACCTTAAAAGATAATTGTTGGTAAATTAATAACATTTAAAGAATTAATTAAAAATATCTAAATGAATTGAACTCGACAGCAAAGCAGTCCGCGTAAAGCATTCAGATTAGTAACACACTCAAAAACATGAAGCTGCATTTCTTTAGCTGTCTACTAGCATTTTCTAATGCCTCAATACGGTTTACAAATTTCCAGTGTGATTCCTTCAATGAGACTATTGCCACATTTGAGGAATGCAATTTGAAGGTATTGCGACGTAATGTAGTCGCCCTGAATATGTACGCAAAAGTGCACATACTTCCTGTACCTAAGGCGTTCGTAAGCACATAGATATGATTATTTTAGCATTTTCTTATTTATGTTTTCTTTTTTTTTTAACTGTCCCCAGGTCAACGTGGCGATCCTTAAAAAAGCCAACGGCTATCGACCATTTTTGTACAATGTCACTGTTGATGTATGCGAATTTTTTAAAAACCGCAAAAGGATGCCATTACTGGATATAATATACGCCATGTTGACAAAATTTTCAAATATTAATCACACATGTCCCTATGATGTAAGTACAGCCGCAAATTTTATGAACCGCTTTTAATGCAATGCAAATTTACAGCATGACATCATAATACGCAATTGGGTATTGGAGATGGCGATGTTTGACAAGTTGCCATTGCCGGCTGGTGAATATATAACCAACGTTAAGGCAGGCATTAAAAAAAATCAATGGCAAGGTGAAGTGAAAGTATATTACTTAATATCCCATAACTTATAATACAAATGTCCAAATGTCTGGTTGAAAATTAATTCATTGCGGGGTAGTTACAGTGTCTACATTTTTAGTTCAGCTACACAGCACTACTGTCCAGAGCTCTGTTAACAACAGCATAGTTCTCTGTAAATCCATTAGAAAGTTAAAGAGAACCAATACAGAAATTGTAGTCAAAAGAACTGACTGATGTTAGTTAGTCGATATTGTTTACCTCTAAATAATTAATATTAACCTCTATTGTCTTTAGTCTTTCACATAACACTCTAGACAGGACCTTGTATGCGACGGGTAAAAGGCTGATCCCGTGATAATTGGTACACACACACTTGGATCGCATTTCTTAAGCACAGGACAAATAACACTTAGATTCCAATCATCGGGCATGCATTCCTTGAGCCAAATCATGTTTATGAGCTGGTGCATGCACATTGCCAGCTCATCGCAGTCGCACAGTGGCTCATTTTGGGAAAACACGTTCCAAAACACATTACTTTTAAACTACAGCAGATATCAATTTGAAAATTTAACTGATAAATCTTGAGACTTCAAAGATTATGTGCTGTAGAAATGGGAGTGCCACGCTTAAAAGAAAAGGGCGGGAATAGTGGTAGATTACAGACTTTTGTTTTTTGTGCTTTTGTTCTCGAAGTACAGATCGAAATTTTGCTTCAATCGCAATGAAATTTGCCACATCTTCGACTTTGGGCCCACAGACAATCTTTACTAAAATTAAGAGAAATCGGTTCAGATTAAGATATAGTCCACATATATATGTTCCCCGATTTGACTAATGTGATGGGATGCACCAACAAATTGAAAGGGCCTGCCTATTTGTTGTGGCCGGCTCTTAGAAAAGCCACTGGCCTCTAACATATATATATATATATCTGACTTGCTGGCTGCGTCAAGCGCGCCAAGCAAACTTTGAAATTTTTATAAAAAAAAGAACTTTTTAATTTTATTTCTAAGCCAAACAACTCGGCTAAGTTTTAGTTTATTAATGATACTTTATTTTCTATTTTCAAGTCCTTATATCCTAAAACAACGGTATCCTTAAAATTACTTACATACACTTAAACTACCTTTTTGCATTTCAAACTTACTCACACATATTTCATTGCATGTTACTGTGTCTCATTTGTTTATGTTTTTGTTTACATACAACAGTAAACAATTGAGTATAAATTGAGTGAATATTGAGTGTAATTGGAAATGCAATAGGGATGGTATTTTTAACAAAATTAGGGATGGTACATTTAACTTAATTAGGGATGGCATGTACCAAAATTGTGGTAACAGCACACTAAATACTCCTGTAAAGGTCATATTTTTCGACTGATCTTTACGAAATGTGGCACATGGCATTCTAATTGGCCCAGAAGTAAATTTGTTAAAAGCCAGCCATTTCGGGTTTGAGAGAAATCGGATTTAGATATAGTCCCCATATATATGTTCCTCGATTTGACAAAATACCCCTCTAGAAATCATGTGTAAGTATAAATTCGCGTACCGATTTGTGACATGGTTGTGTTTCTAGTCTTATACTACTACTTTTTGCTACTACACTGCTACTATTTTATACCACTACTATTTATTCTATTAATTTTTACTACTATATATTTCGTCAAACAACACGTGTTGGTGTTAAATGGGTATTTTCGTATGGAGGCGTACTCTTCTAAGGGGCGTGGCTTAGTCAGTGAATATATATTCAAAATTATTTCATGTAATATGTAATGTATGTATAATATGTAATTATATTATGTGCCAATTTTCAGGAAGTTATCGTATCAACTAACATAGATATTAAGTAATAACTCTATTACAATAGGTATTACTCAACCTGTTATGTGGCATGGGTTGACTCATAAAAGGTCAAATATCTCCAATCGGGCATTAATATTAATTTTTTTTGCATTTTTCATTCTTTTTTAAAATAGCCCAACTTTGACCAGCTGTACAAACTAAACTATAGACTAACCAGTACAGAAATTTCAGTCAGGTAAACTGACTGATAAATACCATCACCCAATATAAGATATTGTTGAAGTCTTGAGTTATTGAAATGAATAGATTTTTAATTAAAATAAAATTACTTATGTATAATTTTTCCCCTGCATAATTGTCCAAAAATTTACTTATTTGTGTAGGGGGTATAGGTGCCGGTTTGAAATTTATGTTAGAAATATTAATTTTTCAAAAAAAATTAATTTTGATAGGGGGTCCCAAAAAGGTTGAACCGATACAGTCCTTATTTATTCCTGACATAAATTTTCATACGTACAACTTACGAATAATTTGACTGAATTCAGTGCACTTACAAAAAAAGATATATATATATAAGACTATGGGGGTGAGTTCGGTCCTTTGTATGGGAGGTACCAGTAGGGGTGTGTCAAATAGTTAGGTTTTCTGAGGTTTCGCCTCCTATCACAATATAAATTAACCGACTAATTTTCATTACCCTTCAATTGTCGTTTGAAGTTGTGGAAGAAATATTAATTTTCCAAAAATAGGTAATTTTGTATGGGAGGTACCAGAAGGGGTGACCCGATATAGTGCATATTCACTCCTGATTCATATTTTCATAAGCGTACAAATTACTCATAATTTGACTGAATTCAGTGTACTTAGAAAAAAGATATGTTTGTAAGACTATGGGGGTGAGTTCTGTAATTTGTATGGGAGGTACCAGAAGGGGCGTGTCAAATAGTTGGGTTTTCTGGGGTTTTGCCTCCTATAATAACATAAATTAATCGACCCATTTTCATTACCCCCGAAGGTTCCGTTTGGAAGTTATGGGAGAAATATTAAATTTGCAAAAATAGGTCATTTTGTATTGAGGTACCAGAAGGCGTGAACCGACATAGTTCATATTCATTGCTGAGCCCAGTTTTCATATGCAAACATCATGTGCAAAATTTGAGTTAATTCAGTTTAGTTGAAAAAAATTTAGATATATATAACTCAAATGGTCAATTAGGTCATTTGTATGGGAGGTACCAGAAGGGGTATGGCAAAGGTTTCGGTTTTCTTAGTGTTTGTCTACTTTTGCAAGATAAATAAACTGACCAAATTTAAATATCCTGCGATCATCCGTTTGGAAGTTATGAAAGAAATATAAATTATCCAAAAATAGGTAATTTTGTATGAGAGGTACCAGAAGGGGTTGGGCTATTTTGCCCATTTACAATCCCATAAGTTCGTTTGGAAAAATATTATTACTGGTAAATTTTCATACCGATCCGTTAAGGTTTACTCGAGTTATCGTGCTGACCAGCCATCCAGCCAGCCTGCCAGACAGACGGACATAGCTCAATCGTCTTAAAAAGTCCTGAAACGAATTTGGTCTTAAGATACTTGGGGTCTAACTCGTCTCCTTTAATGCGTTACACTTTTTTTCGTATCAAATGATATATACCCTCATCCCTAAGGGTGATGGTATAAAAATGGATTATATTTCAGAATTTGATACTTCAATCAGTTCTTAATTGAAAAATATAAAGCTTTTTGGCCAGTCAAACAGCTCGAAATTTAATTTTTGGCACGAGTTTTCGTCAAATGAGCCACTGTAAGCCGTACAATTGTCGTGTTGATCTCGTGTTTTCTTGGTGGTGGACAGTCGACGATTGGTGTTATTTCGTCACTTATGCTGCCTTCGGGAACGAGTAGAGTTCGAAAGTGTTCCACTCCATATCTGCAGCACACTCTAAATCTGCGTCTTTATGGGTGGGGATCCCTGAATTTTTACCTTTTGTAGAATTTGATGTAAAGACGCATCACTGGTCCTTAATGAAAGGAACGTTGAAATAATTACAGGAAATATAAGAAAATAGGAAATATATCATGAAAACAAAAAAATTATATTTTAATTATGTCAAAAAATAAACGATTTATTTACGTTTATTTAAGTTTTTCCAGAAGTTGCAGAAATTTGATGACATCGAAAAAAATCTCATTGGCAAAATTGTCCCATACATTTTTCTCCAAGATACACTCTAGCTACAAAGTGGCGCCTATGAGCAGTATTTTTGTATCAAATCTTAAGTTTTTGGAAACATGTTGATAATCGCTATAGCCCTAGCCGTTTTTTCTTGAGGTATCCTACAACATGCGATGTGTTTTCGCATCGCTAGGCCTTAATGGGTTAAGACAGGTAGAACCAGTATATGGTATAACTGGATTTTTGTTCGTCGAGAGAGGGCTCTGTCACTGAATCGCTTGCCTAGTCCGTAGTAGCATTTATTTGCAAGCAAAATTCTATTCCGGATTTCTAAACTGACATTATTTGCTTTGTTAATGGCGCAGCCTAGTTAGATAAAATTATCTACCACTACGAAATTATAGTTGTCAACGTTCACGCAGTTTCCCAAACGAGTAGATTCTTTGCTCGTTGAAACTAATAACTTCGTTTTCTCCTCGTTCACCGTTAGACCCATTTTCGCTGATTCCTTCTGTATATCTGACAAGGTTGCAGTCACATTTCGCAGTTTTCGACCGATGATATCAACGTCATCACCGTACGCGAGTAGCATGTGGCTTTAGTTGAATATGGTGCCACTCGTATTTACTTCAGCTTTTCTCATTATCATATCCATTACAATGTTGAAGAGATCATACGATAGGCCGTCGCCTTGTTTAAGTCCTCGTCTGGTACAGAATGGATCCGTAAGGTCCTTGCCAATCTTCACTGAAGACTTTGTGTCAGTCAGTGTCATTCCGCAAAGGCGTATCAGCATTGCTGGAATACCAAACTCAGCCATGGCTTCGAGTAATTTTTGCCGTATCGGGCGAAAAAGATGGTACGTGTCGATCTGTTTCTCTTGGATCTATTCCAGGATTTGCCGAAGTGTGAATATCTGGTCAGTTGTTGGTTTGCCAGGTCTAAAGCCACACTGATAAGGTACGATCAGGTTGGATAACACTGGCTTTAGTCTTTCACATAGCACACTTGACAGGAACTTATATGAGATGGGTAAAAGGCTGATTTCGCCGTCGTTGGAGCACACACTTGGATCACCTTTTTTCAGCACAGGGCATAATAGGTTTTAATTCCATTCGTCGGGCATGCACTCTTTAAGCCATCCGTGCAGAGGAGCTGGTGCATGCTAGATATCAGCTCCTCGCCACCGGACTTGAAGAGCTCTGCCGGAAGACCGTCGGCACCGGCTGCTTTATTGTTTTTCAGCCACGATATTGCTCTTCTTACCTCGGCTTGACTTGGTGGTGGGCAATCTAAGCCGTCGTGGACAATTGGCGTGATACCTTCACGTGTGCCGCCTTCTGGAACCAGCAGTTGCTGGAAGTGTTCTCTCCATATATGCAGCACACTCTGCGTATCTGTATCCAGAATTCCATCCCTGTCCTTACAGGAGGGGAGCCCATTACCGTAGCCTTTTGCTTTTACTTTCTGGTAAAATTTTCGGGCCTCACCTCTATCACTGTATCGTTCTATATCCTCATTCCTTCATTTGATGTTTTTTTCGCTTAAATAGCTGCCATGGAATGCGCAATATGCTGCCACTGTGTATCAAGAACGTCAGAAGTAGAGGCGTTGTGTCGTAAAAGTTGGGAGAGCTTGTTAGAGTAGGCAGTGGCATGCCTGCCATCAATTACCACATGATCAATTTGATTTTTGGTGTTTTGATCGGGGAATAGCCAAGTTGCCTTATGGATATCTTTGTGCTGGAATCTGGTTCCACTCACTACCATGTTCCTTCCCGCTACGAAACTAACCAGCCTAAACCCGTTTTCTGACGTGTCGGTATGAAGACTGAATTTACCGATCGATGGACCAAGAACATCTTCTATTTCTATTTTTGCATTAAAGTCTCCCAGAACAATTTTAATGTCGTGGCCAGGGCAGCGGTCGTATGTTTCCTCTAGGCGCTTGTAAAATGCATCTTTAATCTAATCGTCTTTATCTTCCGTCGGGGCATGAACACAAATCAGCGTGATGTAGAAATATTACGTCTTGATGCGGATTGCGGCTATTCGATCACTAACAAGATTAAATCGCGAGACAAAATGTCGGAGTTTCTCCCCAACTACAAATCCACATCCAAATTCGTTCTTTTCGGCATGGCAGCTGTAATAGATGTCGCAATTTTTACGTCGCGAGCATCCCTGTTCCGACCATTGCTTTTCCTGTTTGGCCGTGATGTCAGCCTTGTATTTGTCGAGGACATCCGACAGTTGGATAGAGGCATCTTCTCTGCAGAGAGTTCGGACATTCCAGGTGCATATCCGTAAATCATCGTCCTTATAATGTTTGCGGAGGTCTTAAACCTTTAGGGGATTCTTGTTTTTTCTTTTCTTTGTGTTTTTAAAATAATTAGTTCTTTTTTTAAAGGAGAGTGGTTTAATTCTGGCTGCCAAATTCACTAAGAGAGCTGTTGTGTTGTGCTGAAGTAACTTCTGTTACATACTGCCTAAGAAAAATCGGTGTTAACATGCCATTTAGGTTACTTAACTTTGTGTCTTCTTACATTTGCTACCACTGAACGGATATTCAACGGCATTGTCCGAGGAATACGTGATCACTCGGACGTTGTGAGCTGCTTTGGGAATTCTAAAAAGAGATTCTGGTTAATCCCAGGGCAATAACAATCAAACTACTCAAATTAGAAAATTACACCCAAACCCCAGGGGTCGGACGATATAACCTACATTAATGTAGATGATAATGAGAAAAGCTGCAGCCTTCTCAGGTATACAGAAGGAGCCAGCGAAAATGTGCCTAACGGTGAACGAGGACAAAACGAAGTTATTAGTTTCAACGAACAAAGAATCTACTCGTTTGGGAAACTGCGTGAACGTTGACAACTATAATTTCGAGGTGGTAGATAATTTTGTATACCTAGGCTCCGCCATCAAAAAAGCAAATAATGTCAGCCTAGAAATCCGGAGAAGAATCCTGCTTGCAAATAAATGCTACTACGGACTAAGCAAGCGATTCAATGACAGAGCCCTCTCTCGACGAACAAAACTCAAGCTATACCAGATACTGGTTCTAACTGTCCAGGGTTATGACACAAACGGATGAATCGGTTTTGGCGGTATTCGAGAGAAAAATACTCCGTAAAATATATGGGCCCATCATCGTTAACGGAGAGTATGAATCATGAGCTGTACACTGACATTGACGTGGTCAGACGTATTAAGGTGCAACGGTTGCATTGGCTAGGTCATGTTGTACGTATGGACGAAAATGCTCCAGCTTGAAAAGTCTTCGACAATGAGCTCGATGGACGGCGCAGAAGAGGGCAACCAAAACTCCGTCGGAACGACCAGGTTACTTACAACCTTACAGAACTTGGTGTGACTAACTGGAGAAGAAGCGCAGAAGATCGAGGCGCTTATAATATTTTTCTACGTGCGGTATATAATCCACTGGGATTGCAAAGAAGTACCAGCTAGGTAAAGTAAGTAATGCACTTGCATCAAATTTTTATAACCGTTTACCTTTAATTTGTTAAACTTACAAAATAAATATGGATACAACAGAATCTGAGTAAATTCAGGCATTTGTATGAAAAAAATACCAAGAGGAGTGTGACGACTGTTCTGGTTAACTAAAATTTTGCTTTCTAAAGTTTTTGCCCACCAACTTCATATAACCTTTAGTTTTTGATTTGGAAACAATAAGTTGCCAAATATGACGGTAATTTTCCGAATTTTCACTCAACACTTTATACATAATAATGTGATATTCATGTCTTCTTACAAAGTGATATTTCAAACATCACCTTTCAAACAAGTGTTGCCAGATGTAAATAATATGAGCAGATAAATTACATTTTAGAGCAATCTACCGACATTTGCGAACCGAACTTTTTGGAACAACTATGTAAATCTAATGTATAATGCACCTATGCACTACAATTCAGTCGTGTATGATTACTCATTCCTCGTCTCTATTTTTGGGTCATATTTGTATGGGAACGAAGCACTGTGCTGTGTCGTTCTCTGCTGCGACATGAGTGACAACCAACACTTGCCGTCAAGATTTAGTGGTAACTGTAGGATCATTAACATAGTTGCAAACCCACCAAAAAAAATCCATTAGTAGTACTACTATATTAATGATGGTAGGACCATTATAATTATCCAATTAAAAATAACATATTTTCATAATTTTCAATAATTCCATACATCGATTATCCATATCACAAGATAACTAAACCGCTATACATCAGATAATAGCATTCATCCATATACCACAATCAGACTATAGCATTTGGATATGCAACAAGCGCCAACATGAAGCTGTCACTGATTGTGTCGATTTACTGTAGCTGCCTGTTAGCAATTTCGTTTGCCGCCCTACGATTTACAAATTTCAAATGCGTTTCCTTCGATGAGTCATGGATGACATTTGAGCAATGTCATCTGAAGCTGTTACAACGAAATATGGTGGGTTTGAGCACATACGTCAAACTGCACCAAGTTCCAGTAACTAACGTGATGGTGAGCAAATTGATATTTTAGATTTTTATGTACCTATAGTTATTGTTGAAACTTTGTTGGACTTCTTCTTTTACTAGGCCAACCTGGCATGCTTTAAGAAAGCCAACGGCTATCGACCATTTTTGTATAATCTCACTTTTAATTTTTGTCAGTTTATAAAAAACCGCAAAAACGTGCCGGTACTAGATTTAGTGCATGCAATGATGATGAATGCTTCAAATTTTAATCATACATGTCCCTATAATGTAAGTTAGACTGCATATGACAAACCGTTTAATAGTCCTTTTATAATGTTAGTGAAATTACAGCATGACGTCATCGTTCGCAATTTGGTATTGAACCCAGAAATGTTTAACAATTTACCACTGCCGGCAGGTGAATATATGACCAATCTAAAAGTGGGAATGAGAAAGAACCAATGGAAACTTGAGATCAAAGTTTATTATGTAGTAAATTTCATCTTCTAATAGTATACAAATCAAGTTACACTGTCATACAATTTAAGTACAGCCAAAATTTGCGTCTGCTCATAGGTTCAGACTACTTGGCTTGTTATAAGTTTGTACATATAACTTTTTCGAACTTGTGTAAAATAAATGATTTTGTTACCATATTACTAACACTTCTCACTATTAAGTCAAATATATTCTGAATACTATAATCCGTGGTGTTAAATGTATATCGCGTTCTAAACTCTCTTACGTACTTACTTACGTAGTCCATTTCAACTTACGAACGCACTGTGGGGCCGATTAGAGAAAAAACATGGTAACAAGATCACAACTTTTTAAGTATTGTTCTAATCATTTGTAAATTTTCTAGATAATTGTAAAGGAGGAGTCAGGCTTCCAGAATTTTCAGAGGCATTCAGAGGCACCCTGTGTCAACACAGTTTGCGATACAGGTGTCAAAGTTGACCACTTTGGTGCTGCTGAAACTTTCAAAGCCTGGTACTTCCACACTTATAGGCGGATTACAAACAAGCATAGTGTTGCAGAATATCTTTTACCTATATATTATCTATCAGAGTTTAAAATTTTAAATTTTTTGAACGACTTTTTTCACTGTTTTGTTAATATCTCGGCCACTTGAGATTAAAGAATATTTATAAAAACAGAACTGAATTGACAACAATTTCATACAGAATACCCTTCAAAAGTAACCTCAAGCCTTTTAGAAATGCCGACCTTTAACAGTTAAATTTTTTTCAACCTGTAAAAAACACAATATTTTGCCGAAAAGGAACTATGATTCAATAAGTAGTTTCTTTACTTTTTCTAATAAACCTATACAATAATTACTTTAATTACTTTCTCAATGAGAAGATGTTAGAAAATATATCTAATGTAAAATTATGATTTTTTAAACATACACCCTACACTCAGCATTCTCCGAATTTATGGATTTTTTTATGAAAGTTTTCTTTTCGATGTTTGGGAATTTTTTTTCCTATTTGCGGGGATACCAAGCTCAGCCATAGCATCTTATAGTTTCTGTCGTATGGTATGTAAGGTATCGATCTGCATTTCTTGGGTCTTCTCCAGGATTTGTCGTAGTGTCGGTATCTGGTCTGTCGTGGATTTACAAGGTCTAAAGCCACACCGATAAGGTCCAATCAGGTTCGCTAAAATGGGCTTTCTTCTTTCATATAACACACTAGACAGAACCTTGTATGTGATAGGTAAAAGGCTGATCCCGCGATAATTTGTATACACACTTGGATCGCCTTTCTTAAGCACTGGACAAAGCACACTCAGATTCCAATCATCGGGCATGCACTCTCTGAGCCAAATCGTGTTTATGAGCTGGTGCATGCATGTTACCAGCTGCCGGAAGTCCATCGGCTACCGCAGCTTTATTATTTTTAAAACGTGCAATTGCCGTGCTGATCTCGTTTTGGCTCGGTGGTCAGCTTGAAAAATCAAGAAACGAGTATACATCAGAAACCGCTGCTAATATGCGCTAAGCAAGCGATTTAATCACAAAGCTTTCTCTCAACGTACAAAGATCCTACTCTACCAAGCTCTGATCATACCTGTCTTGCTCTACAGCGCAGAATCCAGGGTGATGACTCAGGCGGATCTATCTATTCTGGGATTTTTCGATAGAAAAATACTTCGCAAAATATTTGAACCCATCATCGTTAACGGCGAGTACCTTCGTTTATTAAATCATGAGCTGTACAACGACGCAGCCATGCGCGGATGCTTCTCGCGTTGTTGTGAATTAACGCGATTTCTATTTTAGATTCTTAATAGATTTCAAATAGAAATGCCATTTTTGAAGAATAATGAAAAATAACATCAGCCAAATGGCCACCACGAGCAAGCTTACAGGACCATATCCTTTTCATGAAATTCTTCATAACCAAATCACAAATTGGCTGCCCTATGTTCTCGATAGCCCCACGAATTTTATCTTTGAGGTCTTAAATCGACGCTGGAAGAAGTCCCAAGGTGTTAAATCACGTTGAAAGTAAACGTTGTCAATACCGTTTAACTCCGACCATGAAAAATCAGTCAAGATGATTTTTCTATGGAATTCCGGATCATTTTCATGCATTTCAAGGACCCAATCAGCAAAGACACGACGTTGTTGATGATCGGCAGGCTTGAGTTCTTGTATTAACTGAACTTTAAAAGCCTTAAGACCAAAGTCTTTATGCAAAATACGGTGTAATAACGTATGTGGAATGCCCAATTCGTATGTGGAATGCCCAAAAGACAAACCTTCACATCACTTACTTGTCCCAACAGCTCGAATTTTCCCCCCAATTTCTGTATTGCGGTCCGACAAGGTGCTTCACGACGACCAAAAAACTTTAGTTTTCCGAATTGTGACAGCAAGATTTTCAACATTTCTGTAGTGAATTTTAACAGCAAGATTTTCAACATTTCTGTAGTGAATTTTAATAATCTCAATGCGTTGTTGAAGCGTGTATCGTTCCAGTTTTAGTAATGGCGGGCTATTCACAATAACACCTCTTATAGTAAAACCGTATCCTTCTTCAAGCTTAGTTAACAGCTATTTCACCTGGTCCATCCATCGCAGTTTTGGTCGCCACCTCCTGCGTCGCCCAACGAGTTTATTGCCCTAGACTTTTCGAGCCGGAGCGTTTTCGTCCATTCGTACAACGTGTCCAAGCCAGCGTATTCGGTCTATTTGAACGCTCTTGACCACGTCGATATCGTTGTACAGCTCTTGATTCATTCGACGACGGTCGCCGTTCACGATGATGGGTCCAACAATTTTGCGGAGTATTTTTCTCTCGAAGACTCACAGAATAGATTGATCCGCTTGTGTCATTACCCTGGATTCTGCGCTGTAGAGCAAGGCAGGTAGGATCAGAGTCTGGTAGAGCTGGATCTTTGTTCTTCGAGAGAGCGCTTTGTCGTTAAATCGCTTGCTTAGTGCATAGTAGCAGCGGTTTGCGACCAATACTCGTATTTTGATTTCGAGGCTGACATTATTATTTTTGTTTATTGCGGAGCCAAGGTAGACAAAATCATCTATCACTTTAAAGTTATAGTTGTCAACGTTCACTCAGCGTCCCAGACAAGTGGACTCTTTGTTAGTTGAAACAAATAACTTGGTTTTGTCCTCGTTTATCACCAGATACACTTCAGCCGACTGCTTTTCAATGCTCGAAAAAGCCGCAGTAACATCTCGCAATCCACGAACAATAATATCTATATCATCAGCATGCGCGAGCAATATGTGACTTTTGTTGAAGATGGTACCATTTATGTTTACTGCAGCCTTCCGCATGATCATCTCCATTACGATGTTAAAGAGATCGCAGGACAGACTATCGCCTTGTCTAAAGCCTCGCTTGGTAGAAAATGGCTCTGACAGATTTTTGCCAATTTATACTGAAGACCGTGTCGGTCAGTGTCAGCCCGCAAAGTCGAATTAGCTTCGCGGGGTCCCAAACTCAGCCATAGTATCCAACAATTTCTGTCGTATCGGACTGTCGAATGCAGCTTTGTAATCGATGAACAGATGGTAGGTGCCGATCTGCATTTCTTGGGTCTTCTCCAGGATAGGTGGCTGCAACTAGGTGGTGATCCGAGTCAATATTTGCACCGCGCATCACACGCACGTCCATAACGCTTGAGACATGGCTTCTATCAATTACCACGTGATCAATCTGATTTCTTGTATTTTGATCGGGAGATATCCAGGTTGCCTTGTGGATATCTTTATGCGGGAATATGGTTCCACTCACAAACCACAGTTAACACAGTTGCAAACCCAAAAATAAAATATTCCCATTTGTAGTCTTACTAAGTTTATGATCGCATAACTATTATAACAAACCACTTAAAATAAATTAATAATTTTCAATAATTACACACATCGATAAGTAAACTGCGACGCATTAGAGTGACATCCATTAGCTAGCGCATTCAGACTATAGCATTTGGATTAGCAACTTGCCTCAACATGAAGTTGCCATTGATACGGTCGCTTTTCTGTAGCTGCCTGCTAGCAATTTCGTTTGCCACCCTACGATTTACAAATTTCAAATGTGTTGTCTTCGATGAGTCATGGGTGACATTTGAGCATTGCAATTTGAAGTTATTACAACGCAGTATGGTGGGCCTGAATTTAACCGCTAAGTTCCACCAAGTTCCAGTAACTAATGTGATGGTGAGCTAATTGATATTTGAGATTTTGTTAAAACTTTAATGGACATTTCCATCTACTAGATCAACCTGGCTATTCTTAAGAAAGCCAACGGCTATCGACCATTTTTATACAATCTTACAGTTGATTTTTGTCAATTTTTAAAAAACCGCAAAAAGGTGCCGGTACTGGATTTAATGCACGGCATTATAATGAATACTTCAAACTTAAATCATACATGTCCCTATAATGTAAGTACAACTATATATCCAAAAGTATTTCAATGAAATTTTTAACGTAAGTAAAATTACAGCATGACATCATAGTTAGCAATTTGGTATTGAACCCAGAAATGTTTCACAATCTACCAGTGCCGACAGGTGAATATATGACCAATCTTAAGGTGGGCATGGCAAAAAACCAATGGAAATTTGAGATCAAAGTTTATTACGAAGTAGATCTTAACTTGTAATACTAGTAAAATACACATTTGGTTAGAGTGTTGCACAATTTCAGTTGAGCCGAACTTTGCGACTGTTCATAGGTTCAGATTGCTTGATTTGTTATAAGTTTGTACATATAACTTTTTCTTAGTTAAGTAAAATAAATGGATTTGTTACCACAATACACTTTTTACTATATGTAAAGTAAAAGATATGTTGAATGCTAAAATCCGTGGTGTAAAATGTATATCACGTTCCATACACTTCCCTATACACTATATGACATTTGTCATTGTCGTGGAGAGAGCACAATACTTTTAAGTCGATGACCAATGCTTCTGAGGGAGTATGCTACAAAAGTTCTTAAAGCTCAACTCAAAGGCTCTTCTTGTGGCTTTGGCAGTCCCTAGAAACTGGGAACGGGCGTGGAGGCCCAATAAACACATTAGTGCCGCTAGTGATATCAAAGTATTGAGTATCAAAGCATGAAATTGTATCAAAACATAACAACACTTAAAAACTACTTAAAACTTAAATGGTACTAAATTAATAACCATTTTATCTAGTACATCTTAACATCATCGATTAATTAAAAATATGCAATCATCAATTGAACTCAAAAGCAAAACAGTCCGCCGCATATAAATAGTATTCGGATTAGAACAACACACTCATAAACATGAAGCTGCTGCAGCTTCTGTTGATTTTCTTTACCTGTCAACTGGCAATTTCGTTTGCCTCAATACGTTTTACAAATTTTCAATGTGATACCTTTGATGCATCATTTGCCACATTTGAGGAATGCGATTTGAAGGTATTACGACGTAATGTAGTCGGCCTGAATATGTACGCAACAGCGCATAAAGTTCCGGTAGCTGCAGCGTTCGTAAGCATATTGATATGAGTGATTTAGAATTTTCTTATTTTTTGTATTTTTTAACTTTCTCCAGGTCAACGTGGCGATCCTTAAAAAAGCCAGCGGCTATCGACCATTTTTGTATAACGTCACTGTTGATGTTTGCGCATTTTTTAAAAACCGCAAAAGGATGCCATTACTGGATATAATCTATGCAGTTGTTACAAAATATTCAAATATAAATCATACATGTCCCTTAAGGTGGACCTTGAAATGAAATTTTTGCGATATTTTGGTAGATGAGGGCTCTATTCCGTGCCTTTTTGAAAAAAAATGACAATGCCGAAAAAAAAAATTTAAAAAAAAAAAATTAGGGGTTGCGCACGAGCCGAGAAAAAGATCCACTTTGCCAAAATTAGGGGGGAAATTGCCATAGGTCATCAGGGGTCACCCGTAGGGGGGAAGAATGTATGGCCGACCCCCATTAACTTTTTACCGCCAACATTCCCCCAAGACACCCACCCCCTATCTCCTCTCCTTAGGGGGGTCACCATACAAAAATGGAGGTTGCTCAGTATTTTCGAAAAACACCATAGGTCATCAGAGGTCACCCCTAGGGGGGCAAAATATATGACCGACCCCCATTAACTTTTTATCCCTAACATCTTTTCCGAACAAACTTACCCTCTATCTCCACTCCTTGAGGGACTCCCCATACAAAAATACTGAAAATCTATGTATTTACAGTTGCACAATATCGAGATTTTTTTAATTTTTTTTGATTTTTTTACAGAAATTCCACCAATATTCAAGAGTGGTCATTGTTTGGAAAGTCTTGAAAAATTTGAAACGCACACGTAGCAGATGCCCCCATTCATCAGTACCTGGCAGTAAAATATTGCAAAATACGTAGTAGTTATAAATAGCAGTTCATTCATCGATTGTTGTCATTCAACAAGTGCCGACGACCGCGAAAAGTAAATTGATTTTTCTCCCGTTTTTTAAAAGATAAGATGACAACACAACTTAGATCGCGCGACGATATTTTTTTGATTGGTTATCCAAGCATGAATATTACGGGGAACAAATTACCGTCGAAGAAGCAAGTGCTAAGAATGCATTTCTTCAACATTCGCAAACGAAACATGTCGAAGAAAAATAGTGCGGTTATAGTCGCGGACGCAGTGATGATTTTTTGGCGCCAAGCAGCTATTCCGACGAAAGCCAGAGGAGATGTTACAAGAAAAATAGCTGCGCTGCACGATGAGTGGGATGCTTTAAGAAAGTCATCTCACAGAAAGACTGAGTCCACTAGAGAAAAAGAGAATAAGTTTTCTGATAGCTTGAATAATCTTTTCGACATCGCACACGCCAACGCCCTTGAGAAAATGATAAATACCGAAGACATTGAGTTTCTGCTAAAGCAAAGAGAAGATGGCCGGCCAGGAACTATGGGAGGTGTGGACGCTACTGATACTCGAACGAGGAAAAGAAAAGCTGAGCGCGAAGAACAAGAAGAGTTGCGACGCAAACGTGCAACGGAATCTAGTAGAGATCAGTTCGCTAAAGGCGGTAAGCTATTTCGCGCTTTGTGTGTTCGTCCAATGTTTATATTCAAGTGATATTCAGTGATTCAAGCGATGATAATGGGAGACAGGACGAAAACTTCCCGGCAGAAGCTGGCCCATCAAATGTTGGTGACAGAAGAGGTTACAAACAATGTTTTACTGATCGAGTCCTATCAGCTTTGGACAAGTGCAAAGTGACTGACCGATACGCGGTCGGCATTATGATAGCGGCGGCAGAAGCATTTGGACGCGATCCTCAACAATACACAATAAACAGTACGTCGCTTCGGAGATGTCGGCGTTCAAATCGAGAGAACATGCTGAGTTATGTGAAAGACAATCCAGAAGTAAGATCGCATAGATTTATTTGCTCTCATTAAGAATTCTTATTCTTCAACGCGTTTCATTCATCTCCAGCTTGTCGCAGCTAAATCCTTCGTAGTCCATTGGGATGGCAAAATGCTTTTGGATTTTGTGGGTACAAAGAAGGTGGACCGTCTACCGGTAATTGTCTCGTACGGAGAAAAAGAACAACTTCTTGGAGTTCCCAAAGTAGAAGATGGGAAAGGAAAAGGCCGGAGAATAGCACATGCCGTTTATCAACTGTTGGCATCTTGGCATATGACACATCGAATACAAGGACTTTCTTTCGACACGACATCAACGAACAGTGGCCCATTCTCCGGAGCCGCAGTTGCTCTTGAGCGGCTGTTGGAGAGAGAAATCTTATATTTACCTTGCAGACACCACGTATACGAACTGGTGCTAAGGGAAGTTTTTGAGACAAAAATGGGAAAGACCAGTGCACCAGGCGTTCCTTGCTTTGACCGTTTCAAACAGGAATGGGACGCTGTAAAGGTTAAACCATTCCATTCTGGCTTGATAGACGATCAAGTCGTCAGAAAAATTCCTGTGGCAATGCAAGTCGGCATAAAGGAGTTTTGCTTAGATCAATTGAAGGAGAAACACCCTCGCGATGACTACAAAGAAATGCTACAATTAAATCTTTTGTTTCTGGGTGAAAAACTTGAGAATTACCATTTCCGACCTCCAGGACCCGTTTCCCATGCTCGATGGATGGCAAAAGCCATTTACAGCCTCAAGATGTTTTTGTTTCGGAGAACTTTTCACTTATCTGTATGTGAATTGAATGGTATTCGACACGTTTGTATTTTTGTGGTGCGACTTTACGTCAAGGCATGGTTTGGTTCTTCTCGAGCAGCTGAGGCGCCGAATCAAGATTGGAAGTTTTTGAAGGACATCGTCGAGTACAAGTCCGTTGACCAGGATTTATCTCGGGTAATGATAAAGAAATTTATCGGTCACCTATGGTATCTCGCCGATGAGCACATAGCCCTTGCCTTTTTCGATGACAAGGTTTCAAATGAGTTGAAGGCCAAAATGGCCCAAGCATTGCTAGAAAATGAGAATGACGAAGGTGAAGAAGATGAAGAAGACGAAGAAGGTGAAGAAGATGAAGAAGACGACCCGGTTCCCCCAGCTCCTCGCGTCGTAATCAAAAGCACCAGCGTTAAAAAATCGAGGTGAAATTCAAAGATGTGAATGAGGAATTCTTGGCTAAAGACTTGAGCAACTTCGTCTCTCATAATACCAAAAATTTATTTGTACGATTTTGAATATCGCAAGATTTCATTCTTGCAAATCCAGCAACCTGGAAATCTCGCGCAGACTATCAAGAAGGTCGTAGAATTGTAAATAACTTGCGCGTTGTGAACGACACTGCCGAAAGAGGAGTAAAAATGATACAAGATTATAATAGAATACTGTGTCAAGGCGAAGAAGAGAAACAGTATTTACTACATGTTATCGATTCTTACCGCAAGAAATACCCATCAGCGAACAAAAATATGTTAATTTGACTATATTATATTAAAAGTGCTTAGTAGTACTACTCAATTACAGCTTCTTCTTTAATTTTTGTATGGGGAGTCCCTCAAGGAGTGGAGATAGAGGGTAAGTTAGTTCGGAAAAGATGTTAGGGATGAAAAGTTAATGGGGGTCGGTCATATATTTTGCCCCCCTAGGGGTGACCCCTGATGACCTATGGTGTTTTTCGAAAATACTGAGCAACCTCCATTTTTGTATGGTGACCCCTCTAAGGGGAGGAGATAGGGGGTAGGTGTCTTGGGGGAAAATGTTGGCGATAAAAAGTTAATGGGGGTCGGCCATACATTCTTCCCCCCTACGGGTGACCCCTGATGACCTATGGCAATTTCCCCCCTAATCTTAAATCAAATTAAACGCATTGCTTGCTTATAACAAACACTTCTCGTACGTGCTCATTAGGGAGGTCGGAAGTTATATGGAAAAAATTTCTTTTTTTAATTTTGTCGGTGCCACCTCCAAAAATAATAACTCTTTGCAGATTTTGCGATAGCCAACGTTTTAGCACGATTGGAGTATGTTAACCCGTGCCGTTTTGGGCTTAAAGTATTAAGCTCCTACAGCCACGATTGGTGGGCATAACTAGTGATGGGACAAAGGTACCCTACGGGAAAAATGGTGTTAATTTATGTCACCAAACTGGTTCTAAAGTGTTAAAGAAAAGTCAATTTGACTGATCTAAAGTATTCTGCGGCGTTGTGTTTCCAACGGCGTTGTTTATAAATAAGTAGAAAAGTCAGAAAAATATAAAATATTTTTATATAATTTAACCCTAGACAACTAAGTAATTTATCAAAAAGATTCTTTTAATTTTTCCGTTTTATTTTGGGGCATATTGACGAAAAACAGATATCATAGTAAGGTGACTGGTTTTTACTGTAGGCCTTGTACTGTTGAACCGGTTCAAGACACATCACAAAGTATCAGTTAGGTGCCAATTGACACTTTAGTGGCCAACCCCATACAAATCGTACCGGTTCTCTACATACAACATACATTCCGGAACTAGAACCGGTTCATGCACCCCAGGGAACCGGTCACGTGTCTGGTACTGTACCGGTTCATTTTCCCGTAGGGTAAATACCCAAATGGTAAATTGGGTATTTACCCAAAATGTGGGTATAAATAAGAATAAAAAGAAATTAAAATAAACTAAGAGAACTTAATTTTTAATTATTTTATTATTTACTATCGGCTCGCGAGCCAGGGGCCAACAGCCCAAAAAACAGCCAGCTCGAGAACCCATTTGAAATTTTGTGGCTCTTGACTCGCGAGCTAAGTACCAAAATTATGTACCAAAAGCACTTTTTTTAGGCCAAAAAGTACTTTCATTGGCCCAAAACATTTTTTTTGTTGCACAAAGTACTTTTTTTGTACCAGAGTATTTTTTATGTACCAAAAGTATTTTTTATGTACTTTTCCGCACAAAAAACTTTTTTTTTACTTTTTGTCATAGAAAAGTACTTTTTGGTACAAAAAAGTACTTTGGTACAAAAAAAAGTACTTTGTGCCGTAAAGTATATTAGAAGTACCTTTGGTACAAAAAAAGTACTCTGATACAAAAAAAAGTACTTTGGTACAACAAAGTACTCTACGTACATAAAAGTACTTTTGGTACAAAGAAGTACTCTGGTACAAAAAAAGTACTTTGTGCAGAAGAGTACATTAAAAGTACTGGTACAAAAAAGTACTTGGGTACGAAAAAAGTACTTTGTGCCGAAAAGTACATTAAAAGTACTTTTTGGTAAAAAGAAAGTACCTTTGGTACAAAAAAGTACTCGGGTACGAAAAAAGTACTTTGTGCCGAAAAGTACATTAAAAGTACCCTTAGTACAGAAAAATACTCTGGTACAAAAAAAGTACTTTGTGCCGAAAAGTACATTAAAAGTACTTTTGGTACAAAAAAGTACTCTGGTACGAAAAAAGTACTTTGTGCCGAAAAGTACATTAAAAGTACTTTTGGTACAAAAAAAAGTACTCTGGTACAAAAAAAAGGACTTTGGTACAACAAAGTACTCTGGTACAAAAAAAGTACTTTGTGCCGAAAAGTACATTAAAAGTACTTTTTGGTACAAAAGAGTACTGTGGTAAAAAAAGTACTTTGTGCCGAAAAGTCATTAAAAGTACTTTGACTCTGGTACAAAAATAAGTACTTTGTGCCGAAAAGTACATTAAAAGTACTTCTGGTACAAACATAGTACTCTGGTACAAATAAAAGTACTTTGGTACAACAAAGTACTCTGGTACAAAAAAAGTACTTTGGTACAACAAAGTACTCTGGTACAAAAAAAAGTACTTTGTGCCGAAAAGTACATTAAAAACCAAACACAAAGTACTTTTTTTGTAACAGAGTAATTTTTTGTTCAAAAAGTGCTCTGTTACAAAAAAAGTTTTGTCCAGATTTTTTCTCCAAAGCTGTATCCTGCTTGAGCTTTACTAAATAGAGAATTTAGGCACGATCGCGTAAGGTCTATTAATAATATTAATCGATTTCTTAAGTGGACGGTACCAGATGGGTAATGGAGGTTCCAGATGGAGAGTGGCAAGACTTCCATTTTTTTTCTTCAAAACTGTATTCTTCTATAGCTTTACTTAATACAACATTTAGGCACGATGACGTTGGGTGTATTGATATTACTACTCCATCTCTAAAGTAGGCGGAATGGTACATTGGATTGGGGGTACCAGAAGGGGCGGGGCCGTATAGCCCATTTGAAATACGGTAGGTAGTTTTGGTAATCGTGCAAAATTTCTAAACATTTGATTGCGCTTTTCGAAAGTTATCGTGCGAACCTGCCGGACAGACACACAGGCGGACATGGCTCAAACGACTTAAAAAGTCATGAATCGAATTTGGTTCCAAGAAACCTCAAGTCTCAAGTGACTCCTTATATGTGTCACACTTTTGGGTCGTACCAAATGATATATACCCTCCTACCCGTAAAAACAATTTAATTTCCCTTTACACCCCATGAATGTGGTATGGGATAGGTTCTCGCGTTGTTGTGAATTAACACGCTTTCTATTTTTAGAATCACAACTAACGGCACCTACTTGTTTATCGACGAATGCGAACGTCACTGTTTGAGAAGCTTTTACTAGACATGCCGATTAACTCACCACTTATACTGCGAAGTTGCTGTCGATACAACATCGATGGGGACGGCAATGAAAGAAATATTTACTTTAATTTTTTTTAAGATGACTGGAGCCAGGAGTTGAACCTGCGAGCACCCGCATGGTAGTCGCATGTTCTAACCATCATGCCACGGCCGGTCCTCCTACCCGTAGGGTGAGGGTATAACAAAGTCAACTAATGGAAAAGTGATCGATAAATATTTTATTTGATTAACTTTAAATTTCAATTATTTACTAGAGAATCTTAGATACAAAGGCTGCTGCTCATGGAGCAGAACAGCAGCGAGGACACATTTAAGACGGAATTGGACACAAACGCTCTTCATTTAAATCTATAGCAGCATCGCATGCTGTCTTCAACATCGAGGTGAGCGCCGATCAAAGGGTGACAGGGTTTTGAACTCAGGTCAACCTCGTAATAGATATGCGTTTTAGCCATACAGCAACGGTCGATCCCCCTTTAAATGCATAACATCAATACTATTGTTTCTACTAGTGCTATCATCGTTTAGATCGTATAATTACTTTATTATACCAAAACATTAACACAAATTATAGTCAACAATTAAAAAAAACTTAAAACATAACTATAGATTGAATTGAACTTGAAAGCATAACAGTCGGCGTATAGCGTTCGTAATAGTAACACCCTCACAAACATGAAGCTGCTGCAACTTCTATTGATTCTCTTTAGCTGTCTACTAGCAATTTCGTTTGCTTCATTGCGTTTTACAAATCTGAAGTGTATATCTTTCGATGAGATATTTGTTACATTTGAACAATGCGATTTGAAGATATTGCGACGCAATGTGGTCGGCATGAATGTGTACACAAAAATGCACAAACTGCCCGTACATCAGGTGTTCGTAAGCAAATCAATATAACTATTCTAGAATTGTATTATAATTTTTTGTTTCACCTTCTTCCAAGGTCAATATGGCGATGTTTAAAAAAGCCAATGGCTATCGACCATTTTTGTATAATGTCTCATTTGATGTATGCTTATTTTTTAAAAACCGCAAAAGAGAGCCATTTGCGGATATAATGTACGGCCTTATTAGGAATGCTTCAAATGTAAATCATACGTGTCCCTATAATGTAAGTACAGCTACGTATATATCGGCAAGTATTACGCACCGCTTTTAATTTGCAGCATGACATCATCGTTCGTAATGCGGTATTGGATGTGGCTATGTTTGCCAAGATGCCTTTGCCGGCAGGAGAATATATGCTCAATGTAAAAGTGGGTGTTAAAAAACACCAATGGAAAGGTGAATTGACATATTATTTTTTAATATCCGTTAACCTATAAGAAAAATTTCGGCATAGCTGAATTCATTGGGTGGGGGTGCCCTTTGTAATGTCTACGTTTTAAGTTCAACCAGCCCCTACGGTCCAGAGCTGTGTTAACAACAGCATAGCTCTCTGAAAAATCTATTATAAAAATAAAGAGAAAGGGGATAAAAGTTTTTTTTTTTGATAATTTTCACAACTAAGCAGTTTATTCTAATATTCAATGATAACATCACAGTTTAACAAATAAAACGCACTATTTTCTTATAAACTTTCTCGCCCATTGTTGTATAATGATTACTTCGTGGTCTAATTTCTTTTACTTTATAAAATCTCATATGTTGTAAAGCTAAGTTTTAATTGAAAAAATGTGTAGTTGTTTTAAATCGCTATGACAGACTCTTGGGACCGGCCGTGGCATAGTGGTTAGAACACGCGACTACCATGTGAGAGATCCATGGTTCGATTCCTGTCTCCAGTCATCTTTCTTACCGGCCCCATCGATGTTGTCGGCAGCAACCTCGCAGTATTGTGTCGAGTCAATCGGCATGTTAAGTGAAAGCTTCTTAAACAGTGACGTTCGCATTTGTCGATCAACCAGTAGGTATCGTTTGTTGTTAATCTTAAATAGAAAGCGTGTTAATTTACAACAACGCGAGAAGCTATCCCATACCTCATAAAAAAGGGAAATAAAGTTTAAATTTAGGCTTAAAATCACTTAGTATAATTTTGATGTCATGGCTTGGGCTACGGTCTTGTACAATTTCTAGGCTCTCGTAGAACTCGTCTTTGTCCTCATCGCTTTCCTCTTCTGTCACCGCGACTACTGGCGAAAAGGTTATTTCAATTCCGGAAAAAATGCCTAATGTTTCTAACTCCCATCCCACTTCAAATCTTGCTCCGATTCGTGATCAGTTACCTGATGGTGAAGGGCATGTGATCAATGATAATGTTGTTGCTTCCCCTAAAAATATCCAACCTGCTAATATATCTTTGCAGAATATCCCTTCTGGAGTTTCTGTCGCTGCAGGTGTTGACAGACCTGCAACTAATATTTGCTATGTGTCGGTTTTGAGCAGTGCGGCTTCTGAGAATTCATTAAAGCCACCAAATTCTCCTTGTACCCTAGTTGTGGTTCCTCCCCGGAAAACTATCTTTTTGTCAAGACTTGCGGCGGATACATCCCCCGAGAAAATTAAGGAATTTTTAAAATTTAAATGTTTAGAATTTGATAATTCTGACAGTAATATTTTTAAATTTAACAATATTCGTCTTAGGGATATTGCATCTTTTAAAATTATAGTACCATTCAAATTATTCGATGTCCTTATTAAGGAATCTTTCTGGCCATCCGGAGTCCTCGTAAGAGAATTTGTTCCAAGAGTTAATAATCGAATTAGCGAGGGTGTAAATTTGAAAGCTGCACCAAAAAACTAAGTTCATCCCTATTACCGTCCAATTGCTTTGTTATTGTGTATCAGAATGTACGTGGTCTCAACACTAAGCTTCCGAAACTTTATAGCAATAGCTTCGGTTTTGACTGTGATGTTATTGCTTTTACTGAGACATGGTTGCATGATAGCATATGTGATGCCGAAATTATGTGTAGTGACTTTAAAATTTTTCGTCGTGACAGAATTGGAAAAAGTGGAGATGGTGTTTTTAATTGCAGTTAGTAATAGGTACACTGCGAATTTTGTAGATACGCCTAATGTTGAGAACCTGGAGCTTATTTGTGTAAAGGTGAAAGTTTTATCGAAAACTATTTATGTTTTTTGTTCATATGTACCACCTTGCTCTGACATTGAGACTTATAACGCTCTTATCACAGCGTTTGCCTCTGTGGTTCACTGTCTGGGAAACGATGACTCCATTGTAATACTTGGTGATTTGAACTTACCCAATGTCTCCTGGCATTACACTGAGGATTTGTTTTCTTATTTACCCTCTACACTGTCAACTAGTCTGGAAACCCTTTGGAGAATATCTCTGATCTTGGGTTGTACCAAATGAATGGGGTATTGAACTCAATGGGCCGTTTGTTGGATCTTGTTTTTGCTGATAACATTGAAGAGTTTTCTTTGGATCGTATTAATCCTATTTCATTACCCGAAGATCGTTATCACCCTACTATTGCGATCACTTATCGAGGCTGATTCCGCTTATAACTGAAATGATATTATTCCTTCTACTGTTAAGTCTTTCTATTTCAAGCGAGCCAACTACGTGAAACTTAATTCTTGCTTTAGTGAAATTGACTGTCCATCGCTATTAACAATGGACCCTCTAAATTCCAGATCCATGGATTAAGTTTTGGAAAAATTTTAAAAGATCATTGAAACATGTTTTTCTAAATGCATACCTCTGACTCGCCGTAGCTTTTTGCACAGTGGTTCACCTTGGAGTACAAGGGAGTTGTCAAGGCTTAAAAACAGAAAATCTCGCCTATTTAAGAGATTTAAAAAATCCGGTTCGACTTTTGATTTTGCTAATTATTCGGCCGTTCGTGCTGAGTACAACATATGCGCGGTATTTGGATAATCTGAAATATAACTTCGCTAACGACCCTAAAGCGCCCCATACATGAGTACTGCTGCAGTTCATGCCGATGAACCCCTTGTGTTCGTGTGTGATTGAAGGTTTCGATACACACGTATCAATCATCACTTTATTTTGAATTTTGTAATAGAAAAACATCTGAGAATTGCTGTTTAAATGTTTCTATCACTTATATAATGCCGGCAAAGACTGGTGCACCTCTATACTTTCTCCAGCAAATCTCTTTTTTGTTAGTTTTCCAAATTATTTTTCATTTTTCATTCAAAACAGTTTGTAATTTTGGTTGTTTACATTTTTATCATAATACAATTTTCAAAAATTTGTCGTATTAGACGGCAAACAAATAAACAAAGTTCATCTGATTGATAGGTGTTCATTTTGAAAATCAAAACTGTTTTGATTTTCATACTGCATTGTCCGGGTGACAAATACGTTCTCGTACTGAGTCAAATTCACTAATACATACATATTGCCGTTCCTGCGGCAGTACTCGTCTATGGGGCGCTTAAGTCTTTCTACGACTTTGTGCGCTCTAAACGCAAATCGGCGTCCTTTCCGCCTACAATGCATTTCAATGACGATTCATCGTCGGATTACATCGAAATCGCTAATATGTTCGCAGATTTTTTTCCAATCCACGTATAGGAATGCTGACTCGAATATTCAATTTTCTTTGAACTATCCATATGCTATTGAGAGTACATCCTTCTCAAATATTTTCAGCTTTGACATAAATTCTGTTTTTAAGTCTCTGTCTTCTCTTAAGTTTTCCTGCAAACCAGGTCCTGATGGTATTCCTGCCTGCATTTTGCGCGGTTGTTCATCGAGTCTTTGATATTTTTAACAAGCTTTTGAGATTAGGTAATTTTCCATCCATGTGGAAAGAGTCGTATATAATAGGTTGTCAAAAAAGTCTTGCGCTATTTTTATTGAATTTTCAATTGTTCAGAAAATTGGTTATAATAATGCGATTTAAGTCAAATATGCGCCGTTTTGTTCGATGACGAGTTCCCAACGAGATGCCAACTTCATAATGCCCCTCTTATAGAAGCTCGCTTCCCTATTGTCAAAAAACTCGGAGAGCCAATTTTCACAGGACTCTCTTGTGGCCAACTTCCGACTACCAAGCTCGTTCGCCATGGACAGAAATAGGTGGTAATCACTTGGTGCGAGATCCGGACTATACGGTGGTTGCAAAAGAACCTTCCATCCGAGCTCCCGGAGCTTCTGGCGCGTCACCAAAGATGTGTGTGGCCTGGCGTTGTCCTGATGGAAGACAATTCGGCCTCTGTTGATCAAAGATGGTCTCTTCTGCATGAGTGCTGCATTCAAGCGGTCCAGTTGTTGGCAGTACAGGTCCGAATTGAGCGTTTGGCCATAGGGGAGCAGCTCATAGTGGATGATTCCCTGCCAATCCCACCAAACACACAGAAGAACCTTCCTGGCCGTCAATCCAGGCTTGGCCACCGTCTGGGCAGCTTCACCGCTTTTCGACCACGACCGTTTGTCGTAAGTGACCCACTTTTCATCGCCAGTCACCATCCGCTTCAAAAACGGGTCGATTTTGTTGCGATTCAGAAGCGATTCGCATGCATCCATACGGGCAAAACTGTTTTTTTTGCGTCAAGTCGTGTGGCACCAATACATCGAGCTTCTTTTTGAATCCAAGCTTCAAATGGTTTATAACGGTTTGATGACTCATGCCCAGCTCTTGGCCGATGCTACGGCTGCTACTATGCCGGTCTCTTTCGATCAATTCAGCGATTTTATCGCAATTTTCGACGACAGGCCTTCCGGACCGTGGCGCATCTTCGATCACCTCTGCACCAGAACGAAAACGTTGAAACCATCGTTGTGCGGTGAAAATGGAAACTGTATCGGGTCCATAAACCGTACAAATTTTATTGGCAGCACGAGATGTATTTTTGCCTTTATCGTAGTAGTACTGTAAAATATGCCGTATTTTCTCTTTATTTTGCTCCATGTTTGCGACGCTATAACTCACGAACGACTAAAAACAAACAACAATAAATCAAACACGTGTTAGCGCGTGAAAAGAGCTTTCCAAAAAGCTCTAGCGTGAACCGATGCGACGAATACAACTTGAACTACGCGCTTGCAAAGACAAGCTTGCGGAAATACCTCAAGACTTTTTTGACAACCTTATATAACCATTATTGAAGTCTGGTACAAAATCAAACATTTCTTACTATAGGGGTATTGCCAAACTCAGTGACATCCCTAAGTTAATGGAAAAACTAGTTACTGAGAACCTTACATTTCAGGTCAAGTCAATTATCTCACCGAAACAACACGGCTTTCTCAAGGCTCGTTCTACGTTTACTAATTTCCTTGAGTTTACAACACATGTTTTATTGGGATTTGTTAAGAAAATGCAAACAGATGTAATTTACTCCGATTCTAGTAGAGCATTTGATAGGGTTGATCATCGTATTTTGTTGATGAAACTTGATCGTATGGGATTTCCTGAGAATCTCCTTCATTGGATCAAATCTTACCTTTTTGGAAGGACACAACGTGTAATGTTTTATAATACAGTGTCCAGGGTGGTTAATGTAACATCCGGTGTTCCTCAGGGTAGTCATTTAGGCCCTTTGCTATTTTTGTTATTCTTAAATGATCTTCCTTCTATTACTTGCATAGTTAAATACTTATGTACGCTGATGACGTGAAGTTATTTAGCAGCTGTGGCGATACGGTCAGTTTAATTAGACTTCAGAATGATATTGACCGCTTTGTTAATTGGTGCAAGGTCAATTTAATGGATCTCAACCTTAAGAAGTGTAAACATATGTCATTTTTTCGCTGTAATAGAATTTTATCAACATATTGTATTGATGGTCTTGTATTGGATTCTGTTACCACATTTATTGATCTTGGCGTTCTTATGGACAGGAAATTGGACTTTATATCTCATATAAGCATGGTTGTCAATAGATCTAGATCTACACTTGGATTTATTAAAAGATGGGCTAAGGAATTCTCTGATCCGTACATCACTAAACATTTATACATATCTCTAGTTAGACCTTTGCTGGAATATGCCTGTGTTGTTTGGAATCCATATTACCGTGTACATATGCTTTCCATTGAATTAGTGCAAAAGCAATTTTTGTTACTCTGTCTTCGTGGATTCGGTTGGAGATGTGACAATAATTTGTCGACGTATGAGAGTAGATTAAAACTCATTAGACTACCTACTCTTGAGAGTAGAAGGACTATGCTTGGGGTTACGTTTGTGTGCAGACTCTTGGAGGGTGATGCTGATTCGCCATTTCTGCTTTCGAATGTCAATTTCAATGCCCCTTGTAGATTCTCTAGACACTTTTACCCAATATCTTTAAACTTCTATAGGACAAATTATGCGAATTCTTACCCCTTCCGTAGAATTTGTGATGATTACAACCAACTTCGTGATGTAGTAAATTATAATAGTGATATCGGAATGTTGAAACTTTGTATTATGAGACATCTGAACTGAATACCCTAGTGGTCGTTTTATTGTTATTTTCGTTATATGTTATCCATTTTTATTCAGCTGATGATTTTCTGTAGCTGATACTAAATTGTCTTTTTTCGGGGTTGCCAACTACTCTTAATTAATACGCCATAGTCCGGACCTTGGTGTGTACGTTGTCCCGTGCCCTCTCGGCGGTAGGGGCGGGTAAGTGTGAAAAAAAAATTACTCAACCTCCAAAGTGGGCGGAGTGGTACATTTGTATAGGAGGCACCAGAAGGGGCGTGGCCAGAATTCCAATTTATTTTTCAAAAAATTTATCCTGCTTAAGCTTTACTAAATGCGGAATTTGGTCAAGATCGCGTTGGATCTATTTATATTATTAATCGATTTCTAAAGTGGGCGCTACCTGATGGGTATGGGAGGTATCAGAAGGGGTGTGGCTAGACTTCTAGTTTTTTCTCCAAAACTTTATTCTGCTACACTTTTACTAAATACAGAATTTGGGCATGATCGCGGTGTGTGTATTGATATTATTATTCGATTTATAAAGTAGGCGGAATGGTACATTTGAATGGGGGTACCAGAAGGGGCGGGGCCATATAGCCGATTTGAAATACCGTAAGTAGTTTTGGTAATCGTGCAAAATTTCTAAACATTTGATTGCGTTTTTCGAAAGTTATCGTGCGTACCTGCCGGACAGACACACAGACGGACATGGCTCAAACGACTTTAAAAGTTATGAATCGAATTTGGTTCCAAGAAACCTCAAGTCCCAAGTGAATCCTTATATATGTCACACTTTTGGGTCGTACCAAATGATATATATACCCTCCTACCCGTTAAAACAACTTAATTTTCCTTTACACCCCATGAATGAGATATGGGATAGGTTCTCGCGCTGTTGTGAATTAACACGCTTTCTATTTTTAGAATCACAACTAACGGCACCTACTTGTTTATCGACGAATGCGAACGTCACCGTTTGAGAAGCTAGACATGTCGATTAACTCACCACTTATACTGCGATGTTGCTGTCGATACAACATCGAGGGGGACGGCAATGAAAGAAATATTTATTTTCACACTGAATTTGACCAAAAATATCAAACAATAAATAAAAAACACTTTTCTGATCTTGAGCCGAATTTGTTGTATCATTTCGATACACTTAACGTAAATTAATATATTTTCATTTTCTTTAAGATGACTGGAGCCAGGAGTTAAGCCTGCGTGTCGCGTGTTCTAACCATCATGCCACGGCCGGTCCTCCTACCCGTAGGGTGAGGGTATAACAAAGTCAACTAATGCAAAAGTGATCAATAAATACTTTATTTAATAAATTTAAATTTCAACTATTTACTAGAGAATCTTAGATACAAAGGCTGCTGCTCATGGAGCAGAGCACATTTAAGACAAGGACACATTTAAGACGGAATTGCAAACCAACGCTCTTCATTGAAATCTATAGCAGCATGGAAAAAAGAATGTTGCTGTCTTCAACATCGAGGCGAGCGCCGATCAAAGGGTGACAGGGTTTTGAACTCAGGTCAACCTCGTAATAGATATGCGTTCTAGCCATACAGCAACGTTCGATCCCTCTCTAAATGCATGACCTGAAATCACAAACCAATTAACATCAATACTATTGTTTCTACTAGTGCTATCATCGTTTAGATCGTATAATTACTTTATTATACCAAAACATTAACACAAATTATAGTCAACAATTAAAAAAAACTTAAAACATAACTATAGATTGAATTGAACTCGAAAGCATAACAGTCGGCGTATAGCATTCGTACTAGTAACACCCTCACAAACATGAAGCTGCTGCAACTTCTATTGATTCTCTTTAGCTGTCTACTAGCAATTTCGTTTGCCTCAATACGTTTTACAAATTTGAAATGTATATCTTTCGATGAGATATTTGTTACATTTGAAGAATGCATTTTGAAGGTATTGCGACGC
This sequence comes from Muscina levida, assembly GCA_964034835.1. Classification (NCBI taxonomy): domain Eukaryota; kingdom Metazoa; phylum Arthropoda; class Insecta; order Diptera; family Muscidae; genus Muscina; species Muscina levida. Next base: position 44,388,207 of record OZ035883.1, on the reverse strand, counting down.
AATGTGATCGGCATGAATGTGCACGCAAAAATGCACAAACTGCCCGTACATCAGGTGTTCGTAAGCAAATCAATATAACTATTCTAGAATTGTATTATATTTTTTTGTATCACCTTTTTCCTAGGTCAACATGGCGATGCTTAAAAAAGCCAATGGCTATCGACCATTTTTGTATAATGTCTCAGTTGATGTATGCTCATTTTTTAAAAACCGCAAAAGAGAGCCATTTGGGGATATAATGTACGGACTTATTAGGAATGCTTCAAATGTAAATCATACGTGTCCCTATAATGTAAGTACAGCTACGTATATATCGGCAAGTATTACGCACCGCTTGTGATTTGCAGCATGACATCATCGTTCGGAATGCGGTATTGGATGTGGCTATGTTTGCCAAGATGCCTTTGCCGGCAGGTGAATATATGCTCAATCTTAAAGTGGGCGTTAAAAAACACCAATGGAAAGGTGAATTGACATATTATTTTTTAATATCCGTTAACCTATAAGAAAAATTTCGGCATTGCTGAATTCATTGGGTGGGGGTGCCCTTTGTAGTGTCTACGTTTTAAGTTCAACCAGCCCCTTACAGTCCAGAGCAGTGTTAACAACAGCATAGCTCTCTGAAAAATCTATTATAAAAATAAAGAGAAAGGGGATAAAAGTTTTTTTTTTTAGATAATTTCCACAACTAAGAAGTTTGTTCTAATATTCAATGAAATCAATGATAACATCACAGTTTAACAAATCAAACGCACTCTTTTCTTATAAACTTTCTTGTCCATTGTTGTATAATATCTACCTCGTGGTCTAATTTCTTTTATTTATTAAAATTTAATATGTAGCAAAGCTGAGTTTTATTTTAAAAAATGTGCAGTTGTTTTGAAACGCTATGACAGACTCTTGGGATCGACCGTGGCATTGTGGTTAGAACACGCGACTACCATGCGAGAGATTCATGGTTCGATTCCTGTCTCCAGTCGTTTACATTTTTCATTGATTGCCGGCCACATCGATGTTGTTGACAGAAACTTCGCAGTATAAGTGTCGAGTCAATCGGCATGTCTAGTAAAAGCTTCTCAAACAGTGACGTTCGCATTCGTCGATAAACAAGTAGGTGCCGTTAGTTGTGATTCTAAAAATAGAAAGCGTGTTAATTCACAACAACGCGAGAAGCTATTCCATACTTCATTCAAGGGGTGAAAAGGGAGAAATATCAAGGTCGCCGCGATCCAGTAAACTAAGCTGACCGACACCTGCAGCTTCCACAGTTGTCAAGGCTACAATGTGCTTCGAAAGGATCGCACCAGAAATGGAGAATGGGGGGACTGGCTTTCCTATTGCACCATTCTGTGGACTCATACATTGAATGTATGGGGGTAGCAGTTGAGACCGGGACTGCTGAGATAGAGCTGTACAACGTACATATACCGCCGATTGGTAGCTGTTCTCCGCGTTATATGCCTGACATCAGCCCGTTACTTCAGGACAATAACCGCTTGGTCCTAGGAGACTTTAATGCCCATCATGAACTCTGGCATTCTCTCCTAGCCAGAGTTCATTGCACAGCGAATGAGAACCTTTTTAATAATTAATTATGGGCTGGTCTTACTCGACGATTTTCGACTGATGACTTGTGTGGCAGGTTGAATGTCTACCTCGCTGATATTGGCAATTTCTTCGCTGCGAAAAGGATGAAAATTTCCGCCACCAAATCATTGGCCACACTGTTCACCGCATGGACAGCGCAAGTGAAGGAGCAGCTCAATGTGATAGTCGATGGCACCACAATTCCGACCCCCAACCACCCCAAGGTCCTTGGTGTCAAATTTAACAGTCTGCTCAGATTCAATTCGCACGCCACAGCTATCTGCAACAAGATGAGAAGTAGGAACAAGGTCCTCAAGTCGCTTGCCGGCAGCTCTTGGGGAACCGACAAAGAAACCTTGTTGACCTCTTACAAAGCGATAGGTCGGTCTGTGGTGAACTATGCAGCTCCAGTGTGGTCACCTAACGTGAGCGAGACGCAGTGGAAGAACCTGCAGACATGCTAAAATGCCGCCCTGAGAACTGCGACAGGGTGCCTCCTCATGTCATCTGTGGATCACTTACATGAGGAGACGAAGGTCATACCCGTGCGACGACACAATTTCCTTCTGTCATAGCAGTACCTGCTTGGATGTTGCCGGACCAGCCATCCCAACCACCACCTTATGGATAGGCTCCCTCCTCCCAGGTCAGGAAAGACCTTCATGATCTAGAGCGTGAGATCCAGCGCTACAAGAGAGAGCCTCTAGATCAAATCGCATATCAGGCAGGATTAGCAGACATTCACTCAGACGCAGTCTTGGAAGCAGTGAACAACTACAGAGTGAATGTCGTGCTCGGAGATCACCCTCCATCAGTGGCTTCGGAGGTTTTACCGCGGCAGACGAGAGTTGTTTTGGCCTAACTAAGATCTGGATGGTGTAGCCGCCTCAATTCATATTGGACAAGAATTGACGGCAGTACGTCGAACGTCCGCTTGCAACCAGGGACCACACGACACGCTACACCTTTTCAACTGCCCTGCCAATCCAACTCTACTTGTTCCCAGGTCTCTTTGGACCCACCCAGTGGAAGTAGCTACCTTCCTTGGCCTGGAGACATGTGCAGCAGAAAACCACATACAAGGCGTACCAAATAACACCTGATAAACAAACAGGCACATATACTGCTACAACAACAACAACAACGGTCTGTTGAATCCGATTTCATTTGGTTAAACCCAATTTCGGGTGTTTTAACTCAACTCCGGTCGGCTTAATCGGACTTTGGCAGGTTGAACACAATTTCGGTTGGTTTAACTCGACTCCAGTCGGTTAAATCGGACTTCGGTCTGTAGAATCCAATATCGTTTGGTTGAATCCAATTTCAGTTGTTTTAGTTCGAGTCTCTTCGGACTTTGGTCCGACTTCCTTTCGTTAAACCCTATTTCAGTTGGTTGCAACAGACCGAAGTCGAGTGTGGTAGAACTCAATTTCGGTTGATTTAATTCGACTCAAGTCGGTTTAATCATACTTCGGTCTGTAGAATCCAACTTTATCTGGTTGAACCCAGTTGCGGTTAGTCTTACTCGACTCAAGTCGATTTAATCGGACTTCTATCTGTTGCATCCAACTATATTTGGTTGAGCCCAAACTCGGTTGGTATTACTCGACTCCGGTCGATTTAATCGGACTTCGATCTGTTGAATCCAACTTCGGTAGATGAAACCCAGTTTCGGTTGGTCTTTCTTGACTCCGATCTGTTTAATTGTACTTCGGTCTATTGAATCCAACTTCGGTTGGTTGAACCAAGTTTGTCATACTCGCCTCCGGTCAGTTAAATCGTACTTTGGTGTGTAGAATTCAACTTTATTCGGTTGAACCGAAATTCGGTTGGTCTTACTCGACTCTGGTCGATTAAATCTGACTTCGATCTGTTAAAAACAACTTTATTTGGTTGAACCCAAATGCGGTCTGGTTTAACTCGACTCCAGTCAGTTAAATCGGACTTCTGTTTGTTGAATCCAACTTCAGTTGATTTAACTTAACTCCGGTCGGCTAAATCGGACTTCTGCTGGTTAAACCCTTTTTTGGTTGGTTTAACTCGATTCCAGTCGGTTTAATCGGACTTCGGTCTGCAGAATCCAAATTTATTTCGCCGAACCCACATTCGGTTTTATTTAGTTCGACTCCGGTTGTTTAAATCGATCTTGGGCCTGTAGTATCCAACTCATTTTGGTTGAACCCAAATGCAAATCGGTTAATTGGGTATGTTTACTCTGTTTGGTTCAATCAATCTTCGGTCGAACTAAAACAAATGCGGTTGGTTTAGTTCGACCCCGGCCGACTTAATATGATTTCGGTCTGTTGAATCTATTTTCATTTGATTAAATCCAATTTCAGTTATTCTAACTTTTATCCTGTTGGTTTACAAGGACTTCGGTTGGTTGAACCTCATTTCGGTTGGTTTAAATCCGAACTCCGGTCGGTTTAATCGGAGACTTCGGTCTATTGAATCGAACTTCTGTTAATTAATCCGGACTCTTGTCGGTTTTAAAGGACTTCGGTCCGAAGTATCTAACTTTGTTTGGTCTAACCCGACTTCGGACGGTTTATCGGACTTTGTTCTGGCACACAAAGATAATCTTCGTTCTAGTAGCATTGTAGAAATTTACATTTTGGTAGTAAAACTCTGTCGAAGATGACAATTAATTCGGTCGAAAAATTCGAATCGACATGATCCTAAGCATCTTAAATGAACTTAAATAGTCGAAAAACCGAATTATCAATACGATTCTGAGGTGCAGATGCCGATCGAGAGGTGCCGAAGAACGCCACTTACCAACACGATCTCGAGTCGCAGACACTAAGCTGAATTGCCGACGAACCCGAATGACTAGCACGATTGCGAAATACAGAGATTCGATCCTGAATCGCCGACAAACCGGAAACTTTTTGTGCATTGCTGATATGAATCTGAATTGGCGATAGCCCTGAATCATCAATAGATTTCCCAATTACTGATGAGAACCTGCATTTGCGAAAAAGTCCTGGGGCCGGCCGTCGCATAGTGGTTAGAACACGCGACTACCATGCGGGAGACTGGTGGTTCGATTCCCGGCTTAAGTCATCTATATTTGTTTTTCATTGCCGGCATCCTCGATGATGTCGACAGCAACTTCGCAGTATAGGTGTCGAGTCAATCGGCATGTATAGTAGAAGCTTCTCAAACAGTGACGTAAATCTAAAATAGAAATCGTGTAAATTCACAACAACTCGAGAAGCTATCCCATACCTTATTCATGGGGTGTAAAGGGAAGTTGAGTTTTTTAAGTAAGTAAGTCCTAATCATCACGTTCCCGAGTACCCATACGATACTGAGTTTCCGATCATCACAAATCGGCCTTATCCTCAAGCTTCCGATTATCTTAAATCAGCCCGAGATTTCAAATCTGTCTTTACAATCACAGATCACTTCAACATCATCTCAAATACGCCGCTATCGCTGAAACCAATTACAAAACTGAATTGTTTTTGTTTTCAAAATACTTTACTTAGTAGATTATGACTTTAAATTACACCACCAATAATTAGTACGTTTCCCTTTACACCCCATGAATGAGGTATGAGATAGGCTCTCACGTTGTTGTGAATTAACATGCTTTCTATTTTAGATTCACAACAAACGGCACCTACTTGTTTATCGACGAATGCGAACGTCATTGTTTGAGAAGCTTTTAACTGCGAAGTTGCTGTCGACAAATATAGGGGGCCGGCTATAAAAGAAAAATGTAGATGACTGGAGCCGGGAATCGAACCATGAATATCCCGCATGGTAGTCGCGTGTTCTAACCACGATGTCAAGGCCGAAGATTGGTTACCTTTGTGATAAGCGCGTGTTCTAACTATTAAGCTGCAATCGATCCCGCTGAAAGTTTCTCCAAACTAATGCCCCAAAATCACAAACAAAGAAACATATCGCCGTTTCTAGTGCTATCATGGTTTTACTCGTATAATAAGCTTTCAACTGTAATATTATTTAACAATTAACTCATGAAATTGTACCAAAATATTAACACAAATTATAATAAACAATTAAAAACAATTTTAATGATAATGTTACTTTGAATTAAACTCAAAAGCATAACAGTCGGCGTAAAGCATTCGGAATAGTAACACCCTCACAAACATGAAGCTGCTGCAACTTCAATTGATTCTCTTTAGCTGTCTACTAGCAAAATCGTTTGCCTCAATACGTTTTACAAATTTCAAGTGTAATTCCTTCGATGAGATATTTGTCACATTTGAGCAATGCGATTTAAAGGTATTGCGACGCAATGTGGTCGGCCTGAATATGTTGGCAAAAATGCACAAACTTCCTGTACCTCAGGCGTTCGTAAGCAAATCGATACAAGTATTCTAGAATTGTATTATTATTTTTTTTCTTTGTTCACCTTTTCCCAAGGTCAACCTGGCGATGTTTAAAAAAGCCAATGGCTATCGACCATTTTTGTATAATGTCTCAGTTGATTTGTGCTCATTTTTTAAGAATCGCAAAAGAGAGCCATTTCTGGATATAATGTACGGACAAATGATGAATGCTTCAAATGTAAATCATACGTGCCCTTATAATGTAAGTACTGTGTTCTATATATCCGCCAGAATTATGCACTGCTTACACACTGCGAGTGAAATTACAGCATGACGTCATCATTCACAATATGGTACTGGAAGTTGGTATGTTTGCTAAATTGCCTTTGCCGGCCGGAGAATATATGGTTAATCTTAAAGTGGGCATTAAAAGAAACCAATGGAAAGGTGAAATGAAATTTTATTATTTAATAGCAGTTAATTTATAATCAAAAACATTGGGAAAACTGAACTCATTGGGTGGTGATGGCCTTAAAGTGCTTACGATTTAAGTACAGCCAGTCCCTACAGTCCAGAGATGTGTTAACAACAGAAAAAATAGAGAGGGAGAGGATTGCGCTGAACTTTAAAAAAGTTTTTTTTTAGATTATTTTCACAACTAAGCAGTTTATTCCCATATTTAATGAAACCAATGATAACATCACAGTTTAACAAATCAAACGCACTGTTTTCTTATAAACTTTCTTGTCCATTGTTGTTTAATGATTACCTCGAGTTCAAATTTCTTGTACTTAATAAAATCTCATATGTAGTAAAGCTGAGTTCTAATTTAAAAAATCTTTGGTGTTTTTAGATCTTTATCACAGACTCTCTATTTGAAAAGGGTTTTGTTCTCTTTTTCCAAGCTGCTATCGATTTCACTGAAGAACGCTGTTGTGCTACCCCATCATTATTGTAGTCTAGATGCTCATGCTCAGCTTTAATCTTTGCCTTGGTATCCAAGACTCTTAAGTAAATAATTGAAATTTAGAGTTAATTAACTTAAATATTTATCGATTGCTTATGCATTAGTAGACTTTGTTGTCGTTATTGCTGTGTCTTTGTATGAGTTGTTTATTTTGATCTTAACATTTAGTGTAACAACAACAATTTCTTACTTATCATGGGAGCAGCGGGATTTTTTTTTCCAAAAAAGAGAATCATCTGAAAAAAAATTATGAATGAGTTGAGCGGTTAGAATCTGTATTGTTTGTATTCACTATTTGAAGCAATCTCAAAGTGTTGAATGAGTTTTTTTTTTGTGTGGTTGAGTTGAAAACAAAAAAAAACTAAAACCGACTATGAACAAAATATCAGCTCTTATCACTTGAGCTAAAGAGTACATACAAGCAGGGAAGAGATAACTAATTCCTCTGAAATTAATTTATCATAACAAGAGTTTGGTTGTTGGTTGTCAATGTAACAAAAGAGAAAATGTATTATGGCCAATTCGAAAATTTAACAGGAGTATTCCAATAAAGATCCGCTTTATTCGCAATACAGGGGAAGAACTCGCTAATCCCACTTCGCTAGTCCGGAATATCTAGTAATCAGGATATCATTACTTCCTATATTATGTACTCTAAAGTCCAAATGTATGGCAATTAGTGTTTTTAATTTCCCTGCATTTTTATATCATTTTCCCGGGATCCCGGGAAATCCCGGTGCAAAAGAAAAAATAAATAAAAATAGCATTTTTTATTTTAATACAAACAAACAAATATGAAATGAAACATAAAAATAATTCTAAAAATCTATTTTATGGTTTATCCAAAAATTTTTTAATATTTAGACAACCTATCATCGTGAAACCTGTACGTGAGCAATCTCTTTATATACTTGAAGTGGTGCATCAAGGGATTTTTTGAAATTCGTACTTTTAGGGGGAAAAAAGGTCTAACAAGTGAGAAACTGGTAGCATTAATCATGCCAAACGGCAAAAGCTATCATCGTGGAAATGTATATGATCAAGCTTCTTAAAGAACAATAGGGCTGCTAGTAGGGATTTTTTGAAATTCGCACTTTTTGGGGTAAAAAGGCCAAAAAGAGATAAAACCGGTACCATTGGGCAATATCCTTATAGAATTAGGGAGCTGCACGAAAAATCGAAAAATCATGAAATTCGTCCTTTTAGGGGTAAAAAAGGATCCAATCCAAACGACTAAAGCTATAATCGCACAAATCCATATCCGAAGGCATTTTTCAAAAGTTCTTAAGTGCTAAAAATACCCCAAAAGGGGTAAAACTTATACCATCACCCAGACACGGCTTAGGGTAGCATCGCAAAAATCTATATGGGAATGCTTCCTATAAAATTAGAGATCTGCATAAAGAGATTTTTCAAAATTGTTACCCCTTAAAGAAAAACCTAACTAAACCAAGACCAAACAGCTTGTGGTAGAATAGTAAGTATGGGGCGGAGTATTTAATTTAGTGAGTAGTTGTGCGCTGTGAATTCATATGAAATTGGTACCATCACCCTAAAGTTATAAATGCGGATATTGGGGCGAATATTTATTTTATGGAGCAATTGCGCGATATGAAAGAATTTCGCAGGACAAACTCGATGGGATGAAACTGTTACCATCACCTGTTACCATTTTAAGTAAAGTTTTAAATTTGCTTGACCCATTCTTTAGTTTATTTTCGATTAGGGTTACATATTGCCATTAGTGTTTTCGTCCCGAGAATTCCCCGGACAAAAATCCCGGTAATCCCGGCCAATATTTTGTCCCGGGAATTCTCGGGACAAAAACACTAATGGCAATATGTAACCCGAATGAAAATAAACTAAAGAACGGGTCAAGCAAATTTAAAACTTAACTTAAAACGTAATTTCCCTTTACACCCCATGAATGTGGTATGGAATAGATTCTTGCGTTGTTGTGAATTAACAGGCTTTCAATTTTAGATTCACAACAAACGGCACGTACTTGTTTATCGACGAATGCGAACGTCAGCTAATTGAACAGCTTTTACTAGACATGCCGATTAACTCGACACTTATACTGCGAAGTTGCTGTCGACAACATCGAGATGGCCGGCAATAAAAGAAATATGTAGATGACTGAAGTCGGGAATCGAACCACGGATCTCTAGCATGGTAGTCGCAAGTTTTAACCACTATGCCACGGCCGGTCCCAATTTGAAATGTGAACCACCCGTTAATTCAAAGCAGATGCCATAGGAAGTGTTGGGTCAGTAGTTAGATATTAGAAATTTACACACCAAGTCGCTTTATAAAGGGTGGTTAAATTGTAAGGGCCGATGTTGAATGTGAACCACACCTTAACGCCAAAGTTGTTCGCTGCATTTCATTTGACATTTCTCAATTTGAACCATTGAAAGATACACAATCGAGCTACGCGTTAAAGATATTCAGGCTTATGATAGGCATATAGTGTTATTCGTGATTTTTTCTGTCAATTTAATCGTTCAAATGTGCGTACAATCGCAAAATCGTGCAAAAATTTGAGCAAACAAGGTCTGTAGGGAATGTGAAACAGTGTAGGCGCGTACAGCTCGTACTGCAGAAAATATTGCTGCTGTTCGCGAGAGTGTGGCTGAAGAGCCGTCCACTAAGCCGGGTCGAAAAAAAAAGTTGTCAATGTTACCGCCTTATATGAAAAATTAAGTAAAAACAATTTCGGGGGAGCGAAAAATTTTTTTCTGTGGTCGCGGCAAAAACGCCGGATTCGGGGTTTTTACCATAACATGGTTATTTGTATACCGATTGTCAAGATCTATGCATCGTTGAAAAGGTATTAGCCACAGCTTTGTTAGTGTGTTAAAGACTTTTAACTACGACGCCATCTTCCAGCGGTTCTCATCATTGTATTCTTAAAAACCCCCCTAAGCATATAATTTTTTGATGTAGATTTGAAGGCCTTGAAAAACTATTAACGTTTTTAGAAAAATCCGTTAACTTTTATTCATAAACAAAAAAGTTATATTGATTTAAAAAGTCAGTACATGTGATAATGCGAAATATACATTTGTTTATTTTTATTACATTCGTTTGTTATAAAACGTGTACAATAGCTATGGAATAGTGTTATATGGAAATTCTTAGTAACGACTTTTTTACATCGCGGAACCTCTTATTTTGTGAGGTTCAGTAAAAAAATGCTGGAGGCAAAAAATGGTGGTGGTGGGGTCAGGTTTAACCGTCCCGCATTGGGGTCAAAGTTCAGAAAAATTTTGAAAAAATGTACAACAGTCCTCCTAATTACCATGGGGTTGTCGTTAGGGGGTTGGGATGTATGGCAGACCTTCATGAATTTCTTTTGCCAACATTTTCTCCGAACATACTTACCCCCTTTCTCCACTCCTTCGGGGGGCTCCCGTACAAATTTTTAATTACCCCCTTATTACTCCGTATAATGTTCCCGAAGCCCTAACTTCACCAGGGTCACCCCTAGGGGGTTAGAATGTATGACGGATCTCCAGGAAAATCTTTTCTGAACATTTTCTTCGAACATACTTACCCCCTATTTTCTCTCCTTAGGGGGGCTCCCATACAAACTGCACCAAAACCCTCCCTCAATATAAGAAAAACCGCCCTACCTATCCAGGAGTTGTCCCTAGGGGATTATGATGTATGGCGGACCTTCATGATTTTTTTCCCCCAATATTTTCCCCAAACATACTTACCCCCTACCTCCCCTCCTTATACTGGCTCCCATACAAAATGCACCAAATATTGGGATGAATCAAACCAATTTATTTTTATCGTGCGACGGATATTTCTTGCGATTGGCATCGACGACCTGAAGCAAGAATTGTTTCTCATTTTCGTTTCGACATAAAACATTGTTGTAATCCTGCATTAATTTGACACCTCTCTCTGCAGTGTCGTTAACAACATGCAAGGTGCTTACGATCTGCTTCGCTTTGTTGTAGTCTTCCCGGTTTTCCCAGGTTTTTGGATCGGTTGAAATTAACTCATTTGGTAATCCAAAGCGATCGAATAATTTAACTCAGTGCCGGAGTCGGTGTATGGCCTTTTGTTAGATTGGGAAATATCTGACCGCGTTCAGGCCATTTCCTTCGATACAATTTCAACAAACACTGGCTCGTTCCAAGGTGCGTCACTCATTCTTGAACAGTTATTGGAACGAGATCTTTTATACTTACCGTGCAGACATCATATTTAAACTGGTATTGAAAGAGGTGTTCGATGCCAAATTCGGTAAAACGTCAGCTCCAGGTGTGCCTTTGTTTGCTCGATTTAAATGTGATTGGGAAATGATGAAAGACAAACGATATACCAGTGGCATAACAGACGATAAAGTCGCTATGAAAATACCTGTTAATGTTCTGATTGAAGTCAAATCATTTTGTTTGGCTCAGCTACAAGAGAAACATCCCAGAGCAGACTACAGAGAATTCCTGCAGATCGTTTTATTATTTCTTGGAGAAAACATTACCAGCCATGCCCGATGGATGGCCAAGGCCATATACTGCATAAAAATGTTTCTATTTCGAAAACATTTCAATTTAACCGAAATTGAATTAGAGAAGCTTCGCGGTATTTGCATATTTATCGTGACACTTTATGTGAAAGCTTGGTTGGGAGCACCACGGCTGTCGAGGCACCCAATCAAGACTTCAATTTTTTAAAAGCGGCAGTCGCTCAGTCAATTGATGGAAATGTGTCACAGAAAGTGGTGGATAAATTGTGCAATCACCTTTGGTACATCAGTGCTGAAGCTGTGGCTCTTGCACTATTCGATAAAAACGTTTCCCATAATATCAAGCAAAAAATGGCGAATGTAATTCTTTCATTCCAAGAAGACGACGAAAAAGTAGAATCTCAATCTGATGACGAGGAAAACGAGGGAAAAGGCACTGAGGAGGAAGAGAGCGAGGATGAGGATGAAAATCAAGGCGTTAAGTCAGCTTGTTCACGTTCAGCTATTGTTGTCGGCTCCAAAGGTGTGAAAAAAATTGAATTGCATTCGAAACAAGTGAAAGAATTCATTGCAAAAGATTTGAGCCATTTCGTGACGAGAGACACAGTTAAATTATTCGATCGCTTTGGATTACCAAATGAGTTAATTTCAACCGATCCAAAAACCTGGGAAAACCGGGAAGACTACAACAAAGCGAAGCAGATCGTAAGCACCTTGCATGTTGTTAACGACACTGCAGAGAGAGGTGTCAAATTAATGCAGGATTACAACAATGTTTTATGTCGAAACGAAAATGAGAAACAATTCTTGCTTCAGGTCGTCGATGCCAATCGCAAGAAATATCCGTCGCACGATAAAAATAAATTGGTTTGATTCATCCCAATATTTGGTGCATTTTGTATGGGAGCCAGTATAAGGAGGGGAGGTAGGGGGTAAGTATGTTTGGGGAAAATATTGGGGGAAAAAAATCATGAAGGTCCGCCATACATCATAATCCCCTAGGGACAACTCCTGGATAGGTAGGGCGGTTTTTCTCATATTGAGGGAGGGTTTTGGTGCAGTTTGTATGGGAGCCAGTATAAGGAGGGGAGGTAGGGGGTAAGTATGTTTGGGGAAAATATTGGGGGGATTACAACAATGTTTTATGTCGAAACGAAAATGAGAAACAATTCTTGCTTCAGGTCGTCGATGCCAATCGCAAGAAATATCCGTCGCACGATAAAAATAAATTGGTTTGATTCATCCCAATATTTGGTGCATTTTGTATGGGAGCCAGTATAAGGAGGGGAGGTAGGGGGTAAGTATGTTTGGGGAAAATATTGGGGGAAAAAAATCATGAAGGTCCGCCATACATCATAATCCCCTAGGGACAACACCTGGATAGGTAGGGCGGTTTTTCTTATATTGAGGGAGGGTTTTGGTGCAGTTTGTATGGGAGCCCCCCTAAGGAGAGAAAATAGGGGGTAAGTATGTTCGAAGAAAATGTTCAGAAAAGATTTTCCTGGAGATCCGTCGTACATTCTAACCCCCTAGGGGTGACCCTAGTGAAGTTAGGGCTTCGGGAACATTATACGGAGTAATAAGGGGGTAATTAAAAATTTGTACGGGAGCCCCCCGAAGGAGTGGAGAAAGGGGGTAAGTATGTTCGGAGAAAATGTTGGCAAAAGAAATTCATGAAGGTCTGCCATACATCCCAACCCCCTAACGACAACCCCATGGTAGTTAGGAGGACTGTTGTACATTTTTTCTAAATTTTTCTAAACTTTGACCCCAATGCGGGACGGTTAAACCTGACCCCACCACCACCATTTTTTGCCTCCAGCATTTTTTTACTGAACCTCACAAAATAAGAGGTTCCGCCGTATAAAAATCGAGAATTCGCGCACTATTCCATAGCTAGTGTACAATTGAAAAATAAATAAAGTTCAAACAAATAAAAATCAATATTCGAAAATACCAAGTAATCGGAATACTATCTAACTGAAGAACTTCCAAAGATTTTTTAGCGACCAATGTAAATTAAGTATGATGACGCTTAATGCCATATCGGATCATGAGGAAATCTTTGGTTGAGCAAATAAAACTTTTTATACAAATCTAATTCGAACTCTCATATGTACTAAAATGTTAAATCAATATAACTTTTTTGTTTATGAAGAAAATGTAACGTTTATTTCGCAATTATTTTATAGTTTCTACAAGGCTTTAAATCTGCATCAGAAAATTTTATGATTAGGGGGGTTTTTAAGGATACAATGTTGAGAACCACTGGAATATGACGTCATAGTTTTAATTAACTATATTAATAACAAAGCTCTTGTTAATCCATCTTCAACGATATATAAAACTTAAGAATCGGACAGCGAATAACAAAGTTATGGACAAAACGTCAAATCCGGCGTTTTTGCCACGCCCACAAAAATAAAAATTTTGCATCTCCGAAGTTGTTTTTATAAGACTGTTCATATAAGGCGGTAACATTCATATATTTTTTTTTCTCCATATAGATCGACCCGGCTTACCGTCCACCTCAACTCGTCGTCGTGCCGAACAAATGCACATTTCACACACGTCTTTGATGAACATTATGCTTGCTTACAAGGTGCAATTGAATCAAAAACTAAAGCCTCTTGACCATTCAAAACATCGTCAATTGTCAGAATGGTGGCAAGAAATGGCAACAGTGGATAATCAATTTTCGAAGAAAATCATCTTCAGTGATGTGGCGCATTTCCACCTCAGAGGAGTCGTCAATGCGGCAAGCATTTGGGCGTATTATAATCCAAGAGGGATTTTCGAAAAACTAATGCAAGAAGAGTGACTGTTTGGTGCGGTTTATGGCCTGGCGGCATCATGGGGCCGTATTATTTCCAAAATGAGGCCGGTCAGGCAGTTAGTGGGAATGATGTTCGCTATCGTGAGATGACAACGAACTTTTTATGGCCCGAATTGGAAGATATGGATGTGGATGATATGTGGGTTCAACAGGACGGTGCCAGCTAACGAAACAATGGCTCTTTTGCGCGACAAGTTCAATGGCCGTGTTATCTCACGTAGTGGCGATGTCAATTGGCCGTCTAGAACATGTGATTTGACACCGTTGGATGAGATAATTCGGCACATTAACATCAAAAACCTTAATTGTGCCTTAGCGTCATCGAAAATTTGGACTATTGGATGGAGGTGTGCCGCCGAGGTCGCGGCGGCCATTTGGCCGATATTTTGTTCCATACATAATTGAACCATACCAATTTTATCGTAATAAAAAGAAATGACAATAATTTCCTAAATAATTTGTATTTTATTCAAAATCAACATCGGCCTTTAAAATTTAACCATCCTTTATATACATATTCCCGGAGGAGCATAGGGCATAGGGTCGCTTTATACTTAAACATTATTGAGAAAGCGGGATTTTATGATCCTTATTTACTTGGGAATAATCAGAATCTTTTTTTCGGTGTTCCGAGCAGCCCACAGCGCCCTAGAGGTCACGTGTGCCCCGATATGGCGCTGAACATTCGTTCAGTGGTAGCACATGTAAGAAGGCGCAATGTTGAGTAACATAAAAGGGTTTCTACCACCGATGCGTCTTAGGGAATAGTTTAAAGACGTGTCTGAAACTAAACACAAAGCCTCTGTTAGTGGCGGTGGCCTAATAAGCCACTATCCTTAAACAAAACCAATTATTATGAAAACACGAAGAAAAGAAAAAACAAGAACCACCACGACGACCACGACCCCCGCAAACGATATTAGGGCCATGATTTAAGGATATGCACCTGGAATGTCCGAACTCTATACAGAGATGGTGCCTCTATCCAACTGGCGGATGTCCTCGACATATACAAGGCTGACATCACCGCCATACAGCAAATGAGATGGACATGACAGGAAAGCACACGACGAAAGAACTGTGACATCTTTTACAGCTGCCATGCAGAAAGACACGAATTTGGATGTGGTTTCATAGTCGGCAAGCGACTTCGAAATCTGGTCTTGCGGTTTAACCTTGTAATTTATGATCGTTTGGAAGAAATATATGACCACTGCCCTGCACATGACATTAAAATTGTTCTGGTAGATTTTAATGCTAAAATAGGAAGGGAAAATACTCTTGGTTCAGCAGTCGGATAATTCAGACTGCACAACAACACCTCCTATAACGGATTCAGACTAGTTAGATGCGCGTCGACAAGAAACATGGTAGTGGGTGGAAACAAAATAATATCCACAAGGCAACCTGAATATCCCCTGATCAATAGACAAGAAACCAGATAGATAACGTGGTAATTGATGGAAGGCATATCCCAATGGACGTACGTGTTTTGCACAGCTCAAATATTGACACGGATCAATACCCAGTTGCAGCCAGGGTACGCACGCGATTAAGCAGCGCTAAAAACGCTCGTAACCAAACGCAATGGAAGCTAGACATCACAAAGCTGCATACCACCGAGATAGCCAAAGCCTACACCAATCAACTCTCTCAATTACTTCGAACAAACCCTCCTAGTTCTGATGTTCCCGACACACGGTGGCAGCATATTAAGAATTCTATGACCACTGCAGCAACGACCGTACTGGGTTATGATAAACCATGCTCAGACAAGCCCTGGTACGATGATGAATGTCGCGAAATGTCTCAGGAAATGGATGCTACATATAAGGCAAAACTGCAGCTAATGGCGATGCTTGCGGTGACGGAGCGTTTTAATGAGAAAAGGAGGGAGATGAAACACCTGTTCAGGCGGAAAAAGTGCTTGTGGAAGAAAAGAGGGAGCTAGGATATCAAAAAGTACAGTGATAGAGGTGAAGCCCGCAAGTTCTATCAAAAGGCTAAAAGCAAAGGTTTTGGAACAGGGACAGAGAGAACAGACACTGGAAATCTGGTATGGACAGAAACGGAAATCTGGTCACGGACACTCCGAGTGTGCTGTAAATATAGAGGGGAACACTTTCGATCTGTACTCCTTTCCGTAGGCAGCATAAGTGACGAAATCACCACCGAGAAAAAACGAGATCAGCACAGCGATCGCGAGGCTTAAAATAATAAAGCTGCGGGAGACGATGGACTGTCAGCAGAGTTTTTTAAAGCCGGCGGCGATGATGATGCACCAGCTCATAAACACGATTTAGCTCAAGGAATGCATGACCGAAGATTGAAATCTGGGTGTTCTATGTTCTGTGCTTAAGAAAGGCGAATAAAGTGTGTATACCAATTATCGCGAGATCAGCCTTTTACCCATGGCATACAATGTCCTGTATAGAGTGTTATGTGAAAGACTAAATCCCATTTTAGCGAACCTGATTGGGCCTTATCAGTGTGGCTTTAGACCTGGTAAATCCACGACCGACCAGATATTCACACTACGACAAATCGTGGAGAAGAACCAAGAAATGCAGATCGACACCTACCATCTGTTTATCGACTACAAAGCTGCATTCCATAGTCTGATACGACAGAAACTATTTAACGCTATGGCTGAGTTTGGCGTGGTTTCAGATAAGGCCTGTCATGCGATCTCTTTAACTTCGTCATGGAGATGACCAAGCGGAAGGCAGTAGTAAACGCGACTGGCAAAAGTCACATGCTGCTCGCGTATGCCGATGATATAGATATCATTGGTCGAGAACTGCGTGATGTCTCTGCGACCTTTTCGAGCATCGGGACCCAGTCGGCAGATGTGGGTCTGGTGATAAAAAAGAAGAAATCCAAATTAATTGTTTCAACGAACAAAGGGTATACACGTTTGGGACGCTGTGTGAATGTTGACAACTATTTTATCTACATTGGCTCCATCGTAAACAAAAATAATAATGTCAGCCTGGAAATGAAAAGACAAGCATTGATCGCAAACAGCTGCTACTATGCACTAAGCAAGCGATTTAAGGACAAAGGCGTCTCTGGACGAACTACGATCCAATTTCACCAGACACTGATCCTACCTGTCTTGCTCTACAGTGCAGAATTCTGGGTAATGACACAATCGGATCAATCTATTGAACCCATCATCGTTAACGACGAGTACCGTCATCGAATGAACCACGAGCTGTACAACAACATCGGAATATGCTGGTTTGGACACGTTACACGAATTGATGAAAATGCTCCACCTCGAAAAGTCTACGGCAATAAATTCGATGGCCTGCGCAGGAGGAGACGAACAAAACGTCATTGGATGGACCAATGGAAATGAAATGAAATCGGCTCCTGCGCTGCCATGATGCCACTAAGAGGGGTAAAATGTCTCATCACTCCCACGGACCAGTTGCGGGGATTGTTGTGTATTTGTTCCCTTCCTCACCACCTTTGACCACGAAGCCGTGCCATTTGCCGCCAACCCACCACCCAAACGGGTACAAATAAAACCCGGAAAGACGGTTTTATCTACATTTGCATTACATCTATTGACTCTTTAATTCTATTGACTCAAGACAACTGCCTTTCTTGAGAAATCGTTTTGGTGAGCGTAGAACATGTGGCATCACACCTCTGGATTATATTTCTGAAGGATAATGCGACATTATAAGTATTCATCTCAAAAGGCCAACAACGATTTAAGATCGCAAGCCAACATTAACTATGTAATTCGTGAGATACCATTGGCAAAGAGTGATCTAAAACATGACCTTTCAAGTAGACCACGTACACCATAGCAGCAACCAACTTTTGAACGAAATAATCTTTAATAAGTAAATGTCGTAAAATATTCTTTCGATTCATAGTACAAAATTTCTGCATTCTCGTCCTTAGTAAATCAAAAGTGGAACTAATTGAATTTCCTTTGCCTTTATGTTTATGAACTAATAATACGACAGAATGTTTATCTCCTTTGTTGTTTTGCAGACTCTTTGCTTAAAAGCAAACTTCAAAAGAGTTTCTGTATGCAAAGAGATTTGTTTGTCGACGTATGTATGTTTGTGTTTGTGTTGAATACCATACGAGTACTTGTGGTATTTGTATACAAAATAATCATCAGTAAAAGGAAAACATTGTTGCTGAAATGAGTTTAATGTAATAACACTTTTAGGGTTACCAGGTGTTGAACAGTAGTGGATTTAACGGTAATATTGCCAAGAAATGTGCAATAATATGCCAAGAGCATCAGTATATAAGTATGGAATTAAGGTTATTAAAGAAATATTTGTGAACAGGTGTTATTAAGAACTAAACCATTGACTTAATGACAAAGCCTCGTCTTCTAAATATACACCTCCAAATGTTGCAGGCGATGCTAAGAGATGAAGGGATGAATGGAATTTTTCAGGGGGAAAAATGTGTATTCTTCATTGGTAATAGACCGATATGTTAAAATCAAGTGCTGCAAATGCTTTGTACCCATATTTGGATTGTCAAGAGGATCACAATAAAAAATTTACAGTGACAGATTGCTCCAGCATTAACAGTCGTCAAATATGAACTCTATGGGCGATTTAAATAAAGGACTAGACTAGACGAGATAAGAAAAGGTCAAAAGCCCTAAAATATCTTACTATAGAATCATTTAAGAGCAAGAGATAAATATTTTCCGAATATTGATTAAGGGTGTTTCATTTAGAAGGTTTATTGTTTAATTTCAAATGAAACACATAAAAGATACGAGATGTCATAATCTCTTACTTATTTACTTACTTAGTTAAGTGCCCAATTACAACTTACGAAATGTAGTTAATAAATTTGAGGCCTGAAGTAATAAAGAATTCCACACGCTTCGGTCTTCTGCGTGTGTTCTCCAGTTAGTCCTACCAGATGATGGCACGTCGCCTATCCCTTGGTCCTTCCAACGAAGTTTGGGTCTCTCTGCTCTGCGCCGTCCTTCAGGTTCGCCTTCAAACACCTTTCTCGCTGAAGCATTTACATTCATCTTGGCAACATGTCTCAGCCATCGAAGTCGTTGGATTCTGAATCTTTTAGCTACGTCGATGTCGTTGTAAAGCTCATACAGCCCATGGTTCATCCGATGGCGAAACTCGCCTTCGACACAGATATTTTCCGGAGTACTTTTCTCACGAATACTCCCAGGTTTTGTATGTCCGTTGTAGTAAGCACCCATGATTCGGCAGCATACAACAGAACAGGTAAGATTAGCACTTGGTATAGCTGTTTCTTAGTATTCCCAGATAAGGTGGTGTTACTAAAGTGCTGCCGAAGTCCGTAGAAACATCTATTGGCTTTAATTTCTTGGCTGACATTATTTTTCTTGTTGACGGAACATCCGAGGTAAGTAAGCTCATCGACTACCAGAAAACAAGAATACCAATCTTAACCCAGGATTTGATGGTGTTCTAAGGTGCATTTGCCAAGTCGAATCAGCTTTGCAGGAATACCAAACTCAGACATGGCCTCATAAAGCCTATTTCTTATCGGAGAGTCGAAGGCAGCTTTGTATCGACAAAGAGGTAGTAGGTGTCGATTTGCTTTTCATGAGTTTTTTCCAAGATTTGTCGTAAGGTGAATATTTGATCCGTCGTAGATTTGCCAGGTTTAAAGCCGCACTGATATGGTCCAATTAGTTTTTCTACAATTGGCTTTAGTCGTTCACACAATATGCTTGAAAGGACCTTGTACGCAACTAGTAATAGGCTTATTTCACGGTAGTTCTTACATGCACTACGATCTCCTTCCTTGTATATGTGACATAACAGACTAAGACTCCAATCCCCGGGAATGCTCTCCTCTTGCCAGATGTTCTCCATGAGCTGATGCAAGCTCCTAATCATGTCCTTCCCGCCAGCCTTAAACAATTCTGCAGGGAGCAGGAAGGCGAGATATTGCCACACGTATCTCGCTCTGGCTCGGAGGCGGACAATAAACACCATCGTCATAGATTGGAGCGGGGTCTTCTGAAGTGGTGTCCACATCCAATAAATTTTTATAATGATCTCTCCATATCCTCAGAACGTTATCCGGGTCCGTCACTAGCTGACCATCGCTGTCCTTGCAGGAGGCCAACCTTGTTTCACGCATTCTCGCCTTAACTCTCTTGTAGAATTTTCGGGCTTCCCCTCTACTTCGTAGCAACTCTCTACACTCATTCGCCTCTTCTTCAACTCCTTCTTTTTCCGTCTAAAAAGACGAGTTGCCTCTCGTATCTTCTCCCTGTGCCGTTCACGAACAGCTCGCGTTGCCATTGACTGCAGTTTCGCCCTGTATGCGGCAACCGTCTCTCTCGTGGCATTGCGACATTCATCATCGTACCAGGCATCTTCTTGAGACGGCTTTGAGTACCCAAGTACGCTTCTCGCAGCCCGTTCTAAGGAGTCGGCTATATTTTGCCACTGCGAGATTATATTATCAGGGGTTGGAGCTTTTCGCAGCAGTTGAGTTAGGTAGTTGGAGTAGGCGTCCGCTACCTCTGTGGTCCGCAGTTTTCCGATGCCCAGCTTTCATTGTGCCTGGTTACGTAAGTTTTTCGCCATGCTTAGCCTTGTGCGTACCTTAACTGCGGTAAGGACGAGTCTACAACGGAGTTGCTGTGTACAATAACGAGAAGGGAACATAAACTTAATTTTCCTTTACACACCATGAATGACGTATGGGACGGAATGTTTCTTGCGTTAATGTGAATTAACACGCACCCACTTTTTTATAGACGAATGTGAGAAACTTTGACTGGATATGCCGATTGACTCGACTCTATACTGCGAAGTTGCTGCCGATAACATCGAGGGCGATGAAAGTAAATGTAAATGATTGAAGACAGGAATAAAACCATGGATCTCCTGCTTGATAGTAGCGTGTTTTAACCATCATGCTACGGCCGGCTCCACAGTAACGAGGAAACCGTCAATCAAATCAATGTAAACGGCTGTGTTAAGAATAGAGCTCAGTCCTGATCCGTTTCCTAAAATTCATGCCACGATCGATCGTAGGACCTTTTATGGTTTGCACAATTCATACAATTAGTGTTGTCACACATTGTTCCCATCATTTCGTTTAATCAGCATCATATCAGCATGGTAACCTTAAACACATGTCCCCCACAACCGCCATAACGGATAAATGTGTGGTTCTTTCTGATCTGTGTACACAAAGAAAACATTTATCTACACACACATGTTCTCTGTGGTCCTATGTGAGATCACGCAGGCCGGATGACAAGTACAACAACAACAACAACAATATTAGAACAATTTAAAGTGTAGACTTTCAGAAACCGAAATACGATCGCATACATGCGTGAACTCACATCTGAATGAATGAAAAAAAAAATCTAACTCTGAGGCGCACAGTGGTTAGAGATAAGTTAAAACTATGTTTTATTTGATAAGAAAAATAATTTAGGAAAAAATGTTAGAAACAAATTTTAATTAACGAAACAGTTGATCATAATGATAGCTGATAGTTGTCCTTTATTTGGTACAATGTTATAAATCAGGTCATTCACGTGCAGTTCTCAGAATTGAGTCCCAAATAAATGAACTGTGTACTGTGTTATTTTTGTTTTCACCTCGTTGACCGCTAAACCCATTTTTGCTGATCCCTTTTCTAGCGATGAGAAAACTGCAGTAACATTCCACAGGTTACTGCTAAAGATGTCAATATCATCGGCGAAGACTAGTGGCATGTGGCTCTTATGAAATGTGATGCCAGATATGTTGACACCATCTTTTCTCATCACCTTCTCCATAACTATATTAAATAGTTTATACGACAAGCTATCGCCCTGCCTGAGACCTCTTTCCGTATTGAATGGTTTAGGGAGATCCTTACCAATCATAACCGACGATTTGGTGTTTTCCAAGGTACATCTGCAAATACTTTGCAGCTTTGCAGGAATATCAAACTCATATATGGCTTCATATAACTTACTCCTTATCGGTGGGTCGAAAGCAGCTTTGTATTTGATCTGGTAGGTATCGATCTGCTTTTCATGAGTTTTTTCTAGGATTTATCGTCACCCTCTTCTGCGCCGTCCATCGAGTTCATTGTCGAAGACTTTTCGAGCATTTTCGTCCATGCGTACAACATGACCTAGCTAACGCAACCGTTGCACCTTAATGCGTCTGACCACGTCAATGTCAGTGTACAGCTCGTGCAGCTCATGATTCATACGACGCCGATACTCTCCGTTAACGATGATGGGCCCATATATTTTACGGAGTATTTTTCTCTCGAATACCGCCAGAACCGATTCATCCGCTTGTGTCATAACCCAGGATTCTGAGCCATAGATTAAGACAGGTATCAGTATCCCCGGGCAATGACATTGAATATCCGTTCAGTGGTAGCAAATGTGAGAAGGCGCAATGTTGAGTAACCTAAATGGCATGCTACCATCGATGCACCTAAGGAAGTAGGTAACAGAAGTTACTAAAGCTCAACACAAAGGCTCTCTTAGTGGCTTTGGCAGCTCCAAGAAACTAGGATCGGGCGCGGTGGCCTAATATGCCACGCTCCTTAAACAAAACCAATTATTATGAAAACACGTAGAAAAGAAAAAACAAGAACCCCCAAAATGATGACGACCCTCGCAAACGTTATAAGGACCATAATTTAAGGACATGTTCCTGGAATGTCCGAACCCTCTACAGAGAAGGTGCCTCTATCCAACTGGCGGATGTCCTCGACAAGAACAAGGCTGACATCACCGCCATACAGGAAATAAGATGCACGAAACAAGAATGCACACGACGAAAGAACTGTGACATCTTTTACAGCTGCCATGCAAAAAGACACGAATTTGAATATGGTTTTATAGTCGACAAGAGTCTTCGACATCTGGTCTCGCGGTTTAACCCTGTAATTGACCGAAAAGGCACTATTTGCATCCGGGCGAAATATTTTTACATTACGCTGATTTGTGTACAAAGCTGCACACCACCTAGATAGCAAATGCCTATTCCAACCAACTCTTCCTCTCGATTACTTCAAACAAACCCCCCAACTTCTGATGTTCCCGGCACACAGTGGCAGCATATTGCGAATTCTATGACCACTGCCGCAACAACCGTACTGGGCTATGAAAAACCACGCTCAGACAAGTCCTGGTACGATGATGAATGTCGCAAAATGACTGAGGAAATGGGTGCTGCATACAAGGCAAAACTGCAGCCAGTGGCAACGCGTGTGTTGGTGGAGAAGATATTGAGAAGAGGAAGGAGATAAAACGCCTGTTCAGGCGTAAAAAGCGTCTGTGAAAGAAAAGAGAGAGCCAAGATATCGAAAACTACAGGGATACAGGTAAAGCCCGAAAGTTCTACCAAAAGGTAAAAGGCAAATGTTTTGGACCAGGGATCTCCACCTGTAAGGACGGAGATGGAAATCTGGTCACGGACACTCTGAGTGTGCTGCAAATATGGAGCAAACACTTTCGTTCTCTGCTCGTTCCCAAAGGCATTATAGGTATCGAAATCACCCTAATCGTCGACGACAGATTGTCCACTACCGAGCCAATACAGCTGCAGGAATGGATGGACTGCCGGCAGAGCTTGTTAAAACCGGCGACGATGAGCTGGCAACATGCATGCACCAGCTCATAAACACGATTTGGCTCAAGGAATGCATGCCCAATGATTGGAATTGGTCCTATGTCCGGAGCTTAAGAAAGGCGATCCAAGTGTGTGTACCAACTATCGCGGGATTAGCCTTTTACCCATCGCATACAAGCTCCTTTCTTGCGTGTTATGTGGAAGACTAAAGCCCATTCTGGCGAACCTGATTGGACCTTATCCAAGACTGGTACGTACCATTTTTAACAAAAGTCACATGCTGCTGGTGTATGACGATGACTTAGATATCATTGGCCGTTGACTGGCGGATGTTACTGCTGTATTTTCGAGTTTTGAGAAGCAGTCGGTTGAAGTGGGTCTGGTGATAAATGCATTTGTTTGTTTGAACAAACAAAGAGTCTACTCGTTTGGGACGCTGCGTAAACGTTGACAACTACAATTTCGAAGTGGCAGATGATTTTACGTACCTAGGCTCCGCCAACAACAAAATAAATGACGTCAGCTTTGAAATCCGGAGAAGAATCCTGCTTGCAAATATTAGCTATTACGGACTTAGCAAGCGATTAAATGTCAGAAGCCCACTCTCGATAAAGAAAAATCCAGCTATATCAGCTATGATGGTTCTAGCTGTCTTGATGTATGGCGCCGTAGTCTGAGTAATGACGCAAGCGGATTAATCGGTTCTCGCAGTATTTGCAAGGAAAAGGAAAGCTCGAAATGTGTTTGACAATAAATTATATCAGCGGTAGGCATAACCGAACGCTCGCACACAACAATATAAGTTGCTAGTGTGCGGTTCAAGTGAAAGCGTCAGCGCTCTCGAACTGTACATGGTGTAAATGTTGTGCTCTCCTCACATACGTGCTTTCAAGCTTACCAAACAATTGTTGAACATTGTTGCTCTGTCTGTACATGTGTTGAATTCAAAACAAGCTTGTGTGGTGCTGCTTTTTTAACACACAAACAGAGACAGTCTGTTTTAAACCAAACAAAACTTTCGATCAAAACTCCGATAGAAAGAAGAGATGCAAAACTTGGTGCGACAAATTTAAGAAAAAGCGCAGAAGGTCGGGACGCATATAATGCCCATCTACGTGCGACATATAATCAAAATATACGATTGCAGAAGATTGCACAGTGGTGCGTTTTTTTTATATTGAAATAATTCTGTGACTTGTTAACGGATCATTGTGTCTTGATGAAATTCAACATAAATAAAGCTTAGGTGTTTTCCAGATGATATGCAACTTTCTGCCTCTCTAATCGATGTGGGGGCTACTGGGTGGCCGTCAAAAGATAGTCCCTACTTGTATGTTAAAATGTTTGTCTATAGGTTAATTACACAGTACAACATTTTTCAGCTCATTGATTTGCGACGTAATTCTGAGAATTGCACGTGAAAGTAGCCCTAAAGCCAAAAACTTCTGCATCTTTCTTTTTGTCAAGTTGGCTGCATTAATAATTTAATGGCCATACGAATTTTTTGGCTCATGGTGGATTTTTTGAACTTTATCTATATATATTCACGGTTATATCTCGGTATACCGTACGGAATATCTCGTTTGTGCCTGAGGTTTTGTTGTAGATATTTAATAGAAGACCTTTCCCCTTTTTATACCCTCATTCTACGGGCAGCAGGGTATGTATCATTTGATACGACCCAAAAGTGTAACATACAGAAGGAGTCACTTTAGACCAAGGTTTTTTTGAACCAAATTCGATTCATGACTTTTTAAGTCGTTTGAGCCACGTCTGTCTGTCTGGCTGTCCAGGCTGTCGATAACTTTCGAAAGACGCAGCGAAACGAGTCAATATTTCCCTAAACTACTAACGGTATTGCTAAAGAGATACATGGTCACGCCCCTTCTTTTACCTGCCATACAAATTCATGTTTCCGCCCACTTCAAAATCTAGTAATAATATCAATACATCCAACGGGATCGTACCCAAATTCCTTATTTAGTAAAGCTATAGCAGGATACAGTTTTGGAGAAAAAAACAGGAAGTCTATCCGCGCCCCATCTGGTACCTCCCAAACCCATCTGGTGCCGCCCACTTTAGAGATCGATTAATATTATTAATAGACCTAACGTGATCGTGCCCAAATTCTGTATTTCGTAAGGCTCAAGCTGGATAAAGTTTTTGTGAAAAAATTAGAAGTCTAGCCACGCCCATTATGGTACCTACCATAAAAATGTACCATTCAGGCCACTTTAGAGATGGAGTAATAATATCAAAAAACCCAACGCGATCATGCCCAAATTATGTTTTTTGTTAAGCTATAACAGGATAAAATTTTGGAGAAAAACATTGGAAGTCTAGACAAGCCCCTTCTGGTACCTCCCATACATATATACCACTTCGCTCACTTTTTAGAATTCGTGTAATAATATCAATATAATAGAACATTTTATGTTTAATTGAGGGTGAGGGTATGTGTGTCGGCTTGCCCGAATAAAACTTTCTTACTGGTTTACTAAATAACTGGACTACAAAACCATTAATTTAGGTTGTCACAGACACCCCCAAAAAGGGGGTGTTTGTATGTCAGGTGGGAGTAGTTTTTTTTCGAAATTACTCAATTCAGACCATAAACTCCGCATATAGAATAGAAGCTTGTATATTAAATTTTAGTTCGATAGCTCTTAAGGGGGTGTTTGTGTGGGAAGTGGTGCCCAATCTTGATTATCTCAAAATTAAACCTCCGTTTAGAAGCTACGACTGTGCCCGTGTCCAAAATTTGATTAGTTTTAAAGAAGTCTAACACATTAAGATATTCAGAAACCAAGTCAACCTAGCAACATTTCGCTTTAATCTTCCCTCCATTGCCTCACCTTGAATATAGTGCTTTCAAGCGACAGCTATTGCTTAAACATTAAAACATATTTCCAAAAAAGTTTTCCCATCCAACCACTGTGCAACAATGAATCTCATATGTTCACACTCCAACCCATATATGAGTTAACTCTTCACTACTGCTACAGCAACGAGTGAGTGCCTAAATGAGTACTATTCGGCAGCACAGCGAATTGACAAAACGGGCGAGAACTCCACAGATCAGTTGAGTATTGGACGTCCTCATTAACGGTTGGGTTGAGCGGCAAATACGGTTTGAAAACGGGTAAAATATCATCATCATCATACAAAGTGGAGACGTAGCAAAAGAAGACCAAATCAAAAAAAGGAATACAATAGTAGAATATCACATAAAAAGTAAATAACGAAAAATATATGTTGAAATTAAAATACAAAACAAAAAAAAAGGTTTAAAGAACCCTCTAAACTTCAAAGTTGTAGTTGGTTTGAAATGACCAACAACCAAATTAAATTACTTACAATCAAAAGTGCAATATACTCGTAAATGAGACAAGCAATAAAAAATACCACAAAAAAAAATTGGAAAACTCAGCAAAAGTATCAAATGGTTTTAAAAAATAACACATGTTATTTGGGTTTAAAAAAAAATACATAAAAAACATAACCAAAACTAACAAAAAAAATGTGCATTTTATTGTTAAAAGATCATACAATTTTAGATATTTAGAAGTGTTACTGAAATACTAAACTTACCATATGTAGACCAGAAGTACGACGACGACGACGACGACCTGATGATCTTTGGTCTCCCCCCGCCTAGGCGGTGTAGCACAATCTGTGAATTAAAAATACCAAAAAGAAAAACAAAAGAAATAAATGAAAAGTGCAGTTAGAAAATTTGTACAACTCACAAAGCATAATAAAGAAAACGAAGAAAACAACAAAAGATGACAAAGAAGTGTGGTAGAAACACACAAGAAACCGCTAAAGATACAAAATACGTACAATATCTCAAAGATTGTTTGTGTATCTTGTAACTTGAAAATGCATTTACTCTACTCTGCTCTGATCTGCCTAAACTAAACTCAATAAACAACTTTGTGTTGGTCGTCTGTGCCGTCGGCAGAGAGTGAAAATCCACATCATACACGCACAGATCTACCATAAAGGTACAACATACTTCCACTACTCTCTAAAGCCCAAGTGTATCAGCGAGTACAATTGAAGGAAATCTACCTGCGCTCTGGTGCTCGTCACAGAGTACCATTACATTACTCTATCTGTTCGCCGGAGTGTGCAGTAATAAATCAATATAAACAGAAAAAAGTCACATAAAATTGTGCTCACAAAAATTCTCAAGAAGAGCCAGAGCTCTTAACCGAAAAAAGACACTCAAAAACCTGATGTAAACAATCCAGCAGATGCAATTTGTAGAAAAAAAATAAATCTATGCTCGGATTATAAAACATTCAATATAATTGCGGCCAAAGTGGAAATTTTCTGGTTTTCTCACTATGTATTTTAAGGAGAATATAAAGTAGTGCAGATAGAATAATAAAACACTTGTAATATCCCAGCGGTTAATGAAACAAAATCCATATTTAGTAATCCATGACATCTGTATAACATTGTAAGCGGGCGATCTAAGTACTTAGAATGTCACGCGTGTGTAATGTAAAAATATCGTCCACTCATTATAACTCCGGTTGAAATGGCACCTACTGACATCGTCACTTACTTCGTAATCATGTGTGTTATCAATGCTAGCTTTAAACTCCGCTTGTAACTTAATTACAATTGTAATGGCACTTACTGACATCGTCGCTTACTTTGTAATCATCACTGATTTCTACTTAATATAGCTGACATCAGCGATTATGTAATGGGTATTTTTACTACTGGGATGTTTAATTTCTGTTCAAGCAGTGTCAAGTTTATCCTCAATTGCGCGAACTGGGTGTTCTGACTACAAATACTATTTCATGGTGTGACAGATACAAAATCTTTACAATTTCCAATTGGGAAAAAAAAAGAAATACTTATTTATATTTAAATAAATCGAAAAAAATTAGTTGATGTTAGGTATAAAAAAATATTACTAAAACAACAATAGATTACTTCAATTGATTTTGAGACATATTAATTTCATGTTGGAAATTTAAATTTTACTAGTGCCGTGGGGCCTGCCATGACATGATGATTAGAACACTCGACTGTCATGCGGAAGATCCTTGGAACAATTCCAGCCTCAGTCATTTACATTATCTTTCATCGGCGGCTTCCACGATGTTGTTGACAGCAACATCGCTGTATAGTGTCGAGTCAATCGGCAGGTCTAGTTAAAGCTTGTCAAACAGCTGACGTTCGCATACGTCTATAAACTGGTAGGTGCCGTTTGTTACGAGTCTACAAAGCTTGTTATTTCTCATACCTCATTAATGGGGTGCAAAGGAAAGTTAAGTGTTTTTTTTTTAAGTAAAGCCCCATGTCACTGTATTTTACTTATTTTCTGTACTAAGATTTATAACACTATGTGAAACGATCATTTGGAACTTGGGCTGTGACCTCGTGCATGCTATAAGGTCTGGTGGAGTACAACATGAACCTCAATAACAAAGTTTCCTAACACCCTCAAAATCTTGACTTACGGTAAAAAAAACTTGGTTTTCGGATCTTTTCTCACTTATGAGCATATAACTCAGTTAATTCTTACACGAGTTTTGATTTCTTAACGGTTGGATAGAAGAATCTAAGACCTTTCCAACGATATATATATATTTATGACCTTTCCAATGATATATATATATTTATTTATAAAAAATAGTGATCTAAGTCTCTAGTCTAATATTATTCTTTCTAAACCAGTCACGAATTGAGTGAGTTATAAGCTCATAAGTGAGGAAACATGTGAAAAACGAGTTTTTGTTTATAAGTCAAAATTTTGAGGGCATTAGGAAACTTTGGTAAACAGGGTCATGTTGTACTTGACCAAGTTCCTTAAATTTTTATCCATTTTTTTCGCAGTGTGTAGTTAATGTTTTTCCAAAATGTATGTTGGATATCCTCTCATCATGCGTACGCATGGACCGTAAGTTATATTCAGTTTATTCTTCCATTTCATTTGTAACGCCCATTAGGATGTGTGGTTGGTATGATAATATATAAATGATCTGCGATGTATCCGTTGTGAGATGTCCGTCCTGTCTTTTCGGAGGTTTAGTTCTATGATGAGCAAGATCGGTCAAAAACTACTGCCACCCCCTTTTTTAGTTTAAAAGATATCGAGCTGACATTTGGTACGCAAACTTTTATTCTCTCAGCGGAGTTAAAGTTCTAAGATGAGTAAGATAGAACGAACATAACTCCCACTTCCTATACAAACTCCGCCTTTCTTGGGTTGTCCTTCCGTCTGACCCCACGATTACAGCCGTAGCTTTATAGATATAGACCC
Source organism: Muscina levida (assembly GCA_964034835.1). NCBI lineage: Eukaryota > Metazoa > Arthropoda > Insecta > Diptera > Muscidae > Muscina > Muscina levida. Next base: position 44,358,136 of record OZ035883.1, on the reverse strand, counting down.
TAAATTTGATATGCAAGCTTCTATCCCCTAAGCGAACGTTTAGTTTTAAAATGAGCAAGGTCGGAAAAAATCTACTTCCACCTCTCATACGAGCTCTCCCTTTTTTTAGGGGTGTCCGTATGTCTGACCTTGCGATTACCGGGGTAGTTTAAGAGCCATCGCTGAAGTTTTATATATAAGCTTCTATCCTCAAAGTGGAGGTTTAATGCTAAGATAATAAGCAAGATCGGACAGGAACTAATTCCACCTCCCATAGAAATTGCCCTTTTTTTAGGGTCTGTCCCTGCGATTACAGCCGCAGTTTAAGTGAAATGAGCTAAAATTAAGTACGCAACCTTCTATATTCTCAGCAGAGGTTGAGTTCTAAGATGAGTAAGGACAAACACAACTCCCACCTCCCATACAGCTTTGTAGCCATCAACCCCAAATTTGGTATGCAAGCATCTATCCACTAGGCGGAGGATTAGTTCTAAGATGAGCAAGATCGGACGAAATTTCTACCTCCCATACGAACTTATCCTTTTTAGGGGTGTACGTCTGTCTGACCTCGTCATTACAGCCGCAGTTTAAAAGATATCGAGCTGAAATTTGGTACGCAATCTTCTATCCTCTCAGCAGAAGTACAGTTTTAAGATAACCCATAGCCCTATGTGAGCAGATCGCTTCCATATAGGATATATCCTGATTCTGTTGCAGATCAGATAGAGATTACTTCCACATATATGATATACCCCAATACTGTTTCAGAATCAGAGATATATAACAAAGTGTATGCGGTATAAGGGATATTTAGTATGAGCATATTCGTGGCTGTAGATTGGCCACTACGGGCAAAGAGAAATACATGTGCTTTGTATCACGCCGAAGCCGATGGAAGCAAACCCTTCATATGATATATTCTGATTCTGTTTCAGATCAGAGACAAACTATATACGGTAAAAGTGATATATGGTATTAGCATATTGGTAGGGGGTAGATTGGACACAACGAGCAAAAAGGAATCAATGCGCTTTGCATCGCACCATATCCCCGTTAGAGCAGATCACTCCCATATATAGGATATATCCCGATTACCGAGATCAGAGATATTGGCAAAGTATATGCGGTATAAATGATATTTGGCATTAGCATATTCATGGCCCTTGATGGGCCACTACGGGCAGAGAGGAATGAATGTTCCTTGCAACACGATAAAGTCCTTTGGAAGCAGATCGATTTTGTTGCAGAACAGAGATATTTCACAAAGTATGTACGCTATGTGTGATATATAGTATTAGCATATTCGGAGGCCTAGATGGGCCAGCACGGACAAAGAGGAATGAATGTCCTTTTTGTCATGCCATAGCCTGATGGGAGCTTATCACTCCCACTTATAGGTTATATGCCAATTCTGGTACAGATCAGAGATATATCAAATAGTATATGCAGTATAAATGAAATTTTTCATTATCATATTCGGAGGCATAGATTGGCCACATTGGGCAAAGAGGAATAAATGTCCTTTGCATCACACCATAGCTCAATGGGAGCAGGTCACTTCCATATATAGGATGTATCCCGATTCAGTTTCAAATCGGAGATATTGCGCAAAGTATATGATGTATAAGGAATATTTAGTATTGGCATATTCGAGGGCCTAAATTGGATACAACGGGCAAAGAGTAATGAATGTCCTTTGCATCACGCCATAGCCCAATGGGAGCAGATCACTCCCACACATAGGATATATCCCGATCTGTTGCAGATCAGATATATGTCACAAAGTGTATGCGGTATAAATGACATTTGGCATTAGCATATTAGTAGCCCTAGATTGGCCACAACGGACAAAGAGGAATGAATGTCCTTTGTATCACGCCATAGTCCAATGGGAGCAGATCACTTACATATATTGCATATATCCCGATTCTGTGATGATATTTAGTATTAGCATATTCGGAGGTATAGATTGGCCACATTGGGCAAAGAGGAATAAATGTCCTTTGCATCATGTCATAGCCTTATGGGAGCAGATCACTCCCATACATAGTCGAGATAAAGTGTTTAAATATTCCACAAAAAAAATCCTCGTTCAATTTCATTGAAGGATCTGCAGTATAACAATAAAAAACATAGATACTCTGACTATTTAAGGCCGCTGTTCACACTGTGCTTTGAAAAGATACAAAATGATTAGTGAAATTTTGACATATCGATTTTTGTTTCGATATTGTAAAGTCCTATTTTAAGATCCTTTTCTCGAAATAAGGACGAATATAATACAGGAGGATTCAAGCTTCATTGAAGACATTTGATATCGGAAATGCACTTTATCAATAAGAAACATATTTTTTTAGAACATATTAAAAACTCTAGTTTAGATTAAACTGAAAACTTCATCGGGCCATAACATCTGTCCTTTCGAAATTTTAATAGACTCATCTAAGGTTTTCATTCGGTAAAGGAATTATTTCACCACCAGACGATTACCTCCATTTTGTGTCACAGTGTAATAATTTAGGCAATTTTACCACCTACATAATGTCAAAATTTCACAATATGACGTCCAAAGCCATAGCGACTTGGCTAACACTGCGTACCAACTTTGCGGTGATATCAAACTCGGCCAATGGCTTTAAACTATTTTTTGTCTACCCAAGCTGATTTTATAACTGACAAGAAATAGTGACTTTCGGCAGAATTTGTCGCAGTGTAAATATCTGGTATATTGTAGATTTGCCTAGTCAAAGCCGCTGTGATAAGACTTTATAATAGTAAATTAGCTGTGATAATTCTTTATAATAGTAAATTATCTTTAAATGTATAAAAAAATCATTTATTGTAAAATTGTCTCAAAATTACTAAATTTTTGTCAACATCCATTTATTAATATTATTTATTTTCCAATAAGATATATGAACTTTATACATTATACATTCGCGTTTACTTAATCACATGTCTTGTGTCCAACCATTTTGAAACGCGGTCATTGGCTTTTAAGGGGTTAATATTAGACCTAAATTCTTATCTCAAAAGGAACTTGTAGTTTCTTTTGACGATTGTATTGTGTATGTATGTATGTGTTAGTCGAAGTCTTAAATAATAAACGAAAATGAAACGAATTCTACACAGCGGATGTTGTGAGCTGGAAATCTTAGTTTCATAAAAAAAAAATTCAACGAGCAATTATAATTGTAAATTATTTTATACTTAAATGAAACGACAAAAAAATAACCACGACAACAACAGCAAATTGACTGTGACAATAACAACAAAAATACTACAACAAAAAAACTAAAGAAAACTAAAGAATCATGAAATACATGACTTAAATGAAATATTATGAACCCAGTGACAAAAGTCTTTCTTTCATTCTTTCATCGCTTCTTATCAGCAACAAGAAATAAATCTCAGTTTTACATAAAAAACGAAATCTCATAAATCCTACATGTGGTTCCACCACCACCATCACCACTCCCCAAGAGACACATGTGTATAAATTGACAATATCTACAAAATGTCATTTTAATATTTTCCTTTTTCAACATTTAAATAGTAAAAGTGATAAAGTGTAAAACTAACACGGGTCGCCGAGAGAGAATGTGTTTTTGTGAAAGAACACAAAAAAACAACGAACCAAATCTTGAGTTGACTTTGTGATAACAAATGTTACAACTTTATTCTGTGTGTCTTAGCAGAGTTACGGCTTAAATATTTACTTAGCAGAAGCCAAAAAAAAATTGTTCATAAGAATTGTTTAAAAAAAAAAATACAAACGACATAAAGAAACGCCACAAGGCGTGAGATAAGAACCATTATCGGTTTAAAGTGTAAAGAGTGTATAGTACAAAAATTCTATATGTGTTAAATGAAATCTGTAAGTGAAATATTCAAATCCTGTATACATGGTCACTACAGCCTTAAAAGTATATAAAGGAAATAACAACGAAAAAATATCGACATATAAATTAGGACTGATAGTATTTCAGAAAAATTTTAATAAATTTGGTAAGTTTTTACTTAAGGCAAAGTGTAAGATGCCACATACATATTTGGACAATGAAAGAAAGTTACAAAATGAGCTATGTTTCTACAATGAAGTTTATTAATCAATCATAAATTTGAGGCCTAAAGTATTAAAGAATTCAACACGCTTCGGTCTTCTGCGTGCGTTCTCCAGTTAGTCCTACCAGATGGTGCCACGTCGCACAGTGGAAAATTTTAGTTCTAATCGGATCAAAAATTTTTAACTTTTTTGTTCTTAGAGATAGTTCTGAAATTTTGCAGGAATAATCTTAAATGTATGTACTATTATTCTATAAAATATGAGCCAAATTAAACCAGAACTTTTTTCAGAATGAAGGTAAGAAGTTTACTTTTAGCATATAGAGATGACTTGTACATGTAATTGGTACAATTTTTTATCCGAAAAAGAGTCTAACGCATTATAGGAGACGAGTTACACCCGAAGTATCTTAAAACCAAATTCGTCTCAGGACTTTTTAAGACGATTGAGCTATGTCCGTCTGTCTGGCAGGTTGGCTGGAGTGCTGGTGAGCAGGATAACTTCAGTAAACCTTAACGGATCGGTATAAAAATTTACCAGTATTCATGTTTTTCAAAGCGAACTAATGGGATTGTAAATAGGCAGAATAACCCCACCCTTTCTGGTACCTCCCATACAAAATCAAATATTTTTGGATAATTAATTTTTCTTTCACAACTTGCAATCGGACGACCGGAGAATATTTGAATTTCGTCAGTTTATTTATCTAGCAAAAGTAGACAAACCCTAAGAAAACCGAAACTCTTTCCACGCCCGTTCTGGTACCTCCCATACAAATGACCAAATTGACCCTCATAGTTTTACATACATATCTTTTTGTAAGTACACTAAATTCAGTAATATGTTAAGATGTGTCCCTTATAAAATTGGACTTAGGAATGAATATGGACTATATGGGTTCCTTCTGGTACCTCACATACAAAATGACCTATTTTGGGAAACATACTATTTCTCCCATAACTTCCAAACGGACACTTGGAGGGTAATGAAAATTGGTCGGTTAATTTATCTTCTAATAGGAGGCAAAACCTCAGAAACCCTAACTATTTGACACACCCCTACTGGGACCTCCCATACAAATGACCAAATTCACCCTTATATTCCTTTAAGCATATATTTTTTGTAAAAACACTGAATTCAGTCAAATTTTGCGTTAGTTGAACGGTTATGAAAATTTAAATCGAGAATGAATATGGACTATATCAGTCAACCTCTTTTGGTGCCACCCAAACAAAATTATCTATTTTTGGAAAATTAATATTTCTCCCAAAATTTCCAAACGGGGACCTGGGGGATAATGAAGTTTGGTCAGTTAATTTATATTGTAATGAGGCAAAACCTCAGAAAACCCAACTATTTGTCACACCCATTCTGCTATCTCCCAAGACTTAAACAAAATCGTATATTTACCAGTTTGCTTACCTTGTACCTTCTGTTGGTTTGTCGGCACAAGTGGTAGGTTATTCAAATTTTGATCATCACTAGTCTAGAATAAAGAATTTCTAGTCAAAAACTTTGTTTTTTATGAGTTGTTTTTTTATCTAAATAGCTGAGTTTTTTAACATTATTACATGTAACTTCTGTTTATGCACGAATATGCAGCTGAAATTTTTATAGTATTTTATTAATATATTAAACTTTAAAATTTTTTACATATGACCGCAGAGCTAAACGCAGCTCCTAACTAAAAGCCTTACCAAACTTTTTGCATGCAGTCAAAACAACATTACATCATGCAGGAGCTAAAATTTCAAATGTTTTCACTAAAACCTGATCCGCTCTTTATAAAATTGGAATCTACATCAAATTACCTTTCCAATAAGGTATATAACTCCTTAATTGTAATGTGAATTATAATTAAAATATGATCTTAAATATGTTTTATTTTTATAGTAATAAATCATTGTCGTAAAAAGATGTGAATACGGTCCTTATTTCCGAGTATTACTATTGACCAGACATCAAATATTTTGCTCAAATTATTAAGTTCAACATCTTAGCTTTTCGATAAAAAAAAATTTTGGTGTAATTCGAACCTTTTTAAAAATGAATTATGGGCTTGTCTTACTCTACGATTTTTCACTGTGCGTCGCCAACCACTTGGCCCTTCCAACGAAGTTTGGGTTTCCCTGCTTTGCGCCGTCCCATAGGTTCGCCTTCAAACGCCTCCTCGCTGGAGCGTCTACATCCATCCTGGCAACATGTCCCAGCCATCGTAGTCGTTGGATTCTTACTATAAACCTCATACAGATCATGGTTCATCCGATGGCGAAACTTACCGTCGACACATATAGGTCCATTTTTATACCATCACCCTTAGGGATGAGGGTATATATCATTTGATACGACCCAAAAGTGTAACACATAGAAGGAGTCACTTTAGACATTAGGTTCCTTTAAACCAATTCGATTCATGGCTTTTTAAGTCGTTTGAGCAATGCCCGTCTGTCGGTCTGGCTGGTACGCACGATAACCTCCCATGCTAATACATCATTCCGCCCACTTTAGAAATCGAGTACTAATATCAATACACCCAACGGAATCGTACCCAAATTCTGTACATAGTAAAGCTATAACAGGATAAAATTTCGGAAAAAAAATCTACCCACGCCCCTTCCGGTACCTCCCATACAAATGTACCACTTCGCCCACTTTAGAGATGGAGTAATAATATCAATACAGTCGACACGATCGTGCCCAAATTCTGTATTTTGTTAAGTTATAACAGGACAAAGTTTTGGAGAAAAAATTGGAGGTCTAGCGACGCCCCTTATGGTACCTCCCATACAAATTTACCTTTCCGCCCACTTTAGAGATGGAGTAATAGTATCAGTATAATAGAAAATTTGTTGTTGTACTGAGGGTGACGGTATATGTAAGTCGGGTTGCCCGACTGAAACTTTCTTACTGGTTTTCGGAGTACTTGTCTCTCGAATACTCCCAGTTAGCACCTGGTAAAATTAGCAGCTGTTTCTTATTATCCCGAGATAAGGTGGTGTTACTAAAGTGCTGCCCAATTGTGTAAAAACATCTATTGGCTAGCACTATTTTCCGCCTGATTTCTTGGCTGACACCATTTTTCTTATTGACGGAAGATGCGAGGTAGGTAAATTCATCGACTACCGCAAAACAATAACTACCCCATCAAGAGGACTCTTTGTTCATCGAAATCATTATTTTTGTTTTGTCCTCGTTGAGCGCTAAACCCATTTTGGCTGACTCCTTTTCTAATGATGACAAACTGTAGTTACATCTTGCAGATGTCTGCCAATGATGTCTATATCATCGGCATAGGCTAGTGACATGTTGTTCTTGTGGAAATGGTGCCAGACATGCTGAATCGAGCCTTTTCATCACCTTCTCCATAACGATATTTAATAGTGTACAGGACAAGCTATCACACTGCCTGAGACATCTTTCCGTGTTGAATGCTTCAAAGTGATCCTTACCAATCTTATCCGAGGATTTGGTGTTTTCCAAGGTCCATCTGCAAAGTCGAATTAGTTTTGCAGGAATGCCAAACTCAGACATGGCCTCATATAGCCAATTCCTTATCGGAAAGCCGAAGGCAGCTTTGTAGTTGACAAAGAGGTGGTAGGTGTCGATCTGCTTTTCATAAGTTTTTTCCAGGATTTGTCGTAGAGTGAATATTTGATCCGTCGTAGATTTAGCAGTTTTAAAGCCGCACTGATAAGGTCCAATTAGTTTTTCTACAAATTGGCTTTAGTCATTGACACAACACAATATGCTCGAAAGGACCTTGTACGCAATTGGTAATAGGGTTATTCCACGGTAGCTCTTACCTACACTACGATCTTCTTTCTTGTACATACTAGACTGAGATACCTTAAACAATTCAGCCGGGAGACCATCGGTTCCAGCTGCTTTGTTATTTTTAAGGCCTGACTTTGCCACACGCATCTCACTCTGGCTCGGAGGTGGACAGTTAATACCATCGTCGTGGATTGGAGCGAGGTCATCTGAAGTGGCGTCCAATGGATTGCTGAAATGTTCTATCCATATATTCTGAACGTTATCCGGGTCCGTCACTAGCTGGCCATCGCTGTCCTTGCAGGAGGGCAACTCTGTTGCACGCATTTTCGCCTTAACTATTTGCACTCATCCCGCCTTTTCTTCAGCTCCTTCTTTTTCCGTCTAAAAAGACTAGTTGCCTCTCGTCTCTTCTCCCTGTGCCGTTAACGAACAGCTCGCGTTGCCATTGGCTGCAGTTTCGCCCTTTATGCAGCATCCGTCTCTTTCGTGGCATTGCGACAATTATCATTGTACCAAGCATCTTGTTAAGACGACTTTGGATAACCAAACATTCGGGGTCTTCAAGGTCTTCTGGAGTGGTGTTCGTACCCAGTAGACTGCTGATGTATTCTCTCCATATCTTCAGAAAGTTATCCGGGTCCGTCAATAGCTGGCCATCGTTGTTCTTGCAGGAGGCAACCCTGTTGCACGCATTCTCGCCTTAAATCTTTGGTAGAATTTTCGGGCTTCCCCTCTACTTCGGAGCAACTCTGTGCACTCATCCTGCCTACTTCAACTCCTTTTTTCCGTCTAAAAAGACAAATTGCCTCTCGTCTCTTTACCCTGTACCGTTCCGAACAGCTCGCGTTGCCATTGGCTGCAGTTTCGCCCTGTAGGCAGCATCCGTCTCTCTCCTGGCATTGCGACATTCATCATCGTACCAGGCATCTTCTTCAGACGGCTTTAAGTACCCAAGTAAGCTTCTCGCAGTCCATTCTATGGAGTCGGCTATATATTGTCACTGCGAGGTAATATTATCAGGGGTTGGAGCATTCCGTAGCAGTTGAGTAATGTGTTTGGAGTAGGCGTCCGCTACCTCTGAGTAGGCGTCCGCTACCTTTGAGTAGGCTTCCGCTACCTCTGTGTACCGGAGACAATGTTCGCACTCCTGATCACTCCGTGCCTTTCATCGACTACCACGTGATCTATCTGATTTCTCGTCAATCAATCTGGAGATAACCATGTTGGCTATTTTGGTTGGTATTTTCACATCTCCTACAGGACCGGTTTGCTAAATGCACGATTTTTCCGACTGTACGCACATTTAGACGATTACATAGACCGAACAAATCACGAACGGCACGATATGCATTTTGATTTGAACGCTCGTTTTTATAATAAGCCGGAATAACTTTAATGCGTTGCTCGAATGTGTATCTTTCCATGGTTCAAATTGAGTTAGTCTGAAATTGAGAAATGTCAACTGAAATGCAGAAAAGAACTTGACGTTTAGGTGTGGTTCACATTCAACATCGGCTCTTACAATTTAACCACCCTTTAGAACAAACAGTTGAAACACTACATGAGCACTCGCCGCATTCATTTGAGAACCTCTGCTCTAACCCTGCATCCAATTTACTGTTGTAGCCCAACTAAATATTAACATTATGCTAAAACACTCTATGTGGGTGTGTCTGTCCAGCCAGCTATCCGTCCATTTGTCTGTACCAGCTAAAGTTTATCATTAACACATTTCAATTTTCCGCTAAAGTCAAAGCGAGCAACGACGACGAAATGCGTTCAAAAAAAAATGCATGCAATTTTTGCAAATTTTAAAAACTTAAACTTAAAACAATTTGATGATTTCATTACACACGAATGGATATTTATCCAACATAAATGTGCAGCATCTTAATCTTTGTTGCCATGAGAAGATTAGCCGCCATAGAAGAGGATGATGATGCACTGCTCTTGTTACACATTGGATTTAGGTTTCTTGACTAATGCATTAGCTAAAAGGTTAAATTAATTTAATATTTGTTGTTGTTGAGTTTTTCATAATTTAAATATTTTGTTAATTCTGTTTGTTTTGTTAACTTACTACATGAAAATGTTTAGGTTTAATATTTCTATGAAATGAGATCATCTCTGATGATATATTTATTTAGTTTGCTAATGTAGTAAATTAAAATAATGTGTAACATCTTTTATTTTTCTAAAAACCGAGAAAGGGAGAGAGCGAGAGATATGAGAAATTTGTGTACATATTAAGTAACATTAGCACATTTGTGTTGTTCTACGAGAAGTAGTAGGTTGAGATAATGCATACTAATTATGGATACTAGTAAGGTATGAATTATTACAGTACCAGGCGAAAATAATGGGATGGTACATATTTTATTGGTTCTTTTGAAGGTTGTTTTTCCCAACCTAGGTACTTTTTTTATAAACTTGTTAGGATATAGCCTACTGCATTTTTTCCAATATGCCATATAGCCAAATAATGTTAAACTTGAATTTCAATATGTACCAGTTATCATATCGATAATTATCTCCTTTACGAGACAGTGGTTTAACAAGAATTATTGAAATATGTATATTATCAATACGTTGGTGTCATTATTTCCTAATCATCTGTGCGTATTTGCATTCTCTGGCTTGAGTGCCAAAAAATTAGTTGACTCTAGAAGCAAAAAAGAAAAAACAAGCATCCATGACTTCATTAATTCAACAACTGACAAATGTCCAAATAAAGGTTTGTTTATATCTGTTGATTTTTCAATTATTTTATGATGAATTCTTATTTGTTTATACAACAACAACGTCGTTGTGTGGTTTGTTGTTAAGCGACTGACTGCAAGACTTTTTATGATGTGAATGAAGAAATAAACAAACACAAAACAAAAAACAAGTAAACCTACAGTGACGAGCAAAATTATGATAGTTTTTTTGACTGTACGGCAGTAAATAAATAACAATATGTGAATTATGTGTAATTGCGACTGGCGCAAGTCCTTGAAGAGCGCTATACAGGAAATCTGGTGGACGGAACACGGATGCTCGCACATAAAGACGAGCGACATCTACTATAGGGCCATTGCGGATAAGCATGAGTTTGGATGTGGATTTGTGGTTGGCATGAGCTTGCGACACCTAGTCTCACGGTTCAACTCGGTGTGTGAACGAATAGACACCATAAGAGTCAAAACAAAGTTTTTCCATGCTTCGACAGAAGATAAAAGCGATGAGGACAAAAATGAGTTCTACGAGAGCCTAGAAAATGTATATGACCGTAGCCCCCGCCATGACATCAAAATTGTACTATAATGCTAAAATATGCATTGAGACCGCATTTGAGTCTTTAACTTAAAAACTTAATTTCCCTTTACACCCCATGAATGAGGTATGGGATGCAACTCGCATTGTTGTGAATTAACATGGTTTCTATTTTATACTCACAACATACGGCACCTATTTGTTTATCGACAAATGCGAACATCACTGTTTGAGAAGCTTTTACTAGGCATGCCGAATATCTCGACACTTATACTGCGAAGTTGCTCGACAACATGAAGGTGGCCGGCAATGTAAGAAAAATTTAGATGACTGCAGTCGGGAATCGAACCACGGACCTTCTGCATAGTAGTCGCGTATTCTAACCGATATACCATGGCCGGTTCTATTTGAGTCTACCCTCGGAAAGTCAGTCCGCATACCGAAATGTCGGACAATGGCATCAGACTGATTGATTTCTCTGCGGCAAGAAATATGATAGTAAGGAACACTAGATTTGACCACAGAAATATTCATAAGGCAACATGGTTATCTACAGATCAATTGATGAGGAATTAGATTGATCACGTGGTAGTCGATGGAAGGCACACACCGAGTGTTCTGGACGTACGAGTAATCAGGGGTGCGAACATTGACTCCGATCACTTCCTTACTGCAGTTAAAGTACGCACAAGGATCAGCGTGGCTGAAAACGTACATAACCAGGCACAACGAAAGCGGACCACAGCGGTAGCGGATGCCTACTCCAACCACCTATCTCAACTGCTACGGAAAGCTCCGACCCCCGATAATATTACCTCGCATTGGCAATATATAGCCGACTCCAGTAATACATAGAACGGACTGCGATAAGCGTATTTGGGTACTCAAAGCCGTCTCACGAAGACGCCTGGTACGATGATGAAGGTCGCAAAGCCACGATAGAGACGGATGCTGCATACAGGGCGAGACTGCAACCAATGGCAACGCGAGCTGTTCGTAAAAGACACAAGGAGAAGAGCCCAGAGGCAACTCGTCTTTTTAAACGGAAAAAGAAGGAGCTGCAAAAGAGACAGGATGAGTGCACAGAGTTTCTCTGAAGTAGAGGGGAAGCCCGAAAATTCTACCAGAGAGTTAAGGCGAGAATGCGTGGAACAGGGTTACCCTCCAGCAAGGACATCGATGGCCAGCTAGTGACGGATCCAGGTAACGTTACGAAGATATGGAGAGAACATTTTAGCAATCTGCTGGATACGGACACCTCTCCTTTCTCTTTAACTACAACTGTAATCGCGGGGTCTGAAAGAGTAGTGGGAGTAGTTTTTGTTCGATCTTTCTCATCTTGAAACGTTACGTCATCTTAGAGGATAGAGAGTTGAATGCCAAATTTTAATTAGATATTTCTTAAATTACAGCTGTTATCGTGGGTCCGACAGACGGACACCAACAGAAAAAGGGGAGTCTGTATGAGAGGTGGGAGTAGTTTTTGTCTTGCTCATCGTAGAACTTTATCTCCTATTAGAGGATGGAAGCTTGCACAGATAATTTCAGCTCGATAACTCTTAAACTACTCAGAATTAAGTTCTCGTTTTTTCCGTCTGAAGAGGAGAGTTGCTTTCCTCCTCTTCACCATGTGCTGCTCGGGTTGTCATTTGCATCGGGCCAGGATCTTTTTCGCGGGTGGTATTGCGATATTCAATGTCGTACCAGGTAGGCCTTACATACCCAAGTATGGTCCTTTCTATCGAATAGGCAATATGATGCCAGCAAACTCCAGTCCATGACGATGGTCTTAACTGTCTACTTCCAAGCCAGAGTGAGATACGTGTGGCAATATCCCGCTTAAATATAACAATGCTGCTGAAGCCGATGGTCTCCCTAATTAGGAGCATGCATCAGCTCATAGAGAGCATCTTGCTGGAGGAGAGCATGCCCAGGGATTGGAGTCTCAGTCTGTTATGTCCCATATACAAGAAAGGAGATCGTAGTGAGTGTAAGAACTACCGTGGAATAAGCCTATTAGCTATTGCGTACGAGGTCCTTTCGAGCATATTGTGTGAATATCTGAAGCCAATTGTCGGAAAACTTATTGGACCTTATCAGTGTGGCTTAAGAGCTTGTAAATCCACGATGGATCAAATGTTCACTTTACGACAAATCCTGGAAAAAAAACTCATGAAAAACAGATCGACACCTACCACCTCTTTGTCCACCACAAAGTTGCCTTCGACTCTCCGATAAGGAATAGGCTATATGAGGCCATGTCTGAGTTTGGTATTCCTGCAAAGCTGATTCGCTGATTCCAAATCCTCGGTTAAGACGGTGAACCATTCAACACAGAAAGAGGTCTCAGGCAAGTTGATAGCCTGTCCTGTACACAATTTAATATAGTTATGGAGAAGGTGATGAGAAAGGCTGGTGTCACCATGTCTGGCATCATATTCCACAAGAGCCACTAGCCTATGCCGATGATATTGACATCATTGACCGAAATCTGCGAGATGTTACTGCAGTTTTCTCATCACTAGAAAAGGTGTCAGCAAAAATGGGTTTAGCAGTCAACGAGGACAAAACAAAAATAATGATTTCGACGAACAAAGAGTCCTCCGATGGAGGACCGTTAAAAATTATTGTTTTGAGGTAATAGATGAGTTTACCTACCTCGGATCTTCCGTCAACAAGAAAAATAATGTTAGCCAAGAAATTAGACGGAGAATTGTGCTAGCCAATAGATGTTTTGACGGACTTCGGTAGCACTTTAGTAACCCCTTATCCTGAGATACTAAGAAACAGCTGTACCAGGTACCCATTCTGTTGTATAGCGCCGACTCGTGGGTGCTTACAGACATACAAAACCTGGGACTATTCGAGAGAAAAGTACTCCGAAAAATATAATGCCCTATCTGTGTCGACGGCGAGTTTCGCCATTGAATGAACGTAGCTTAAAGGGTCAGAATCCAACGACTACGATGACAACGACTACTGAGACATGCTAAAGGATGGATGTAATTGCTCCAGCGAGAAAGGTGTTTGAAGGCGAACCTGAAGGACGACGCAGAGCAGGGAGCGCCAAACTTCGTTCGAAGGACTAAGTGGTTGGCGACGTGCCACCATCTGGTAGGACTAACTGGAGAACTCACGCAAAACGCCGAAGCGTGCGGAATTCTTTAATACTTCTGGCCTCTAATTTACGAACAATGTTCGTAAGTTGTAATGGGCCACTTAAGTCAGTAGAAAGTGTATTTGGTAATTGGATTGGTTAGAAGCTAAAAATCATAACTCCACTTTTTGAAATTTTCTAAATTCTATGATATTAATTTCAATTTAGGTGTAAACACTGAAAATTATTTTGTTCTTTTATTTATTAAAATTTTCTATTAAAAAATTTGAAAAATCGCTATAGGTTTTGAATAATTTTTATACATTTTGAACTTTACATATTTAAAACATCACTAGCTTTCTCTACTTTTTATTTTGTGGATCTTTAAGGTTTCTATGATTCAACTCACTAAACATTTATAATTTTTAGAAAAAACTAAAAACAAAGCACATTTGTGTTGATTTTAAATAAAATTAAGATAATTCAAATGAATATTTCTTATTTTAATTTAGCATGATTGAGGTATTAGTAAATATTCAATTCTATCTTCAATTTTCTCTGCCACTGTAAAAAAAAACTAAGAGAATTTTTTATACAAATCAATACAAAGTAGTGGTAGACTAAAAACAATGACGTGATTTAAACAAATTAAGGCAGTACCAAATGATCACAAACAAAAAAAATTGTTCCACAAACTAGTTGACTGCGACAATACAACCAAACTTGATTAGAAACCAAAAATATCGCAAATATTCTAAGCAAAAAGTAATAAATTTATGACTAGAAATCTCAAAATTTATGCAATGCATTGGAGAATGTTGAAAAGAACAGGTGACGTGATATGATATATTTGTATTCATCTTATATAGAACTCGCAGAGAGAGAATCTGCAAGACACGCATTGTTTACTAAATTACAAATTGAGTATATGGAAACACATGAACTGATTTACCATTGTCCTCAGGATCCTATTGAGTAAATCCATGTCAAATCATCACTGAACTTTTAATCGATGTTTGTAACTCTGATTAGACTTCAAATGATAATTTAATTGGCCGTTAAGGGCATCTCTTTGCCAAAAATTAAATGCAATGCCACTTTGTTTTTAAAAAAATTTAAATAGGAAAGATATCTAGTAAGATAATTATCTTCGACTAGTCCGAGGCTCAGATATCAAAACCACTGTTGACATTCAAATTTCATAGAACAAATCAATAACAAAAATAGACAGAGTAATAAGAGATCAAGAGTAATAAGTCTCTCTCTAAGAGAGTAATAAGTCTCTCCCTATATAAAAAACAATAATTTTTCCAAAATCGCAGCAAATATTAAAAATGACCTCTAGACAACTTCAAAATCGTGTTTTATCGCTGCTTTTTTGTTTGTGACGACTTTTTTCTTATTCGTAGCTCATAATAGCAGCGATTTGCGATCAATACTCCTCACTTGATTTCCAGATTGACATTATTATTTTTGTTTACGAAGGAGCCAAGGTAGACAAAAATCATCAACCACTTCAATGTTATAGTTGCCAATGTTCACGCCAAAAAGGTAAAAAACCACAACGAGTAGACACTTTGTTCGCTGAAACAAGTAACATGGTTTTGTTCTTCTTTATCACCAGACCCTCTTCCGCTGACTTCTTTTCAATGCTCGAAATGGCCGCAGTAACATAACGCAGTCCACGGCCAACAATATCTATGTGATCGGCATACGCCAGCAGCATGTGACTTTTGATAAAGATGATACCAGCCCCGTTTACAGCAGTCTTCCGCATGATCATCTTCATTACGATGTTAAAGAGATCGCAAGACAGACTATCGCCTTGTCTAAAGCCTCTCTTGGTAGAAAATTGCTTAGTCAGATTTTGCAATATTTTCACTGAAGAGTTCTTGTCAGTCAGTCTCATCCCGCAAAGTCATATCAACTTCGAGGCGATTCCAACCTCAGCCATAACACCTAATTATTTCTGTCGGACTGCAGAATGCAGCTTTTTAGTCGATAAACAGATAATAGGTGGAGGTCTGCATTTTGTGGGTCTTCTCCAGGATTTGTCATAGTGTGAATATCTAGTCGTTCGTGGATTCACCAGGTCTCAAGCCACACTGATAAGACCGGCGGTACCGGCCGTGGCATAGTGGTTAGAACACGCGTCTTACTTGCGGGAGATCACAGGTTCAACTCCTGGCTCCAGTCATCTTAAAAAAAAATTCTTTCCTTGTCGCCTCCCCTCGAATGTTGTCGACAGCAACTTCGCAGTATTAGTGTCGAGTCAATCGGCATGTCTAGTAAGAGCTTCTCAAACAGTGACGTTCGCATTCGTCGATAAACAAGTAGGTGCCGTTAGTTGTGAATCTAAAACTAGAAAGCGTGTTAATTCACAACAACGCGAGAAGCTATTCCATACCTCATTCATGGGTTGTAAAGGGAAATTAATTTTTTTTTTTTACTTTACATGACCTTGTATGCGATGGGTAAAAGGCTGATCCCGCGATAGTTGGTACACACTAGAGTGAGTAAATTTTTTTTTTTTACCAAGCTGTTATCTAAATCATAATCTACAATGAATGCGAATAAAACTTAACCAAGCAACCATGGGTCAAAAATCTAATTCGAGTCCCGGTTTTTACCGAGAAACTTTTCGTATTGGGGAAAATGCCATTTGATTAAACGCTGTTCAAACGCCGGTCCGGGAACAAAGAAATTTCTAAATTTTTTTAAATACAATTGTGTGAAATTTATAATTTTTCCCGTCGTTCGTACATTTTACCCCTCTGGAGGCACCATGGGGGCAGCAGGATTTCATTAAAGCGTTTTAAGAATAAAAATAACATTCTATGGCGACCAACTTAAGGTTCAAAGATAGAGGGTAGATATGATCTGAGAAACTGTTGGGGTTTAAAAAATATTGGGAACTGGTCATACATTTGATTTCTATAGGGGCGATTCCGGGGCAGTTCGGGCGGTGTGAGCAAATTTTATAAAAACAAAAATTTGTATATGGGAACCCCCTTAGGGGGTGAAGATGGGGAGTAGATATGTTTGGGAAAAATGTTAGAAGGACAAAATAACTGGAGTTCGGTCATACATTTGAACCCTCTAAGGGCGATTCCGGGGCAGGTTTGACCCTTAGAGTGGATTTTCCCCAATACGAAAAGTTTCTCTCTAAAAACCGGGAGCTCGATTTTGATTTTTGACCCATGGTTTCTTGGGCAAATTTTCTTAGAATTCATCGTAAATAACGATTTTCATTACCGCTTGGTGCCTTTTTGTACTTCATACAAATTCACCCACTCTAGTACACACACTTGGATCGTTGTTTTTTAAGCACAGAACATAGGACACTTAGATTCCGATCATCGAGTATGCATTTCTTGAGCCAAATCGTGTTTATGAGCTGGTGCATGCACGTTGCCAGCTGAACACCGTCGGCCTTAAAAAGTTCTGCTGGCAGTCCATCGGCTCCCGCAGCTTTATTTAAGGCGTGCAATTGCCATGCTGATCTTTTTTTTGACCTAATTTAGTCATGGAATTCGCATTATGCTTATGTCGGAACATCATAATTAGGAAGATTGGTTTGCAGTAATTGTGAGAGAGTTGCTTGAAGTAGGCATTGGCTATCACGGTGATAAGCAGTTTTGCGACGACTAGCTTTTTTTTTGCGTTTTTAGCACTACTCAATCGCATGCGTTACTTGGCTGTAACTAGGTGATGATTTGCACCGCGCATCACACGCACGTCCATAACGCTTGAGACATACATCTTTCACCTATTACCAAGTGATCAATCGGGTTTCTTGTTTTATGATCAGGGGATATCCAGGTTGCCTTGTGAATATCTTTATGCGGGATTCTGGTTTCATCCACTACCATTGTTCTTGCCGACGCGAAGTACACCAGTCTCAAGCCGTTACCGGATGTGTTCTTGTGTAGACTAAATTTTCCGACTGCAGAACCCCAAGAGCATCATCCCTTCTTATTCTAGCATTAAAATCTCTTTCACATCATGGGCCGGGCAGGTCATATATTTCCTACAGGCGCTTATAGAATGAATTTTTGATGTCATTGTCTTTGTTTTTCATCGGAGAGTGTTCACAAATCAGCGTGATGTAAAAATATTTTGCCTTGATACACATAGTGCCTATTTTATAACCTACAAGGTTATACTGCGAGACCAGATGTCGAAATCTCTTGCCGACTATGTATCCAGACCCAAATTCGTGTATTTTTGGTAACGCAGGGTTTTCGCCCTGATAAGCACCTTCATTGCAGTCCGAGTCGATGTTTGGACCTATGATCACTCATACATTCAATGCACTTGACGCGTGGCTTGCATCGAATACCATGTGATCTATTTGATTTCTCGTAAATTAGAAATGTCGTTACTCAAATTAAGTGTGGCTACCTACCATGTTAATCCAAAAAATGGGACTAACTCGATCCAGAATTCCTGTAGGGAAAGCAGAGACGAGAGGCAACTCGGCTTTTTAGACCGATATTTAATTATTATGGCATGTAACTTGACAAAACGAATGATGCAGAACTTTTTCTTTTTGGGGCTACTTTCACGTGCAGTTCTCAGAATTGAGTCCCAAATCATGAGCTGAAAAATGTTTGATATTATTATATTGATATTTCCAGTGCAGTGTTTTTACTTTGTCATAGATTCTACTAATAGAATCCATTCAAAAAGTATCTAATGTGGTGACCATATGTGATTTGAATATTTTATTTACAGGAAGATACATAAAACTTTGAAGAACATCATTATAATAATCGTCATAATCATCATTATCGATTAATTCGTAATATAACTAACATAACTTCTTTTTTTTTACAGAATATCCTGAATATGTGCTGAATGAATTTGTCTAATTTCTACACAAAAAAGCTAATAGACCAACAACAACAACTACAAATTAATTTTTAAGACCACAAACACATACAACAAAAAACACAATGAAACGCAGTAAGTGGAGCTGCTGTAGCTCCACTCAACGCTTTAGGATTTCATGGTCACTGTTAGCTATCGCAACACTCTTTGTGAGTTGTGGTCCCCAATGGGCGATGGGTCATGGTGGTACAACATTTATGCCGGCCTTAGAATGCTATGATAAATACAATAAACCTCAGGTAAGTGCAAGTATAATAATGAGAAAAACAATCAATGGGCGTAGCTGTTATACGGAGAGAAATAATTTGAAGTCATTTTCATAAAATCACTTAGAAGAAAGTTTAAATATGTAGTCATTTTTATAAGGTCTTTTTTATGTATGTTGGACCGTTGAAGATGGTAATTTGCATAGAAGATGCCCATATCCATTTACTTTCAATTAATATTATTTAGATGTGATCCATTAGATACATTTGTGTGTGAACAAAATTATTTATTCAATTAAATTGTATGGGGAAACAAACACATTAAGCATGACAGCTAGATGGGCATACACATATGTATGTTTATGAAGATTTCGAGATATGAGGTTGGTATACAAATTAATCGTCAATCAAAGTGATTGACTCTTAGCTAGAGAGTAATTCATTCTCAAACAGAAAGACATTTTTATTTAGTTAAAAAGCCGAAGGCGTATCAAGAGTCGGTAGTCATGATCTAAATTTATGATCATAATTTTAAAGACTTTTGTTAAACTTTTATTTCATATCAACAATACAGTACAACATTTTCAGCTCATTGATTTGGGACTTAATTCTGGGAGCTGCACCTGAAAGTAGCCCCAAAAAGAAAAGATCTACATCATTCGTTTTGTCAAGTTACATGCTATAATAATTTAATATCGATTTGAAGTTAGTAAGTATCGTATAGGGGAATTTGTCACGTTTTAGGCTCTTTTGTTTGACATAACTCGAGAATCACTAGTCCGATGTAGCTGAAAACAATTTAAAAAAAATTAAGAATTACAATTCTTTTAATCTGTTCATATAACATTTCCCAACATAAGCAACAGTTTCACTTTTCCATTCATCAACTGTTTTTGAACTGGGTTTATATTGAAGCAGTTACAATAAAACTGTGGTACTCCGTGGCGTATGATTTACGTGAAATATTATTTATGATAATCATACGCCACCATATAGTATTTATGTTTTGTCAAACAAAAGAGCCTAAAACGTGACAAATTCCCCTATACGATACTTCAAATCGATATTAAATTATTATAGCATGTAATTTGACAAAACAAATGATGCAGAACTTCTTACTTTGGGGTCTACTTTTACGTGCAGTTCGCAGAATTGAGTCCCAAAATCATGTGTTGTACTGTGTAATATAAAGCATTGATAGGCGTCTTAAAGACTCGCGAGGTCGGCAATAACCTTTTTTTCACACAGACACGATCGGCAATTCACACGTACTCGAACTTGTATTTTTGTTTGCTTTAACTCAGTGGTAGGTATAACCGCATTGTTGTGCCTGTTTCTGTGTTGAATGCGAAACAAGCGTGTGTGTTGGTGCTTTCATAACACTCAAGCTGAGACTTACTGTTTGGAATCAAACCCAACTTTTAAGTATGTACGACGATTGCCGATCGTGGCTGTGTGAAAAAAATTACCAGCCTCACGAGGCTATGGAATGCCTATCACTGATTCAAACCAATAATCTAATCTCAAATTCTCTCTTTATTCTCTCTCCTACTTTGCACAGAAATGTATGCCCGAATTCATAAATGCCGCCTATGAGCTGCAAATTGAGGCGACGAATACCTGCGGTGAACAGGGTGACAATCACTTCTGTGTACAGACCATGAATTCAAATCAAAAGAACTGTGAATTTTGCAGGTAATATCAACAAAAACAACAACATGAAATTACTATTTATGCTAATGTTGACACTTTTTTTCTCACCCCAAAACAGATGGGAAGATCATAATCCAACGTATTTGACCGACTTGCATGATCCACAGAATCCAACATGGTGGCAATCTGAGACCATGTACGAAGGCATTCAACATCCCAACCATGTCAATCTCACATTGCATTTACGTAAGTCTATAGCCCTAGCCAGCGCAATCATCATGCTGATGATGATGATGATGTTAGTGAAGACAATAGCTTACCACGAAAGCTGATCGCGCATATGTCTGAAGAGGGTTTTGTTTTGCTTTGCTCACTAATGATGTTCTTTATCTCTTTGTGCTTACAGGTAAATCATTTGATATCACCTATGTGCGTCTACTCTTCCGCTCGCCGCGACCAGAATCGTTTGCCATTTATAAGCGTACATGTGAATCGTGTCCCTGGATACCTTACCAATACTACAGTGCCACTTGTAGAGATACATACGCCTTGACCGACTCCAGAGCTATACGCAAGGGCGAGGGTGAGGCTCATGCGCTATGTACCAGCGAGTACAGTGACATTTCACCTTTGAGAGATGGTGAAATTGCCTTCTCCACTTTGGAGGGTCGTCCCAGTGGCATATATTTTGAACACAGCATGGAACTGCAAGTAAGTGGATATGAGTGAGAGAATAAACTCGTTTTTAGTTGCCACACAAAGCACTCAATCTTATTAATCTCTGTGCGTCTTTTCCTCTCTCTCTCTCTCTGACTATAGGAATGGGTAACTTCTACAGATATACGCATTACACTCGATCGTCTTAACACATTCGGTGATGAGTTGTTCGGTGATGCTCAAGTACTCAAATCCTACTTTTATGCCATCTCCGACATTGCTGTGGGAGCGCGTTGCAAGTGTAATGGCCACGCCAGTAAGTGTGTCGACAGCACGGGCATCAAGGGTGAACGCCGTCTGGTGTGCGAGTGCCGTCACAACACAGATGGTCCAGATTGTGAGAAATGTTTGCCGCTATACAATGACGTCAAATGGAAAAGGGCCACCTCTACAGATGTGAATGAATGCAAAGGTAAGTGAAGTAATAGTGAAACATGGCACAGCTCATAACTGACCAGACGAAGCAAACAACAGTGTGGAGTGATACATCCATAGATGACTGGTGGTCTTAGCCACCAAACATGGCCAAGACAAGTAGTAGGCTGGGAACAACTTCAATGATGTGATGAATTAAACTGATCGTAAAAAAGCCGTTAGAATGTTCACAAAGAGATACAGCAAAGTGAATGGCGGTGGTCCAGTGGTTAGATTGTTGTGTAGCAAATACGTAGTTAAGTCCGCATATTGTTCGGTTAAAGGATGTATGGATTTTTGGTGCTAATCTTGTCCTGGATGGGTAGGACCGCTTGTCAGTGGGAGTATTCTTTGGAAACAAATCGTATTGATCAGCGGCAACCGGTACAATGGTATTTGGTTAACAGTGAGTATGGCAGAGTTGCGGTGAAGCATGAAGTTTGAGAAAGAAATTCGGAATTTACTTCATGAAGTTAAGTTGAAGGAAGTGAAAGCCACAATGCCGGAGTTTTAAACAGGATAGACCAAAAGTCTTAAAGTTTTTAAACGATGATAAAACCATAGCTGCCATGCAGAAAGACACGAATTTGAATGAGAATTCATAGTTGGCAACAGACTATGACATCTGGTCTCACGGTTTAAATCATTAAGTGACCAAATAGCCATTAATCGCATTAAGGTGAAATATTTTTACATTACACTGATTTGTGTACACGCCCCGACGGAAAACACAGATAAGGACATTAAAGATTC
Source organism: Muscina levida (assembly GCA_964034835.1). Lineage (NCBI taxonomy): Eukaryota > Metazoa > Arthropoda > Insecta > Diptera > Muscidae > Muscina > Muscina levida. The sequence continues at coordinate 44,335,329 of OZ035883.1, read as the reverse complement.
ATTTTATGAGCGCCTGGAGGAAATATATGACCGCTGCCCTGCACATGACCTAAGAATTGTTCTGGGAGATTTAAATGCTAAACTAGGAGGGGAAGATGCTCTTGGTTCAGTAGTCGGGAAATTCAGTCTGCACAACGCCTCCGATAACGGATTCAGACTAGTTAGCTTCGCGTGGAACCAGATTCCCGCATAAAAATATCCACAAGGCAACATGGAAATCCCCTGATCAAAATACAACGAACCAGATTGATCACGTGGTAATTGATGAAAGGCATGTCTCTAGCGTTATGGATGTGCGTGTGATGTGCGGTGCAAATATTGACTCGGATCACCATCAAGTTGCAGCCAAGGTACGCACGCGATTAAGCAGTGATTTAAACGCTCGTAACCAAACGCCAACGAAGCTAGACATCACAAAACTACATACCACCGAGGTAGCCAATGCCTATTCGAACACCTCGCTCAATTACTTCGAACCAACCCTCCTAATGCTGATGTTCCCGACAACCAATGACAGCATATTGTGAATTCTATGTCCACTGCCGCAACGACCGTACTGGGTTATAAAAAACCACGATCAGGCAAGGCCTGGTACAATGAGGAATGTTGCGAAATGTCTGAAGAAAAGGATGCTGCATACAGGGCGAAACTGCAGGCAATGGCAACGTGTGCAGAGACGGAGCGTTATAATGAGAAGAGGAGGGTGATGACACGCCTCTTTAGGCGTAAAATGCATCTATGGAAGAAAAGAATGAGCCAGGATATCGAAAATTACAGGGATAGAAGTGAAGCCCGAATGTTTTACCAAAAGATAAAATGCAAAGGTTTTGGAAAAGGGATCCCCACCTGTAAGGACGGAGACGCAAGTCTGGTCACTGACATTCAGAGTGTGTCGCAAATATGGAGGGAACACTTTCGATCTCCTCTCGTTCCCGAAGGCAGCATCACACCAATTATCGACGATGGAGTAGACTGTCCACCAGCGAGATCAGCTCGGCAAGTGCACTGCTTAAAACAACAAAACTGCGGGAGCCGATAAACTACCTGCAAAGCTTTTAAAAGCCGGCGGCGATGAGCTGGCAACGTGCATGCACGAGCTCATAAGGACGATTTGGCTCAAGGAATGCATGCCCGATGATTGGAATCTGAGTGTTCTATGGAGACATGCCTTCCATCAATTACCACGTGATCAATCTGGTTCGTTGTATTTTGATCAGGGGATTTCCATGTTGCCTTCTGGATATCTTTATGCGGGAATCTGGTTCCACACGAAGCTAACTAGTCTATGTTCTGTGTTTAGGAAAGACGTACCAAGTGTGTGTACCAATTATCGCGGGATCAGCCTTTTAACTGTCTCATACAAGGTCCTGCCTAGTGTGTTATGTGAAAGACTAAACCCTATTTTAGGGAATCTGTTTGGACCTTATCAGTAGGGCTTTAGACCTGTTGAATCACTACACGACAAATGCTCGAGAAGATCCAAGAAATCCAGATCGACACCTACCCTCTGTCTATGGACTACAAAGCTGACTTCGACAGTCAGAAACGACAGAAACTATTAGATGCCATGTCTGAGTTTGGTATCCCCGCGAAACTGATACGACTTTGCGGGATGACACTGACTGACACGAAGTCTTCAGTGAAAATAGACTAAAATCTAAAATAGAAATTTTCTACCAAGCGAGGCTTTAGACAAGGCGATAATCTGTCATGTGAATTCTTTAACGTCATAATGGAGATGATCGTGTGGAAGGCTGAAGTCAACACGACAGTAACCATCTTTAAGAAAAGCCACATGCTGCTCGCGTATGCCGGTAATATAAATATCATAGGCCAAGGACTACGGGATGTTACTTCGGTTTTTTCAAGCATTGAAAAGTAGTCTTCAGAAGTGGGTCTGGTGATTAATGAGGACAAAAGCAAGTTATATGTTTCAACGAACAAGATGTTGCAACGATGCTGCGCGAACGTTGACAACTATAGCTTTGAAATAGTAGATAATTTTGTCTACCTCGGCTCCGTCATAAACAAAAATAATACTGCCCGTCTGGAAATCATGAGACGAGTATTGATCGCAAAGCGGTGCTACTATGCGTTAAGAAAGCGATAAAATGATAAAGTCCTCTCTCGACGATCGAAAATCCAACACTACCAGGCACTGTTCCTACCTGTCTTCCTCTAGGAGGAGGCGATACCATATAACTATATAACAAAAGAGCCTAAAACGTGACAAATTCCCCTACACGATACTTACTAACTTCAAATCGATATTAAATTATTATGCCATGTAACTTGACAAAACGAATGATGCAGAACTTCTTCATTTTGGGGCTACTTTCATATGCAGTTCTCAGAATTGAGTCCCAAATCAATGAGCTGAAAAATGTTGTAATGTCGACGGTCACCTCGTTGTTGTCTTCAGTAAATTATATGATTATATAGAAAATAGGGTTTTTGTAACTCATGTCTTATTTACTTTTCCATTTCATACATACGTTCTAATATTTACATCCAATTCCCATTTTTTTTAGCTTGCAACTGTAACGGTTATGCCGACAAATGTTTCTTCGATCCCAATCTGTTCAATCTGACCGGTCACGGTGGCCATTGTTTGGATTGTCGTGACAATCGTGATGGTCCCAATTGCGAACGTTGCAAAGAGAATTTCTATATGCGTGAGGATAGCTATTGTATCCACTGTAGCTGTGATCCTGTCGGTTCACGCTCACTGCAGTGTAATAGCCAAGGCAAGTGCCAATGTAAGCCAGGAGTAACCGGTGATAAGTGTGACCGCTGTGATGCCAATTTCTATCAGTTTGGTCCTCATGGCTGTCAGCCGTGTGGTTGTGATCCTCGCGGTTCATTTGAGAATATGCCCTCTTGTGATGCCCAAACGGGCATATGCCACTGCAAGGACAATGTGGAGGGTAAACGTTGCAATGAGTAAGTTGAGGAATTACTTTATTTTCATTACGAAGTGTTCACATATTAACTGATGTTTGTTGCAGATGCAAACCCGGCTTCTTCAATTTGGATTTGATCAATCGTTTCGGTTGCACGCCCTGCTTCTGTTATGGCCACACCTCGGAGTGTCAAACAGCTCCGGGCTATTCGGTTGTCTCGACCACCTCCAATTTCAACAAGCACAAGGAACGCTGGAGCGCTGTCGACTTGTACAACCAGGATTTGGATATTAAGTATAATCAGTACAGCCACAGTATTGGCACCACGGCCCATGGCAACGATTATGTGTACTTCACAGCGCCCGAACGCTTTTTGGGTGACCAGAGGGCCTCCTACAATCGTGATCTGAAATTCAAACTTCAGTTGGTGGCCCAGATTGCTCCCAGCACTAGTGCTAGTGATTTGATATTGGAAGGCGCTGGCACCAAGATTTCTCTGCCCATTTTCGCCCAAGGCAATGGCATGCCCGATCAGAGTGTTAAGGAGTATGTGTTCCGTTTGCACGAACATCGCGACTACCAGTGGCAGCCTAGCCAGTCGGCCCGAGGATTCCTCTCTATTTTGTCCAACTTGACTGCGATTAAGATCCGTGCCACCTACTCGAAACAGGGCGAAGCTATTCTCGACGATGTGGAACTGCAGACGGCCCATAGAGGTGCCGCTGGCCATCCCGCCACTTGGATTGAACAATGTACCTGTCCCGAGGGTTACTTGGGTCAGTTCTGCGAATCGTGTGCTCCCGGCTATCGTCATAGTCCCGCTCGTGGTGGTCCCTTTATGCCTTGTATTCCCTGCGACTGTAATGGGCATGCCGAGATTTGTGACTCCGAGACGGGTCGTTGTATTTGCCAGCACAACACTACCGGTGACAATTGCGACCAGTGTGTCAGGGGTTATTATGGCAACGCTCTGGGTGGCACTAAATACGATTGCAAACGTTGTCCCTGTCCCAATGATGGCGCTTGTATGCAAATTAATGGCGATACTGTCATTTGTACCGAATGCCCAGTGGGCTACTTTGGTGCCCGTTGCGAGCAGTGCTCAGATGGCTTCTTTGGCGACCCAACTGGTTTGTATGGCGAGGTCCAAACTTGCAAGTCCTGTGATTGCAATGGCAATGTCGATCCCAATGCTGTGGGCAACTGTAACCGTACCACCGGCGAATGTCTGAAATGTATCCACAACACAGGCGGCAAATATTGTGACGAATGTTTGCCCGGTCACTTTGGTGATCCTCTCGCTTTGCCTTATGGTCAATGTGACCGTTGCAGCTGCTATGCTCCCGGTACCGAACAGAATCAAGATGGCATCTCCCAGTGCGATCAGGTGACGGGTCAATGTCACTGCAAACCCAATGTCATTGGACGTGATTGTGGCGAATGTCAGCCCGGATACTTTAACATCATGTCCGGCAATGGCTGCGAGAATTGCATGTGCGACCCTATCGGCAGTTACAACTCCACCTGTGATCGTGTAAGTGGCCAGTGTTTCTGCAAACCCGGTGTGGTGGGTCTTCACTGTGACCAGTGCGCCATCTACCATTACGGCTTCTCCTCGGAAGGCTGCAAGTCCTGCGAGTGTGATGAGAGCGGCTCCAAGGGTTTCCAATGCGACCAGAGTGGCCAATGTCCTTGCAATGACAATGTAGAGGGTAGACGCTGCGATCGCTGCAAGGAGAACAAATATGATCGCCATTTGGGTTGCATCGATTGTCCTGACTGCTATAATCTCGTCCAAGATGCTGCCAATGAGCACAGAGCTAAGTTGGCCAATCTAAGTTCCACATTAGATGAGATAGCTCGCACCCCGGTAACCAATGACGGTGAATTTGAGGCTAAATTGAAGACAGTCGAAGAGAAGGTAGACATTCTGCTGAGCGATGCCAAATATGGCGCTGGGGATGGTGGTCAGACCTATGTCGAGGTATTGGAAGATCTGCACAAGCGTTTGCAAAGCGTCAATACACATCTGGACAATGCTGACTCTTTGCAAGATGCCGCCAATTTGGAAATCGAAAAGGCCAAGAAAAATCACACCAATGTCCAGGACATAATACAAGCGGCCAAGAGTGACTTGAAGAATGCCTTGAATTTGCTCAACGATGATGGTGCTTTGGCCCTGGCCAAGGCCCAAAATAAGTCCATTGAATTTGGCGAACAATCGGATCAAATTTCGGAAATTTCACGAGAGGCTCGAGTATTGGCTGAACGTTTGGAATTCGAAGCCCAATTTGATTTGAAGAATGCCAAGGATGCCAGCTATGCGGTAGAGAAGGCCTACGAATTGGCCAAGAGTGCGATAACACTGCAACAAAAGGTCAGCGATGAGTTGAGAAGTGATGTGCGTTTGGAATTGAACACCGTTAAGCAAACTTTGGGAAACACTGCCCAAACCACCAAGGAAGCGTTGCGCAAGGCCAATGAAGTCTATGATGTGGCTTTGACTTTGTTAACCGATGTCAATGGATTGACGGCTCCCGATATAGATATTAAACAATTGAAAGAGGAGGCTTTGGAGGCCAACAAGCAAGCCGATGAACTGTTGCGACAGGTAAATGACATATCGAACAGCAATGGTGAACTTTTCGGTGATTTCGAAGAGGAGCACAGTTTGGCGGAGATTATGTTGGAAAGGTGAGTTGCGATGATATTCTGTTCAAATAATGATAAGACTGAATGTATTTTGTTTAATTATAACAGAGCCAATCAACAAAAAATGGACGACATCGATTTGCTAAAAAGAGCCCAAGATGCTTTTGAAAAAGCTACCAAAGCTGTGGAACAGGGCGATAACACTTTGAAGGAAGCCAATAGCACCTATCACACTTTGGCCGGTAAGTTTGACGAAGAAGTAGCGAAAAATGGTTTTGTTATATGTCTGTGTTGTGTTGTTTTTTAGGTTTCCAATCGGATGTTGAAAAATATGCTGAGACGGCTAATCTGGCTTTAAAGACGGTGGGCGGTATCAGACAGGAAATTCAAAAAGCCGATGTCTTGATTAAACAGGCCGAGGAAGCTCTGGAGGGTGCCAATAAGAATGCCAACGAGGCTAAGATGAATGCTCAGGAAGCTCAACAGAAGTTTGCCGAACAGGCCTCTAAGGTGAGTGTAAACTTAGATTATATCGTAGTGTAATATATTTCCGTAGGACCTTAATTAGATAAATTGCACAGGTTAGCGGAATTTAAGTTTTGTGGTGCCACAGGAACTTTTTATGTGTTGTATTGTGAATAAAACTAACCTGTCATATGAAGAGTATATTAAATAGGGATAGAGGATTTTCTAATTAAAGATTTCTGATCGTTATTCATTTGGGAATAACCGGAAACTGACTGCGGAGGTCCTCGAGGTCATTTTAACCCGATGATTGGTAGGAAATATGAGAAGGTGCTACTTTGAGTAACTAAATGGCATCCCAACGGTAAAAATACCCAATACTTAATCGGTGACGTTAGCTATATTTTGTAGCAATCAGTAATGATTCTCTCGCTTATACTCCTCCATAAGTTAAGGATGGGAGTGTCATAGGCCATTTAATCGATTCGCTCTCCCTTACAATGTAAGCGACGATGTCAATAAGTGCCATTTCAGTTGCAATTACTTTATAAGCGGAGTTCTAAGCAAGCTTGATAACACGCTTGGTTACGAAGTAAGTGAAGAAGTCAGTAGGTGCCATTTCACTCGAAGTTGTAATGAGTGTACGATATTTTTTACATTACACACGCGTGACATTCTTTATATCGATCGCTTACAATGTCATACTGATGTTATGGATTACTAAATAGGAACTTCGTTTCACTCAGCGTACTTTGTTTTACCCCTGGGATGTTCTATGAGTATTCGAGGGAAAAATACTCCCAAAAGTGTTCGGACCCATCATTGTTCCATTCGTACAACGTGTCCAAACCAGCGCATTCGGTTTATTTGAATGCGCTTGACTACGTCGATGTCGTTGTACAGCTCATGATTCATTCGACGCCGGTACTCGCCGTTAACGATGATGGGTCCAAATATTTTGCGGAGTATTTTTCTTTCGAAGACTCCCAGAATAGATTGATCTGCTTGTGTCATTACCCAGAATTCTGCGCTGTAGAGCAAGACAGGTAGGATCAGAGTCTGGCAGAGCTGGATGTTTGCTTTTTAAATCGCTTGCTTAGCGCTCAGTACTAGCAGTTTTCGATCACTACTCGTCTTTTGATTTTCAGGCTGACAGTATTATTTTTGTTGATGGCGGAGCCAAGGTAGACAAAATCATCTACCACTTCAAAGCTGTAGTTGTCAACGTTCACGCAGCGTCCCAGACGAGTGGGCTCTTTGTTCGTTGAAACAAATAACTTGGTTTGGTCCTCGTTTATCACCAGACCCACTTCAGCCGACTGCTTTTCAATGCTCGAAAAATTCGCAGTAACATTTCGCAATCCAAGTCCAATAATATCTATATCATCAGCATACGCGAGCAACATGTGACTTTTGTTGAAGATGGTACCATTTCTGTTTACTGCAGCCTTGGTCATCTCCATTACGATGTTAAAGAGATCGCAGGACAGACTATCGCCTTGTCTAAAGCTTCGCTTGAAAATGGCTCTGACATATTTTTGCCATATTTCACTGACGACTTCGTGTCAGTCAGTGTCATCCCGCAAAGTCGTATACCAAACTCAGCCGTAGCATCTAATAGTTTCTGTCGTATCGAACTATAAAATGCAGCTTTGTAATCGATGAACAGATGGTAGGTGTCGATCTGCATTTCTTGGGTCTTCTCCAGGATTTGTCATAGTGTGAATATCTGGTCGGTGGTGGATTTACCAGGTCTAAAGCCACTCTGATAAGGTCCAATCAGGTTCGCCAGAATGGGCTTTAGTCTTTCACATAACACACTAGACAGGACCTTGTATGCAATAATCCCGCGATAGTTGGTACACACACTTGGATCGCCTTTCTTAAGCACGGGACATAGGACACTCAGATTCCAATCATCGTTGTAGATTTGTGTTAGTAGTTTACTTAATCCTGTCGCACCTTGAATTTTTTAAAGGTTTTCTTTAGGAATTTTCAACGATAAATTTTTGTGTTGTCAAAGAGTTGTCTTTATATTTTCTGATCCAATTAATTGAAACCTTTTTATTTCTAGGATGCCGAATTCATACGTAAACGTGCCAATGAAACGAAAGTTAACGCCCGCAAACTACGAGATGAGGCTGATCAGCTAAATCATCGCGTCAAAATAACCGAGACTGATATTGCCAAACTGGAAGAGTCTTCGAGCAAAGATGACAATTTGGTAGATGATGCCAAGAGAAAGGTAAGGATTCTCCCCAGGCAATGATAAGAAAATTATTAAAATATTCTTGTATTATTGATTAGGTGGGTCAAGCTAAGGCCGATACCGAAGAAGCAAAGAAACAAATCGATAAAGCTGTCAATGAACTGGATGACATCAGAGATGAGCTGATTAACCTTAAGGATATTGATACAGCAGATTTAGATAAACTGGGTAAGTCTATGTAAAAGAAACGAAACCCATAAACTATATATCTATACTGTTATGGCAATAGGTGATAAGTTTGTTTTTTGGAAATGAAAATGCAGAGGATGGATATGTTTGTGATAAGAGGCAGTCTATTAAATTCATGTATATAAAGTAGATATGTCCATATGTTTTTATGAGGTTTCCAAACTTTGACGCGGTTTCCTGTAAAATAATGAAAATTGGACATATCATCTTAAGCCATAATGGCGTAGATATATTTATCATATAGTTAATATGAGTTCTATAACAATAAATTTTGTTCACATTAACGTTCAAAATTATATTACTATTCAAAATTGTTCTTATTATTGATATTCAATTTTATAAACCCTTTGTATCTTCTAGAAAAACGTCTGGACGCTGTTGAACTGGATGTGGCCCGTGCCAACTTAACAGGACGCATTGAGAAATTCCGTGAGATGCGCAATATACAAAAGAAAACGATTGATAAATACGAAAAAGATCTATTGGAATTACAAAACGAAGTAAATAATGTACGATTAATATCCGAGGCATTGCCCGAAGAATGTTTCTCGAGAAGTCGCTTGGAGCCGTAGAGAGAAGAAAAAGAAATCAAAAGAATGTGAGGAAATTCGTAGACGACATAGAATACCATACACACACACACACAAACAACAACAAAACAAATACCAGAACAAAACCATTTACTTTTTTTTACGATTGTTAGTTGATAATAATAAAAATAATTCATTAATTTAGTTAAAATCATAATTAAGCTTTATTAAGAAATAGTAACGATTAATATATACTTTAATAATAATTTTAACTTTTTATTATATAAATTTTGCAATATTAAAAATCGATACAGCAGAGGATATGACAAATGCAATAAATTGAACGCATAACATCAAATGCCCCAAGAAAGTGTCCTTTGTCCTCTTCATTTATTTAACTGCCTCTAATATAAATATAGTTGCGGAAGTCATTGCCAGATTTCCTGTAGTTTGTACTGCTTGAAGCCATTATTTTCCAATTCGAATATTTGACTATTTCTCTTAAATTTTTCTATTATATTTTAAGTATCTATTTGCATTTCGATCTTCCACTACTACTTTGTATAACTTTTCGTTAAGGAAATCATTATTAGTTTTTCACGTTGTCGTCGCCGTCGTCGTCATCGTCGTCTTGTACTTGTGTATGTGCCAATATTATATAAATATAAAAATTTCCAAAGTCTTGATAGAAAACAAAGGAAACAAATTAGTTTAACATGTAAGAATTAAAAAAAGGAAAATAAAATTGATGTAATTTTGTGAAAGTAACTTGAGTTTTATTATGTTGCCATAAGTAGCGAATAAATTTGTGGGACAATTTAATCTAAAAATAACGCAGAATATGATTCTAAGCGCTACGGACATTTGCTGACAGCTCATCACATCAAGTTTGAATAACAACTTCCTTATCTGGTCAATCCAACAAAGTTTTGATTTCGAGATGAAAAATTGTCATCCACGACGACGGTACTCTTCGTTAACGGTTATAAATCTAAATATTTCTAAGAGTATTTTTTTGTCAAAGCCACTAAGAGAGCTGTTGTGTTGAGCAACATTGCGTCTTCTCACATTTGCTACCACTGAACGGATGTTCAATGGCAATGTCCGGGGAATACATGATCTCTCAAACGTTGTGAGATGCTTGGGGGCCTCGAAAGAGAGTTTCTGGTTATTTTCAGGTGAATAAGAATCAAAATACTCAAAATCCCCCATGCCCCAAAAAGTGTTAGAAGTATTACTTTCACATATTATTAGGAAAAAAAGCGGGCTGTGGAATCTTTTCAAAGGAGTTGAATTTGCAGCTATCAATCAGACTACCAGATCACTGTAGCATAGTTCAGGCCGAAATAGCGGCCATTAGAATTGCCGTAAAGAAAATTCAGTCTCGTGGGATATTGGGCGGCAATATATATTCTTTCTGATAGTAAAACGGCAATCAGATCCCTGGAGAACTTGTACACCACCTTGAGAAAAGTTCGAGAATGCAGTTCGTCTCTTGAGGAGATAGCGAGACATTCGACGGTTACCCTAACATGGGTTTTAGGACATGGGGACATATATGTTAACCAAAGTGCAGATACGTTAGCAAGAGTCGCAACAACCGTGAACTCGGGCGAAGTTTACGGTCTCATTGGAATCCCTTTCACAAGGGGGAAACAGCTAATTGCGGGGGGCTAACATGCGTGGCACGATTTTTGCTAAACTTGAGGACACGATTTGTGCTAAACTTGTCCATAGCCCACCTGAGCAACATCATAGCTGTAATAAAACCGGGCACTGGCCGGTTGATAAACACGCTAAAAGGTTGAAACTACCCTACAACGATTTTTGTAGAAGCTGCAATAATGAGGAAGATGAGGAGACTAGGGAGCATTTTGTCTGTCACTGCCCTGCTTATATATAAGATATGTCTAACACTAGGCGATTTGCGGAACATCCTTGCCTTCATCAGAGCAACGAAATGGCTTGATAGCGACGTTGACCGAACAGAATGGGAATATTTGGTGCGCAAATTTCAAAATGGTATCACAACGGGACTCATACTAGGACCCAAGTGAGCTGTGTTGAACGTGGCTGCCGAATTAACCTAACCTAACCTAACCTAACCTAACCTAACCTAACCTAACCTAACCTAACCTAACCTAACCTAACCTAACCTAACCTAACCTAACCTAACCTAACCTAACCTAACCTAACCTAACCTAACCTAACCTAACCTAACCTAACCTAACCTAACCTAACCTAACCTAACCTAACCTAACCTAACCTAACCTAACCTAACCTAACCTAACCTAACCTAACCTAACCTAACCTAACCTAACCTAACCTAACCTAACCTAACCTAACCTAACCTAACCTAACCTAACCTAACCTAACCTAACCTAACCTAACCTAACCTAACCTAACCTAACCTAACCTAACCTAACCTAACCTAACCTAACCTAACCTAACCTAACCTAACCTAACCTAACCTAACCTAACCTAACCTAACCTAACCTAACCTAACCTAACCTAACCTAACCTAACCTAACCTAACCTAACCTAACCTAACCTAACCTAACCTAACCTAACCTAACCTAACCTTACCTTACCTTACCTTACCTTACCTTACCTTACCTTACCTTACCTTACCTTACCTTACCTTACCTTACCTTACCTTACCTTACCTTACCTTACCTTACCTTACCTTACCTTACCTTACCTTACCTTACCTTACCTTACCTTACCTTACCTTACCTTACCTTACCTTACCTTACCTTACCTTACCTTACCTTACCTTACCTTACCTTACCTTACCTTACCTTACCTTACCTTACCTTACCTTACCTTACCTTACCTTACCTTACCTTACCTTACCTTACCTTACCTTACCTTACCTTACCTTACCTTACCTTACCTTACCTTACCTTACCTTACCTTACCTTACCTTACCTTACCTTACCTTACCTTACCTTACCTTACCTTACCTTACCTTACCTTACCTTACCTTACCTTACCTTACCTTACCTTACCTTACCTTACCTTACCTTACCTTACCTTACCTTACCTTACCTTACCTTACCTTACCTTACCTTACCTTACCTTACCTTACCTTACCTTACCTTACCTTACCTTACCTTACCTTACCTTACCTTACCTTACCTTACCTTACCTTACCTTACCTTACCTTACCTTACCTTACCTTACCTTACCTTACCTTACCTTACCTTACCTTACCTTACCTTACCTTACCTTACCTTACCTTACCTTACCTTACCTTACCTTACCTTACCTTACCTTACCTTACCTTACCTTACCTTACCTTACCTTACCTTACCTTACCTTACCTATAAAAACATATAAAACTTCTATGATCTACATTAAAATGAAATCGATGTAAAAATGTTCACTGGTTGCAACATATCGGCTAAATTGACTTTTCATTACGTATAACAACAATTCGGTAAAGTATAAATACGAATTGACATCCAAAACCACAATGTAGTTTGTGGTTAACCTAAGCATATACATATATAATTTACAAATTTACATAAGAATACAAAAACCACTCAATTCTTCCTTAAAAACTGTCATTGCCAGCATAGTATCCTTAACTAAGGACATCACAAGTTTAGTATACTCAATACTGTGGAATTGCTTGAAAAATGCATCAAATGTTAAACCGCACCAATTTAAGGATTCAACAAATTCTCAAGCCCTTAAGCTATTTTAGCAAAACGGTTGGTTTTAATATAGACCAAAATATTAAGTGGTCCAGAGATCCCCTTAAGATGTTAGTTTGCTAAAGTATTGCAGAGTATAAAATGAAAATATATTTTCAATGAGTTTGATTTCATAATTCTAGTGTCACTTTAATGATATCACTGGTATCAATTGTAAGTTTGGCTGCGCAATATAATTTTATTTGGGTGTACCGTCACAATTCCATGTTGTTTTACACTGATGTAAGTTAGGGTTACAATGTGATATTTAGTGAACTCATTTCAATGTTTATTGTTTTATTTTGTACTCAAGGCAATATGTACCTCAATACAAGGTGTTGTGTCACTAACAAAGATATCACATATGATTTTGCTACAATCAAGGATTTTTAATATGTTGCAAACGGCTCGAAACTCAATAATTTTGCAAGATTTGGAAATATTTGAAATAGGTAAGTTTTGCAACAGTTATTGTCTGTGACGGCGTTCGGGACACTTGTTTGCACTCTATTTTATAACATAACATTGTAGTGTTTGTTAAGGATATTAAAGGACCGCAGGAGCACATTTGCACTTATTACGTAACACTGACTTTGATTAGATTGCGTTGCATTAGTATGGTACTATGTTTGCTTGTAATCATAATTTCATAATAATTAAGTTATATTAAAATATTTTTGTCACTCTTTTCACCCTTTTCCAGATCTACCCAACAAATTTATCATGATAAAGGATATGGAAAGAATTCTGCATGAGTCTTGGGCAAACATTAAAAAACAATTAAATTTTTATACAATTTCGGTATTTTGTATCTGCATTTATCTGCATTTGGTATTATGTCTCTGGACTACTAGTGAATATTTACAAGACCTATATAAAGCCACAGGAGTTTGATATAAATTATCGTAAGTGGAAATCAATTGGAATTTCAAAGTAAAAAAAAAAATTTTTTGTTAGTCAACACTTACAGAAATTTATTTATTTTCTGCGTTAAAAAGTTGCACGTTCATATTTTTTATAGGTAGTATTAATAACACAGTACAACATTTTCCAGCTCATTGGGACTCAATTCTGAGAACTGCACGTGAAAGTAGCCCCAAAAAGAAGAAGTTCTGCATCATTCGTTTTTTCAAGTTACTTACTTACTTACGTAGCTGGTACTTCTATGCAATCCTAGTGGATTTTATACCGCACGTAGAAAAATATTATAAGCGCCTTGATTTTCTGTGCTTTCTCTCCAGTTAGTCACACCGAGTTCTATAAGGTTCTCAGAAACCTGGTATTTCCAACGGAGTATTGATCGCCCTCTTCAGTGCCGTCCATCGAGTTCATTGTCGAAGACTTTTCGAGCTGGAGCATTTTCGTCCATGCGTACAACAGCCAACGCAACCGCTGCACCTTAATGCGTCTGACCACGTCAATGTCAGTGCACAGTCCGTACAGCTCAAGATTCATACGACGCCGATACTATCCGTTAACGATGATGCGCCCATATATTTTACGGAGTATTTTTCTCTCGAATACCGAAAGAACCGATTCATCCGCTTGTGTCATAACCCAGGATTCTGAACCATACACTAAAACAGGTAGAACCAGTATCTGGTATAGCTGGAGTTTTGTTCGTCGAGAGAGGGCTCTGTCATTGAATCGCTTGCTTAGTCCGTAGTAGCATTTATTTGCAAGCAGGATTCTTCTCCGGATTTTTTGGCTGACATTATTTGCTTTGTTGATGGCGGAGCCTAGGTAGACAAAATTATCTACCACCTCGAAATTATAGTTATCAACGTTCACGCAGTTTCCCAAACGAGTAGATTCTTTGTTCGTTGAAACTAATAACTTCGTTTTGTCCTCGTTCACTGTTAGGCCTATTTTCGCTGATTCCTTCTGTATATCTGAGAAGGCTGCAGTCACATCCCGCAGTTTTCGACCGATGATGTCTACGTCATCAGCGTACGCGAGTAGCATGTGGCTTTTGTTGAATATAGTGCCACTCGTGTTTACTGCAGCTTTTCTCATTATCATCTCCATCACAATGTTGAAGAGATCGCACGATAGGCCGTCGCCTTGTTTTAGGCCTCGTCTGGTATAGAATGGCTCCGTAAGGTCCTTGCCAATCTTCACTGAAGACTTCGTGTCAGTCAGCGTCATTCCGCAAAGACGTATCAGCTTCCCTGGAATACCAAACCAGCCATGGCCTCGAGTAATTTCTGCCGTATCGCGCTGTCGAAGGCAGCTTTATAGTCGACGAAAAGATGGTACGTGTCGATCTGTTTCTCTTGGGTCTTTGCCAGGATTTGCCGAAGTGTGAAAATCTGGTCAATTGTTGATTTTCCAGGGCTAAAGCCACACTGATAAGGCCCCATCAGGTTGGATAACACTGGCTTTAGTCTTTCACATAGCACACTCGACAGGACCTTATATGCGATGGGTAAAAGGCTGATCCCCCGGTAGTTGGAGCACACACTTGGATCATCTTTTTCCAGCACAGGACATAATATGCTTATATTCCAATCGTCCGGCATGCACTCTTTGTAAAGTTACATGCCATAATAATTTGATATCGATTTGACGTTAGTAAGTATCGTATAGGGGAATTTGTCACGTTTGAGGCTCTTTTGTTTGACATAACTCGAGAAGCACTAGTCCGATTTAGCTGAAACAAATTTAAAAAAATAAAGAATTACAATTTCTTTAATCTGTTCATATAACGTTTCCCTACATGAGCAACAGTTTCACTTTTCCATTCATCAAATGAATTTGAACTGGATTAATTTTGTAGCAGTTATAATAAAACTGTTGTACTCCGTGGCGTATGATTTACGTGGAATATTACTTATGACAATCATACGCCACCATATAGTTTTTCAAACAAAAGAGCTTAAAACTTGACAAATTCCCCTATACGATACTTACTAACTTTAAATCGATAGTAAATTTTTACCGCATGTAACTTGACAAAATGAATGATGTAGAACTTCTTCTTTATGGAGGTACTTTCATGTGCAGTTCTCAGAATTGAGTCCCAAAACATGTGTTGTACTGTGTGAGATAAGGGCAAATTTGCCCTCATTGTAAACAGACACACTTATATTAAGTATTTATTATCTCTGTAGTAAATTCTTATGTCATACGTTTCTCTTAATAGCCTTTCCAGCCTTATTTCCTATGTGGCATGATAAAGGCATGGAATTCCCTTATTTTCTCATTAAATATATAATTGTGGGATCTGAATTGTACTTGTGTGGCATGAGTAAGTAATGAATACCATTCCGAATATTAATCTTATACTCGTTTGAACTTTTCTTATAGGCGCTGTTGTGTTTCTAAGCATCTATGTGATATTGTCGGTACATGCATCAGCTTTAATAGAAATTCTTTGTAAATTTCTTAGCTATACTACGACTGATGACTATGTCCCCGCTAAGGAGAGGGTGCAGTACTTAAAATCATGTATTAAACTGCAGCAAATAATTTATGAGTAAGTAATTTAAAATATTTTCTTAAAACTGATTCAGAACTACCATAAGGTTGAATATGGTATGATGTTGATGCGTCTTAGGAAGTAGGTAACAGCAGTTACTGAAGCTCAACACAACAGCTCTCTTAGTGGCTTTGGCAGCCCCAAGAAACTAGGATCGGACGCGGTGGCCTAATAAGCCACTTTCCATAAACAAAACAAATATTATGAAAACACGAAGAAAATAAAAAAACAAGAACCCTCCACCGAGCCCCGCAAACGTTTTAAGGACCATGATTTACGGATATGCACCTAGAATGTCCGAACTCTCTAGAGAGAAGGTGTCTCTATCCAACTGGCGGATGACATCACTGCCATACAGGAAATGCGATGGATGGGACAGGGATGCACACGTCCAAATACGGCAAGAGACTTCTTGCGGTTTAACCTTATAAGTGACCGAATAGCCACTATTCGCATCCGGGCGAAATATTTTTACATTACTCTGATTTGTGTACACGCCCAGACGGAATACAAAGACGATGACATCAAAGATGCATTCTATGAGCGACTGGAGGAAATATAAGACCGCTGCCCTGCACATGACATTAAAATTGTTCTGGGAGAATTTAATGCTCAAATAGGAAGGAAAGATGCTCTTGGTTCAGCAGTCGGAAAATTCAGTCTACGCAACAACACCACCGAAAACGGATTCAGACTAGTTAGCTTCGCGTCGGCAAATAACATGGTAGTGAGTGGAACCAGATTCCCACATAGAGATATCCACAAGGCAACCTGGATATCTTCCGATCAAAATACAAGAAACCCGATTGATCACGTGGTAATTAATGGAAGGCATATCTCTAGCGTTATGGACGTGCGTGTGATGCGCGGTGCAAATATTGACTCGGATCACCACCTAGTTGCAGCCAAGGTACGCACACGATTAAGTAGAGTTAAAAACACTCGTATTCAAACGCAAAGGAAGCTAGACATCACAAAGCTGCATACCACCGAGATAGCCACTGCCTACTCCAACCAACTCTATCAATTACTTCAAACCAACCCCCTAATTCTGTTGTTCCCGACAACCAGTGGCAGCATATTGCGAATTCTATGACAACATCCGCAACGACCGTACTGGATTATAAAAAAAACACGCTCAGACAAGCCCTGGTGCGATGAGGAATGTTGCGAAATGTCTGAAGAAAAGTATGCTGCATACAGGGCAAAACTGCAGCCAATGGTAACGCGTGCAGTGACGGAGCCTTATAATGAGAAGAGGAGAGAGATGACACGCCTCTTCAGGCGGAAAAATGTGTCTGTGAAAGAAAAGAGAGAGCCAGGATATCGAAAATTACAAGGATAGAGGTGAAGCCCGAAAGTTCTACCAAAAGGTAAAAAGTAAAGGTTTTGGACCAGGGATCCCCACCTATATGGATGGAGACGGAAATCTGGTCACTGACATTTAGAATGTGCTGCAAATATAGAGGAAATACTTGAAATCTTTACACAGTGCCGAAGTCAGCATAACTGATGAAATTACACCAATCATAAACGACGCAGTAGACTGTCTACCACCGAGCCAAAACGAGATTAGCACGAAAAGTACATGGCTTAAAACCAACAAAGCTACGGGAGCCGATCGACTGCCGGCACAGCTTTTTAAAGCCGGTGGCGCTGAGCTGGCAACATACATGCAACAGCTCATAAACAAAGCAGATGATTGGAATCTGAGTGATCTGTGTTTTGTGCTTAAGAAAGGCGATTCAAGTGTGTGTACCAATTTTTGCGGGTTCAGTCTTTTACCCATCGCATACAAGGTCCTGTCTAGTGTGTTATATGAAATACTAAAGCCCATTCTGGCGAACCTGATTGGACCTTATCAGTGTGGCTTTAGACCTGGTAAATCCACGACCGACCAGATATTCACACTACGACAAATCCTGGAGAAGAGCCAGGAAATGCAGATCGACACCTACCATCTGTTTATCGACTACAAAGCTACATTCGACAGTCCGATACGACAGCAACTATTAGATGCTATGGCTGAGTTTTGTATCCCAGCGAAGCTGATTCTACTTTGCAGGATGACACTGACTGACACGAAGTCTTCTGTGAAAATAGGCACAAATCTAACAGATCCATTTTCTACCAAGCGAGGCTTCAGGCAAGGCGATAGTCTGTCATGCGATCTCTTTAATATCATAATGGAGATGATCATGCGGACTGGAACCATCTTTAACGAAAGCTACATGCTGCTCGCGTATGCCGATGATATAGATATCACTGGCCGTGGATTGCGAGATGTTACTGCGACCTTTTCAAGCATTGAAAAGCAGTCGGCAGAAGTAGGTCTGGTGATTAATGAGGACAAAACTATGTTATTTGTTTCAACGAACAAAGAGCTTACTCGTTTGGGACGTTGCTAGATGATTTTGTCTACCTCGGCTCCGCGATAAACAAAAATAGTAATGTTAACCTAGAACTCAAGAGACGAATAATGATCGCAAGCCTCTTCTACTATGCGCTGAGCAAGCGTTTTAATGATAAAGCCTGAAGATCCAACTCTAACAGACACTGATCCTGCATGTCTTACTCTACATCGCAGAATCCTGGATAATGACGCAGTCGGATCATTCTATTCTGGGAGTTTTCGAGAGAAAAATACTATGCAAAATATTTGGACCCATCATCGTAAACGGCGAGTAACGTCGTCGAATGAATAATGAGCTGTATGAGCTGTACAACGACATCGACGTAGTCAAGCGAGTTCAAATAGACCGAATGCTCTGGCTTGGACCCGATGTACGAATGGACGAAAATGCTTCGCCTCGATAAGTCTTCGACAATAAACTCGAAGGGCGCGCAGGAGGTGGCGACGAAAACTCCGATAGATGGACCAGGTGAAAGAGCTGTTATCTAAGCTTGGTGTGACACACTATCTACGGAGCGCAAAAGACCAAAGCGCTTGGAATAATTTTCTACGTGTGGCTACTGGTAGATAAATTTCTGTTGTTGCTACCATTAAAAAAAAGGAGAATAATTGAACAGATTTGATGCCAAACAAAACATATTGTCAATTTTTCATTACTCTAATAAAAATTTATATTCAATTTCAGATATTGCAAGAACATAGATTCCATTTATAAAGTCGAAATTGTGCCGTATTTTCTGGCACTTATGTTCGTCAAATGTTTGATTTTCTTTCAGGCGAGTGTAGCTGGGGTAAGTTCATCAAATGTTCATGTACACACATTTCGGAATGTGTCTTAAAGTTAACGATTTACACTTTCTTTTTTTCAGGTCGATAACATCTCAATATTTTTTCGAAGTGCTCTATATATATGTGCCACATCTGTGGAAGTTGTGGTATTTTGTTGGAATGGCCATCGTTTGACTACAGAAGTGAGTGGGGACCAAAAATATACCTATCCCTATTAATATTATAAATGTGAATGTTTGTCTGTTTGTTTGTGTGTGTTTATTTGTGCGTTTGTGGAAACTACCGTAGGCTATATAGGCGAAATATTAATTTTGGATCATTGGGCGGAGGGGGCGTGGCAAAACTGTATTTTAGACCTAGAGATATAAAATTTGGTACACAGCTAGTTCTCGCCAATACGAATATGATTATGTAGACGAATTATTAATTTTGGATCATTGGGAGGAGGGGGCGTGGCAAAACTGTATTTTAGACCTAGAGATACAAAATTTGGTACTCAGCTAGTACTCGCCAATACGAATATGATTATTCAGACGAAATATTAGTTTTGGATCATTGGGAGGAGGGGGCGTGGCAAAACTGTATTTACGACCTAGAGATACAAAATTTGGTACTCAGCTAGTACTCGCCAATGCGAATATGATTATGCAGACGATATATTAGTTTTGGATCATTGGGCGGAGTGGGCGTGGCAAAACTGTATTTTAGACCTAGAGATATAAAATTTGGTACACAGCTAGTACTCGCCAATACGAATATGATGAAATATTAATTTTCAATCAGTGGATGGAGTGGGCATGGCAGAAATATATTTTAGCCCTATAGAGATACAATTTGACAGCCAGATTCTACACGGCAACACGAATATGAATATGCAGACGACATTTCAATTTTGGTTTAGTGGGCGGAGGGGGCGTGACCAAACTGTATTTTACCCCCAGAGAGATAAAATTTAATAAACTTAAAGTACTCGACAGCACTCATATGAATACGCAGACGTAATTTAAATTTTGGATCAATGGGCGTGGCGAAAACATGTTTTTAGCCCCGAAGAGATACAATTTTACAGCCAGATTCTACACGGCAACACGAATATGCAAACGACCATTTATTTTGAATTAATGGGCGAAGGGAGCGTGACCAAACTGTATTTTAGCTCCACAAAGAGAGAATTTGGTACACAGATAGTACTCGGCACTTTAGGTTTAAATTTGCAGACGAAATTGTTATTCTCAAACGGTGGGAGAAGTGGGCTTGGCAAAAATTTTAGCCATATGGCGATAATATCTGTGTATCAAATTAATAATCGGTATCCAAAAGTACAATTTAATTTATCACAAAGTTTATATATTGCAACATAAAATACATTTATTGTACTAAATAGTGCAATTTTTTGTACTCAATGCTTAGGTACACATATAAATTAACTAAAATGTTAAGTGATTTTCCGGATTTGGAAAAGTGTGTGAACCCTTCTCCCAACTCCTCTCCTAAGAGGAAAAAGATAACAAGAAAGGTCGTCTCGACTGTAACTACTCCTCCATCGCCTTGTATTTATAATGGAGGTAAACTCGCCTATTTCTTCATCCAATAATGCTGACAAGGGGTCTATTTCTGAAAATATTGCTCCTTCGATCAGTTCGAATGTAATTTCGACTCTCTCTGCATGATAGTCGCGTGTTCTTACCATCATGCCACTGCCGGTCCCCAAAAGAAGTTATTGTTTGAAAATTCCCACGAACATACGCTCTATTTCTCATTTAATCAACACGAGATTTTAATACAAGGTGTATCAGGGCGTAATCAACATGAATCAATAAAAAAAAACAATTTCGAAAATATATGAGTTGAGTCTTTTTTATATTAAGGTAACGACATGTTTATTGGTTGTTCTTACATCTTATAATTTATTTTTTCAACATTTTCCCCTAACTGCTAAGCTTAAATTTTACTTACAGAGCAGCCGCCTCTCGCACACTATTTACTCTAACACTTGGTACGAAGAAGGCAGCGAATTTAAATTCCTTACAAAGATGATGATAATGAGGTCTAATCGTTATGTAAACATAACGGTAGGAGGATTTACCAATCTATCATTGATGACGCTATTGGCGGTGAGACTAAAGGATGTGTAGCAATGGACACTCAGCAAAAATTATTTAAAATTTTGTATTCGTTTTACAGATTTTGCGTTCAACTGCTTCGTATTGTCTATTACTGCGTGAAGTCAACGATAAGATCTAAGTGTGGAAGTTATAAACTCAAATATTTTTAAATGAGCACATATTTTAATTAACTATTTATTAGAGTATCCAATCGATTAATCGTTGTTCGATTAATCGAAGATTTTTTTTTGAATAATTTTTCGATTAAGAAAAAATAGTAAATTTCGATTAACGAATAATCGATCAATTTAAACCGATTAATCGATTTAAATTATTTTTAAATAAATTCTTCTTTCTTTATATAAATGTAATATAAATGTGATGATATTGTGTTGGAAGAATAAGAGGATATAATTGATATCAATGAAAATAATCTTTTACCGGAATTGAACGATACTATAAAAAGTATTCAAAATTTAAAAAAAAAAATCGAATGTAAACTGTAATATAATTGATGATTTTCTGTATCTAGATATAACAAAAAAAGATCAGAAAAACTAGAAAAACTTTTCAATACAATTCTTTCAGTTTCACCCAGCGTTTGAAAAAAACTCACATATGTGCACAAAATGTATGCAAAACTCTTTTCATGAGAGTGTTTGAGAGGTAAATGTGACACAAACTCTGTACCGTTGAGCATGTTAACATGCAAACACATCTCGCTAAGTGTCGGAAAACGATGTTGCTCTTTTTTCTGACTCCCGTCGTGTGTGCGATAAAGATGACACAACTCATATGTGCACTGAGAAACGAAAATACCCAAACATGGAGTAACACATGAATATTCATATAGAGAAAAAAACACATACATACATATATTTACACAAATACAGCTATATTTCTTCTTCTTCTCTACCAATCTTTTAGTGTCGCTCGTTTATGTGTGCACACCATCTTTGAGTGCTCAGGAAAAAATTGTACAAAAGAGTTTTGTTATGTGTTGACTCTGTGTGCGGAGCATCTTCGATCATTAAACTCTTGTGTTTTGAGTTCGCCTGCGCTCATTACCGACGTTTAAAATGTGTTGAGCAGAGTGTTTTGGAGTCTTTTCAATCCCTGGTTTCACCAACATCTACTTGATGTGAAAGGGTGTTTTCAAAGTCAAGCTTCATTAAAACGTAACAAAAAAATCGACGAAAAGCTGAACATCTTAATTGCATATTATTTTTAAAATAATATTTTAGAAAATGTGACTAAAAACTTTTAAAATAAAAAAGATCTCATTTTGTATGTAACTAATTAATTATTATTTTTATTAAACGTTTTTGAATTCACATGACTTATTATTTTGCGTTTGTTTTTATGTGTTAATATTATTTTTATGTTTTTTTATTAATAAAATTTAACGCCTACATTAAATTTGTTTATTTTTCACGTAAGGAATACTGACATACAGAATTTATTCGAGTTATTCGATTAATCGAATTATTCGAGCAATTTAAAAACCTTAATCGATTAATCGACCAAATTAAAAATCCCAAAATCGATTAATCTTTTAATCGAACAAAACCTAAACCCGATTAATTGGATACTCTACTATTTATTTACATGTAATCCATCATATGTAGTACTAAAGTGTTAATGTAAAGTAGTAAATTTGTTGTATTTTGTTTTTATAGGCCATAAAATGTTGTAATGGGTTTTGCATATTGTAACAGTTACAAGTATTAACATGAAGCCCATAAAGTATATACTCTTAACTAGTTTAAAAAAAAATAAAATACAAATGTGATGTCCTTTGAGTAAAAACTTTTTTTTTGTGTAATAATTGTTTCTAAAATAACCTGTAGTAAATAAAAATGAAACATGTGCATTACAAAGATTTGCAGACACCATATTTATATCCTAGAGAGATAAAATTTGACACCCTGATAGTACTGTGCAATACAATTATGTATATTTAGATAAGGTTATACTTTTCGATCAGTGGTAGGTTAGGGCTTGGCCAAACTATGTTTCAGTTCAAGAGAGATACAATTTGGTACAAAGATGGTACTTGGCAGGACTGGTTGGAATTAGCAGTAGTTTCAGTCCAAGAGAGATACAATTTGGTACAAAGATAGTACTCGGCAGTACTGGTTGAAATTTGCAGACAAAACGGTTTTTGTCAACCAGTGGGCGGAGAGGGCGTGGAAAAACTGTATTTTAGCCCTGGAGAGAAAAAACTTGACATATACATATAGATGATTGACTAAACAATTACAAATTTTCAGCGAGTAAATGCACACTTCACCAAAACTTCTTTTTTTTCCTAGAAAGATACAATTTGGTATAGAGATAGTTTGTAGGGTTAAAGAGATATAATTTGATATGCAGATAGTAAAAATATGTAGACGAAATGTTTTTCTTCACCAGTGGGTGGGTTTTATGTGCCTAAATTTTTTTTAAACGGTAGAGAAAATAATTTGATACACAGACACTACAGCTATTCATATGAAACAATTCGTTTCTGAATAGTGGTCGGTGAGGATAATCTTTGATACACAGATAGTAATTGACAGTATACTACGAAGTTACAGTCAAAAACATCGACGGTGTTGCCGATAAAAATATAGATGATAGAAGAAAGGAATGAAACCATGGATCTCCCGCATGATAGTGGCGTATTCACAAACAGTACATTCTGTGAATAATGTTGCCGCTGCATATTGGTCAGTAATAGGGAGATCAGTTCGGTTTTCAAAAACCGGCTACTCGGTTTTTTTCACTCATAAAAACCGTCGGTTTTTTTTAAATCCCTATTTTTCGAATATCGAATAATCCGGTTATTTTTTGTCGAATCTCGGTTTTTTGGCGTTCGATATTTATTATTTAAATTTATTCATAATTGTGTTAAATGTGTTCTCGTACTTGTTTTTTCCAGTGTTTCGGAAGAACAACCTAATTGTTAGTTTTATAAATCTTCAATGTTTAATAAGTCGGCTGAAAAGCGAAAGAAATTACAAATGTTTGTAAAAGACCAATTTAATAAGGAGCTTCAACTTATCCATGATGTTAAGCACCACTGGAATTCTATAACCAATATGGTTTCTCAATTTTTAAAATTGCACAAATGTGTGAATCATACTTTATTGGAGTTAGGACTGACACCATTTAGTGAAAATGATATCGCAACTTTGTCTGTGCTTAGTGACACCCTAAAACCTTTGGAAATGTTTATACAAAAACTTTCTGCAAACTCTTCGACTTTAGCTGATGCTGAAGGTATTTTTAAATTTTTACTTTATCACTTTTCAACAATTCAAAACCAATTATCAATAAATTTATATGCAATTTTCAAAAGACGTATATCAGAACGACGTGTTCAAACCCCGAATACTCTCATTTTGTATTTAAGTACGAGTAAACTCCCAATTAGTGACGCATTTCTAAAATATTCAATATTAAACGCCTTGTACACTATAAGTCCAAATAGTACACTGAGTGAAAGGGCATTTTCAATGTCAAGTTTTATAAAAACCAAAGAAAAAAATAGGTATACACCCAAGCACTTAAATTGTATCTTATTTCTTCAATGTTACTTTAGGTAAAACTAAAGATTAAATTAAATATATTTATATATAATCAATTATTTACAAATGAATTGTTTTGTTAAAATAACAAACTGATCTCACTAATGTTTTGCATTGTAATTATAATTAAACTAAAAGTTTACTGTTTTATAGGTATAATTGATTTGTTTTCTGTTATTTTTTAATACAATTTTTTGTCAAAAATTGTGTTTTAATTTGTTATTTGGCAAAATTTTGAAAACCGGATTATCCGGTTTTTTGTGAATTTCCAAAAAAGGAACCGGTTTTTTTTAAATGCCATTTTTCGAATAATTCGAAAACCGGTTTTCGCAAAAACCCGAATAATTGATCACCCTAGTCAGTAATCGGAATTTTCTGGCCGAAATTAAAAAAAAACTAGTAAGGCGGTTATCTTTGGCTATGCCGAAGCTCAGATACCCCTCACCATTTGTAAAAATGGTGATAAAACTGATTATTTGCACTACAACTATATTTTATTGAACTTTTTACCACAAAAAAGGAGAGTTGGTGAGAAGTGGATGTTACTTTTAGCTTTACACATCAATTTTTTGTCAATAATTTTTATCGATTTTATACGATTTACCAATAAGTTTATAAGTTGGTGAGTTGGTGAATATTTTTATGAATTTTGTAACTCCCCAAAAATGGGAATTTGTTTGGGATGTGGGAGTAGTTTAAATCCGATGTTGCATATCTTAGAACTTAACCTCTGCTTCTGGACATACCAAATATCTGCCCGAAAGCTCATAAACTACAGGGACATACGGACGGACACCCCCAAAAAGAGTTTGTATGGAAGGTGGGAGAAATATTCGTCCGATATTGCTGATATTACAACGTAAGCTCCTATTATAGGATTCAAGCTTGCATATCAAATTTCAGCTCGATATTTCCTATCCTACGGCTGAAATCGCGGGGGCAGTTAGGCGGACACCCTAAAAAAGGTAGTTTGAATTGCTTATCTTAGAAAGTAGCCTCCGCTAAGAGATTGAATCTTGCGTACAAAATGTCAGCTATATACCTCTTAAAATTCGGCTGCAATTGCAGGAACAGACCCCAAAAAGGGAGAGTTTGTATGGAAGGTGTAGTTTTTGACCGATCGGTCTCATCTTAGAACTCAACATCCATTTAGGGCAGCAAAGCTTTCATACAATATTTCAGCTTGATTGCTCTTACTTTACTCTTACTGCTGTAATTGCGGGGACTGACATACGGACACCCCCAAAAAGAGGAATTTTGTATGGGAGGTGGAAGTAGTTTTTTACCGACCGGTCTCATCTTACTACTCAACCTCCGCTTAGTCTAGGGAAGCTTACATATAATAATTCAGCTTGATTGCTATTATATTTCTACTGTAATCGCGGGGACTGATATACGGACACCCCCAAAAAGATGGATTTTGTACGGGAGGTGGGAGTAGTTTTTGACCGATCGAACTCATCATAGAACTCAACCCTGGTGTAGGGAAGCTTGCATACAAAATGTCAGCTGGATTGCCCTTAAACTACAGCTGTAATCGTTGGGATAGTCCCCAAAAAGGGGGAGTTTGAACTCAACCTCTATTCATGGCAGCAAAGCTTGCATACAATATTTCAGTTGATTGCTCTTAAATTACTGCTTTAATCGCGGGGACTGGCATACGGAAATCCCCAAAAAGAGGAATTTTGTATGGGAGGTGGGAGAAGTTTTTTACCGATCGGTCTCATCTTACTACTTAACCTCCACTTAGTGTAAAGAAGCTCACATACAAAATTTCAGCTTGATTGCCCTTAAAATACGGCTGTAATCGTAGGGACAGACCCGATAAAGGGGGAGTTTGTATGGGAAGTGGGAGTAGTTTTTGACCGATCGGGCTCACCTTAGAACTTAACCTCCGCTTTGAGGATAGAAGCTTGCATTCTAAATTTCAGACCGATATCTCTTAAGCTGCGGCTGTAATCGCGGGGACAGACAGACGGACAGGCGGTCACCTTTAAATCGACTCAGATTTCGATGCTGATTATTTATATATATATATTGTCAAGATGAATATACCCTTCACTCTGTTCATGCGTATGGTGAAGGGTATAAAAATATATAATTGTCCAATTCGTAATTGATTTTGTTCATATATATAAAGTGAACACTCCAACTAACAGGTCTATTGAAAAGTCATCAGCCTGACACATAGAATTAAATCCATATGATTTTTAGTTAGCCCTAACCTTCAAAAGACGCGTGTATAAATTTGACAGTTGTCGGATCATTAGTTTTGTTATTGTGAAAAAATTGATGAAATGAAATTTCGCATGTTGATAAAATATTGCTTTCTGAAGGGAAAAATACAGTTTAAGCAAAACCTTGGCTTGATGACGAGTTTCCGAACACCGCCCCAGGAAAATTAAATATCAAGGATTGGTATGCAAAGTTTAGACGTGGTGAAATTAGCACCGAAGACAATGAACGCAGTGGACGCCCAAAGGAGGTTGTTATCGACGAAAACATTAAAAAAAATCCACAAAATGATTTTAAATGACCTAAATTGAAATTGAATGAAATAACAGGCACATTTATGAATATTTGGGTAACAGAAATCTCTGTGCAAAGTGGGTGCCGCGCGAGCTCACTTTTGACCAAAAACAACGACGAGTTGATGATTCGAAGCAATGTTTAGAGATGATCAAGCGTAATAAACCCGAGTTTTCATGTGAGTTTTTCGATTTGTGACAATGGATGAAACATAGCTCCATCATTTCACTTCGAAGTCCAATCGACAGTCATCCGAGTGAACTGCACACGATAAGCCCGCTCCAAAGCGTGGAAAAACAGTCGGCTGGCGAGGTAATGGCGTCTTTATTTTGGGATGCGCATGAAATAATTTCATTGACTACCTAGAAAATGGAAGGACCATCAACAGCTGGTACTTCTTTGCAACCCCAGTTCGCCCTCAGTAACCTGGTCTTCTCAACGGAGTTTTGGTCGCCCTGCGCCGTCCATCGAGTTCGTTGTCGAAGACTTTTCGAGCCGGAGCATTTTCGTCCATGCTTACAACATGACCTATCCAACGCAATTTCTGCACCTTAATGCGTCTCACCACGTCAATGTCAGTGTACAGCTCATGATTTATACGACGCCGATACTCTCCGTTAACGATGATCAGCCCATTTATTTTATGGAGTATTTTTCTCTCGAATACTGCCAGAACCGATTCATCCGCTTGTTTCATAACCCAGGATTCTGAACCATACATTAAGACAGGTAGAACTAGTAACATATCTGGTATAGCTGGAGTTTTGTTCGTCGATAGAGGGTTCTGTCATTGAACCGCTTGCTTAGTCCGTAGTAGCATTTTTTAGCAAACAGGATTCTTCTCCGGATTTCTAGGCTGACATTATTTGCTTTGTTGATGGCGGAGCCTAGGTAGATAAAATTATCTACTACCTCGAAATTATAGTTGTCAACGTTCACGCAGTTTCCCAAACAAGTATATGCGTTGTTCGTTCAAACTAATAACTTCGTTTTGTCCTCGTTCAACGTTAGAACCATTTTTGCTGAATCCTTCCGTATGCCTGCAGTCACATCCCGCAGTTTTCGACCGATGATGTCAACGTCATCAGCGTACGCGAGTAGCATGTGGCTTTTGTTGAATACAGTGCCACTCGTGTTTACTGCAGCATTTCTCATTATCATCTTCATCACTAAGTTGAAGAGAACACACGATAGGCCGTCGCCTTGTTTAAGGCCTCGTCTGGTACAGAATGGCTCCGAAGGTCCTTGCCAATCTTCACTGAAGACTTCGTTATAGTCAGCGTCATTCCGCAAAGGCGTATCAGCTTCGCTAGAATACCAAACTCAGCCATGGCTTCGAGTAATTTCTGCCGTATCGGGCTGTCGAAGACAGCTTTATAGTCAACGAACAGATGGTACGTGTCGATCTGTTTCTCTTGGGTCTTTTCCAGGATTTGCCGAAGTGTGAATATCTGATCACTTGTTGATTTTCCAGATCTAAAGCCACACTGATAAGGTTGGATAACACTGGCTTTAGTCTTTTACATAGCACACTCGACAGGACCTTATATGCGATGGGTAAAAGGCTGATCCCGCAGTAGTTGGAGCACACACTTGGATCACCTTTTTCAGCACAGGACATAATACGCTTAAATTCCAAGCGTCGGGCATGCACTCTTTAAGCCTAACCGTGCACAGGAGCTGGTGCATGCTCGTTATCAGCTCCTCGCCACCGGACTTGAAGAAGTCTGCCGGAAGACCGTCGGCACCGGCTGCTTTATTGTTTTTCAGCCGCAATATTGTTCTTTTTACCTCGGCTTGACTTGGTGGTGGGCAATCTTAGCCGTCGTCGACAATTGGCGTGATAAATTCACGTGCGCTGTCTTCTGGAACCAGCAGTTGCTGGAAGTGTTCTCTCCATATATGCAGCACACTCTGCGTATCTGTAACCAGAATTACATCATTGTCCTTACAGGAGAGGAGCCCATTACCGTAGCCTTTTGCTTTTACTTACTGGTAAAATTTTCGGGCCTCACCTCTATCCCTGTATCGCTCTATATCCTCGTTCTCCCGTTCCTTCATCTGACGTTTTTTCGCTTAAATAGCTGTCTCGCCAGTCTTGCAGTCTCATTGTCCCGTTCCTTAACAGCCCGGGTTACAATTAGCTGCAGCGTTGCCCTATAAGCGGCATCCTGTTCCTCAGACGCTTTGCGACATTCTTCATCGTACCAGGATTCGTCTGAGCGCCGTTTTTCATATCTTAGCATGGTTTGCGGCGGTTGCCATGGAACGCACAATATGCTGCCACTGTGTATCGGGAACGTCAGAAGTAGAGGCGTTGTGTCGTAAAAGTTGGGAGAGCTGGTTGGAGTAGGCAGTAGCTATCTCTGGAGTTTGCAGCTTCGCGATGTCTAGCTTTCTTTGTGTTTGGTTACGTACGTATTTCGCTCTGCTCAATCTTGTGCGCACCTTGGCTGCAATCAGGTAATGATCTGAGCCAATATTTGCACCACAGATCACACGCACGTCCATGACACTAGATGCAAGTCTGCATTCAATTACAACAGGATCAATTTGATTTTTGGTGTTTCGATAGGGGGATAGCCAAGTATCCTTGTGCATATCTTTGTGCTGAAATCTGGTTCCACTCACTACCAAATTCCTTCCCGCTGCGAAGCTTACCAGGCTAAATCCGCCGAAAAACGACCGCATTTAAAGACAAAGAATAAACTACTTCACCAAGTTAGTGTAAACAATGGCAAAAATCCATGAATTGGGCTTTGAATTGCTTCCGCATTCACCGTATTCTCCAGATCAGGCCCTCATGGACTATTTCCTGTACTCAGATCTCAAAGAATGCTCGCTGGGAAGAAATTTTCGCCGAAACTCAGGCATATTTTGAAGCTACGAACAAATCGTACTACAATAATGGTATTGAAAAGTTGGAGGGTCGCTGTTATCAGTGTATTATGTTGAATAAAAAAAATGAATTTCACCAAAAAAAAATGCGTTACTATGGAATGCCGAGGTCTTTTAATTTTCCCTGTTTAGAAGAAAAACATGTGATAATTTACCGATATGATGTAGCCATTTAAAGTTGACTTATGTTATGTTTGAACAGGCCGTGGCGTAGTGGTTAGAACACGCAACTACCATGCGGGAGATCCCAGGTTCAACTCCTGGCTCCAGTCATCTTAAAAAATTGTTCTTTCATTGTCGGCTCCCCTCGAATTTTGTTGACAGCAATTTCGCAGTATAAGTGTCGAGTCAATCGGCCTGTCTAGTAAGAGGTTCTCAAACAGCGACGTTCGCATTCGTCGATAAACAAGTAGGTGCCGTTAGTTGTGAATCTAAAAATAGAAAGCGTGTTAATTCACAACAACGCGAGAAGCTATCCCATACCTCATTCATGGGGTGCAAAGGGAAATAAGGTTTTTTTAAGTTAAGGGGCAAATTTTATAAAACAAAAAAAAAACATTTCTATGTGGGAGCCCCCATATGAGTTGAAGATGAGGGGTAGGTATGTGTATGAAAAATGTTAGGAGGGAAAAATGACTGGGTGTCGGTCAAACATTTGAACCCTCTAGGAGTGAGTTGCGGGGCAATTGCGGAGCTTGTTGTGGATTTTTTCCCCAATACGAAAAGTTTCCCGGTTAAAACCGGGGGCTCGATTTTCATTTTGGAGCCATGTTTTTTTTTGGCAAATTTTCTTAGAATTCATCGTAGATTAAGATTTTGGTAACCGCTTGAGGCATTTTTTTTTACTCCATACAAATTGACCAACTCTAGTATCCATATCTACTGTTCCGAATATTATGTGTGTATCAAATTGTAATCCTCTAGGACCAAGCCACTTACCACAAAAATTAAAAAAAATTCTCCTATGGTAACATAATTTGTAGACATTGATAATTTTTCTTCTGCTTCTGCAAATGTTTGCTGGGTACAATTTCCCAAGGTCATAAAATACATTGTTGCATTTCAGGCAGTTACAAAGTTTCAAAGCAATTTCCACTCTAATTAATAGGTTATTTATAAATATTGTAAATTTGTATATCCGTTACCTTAAGACGAAGACCATGTCATCCTGAATTAAGTCAATATATAACCTACCAGTATAATATATGTTCAGTACGCTCTCGGCGGCGCTATCAGTTATAACGATTTCAAAATGAATCAAATGTTACATCGGGCCAGTATTAGAAATCGCCAAAGTCTTAAACCCATTCACATATTCACAAGTATGGCCGGTGTCAATATGGCCAGTGAGGTGGAAGCAAGGAATCCATCTAAGACGTTAGTGTACCATTGTAATGTTATTAATATGACTTTTTTTGAAAAGAATTTTATATTTACAGCAAGACATTAATCTTATCCTGCCTATCATTAATGGGTTTAGCAGCTCAATACAATTTCATTTGGGCAAATCGTGAGAAGTCATTGGTATTCTATACGGATGTAAGTTAAGTTAACGGAGAGTGGTGGTCGGTCAGTACACATAGATTTTCAATATTAACTCAATTTATTTTAAAGGCTCTCTGCACCTCATTTCAAACGGTCATAACTCTAACGAAAATAACTCATATGCTATTGATGCATTCACATGTGTTTAACATGTTGCAGGCAGTACAAAATTCCGTTGTGTTGCGTGATTTGGAAATATTTGAATTAGGTAAGTTTGACATCTAATAGAAATGTTTCGATTGCCGTTTGATATAGAATGATAGTATGTGGCTTGAATATCGTATATAGATAAAATATATATATGAGACTCACCTTGAAACTGAAAATGTTTAGAATCAGAGCTTGCTGTCGCACCTTATATACAATATATTCGATGGACTGATAAAATCAATTTTCTTACCTGAAATGAAAAATATATAAAGAAGAAAAACAAATTAGCAAACTAATTCATTTTCCAAGCCAATTTTTTTATGCTTTTTGCAGTGTTACTCGTTTGAATATTGCTTACACTTGCATATACAATTCGTCTGTCTTTATTTATATTAAGAATCCCTATTACTATCCTATTCCTAATAATTTTATATAACACAGTACAACTCTTGATTTTTGGACTCAATTCTGAGAACTGCATGTGAAAGTTGCCCCAAAAAGAAAAAGTTCTGCATCATTCGTTTTGTCAAGTTAGATGCCATAATAATTTTATATCGTTTTGAAGTTAGTAAGTATCGTATAGGGGAATTTGTCACGTTTTAGGCTATTTTGTTATATTGTTATATGGTGGCGTATGATTATCATAAGTAATATTCCACGTAAATCATACGCCACGCAGGACAACAGTTTTATTATAACTGCTACAAATAAATCTAGTTCAAAATAATTTGATGAATGGAAAAGTGAAACTTGCTTATGTAGGGAAACGTTATATGTACAGATTAAAGGAATTTTAATTCTTATTTTTTATAATTTGTTTCAGCTAAATCGGACTAGTGGTTCTTGAGTTATGTCAAACAAAAGAGCCCAAAACGTTGGCAAATTACCCTATACGATACTTACTAACTTCAAATCGATATTAAATTATATTATTATTATGGCATGTAACTTGACCAAACGAATGATGCAGAACCTGTTAATTTTGGGGCTATTTTCACATGCAGTTCTCCGAATTGAGTCCCAAATCAATGAGCTGAAAAATGTTGTACTGTGTTTTGTTTGTTTGTTTGTATGTCTGTGGCTCAAACACGCCTAAACGGCTGAACTGATTTCAATGAAATTTGGAAGACCGTTCACTATATAAAATTAACCTTAGGCTATAATTTTTTGTACTTTTGGACCTCATGGGCGGATTAGGCGTGGAAAATCTATTTTTAGAGATAGAGAGATAAAATTTGGTATTCAATTTTGGCTGAACAACACAAATATGAATATGCAGACGAAATTTTTAGTTTATACAAAATGGGCCTAGTGGGCGTGTCAAAACATTTTTTTAGAGCTAGAGAGATGCAAATTGATACCCAAATAGTACTCGACAGCAGAAATATGAATGTGCAGAAATTTTAATTTTTGACCCTATGGGCGGAGAGGTCGTGCCAAATCTATTTTTAGAGCTGGAAAGATAAAATTTGACACCCATATAGTACTCGGCAACGAGAAAATGAATATGCGAACGAAATTTAAATTTTGGACCAGTAGGCGGAGTGAGCGTGGCAAAAAATTTTTGTGGAGCTAGAGAGATAAAATTTGATACACAGATAGTGCCCGGTAATATGAACCTGAATATGCATACAGAATTTTAATTTGGAATCAGCGGGCGGAGGGGGTGTGGCAAAACTGTAGTTCAGCTCTAGGGAAATAAAATTTGGTTAACGGCTATACAAATATTAATATGCAGACGAAATTTTGGATAAGTGGGCGGAGTGGGCGGGGCAAAACATATTTTTAGAGCTTGAAAGATACAATTTGATACACAGAAAGTGCTCGGTAACATGAATCTAAATATGCAAAGGAATTTTAATTTGGAATAGGCACAGGCCGTGGCATGATGGTTAGAACATGCGACTAATATGCGGGGGATCCAAGGTTCAACTCCAGGCTCCAATCATCTAAAAAAAATACTTTTCTTTGCCGGCCCTCTCGATGTTGTCGACAGCAATGTCCCAGTATAAGTGTCGAGTAAATCGGCATGTCTAGTAAAAACTTCTCAAACAGTGACGTTCGCATTCGTCGATAAACAAGAAGTAGCTAGAGAGATGACATTTGATACCCAATGGTTACTCGGCAGCAGAAATATGAATATGCCGAAGGGCCAAATTGCTTCGACGATCATTAAATCATTATTTACTCTAAACTAATAAAGATAAAATTATGAAAATTTAGTATATTTAGAAGCATTACATAGCATCAAACATGCAATTTCCCAAATAATTTTATTGCAAATTTTCAAGGATATTCGGTGACAAATTTTTGAAAGAATATTTTTTTACATTTATTTCCTCATAAGTCGAAACAAAAAACAAATATTAAAAGTTCATCTGATATTCATATCACCAATGTATGACTGGGATGAGTAATAAAATAATTAAATTTTATAAACTTGCAAAGTACTAAAAATAAAGTTTTTTAAAAAGGAAAAAAGTGGGTATGCAGTTTTACTTTACATAATCACTAAAAAAGACTTTTTATTCCAATGTTGTTTTTCCATAACAATAAAATGTTTTTAAAAGTAAAAAGTTACAATTCATTTTCCTCCTT
The DNA here is from genome assembly GCA_964034835.1 of Muscina levida. Classification (NCBI taxonomy): domain Eukaryota; kingdom Metazoa; phylum Arthropoda; class Insecta; order Diptera; family Muscidae; genus Muscina; species Muscina levida. The sequence continues at coordinate 44,300,540 of OZ035883.1, read as the reverse complement.
ATTCTTGTAAATATGAGGAATGTTGGATCAATATAGGGAAAGGTTGGGACAACTTTTGTTATATTTGGGTATAAATATTAAACAAAAAAACACCAAACTGACAGATTGGCCTTTTTTATTTTTTAATTAGGAAAAATAATGTTATGTAAAAAGGGGCCTACTGTACTATTTTTTATTATTTAAAATAAGTATACAATTGCCATTTCTAGAACCATACATTTCTTTTGGAAACAGCAGATTTATCCGGCAACACCATCGATACGTAAAAAATATAGTTTTAATTCAATGTGTAATGAAAATGCTTTAAGTTGAAATGCCTATGTCCATTTCGCTGCCGAATTATTACACAAAGGGGGCATTTTTCACATAGCTGATGGCAGACATTTATTTTAAAGATTTCATGTATACTTTTTTCTGCAACATAATTAAACAAAGACTACCTTTCACCTCCTCTTTTCTCTTTTCGTAACCAAATATTAAAAAGATCTATTTTCTGCAAACAGAGGTTGCCTGAAAGAAAAATTTTTTTCTCAAAAAGTGCAAAAAAGTGCACATTCATACTTTTGGGAAATGTTCAAAACTATTATCTGTAATTTCGGATTTTTTTTATGTCTAACAATTTTAAACATTTTTTTAAAAGCTTCTAAGAATTTAGAAAAGTTAAATAAAAAAATGTATATTTATCCCAATAAACATGTGCAATTTTTTGCAACAACATATTTTCCTTTTTAAACTTTTTTATTATATATTCAAAATACTTACTGTTACCTTCGTTATCCATAAAGTTGGTTTCACTAGACACGTGATTATTGTTCTTTGACGCAACTTAACGTATACACTAAAAAAGAGGCCACGGAATTCTGTTTACAAAATCTCCGAGAGTGTCAACTTTGATGGTTTGTAATATAACGGTAAACAACCGTTCTCTAAAACAAACTATGTTTTTTGTTGTCACTGAGTGTTTTCTATAAGATTATCATAAAAATAATTTATTTAACGATCCTAAAAAAATTGACTTTTGGCCAACAAAAGTGGTCTGCTGGACCACCGTGCAATGGGTAGAGTGGGTGTGGCATAACATCTTTTTAGAGCTAGGGAGACAAAATGTTTTTTAGCCCTAGAGAAATAAAATTTGGTACACAGATTGTACTCGGCAACACGAATACGAATATGCAGACGAAATTTTGATTTGGGATCAGTGAGCGGAGTGGGCGTGACAAAACTGTATTTTAGTCGTAGAAAGCTAAAATTTGATACACAGATAGTACTCAACAACTCGAACATGAATATGCAGACGAAATATAAATTTTAGATCAGTGGGCGAAGGGGGCGTGACCAAACTGTATTTTAGCCCTAGAAAGATAAAATTTGACACACAGATAGTTGTCGCATCATCAGGTTCAAATTTGCAAACGAAATTGTTATTCTCAAACAGTGGGCGATGAGGTCGCGGCCAAACTGTATGTTAGCCCTAGAGCAATAATATTTGATACACAGATAGTATTCGACAGCAGTAATATTAATATGGAAACGAAATTTAAATTTTGGGTCATTGGGCGGAGTGGGCGTGGAAAAACTGTATTTTAGCCCTAGAGAAATAACAACACGAATATGTAGACGGAATTATAATTTTGGAATAGTGGGCGGAGGGGGCGTGGCAAAACTATACTTAGCCCTAGAGAGATCAAATTTGGTACACAGATAGTACTCGGAACTTCAGGTTCAAATTCAATCAGTGGCCAAAGAGGGCGTGGCAAAACTGTATTTAAGACCTAGAGCGATAATATTTGATAAACAGATAATATTCGATGCCAAAAAGTAAAATTTATTTTTTTTATCGAAAAATACATTTACTGTAACAAAAAGTACAATTTATTGAATCAAAAAGTACATTTATTGTACTAAAAAGTACAGTTTTTTGCAATAAAAAGTACATTTATTGTACCAAAAAGTACAATTAATTGTACCAAAAAGTAATTTCATTGTACCAAAAAATAATTTCATTGTACAAAAAAATACATTTTTTGAACCAAGTAAAACATTATGGTATCAAAGAGTACTTTATTGGAAAAATACTTTTATTGTACACAAAAAGAATAATAACATGTACCACAGAGTACCTTTATTGTACCAAAAAGTACTTTAAATGTACTAATAGTTTTTTTTATTGTACCAAAAAAAATTTTAATTCTGCTAAAAATTAATTTTACTGTATCAAAAAGTAAATTTATTAAAAAGTACTGTTGTTTTCTTAAATTCATAATAGTTTTAAATTGTATTCGCTGACAATTTGTGCAACATGTTTTTTAGAGTTGTGTCAGTAAAGTTTAAGGACTATTTACACTGCGTCAATTTGTTTTATCAGAAATGTGGGTAATAATTCGTCAGAAAAAAGTATTTCGGTAAATTCTGACAAACGCCCTCGTTTACACTATACTGACTCATTTGAAAGGAAAATACTGACAATGATGTCAGTGGTGTAAATTAGCCTTTATACGGGTGAAGCGCGTTAATTTGCGCTCTTCCGAAGTGTTGGAACGGTTGATGTACACCTTCAACTTCAGGTAACTCCAAAGGAAAAAATCGCATCTGTTAAGCGTGCCGGCCAATTCACATCACCCCTCAAAGAGATAAGCCATCCAGGAATCATTTGTCTCAAACAATTCATGGTAACCTTTGCTGTGTGTGCAGTAGCACAATCCTCAAGAGCCGACTGAAAAAAATTCTGTATCATAATCAAGTACCGTTCGGAGTTCGCAGTTACGGCAAGACGGTTATCCTGCAAAAAGTAAGGGCCAATGATGCCTACTCGTGATATGGCGCATCGCTGCACTGCAATGATCGAGTGCGCATTTGAAAAATACGCTTCAACACAAAATGACCTCTCCTCACGTGTCCAATGCATGATGACAACTTTAAGGCAGACGAATACAAATTTCCCGTCAGCCACTATAAGCCTCGCACACTCTCCACTCTCTTTGACCAACAGTGCCGTCACAGCCTGCAGTGAAAAAAAGCAATTACCGCGCTCCACCCTTTAGTACTCGGCAATGCAGACACGAATATACCGACAAAATATTTATTTTTAACCAGCGGGAATATGAAGGCGAACATTTTATATTCGATCGGTGGGCACAAGGGTAAGTGAGAAAAATGGTTTTAGGACTGTAAAACGTAATATTTGTATACAGATAGTACTTGGCGCTATAGATATGAATTTGAAGACGGATGTTTTATGTCCCTTATTGAGACGTTGATAGTTTGATCAGATTAAGTAGTAACTTGGGGTAACGAATTGTTTATATAGCGTACAAGATCCTTTTTTCGATCCAAATTTTTTTTGCTTTCCTGAAAAGTAATTGAAAAACAAATTACTATTTTGGTCGGAGCAGCAACGAAAATTCTATGATGTGCTTAGAACTTTTATGGTATGAAAGTTAAAATCTAAATTAACTGAAAGTCACAAAAGTATCCAAAAAAAATATTATAGTGATCCATTTTCATCCTTGCCGGAATAAGACAAGTTTTCATAATGCTTTAATGAATGTATCAACTATTAATCCCCCACAGAAATTTTAATGTCATGTTAAAAAACTCTAATTTAATATATATCTTTCAATAATATTTTTTCCAGATCTGCCCAACAAAGCGAAAATGATTATGGATGTGGAAGAAATTATTCTTAAATCATGGAATAATATCAAAATTCAAAGGCGCATCTTTGTAATTCCCGTGTCTACTACTTGCTTTTGGTATTTTATTTCCGCCTTCTTGATGGACTTTTATAAGACCTTCATAAAACCGCAGGAGTTTGAAATCGAATTTTGTAAGTTAGTCGATGCGAAAAAAAAACAATAATAACTCTGATACGTCAGTTTCGAAGACAAGACAAGGTTAACAAGATTAGATATAAGTTATAAAGTTATCGCTTAACGATATATTCAGGGTGGACCAAAAATGTTTATACTTTTCAAACGATGATAACAAACAAGAAAATAGATCAAAGGGATTTTACTTACAAAAAAAACATTATCCATTAGGGTGATGGCGAAAATTCAACTTTGGATTTTCGGTAATGCCCGAGCGGAATATTGTGCCAGCTGTTATAAAACGGCTATGGTCAAAATCGGACAACTTAAAGGCGTGCCCCAAAGAGAAATTACCACAGAATGTAGCTGTGTGGTCGGTGGTGACAATAGGCTACTTGAATATTTGATACATCAAGGGTGCTTGGGACCCCGCCCATTGGACTCAATTTTTGAAACCGCAATATCAGGAGCAATGTTTCTCCAATTGCCTTGTGTGCATACATTTGGCAGCAAAGTTCGTGATCAAACAAAAAATGGGCGGGATAGGAACAGTGGGCGTGATATAAAACTTGAAACTTTAAAAGTCTGTATCTCATAAACTGTAGGAGATATAAAGCTGATATTCGGTATGTGTTGTTAGGTTAGTAGAAGTCCTCTGTACGACGCACTGTAGTCGATTTCCTTCAAAAAGGCGCGCATGAGCATCATTTTTTGAAGTTCCAGAAACCTTTTTCAAACTATGTCTACCATTCTTTGATAGTCTAAGGTAGTACAAAACCAAATTTTTGCACCCCCATTGCTAAATATTAACCCATAATCTGCGGTCGAATGTTCTAGGGAAGCTTTTTTCCGATGTAAATTCGGTGAACCACACTAACCCGAAAAGGGTGAAATGCAACACGTCACGGGTCACTTTCGATGTTTTAGATTGTTTTTCTACTTTTTTTTAAAGATAATTCCACTGTTTGGAGGGTCGATTTTTGTTTTGCAACCCGAAAATCCCCGAAAGTATTCGTCGAAGACTGAAAAAACCCGTTTGATAGTTTTCAAACATGTGCCACTATTTTGGAACATTTTGAAACACTCTGAAACCAATTTCACCTTAAAGGTAGATCCTTTGGTTACACTTTGTCTCTAATGCAGATATCGAAGATTTCCGGGCTGAACACAGGGTTACACATACAACACACAGCGAGCGAGTTGTCGGCTTGTCGTAGAAAATTATGGTTGGTGGAGTATATCACCCACCACGCATAAAGTATTGCTGCATGGTGCGGATATCACTACCTCAGCGATTTTACCACTAGGTAAAGCACCACTACCGTTAAATATTTTTCCAAATTCTTCCATTACTCATATTTTTTACATGTTTAGGCCAATTATCGTAAGAAACTCTTGAGCACAGGAACAAAGATTTTAAGAATTTTCGGACGAACTACGCGAGGCAGATGTCTAGAAAACAATATTTGGAAGATTTATGGCAGCGATTCCTCATCACTTCCGATCCGTACATTTGTAGTTCGAGAGCGACAGACAGGAAATCTACGAACGAAGATCTACCTGATGAGCTACAGAATTTAGTCAAATAGGCTACACATGACGTTGGAGATGGGAATAAGGAAAAGATAGATATTATTGAGGATGAATTTTGAGAATTTTTCTGAGAGAGATTTCTCTTACCTCCACTATACAGAAAATCCTCAAATGATTTAGAATTTCGCAACAAAGTGTACATATGAATTTTCTTAATTTTGGAAATAAAAGAATGTTTCACAAAGAAAACAGTTAGCTTCTTTCGATTGAGGCGCATTTCAAAACGATTGCGTTTTCCATTTCAGTAACATGGGGTTTACCTTCTTTGCAAATATTATGATATTCAATCAAAAAAAATACCCTTACAAAGTATTCAGGATCACACCAATAATATAAATCAGTTTTTATGGAATTTCCCGTAAAATTTTCTGATTGTTCAAATTGACCTTATTGAATTTGACGGCTTTTCAAAAATCAGAAATTTCCTCAAAAATTTTTAAAAACTTGATTTCACGAAATTTTTTAAATTTTGGCTTAAAGTTCGCCAAATACTCGAAAAAGTGGATGAAAAAAATTCTCCATACCTTTAATCTGAATAGACATATTTGCCGTGGAATTGGCTATATACATTATTAGATAATATCTCCGTACTGACGTACAACCTTGGTCAAGGATCCTTCAAGGTTTTTCCATGGGTTTTGATAAGTCAAGATGCCGCCAAAGCTTTTTGGGGGCCACCAATACCTGATGCGCGCAGTTTCGACCCTAATCGACCTCTGTGCGTCGTAGATTTACCAGGTCTAATGCCGCTCTGAAACGTTGAGTAACCTAATCGGCATGCTACCACCGATCCGTCTTAGGAAGTAGGTAACAGAAGTTACTGAAGCTCAACACATTCTCTCCTAGTGGCTTTGGCAGCCCCAAGAAACTAGGATAGGGAGCGGTGGCCTAATAAGCCACTCTCCTTAAACAAAATTTATTTTGAAAACACAGAGAATAAATAAAACAAGAACCCCCCCAAATGTTGACGACCCCCGCAAACGATATAAGGACCATGATTTAAGGATATGCACCTGGAATGTCCGAACTCTTTACAGAGATGGTGCCTCTTTCCAACTGGCGGATGTCCTCGACAAATACAAGGCTGACATCACCGCCATACAGGAAATGATATGGACGGGACAGGGATACACACGACGAAAGAACTGTGACATCTTTTACAGCTGCCATGCAGAAAGGCACGAATTTGGATGTCGTTTCATAGTCGGCAAGAGACTTCGACACCTGGTCTCGCGGTTTAATCCTGGAAGTGACCGAATAGCCACCATTCGCATCCGGGCGAAATATTTTTACATCACACTGATTTGTGTACACGCCCCGACGGAAGATAAAGACTATGAGATTAAAGATGCATTTTACGAGCGCCTAGAGGAAACATACGACCGCTGCCCTGGCCATGACATTAAAATTGTTCTGGGAGACTTTAATGCGAAAATAGGAAGGGAAGATGTTCTTGGTCCATCGATCGGTAAATTCAGCCTGCATACCGACACGTCAGACAACGGGTTTAGGCTGGTTAGCTTCGCAGCGGGAAGGAACATTTTAGTGAGTGAGACCAGATTCCAGCACAAAGACATCCACAAGGCAACTTGGCTATACCCCGATCAAAACACCAAAAATCAAATTTATCATGTGGTAATTGATGGCAGGCATGCATCTAGTGTCATGGACGTGCGTGTGATCCGTGGTGCTAATATTGGCTCGGATCATTACCTGGTTGCAGCCAAGGTGCGCACAAGATTGAGCAGAGCGAAAATCGCACGTAACCAAACACAAAGAAAGCTGGACATCGCGAAGCTGCAAACCCCAGAGATAGCTACTGCCTACTCCAACCAGCTCTCCCAACTTTTATGACACAACGCCTCTACTTCTGACGTTCCCGATACACAGTGGCAGCATATTGCGCATTCCATGGCAACCGCTGCAACAACCGTGCTAGGATATGAAAAGCGGCGCTCAGACGAATCCTGGTACGATGAAGAATGTCGCATAGCGTCTGAGGAACAGGATGCTGCTTATAGGGCAACGCTACAGCCAATTGTAACCCGTGCTGTTAGGGAACGGTATAAGGAGAAAGCAAAACGGGCGAGACAGCTATTTAGGCGAAAAAACGTCAGATGAAGGAACAGGAGAACGAGGATATAGAGCGATACAGGGATAGAGGTGAGGCCCGAAAATTTTACCAGAAAGTAAGAGCATATGGATACTGTAATGGCCTCCACACCTGTAAGGACAGTGATGGAAATCTGGAGGTAAGCCGAGGTAAGAAGAGCAATATCGCGGCTGAAAAAAGGTGATCCAAGTGTGTGCTCCAACTACCGCGGGATCAGCCTTTTACCCATCGCATATAAGGTCCTGTCGAGTGTGCTATGTGAAAGACTAAAGCCAGTGTTATCCAACCTGATCGGGCCTTATCAGTGTGGCTTTAGACCTGGAAAATCAACAACTGACCAGATTTTCACACTTCGGCAAATCCTGGAAAAGACCCAAGAGAAACAGATCGACACGTACCATCTTTTTGTCGATTATAAAGCTGCCTTCGACAGCCCGATACGGCAGAAATTACTCGAAGCCATGGCTGAGTTTGGTATTCCAGCGAAGCTGATGCGTCTTTGCGGAATGACGCTGACTGACACGAAGTCTTCAGTGAAGATTGACAAGGACCTTACGGAGCCATTCTATACCAGGCGAGGCCTAAAACAAGGCGACGGCCTATCGTGCGATCTCTTCAACATTGTGATGGAGATGATAATGAGAAAAGCTGCAGTAAACACGAGTGGCACTATATTCAACAAAAGCCACATGCTACACGCGTACGCTGATGACGTAGACATCATCGGTCGAAAACTGCGGGATGTGACTGCAGCCTTCTCAGGTATTCAGAAGGAATAAGCGAAAATGGGCCTAACGGTGAACGAGGACAAAACGAAGTTATTAGTTTTAACGAACAAAGAATGTACTCGTTTGGGAAACTGCGTGAACGTTGACAACTATAATTTCGAGGTGGTAGATAATTTTGTCTACTTAGGCTCCGCCATCAACAAAGCAAATAATGTCAGCCTAGAAATCCGGAGAAGAATCCTGCTTGCAAATATATGCTACTACGGACTAAGCAAGGGATTCAATGACAGAGCCCTCTCTCGACGAACAAAACTCCAGCTATACCAGATACTGGTTCTACCTGTCTTAATGTATGGCTCAGAATCCTGGGCTATGACACAAGCGGATCAATCGGTTCTGGCGGTATTCGAGAGAAAAATACTCCGTAAAATATATGGGCCCATCATCGTTAACGGAGAGTATCGGCGTCGTATGAATCATGAGCTGTACACTGACATTGACGTGGTCAAACGCATTAAGGTGCAACGGTTGCGTTGGCTAGGTCATGTTGTACGCATGGACGAAAATGCTCCAGCTAGAAAAGTCTTCGACAATGAACTCGATGGACGGCGCAGAAGAGGGCGACCAAAACTCCGTTGGAAAGACCAGGTTACTGAGAACCTTACAGAACTCGGTGTGACTAACTGGAGAAGAAGCGCAGAAGATCGAGACGCATATAATATTTTTCTACGTGCGGTATATAATCCACTGGGATTGCATAGAAGTACCAGCTAAGTAAGTAAGTAAAGCCGCTCTGATATGGTCCAATTAGTTTTTCTACAATTGGCTTTAGACGCAATTGGTAATAGGTTTATTCCACCATAGTTCTTACATACACTACAATGTCCTTTCTTGCATATGGGAGGTAACACAAAACGTGTTAGGAATAATTTCCTATATGTGTATTATCTTCAGACGCAATTTTTAAACTCAGAGTGACGTTTGTATATGCAATTGTCTTCAGGGATTGTCTTGTAAGTTTGTTCAGAATATAAAGATCTTTTTTGTGTAGAAAAGTGATTTCAGAGAAACTCTGCCATATGGAAAATACATAGAATAGTTTCATTATAAAAAGCGTATCAACAGCCACTATACAGAAAAAATAATATCTTTATAAAAAAAAATATATATATTTAAGTAAACTTTTGTATATTCACAGTTTTTATATAGGAAAGAGTGCCTAAGGGCTCTTCACTTATGCAGAAGTAATTGCCAAACACGATAGTTTTAAAATACTTTATTTTTAAATGCTATATCCAAAAAAACCTTCATGTACGGATACTATTCATTTAGTGTGTATATTTTTCACTTTACAAGCTTTTCCAGCACGATTTCCCATGTGGGTTGATAAAGGCATGGAGTCACCCTATTTCTATATAGCATATTTTATTGTTGGTACTGAAACCTACTTATGCGGAGTTAGTAAGTAATATCCCAAATATGTTCTTATTATAAGTACTTATGTACTCGTAGTATACCATATAATCCTGCTAACCCCTCTCGCTCTCTCTCTACTTTCCTGCAGCTGCAGCTATTTTTGCCAGTATTTATATGGTGTTTTCGTTGCATGGTGTTGCCTTAATAGAAATTCTACGCAACTTTCTTAGTTACACTACCATCGATGAATTGGTTCCGGCCAAGGAACGCTTAAACTACTTAAGATGTTGCATTAAATTGCAACAACGAATTGATGAGTAAGTAAGTAAATAATTGATGCTGTAAATGTGACTCATTTTCGCTCTTTCAGTTATATCGACAGATTAAATTCAATCTATAAACTTGAATTTTTACCTGTTTTCATTATAACCATGTTTGTCAATTGTTTGATTATTTTCCAGGCCAGTATCGTAAGTTTTGAGAAAAGAAAAGAATATTAAAAAAAGTATTTTAATATTTTTATTTTCCAGAGTGACGAGTTCTATTTAGTTGTAAGAGCTTTTTTGTACATATCAGCGACAACGTTGGAAATTGCATTTTGTTGTTATAACTGTCAGTGGTTGACCACAGAAGTAAGTTTCATTATCTAAATATTAAGGTCCTAATATTTATTCCTAAAGGAGTTGGAGCACTTGAGCCCAGATGTAGATGAGAATATGGCTATAGAGAAATTTAAATTTATAAAAATTATTAGTGACATTACTATAAAATTGGTAACCTGCAAAAAATGCTCGAGTCCACTTTTTGTGTTTTTGAGTTATATTAGTACAAAATTACTTTAAATAAATTATATTTTTTTTATAAAACATAGACTATGACTTTGACACACTTTTGCTTCATTTGGGTCCATTTGAGAAAAAAGTGGACTTGAGACCTTTTTGCAAAATACAGACGATATAATATATTTCTATATATTTTTTATTCCACGCAGAGTTCCGAACTACCTTTTGCCTATTACACTAATAGTTGGTACAATGAGAGTAGAGAATTTAAACGTCTAACAAATATGATGATACTGAGATCTAATCGTGAGGTACAGATAACACTTGGTGGATTTACCATACTCTCATTGGAAACCCTAATGACGGTAAGAAAGTTACGTATTATATGAATATTTTTTTAATAATTTGTTACTCTTTATATAGATGATGCAATCCACTGTGTCGTATTTCCTATTGTTGCGTGAAGTTAATGATGTCAACTGAATGGGAATATATTGGAGCACTGTATGAAAGTTAGAGTGTAGAAGCACAAGAATATTAAATCTAAAGTGGTGCAGTTATAAATACAACATGTGTTAGTTTTTACTCTAGGCACTTATTCTTATAATGTTTATGGTAATACACATATGATAATATCCTATCCTATCTCTATTAATATTATATATGTGAATGTTTGTCTGTTTGTGGCTCAAACACGCCCAAACGGCTGAACCGATTTCAATGAAATTTGGAAGGCTTTTAATAAACTTTATGGAAATTACCGTAGGCTATATTTTTTTAATTTTTGACCCTATGGGCGGAGTGGGCGTGGCAAAACTTTTTTTTAGAGCTACGGAGATAAAATTTGATATACAGATAGTACTCGGCAACACGAATATGAATATATGGACGAAATTTTAATTTTGGACTAGTGGGGGGAGGGGGTGTGGCAAAATATATTTTTAGAGCTACAGAGATAAAATTTGATACACAGAGAGTGCTCGGCAACACGAATATGAATATGTGGACGAAATTTTAATTTTGGACTAGTGGGGGGAGGGGGTGTGGCAAAATATATTTTTAGAGCTACGGAGATAAAATTTGATACACAGAGAGTGATCGGTAACATGAATATGAATATGTAGACGACATTTTAATTTTGGATCAGTGGGCGGAGGGGGTGTGGCAAAACTGTATTTTATCCTTAAAAAATAAAATTTGGTACACACAAAGTACTCGACAACAAGAATATGAATATGTAGACAAAATACTAGTTCTGGAACAGTGGGCGGAGGGGGCGTGGCAAAACTGTTTTTTAGTCCTAGAGAGATACAATTAAGTGCACAGATAGTATTCGACAATATTAATATGCAAACGAAATTTTAATTTTGGATCAGTGGGCGTGACCAAACTGTATTTTTGCCCTAGAGTCATCCAGACAGTACACGACATCGCGAATATAAATATGTAGACGACATTATAATTTCGATCAGATGGCGGAGGAAGCGTGATAAAACTGTATTTTAGCCCTAAAGATATAAAATTTGCTACACAGAAAGTAATCAACAATACGAACTTAAATATGCAGACAAACTTAAATTTTAGATCAGTGGGCGGAATAGGATTGACAAAACTGTGTATCAGCCCTAGAGAGATAAAATTTGGTACACAGAATATTAATATGAACACGAAATTTTAATGGATCAGTGAGCGGAATAGGATTGGCAAAACTGTCATTTAGACTCAGAGAGATAAAGTTTGGTACACAGATAGTATTCGACAACACGAATATGAATAAGCAGACGGAATTTTAATTTTGGATCGGTGGGCGGAGTGGGCGTGGAAAAACTGTATGTTAGCCCTAGGGAGATAATATTTGCTACACAGATAGTATTCGATAACACGAATCTTAATATGAAAACGAAATTTTAATTTTGGATTAGTGGGCGTAACTAAATTGTATTTTAGCCTTAGAGAGATAAAGTTTGGTACACAGATAGTATTTGACAACACGAATATGAATATTCAGACGGAATTTTAATTTTGGATCAGTGGGCGAAAGTGGCATGGCAAAACTGTAGTTTAGGCCTAGAAAGGTCAAATTTAATATTATATTCGACAACACGAATATTAATATGGAAATGAAATTTAAATTTTGTATCAATGGCTAAGGGGGCATGGAAAAACTGTATTTTAGTCCCAGAGAAAAAAAATTGCTAAACAAATAGTATTCAACAACACGAACATAAATATGCAGACGAAATTTAAATTTTCGACTAAAGGGTAGAGGGGGCGTGACCAAACAGTATTTTAGCCCCAAAGGGATACAATTTGCTACACAGATAGAACTCGGCACTACAGGTTAAAATTTGCAGACAAAATTGTTATTACCAATCAGTGGCCGAAAAGGGCGTGGCAAAACTGTATTTAAGACCTAGAGCGATGATCTACATATGTAAATGGTGATTTTTTAACCCTCGAAGTGGCACATGGTTCTGGCCAGACATATTTCATTTTCATGCTTCAATTTAGCATCCTTCTATTTTAGGTACATGGCTGTAATTTCAGGTAATCTCCCAAAATATTGTTGGCTTTCGATGTATAAATAAATAATTGAAAAAAAGTCCTTGGAACAGGACAAAAAAGCCAAATAAAAAAATCTTCACCTTATTTTTGGTACATGGGGTCTGGCCAGACCCCTATGCATTTTGTATGAACGCATAGGCAAAGCACATGGCACGAGTTGGAAATTTGTATTTACTTTATTCTTTTATGCTTCTTTCTTTCTTCTGATTTTGTTTGTGAGTTAGTTATTCATTGAACGTTGAACAGTGAAGAAGTAATCTAGTTTTTGTGCGGTAATTTTGACTTGTGAATAATTTTACGTAGGTAGATTTGTTGCGTTGTTAGTATATTATGGCTGATGAACTGGAATTTATTTATAATACACGCTTGCGTAGCGCGAATTTGCAACCCCAATTGTCAGACGCATTAGAGCGTGATTTTCACAGTCAGGTAGAAGCTGATGAAAATTATGATGTTTTTGAAAACGATGGTGACGACACTGCTGATTAAGTGCCAGAAGATGATGCATCAGACATAGAAAATGATTTGGAAATTGAACCTAACGAACTTTATAATAGTGATGAAGACGTAGATGAAGAAGAAGAAAGTGGAAATGATGCTAAAGCAGCAAATGAAGTCGACTCTGGCTGTTTTTATGGTAAAGACGGTACTAAATGGAACGAAACTGAACCCCCTGCATCTCGTTTGCGCCAGCATAATATCATGCGTTTTCAATCTGGAACAAAAACAAGGCTCACCAATCCAGTTGAGGTATTCAAGCAATTTTTCTCAACCAATATTACGTTTGTCATCATTAGTGAAACAAATCGGCATGGGCGAGAATCAATTAGAAAATGGAATGAAGAACAACCAGAGTCTACCCAAAGAAAATGGATTGATTTGACAAGCTCTGAGCTAGATGCATTCATTGGGATTTTGTTGGCTTCTTGTCTCAGCCATAATAATATGCAAGACTCCAGTATATTGTGGCGTTCTGATTCGCTGCCCATATTCCGTGCGGCTATGTCGCACAAACGATTCATTACTTTGTCCAAATATATTCGTTTCGATAATAGTCGTACGCGGGCATTTCGACAGCAAACAGATATAACAGCTCCTATCCGGGACCTTTGGAATTTTCTCAATGAAAATCTGCTAAATTATTATGAACCTTATGAAAATATCACCATCGATGAGCAGTTGTTTCCGTATCGTGGGCGTACAAAGTTCACCCAATATATCCCATCGAAACCTTCAAGGTATGGGATCAAAGTTTGGTGGGCATGCGATGCTAAGACTAAATTTCCATTGAAAGAAAACTATACACTGGAAAGGAAGGAGACAATCGGGAGATTAATTAAGGTGAAAACGTTCTAATGTATTTGGCAAATTGTTACGCAAACTGCGGCAGAACAATTATTTCTGATAATTTTTTCACCTCATTGAACGGCGCTAAACGACTGGCTGCTATGGGACTGACATTTGTTGGCACCATTCGAGCAAAGAAAAGATGTCTTCCCAAGGAAGTTATGAAGAGCACCAGACGACCAATTCTTTCAAGTGTGTTTGGTTTTCATGAAAATCTTGTTGCACTTTGCAGCTACGTGCCCAAAACAAATAATACCATGTCCAGACTACAGTCATTTTTCGTAATTCGCGCTCTCATTCGTAATTCAACCCCTAATTACATGGCGAATTACGTAATTCCCCATACAAAATTTTGAGAGCGAATTACCTTCTTTGAATGTAATTCATTTCGAATTACCTTCTGAATTATGATAAAATCGTTGCCATCTCTAATTTTATCGGAATATGTCGAAACAGCTGTCAAAATGAAAATTAAAATGTAAACAACAAACACAAAGATAAAGGCAAAGTGAAACAAATTTGATTAATTTTTTGATATTCGACCTTTCCTTTAATATTTTCCTTTTTAATTAAGCTAGAGATCGGGGTTTCACGAATTATTAGTACAAATTTAAAAAACCACGAGTTGCATACAAGCAAAGCAAAGTAAACAAACAAAAGCAACTGTCAAATCGAATTAAGTACGTGTAATGTGGACAGGGTAATTCGTGTAAGTAATTCAAAGAGCGAATTAGGTAATTCGAGACGTAGTGTGGACAGGGTATAAGGCAGTCAATTTAATTTCAACCGTGCATTACACGAAGTATGTTAAAGGCGTAGCCATGAAACCGGAAGCAATTTTATTTTACAATTCTACTAAAGCCGGAGTCAATACGATGGATCAAATGCTAACTCATTACACAGCAAAACGGTCAACCAGACGTTGGACATACGCATTTTTCTGCAACATGATTGATGCAAGTTACATTATATGTAAGCTAAATGATGAAAATACAAGAAAAGAAAGAAGACGCATATTTTTATATAAACTTGCAAAGCAATTGGTACTGGCCAACGTTGAAAATCGCACCAATAATCCGCACATTGTGGCTCAACCAACAACTCGTATAGCATTTGAAGCGTACTTTGGGAGACCTCTCAATATAGCAAACCTTAATGTGGCTTCACGCAGTGGTCCAGACACATTAGCTGCTAAAAAAAAGATTGCAGAATTTGCCTGCAGCAAGGTGAAAAAATACGCCGTAAGACACGCTTTTTTTTGCTGCAAATGCAACAATCCTGTTTGCCAGCAACATTCAAAAGTAGATTATTTATGTTTTTGTTGCCTTCCGCAAAATTCTGAATAAAAAAATCAATGTATTCTTCATAATAATTTTCTATTTTGTCATAAACATTTATTACTTTACCCATAATAAAGAGAAATATATATTGAACAAAAAAATTGCTGCCCTTTTCATTCCAAAGATTCCAGGTCTATTTTTTCTTCCTCAGGTAGCTAATAACATAGTAAAAAGAAATAGAAACACAAAATATAACAAATATTTTCCTATCTTAGTAAAAAATTTAACGGCAAACAGCCCTTATTTCCATACAAATGCATGTAAATGTATGGGGGTCTGGTCAGACACCATGTGCTAGAACTAAGGGCTCAAAATATGTGCCTGGTTAGGAAAGTTTAAAAAAAACACATAAAATTCAGAAAAATGCATGAAATCTTTATTTGAATCGATAGTACGGTCCGTATAATTTAATGTTTGAAGATTTTTTCATGCAAATGTTGACCGTGACTGCGCCTCAAATGGTCCATCCGCCTAGTCCAATTTTGGCATACTCTTTCCAACATTTCGGCCGGTATCTCATGAATAAATGCTTCAAGGTTGTCTTCCAATGCGTCAATTGAAGCGGGCATGTGCTTTAGCATAGCCCCACAAAAAATAGTCTTAAGGCGTTGAATCGCACAATCTAGGCGGCCAATTGACCGGTCCCGAACGTGAAATAAAATGTTCACCGAACTCGCAATAAGTCCATTGTTAAGCGTGCTGTGTGGCATGTGGCACCGTCTTGTTGAAGCCACATGTCATGCAAGTCAAGCTCGTGTATTTTGGGTAAAAAAAAGTTGATTATCATCTCACGGTAGCGCTCACCATTCACAGTTACGTTACGATTCGCATCATCTTTGAAGAAGTACGGTCCAATGATGCCACCAGCCTATAAACCGCACCAAACTGTGACTTTTTCTGGATGCATTGGTAGCTCTTGCAATGCTTCTGACTGATCTTCATTCCAAAATCGACAATTCTGCTTATTAACTTACCCATTGAGCCAAAAATTAGCTTTGTCGCTGAATACAATTTTTCGCGCGATGAACTTTCTTAACTGAGCACGCATTTTGATAATAAAATTCCATAATTTGCAAGCGATCTTTGTCAGTGAAACAAAACACGAAACGTGCGTCAGCTGTTTAAACCAGTGTTGCCAAAAAGATAATTGCTAAAAAAAATCACCTTTTATATAAAAGGCTTAGGTGAATGACTGATCACTCCCCCAGCCCAAACGGCTAAAGCTAGAACCTTGAAATTTGGAATGTAAATTCTTTTTACGACGCCGGCGCGCACTACGTGGCACGGATTTTTGAAAATTCGAACTACAAGGGGGTAAAATGGGCGTGGCACTGCCCCATACAACTCGAATTTTGAAATGGCTGTATCTTTTGAACTATTATAGGTACGAAGTCAAGATTTGGTACGTATATCAGTCGTATAAGAAAAATACTTTGTTTGTAGAAAGTGGGCAATGCCACGCCCCTTATTTGAAAATCGTTATATGGGTTAAATAAGTAAACCAATTGCGATTATATTATATATAGCCTCTATCATAGGCTATATGAATATATAATTAGACAATGGGGCGTGGCACCGCCCACACAAACCGAAATTTCAATCGGACATATCTCACGAGCCATTAGAGTTATGAATATGAGATTTGCTTTATATGTAACTGGTACAAGGAGGATTGAGTCTCGCTGGGCAATGGGCGGTGCCATGCCCCTTCTGAAAAAATTATTATCTCGGCGAAATAAATGGACCGATAGCAATAAAATTTCCAACGTGTAGTACTATCCGTAGGGCTTCTACCATAGGCTACATGAAAACATAATTAGTCAAAGGGGTGTGGTAGCGCCCACACAAACCAAAACATCAAACGTTCACGAGCCATGTAAGGTATGAAGATGAGATTTCCTACATATGTACATTGTACATGGGGGATTACCTCTCCTGAGAAATGGGCGGTGCCACGCCCCTTTTGGAAAAATTCTTATGTCGGTCATATTATTAGAACGATTGTAATAACATTTTCAAAAATTATAATTCAAATTGCTTGACTCACCCAATTGGTCAAGCAATTTGAATTATAGGTCATGAAATCGTCAGAATGGATTTTTTAAAATTCGTACTTTTAGGTGTAAAAATTACCAAAAAGAGATAAAAGTTGTACCATCATCCACACCTCGCCTGAATGACGAATGGCAACTTTTATATTTTATATTTTCCTCACATCACGCCTAAATGATAAATAGGTTGACCTAAAATAGCAACAGAAAAGATTAATGGGGTTTTGTTGGTAGTAAATTGTACATTAAAAATCCAGTTGAATCAAAATCCTAGCTTATCCTTTTTGTAAGATAAAAGGATTTTTGATTTGTATCTCCGCGTTTTGCTTTTTTAGAAGTGACGTTCTTTGCCCCATGATTCCGCCATCAAATCATAGAGAAAACCGGCAAAAAAAATATTATTTTTAAAAATTCAAAAGTTTATTTTTTCTAATAAAGCTTATAATTGTATTGAAAACATCAATTTGGACAGAAGCATCTTAAAGCTGAACTCCGTACGCTTCCAATGAGATATAACACGATATATTATCTCTATGATTTGATGGCGGAATCAGAGGGCAAAGAACGTCACTTCTAAAAAAAAGCGCAAAACGGAGATACAAAACAAAAAATCCTTTTATCTTATAAAAAGGATAAGCTAGGATTTTGATTCAAGTGGATTTTTAATGTACAATTGACCCCCAACAAAACCGCATTTACCGTTTTTGTTGCCATTTTAGGTCAACCCATTCGTCATTCAGGCGAGATGTGTAGGATCAACATTTTAGAAAATATCTGTATAGCTTACGTAAATTTCCATCGTTTTTCTTTTTCTGCATTATTTGTCAGAAATACGATATACGGTTTACCTCTTTTCCCTTAGACATACTGACGCCGTATTATTATATTTCTTATACAGTTGTCCTTGATGAGAGACAGCCTTATAGCTTCTCATATATTGTAAGCACCTAAAGCAAATTTCCTAAGTATTTCATATACCATAAAAAAACATTAATATAAAAAAACAAAAAAATACTAAACTTAAAGTTTTGTTGGTTACAATAAATGAAAACGTGTATTCAATGTTATGATGTACAATGTTTATAAACACTTTTGGGAAAAATACACCAAAAAACAAAACCGCAACTGGATTATTTGTGGTTACACAAAACTAGTCCGGTACAAAAACACAGCCGGTCAAACAGACTTTTACAAAGCTTTGTCCTTATAATTTTTTTCTTCTTATGAATGGATTGCATAGGAATAGATCCTTTCGCCTTAAGCCAACTCTCAAACGCCACACAATAAAATCTGGTCACTTTTACATTACAATGCCAATACATTTCAATGGCAGGAGATACTGGAGCAAACAACAGTTATATACAGACCAGATTTCAATGGCAGGAGATACTAGAGCCAACAACAGTTATATACAGATTTTTCAATATGATATCAAATCTAAATTAGGAAAACTGAATGTGATATTGAAATAGCCATCATAAACTTTTCGATCTTAAATGTGTGAATATTATTTATAACTATGTTTTGTTGTGATACAATAACCAAACCAAAACCAAAACTTTTTCATATCTACTCTCACAGTGCATAGGGTAAAAAGTATAAAAAGCACCAGTGCAACAAAAGGATACGACAGATAGAATCCAATAGTCAAAGTAGTCAAAAGTGTCAATCATATCCTTTTTGGCCATGGATAAAATTCTATTACGTACTAGTATTAAAAATCAACAAATTCTAAAACCTTTATATATTTTTTCCATTTTGTCCGGTTGTAATATGAGTGGCGAACTTAAACGAAGGGATCCTTTAAAAATGTTTGTATTGTCAAAAAGATGAATGTGAATACAATTAAGATGTAAATTTCCAATTTTAGTATCACTTTAATGGTAGCCCTCTTGTCGCTTGTGAGTTTGGTCGCCCAATACAATTTCATATGGGTACATCGCCATAAATCTTTGTTATTCTATACAGATGTAAGTAACAATAACACAGCACAACACATGATTTTGGGACTTAATTCTGAGAACTGAACGTGAAAGTAGCCTCTAATAGAAGAAGTTCTGCATCATTCGTTTTGTCAAGTTACATGGCATAATAATTTAATAACGATTTAAAGTTAGTGAGTATCATATAGGGGAATTTGTCAGGTTGTTGGCTCTTTTGTTTGACATAACTCGAGAACCACTAGCCCGTTTTAACTGAAACAAATACTTACTAACTTCAAATCGATATTAAGTTATTATGGCATGTAACTTGACAAAACGAATGATGCAGAACTTCTTCTTTTTTTGGCTACTTTCACGAGCAGATCTCAGAATTGAGTCCTAAATCAATAAGCTAAAAAATGTTGTACTGTGTAATACAGCCAAGAAGATTGGACGATTGGATTGTGCGCGTATTAATTTTTTTTGTGTTTTAGGCTATATGTACTTCGCTTCAAGGTGTCGTTTCGCTTACGAAATTTTTACATTTGGTTTTGATGCATTCACAGATGTTCAACATGTTGCAAAAGGTACAAAATTCAGATATTCTGCGTGATTTGGTATTATATGAATTGGGTAAGTATGTAGTGGGATTTTTCCAGAAAAAATAATTTTTATTTTCACTCAAATACGTTTTTTTTACTAAGTTTTGATTGGTTCAAATAGCTAAAAAACACAACTCTCAAATAATTTTGTATTTTTTTTTTAAATTTCTAAGATATTTGTTTTAATAACGAATATTTAATTTTCGTTAACACTTTATTTTTTATTGAAATTAAAACAAACTTAATGTAACTTTTCAAAATTTCAATAAAAAAATTGTTTAAAAAGAAACTTAATCTCACCTTTAAATGTTTTGTTCACAAGTTTTTCTAAAATCAAAAAATTTTACAAAAAATTTAAAAATTATATTGTTTTAAAAAAAATTAATTTATGTTAGCACTTTATTTTTTTTTTGCAATTACAATAAAAATAAAATAACCCATAAATGAATTTTAATGAATAAAAAATATTCTAAAAAAAATCTTATATTTCCCTAAAAAAATTTTTGTTAACTAATTTTTCTAAAATTAAAAAGTTAAAAAAACCAGTAAGAAAGTTTCTGTCGGGCAACCCGACTTAAGTATACCTTCACCCTCAGCAAAACATAAAATTTTCTATCTGATATCTATATATATAAAAATGGTGGCAAAAATGTATAGTAATTCATCAATTGAGAACGGCTAGACCGATTTTGCTGAAATTTTTTTTCAGTTGTTCGTAATTGCCAGGAGAAGGTTTATGTAAAAGAAAATTTTGGGAAATTCCTCCGGAAAAGCCGGAAAATTCGAAAAACCGAAAATTGCTTTTTTGTATGAAAATGTTTTTTCGAATGATAAAATAAAAAAAATTTGTTGGAAAATTCGGAAAATTCCGGAAAAATTCGAAAATTTTAATACTATATTTCGACGAAATTTTTCTTTTTGACGGACGATTTGATAGTTTTGAACGATGTAACTTGCGAAAAATTTCGGATAATTATTCCGAAACGACTTTCCGAATGGAAAAATACATAGATTCTCGGTGGAAAACTCGAAAAATTCCCAAAAAATCCGAAAATTTTAATTTTTTCAGCAAAATTTTTCAGTTCATCGCCTGATTTGATTCAATCGAAAATTAAATTTTTGTAGGTTTTCGAATGGAAAAATAGAAAATTTTAGTTAAAAATTATGGAAAATGCCAAAATAAAATGTATTTTTTTTTTCGAAAAAATTTTGCATCTTATCGTATGTTTTGGTAATTTTGGGCGATGTAAATGTGAACAATTTCGAACAATTATGACTTTTCGAATGGAAAAATTGAAAAATTCTTGGTGGAAAACTCGGAAAATTCCAGAAAAAAGTCGAAAGATTTGGATGCCTTCGACGAAATTTTCCATTGTACCGCTTGATTTGATGATTTTAGACGACGTAAAGCTGCAAAATTCGTTGTGTTGCTGAAAAATTTCGGATTATTGTGAAATATCTATATTTATAAAAATGGTGACAAAAATGTATAGTAATTTATCAAGAGAGAACGTTGGCCTAGTTTGATTTATTTATTTTTTTCAATATTGGCAGGAATTTATTATGCCACAAAATTTTGGGAAAATCTTTAGGAAATGCCGGGAAATTTGAGCGCAATTGTTACGAAATGGCAAAAGGGCGAAAAAATTGTTTTTTTATCGACGGAATTTTGCAGTTTTCGCATGATTTGATGATTTTGATGTTGGTTGGAAAATTTAACACTATAAATAATATCTATATATATAAATTGAGAGCGGCTGGACCGATTTTGCTGAATTTCAGTTGTTTCGCAATTGCCAGGAGAAGGTTTATGTGAGAGAAATTTTTGGGAAAATCCTCCCGAAAAACTGGGAAATTGGAATAACCGAAAATTGCTTTTTTGTGTGGAATTTTGTGTGCAATAAGTGCGAATGACTTTTCAAATGGAAAAATAGAAAAATTTTGTTGGAAAATTCCGTAAAAATTCGAAAAATTTTAAAATTTTATTCGACGAAATTTAGCTTTTTGTCGTATGATTTGATAGTTTTGGATGACGTAACTGCGACAAATTTTAGATAATTATTCAGACATGACTTTCCGAATGGAAAAATAGACAAATTCTTGGTGGAAAACTCGAAAAATTTGGATTTTTCGAATAGGACATGATTGTTTTTAGGGAGAGTTATTTACTAGACTAATGCCTCCTGTTAGACAATCAAAATTTAGACGACGTACGCGTCGTGCTATAATTAGTCAGAACGTCCGTAATAATCAAACGCAAAAGGAACGTGCCAAAAAAATGAATGGAAACGTGCCCATATTGCACAGTTTCACGCTGCACAATCACTACAACAAATTCGACAAAATGTTACTAGAAGAAGACCAGTCGTAAATATAGACTTGAATTGCGCTGCTTTTGAATACGATTCCACAATCGCCTACAAAGATCTTCGCTGCGTTGATATCGGTTCATTGTCTGTTGTTACAATCGGAAACTCCCGCATAATGCTGCTACTCATTTCGAGGTGAGATCCCAATCTATTTTAAGATGAGATGCCAACTGTATCCATTTTGCGATCGAACATTTTTGTAAGGAGATAACTGCATTTAAAGTTGTTCATGTGAATATCGACGGCTTCACAGCTATTGCAGGATGAGAATGTGGAATCACACGATATTGTTCTCATGCGTCGGGAGACTCATCGGTCATATGATGCACTTTAATACCCGTTGATGTTCTGCCGTGGAGAGGGTGAATATCACCACAGTTTAAAGATGGTCAATACAACGACAGGTTCGTTTACAAGTCATCAGGAAAAGAAACGAATAAAAAGGTTAGCTCAAATAATTTTTATGCGTATGCGCACTATCTGCTGCCACTTTGTTGAAAGGCAGTCGAACTGCACACTCCGCTTTGAAGTTGCCGATGAATCTTCTCACAGTTGACAAGCCATTGGGCACAATATCCAGAAGTTCGGCGACAGCAAAATTGTTGCGAGAATGCAAAATCATCATTTGGGATGATTGCACGATAGCGCATCAACGAGCTTTGGAGGCAGTTGACCGAAAGATGAAGGATTTATGAGGTGATTCAAAACGATTTGGTGGGGCTATAATATTTCTGTCGGAAGATTTTCGCCAAACGCCTCCCGCCATCCCAAATTCTACTGCTGCTGATGAAATTAATGTCTTTGTGGCGGAATGACAAGGAGTTAAAATTAACTACGAACATGAGAGTTACGTTGCAAAACGACCCGCTACTGCATTTTCAAAATATCTACTGTCGCTTTGTAATGGCCAAATTCCTGTTGATGTTTCAACTGGATTGGTGATGTTCCAGTAAAGGAGAGGAATACCTTATCCCTCGAATTTGTATTATTCCAACCGATTTTCCCTTCCAATTCTAACGAATTCAATTGGCTTTTGCGATGACAATCAATAAATCGCAAGGCCAATCATTGGAAGTTTGTGGGATCAACCTCGAATTTCTCAGTTTTTCGCGTGTTGGCAAACTGTCTTCATTGTTTGTTTTAGCGCCGGAAAACAAATCGAAAACATTGTTTATAAGACCGCTCTTCACTGATTTCGATTAAAATCAAATAAGTCACATTTAAATTTGAACTATATCTGTTTTAATATTACTCTGGAGCTTATATGAAGGCCTTAACTTGGAGCGAGACGTAGTTCGCCGAGTCAGAAGTTGTATGGCAGAACAACGTTTGCCGGGTCAGCTAGTAAATACTAAATGTCTAAACTAAACTCTAAAGTATTTCGCCCACTTTAGACATCGAGTACATTTGTATGGGAAGTATCTGATGGTACGTGGCTAAGCTTCCAGTTCTTTCTCCAAAACATATTACCAAATACAGAATTTGGGTACGATGACGTTGAATTTATTAATTTTATTACTCCATCTCTAAACTGGGCGGAAAGATACATTTGTATGGGAGGTACCAGAAGGGGCGTGGCTAGACTTCCAAGTTTTTTCTCCAAAAAACTTTATCCTGTTATAGCTTTACTAAATACAGAATTTGGGTACGATCATGTTGGGCGTATTGATATTATTACTCGATTTCTAAAGTGGGCGGAATGGTGTATTTGTATGGGAGGTACCAGAAGCGGCGGAGCCCATTTGCAAAATTGGGCAAAATTTCAAAAAATTTAGTTGCGTCTTTCAAAAGTTATTGTGCGCACCAGCCGGACAACCAGACAGACATACAGACAGACGCAATTGGCTCAAATGATTTAAAAAGTCATGAATCGACTTTGGTTCAAAGAAACCAAGGGTCTAGAGTGACTCCTTCTACGTGTTACACTTTTGGGTGGTATCAAATGATATATAACCTCCTACCCGTAGGGTTAGGGTAAAAAATTAAAAAAAATTATGTTTTCAAAAAAATTACATAAAATAATTTTGTTTAAAAAAAAATTTATTCCAGTAACGAAAATTTATTTTTAACACTATATTTTTATACCCTCACCTTACGGATAGGAGAGTACACATCATTTGATACGACCCAAAGGTGTAACGCTTAAAAGGAGTCACTTTAGACCCTAGGTTTCTTTGAACCAAATTCGATTCAAGACTTTTAAGCCGTCTGTCTGTACGGCTGGTACGCACGCAACCAAATGTTTTAAAATTTTGCACGAGTAAATATTTCCCCAAAACTGCTTAAGGTGTTGCAAATTGGCTACATAGCCCCACCCCTTCTGGTACTTCCCATACAAATACATCTTTCCGCCCACTTTAGAAATCAAGTAACAATATCAATACACTTAAGAGGATCGTACCCAAATTCTACACTAAGTAAAGCTTACTTACTTAAGTGGCCAATTACAATTTACGAAACGTAGTTCATAAATTTGAGGCCTGAAGTAATAAAGAATTCCACACGCTTCGGTCTTCTGCGTGTGTTCTCCAGTTAGTCCTACCAGATGATGGCACATCGCCTACCACTTGGTCCTTCCAACGGAGTTTGGGTCTCCCTGCTCTGCGCCGTCCTTCAGGTTCACCTTCAAACACCTTTCTCGCTGGAGCATTTACATCCATCCTGGCAACATGTCCCAGCCATCGAAGTCGTTGGATTCTGACTCTTTTAGCTACGTCGATGTCGTGGTAAAGCTCATACAGCTCATACAACCAAACACTAAGTAAAGCTATAACAGGATAAAGTTCTGGAAAAAAAAATTGGAAGTCTAGCCAAGTCTAGCCCCTTCTTGTACCTCCCGTACAAATTTACCTTTCCACCCAATTTAGAGATGGAGTAGTAATATCAATACAGACGACACGATCGTGCATAAATTCTGTATTTTGTTAAGTTATAACAGGATAAAGATTTGGAGAAAAAATTGGAAGTGTAGACACGCCCCTTCTGGTACCTCCCATCCAAATGTATCATTCCGCCCACTTTAGAGATGGAGTAATAATATAAATATAATAGAAAATTGTATGTTTTACTGAGGGTGAGGGTATATATAAGCCGACTTTAACTATCTTACTTGTCTTTAATACAGTTAAGCATTTTTTCTTTTTTGAAATTTGATTAAAATTATATAAAATTTTTTTTACAGACTTTTTAACAAAATATTTAAGTTTTTTTTTATAAAATAGTTGATTTTGTCAAAAAATAGTAAAATGTTTTGATTTTGTTATTGCAGATCTTTTAAACAAGCACAAAATATTGTCGGATATCGAAGAAATTCTTAACAAATCTTGGATAGATATAAAAACACAATTGAATTTCTTTTTTATAGCCGATTTTGGCATCTGCAGTTGGTATTTGTCCTTTGGCATAATTGTCGATGTTTACAAGACCTACATAAATCCACAAAAATTTGAACTGATTTATCGTAAGTACAAAAATCTGAATATCTTTTGTTAAAAAGAATACATAAAATGCTAAACAATGGGCAATTTTCTTATAATAGAAATTTTTATAATTTCACAATACAACATATGAATTTGGGACTCAATTCTGAGAATCGCAAGTGAAAGTAGCGCCAAATATAAGAACTTCTGCATCATTCATTTCGTCAAGTTGGCTGCATTAATAATTTAATGGCCATCACGTTTTTAGTCTTATAAAGGCAACAAACACTCACTGCTCTTATCACAAAACGAGGTCATAAACTGAGCTCATGTCCTTAAATCTGTACGTTAACTGTAAAAAATTCGCATTTTAAAAATATAAAAATCCACCTTGTGCAATTATATTATTATATTATGGCCATTATATTATTAATGCAACCAACTTGACAAAACGTATGATGCAGAAGTTCTTAATTTTGGGGCTACTTTCTCGTGCTATTCTCATAGTTGAGTCCCAAAACCAATGACCTGAAAAATATTGTACTCTATTGTTTATGACACTGTAGTAAATCTCATATATTACTTTTCAAAATTTTTCTTATTTACTTTTCCCCATCTCTTAAAGCATTTCCCGCCCGTTTTCCCATGTGGCATGACCATGGTATGCAATTTCCCTATTTCTATATAGAATATATGATTGTTACAGCAGAAATATACTTGTGTGGAGTTTGTAAGCTGCTAGATACGAGTATATACGAAAAACAGAAACTAATATCACTCTTTTAAAAGC
This sequence comes from Muscina levida, assembly GCA_964034835.1. Lineage (NCBI taxonomy): Eukaryota > Metazoa > Arthropoda > Insecta > Diptera > Muscidae > Muscina > Muscina levida. The sequence goes on along the minus strand of OZ035883.1, from coordinate 44,273,694 downwards.
TGCTGTACTTTTCACTGGTATATTTGTTGTTCTTACCGTACATGGGTTAGCCTTAATGAAAATCTTACGTAAACTTATATCCTTTACTACTAATGATGATTGTGTCTCAACAAAGGAACGTCTAGCATATTATAAATCGTGTATAGTATTACATCAGAGAATTTATAGGTATGTGTTGGCACTTGGTGTGTTGTATTAGAAAAAATAATCTATGTACTACATTCTCATGTCATTTTAGGTATTGTGAAGACCTTAACTCTATCTATAGAATTGAAAGTGTTCCTTATTTCATGGTAATGATGTTAGTCAATTGTTTGATTATATTTCAGGTCAGCTTGGCAAAGGTATGGTTTATATAATTATAGTTTTTTTATAGATAACAAAAATCATCGTTGTGTTTGTGTTTATTCGGTCTGTTTGTATGAACATTGACTTTGGAATTTATCTCAAGCTCAAGACCAATTGTTTTGAAAGAAGTTAGCAGAATGATATTCTCATAATGCCAGGCAGTCTGTACAGCTGTTTCGTACAGTTGGTTGCGAAACCAACAACAAAACATGTTGTTTGAAAGCCGACGGCTTTTTCAACATAAACAATCAAAACAAGAAAGAAGTTAAGCAAATGGTTTCTCATAGTGAATGGTTGTGAAGTTTTTCGAGTCTATGCACTCAAGAAAGAATTCTCATTTTGTTGTTAATTCTGGTGCATAAGACTTGATAAACATTTTGCAATCATTATACCAAAGTCTGCTGATGAGGATCCGTGGCTGGATCCGAAACAGCTGTACAGACTGCCTGGCATTATGAGAATATCATTCTGCTAACTTCTTTCAAAACAATTGGTCTTGAGCTTGAGATAAATTCCAAAGTCAATGATAACAAAAATCTTTTAAATTGTTGCATTTTTTTTTTTGCTTCAGAGTGCTGATGTAGATTTGATCCTTAGAGCTTTCTTATATCTGTCGGCAGCAATATTTGAGGTGGCCATTTTTTGTTTTAACGGCCAACGTTTGACAACAGAGGTAAGTGTTCTGTAAGTGACTAGTTTTATTTATTAATTAGTTTCATCCAGAACCTATAAAAACTAATTTCTAAAAAACGATAATTTTAAGCTACAGGTAATGTTTTCTTACAAAATGTTAACTATGAAATCGTTTTTTTTTGTAAAATGGTTGTCAAAACCGGTTTTGTGAAAATTTCGGTTTAGCATGGGTACCTCCCATACACTGAAAAGAAGTAAGAAAAGAATAAAACGGACTTCCCAAAATGTTGCCGACCACCGCAAACAAATTAAGGACCATAATTGGAGGATATACACCTGGAATGTTAGAACACTGTATAGACCAGGTGTCTTCATCTAACTGGCGGAAGTCCTTGAAGAATACAAGGCTGACTTAACCACTATACAGGAAATCCGGTGGACGGGACACAGGTGCTTTTGCAGGAAGATGTGCGACATCTACTATAGTGGCCATGCGGACAAGCACGAGTTTGGAGTTGGTTTTATGGTTGGAAAGAGACTGCGACACCTAGTCTCAAGGTTCAACCCGGTGTGTGAACGAATAGCCACCATAAGAGACAAAACACTTATGGCCCATGCTCCGACAGCAGAGAAAAGCGATGAGGACAAAGGCGAGTTATACGAGAGCCTAGAAAATGTATATGACCGACAGCGTTCATTGACCGTGGCCCAAGCCATGACATCAAAATTGTACTAGGTGATTTTAATGCTTTAATATCCCTGACAGCATTTGAACCTACCATCGGAAAATGGTAGGAACAATGGCATGACACTGATTGATTTCTCTGTTAGCAGCATTAGATTTGACCATAGAAATATTCAACATGGCAACATGGTTATCTCCAGATCAATCGGCGAGAAATCAGATTGATCACATGGTAGTCGATGGAAGGCACGCATCGACAGTTCTGGACGTACGAGTGATCAGGTTACCGCAGTTAAGGTACGCACAAGGCTAAGCATGGCGACAAACGTACGTAACTAGGCTCAGCAAAAGCTGGATATCAGCAACGAAAGCAGACCACAGAGGTAGCGGACGCCTACTCCAACCACCTAACTCAACTAAATGCGCGCAATTTTTTTAAAAATATTTTTTTTTTTTTTTGGTATATCCCGGAAATTCAAATGGCTCTAACTCGGTCCAGAACCGTAGGAACCTAAAAATAACATCGTTGGATTCGTCTCGAAAATATCTTTCTTTTGAGTACCCGCACCTAAGGGGTCATCATAGAACCGTAAGCGGCCCCTTTTTTGACCCCCCCGGGCCCCATGGGCCTGAGCGCCAACTTTGACCTACCATTCCGATGTTTGGGGAACAAGACGAAGACAATGGCATATTTTTTTTTAATCGGGCTCCCTCCCCATATTCTACACTTCAGCCATAAATTTTTAATATTCGAAATTAAAAATAAAAAAGGTTAAACCAAAAACGTCCGTCTCAATTCGCACTGGTTTGTGTTTTTGTAAAAGAAGAAAACATTTACTTCTATTTTTGTCACATAGCTTCAGCCTTTTTATTTGCTAATATTATAGGACCATCAGTTCATATGATTTCGCCTTATAATACACAAAAAAAGGAAGTTTTAAAAAAATCTAAAACCTGTCACGTATGTGACTATGGAATTGCCCATATGTATGTAGGACTATAAGGGTGAATTCGGTAATTTGTATGGAAGGTACCAGAAGGGGTGTGTCAAATAGTAAGGTATTTTAGTCTCCTATAAATTAACCGACCAATTTTCATTACCCTCCAAGTGTCCCTTTGGAAGTTATGGGAGAAATATTAATTTTCCAAAAATATGTCATTTTGTTTGGGAGATACCAGAAGGCGTGAACCGATATAAATAGTCCATATTCATTCCTGAGTCCAATTTTATAGGCGAAACATCTTATCCAAAATTGTACTGAATTTAATGTACTTCAAAAATGATATTTATGTACAACTATGAGGGTCAATAGGTCATTTGTATGGTAAGTACCAGAAGGGGCTTGGCAAAGGTTTCGGTTTTCTTAGAGTTTGTCTACTTTTGCAAGTTAAATAAACTGACTAAATTCAAATATCCTCCGGTCGTTCGTTTGGAAGTTATGAAAAAAATTTTAATTATCCAAAAATAGGCAATTTTGTGTGGGAGGTACCAGAAGGGGTGGAGCTATTCTACCCATTTTCAAAATATTAATACTGGTAAATTAGTATACCGATCCTTTAAGGTTTACTCGAGTTATCCTGCTCACCAGCCCCCTGCCAGCCAGCCAGACAGACGGACATAGACATAGCGACTTACATATACCCTCACCCACAGTAAAACAAAAAATTGTCAATTATATTAATATTATTACTCGATTTCTAAAGTGGGCAGAGTGGTACATTTGTAGTTATGTATCCAAAACTTTATCCTGCTTGAACTTTACTAAATACAGAATTTGGGCTCGATCGCGTTTGGTATATTAATAATATTAATCGATTTCTAAAGAGGGCGGTACCAGATGGGGCGTGGTTGGACTTTCAGTTTTTTTTTCTCAAAAACATTATCCTGCTATAGCTTTACTAAATACAGAATTTGGGTACGATCCCGTTGGGTGTATTGATATTATTACTCGATTTCTAAAGTGGGCAGAATGATGTATTTTTATGGAAGGTACCAGAAGGGGCGGGGCCATGTAGCCCATTTGCAATACCGTAAGTAGTTTTGGGGAAATAGTTATGAACCGATATTGGTTCAAAGCAACCTAAAGTCTAAAGTGACTTCTTTTATGTGTTTCACTTTTGGGTCATATCAAATGATATATACTCTTCTACCCGTAGGGTAAGGGGATTAAAAAATGAATTTCGCTTTACACCCGATAAATGAGTTATGGAATGCTTCTTGCGTTGTTGTGAATTAACCCGCTTTTTATTTTAGCTTTACAATAAACGGCACCTACTAGTTTATCGACGAATGAGAACGTCACTGTTTAAGAAGCTTTCACTAGACATGCCGCACAGTGGCTCATTTGACGAAAACTCGTGCCAAAAATCAAGTTTCGAGTTGTCTGAATGCCAAAAAGGTTTATATTTTTCAATTAAGAACTGATTGAAGTATCAAATTCTGAAATATCATCCATTTTGAGTGTATAGTTTAGTTTGTACAGCTGGTCAAAGATGGGCTATTTTGAAAAAGAATGTAAAATTAAAAAAAAATATCAATATTATTGCAGAGCTAGTGCTTGTGCAAAATCGATTGGAGATAAAACAATGAATTTTTTTCTCTTGTTTTTATGAACAATTTCAAAGATACTAAAATGAAAATATATATATTTTTTATAAAGGCCTAATATTTATAAATTTTTTTTTAATACCTTAATTTTTTGCTTAATTTGTAAACTTTGACCTTTAAAAAAAAGGCCGGGCGTGCAAGAAATTTCGAAAATTTTGTATTATTGAGGGAACGTCCGTTAAACAATTAAAAAAAAAAACCATTGCCCCAATCGTGCCCGATTGGAGATATTTGACCTTTTAAGAGTCAACCCATGCCACATTTTAGGTTGAGTAGTACCTAGAGTTATTACTTAATATCTTTTTTATTTTATATGATAAATTCCTGAAAATTGGCACATAACTTATTTATAACAAATAATTTTGAATTTGTATTCACTGACCAAGATACGCCCCCATACGAATATATAGTAGTACAAATTAATAGAATAAATAGTAGTGGTATAAAATAGTAGCAGTGTAGTAAAATAAAAGTAGTAGTATAATTCTAGTCTTATACTACTACTTTATACTACTACACAACAATGTCGCAAATCGGTACACGAATATAATTTACATATGACTTCTAGAGGGGTATTTAGTCAAACCGAGGCACATATATATGGGGACTATATCTAAATCTGAACCGATTTCTCTCAATTTTAGTATAGATTGTCTTTGGCCTAAAAGGCAAAGATGTGGCAAATTTCATTGAGATTGAAGCAAAATTTCGCTCTGTACCTAAGGAACAAAAGTCTGTAAACTACCACTTTTCCCGCCCTTTTCTTTTAGGTGTGGCACTCCCATTTTTACAGCACATAATCTTTGATGTCTCAAGATTTATCAGTTAAAGTTTCAAATTGATATCTGCTGTAGTTCAAAGTTATGATTTTTGGAACATGTTTTCCCAAAATGAGCCACTGTGTGCCGATTATATCGTCACTTATACTGAAAAGTTGATGTTGATAACATCAAGGTGGCCGGCAATAAAAGAAAAATGTAGATGACTATAGCCCGGAATCGAACCACGGATCTCCCGCTTGGTGGTCGCGTGTTCTAACCGCTTTGCCTCGGCCAGTCCCAATTAATCATTTCAACAAAATATCCGTGCTACACAAAATATATATTTTCATAAGTACCAAAACACTCACCTGGATTACACGCATACGAGTATTTACAGCAGTCAACATCCTTATATTTGCGAAAAAAGTTAATTGTTACTTTCATGCAGATTTTGCTCGCAACACCAATTTTAAGTCACTTTTGCACGATTCAATATCACTTAATGCATATTTTTTGTATCCTTAATGTTATAACTAAGAGGCAATGACAGTCCAAACTTTATACCATTATTTTAACGTACATACATATCTATAAAGTTATTTTAACTCACTACAACATTTTCACACTGAATAAAATACTTCATTAGCACACTTCAAATAATCTGTTCTACAAGAATACGTTTCTTTCGTTACTTTATTTCCTTTTCCTCGCGTTCATCAAACTTCACTTATTGATATACTGCATATTTGCAAAATTCTCATCTGTCTCTCTTCTTAAATCCTTTTTTCTCTCTATCTTGCAAGAGTTAGCATTCAAGGCACTGATTCATATAGCGGAAATTCCACTCTTTTCACAAATTTAAATTTGCAAATTTGTTCTCCTTAGCACAAAAAATTACACTCTTGTTGGCATATATGCATGTGATTTGTCTTTAAAAAAAAAACATTGATCTTTGTTACAATACATAACTCTCATGTTTACATTTTCATAAATTTGTCTTTTGCAAAAACTAAAAAACTCAATGGCATTTACAGTTATTTGGCTACAACTAATTAATTAATCTTATTTCTGTGCTCTTGGTACTATGTAATGCTTTTAACACTTGTCTTCTATGCACTATCAAATGACAATTGTTTTCTCTCTTTCTCTTTTGCATACTCGTACACAAACACTTTGTTGTTTTCAAATCGTTATGGTGCTGCTCTTGTGATGAGACCAAAATGGAACAGTTAAGATTTCTAGTAGTGACCCGACACCGAACCGCACTCGACAAGATCACGATTGCAACTAAATTAGGTCAACGCGAATTGGAACAATTAGAGCGCATTAGAAAACAGTTAAGATGAAGAATAATGTTGAGAATACACTAGGGTTCAGTGTTGCCAACAGGTGAAGTAAATTGTTAGGGATTATTTTTAACAAAACGTAGAGCAAAGAGTTGGTCGTAATAAGAACTGTTTATGATATAATACTTTAAATACGCGTTGGAGAGGCTTTGGAGAAATAAAACTTCCCGAAGTTCATCAATAATATTTGCAAGACAACGACAAGTTTAGGTGGTTTCCATTGAAATAAAATGTATATGGAAAAATTTTCAACAAAGAAAATTCTATATAGAAAAAAAACATAATAAAGTGTAAGAGTGACATAATATTTAAATATAAATTACAGTACAAAAATAAAAGCTTTTACATTATCTAATTATTACAAAATAAACGCTTCGAAGACAGTGATTTTTTAGTAATTTCCAAGTAAACAAAATAGTCAGAGACCTCAAAGTAAAATTCCCCCTTTCGAAAATTTGTTGGTTTAGGTTTAAGAAAAATCTTACAAATATCAATTTATTAATATGTACATATTTCTGTTGTATTTAAATCTGTTTGGCTTAAAAACTCTATTCTAATTCCTTAATTTACTTTCTTACTTATAGAGTGACCGTCTACCATTCACCATTTACAATATACAATGGTACAATGAGAGTTTAGAATTCAAACGTCTCACCAGAATGATGATTATGCGAGCGAACCGAGTTGTAGAGTTGACTATAGGAGGATTTGCAACATTTTCATTGGTTACCCTGATGTCGGTAAGAGGAATAAATATTAATCAATTAATTATTGTGATTTATCAAAAGCTGTCGATTTTATTAACTTTTTACAGATAATGCGTTCCAGTGGGTCTTATTTTGTAATTCTACGGAATGTAAATGATGCAAACTGAGCAATGCGAATTGAATATAATACATAAACTTTTTTTTAAATTTAAAATAAAAAATAAGTATTAGATGGCTGCGGCATGAAATTTTTATTTTAAAAAGAAAACTTTTATTTTCGATAAAATAAATTCGTTTATGTAAGAAAATTTGATAATCTCTATGTTGTATTTTCGTTATACTAAATTGTTAAAAATATATAAAACATTACAAAATGTTTTTGTTGACAGTTATCAATTAATTTATTTATATATATATAATTAATACATTTTGAAATTATATAGCTATGGTCAGAAATTTTCAATATTAAAAAACATTAATTTTTAAGAAGAATTTAAGAATTTAAAATTAAAATAATTATTTGTGAATGATCAGGACATCCTTTTATGTATTAAAAAAATTTAATAACTTAACTATATCAACGAAATTAAAATATTTTTAGAAAATGTCATAACATATAAATGCAATAAATTATGAATATAATTTTAAAATTTTTATTAAATTTTTACACTTGAGATTTGTGATGATGGTGCAGAAGTCATAGCAAAGGACTATAATAACACAAGGGAACAAAATTGAACTTTTTGAGTGTTGTTTGGAATTCGATAGCTGTTTTTTACTAATTTGAGGTCGCTGATTTCAAATCTAATCTCCATTTTTCTCCATCAGCTCGAATTTTTAAGTTACAGGTACTAATCGTATTTTCGACTTTTTTCCAAAAAATTATAGTTCAAAAAATCATAATATTTTTTTCATAAGCCGGATTTTAATATTTTTTCTTTTTTTTAAAGATATCGTTGTTACCTTTGAAAAAAGTTTAATATTACAAAAAAAAAATGACTGAGTAACGGCTGTTTTATTCAAAAAAAAAAAAAAATTAGAAAAAAAAATTACACATTTTAATTTTCTTCACGCTGAAAGTTAATCGGTTGGGGGCAAATTGTTATTTTTATTAGCTTTATTGAATATCATATTAAAATAGCTTTCTAAAACATGTATGTACATAATAATCGATTGAAAATTGAATGAGTTATGCTAAGTTCGGTGATAACAGATTTTTCGAAATTTTTTGTTTCAACCCAAAAAAAATTAAAATTTTGTATTTTTAAAAATCATGACAAATTTGCAAATTTATTTATAGTTTAATTTATAGTTTTGCCTCCTATTACAATATTAATTAACTGACCAAATTTAATTAATCGGCAGGTTTCAATTTGGAAGTTAAGGAAGAAATATTAATTTTCCAAAAATAGGTAATTTTGTATGGGAGGTACCAGAAGGGGTGATCCGATATAGTGCAAATTCATTCCTGATTTATATTTTCATAACCGTAAAACTTCCGCATAGTTTGACTGAATTCAGTGTACTTACAAAAAAGATATGTATGTAAGACTATTGGGGTGAGTTCGGTCATTTGTATGGGAGGTACCAGAAGGGGTATGGCAACGGTTTCGATTTTTCTAGGGTTTGTCTACTTTTGCAAGATAAATAAACTGACCAAATTTCAATATCCTCCGGTAGTCTGTTTGGCAGCTATCGAAGATATATTAATTAGCCAAAAATAGGTAATTTTGTATGGGAGGTACCAGAAGGGGTGGGGCTGTTCCGCCCATTTACAATCCCATAAGTTCGTTTCAAAAAATATTAATACTGATAAATTTTCATAACTATCCGTTAAGGTTTGCTCGAGTTACACTTTCACAAACATATTAATAAATGATATTTCTGTATGGAAATCGTGATTTTTGTAAATTTACTTATCTCAGTAAATTGTTGACAAAATCAAAAGTTGTGCAGAGATTTTAATGAAATAAAGCTCATTTGATTCACACTATATTAAACTAAATGTTTTAAGAGGTGCCCGGACATAACCCCCACTGACATAATCCCCAACACGATTTTGGGGCTTATGTCCGCCACGCTCTGCGGACATAACCCCCAATTTGCATTTGGGATTATGTCCGCGGGGCATAACGGACATAAGCCCCAACAAATATAACGGACATAACACCCAAACTAATTTTGCGACTAAAAGTAATGAAAAAGGTTGATGAAGTTGATGAAATGGGGGTGGGCGGACGCCCACCGACATAATCCTCAAAATGATTTTGGGGCTTATGTCCGGACAACTTGGCGGACATAACCCCCAATTTCATTGGGGATTATGTCCGACACTAATCTGCGGACATAAGCCCCAATGGGGATTATGACCGAATTTGTTGTTGTTTTTAGTATTTCAACATATGAAGAGAACAATTTTAAATATTACTATTGTAGCGAGGGACGAATGCGCTGGGGGGCACGCCAGCGCATTCGTCTTTTTTTTTTTGGAAATTTTTTGTTTTATTTTTTAAAACTACAATGATATCTCTGAAACTACTAAGCCAAATTAAAAGCAATGTAGGCGTGGATTAAAGATAATTTTGTTGACGAGTTTAAGCTTTTTTTTTAATTGAATATGGTGAACCATTTTCAAGTTATTTAAATATTTGTAGTGGAAGTGCCTTAGTTATGGACATAACGGTATATCGCGAAAATTCAAGCTGATACAAAAAAACCAAGTGCAGATTTGGATTCAGCGTCCCAAATTACCTTTAAAACAATATTCAGTTCATAAACAACAAATACCTTGTTCCCTTGTGTAATCTGTTGTGGCTAATAGTTATCCAACACTTGAAAGATAAAAGTCTATTATCAATAATTGAAAATTATCTTCAATCGAAAGATGAATAAAAATTAATATATTTCTTTATTTTGTTAGAAAACCTGTTTTAGATATAAGGGAAAAGGCCGGTGCATAAGGGTGAAAACACGCCATTATTATGCAGAATATTCATGATTCAATTATTTTTAAATTTCAAAATTTTAAAAAAAATTATGTTTGAGCAGAATTTAAATATAAAGAATTTTAAACATAAAACAGAAGAAAACTAATCTGTTTGTATTCCCGTAAAATTATATAAAAAGTGTTGTATTTAAAAAAAAGGCGCTATTTTTTTTTAAATTTCATATTTTTTTAAAATACACAGATTTATATGTTTTTAAATCTTCCTAATTTTTTTATGTGCATGGATTTGAAATATATATGAAAATGTTAAATATATGCATTTCTATAGAATTAAAAAATTACCATATTTCATATAATGAGTTTTAAAATATATCATCGGCCGATAGTGCCAAAGTAGAAAATTTCTCCCAAAAATCGGGCGATTTTATTTTTAAAATTTTCATATTTCTTTATTTATTTACACAGATTTGAAATATATGTCAAAATTTTAAATATTTCTATTTCCATCAATTTACGTTCGTGTATCAAAAGATACATCAAATTCGGCTAACGATCAGAAATGTGTGTTTTTTATTGTTTAGATATTTTGGTCAAATTCAGTGTGTCACGCACTAGGATGACGCGTTTCGAACTCCATGACGAGTTCATCTTCAGACCCCTTTGTGACCAACTGATGAACAATGGTACACCAACAGCTGTATATATATCTACAATTATGTCAAACATGTACATGCGAACTAGATATCAGCCGAAAATGTCCAGCACCAATTATAATTTGAATTAAAGCTCCATTAAAGCTTCCATTAAAGCTCCAAGCTCAGAGCTACGATGGTGGGTCAGTAGGTGGCTGATAACTGAACGGCCTGCAGATATGTAGGTTAGCTGCGAATTAAATAAGCAGTCCCAGATCATTGAGCGGTGAAAGCCGAGGGTATGCTACAAAAAGGCATCAACGCCCACTGACGTTTTTCATGACATGGCGAATGGAAACCGCCATCTAAGTAGGCGTCCACCCACAAGGGGTGCCCTCTAGAGAGGGTAAACTGGAGAGTGATGCCTCCGTGGTCCCCCTAATCCCATCGAAGCCGAAATATTTTGCAGATGTTATGGCCCAAGGCCAACAATACCAAGAAGCGTTGAAGACCTGGATACGAATTTGAAACACGACATGGATATATTATTACGACTAGTTTGCTACGGGCTGACAGGTGTGGCATTCTGTTACCTGAGTACGTGAGAGTGAGATCCCATCGAAATGGCTTTCAGGCTAATGTTACAGCTGCCTTCCGTCCCTAATAAAACCTTGGCAAGGACTCAGAGAACGCTTCTTATTTTCGTCGCCACAAACCTGGCCATGCAGGTTTAGTTGATACGACATCCTAATTAATGACCGACCTGGCTCTGAACACAAGCGCCCATAAGGTCTTGTGTCAACCCTCGCGAGGACCTCACTGCCTGCAAAGGGACCCTCGGGGTCGCTAAAAGGGCGACTGCATGACGAGTAAGGATAACGGCTCTTGAGTTGGGACCCAGTAACGAAGATGACGACCACAAACAATGAAACCCCAAAAACAACTGATGAAGTAGAAAATGCTTTCCGCAGCAGCTCAAGAAAACAGCGAACACCAGTCAACTCCACTGCAGATGCTGAGGAAAATATTCAGGTGAACCTTGAGACACCACAGAGCATCGCTGCCGATACCCCTACGGAGAGTGCCTTGCCGACACAAAACTCACCGAGGCAAGAATTCATTTTCAAAATGAGACTGTCGGACGAAGAAGCCTTGACGAAGTGCCAAAACGTTCTTAGAAGGATAAGAGTGGCCATTGGCAGACAAAGAAACATCAATATGGATGTCCAAAATGGCGTTTCAGAGCTGGAGGAACTACTGGACGTAATTGCAGATTACCGAAGAAATTGGAAAACTGCTGAAAAGGAAAGAGAAGCGAGCAAATTGCTGAAAATGCAGCAGGAGATCTGTCAAGAAACTCCAACAATCCCAGCTTCTCACAACAAACGAAGCGCGTCTAGCCCAGCGGCAAAAAACCCTGAGAAGAAACATAAGAGGAAAGCTAACGTGAGCCATGCAGCCGCAGTACGTGCAAAACTCCAACCGGACGTCGCTTCTGAAAATAGAGATGGCAAAAATAGTAGAAGAAAGCCACGCCCGAAGCGGCCTAAGGAACGACCCGAAGCTGTTGTTATAAAACCCCGAGATGGTCACAGCTACGCGGATGTCCTGAAAAACCTTAGGACAAAGGTGAACCCGGAGGAAACAGAAGTGTCGGTCAAATCCGTACAGAAGACAAAATCTGGCTCTATACTACTCGTAATGGGTAAAGGAGGAAGGAAGGATGAGTTCGGAGAGGCTATTATGAGCACTTTGAAAGAGGAGGCATTGGTGGCGAGTATGAAATCCAAGGCTACAATAGAAATCCAGAATCTGGACTCTCTGACAACGGAGGAAGAAGTCATCTGCGCCATAAATAATGTGGCCAAGACAAATAAGGAGGACATAAATGTACATCTGACTGCCACAAACAGTAGAGAACAGAAGAGAGCTTTTGTGACTCTTCCGGTATCCGATGCAAATGCACTACTTGAGAAGTGGAAAATTTTAATAGGATGGACCTAATGTCGCATACGGTACAAGGAGGAGGTGAAGCGGTGCTATAAATGCTTCGAATCGGGGCATTTGCAGTGGGATTGTAAAGGACCAGACAGGGCAAGGTTCTATGTATAAGATGTGGGCAAAAGGGCCATAAAATTAAAGAATGCAGAAATGTAAAATGTTTGCCGTTTTCGATTTTTCATGATTTTTTTAAGACAAAAAAAATTAGCTTTTTCAGGTAAAAATATTTTTTTCTTAATTTTTTATTATAACTCCGAAATTACTGATCCGGTTACAACGCAATATATAAACGGATTAAAGGTTATATAAATTTAAATATTTCTAAGTTTATTTTAATAATAACGGACTAACCCTCTTCGAGTCATCATAAATAATTTAGAGAATCGTGTAAAAAAAATTTCTAATTTTACTTAAAATTTTTTTAAAAGAAGAACCTCTCTTTAGAATTTAAAATTTAGACCATATTTTTGCTACCGGCACCGCAATACACAAAAATTGTATAGTGGTTTTTAAAGCGTTTAAAATCTTCTCGATTTTGTTGCCTTGTGTAATTTTAATTTTATAATTATTTTTTTAGGTCAACAAAATAAGATTTAAATTAATTTATTTTAATACGTATCCTACATTTTACGCGCATCCCCATTAGCATGCGCAACCACAACTAATTAAATTTCTTCTTTTCCACACTCTTTTCCATCAAAAAGGTCATATACATAAATATTTCAAAATTTTTCTGTTTAACATCAAACCCACGCTTGGAGTTTACTTACATTTCAGTTTGCATTATGAATTCTTTTTTTTATACATTCTTCTGTCATATTCTTATTTCCTGTGCTAAAAGTTATCCAGTTTACATATCTCGATGACACCATAGAGTTAAAGAAACAATTTAATGGTAACTGCTCTCTTATTCTCTCATCATTTAATATTCATGTAATTGTGCCTAAAAACTCAATAAATAAATCAATAAATTATTTGTATACTAACTACCACAATCCCTATTGTCTTATAACTCTGATACTGATGCTAAACCCATTTTAATATAACTATTAGAGTTTCTCTTTTTCTCGGACTTTTAATTTCCCGGGAAACCGGGAAAAATTTTTGCCTTTCCCGGGATTCCCCGGGAATTTTTGCGCAGTAGAAAAACAAGACAAACTATGTTAATTTTTTTCAATTTTGCAGTATGTACATATACATTAATTTGTTAATTCATGAGATGATATAGTACAAGCTGCAAGTAAAATAAAAACATTACAAACAAAAACATAACAAACGAAAAACATTAATTTTAATGTATGTATATATAAAAATATTAGTTAAGCAATAAAAGTTAATTTGTCTTTTTTAAAATACGTTTTTGAATCGGAAAGAGCGTTAATGGTTTCATCAGACAGTCTGTTTCTAATTCTATTTACAAATTGCCCTGTTGTTGAAAATATCCTCTCGCTTTCAACTGATGTTGGCCTTATTGTCAGAAGAGCATTCAATAAAATGGTGACATTTTCCGTTGCTTTTCCACTTGCTTCGTAAAATTTTAAATCCTTTTTTATTGAGTTATTAAGTAGTCTATTACTTGAAGCAACAATTGCATTTGTTATGGCATCGGTTAAATATCCTCAAATGGTCTTTCGGTACCAATGTCACAAATATCAATTTCGTCCGATTCCAGAACTTCAAATAAGTTATTAGCATTCTTATCAAATACTGTTGGATCTTTAAGATACTTAACTAAAGTGTAAAGTCGCTTGTCCCTTCTTTCTTCAATTCGCTTCTTTAAAGCTTCTAAAATTTGCTCTGCCAAAGGTGTTTCAATTTCCCGGGAAACCGGGAATTCAAAATGACCGGGAATCCCGGGAGAGAAACTCTAATAACTATCTCCCAGTTTGGCCACACTGCTAACTCTCTCTTCAAAATTTTGAACTGTCGCAAAAAGTTTTTATATGTCATACTGTTATACAGACCATCCATCCATCCTACTTATCATTCTCTAATTTTATACACATATGCAAAAAAAATGCTCCTCCTCTCCACATCTGAACAAAATATTTCTGTCTGAATACAGGTATATGTATATTGCAAAAAAATTGCATCATTTGTTAACAATATATTAGAATAGAGATCTTCACTGCAATCTTAGACAAATTACCAATATTTATTATTCAATGAAAGTGACCATTAATTACTTATTTTTAATGAGCAACAATTATGCCAATCATCGCTGACCTAATTTAGTTGCAAACGGGATCTTGTCGAGTGCGGTTCGGTGTCGGGTCGGTGTAAGAGAGTTACTCTGTGAGAGTTGCTCTGTGGAGAAGTTCGAAGTTGTTGAAAAGAAGTAAAGTTTTACCGGTATAGGTACTACCAGAGAACAAAGCCAATAGAAATGTATACATATGTGGTGAAATAATAAACATGCCGTTCGTTCATCTATAAGTAAAGTGTAAAAAAAAATTAAGAAAAGACTTTCGTATTGTCTTCTAGTACACTCATGTCATAAACTACTAAAGAATTTTTACTTCGTCAAAGTCGTTAATGTATTTTAAAGTTTAGTGCAACCGCAAATCACTTGAATTTATGGACAATGCATTCGACATGAAGGTTACTATTAAATGTGAAACAGTGAAAGGTATGTAGATTATATGCAGGAATAGAGAGGGCAATATCCGTTATAAAAGTAGGAAACTAAAGTGCACGAGTGCATAAAAATACATAAATAGTTTGAAAACATGAATGAGTAACCAATAGTTAGTTAAACTTTTTGCCGTAATGTTCGCATGTACATGTATGATTACTGAATAGTGCTAACAATTAAGAGAGAGAGAGAGAGAGCTGTCTATGATATTGTTTCTGTAATTGCAGTGTGTCATCGAGATGTAAAATGCATAACTTTTAACAGAGACTTTTGCTAATTGCGAGAACAAAGAAATAACAATATGAATGTGTAATTAGAGAATTGATAACGAAAACTGAACGGTGAAAACTTCAAGTATGCCTTTGATGTTAATTAAAAGAAGAATTTTGGAATATGAACTATCAAGGTGTATTTAATAAGGTGGTCGCACTAGAACAACAACTAAAGACTATGCAACAAAAACATGTACAATGTTTTTGCAAAGAGTCCCGAACTGTCAAATTGAGTTGACAGAAGTCGAACAAAAAGTAAACAAATCGAACTAAGCTCAAGAAAATTTGACAATCTAGGTCCAATTCGAATGAAAAAAGTTCAAATCAGCTGACTAGTGCGGCCACCTTATTAAATACACCTTGTGAACTATGTAGTATGTATGTGTCTATGTATACGATCTACTCATAAGAAGAGAATGGTAAAGAAATCAATAAGTTAATAGAGTCTTTGCGGATGTTGATGCCAATGCAAATGGACAGATATTGTGTGAATAGAAGAGGAAAAGTAAATAACAATGACAAAGCAAGAAAAAGTATGCAATATATAACTTTGATTACGGAAATGCAAAAAGTTGGAGCTGAGATTTGTAAAAGTGAATTAATTTAAAAAATACTACACGAGGAGTAAAACGATACATATGTATAAACAAGCGATGCAGATTATCTTTAAGCATGGATGTGACGTCTAAAATTATATCAGGTAAGTGAAATGTTTGTAATACATAGGGACAATATAATCATATCATAATCATATAATTTTTTTTATTATTTCTTAAATTTCACAATTTACGTTACGTTACATCAAATTCGGCTAACGATCAGAAAAGTGTTTTTATTATACCATCACCCTTAGGGATGAGGGTATATATCATTTGTAACACATAAAAGAAGTCACTTTAGACCCTAGGTTTCTTTGAACAAAATTCGATTTATGACTTTTTGAGTCGTTTGAGCCATGTCCGTCTGTCTGTCTGGCTGTCCTGCTGGTGCGCACGATAACTTTCGAAAGGCGCAACCAAATCTTTTGAAATTTTGCACGAGTTAATATTTTCCCAAAACAATTTACTGTATTACAAATGGGCTACATGGCCCCACCCCTTTTGGTACTTCCCATACAAATGTACCTTTCGTCTACTTTATAGATGGAGTTAAAATATCAATAAATCCAACGCGATCATACCCAAATTCTATATTAAGTAAAGATATAACAGGATAAAATTTTTTAAGAGAAATTGGAATTCTAGTCACGCCCTTCTTGTACCTCCCATACAAATGTACATTTCCGCCAACTTTAGGGATGGAGTAAAAATATCAATAAATACAACGCAATCGTATCCAAATTCTTTATTTGGTAAAGCTATAGCAGAATACAGTTTTGAAATCGCCCAATTTAGAAATCGATTAATATAATTAAAAGATAAAATTTTTGAAGAAAAATTGGAAGTCTAGACACGACCCATCTGGTACCTCCCATACAAATGTACCACCCCGCCCACTTTAGATATGGAGTAATAATATCAATAAATCCAAGACGATCGTGCCCAAATTCTGTATTTAGTAAAGTTTAGGCAAGGTTAAGTTTTGGAGGAAAGACTGGAAGTCTAGCCACGCTCCTTCAGGTACCTCCCATACAAATGTACCACTCCGCCCACTTTAGAAATGGAGTAATAATATCAATACACTCGACACGATCTTGCGCAAATTTTGAATTTTGTTAATATATAACAGGACAAAGTTTTGGAGAAAAAAACTGGAAGTCTAGCCACGACTCTTCTGGTACCTCTCATACAAATGTACAACACCGCCCACTTTAGAAATCGAGTAATAATATCAATAGAATAGAAAATTTATTGTTTTTCTGAGGTTGAGGGTATATGGAAGTCGGGTTTCCCGACTGAACCATTCTTACTTATTGTTTCATATTTTTGGTCACATTCAGTGTAACACGCACTAGGATGACGCGTTTCGAACTCCATGACGAGTTCATCTTCAGACCCCTTTGTGACGAACTGACGCACCATGATACATCATCAGCTGTATATATATCTGTATATACTTATGTCTACAGCTTTGAGGTAAAACAAAAATCGTGGGGAAAAACAATTCTCCATTCTCATGTTTGAATACTTATTAACTGTCAAATTCATCGCATGTCAATGTTTGACATAATTGTAGATATACAATATACAGCTGATGATGTACCATTGTGCATCAGTTCGTCACAAAGTGGTCTGAAGATGAACTCGTCATGGAGTTCGAAACGTGTCATCCTAGAGCGTGACACACGAAAATTGACCAAAAGTAGCAAACAATAAAAACATTTTTCTGATCGTTAGCCGAATTTGATGTATCATTTGATACACTAACGTAAATTGTGATATATAATCAATACGATCGACAAAAACTAACAAACAATACAGTTTAAAAAATTTCTTAAATTTTTTGTGTAATATGTAAGAAGCTCTATATTTAGTAAGATAGAAGAACTTTTATACCCTCAACCTACGGGTAGAAGGATATATATCATTTGATATACATATATCATTTTAGACCCTAATTTTCTTTGAACCAAATTCGATTCATGACTTTTTTAATCGTTTAAGCCATGTACGTCTGTCTGGCTAGTACGCACGATAACTTTCGAAAGACAAAACCAAATGTTTTGAAACTTTGCACAAGTTAATATTTCCTCAAAACTACTTACGGTATTGAAAATGGGCTACATGGCCACTTCGTCCACCTAAAAAAAATCGACTAATAATATCGCGATCATGATCAAATTTTGTATTTAGTAAAGCTATAGCAGGAGAAAAAATGGAAGTCTAACCACGCTCAATACCAATACCTATCTAGGACCGCCCATTTTATATGTATATTGATTAATATTATTAATACACCCAACGCGATAGAGGTCAAATTCTGTATTTATTAATGCTTAAGCAAAATAAAGTTTTGGAGAACAAATTGGAAGCCTATCAACGCCCCTTCTGGTACCTCCTAGACAAATGTACCATTCTGCCAACTCTAGAATGCGAGTAGTAATATCAATACAATCGACACGATCGTACCCAAATTCTGTATTTTGTTAAACTATAACAGGATGTAACAGGATACAGTTTTGGAGGAAAAAATTGAAGTTTAACCACGGCTCTTCTGATACCTCCTAGACAAATGTTGCATTCCGACCACTTAAGAGATGGGGTAGTAATATCAATACTCCCAACGTGATCGTGTCCAAATGCTATATTTAGTAAAGCTAAATGAGGATAAAGTTTTGGAGAAAAAACTTTAAGTCAAGCCACGTCCCTTCTGGTACCTTCCATATAAATATACCATTCCGCCCACTTTAGAGATGGAGTAGTAATATCAAAACACCCAACGTGATCGTGCCCAAATTTTGTATAAAGTAAAGCTAAAACAGGATAAAGTTTTGGAGAAAAAAACTTGTATTCTAGCCACGCCCCTTCTGGTACCTCCCATATAAATGTACCATTCCGCCCACTTTAGAGTTGGAGTAGTAATATATAGTAATACACCCAACTCGATCGTGCCCAAATTTTGTATTATGTAAAGCTTAATCAGGAAAAAATTTTGAGATAAAAAACTGTATCTCTAGCCACGCCCCTTCTGATACCTTCTATACCTTTAGGCCCACTTTAGAGTAATAATATCAATATATTAGAAAATGTTATGTTTTACTGAGGGCGAGGGCATATGTAAGTCGGTTTTTCCGACTGAAACTTTCTTACTGTTTTTTTTTAAATTTCTTAAATTTTTTGTGTAATATGTAAGAAGCTCTATACTTAGTAAGAGAGTAGAAATCCAATGTACTTTTTTGATAAAATTTATTTTAAAAATATGATTTGAAATATTTTTACTTGGTTTTACAATTTGCTGAATGTCAAAATCCTTTTATACCATGACCCTCAGGGATGAGGGTATACATATATCATTTGATACGAGAAAAAGTGTATCGCATTAAAGGAAACGAGTTAGATCCTAAGTAACTAAAGACCAAATTCGTTTTAGGACTTTTTGAGACCATTGAGCTATGTCCGTCTGTCTGGCTGGCAGATTGGATGGTAAGCAGGATAGCTTAACCTTAACTCATCGGTATGAAAATTTACCAATATTAATATTTTCCAAGACGAGGTAATGGGATTGTAAATAGTCAGGATAGCCTCACCTTTTCTGGTACCTCCCATACAAAATTACCTTTTTCAGGAAACTTAATATTTATTTCATAATTTCCAAACGGACATCTGGTGGATATTTGAATTTGGTCAGTTTGATTATCTTGTATTAGTAGACAAACCCTAGGAAAACCGAAACTTTTGCCACACCCCTTCTGGTACCTCCCTTACAAATAGTTTCACAAGCATATCTTTTTTTGTAAGTCCACTGAATTCAGTCTAAATTTGCGTAAGATGTACGCGTATGAAAATAAGACTGAGGAAAGAATATAGAATATATCGGTTCATCATTTCTGGTACCTTTTCCTATTTTTGGAAAATTAATATTTCTCCCATAACTTTCAAACGAACAATTGGGGGGTAATGATATTTGGTCAGTAAATTTAACTTGTAATATGAGGCGAAACCTCTGAAAATCTAAGTATATCACACATCCCTTCTGGTACCTCCCATACAAATGACCGAATTCACCCTCATAGTTTCACAAGCATATCTTTTTTGTAAGTCCACTGAATTCAGTCAAATTTTGCGTAAGATGTATGTTTCTTTCTTTCTTTCATTGTCGGCTCCCCTTGAATGTTGTCGACAGCAACTTCGCAGTATTAGTGTCGAGTCAATCGGCGTGTCTAGTAAGAGCTTCTCAAACAGTGACGTTTGCATTCGTCGATAAACAAGTAGATGCCGTTAGTTGTGAATCTAAAAATAGAAAGCGTGTTAATTCACAACAACGCGAGAAGCTATCCCATACCTCATACATGGGGTGTAAAGGGAAATTAAGATAAGTAAGTTTTGTATGTACACTTATAAAACTTTGACTCAGGTGTAAATATGGACTATATCTGTTGATCCCTTCTGGTACCTCCTATACAAAATGACATATTTTTAAAAAATTAAGATTTCTCCCATAACTTCCAAACAGGCACTGTGGGGATAATGAAATTTGGTCAGTAAATTTAACATGTAATAGGAGGCGAAACCTCAGAATTCTTAACTTTTTGACACACACCTTCAGGTACCTCCCATATAAATAAGTGACCGAAAATCATATCTACAACCGTTTACGCTCCGCAACAGGCATATAATAATACACAAGAAATTTTAATAAAAAATCAGTAAATTTCAATAATTCACGACTTCAACAATATCTTATATACGGTAATGGTACTGGTTTTTTATATTTTTTTTACAACATATAATGTGAAACGTTACGTGACGTTACGTGATGTGACATACATTTCCGCTTTGATAAAATTATATTCAAAAAAATATTTGTTTTATTTGCGAATTAAGGGAATATACGGAGTGGTACATTGGTATGGGAGGTACCAAAAGGTGCGTGGCTAGGCTACCAGTTTTTTTTTCCAATATTTTATCCTGTATAATTTTACTAAATTTAGAATTTGGGCACGATCGCGTTGAGTGTATTGATATTACTACTCAATTTCTAAAGTGGGCGGAAAGGTACATTGGTATGGAAGGTACCAGAAGGTCGTGCCTAGGCTACCAGTTTTTTTTCTAAAGCTTTATCCTGATTTCTTTTTACTAAATATAGAGTTTGGGCACAATCGCGTTGAGTTTATTGATATAATTACTCGATTTATAAAGTGGGCGGAATGGTACATTGGTATGGAAGGTACCAGAAGGGCGTGGCTAGGCTACCAGTTTATTTCCAAAACTTTATCTTGATGTAGGTTTACTAAATATAGAGTTTGGGCCGATTTATAAATCGGGCGGCTCCATATGGGTATGGGAGGTACCAGATGGGGCGTGCCTAGACTTTCAGGTTTTTTTCTCCAAAAGTTTATCCTGCTATAGCTTTACTAAAAACAGAACTTGATCACGATCGCGCTGGGTGTATTGTTATTATAACTTGATTTCTAAAGTAGGCGTAATGATATATTTGTATGGGAGTTACCAGAAGGAGCGTGGCTAGAAATAAATTATATGTCTTAGCAAAAGATTGCGTCTACTCACTCCAGTAAGAAAACAAAAGGTTGGGTTCGGTCAGAAAACGTTGAAGACCTATTGAAAATGTGGGGGGCACATGTGTTCATAAAATGTACTCCAACAACAGGCAATACAATAGCGTTGCAGAGCTAAAATCGGTAGTAATAGCGGCTTGGCACTCCTTAAAAAGTTCAACCCCCAAAAAAACCTGATAAATAGTATGACCGAAAGGCATATTTGAATTTATTCAAAAACTAGTGGGCCCGGCAATGCTTCGCTATTGCATATCCCGTTATATTGGAATACAGAGAGTTATTTAAAGAATTTTTTTAAAGGTTTTCCCATGGACGTACGCAGGTATCTTAAAAGAGTACACAAAGTTGTTTATCATCGATTGATAATATATTATTTTTAACTTCTTGTAAGCGCGGAATACCTTGTGTTATCGAATATTGCCATTTTCACCCCCTAAATGTAGAAAAATCTAAACAATGTGTAGCCTATGTTACTCGCGGGGTTATTCGGAAGATTCCCTGAAAATTTCATCAAAATCGGTCCAGCCGTTTTCGAGTCCATACGTTACATATATACACACATCCTGTTTTATATATATAGATAAAGTTATTCACATTATTACAAAGTGTTTTCTATTTTAAATTTGCTTTTTTTTTTATAAAAAAGTTTTATTTCGTAATTAAAAACCACTGCGTATAATTCCAGTCTCACCCTTAAAATGTAAAAAAATGCAAAAAAACATAAACTTAACTAAATACAATTTTGTTGTTGTTGGATGCAAAAGTGTAGTTTTTCATTCTCTTTCATTCCTCATATTCGGTTTTTGGATTTTGACCCTTTAAGTACATCTGCATCGTAATATAGTGGTGCGTATAATTCCCTCCTCACCAGTGTAGGATGAAGGTATTTATCATTCAGTTTGCATGGGTGAAATTTCTTTTTTTTCTGGGTTGTTTTTTATACATATCAAAATTTAGGTAATGTAGATCAAAAAGCCACACACATTCTAGAGCCATACATTTCTTTTTTACCGAACGTTGTATGCAAATTTTAGAAACACGATTAAAAATAATATTTTCTTTTGCTACACCCTCAATATATCCAAAACGTTTTTGTTAATAAAATTTCACTTTACCGGGCATCGCGTGTATTAAATGTTATCCTTTCCTACAGATTTCCTAAAACTTGAAGATAAAGACCAAAGCTTGCGCCTAGAGCCCAATAAGAGGTACTATGAGTTCTCTTTTGTCCTCTCTAAATATGACTTTTTCTTATTGACAACAAATTCCTTCCAGTACGACGAGTTACCTAACTTTTCATATGGAATTCTTGAAATTTTTGTAGGTACCTTTCTTCTAGTAGACGCTTTGTTCAAAAGTTTTCCATACGTTCAAAAGTTTCAACCAACGCCTGGCTAAGGAAATACCTAAATTTTCATATGTTCTCTATACATAATGTTAACGAAATAAGCGTATTTTTGATATTACACGTATAGTTAAGGAGATACTCACGTTTAAAATGTCCCACATATATGCGATCGCCTATTTTTCTTCCATACCATACAATCCTGTATAAATGCCACTATTGTAATAAATATCTAGCATTTACCGACATCGGAATTATTGTATACATAATAGTTTTACTTTATTTAACGTACATACAATATAGAATAATTATTTGTGTTATTAAAGATTTCTGTAATGCGTTCCATTCTTACTGTTAACAGTTTTATTCACAGTTCATTTAAATTTGTAATATTTTCCTATAAATAAATAGTAGTATATTATATATATATATATGATATTTGTATATAAGTACATGTGTATTTAACTATATAACTTGAAATAGTAATTAAAAATAAAAGTAAGAAAAAAAAAAAAGAATGCAATATATATTAAAGTAGGGTATACATGTAACATTATAGCTAATTTAAACTCATACAGATGAGAATGATCCGGAAAATTAATCAGAATGCTGATGAATTTGCCATTTATTTGTATACATTCATATCTAGCAGAATCTTTCGGATTAAGCATTTCTATCTACAACATGATCAACGTATCCTTAGTTAGATAAGACTGCATTTCTGGGCCTCTTTGTAAGCACTATATATTGAAGCTTTTACTATCCTTAGTTTCCATTCATTTCAATTCATCATGTGGCATTTATGTGCAAAAATCTTGTTGTAGTCAAACATTAAGATCAGACATCATTTTACGAAAATCATTTAGTGATCCATATGTATCAAAATTATCAGCATCTAAACTTTTGCCTCGATTATCTCTGGCGCCATTGTGTGACACATTCGCTGTGGGTCGAGGCAGACTCAAAGGCACTGGCAGTAGTTCCGGCATAACCGAATGATGGGTTATAAGAGCTCTTAGTGATGAAAATTCCTTGGTAAAACCCTAAAAGTTGAAAATTATTATTAATTAGTAAGCAATAACAATATTTTGTTATAAGAGTATTACCTTAATCTTATAGCCACCCGGAGTCTTTAGTATTAGATAATGTGCCACTTTGGGGGACGGTGGAGGTACACGTAGTGATAATGCAAAACATCCAGGTTTTGTATTGCTCTGTCGAACTAAAAAGGCGCCTGGACTTTGTTTCGACAACACTTCCAGTGATATTTCCCGAGGTATGCCGGCCTGAAACCAGGGAGCTCCTTTCAGTTCATTTTGTTCGGCAGGACTAAGACCCTCTATACGTAAACCCCCACTGGGGGACATTATTTTGGGACTTGAATTGGCTGAAAGGCAAAAACAGAATATAATTTTGGTTAATAAAATACATTCGGATACATTTTTTTTTTCTTGATTACAAGAAAATTTTCCGATTTCCGAATTGTATTGTTTCAACACTCACCACTACAAGTTTTTCTAAGAAATGATTTCTGAAAACAAAATTCATTTTGTTCCGGATAACACTGAGTACTCTTTAAATCCGTTAGTGATTGCCGGCAAGAGTCTCCAAATCGTGTTGATATAAACTTGTCCGGATCACAAATGCCTTCGTTGACATAACCATCGGAAAAAGTTTGTGATGTATATGAATTCAGGGATGATGATGTTGTGTGCACCAAGGGTCGACTATCTTCGGTGGATCGTTTTAGGCCGATGCCCATTGTAAGACGTTTTACCTGCGGTTATAAAAGGGAAATGTAATGGCATAGGTCTGAAATAGATGATAAAGCTGGATGTTAATAGCTTTATAAGGAGACTGTTGTGAGTTACGATTTAAAACGTTGTTACAAAGACATAAATTACTTATTTAAAAAAAACTCTATTTTTGGAGCTCCTGCCACTTTATGAAAAGCGAAACTCTTCCTCAATCATTTTTCATTTTATGGAGCTGTTTATTTTTTTACCTTCACTCAAAAAGTGTAACACATAGAAGGAGACTCGTTAGACACTAGGTTTTTCTTGAATCAAATTCGATTCATGACTTTTTAAGTAGTTTCATCCTTTTCCGCCTGTCTGTCTGTCTGTCCGGCTGGTACGCACGATAACTTTCAAAAGAAGTAATCAATTGTTTTGAAACTTTGCATGGGTTAATATTTTTCCAAACGCAATTGTACTAAAATCTGGAAGTCTAACCATGCCCCTTCTGGTACCTTCCATACAAATGTACCATTCCGCCCACTTAAGAAATCGAGTAATTATCTCAATACACCCAAAGCGATCGTCACCAAATTCTGTATTTTGTTGAGCTATAACGGGATAAGGTTTTGGAATAAAAACTGTTCTAGCCAAGCCCATTCTGGTGCCTCCCATAGAAATGTACCACTACGACCACTTTAGAAATCAATTAATAATATCAATACACCCAACGCGATCGTGACCAAATTTTGTATTTTGAAAAGCTCTAACTAGCCACGCCCCTTTTGGTACCTCCCATACAAATGTACCATTCCACTCACTATAGATATAAGGTAACAGTTTTAATAAACCCAACGCGATCGTGCCCAATATATATATTTTGTTAAGCCATAACAGGAAAAAGTCTTAGTGCAAAAATCGGAAATCTTGGCACGCCCCTTCTCGTATCTCACATACAATGTACCATTTCGCCCACTTTAGAAAACGAGTAATAATATCAATATACCCAACGCGATCGATACACCCTACTCGATCGAGCCCAAATTCTATATTCTGTAAAGCTCTAACTAGCCACGCCCCTTCCATACAAATAAACCATTCCGCCCTCTTAGGAATTCGAGTAATTATTTCAATACACAGAACGCGATCGTGAAAAAATTCTGTATTTTGTTGAGCTATAACAGGATAAAGTTTTGGGGAGAAAATTAGAAGTCTAGCCACGCCCCTTCTAGTAACTCCCATAGAATGTACTATTCCACCCACTATATATATCGAGATATAATTTTTAGCTTTTATTGTTTATTCGACCTTTGAATATATTATAATATCGCAAGTTTTAAATAATTAGGCTCGAGGTCAGTGTTTTTTGTTTTTATCTTTTATTTTCAAGATTTCGTCTTTCGTCAAAAGACATATTCAAGATTGAAAAGAGTTTGAGTAACACAATATCAAAGACAAGTAGTTCAGCGACCACTCTCCTCTGCTAACCTCAATACACCCAACGTGACCGTGACCAAATTCTGTATTTTGTTGATCTATAACAGTACAAAGTTTTGGAGAAAAAATTGGAAGTCTAGCCTCTTCTGGTACCTCCCTAAAATTTGCATACTTGGAAAATTTACCCGACTGAAACTTTCCTTCTAGTTTATCAACAGATAAAGGAACTTACATCTTAACTACACAGAAAACTAGGATTCCTCTATCAAACACTCAAGGGTACTTAACTAACACGACATCTCACTTCACACTGACTACATGCTTAGTGCACGGAAATCAAACATTATCTACGAAACCGACAGAGAACGAAAATTTATGTATGAACCACACAAAATCTTTACTGATGGGTCCAAACTGTAGTACAGGGTCGGCTACGGCATCTACTCCGCGGAGCTGGGTCTGAGTATAAGATCAAGAATTCCAGACTTCTGTAGCTGTAACCAAGGGGAAATACTTGCTATTAAACGAGCCGCAAACGAGGTTAACATGAGGAAAGCATCATACCAGGATATTCCCCTGTTCACGAAAAGTCTAGCGGCGGTAAGTCCCACAACACCAAATTAAGATATTCAAGAATAACAGAACTTTAATCATAAGGACACCTGGACACAGCAGATTTGAGAGCAAGCGCAGAGTGAATAAAGAGGTACGACAAGGCTCAGCCCTGTGCAGCAAAGCGAAATGGAACACAATGCACTATTGGAAATTTAACTTTGAGAACAGCAAACGAAAGATAGAAGAGGGAAAGCCAGGAATATGTGGCAGCAATACAACCCAACACGTACATTAAACTTAAGAAATCTCGAAAGAGACCAGGTCAGAAAAATATTACTTTCCTTACGGGACACGGGCTCATATGTAGACACACGAACTTAATGGGATTCGCAACAAAAAGCGAGTGTATCTACAGCAGGAGTAGCAGCAGTGATTTATCTACCGATGAAATTATATAAGATTGCATAGTCCTATGCAAAAAGAGACTAAAATTGAAGGAAACCTTTCTTTAGTGGCAAATATGAACTGAAATCGTTGTACGACGATATGATCAACAACGTTAGTATGACCATCAACTGGACGGATTGGATCGAATCTCCAAACTTCCAATCAACTATAGGCGGAATCTTCCACAACCTGGAAAGCGACTAATGACGCAACCATCAGATAAATCACATGGTAGTCGATGAAAGGCACTCATCGAGTGTACTGGACGTACTACGAGTGATCAGGGGTGCGAACATTGACTACGATCACTACCTTACCGCAGTAAAGGTAAAGGCGAAAAACGTACGTAACCAGACACAATGAAAGCTGGACATTGGTAAACTGCGGACCACAGAGGTAGCGAACGCCTACTCCAACCACCTAACTCTACGTAGCAGTGGTGAGTGCTACAACCCCAGATAACAATACCTCGCAGTGGCAATATATAGCCGACTCCATAGAACGGACTGCGAGAAGCGTACTTGGGTTTTCAAAGTCGTCTCGAGAAGATGCCTCGTACGATGATGAATGTCGCAATGCCACGAAAGAGACAGATGCTGCATACAGGGCGAAACTCGTCTCTTTAAACGGAAAAAGAAGGAGCTGAAGAAGTGACAGGATCAGTGCACAAAGTTGCTTCGAAGTAGTGGGAAAGCCCGAAAATTCTACCAGAGGGATAAGACAAGAATGCGTGAAACAAGGTTGCCCTCCTGCACGGACAGCGATGGCCAGCTAGTGACAGACCCGGATAACGTTCTGAAGATGTGGAGATACCATTTCAGAAATGTACTGGATACGGACACCACTCCAAACCATGGTATTAACTGTCCTCCTCCGAGCCAGAGCGAGATACGTGACGCAATATCCCGCCTGAAAACAACAACCCGGCTGGTGCCGATGGTCTTCCTGCTGAATTACTGAAGGCAGGTGGAGAGGAGCTGATTCGGAGCATGCATCAGCTCATGGATTGGGTCTCAGCCTGTTATGTCCCATATACAAGAAAGGAGATCGTGGTGAATGTAAGAACTGCAGTGAAATAAGCATATTACCAATTGCGTACAAAGTCCTTTAGAGCATATTGTGTGAATGTCTAAAGCCAATTGTAGAAAAACTAATTGGACCATATCAGTGTAGCTTTAGACCTGGTAAATCTACGACGGATCAAATATTCACTCTATGACAAATCCTGGAAAAAAACTCATGAAAAGTAGATCGACTACAAAGCTGCCTTCGACTATCCGATAAGGAATAGGCTATATGAGGCCCAGGCTGAGTTTGATACTCCTGCCAAACTATTTCAACTTTGCAGATGTACCGTGGAAAAAACCAAATCCTCGATTAAGATTGGTAAGGACCACTCTGAACCATTCGGCACGGAAAGAGGTTTCAGGCTGGGCGATAGAGTTTTCGCTCCAGCGAGAAAGGTGTTTGCAGGCGAACTTGAAGGACGGCGCAGAGCAGGGAGACCCAAACTTCGTTGGAAGGACCAACTGGTGGGCGACGTGCCACCATCTGGTAGGACTAACTGGAGAAAGCACGCAGAAGACCGAATCGTGTGTAATTCTTTAATACTTCAGGCCTCAAATTTATGAACCACATTCGTAAGTTGTAATGTCCCACTTAAGTAAGTAAGTAAGACGCTTCCAAGCTCCATGTACGCACAAAATCTCCATCTTCATATACGGAAATTTTCACTAAAAATTCTTTTAAAACAATAACTAATAAATATTTAAAATTGTTTGTAATCATGGGACTTTAATACATTAAAAAATATAGTAGATGTTCTGATGTTCATTAGTTTGTTTTCGTTTCTGCTTTAATTTTTCTACGTTTTATAAAACAATTTCTTCACAAAATTTGCGTTTCCTTGTCCCTAAGAGGACATAAGTGCTTTCTTCTGCCAATTTTTATTTTTGACATAGTACCCCACATGAAACTGTACCTATTATTTTGAACATACGTTTTACTTTCACACATCTTCAAATTGACATTTACTTTAAGTACTTTCTCTGTATGCGACAACATCAACAATAGCCAAAGGTACAACAACGATAAGGTATTGTATTGTATCGCGCGTATACAATTCCAAACAGAAGGAGACTATTTTTGGGTCAACTACTAAATAGTATTCCTTTTATGTCCTACGTTGCCTTCGTAATATTGCGCCCACAATGTCGTCGAACTTTGTGTACGTAGCAGTAAGAAACACGGCAAAGTCTTTCAGAATTTTACAGCATATTTCCATCTTATGGCGGAAAAGAAATATCCTGATAGCTTCATCCGTTTCCAAGGGGCTTCTCAGTGGAAGAAATTACATTAAATAGTGTTAAGATGGGAAGATATTTAAGTAGAGTAGCATCTCGTCATCATCCACCAAGCAATGTACGACCAACTAAATGGTTCATTTTACCAGGCTTAAGCACTTCATGTCCTTTCATATCATATGCCCATCCGTATGTATGAGAAACGTACTCGTATGATAAGAAAACTCCCACCCCCACCCCTCAGAAATTATTTTCAACAATGGTGCGATAGTCCTTGTTTTTATTTTTGCAGTTCACGAACCTAAATACAAAAGTTGCCGGTCCAGTGTTGGTGATGTTGACACTCATCATGTGCAATTTTCCATTGTAATAACTGCAGCGGATATACAACTGACTCACATACACCCATGGCCTCACCCCATTACCCCATTGTGCTGTACAACCAGATATCAGCCTCCTCAGGGCCGGAAACAAATTTGAATGTATCCCCATTTTGGGAGGAAGCAAGGAGAGGGACAGTCTCCACACGCTCTCTTTATATATTTTTGTAATCAGAACAGAAAGTTCGAAATTTAGTTACAACAATAAGCATCGATCCGTCAAAAGGAGCAAAAAAGTCATGTAATTTCGCAGGGCATCCAACTGAAAATTGGATGTTTAATGTCAGTTTATTGGAAACGCAACAACAATGCCCGGTGAAACTTATGTTCAACAAAACTTTATTGAAAGTTGATTTCCATTTATGCAATCAAAAGCATTGCCTTGTTCAATCACAGCGATAGGAAGTGAAATTGGGTCATAGAGAAGGCAATTAGGGGACCATATCTAAAGACTTAAGGAATGGGGGGGGGGGAGAGGAAGGTGCACAATTTAATTTTCAAATAACGGAAGATTAAAGTGTTATAAATTAACAATATAGTAAAATAATAACATCATCAAGTTATTAATGCATAAAATTAAAAAAAATAATAAAATTATAAAATTATAAAATTATAAAATTATAAAATTATAAAATTATAAAATTATAAAATTATAAAATTATAAAATTATAAAATTATAAAATTATAAAATTATAAAATTATAAAATTATAAAGTTATAAAATTATAAAATTATAAAATTATAAAATTATAAAATTATAAAATTATAAAATTATAAAATTATAAAATTATAAAATTATAAAATTATAAAATTATAAAATTATAAAATTATAAAATTATAAAATTATAAAATTATAAAATTATAAAATTATAAAATTATAAAATTATAAAATTATAAAATTATAAAATTATAAAATTATAAAATTATAAAATTATAAAATTATAAAATTATAAAATTATAAAATTATAAAATTATAAAATTATAAAATTATAAAATTATAAAATTATAAAATTATAAAATTATAAAATTATAAAATTATAAAATTATAAAATTATAAAATTATAAAATTATAAAATTATAAAATTATAAAATTATAAAATTATAAAATTGTAAAATTATAAAATTATAAAATTATAAAATTATAAAATTATAAAATTATAAAATTATAAAATTATAAAATTATAAAATTATAAAATTATAAAATTATAAAATTATAAAATTATAAAATTATAAAATTATAAAATTATAAAATTATAAAATTATAAAATTATAAAATTATAAAATTATAAAATTATAAAATTATAAAATTATAAAATTATAAAATTATAAAATTATAAAATTATAAAATTATAAAATTATAAAATTATAAAATTATAAAATTATAAAATTATAAAATTATAAAATTATAAAATTATAAAATTATAAAATTATAAAATTATAAAATTATAAAATTATAAAATTATAAAATTATAAAATTATAAAATTATAAAATTATAAAATTATAAAATTATAAAATTATAAAATTATAAAATTATAAAATTATAAAATTATAAAATTATAATATTATAAAATCATAAAATTATAAAAATTATAAAAATATAATAAAATAAAATTAAAAATATGATAAAATAAAGTTAAAAAATTTGTAAAATTATAATAAAATTAAGTTATGAACTAATAAAACACACCTCACAATTTTTCTCAACTTTTCACTTATACTGACCCATTCCATGTCATAGTTTATTTAAACATTTAATTCTTGTGTTTTTTTTCGAATGGCGCCTTTGCTAATCGCCTTTGGTTAAATGCTGCATCTCTGATTAAGGATCTGTGCGTAATGAGAGAAACTAACAAAGTTCAACTCTTTCGGGAATGGTATAAAGTAACTTTTCCTTTGATGTTGTCCTGCATAACTTTACATACGACACGAGTACGTATCCTGAGTACTAGGTTAACTTATGTATGTAGGTAACTGAAACTACGCCAATTGGAAGCCTGGCTCCGTATGCAGTTATTGCCGTAAGAAATGGCACAGCATATACCTACATGTGTATGAAGTTACATATGTGTCACACACACACACCCGCACTGTTACGAACATACGATGATGTAAAAGCAATTGTAGAGATTTGCTACTTGTCCCTATAACGATGTAACATGATTTTCTGACTGAATACATAAAGGGATGAGCTTATGTATGTTGGTAGGCGGCAGGCAGGTGTAGTGTAGTGGAGCTTACACATGGCCTTACACATACATAGCAATGTTTATACTTTTCAAAAGACCTAAAGACATCATGCCTCCTCTATGTACGTATGTGTCAATATTTATCGTGTACACCACTAATGGCTATTATGTCAACTATTGCGACCATTTTTCTTTTGGTCTAAATAACAACGTCGTCGCGTTGTGGCCCTCATATGTCGCCAGTTATTATCTATCATCTTACCAATGGCGGTTTATCCAGCAGGCGACGACAGTTATTCATTTCGGTAACCGAATTCTCCTCCTCCGAGCTGGGTGACAGTGGCACTTGATGTGGATGATGTTTGATAATGTTATTATCGTCATTGCAGCTGTGTGCGACGGCGGGGGAGAGACATAGAGTGAGTAGGAATTGTTAGAATTGATGTTAGAATTTCATCTGCATTCGATTTTGAGGTCAATTGCCTGGCGCGTTTTCACTTACCCGATACTGATTTGAGGTAATGCATGAATGGGTCTTCTGGCCATGCTCGATGGTATTGTACTCGTGTGGTGGTGGTGATGGTGGTGCTGATGCTGATGCACCATGTGCGGTGGCGGTTCAACACGTAATCGTATATCTTGCATATTTGATTTTTTGCCCGGTATAACTTTATTTTGAAGGCCTCCAGAGCAAATCATTTGGAACGTGGAATGATTTCAAAAACTTAGCACTAGTTTTGTGCGGGGGTATGTAGGCCAAGTCGGTTTAAGAAAGTCCTGAATTGTGTAAGGACTACATTTACACGGTGGCCATTATCAAAGTAAAGCGTTTTTATTTATTCTGTAAAAAGGAAAAACATCATCATCATTATTATAATATAAATGACACTTTATTTAATTGTATTTAGTGTGTGTGTGTTGTTGAGTGTATGAAAAATAAGGAATTTTTAATTGCATCCCACGAATGAAATTGTGGGAGTAGTTTGCTGTGCGTGTTCTTTTTCCAGTTGCTCTAATTGAGGCGTAGGCTTTTAAACTGAATCCTAAAGGGGTGGAGATGGTGATGAACTTTTTTTAATTTAGTTATGCACAAAAATCCTTTATAAATATGTACACGTAGGGTATTGTGCATGCATAATGGCATTGGTGCGTAGACCAAAGAAATTTTGTTTGATCAGATTTTTAAAGATGTTAAGATGCGTTGCCGTCGGGTGTCATGAAGATACAACATGGATGTTTAATTAATGCACAGGAAGATAGGGATAGGCCAGCTATAATCGTTGTAGCATAGAATAGATCATGGACTAGGAATAAAAATGACACAGGGCGACTATTGGTAGGGGTCAATGATGGGTGGGGGTTCTGCTTACCGGGAAAAGTTCTATTGTTCAATAAAAAAGAAATGCGCGTCCCGGCGTTTCGCTGTGTCAGGTCTGGGAATCGAGATATAACGATTTAAAATTATATGTTGAGTTTCTTGGAAAGTATTTACCAGAACATTGCCGCGACAATTCTGGGTAAATTGGCATATAGAAGGTTGTTTGGGCTAATACGATATTCTTTGGGCAAATCTCAAAGTATGCTTTCATTAAAATTCCCTTGAAAGATGCTGCTAGATGACTTTTATGTTTCACCTAGTAATGAATGGAAAGCCGACGATATTTATAAGGAATCAAAAAAAAGAAGCTAAACTTGTGATAACCATACAATAATAGTGGAACCACTAATATAACATATACATTAGAGTGGGTCAATTTTTTCACGACCAAGCGATGAATTCTAAGAAAACTTGCCCAAGAAACCAAGAGCCCCCGGTTTTTAACGAGAAACTTTTCGTATTAGGGAGAATCCACAACAAGACCCAAAACTGCTCCGGTCGCCCCCTTTCATAAAAAAAATTATAAAAATAAAAAAATTTCTATATGGACCACCTTAAGGGTTAAAGGTAGAGGGTAGATTTGATTTGAGAAACATTTGGGCTTGAAAAAATATTGGGGACTGGACATACATTTGACTACTCATGGGGCGACTCCGGGCCAATTAGCAAGTTTTATAAAAAAAATGTTCTGTATGGGATCCCCTTAGGGGTTGAAGATGGGGTGTTGGTATGTTTGGGAAAAAACCGCTGAAACCGAATCTAAAGTCCGTTTATCTTAGTCTGTTTTGGCATAACCTTAAAACCCCTTAACTTTTGGTGTAGATTAGTGGTTAGGAAAAAAATCCTAACGTGACGTAACAAAATTGACTTCAGATTCGTATCAAAACACATTAAAAAAGGGTAGTCTGACCCCCCAAGATATGAGAAGTTGGATCAGCCGACACTTATGGACGTTAAACAAGTGGTGCAGGATTATTTGATGCGAAAATTGAAACGAGTCACAACGGGATCTATATAAGGTCCCAATTGAGCTATGCTGAGGGCGGCTGTCGAATTAAATTAACCTTACCAACGTTAATTTGTATGGTAGGTATGAATGTGTGATTAAATAGGAATGATGGGTAAAGGATATATCATTTGAAACGAAAGAAAAAGTATAACTCATTAAAGGGGACCATAAGTATATTAAGACCAAATTCGTTTCAGAACTTTTTAAGCTATGTTAAAGCCATGTCCGTCTGTCTGGCTGGTTTAGTATGTAAACTAGGGTGGCAGCGAAAATTCAACTTTGGATATTCTATTATTATTAGCCTTTAATCTTAGTGCCTAAGTCAGAGGCCGAAATTATCAAAGATTTCCATTCGCTTCGATCTTGTGCGCACCGTCACCAGTCAGTCCTACCAAGCAGCGTCAGTGATTCCTCCACCTGGTCCTTCCAACGTAGTCGCGGTCTCCCACTTTTGCGCCGTCCTTCGAGGTCGCGCTGGAGTTTCCTCATCCATTCTCACGACATGGCCTAGCCAGCGTAATCGTTGCACTTTGATCCGCTTGACGACATCAATGTCGTGGTATAACTCGTACAGCTCATGGTTCATCCGAATCCTAAACTCGCCGTTTACGCAAATGGGTCCATATATATTGCGGAGTATTTTTCTCTCAAACACCGCCAGATGAGCTGCATCTGCCTGTGTAAGCACCCAAGATTCGGAGGCGTACAACAGGACCGGTAAAATTAGTACCTGGTACAGCTGGACTTTGGTAGTTCGAGATAGGGTGGTGTTTTTAAAGTGTTCGCGTAGTCCAAAGAAACACCTGTTAGCAAGCACTATTCTCCGTTTTATTTCGAGGCTGACGCTGTTGTTCTTGTTAATGGCGGATCCAAGGTAGATAAATTCATCCACTACCTCAAAGCAATAGTTTTCAACGTTTACGCTGCGTCCCCAACGGGTGGACACTTTGTTCGATGATACCATTAACTTCGTCTTGTCAAACCCATTTTCGCTGACTCCCTTTCAACTGGTGTGAAAACAGCTGTTACCTCTCGCATCGTTCGGCCGATAATGTCGATATCATCGGCATATGCGAGCAGCATGTGGCTCTTATTAAATATGGTGTCAGACATGTTAACCGCTGCTTTCCTTAACACCTTCTCCATCACTATGTTGAACAGCACACATATATATATATCTGATCCGTCGTGGATTTGCCTGGTCTAAAGCCGCACTGATAGGGTCCAATCAGGTTTTCCACAATTGGCTTTAGACGTTCACACAGTATGCTAGACAGGACCTTATACGCAATGGGTAAGAGGCTAATTCCACGATAGTTTTTACACTCACTACGGTCACCTTTTTTGTAGATTGGACATAACACAATGAGATTACAATCCTCTGGCATGCTCTCCTGAAGCCAAATGTTCTCTATAAGCTGTTGCATGCTAAAAACAAGCTCATCTCCACCCGCCTTAAACAACTCAGCTGGAAGACCATCAGCCCCAGCGGCCTTGTTGTTATTTAGGCGGGATATGGCAGTTGTTATCTCAGCTTGGCTCGGAGGTGGACACTCGATGTTATCATCTCGGATTGGTGCACAGTCTTCTTCCGTCAAGTTTTCACACATCAATAGGCTGCAGAAGTGATCTTTATATATTCTCAGTACGCTCTCGGAGTCAGTAACGAGATGACCATCCTTGTCTTTACAGGAGGGAAGACCTGTTACATGTACCTTTCCTTTTATCTTCTGATAGAATTTTCGGGCTTCACCTCTGTTCCTGAAATCTTCTACACACACATTATTCCGCTCCTTAAGCTCTCGTTTTTTTCGCCTGAAGAGTCGAGTCGCCTGCCGCCTCTTCTCCCTATACTTTTCATGAACAGCTCGCGTTGCCATTGGCTGCAGTTTGACCATGTATGCAGCATATTGTTCCCGGGTGGCATCGCGGCATTGGTCATCGTACCAGGCATTATCGTTAAAGGGCTTCACATACCCTAGTACGGACCGCGCAGTCCTTTCCATCGAGTGGGCAATATGTTGCCATTGCGCGCTAGTATTTTCGGGAGTTGGAGCATCAAGAAGTAGTTGAGTGAGTTGGTCAGTATAGGCGTTGGCTATCTCCGCGGTCTGCAGTTTAGCGATGTCCAGCTTTCTCTGTGCCTGGTTACGCAGGGTTTTCGCTCTACTTAGCCTAGTACGCACCTTCACTGCAGTGAGGTGGTGATCCGAGTTGATGTTCGCACCTCTGATCACTCGTACGTCTAAGACACTTGACGCGTGCCTTCCATCGATTACCACGTGATCAATTTGGTTTCTCGTTAATTGATCGGGAGATATCCACGTTGCTTTGTGAATGTTTTTGTGGTCAAATCGTGGGCTGCTAATTACCATGTTTGGATATTCGGCTATGGTAAAAATTTGAGCAAAGAGGTCAAAGGTCAAATCTTATATATGAAAATGAGTTTGTCTTTGTTTTTTGCATTTTTAGAATGGTTAGACTCGAAAACGGGCTACTCGAAATTTTCATAGAATGTAGCTGTGTGGTCGGTGGTGCAAAAATGGTACTATATATCAAGTGGCCCCGCCCATTGGACCCAATTTTTGAAACCGCAATATCTGGAGGACTGTTTCTCCAATCACCTTGAAAACTTGTGTAGACGCAACTGGCAGCAAAGATGGTGATCCAACAGAAAAAGGGCGGGATCAGTTCAGTGGGCGTTGCACAAAACTTGAAACTTTAAGTGGTTGTATTTCATAAACTATAAGAGGTATAAATATGATATTTAGTATGTGATGTTGGTACAGTATAAATTACAGCCAGATTGGAAGTGGGCTGTGCCACGCTCCATTTGAAAGAAACCGTTATAACGGTCATGGGACCGGCCGTGGCATAATGGTTAAAACACGGGACTTCAATGCGGGAGATCCGTTGATCGATTCCCGACTCCAGTCATCTAACTCATACTTCGTGATAACGCTAAACTATATTCGGCAATAATGTAGATGGGTGTTTTGCGCACAAATATTATTAACAATGTATGCCAAAAATTACAATTAAGTATTTACTTTTTTTTCACTTTTTTTAGCATTACTTTAAGGGAGTCCAAATTTTTCACTAACACTGTTCGCCAAAAGACTCTATGAAAAATGCCCCAAATGCCCCAAAAAAAAACAAAAAATGACCCAAAATAAAATTGGGCGAAAAAAAATTAAAAATTACCCAAAACTCAAGAACGAAATGTTCCCCAAAAATTATGAAAAATACCCCAAAAAAATAATCTTCTAAACAAATCTGACATTATTAAAAAACGGGGGGGGGCGTGCCTCCCACCGCGTTCGTCGTTATCAGTTTCTGTACTCTATCTTTAGCATTATTAAAAGACGAATGCGGTGGGGGACACACCCCCGCCTAGTACAGACTCTTTATCATCTGCACCATGCTTTTTTATTTCTTATTATATTGAAAAAATTGGGGTATTTTTCATACCTGCAAATTTGGGTCATTTTGTATATGAAAAATGACCCAAAATAAAAAAAAAGA
Organism: Muscina levida; assembly: GCA_964034835.1. Classification (NCBI taxonomy): domain Eukaryota; kingdom Metazoa; phylum Arthropoda; class Insecta; order Diptera; family Muscidae; genus Muscina; species Muscina levida. Next base: position 44,235,643 of record OZ035883.1, on the reverse strand, counting down.
AATTTTACCTAAAATAAATGAAAAGTTCCCCAAAATTTATGGGGGATTTTTCATATGAAAAATTCCCCAATTTTGTATGGAAATTTTTTTGGGTAATTTTTGGTTTATTTTTTGGGGCATTTTGCATTTAAGGCATTTTTCATAGAGCCTCGACAAAATTGTAGCCACGGTAACGTTGAACAACTTTCGTACCCTAAATTACTCATAAAGACCATTATGCGACCGGTTTTTCGTACCTTTCCGCACTTATAAGCCAGTAACGTGGTTGAATATCAACCGATTTTAAATTTCTCATTGGATTTGGAAAGAAGAGACTGTGGCCTTTCCAACGATATATGTAGTTATATTGGTGACTAGTCATATCTATCCTCTTCTTGCATCGAAATTGCAAACTTTAATGATTTTTTTCACTATTTTTTAAGTTTGAAAAAGTTTGTAGCAACTATTTTATAAGGACTCCCTAAGGTTTACTATTTTATTCACAAAGTGGTACCATTACCCTATTGCAGTAAACCATAAGGATCAGCGAAAATTGTAAGGACCTTTTGTCAAAATAGAGCGTTGGTATACTGCGTAAACAGAAAAAAATTCTATGTCTATTTAAAACAGATTTGTAGCAATTGTATAAAAACATAGGGGGCCATAAACTTTTAATCATCAATAACTCAAAAACATTAAAAGTGTACTTGAAGTGTCCCAAGCGTTATATTCTATGTCCTGTAAATAAATCTCGTTTCTATTTGAAATAGTTTTGTAGTTATTGTATAAAAACTCAAGCGGCCATAAACTTTAAATCATCAATAACTCAGAAACACAAAAAGTAGAGTTGGTCCGTTTACGCAGTATACCAACGATATGTTGGTATGTTTAAAATTTTGAAATATATTTGGCCTAGTTTCAGTAAAAGAGCATATGCCCAGTAGAAGGCCTATGTACGTAGGTATTTGGACATCAGTTCGTCTAACTGACATTGTTAAGCTTATTTTTATTTTTCTTAACGGCGATTTTAATATAACATAAAGCTATGTATGAATGTGTGTGAGTTCGATAAACTTACATTTTAAGTTTGAGATAACAGCTCAAATATCATATCTCCCACTATGATGATTTGTAACGCCTACAAATACAATAATGTTTGTTCTATATTTATAGATTGTACTTTATACATATGTTTTACATTTAGTTTCTTTTTTGTTAAACTCTTTTCTTTACATTCTCTGATGTATTTTGGTAATATCACTTCATTTTATTTGTTCGGCGCACTTGATGATATTGTAAGACTTCCGCAAATGCAACAGGAGCGGCGGAAATCGTTTTAATTTACTTTTAATTGCCAACACTTTGGGGAACAACTAGTAGTACCTACTAGCTGGTGGGATATTCTTTGTGTTCTTACCACGTATGTGCCACATTCACATACAGCTAGCTACTGCTGCTGCTACTACTACCACGAGCTTCGTCGTGTACACAGTTTTACAGTGGTGATATTTATGTATTTTATCTGCCACTCATTATTATATCGTCGCATCGTCGCGTTGCCCACATTTTCACAGGAAAAACACAGAGAAAATCCAGTAGGCACCCCTACGGACAACGACGACAGACGGCTGGGTGTGCAACAGGTTTTTTTGCCACAACGAAAATGTATATACATAAGTATGTATGCACATAAATATGTCAAACTTGTTTCAAGCGATTTTCTTTTACAACATCTGCTTGCACTCGACTCCACTTTACGTTTGTGGCAGCCACTTCAAGTACTACATAGTACGTACTGCTGCTACTCGTATAAATTTTCGCACAGAGGCCGGATTTTATTAATGACTGACTGCGTTTTCTCTACCTACGGGTGTCTCCCATTCGACAAGGAGAAAGAACGTCAAGGAATCACAGCAGAGCACAAGCGAACACAATTTCAGTAGAACACAACACAACACAAAAATCAAGCACAACAGCGCGCTCACTTGGTGTGCGGTTAATTGTAATAGTTATTAATGTTGTAACGTTGTTGTAGTTGTTGTTGTTGTTATAAACGTAGCAACAGCAGCAGCAACATCAAGTCTTAGCAATTTTGTTCTAAACTGCAAATCCATCACACACGATGCTGCTTATTGTTAATCGTCCGGCGTATTTTTCAGATTCTTATTCGTTCGTTTGTCTCGCACGCACGCACGCAACGCGCTACAAGTTACACGTTTACACCGAAAGAGTTAGAGCAATGAACTAAATGATAAAACATTTGCTACACATCGCACTCGCGTTCTTACTTGTACTGCATACAATCTTCTCAGTCAACCAAGCAACCATCCATCCATTCTCATGCCCATTGCCATTCCCATTCACAACCATCCATCCATCTATCCAACAACTGCGACGAGTATGCCACAAATCTGTATGGCTGAATCCATCTTTTACACACAAGACACACTGGCCATCATCATCATCATCATCATCAGCACACGGACGGCTGCTGATGTGTGTGAGAAAAGTACTCTGCCTGCAACAGATTGAAGATATCCGTTGTACGGGGGGGTATTTAGGCCGGTTTTATGGCCATACTCTTGATGAAGTGCTGGTATTAGACGTTGTTGTTAGTGGAGAGTAGTGCTGATGGTCGTGGCTAAAAACAAAATAATAATCCCTACAAAATGACACTGTCTAATCCAAAAAGATTTGTTGTGTATTGTTTTTAGGATGCTCACTGTTTGCTGTAAGATTTGTTTTTATTTTCTCTACTCAGAGATTTTATTTCCTGTCTCTCGTGCTATGGATGTGTAACATTCTCTCTTTCTTGGTTGAGGGAAACTGTTTATGGCCAAGAGAGTAAATGTTATGGGGTGAGCATGAAAGTACTATTTTAAGTCCTACTCGCATTGTAATGGAATTTATTGTTTTAAAAGGGTCTTGCAGCAAGTCTCCTTGTATTTTAAATGAGAAACCTACAAAGGTGAAAAAATTGTGTCAGTTTGAATCAAACGAAAGCCTCTAAATAAACCCTTCGAAAATGAAAAGACGGCTCAAACACACGTTTTATTTAATTTGTTGTAATTTAAAGGCTGTCCCAAGATAAGAACCGACGCACAGTGGGGTAAATTTACGATCTGGGCGGCCAAAATTATTTGTAGCAGATTTATGAAGCAGAATGTTAAAAAATTACTCGGTGAACCGTAAAAAATAATAATATGTTAACATTCGGGGGGTAGAGGTTACGACCGTTTTTATACAAAAAATGGTTTTTATAAAAAATTATAGGATTTCAAGTATTTGCCATATATCTCCACAAGGTTGCATTTTAGAGCCCTACCTCCCTTTAACTTTTTATTCGTCTGGATAACCTCTAACTATAAATGCATATTTCATTTTTTTTCAATTTCAATTTCATTTTATTCATCCAATATTTCTAGTTACACAATGTTTATATAAAATTAATATTAAGGAGATCTATCAAAGATATTACATCATATAATTCTTATATCTAATTAGATTAAAAAATTTATTTACATATATTACATAAATACCCTCTAACTATAAATGCATAGAGATATAGGACATCCAGTATGTTAACTAAAGTGGTTCAGTAAAAGCGCAGAAATTATGGTCTAGTCTTCTGCAGTAGGTAAATGGCTAGAAAACACAAAACCGCAAAAACCCGCAAAACTTTTTTTTCCATCTGAACAATACGTTGTTAAAGATTATATTTAAACACAGAATGAAGGGGTGAAAAGTGGTGATGCATAACTTTTTGTCCATAGTTCAATTCTGGTACCCATTGAAATAACCAAAAAAACATATTTTTCAATGTTGCTTTACTAGTAGGAACTTGAATTATAATTTTATTAAGCTAAGTGGATTAAATAATATTAACCTGCTTCATAATTTTCCATTTTACCAAAATGTTTAAACTAAACACACGCCTTCCCGTAGCCTGCAAAAATTGTTGCTTTACCTTAACGCACCAAAATAGAAAGTGCACAATTAGCAACAAGTAACTTTGACAGCGTGTAGAAAACGAATGTAAGCAAAATGGAATGAAAAATTAACGGAATCTAGTTAAGCATTCTGTTCTCTTACCCTATGTTCCCTTTACTTTTATGAAGATGAAAAAGGATATCCTGTTGCAATGAACATTCCAATGCTTTAGAACTGTGTTGGTCAAGCGCTACATAATTTTTATGATTTTAATCAACGATTCTAGTTTCAGAAATATGGGGCAACATACTAGACGATTCAAATTCAGATCGCAAAATGTTTGACTTTTTTTTGGGGGTTCGATCGTATGGCCAGACGAGACATATAGTAAAACTGTAGAAATGGTTACAGCCACCAAATGTAAAAAGTTAAATTCAATATCTCTATACATACGGTCATCTTGTATGAGGGTACCGAAATGGTATTATAGTACCAAGAAAGTAGATTCTAATAAATTCGCACAGCAATCTCGATAGAAATTATCATTTCTAATTGATTGGATAAATTCGGGTTTCTGATGTTTTGTTTAGTTTTACAAGATAATCAAACTGTGTTCCGTTCGGAAGTTATGGAAGAAATATTAATTTTCCAAAAATATGTCATTTTGTATAGGAGGTACCTGAACGGGTCGGCTGATATGAGTCAAATATTCACAAGCATACTTTGTACGCACCCAGTAGGAAGTGTCTTCAAGACATCCTCAAGGATAGGTGCATGACCATAGTAAATCGTTGATGACATTTAGGGGACCGTCCATACAAATCGTCGACGAAATGTTCATACAAGTGTCCGCTTTGGCATGCACGACCTGATGAGCGACAATGTCGGTCGAATTTTCGTTGACGCCTATACAAAAGACCTGTCGCCACCCAGTCATGAACGACCTGATGGTTGACAATGTCGGTTGAATTGTCGTTGATGACAATATAAGCGACACGTCGCCTAAACAATCATGCACGACCTGATGAGTGAAAATGTCGGTCAAATTGTCATTGATTCCTATGTATGTCTTGAATTGTTATTCATGCCATATTAGTAAAAGATGGATTTTTAGCATTTTATTAGTATGACTAATTGTTAATGCTTTTGAGAAACTACTGACCAAGAGAGAAGTGAAGAATATAAACTTTTATACGGCATTTACCTTCATTCGAGACTTCAAACTATAAAATTGCTGATGTTTACTCGACCGTTTAACAAACTGAAAATTTTTTACGTCAGATTTCATTTATTTTTCCTTTGATTTTGTTGAATTTGTTTGATGCACGACAAAATTGTTATTTTGTCGGTCAGCTTGTCGTCAACCGAGTATTTTGACAACAAGTACATACATTTTTCAAATTTTGTATTGAGGACAACGTTGACGACAAAGTCGTGTATGATGGAACTTCCTGCTGGGCAATATATAGCCGAATGCAATGTACTTACAAAAACGATATGTTGGTATGAAAAACTAACTCGTTCATTTGTATGGGAGGTACCAGAAGGGTTGTGGCAAAGATTTCGATTTAAATGTCTTAAATGTCTAATTACTCACTGAGACCGACCGTGGTAGGCCGTGGTCACAAGACGCCACTATCAACTAGACAGCAACTTCGAATAGTAAATACATATGTCTCATAAAAATGACGTTCGAAACCGTCGTTAAACTTTAGCTTCTGTTGAGTCTAAAAGATTAAACGTGTTGTTTCACTTAAATGCGAGAAACTTATCTATAACTGATATGTTAAGATTAGGGAAAGGATTCTTATGCAAATGCATATTTTTAATGGACATCCTGAAATGGAAACAGTTAAGTTATCTATACGAATCATGAAAATTTCCTTTAAAATGGCATCCATTTCTTACTGCATATTTTATGAAAAAATACGTGTTTTTGCATATTTATGCGCACATTTTAGCAAATTTTACAATCAATGCATGTTTTTGATACATATTTTTGCTAGTTGGATTAACACTTATTTTAAAAAGTAAAACGCCTTTTTCTTTTTGTGGGACATCTTTTGGTAAAATTTGAATTTTAATTTGTTACACAATATTCAACCGAATTGCCCGTTAAACTGACAATATTTTTATTTACACCAAATTTTTACACTTATATCCAGGGAAGATAGAAAGCTAATTTTATACTGGGAAGGGGGTTACAAAGCTTCGGCATGTGACTTGTTTATTGAAGTTATCATTTTAAAAACGCAATCGCGACAGCAGTTTGTTTCAATGAATAATGTTCTGGTATTCTGCTTTCTCAAGAGCCAATAATAACAAAATGAGGAAGGTGGCTTAATGTAATCAAATTGTATACACAGATCATGGAAGAGTTCGACAGTGAAAGGGCTTCACGATTCGGAATCGACACCGATTAAAAACGTAAAATAATTTTTCGATGTGCCTTCTCTTAAACCTCAACTGATTTTTGTACACATCAATTATGAAACAAATTAGAAGGTTACATTTATTGTACATATATAAAAAAAATCGTTTTCAGCATTTTTGCAAAAAGGCATGTACATTTTATTTATAATTAAATTTAGAAAAAAAAATTTAATTGCTTATTTTTATATGTTTTAATACATATTTTTGAATTTTAAGTGCATGTTATTTTGTGTTGTTTTACTCCGATTGTGATAAAATTGCCAAATTTAATTCATGAATAATAACAAAAGTTATGATCCATTATGTATAAAGAACAAATGGCTTTGGTATTCCTATATGCAGACAAGAGCTGGCAAGAAGGCAAAAGTTCTTCTCCTTATCATCCCTAGCAACTGCTCTACCTTTGCATTCTCTCATCGCTATTTAACTCTCTCTCTCTCTCTGTTTTGCCTCAAACAATTTGATACAATTTAACGAAGAGAACATCATAGGAGATAGCAGCAAGTATTTTTGTACAGGTCAACTAAACGGATGTGCCCACGTTATGTTGTCGTTCAAATGTTGTTGTTTCACTTAATAAAAGAAAAGGTACAACAAATGTTTCCTTCAATGGGCAGAGCCAGAGCCACAAATGGTTTTGTTCTATATTCCCAATACGAATAGTAGTTATCGTATCTTTTTCCTGTTGTTTTTGTTGCAGGTGTTGGTATTGTTGTTGTTTTTGGCATCTTGTGTGTTTTTGAGAATATCTCAAAACAAAAAATATTCAATTTCAAATAAATAGATCAAATAACAACAGTTAGATGGTTGACGGACGTTGGTTATCTGTTTTAACCCAAAATATTGGTGAGATTATGCTGGACAATTTTCAGGAGATAACGTATTGAGATAAACAACTGTGTTAGGCTTGTGTGTGTGTGTGTAAACTTATATAAGTGCATCAATGAAATATTATTTTATTGATTTAAGATACATAATGAATGGTATTGCTTATAGATTGTTACGATTATTGTGGGTAAATAAAAGGCATACAACTACACACATACTTTGGTATCACCGTCGAATTCCATTAAGGTGAACCACAAAATAAAAATCGTTTGTTGTTTAAATTATATTTTAAATGAAATCTCTCTTAGGAAAAAATCACATCTAAAATAAGATTTGGTTTTGTACGATTTTGTTATTTATGTATTAATTTTAAATAAACATTGAATATTTTTATATTTTTTTATGTTATTAGTTACAAATTTTTATTTCTTGATAGTTATTTACACAATACTACACATGGTTTTGGGACTAAATTTTGAGAACTGCACGTGAAAGTAGCCCAAAAATAAGAAGTCCTGCAGCTATCGTTCTGTCAAGTTACATGCCATAATAATTTAACACGTTGACTGCCGCTTCAATTTTCAGAATACTGGGAAAAATAACAGTTTGATTTTTTTCACATTATATTACTAGATCACAGGTATCATGTTTTTTTTTATAGGAGAAAAAGGGCCTACGTTAGTTTTTCCATTATATTGAATGCATTTTTCCATTATTATACCTTCACCCTACGGGTAGGAGGGTATATATCATTTCATACGACCCATAAGTGTAACACATAGAAGGAGTGACTTTAGACCCTAGGTTTCTTTGAACCAAATTCGATTCATGACTTTTAAAGTCGTTTGAGCCATGTCCGTCTGTCTGGCTGTCCGCCTGGTTCGCACGATAACTTTCGAAAGACGCAACCAAATGTTTTGAAATTTTGCTCGAGTTTATATTTCCCCAAAACTACTAACGGTATTGAAATGGGCTACATGACCACGAATAATATCAATAGAAATCGAGTAATAATATCAATACATCGAACTTGATCGTTCCCAAATTCTATATTTAGTAAAGCTATAATAGGATAAAGTTTTGGAAAAAAAATTGAAAGTCTAGCCACGCCCCTTCTGGTACCTCCCATACAAATGTTCCTTTCCGCTTACTTAAGATATGGAGCAATAATATCAATAAAATCAACCTGATCGTACCCAAATTCTTTATTTAGTAAAGCTATAGCAGGATAGATTTTTGGAGAAAAAACTTGGAAGTCCAGTCACACCCCATCTGGTATCTCCCATACCCATCTGGTACCGCCCACTTTAGAAATCAATTAATATTATAAACAGAACCAACGCGATTGTGCCCAAATTCCGGCCGTGGCATGATGGTTAGAACTCGCGACTACCATGCGGGAGATCCCAGGTTCAACTCCTGGCTCCAGTCATTTAAAAAAAAAATAAGAAAAAATAAATTTTTCTTTCATTGCCGCCCCTCTTGGATGTTGTCGACAGCAACGTCGCAGTATAAGTGTAGAGTAAAAGCTTCTCACACAGTGAAGTTCGCATTCGTCGATAAACAAGTAGGTGCCGTTAGTTGTGAATCTAAAAATAGAAAACGTGTTAATTCACAACAACGCGAGAGGCTATCCCATACCTCATTCATGGGGTGTAAAGGGAAATTAAGTTTTGTTTTTATAGCAGGATACAGTTTTGGAGAAAGAAATTGGAATTCTAGACACACCCCTTCTGGTACCTCCCATACAAATGTACCACTCCGCCCACTTTAGAAATCGAGTGATAATATCAAAATAATAGAAAATTTTATGTTTTACTGAGGGTGAGGGTATATGTAAGTCGGGTTGCCCGACTGAAACTCTCTTACTGTTTTTTTTTTATGTATGTATATATAGATTAAAAAATGTTTAAAAAAAAATAACAAAAACTCCATTTTAGTTTTTAGATATGTTATACACTGTGGTGCAAAAATGAGCCAATGTTTTAAACAAGGTATGTTATTAAATATTTTTTATACTTCTTATTGTATTATTTTCAAACCTTTTGCTAAATTTAAAATATGCATCTGTAAAATATGTAAAGCAATAACAAAAATAAAACTTACATTACTGTAAGTATGTAAAAACAAAACATTTTCAAAATTAGACCATTGGCACACTTTTGCTCCAAGGTTTTTCTTTTCTTATTGTGCTCTAAGCGCTCTTATTAGATTCCTCAAAGATTGTTGACTTTCGTAATATTTTGTAGACTTACTTACTTACTTACATAAGTGGCCCATTACAACTTACGAACGTGGTTCATAAATTTGAGGCCTGAATTACTAAAGAATTCCACAGTTAGTCCTACCAGATGGTGGCTCATCGCCTACCACTTGGTCCTTCCAACGGAGTTTGGGTCTCCCTGCTCTGCGCCGTCCTTCAGGTTACACTTCAAACACCTTTCTCGCTGAAGCATTTACATCCATCCTGGCAACGTGTCCCAGCCATCGTAGTCGTTGCATTCTGACTGTTTTAGCTACGTCGATGTCGTGGTAAAGCTCACACTGCTTATGGTTCATCCGATGTCGAAACTTGCCGTCGACACAGATAGGTCCATATATTTTTTTCGGAGTACTTTTCTCTCGAATACTCCCAGGTTTTGTATGTCCGTTGTCGTAAGCACCCATGATTCGGCAGCATACAACAGAACGGGTAAAATAAGCACATGGTATAGCTATTTCTTAGTATCCCGACAAAAGGTGGTGTTACTAAAGTGCTGCCGAAGTCCGTAAAAACATCTATTGGCGAGCACTATTATCCGCTTGATTTCTTGGCTGACATTACTTTTTTTATGGGCAAAAGATCCGAGGTAGGTAAATTTATCTACTACCTCAAAACAATAATTGTCAACGTTCACGGTGCGTCCCCATCGAGAGAACTTTTTGTTGCTAAACCCATTTTTGCTGACTCCTTTTCTAGTGATGAGAAAACTGCAGTAACATTCCGCAGATTTCGGCCAATGATGTCTATATCATCGGCATAGGCTAGGGGCATGTGGCTCTTGTGGAATATGGTGCCAGACATGTTGTCACCAGCTTTTCTCATCACCTTCTCCATAACTATATTTAATAGTGTACAGGACAAGCTATCATACTGCCTGAGACATCTTTCCGTATTGAATGGTTCAGACTGATCTTTACCAATCTTAACCGAGGATTTGGTGTTTCCCAAGGTACATCTGCAAAGTCGAATCAGCTTTACAGAAAAACCAAACTCAGACATGACCTCATATAGCCTATTCCTTACCGGAGAGTCGAAGACAGCTTTGTAGTCGACAAAGAGGTGGTAGGTGTCGATCTGCTTTTCATGAGTTTTTTTCCAGGATTTGTCGAAAGGTGAATATTTGTTCCGTCGTAGATTTGCCAGGTCTAAAGCCTCACTGATATGGTCCAATTAGTTTTTCTACAATTTGCTTTAGACGTTCACAAATATGCTTGAAAGGACCTTGTACGCAATTGGTAATAGGCTTATTCCACGGTAGTTCTTGCACTCACTATGATCTCCTTTCTTGTATATGGGACATAATAGACTGAGACTCCAATCCCCGGGCATGCTCTCCTCTAGGCAGATGTTCTCCATGAGCTGATGCATGCTTCTAATCAGCTCCTCCCCGCCTGCCTTAAACAATTCAGCAGGGAGACCATCGGCTCCAGCTGCTTTGTTGTTTTTAAGGCGGCTCGCTCTGGCTCGGAGGTGGACAGTTTATACCATCGTCAAGGATTTTAGCGGGGTCTTCTGGGGTGGTGTCCATATTCAGTAAATATCTGAAATGATCTCTCCATATCTTCAGAACGTTATCCGGGTCCGTCAGTAGCTGGCCATCGTTGTCCTTGCAGGAGGGCCACCCTGTTTTACGCATTCTCGCCTTAACTCTCTGGTAGAATTTTCGGGATTCCCCTCTACTTCGGAGCAACTCTGTGCACTCATCCTGCCTCTTCTACAGCTCCTTCTTTTCCCGTCGAAAAAGATAAGTTGCCTCTCGTCTCTACTCCCTGTGTCGTTCACGAACAGCTTGCGTTGCCATTGGTTGCAGTTTCGCCCTGTATGCAGCATCCATCTCTCTCGTGGCATTGCGACCTTCATCATCGTACCAGCCATCTTCTTGAGACGGCTTTGAGTACCCAAATACGCTTCTCGCAGTCCGTTCTATGTATTGCTGGAGTCGGCTATATATTGGCACTGCGATGTTATATCAGGGATTGAAGCATTTCGCAGCAGTTGAGTTAGGTGGTTGCAGTAGGCGTCCCATACCTCTGTTGTCCGCAGTTTACCGATGTCCAGCTTTCGTTGTAGACTTGTATAGTTCCGGAACGAACTAGTTCCAATGAACGATTCCATGTAGTGAACGGTTGGAACTAGTTCCACATATTCCGCTCTTTTCGTTCCTTTTGCTTTTTAGTTCCTTCTGCTCTTTTCGTTCCTTCTGATCTTTTCGTTCCTTTTCCTAATTTCGTTCATTTGACATTTCGGCTATTCGTTCACTTGTTCTTACGTTCATACGTTCTAGTGGTGGCATCACCACAACAAAAACAGCAGACAATTTTTTTTTTGTATTTTGCTATGAAAAATAATTTATAAATCCTCTAAACAAAGACTTTGAGAACTATTTTTTTTTAACACACTATTTAAACTATTTGAAAATACTTTATAAACTTTTAAGCAGCTCTAACATTTTTCAATATGTTTGTTTGCAAATCGTTCACTTTATAATCCGAAAAAGACCAAAAACAATCAAAACATAGTGAACGAATGAACGAAGTGATGATAATGAATAAGTGAACGAAAAGATCAAAAGGAACGAAAAGGAACAGAAGGAACGACCTAGTTCCTTTTGATGAACGGAACTAAAAGAAACGATTCACCAAAAGGAACTAGAAAGTCCAACTCTATTTCGTTGTGCCTGGTTACGTACGTTTTTCGCCATGCTTAGCCTTGTGCGTACCTTAACTGCGGTAAGGAAGTGATCGGAGTCAATGTTCGCACCCCTGATCACTCGTACGTCCAGAACACTCGACTACCACGGGTTATATCTAGGTTCATACATTTTCTAGGCTCTCGTAGAACTCGTCTTTGTCCTCATCGTTTTTCTCTGCTGTCGGAGCCTGGGCACATACAAGTGTTATGTGGAAACTTTGTATACGCACATTGGCTATACGTTTACACACCTGGTTGAACCTTGAGACATGGTGTCGCAGTCTCCTGTCAACCACAAATCCACATCTAAACTCGTGCTTGTCCGCATGGCCACTATAGTAAATGTCGCACGTCTTTATGCGCGAGCATCCGTGACCCGTCTACTGGATTTCCTTGTATTCTTCCAGGACTTCCGCCAGTTGGATGGAGGCACCTGGTATATACAGTGCTCTAACATTCCAGGTGCATATCCTCAAATAATGGTCCTCCTGCCAGGATTTTATTACAGCCGACCATTCTGGGTTTGAGCAGATGTGCCTGGGTTTTAGGTTTCGCCCTAAAATGTTCCAGGAGCAGTCAGCGAATATAGTAGGCACATATGTTCCTTCGTAACGCTTTTCTAAAGTTAAAATGCCTTTGTGGAACCTTTTACCACATTCATCTGCAGCATTCATAAAATTAATCCAAATAAGAGGGCAAAATGTACTTTCAAGGACATATTGCATCCAAATTTTACAAAGAATATTAAAAAGAAAATAAGGTGATTATAAAATAGAATAGGGCGATAATTGCAGCCGAAAACGCATGTTGCTGATGTTGCCACCTGTTTCTACTAACTTTTTCATCAATCGCCTCCATACTAATTTTTAATGGGAAACAAATCTTATTTTCAAATAACTAAAAAACTATGCTTGATAGCGAAATTCTGGTTACGTATTTGAATTTCCCATATCAAAAACGCTTAGAAACACATATTGAAACACAAAAAAAACCCTTGTCGAACAGTGTCATTTTAAGCAGTTATTATCCAAAATTGGTGCGAAGACTATTTACGAAGCGTAGAAGACCAAAGCACTTGAAATTCTTTTCTACTTGCGGTAATTAATAGAAAAAAAATCTGATATAACATAGAACACTCCCCCCTTTATTTGCTACTGCAACTCAAAGCACCAAAATGTTTTAAAGATTTTAATAACAGATTCATACTTTTCGTAGCTCGAGATTAAGTTAATGGTTGTTTTTTTAAATTCTAGGAAACTTAGTCTCTTGCGTTACATGTGAACTCATTGTCGATGGCTTAGTGTAGAAAGGGTGTATCTTGTTTTTTACGAAATCGCGTTTTTTTTCCATATTATTGTAGGGGACCATCAAACACATGTTTCGTACAAAACATAACCCTAATGTGTTAACAAAAAATACAACTGTTGCAAACTTTTGATTTTCAAAAATTTATATATTCCCATTAAAAAATCTTAACGTTTTCTTATATACTCGTTTATCAGGTTATGATATATGAAGCAGCTATTGCGTTTATTTAATTCATTTTGTATTTATTTACATAATAAACAAATGCATTAGTTAATAATGAAATTCTGGATAAATTTTCACAAAAAAAAAATTAACAAGAGTACTCTTCATCAATATTTTTAGGTGGTGCACATAATTTTATAGTTTTTATTATTCTATACTGTAATTTTTTATCTGTGTTTGGTTTTCTTTTTTAAATATAAGTAATAATTTAAGTAACCAACCAAAAAACTAACAAAAAATCATATTTAACAGAAAAATGCATGTCCATGTCAACGTCATCTACCTCAACACACTTGTAATAAACATATTGTACAATAAAAACAAAAAACAGATTTTTTTATAATTCTTTTTTTTATAGATTTCCACACAAATCCATTTCATTTTACTTAACATTACAACACCAGTTAATAGCTATAAACTGCGCAAGCGCATAGTTTTACAAAACAAAACTAAATTTCAACTACATATAAACAAAATAATAGCTATACAAAATACATGAAGAAAAAACACACACACATACACAAAAGTCATTAAACATTTAGGCGATGGTATAGAGTTTGGAACCAAGTTACACAACATTTTACAAGTTGATATTTTGAATTAATAATATCTATTAAACAACATTTTTGTTTTTGAAACATAAAATTATAGCTTATATGCATAGAAATTCTCCAAGAAATTAAGTGTTAAAAATAAGGCGTTATTTCTTCTCCATCTTCCTAGACTTTGAGAACAGCAAAAGAAGGGCAGGGCTTTATTAACATTGTGAAGAGTCCCTTCTTTGCCTCTTTGGTTGCTAATTACATCTAGGTCGGTCATTAGTCGTCGATGGCAAATTATTTACATGATTGTCTGTATTTTTCCATGACAACAATTTGTTAAGTAACATATCCATGTGGGGATTACCACCCAAACGTTTGACCTGAAGAGAGAGAAAAAGAAATGTTGAGGTAATTGGAAGCTAAATGTTAGGAGTCACATTAACTTACCTCTGCTCGGGCTTCTTCATCGAGAGATTCTAATACTTTTCTTGTGTATTCGAAGCTGCCCAACTTCTCCAGCAAAGTTATGCAGTATTTCTTTACTTCCACATCATGAGTTCGTTGTCGCAAAATGTCTTAGGAGGAAGAAGAGAGAAAAGAATTAAAAAAAAATTGGTAAATAACGTTAAAATGGTTATGAATGGTTTTAAAAAAGTTTAACTTTTGAAAAATTTCAACTACTTTGCTTTAAGTTTTTCAGCCAATAAGAATAATCAATAAATACCGAAAATAAAAAATAAATACCAAAAATAAATAACAATAATATTTAAAAATTAAGAGAAATATTTTTTACACTTTTGTAGAAATTTTTAACCATATAAAATAAAAATAAAATAAAATAAAATAAAATAAAATAAAATAAAATAAAATAAAATAAAATAAAATAAATTAAAATGAAATAAAATAAAAAAAAAAATTAAATGAAATAAAATAAAATTAAATAAAAAAAAATAAAATGAAATAAAAATTATATAAAATTTTTTTAATAATAAAATATTAAGGTTTAACTTAATACATATATATAAAAACATCAAAACAGTTAAGAAATTAAAAAAACTGCACATTTTTTTTTTAATATTAAAATTTTTGTTGAATGGTGGTTATAAAAAAGTTTAACTTTTGAAAAATTTCAACTACTTTGCTTTAAGTTTTTCAGCCAATAAAAATAATCAATAAATACCGAAAATAAAAAATAAATACCAAAAATAAATAACAATAATATTTAAAAATTAAGAGAAATATTTTTTACACTTTTGTAGAAATTTTTAACCATATAAAATAAAATAAAAATAAAAATAAAAATAAAATAAAATAAAAATAAAAATAAAAATAAAAATAAAAATAAAATAAAAATAAAATAAATTAAAATGAAATAAAATAAAAAAAAAATTAAATGAAATTAAAGAAAATAAAATAAAATGAAATAAAAATTATATAAAATTTTTTTAATAATAAAATATTAAGGTTTAACTTAATACATATATATAAAAACATCAAAACAGTTAAGAAATTAAAAAAAACTGCACATTTTTTTTAAATATTAAAATTTTTGTTGAATGGTGGTTATAAAAAAGTTTAACTTTTGAAAAATTTCAACTACTTTGCTTTAAGTTTTTCAGCCAATAAAAATAATCAATAAATACCGAAAATAAAAAATAAATACCAAAAATAAATAACAATAATATTTAAAAATTAAGAGACATATTTTTTACACTTTTGTAGAAATAAAATAAAATAAAATAAAATAAAATAAAATAAAATAAAATAAAATAAAATAAAAAAAAAATAAAAATAAAATAAAAATAAAATAAAATAAATTGAAATAAAATAAAATAAAATAACATAAAAAAAAATTAAATGAAATAAAAGAAGTGTATTTGTGTTTTTGTTAGTCGATCTTACATTACTTATATTTATTTACGTTAAGTGTATCGAAGTGATACAACAAATTCGGCTCAAGATCAGAACAAAGGGGTCTGAAGATGAACTTGTCATGGAGTTCGAAACGCGTCATCCTAGTGCGTAACACACTGAATTTGACCAAAAATATCAAACAATAAATAAAAGAAAATATAATAAAATGAAAAATATAATAAAATGCAAAAAAAAAAATATAAAATAAAATGAAATAAAAATTATATAAAATTTTTTTAATAATAAAATATATAGGTTTAACTTAATACATATATATAAAAACATCAAAACAGTTAAGATATTAAAAAAACTGGACATTTTTTTAAAAAATATTAAAATTTTTGTTGATTATGTAAAAACATTAAAATTATTATTTTAACAATAAAAATTGTTGAAAATATTAAAGTATTAAAAAATCGACAAACAAACAACAACGAATATTAAACAATATAAAAAAGCCCAAAAATACGAAAAGTATGAAAAAACTTAAAATATTGGAAATATTATAAAAATACGTAAAATGGTAAGAATATAAAAACCATTAAATTTATAAAAAATTCAAAAATTTTAATATGATTGTGAATGAAAAAAAAATAAATATTATTACTATTAAAATTAATTAAAATATTAAAAGTAATAATTATAAATAAAAATAAAAAATATAATATTATTGAAAACACTAAAAAATATAATACTAAAAAATTTATAAATTTAAAAATATTAAGATTATATAAAATATATTCCAAATAATTAAAAATATTTTTTTTTTATTTTATTTATTATATATTTATTTATTTTATTTTATTTATTATATATATTCAAAATACTAAAAATACTAAAATAATTAAAATATGAAATATATTTTGAAAATGTCAATAACTGATTGAAGATGACTAAATATTGGAAAATTTAATTGTTAAATATCTAAAATATTTCAATGCAAAGACCTAAAACCAAAAATATATTTCAAAAACATTTTAAATGTTAGATAAATAAAATATAAAAAATATTGAAGTATTAAATAATGAAAATATTAAAAATATTGAAAATATAAAAAACAAACTGTTTGATTGTTAATTTTAGTCGATCGTGTTTTTATATATTAAATTTACGTTAAGTGTAACAAATGATACATCAAATTCGGCTTACGATCAGAAAAGTGTTTTTTATTTTATTGTTTAAATATTTTGGTCAAATTCAGTGTGTCACGCACTAGGATGAAAATAATATTGAAAATAATAAAAATATTGAAAATGTCAAAAATATTGAAAATATTAAAAATATTGAAATTATGTATTAAAAATATTATAAAAAGTTAAAATGTACAAAATATTACAAATATTAATAATAATATAGAAAATATTAAAAATATTGAAAATATGTATTAAAAATATTATAAAAAGTTAAAATGTACAAAATATTCAAAATATAAAAAAATAGTTAAAATGTCACAAATATTAAAAATATTAAATATATTAGAAATATTAAAAAAAAATATTTAAAGTATTAAAATTATTAAAAATATTAAAATAATAAAAAGTATTAAAACATTTTTAAATATGAGAATTATAAATACTATTAAAAATATAAAAAATATTAATACCAAAAATAATAAAAATATAAAAAAATATTAAAAATGTTAAAAATATAAAAAAAAAGTTTCTTGCTTTGGTGATCGATCTGACGAATTATGACTATTGTTTTATAGTTCGGTTGAAGATCATTCACCATTGGCTATTAATGCCAATAGAGTTTGTTTTAACAAGATTTGTGTGAAATGAAATATGCTGACAGCCGACAAGGCGTATAGCTATGTCGATAGTTGCCAAACTATCATCATTAGCACCCTTTGCTGTGACTCCACCACTTTCATCCCAAACCTTAAGCTAAACACACCAGGGCGAAGAAAGCATCAATGAAGACCACACACATAATATACACAAAAAAAATTTAAAATTATAAATATTTTAAATACATTACAAATTTAAAAATATTAAAGATATTTAAAGTATAAAAATAAAAAACCCTACAAATATTAAAAAAAAAATTTAAATATTCTAGACATTCAAAGAATTTAAATACATATATTAAAAAAATATCAAACATATTAAAACTAATTAGAATATTAAAAGCAGCAAAAATATTAAAACTATTAATAATACTGAAAATATTTCATTTATTAAATATATTAAAAATTTAAAAATATAATCAAAATATAAAATAATTTTTATTATTTTATTAACGGATTGCAATTAGAAGCCTTATGGCCAATTAAATAAATAATTACAATATAAATCAAAAAATAGCTTAACTCATAATAATTATTAATAAAATAATAAAAATATTAAAAATATATATAATATACTTACGAAGTACTTGTTTGTCGTGCGTTTGCGAACGCACCGCATGTATAACAGGGAAGCCAAATTTCCCTTCCGTCAAGTCTTCAGCAAAACTTTTGTTTTCCGAATACTATATAAAAAAAAAACAAAAGAAAATTTAAATTATTATCAACACTCACAAAATAAACCAACCAACCTCTTTTAAACTAAGATTACAATAGTCATCACGTATTTGAAAATATAAACCCAAAATAGCGGTAAGTTTCGAAAAGTCTTCCTTGTTATCACTAAACAACTGCATTAAGCGTATGGCCAACATGAAAAGACCACCCGTTTTGCGAACAGTCATTAGTTTATAATCAACTTCTGAGGGACAAGTGAAACTATCACGCCAATAGATTTCCATACCCTGGCCTCGATGTAATTCCAACAATTGTTCGGTATACACTTTGGTGGCCTAGAAAATCAAACAAAACAAAATCATTTAGTTGTATAAGAAACTAGGCAAGGTTATTTTTAATCTACTACTTACTTCGGGATGTCCCAATTGTTGCACTTTTTCAAGAGCTAAAAATAATACATAATTTGCTGCATTTATGGTACTGGCTACACCGTATATGGAATGGGCTACCGGAACACCTCTGCGAAGTATTGAATTGTCTTCAATATCATCAATTCTGTAAAAATTAGTGTTAGTAAAACAAACAACATTAATGAGATGAAAGCCAAATACTATATTAAAGTATAGCAGGCAAGCCAAATATAGTATGTCATGCTATAATTTTTATAACAAAATTTAGATTTTTCTTTTTTGGTTGTTTGAGTGTTTTGGGACAAAGTTTTTTGTTTACGTACAGTAATAATCATAAACTCACGGAGAGATAACGAAATTACTGAGCAACAATAACAATATTGTATATATTATCATATAAAGTACTTAAATGTACAAATTGTTTAATAGAAAACCAGCAAACTCACATTGTTTTTATATATTTACATAGATAAATTGTTTTGGTTTCGTCATAAACTAAACATTGTCATTATACACAAAGTAAGTTATTAAAAAAGCACCAGGTGCCTACAGCATACAAGTCTAGCAATAATTATTCATCAATTCAACTAATCAACTTTATTAGATACCTCGTAATTAAGTACCCATATCTCTACGAATTTGCCTAGTCATGTATTTAATATTTGTTTGGCATTATAATTAAGTACACATATCTCCTCAATATTTGTTTGGCCTACTGCAGAAGCGGGTGAAGGAATTTAAAGAGACTATTCGAAGAACTTTTGTGGCATTTATAATTTTAAAACGAAATATAATTAGGATTTACAAATACACCGGGCCAACATCAAGGTAGCAACTATAAATAATGGTCATGAATATCAATTACCCCCAGAATTTATAATGAACAGTACGTGAAAAATAAACAACAACAAAATTGAGACATTTATTCCTAGAATTCTCAAATCAATAATAGACATTCTATGTGTGAGACTGGCTGCTACTGAGCATCATCTACCTTTGCCACGAAAAACGGTTTTTTTCTATTAAATGGAAATTTAATTTTCTTTCGTAAATACTACAACTGCATAACTTCTTTCACACACACGTTGCCTCATCATTATTAGTATAGAAATTATTCTATTCGAAATACAATTCAAATAATTTGTTTTGTTATTGTTTCTTCTTTATTTTCTCAAGACAAATTAATTGTTTATAATATTTCCATGCGAAGCGAGATTCAAAGAATTAGGCAGACGTATTGAGAATATAATTAGTTCGATGAAATCACGTATATTGATGGTAGGTATAAAATACAGTAGTGAGAAAATAAATAGCGGCAGGAAGGAAAAATTGTGAGGAAATCGATATAAATATAATATTAATCCGAAATATATTAAAAATTATGGATTTTTAAATGATTATAAATATCTATTATAATTATATTATATATTGTTTGAAAAAATACAACAAAAAATTCGGATTATTTCAATCCGGAGTTGCAGTCGATCCACATTAAAGAATACGCAATGTGTAGGGAAAGCAATTCGGATTACCGATCGGCAATCACTCGAGTTATCCGGAATAGCTGGATCCGGACTGTCGAATTTATAGGCGGGTAGCATATAGCGCTTGGATGACTTAAAAAAACCCTTTGAAATTTGATTTATATTGCACGTATCGGTTGTTATTTGCTTTTGACTTCAAGAAACTTTTAAATAAGATGACGAACCGTATTTATGTATGTCTAAATGATTCCAACCCTACTGCTTTGCAAAGCACGCCTACGAAGGAATAAATGTCTTAACTTGGTCCAGAATTGCCCAAAGGGCTCTATTTTACCTGGGACTAATTATGGCATATTCACTTTATCCAGCCAGACTTTGTCCGGTAAAGTCCAATATAGCCAACAAAAATGAATACATTTTTCAAACGACAACTGATAATTTTTTAGAAAAAATTGCATTTCAATCAAAGTTTCCGAACAAATTGTTACTTATCTTATATGTCCCCTTTCCATTAGTCTTTAAAATAATAATAAGAAATATACTTCCCAACTGTTCCCTGCTACAATTGTGACCGCAGCTGTATAAACACACTGTACATATATCCGATATACCAATGCGCTGCTCTGTTGATAGATATAGGAAACTGCGGCAAATTTGTTTACAAACAAAACGATTCGATCATTAAGATTGTGTTTATGAATTTAACTTGTTCTGGAATTCATGGAAAACTAGCATATTAATTGATGATAGCCTTGTATAAAAGTTGCGCGCACAATTAAACAGCCAATCATCACATCGATAGACAGACAACCAACCCTTGACTACTTTCAACTACTCTATTAAATACACACGTCCGTCCGTCTGTTCATAAACATTCCGCATAATTGTAAAAACTACTGGGCTTACAGCACAACAATCGCATAGGAGGCAAGTAGTGCCACTTAACATATTCATGCGACATTTGGTGGTGGTGCAACATCGAGACAATTAGGTGCAATAACACAATTTGTAGTGTATGTACTTACAACAAACTAGAATTGTGT
Organism: Muscina levida; assembly: GCA_964034835.1. Classification (NCBI taxonomy): domain Eukaryota; kingdom Metazoa; phylum Arthropoda; class Insecta; order Diptera; family Muscidae; genus Muscina; species Muscina levida. The sequence continues at coordinate 44,214,132 of OZ035883.1, read as the reverse complement.
AGCATTTGTACAATCTCTCCGATTTGATAGAGTTTTTCCTCCGGTATGTGCAACCAATAGTTGAATGCCAGCGACAGTTGTGAGCGGAATTGTTTTCCTGGTATTTGTTGTATGTACGAAAAAGGTTGCAAGAGTATCTGCAATAGTTAATAGATATTATCACAAGGTTTTCTTTTGGTGGGGGAGGGGATCCTGAATAAACTGTCGCTGTCACAGTTTGTTTACAACTCACCTCGTCTTGTTCTTTTTGTGTTGATTTATCCTTTGTCATTTCCAAAATATCACTTAGCTCTTCCATACTGATGGTTGTGTTTGTGTGCGATTGTGTTGTAAATAGTTTTACGTTGCCTTGAATGAATAATGAACCCTTCTGTTTTACTAGTATCTTTCTCCACGTAGTAATTTGGTTTGTTTGTTAAACGGCGGCGGCAGCAACACAATTAAGTACTGATGGTGACTGCGCTGGCTGAAATGAAATTCTTATTGGAGATGACAGAAATCGATAGGCGACTGTTGGGTATGCAATCGATTACCACAATCACACACAAGGTATTGCCAGACTGAGCAGAAATGTGTTAAAGCAGCTGTTGTAATAAGAGAGTGATGCAAGATAATAAATGTAGGCATATATTAGAAAACCGTTAACAAATTTAACAGAAATTCTGTTAATATTAAGAAAATTAAATACAAAATGAGGTTTGCGCTTTCTAATAGAAAAAAATTTAAAAGAAACCGAGATTCTCTTTTTATTTTAATATATTTTATAAAGTTTTTTTTTGCAAAATATTAAAATAGACGGCGGGTAATATAGATTTTCCATTATATTTGGGAAATTTTTTAATGGAATTGAGATTTTTTGTTAGCAGTTAATAATAATAGAATTACCCGTTGAGAAAAAACAATTTTGTTACTTTTTTTTATCGAAATATTTAAAAGTATAATTTTGAGCATAAAATGTTTTTAACAGGGACCGCAAATAACAGCCATTTTACACCGGAACGCATTTACCATATTTTTGCCAATATGCTAAACTTTTTAACATGTATTTTGTTATTGGAAAATTGCTAGCATATTTTCGCATCCATGAAAAATGCGGAAAAATGCAGTAAGTTGTACTCCGAAAAGCTGATTTTTTAGCGATAACCACCACTTTCGTTGTTTGTTTACATTTATCGGAAAATGCCAAACAACTTTGACGGACAAAAAATTTACATTTTTGCTAAATATTAAAAAGTGATTGTTTCAATTAGTTAAAAGCATTCGAGCTTCGTGGAATACTGCCTCCGAAACAATGTAAATAGGTTTGTGGCAGGAAAACATTGCAGGTTTACAAGGCGAATGGAAAAATGTATGAGCTAGACAACAACTGTGTAAAACCATTTTTTAGCATTTCTCATTTTCAGCTCAAAATGCGAAATGCTTTTCTGGTGTAAAAAGGCTGAGATATGGTTGCAAATTTTACCTAAATAAATCAATGTGAAGAAGTATGTTAAGGTAACGTGGAATTCACCAATATTCTCATTACGTAATAAGCTATATCATTCAAAAACTTCTATTTGTGATTTGTATGATATATATTATTTTTAATTCTTATCTAAAAGTTACGAATTAAGAGTTTTATTTGATTTTTATAATAGAAATGAAAAATAAGAGTTATTTTTTATTTTAAAATTTAAGTTTTTTCTTAACTTTTATTTTTGGAAATCTATAAATATAAGTTAAATTGAATATCTTTGGTGTATTACAACATTTCACAATCAATTTTTTTTCCAAAATTTAAAAAAAAGAAATGAAAGGAATTGAATCATAGATCAAGAATATTTTTTAAAATAATAGTTATGGAATACTCTTCTTTGTAACTTTTTTAAAATAGAAGTCAAAAATAACTCATATTTTTTATTTCTATTGTAAAAATTAAAAATAATTATTGCCAGAGTATTTTAAACTGTTTGACAATGTTAACAATGTTAACAATGTTTTTTTAAAAACACTTTTCTGATCGTAAGCCGAATTTGATGTATCATTTGATACACTTAACGTAAATTTAATATAAAAACACGATCGACTAAAATTAACAATCAAACAGTTAAAAATATTCTGGCACGGCACGGCCTAAAACTAAATGCCTTACTTTGACATAGAAAAATTTAAAGTAATCTTAGTTTACCAACAAAACCTTGTAAAGAAGCTTAAGCTTTAAGGTAAAAAGGGTAATCGTGGTGAAAGAATTTCCTCCATTTTCTCATGTTTAAATATAAACGGTCAAATTCAAAAAATACAACACTGGTGCTGGACATTTTCGGCTGATATCTACTTCGCATGTACATGTTTGACATAATTGTAGATATATATACAGCTGATGATGTACCATTGTGCATCAGTTGGTCACAAAGGGGTCTGAAGATGAACTCGTCATGGAGTTCGAAACGCGTCATCCTAGTGCGTGACACACTGAATTTGACCAAAATATTTAAACAATAAAATAAAAAACACTTTTCTGATCGTAAGCCGAATTTGATGTATCATTTGATACACTTAACGTAAATTTAATATAAAAACACGATCGACTAAAATTAACAATCAAACAGTTTAAAAACTTATAACAGTTACGGTCCCTGGATTTTAATGGATTTAAAAAATAAATTAGATTATTTTAAAAATTAATTTATTTTTAACAAATAGATTAGATTATTTTAAAAATAATATAATTTTTTTTAAATAGCAGTGAATTACGTTGTATTCAAATATCAGAAAAATTAAAACGTAGATATTTTTCAAATAATTATTTTTCTTCAATATTTTAAAAACACAGTTATTTTTATATTTTTCCCGAAGATAGTATGTATTCATTTGAGTGTGGATATGGCGTAAAAACCTAATATTTGTATTGAAAAAAAGGGTTAAAATAATATTCAGCCAGACGTCACCCATCAAAGCACAATACGGCCATATTTATTTTTTAAATTTTAATTTCAAATTACAGTTAAATTCCATATTCTATTCTCCACTAATAAAAATTAAAACATCTAAATATTTGTTACATCGTTAATAGGCTTTATAATTTAACAAGAGTGTGAAGTGAAGTATTCAAATAGTGCTCAGGTCGGGGAGTAAATGCCAGTTTCTGCCAAATAATTTGAATTTATTTCAGTGATTAGTTTTAAAATTTTTTTCAAATCTTTGTGGCTTATACTTTATGTATTCCTCTACACATTCTTGCATTTATCTTTTTGTGTATCCCCAATGGCAAATTTTCAGCAAATACAATGGCCGTGTTTTTTTGGTATCCTATATAGGGGACCGGTATAGGATACCAACAAAACGCTTCGCCGTTAACAAAATGCAATTACTTGGCAGCACAGTAATTTATGTCAAATAATTGTTTGTTTTGTTTTCATTCATTCGTAAATATTGTATTAATTGTATTTTTTAATTTTTGTTAATATTTTCGAGAATTGTCGTAATATTTGTATAAAAATGATGTACATGACCCTTCTTAGGTTCTAGTGTTCCGCAGGGACCATAAGCCACAAATTGGAACTTTCTTTTGAACCGTTTACATAACAAATAAGCTGTAAAATAACATTTTATTGAAAAAATATCATTCGAATGGAACCTATTTTATTTGACGTTCTCTTTTCTTTTCTATTTTTTGTTTACCCCTGCAATAAAAAAATTTGGTCACATTTTTATTTTTACTACTTTTTTGAACAACTTATCCCCGTTAAGCTTAGCATGTAAATTTATCCCCGTTAGTGCATATGGGATAGCACTCGTATGGCTAAGCGGATATAAGTTACCAACAAAACGCAACCAATGTGTATCAGAGTTGTTTAATAACGTTAATATATGTATATTTTCACCTTGCATTTGATTAACTGTTTGTCAAATAATTGTGTGTCCCCCTATATAAGCCCAATAAGATAACAGCGTTTTTTTACCCTCCCTACATTGACATCACTGCTTATCGATAACTGCGCATAACATGTGTTATCGTTGAGACGTGTCAAGATCTGTCAAACGAATAAAGTTGAAGATTTTTTTACTGGAAAAGACTTGTTATTGAAGGATTACTTCTTAAAATCTGAAATACACAACTAACAAGAAATGGCTGCAGCACCACCATTAAGAACAAATTGGCATCCCTCAAAGAAGCACAGTGATCCCGAAAGGTAAGTTAACAAAACACAACAACCAACATTTACCACCTTGCTACTGCCCATTTGTTGTTATTTTTCTGCTAGATGGATCTGCATTTATCCAGCCTACATTAACAGCAAGAAAACACGACAGGAAGGACGTCGTTTGCCCAAAGAAAATTGTGTTGAGAATCCAACTTATGTTGAGATACGTGATGTTCTCTCTGCCGGCAACTTACGGGTGGATGTGGAAAATAAACAATACTGCAGGGAGAAGAGTAGGGTTAGTTCGTATGAATGTGTGCCCTCCAATGAAAACCGTATATACAATTTTCTTTACATTTCCTTCCTTAGGAGCTGCAATTCCGTGGCAGAATACGCGTTCAAATGCGCAATGATGATGGCTCTTTCTATAATCCTGAGCTGAATAGTCGCGAGGCTGTCATGTTGTATGTGACCAGCAAAATACCTCAATTGAAAACGCGTCAGGCCAAACCTGGTGGCGAAGCTCAACCACAATATCAACAGCAGCAGCAACAGACAAGCGGTGGTGGTGGTGGTGGCGGCAAGAAGGGCAAAGGCAAGAGACGTTGATCGTACATGGATGATATCTGGCGGAATACAGTTATAGTTTTGTCATAATCGCTACAAATTATTTTGGTATTTTGTTTGCAAATAAATTGTTTTTTTTTTAGAAAAGGTAATATGATGACGACTGACATGCATTTTTTCTGAGCAACCTTAGGCGATGTTATGTCTGGGTTAATGTTTGGCATAAGTTGTTAGTTAACACTTTCACCAAAACAAATTAAATTTGAAGAGAGTGAGAGAGGGAGTGAAGCGTGTAGATGATAAACATATTCACAAACATAGGTATACCTATAGGTAAACCATCTCTAGATGCATGTAACGTGTATAGCTGAGGAAGATGTTTGGGTGCGAGTCAAATTATAGCACACAAATAAATTTCGCACATAATACATTTGAGAAAATTAATATATTTAGAGATAAACTTCCATATAAAAAGGGTGTGAGATAAAAAGAAATAGACAAGAATAAACATTTCAAATCAAATAATATTAGGGAAAGGGATCCCCCAGTATATGTAAATTTTTTGTTCTGCTAAAATTGTCAAGAAATTGTTTTTTTTTGTTTATCGATTTTAGCACTTTTGGGAACTGGAAAGTGTTTTACAGGAAGCGCGTTCAAAGGTTTTGAGTAATAGATATTGCACTTATGCATACGCTTAGTTTACATTTCCTTATACATTCTGTTTGGATTGAATGATCAATCTTAGACTTAAATAGGATATAAATTGAACAAGTTTCAATCAAAAACTTTATTTGATGGAAAACATGCTAAGCCAACTTAGCATACTTAAGAATCAAGGTATCGTCATGAAGAGTATTAAATCAGTTTTCTTGTTTAATAGTCTTTTTCACACTGAAAACCGATAATATTTTTTAAAATCCTGTTAATAATTAAAAATAGAAATAAATTATGTTAAAAATTTAACGATGTAATAAACTTGTTCAGTAGTGTAAATATTTGTTACTGGAGAAATTTGTTTAAATAAACAAAGGAGGAATTTTTCATTGATTTGGAAGTAAGATTTTAAAACTCAATTAGTTGACTTAATCGATTCGTCTTATAAGCTATTCATATGTGTCTTAGGCACGATTCTATACATAAAGTATTATTGAAACATTTATGTTCTAGACTTAAATTATTTAACAATTTAAATAACTATTTTATAAAAGGGTTAATTAAAAAAAAAAACAGAAATAACGACATTTATGATTTCATTGAAATTTTTTGGCGAAACAAAATTTGATAAATTATTTCCTAAATGTAATAACTACCAAAAAACGACGTAATAACCAAAAATGTTATAATTATTTCATTTTATAAAACTCCAAAAATGTATGGACATTTGTGGCACTTATTAAATTTTATTTTTTTGATACTTCTATCATTGGCTGTTATTTTGTATAGCCTTTTTTATCTTATCACTGGCCTTCCAACAGCCACTTCCATGATATCTGTTACTATTTTCTTTTAGTGCCTATATTATATGACTAAATTATTACTCAAACATATACCTACATAGATACAAGACATGTCTTAGATAAATTTGTTGCATTACTTGGTTTAACTTCGTTTTTCTTCACTTGATCTAATTCATTGTTTATGTTTATTATTGTTTTGATAGTTTTTTTTTTGGATGTGTCTCTTCTTCAAAGAAAATATTTACAAGATATTTCAAGTACATCTGCTCGAATTTTGCTTACTAAGAAAAAATGTATTGAGTAAACTGAGCAGCTCAGCATAATTCATCAGAACTGTGTTACCGAAGAACACCGTGTGTACCCTACTACAGATACTATATGAAATTAACGATAGTTTGAATGTTGTGAAAGATCCATAAAGTTGTTTGGTATTGAAAACATGAAAAATTTAATAAAATGTTTGATTTGTTTGTATTAGATTCGTTGAAACAGTTTAAAAACCATAGGAAAATGTTTATAGAATATAACTTTTTTTAGATGTGCTGAAATAATTAAAAAATTTTAATGAATTAAGATTTTTTTTTTGTTGCAATTAAAGTGGAGCAATAAAATTGCTTTTTAGTAGAAAAAAGTACTTTTTGGTAGATCAAAGTACTTTGTGGCACAATAAAAGTACTTTTCGGTACTACAAAAGTACTTTTTAACGCAATTAAAGTAGTTTTTGGTACAATAAAAGTATTTTTTGGTGCAATTAAAGTAACTTTTGGCACAAAAAAGTGGGTTTTAGTAAAATAAAAGTATTTTCTGGCACCAAAATGTGGTTTTTAATAAAAAAGTACCTTTTGGCACAATAAAAGACATTTAAAAAAAAACTGTTGTGTTTGTTACAATAAACATACATTTTGGTACAATATAAGTTTTTTTTTATTAGAATAAAAGTACTTATTTGATTAAAAGTATTTTTTATTTGAATAGAAGTGCTTTTTATTAGAAAAAAGGCATTTTTTGGCACATAAAATTACTTTTTAGTACAATTAAAGTACTTTTGAGCAGAATAAAGGTACTCTTGAATTCAAGAAATTGTTTGTAGAACAAAAGTAGTTTTTTTTAGAAAAAAAAAACAAATAAATATTCATCCCAATTTTTGTGGTTGTATCTTACTCGAAAATTGTACATTTATCCCTAAGTGTAAGATTTTCGAAAAATCCCCTTGTATCGCACAATTGCTGCATAAGATAAATCTTCACCCCAATGTTTGAGGTTGTATCCTTAGCCGCTTGGTCTAGGCTTTGGTACCACTTTTTATCCTTTGTTTCCCCAAAAGTATGAATTTCGAAAAATTTCTTCATATCGCACGACTTACTTAAACTTAATTTCCCTTTACACAACGCTTCTCGCGTTGTAGTAAATTAACACGCTTTCTATTTTTAGATTCCCAACGAACGGCACCTAATTATTTATCGACGAATGCGAACGTCACTGTTTGAGAAGCTTTTTACTAGACATGCCGATTGTCTCGACACATATACTGCGAAGTTTCTGTCGACAACATCGACGGGGGCCGGCAATGAAAGAAAAATCACCCATTTTCGCGATTCTACCATTAGCCGTTGAGTTGGGGTGATAGTACCAGATTTATACCTTTTTCTACCTGTTTCCCTCTTAAAGTACGAAATACAACAAAAAAATCCTTCATATCGTACAACTATAAAAGAAATATTCACCCCCATTTTCACAGTTCTACCTTTAGGAGTTTAGTTTGGTGATCGTACCTGTTTTAATACACTTTTCGACCTGTTTCCCCCTAAAAGTACGAAATTCTAAAAATTCCTTCATTTCGCACAACTAATCCAAAAAATAAATATTCACCCCCATTTTCTCGACTCTACCTTATGTCGTTTAGTTTGGGTGATGACACCAGTTTCGGCCTGTTTCCCTCTAAAAGTACGAAATACGAAAAATGCCCTCATATCGCACAACTACTATAAAAAATAGATATTGACCCTAATTTCACGATTCTACCTTAAGCCGTAGTTTTATCCCTTTTTCGGCCTATTTCCCTCTAAAAGTTCGAAATTAGAAAAATTCTTTCATATCGCACAACTACTCCATAAAATTAACATATCCCCCATTTTCGCGATTCTACCTTAAGCCGTTTAGTTTGGGTGATGACACCAACTTTATCCCTTTTTCGGCCTGTTTCCCTCAAAAAGTAAGAAAAACGAAATATTCCTTCACAACGCACAACTACTAATCCATAAAATAAATATTCACCCGCATTTTCGCGATTCTACCTTTAACCATTTAGTTTGTGTGATGGTACAAGTTTTATCCCTTTTTCGGCCTGTTTCCCTCTAAAAGTACGAAACACGAAATAATACCTTCATAACGCACAACTACTTCATAAAATAAATATTCACCCCTATTTTTGCGATTCTATTTTTAACCGTTTAGTTGGGGTGATGGTACCAGTATTATCCCTTTTTCGGCCTGTTTCCCTCAAAAAGTGCGATATACGAAAAATTCCTTCATATCGCACAACTACTTCATAAAATAAATATTCACCCCCATTTACTCGATTCTAGCTTTAATTATTTAGTTGGGGTGATGGTACCAGTATTATCCCTTTTTCGGCCTGTTTCCCTCAAAAAGTGCGATATACGAAAAATTCCTTCATATCGCACAACTACTTCATAAAATAAATATTCACCCCCGTTTACCCGATTCTAGCTTTAATCATTTAGTTGGGGTGATGGTACCAGTATTATCCCTTTTTCGGCGGCCGTTTTTTTTTCAAAAAGTACGAAATACCAAAAATGCCTTCATAACGCACAACTACTCCATAAAATAAATATTAACCCCCATTTTCTCAATTCTACCTTTAACCGTTTAGTTTGGGTGATGGTACCAGTTTTATCCCTTTTTCGGTTTGTTTACCCTATAAGTAAGAAATTCCAAAAATCTATTTATATCGCACAACAAATCCAAATTATAAATATTCACCCCCATTTTCGCGATTCTACCTTAAGCCGTTTAGTATGGTACCAGTTTTATCCCTTTTTCGGCCTGATTCCCTCTAAAAGTACGAAACACGAAAAAAATCCCTTCATATCGCACAACTTCTCCATAAAATAAATATTCACCCCTATTTTCGCGATTCTATCTATAACCGTTTAGTTGGAGTGATGGTACTATTTCGGTTTGTGTGGGCGGTGCCTCGCCCCTTTGTCTAATTATATTTCTATATAGCATATAATAGAGACCATACCGACAGTACCACACAGTGAAAATTTCATTACGATCGATCCATTAATTTTACCGATATAACGATTTTTTTTAAAAAGGGGCGGGTACTGTCCATTTTTTCAAAACAAATACATAATTTTTGTACGATTAACATATGCACCAAATCTCATCTTTATACGTCTAATGGTTCATGAGACAAGGTCATTTAAAATTTCAAGCTGTGTGGGCAGTATCAAGATTCTTTAAAAAGGGGCGTGGTATTGCCCTTTTTCCCCCAAAAAATTAATAATATTTCTTGTACGACCATCTAATGTACAAAATCTCTTTTTCATACCAGTTATGATTCATGACATGGCCTTTTCAGATTTCAAGATGTGTGGGCGGTGCCCCGCCTATTTTACAACCTTGTAGTTTGAAAAATCTCTTTATATCGCGTACCTATGTCATAAAATTAACCTATTATCTAATATATATATATATAAATGAATTTTTGTGCTGATTTGACTAATTTTTCTTTTATAATGTTTAAAATCGGCTGAAAAAAGTTTTTAGAAAACAAAAATGGGGACACGCCCACTTTTTAATATATCTAAAATGCATATAAAACTCTCTAAAAATTTAATTTTTTCAAAAATTTCGCTCTATAATGTTCTGTATGGAAAATATAATAGGTTAAGTATTTTTTTTAGTTTTGGATTAAAACGGCGGAGTGGGCGTGGCAAAACATTTTTTTGAGCTAGAGACATAAAATTTAGTACACGGTTAGTACTCAGCACTTCCGGTTCAAATTTGCAGATGAAATTTGTATTTTCGATTAGTGGGCGGAGGGGGCGTGGCATGACTGTATTTATGTCCTACAGAGATAAAATTTGATATCCTGATAGTAGTCAACAACACAATTATGAATATGCAGACGAAATTTGTATTTTCGATTAGTGGGCGGAGGGGGCGTGGCCAAACTATATTTTAGCTCTAGAGGTATACAATTTAGTACACAAATAGTTATCGGCAGGTAGGTTGTAATATCCAGACGAAATTTAAATTTACAATCTGAGGGCGGAGGGGGCGTGGCAAAACTATATTTTAGCTCTAGAGATCAAAAATTTAGTACACAAATAGTTCTCGGCAGGAATGGTTGAAATTTCCAGACGTAATTTTAATCTACAATCAGTGGGCGTTGCGGGCGTGGCAAAACTGTATTTAAGTCCTACAGATATAAAATTTAGTACACAAATAGAACTCGGCAGGAATGGTTGAATTTTCCAGACGTAATTTGAATTTACAATCAGTGGACGGAGGGGGCGTGGCAAAACTGTATTTTAATCCTAGAGAGATAAAAACTTGATATATAAATATTACTCGGTACATCAATTATAAATTTCCAATCTAGGAGGAGTGGACGTGGTCAAACTATGTTTTTGTCCTAAATTGTTACAATTTTGTACAAGTATACAGATTTTACTCGGGTTTACAGTATCGTTTTTGGGAATGGGCATGGCAAAAAGGTTTTTTATCTCCAGAGAGATGAAATTTAGTTCACATATAGCACTCGGCACAACAGATATTAACAAGTAACAAATTGCCATTGTCGGATGGAGGCGTGACAAAATAGTTTTTAGGGTAACAGCGATAAAATTTTAAGAGCCTAAAACGTGACCACTTCCCCTATACGAGACTTACTAACTTGAAATCGATATTAAATTGTTATGGCATGTAACTTGACAAAACGAATGATGCAGAACTTCTTTTTTTTGGGGCTACTTTTACGTGCAGTTCCAAGAATTGAATCCCAAAATCAAAATCGGGAGCCTTAATTTCATTTGCCCCTCCTCTTCTATGAAAATATTTTCCAAATCCATTTCTACGTTTAAAATTACAATTTAAACACTCTCTCTTTCTCTCACACTCTGCCCATAGCTTGACAAACGCTTCCCCGTTGTAAAGATACTCCCCTTAATGTTGTAGGGTGTTACCTTAACACTTTTACACCATTGAAGGTAATTTGCATTGGTTGTGTGTTCTTAAGTTCATTCGAGTAATCTACAGCATACACTCACTCACACTATTTGCTATGTCATTTGAGGCTAATGTCAGTATAAAAGTTAAATTCAAAAATTTACCGACCTATACACGTAGTTCTACAGAGCCCCCCAGCAGCACAAGAAGAATGTGACGATTGACAGCGAACGACCTACGATCAACAAGATATCAATCAAGTGTTTGTACTGAGAGCGATCTGAGAGCGTCATGACCATCATCGTAACAAATAAACAATTCTGGTTTTGTACCTTAGGCATTGTCATCGTCTGGATATTGGTTATTGCAACGGCCTCGGAAAATATTGCGCCAGCTGGAGAAAGCCTTAAGGCCGAAAAAGAGATTACCCGCCATTGTAAAACGCTGTGCGAACATTGCAACTGCTTGGGATTCTATTGTGGCGAGGAGTGTATCTGTGAGTGCAACAATGAAAAATCAGATACGGAATGCATTGCCACCATGCAGGATAAGGCACGTCGACTGCGAATGCCATTCGAGATATTAATACAGGGGCCGACGTCAAATAACTTTGTGCGCAATGCTTTGCAATTTGAACAGAACTTTGAGAGGCGACACTTTGGCAATACCTGTCACCACAAAAGATCGACGGTTACGATCTATAAGCCACAGCAGCAGGATGTGAAAAGGACCAACAATATTATCTATCCACCATCTAATGACCTCGAAATGGCTAGCGCTGTTATCTCCTCTCCACAGCGCTTAAAGCGATCCACCACCACCAACAGTCAATTTGAATGGTTTAGTGATATATCCAACAATTTGGTACGTCCAGCACCTTTGGGTAGACGACCCAAAAAATCCGATGAATCGAAAACAACTACACAAAATCCAAAGAAGTTTACCACCAAGTCAACAAGCGATAAACCGTGGTTTATGGAGTATATACCCACTGGAATTTTAACACCAGCTCCACTATTTAAAAGGTCAAGATATGCCAGTAGCCAAGAAGCGCAATATCGAGAAGACAATGCACAGGAGGATGAAGATTCTACTATAGATCAATCCTCCAAATCGCCTTTAAAGCTGTTTACAGGCAGTGAGGCTATTCTAGACTTTGGCAAAGATATTGTCAAGAAATTAGGTGTCTCGGCCGCCAAGGTTAGCAGCACCACTGATGATGATGGTGATGAAGATAAAGATGACAATAAATTATTTAGTAAAAATATATTTAAAAAACGCAAAATTACCTTTAAGGACACCAATGATGATGACTTTCAAAACAGCCTAGAACAGGAGTCACAGCAAGAGAAACGACAAGAGCCAACGAAGAAGAAATTGACATTATTTGGTGTACAAAGAAAGCAAGAGGCTGATGATGAGGATGAGGAAGGATCCGATTTTCCCATACCTTGGTTTAGAGCAAGAAATTTCTTTAAGAGAGTTCAAGATGTAATTAAGTTGTAGATGGTAATTTAAATATTAGTTTAAAAAAATTCTGTGTACATATATGAATGTGTTGCTTATTATTTATAAAATAAAAATAAAATCTACATCCTGCGAAGGATAAGACAATCGCTGCAGCATAAGAGAAGGGCGAGGTGTTTAAGGGAGTAAGAATCATTTAGAATAAAAAACAAAAAGTAGTAAGTAGACTAGTTGTTAGTCGCACAATTACTAATTTTTAAGAAAAATTCCGTGCTAATTTTAATTTAACCAAGGTCCTATCCTCCTTTGTCATAAAGAATAATTTGGCAACTCGCTTTACCAAAATCTTAAAAATATGTTTCGATAATAGCAACATAAATTGCCTTTCTTCTCCTTCTTTAATGGCAGCAACAACAGAAATTTATTTATCACTCGCCGCACGTAAAAAAGTATTTCAAGAGCTTCGGTCGCCTCCTCCTGCGCCTCCCATCGAGTTTATTGCCGAAGACTTTCCGAGCCGAAACGTTTTCGTTCATTCGTACGTGTCCAAGCCAGCGCATTTGGTCTATTTGAACGCGCTTGACTACGTCTATGTCGTAGTACAGCTCATACAGCTCATGATTCATTCGGCGACGGTACTCACCGTTAACGATGATGGGTCCAAATATCCAGGATTCCCAGGATTCTGCGCTGTAGAACAAGACAGGTAGGATCAGAGTCTGGAAGAGTTGGATCTTTGTTCTTCGAGAGAGCGCTTTGTCATTAAATCGCTTACTTAGCGCATAGTAGCAGCGGTTTGCGATCAATACTCGTGTTTTGATTTCTAGGCTGACATTATTACACTATGACACAAAATCAAACTTTTTGAAAAACACCCGAACGTGACTATATAGGTTCGATAGTACAACCGGAGCTGAGTAAAACCCTAGCTCAGTTTGGCTAGATTGGCTACCAATTTTTTTTTTTAGCCCCCTAAACTTTTTGAAATCCCTTGGACCCCTTGAAAAAAGGTGACATCAATTGTTGGCCAACAGTTTCTACAGTTTTTAATCTAGCTCTTTCTCTTCTTCAGCAAAGTTTTAGCTAATAGTCCGCTAAAGAAACTGATATAATAAAATTTCCCAAAAAAATTAGACTTCCCTCGTTTATTTTAAAAAAACTTCGATAAAAATTCTACTTTTTTCACTATTTTTTATATAAGTCGTAGGGAATCCTGATTTTTTGCATACTCTATTCAGTGAAATTGTAGTTTAGGTAACACCGAATAACTTCTCTGAACAAACCTATGCAATCTGAACAAGTCTAGGGATATTAAATCGCTCTCAAAACACACTATCTACTTTAAACAAATCAGTTTTTTAGGAGTTTTGGGCCATTGTGCAATGTTTTTACTTGCTATCTTTACCAAAAACGTACTTATTGTATAACTGCATAACTTCTGTAAACAACCAATATGATCGGAATACTCCACCCCCTTAATTGTTCACAAAGAGCATTAGGGTGTTCCTTATATGGCATTTTTTTTTGAAGTTCGTTAAAAATATGTATTAATCGCGATGTTGGTCACCTATCTTCACCTTACGTTTCTTTTTGCCAATATTAGGAATATATTATAAGAAATTTCGTATCGATAGTTGGACATTAGGGTGTGCCGCAATGAGGTTAAAGTATGAATTTGTTCTCAAATCAGTTTATTGCCGCTGAGTATTTTTCTTTCGTATATAGACTAAGTATTAACAAGCCGTTCAATAGCTGAAATAAAGACCTAAAATAATATGTGTTTGCTTTTACCATATCTCTTATAATCTCCGAGATATTTGATATAGAAGTTGGGGTATTTTTAAAAAAATTATTAAAAATGTTGAAATTGAATTTCGATGTAGATTATTATGGGCAATTATATATTTCAACTTTTAAAGGTTAATCAAGTTAAAATCTATATGTTTAAAAAGTATATGTGTATATTATCACTATCTCTATAAATTCTTGAGATATCAGGCGTTAAAAAACGGAATTTTTGACCTTATGCATAGCAATGTCTAATGAACTTTTGTTCCATCTGAATACCCATTGAATACTTACCAATAACGATTTTTATATGATAAAAATAAAAAATCCTCTCAAAAGACCATTGGATATTAATGGTTTTGGTGACATTTGGAGGCATACACAATGGATATACAGGTGAAACAAAAGTTAAGTAGTCATTGCTATGCTTTTTAAGCCCCTGATATCTCGAGAATTGATAGAGATAGTGATAATATACATATATAAACATATAGATTTTAACTTGATTAACCTTTAAAAGTTGAAATATATAATTGCCCATAATAATCTACATCGAAATTCAATTTCAACATTTTTAATAATTTTTTTAAAAATACCCCAACTTCTATATCAAATATCTCGGCGACTATAAGAGATATGGTAAAAGCAAACACATATTATTTTAGGTCTTTATTTCAGCTATTGAACGGCTTGTTAATACTAAGTCTATATACGAAAGAAAAATACTCAGCGGCAATAAACTGATTTGAGAACAAATTCATACTTTAACCTCATTGCGGCACACCCTAATGTCCAACTATCGATACGAAATTTCTTATAATATATTCCTAATATTGGCAAAAAGAAACGTTAGGTGAAGATAGGTGACCAACATCGCGATTAATTCATATTTTTAACGAACTTCGAAAAAAATGCCATATAAGGAACACCCTAATGCTCTTTGTGAACAATTAAGGGGGTGGAGTATTCCGATCATATTGGTTGTTTACAGAAGTTATGCAGTTATACAATAAGTACGTTTTTGGTAAAGATAGCGAGTAAAAACATTGCACAATGGCCCAAAACTCCTAAAAAACTGATTTGTTTAAAGTAGATAGTGTGTTTTGAGAGCTATTTAATATCCCTAGACTTGTTCAGATTGCATAGGTTTGTTCAGAGAAGTTATTCGGTGTTACCTAAACTACAATTTCACTGAATAGAGTATGCAAAAAATCAGGATTCCCTACGACTTATATAAAAAATAGTGAAAAAATTAGAATTTTTATCGAAGTTTTTTGAAAATAAACGAGGGAAGTCTAATTTTTTTGGGAAATTTTATTATATCAGTTTCTTTAGCGGACTATTAGCTAAAACTTTGCTGAAGAAGAGAAAGAGCTAGATTAAAAACTGTAGAAACTGTTGGCCAACAATTGATGTCACCTTTTTTCAAGGGGTCCAAGGGATTTCAAAAAGTTTAGGGGGCCAAAAAAAAAAATTGGTAGCCAATCTAGCCAAACTGAGCTAGGGTTTTACTTAGCTCCGGTTGTACTATCGAACCTATATAGTCTCGTTCGGGTGTTTTTTTCACTGTTACACTGTGTTATTTATACCATCACCCTTAGGGATGAGGGTATATATCATTTGATACGACCTAAAAGTGTAACACATAGAAGGAGTCACTTTAGACCCTAGGTTTCTTTGAACCAAATGCGATTCATGACTTTTTAAGTCGTTTGAGCCATGTCCGTCTGTCTGACCGGCTGGTTCGCACGATAACTTTCGAAAGACGTAACCAAATGTTTTGAAATTTAGCACGAGTTATTATTTCCTCAAAACTACTTACGGTATTGCAAATGGGCTACATGGCCCCGCCCCTTCTAGTACCCCCCATAAAAATACATCATTCCGCCCACTTTAGAAATCGAGTAATATCAATACACCCAACGGGATCGTACCCAAATTCTGTATATGGTAAAGCTATAACTGGATAAAGTTTTGGATAAAATTTTGAAAGCCTAGCCAAGCCCCTTCTGGTACCTCCCATACAAATCTACCTTTCCACCCACTATAGAGGTGGAGGAATAATATGAATAAATCAAATGTGATCGTACCCAAATTCTATTTTTAGTAAAGCTATAACAGGATAAAGTTTTGAAGAAAAAAATTTTAAGTCTATTCACGCCCCATCTGGTACCTCCCATACACATCTGGTACCGCCCACTTTAGAAATCGATTAATATTATTAAAAGACCTAACGCGATCGTGCCCAAATTCTGTATTTGGTAAAGTTTAAGTAGGATAAAGTTTTGGAGAACAAATCTGGAAGTCTAGACATGCCCCTTCTGGTACCTCCCATACAAATACATCATTCCGCCCACTTTAGAAATAGGGTAATAATATCAATACACTCCACACGATCGTGCCCAAATTCTGAATTTTGTTATGTTATAATAGGACAAAGTTTTGAAGAAAAATTTGGATGTCTAGACACGCCCCTTCTGGTACCTCCCATACAAATGTACATTTCCGTCCACTTTAGGGATGTTGTAATAATATCAATACACCCAACACAATCGTGCCCAAATTCTGTATTTAGTAAAGCTATAACAGGATAAAGTTATGAAGAATAAATCTGGAAGCCTAGACACACCCCTTCTCGTACCACCCATACAAATGTACTACTCCGCCCATTTTAGAAATCGAGTAATAATATCAATATAATAGAAAATTATTTGTTTTACTGAGGGTAAGGATATATGTAAGTCGGGTTGCCCGACTGAAACTTTATAACTGGTTTTAATTACAAATCGGATAATTTCAATAACTCAAGACTTAAACAATATCTCAAAGTGGGTGATGGTATTTATCAGTCAGTTTATCTGACTGAAATTTCTGTACTGGTTTTGTTTATGGCGGAGCCAAGGTAGACAAAATCATCTACCATTTCAAAGTTATAGTTGTCAACGTTCATGCAGCGTCCCAGACGAGTGAACTCTTTGTTCGTTGAAACAAATAACTTGGTTTTGTCCTCATTTAACACTAGACCTACTTCCGCCGACTGCTTTCCGATGCTCGACAAAGCCGCAGTAACATCCCGCAATCCACGGCCAATGATATCTATATCATTGGCATACGCGAGCAACATGTGACTTTTGTTGAAGATGGTACCATTCCTGTTTACTGCCGCCTTTCGCTTGATCATTTCCACTACGATGTTAAAGAGATCGCAGGACAGACTATCGCCTTGTCTAAAGCCTCGCTTGATAAAAAAAATGGCTCTGTCAGATTCTTGCCAATTTTCATTGATGACTTTGTGTCAGTCAGTGTCATCCCGCAAAGTCGTATTACTTTCGCGGGGATATCAAACTCAGCCATAGCATCCAACAATTTCTGTCGTATCGGACTGTCGAATGTAGCTTTGTAGTTGATGAACAGAAGGTAGGTGTCGATCTGCATTTCTTGGGTCTTCCCCAGGATTTGTCGTAGTCTGAATATATGGTCGTCGTGGATTTCCCAGTTCTCAAGCCACACTGATAAGGTCCAATCATGTTCGCCAGAATGGGTTTAAGTCTTTCACATAACACCCTAGACAGGACCTTGTATGCGATGGATAAAAGCCTTATCCCGCGATAGTTGGTACACACACTTGGATCGCCTTGGATCGCACGGGACATAGAACACTCAGATTCCAATTAACGAGCATGCATTCCTTAAGCCAAATCGTGTTTATGAGCTGGTGCATGCATGTTAACAGCTCATAGCCGCCGGCTTTAAAAAGCTCTGCCGGCAGCAGCTTTATTAATTTAAAGCCGTGCAATTGCCGTGCTGATCTCGTTTTGGCTCGGTGGTGGACAGTCTACTTCATCGTCGATGATTGGTGTGATTTCGTCACTTATGCTGCCTTCGGTAACGAGTACACAGATGAAAAAAACGCGTTCTAAATTTTAGTTAAGTACGAATAGTGCTAATTATTCTCAAATCAAGTACAAAACGGGAGAAGTTAAAAAATGTAAGCGTATAAATTGTTAAAATTAGAATAAATTCCTACAATTAAGTTTGTACGAACTTAAATACAGAATTTTATGTGCGAACTTGTCAACTATCAAGTAAACAATTTTTAGAATAAACATCAAATAATATCTGACTCAAAGTAAGAATAAAAAATCTTACACAAATCTCTGAGAAAAAAATGTTTGGGAGAGATAAACCATTTACTCTCTTAGCTTAATGTTTTCTCCCCACAATTAATTCACATTCTAAATTTAAGTTTAAAATTCTTATTTTTGCAAAAATCTTACTTAAATTTAAGCGTATAAATTCTATAAAAATCTTAAGATCTATATAAATCTTAAGAGCTTGTGCGAATCAAGTGACGTGTGATCTTCGTTGGTGTAATTTTGGCACCAGTGTGTTTTGACTTTTCATTAATTTTGTGGAGATTATAACACTTAAGGTTTGTCATGGTAGTAAAAAAACGAAGCAAATGGACACTGATTAGATAGTTTGGCAACTATTTAGTTAGCTATCCTCATACTATTTATAAAAATACAAGCCCAAGAATGCTTAATGCCATCTATATTCAAGAATTCTATACTTAAAAATCAAGCCCCACCAGGCTTAATGTCATCTATTATTAAGAATTTTATACTTAAAAATCAAGCGGCACAAGGCTTAATAACATCTACAAATAAGAATTCCAGACTAGGTTTTCCGTTCTTGGATCAAGCATTTTGTACTGGATTTAAGAAAATCCGTACTTACCGTACTTTTGACACCGCTTGGGAATGATTTAAGTACGGAATACTTGATTTTTTTTTTTGAGTGTAGAGACCTCCATATTTGCAGCACACTTTGAGTGTCTGTGACTAGATTTCCATCTCTGTCTTTACAGATGGGGATCCCTATTCCAAAACCTAGGGGGATTTGTTTGGAGTAATTGAGAGAGTTGGTTGAAGTAGGCATTGGCTATCTCAGTGGTATGCAGCCTTGTGATGTCTAGTTTCCTTTACGTTTGATTACGAGTGTTTTTAGCACTACTTAATTGTGTGCATACCTTCGATGCAACTAGGTGGTGATCCGAGCCAATATTTGCACCGCGCATCACACGCACGTCCATAACGCTTGAGACATGCCTTCTATGAATTACCACGTGATCAATCTGATTTATTGTATTTTGATAGGGAGTTATCCAGGTTGCCTTGTGGATATCTTTATGTAGGAATCTGGTTCCACTCACGACCATGTTTCTTGCCGACGCGAAACTAACCAGTCTGAATCCGTTATCGGAGGTGTTGTTGTGTAGACTGAATTTACCGACTGCTGAAACAAGAGCAAAAAAATCTCTCAGAACAATTTTAATGTCATGTGCAGGGCAGCGGTCATATATCTCCTCCAGCCGCTCATAGAATGCATCTTTAATGTCATCGTCTTTGTCTTCCGTCGGGGCGTGTACACAAATCAGCGTAATGTAAAAATATTGCATTTGCTTTCTATAAAAAGACAAGGGTGACCGCAAAAATCAATCTTGGATTTTTGTCGGTCTGACCCCCAAAAATTATAAGTCTTTGCAGATTTTGTAATAGCCAAATTTTGAGCATGTTTGGAGTATGTTAACCCATGAGCTTTGTACTTAAAGTTTTTAAGCTCCTATAACCATGTTGGGGAGGCATATCTCAAGGACGAATAGCCTAATTTTGATGAAACAAAAATCCGAAATTTAAGAATTACAATTCCTTTAATCTTTTCATATTTCATTCCTCTGCATATATCTTTCGATCACCCTGATGAAGACACATTTTTGCAATCAAATGTTTGTGATTTTTTTGTGCCGTCCCAATATCGAATATCTGCATCTACTTGACTTCTTATCATTTTTGTTTGACTTTTTCCAAACTTTTGTTTTTTTCTGTCTCTTGTTGTTTACTCGACTACTTCCAGATTAGCTTTGGTTATTTCCCTGAATGTCTATACGAATATTTATTTAACAACAACACCAATAACAATTAAAAGTTAATAACCACTTGAATACTGACATCAGTTACGCATACGAATTTAATTCATTTCAATTCATCACAATATTCCGTAAATAATTTCTCTGCATTAATGGGTTTCACTTCACAAGGGAAATGACAAAAATAAAACTAATAGAAAGTCGTTGAAGTATTGGTATATAATTTATTGTATGTAATTTAAAACAAATTCTCAGAATTTGCAGATATATTTTTTAGAAGATGTTTGAGCTTACTCTTAACTCACTGCATATTTATTGTATGCAATTATTATACATTTTAAAATTTCTGTTCAAATTGTTGTTTTTAGTGGTTTTAAATGAGTAAGTGACATTGAAGGTAAAGACTTCATAATAATCCCTGGAGCCAAAAAATACAAATTACTACTTAAATAGTTTCCAGTGGGCAATTCCATTGGGACGGGTGTGACCATGTTACTCACCTTTTTGGTTATAACTCATAAATAAAAAATTTATTATTTAAGAAAAAGTTGTGACAACCAAGTAACAGGTAGACACTGATAAAACTTGATTTTTGCTCAGAATGTCCATTAGAAGACTACGACGTGTGCGACCTTAGCAATTTGAGCTTTTACAAAAGTATGACTTTCAGTTAAATTCTGTAAAATTTCCGTAGGAATTCTAAAATTTTTGCGATGTAGGTGATTGTTTTTGCTAGTGTTAAGTATTAACTATTCATCATAAAAAACTTTTAAGAAAAAAAAGACGGGTGTGACACCATTTTATGACGGGTGTGAACTAGTAAAAAAAACTTTAAATTTTCTACTATGAGTTCTTAAGAAAATTTGCCCAAGAAACCATGGGTCTAAAATCAAAATCAAGTATTTTGGAAAAAAAATCCATAAAAAGCCCCGCACTGCCTCGGAATCGCCTTCAGAGGTTTCAAATAAGTAGCCGAACCCCAGTAATTTTTCCCAACTAACATTTTTTTCAAATATACCTACCAAAAAAACTTCATATCAATCATATTTAAGAAAGCCCAAATTATCACAAAATGTCATCATATTATTAATTACAATTACAATGTTTTTGTTGAAAAGTATTTATGTTTCATCATGTAAAGTAACATTTTTATTAAACTTTTGTCATATTTAAGGGAACGGGTGTGACACAAAATTCGTATATTTTTATTTACTCATAAAACTTTTTTTTAAAAACACACAAAGCCGAAACTATGAGAAAGCAAGCAGAAGTTTTGTCAAGATAAATGGAATATTAGAAAATGTTAATATATGTCCTTGCGTATAAAAAAGGAGATGAGAGTTTTATGCTCATTTCAAACAGTTGCCAAATTGATAAAAATCAAAAAAAATCTATTTGTCCATATTTTTTTTCCTTCTCTTTTACACATTAATTGACCGATTTTTATTTAAACCAGTACAGAAACATCAGTCAGTACAGAGCTGTAAATTAATCATTTTTTTTTGATTTCAATTCATTATAAATTACCTAAATTTTGAATTAATTCTTTTTACTAAAAAAAAAAAATTATTGAATGAGATTTGAATTAATTCAAATGAATTAGGGAAAAATGAATTGCAAGTCCTTTTTCTAATTAAAACGAATTGCAATTCAAATAAATTAGAAAAATGATTTGCAATTAATTTGAATGAAATCAAAAATGAATTGGAATTCATGACCACATTTGATTATCTTAAGTTATGGGAGAAATATTAATTTCCCAAAAAAAAGGTAATTTTGTATGGGAGATACCAGAAGGGGTGTACCGATATACCGCATATTCATACTTCATTCAAATTTTCATAACCGTATAATTTACGCAAAATTTTACTGAATTCAGTGTACTTACTTACTTACTTAAGTGGCCAATTACAATTTACGGAACGTAGTTCATAAATTTGAGGCCTGAAGTAATAAAGAATTCCACACGCTTCGGTCTTCTGCGTGTGTTCTCCAGTTAGTCCTACCAGATGATGGCACATCGCCTACCACTTGGTCCTTCCAACGGAGTTTGGGTCTCCCTGCTCTGCGCCGTCCTTCAGGTTCGCCTTCAAAGACCTTTCTCGCTGGAGCATTTACATCCATCCTGGCAACATGTCCCAGCCATCGAAGTCGTTGGATTCTGACTCTTTTAGCTACGTCGATGTCGTGGTAAAGCTCATACAGCTCATGGTTCATCCGATGGCGAAACTGTCCTTCGACACAGATAGGTCCATATATTTTTCGGAGTACTTTTCTCTCGAATACTCCCAGGTTTTGTATGTCCGTTGTAGTAAGCACCCATGATTCGGCAGCATACAACAGAACAGGTAAGATACGCACCTGGTATAGCTGTTTCTTAGTATTCCGAGAGAAGGTGGTGTTACTAAAGTGCTGCCGAAGTCCGTAGAAACATCTATTGGCTAGCACTATTCTCCGTTTAATTTCTTGGCTGACATTATTGATCTTGTTGACGGAAGATCCGAGGTAGGTAAATTCGTCAACTACCTCAAAACAATAATTGTCAACGTTCACGGTGCGTCCCCATCGAGAGGACTCTTTGTTCGTCGAAATCATTATTTTTGTTTTGTCCTCGTTGACCGCTAACCCCATTTTTGCTGACTCCTTTTCTAGCGATGAGAAAGCTGCAGTAACATCCCGCAGATTTCGGCCAATGATGTCTATATCATCGGCATAGGCTAGTGGCATGTGGCTCTTGTGGAATATGGTGCCAGACATGTTGACACCAGCCTTTCTCATCACCTTCTCCATAACTATATTAAATAGTGTACAGGACAGGCTATTGCCCTGCCTGAGACCTCTTTCCGTGTTGAATGGTTCAGACTGATCCTTACCAATCTTAACAGAGGATTTGGTGTTGTCTAAGGTACATTTGCAAAGTCGAATCAGCTTTGCAGGAATACCAAACTCAGACATGGTCTCATAAAGCCTATTCCTTATCGGAGATTCGAAGGCAGCTTTGTAGTCGACAAAGAGGTGGTAGGTGTCGATCTGCTTTTCATGGGTTTTTCCAGGATCTGTCGTAAGGTGAATATTTGATCCGTCGTAGATTTGCCAGTTCTAAAGCCGCACAGATATGGTCCAATTAGTTTTTCTACAATTGGCTTTAGACGTTCACACAATATGCTTGAAAGGACCTTGTACGCAATTGGTATTAGGCTTATTCCACGATAGTTCTTACATTCACTACGATCTCCTTTCTTGTATATGGGACATAACAGACTGAGACTCCAATCCTCGGGCACGCTCTCCTCTTGCCAGATGTTCTCCATGAGCTGATGCATGCTCCTAATCAGCTCCTCCCCGCCAGCCTTAAACAATTCAGCAGGGAGACCATCGGCTCCAGCAGCTTTGTTGTTTTTAAGGCGGGAGGTGGCCATACGTATCTCGCTCTGGCTCGGAGGTGGACAGTTAATACCATCGTAATGGATTGGAGCGGGGTCTTCTGGATTGGTGTCAGTATCCAGTAAATTTCTAAAGTGGTCTCTCCATATCTTCAGAACGCTATCCGGGTCCGTCACTAGCTGACCATCGCTGTCCTTGCAGGAGGGCAACCCTGTTCCACGCATTCTCGCTTTAACTATCTTGTAGAATTTTCGGGCTTCCCCTCTACTTCGGAGCAACTTAGTACACTCATCCTGTCTCATCTTCAGCTCCTTCTTTTTTCTTCTAAAAAGACGAGTTGCCTGTCGTCTCTTCTCTCTGTGCCGTTCACCAACAGCTCGCGTTGCCATTGGCTGCAGTTTCGCCCTGTATGCAGCAACCGTCTCTCTCGTGGCAGTGCGACATTCATCATCGTACCGGGCATCTTCTTGAGCCCGTTCTAAGGAGTCGGCTTTATTTTGCCACTGCGAGGTTATATTGTCAGGGGTTGGAGCATTCCGCAGCAGTTAAGTTAGGTGGTTGGAGTAAGCGTTTGCTACCTCTGTGGTCCGCAGTTTACCGATGTCCAGCTGGAATTCAGTGTACTTACAAAAAGGAAATGTATGTAAGACTATGAAGGTGAATTCGGTCATTTGTATGGGAGGTACCAGAAGAGAAGTGGTGTGTCAAATAGTTAGGTTTTCTGAGGTTTTGCCTCCTATTACAAGATAAATTTACCAAAAAAAATTTTTTACCCCCAAGTGTTCGTTTAGTAGTTATGGAATAAATATACATTTTTCTATAATAGGTCATTTTGTATGGAGTGTAGGATGTTCAAAACCGGGACAGAAAAACCGGTTTTTGCAAAAATGCCATTTTCGAATAACCGGTTTAACCGAGTTTTTTCCTTCGGGTACTCGGTTTTTTTTAAATTAGTTTAAAATTGAATTTTAAAATTTTACAAAGCTTCTAAAAGCAGTCTTGTTTATAAAATGTAAAAAGATTTTTCTAAATTAATTTTTAATTTTATTTTAAAATTTTCCAAAGCTTTTAAAAACATTCTTGTTTATAAAATGTAAAAAGTTTTTTCTAAATTAATTTGAAATTGAATTTTAAAACTTTAAAAAGCTTCTAAAAACATTCTCGTTTGCAAACATTGAATACCCTAATTATATGTATTAGGACCGGAAAATATCCTACAAGCTAATCCTGTGTAAAGTAGTCTAAAAAGGTGGAAACGATGGAGTTTGCTAACGAGCTTTTTAAATGACTTTATCCTGCAATTTCCCCAACAACGGCAGAGTCTATTAACAGTTCAGATTGTGGGATGGTGGAATCTCCTAATGGTAGTCTTTGCAACGATTTAAACATGACAATAAATAACATCCAAAATCCACCAGTGAAAACAAATTGCAATGACGCAAGCCTATATGATGATTTCAACTATTTCGATAGATTTAATAAAAGGAAAGAAGAAAAGAAAAGCTCAACATCCTTCTAAACGCTCTTTTGCCAATAAATCCTACTTTCACAATAAGTGAGCGCGTGTTTTCTGTATCAAGCTTTATAAAAACGAAACAGAAGAATTGACTCAAAATTAAACACTTAAATTGTATATTATTTCTTAAATACTATTTTAACCAGTAAGAAAGTTTCAGTGGGGTAAGCCGACTTACATATACCCTTACCCTCAGTAAAACATATAATTTTTTTGTATATTGGTATCATTACTCGATTTCTAAAGTTGGCGAAGTGGTACATTTGTATGGGAGGTACCAGAAGGGGCGTGGATAGACTTAAGGTTTTTTTCTTCAAAACTTTATCCTGATTTAGCTTTAATAAATACAGAATTTGGGCCCGATCACGTTGGGTGTATTGATTTTACTACTCCATCTCTAGAGTGGGCGGAATAGTACATTTGTATGGGAGGTCTCAGATGAGGCGTGGCTAGACTTAAAATCTTAATCCTGCTTTACTAGAAACAGAATTTGGACACGATCACGTTGGGTGTATTGATATTACTACTCCATCTCTGAAGTGGGCGGAATGGTGCATTTGTATGGGAGGTTCCAGCAGGTACGTGGCTAGACTTCCAAATTGGTTATCCAAATTTTTATTCTGTTTGAGTAATACTAAAAACAGAATTTGGTCACGATCGCGTTGGATCTATTAATAATATTAATCGATTTCTAAAGTGGGTGGTACCTGATGGGTATGGGAGGTACCACATGGGGCGTAGCTAGACTTCCAGTTTTTTCTCCAATACTAAATGTAGGATTTTGGCACGATCACCCAATCCGATTGATATAACATACAAAATAAATGCATTTTTTTAAACCAAATTATATTTTTTATAAGTATTTTTAACTTTTTAGGAAAAAACCAAAAAAAAACGGTTAAACCGGTTTTCTTTAAAATGCTGTATTTGAAATCCGATTTTTCTAAAAAATCAATTTTTCGAATAACTCGGAAACCGGGTTTCTAAAAAAAGGAGGTATTTGAACACTCTAATGGAGTGGTACCAGAAAGCGTAATCCACATTAATTTCTAAGTCCAATTTTCACAAGCGAACATCTTACAAAAAATTTTTATTGAATTCAGTGTACTTACAAAAAAGATATGTATGTAAAACTATGAGGGTCAATTCGGTCAAATTCAAATATCCTCCGGTCGTTCGTTTGGAAGTTATGAAATGGGTGCGACACCATTTATATTCATATGAATAGCTTAAAGTGCCTTTACCTCCTACACTAAGCGTCCAATTGTAAAATGGAATTTATTTTTGGATGAATTCGGTTCTAAACCATACTAAGTGTAAAACGTATGTTTTACAGGAATCTTACGTATTACACTTTTAAGTTCAAATTTTCAAATAACTTCAGTTTGGATGGACTGATAGTCCTGAGATTTTAAAGGATATAAATTGAAGCAAATTATCTTAGAATACTTTAAGTTAACTTAAAACACTTAAAGGGGCTATGTTTTAGACAGTGTTTTTTGGTATGCTACAAATATGTATGCCAGTTTAACAGCCACTTTAAAATTAAGGTATCGGTATTCATATCTTTTCATTTTTAATTCATGTTTAATTTCATATTTGGTTTTGTTTTAAAATTTCCGAAAAAACGAACGAAACCGGTAAACCCGGTTTTTTACTAAACCAGGAATTTTTAAACCGGATTGTTAGAAAAAACGTATTTTTCAAATAAACCGGAAATCGGTTTTCTGAAAAATTCAAGTATTTGAACACTATAGGTGGGGCTATTTACAAACCCATTACTACGTTTTGAAAAATATTACTACTGATAAATTTTCATACCGATCCGTTAAGGTTTACTCGAGTATTCCTGCTCACCAGACAGACGGTAAAAGTTCAATAATTCATAGTTAAAAAGTTCTGAAACGAATTTGGTCTTAAGATACTTGAGGTCTAACTCGTTTCCTTTGATGCGGTGCCCCTTTTTTTCGTATCAAATGATATTCATTTGAATTAAATACTGACAGGCCTAAGTAGGAAAAAAAGCGAAGATAGTTCTTAGCATTTTACGCAATTTCTAATGCAATTGAATTCAAACAGATTACAGATTTATTTCTACCTTTTTCCCATTATAAGTTGTGTGAATGTGTGAACCTAGTGTCACCTAGTTATTATATGCATTTTGTCAACTACAATTTTATAAATATTATGCTAACAAACAGAACACTTTCATAACGTTCAACGTAAGTTCATTAGCATTTTGAAACTATTTTTTTTTAGTTATAATTTGCTGCCTACCCACACCTTTTAATTTTTTTTGTTCGATTGTTGATGAAAAATAAGCAAATAAAAAATAACTGATTAAAATATTAACAAATTGAAAACAAATACAGTTGGGCTACTGATTTCGTTATAATTTTTTTACTACCTCCCGCTAACCGCATAGATTAAAAATCAAAAGCGTTTCTCACAAATATGCCTGAGACGAGAGACTCGCAAGTCATGTCAATTACTTATGTATGTATTTCTTTTTCGTTTTTGTTTTTTTGCAAACATTATTATTGTTTATAAACTTTCGCTTTCGTGCAAACCCAAAGCTATGAAACGACGAACAGCTGTTACACTGCGACGTCGATGGCGACGTCTTTCCATATATCGTCAAATCAAACCGAACACAATCAATTCATCTCATGAACGCTTATTCTGTTGTCGATTTTGTTCGTTGAAGCATTTTTTTTTTGTGTTGTGTTAAGCTTTTAAATTAAAATCAGCAGCAATAACAGGTAGAAATAAAATGTTTAACTCCTTTAGCTGTTATTGTTATATTGAAATATATGTATGTATGTTATGTTATGCCTACATATGAACAGACACATGAAGGCATATAGACATGATGTGTGTGAGTGGTACAAGTAAAAGTTTCATACGCATGATAGGAAATGCTACTGTACATTTTGTCTGCGGTAGGAGATCTATGAAGATTAGCTTTTTGACTTTTAGGGTCGTATGAGTGATTGTTAACAAACGAGTATTAAATAAAGTTTTTGAATTTTAAACTGTCTATCACATGGGTTTTGAACATACAGGTTACAACAGCCCAACTGCTATATTGACTGTGAGGTAACTTTACAAAGAGTATGAGAGAGAGATGCTAACCAAAAGATACGGCGGAGAAAACAGAGAGGATATTGAAAGGATTTTAGTGCAAATGAAATGGATCATGACTAATTGCACTTCCAATTAAGTAAGAAAGTCACAATCGCATATTTTTGTAATACTTAAACTTTTTTACACTCAATAGACGGCTGTAATAGTTGAAAAAGTAAGTATATTAAATTGGACTATGGCTATTAAATAATTTCATACTATTATTTTGATGCGTAATATGAGCCAAGATTCACCATTGATGCCTTCTAGTACAAATGGGTCAAAGGGAGTTGAAATTGACAAAAATATAGAATGGTCCTGAAATTATTTTAACAAATGAAAATACTGTAACTTGAGCAACAGTCTCTTCACCGGCATGTCTAGCATGTCTCAAACAGTGACGTTTGCATTCGTCGATAAACAAGTAGGTGCCGTTTGTTGTGAATCTAAAATAGAAAGCGTGTTAATTCACAACAACGCAAGAAGCATCCCATACCTCATTCATGGGGTGTTTTTTTAGGTTTTTTGAAAGAAAAGGTGAACGTCAATAAGCCAACAACAATTCAAGAGCTAAAGGATGAGATAATTCGGCACATTAACGGCATAGAACCTCAATTATGCCTTAGCATCATCGAAAATTTGGACCATCGGATGGAGGAGTGCCGCCGAGGTCGCGGGCTCTATTTGGCCCATATTTTGTTCCATACATAATTTAACACTACCAATATTGTCATAATAAAAAGAAATGACAATAATTTCCTAAACAATTTACGTTTCATTTAAAATCAACGTTGGCCCTTAAAATTTAACCACCCTTTATAATTGTTTTAGTATTTAACTCTATAAATACTTTAATTTTGTCATACTTTTGGAGTTTATTTGGCTGAAGTGCAGAATATGGGGCGGGAGCCCAATTACAAAAAAAAAAAATATGGCATTGTCTTCTTCCTGGTCCCCAAACATCGGAATGGTAGGTCAAAGTTGGCGCTCAGGACCATGGGACCCGAGGGTCACCTTCGGTTCTTTGATGGCCCCCCAAGTGCGGGTACTCAAATGAAAGACGAATCCAACTGTGTTATTTTTTAGTTCCTACGTGTCTCCTGAACCGAGTTAGAGTAATTTAAATTTCCGGGATATATCAAAAAATAAAAATTAAAAATTTACAAAAAATTGCTTTTTCTAATATTTTTTAATTATTTTTTTATCAATTTTCTTTTATTCAAATATTTCTTTTTGCACATTTTCTTGAATTTTTTTTAAATATTTCTTGAAATTTCCCTTTTGTTTTGTTCATTTTTTAAATTTTTTCTCAATTTTCTTTTTTTAATTAAAAAAAAAATTAAAAAATTGAGAAAAAATTTAACATTTTTAATGACATTTCATTTTTCTTCTATTTTTGATAGAATTTTCCAATTTATTTCCTTAAATTTTTCTAATTTTCCACGATTTTTTACGGGGTATTTCAGAAAAAATATTTTTTTTAAAAAATATCGCGATTTTTCATTTTTCTATTTTTTATAGAATTTTTCAAATTATTTGCTTAAATTTTTTTAATTTTTTCCATGATTTTTTTTAAATTTTTTACGGGTATTTCAGAAAAAATATTTTTTTTTTAAAAAATATCGCGATTTTTCATTTTTCTATTTTTTATAGAATTTTTAAATTAATTTGCTTAAATTTTTTTTAATTTTTTTTTTGGTATATCCCGGAAATTTAAATGGCTCTAGGAACCGTTGGATTCGTCTCGAAAATATCTTTCATTTGACTACCCACACATGGGGGGTTATCATAGAACCCAAGGTGTCCTTTTTGGCCCCTCTCCCGGGCCCATGGGCCTTAGCGCCAACTTTGACCTTGATTTTCGTGTTTTATGGTGTATTTGGGGGGGGGATTAAATTTTATTTTTTCTTTAGGTTCCCGCCCCATTTTCTGCACTTTTGCCCATTCTGAGCAGAAATAAAGTTCGACCTGTTACTAAATCTTAACATTTTTAATAATAAATTTTCTATTTATGAATTAAAACCAAAAAAGTAAATAAAATGGTCACACCTGTCCCAATGGAATTGCTCTGTAGCTTAATATAAAAGTGAGGGCTTAATAACTATAGATGAGTTCATATTGAACTAATGTCTGTAATTGACCGAAAAATTATCGAAATCGGCCAATAGGCTTGACACTATA
Organism: Muscina levida; assembly: GCA_964034835.1. Classification (NCBI taxonomy): domain Eukaryota; kingdom Metazoa; phylum Arthropoda; class Insecta; order Diptera; family Muscidae; genus Muscina; species Muscina levida. Next base: position 44,183,391 of record OZ035883.1, on the reverse strand, counting down.
TAAAATAATTTTGAAATCTTTGAAAATTCCACTGAAATATCAACTTTACATTTCCACACCGATTGCACCTTTCTTACCCTAGTGGTAGCCAAAAACGTACCAAATGCTCATTACCCCATCTCCCCCCGTCTCTAGCCACTGTCGAGGCAACATGGACACACCAACATCAATCAAATGTTAATTTGATTTCAATGAACTAATTAAGGTGCAACAACGTATTGAATTCTCACTTACGGAAAATTACCTCAGTCGCTCTTTGGGAACCACTGTGAGGCAACAACGTGTGTGTTTTTTATAAACGAACGAATGAACATTTCTTTTTGAGAAATGACTTTTATTTGAAAAGAAATTACAACGAACACTCTGCAACAACAATAACAAAAACAATCTACATACTTGGGTATGTAGACCTGTGCATGCATATCTACGAGTATATGTGTGTGTATGTACAAGGTAGGTGATATAGATGTGAGTTAGGTAGGTAGGTAGATAGATTTGTGTGCTGTTAGTTATGTAACAACACTGCTAAGTTTGCTGGATGTATGGTATGGTAATGAAGTTACTTAAAGCTCGCTTTCTTTTATAATATCGCATATTATGATATTGAATAATTATTTAAGACAGGTTTTATGCTCCGTCCATTTCTATGTTATCGGTCGTCGGCTGCGAGCGTTATTTTTTTTTTGGTTTGTTTCAGTTTAGTTTCTAACATTTTCTTTCTTGTCTTGTGGTCCCCATCAATATTGATTGATACATATTCATGCGATGTCTGTTGGTATGTCAATTGGTAGACTATTATTTTTTTCGATTTGTTCATTTGTAACGTAGATACATAAGGTATAGGTGACAAGGTCCACAGAGTAGCAAGAATTCGTATGGGAAAAGCAATAATTTGCTGTATTAATTGGAATTTTGGACCTACCTTAATGTGTTTGTCCGTACTGGTCTTATAAGAATCAGTTTAGTTTTTTTGTCTTAAACGGTGGGAAAAATAACTATACATCATGGCCCTATGTTCTTTCTATAGGTTGTCATAGCTGCGTACTATGCAATTGAACATTTTTTTTGTATAAGTTTGAGAATAGTACACCACTGGAAAATACTCAGCCTATGAAAGAAACTGAAAAAGTTGTTATTATATAATTAGATTACAAATTTGATCTCTCATTAGCATAATTCCTGTACTCTTTTTACCTTAAAATGGATTCATTTTAAAACAAAAAACTCTTAATGTATCCTTCAAACTAATAAAAAATAAAGATAAGAAGTTGAAGTTTTATTACAGTTAGATACATGTCATGTTAGCCCATACCTACAGCTTTTTTTCTTTTTCTCTTTCTTTATAATTCAATTTTTTTATGTAATTAAGCATTGCTACACCCTCCACTCAATCTATCAATAAAGTTCATCCAGGGTCATAGCAAGTGTATTGAGTTTATACCCCCTCCCCACCGCCCCCTCTATTTGGCAATACTTACCTGCCAGTGGCCAACAGTTGATGTACTCCACCAATGACGGTGCATTGCAGTCGGTTTAAATTTCAACAGCTGCATTTAATGTTACAATAATCGATTTCTTACTCTTTAACATTGTGAAAAACTATCACTCTATTGCTACTGCACATTTTCTATTGAAATCTCTAGAGCATACATACATGCAAATCTCATATCTACAACGTACCATATCCATTTCATATTTTATAGACTATAAAACAACTCTCTCAATTGCTGTCGTCCATGTGTTCCATATGATCATTTACAAGTGCACAATTGTATTGCATTGTATTGTACTGGATTTCCTACCCCCCAACTGTGTGTGTATTAAACCCCATTTGTGTGCGTGTGTGAGTGCGCCCGAGTGCAACATATCTGTGATGGGGAGGGCGTCTTCGACGTACGTACGTATGAATGAGTTCGCTCGCACATACTTAAGTTCGCATATATCAGGTTCGTTTCTTAAGTCTTTTGTTTGCTCCACTAAAAGAAAACTCACAGCAGCAGACATTCTCACATTACACATTCGTCCGTCCGTCTGTCCGTAGCATGATCGCACTCTACTCGTAGTTATTCGTTGTACGACTCCACTGATGTGTAAAATGCAGACAAAAGCTTTTATTTTCAGTTACAGCAAAACAACAAAACAAAACCAAAAACAGATTAAAAAAAACACAATAGCTTTGAAATATGTAGCTAAGTTAAAAGTAAGCAGCTAAACAGCTAATTGACAATGCAGCTCACATTCATGATTTTTCATGAAATGTTTTCAAAAACATAAACTCAAGAGTGTTTTTTTTGTTGGTGTTGTTGTTTGGCTCGTTGATCACTGATCGGCCAGGGATGAGTTAGTGAATTTGCGAGGTACTATTTAAAGTGTCACAAATTTTGTATGGAATCTATAATTATGAATTTATTTTTAAAATAAAGTTAAAAATATACTTATTTGGAAGCAGTTTCTCACAAAATTTGTTTCCACCGCTCTAACTGTCCTAAGAGGAGTCAGATATAATGTTTCTATCTGACCAGTGGATGTCGAATTTAAGGCTGACATTACCGCCATGCAGGAAATGCAATGGATGCGACTGGAATGCACACAACAAAATAACTGTGACATTTTTTACAGCTGCCATGCGAAAAAACACGAATTTAGATTAGGATTCATAACACAGTACAACATTTTTCAGCTCATAGATTTGGGACTCAATCCTGAGAATTGCACGTGAAAGTAGCCTCAAAAAAAAAGAACTTTTGAATCATTCGTTTTGTCTAGTTAACTTAAAGGAAATACGATTTTTTTGCTGTATTTTCAGGAGCAGACAAACGGGCTCCCCCATAAAGAGGGTGTTTGTATGGAAAGTGATCGATACCCCAAAATAGAGGGGCAATTTTTATGGGAGGTGGGAGTACTTGACTGATCTTGCTCATTTTAATACCAATACCCCTTAAACTACGGCTGTAATCGCAGGGCAGTCCCAAAAAGGAGGAAAGTGGTAGTAGTTTTTAACCGATTTTGTCCATTTTACACTTGAGAGCGAAAAATTATATGCTGCATTATATTTCGGTGCAGATTTAATTGAGGGGTTATAATTCAAAAACCGAATATGAGAAATGAAAGTGAATCAAAAACTACACTTTTATATCCAACAACATGGATATAAATGGATATGGTGGATTCTTTGCAAAATAAACATTGGAGCTGGTCTTTCCAAGCTGTCGTATGAGCTCCGGAGGGTATTAACTCCAAAGAGACATACAGAAAATGAATTTCTGCCCTTCTCGAAACTAAACCGAAGATTAATTACATTTTTCATCAGAAGTTTGCGTCTACTCACTACAGTAAGGATACAAAAGGTTGGGTTCGGTCAGAAAACGTTGAAGTCTTAGAGGGACCAGCGTGTTTCCATGACATGAACCCTATTTAAAATATATGGGGCATACTTCTTCATAAAATTTACTCAAACAACAGACAATACAATAGCGTTGCAGAGCCAAAATCGGCGGTAATAGCGGCTTGGGACTCCTATGAATGTCCAACCCCAAAAATCCCGATGAATAGTATGACCGAAAGGCATTTTTGTACTTATTCAAAAGAAGAGAGAGAGAGATTTTAAATTTGGTTTTTGTTTTAATAAAAAAGTTTTATTTCGTAACTAAAAACCACTGCGAATAATTTTATAATCACCTCATAATGTAAAGAAATGCAAAAAAGATAAACTTAACTAAGTAATAGTGTAGTTTGTGATTATCTTTCATTCCTCATATTCGGTTTTTGCATTATGACCCCTCAAGTATATCTGCACCGAAATATAGTGGAGCCTTTAATTTTTCGCTCTCCAGTGTAGAACTGAACCTCTGCTTTGAAGATATACCCTTTCATTCCAAATTTCAGTTTAATATCACTTAAATTAAGACTGTATTTACAGGGACAGTCAAACGGACATCTTTTAATCGACTCGGGTTTCGACTCTTCAGGCGAAAAAAGCGTGTATCGATGGAAAGAGAAAGCCAGGATATTGAAATGTACAGGGATAGTAGTGGAGCTCAAAAGTTCTACCAAAAGGTTAAAAGCAAATGTTTTGGAACAGGGAAAAAATGGAAATTTAGTCACGGACGCGCCGACTGTGCTGGAAATATGGAGAGAACACTTTCGTACTCTGCTCGTTCACACCTAGTCGCAGTCAAGGTATACACGCAATTAAGTAGTATAAAAAACAATAGTTACAAAACGCAAAAGAAGCCTATAATTTTGATGTTCCCGACACACTGTGGGAGCATATAGCGCTGTCAATGACCACTGCTGCAACCACCGTACTGCGATATGGAAACCTTCGGCCAGATATGCCCTGACACGATGAAAAATGTTGCGTATTGTATAAGGAAATGGATGCTGCATACAAGGCAAAACTACAGCTAATGGTAACGCGTGATGTGACGGAACGATACAACGAGAATAGGAGAGAGACGAAACGTCTCTTCAGCGGAAAAAGCGTCTATGGAAGGAAAGAGAGAGCCGGGATATCTAAAAGCACTGGCATAGAGGTGAAGCCCGAAAGGTATATAAAAAGGTAAGAAGAAATGATTTTAGCCCTAAAGAGACTAAGAACAAGAATATGCAGACGAAATTCTGATTTTGGATCAGTTGGCGTGGCGAAACTATATTTTAGCCCTAAAGAGATAAAATTTAAAACCCAGACAGTGCACGGCAACACGAATATGAATATGCAGACACAATTTTGATTTTGGATCAGTGGGCGGAGTGGGCGTGGCAAGACTTTATTTCAGCCCTAAAGAGGTAAAATTTGACACCCTGATAGTACACGGTAACATGAATATAAATATGTAGACGACATTTTAATGTTGGATCAGTGGGCGAAGTGTAAAACTGTATTTTAGCCCTAAAGAGATAAAATTTGATACACAGATAGATCTCAAGAACAAGAGCACGAAATTTTGATTTTGGATCAGTGGGCGGAGTGGGCGTGGCAAAACTGTATTTTAGCCCCAGATAGATAAAATTTGGTACACATATAGTCCTCGGTACTTTACGTTCAAATTTTCAGACAAAATCAGTTAGTACAATCAAAAAGTACATTGATTGTACTAAAAACCACAATTTATTGTACCATAAAGTACTATTATTGTACAAAAAAAGTACATGTACTTTTATTGTAGATAAATAGAACAATTAATTGCACCACATAGTACCGTTATTGTACCAAAAAGTACTTTAAATGTACTTATAATTATTTTTATTGTACATAATTGACAACAAGTTTTTCAGAATTGTGTCAGAAAAGTTTAAGGAGTATTAACACGCCGTCAGTTTGTTTTACTAAACATAATTTGGCAATAATTTGGAGAGAAAAAAAATTGTCGGTAAATTTTAACAAAACAAACTTTTTTTGTAGGAAAATAATGATTGATGATGTCAACAGTGTAAATGAGGCTTTATATTACTCGGCAATCCAGACTTGAATATACCGACAAAATATTTATTTTCGGTCAGCGGGGATATGAAAACGAACATTTTTGCGATCGGTGGGCAGAAAGGAACGCGGGAAAAATGTTTTTATGACTATATATGTTGACGTTTGGTCTTCGTTGATACCATTTTCGCATCGGTGTGTTTGGGCTTCATGATGGTTTCTTGAAGCTTTTAACACTTAAGGTTGTGGTAATGAGTGGAGAAGGCACAGCGAAGGGTGCTGATGATGGTAGTTTGGCAACTATCGAAATAGCTATCCGCCCTGCCAGCTGACAATATAATCCAGTTCACACAATTCTTGTAAATAAATTCTATTAGCAATAATAGAAAGGATCTTGAACCGAACGATGAAAACACATTTACTATATATTATAGATCTAAATTTGCAGACGGAGTTAAGGAGTAACTTGGGGTAACAAATTGTTTAAAGAGCGTACAAGAACGACACTTAAGCTGAGTCCTTTAAGTAGGTGTGCCACACATATTGTAAGCATTCGTCAAGTAAGCAATAGCGAAGCATTACCGGGTCCACTTGTAATAATATAAGTCTGGATATCAAGAGACGAGTACTGATCGCACACCAGACACTGATCCTTCCTGATTGCTAAACAGTGCAGATTGCTTTATAATGACACAAGCGGATCAATCTATTCAGTGAGTGTTCGAGAGAAAAATATATTCGCAAAATATTTGAAACCCATTATCGTTAACGACGAGTACCGTCGTCGAATTACCCATGAGCTGTACAGTACTTTGTACTTTGCTGTATAGACCAGTTGAAAGAGCTGTTATCTAAAATTGGTGGAACGAAGTATCCTCGGAGCACAAAAGACTAAAGTTCTTAGAACTCTTTTAATGGATGATGCTGTTGTTACTGCCAATTAAGAAGAAGAAGAAGAAGAATTTGGAGTATCTAATTGTAAAAGTGGCGCCTTTGAAAAACATAGTACAAGCCTTTACTACAAGTAAATTCAAATAAAAAATGGTAAAAAACAATGCGAATCTAAAAAATTTAAATTAATTGTTGTGCGTTGGTGAGGGCATCACTTTAGAACGCATGGACTGATTTGACTAATTTGTTTCTATATCTGTAGTAATGCCTCGAGAAAGGTTATTATAAAAAAGGTTTAGCCACGCCCACTTTTCCCAATATATCAAAAATTCTTAAAAAAAATTACAAATATTTACCACTGTATGAAAATCACCATATGCTATGAATATTTTGATCCTATGAACGGATCCTATGAAATTTTTTTTGCAGCTAGAGAAGGGACCGGCCGTGGCATAGTGGTTAGAACACGCGACTACCATGCGGGAGATCGCAGGTTCAAACCTGGCTCCAGTCATCTTAAAAGAAAAAAAATAAATAAAATTTTCTTTCATTGTTGGCTCCTTTCGAATGTTGTTTGACAGCAACTTCGCAGTATTAGGCGTCGATTCAATCGTCGTGTCTAGTAAGAGCTTCTCAAAACAGTGACGTTCGCATTCGTCGATAAATAAGTAGGTGCCGTTAGGTGTGAATCTAAAAATAGAAAGCGTGTTAATTCACAACAACGCGAGAAGCTATCCCATACCTCATTCATGGGGTGCAAAGGGAAATTAAGTTTTTAAGTAAGTAAGTTAAGAATTAAAATTTGATACACAGATAGTATGCGGTAACATGATTATGAATATGCAGACCAAATTTTAATTTTTGATCAGGTAGTACTGTGCGACTGTATAGAAATATGTTGGTAAGGAAAGGAAAAAAGGACCGACCGTGGCATGATGGTTAGAACACGCGACTGTAGTGTACTATTTGTGACCATCCCTGACACCCCTAATGTCACATTAAAAGGAATAGAATAATTTAGTACTAAGGATACCATAAGAAAACAAATGTTTAGATTAAGTCTAAATTTAAGAATACTGTTAGTTTAGTTTATAAGAATTGATATTTTGTAAACAAAGGCAAGAAATAAAGTTGACGCCAAACAGCCGACACCTAATTGGCTTTTATTTTTATAGCGCTCCTAAGTGCTTTAAAAAAATATAAATAAATAAAACAAAGTTTGTCCTGGCGCTTTTGAGTGCCGGCAAAGATTATTTAGAGCCAGCGCCGGCAAAAACATAAAATCAACAATAATAAAGGACAACTTCATTATATGGCGATCCTGCCAGACTCTGGAAATGAAACTCTGCCAGTAGAAGATTATAAACCGGCATCCGTCACATTCGGGAGTTTCCGGTTAGATTCCCGCCTCCAGTTATCTACATTGTTCTTTTATTGCCGGTCCCCTCGATGTTGTCGACAGCAACTTCGTAGTAAAGTGTCGATTCAATCGGCATGTTTTGTAAAAGCTGTGACGTTTGCATTCGTCGATAAATAAGTAGGTGCCGTTAGTTGTAAATATAAAATTAGAAAGCGTGTTAATTCACAACAACGCCAGAAGCTATTCCATACCAGAGAACGACAATAAGTACTCGGCATTAATGTACACTTAAGTACATACTCATAATTTGTATACTTGTATGGAATTATACCTAACACACAGAGAATACTTACAAACTCTTACTTGCGTTGAAAAAGACATGTTTGCACACCATTTATAACGATCGTCACCTCCACCTACCCTTACTTTTGTTTCTCATACACAAGTATACACAAAATACACTCGACGCACACGATGTCAGAAGCCGAAGCAGACTCAACTTAATTATGAAGTTTTTTATCTACGATAATGATCATCATAGATCATCGTGTTTGATCGTTCTTACATTCGTCAACACTTCTAAGCACTACGGGTGACATGAGTACTCCTGTACATTCCCATACTCTACGGAACAGAAGTAGAAATTTGACATGTATAACTAGCACCCAACACAACCAACCTTGTGACAACATGTGCTGGGTTCTCGTGTACATGGGTATACCAATGCACAAGTGTGTACGGGTATGGGCATGGTTTGATCGTTTACTTTTTACACATGTACATGTTTGGACATTAATACTTCAACAGTACTCTTATTATACATTTTGTCATTCTCTGTTCCATACCTCATTCATGGGGTGTAAAGGAAAATCAAGTTTTTTTTATTGGATGGAGGGGATAATATTTAATACACATATTGTCGATATCCTCCCAAAAGGTCTCAAGTCCAATTTTTGTGAAGTGGACTTAATAATGCATAAGTTATCCAAAAGTAATAGTTTATGCCCTGTAAAAGATCCCATATATATATAGAAAGCAGTTTTGTTTTTATTGTATTAAAACACAAGCGGCCATAAACTTATGATCATCATTGAGACCTTTTTGCAGGATATCTACGATATATTCACAGCAATACAGATCGCATGGACCGATTCGACTAATTATTTTGTCAAAATGTTCGTAATAGGCCGAAAATGGTTTTTATACAAAACAATTTGGACACGCCCGTTTCTACGTTCACTTTTTTAATATATCTAAAATTATTATAAAACGCTCTAAAAATTTAATTTCTTTACAGACTTAGCTCTATAATTTTCTATATGGAAAATATAATAGGTTATATATTATTTTAGTGGGCGTGTCAAAATATTTTTTTGGGCTACAGAGATAACATTTGGTACACAGATAGTACTTGAGGTTTTAATTTGCAGACAAAATTTTTATTTTTGATCAGTACCCAGATAGTACTCGGCAGAATAAATATAACATTTCACAGTATATTCAATTTCGGTAAGTGAGCGGAGGTTGTATGTGGAAAGTAAGCAAGCACAGAATATTGTTATCAAACTTAGGAACGTTTTCAAAGTATATTTGAAAGTGTAATATGACAGTACTTATAACTGTGAGGCAATGAGGTAAAATATGTTATATGAAGGTGTTATTGTTAATTTTCCTCAATTATGCAATATAAACTTTTCCTTAACCGAACTATGATTCCTGGCAGATAAAAAAAAGTCAAGAACAACGGTATATTCTCATTATATGATTGTATCTATAAAAAAGTAAAGTATTTTCTCAGCTGCGTTTGCGCTATCTGATATCTATTAATTTGTTATTATTATTGAAAGCACCGAAAGTAATGTTAAATGCCAATAAAGCTTAGCTTCTATAAACATTAATTATTCTCTCGAAGAATCTAAAAGCAAATTCGTTCAAACAACCAGTTAAAAAAAAGCTCTCTTTTGTCACTTATAAAGTGCTAAGAAGGTTCGAGTCTTTCGCTTGGCACCAAAAAATGTACCGCAAGTACATTTATACTTTATCACCGCTGTCACTGATAATTTCGGGGGCTTTTGCTGCTGCTGCCGCTAAAGCTAAAGTTTCTCATGCTGTGATTATGTTTTGTTCATTTTCATTTTGGACTTCTTAGATTATGACACTCACAAAATAATGTGCATGAAAACGGTTTTGGAGCTACGAGCAGCAGTACCCCCCCCCCCCCCCCACGATATGTCCGTCAACCATTTGAGGAGTTTTGAGCAGTATGGCTCTTATGTATCGAACAACAACATTAAATTAATTTAAACATAAAGCTTTCGTTTTTCTGCTGCTGCTCTGGTGACTCTGACGACTGTATTGTGCTGTTATTGCTTTGGCTGTCTGGCCTGGTCTGGTGGCGACTAAAACGCAGAAAGCCCGCTCGCTGGTGCGGTTTGTGCTTCAGTTAAATGTCTTGTTGCTTTTTTTGTCTTTGGTTTTTGCTCAGCGGTTACCGTTTTAGTTGTGTGTGACTTGGGTAGGCATAACCCGAATGTTTCAGTTTCAGTTACCAATTTGAAAGAGTAAGATCGTAGCAACGGTTTGTGTTCCGAAAAGAAATAAAGAAAAAAAATAGCAAAATTTTTAACTTGAAGAAAAAATACTAAAAAAAATTATATATAAAATAAAAATTTAACAAAAAAAAAAAAAATTTTAATTAAAGCAGAAATGTTAAAAGCTTAATAAAGGCTTATTTGGAAATTTGATATTTCTGCTAACTGCAATATGAAATATATTAAAGCGAACCAAAAAAGGATTACAGCAAAGTGGACTTGAATGTTTTTATTACAAACAAAATAAATTACAAAATATAATTGAGCAAAAAAAAAAATACAAAGTTATTGTGCGGTTTCCTTAAAAAGCCAATGGATTTCATTTCATAATTTTGTTTTTTTTTCACCTTCCCCTTCTTTTTTTTATAGTTTTATGTGCAAATTGGTTAAAAGCCAACGCAGAAAAAAAGGATTTTGAAATTAATTGCATTTGATTATAAGTCAAACAACAACAAAAACTACGTTTAAACCAAGTTTATCGTTTTGCGTCAGCCAAAAGAGAATAGGCAACAAATTGTATAAGAAACAAATTATTGCAAAATGGTGAGTCAAAGAAAAAACAACAAAAAAATTATGCATATAAACGTATACATTTTATATTTATATTATCTCGAATATACTTTATCAACGACTATGAGTCGAGTAGTGATCGGAAATGATTTTTTTTTCTATGTTGTTCACAATTGGGTTCAGTTTTGTGAGATTAAACCAGTTTTATTAAATTTAGCTAATATAAATGTAGATCTCACTCCTTTCATTTATATGCAAACTAAAAAAGAATGATTAACCTACAGAATGTTAAAGGCGGTTAGAAACAAAAAAAACGTAAAGAGAGCATATAGAAGGGGTAAACTGGACTGTCACCTTTATATGACTCTAACACTTAAACATTGCATTTGTAAGCAGGGGTTCTCCGAGGAATTTAACAAAGTGTCTTTGTGATTGCTATGAAGTACATGTATGAGATGATGTGAACAAAAAAAAATTTATAAAAATTTTAAATAAAGAATAAGAATAAATACAAATATTACAAAAAAATATAAATAATACAAATAAAGATAAGTATTAAAAATAAATATGAATAATACAAGTAAATATAAGTATATGCACATAAATATAAAATTAAAAAATAACAAAAAATTTAAAACTTGTTAACAAAAATAAACAAAAATCAAGACCTACCACACTTGGCAACCTTAAAACTATAAATTTGTAAACTAGCTCTTTTCTTTGGAATTTAGAAAAAAAAACAATAATGCTCTTTATTTCAAGCACAAATCTGAATGTAAGAAATTTGAAAATTATTTTATTTTTATAGTGTGCAGAAAAATAAAATTAAGTACAAATGGTTAAATGTTTCTAACTTGTTAAGTAAAATTTTTGAATCGGAACTCGCTATAAGTTTCGGGAACTTTTTTCTGTGTTTGCTTGTTAGTTAGTTTGTTTGTATGTAGGGGGTATTCTTGTAAACTACACATCCGATTTAAAAAATTCTTTTAACAGTTGTATGCTTCGTTACCCCTGTGTATATACAGAAATTTTATTGACAGTTATAATATTTTAAAAAATAATGTGTGTTAAATTGCCTTTAAGATCCATTGTGGCTGACAGTTTGAAAAATAATGTTTACCGACAATTTTGAATGAAATTTATTTTATTTTTTACATGGAATTTTTTTTTGATTCTTCACATATTTCTGTCCAGAAACTAAAGAGTTACGCACAGGACATATATGTTCTTTGCTGAGGTTTTTTTGTCCCTATTATCACATTCGCACAAAAAGCAGCCGAATTTAGTCCAAGCCCCACTCGATGTTGTCGACAGCAACTTCGCAGTATTAGTGTCGAGTCAATCGGCATGTCTAGTAAGAGCTTCTCAAACAGTGACGTTCGCATTCGTCGATAAACAAATAGGTGCCGTTTGTTGTGAATCTAAAAAAGAAAGCGTGTTAATTCACAACAACGCGAGAAGCATCCCATACCTCATTCATGGGGTGTAAAGGGAAATTACGTTTTTTTTCTTTAAGCAATAGTTATAAATCGTACCAGATTTTGAATAATAATGTTTTACATACATTGGATTTTTTCAAGTACTAGTTTCATAGTCTCATAAGTAACTTTCATAATAGAGCCGTTTGCTACAGCAACATAAGTTCTCATAAGAGATAGTTCAAGTTATATTTTCAAAATGTTCATAACTGAATTTATAACATTACAATACACCGAGTTCCCTTATTGGGAGAAAAAAAAACTTTAAAATTGCTTATTTTTATTTCATGCTGTGGCTAATTTTTTCCTAACTTTTGTTGTCCTTTTTACAAGCTCTCGAAAGGACATTTTAAAGTTTACTACAATCCATAATACGAAGCATGTTGCAAACAATATGACAAATGCTCTAAACCAACCCCCAATTCTTTGGTGGCAAATATAAATATGAAATTAAGAACAACGTTTGTTTCTTAAGTCTTTCGTTTCTAGTCAGGAATGTCATTGAAGTCCTACATATGTTTTTAGCACAAAAAAGAGAATTCATACTCAAAAAATCACTTTACAGGCAAATTAGTAGGAAATAATGATGAAGCTCTTCCGAATGTGTACTTTTAAACGTACTTTGTACAGGTCACTGTTAAAGATATCTAAAAAAAAACCTTCTAGCACAAAATGCTATAATACTGTCAATGTACTAAAAAGTACAAAAAAGATACGATAAGAGTATTTTAAGATACAGAAAAAGTACTTTTTCATACAATAATAGTACTTTTTTGTGCAATATAAGTAAATATAAGTACTTTATACAATAAAAGATCTTTTTCGGACAATGAAACTACTTTATTATCCTAGAAAAGTACTATTATTGTACCAGAAAGTACTTTATTATCCCAGAAAGTGCTTTTATTGTACCAGAATCTACTTTATTATCCCAAAAAGTACTTTTATTGTACTAAGGAGGACTTTTGTTGTACCAGAAATCACTTTTATTGTACCAAGAAATGTACTTTTACTGTCTCAAAAAGTACTTTTCTAGTATCTAAAACAGTTTTTGTTGTAAAAGTACAAAGTAAAAGCAAATCTACTGCATTTAAACATTAAACATCTACATTCAAAGTTATTTTTACTTTTTCGGACAATGAAAGTACTTTATTATCCCAGAATGTACTTTTTTTGTACCAAAAATTACTTTATTATCCCAAAAAGTACTTTTATTGTACCTGAGAGTACTTTTGTTGTGCAAAAAATCACTTTCAATGTACCAAGAAATATACTTTTATTATCTCAAAAAGTACTTTTCTAGTATCAAAAGCAGTTTTTGCTGTAAAGGTCCAAGTAAAAGCAAATCTACTGCACAAAAAAGTATTTTTGTTTTACCATAAAGTTATATATTACCAAAAATAACTTTAATTGTTCAAATAATATTATTATTTTTTTGTTTATAAAATAAAATAAATTAATATTTTATTCTACTTAAAAGTACTTTTATCGTATTAAATAGTAATGTTATTCTAAAAATTATTTTAATTGTATCATACTGTAATTTATTGTAACTATGTAATAGTACTTTTGCTGCATCAACAAGTTTTTTTTATTTTTCCAAAATTAATTTTATTGTACTATAAAGTACTTTTATTTGACGAAAAAAGGAATATTTCACCAAAAAGTACTTTATTTGTACTATAAATTACTTTTATTGTAACAGAAAAAGTATTTTATTGTGCGATATATTATTTTTCTGTACCGAAAAGTGCGTTTGTTGCAGCGAAAAATAATGTTATTGAATCGAAAAGTATTTTTACTGCACAAGAAGTACTTCTGCTGTATCAAAAATTACTTTTATTGTATCAACAATTACTTATGTTGTTCCAAAAATAACTTTTATTGCACCAAAATGTTCTATTGTACCAAAAATACATTTTGTTGTATCAAAAAGTATTTTTGTTGTACCAAAAATAGCACCAATTGTACAAAAAGTACTTTTATTTTATTAAAACATATGTTTATTGTACCAAAATGTACTTTATTTGTAATCATCATCTAAATTTGACTTCTGCCTTAAATCCTAACTATGATATTTTATTGTCATTTAGATTAATTTGTTATGAATTTAAAAGCAGAAACAATATGTTTTCTACTTCATCACACACACACAGAGAATATGATTAATATCAATAACTCAAATCAACTATAAAAAGTGAAATCATCCAAGGGCACAAAATAAGTTCAGTTGATCCAAACTATGTTTCTAAAGCTATTTGCAATATATACAGTAAGACAGGTTCAAAAAGTACTGAAATATGAAAAAAACTTAATTTCCCTTTAAACCCCATGAATGAGATATATGATAGCAAATTTTAAGATATGTAAAATTGAACTATGATAAGCCAATGATACAATTATTGACAATTCACTTCACTTTACAATCTAAAGTATATATTTCAGCATCAGTAATTATGTTCTTGGCTAAGCTCTCTGTTTTTTGCTGGATTGGTATTATAGGATAAAGAATACAAAAAAATTTATAATATATGTTACGGTACATTATCAGTAGAAAACTATACAGAGCGAATAGGACATGCTCATTTCTGTAAATATGTAACAACGAAATCAAATCAGTTGTAGAAAAATTGATGGTCTTTATGACATGGACTAACTCATATGTATATACATTTCATTATGTGTTCACGTTTTTTCGATATTTCTGTTATTGAGTAGCTATTTCGTTGCCTTCTCTCTGATTCTTCTTCTATGGTATTAGACATAACGTTATTCTCACTGTGTTTTGTGGTGTCTCTATAAATGCATGCAGTCTTACATACATATAGACATATAAACATATAGCATATAAAGCGGCAATATGTCATTATAAATACGTATGTATGTATGTACTATTTCATATGACATACTTTTGCAAAAACAGTTGGCTTTTGTCGTTTCTTCTTCTTCTTCTGACGACTTTTTCAGCTATTCTGTTTGTCGCTTCAATGCACACGTTTCTTGGCATATGATTACATGTGTTTGTTCAAATATTGTAACGCGTCGTACTTGAAGACTAGAATCATAGCTATTGTTGTTGAACGAAAACAACAACAACAATCTGAAAACTGCCAACCAGCAAATGCGAGAGACACAAGAAGGTAAAACAATCAATCGCTTACAGAAGCTTGAAAATCGAACTGTGCCAGACGCCACACAGTAGATAGATACGTATGAGTGTACATTTGTCCATATATATGCGTTAACATGAAATGCATTTGGCGGAGCGTCACAAGAAGTAAAGAAAATCTATTGATTCATATCGCCTTGCAGCAGTTAAAAAGAAAAAAAAGTTAAATCATTTGTGTGTGTTCAAGGAATCACGCTCAAATTGTTATTTGGGTTGACAAGAGAGACATATTCGTGGCAGAAACTGTTGCAGTTGTTGATACAGCAAGCAGTAAGTCAGTTGTTAAAAGTGACAATGAGAATAGTATACAGCATAAGGAACAAATTTGAAGGCGTTTTGGATTAAAAATTCTTATATGGTATAAAAATGTTGGCACATTTTCGTCTAAAAACAAATGAGAAAAGCCACGAAATTATTAAAAATTTTGGAAGAAATTTGTTATTATTTGAAAGAAATATCCTTATTAGCGATATTCATGAGGTATACAACCCAAGAAGTCCAAGCTTATAAATGGTTGTTTTAACTTAACTTTTTGTTAAACAAGATTATACATTTTTCGGTTTAGTTAATGAAATAAGTACGAAGTTTGTGTCTTAAGTCTTTCATTTTGTTCTTGTTTACAAGACATAGTTTTATTCTTGTGTTGAATTGCATAACTTTTTGGTACACTACAGTTACTTTTTGGTCCAATACAAGTACATTTTGTTACAACAAAAGTACTTGTTACAATATTAGTACATTTTAATACAACAATATAAACAATCTGGTACAATAGAAGTAATTTCTGGTGCAACTAAATTATTTGTTATTGTACTTGTTGTATTTTAGTTTTAATCAACAAAAAATTATTTTTTGTACAATAAAAAACTTTTTAGTACAACAAAAGTACTTTTTGTTACAATAAAAATACTTTTAGGTACAATAAATGTACTACTTTATATAGTGTCTGATTTCCATCTCAATCAAATGTAAATATACAAAAATATAAAAATATAAAAATATTAAAAATATAAAAATATAAAAATATAAAAATATTAAAATATAAAAATATAAAAATATAAAAATATAAAAATATAAAAATATAAAAATATAAAAATATAAAAATATAAAAATATAAAAATATAAAAATATAAAAATATACAAATATAAAAATATAAAAATATAAAAATATAAAAATATAAAAATATAAAAATATTAAAAATATAAAAACATAAAAAAATAAAAACTTAAAAATATCAAAATATAAAAATATAAAAATATAAAAATATAAAAATATAAAAATATAAAAATATAAAAATATAAAAATATAAAAATATAAAAATATAAAAATATAAAAATACAGTGTACCTCCCGTGTATGTATGCTATTGTATTGCGAAAATGGTATCAAAGAAATGACCTGGCAGCTGTCAACATAATCCATTTCACACAACTCTTGTAAAACAAATTCCATTAGCGATAATAGAAAATAGATCTCAAACCGAACAATGAAAAACATATTCATATTTCTACACAGATCGACAATAACAAACAAGAGCATATTTTTAATATTTTTAATATTGTTAATATTTTTAATATTTTTAATGTTTTTAATATTTTTAGTATTTTTTAATATTTTTAATATTTTTAATATTTTTAATATTTTTAATATTGTTAATATTTTTAATATTTTTAATCTTTTTAATATTTTTAGTATTTTTTAATATTTTTAATATTTTTAATATTTTTAATGTTTTTAATATTTTTAGTATTTTTTAATATTTTTAATATTTTTAATATTTTTAATATTTTTAATGTTTTTAATATTTTTAGTATTTTTTAATATTATTAATATTTTTAATATTTGTATAATTTTTAATATTTTTAATATTTTTTATATTTTTAATATTTTTAATATTTTTAATATTTTTAATATTTTTAATGTTTTTAATATTTTTAGTATTTTTAATATTTTTAATATTTTTAATATTTTTAATATTTTTAATATTTTTAATATTTTTAATATTTTTAATATTGTTAATATTTTTAATATTTTTAATGTTTTTAATATTTTTAGTATTTTTTAATATTTTTAATATTTTTAGTATTTTTAATATTTTTAATATTTTTAATATTTTTAATATTTTAAATATTTTTAAAATTAGTAGATTTTTAAATATTTTTAATATATTTAATATTTTTAGTATTTTTAATATTTTTAATATAAAATCAATCAACGTAAAGGATTTAAAGCCGATCGTTATATATTAGAATTCATTAACAAACTAGTAATTCAAAATAATAAAAATCCCCTTTACCACAACATAGTTGTTGATGTGAATTGCGCCTCTTTGTTGTGAGAAAAACTTAAACCAGTATCAAGCAGATTTTCTTGTTGAAATCGCAAAAAATCTTCATAAAATAAACGTCGAGTCACTTCCACATGAAATGCCTCATATAAAGAACTTAACGCACACACATACATCACCAATTATCATACAATTATCTACATATTTTTTTATAACCGACACAGTCATACGAGTTTCTATACAAAAAAATTAGTATGTATGAGTGCTTACAAACATAAATCGAAATCGAAAATGAAAATAAAATTATTATGAATTATAAATAAATAAGATTCCCTTTCTATAAAAGATATTCTGAGATAAGAAAAACAAAAACACCTCCCTTCAAAGACAACGTCAGCATAGACTCAATATGATGATTATTAGCAATATTATTCGAAGCAAATGAGAGCAGACCAGACGAAATGTTACGTTTTTTTAGTTGCTGTTGTTGTGGTATTTTTTTTTTTTTTTTGCTTTTATGGTTTTTAACAACAACAACTTTAATCGACCACTATGCGGAACACCAACGAAACTACAAGTATAGTGGTTGTTGGTGGTGGTGGAGGAAACCAACAAACGAAATCGTTTGGATTCGTGCTTGGTTAGTCAAGTAAAAGTTGCTAAAATGAAAACGGCAAAGGCTGAGAAAGAAACGGCAACAACAACAACAAAACCTGAAGTTGTCATTTATATTACCTGCAACTCCTTAATATCGTATACGAGATACATCAACACTATGCACACAACCAAACAAACAAACACTACGACGCAACTACAAAGAAGCCCTGTAACTGTGATATTTGTTTTCAGTTTGGTGTGTGTGTTTTTTGTTTTTGCTCATTTGGTTAAAACAATCAAACATGGTCAGATCGGGCAATACTTAACTAAAACTTTTGCTAAAACTCAATTAATGGACAATCGCAAAAATGAACTTGTTTAGATAGTCATATCTCGGTGGTGGCTTGAAAACAAAAACGCCGTACACAAACAAATTAATGGACACACAGTCAAAAACACACACACATACTTACAAACATACATTATACATACAGAAAGGTTTTTATACATAATAGAAAAAAAGCAAACATACACACTCTTATATATGTATATAGATTCAACCGCACCACTACATACAAACATTATATCAAATTATGGTAAAAAAAATGAAGAAAAAAAATCCGCAAAAAAACACGTCAAAATAAAACAAGTTCGACCAGCTAAATTATTTAAAAAAAAAATAGTATAAACGCGTATGGTTGTATATATTTTTGTATTTTTGTTTTTCGTATGAAAAAAAAAAACATTTCCAGCATTTTTATTTAACCAACAATAAGACAGCACAAAAACACTGCTCACACTGCTCAGCACATTGACTTAAATACAATATAATACCCGTAGCCGTAGCATGATACGAGTGCCAGCCATGGCAACACAATTGTAATTGTAATGTTACCATTACCTCAGACTTTCAAATGTTTTGTCCATATTGTAGAGTGTGGTCATTAGACTTTTGCGAATTTCTACATTTTACGTATCTGTCCCGATCGACAACTGACAACATTCCCTAAATTGTTGCCAGAGGCATAAGCAAGTGAGTGTAAGTGAGCGAGTAGTCTCTTACATAATTTCTTGCAGAATCTGCACTATTAGCTGTTGTATAGCATCCCCTCCTACTACGTTGACAGCAGGTGTATAGCAGTGTACTGCGACACTGAGAGTTTCACTGAGCAATTATTTGGGCAAGAGATTGAAAGGAATCCTAGTATAAGAAGACTAACACTGTTAACGCAAAGTGTAATGACATTTTTTTAAACCACGTCTAAATGAGCGTATTCTTTTGTTAAACTTTATAAAATTTTGAAGTAATATAAATTTGAAATTTAATATAAAAATATAAAAATACAAAATTGTTAAAATATAAAAATATAATTATATAAAAATATAAAAATTTTAAAATTTAAAAATATAAAAATATAAAAATATAAAAATGTAAAAATATAAAAATATAAAAATGTAAAAATATAAAAATATAAAAATATAAAAATATAAAAATATAAAAATATAAAAATATAAAAATATAAAAATATAAAAATATAAAAATATAAAAATATAAAAATATAAAAATATAAAAATATAAAAATATAAAAATATAAAAATATAAAAATATAAAAATATAAAAATATAAAAATATAAAAATATAAAAATATAAAAATATAAAAATATAAAAATATAAAAATATAAAAATATAAAAATATAAAAATATAAAAATATAAAAATATAAAAATATAAAAATATAAAAATATAAAAATATAAAAATATAAAAATATAAAAATAAAAAAATATAAAAATATAAAAATATAAAAATATAAAAATATAAAAATATAAAAATATAAAAATATAAAAATATAAAAATATAAAAATATAAAAATATAAAAATATAAAAATATAAAAATATAAAAATATAAAAATATAAAAATATAAAAATATAAAAATATAAAAATATAAAAATATAAAAATATAAAAATATAAAAATATAAAAATATAAAAATATAAAAATATAAAAATATAAAAATATAAAAATATAAAAATATAAAAATATAAAAATGCAAAAATATAAAAATATAAAAATATAAAAATATAAAAATATAAAAATATAAAAATATAAAAATATAAAAATATAAAAATATAAAAATATAAAAATATAAAAATATAAAAATATAAAAATATAAAAATATAAAAATATAAAAATATAAAAATATAGAAATATAGAAATATAAAAAAAATATAAAAATATAAAAAAATATAAAAATTATAAAACTATAAATATAGGAAAATATAAAAATATGTTTTTTAATTTTTATAATATTTTAAATACTTTTAATATTGTTAATATTTTTTAATATTTATATTTTTTTATATTCAATATTGTTGATATTTTTATTATTTTAATATTTTAAATCTTTGTAATATTTTTAATATTCTTGATTTTGTTTATTATTTCCAATAGAACTGACCTTAAACCGAACTATGACATTATCATATTTTTAATATTTTGAGTATTTTTAGTATTTTTAATTAAATTAAACCAATTTGTACACAAAGTGTAATATAGAGCATGTTTCAGAAACTTTTCTAACTTTTCGAAAATTGCTTTTTAAAGTTCCATCACAATCAGTTGGATAATCTGGAAGTCTGTACGTAACATACAGACAGTGGCGCTTTGTGTGTGTTTTTGTGTATTTGTTTAAAGAATTATATTATTTGTCTAATGTTAATGAAATATCGGTTGGTATCTCTTTGAATGCCATGATTTCTTGAAATATTGAGTAATTAGCAATTGTTAAACATTTAATCAAAACCAATTTGCTTTGATTGTTTGTTGATTGTTTAAAGTTAGTAAAACAAAATATTTTATGCAGTGCTTAAATTTTTTAGCATTTTTAAACAAAATTAATATTTTTAATATTTGGCACCTGGCCGCATATTTATCATGTTAAGCTCACAAACTCTTAATCAATCTGGATAGATATTAGTGCCTTTTTAAACAACTTTTTTTGTAGTTAACTTTTTGGGATTGACAAAAGTTCTTTAAAAATTTGTTCGGCCGCATTCTAAAAGCTGAAGAAGTATATTGCAATGACTTTTATTTTTCACCATCTTTTTTATTTATCTTACAACTTACATAGGACCGCCAATACAACGTCTCAATGCTGCGCTTGTGATAAATCAAAAGACTTAAGACACAAACGTCATTAATCATTAAAATGTCTTGCAACCTTAGTCGCATATCCAAGCCTGAATTAATGTTCTAGTTTATGCACTCTAGTTAAAACATTAGTATAAATTCTACTAAAGCTTCTTCCCGTTTTTAAATGTTAACAACTTCTCGCTCTCTATTTTAAATGTTAAGCAACCTTAATGTCAAAATGCCATATCATAATTCATACTGACGGTGAAGAACAAACGGAACACATTCGATTTCAATGCTAGCCTCTGCTTCCATCCGCAGTTTAACATAATTTTCACCCAAGATTTGGGCCTTACACACTGCAATATAATAATATGGTTTATTACTTTACCCCATATGGGCCTTCACAGAATTAATTAATACCCACATAAATTTTATAAAATTACGACTTAATGTTTATACAATATCAAAAAATAAAAAACAAACACAGCAAAAAAAGAAAAACAGACACACATAAAACAGCGCTCAACTAATACAACTTCCTCGTAAATTTAAACGGCAGCGAGGCGTTGTGTAAAATTAACTGTTTGATTATACCATTTGATTAGCTTTTATGTGGCTGTTTGTTTAGTTTCTATAAGAAAATAAAATACATATTAAATGTTTAGCTGACATTTGAATTTTGAAAAGTAACCAAAGAAGATGCGATCAAGTTTTATCACAAGTGGTTATTTAGGGAATACAGCAAACCAAAACAACAACAGCAACAAAACACAGCGAGTTGTTTTTTTTTAAATTTGCACTCATTAGGGAATGTATATGTGGATCAGAATTTAAATGAAGTGATAAGTAAAATTTGGTAAAACTTTAAACTTGATTTATGATTTTTAAAAACGTTTCTCTTAACAACGACGACAGCGACTACTCGGCCAAAAGAAACAACCATAAACAATCATGATAGCCTTGATCTAGAGATGATCTATGTTTGTGTGATCGGTTTGTTTACTCAAAGTGATTATAAAAAGTTTTGTAATATATTACCAAATTGACACCAATTTGCAGGTAGGTGGCATACACTATTCGATAGTTTAAAGATTGACTAGATAAAAGAGCGCTAATCGAAAAGCCGCCAGGTGACAAATTAAACTTCATTAACATTAAAAAAAATAAAAATAAATATATGTGTTTATTTATAATTTGTTTGTTTTACCACGGGGCAATTATTTTGAAAGGGACACATGTTTAATAGTTTGCACAATTTGTCGTGATTGATTACTATTTATGGGCATAAAATGTTAGATATACCGCCAGGTGACATAAATGAAAAATAAACATAATAAAAATAATTAATTTCAGTATTATTTAAAAGTGTTAAGAGATTTAAACACAAGATAAAAGATTTTTTTTATACTCATTAAACTAAATTTAAACAACTTGTTGTGGCTTGGAAGTTTAACAATTACTACCTCACCATGAAAGGTGTCAAGAATTAAATACAATTATCAATAAAAAAAACAATTTGAATGTAAGGGTCGCATGAGATATTAATAACTACTGAACACAGATGGAAATAAAAATATTTTTTTATATTTTTCTATTTTTAAATTTTTATATTTTTATATTTTTATATTTTTATATTTTTATATTTTTATATTTTTATATTTTTATATTTTTATATTTTTATATTTTTATATTTTTATATTTTTATATTTTTATATTTTTATATTTTTATATTTTTATATTTTTATATTTTTATATTTTTATATTTTTATATTTTTATATTTTTATATTTTTATATTTTTATATTTTTATATTTTTATATTTTTATATTTTTATATTTTTATATTTTTATATTTTTATATTTTTATATTTTTATATTTTTATATTTTTTATATTTTTATATTTTTATATTTTTATATTTTTATATTTTTATATTTTTATATTTTTATATTTTTATATTTTTATATTTTTATATTTTTATATTTTTATATTTTTATATTTTTATATTTTTATATTTTTATATTTTTATATTTTTATATTTTTATATTTTTATATTTTTATATTTTTATATTTTTATATCTTTATATTTTTATATTTTTATTTTTTTATATTTTTATATTTTTATATTTTTATATTTTTATATTTTTATATTTTTATATTTTTATATTTTTATATTTTTATATTTTTATATTTTTATATTTTTATATTTTTATATTTTTATATTTTTATATTTTTATATTTTTATATTTTTATATTTTTATATTTTTATATTTTTATATTTTTATATTTTTATATTTTTATATTTTTATATTTTTATATTTTTATATTTTTATATTTTTATATTTTTATATTTTTATATTTTTATATTTTTATATTTTTATATTTTTATATTTTTATATTTTTATATTTTTATATTTTTATATTTTTATATTTTTATATTTTTATATTTTTATATTTTTATATTTTTATATTTTTATATTTTTATATTTTTATATTTTTATATTTTTATATTTTTATATTTTTATATTTTTATATTTTTATATTTTTATATTTTTATAGTTTTATATTTTAAATAATCGTTAAAATTTTTGATATTATTTTCATTTGGAGTATTTGAAAATTAATAAAATATTAAATAACATTATTAAAATATTTCGGCTATTAAAATATTGGATATAAAAAATAAATTTTAAATATTAAAAATGTGAATAATATTAAAAATATAAAAAATATTTTAATTTTAAATGAATTCATAATAAATGAAATGCGTTAAAATCTTTTTACTAAAAAATTCTTTAATATACTTAACTATGATACATGTAAACTTGAATAATGGCAATATACGTCTTAACACTTTAACAAATTTTTCTAAAAAATAATTTATTTGGTGCTGCAATAACATTTGTCCATTTTGTATTTCTTTAAATATATTGGTTATTCTTTGTATCCTATTTAATATACTTTTACTGGTGAGTGCAGAGTTATGACGTACCCCAATACCTGTATCTTTGAATACAGTGTAATTAAACACAAATTGTTAAAGTGAAATGAAGTTTTTTATTGTGGTGGTTTTGTGATTAAATAGCAAACTCACACACACATATGTGTTTATATATTTTGCATTCATATAAATTACACACATGTTTGTCCGTTTGTTTGTTTGATGGCGATTTAGACAACATTCCTTTCACTCCAAACGTGACTTGGACTTTGATTACATGCGATTCCTTTCAAAATTTAGATATGGTCTTTTGTGTTTTGCCACAGCTGAACCATGATACCATGCAGTTAGTTTGTGGCTATTTTTGTTGGGAGAAAAAAAAAACACAACAAAAACACGCAAAAGTAACGAATTTTTATAAATCAAATTAAAACACAAATATGCACTATATTGATTGTAAGTACTTAATGTTTTTGGAATTACATCAGCCCAATTTGCACGAAAGGTATTCGCTTATACTATATCCGGCCAAATGTATTAAAAAATACCACCATCGCCACCACTACCACCTACTATCACTATAACATTTGGCTGTTGTCGTCAAGCAATCCAAGCAACCTAAAACAACCCACAATTACACTTCATTACAATTCCCCCGGAATTTCGAAATCAACTCGTGAGCCATCGTAATAAGCCATAAATCTATGAATTTATCGTTGATATTAACAAAGAAGAATAAGCGAAATTATTGTTACTCAAGACATTTTATCTCTGGTCTCTTAGTTAGCATCATTAAATATTACACGTTTAATCTGCCGTTTAAATGGTAGAGGACAGAGAACCGAGAACCCAGAACATCGCTTAACGTATAAAACAACAACAAGACAGAAGATCTACATCAAATAATTTGCCATAAACGCCAAACTCAAGGACTTTTCGTAATAAAACATTGCATCGTTATATTTTTTTGTTGTTTTGGTTGTTGTTGTGCTCTATGCATTTTTGTCGTCGTACTGTGCAATTGCAAGACGAGTATTGACTCTTAGTCATTATGTACATCATACGTATTGCCAGTGCAAGTTCTCTCCTACTGCTAGTTGCTGGCGTACTAGTTTAAACAATACCAGTTTGGTGTGTTTGTGTGTGTCGGTTGGTTGATCGGTCTGTCTGTTTGTCATTTTTGTTTTTTGGGTCTGATTGACGTTTAAAAAATCGACAGCCAGTTAAAAGTAATGAACGTAGCCGATTCTTGGCTCCACGCTTGCGGCAAGAACAAAATTGTAGACACACGGGCAACGGTAAACATGGGCAACAGAACTGGAGTCTTTCAGCTACGACTCCTACGTTATGAAAAGTACCGGTGCGATACTGTACCTGTGTGCCATAGCACAGTGAGCGCTAAGGGCCTATTTTGCCGTTAAGGCTTAATAATTTACGGCAATTTAAATAAATATGTAGCTTGACTTCCCAAATAATGCAAACGAAATATAAATATACAAAAATATACAAATAGAAATAAATATAAATATATAAAAATATAAAAATATAAAAATATAAAAATATAAAAATATAAAAATATAAAAATATAAAAATATAAAAATATAAAAATATAAAAATATAAAAATATAAAAATATAAAAATATAAAAATATAAAAATATAAAAATATAAAAATATTAAAATATAAAAATATAAAAATATAAAAATATAAAAATATAAAATTATAAAAATATAAAAATATAAAAATAAAAAAATATAAAAATATAAAAATATAAAAATATAAATATAAAAATATAAAAATATAAAAATATAAAAATATAAAAATATAAAAATATAAGAATGTAAAAATATAAAAATATAAAAATGTAAAAATATAAAAATATAAAAATATAAAAATATAAAAATATAAAAATATAAAAATATAAAAATATAAACATATAAAAATAGAAAAATAGAAAAATAGAAAATACTTTACAAGCCCCTCAACTGCCCTGGAATTACCCCTGTAGGAGTCACCATGGTAGCGGCAAAAGCTGATTTCCTAAAAAAAAATTATAAAAATTATATGATCTAGGAAACTTTTAGTCGGTCATACATTTTGGGTACTTTTGATTTTTGTATTGGAGCCTCCTTTGGGGGTGAAGATAGGGGGTAGGTAGGTTTGGGAAAAATGGAGGAGGAAAAATGGGGCACCATCGGGAGCTAATTTCAAAACAAATTTTTGGAAATTAAAAAGAAAAATGTATGGGGACCACCATATGGGTTAGAGATAGAAGGTAGACATATTCTGAAAAACTTGTTTTTTGCATGGTAGCTTCTTTGGGTAAAGATGAGGGGTCGGTATGTGTGAGATAATGTTACGAGGAACATATTTCTGTAGGTCGGTCGGTAGTTGCGGGGCTTGTTCTGGATTTTTATGCCGGAACCGTATCGAATTCGAAAACTCGTTTTCTTTACAATTGCATATTAAAATTTGAAACCTTCAAATCATCTCGTTAACAACCCGGTCTCGAATTTGATATTATCTTAGAATTTATCATAGAATAAGATATTTATAACTTAAACTTAATTTCCCTTTACACCCATGAATAAGGTATGGGATAGCTTCTCGCGTTGTTGTGAATTAACACGCTTTCTATTTTTAGATTCAAAACTAACGGCATCTACTTGTTTATCGACGAATGCAAACGTCACTGTTTGAGAAGCTCTTACTAGACACGCCGATTGACTCGACACTAATACTGCGAAGTTGCTGTCGACAACATTCGAATGGAGCCGAAAATGAAAGAAAAATTTATTTTTTTTTTTCTTTTTTTTTAAGATGACTGGAGCCAGTTGTTGAACCTGTGATCTCCCGCATGGTAGTCGCGTGTCCTAACCACTATGCCACGGCCGGTGCTTGGTGATTTTTGTTTACTTCATACAAATTGAGTCACTCTAATACATAGGCTTTGGCCGAAATCTGATTCTCACATTTTAGCTATATGAATAATTTTGAGGATCAATACTTATTGATTTTCAGAGAGTTGCATTTTGACCTTTCACTTAAAAAGTTGTTACCTCTTCCCAATGAAGTGATTGCAATATTTCCACCTGTCATTTCCGCTCTCTTGTTTTTCTTCACATATTAGGTAATGTACCATCTAACTAAATCTGAAATATTATACCTCATTACTTAGGAATCCCAGTCTCAGTCCTAAAAATTGACTGAAAATGCAATAAAAACATCAAGCGAAATTCTTAAAATTTTATTTGAATTTAAAACCAAGAGATATTTTATAGTCCTTTATATAAACAAATATTTACCAAATATCAATTATTATGAAACCTAAAGAAAGTTTATTTTGTAAAATATTTGATTAAAGCGTATAAAATATGAATTTTAAATATATTCCCATGTCAACGTTAGGGTGGTGGGGGCGTTGGAGGGCGATGCTGAATTTTTATCAGTACTACCCCTACAAAATGATGTCTTTACAGATTTTACGATAATTTTACGGGATTAAAGTTTCAAAGCTCCAGTGGCCACGTTTGAGGGGCTTTAAATTGACATAACTTAAGAACGGGTAGTCCAATTTTGCTGAAACTAATTTCCAAAAATAAAGAATTAAAATTCCTTTAAACTTATCATACATCATTTCTCTGCTTAATCAAAAGTTTTGCACTTATAAATAAATCTTCGAAAAAAATTGCCTAAAAATTTTAAATTTTTTATTTTTAAAAAATAATTAAAAACCGAATTTTTTTTACCTTAAATTTATTTAGTACGCTTATTGCAGATTGAATTTCGTTAAGTCGTGTAGAAAGAAGAAGATTCAACATGTTATTTAAATTAATTTAAATCTCCAATTTTCGAGCAGTGAGTAACTCTTTAAAAAATTTAACTAACAAGTTCGTGTCTTAAGTCTTTCGTTTTTAACATAACAATGTATGCAGCCCTTACTCTACATGGTTGAACAAACAAGTTCGTGTCTTAAATCTTTCGTTTTAAACGTAATAGTGCATGCCGCAATTAACTGTGACTATACTCTGAAATTAGGAAATGTTTTTCGTTGTAAAAAACTTCCATTTCAATTTAATTTTTAAAACTATGCTGATTCTGTATGAATTCTATAAAAATATATTCCCATGTTTTGTTATATCTTGTGAATAGGAAAGTATTTACTAGTCCAGCCAAAATTTTTTATTGAATTAGAAAAAATTTTCAATTTAATAAAAATCACACCACTTAAAGCAGAAATCTCTCATAAAGTTGTACACTTAAGTTTGTGTCTTAAGTCTTTCGTTTTGAAACGTAACAATGTATTGTAATGCAGCTATTAACTGTTGATACAATTATAAGGATACCGCTATAAACCAAATCTTTTTAAAATCACCTATCAATGGCGATTCTAATGTTGTATAACCTACCATTGTGTTGGTTATTAAACGTCACATGACAATCACCACCAGAGGGTACAACCTCGTTCAGCTGCGAAACAATGTACATGTGCAATTTTTTCTTTTGTAAATTAATTGATATGTACGCCGTTGTCCTCTTATACACCAAAATAGAAAAAAACCAACGAAAAAAAACTATAAAACCATAATTAAAAACTGGTCCAAAAACTGTTGCAATAGCCAGAGTAGAACAAAATGTAAAAAGGAAAAATACAACCAACGCAGCAAAACTCGTTTCAAACTTCCGTGAAAGAATTAACTGGTAACATATCTAGGCTAGAATGTTGTATAGGATACAGCAATGGTAAATACATATTTTTGAAAAAATTATATCCGGGTCATATAATAAATACCACAAACATGGAATTTGGTAAATAACTGGTGTAGCGAAACTTGTGAGGGGTATTTGTGGGCTTGTGTGAATATTTGTGTGTTTGTTAAATTTTTGTTTGTTTTGTTTGTTATTTTTGTCTGCAACTGTGCTATCATATCCGGGCTACCACAATAAATTTCTTTAAATTTTATACTACGCATGTGTAAAAACTACTTGGCAACTTAAATATTATATATTGCAGCTG
The DNA here is from genome assembly GCA_964034835.1 of Muscina levida. NCBI lineage: Eukaryota > Metazoa > Arthropoda > Insecta > Diptera > Muscidae > Muscina > Muscina levida. Next base: position 44,153,999 of record OZ035883.1, on the reverse strand, counting down.
GGAAAGCTACAACTAGTCATATGATATCACAAGGAAACTGTTGATTAGTGAAACCTCCGCTCTTGCTTTTTTGTATGATTTGTAAGGAAATCGCTATTGCAACTTTATTATAGGCAACATTGTTAGTCTGTGTGAACAAATGTGACTTCATTTTAAGTAGTGATTTGTGGTGTTGTTTCTTTAGCTCTTAACCAAATTAGAAAAAGTCTCTCTCGTCCGTTTGTTTGTCCGTCTGTCTGACTGCTGCTAAGAAAAGTATCATTGACCATAACAATCATAGTCAGGGTCATTTGAACGAGTTATTTGTTCAGTTCAGTCAAATAAGAAATAAATAAATAAACTTGATTTCTAGCTAAACAAATCAACAAATACAAAGCAAAAGTGTTCTGATATGAATTAACAAAAAAAATAAAAAACACAACAAATTTGTTTCAAACAAAATCTTATGTGTGATATGAAAACTGAAACTAAACTAAAACAAACAACATTAATTTAAAGCCGACAATCAGAGTTCATCTAAAAATACAAAAACTATACACACACACACACACACAACAGATTTCAAATCATTAAAAATATGTTAATGAAACATTTATAAAGGCTAGTAGTTATGTATGTGTGTATGTGTGTATGTTTAGCTATGATGATATTAAAGACCATCACCAGTAAGTTAAGGTAGAAGTAGCAACTAAACTCTGTTGTGTGTTGTGTTCGGTTTGTTGTTGTCAAGATTTTTTTTTAGTTTCTTGAGCTGGTCTTTGCTTGTTCTTGCCAGGTGACAGCTTATATTTGTCTATATGTATATGTATATGTATATAGTATAATAGAAAGACTTGATGACCTTGCTGTTGTTGCACATATGTATGTGTGTAATGTTGGTATTTCTTACACACACACTCGCATATAGTTTTAGCCATTCACAATCAATTTGCATTACACACACACACACTCACACCCAGTGTCTTTGTTTTAATTTCGTTTTGCTCTAGGTATTATGCTATTAATTTACCCTTAGCTGACAATCAGCAGCCAATAAACCTACAACTCGTCTAGGTCTCTTTGGACGTTTGTGTGTGTGTGTGTGTGTGTGTGATTGGATATCTTTGTGAACTAAACTTTTAATCGTCGCACAACAGGAAAACGCTCGTAATTCCACGATATAATCTCCAACAACAACAATATAAATTCGATTTGTTTGTGACCTGATCCGGTTATAATGAAAGTTAATTTTAGGAGATTTATGTAGGTGTGAATACGAATATTTCAATAACACGTGGATAAACAAATTTGAAACAAAAAATACACTTAATTGGCATTTTGTTGGCCGCCAAGCGATTTAAATGGAATTGTATGGAATTTTGAAATATTTGAATTTCTAGATTCAAATTTTGGAAAAAACTAGAGCTGGGAGATTGTTTAAATTTTTGTAGCCTAATATAAAACTTAAGCAAAAAATGTTTATGTATATAAAAAGAAATATTTAAAAAAAAAACGATAAGTGTTTCCAATAAATCTTTAAGTTTCCTAGCTCACACAGTTTCAATTGAAAGGATGTTTTGCTAGAGGGACTTTATGATACGATTTGGTTTAAATGATCACAAAATTTGTCCGATGCTCTTTCGAATCCTCTTGGTTTCTTGTATTTGTGTTCTAAAACAACTGTTTTTCACTATAGTTATAATGACAGCACCACATTAGGGTTTGTTTTGTAATAAAATCCCAATGTTCGTTATCGACCTTCGTTACAAATTACAATGGTCCACTTAGACGCCTAGTTTTTTGAACCTTGAAAGAAATTGGTTAAGATTTTTTTTTAATTTTTTTTTTTAAATAAAAATTATCCCATCTTTAAATATTTTTTACTTACAAATGCTTCCTTAGGTTGCAACTTGATCTATATCTAACTCTTCCACTTTATATTCACAATTTGAAACAAAAGACTTAAGACACATACACCTATCATTTTGAGATTTTGCTCAAATAACCATAAGGGATATGCAAACCATAACACAGTACAACACATGATTTTGGGACTCAATTCTGAGAACTGTACGTGAAAATAACCCCAAAAATAAGAAGTCCTCCATCATTCGTTTTGTCAAGTTACATGTCATAATAATTTAATATCGGTTTGAAGTTAGTAAGTACCGTATAGGGGAATTTGTCCATCTCTGATATATGTGAATTTTTTATGAGGGACAAATGTTAGGAGGGAAATGCTAGTGGAGATCGGTTATACATTTCACCCCTTTAGGAGGCACAAAAGGAACGGCTGGACCTAATTTAAAAAAAATTTATAAAAATAAAAAAAATTTATGGAAACCACCTTAAGGATTGAAAATAGACGGTAGATATGTTTTGAGAAACTGTTGGGGTTGCCAAAATATTGGGGGTCGGTCATACATTTGACTCCTCTAGGGGCAGTTTTGGGGCAGTTAGAGCGATAGGAGCAAAGGGAAGGACAGACGACATAATAGTAAAAAAATTGCTATATTTTTAACTTTTTGTTTTTGAAATCATATTGAACTTTTACAAAACAAACTTTATATATCGTTGGAAAGTCTCTTCTTTCCAAATCCGTTGAGAAATTTAAAATCGGTTCATATTTATCCGCGTAACTGGCTTATAAGTGCGTAAAAGTACGAAAAACCGGGTTTTTAGCCGTAACTAAAAATTTTGGCGGTTTTGGGAAATTTGAAAAACAGATTCTTGTAGTGCTCAGCAGCACCTACCAGAAAAATAGTATAATTTCCAGGTATTGTTTTTTTTGTTGCTCAGTGTTATCCATAGAAATATGCGTGTGTCCGTAACCTGTGTCCGTAACGCATATTTAGATTGAAGTTGCATAAAAGGTACATGTTTTTTAAGTGTGATGTAAGTTGTATATAAAACCCCAACATGTCGTCTTTATTTAACATAGGAGAATGTACTGATTACATATGAAATTTCGCTAAATTTCACAAACTTTTATAGACACTTCAAGTTGCTGTGTAAATTTAAATTTATTTTAGTCATAATTTTGAATACATCATTTTAAGTAAAGTTTCATTAAAAGAACATTATAGTACTGTCCAAAATCTAAATTTTTTAATATGAACATAATCTTCAAAATATTTAAACTTTTCGAGAAAATTACAAAATAATAAAAAAACGTGCCTCCGCAACGCCAGGAAATACCCATGTAATTGAACTCTACCTTTGGAGTCTATCACACCCATTGTAAAATAGTGTCTCAGCCGTCTTTTTTTTTCAAAAAGTTTATTTTTATTAAGAACACAATCAAAAACAATATAAACAATTACCTACATTACAATAATTGTGGGGTTTTTCTAAGGAAAATGTAACCAAATTCAACTTTGTAAAAGCTCAAATTCCTAAGGTCACACCCTTCGTTGCCTTCTACAGGGACATTTTGAGCAGAATTAAAGTTCTTTCAGTGTCTAACTGTTATTAAACGTTTTAAAACTTAACATTCTTTTTTTTAAGTACACCAATACCTCGCTTTGCGTCGTTTCGTTTTGCGTTTTTTCGAAGTTGCGTCGCTGCTGAATTAGTACTATTTTCACTGTGCGTCGTTAAATTTTCGAAATTGCGTTGTTTTGTGTTCAGACTAATTAATTTGTATTTTGTTGTTTTTTTTTTAAATAAATTGAATATTTTATTTTGTTTTAATTGAATTTGTTTTGGTTTTTGTTCGTATGTTGTTTTATAAATTAATTGCATTTTTTTATTTTGTTTTAACAGATTATTTTTGTATGAATGTAATAAAATTGTATATTAATTTTTTTTTTAAATGTTTACTTTGTTCAATTTCTTTTAAAAAAGTAGTGTTTTCATAACCCTAGAACCTTTCTTCGATCTTTACATGGTTTGCTATAGAAAATTATAATTCACCTTGCGTAGTTTCAATTTGCGTCGGATTTTTTTGGAACGTAACCACGACACAATGAGAGGTATTGGTGTAATACATTTTCTATTTATGAATTATAACCAAAAATGTTAGTAAAATGGTCACACCCGTCCCAATAGAATTTCCCCTATACACGATTTTTTAAAAAGTTTTGTTTTTTGTACAAAAGTTTTTAGGATGCGAAATAATTCCGTTTCTTTTTTTTTGTCCAATGATTATAACTACATCCAAGTCTAAAACTACCACTTTTATATTCACACTCTAAAACAAAAGACTTAAGACACACCTACTTTATTAGGAGATTTCATCATTATGCCAACCATTGTGATCATTGTCGCCGATCCCTTTAAATGCTTTTTAGTTTACACAAAGCAAAACGTCTATGTTTTGTGCAGATTGTTCGTCGCCCGGCAGGGGAATTTCAATCTCTAATATGAACCTAATGTAGATCAATATTAGACAACACTTAATACTAATTGCATCTAAGTTTTGACATAATTCCGTTTCATATCAATTTACGTTAGTGTGTCGTATGATACATCAAATTCGGCTAAAGATCTGAAAAATGTTTTTTTTTTTTTTTTTATTGTTTGATATTTTTGGACATATTCAGTGTGTCACGCACTAGGATGACGCGTTTCGAACTCCATGACGAGTTCATCTTCAGACCCCTTTGTGACGAACTGATGCACAATGGTACATCATCAGCTGTATATATATCTACAATTATGTCAAACATATGCATGTGAAGTAGATATCACCCGAAAATGTCCAGCATAGTTATGAATTTGACCATTGATAACCAAACCGTTTCTTTACATCTTTCTTGCCTTACAATAGCTCCTATAGGTTTTGACTACATCTTAAGTATTTATGCTCTAAAACAAAAGACTTAAGACACATACTCATTATTCGGAGATTTCACTCCCTAATTCATATGATATGATATGCAAACCATTACGATCATCATCGCCCACCCCTCTACAAGCGTTTTAATGTCTCAAACAACAAAACGTTTATGTTTTGCTTGGGCAGCTTTGTTTTTTCGCCCGGCATGGGGAAATTCCATCTCTGATATAAACTGAATTAAGATTAATAAAATTGTTTTGAAAGTCATAGCGCTTGATTTTACCGCTATCGCGACTGCATATTTTTTTTTGTTTTTTTGGGCCAAATTGTGTGTGGGATGTGAAATGTCATTCATATAATATTTAATGTATGCCATACATACATAAAATATTTAATTGAAATTTCATTGACGTAAAACTCAAGTGTTGATTGAGACGGAAACGCATAGACAGCGCCGCACAGTGGGGAGGATTTGCAAAGTAATAAAAATATTTGAAAAAGTTATGAAATAAATATTTAATTGAAAATGTTAAAGTAAATTTAAATATAGAAATTAGGGCGAAACTAGTTTTTAAGCAATTTAAGCTGGAGTACGTCGCTTCGAAATAGCTGTGAATGTATTCCATAAACATGTTTGGAAACTATGGGTAAAATATGACCTTTTTGTGTCATTTTAAAGAATATAACTAGAGCAAACTTGATAACAAATATTTGTATTTTGAAAATAAACATAGTTAGGTAAAACAGGGTATTTTTTATGTCATGTTAAAAGATATCACACAAACAAACTTGATAAAAAAAATTACTTGAAAATTTTCGTAATTGGGTTCCTCCATATTTGGCATAAAATTTTTTCCGATCCCAATGTCAACTCTTATCCCACGTGAAGCTGTGCTTTAAATTAAAAAATAATAAAAAAAAATAAAAATTTTTAAAGTTAAAAAAAATGTGTCCATGCAAAAAGAAATCTTGCTTAAGCTGCTAAGAAATGTTTGTGTCTTAAGTCTTTTGTTTTAAACATTATATTTTAGTATTAAACAATTGAGCTTTAAACTTAAAAATTATATAAATAAATAGAATATTTCAAAGTTCAGAAATAAACCGGCCATATAGAAATCTTTTTTAAGATGCATAGGAATGTTCGTGTCTTAAGTCTTTTGTTTTCAACATAATGTTTTACTATCCAACAATTTGCTTTTGTAATGTTACTGATATTTATGACGTTTTTCTCTTCTACAACAACAAAAGCAAACAAAATTTCAAAATAACTCAAAATTTTGTTTTAGTTAGAACAAAATTCCGTTTTGGATATTTTATTATTTTTTAAAATAAAAATTTTTAATTTTTTAGGCAATTTTTTTTCATAAATTAATTAATTCTGATATACGAACAGATTAAAAGAACTGTAATTCTTAAATTTCGATCATTATTTTCAGTAAAATTTTACTGCAATATTTCCAATTGAATTGAAAGAAAATGAATTGAAATTCAAAATTTTTTTTTGATTTTCAAACATTCCATTTGAAATTTAAATCTGGTGAACTCGTCAATTGAAAATATATTAATTGATATTGAAAAATTTATGAATTGAAATTGAAAACTCATCATTTGATATTCAAAATTCGTCAATTGAAATTCAAAACTGGTCAATTGTAACTTAAAACTCATCAGTTGAAAGAATTTTAAAGATTTTTGAATGTCAATTGACTAATTTTGAATTTCATTTGACAAGTTTTGAATTTCAATATCAATTTAAATTTTAAACTCATCAATTGCAATTAAAAACTCATCATTTTATATTAAAAATTCGTCAATTGAAATTAAAAACTCGTCAATGAAATTTCAAAACACATCAAATAAAATTCAAAACTAGACAATTGAAATTCAAAATTTATCAGTTGAAAGAGTTTTGAAAATTTATGAATTTCAATTGACTAATTTGGAATTTTATTTGACGAGTTTTGCATTTCATTATCAATTTAAATTTAAAACTTGTAAATTGAAATTGAAAATACATCAATTGATATTCAAAATTCATCAATTGAAATTGAATACTCGTCAATGGAAATCCAAAACACCACTTGAAATTCAAAACTCGTCTATTGTAACCTCAAACTCATCAAGATTTTTGAAGATTTTTGAATTTCAAATGACTAATTTTGAATTTCATTTGACGAGTTTTGAATTTCAATTGGTGAGTTTTGAATATCAATTAAAGTGTTTTGAATTTCAATTGACGAATTTTGAATTTCAATTGATATTTTTTAAATTTCAAATACAAAATTTTAGTTCGAGTTGACATATTTTGAATTTTAAAAAAAATTTTTGATCAAACAAAATTTTATTTCAATTGATTTTTTTGAATCTCATCAAAAAAGGATGTAGACATGTCGCCGATTGATTCGACACTCCACTGCGAATTTGTTGTCGACAACATCGAGGGGGCCGGCAATGAAAGAAAAATGTAAATGACTGGAGACATTAATGGAACCACTGATCTCCTGCATGGTAGACACGTGTTCTAACCACTATGCCACGGCCGCTCCCATTTTTATGCAAGACTAATAGATTTTTTCAATGCTAAAAAAAAATTCTGTGCATACAGAAATCTTGCATAAGTTGCATAGACAAGTTTGTTTCTTAAGTCTTTTGTTTTGAACATAACAATGTAGCAATGTAACAATTTTCTGTTGTACAGTAATTATGCTGTTGTATTATTGTATAATTATGCAATGTAATGTTATTGATATTTATGCCGTTGTTCTCTTTTACAACAGCAACAACAAAAACTAACAAAAATTTTGAAATATTTAAAAACTATAGCCAAAATATAGTAATAGTCAGTAGAACAAAATGTGAAACGAAAACAAAACATAACCATATAAAAACTGGTTTTAAACTTCCGTGAATTAATCTACCGACAACATATCTAGACTAGAATGTAGTGTAGGAGATTTCTTAATAATGTGTTTATACGAGTCATATAAAAAATACTAGTAAAATTGGTTTGAGTACATGAATCGCGAGCAAAGACAAATTATTATCAAAATATTTGGAGTACATTATGTACTGAATTTGTTTCAATATTATCAATCGATACGATGCCTTGTCCATACGTTGGATCTTCAGTCTCATATGTGGAAATTATTTCACTAATATTTTGACTATATTTTTTTAATTAAAAAATTACAAAAATAAATATAATTCATTAAAGTTAAAAATAATTGTCACTAAAGAAATTGCAAAAATTGAGATTCAAATTAAAAAATAATAAACATAAATATAACATTTCAAAGTTAAAAAAACAGCCCGTAGTGAAATCTGGCATACAACTTAAGTTAGGCACGTTTGTGTCTTAAGTCTTTTGTTTGAAACATAATTTATTATTATGACACAATTTTCTATTGTACTATTATTGAAATTGATATTCTCTTTTACAACAACAACAACAAAAACCAAAAAATATGTTGAAATACTTCAAATTTTGGATACAAGCCTTAACTCTAAATTTTCGTTATTGGAATCTTACATCCATTATTATATTTTGGGCCATGGTGTATATTACCAAAATATTATCTAGGTCATATATTCATATCATATGCATTTTTAGCAGATTATTTTAAGCAGGCTCCAATCGACTTCTTGTCTATGTATGTCTATCCAAAATCTTTTACTAATATCACTGTATCCTACAGAAGAAAAAAAAAACACTACAGTACCTGATGATGTTGAAGAGGACACAAACCCACCGATGCGATGCCTTTAGTATCGGTGGTGGGGCCTTTTGTTGCATATGTGGAAATTATTTCACTAATAACTTTATTAATGATTCTCTGTGATACGCGGAGTGTTGATTATGGTTTTGGACGAAATACCATAGCTGCTATAATTACCCTCTATAAATAACTATAAAATAATTAAAACGACAAAATTTCACAGTTTATAATCATTAACTAATACGTATTTTATTACGCATATCTTCTTATTATGAATGATATTCTCACAGCCATTCATATTGAAATTAAATAAGATATAAGAAAATACTAAATAAGATGTCGACTGAAATATTGAAATTAAGACAATTTAAAATCCACTAAAGATTTTATTAATGTAAATATAAAAGACTCTATTTGGCAGTCTAATTAATAGTTCAAGTTTTAAATATTAACTTTACCACTGCAAATTTGAGTAAAAATACGGTTTATGGTTTGTTTTCATCGTAACAAAAGATGTAGGAAACTAACTAGTGGAATAAAAACTTTATTAATAACATAAACAAAATTTAGTTAAATAGACCAATTTATTGTTTAAAGCCATATTTGATAAATATGAATACAATTGAACAAACCATTATATATATCTAGGCTAAAGAAGATAGTGACAAAAAGAACAGTCTCAAATACAAAGACAAAAATAATTAGAAGGAGAATTTAAGCATTTCGTATAATTAATCCACATTATGATACATTAATTCTAAACACAGCTAAGTACGAGTATAAAATGTGAGTTTTACAGAAAAAAGCGTTCAAAGTTTATGAGTTATCTGACATATTATATGACAGAAATGAGTCTACTTTCTTGTGCTCAATACATCATTATTATGATTATATAATACCAATTATCATTATATATCTTAATGCAATCATATCTCAATGGCAGAGATGTAATAATGTAATGCTATAGCATTTCTTCATACAAACATATCGTCGGTATACTGTGTAAATTGACCAACTCCACTTTTTGTGTTTCTCAGTTATTGATGATTTAAAGTTTATGGTCGTTTGTGTTTTTATACAATAACTACAAAACTATTTTAAATAGACTATGACTTTTGGAACACTTTTGCATCATTAAGTTAATTTCACAAAAAAGTGGAGTTGTTTAGTTTGCGCAGTATGCCAATGATATTTTAAATCAATATTTCATTACATACAATTTAAATTATCAAAATTATATCCAATTATCAACAAATTCGTTAACAATCAACCTTCTTAAAGTTTAAAAAAGACCAATTAAAATTGTGTTTAAATATCAAAAAATTTGTTTAACAATAAATCGATACAAATCTAATAAAATTACCAAACCTTTAGGCTTTGCAGCTATCAAGATTTTTACAATAGTAATTAATAGTATTGTTTAACCATAGATTTAAGACATAGACACTATTAATTAGTTATATGAAGGCTGGTACTAATTTTTTTGTTTTGTTTAGCAACATTTTTATTTACTATAAACTGTAACAGTTGTGTTATAGGGCTATAAATATCCATTTTAAAAGTTAGCCTTTTGAAAATTAACATAATCACAAAATGAACGTTGCTGTAATGTCATTGTGTCCAATGTGTGTGACCTCAGCAAGTGTGAAGAAATAAAATTTATTGTTTACAAATTGTTCATGTCAACAAGCATATTAATTTGTTAGCAAGTAAAGGGCATACTCGTATCGTTTGTCTCCATTCAAAAGTGTTAATGTTATTAAGAAACACTTAGTAGTATCACAATATATGTGTTACGTCTTTTTATATTAAGGTAAAGATATGAATAATATTGTAAAACGAACCAGTTGTTTGACTCTCCTGAAAAGTAATTGAAAAACACATGACAGTTTTGGTCGGCGCAGCGACGAGATGCTCTTATACGCTCTACGTTTTCCGGATCACTTAAAGTTCTACGTCGACCAGATCGTGGATGATTCTTTGTTGATGCTGTCTCCTAAAACTTCTGCACCCATTTGCTAATCAATTGAATCGATAGAGTTGTATTTTTATGCCGTATATTGTAACGAGTACAAAATTTTCGTTATGCCATGGTCGAATAATGTTGTTTCGATAGTACTCGCGTACACAGAACGTGCTCAGCTAAAGGACACCATGGTCCTGAATTCCCATTAAATGCTTTTGAATTTGGTAACCTTTCCGACTCATCTCGCTGAGGCTGCTCAACGCAGCTACCGATTCCAATGTAAAGGGACTTTCGGTCCACCTTGTGAAATAGGAAAAAAGAAAACAGAAAATATGAACTTTGTAGTCATAGGAAAAAAGCATTTCTCTATATGACAATACAATTAAAAATCAAGAAATTTTGTTAACATAATAAATTTTAAATCAATAAAAATTAATATTTTTGTATATTATGTGTCACAAATACTTTTCTTAAGTTTTTCGACATCAACTGCTGAGTTATTTACAACTACATATGTATTTATTTGCCAACGAAAGAGTTAAGACACAAACTTGATTGTCTTGTTAAACAGGCAGTGTTATAATCCTCCTAGTAATATGATGCTATATGAGTAATAAGATATTTAATATAGGACCGGCCGTGGCATGATGATTAGAATACGCGACTACCATGCGGGAGATCCCAGGTTCAACTACTGGCTCCAGTCACCTAAAAATAAATTGTTCTTTCATTGCCGTCCCCCTCGATGTTATCGTCTGCAAATTCGCAGTCGAGTCAATCGGCATGTCTAGTCAAAATCTTCTCAAACAATAACATTCACACTCGTCGATAAACAAGTAGGTGCCGTTAGTTGTGAATCTAATAACAGAAAGCGTGTTATTTCAAAACAACGCTAGAAGCTATCCCATACCTCATTCATGGGGTATAAAGTTAAATCAAGTTTTTAAGTTTTTGTAGAATCTAAGAATAATACAAAAGACTTAAGACACGAACTTAGTGGATTTTAGTTACATAGTAAAAAAAGTTTAGTGTACTTCTTATCGAATCATTTTTTTTATTACAAGTGAGAGATTTTGTAAACAGTAAGGAAATTTCAGTCAGGTTAACTGACTAATAAAAAACCTCACCCTATGTACTTTCTCCAAAATTTTAATGGATAATGTTAAATTCTGAGTTAATGAAATTAACTGATTTTTATACCCTTACCCTACGGGTAGGAGGGTATATATCATTTGATACGACCCAAAAGTGTAACATATAGAAGTAGCCACTTTAGACCCTAGGTTTCTTTGAACCAAATTCGATTCATGACTATTTAAGTCGTTTGAGCCATGTTCGTCTGTCTGTCTGCCTGTCCGGCTGGTACACACGGTTGTGCATGAGTAAATATTTCCCAAAACTATAATCGGGCTACATGGCCCACCCCTTTCTGGTACCTCCCATACAAATACATCATTCCTTCCGCCCACTTTAGAAATCTAGTAATAATATCAATACACCCAACGTGATCAGACCTAAATTCTGTATTTAGTAAAGCCACGCCCCTTCCGGTACCTCCCATACAAATGTACCTTTCCGCCCACTTCAGGGTTCGAATAATAATATCAATACATCCAAATTCTGTATTTAGTAAAGCTTAAGCAGTATAAAGTTTTCGAGAAAAATCTGGAAGTCTAGCCAGGCCCCTTCTAGAACCTGCCATGTCCATCTGGTACCGCCCACTTTAGGAATCGGTTAATATTAGTAATACACCCAATGCGATTGCATCCAAATTCAGTATTTAGTTAAGCTAAAGCAGGATAAAGTTTTCGAGAAAAAATCTGGAAGTCTAGCCAGGCCCCTTCTAGAACATGCCATGTCCATTTGGTACCGCTCACTTTAGGAATCGGTTAATATTAGTAATACACCCAATGCGATTGCACCCAAATTCAGTATTTAGTTAAGCTAAAGCAGGATAAAGTTTTCGAGAAAAAATCTGGAAGTCTATCCACGCCCATTCTGGAACCTCCCATACAAATGTACCACTCCGCCCACTTTAGAATTCGAGTAATAATATCAATATACTAGAAAATTTTATGTTTTATTGGGGGTGCGGGTATATGTAAGTCGGGTTTCCCGACTAAAATTATCTTACTGGTTCAGTACTTACTTATTATTTGTTGCCTGCTTGTGGAGCGTAACCGGTTGAAGATGGGACTTTCAGATCGAAATTTGAGTAAGGTCCATATAATGTGGTCACCTAATATAACAGCCTCTTTTACAAATGTCATAGAACAAATTCTAGAATTACTATAAAGTATTTTATAAATTATTTTGTTTTTACGCCGTGCAAAACAAAAGACTTAAGACACAAGTGCTACTACTAAAGAAAAACCAACAATGTCTGCCCATTCGTCATCATCTAACCCACATACATATCGTTTCCTTTCCTTTTGCAAGCACAAAAAAGAAAACAATCTTTAGATTTCGATTGCATTTCTCTCGTCGCATGCTGTCTGTTGTGTACCTTGGCATTTTCCGCTTTGTTCAAAAACATGAAATACAAACACACACACACAAGATACAAGACGCCAGCCACAACATGTTTAGTGAAAGTTATAGACTTTATGTATATATATCTAGCTAATTGAAGAGTGAAACTGGTATCGTGTGTTAAACTTGTTATTGAAATACTAAAACAACAGCACATAACAATAAAATATAACTGCTATTATTTTCCAAATCATACTGCATGCTGTTCTAATTAAACTAAAGTAATGGCAAATGAAATCTTCTGCAGAAAATTAGATTTTCACCTGATTGTAAAATAAAATAAATTATTATTATAATAGACTCTATCAAGCAAGAGGAATGTAGTTTTGCAATTTTACTTAACGTAGTTTTCATGTAGTCAAGTGGAAAACCAACAACGAAAAAAATGGAAATGGAGAAGACAAAAAAAAAATTCAACACGATGCAACGATGCCGTATATAGTAAAATGCCAGTATTACAAAAACATATTACCATCACTACCACGACCACGACCAGTGTTAACATGAAAACTGTTGCGTCTGTGTTAACCGAGTAACTTACTGCATTAGCTGTTTTCAGCGGCACTGCTTTGCAAATCGCTCCCAGCTCCCCGCTAACAATTGCCTTGTGTTCATATCCAACATTACTGCCATAGTGGTTTTATGAACCCCTTAGCCAACCAAATCCATGATCGATCGATAGTTTTACGTAAGACCTGCTCTATTGTGATTATTGTTTGTCGATAAATGGACAACAACAACAACAACATAAACAGTGAACAAAAATACACTATCTCAAAGTTCATTTGTATTAAATAATAAAGCTGTGTGAATTGAGTTTTAACAGGATAAATAAAATGTTCAAATTACTTGCAAAGACGCTTAACGGTGTTAAAACAAAAGACTTAAGACACGAGCGCAAAGTGGTTATAGGGTTTTCTTTTTATATATATCGATAATTGGTAAAAGATTTAAAGCAACAAGTTCCCCCTAAAGTTCAGTTGTATTAAATAATAGAGCTGTGTATAAGTTGGCGTATAACATATAAAATAAATTGTTTATAATGGCAGCGAGTGTTGAAATACATAGTTAAAACAAAAGACTTAAGACACGAGTGCTAGTATATTTTGGTTAAAGGGTTAATGTTTTTTTTTTAGGAGGTAATTGGGGCGGGGGAAAAATATGAACAAAATCTATGAAAAAACAATTGTTTTTTTGTAATGTAACAAAAAGATTTAGATAGAACCAGATAAAAAAAAACGCTTAAATTGTAAAACTGTTGTAAACACAATAGGCTGGCTATTTTGTTATACAGTTGAAGTCAAGGATTGTTAAAAAATCGTGCTGGTTATATATTAAAGATTATTGGAGATCATATTTTTAGAATTAGAGAATATGTATCTATTAAAAAGTGGTAGACCATAAGTCATTTTACATTTCAAACGATAATAACAAACAAACTATATGAATAAGTTAAAAACTTTTTATATATTACACAGTGCAACACATGATTTTGGGACTCAATTCTGAGAAGTGCACGTGAAAGTAGCCCCAAAAAGGCTAGAAGTTCTGCATCATTCGTTTTGTCAGGTTACATGCCATAATAATTTAATATCGATTTGAAATTAGTAAGTATCGTATAGAGGAATTTGTCCCATAAAAAAAACAATTTTTTTTTATTAATTTTGCTGCTACCTCTCTTACTACCCCAAAAGAGGCAACTAGAACAGTTAAATGTATGGCCGACACCCAATATTTTTGCAACCCCAACAGTTCCTCAAAACATATCAATCCTGTAACTTTAACCCATAATGTGGTCCCCATACAACTTTTTATTTATTATTTATATATTTTTTTGTGAAATCACCTCCTGTCACTCCCGTTGAGCCTCCTAGAGGGGTAAAATGTATGACCGACTCCCACGAATTTTTCCCTCATAACATTTTTTTAACATATTGCCCAACTAAACGGGCTCCAATACAAAAAAAAAATTATAAATTTTGTTCTCACCTCTCTAATTGCCCTATAGGTGCCACTAAAGAAGTCAAATGTATGGCCGACCCTCAATATTTTTGCAACCCCAACAGTTTCTCAAACATAGCTACCCTCTACCTTCTACCCTTATATTGCTACCCATACTTTTTTTCTTATATATATTTTTTTATGAAATCAGCTCCTGTAGCTTCCATTGTGCCTCAAATGTATGGGTAAAATGTATGACCGAACCCAGCTATTCTTCACTCTTATCATTTTTTCCAAACATACCTACCCCAATCTTCACCCCATAAAAAGGCTACCATACAAAAACAATTTTCTATAAATTTCCCTGCCACCGCTCTAATTGCCCTATAGGTGCCCCTAGAGAAGTCAAATGTATGGCCGAACCCCAATATTTTTGCAACCCCAACAGTTCCAGAATACAAATATACCCTCATTCTTCATCCCTTAATTTGGTACCCATACACCTTTTTGTTATTATATATAATTTTTTTTTGTGAAAAAGTGTAGTTATAAATTTTGCTCCCACCGCTCAAACTACCCCAATAGGTGCCCTTAGAAAAGTCAAATGTATGGCCGACCCCCAATGGTTTTGCAACCCCAACAGTTTCTCAAAACATAGCTACCCTCTACCTTCTACCTTTTATTTGCTACCCATCCATTTTTTTTTTATTTATACTTTTTTTTATGAAATCAGCTCCTGCCGCTCCCATGATGCTTCCTAGAGGAGTCAAATGTATGGTCGACCCCCAACATTTTTGCAACCCCAACAGTTTCTGAAAACATATCTACCCTCTACCTTCTACCCTTAATGTGGTCCCCATACAACTTTTTATATATTATTTATATTTTTTTTTTGTGAAATCCCCTCTTGTCACCCCCGTTGAGCGTCCTAGAGGGGTAAAATGTATGACCGACTCCCACTAATTTTTCCCTCATAACATTGTTTGCAAACGTACTTACCTTTACACCCTAAGGGGGCTCCCTTACAAATATCAAAATGTTATAAAATTTACTTCATCCCTTAGGGTAGGGTAAGCTTAGATGAGTCAAATTTATCACCATACAAATAGTAGTAATGTTTTTATTTGAATTAAAGGATTTTTTTAAAACTTTTTCTTGATGTTATGTGCCCACTTCAAAACCGAGATAAACATCCGATGAATATTTTTATCCACCGAATCGAGTGAATTAGATTTTGACCACCAAGTATTCGATGATGAAATGATTTTGTTTTAGATCTGCATAGAGTTATGGGCCAATAACACCTCTTGGTGATAAAGCTGCCCATACCGTACCTTAGGTGAATACAGGGGGGGGGGGGGGTGGTGTGGTATGCTTTTTATGTTTTAATTAAGAATTAGTGTCTCAACAACACCTGCAATTTTGTCTGTCTGCAAGCTCTTTAAGCGGTAAATGTGCCTCGTCTGGGGAAAATTAGTTAGTAAAGCTGGTGAACCTCTCTAGCATTTCGTCAGTAAACAGAAGTATGATCAGCATGATCTGGAGGCATTAATTGCTGCACCATTTGAATTTTGTAACAATGCAAATGTAAATCTTTTTAAAGAATGCGATTTAAAGATTTTTTAGGCACATTTAAGAAACTGTACCGTGAAATTTTCTTTGGCAAATAGTCAACGAATCATTGTTTCGGTACAACACTCCTAAGCAGAGCGCACGTTGTACGCCGGTACATCTCACCATGTCACCGAATTCCTATTGGCAGCTTTTGCAATTCGTAAGGTCTCTGCCGCAACCTCCTGTGGCTGCTGGACGCAGTAACTGGTTCAAAAGTAAACTGACTTTTGGTCCACCATGTATTTTTTTTTTTAAGTTATTAATTTTTTTATATTTTTAAATTTACACTAAATGACATCATGGCATTGAATTCCCATAGGCTATTCTGGCGTTTCGTAAACCCTCCGCCATAACTCGCCTTGGCTGCTGAACGCAGCAACCGATTCAAAAGTAAACTGACTTTTGGTCCATCCGTAAAATTTTTTTTTTGAGTCAGTTATAAATTTTCATTTATATTAAAAACAATTGCATTATATTTTTTTTTCAAATAATTTTAGTTATTTCAAGATTTCATTAATAGTTTTCCTAAACAAAAATTCTTTAACCACTTACTCATATTGTATTATGAAGGCATAAATCAAAAGACTTAAGCCACAAACATCTTTTCAATATTTATATTTTATATGTGTTCTGCTTAGCGGCTTAAAGCGTGACTCAGATGTGTGTGCGCGTTTGTTCATACAACAAATTTCACACTGAAATGCAATGTCATTACTATGCGTAATATATTTTGTAAAATGCAAAAAAACTTAAACAAAAAATCAAAACTAAAACACCGTTATCAAGAATTTTATATAAATTATAGATGCGGAAATACTCCATAATGTGCGAATGAGAAATGTTAATTGTTTTTACGTTGTTTGAATGATAAATTCATGAATATCATAATGTTGTAAAGCACTTTATAACTTCAAATTATAAAGAGTGTAACCTAAAAACACTGAGTATTGAAGTTTTTATGCAATAACATTTAAATTCATAAAATATATGTAGTTTATGAAAAATTGCCATCTAATGTATAACATTTTATAAAACAAAATGTTTGTGCTGATATTTTTTTCTAACTTTAATCTAGCACTCATAGTGCGATTTATGATTGAAAAGAGTATGAACTTAACTATGTTTGTTACATAGTTTGCTTAACATCGAATAATACAGACTATAAGCAAAAGACTTAAGACACAAACATGTGAAAATACTTTTTAAATATATCTCACACCTAAGCCTCAAGTTTTTTGAAGCCTATACTAAGAGGATTTCAAATTCGATGGAAATGATAAAATAACAGAAAATGTTAAAATAATTAAGCTCAAGGTAATTTTATTCTTTTTTCATATTATTTCAATATTTCAATCCTCTTCTCGAGTATCATCTTCTTCTCTGTTATGAGTTATTTGTTTATGGTTTTTTCTTATTGTTTTATCAGTTATCCTATCAAGATGCAAGAAAGAAATGTTTTATATGTGTGTATATTATCTATTACATATCTTTGTGCCAGTCTCCTTTTAAAACAAACTTTTGCCATTAAGATTGATAACAATATTCCCAAACTGAATCAACCAAAGTCAAAAATATTAGAATACCGATAAAAATAACAAAATTCAGTTAGAAATAAAAACAATAGCCCAAAAACAAGTTTCCTTAAAATTTTGTAATATATCAAAGTATATTAGATCATTCGCCACACAAATTCTTTGTGAAATTCTTTAAACGCGTTGAATTTTTGGTTACCTATGAAAACAAAAGACTTAAGTCACAAACAGTTTTTTTTCTCACAAAACAAAAGTATATCTATACAATGAAATGTGTTATTATTTTAAATATGTTTTATAAACAAAAGAGTAACAAAATGTTGTTATAATTAAAAATAAATAATACAAAACAAAAGACTTAAGACACAAACGTATTTTTAAAGGCATAAGCTACTGCATGGCACAATGTATAATGGAAATACTATTAAAACAAAATGCTACAAAAATTTATCCCCTATAGTATGGTTTAATGATTACTCATGAACTTTTGCTAAAGAAT
The DNA here is from genome assembly GCA_964034835.1 of Muscina levida. Taxonomy (NCBI): domain Eukaryota; kingdom Metazoa; phylum Arthropoda; class Insecta; order Diptera; family Muscidae; genus Muscina; species Muscina levida. The sequence continues at coordinate 44,135,440 of OZ035883.1, read as the reverse complement.
AACAGTTGAAGCATTGGTGAAATAAGAGCAACATGATTTATTGATCATTGTATATTTTGGGGTTTGTCCAAAGCGGAAGTTGCAGAATAAAATTTGGTGTTTCTATATAAAAAGGCAAAGTTTTTAGTGCTGGTAGAAGAGATTGAAAAAAACATGAGCTAAATGTTTAGGAGATATTTATTAAGGTACAATAATGCATTTTGTCGTTATTAAATCAACAAAACAATATTTGAACGTACAAAAGACTTAAGACACAAACTTAGAACGAATCGCTAATCTTTTATGCAATTGTTTCTCTTATGGCCATTTCCTCGGTACAAAGCAAATTCAATGATCTCCTTTAGGGAGGAAGTCTAACATTATTCTGCATATTTCATTTTACTACAGTTATTTAACTTTGTATATATCAAATGTTATTTTAGAATACTTAACGAATATTTACAATAGATTTTGTAACATAAGACGTTAAGAGCAAGGCCAAGATTTTGATAAACAATGACGTTAATATTTTTAGATCTCTTTTAATGATGTTTTCATATAGAAATTAAGCTTTAACTGAGATAAATCACAAACTCCTTTCACTCTTTTAAATTTTAAATTATATGAACTTGGAATATTCATAACTATTTCCTTGTCATATCAATCAAAGTGATTTTAGTGGTGTGAAATAGGTAACAAATTTTTGACGTTTTTTCTTTTAACAATGAACCAGAAAATGTAAAACAAAGGTTCGAAATAAACCGGATATTTGGCCAATTAAAGAATCATTGTCTACAAGAAGTCAGGGACACGGCGCACAGTGGGATTTTGGTGTCAAAAACAATATTTTTTAACTACTATTTCAAAAATTTTATGATGCAGTTTTGTAGAGAGAAGTGTTTAAATATAAAATATGCATTTATGTTTTTTTTTTATAAAAATTTTATTTTATTTTTGATATATTTGATATATTATATATTTTCATGCAATGCAGTGGTCCAAACTTGTATAATTTTCTTGCTAATGGCAATTCCTTGTAAAACGTCCCTTAACAGGAAAAAATATAAATATTTTCAATTTTAAGGCAATTACAGACAGATATGACAAGTTATCAATATAAGTTTATATATCGTTGGAAAGACCATCTTCTTCTTTCCAAATCCACTGACGAACTTAAAATTGGTTGAAATTCAACCACGTCACTTGGTTTATAAGTGCGTAAAGGTACGAAAACCCGGTGGTCTTTAATGATCTATTTAGGATGCCTAGACACGTTTACATATGTTGTTCAACTTTACTGTGGCTACAATTTTGTATACATTCCCTGTAGGAAGTCAAACACATTTTTAAGTAATTTCAAACTGGTTTTTTAATAACCACATCTAGTTGATTAAGTGACTTTTTTTCCTTGTCGCTGACTCATTATTTTAACATAGGCATGTCATAGGCGGTAGTCAATTGAACATCTCTGCATGACTTTTAAATTGACTACAAATTAGTTATTTTTCAACCAATTTGTAATAGGTTCATACTAAATTATTTAAAAACCCCTTTTTTCAAAATTAGTTTTTAAACAGTTTAATTTTAATGAATTTTTGTAAAATATATATAAATATATATCTTATACTATATATTATATTATACTTATGCTAAATAAAATGATTTATTAATTATTATTAATACAATGTGGTTGTTGACATTAAATGAAAATTCAAGTACGTTTCAGGACTTAGAATAAAATTGTAAATATACATACTAAGTATTGAAATTATTAAGTTTTCTCAACACAAACGACATTTGACTTCATGACATGCTTCTTTTGTTTTCTTGTTTACTTATTTTGCTTTTATTTATTTGTAGTTTGGTTGATATCTGCATGAGATTTAAACCAGTTTGAAGTCATTTCCAAAATAGTAAATTTTTAGTTATCAACCGATTATTTTATTTACTACAGGGTTCTTAGTGAAAAATTTGGACTCCCTCAAAGTAATGCTGAAAAAAGTGTAAAAAAATATTTTCTTCTTAAATTTTTTTTGGAAAATTGGCAGAAATAAGTAAATATTTTGGCATAGATTGTTTATAAAATTTCTGCGCAAAGATCCCAGCTACATTATTGCCGAATATAGTTTAGCGCTATCACGAAGTATTAGTTAGCTGTTTTACAATAACTAACGACACCTTTTTTCGAGGGGCTCACTGATTTTGAGAATATTTTGGGATCCATAAAAAAAATGGTCACCAATCTCGCCAAACTGAGTATAGGGTTTTATTACCCTTCGATAGTAGAATCGAACCTGTACTGTCAAGTTCTTGTATTTTACAAAAAGTCTTCATTTGTTGCATAGTGTAATTGAACTCTATAAAAACTTTAATTTCTTCATACTTTTGGAGTTTATTTTACTATGTCACTCACACCCGTCGTAGTATGGTGTCACATCGGTCTTTTTTTCTAAAAAGTTTTTTATTAAGAAAAAGTAATTTTTTGCGAACAGTAAATACTCAACACAATATAAACAAATACCTACATCACTATAATTGTGGACTTTCTACGAAAAATTTTACAGAATTTAAACTGAAAGTCATAATATTGTAAAAGCTCAAATTTCTAAGGTCACACCCGTCATTGTCTTCTTACAGCCTCTACCTATTACTAAATGTTTTAAAACTTAATATTCTTGATAATCACAGCTTTTTTTAAGTAATACACTTTCCATTTATGAATTAAAAACCAAAATGTGAGTAACATGACCACACCTGTCCTAATAAATTTGCCCTAATACAATGTGACTTCAGTATATTAAAAAAATATAGTATTTCTTCAAAAATGGGGATATCAAAATCAATTGTGATTATTGAAACGTGACATGCATTTATTATTTATTCTAGAAAGTGTATGTGCCAAATTTGAGCTCTTTTGCTGAGATCGTAAAAATTTTATGCAAAACAACCGATTTTGTGCAAAAAACCCTATTGGGCGGTTGTATGTGGGCGTGGGTGATTCGATTTTGATGACATTTAATGTTTTTCTTAATTTAGTCAATATAATGCTCGGTGCCAACTTTCATTGACCTCGGACCACTCCTTATAGTTTTTGCACAAAAATGTATGAAGCGATCCCACTGTGCGGCGTAGTGCAGTAGATGTTAAACTAAAAATTTATTCCTACGAAAAATTATGCTGTTGTAATTTTGTTCGCTTCGAGATGTTAAATGAGAATATTACAATATATATCAATTTAAATCTGTAATCATCTTCAGGCCTTAAGATTTGAAAAATCACAAAAACAATAATCATAAAAAAAATTATTTTATAATTGTAACTTTTTCTCTTTACTATATAAACTTTTTAATATTTTAGCGCACTAAACAAAAGACTTAAGACACATACATTATACTGATATTGATATTTATTCAATTGATTCTCTTATGCAGCATTTTGCTGATCATTACTTAACAAAACACTTGTCAAACTGATACGTTACGCTACGTGAAACACAAAAACATTCACAATCTAACAGTAAAAATCAAATGACACCAACTTCATTTAGACATCACGTTGACATTTAATTCAAATGTTGTTTAAAGTACCCTGGTTTTTTTTGTTTAACATAAAAGAGCTTTAAGAAGCTTATGTCGATGTGTCAAGCAAGCACGTGCTATTTGAGTACCAGTCTTTAGCTGATTGAGAATATATTTGTGCATACATTAAAGTAAATGTTAAATAATTTAAAAACACAATATATACTGTAGAAACAAAGGATACAGGGGCAATAGATATTATACAATAATATCAAGATATGACACATAATTGGGGTAACTATGAAGAAGCACTGAAATGTAAACATTTAACTTTTTTTATTGAAATACATTGTACCATATATTCTTATTTACAACTTCCAAATTAAACTCATTGCTATGACAATATCTTTTATGTTAACTACAATTCCGCTTTTTGTCACAAAAGACTTATGACGCAAACTTTATTTTCTTCATCAAACTGAAATTTAGCTCAAGAGTTCTTAGTTTTTAAAATACGACAGCAATAGTTTTATTAAAATACTAGTGGGCCCGGCAATGCTTCGCTATTGCATATCCCGTTATATTGGATGTCCCGTTATATTGGAATACAGAGAGTTATTTAAAGAATTTTTTTAAAGGTTTTCCCATGGACGTACGCAGGTATCTTAAAAGAGTACACAAAGTTGTTTATCATCGATTGATAACATATTATTTTTAACTTCTTGTAAGCGCGGAATACCATTTTCACCCCTAAATGTAGAAAAATCCAAACAATGTGTAGCCTATGTTACTCGCGGGGTTATTCGGAAGATTCCCTGAAAATTTCATCAAAATCGGTCCAGCCGTTTTCGAGTCCATACGTTACATATATACACACATCCTGTTTTATGTGGGCCCGGCAATGCTTCGCTATTGCACATTAACTTGTAATATATTTCACATTTAGGTCTACAAAGTACTTTGAAAACGTTCATCAGCAAAGTCATATCTATAGTGCTTACATGTAGATTAAGTTTTTTCTGTATGTAGGGCGAAAAGCCACTTCTTCCAAAAATCGGAAACAGACATTCCGCTAATTTTAATAATTTTTATTTTGATCTGTAGTAGCGGATACTAACTATCTTTTTGGGCATAAAAAACATTTTTTTATGCCTTCTCCGCCTATTGACCGCAAATGAAAATTCCGTCTGAAGCTTCATGCCTTTAGCCATAAAAACTTCTTTTGTCATGTCTTCTTATCACACGGATCAAGAATATTCCGGAATACTTTTTTTGTATTGAACTCGTATTACCATTTTTTTGAGATAATTCAATGTTTGGCTTAACAAAGTGATGGTCTCACGCGCTGTATGGCATATTACACCGTCGTATTGGAACCATTTCTCGTTCAAATAATGTGCAATGACATGATAAATAAAAAAAATCACTTGATCGTCCACTGGCTCAAATTCTTTCACCAGTTAGATCTTATATAGATGCAGGCCAAGATCTTTCTTCAGCATTTGCATAGACCGTGTTGCTGAGAATGGCGTCGGTTTGATAAATTCGAGTCCCCTGTCACACTTACGTCTAAAACGTCGATGGCTTCTATTAGCTGCTCAGATGGATCTTTATATGCACCCTCAACTTCACAAAGGGCTCCATAAGTTTGGCGAACAGAACGTGCATTTTGAAAATAAATTTGCAAGATTTGCAAACGTTGTTCTTGTGTAGTTTTTACATGGTGATTTTCCAAAGTATACTAAAAGAAGTTCTATACGTCAAAAAAATTACCCTAGGTTATTTACAAATATTTGCTTATGTTACCTCTGACATACTTTAAAAATGTTAATTGTGCCCCAATAAAACAAAAGGTGTTTTCCAGTATAACTACAATGAATATTGCATTTTTTTCTGAAAAGTAACTGGTGTACGGACCATTATTTGATACAGTTTAAATATTTAACTATTGAAGTGCGTGGCAGCGCCTCGGCACTTTTTACTTATTAAGTTCCAAATAGCCTGTTCATAAGGGCGGAACAATTTGTTCGCGTCTAAAAAAACGTGGTAATCGTATACCAGTATCGCAATGTACGATGAATTCTTAGACAATTTCGCTTAGAAACTATATGTCTACAATCAATTCCTAGTTCGCGCTGAGAAGCATGAAGATTTCAGGTTTAGGTATATTTTTAGCAATTTTTCAGTTACGTCAGACGTACCATCCCGATGTTTGGAGACCAAGACGAAGAGAATAGTATATTTTTGACATTGTTTTGGATCCCGCCCAATATTCTGAAAAATGATTTTTAAAAACTTAATTTCCGTATGCCAACTCTCAGAGGTCATAACTTTTTAACCAATACATATTTTTGCTTCTGTAATACCTCATTTACTTTACTGGGAAATTAATTTTACGCAGAAGGTCTCGAAAAATATATATCTGAAGTTTTCGGTTTGTGCTCATTTAAAAACCAAAAAAAATTACTTCTTGTAAGCGCGGAATACCTTGTGTTATCGAATATTGTCATTTTCACCCCCTAAATGTAGAAAAATCCAAACAATGTGTAGCCTATGTTACTCGCGGGGTTATTCGGAAGATTCCCTGAAAATTTCATCAAAATCGGTCCAGCCGTTTTCGAGTCCATACGTTACATATATACACACATCCTCTTTTATATATATAGAAGATTATTAATACAAATTTTCGAGAACAATACGACGTTGTTCTGGTTGGACCAAAAGTTCTATTATATTCAAATCAGTAGCAGTGTCAAGCAGCCAGGTGAGATTGGTTCGGAGGGATTACGAAATGCAAGAGCAGCCAATGGAAGTCAAGTGCCATGGCGTCATTTGGCGGAGCACCACCTACATTTACTGTCAATTAACGATTCTTCGACTATAGCTTAACTATATTTTGCACTTTTGAAAAAGCTATATAACAATTTCATTCACTAAAGTGAGAGAGGGAAGAGAGCAACTCACCAACACAAACTCATATTGTCGCTGTATTGGGCTGCCGTTCACTGACTTAAATAGACATGAAAACTGTCAAAATTGCAGGTATTGGAATGACACTACTACTTAATAGAAGCATTTGCATTCAATTAATTTTACTTGCTTAGTCAGCAAGAGGCATTATTGGTCCATACATTTATTATTAAGATCAAAGAGGGCATGCTGTTATGCAATAAATATAGAGCGGTATATTAATATGCTACAGAACTGTTTCGCTCCAGTGACACAGAATTTCAATGGTTTTAATTGACGATCGTGGTTTTAGCAAGAAAGGGCAACATGTTACATCTCCAACGAGACTCATTGGGTGTAGTTATCCAAAGAGGTGACATGGAAGTGGATACCTCGTAGCTCAGACAAATCCCCAATGGACACTCTACTTTAGAAATACCTTTAAAATAAAGTTTTTTCAACAGCTAAACATGATTTAAAACTAAAAAAAATTCTTTTTTGTGTACTTTCATAATATATAAACAGATTTTATCTTATTTATCTGTTTTTTATCATTTTTTGTTACTATTCAAATAATTTTTGCTCCACTGAAGCATGGAATGACCCATATACCGATATACCAGAAAAAACAACACCTTTTTAAAACACATCCTTCAAGGTAATTAAAATATCACTACTACTATAACAACTAGCAAACAAAAGACTTAAGACACAAACTTTTCTTATAATTTAACAAAAGACTTAAGACACAAACTTTACTTCACTTATCAAATAAACTTGATTCTTTAGGGATACCCTGTTTTCTTTTGAGATATATTAAAAGTAAAGTTTTTAACACTAAACAAGAGCTACTTAAGAAATCAATTAAAACTATTCGCGGGGACATGCTGGACATTTGACGAAACACCAGAGAAGTCGTCATTGAAAATTTCCGTTCCAAGTTGCAGCAGTGTGAATATAATCAAGGACCAACACATATAATTGATGTAGTTTGTTTTTAAATAAAACCCCTATTTGTGCACTTTCATAACAAATAAACGGTTTTTGTCTTATTAGTTTAGTTGTTTATTTTTTTATCATCATTTGAAAAGTAAAAAGACTTTTGGTCCACCGGTAATGGCGGTATTAAGAAATCTCCCATTTTTATACTTTCATAATAGATAAACAGTTTTTATCTCATAAATTTAGTTGTTTTTTTTTGTTATCATCATTTGAAAAGTATATAAAATACTTTTGATCCATCGAAGGCATATTTTTTCAGATCTGACTTTAGTGTTTGTATGGGAAAATTGTTTCCTAATAACCCAAATCCGTAAATGTTGTTGATTGATGGCAAACAATAGATGACCCCGTCTGGCAAATTTGTTTTAATTTTGTTACTTTATTGTAGTTTATTTAACTATTGTCCAGTGCTTGGTTATGAAGATTTCACTAACCACAATATGAATTCAGTTTGCAGGTCTTTGCAAAATGTCACTTACTGATGACAAAACTTTTTATTATACAAAATGTAATTTCATTTTAATTTTTTGCTTTTGTTTTGCTTAATTTTAAACCTTTCAAAAAGCAACAAAAAAAAATTGCTCCATTTGGCGAGCCACTACTACTGCTGCTGCTGCCGCTGGTGTGCGACATTTAAAAAATTGCTACAATGTAACAATATAATCCAACTTATTTTTGTAAATGAATGAATGAAATCTTATTGCAATCATTGAATTATGATATTAAAATTGAAAGTCTTATAATTTTGGCAATTCATTTTTTTATTTATTCCATTTTTGGGTTTCCACGAATGTTAAATTCAACTCAGTAATTACGACTGGCACTTGCGTGTGACATTTTGGGGGCACTTTTGATATAGATGGGAATAAAGAAGATAGTACGAAACGATTGCATATGTTGCTGTTTATTATTTTTTTGTGGCGTAAATTGGGAAACATCGTGACTTGATATGAAGAGTGTTAACATTATACAATTGCGTAGATTGTTAATAAATTGGGGCTAAATTATAAGAATGCAACATAACATATTAAACAATTGTAATTTGGAATTTTGTGAGAAAATTTTTTTTTATAATAAATATACTTGAATTTATGCAGCACAAACATAAAATAATAACTCTAACATAGGTTAATTTATGATATCGCAACTGTTCGACAAAAGAGAGGCAACTAAAAATTAAAAAAAAAACTGAAAGTGTAACTCTTTGGTTGAGTATAAAGAAGTTATTCTGAAAACACAAAGAGTGTCATAATGATTTTTTTCCACGGAAGCGAACACTAAACTATGGACCATTTTTACTTTGGGTAGAGATGGCCACTTATGTAGTTTGTTTTTCTCTTTTTATTGCAGAAAATGAAAACTTAGAAATTTTGATTTGTCTCCCTTTTGTCGGACAGGTGCAATATGTGAATTTTCTGACTAATTATAAAAAACATTTTATAAAATATATATAAAAACAATTTTTTTTATAATATTTTTGAATTAGTTACACAAATTTATGTTATAACATTACAGCAATTCTCAGTAGATATCACAGCTTTTGAACTCCGATAAATTATAAAAAATATTAAAAAATATTTAATTTAAAAAAACTTTTATTTTAAAATTAAAATTCATAATTATACCACCCCTTTTTATGAAGAATGATGGACAAATTTTATTATATTTTTATTATTTTTTTGTGTGAAATTTTAACGCCCCTGGTATGCCTTTTAAGCCAGTCAGTCAAGAACAAAAGCTGCGTCGTGCTCAATACTACCAATAAAGCAGTAAAATAAATACAAATTGCCAAAATTGAATTTTTTTTCTTCTTTATATTTCTTGTATTCATATGCATGCTTAGTTGCCTAATGAAGGTCAACACTAACTACCGAACATGTGCAGTCATAGTACCCCTCCACACACACACACACCTATGTTTATATATGAAATGCAATATTTTGTTAATTTTTAACATGTCTACACTATTAATCGCATACGATTATCGCAATTTCCCTAAAATTTTGAAAAAAAATAAATAATGTTTTGTATGGCAATCAATTGCAATTACTAATTAAGCGTTAACGTTTTCAATGATTTGTCTACGTACATTTTTTGTTATCGTCTAGACTGATTGACTTAATGGCCCGAAATTACTCATATGTCAGCATAAAAAAACTAATTGAGGATTAGCAAAAGATTTAAGTATAATCAAGTATTGTACATAAGAAATATTTAAAAAAAATTAAAATCTGTCAAATAATGCGGATTTATTAATTTATATATTGGCTAAGTATCATAATGGTTATGGGGAAGTGAAGTTTGTGTCTTAAGTCTTTTGTTTGTTTGCAATAGTTGTAGTGTTAGTGATGGTGGAATTTTAATGGGCATGAAGGAAGTTTTTGTATAAGATGTTAAACTTTTTCGCGTTGTTTTTTAAGGTATATGGGTCATTTCATGTTACGGGGTGGGAGGGGTACCAAAAATCTTTTTACTATTCCAACGATTATAAAAGAAAATCTACATAAGTAACATAAAATCTGTTTATTTAACGTGTAGCCAACACAAATAAGGATTCGTTAATTAAAAAAGATCCTTGATTATTTTGGCAACATTGCTGCAACTTTTAATGATGGCTTGACAGATGTTTTATGAATTGTTCTGCATTTCCTCGCAAATACATAACCTAAGATCCTCAAACAATACCGGTTTGCTGTTTCAAACTCTACTTTTAATGCAACCACAAATAAAATAGTATCACTAAAGAATAAAACCAGTAAGAAAGTTTCAGTCTGGCAACTTGACTTATAATACCATCACCCTCAGTAAAACAAAACATTTTCTGTTATATTGATATTTTTACCAGATTTCTAAAGTACTCCGCCCACTTTGTATGGGAGGTACCAGAAGGGGCGTGTCTAGACTTCTAGATTTTTTCTCTAAAACTTTATCCTGTTATAGCTTTACTAAATACAGAATTTGAGCACGATCGCGTTGGGTGTATTGATATTTTTACTCCATCACTAAAGTGGGCGGAAAGGTACCTTTGTATGGGAGGTATCATAAGAGGCGTCGCTAGACTTCCAATTTTTTCTTCAAAACTTTATCCTGTTATAGCTTAACAAAATACAGAATTTGGGCAATATCGTATCGAGTTTTTTGAAATTATTACTCCATCTCTAAAGTGGGCGGAGTGGTACATTTGTATGGAAGGTACCAGAAAGGGCGTGTCTAGACTTCCAGATATTTTATCCAAAATTTTATACTGTTATAGCTTAACAAAATACAGAATTTGGGTACGATCGCGTTAGGTCTATTAATAATATTAATCGATTTCTAAAGTGGGCGGTACCAGATGTGTATGGGAGGTACCAGATGGGGCGTGACTAGATTTCCAGTTTTTTTCTCAAAAACTATGTCCTGCTATATTTTTACTAAATAAAGAACTTGGGTACGATCGCGTCGGATTTATTGATATTATTACTCCATTTCTATAGTGGGCGGAAAGGTAGAATTGTATGGGAGGTACCAGAAGGGGCGTGGCTAGGCTTTCAAAATTTTTTCCATACCTTTATCCTGTTATAGCTTTACTAAATACATAATTTGGGGACGATCCCGTAGGGTGTATTGATATTATTACTCGATTTCTAAAGTGGGCGGAATGGTGTATTTGTATAGGAGGTACCAGAAGGGGCGGGGCCATGTAGCCCATTTGCAATACCGTAAGTAGTTTTAGGAAAATATTAACTCGTGCAAAATTTCAAAACATTTGGTTGCGTCTTTCGAAAGTTATCTTGCGTACCAGCCAGACAGACAGAGGGGCATGGCTCAAACGACTTAAAAAGTCATGAAAATTCGATTGGTTCAAAGAAACCTAAGGTCTAAAGTGACTCCTTCTATATGTTACACTTTTGGGTCGTATCAAATATCCCTAAGGGTGATGGTATAATTAACGTAATTAATGTAGTAAAGTCTGTGTCTTAAGTCTTTTGTTTGGTGGTAGTAATAGCGGTAGTGGAAATTTAATTAGCATGAAATTTGTTTTCTAAGCAGGTGTTCAATAGTGGAGTTAAAATTAGCTGTAAAGCAAGTTTTTTTATAAAGGATTTGTATATAGGACGTATAAAGGTCTATACAAGCTACAGGGTGGACCAAAAGTATTTTTACTTTTCCAAAGAAACAAATTAGTTTAATAGCGAAAGTTAAGTTTGTGTCTTAAGTCTTTTGTTTGCTGGTATTAATAGCCGGTAGTGGAATTAAAATAAGAAGTAAAGAAAGTTTTTTTATATAGGATTTGTATATAGGATGTATATGAGTCTATACAAGCTACAGGATGGACCAAAAGTATTTTCACTTTTCAAAAGATCATAAAAAAAACTAGCTAAATGAGACTAAAACTGTTTATTTATTGTGAAAATACACAAAAAGGTATTGTTTTCGGAAAAATACATCATCCATATAAGATCTCCAACTATTTTGACTTTAATGCAACCTGAAGCGGATATGACAACTTGGCAGATTTTTGGTGAAATTTTCTGTATTTTTGGGTATATCCCTTTAGCCTGAAGAGCATCAGGTTTGCTGTTGATAACATTACTTTTAAGGTATTTCCAAAGAAAAAAAAGTTGGACTCTAAGGTTGCCCATTAATGTCACCTTTATTGGATATCACTTTCTGTCTACAAATTTCGTGAATTGTACCAAAAGAGTTGTTTGAAGTTTGACATGTTGCCCTATCTTGCAGTAACCACTATTGTTCATTAAAACGATGAAATTTTATAGTGCTGGATCAAAAAAGTTCTATAGCATGGCTCTGTTACAGCATGTAGGCACTTGCTGACAAAGCTAACCAAACTTAGGTGAATGCACTGTGGAAACATTTTATGACTGTTTACAGTATTCAACATGTGTAAAAACCCCCAACATTTCCATTCACTTCTATCTGCTTTAATACGTTTTCAAATTTCATTATGAATTGGGGGACAAACATCCGTTAACACAAACTCAAATCTAAACTTTAATTACTGTAATCTCATGGACAACGACAAAACGCCAAAGAAGACTGTTTTTTCTTTCATTATACATTTCAAATTTTCGAGGGTTTTTACCCATAAAACATTACCTTGAGGTGACACTACTAATACAAAGGGGGACAAAGAAGGGCGCCTCTGCATGTTTGGCATAAAGAAGACAACATGAAGTGGTTTAATAATTTTCAAATCATAAACTCATAGAAAAAACCAAAAAAAAAATTACAAATCATAAACTCATAAACAAAAACCTAAACATACAACCATTCATCTATCTATACAAGTGGTTGTATATTTGGTTACAACTCTACAAACTACCCAATAGTCTGGCCAATTTTAATTAGTTTCATTAATAGCCACCGAGAGTTTTCTTGTAAAACTCAGACACACACACACACCGCATAACATAGACAGTAGCAGTATTGGAATATACTCATTCAGTGACTTAAGTTAAATGATATTAATTTGTTTTTTCATATTCACAAATTTTCGTTATTAAGTGTTTTTTGTTTTGTGTTTATTTTTTTTTTTTTGTTCGACGTACAATTTTCGTTTAGACCTCAAGTATAATAGCACGCGGTCGTGAACTGGGTCAATGCCAAGAAACTCAACAAAACCGAAATCAAAAAAAATATATATGTATATACTATATATATATACTTAGATATGATAATAAATAAAATGTATAAAAACTGAAACTTCATTCAAAACGAAATGTATAGTAAGTAAGTGAGTGAGTAGTATTCCCCTTTGTGGTGATGTCTAAGAGGTTAACACACTACTAACTTACATTGCGCCCCACATAAATTTACAATATGTTAATGCGTGAGATTCTTTTTCAATGTCAGTTACAAATTCTCTAGTGTTGCGCTAGTGAACACATGCGGTTTAAGTGGGAACATGAACAAATTTGTTACAGATATTTAAATGATAACATTAAGATAAGACCTCATAATTTGTATGATATAATACACAATAAGTCATAAAAGTTTATTAAAATTTTTATGGAATGATATATAGGCATATACAAATTTGTTTTGTATTTTTTTTTATAAATATTTATGAACATGACTGTAATTGTCTATATGTAAATTTGTGTGTTTTGTTTTAATTTATTAACCAACATTTTTTATTTTCTTTTTGTTTAATTGCAGTTTCCCCCTCGAATACTGAAATTCTTATTTTTGGTATGCCTGATAATAGTTTTGATATCACAGACGACAGACAGTGCACAAAGTAAGTATGGGATATCATAAAATAAAATGTATACATGTGAAGCAATGCAAAGAGTATGGATAAAAATGAAACGAAATTATACAAAGATTTCGTAGGCGCAAAACAGATTGCCAGTAAATTATAGAAATTTCGACAGTTTTTCGATTTCGACTTTTATCAGCTGATTATTATATGAACAAGCATCAATTGATTGAACTGCGAGGCTTAATATGCAAAAATCCGAAAATTGAAATTATAGCTTTGATTTGGAATGTATTTCAAGCTCTAGACTTAAAAAAAACTTAATTTCCCTTTACACCACATGAAAGAGGTATGGAATGCTTCTCGCGTTGTTGTAATTAACAAGCTTTCAAGATTCACAACTAACGGCACTTACTTGTTTATCGACGAATGCGAACTGCACTTTTCGAGAAGCTTTTACTAGACATGCCGATTGACTCGACTCTTATATTGCGACTATACTGCTTCTTTCTTGTTTGTTTGTAAATGTTGAGAAAGCTGTCGGCATTCAAACAACTTGTTTTTGTTGTTGGTTTCTCAACCAAAAGATTTTCCATAAGCATTATTTTAGCTTTGTGCCCGTTGTGCTCTACGTTTTCATCAATGTTGTTTTTGTTATAATTCGGTCAGTTTATGTGAACATTGATTTGAAATGTATAGGGTGGGCTATTTAAATTTTTTTATTTAAATCGGCTATAAAAAAGAAAATACTGATTATATTTTCAAATTTCTGGTTTTATTGAAAAGGTTGAACATTGTCACTATGTAATTGAACACAATATCATTCATATGACTATCACGACTGGCTCGGCAATACCTCATTCTATCAACCCAATTTTCAGTACATTTTCGATTGTTTCGGGTCGAATCTCTTTAATGGCAACTTCGATTTTATGTTTTAACTCTTCAATTGTCTCTGAATGCTTTGCGTAACATTTGTCCTTAATGGCTTCCCACAGAAAATAAACCAAAGGGTTCAAATCATAGCTCCGAGGCGGCCAAATGACATCACAATTTCTGCTCATGCTATTCTGCTATTCCGAGGCGGCCAATTGACATCACAACTTCTGCTCATTATTCGATTTTCATAAGAGTTCGTGAAATATCGATGGTTGCGTTGGCTGTGTGACATTTAAAACCGTCTTGTTGAAACCAAATGACGTCCATGTCATTCTCTTGAATTTTTGAGAACAAAAATTCGTTCAGAATGGCGCGGTAACGCCGTCGACGGTAACGGAGGCTCCTTGCACATTTTCGAAGAAAAATGACCCAATGACACCGCCTGCCCAAAATCCACACCAAACAGTGACTCTTTGTGGATGCATTTGCTTCTCAATAGTCACGTGTGGGTTCCCTGAACCCCATATGCGCCAAATTTGCTTATTGACATAGCCACCGTGATGAAAATGAGCTTTATCAGAAAACGCGATGATCGGATGAAGTTCTGCCGATCCAGTCGTGGTAGTCATATGAATGATATTGTGTTCCATTATTAAATGACAAAGTTTAATCTTTCAAATAAAACCAGAAATTTTAAAATATTATCAGTACTTTCTTTTTTTATAGCCGATTCAAATTTAAAATTTTAAATGACCCACCCTGTATTTAAAGCTCTAGACCAGTGTTTTTCAAAGAAGTTTATAGCAGAATGATATTCTTATAATGCCAGGCAGTCGGTACAGCTATTTCGGATTCAGCCGGTTTATAACTGTTGAATGGGTCAAAATAAAAAAAAAAACAAATTTTGTTTGTCAAATTTTATATAAAAACACTGCTATGGTTTTACATATCACACTTTCGGTAAAAAAAAACGTACACCAAATATAAAGGCATCCCTAAAAAATATGTTTGATAAGCGAAGTAAAGTTTGCGTCTTAAGTCTTTTGTTTGCTAGTAGTAATAGTGGTAGTGCAATTTTAATTAGCATGAATAATGTTTTATTTGCATAAGGTGTTAAATACTCTTGCGTTGTTTTTTAAGGTGTATTGGTCATTCCATATAACAAGGTGGACCAATAGTATTTTTCGTTTACAAACGATGATAAAAATACTAAAATAAATGAGTTAAAAACTGTTTGTTTGGGTCGTAATAAAAGGATATATTAAATTTGTTAAATAAAACTAATTTTTTTTTGGCAAATTTAATATAAAAACACTGATATTCACACATTCACACATCAAACTTTCGGTAAAAAAAAAAACATTCTGCTTATATGTAACAATCAATGAAATCCCATCACATTTGATAAACGAAATTTAAATTTTTGTCACGTCAAATTAGACGGAAATTTTTTCATACTACACTTAAAAAAAAAACCATTTGCTTGAAAGTGTTGCATAATCGAGTTGAATTTTCGTAAAAATAAACGTTATTTTGAACAGGTTTCAAGGTGGCGCTCTATACTAACAGAAATGTTTGGCCGGCAACAAAATGGGCAAAACATATGGCATTATCATCAAACAACTTAAACAACCGATCTAACACTTTATCTTACTAGGCACTAGTTGTCAAGCATACATAAATATACCTCAATGGTATTTCATGCATTAGAAATGTAGTAAGATAATAATATGATTTCTTAGTATGTATATAAAATTTATTCCATTACATACCAGAATTGGCACTGAAGTGTTTACTGGGACTACATTTATTATGTGTTATTTTCTTTGGTACACCTAAGAAAGGCATGCCTAACAAAAATGACTGTAATATTTAAAGCAACCTTTGTGTCTTAAGTCCTTTGTTTGCTTGTAATATTAATGGTAGAGTAATTCTTAATTAGCATGGAGAATGGTTATTAAAAACTATTGCATTGTTTTTTTAAGCTATATAGGTCATTCTATACCACAGGGTGGACGGTGATAAAAAATACTAAAATAAAGAATATAAAGACTGTTTGTTTATCATGAAACAAATAGAGATTGTGTTTTTATAAATTACATCATTCAAATGTGATCATTGATTACACAGGCCAATAGAAAAAAAAGCTTGAAAAACCATAATATAGATTTGATGCATCATGGCTACCTTGTGACATTTTTCAATTCTATGAATATTTTTTTTTAAATAAAATTGACAATATTTTAAGACATTTCTCTATTTATGTTATCACAACTTAAAAATAACTTGTCCGATTTTGTTAAATTAAATTTAAAAAATGTTGACTTACTTTAAATGATGTATACAATTGTTTTTGCAGCGATCAATAAAAAAATAAAAAATTTGCAAAACAAATAAATTTGCTTTGAAAAAAATTTTTTTTTGGAATATTTCGAAAACTGCCAAAATTATTAAATTTTATTTATTTGTAGCTACATATCATGTGAATTAAAGTAGTTATGGATCATTGACGTTTTTCTTTACAATTAATTGTAGGCATCCAATATTTAAAAGCACTGTAGAAATTGGTATAACGATTGAGCCATGTCCGTCTGTCTGGCTGGCTGTATGGCTGGTGGGCAGGATAACTCGAGTAAACCTTGACTGACCTTTAAGGCAATTTACAAGTATTATTATTTTTCAAAACGAAATAATTGGGTTGTAAATGGGCTAAATAGCCCCATCGCTTATGGTACCTCCCATATAAAATTACCTTTTTTTGGATAAGTAATATTTCTCCCATAACTTCTAAATGGACAGCTGGAGATTTTTTGAATTTGGTCACTATAATTATCTTGTAATAGTTGGCAAAGCCCCAAAAAACCCGGACACCTTTGACTCGCCCCTTCTGGTGCCTCCCAGACCAATGACCGATTTGACTCTCAAAGCTTTACATACAAATGTTTTTTTGTAAGTATCCATAATTTAGCTATATTTTGCGATAGATGTTCGCTTATGAAGATTTGACTCAGGAATAAGTATGGTCTATATCGACTGACCCCTTCTGGTACCTCCCATACAAAATGACCTATTGTTGGAAAATTATTGTTTCTTCCATTCTTAGTTATTATACGAAAAGTGGGCGTGGTCAGACTAAAACCACAACCACCTTCTATACGAACCAAACTGGTTTTTTACAGCAAAGGCTCTCATAAAAAAATACATTTTGAGAAAATGCGGCTGCGTGTGGCAGCAGGCTCTTTTTCAGTGTTAAAGTGTACAGTTTCGTTTATCATCAGAAACAAAAATGAAGGTTAACATAGGTTAACATTTTTTGTTAGCGTCTTTGGAAATTTAGAAACAATTCACGTACTTAACTTCCCTTACAGGTTTTGTTTCTCTCTGCCGTACAGACGCAATTTCAAAGCTATAGTATTGAAAATTTAAAATGTTTTAGAAAACATCATAAACTTTCCAAAATAAACCATTTAAATTGAACTAAAAACTCAAAAGTTACACTTGTTTAAAATCGTTAAAAATATATTGAAATTTTCATATTCAATTTCAGTACCCTTAAACCCTTAAAATGTAGATATTTCTGAAAAAAAAATTAGGATTGTTCTAATGAAACATTTTTGAGTAAATCTCCATTTAAAGTTGTTTCATTTATGACATCAACTTTTTTCTATTTTTGCCACGCACGTTACACTGTGCGTTGTGTCCCTACTGGCATCTCCTATACCCCGTTGAGAATATATTACTTTTAATATTTTGTATTTTCTGGCGAAATCTAAGAAACCGGGTGTACCTTACACATTAGAAATAATAATGTGAATAAATAAGAATTTTGCTTTGATTCTCAGTTGGACCCATTCGGTGCCTCCATAAAAAATTACCAGATATTGAATTTAACATTTCACATTTGTGAGCTGTAACTTTTTCTACAGTTTTACTACAGTCGAAACTCTCTATAACGAACTCCTATATAACGAAGTTTTCTTTATTGCGAAGCAATTATAAGAACACTATGTTTTGGGTCTACTTTGAGTGTATTATAATCTCCCTATAACGAATTTCCCTATAGCGAATATTTCCTTATAACGAAGCATTTTTGCGACCGTAACTTCAAGATTAACGAATTTAGGCAAAACCGACCGCACTCACACAAAAAGAAATCGACGTCGTTACCATAAAATTGAAAGTGTATTTTGGGGAACCACCGAACTATGCAAGTGACAACTGGAATCATTACCATCTCTCACTTTTCTTGCAGTCGCTATCAGTTTGCCTATTGATATCGCGATATGTACTGTTTTTACTTCTCTAAATGTATTAGAAAATTATATTGAAAAAGAAAAGTGGAAAAATTTATTTTAAACCAAGTAACTGACTACTACAAATAAAGAATTTTAAAAGGAACAAAATTGTTTTTATTTTCTATATAGCGAATTTTCTTTATAGCGAAGTAAATATCCAGTCCCTTAGAATTCGTTATAGAGAGTTTCGACTGTATATATCTCCTCTGGCCATATGACCAAAAGTCGTATGGGTGATGGCATTTATCAGTCGGTCCACCTGACTGAAATTTCTGTACTGGTATAGTCCTGTTTTGTGGGTGTTTTTACTCTCTTCCCATAAAAGACCCATATATTGGGGAGCTAGAGGGTTTAACTGTTCCACAAGAATGTTCTTTGTAGTATTTAAAAAAAGATTGCCGAACATATCCTATACCTAAAATGTAAGGATCACGTGGTTTTATATGCCGTTTAATCATAAGAATTAAGAAAATGGTGAAAAATTTGACCGGCCCACAGAGTGGAAAAAAATTTTTTTTTGGACATTTGAAATTTTAGGCCGCAATTCTTAACCGATTTTCAAAAAATTTTTTTACGACTTTTTTTCAGATAATAATTATGAGCAGAACACGGAGATAAAGTGTGAAAATAGTGCACCCACATATTTATATGCAGTAGAGCCAAAAAAATGTTTTGTTTAATTCTTTCACTGAGTTTAAATCGTAACATATGTTCACATGAATTGAGGTCAGTTCGAAATTTTTAGGACACTTAATCCAAAACATATTTGACATTAAAGTCAAAAAATATTTTTTCATAAACTTTGAAAAATTTAAAAAAAATAACAGTAGGAGATTCAGAATAAAAAAACGTACATTCTGTGCACAATCTTGTTACCAATAATACAAAAAAAGAATTTCGGAAATCGATCAAGAATTGCGGCCTAAAATTTCAAATGTCCAAAAAAACTTTTTTTTCCCCACTGCGCGCCCCCTAAATTTACTTCCAGACGTATTCCTTTAAAACGCCAATACATGTATATTCTTTTTTTAACCCTTATATCAGAATTCGTTGTCAAAGAAACTTGTTATTTTCGAAAAATTTTTGATTTTGTTCAACAGTATAATTAGGATTTCTCAGTAAGCAATATTCTAATTCGATACTCCAAATTTATTTCAATGCCTAGTTTGATTACTTTTCACCTTCCCCTCGTATCACTCCAAAACCTAATATTATTTTTTAAAACATATTATTTACAATTATCTAACAATATAGTTCTCAAGGCGGTCGCACTCGGTTAAGAACTTTAACTCATAAAATGTTAACGATTTGTTGATTATTAACAATTATGGTCAGCACAACAAACTATGGTAATTGAAGTCAATTTAAATAACTAGGGTGGGGTCTAGTTTAATTGTACTTAAATTAACAGAAAATAAATACCATAGCACACACACACAGCTTCTGTGAGTTGAGTCATGCTATTAACAACAAACACACAATAAAAGTGAAAGTATTTTAAATGTTATCAAATTGAACTGAATCAAATCTGTTTAGTTTTTATGAAGAAGTTGAACGAGATATGTAGATTGAAATTTTGTAGCAAATTAGTGTGTTTGCAATAAAAAATCTGTTTAATGCACACAAATTGCAAAAGTTTGGTTAATTAATAATCATTAAGCAGAAAGTAAACTAATTTCAAAGATACAAATTATGTGATATATGATATTTTGTGGTATAGAGATGTAAATAAATTGCAAGATAACTTTTAATGATAGGTTTAATTATATGCTATGTATACGTCTTGTGTATATTAATGTCTTATCACTCCCTCTCTCTCTCTTTCATTCACCTGTGCCTTTTAGCTAAAACCCGACGAAGACTTCGACGACCTACCAGTGCTCCCGAGGAGCCCACTGTAGCCGAGACCACCTCCCGCCGTACCCGTCTTACGGCCAAAAAGACCAGCGAAACAAGTTCTGTTGATATTGCCCAAAAGCGCATAGATCAAGAATCTTCTCCCACCATTGCAGTGACCCGTTCTCGCTTGCGCTCTAAGACGAAATTACGTGGTGGCGGCACTGATGTATCCAGTGCTCTCATAGCCAGCGGTTCCAGTCTCAAGGGCAAAAAAACCAAAGCCGATGATGGCGGCAAGAAAATCGTTTGCTACTATACCAACTGGTCCCAGTACCGACCAAAGACTGGCAAATTTGTGCCCGAAGATATTCCCGCTGATTTGTGTACCCACATCATTTTTGCCTTTGGCTGGCTCAAGAAGGGCAAACTGAGTTCTTACGAGTCGAATGATGAGACCAAGGATACCGTACCCGGCCTGTATGACCGCATGATGTCATTGAAGAAGAGTAATCCTAAAGTCAAGGTAAAATAGTAGAAAATAATTTCTGTTAACTTTTTGTTATTTAATGTTTTCTCCTTTTGTATTTTCCAGATTCTGTTAGCTTTGGGCGGTTGGTCATTTGGTACTCAGAAATTCAAGGACATGTCTGCCACCCGTTATACACGTCAGACCTTTATCTATTCCGCCATTCCTTTCTTGCGCAAACGTAACTTTGATGGCTTAGATTTGGATTGGGAATACCCCAAGGGCTCTGATGACAAGAAAAACTTTGTATTGTTGCTAAAGGAATTGCGCGAAGCTTTTGAGGCTGAGGCTCAGGAATTAAAGAGACATCGTTTGCTTTTATCTGCCGCTGTACCCGTGGGACCCGACAATGTACGCGGTGGCTATGATGTACCCGCTGTGGCCAGTTATTTGGATTTCATTAACTTGATGGCTTACGATTTCCATGGCAAATGGGAACGCGAAACAGGTCACAATGCTCCCTTGTATGCTCCGTCCACCGATTCGGAATGGCGCAAACAATTGTCCGTCGACAACGCTGCCAATATGTGGGTTAAAATGGGTGCACCCAAAGAGAAGTTGATCATTGGCATGCCTACCTATGGCCGTTCATTCACATTGGCCAGCACCGCCAAACATGGCCCTAATGCTCCAGCCACTGGAGGTGGCCGTGAAGGCATCTACACTAAGGAAAGTGGTTTCTTGGCCTACTATGAAATCTGTGAAATGTTACTGAACGGTGCCGTCTATGTTTGGGATGATGAAATGAAGGTGCCCTATCTGGTCGATGGTGATCAATGGGTTGGTTTCGATGATGAACGTTCGATCCGTCACAAAATGAATTGGATTAAGACAAATGGTTTTGGGGGTGCCATGGTCTGGACCGTGGATATGGATGATTTCAAGGGTGAAGTTTGTGGTGGTCAAGTGAAATATCCTTTGATTGGTGCCATGCGTGAAGAACTTTTGGGTATATCGAGAGGCAAGGATGCCAAGGACGTGAATTGGTCGGAAGTGGCTGCTACATTCGAAGATGTGGAAGAAGAAGTGAGTATGGGAGAAGGAGTTGAGTTATTTTATTATTAAATTCTTAAAGTTTATAGTTAACGTTAGAAGAAAATTATTGCTAAAAATGGAAAAATGTTCTTGTAAAGAAGAATACGTCCCCTATTAGTCTAAAAAATAATAATTCATCTCTATAGTTTTTATGTTTCCAACTTAAAATTTTTGTTTAGTGGGGGAAGGGGACATGCAAAACTCTTTTTTAGTTCTACCGAGATTTAATATATAGAAAGTACTTTGTTTCTACAATTAAAATTTTGCAGACGAAATTTTTATTTTGGAACAGTGGGCGTGGCAAAACTCTATTTTATTTCTAGAGGGATTAAAATTGATATATAGATAATACTCGGCACAATAGGTTCAAATTTGCAGACGAAATTTATAATTTTGAATAGTGGGTGGAGTGGGCGTGGCAACACTGTATTTTAGCCCCAGAGGTATAAAAATTGGTATACAGATAAAGCTCGGCACCATAGGTTCAAATTTGAAGATGAAATTTTTGTTTTTGTTCAGTGGGCGGAGTGAGCGTGTCAAAACTCTATTTTAGTCCTAGATGGATCTAATTTGGTATATAGATAATACTCACTGTATTATAGACCCAGAGAGATACAATTTGGTTTACAGATAATACTCGGCATTATAGGTTCAAATTTGCAGACGAAATTTTTACTTTGGAACAGTGGGCCGAGTGGGCGTGGCAAAACTCTAATTCAGTTCTAGAGCAATAAAATTTGATATATAGAAGGTACTCAGCACTACAATTACAATTTTGCGGACTTCATTTTTATTTTCGATTAGTGGGCGGAAGGGGCGTTGCCACACTGTATTTTAGCCCCAGAGGTATAAAAATTAGTATACGGATAGTACTCGGCTCAATAGGTTCAAATTTGAAGATGACATTTTTATTATGGAACAGTGGGCGGGGTGGGCGTGACCACACTGTATTTTAGACCCAGAGAGATACAATTCGGTTTACAGATAATAATCGGCACTATAGGTTATAGAGTATATAGATAATACTAGGCACTATAGGTTCAAATTTGAAGACGAAATATTTATTTTGGAACAGTGAGCGGAGTGGGCGTGGCCACACTGTATTTTGGTGCCAGAGGTATACAAATTGGTTTAGAAAATTTTTAGTTTAGAACAGTGGGTGGAGTGGGCGTGGCAAAACTCTATTTTAGTCCTAGAGAGATAAAATTAGGTCAAAGATAACACTCGGCACTATAGGATAAAATTTGCAGACGAAATTTGTGTTTTTGTTCAGTGGGCGAAGGGGCGTGGCAAAACTCTATTTTATTCCTAGAACGATTAAATTTGGTATATATATAATACTCGGCACTATATGTTCAAATTTGAAGACGAAATATTTATTTTGGAACAGTGGGCGGAGTGGGAGTGGCCACACTGTATTTTGGCCCCACAGCGATAAAATTTCGTATACATATAATAATTTGAACCTAAAGGTTCAAATTTGAACAAAATTTTAATTTTCGATCAGTAGACGAAGTGGGCGTGGAAAAATTCTATCTTAGTCCTAGAGAAATAAAATACGGTATATAGAATTTACTCGGCACTACAATTACAATTGCGCAGTAATTTGGCCCCAGAGGAATACAATTTCGTACACAGTTAATACACGACACTATTGTAACAAATTTTGCAGACACCGTTTTTTACTTTCGTTAAGAAGCCGGAGGGGGCATAGCAAAAGTGATTTTACGCACCAAAGAGCTATAATTGGAAACATAGATAGAGCTTAGCAAAACAAATATGAACATGTAGACGACATTTTTCTTTTCGATCAGGGGACAGATGGGGCGAGGCAAATCTAAATTGTAGCCCTAGTAAGGTAAAACTTTATATACATATAGTACTCGGACCAACAATTAAAAATTTTTCTGTCAGTGGGCTGGGTGGGCGTGGTTAAACAGTATTTAAGCCCTACAGAGGTACACTTTGGTAGACAGATAGCACTCGGCACTAAAGATTCAAATTTTCAGACGAAATAAAAATTCCATTTGAAATTCAAAACTCGTCAATTGCTATTTAAAAATTACAGTTGAAATTCAGAATACAACAATTTAAACTGTTGTGTTTTGAATTTCGATTGACGAGTTTATTTATTTTAAATGATTTTTTTAATTTCAAATATAATGTGTGAATTTTTAAAAATTTTGATATTTGTATACCAATTTTTATCTCTCTACTATTAAACCACGCCCACTGATGAAAAATTTGTGCCGAGTACTACCTATATAAAGTTTTATCTCTCTAGGACTATGTATAGTTCAGCCAAGCCCCCTCCGCCCACTGATTGAAAATAAAAATTTCGTCTGCAAATTTCATCCAGTCTTTCCGAGTTTTTTTTTTTTGTACCAAATATTATCTCTCAAGGGCTGAATATAGTTCAGCCACACCCCCACCGCCTACTGATAAAAAATGAAAATTTTGTCCGCATATTCATAATTGTATTACAGATGATATCAAATTTCATCTCTCTAGAACTTAAATATAGTTTGACCACGCCCTTTCCGCCCACTGATTGAGTGCCGTGTACTAAATTTTATCTTTTTAGCTCTAAAAATAAAGTTTATCTACGCCTACACCGTCCACTGATCGAAAATTAAAATTTCGTCTGCATATTTATATTTGTGTTGCCGAGTACGATCTGGATATCAAATTTTAACTCTCTAGCTCTAAAAACAAGTTTTGTCACGCTTACTGCGCCCATATAGTCAAAAGTATGGTAATTTCCCTACAGTACACTGGCTATCAAATTTCATTAAAATCGGTACAGCCGTTTAGAGGTGATTGAGGGACAAACAAACAAACAACAATATTTAATATTTTCTTAGGGTTAATATTTTTTTTTCAATAAAATTCCTACAGTTTCTTGTGTTTTATATCTATTTAACTTTCTCTCTATTCTCTTTTCCATCCATCATTACAGGAAGAGAAACCTGAACCTATTAAAATCTCCGTCGAAGAGGTACTCGCCAAGGTACGCAAACCTGCTAAGAAACATAAAATTAAATCTGGTTCGGTAGCTGTCGAAACGAACTGTAAGTAGCGTCAGTTGTTATCCTTCAATTAACAAACACTATGACATTTACCTTTGCTCCTTTATCACTTAGCACGCCCCGGTCAAGTTTTCTGTTACTTAACCAGTTGGTCCTCGAAACGTCCCGGTGCCGGTAAATTCGAACCCGCCAATATTGATCCTAAATTGTGTACACATGTCGTCTATGCCTTTGCCACCCTCAAGGATCACATATTGGCTGAGAACAGCGATGAAGATCCTGATAATTATGAACAAATCATTGCTATGCGTGACACAAATCCCGATTTGCAAATTCTATTGGCCATTGGTGGTTGGGCTTTCGGTTCGACACCCTTCAAGGATCTTACCTCCAATGTGTTCCGCATGAATCAATTTGTCTATGAAGCTATTGACTTTTTGCGCGATTATAAGTTCAATGGTCTTGATGTGGATTGGGAATATCCTAGAGGTTCTGATGATCGTGCTGCCTATGTTAATTTATTGAGAGAACTGAGAGTTGCTTTCGAGGGTGAAGCCAAATCTTCGGGACTGCCACGTTTGCTGCTTACTGCTGCTGTGCCCGCCTCTTTTGAGGCAATTGCTGCCGGCTATGATGTACCAGAGATTTCGAAATATCTCGACTTTATCAACGTTATGACTTATGACTTCCATGGTCAATGGGAACGCACTGTAGGCCATAACTCACCTCTATTCCCCTTGGAATCTGCTACGGGATATCAAAAGAAATTGACCGTTGACTACAGCGCACGCGAATGGGTGAAACAAGGTGCCCCCAAGGAGAAGCTCTTAATTGGTATGCCCACCTATGGACGATCATTTGAATTGGTCAACGAAACACAATTTGATATTGGAGCACCAGCCTCGGGTGGTGGAAAACATGGAAAATTCACTAATGAATCGGGTTTCTTGAGTTACTACGAAGTGTGCTCGTTCTTGGCGGCCGACAATACAACTTTGGTGTGGGATTCGGAGCAGCAAGTGCCATTCGCCTACAGGGGTGACCAGTGGGTGGGATTCGATGATGAACGTTCGCTAAAGACAAAGGTAAGTGGAAAAGAGGAGGGGGGGGGGGGGTATTTTAAGAAAATTAAAAATTAAAAAAATAAATTTAAAAAAAAAAAAAATTTATATGAATATGTTTTTCATTGTTCGGTTTAAGATCTATTATATTATTGCTAATAGAATTTGTTTTTACAAGAGTTGTGTGAAATGGATTATGTTGACAGCTGGCAGGGCAGATAGCTATTTCGATGGTTGCCAAACCATCATCATCAGTGCCGTTTGCTGTGCCTTCTCCACTAAATAAACAAGAGAAAAATTTATATATTTAAAAAAAATATAAAAGGAATAAATATAAATAAAATTAATAATAAATGGTTATATTAACAAAGTTTTTGTAAAAAATTAAATATACATCTTTTTCAAAATCTTTTTTTTAAATATTTTTAAACAAAGATTTTTAACTTAAACCTTTTTTTGGGTCAAATCGAATATATTAAAAAAGTTATTAAAAAAATATTAATAAAAAAAATAAAAAAATAAATTTTTCAAAAAATCGAGATCCTGAAATTGCAACAAACTTTATTACAAATTTGATTAGAATTATTATTCTGTAAAAAAATTTACAAAAATAACAATTTTGAACAAATTTTTATTAAATTCCAAAAAATATATTTTAAAAATTTTATTAAAAAAAAAATTTGATGTCTACAAAAACAAAATTTAACTATTATAAATTGTTTTTTTAGAATTATTATTTTGTACAAACGTTGATGTTTTAATATATAAAGAAACATTTTTTTAAAATTTAATTTTGAACAAATTTAAATTTTTTTACAATGAATTTAAAAAAAAAAATTTTTGTGAAAAAAAAATAAATCGAATAAGTTGAAAAATTTATTAACAAACAAATAATTTACTAATACTGCGATTTTTTTTCAACAATATATTTTCAATCTAAAATATACTTTATTAAAAAAATAGTCGAAAAAATTTTTTTTTCAAGACATTAAAATATATTTAAAAATTAAAAATTACGGATTTAAAAAAAAATTTAATTTTAAGGAATAAAAATAAAAAATTTTGACTAAAATTTTAAATGTTTGCCTGACATCAATCGTAGGCAATAACAAACAAAATCAATTATATTAGAATATATAAAGAAACTTTTTTTATTAATGTTCAAAAAAATTTAAAAGTTTATAAAAATTGGTAAAAAAATAAAAAAAATGATTTTTTGCGGTTAATTAAATTAAAATTTAAAGTTTGTTTAACAAAATCAAATATGTTATAAAAATAATTATTTATATTTTTCAAAAAAATATTTTTTAAATAATATTTTTGTTAATGTTTCTAATTTATCTAAATTTTATTTTTTCACATCTTTTTTTAATAATTGGCTAAAATATTAAATATTTGCCTGACATCAATCGTAGGCAATAACAAACAATATCAAATATCGTTAAAAAATATTAATTAAATTTTCCAGAAAATTACATTTTTAAAAAAAATATTTTTTTTAATTAAAAAAAAATAATTATTTAATCCAATTTATCGGAAAATTTTAAATTTTCAAATTCATCTGAAAAATTTTTTTTTTAAATTTTTGATGTTTCCAACACAATAATCCATACATAATTAAATAATAAACAAAATAAATAATAATTTAGAAAATAAAAACTTATGAACTAAATAAAGTAATAGCAAAAAATTAAAATTACAAAAATTAAAAAAAAATACAAATAAAATTTGGTTTTCCAAAAATAAATAAATTATTTAAACAAATCAGAATTTAATTGCATACTAAGAATAGTTGTTTTCAAAAAAAATTTCATTTGTGTCCAAAACAATTACTTTTAGTTAAAAAAAAGTATTTTGCACTGATATGAAATTTTTTTATTTTTCTTTAATAAAATATTTAAAAAATTTGGAATTTAATTGTAAACCATAAATTCTTTATTTTTTAATAGTATTTAAATTTTTTTCTAAAAAAATTTAATTCAATTTAATTTCTGCAAAAACTAAAACATATTTTATAACAATGAAAAAAATAATTGTTTTCAATAAAATTTCATTTGTTTCCAAAACAAATAATTCTAATTAAAAAATATTTTGCACTGATTTGAACATTTTTTTTTCTAATCAAAATAATTATTTAAAAAATTTGGAAATAATTCCCTTAAATAATTTATCTTACAAAATATTTGAATTTTTTTTTCTATAAAAAATTTATTGAATTTAATTTTTTTCTAAAAACTAAAACATATTTTGTATTAATAAAAAAAATAATTGTTTTCTAAAAAAATTGCATTTGTTTCAATACAAATAATTTTAATTAATAAATATTTTTTCACTGATCTGAATTTTTTTGGTAAACAAAATAATTATTTAGAAAATTTGGAAATAAATTGCAATTACAAATTTTTTAAATTTTTTCTCAGAAAATTAATTCAATTTAATTTTTTCCAAAACTAAAACTTATTTTGTAATAATTTTAAAATTAATATGTTAAAGAAATTCTCTATAAAAAAATTTATTTTGTTTACAATTTTAATTAAATTTTTTTGGTAAAAATTGGATATTCAAGAAAACAAGAAAAATTAAAAAAATATAAAGTTAAAAAATTAAAAATTTTTAGTTTGCTAAAACATTTGTTATCCATATAATAATTAAAAAATTAAGCATTGTTTCAAAAACGTTATTCGAAAAAAATATATTTCGAAGAAAAATAAAAAATTATATAATATATATTTGCTTAGGTATTTAAATAATAAAAATTTTTAACAAATTTTAATTTTTCAACACATTAAACATAAATAATTAAATAAATATAGATTAGATGTGAAAAAATCTTATGAACAAAATAAAAATTTAAGAAAAATAATAACAAAAATTAAAAGTAAATATAAATAAAATTTAGTGTTTTCAAAAAACAAAATAATTATTTAAATAATTCAGAAATTAATTGCACATTACAAATAATTGTTTCCAAAAAAAACTTTGCATTTGTTTTTGAAACAAAAAATTTTAATCCAAAAAAAAATTTGCACTGATTTGAAATTTGGTTTTCTTAAAGAAAATATAATTTGAAAAAATTGGAAATAATTTGTAAACCATAAATAATTTTTTATTACAAAATATTTGCTTTTTTTCCAAATATAAATTTTATTAAATTTAATTTTTTCCAAAAACTAAAATATATTTGGTAATAATAACAAAAATAATTATTTAAAAAAAAATTGCATTTGTTTTCAAAACAAAAAATTCGAATTAAAAAATATTTTGCACAGATCTGAAACTATTTTTTCTTAAACAAAATAATTATTTAAAAAATTTGGCAATAATTTGTAAACCATAAATATTTTTTTTTGTAAAAACATTTGAATTTTTCTCTAAAAAAAAATTTATTCAATTAAATTTTTCCTAAAACTAAATCATAATTTGTAATAATAAAAAATAATTGTTTTAAAAAAAAAATTACATTTGTTTCCAAAACAAATAATTCTAAGTAAAAAATATTTTGCACTGATTTGAAATGTATTTTTTATTTTAAACAAAAAATTATTTAAATAATTTGGAAATAATTTGTAAACCATAAATAATTTTTTTTTAAAAATATTTGATTTTTTTTTAAAAAAAATTAAGTCAATTTAATTTTTTCCAAAAAAAAAACTAAAATATATTTTGTAATAATAAAAAATAATTGTTTTCAAAAAATATTTGCATTTGTTTCCAAAACGAAAAATTTTAATTAAAATTTTTTTTTACAAAATAATTATTTAAAACTTTTGGAAATTATTTTTAAACCATAAATATTTTTTTTATAAAAAATTTGATTGTATATTTGTTTGAATTCAAATTTTTACGCTAAATTTGAATTTAAAAAAAAATAAATTTGTTAAAGTTATTAAAATCAAATAATTGTATATTACCAAAATAATAATAATAATTTTTTTCTTCAAAAATATGAAGCCAGTTAAAAGAAAATTAAAATAAACAAGTGAAAAATATATTCTTTTAATAAAATTTAAAAAAATACGCTTAAAAAATAGCAAAAAGTGGTCGTAGAGTCAGATCTGAGAAATATTGACATTATTCGCCATTAAGTGAGTAATGGACTTAAACAACACTTTGTGACAATTATTTATTTTTGTTTTTAGTCGAAATCTTTAGTTTTAATTATTATACTAGAAAATTCTTTACTAACATATTAATTCTTTTCTCTCCCCCCAGATGGAATGGCTGAAGGAGCAAGGATTCGGCGGCATTATGGTGTGGTCCATTGATATGGATGATTTCTCAGGTCGTTGTGGCAATGGAAAATATCCACTACTGAATGCATTAAACGATGAACTCAAAGGCTATAAGGTGGCACTAGAATACGAAGGTCCCTATGAGACACGTGGCCCTCGAGGAGCTTATACCACAAAGGATCGTAAGTTTTGCCTACTATTACTGATTACTTAACAACTAACACTATACCTACCCATCTGTCTTCTACCTCAGCTCATGAAGTTACCTGCGAAGAAGAGGATGGCCACATTAGCTATCACAAAGATTGGAGCGACTGTACCCACTACTATATGTGCGAAGGAGAACGTAAACATCATATGCCATGTCCTGCCAATTTGGTTTTCAATCCCCAAGAGAATGTTTGCGATTGGCCGGAAAATGTTGAGGGTTGCCATGTACCCACAGAGGCGCCAGCTTAAAGCAGCCTTTTCGATTGATTGCTTTTATCGGAAGGAAAATCTGAAAGGATATTTTGGAATCAACTAAAAATTTCTATGTATAATAACATTCACAATTCCTAACGCGCAGCATAGCTCGAGTTATTTTTTTTTATATCTCATTCTCACCTGTTTCGTCGTATATTTCCGTTTAAGTTATAATGTTAGATATTCGACACGGGGAATACTTAACACACTGCCCCTACCTGTCCTACCCCGTTTACAACAGAAACAAAATACTCAATCAGTGGATCTATTCATGCGGCCACTCATGATTCACACTCAACGCCCCCCCCACTCCCAGCGTTTACAGAGACTGGATCGAGCGGTTTGTTCGTTCCTGTCATATGACAACGCCAACATATGTCTGTACATATGTACTATACATAATAACTTAGTTCTTTATACATATATTATATATAAATATATATATATTATTTTTTATACTTATACTATGTAGTATGAATAGCAAGTAGATTTATTTGTATTTTTTTTTTTTGTAAAAAAACAAACGAAACGAAACGAAACAAAATCATGTTCTTAGTATAATTATTAACCATTTGCAATAATAATGTTTCCATCACTTTGTTTCTTACATATACATAACTATTTTGTACTTAATATATAATAGCGCACTTGCCTTTCTCCGAAAATTCAGAATTTACTCCTTAAGTTCATGCCCCTGTGCACTTTGTGCTCCCACGATGTGAAAATTTAATTTAAAGAAAGAAAACAAAAAAACACAACAACAAACAAAATGTAATCAAGCCCTAAGCTCTAAACTATCTATGTTGAATATTATTGAAAAGCTCTTTTGTACATAAAACTGTGATAATGCATAACTATTTCTAAAAGAAGTGAGTAATTTGTTCAATTGTTCGTTACCCTACTCTGCTCCGCCCGCCCCATTTATGTTTCTCATCTTGTCTGTCCTTCTCTATTTTGTTTGTTTTAATTCTGATTTTTTTTTTGTTAAAAAAAATAAATTTAAAAAAAAAATTAAATTTCTGTTTATTTTTTTTTAAATTCAAAAAAGTTTTCTATTCGATTAATATATAAAAAAACAAATAAAAGAAAACAAAAAACTGTATTATAGTGTTATATAATAAAAATTGATATATTACAAATAAAAATAATGATAATTATTACCAAAAAAATAAATTATGCGTTTTGTAAATATTCTAAGCGACTCTTATGAACAAATACAAAAATCTAAGAAATTTTAATGTGGGAAAAATTTCTGGTATTTCTTGATATTTGTATAATAAAATAGGAAAAAGATTTTGAATTATTTCTTTACTATTATTGTGTTTGCCATAAGAAGTCGTTAAATGTGGATGATTTGAAATAGAATCTGCGATACTGGCTCATAAAAAGATTGTAAAAAAGTAAGAATTTATGGATTATACATAGTAAGATAATTATCTTTTCGGCAATGCCGAAGCTCAGATACCCTTTTTACCCATTTTAACATATGGTGATAAAATTATTTACAAATAAGTTTTATTAAATTTTGTACCGCAAAACAATGGGAGTTCGCATGAGAGGTGGACGTTACTTTTAACCGATCACCTCCATTTTTATCAGTTATTTATTTTATTAATTTTTTAACCTACAAAAGGAGAATTTTCATGGGAGGTGGGACTATTTTTTGTCCGATCTTAACCTCCACTTCCAGGATATACCAAATTTCAGCTCGATAGCTCTTAAACTACGGAGGTCCCTTAAGGGGCGCCGCTAGATTTTCAATTTTTTCTCCAAAACTTTATCCTGTTATAACTTAATAAAATACAGAATTGGGGCACGATCGCGTAGAGAATATTGATATTATTACTCCATCTCTAAAGTGGGCGGCGTGGTACATTTGTATGGGAGGTACCAGAAGGGGCGTGTCTAGACATCAATATCTTTTCTCCAAAACTTTATCCTGTTATAGCTTTACTAAATACAGAATTTGGGCACGATCGTGTCAAGTGTATTGATATTATTATTCCATCTCTAAAGTGGGCGGAAAGGTACATTTGTATGGGAGGTACCAGAATGGGCGTGTCTAGACTTCCAAATTTTTTCTCCAACACTTTATCCTGCTTAAACTTTACTAAATACAGAATTTGGTCACGATCGCGGTAGTTCTTTCTAAAGTGGGCGGTACCAGATATGTGTGGGAGGTACCAGATGGGGCGTTGGTAGACTTCAGTTTTTTTCTCAAAAACTGTATCCTGCTATAGCTTTACTAAAGTAAGAATTAGGGTACGAGAGCGATGGATTTATTGATATTATTACTCCATATCTAAAGTGGGGGAAAGGTGAATTTGTATGGAAGGTACCAGAAGGGGCGTGGCTAGACTTCCAATTTTTTTTCCAAAACTTTATCCTGTAATAGCTTTACTAAGTACAGAATTTGGGTACGATCCCGTTGGGTGTATTGATATTATAACTCGATTTCTAAAGTGGGCGGAAGATTTACAGCGCTGAAAGCAAATTTTATAAAAATTTTATTTTTGTCTGAGAGCCCTCTAAGGGGGTGAAAATGAGGGTTGAGTATGTTTGGAGAAAATGTTAGGAGGACAAAGTGACTGTGGGCCAGTCATAAATTTTACCACTCTAGGGACGAATCCGGCGCAGTTGCGGGACTTGGTGTGGATTTTTCCTCTTCGCCATCAACTTTGACCACGATGTGCGAACAGAAGATATTGGCCGATTTCTGATTTTTATATCAAATTTTTCATATTATTCCATAGCAAGTTTTTCGAACTATTAGAATTCGATCTGAATAACTTGCTGGAATTCCACTAGCTATCCCGACTCAGGTTTCTCCACCGCTAAATACACGTCAACAATTTTTTACTGATTCAGCTGTAGTTGTCTGGAGTATGTGGCGAGACCAGTTACGTTCGCTGTATTCTTTGTGTAAACCTTAAATGCCTTTTTTGTTGGTCTCTCCAAATTAATACCAAAAAGTACCAACTTCAAAACACCTCATCGTATTGCACAACTGCTTTATACGATTCATATTTATCCAAAAATTTTGTGGTTGTACCTTTAGCCGTAATTTTGGCTATTTTTACCTTTAGCCGTTTGATCTGTGTGATTTTATTCCTATGTAGGCCTTTAAAGCCTAAAAGTAAGAAATTCAAAAAATCTCTACATATTGCAAAATCTTTAAATAATAATAAATTATCATAAAATAAATTGTTACCTCCATATTTGCGAGTCTACGTGATGGTACCAATTTTATTCCTTTTTCGGCATAAAAGTACGAAATTCACTTCAAATCGCACAACTACCCTATGAAATCATTATTAAACATAATTTTCGCGATTCTACTTTGTACTGTATGGTCTGGCCGATGGTACCAGCTGTATCTCTGTTTCGGCCTTTTACCTCTTAAAAGCACGATATTCGAAATATCCTTCAAAAACGCACAACTACCCCATGAAATTCTTATTACACCTAATTTTCGCGATTCTACTTTATGCCGTTTGGTACGGCTGACGGTACCAGTTTAAACCTTTAATCGGCCTTTTACCTCTTTAAAGTACGAAATTCGAAAAATCCTCTAAAAACGCACAATTACCCCATGAAATAATTATTAAACCTAATTGTCGCGATTCTACCTTGAGCCGTTTGGCCTGGCTGATGGTACCAGTTTTATGCCTTTTTCGGTCTTTAACCTCTTAAAAGTACGAATTTCTAAAAATCTTTTAAAAACGCACAACTACCCTTCGAAATAATTATTAAACCTAATTACCGCGATTATAACTTGTGCCATAAAAGTACGAAATTCGAAAAGTCCGTTCGTATGGCACAAATAATCCGTAAAATTAATCTTCACCTCCACATTTGCTATTATACGTTATGGCCTTTGGTCTGGGTTATTGTACCAGTTTTATCCCCTTTTCGAACTTTTTTCTAACAGTGCGATTTTAAGAAAATTCCATTATGCCTATAGCCGTTTGTTGTTTAATGATGGTATCGGTTGTATCAATTTTTTCGGTCTTTTTCGTCCCCTAATAGAACTACCTGTAGCTGTCTAATTTTATAGGACGCACGCTTATATAGATTTTTGTGATTATAGCTTTAGCCGTTGACTGAGTGTAACCAGTTTTTTTTTCCTTTGGGACTTTATTTAGCCCTAAAAGTACGAATTTCGAAAAAGCCCCTCTTATCCACCACTTACTCTATCTATATCATCAGTAATGGAACAATTTTATAATATCAAAAAAAATCATTTTAATAAAATTAATAATAAATTAAATAGTGGCTATCCAAATTTGTTCACAATTTTAATAAAACCGTTGAACCATTTTTTTTGTTTGCGATTTTATCTCCACTTTTACACCCACTCTCAAATAAATCTGACAACCCTATGCCATCTTGACTACTAAACTTCAGTTCTCGCTTTTATCTACTCGCGTACGGACGTTCTAACTAATGGTCTCTCTTGTCAACGCAAAAAAAATAGCCTAAAAGTTATTAAATTCTTCCAAATGTGGCATCAATATAAAGTTTATTAAGTGTTCTTTAAAAATGTGTTAAATTTTTGCCGGTTCCGTAATGTTTTCATTAACAAAATCGGGTGAAAAGTTTGTGTGCACATTTTCATTAAATTCATTGTGAAAAAAAAATCAAGCAAGATCGTGCACTGAAATGCACAATGTAAACAAACCAGTGACTGCAGCATACTCATTCAAACACATACAATGTTGTTGGTGGACTTGTGAGTAAAGTGATAGAAAACTAACAAAATTAATGATGATGCAATTGAAGGACAAATAGTGATGGTGATAAAAGAACAAGTGGGGAAGTAATTTTGCGAGTGTGTGATAAGAGAAAGAGAGGAGAGCAACAGATGAGTTTAGTGTTTTAATAAGAACAATAGACGAGGGCAACAGTTGTGTTAACGTGTAGTTATCGATAATGGAAACGACTAGCAATCGTGTTACTAATTGAAAAGGTAAGTGAATTTGTTGTTGTAAATATATTGTTTTTTTTTTTTTAACGGCTGCTACTTAAAGTGTTTCTAAATATATAATTAGTTATTATTTTAAGTACATAACTTAAAATTAGTTTTTAAAATTGAAGTTTATCTTTTTCTTATAGAAGCGGTAACAAATTGTGTAGGTGCAATTGTGGGATACGTATAATGGGTTTTTTATATACATATTTGTTTTGTGTCCGTTCAAAATTTTTGTAGCTGAATTCTGCGTTATCAGGCAAGGTCCGCTGAAAAGAGAGAATATGTCATATTCTTTAATTCAGTCCCAGATGAACGAATTATTTGTATCACCATGATTGTAACTATGATATTTTTACGGAATCATTAAGAATTAATTTCATATAAAGAATTTTTTATGTCAATGCCAAATTTAAAAAAATAATCCATTGCAGAAATTTCAGTCAGGTGAACTGACTGATAAATGGATGCTTCACTTGCCAAACCGACCAAGTCCATATGAAAAAAAACTGATATGTTTTTTTTAAACCCTGTTAAATTATAAAGTCAAATAAGTGAAATAAAAAATTTAAAGATGTAAGTGATGTTCAGAAGTGTTAGTTTTTATTATCGAAGGAAGTTTTGTTTTAGTAGAAAGAATATGAAAATATTATTTAAAATTAAATCCCCATAATAAAGTTTACAACTCAACTCAGTTGAATTGTAATTTCAGATAAAATTTTACAACGTGGTATTATCGATAACAAATTAACCGTGTGGTACACGAAAAAATTACAACTCGTCAATAGCTTTGCAGATTTGGCTGTTACATTTGAAATAAGCAAATTTTCAAAGACCTCCTTGTTTTTACGAACGAAATATTAATGTGAAAAAACATAAAGTATGCTTAAAAAGGGATATATTTTAATAAATATGCCCTAAAAAACATGAAATATGCTTAAATAAAAGGATTTTTTTAAATTTGCTCTTAAAATCAAAAATTGCCGATATATGACTTTATGGGTAAAATATGCTCCAACAACGATAAGTCTCAAAACACTTGTGGAACCCTGAAACATGTAAATACCTTAATCATTTGTTAATATTTCATTCTAAAAAAACATGCATTTGCATATTTCCGGTTGCCCTGGTTAATATGTTTAAACGGAGATAAGATTTTCGGTCGCATGGCCAAACGTTTACAGACATATAGTTAAACTGTAGAAAAGCTCACAGGCAACACAAAAAAATGCTAAAAGTGTAATTCAATATCTCTGAGCATATGGTAATTTTGGATGGGCTTACTGAAAGGTTATTCAATGGTACCAACTGTGAACAAAAGAAAAAGTCTATAATTAATTCGCACAAAAATTTTAAAATAAATCATAATTTCTAGTGGATGTGGTAAACCTCCCAGTTTCTAAAGTTTCACAAATAAATACAAAATTGGAAAAGTAATCGATTTTCATCGTTTTGAGGATTTCATGTAGAAATAATTGAAAAAATATAAATTTTCGGAAAATTAGTCAATTCATATAGGAATTGCCGATAGTGGCAGAAAATCGTGACCGGTTTTTATATGTCAGCCAACGTTCAATAAACGTTTACCTTGTGCAAAATTTGTCTGAACTCAGTGTTCTTACAAAACAGATATGCATGTTAAACTATGAGGGTGAATTCGGTCATTTGTAAGGGAGGTACCAGAAGGTTTATGTCAAATGTTTCGGTTTCCTTGTTTTCTGTATAGGTACTATAATTATATAATTATATAGCAAGATAATTAAATTGATGGAACAAATTCAAATACCCTGCAGTTTTATGTTCAAAAGTTACTTATAAAAAGATATATATCGTCCCCTTAATAAAACAATAGTGTATAATTTTTTTGGTGTTTTGAGAAAATCGAGTTTAAAGTTTTCGTCAAATTGGTTGTCTATTAAAACCTCAGTATAGCGGTTAATATAAGTTTTTTTATGGTGGTTCTTTCGATGAATACATAATACCGTTCGTGTTCTATAAACTGATCAAGTTTTATTATTTTACGCATCCTTTAAGACCATAATTATGTCATTCAAAACTAAAGTACGCCATATACGCTGTTTTATTTTTTAAAAATTCATATGATATATCTTATACACTATTTTATTTTGTATGGTATACACTATTTTATTCAATAATTGTACGGAAGCTTTTCCGAAACATTTGATCACAAAAATATCAATTTGTAACATGATAAAACAGTAACAGTTAACAAACTCAGATTATTTGTTGATAGTTTTGGCAATTTATTGGTACACATTCATTTCTGTGCAATTTAGGTTATTACAAACAAACAATTATAACTAAATATTGCATACATTGCATACATCAAAAATAAGTAGAAAATCATTCGTATTCTTTCTCTTTCTCTGCTACAACTTGCTCATCTAAAAAATTGCGCCTATTTCCTTCTTGTAATTTAAAAAAAATGACTGCGAGCCACGAGGAATAGCAATTTTTTGCACAAATTTTTGATATAAAATAGAGTATGAACATTGACTTTGGAATTTATCTCAAGCTCAAGACCAATTGTTTTGAAAGAAGTTAGCAGAATGATATTCTCATAATGCCAGGCAGTCTGTACAGCTGTTTCGGATTCAGCCACGAATCCTCATCAGCAGACTTTGGTATAATGATTGCAAAATGTTTATCAAGTCTTATGCACCAGAATTAACAACAAGATGAGAATTCTTTCTTGAAAAGACTCGAAAAACTTCACAACCATTCACTATGAGAAACCATTTGCTTAACTTCTTTCTTGTTTTGATTGTTTATGTTGAAAAAGCCATCGGCTTTCAAACAACATGTTTTGTTGTTGGTTTCGCAACCAACAGATTTGCCATAAGCATTATTTCAGCTTTGCGGCCCGTCGTGCTCTACGTAATCATCATCGTTGTGTTTGTGTTTATTCGGTCTGTTTGTATGAACATTGACTTTGGAATTTATCTCAAGCTCAAGACCAATTGTTTTGAAAGAAGTTAGCAGAATGATATTCTCATAATGCCAGGCAGTCTGTACAGCTACCAAAGTCTGCTGATGAGGATTCGTGGCTGAATCCGAAACAGCTGTACAGACTGCCTGGCATTATGAGAATATCATTCTGCTAACTTCTTTCTTACGAGTAAAAGTTTTTGAAAAATTTTATATATTTCTACAAACTAAAATGGAGTATGATGCGTATACACTATTATTCTCTTAACACCTTTTGAGAGGCAATTTTAAATAAAATAGCGCATTTGAGCTTACACTCTTATTAATGGAAATTTTTGAAGAATAACTTATACACTATTTTTTCCAATGACCTTTTGACGCACTTTGTGGAAGTAGATTTTGACGAAATTTATACCAGGCATAGAATCAATGATGGAGATTCTAAATATGCAATAAAAAAATAATGGTGTATGAGCACATACACTATTGTTATATTAAGGGGACGATATGTATGTTAAACTTTGAGGTTGAGTTCGGTTGAGTTGTATGGGAGGTGCAAGAAGGGGTGTGGCATAAGGTTCAGTTTTCTAAGGATATGTCTACTATTACAAAATAATTAATATGACCAAAAACAAATATCCTTCAATAGTCCGTTTGAAAGTTATGGGAGAGATATTAATTATTCAAAAATTGGTAATTTTTTGTGAGAGGTACCAGAAGGGGTAAGCTTATAAAGTCAAAATTCTTTCCTGAGATAAATTTTTATAAGCGTGCATGTTACGCAAAATATTATTGAATTCAGAGTACTTACAAATAAGATATGTATGTAAAACTATGAGGGTAAATTCGGTCATTTGTATAGGAGGTACCGAAAGAGGACTGGCATATGTTTCAGTGGTCTGAAATTTTGCCTTATATTACAAAATAATCAAACTAACCAATTCATATTTCCTGCAGTTTTTATTGCATATAATAATAATCAAAAAATAGATCATTTTGTATGAGAGTTATCAGAAGGGGTAGGCCAATATAGCCGGTATGCATTCCTTAGTCGGATTTCCATAAGCGTTTCTTCGGGCAAAACTTAGCTGAATTCAGAGTACTTAAAAGGCAGTTATGCATGTAGAAATATTACAGAGATAAGGTCATTTGTATGGGAGGTACCAGAAGAGGTGTGGCAGCCGTTTCAGTTTTCTAAGGGTTTTAACTACTATCATAAGGTTATAAATCTGACAAAGTCTTAATCGTCTCCTTTAATGCAAACGGCCCTAAATAACATATTTATTAATTAACTGGGGAAACAAAAAACTTTGTATTCAAAAGCACAAAATTATAGTAAGAGTCTATTGAATTTCGTGATTAAAATTTTTATATTGGATCGCAGCACTTATATACTTGTAAATATAAATATTGTATTTTTTAGTTAGGGCCTTTTGCATTTCTGGTGACGAAATATCCTGCAGATTTCCGTTTTGAAATTATGGGAAAAATATTAATTTTCTAAAAATAGGATCAAAAATAAGGAATCCCATGACTATATATATCCTGCCAACCAGCCAGATGGACTGACGCACATGGCTCAATCGTCTCAAAAAGTCCTTAAACTCATTTCATCTTAAGATATTTGACGTCAATTACACTTTTCTTTTATCATGTGATAAATACCCTCTAGGGTTCCTTGTATGAGATTTTTGGAAATATTGTTCAAAAAAAGGTAGGTTTTAAAAAAAAATTATAATAATAATTGTAATTGATTTGCGAAGTAGATTTTTTCATTATATATCTCAGCAAATTAGAATGTACTTATCAAGTTATAATCTTTTAGGGCTATAACTTTTTTAAAATTTGTGCATATATCAATATGGCCCTGGCATAGTCGAATAGGCCATGAACAATTATTTAAGAAAATGGTATTACTACTCTACTACTAACACCGTAAAGTTTGGATATCGTATTTATTTGTTGTTGTATTTATTCTGGCCGTGGCATAGTGGTTAAAACACGCGACCACCATGCGGGAGACCGCAGGTTCAAACCCGGCTCCAGTCATCTTAAAAAAAATTGTTCTTTCATTGTCGGCTCCCCTCGAATGTTGTTGACAGCAACTTCGCAGTATTAAGTGTCGAGTCAATCGGCGTGTCAAGTAAGAGTTTCTCAAACACTGACGTTCGCATTCGTCGATAAACAAGTAGGTGCCGTTAGTTGTGAATCTAAAAATAGAAAGCGTGTTAATTCACAACAACGCGAGAAGCTATCCCATACCTCATTCACGGGGTGCAAAGGGAAATTAATTTTTTTTTTTTTATTGGTCTAAAACCTGCAATTTTTTTTTTCTTTTTTTTTTTGAATTTGTTTTTAAAATATGCGGTGAGGAGAAAGAACCCGCTGTGTAATTATAAAAAAAAGAAAAAAAAGTAAGAAAAATTTGAGCAAATTTTGAATTATTTATCTATTTTGTTTTTTCTTAGGGAGAGGTTTTCGTTTTTGTGGGTGAGGTTTTTATTCCAAAATGACCCGATATAATGTTTTTCGTAAAAAAACACAACATTCGCCATCGCGTGGTGTAAGGGCCAAAAAGTTGTTATAGCCCTAATGCCCGTTCCCGAGATATGTGGCATTAAAAAACTATTTTTTTGACATTAAATATTGCAAAGATTTATGATTAGATTTTAATCTCTGAATCCATCCGAATACACATTGTGTCTACTTTATAATGACTACTTTCTGGACCGGCCGTAGCGTAGTGGTTACAACACGACTACGACTACCATGCGGGAGATCCGCGGTTCGAGTCCCGGCTCCAGTTCTTTTATTGCCGGTCCTCTCGATGTTGTCGACAGCAACTTCGCAGTATAAGTGTCGAGTTAATTGGCATGTCTAGTAGAAGTAGAAGCTTCTTAAACAGTGACGCTCGCATTCGTAGATAAACAAGTAGGTGCCGTTTGTTGTGAATCTAAAATAGAAAACATGTAAATTCTCAACAACGCGAGAAGCAAACCTCATTCATGAGGTGTAAAGGCAAATTAAGTTTTTTTTTAAGTCCTCGAAGTCCTTTAGTTCGATTCCCACACAAATATTTTTTAATTATATTGTTTTTGCGTTAAAGCCTCTTAACCCATTAAGGCCTAGCGATGCAAAAACGCATCGCATTTTCTAGGAAACCTCAAGTTTCCAAAAACTTTAGATTTTATACTACAATAATGCTCATAGGTGATACTTTGTAACTCGAATGTATCTTGGAAAAAAATTTATGGGAAAATTTTGCCAATGCGATTTTTTTTCGATTTCATAAAATTTCTGCAACTTCTGGAAAAACGTAAATAAATCGTATATTTTTCGACATAAATAACATGTAATTTTAATTGTTTTCATAATGTATTTCCTATTTTCTTATATTTCCTGTAATTATTTCAATGTTCCCATTATTAAGGCCTAGTGATGCGTTTTCGCTTAACCCCCCCCCCCCCTGGCTCCCTACGCACCTGGAAGATTAAGGTACTTTTTTTTCTTAATAAGACCATGGGAACTTCGGATATAATATATATTTTAGTCTATCGAGTCTCTTAATATCGTCGGGCCTTAATGGGTTAATAACTTTTAATATCTGCTGCCTTCTGCCAAATCTTTTGCACCCTTTAAATATATTAATGATTTAGAAATTGATATTTTTTTAATTTCATATTAATATTTTTCTCACCTAAACCTAAAACCAATGTCATAGATTGTTTCTAATGAGACGATGAAATTTGGTGTAAAAAAACTTAAAAATTTCCATAAATTTATTAACTATACTTAAGCAGTTTTTCCCATACAAAATCGTTACCTTTTGCATCAGTCCATTAAAGCTTACATTAAATAAAACGCAGTTTAGTATTTTTTGAGGATTTTAGTTTTTGTTTTTGTTCTGTATATTATGTTTATTTATATAGAGATTTTTCTGATCGAAACTCATGTTTTATCTATTTAGTAGAGACTTTTTTGTATGGCAATCAATCAATATGTGTTTTATGTATTTTATAAGAGTGTTGTTGTTGTCGTTATTGTTTGATGTGAACAGATCTATTACTATTACGGTTTTCTTTTTATTCTCTTATCTTATCTTTCGTTTCTTAATTAAAGTGATGAACAAGTATTCAAAAAGAAAAACAGATCATTTTTTTAAAGATTAAATACGTTTTCATTTAAATGCATTAAGTCTAGTAAAATGTATTTTATTTTTTTTCATTTAATAATAATGTAACTTTGGCAACCACATTATCTGTGTTTTCGAA
Organism: Muscina levida; assembly: GCA_964034835.1. Taxonomy (NCBI): domain Eukaryota; kingdom Metazoa; phylum Arthropoda; class Insecta; order Diptera; family Muscidae; genus Muscina; species Muscina levida. The sequence goes on along the minus strand of OZ035883.1, from coordinate 44,092,237 downwards.
AAAAAATTAAAAGGACTTGTTATAATGATTTTTGTTTTCTTATAATTTTTCTTATTATGTTAAAATTTAAAATGAATTTAAGGTGCTCAAATATTGAATGATGTTAGATTTTTGTTGTTGTTTTAATTTATGCTTATGCGTTAGAAGGGTTTGGTTGGTTATCCTTAATCCAAAAGAGAATTTTATGAGTGAGTGTTTTTTTGGTTTTTTCTTTTCCACACGGCTATTAATTATAAATTTACATACCAAATACAAGTTAGAAATATAGTTAAGATCAATCAAAATTCTGTGTTTTTTATATGTGGTTCGATACGGCAGCATTTCGCATTGTAGTGGGAGTTGGTGTCGACTTTTAACACTGATGTAAGTCAGTTGAATACAAATTCAAATGTGAATTCCTTTGAAACTAGAGTTGGTACGAACTGGGGTAATAGCTATAACATTTGTTGCATGAGGTGTTCATAGGCGATCTTCATCACATTAGACATAATTACCGCATCAGTTTCCAATCGAAATTTGGTTTAGGAAAGAGCTTAAAAATATATATTTGCCGCTAAACAAATGCCACTTCATAAATTATTATATTCCATAGAAACTGTATTAAAGACCTTATCCATTGTTCTCCAGAAATACAAATTCATAATCTATATATCAATTCAAAACGGCAGCGGTAATTTGGCCACTGATTTTTCTGTTACATCGAAAAAGTTCATGAGCGCTTAGACACATATTCGAGAACTAGCGAACACGTTCGGTCCAACTCTAATCGACACTTCCCCCCAACATCTAATCTCATATGTTTCATGTCTTAATCGTTTTTTACTGTTCTAAATATTACGAGTATATTCTAAAAATGTGTGTGTGTGTGACTTTATGGCCCCTTAATGCATTCAAATTTTTTTCACTATCCTTTACTTTTTCTCGTTTTTTTATATTCTTTTCAATTAGAATGATTTTTGTGACGTAGTTTCTTTTTTATGTTGCCAACAGAATTAATGCAAAACTAGACTGGGGAAGATTCAGAGATCAGATGACATTAAAGCGAGCGTATTTAACAAATTTGTCTCTGATTAATATCGTTTTTTTTTTATTTTCATGTTGTTTGTGATGATTATATCACACATAAGTATCACAATTAATATTACACTACGCTACTAGTGGTCTGCTGAGTTGTGGGTGGAATTTTATTCATGAGCAGAGAAAGTAATGGTGGAAAATGAACCAATCTATTGAGGGGGTCTTCGCAAATATTGGAAGCCACCATCGTTAACGGTGAGTACCGTCGTCGCATAAACAATGAGCTGTATAGCGACGTCGATATAGTCTCTCTAGAATACTCTAGCTGAGACATGTTGCACGAGTGAATAAAAAAAATAAGTAAACTCAGTTAAGTTGTAATTTCAATTGAAATTTTACAATGTGGTATTTTCGATTACAATATAACCTGTGTGGTACACCTAAAAATTTCAACTCAACCAAAAAATAACAACTCATCAATAGCAGTTGTTTTCTATTTCAACTCAACTGAGTCGAGTTGTAAACCGTAATATATGTATATATATATGGGACCGACCATGGCATAGTGGTTAGAACACCCGACTTCCATGCGGGAGATCCCAGGTTCGACTCCTGGCTCCAGTCATCTACATTTTTCTTTCATTGTCGGTCACCTCGATGTTGTCGACAGCAACTTTGCAGTATAAGTGTCGAGTCAACCGACATGTCAAGTAAAAGCTTCTCAAACAGTGACGTTCGCTTCCGTTGATAACCAATTAGGTGCCGTTTGTTGTTAATCTACCATGGGAACCGTGTAAACGACTACCTGATCATTGACAGTGTTTAAAAGGCGTCAAGTGGATGGAGGATTAAAGATCCTAAGTAGTGGGTGTCAGACTATTCATGTATTCAAGCTTCTATTTCATTCATATATTCAGTATTTGCCACGGATAGCACCTTGGGATAGCCCAGCAGAATGAAATTCACCTTATATGATTGTGTGGGTACCGAGACATTTCAAAAAACTGCAGAGCGGACGAGGATTACATTACAGGTTCCAACGGAATTGGAACAAGTTGGCATGCCTCTAGTTACTTGCAAGAACGCTTCTTTATAATTCATGTGGGTCTGCGGGCCTGCTATAAGGCCACAGGTCTTTCGCATAGGCATCAACGAAAATTTGACCGACATTGTCGCTCATCAGGTCGTGCATGACAAAGCGGACACTTGTATGAAAATTTCGTCGACGATTTGTATGGACGGTCCCCTAAATGTCATCAACGATTCACTATGGTCATGCACCTATCCTTGGGGATGTCTTGCGGACAATTCCTACTGGGTAATATCATGATTTCAAATATGTTCTTAGATTTTCTTCATCAAATAGATTAGATTCATTCATCAGGTATAGTTTTATTTTAGTAATTTGAATTTGATTAATAATCTCTAAATAAACGAAACCTTTGCCACTCCCCTTCTGGTATCTCCCATACAAATGACCTAATTGACTCTTATAGTTTTACATACATATCTTTTTTGTAAGTATACTGAATGCTGCCAAATTTTGCATAAGATGTACTCTTATGAAAATTTAACTGAGAAATGAATACAGACAAAATCGGTTAAACATTTCTGGTACCTCCCATACAAAATTACCTATTTTTGGATAATTAATATTTCTCCCATAACTTGCAAAGGGACAACTGCAGGATAATGACATTTGGTCAGTTAATTTATCTTGTGATTGGAGACAAAACCTCAGAAATCTAACTATTTGGCACATTCCTGCTGGTACCACCTATAGAAATGACCGAATTCACCCTCATACTCGTAGTTTTACATACATACTCCCATTGGAGCATAGGGCGTTAGTTACAGCCATTCGCTTTCGGACACGATTTTGTGCAATCGATCATAATTGGTTCCAGGATACGCCGATGTTATTTATTTCGCTTTCGGTGGACCGACGCCATGTTATACGTGGTCTTCCACGCCGACGATCTGTCTGATCAAAGGGGTTCCATTTAAGAGCTTGCTTAGCCACGTTGTCATCACTTCGGCGTAGAGTATGTCCAATCCTTATGCTTACGAATTTCCGTTGCCAGCGGTATTTGCCGTGATCGCGACAACAGTTCTGCATTTATTCTTTTAAGGCAGCGGTTGACAAATAATATGGTAATGGTAATACTACTGGTAACTTTCCAAGTTGTACATCCATACAGAAGTACAGACTTCACACATGAATTGAAAATTCGCAGTTTTGTATGGAGGCTGAGTTTGTTACTTTGCAATATTGGGGCCAGTATACCGAACGACGATCTTGCCTTGTTTATTCTGCCCTCTACGTCTAAATCGGAACCTCCCTCCATCAGCATCAATCTCACACCCCAGGTAACAAAAATTAGAAGCATAATTGTAAGCTTCATCACCTATCCTTAATGGCGCTGTTGTTTCAGTTCCTATGCTAAGAGTCTTTGTTTTGCTGGTGTTTTTTTTTAAGACCCGTATGATGCAGCTTTTCCTGAAGGTATGACGTTGTCTGTTTTAGATCCCACAGCCTATGGGAAAACAAGCAAATATCGTCTGCGTAGGCCAGGTAATTGAGGTTTTTGTTATTGATTTGCCATTGTATTCCTTGTCTTATGTTCTCTATGGAACTAAGGACGTCTTCCATTACTACTAGGAATAATAGAGGTGACAATATGCATGACGCACTCCACTTTGAACATGGAATGGGTCTGAGAGCTTTCCCTTATGGAGAACAAAACATCTGGCCTGGTTATAACTTTCCTTGATCAGATATATTAGTTTTTCTGGTATATATCTTCTTCGCAAGACTAACCATATGTATTCACGGTTGATGCTGTCAAACGGTTACTCAAAGTCCACAAAGAGAAGATGAAGATTGGAATTGAATTCCAAACATTGTTCCACAATAATGCGTAGCGTGCGTATTGATGTGATCTGCATAGGAATATCCACTTCGAAAACCTGCTTAACAGGAGCTAATACTACGTTCTAGATGTTCTTTAATTCGGTTTAGTATTATTTTTGCTATTAGCTTTGCAATCGTTGGGAGAACATAAATGTCCCTACGCATTGCATGATGTACCGGTCTGATACAAGTTTCCAATTTATGAGGCTCTTACGTGCATTAGTTGACAACATTATTCCAACGCGTGATTGGTGATTGTTTCCTGTTACCTTTACAGAATATATAATGACCGTCTGTGAGCTTGGAGACGAATACTCACCAGAATCAGTCCATCAAATTTCACTTAAACCGAGGATGGTAAGGCCGTACCGCAACGTTTCACGTTCAGCGTACACATACCTGGAGTTCAAACCGGTGGCAATGTTATCACAGTCTCTGAGCGTTCTTACGTTTCAGTATCCAATCATAGTTCTAGTTTGATATGCAAATTCCGTATACGATTCGTTAGCAATTTAGATTTCGGAAGATGTGGGTTGCTAACCCTCGCTCCTAGATTGGTAATAGGACTACTATCTGCGCATCCAATCCCACGATGCAACCATGCTTCAGCGATTTAAGCCTACTTTCCTGAGACGCCTTTTTGACCTTTCAGGATACATAGTTGTAATGCCTTCTAACTCTAGCGTACTTTTAAGCGGTTGCTTTAAAGTCATTGCCCGGGGAATACTTGGTCTATGACCGGAAGTAGTTAGCTGCTTGGACAGTGCCATAAAGGAATCGATTCTGGTCACTCCCAAGTGAGTAACAATCAATAACTTTCCACCTCTAAGTGTTATTAGTATGAGAATCAAAAATTTTTATATTGCAAAATTACTTAATCATTGCTTTTTTTGTTTTGTTTCCCTCAACAAGAGTTCGTTAAACAAGAGTTAACAATTTCATAAAAAAAATGCAATGTTGGACGTCACCAAAAGGCTTTGTTCCATTTTTCAAAACTGTGCCTCTCTTTGTGCTTAATACAAAAACGTATAACCAATTTTTCTTTACACCAAAATAAAATCCCTGCGGACCAGTATTGTTATTTTTTGTTTATTTTTTATTATTTTTGTTTTTAATTATTTAAATGTTCTAAATTAACATGCATTAAGGGGTCACTTGAGTCACACCGTTTGTGTGTCCATCCTATCTTATTAAAAATCTTAAGGTGAGATTATACATTTTGGTTTATTTTTTTTTTGTTTATAGCCAATTCACCTCATTGTATTTCTGGAGTGTCTTCAAATGAGTTTTTTTTAGTGTTTGCTTTCAGTTACTTATTCATTCATTGTTTTATACTTTTTATGTAATTTTTTTTTTAGTTTACGATTTTTGTCCTACAAGTATCATTATTATTATGTTATGTAATTTTTATATATGCCCATTCCTTTGGAACGCCTTAAATATACATGGTATTTATAGCCTAATATTAAATACAACTATGGCTATATTCATAAAAACACATACGTATGTAATAATAATAATAATAATAGTACTAATGATAATAATAATAATAAAAATACAACTGAAATCTTGTAATTGATTGATTTGATCTTTCTTCATTTTTTTTTCACTTTATTATGTTGAGAAGAAATCATAAAATCTTTAAGAAGTTTGTTTTTGTTTTGTTTTTTTTTTCGGTTTGTTTTTGATTCGTTTTAACAATTGTATAAATAATTTTTAATTTTATTTTTAAATGCATATATTATCTTCATTCATTATCGTTTTTGTTGGTTTTTGTTATAAATTTGTTTTGTTTTTTATTTTTTAGTTTTTATTTTCTTTTTTGGTATCTTTTAAATAAAAATTCCATTTAAAAGAAATTCTAACTCATAAAAAAAAGTTACAGTCTCACTGATTAATAATAATATGTAATAATAAAAATTTTTTAATTAGAATAATTCATGTCGTCGTCGTCTTCGTGTACTCCTCCTATACCTCCCCCCATCTCATCACATCATTGTGTTTAGTTGTTCATATTTCTTTCTACTCAACATCATCCTTGGGTGGATTTAACGATCCTATACTGACATCATCCATGGGAGACGGAAAGAGTTAGAAGTGAGATAGTTGGATAGTAGAGAGAAATAGATTAGGGAGAGAGGGAGAGGGAGGGTTGGAGGAATTGGTATATGAAAACATTTTGGGTCTATCTAAAAGTAGTTGATACTAAAATGTAATTAATTGAAATTTCAATTTTAAAGCTGTTGTCTTCACAATAAAACAAACACTAACTTATATGTATGTATTGTATGTAGTATCTATGCAAGTATGAGAAGGGTGTTGTATTGGTGGTGTGTACGAGCGGGAGTGATCAATAGAAAAATTAAACAGAAGTTCAATAGACTGATTCTCTAACTGTTTCAGTCGTTACTTTTTTATAAATCGTTAATTAATAAAATTTTTCACTAAATCGAAAGATTACCCAGTAGGGAATAATACTGCTTTGAAACTAGTTTCATACTAGTTCCTCAAAGACATTACACTAGTTCACCTGACATACAAACAATTGTTCATTCAACATAGAAATGTCCTGAATTTTAAAAAAATTTGGATGAATCTGTAACGTTTAAAATTTCAATCATCTTTTTTATCTCTCTATATCTTTTAAAGTAATAACGTTATCGTAGGGAATAATACTGCTTTGGAACTAGTTTCATATTAGTTCCTCAAAGACATTGAAATAGTTGACCTACAAACAATTGTTTCATTCAACATAGAAATGTCCTGAATTTGAAAAAAAATTTGGATGAATCTTTTACGTTTAAATGTCAATCATCTTTTTTATATCTCCAAGTCTTTTAAAGTAATAACTTTATCGATTTTCCACTCTCCTTTTCAATTGATCACCCTAGCACGCACGCACCTACTATATATCTATACTAACATGTCAAAAAAAATCGTCGTCTTGCACACTATATGTATGTAATGTATAAATATGGCGTACAATTTATGTACAAAACTTGATTTTCCAAAATTAAAATGTGTTACAATTTAAAAGTTAACATTTAACAATCGATCGATGGATCGCTTTTAGTGTCTTTACACTTTTGCTTTGTTCGGCAAGGGGGCAACATTTTCATTTCATTATATATCACCCCCCAACACCCATTGGAAAAACTAATTTAAAAAAAAAAATCATAAATTCAAAACTCTACACATTTTCAAAAAGGACTATTGTGATTTGATGACTTGTTATTGTTTGTAGTACTGCTTTTGCTTTTGATTCTCATTTGTGGTGCTTCTTGAAGTATCTTGCTCTCCTCCATATTTTATTTCTCTTTTTGTTGTCTGATTCCACTTTTCGTACAGTTCCATTTCCATTCCATTTCTCTCGTTAATGTTGTTTCATGAGAATGCATCAGCTTAAAACTGAATTTCAATATAGATCACTTAGTCCTGATCTGACGCGCCAGGATAGTAATATGGTGGTGGGCGTTCGTATTCAGATGCTGGTGGTGCCATTGGTGGGTTTTGGTATCGTGGTGGTCCACCATCCCAGTGTCTAGAGTGGGCGTGAAAAAAAATAGATGATAATGAAAGCAGAAAGAAAAAAACGAAAACGTTGGTTAAAAGACATTTAAATACATAACACCAACAGAGAGAGAGAGAGAAAACATCTATCTATAAACACTTATACAGAAAAATAATATATGATGTATCTACAATACTAGTGTTGTGTAGTTAGGTTTATATTTATATTTATGTTTATACACAACATTCTGCCGTTATCGTTTTATAGTATTGAGATTTTAGTGAGTTCACAACATACACATGAATTATGATTTAGTATTTTTTTGTTATTTCATTTCATATAAGCAAATATTTATATATATATTCAGTTGGGGGTTATTTTTACAAGACCAGTAAAGTATTTAATGGCAGTAGTTGAAGTAGTTTGTAAATGGTTTTCACTTCACATTTAGGTAGTATTGCGAAATAATAATAAAATGAAACAAAAATTAGACAAACCAAATAAATGGTTTAATACAAAAAATTTATTTTTAGCCATTAAGTTAGATTACAATATTTCAAATAACGTTACGCAGTAAGACATTTTATTGTAGCAATTAAAACAATTTTCAGTTAAGCATTAAAGTTCCAATTCAAATTGAAATGAGATAAGTCAAGCAATGTAGCCATAAAATAGTCAACCAGAAAATAAAGTTTTAAAAGTTTATTTTATTGTTTATAAACAAAATGGCTAGATTTGTATTATTGTTAAAGAAAATACCACAAGAATAATATGATAAAAAATGTCATAACACAGTACAACACATGATTTTGGGACTCAATTCTGAGAACTGCACGTGAAAGTAGCCCCCAAAAAAAAAGAAGTTCTACATTATTTGTTTTGTCAAGTTACATGCCATAATAATTTAATATCGATTTGAAGTTAGTAAGTGTTTTGTATTTAGGCAACAAGGTTTCTTTGTCTATTCCCCAAGTGCTGCCGGCTAGCGTTTTGAGGACCTTGTTTCTACTTCGCAGCTTGTGCGCAATTGCAGTGGCGTCAGCTGAGAAGGTAAACAGGCTGTCAAATGTAACCCCCAAATTTGTTGGGTGCTTTAAAGTCGGTATTTGGACGCCATCGACTACGACCCTTAAATTTAGGTTTAACTCCTGCGTCCGGTGATAGTTTCAGTTTAATGCTCTGAGATATCCATTCACACGATAGCAAAGCTCATTAATATTTTGTCCCGTCGCAATAATAGTACAGTTATTCGCGTAGGATATCACATCTACACCTTATGGAGGTATGGGAAGTTTAGAGAGTTAGAAATTAAACAAAATTAAACGCCGCCCTGCTTTAAGGTGGCTAGGCAGTTGAGGGAGGAGGAGTGCCCCTAGAGTCGTCGCGACTGGTAACAGGAGTGTAATCGGCCTGTAGGATTGTCCCTCTTTTGCGTTTTTCCCCGGCTTAAGTATAGGAATGAATATACCCTTTTCCAGGCAGCGGATATTATTAGGCTACTCAATGACAGGTTGAGAATAATTGTCAGGTACTCGACTCCCCGCTCGCCAAGGTGTTTTAGCATCAGCATGGATATGCCTTCAGGTCCAATCGCCTTGGATGGTTTGGCTGCATTGATGGCCTCTTAGACTTCAGAAAGGGTATAGGGTTGTGTGATGTCCAAGACTGGAAGGTTGTGAAATTTGCGAACAACACTTCGTTTCGCCTTGTCTCTCTCTCTGAGTGGTCAAAATGCACGCGAGCACGTTACACGGTCGGAAATGGTGGTGTCGGCAAACTAAATCGCGAACCCGTCATCCTTCTAGGTCGGGTTGGAGAGAGATCGAACTGTGGACCACAACATACCCACTCCTGAGCTCAGGTTGCTGTTTATCTACTTTATCCGCTTGTCCTCATTTATCAACCTGCTGATATTAAAATTTAAATCGACAATACATGGATCGTCAGGGTTGGCACTTCAGATATCATCGCGCTCATCCGCTTACCTCGCTAACCGGGGATAAAACGCGCTGCTGCTGCAATGATTGTATGGCGGAATTTGCTCTCAACTTGGTGAGAGCTGGGAGATCATTGAATATGCGATCGGTGAATTCTCTGAAGCCTTGCCAGTGCTCTTTTTTCTGGTTGATGTAGGTTCGGCGTTCAGAGACGATGAAGTTGTTGGATCGATTCAGACAAACTATTATGGGTAAGTGGTCTGATGCCAGTGAAATTACGGCTCTCCATGTTGCGTAGTTCATCAGACAAGGGCTCGCAATTATGTCTGGAGAGCTGGTGCAGTTACCCATAATCCGTGTGGGGGCATTCTCATTCAGGCTGCTGAAGGTGGATTCATCAATTTGTTCCGCCAGTGACGCGCCTCTCTGGTCTTCCCCTAAGCAAGAGTGGCAGAGCTGAAGGTGCGCGTTAAAGTCCCCAAGAACCAGACGCATATCAACGTCTAGAAGAGTCCTGATATCGGGACGGTAGCCTGATGGACAACTGGCTACTGGTGAAATACAGACATTATAGAGCTCTAGATCGGTTCCCCCGATCTGATTGCAATACTTTGAACTTCAATGTATTGATCTGTGGCGTTAAGGTCGAGGAAAAAAGCTCTATACTGCACAGTGGTTTGTATGATGAATGTGATGCCCCCACTGTTACTTCTTGTCCGATCTATTCGGAGAAAGTTGTATCCATTACAACTTCGCAGATTAGAATTGCTTGTTAGTTTTGTCTCCTGTACCGCAGAGACCACGACGTTTTTTTGCTGCATAAATCTGGTTATCTCGGGTAATTTATTTTATATTCAGTTAAACTGCAATATGGATATCACCCCGAGTCTCTGGAATGCAATCGTTCTTGTCAGCGGCGATGGTTGTTGTTGATGTTGTGTTTGCTGCGGTTGCTGCGATTGCGGTGGGGAGGGTGGTGTTGTGGCATGTATGACGATGAACATGTCTACGATGCCTTTGAATTTCGTCTCTGTTGTTGGCAGCATGGGGCGACTAAAATCTCTGGCCACTTCCGATGATGATTGAGCCCAGAGCACTTTCTGATCGATCCGGGATTAATTTCGATTCCGGCATGGACCAAAAGGATACGGAGCAGCAAAGCCGGAAGATGTTGCTCCGTTGGTAAAAATTGTATAGTTGTTGCTGGGGTTGACAGCCCTTGGCCAAATATTTCGGCCAAGGTGTTGTTGTTTGTGAGTTTTAGTCGCCAAATTTCACCAAAGATGGCGCCAGCTGATTATGTTGATTTATTTGCGATGTTGATTAATCATTTTCCTTTTGGTCCTTGCGCAATCTGGATTTTTGTAGTAGCATCTAGGATGAGTTTTTGTTGATTTGGCAAGTGCCCCGTCCGGGAATCGAACACGGCACCTTCGGATTGCCAGTCTATGTCGCTTCCACTGAGCTATTGAAGTGCTGAAACGAGTCTTATTCGCCTTTGTCATATTTTTCACACAAGAGCTCTTTAGTGACACTGTCATGATCATTGATCAAAACTTAGTTGGAATGGCAATATCATGACTTAAGATTAATTGACATTGCGTATTTTCCACAATGAGTTAAATAAGAACTCTCGTAACAAGAGGTGACATACCCAGGGCGACGGTCTGTCGAACTATTTAACATGCTCTGATAATGTAGATAGCTTTGAATGGAAAGTGCGAGATGTTATTGCAGCCTTCTCAGCTATCGAGGAGTTAGGAGTTATCATGTGCAGATTAAGTAGAACGACTAGTTGATTCCTACTGGCCTCTTAGACTTCAGAAAGGGTATAGGGTTGTGTGATGTCCAAGACTGGAAGGTTGTGAAATTTGCGAACAACACTTCGTTTCGCCTTGTCTCTCTCTCTGAGTGGTCAAAATGCACGCGAGCACGTTACACGGTCGGAAATGGTGGTGTCGGCAAACTAAATCGCGAACCCGTCATCCTTCTAGGTCGGGTTGGAGAGAGATCGAACTGTGGACCACAACATACCCACTCCTGAGCTCAGGTTGCTGTTTATCTACTTTATCCGCTTGTCCTCATTTATCAACCTGCTGATATTAAAATTTAAATCGACAATACATGGATCGTCAGGGTTGGCACTTCAGATATCATCGCGCTCATCCGCTTACCTCGCTAACCGGGGATAAAACGCGCTGCTGCTGCAATGATTGTATGGCGGAATTTGCTCTCAACTTGGTGAGAGCTGGGAGATCATTGAATATGCGATCGGTGAATTCTCTGAAGCCTTGCCAGTGCTCTTTTTTCTGGTTGATGTAGGTTCGGCGTTCAGAGACGATGAAGTTGTTGGATCGATTCAGACAAACTATTATGGGTAAGTGGTCTGATGCCAGTGAAATTACGGCTCTCCATGTTGCGTAGTTCATCAGACAAGGGCTCGCAATTATGTCTGGAGAGCTGGTGCAGTTACCCATAATCCGTGTGGGGGCATTCTCATTCAGGCTGCTGAAGGTGGATTCATCAATTTGTTCCGCCAGTGACGCGCCTCTCTGGTCTTCCCCTAAGCAAGAGTGGCAGAGCTGAAGGTGCGCGTTAAAGTCCCCAAGAACCAGACGCATATCAACGTCTAGAAGAGTCCTGATATCGGGACGGTAGCCTGATGGACAACTGGCTACTGGTGAAATACAGACATTATAGAGCTCTAGATCGGTTCCCCCGATCTGATTGCAATACTTTGAACTTCAATGTATTGATCTGTGGCGTTAAGGTCGAGGAAAAAAGCTCTATACTGCACAGTGGTTTGTATGATGAATGTGATGCCCCCACTGTTACTTCTTGTCCGATCTATTCGGAGAAAGTTGTATCCATTACAACTTCGCAGATTAGAATTGCTTGTTAGTTTTGTCTCCTGTACCGCAGAGACCACGACGTTTTTTTGCTGCATAAATCTGGTTATCTCGGGTAATTTATTTTATATTCAGTTAAACTGCAATATGGATATCACCCCGAGTCTCTGGAATGCAATCGTTCTTGTCAGCGGCGATGGTTGTTGTTGATGTTGTGTTTGCTGCGGTTGCTGCGATTGCGGTGGGGAGGGTGGTGTTGTGGCATGTATGACGATGAACATGTCTACGATGCCTTTGAATTTCGTCTCTGTTGTTGGCAGCATGGGGCGACTAAAATCTCTGGCCACTTCCGATGATGATTGAGCCCAGAGCACTTTCTGATCGATCCGGGATTAATTTCGATTCCGGCATGGACCAAAAGGATACGGAGCAGCAAAGCCGGAAGATGTTGCTCCGTTGGTAAAAATTGTATAGTTGTTGCTGGGGTTGACAGCCCTTGGCCAAATATTTCGGCCAAGGTGTTGTTGTTTGTGAGTTTTAGTCGCCAAATTTCACCAAAGATGGCGCCAGCTGATTATGTTGATTTATTTGCGATGTTGATTAATCATTTTCCTTTTGGTCCTTGCGCAATCTGGATTTTTGTAGTAGCATCTAGGATGAGTTTTTGTTGATTTGGCAAGTGCCCCGTCCGGGAATCGAACACGGCACCTTCGGATTGCCAGTCTATGTCGCTTCCACTGAGCTATTGAAGTGCTGAAACGAGTCTTATTCGCCTTTGTCATATTTTTCACACAAGAGCTCTTTAGTGACACTGTCATGATCATTGATCAAAACTTAGTTGGAATGGCAATATCATGACTTAAGATTAATTGACATTGCGTATTTTCCACAATGAGTTAAATAAGAACTCTCGTAACAAGAGGTGACATACCCAGGGCGACGGTCTGTCGAACTATTTAACATGCTCTGATAATGTAGATAGCTTTGAATGGAAAGTGCGAGATGTTATTGCAGCCTTCTCAGCTATCGAGGAGTTAGGAGTTATCATGTGCAGATTAAGTAGAACGACTAGTTGATTCCTACTGACGAGTCTATTCACTCACTATTCTAAACACTGCGGATTCGTTGACAACTTCAACTGAGTTTGGTAATCTGCGAATCTGATGTAACCGCATCAGTGTAACTAACCCAGACTGACAGTCTGTATAGAAACTTGGCAAAGATCTGAAAGAGCATTAATAGGCCTGTCATGAAAAGCGACATGTTTTCGTGTGATCTCTTCCACGCAATTGTGGAGCTGTTAACGAGGAAAGCTGCCAAAAATGCGACTGATGCAATCTTTAATCAAAATCACATAGTGTTAAACCTTATTGGACGCAATTTGTGATATATGTTACTGCAGCCTTTTCAGATGTTAATATGAAACGAAAAGAGCTAAATATTGACACCAGGGGATGGATCTATTAAGGCAGTATTTGAATGAAATTGGATCCGTAAACCGTGGAATTTGATGATGTACACATATTTTCTTAAAAAGACGATATGTTACTACAGCAGTCTCACGTATTGAAATGGTAGCTAATGGAGTTAGCACTGCTGATTAAGTGATGAACGGGGAAAATGTGAATTATATATATCGACCGACAATGAATCTTCTCGTTTGAAGCAATGCGAAAACGTTGACAACTTTGACTGTGTTTGGTAATCCGCAAAACTGATTAAGCCGCATCAACGCACCTATCCCTGACTATAACACAGTTTTTTTAGAACCTTGGCAAATATCTGATGGAGCATCCCTGGGACGATCAAGATAAGCGAAATATTTTCGTGTTATCGCTTTCAAGCAATTATGGAGAAAAGAAAGATGCCAAAAAGAAGACTTATGCGATCTTTAACCTTATTGGACCAAATTTGAGTTATGTTACTGCAGCCTTCTCAGATTTTTATCAGAAATAAAAAAACTGAATAAATCACACCAGCGCATGAATCAATTTTGACAGTATTTTAATGAAATTGACTCCGTAAAACATAGAATTTGGTCGTGCTTTAAATCATGAGATATACAACAACATTGCCAGGATCAAGCAGGATCAAAATATGTATAGTTGTCTGCTTTATGTTGTTTGGATGGGTAACAAATAATATAGAAAGAAGTCTTGGACAATTTACTCCTATTGAAGGATCATGTATCAAATTGCTACAGGTTCGCAGGTGATCGAAGGTTATGGTAATAATTTTTTGCGTCACAAAATCAACCATATATTAAATGCAAGCGAAAACATTAACGGCCCAGCGACGTTAGAAATGGAGTTGCTGTAGTGAACTATTGGAATATACAGTACCGGAATATAATTTCCAGCTTAGGTCATCAAATGATGGAAAATTTAAAATTTTATTTTAATAATGAAGTTTTAACGGTTTAGTGGTGCATTACAAAGCTGAAGTGCAACGGCACAAACATATAACTCCGCCAATGGTTAGTACAATGTTAAATCGGATGTAAGCGAAAAGAAAAATCGATTCGAATGAAATATGAAAAAAAACAAACAACTCATGGATTGCACAATATGAATGACAGTCGATAGTGCTAGTGGTCGTGGTGGAAACCTTGGCGAAATTGCAACGTAATGAGAGGAATGAATAATTATTTATTTTTAAAAAGACATTACACTAAATGAATATTAATATTAACAAAAAAAAAACAAAAGCGGATGATAAAAAAAGCGAAATTACGCGTAAAATTATATTAAAAACAGACATAGAGACACAACACACACACACATACACACACAGTAGAAAAGAAGGAGAGAGTAGCAGCGCCACAAAAGCGCTTCTGGTTTATTAATTAATACCTAAAAGAAACTATCCGCTGTCAATGCTTTTGGCCTTGTATCAATAGCCCCAACCACATTTCTAAAGTTAGGAAAAAAAATCAAAAAAACAAAATAATGTTAAATAATAAAAATTAAAAATTGCATACATATGTATGTAAGTGAAAAACACACACACATCAATTTAAATATGTTAGTTGTATACCAAAAGATACCATCATTATTATCACTAATATTGTCATTATAATCATATAAAATCATTTCAGTATTAATTATATTGTTATATTTAAAACTATTTCAAAATACTCTTATGTATATCTCTAGAATCGAACAACACCATTTACATGAAAGTCTTAGCATAATAGAGAAGAATTACACCATAAAGTAACGCTAACGAGCTTAATCGAAAGTTATCAAGCTGTGTATATTAATAAACAAAAGAAAAAAACAACATAAAACATTCCAAAAAATATCCTTATAGAAAGAACAATTGTAAGAGTAGTAAGAGTAATATTAAAAATAGCTAAGCGCCCATAAACAAGGACATGAGACAAATGGTCAGCAATAAATGTTTTTTGTTGGTTTGATGAGTGATGATTAACACTTACTTGGGCGCCATATCGTTGTAACGTGTATCGCGTACCGCACCGGCCGCCGAGGGTATTCCATGCGATGTTGAGCCTACAGGATCTTCATAATAGTCTCGACGTCGGCGGTCTTTAACTTTGCGTCGTTTGTTTTTAGGACCACTATACACGATGATGATGGTGGCGACGACGAAGACGACGACAACGATGACGACACATAGAAGGACAGACAAAAACACAACACAGAAAAAAAATGCGATGAAATTCGTTAAACAAAATAAATTAAATGTTAGGTGTATATGTATTTAGTGTTATAGTGTAAAGTTTAAAACATATTGCTGTCAAAAATAAGCATTAAATTTAATTTGACCAATTTTAACAAAATAAAGTGATGAATAAATTTAATCAATCTACTAATGCCAATCATATTGCAATTTTATAAAGTGTGCTTAAAAAGTACAATGGTGAGAATTTTGTTGTAGAGCTACGATGAGTATCCAAGAGATTGCGGTGAGAAAGTATAACAAATAGATTTTCTTTTTCTCATTGATGTGACTGAAATCCCAATAAAATTTCATTGGAAACCAAATATTTGACTAAAATGAAAGCTGAAATGTTTAATTCTTTACTTTCTTACATATTTTTACAGTTTCTAACTACAAATTACACAGTAAAACATTGATTTAGGACTCAATTCTGAGAACTGCACGTGAAAGTTGCCCACAAAAGAAAAAGTTCTGCATCAATCGTTTTGTCAAATTACATGCCACAATAATTTAATATAGATTTGAAGTAAGGGCTAGCATCTCGCGTTGTTGTGAATTAACACGCATTCTATTTAAGATTCACAAAAAACGGCACCTACTTGTTTATCGACGAATGCTAACGTCACTGTTTAAGAAACTTTTACTAGACATGCCGATTGACTCGACACTTATACTGCGATGTTGCTGTCGACAACATCGAGGAAGCCGGCAATGAAAGCAAAATGTAGATGACTGGAGCCGGGAAGCCAACCACGGATCTCCCGCATAGTAGTCGCGTGTTCTAACCACTATGCCACGGCCAGTCCCTACCACTAAGCTTTTCATTTAGGCTACATAATGAATGTTGTGTTTTTCAGGCCGCGGTACTGGCCATTCAGAAAACCGCGAAAGCTATTATAGGATGTGAAATCGATACTGCAGTAAAAGCGACCAATTTTACATGGTGTAAATCAAAGTTGGTAAGAAACTGAAAGGAGAAGATTAATGGACAAAATCCTCTGGATGTCAGCCTCTGTTAGGTCCCTGGACATTGCAAGATCTCTGGGAATGAATCAGCAAACTTATTGGCTAGAGGAGGCTGTACTATGCCTGATCATGACTCTGTGATAGATGTTTACCCGCCCATTTGATACCTTTTTGGCTTAGTAAAGGATTGGCTGTGGAAAACATCCTGCAGACGTTGAATCTCCAGAAACGACAGTATGACTGCTAGATCAATGTGGCCCGATATAGCTGTTGACTGTAACATCAGGCAACTATCAGGCAAAACGGATAGATCCATACCAGACTAATGCCGTGTTTGTGAGGATATGATACGATGAAACATTTTCTTTGTAGCTGTCCCGCACAAGTCCGTATAAGGCTAAAATACTAAGGAAAGGTTGTAAGGAGAACCTCGAGTCTCTCTCCGCTGTCGAAGTACATAATTTCATTGGTTTCATACGATTTCACTGCCTTCTACAGTTGTTCGGTACACGTTCATACCGGGTCCTTAAGGTATCGATGAAGCTTTTGCGTACATAACTTGACTTAAGTTTGACTACGTCATATTGTCTTGGCAGAGAAACTGTGTTTTTTGTCGTCGGATTGCAGATATTTTCAGTCCTATCTCCTCTACAAGCAAGTGGTGATCTGAAGCTCTATCTGCACCACGCCTGTTGCGTACGTTCAGTAATGATCTACGTCACTTTTTGCTTATCGCAATGTGGTTAATTTGAGTTTCTGTTCCGTGAACCGGGAAAACCCATGTTACTTTGTATACGCACCCGTGAGGGATGATAGTGCCGCAGATAGTGAGGCCGTTATCGGCACAGGTTCCGGTGAGAAAAGTTATTCAATCTCGTTCATTTGTCCCAGTCCGTACATCAGATGAGGAAAGCAAATTCCCCTCGCAATCGATATACAGAATTTCAGCACCCTACAGTTATAGGTAGGCAATGTACCTAGATCATATCAGATATCAGACAATACATGGCAACTTATTGAAGACAGAAGTCGCTTGAAAAACGCCATAAACGCTGCACGAACTAGAGCCTCAAAATAGTGTCTACACGCTCAATGTACCACCTTAGACCGCCTGATTAAAACATGTGCGCTGCGAGACAAACGCGTTTGGACGGAATACATGGCCTCTGAAGCCCAGGCTGCTGCCGACACACACAGGAGTAGAGATCTGCACAGGATTGCAAAACAAACTTCATGGAATGCCCGTACAACCATATACCCTCTAAAAGAACCGAATGGGAGAACTACCTCGTCCGAGGAGCAGCAATTGGCAAAATGGTTAGTCTACTGTCAATTAAGCAACCTACAACTGTCTGGCAATGCCACTGGTCTTCTCATGAAACAAGAGCTGACTTAAGTACAGTCTCCCAGATGAAACCGAGATAGCCGATGCTATTCGTTCACTGAAACTCTGCAAGACACCAGGTGTAGATAGCTCAGTGGAAGCGACGTAGACTAGCAATCCGGGAATGGTGGAATTTGGCGTAAAAACTCACAACAACAGCACCTAACAATCCTTGACACAAACCTTGTTATCTACAAAAGGAACGAACAGAGTTGCCAACAATGATCGTACGATAATCGGATTATATGCCCGATCGAGTGCCGATAAATAGAAAATCGGTATAAAGAATTATCACCCCAGCTATTACAACAACAACAACATCAACACCGAATTTCTTAAAGCCGATCCAACTCTCAGCGCATCAACGTATAAAAAAGGCTCCTTCGGACCACTGAAAAAAGTATGGAAATCTCCGCAAATCCACCTTAAAACTAAACTCCGCTTTTTTTCTTCGAATGTAAAATCTATACTCCTCCTCCTTTGAAAGATATGGAAATTTTTTGTCCAAATGTATTTTCCAATTGAGACCTCTGGCAAAGAACTGGTGAACTACCAATCCGCAACGAACGGTACCTCCCATACAAATGTACCTTTACGTCCACTTTAGAAATGGAGTAATAATATCAATAATTCCAATGCGATCGTACCCAAATTTTTCATTTAGTAAAGCTATAGCAGGATACAGTTATGGAGTAAAAAACTAGAAGTCTAGTCACGCACCATCTGGTACCTCACATACCCATCTGGTACCGACCACTTTAAAAATCGATTAATCACCCTTATCGTGAACTTTATTTCCCTCGTAATTTTTTCCCTTTTCCCTAAATTGCAATCGTGAAAAATTTTTCCCATGAAATGTTTTCCCTTTTTCTAATCATTCACTGTGAAATGATAACCAAAAAAACGTTGTCAGTTAAACAAAATTTCCCTAATCGTGAATAGCTTTTTCACTCGAATTTTATTCGCTTTCCCCTTGAATTTGTTCACTTCAGTTTTGCTGGCGAAATACATATATCATCATGTAAGTATTTATTTGTTTTAATGAGAATATTAAAATTTAACCAAATTATTCTAGGATAAGTTATGCACTTACTGCATAGATGCTGTTCAAAAACATCTAGCACCTGTGACAGCACTTTGCAGAAGGTGGACTGAGCTAGTCCAACTTCGTAGTCTCTAGCTACTCCCTTTTGATATCCGCCCTCTGCAAAGAACCGCAAGCAGGAGCAAAGTTTTATAATCGTCGGAATTCCAAACGACTTTTTCGTAGGCTGCAGGGATTGAGTAAGCACTTCCAGCACACTTATGAACGCTGCCTTATTTAGCCTGTAATGTGGAATATATCTAACACAAACTTTATTTTACAAGCGCAATATGTATATGTATGGATTTATTTAACTTAAGATGTGTCGGGTAACTCCAAGGGATTAGACGCATCTCGCAAACGTCTGCGACTAATTCTAAGCTAATTGCTTTCTTCATCCTGCATCAAAATAAGGGCGCCGATTCTAAACATATTTTTTTTGGTCCGTACACAATTCAAATTTCAATTGAAAAATAAAGATCTTCTTCTAAACTACATTCACTACGCACTGATAGCTGGCTTTAATTTGAACAGCTGTTTAAAGAAGGGAACAAAAACTTCACGGGAATATCACGATAGCAAATTCCACTTCGAGGAAAATGAAAATTTCATGGGAACAGAAATTCCCCAACTTATTCACGATAAGGGTGAATATGTTTATATAGACCTAACGTGATCGTGCCCAAATTCCGTATTTATTAAGGCTCAAGCACGATAAAGTTTTTGAGAAAAAATCTGGAAGTCTAGGCACGCCCCTTCTGGTACCTCCCATACATATGTACCACTCCGCCCACTTTAGAAATCAAGTAATAATATCAAAAATATAGAAAGTTTTATGTTTTACTGAGGGTGAGGGCATATGTATGGTTTTTATTAAATCAGCTCCTGCCGCTCCAATGTTGCCTCCTAGAGAAGAAAAATCTATGGCCGACTTTAACTAGTATTTCCCTCCTAATATTTTTAAATTCCATTATTTGTTTAAAAATCGCTAAATAAGTCAAATTTTTAGTTTTTATAGAAGTTAACAAATAATTTTCGTTTTTTATATTTATTATAAAAATTAAAAATAAAAGTTTTTTTTAAAGATTTTTGACATTGACATTTTATTCTGCGTTTTCAAAATTATCTGCAATAAATCTACAGCGATTTTTATATCCTATCCCATAAAATTGAAGGAAGAATAATTGTAGTGACAATAAATTTTGTGACAGTTTATATAGAGAAATACAAAAGTCTTTAAACAAAGACACTCACATCCTCCTGTAGCCTTTTTAAACAAATTTCCCACCATTGCACTGTGTTGTTGCTTTGCTATTATATTGTTAGATGGTTAAGTGATTTGTATAGAAATATAACTTACTTTGACAATGGAATGTGATCACGTTCACTGTATGCATCATACAAATACTCCCTGAAAAGTTCCATGATGGTTATAGTTTTTTTTTAAAGAATATGACCAAAAACAAACAATTAAAAATGTAATAGGATAATTAAAAAAACAAAACATAATAAACGTATTTATAAATGCATTTAACAAATCAATAAGAAACAAGCTACAAACAAAATATAATAATGACGACAACATAAAAACAAGCTGAGAACTTTCAATCATTCACTCTAGCTATCGGTCTATATGTAACTACACCAGAAAAGGAGTTAAACCTCTTCCTTCTTTTTTTTTTTTTGTTATAAGAACACTTGTCAATGATGAGTCGTCTAGCAAATTGTGTTGGATGCACTTACGATTCGACTAAGGGTCCGGGATAAGGATCCGATTTTTGATATAAACTGGACAATTTAACGGCAACAATAAGTGTGGGCAGGAACAGGAGAATGCACCAAAATACACCAGCCCAGAAACCATTCTAACGAAGGGACAGAGAATAGAATAAATGTAAAAGTCAAAAATTACAAATTTCATTTGGGCTTTGTAAAACATACCAATGGATCAACAACACTGTTGCAGGCGGCCACAATACCAGCATCATACACCTTGGCCATGGGAGCACATATACCGATTTTCTTCTCTACCGAGTTTACCACCATTATCAGATATCGTGCTATTTCACCGCCAAAATACTTTGTAAACGTTAATGCTGTGGTCTTGACAAAATTACGTCCATCTTTGCGTATGAACGTTTGAGCTTGTTCAATTTCATTGACCAGCGTTGGTATCGACTGTTGGAATGGTTTGCCTTTATAACGCAGCGTTGTGTCCAGTTCTTGAGCCAATTTTATGAGTTCGGCTGATTGATTTTTCATGGGTATAACTAGATTTTGTTCATAGGTCTCCAAGTGCAGAGCTTGATTGCGCAAAGACACCTGAACGTCTTTCATGTCTGGACTTGTGACCTTTTTGGCAGTTTCGAGTAATTGGTGGGCTATGTCGGTAAGGGAGTGTTTCGTTATGTCATCATTTAAATTATCGACGAATTGGCCCGAGTCATAGTCTTTGAGAGCCGACTTGCCCAATTCCAAAATTCGCGTTTTATCGGCTGCGGTTAAAATCTCAACATTACTATCATTAAAATCAATACCATTGACTAGATCGTCGAGTGTCTTGTTAATTTTATACTCAGCGGGGTAATCTTTAATGGCATTTATATCGACAAGATTCTTAAGGTGTAACACCTCGTAAATGGTTTGATTCTGTTGACAGGCGGCAATAACTTGGGAAATTTTGAAAGGAGGCAAAGAGCCGGAAGCAGCTTGACCCTTGATCTTGGAAGGATATAAAACTTCATTCAAATCGATTAAATTGTCGAATTCAGCAAAGACGGCATCATTTTGGGGGTCCCTAAAATAGAGAGAGGAAGAGAGAAAAAGGCATATACAATTAAATTGTATAAAGACTTGCGGATGATAGACTTCCTACCTTAAGGGTACACAAACTCCACGGTATGCTACTAAACCAAACATGAAATGTACTAAAGCTATAATTGTTATAGCCGATATTGTTAGGAATATAATGGCCACAGCACTGGAAATGAGATAACATTTTAGACATTAGACATTTTTTATTATATATATACATAGATTTACGTTTAACTTACAACATAAGAAATCTGGAACCCGAACCTTTGTTGCAACAATCGTCGCCATAGCCATCGGGACGTTTACCACAAATACCACACAATAAAGCAGCGACTAAACATACAAGTACCTAAAACCAAATAGGTAATAGAAAAAAAAACAATTTTAAATACAAAACAGAGCTCTTTGCTAATTTACTGGTATTAACGGGGATCAGGAATCGCGCCTCACTCTCAAGTCGCAATAAATAATACATAATAATAACATCCCCTCTCTTACTTACCAATAACAAAATTGAGCAAACTGCTATACCCATATAAAATCTATATGGTCCATATTCAGCTAAATAATTATCAGCTATATTTGTATATGTATTTGTGTTCGTTTCAATCGATTTTGAAACCTTATGAAGATTCGTTTTTATGTCGTTTGAGACTTTAGATAAGCCCTCACCTACAAAAAAGATATAGAACAACAAATTGTGGTATTAATTTTTTTTATTAAAACTTTAAAAAGCTACAAAGCTTTATACACACACCTGCTTTGGTTATAGCGTCAATGATTTGGGGAGTATAATTGGCGATTGTATTGTTTAAATGTGTACGCATTTCCTTCAAAGCATTATTGCCTCTTTCTCCTGCCGAAGCTATGTTGTCATTGATTAATTGATCGATATTATCGATAATGATACTAACATCGGGTAGCTGTGGGTGGAGAAACGTAATATTTATTAAATTTTTATTGCAATTATTTATAAACAAATGACTGTAAAAACACTTTGGTTTTGTTATTGTGTTTCTTTGTTTTTTCTTTGTTATCTTACAATTTAACCTTAACCTACCTTGGGGAAATATCGATCCACCATCTTTATTATGCAATTAGCAGCAATAAAAACAAATGTATATGATATTTAACAGTAATTAATTGTGTTTTTTTTTTTGTTTTTTTGTTTAAAAAGAATTTAGTTAGTAACAATAATGTTTGGTTAACCAGTTGCAGGTTTGATAGCATTAAAGGAATAAAAATTATTACAATCGTATATACAGAATACAAGGGAACTAGGTATTTGTTGATTAAGATCAGAATGTTGTTTTAGAGGTAATTTAGGACGCTGAATCCGAATCTGCAATTGGTTTTTTTCTATCAGCTCAACTTTTCGCGATATACTGTTATGTCTAAAACGAAGATTCTTCCACTACATTTTCTACATTTCGTTGAGATCGGTCTATAACTTTTGATATTATTCACAACTTACCGAGCAAACTGAATTCTATAAAAATCGCGACTCCCCACTTTAGAAATGGAGTAATACTATCAATACCCCCAAAGCGATCGTGTCCAAATTATGTAATTTGCATGGCGACCGAACAAATTTCGTTTACATTGGATATACAGACGACACGATTTGTGCTGAACCTGTCCAGAGTCCACCTGAAGATCATCATAGCTTGAATGACCGGTGACTGGCTGGTTGGTTAACACGCTAAAAGGTTGAAACTTCCCTACAACGATTTTTAAAGAAGCTGCTGTAATGATCGGCTACCTGTCTATCAGTAGGTGATTGTTCTAGGTAGGTGAACTTCTATGCTTTCATCAGAGCAACGAAATAGGTTGATAGCGACATTGACCGAACAGAATAGGAATATTTTGTGCTAAAATTTGGAAATAGTATCACAACGGGACACATACTACGGCCTAAAATAACCTTCTTCGACGGGAAAAATTTCCACCTTTTCGCTAGCGCATTCACGCTTTGAAGAAGGCGAATGCATAGTTGGCGAGGCACTATCCTCTGCTCGAATTCCTTGTACTAACGATGCAGAGGCTTCTACGCGAAAAAGTCGACTAAGGCTTTGTTGAGTTGCTCTAAAAATATGTACCTTTTATGCCGTTTATTTTCTTGCAATTGAGGATTAATTTCGGTCCACATTATAAAAGCGTTGAGAGCAGAAATATCCAGTACGTTAGAGTACAGTGCAACTGGCAACCGATTGGTCTTTCTTTTGCAGGAATATATTCGAACCATTTGGTCCAGTGTGTCGATTCCGCCTTTTGTCGAGTTGTAGTATTCAATTATTTCCGAAAATATTTTTTTCTGTATTTTTTTCGGCACATACATAACTAGTTTCTTTTTCATAAAAAAATTGATCTAGTAATTAGAAAGCTTACGCAATTGTTGGGCTGTAGCATGAACCGTCAAAAAACATTTATTTCTTCTTACTGTACCAACAATAGCAATTTTTAGGTTTGGCTGTTCGAATGCAAGAGTATGGCTCGTAGAAAAAATTATTGGTAATCACATTTCTTCCACAATATGAAAACACTAAGTTTAGAACAACCCGTTCGCCTTGGTTCCAGTCAGCAATATCTCCCACTTTGCCAAAGTAAATTTGGAACTGTGAATAAAACGCTGTGTTAGAATTCGCTTCTATCCACGCATTCATGCCATATTTTCCAAATTTATTTGGCATGTATACATTGAAAGGGCATCTACCTCGGAAAGGAATGTGCTTTTCTTCAAATGTTATGTTCGAATTTGGAACGTAGATTAGTTGCAAGTTTTGAGTCCATTGCTCAAAAAAGTTGCAAATAGGAGCCTTGTTCGTTACCTATCGTCAAATGTTAGTACACGAAAAATATTGGTAAATCGCTCCATAGACATCAGTCTTGGAAAATGTATAAGGGATCATAATATGAACCCAACATGATATGTGTGTACACTTGCAATAAAAAATAGTCTATGCCTAAAATGTTGTTCAAATAAATTGAATTCTATGTATTTCAAAAAATTATACACTAAGCAGTAATAACTTTCAAAAATGTCCAGTTAGAAATAAGATAACGTTAAATACGATTGGGGTCATCAAATGACCCCAACATTATAGCAGGATTAAACAACCATTACGCAGCCAATAATTTTGTGCGTTTTAATAATTTGATTTATTGTTAAAGGTAACAATTATGATGTTTTCATTGTTCGGTTCAAGATCTTTTCAACATCCATTTCACATAAACTCTTGTAAAACAAATTCTATTAGCAATAATAGAAAAGATCTTGAACCGAACAATGAAAACATCATTATTTACACATACAGATCAACAAAACAAAACAAGAGGTAACAATTATATCTTAAAAAAAAACACCCTTGTGTTAGCAAAAAATCTCTTTGAATTATAGGAAGTGTTTGTAACTTTCGTATGATTAGAAGAAGATTGAAATGCATATTAAATTTAAAATCGGCGACATCAAATTAAAAAAAATTGGTTCAAATTTACAGTCAACACAAAAAAAATGCAATTTTGTTCCCTTGTGTTATCAAAAAATCTATTTGATTTATATAAATTGTTTATAACTTTCGTATCATTATCTGTATTGCGAATGTTTGATTGTAGATAACTTTTGATTACAACATTCAACAAATCTCAAAATGAATCACCTCATTTTTATGAGGGTGTATTACATTGATTTGTTTTAATTTTAACAGTGAAACTATATGCTAAAGAAAATAATTCAAAATTCTGCTATGACAAAGTTTACTCAATAAAAATAATTTGTTTATCTTTATAACCAATAAAATTTGATAAATAATACTAAAATAAATGGGGTTTTATTTTAAATGCCTTATTAAGGGGGGATATCTATTTTGACTACATATTGCTGATACGGCATATAATGTTTCCACAGCGGCTAAAATAATTATATTTAAAGCTTTTTAATATTTTGGACAATATTTTTATTAACCCGTAAAAAATAAACTACGTGTATTGATTGTAAATAAAACTAAGCTGTAAATTTTATTTTTATCGTACTAGTATTAGTAAGTGCAAAATTGCAAATAATTGAATTATGTTTCCGATTCTCTGGTGTTCTTCTTTTTTTCTTCAAATTTCTGACCTACCCTAATATGTTGCAAATCAAGCCATTTTGTAACACTTATTACATAATTAAAACACCAGCTAACACTAAAAATGTATGTTCTATGGTCCCCTTAGTACGAAAATGATCGAAACTATAAATGCAATAATACTGTGGAAGTAAAAAAAATTAAAATTTGAAAAGGCTAAGACGGTGGCTCATCGCTGCAACCAGGCCAATCGGATGATTTAATGCTACCACCAATAAATCATACTAGTAGACCCGGCAATGCTTCTCTATTGCATACTTGACGAATACTGATACTATGTTTGACTTCCCAGTAGGGAAAAAATATCAGTCCGGAACTAGTAAAGTATTAGTTCTCCAGAGGACAGTGAACTAGTTCACATTCCATACAAACAACTGTCTCATTTAACACGTAGTTGTCCTAGGCTTGGGGGGAATTGTCCCTTTTGTACTAGAAAAGAACTAGTTCAGAAATTCTAGTCCTGCGGTAGTTGATTGTCTCCTTTGAACTAGTTTAGAACTACTTCAAGAAATAACTAGTATTATTCTAGAAAATTTGAGCTAGTACAGTACTAGTATGTTAAATGCGAAAAAAAAATACGACGTCCAAAATACATTTAAAAGTGGGTGAAAATAAAATATAATTAAATACATACAATAATAGAAATATATATTTTTCATCCAGTCATTTAGAATTATTTGTCACTCGAAATATAACTTATAAATTTATTTAAAAGTTCTCTTTTTCATATTCATAACTGGTTCAAAATTCGATAGTTAAGAACTAGTTCATTTTGGGATTAGTTCACTATTCCATACTCTTAAACTAGTACGATTTTGAATTAGTTTGGCGATTCCCTACTGGGTTGCTTACTAAAAGGGCTAAGTTTTAGCGTCGATCTTGTATTCTCTGAAATCAATTAATTACTCCAAGTTAATCCTTAACCAGAACAAACTAACAGCGTCTCAATAACCGAAATTAAAATATAGCCTGCAACTTCATATCTATAGCGCCAGGTACTATCTGGTACGATTAAAGAACTTTTTGGTACATTAAAAGTACTTATTAGTGCATTTAAAATACTTTTTGGTACAATAATGACTCGATGGTACAATGAATTGTTCTTTTTGCGTAAAATAAAAGTGCTTTTTAAAACAAAAATGTGTACTTTTTGGTACCAATTAAGTAATTATTGATACCGATTGAGTATTTTTTGATACCATAAATGTACTTTTTGGTACCAATTAAGTACTTTTTGATACC
Source organism: Muscina levida (assembly GCA_964034835.1). NCBI lineage: Eukaryota > Metazoa > Arthropoda > Insecta > Diptera > Muscidae > Muscina > Muscina levida. Next base: position 44,064,711 of record OZ035883.1, on the reverse strand, counting down.
ATAAATGTACAATAAATTAACATTTTAGTATAATAAATGTACCTATTGATACAATAAATTTTACTTTTATTTTCAATAAATGTACTTTTTGGACAATTAATTGTACTTTTTAGTACAATAAATATACTTTTCGGTATTGATTTATCAAATATTATCGCTCTATAGCTAAAATACTGTTTCGCCCACTGATTGAGTATAACAGTTTCGTCTGCAAATTTGAAACTGGAGTGCCGAGAACTATCTTTGTACCAAATTTTGTGTTTCTTGGACTAAAATACAGTTTTACCCAACCCCCTCCGCCTACTGATCCAAAAGTAAAATGTCGTCTGCATATTCATATTCGTGTTGCCGTTGTACTATCTGAGTGTCAACTTGTATCTCTCTAAGGCTGAAATACAGTTTTTGCACGTCCAGTCCGTCTACTGACACAAAATTTAAATTTTGTCCACTTGTTACTATTCGCGTCATCGAGTACTATCTGTGTACCAAATTTTATTTCTCTAGCGCTTCAATGCTGTTTTGCCACACCCCCATCGCCAACTGATCCAAAGTAAAAAAATCCCGGTCTAACAGGGAGCACTTTTAATAACCCTCAATAAAAACGAAAAATTTCGTTTTGGTTGTTTAAAGTGCATTTTGCATAGGAGCCCCATTAGTGGCTGTGGATAGGAGGATAGAGGATAGAGCGTAGATATGATTTGAGAATCTGTTAGGGCGATTCCGGGGCAGTTGTGGTCCTTGTTGTGGAATTTCTCGGTAAAAACCAGGGGCTCGATTTTGATTTTTGACCCATGTTTTTTTGGGCAAATTCTCTTAGAATTCATCGTAGATTAAGATTTTGTAACCGCTTGCTCAATAAAAGAAAGTTAATCCACTCTTATGTACATACATATATCTAATTTTTTGTTCTAAATTTATTTCAAAGAAATCACACTGGTCGTTTCGAGTTATGATAAATTATGTATGAAAACATTAAAAAATAATTAAACATTTTACTTAAAAATAACTTCAATAAAATTATCCCTAGTTTGAAAGCTTTGACCAATAGTGGTTATTATTTGCAAAAGTTTTTTTTTTAATCTACTGGTCTTTGTTTAAGTTTGTAGCTTAAATTGTATACCTCCAAATAATAAATTTTTTTAACATCTACTACGCCTGCAAACTCACCTGATCATAATGAATACCATTGGCATCCAATTTGCCAATTTCGTATCTATTCAATACATCCTTGCAAGCTTGATCTGAGCATTTATTAAGCATTACCAAAAGGTCACGTTTAACACCACGTAAGCCTTTAAAACAAAAACACAATAAAATTCAATTAATACGATGACTCAAAACCGTTCGTTCACTCAATACATACCATCACTTAGCTGCGAGGCATAAACACGCAAATCATTTGTTATTGTCTTCATTTTATGAAGCTTTTCTCTCAAATTCGGTAATTTTGTCAAGAAATCCATTAGATGACTAACCGAGACAGCCTTGGATTTCTGTTCCAATTGTGTTATAATATAATCAGATGTTTCTAAGCAGAGAAAAAGAAGGATATAAACAATTTAATAAAATACCTATATGTTACGTTTAATTTCTTTGCAACTTACCATGTAATATAAGTTGTAATTGATCCGATAGTTGTTTATAATTATTAACCAATACATATTCCAATTGTTCTGATGTAACGGCCATAAACTTTTGTGTATCATTGCTACCAGCACGTACAGCAGCAGTGCTATCATCAATGCCATATTGCATGTAACTGTTGGTGGCAAATGCTACAATGACCCCAAATCTAAGAGTACAAGCAGAACACGAGGTACAGAAACAGAGAATGTTAGCAAAAATTGATTGCCGTTGCACCATCATCGTCATCGTCACAAAGCGTATACTTACAATATGCCAGTAGCCAAGATAATCAGCATGAAACCAAGAAAAACTCTTCGACAGGTATCATGTTTTTTATCAAACGGTTCTGAGCGACCACCACAGGCGCCAGCACAACGACAGCAACAGAAACATAAACTGAAAATGTGAAGAAACAAAACGATTAGAATTGAAATTGTATTTATAAGATATGTATAACTGTTGTTGTTGAAGCTTAAAAGTATAAATTTATTATAAGCCAAATTGATTAAATTTTATAAAGTTTTTTCTCATACTAAATTATAAAGATCATGGGAAAAATTAACAAATAAAATTGATTGAATGTCATATGTATTTTTTTTTTCTAATATCTTTATTAAACAATGTATCTAAATATGTGTAGAATACAGTAGCATCTCGTTAATACGTTTCTATAACCGAATTATCCTTAATGTACTACATACTCCCTAGCAGAGAAAGGTACTATTTCGGAACTAGTCCCATACTAGTTTTCCATAGATAGTGAACTAGTTCACCCTTAATACAAACAACTATCTCTTTTAACGCATAGGTGTTTTAGGATTGGAGGCAATTGTCACTTTTACACTAGTACAGAATCAGTTCACAAGTTTTAATCGGCCGGGTGGTTGATTGTTTCTTTTGAATGTAGTTTTTTTTAAACTAATTTGACGAGTCCTTACTGGGTCTATTATCTGAATGGCTTGTATTCTTTGATTGAACTTTACAACAAAAAGTGTTACGTCTCGGTAAAAGATTTGAACCTTTTCTCTAGAAAGTCCCAATAAAAGTTATTTTTGGTACAATATAAGTACTTTTCATAATAATAAAAGATCCAATAAAATTACTTGTTGGTATATTAAAATTGCTTTTTAAAATAATAATTAAATAATAATACAAACAATTAAAGTACTGTTTAGTACAATTAAAGTGCGTTGGAATACAAGAATAGTACTTTTTGGTACAATAAAAGTACTTTTTGTACTTATAATACAAAAAGTACCATTTGTTAAAGTAAAAGTACTTTTTAAAATTACTTTTTGATATAATAAAGGTTTTTGTTGGTACGATTAAAGTACATTTTGCTACACTTACTGTTATCGTATAATAACATATTTAAGCTATATACTTTTTGGTACAATAAATGTACTTTTTGATCCAATAAAAGTACTTTCTGGTACAATAATAGTACTCTTTGGCACAGTAAAAATACTGTTTGGTACAATAAAATAACTTTTTTGTATAATATATGTACTTTTTGGTACAATAAATGTACATTTTGATTTAATAAAAGTACTTTCTGGTACAATAAATGTACTTTTTTGAACATGAAACTATTTTTTGGGAAAATTAAAGTAATCTTTAAAACAATAAAAGTATTTTTTTTTTGGTACAGTAAAAGTACTTTTCGGCACATCAAAAGTAGCAGTAGAGTAAAAGCTAATTTTTGTGACAAAATAGAAGTACTTTCTGGTACAATAAAAGAACATTGTGATGCAATAAATGTACTTTCTGGTGCAATCAGATAACTTTTTGGTACATCAAAAGTACTATTTGCTACATCAAAAGTACTATTTGGTACAACCAAAAAACTGTTGGCTACAGCAAAAGTACTTTATGATGCAATAAAAGTAATTTCTGGCATAATAAAAGTACTTTTTCATACAATAAATTCACTTTTTGGTACATCAAAAGTACTTTTTTGTACATCAGATGTACTATTTGGTACATCAAAAATACTATTTGGTACATTAAAGGTAATATTTGGTACTTCAAAGGTACTATTTGATACATCAAGAGTACTTTTTAATACAATGAAATTACCTTTTGGTACAATAAAAGTACTTTTTGGTAAAATAAAAATACTTTTAGTATGATAAAAGCAGTACAAAAAATGTACTTTCTGGTACATACAAATTTCTATCTGGTACATAAAAAGAACATTTTGGTACAATAAAAGAACTTTGAGATGCAATAAATGTACTTTCAGGTGCAGTAAAATTACTTTTTCGTACATCAAACTACTATTTGCTACATCAAAAGTACTATTTGGTACAGCCAAAGAACTATTGGGTACATCAAAAGTACTTTATGATGCAACAAAAGTAATTTCTGGCATAATAAAAGTACTTTTAACACAATAAATGCTCTTTTTGATACATCAAAAGTACTATTTGGTACATTAAAAGTACTAATAGCAACATCAAAATTAATATTTGATACATCAATAGTATTTTTTGATACAATAAAAGTACTTTTTGGTAAAAATAAAAGTACTTTTAGTATGATAAAAGCACTTTGTGGTACATACAAAATATTTTCTGGTGCATAAAAATTACTTCCTGGTACATAAAAAGTACATTTTTGTACAATAAAATAACTTTGAGATGCAATAAATGTACTTTCTGGTGCTATCAAATTACTTTTTGGTACATCAAAGTACTATTTGCTACATCAACAGTACTATTTGGTGCAACCAAAGAACTATTGGATACATCAAAATTACTTTATGATGCAATAAAAGTAATTTCACAATAAATGTACTTTTTGTTACATCAAAAGTACTATTTGGTATATTAATAGTACTATTTGTAACAATAATTGATAGATCAATAGTACTTTTTGATACAATAAAAGTATTTTTTGGTAAAATAAAAGTATTTTTTGGTAAAATAAAAGTACTTTTGGTATGATAAAAGCACTTTGTAGTTAGTACAACAAATGTACTTTGTAGTACATAAAAAGTACTATTTGGGACATCAAAAGTGCTTTTTGGTAAAGTAAATGTCCTTTTTTTCTACAATAAAAGTACATTTTAATACAATAAATGTATTGTTTGGAACATTGAAAGTACTTTTTGGTACATTAAAATCACTTATTGGTACATTTAAGAACTTTATGACATATTATAAGTACTTTTTGGTACATTTTGATGAAGTAGAATAACTTGTTCGTATAAAAGAAGTACTACTAATCGTACTTTTTGGACAAAAAAAAGTACTTTGTAGTGCAATGGAAATACTTTTTTGTACATTAAATACTATTTAGCACAATTAAAGTACTTTTTTACATAAAAGTTTTTTATGTTACAATAAAATACTTTTTGTTACCATAAAAGTATTTTTTTTACAGTGATAACTCCAATTGGTACATGCAAGAACTTTGTGACATATTGTGACATATTAAAGTACATTTTGATAAAATAGAATAACTTGTTGGTACAAAAAAAAAGTACCATTAAAAGTACTTTTTGGACGAATGAAAGTACTCTGTAGTGCAATGAAATTTCATTTTGGACGATTAAAAATACTCCGTAGTGCAATAAAAATACATTTTTGTACAATAAAACCGATTTGTTTGTACATAAATATAACTTTTTTAAAATAAATAATTTTTCATATGATAAAAATACTTTTTAGTACAATTAAATAATATTGTGTACATTTTAAGTACTTTTAATTACAATAAATGTTTTTTTAGCTACAATAAAAGTACATTTTGGTGCCATAAAAATAGTTTTTGTTACATTTAAAGTACATTTTGATAAAAATAGAACAACTTGTTGGTACAAAAAACTACCACCTAAAGTACTTTTTGGACGATTAAAAGTACTTTGTAGTGCAATGAAATTTCTTTATGGACGATTAAAAATACTTTGAGTGCAATTAAAAAACTTTTTAATACAATAAAACGTACTATTTAATATAATTAAAGTAATTTTTCATATGATAAAAATACTTTTTATTACAATGAGTACAATTTAGTACATTTTAAGTACTTTTAATTACAATAAATGTTTTTTTAGCTATAATAAAAGTACTTTTTGGTAGCATAAAAGTAGTTTTTGTTACATTGAAAGTACATTTTAATAAAATCGAATAACTTGTTGGTACAAAAAACTACCACCGAAAGTACTTTTTGGACGATTAAAAGTACTCTGGAGTGCAACAAGTAAACTTTTTTGTACAATAAAACGTACATTTTACATGTTAATCAAAAAGTACTTTTTAGTTGAATAAAGTATTTTGTATTTAAATAAAAATATTTTGCGGTACAATAAGGCTACTTTTTAGAACTTTGAAAACAATATTTGACAGTACAACATGAAATTCACGTAATATAAATAATCCTAGTGCGTGACACTGAATTGACCATTAATATCAACAATAAAAAATCTTTTCTGATCGTTTAGCCAAAGTATCGTATGATACACTAACACAAATTGATAAATAATCATTACGATCGACAAACTCTCTTGATAAATGATTTTAATTTGAACTAGTAGATTTTTAGATAACTTTATAATATGTTTGAAATTCTTATCATCTTCTACTAATATGCAAAATACATATGCAAAGGAGATTTTTTTTTCATCCGCTTGAAGCTAAAAGTATACAATAATCCTAATTTCGAATGTAATCTGCTCTCAATTAAATTCGGAATATTTATATCTTACTGTATAGTATATAAATTACTACTTTCAACTTGTTTATATTTTTGAAGTTCTATAGCTACATGTTAAATTTTATTATTGTTTGCATGGAAAGTGTATCAGTGTGTATATTTGTTTTAATATTTTTTTTGTTATCAGGTAATCCGATTCTTTAACTTTGCTGAAGTGTTGCTAACTGATAATGCTATATGTATTTAATGAATACTCGTATATGACCGTAAGCTAAGCACTTACCCTATAATGGGCATCGAAGCCACCAATATGCCAACAAAAAGAACAATCAATAAGATTGGCCAATAGTGTAAAATTAGATCACCCCATTCGTTACGTTCAGCTTTAGGGCCCTTTTGGAATTTAAAATCTTTGAATTCAAAATAACCTGCAAAGAAAACAAAAACAATAAATTTCACTTTAATATATTATAAAAAAAAAAAGTTAACAATCAAAACATACGTGATATTGATAAATTATGATCAGTGGAAAGGAATTATTAATAAATCTATATATGTATAATATGACTTAAGGTTTCTCCGAATCACATACATATGTACGTTCGCAAACACACATTTTCAATAAAGAAAAACGAAAAACAACATCATTTCCAATGAATCTTGTAGTTTTTAATGGCGCACAATTAAAATCTCATCGTCTTCATCGTTTTGATCATAATTTCATCATTATCTTTATCAGAATACAATGCATGAGACTTACCATCCGGTATAGGATCTTCACCCCCTATTAGAACCCACATTACTTTGTGGGTTATCTCGTACAGTGGTTTCATGCCACGAGCATTATAATCTGTCTTACTGAGATATGTCACATTCTTTGACCATTCTGTGTATTTGGTCTGTTTCAAATTCAATTCGGTGCTCGTTTCAAAAGCAAAACTTGAACCGACAAGTGTGCAGAGTAAAAGTAGCGATAATGCAATGTTGAGCATGTTCCATAATGGCGTTTGTAGATATCTATTAATTGATCTGAACACAAAAGATGATGCGATGCTACTACTGTGGCTGCTACTGATGGCAGTGCCGGCGGCGGCGGCTATGCTGTGGCTTCCTCTGTCCCCAGTCATGTTGTTTGGTGTGTTAACCCTTTGTCTGCTGATAAGTTATATATGGATTTTGTATTTTGTTGTGGTTTAAACAAAAAGGAATGTTGTTAAAATTTAACTCTAGATGAGTGATTAATTTCAATCTAATCGATGTTTAAACGAATTCATTTGACTGCATTCTCCATGCTGAGTGAGAAGGTGATTTCTTTGCAGCGTTTTGAGAAATTTCTGTAAGAGGGTTAGAAAAACAACACAACGAAATAAATTAGAAAGTATTCTACACAAGAATAAGTGAAATATATTGTTTTTTACATATGTTTTTGCTCATTGCCATTAATGGCCATTGCTATGATAATTTACTAGCAATTAAATTCTTTCAAAAAAGTGGTGGTGGTGGCTATGTGTGCATTTACTTCAATCAATTGTAGTACTATCGAACATTACTATCGAATTCTGACAAACTTACACACACACACACACACATCAATCTTAGGCACTGACTGCAATGGTGGCGTTGTTACAAGCTTTTGTTACAACATTACCTTCGAGACATGCTCATGTGGCATGTTAACCGTTGTTATGTTTTTTTTTTCTTTCATTTTTATTTATAGTTTGTAATAATGTTTCATTTTTTTAAAGTTTATATATAAGTTTATAGTATATACCACCTAGCTTATGTTATTCTATGACAGTAAAACACACATCAAAACAGCAGGTACCACCATCATCACACTATGTAGTAATAATAGAATACACTCGCTCGTATTTATAAGTAGGACGTTAGTATGAGAAGTTTCCAAATTTTCGTATCGCATGAGTGCTCTACATTTTGCTACATCCAATATGGTGAAATTGTTTTTTTTTTTTTTGCACAAGGATTCATTCATATCATTTCGTGCTAAGTGTCACATTTGATGTATGTGAGTGTGTATGTGACGATTGAATCCTTACACATGTCATATACACCCATTTGCCTTATCGTCGCAACGACACAGTCATTAAGGTGATTATCGAACATGTTTTGTCACATAGACGAATCAGTGTGAAGGCAGCTAGTTTACATCACACTTGCTATTATTCGATAGTGGTGTCGACTGTAAATGTTATAAAATGATTTACAGCTAAGAGAAAAATGAGGGTTTGAAGATTCTTTTTGAAGTATACATAGAGGCAAATTAAGGCAGTAGTCCAATGGTGGGCCAAAGGAATTCAAGAATAAACAAATCAATCTCAAAGAATAATTTTTAAAGTTTAATTGAATTAGTAGGAAAAGTTAATAACAGACTTCAAACAGTTCATCATAAAAACTAATACAACATTTTATGATTTGGACTATGTATTACACAGTGCAACAAACTTTTCGTGGGTGAACCAAACCAATGTCAAACGGTAGCATTTGACCTCAGTAATAAGACCTTAAACTTTAATTTGCTCCACCACGTCACAATTTTTTTAAATTAGATTTTTTGTCAAAAGTCGAATCAAAAACTATGAAAAATCATATGTAACAATACATTTGGCATAGTTCATGACCTATATTTACACAGTACAACATTCTCCAGCTATTGATTTAGGACTCAATTCTGAGAACTGCACGTGAAAGTAGCACCAAAATAAAGAAGTTCTGCATCATTCGAAAGGTCTAGTTACATGCCATAATAATTTAATATCGATTTGAAGTTAGTAAGTATCGTAAAGGGGAATTTGTCACGTGTTAGGCATAACTTGAGAAATTAAATTATTATGGCATGTGGTAGTCGCGTGTTCTGTAGTGTTATTAATTACTTTTAGTGTACTAAAATGTCTTTCGTAGTACAAAAAAGAAGTTTTTTTGGACCAAAAATAACTTTTATGTCACAAAGTACTTTTACTGCATTAAAAAGTACTCCTTTTATCCAAAATTTTCTTTTTGTACCAAAATGTATTTTTTTAGTGGAAAAAGTATTTCTATATTGGGCTGAAGTGCAGAATATGGGGCGGGAGCCCAATTAAAACATAAAATATGCCATTGTTTTCGTCTTGTTCCCCAAACATTGGAATGGTCAAAAGTTGGCGCTCAGGCCCATGGGGCCCGGTGGGGTCAAAAAAGGGGCCCCTTTCGGTTCTATGAAGACCCCCCAGGTGCGGGTACTCAAATGAAAGATATTTTCGAGACGAATCCAACGATGTTATTTTTAGGTTTTTTTAAAAACATATAATATTTTAAAGAGATATATCAATATATATATATATATATATATATATATATATATATATATATATATATATATATAATTACAATACATAGCTTTTTTTAAATATTTTTCAATTTTTTTTTAATTTTTTCCACTTTTATCCTTTTTTTAATCAATTTTCTTCTTTCAAATATTTATTTTCAGAATTTTCATGAATTTTTTTAAATATTTCTTGAAAATTTCTTTCAAAAACCTTAAAAAATTCAAAAAAAATTTAAAATTTTCACACATTTTTGATGACAATTCATTTTTCTATGGAATTTTTCAATTCATTTCCTTAAATTATTCTAATTTTCCATGATTATTCCCCATTTTTTTAAATTTTTTACGGGGTCTTTCAGAAAAAATTATTTTTTTTTTTAAAAAAATCGCGCGGTTTTTAGATTTTCTATTTTTTTTTAGAATTTTTCAATTTATTTCCTTAAATTTTTCTAACTTTTTCCATGTTTTTTTTTTACATTTTTTCAATTTTTTTTTTTGTATATCCCGGAAATTTAAATGGATCTAACTCGGTCCAGGAGTACCCACACATGGGGGTCATCATAGAACCCAAGGGACCCCGGGCCTTAGCGCCAACTTTGACCTCGATTTTCGTGTTTTGGGGCGTATTTGGGTTGGGTGGCACTTTTTTTTTTTTTTGGCTCCAACCACCCCATATTCTGCACTTTTGCCTTCTATTGTACCAAGAAGTACTATGAATGCACAAAAAAGTACTTTCATCGTGTCACAAAGAACTTACATATATAGCATCAACAAGTATTTTTATAGTACCATTAAGTACTTTTGTTGTACCAAAAAGTACTTCTGTTGTGGAAAAAAATACTTTTAACTACCAATATTTTTTTAAAAAAATAAAAAATTATTAAAAAATATTTGTATTATAGTAAGTACTTTTTGTACTTTTGTTGTACCAAAAAGTACTTTTATTGTATAAACAAGTATTTTTGTTGTAACAACAAGTACTTTTATAGCACCAAAAAATACTTTGGTTGTTTTGTACTAAAATTACTTTAATTGAACCAAAAAAGTGTTTTTGTCAAAAATAAGTTTATTGTACCCAAAAGTATTTTTATTGCAAACAAAATTAATTTTATTGTAGCCAAAAGTACTTTTAATGTACCAAAAATTATTTTTATTGTACCAAAAACTACTTTGATTGTACTAAAAATTACTTATATCAACAAGTACTTATAGTGTACCCAAAAGAACTTTCGTTATTTAAAAATATTCCTTTATTGTACCAAAAGTACTTTTACTGTACCAAAAAGTGTTTGTGTCAAAAAAAAACTTTTTTTTTGTACCAAAAAGTACTTTTATTGCAACAAAATTTTATTTTATTGTACCAAAAAGTACTTTTAATACATCAAAAATATTTGTATTGTATCAGACTGTTTTATTACACCAACAAATACTTTTACAGTATCATAAAGTTCTTTTACTGTACCAAAAGTTATTTTTATTGCACCAAAAAATCAATTGTACTAAAAAGTACTTTTAATGTGTCAAAAGTAGTACTTATCGTATCAACATGTAATTTTATTGTACCAAAAAGTACTTTTGTTATAGCAAAAAGTACTTTCGTTGTATCTAAAAAGAAATTTTATTGTACCAAAACGTACTTTTGTTATAGCAAAAAGTACTTCCGTTTTATCTTAAAAGTAATTTTAATGTACCAAAAAGTACTTAAGTTGCACATAAAAGCATTTTTGTTCTACCAAAAAAAAAAACTATATTGCACCAACAAGTACTTTTTTTATTGTGACAAAAAGTACTTTTATTACATACAAAAAGTTATTTTATTGTATCCAACAATATTTTTTAATGTACCAACAAAAACTTTTTTTACTAATGAAAAGTACAAAAAAAATATATATAAAAATATATTATATAAAAATATATTGTAACAAAAATACTTTTGCTATATCAAAACGTCATATTTTTGTACCAAAAAATACTTTTTTGTACGAAAAATATATTAATTGTATACAAGAATCGTAAAAGCGATTCGTTTACTAATCGTAAAATTTAAAAAATGCTATAAAATTCAAAAAAAAACATTTAAAAATGATAACATCGAACATTGGAGAACATTCGTTAACGTATGGTTAAAGCGATCCTTTTACCAATCGTTTAACCGATAAAAATTCGATTATTTAACTTTTTTCATTTAAACAAGTAATTGGTAAATTTATAACAATCTTTGGGTTATTTTTTAGCATGCAGGGCAAAAGGTTTTTAAAATTTAATTTGGAAATCAATGATGTAATAATTTTTCACATAAATGTCGTACACAAATATAAAAAACTTAACTAAATTGTTTCACGCTATATTCAAAAAAATTTTAAAGAATAATCTTCAATAACTCAGAAGAGGATTAAAAAAGAATGAATATGAATATGATATGATTTATAGATTTTGCATCTTGTAATGAACTCGTTATCACGATTAAAAATAAAATCGTTTTTCTGATTCGTTATAGAATCGTTTTTTCGATTCGTAATAGAATCGCCTTTTGGATTCGTAATAGAATCGCTTGCGATATCACGCCCGAATCATTGGCAAGTATCGTTCTCGAATAAAATGCGAATTATATACATATGATTCGAGAATGATATCAATGAAAATATATATGGAAAATATTTGAAATATTGAAAACAAAATTTTAATATATTGTGACACATTACGGACCGAATCGGTGTCGCAAAATGGTGTCGCTCAACAATTTTCGTGTGAACAAACTTAGTACAAACCTTTACTTGATAAAACTTTTTAAATATTTTGTTATATTTTGTTATTAACATTGTGAATTAACATTCACCTATTTTTACACTTACACAACGGAACCTACAGTTTAACGAAACGTTAACTGTTTGAGAAGCTTTTACTAGACATGCCGATTGACTCGTCACTTCTGCGAAGTTGCTGACGACAACATCGAAAGGGCCGACGATGAAAAATATGTGGTTGACTGAGAAAGAAGTCGGCCCCCGGTCTCCCGCGTAATAGTCGCGTGTTCTAACCACGCGTGTTAAATAGGAAAACATCTTTAAAATCGATCCATTATTGTACTTTCGACAAACACTATACAATTGGGCACACCCTAGGTAATCAACTTTGGTGGGCCACCCAATAGCCAACACACCAGCTAGACACCCGAAAACATCTCAATTTTGTCTAGATATTTTTATATGCCCACAAGCTACATAATTATGTTACAAAAAATAAATGAGACCGACTTTATGCCGCTGTCGGCATCAGCCGATCGCTGTAAATTGTTACACTTTTTCTTATTGAGTATAAAAGGCAACTTTTTTAAACTTGCCATTTTTAATCCGATCAATATCAATTTTTTTGTTTCGCCCTAATGATCATTTGCTGATTTAATTGCCGCTTCTTAGAATATAGTATTTTATGTTAGCAAGATGCAAAACAACAGTAATCTTACTAGTAAAATTGAGCTTTTCATGAATGAACGGTAAAACTCGTACCTTTCCCTTATCGTTAATAAGTCAGTAACTGCAAGTTTGACCAAAATAACGATTATAATCATTCTTTTCGCACGAATAATTATTCATGCGAAAAATGTCTCGCTATCTGTGTCTGCTACAAAATCATCTCGAGATTAAAATACACAATAAAGATACGGATGTGTGAGTCCCTCAACTATCACAAAAGCTACATTATGTTATTTGTGATAATATGAGAAATTGTTTTTCGCACAATGATGATTTATTATTGTTATATTTTGAGTCATATACAACAACTATTTTGTCTATCAACTAAAGATGAAAAAAAAGCGATTATATTTTATTAATAAAATAGCGCAGAACTTATCTCTGACACGACTAGTTGCTTGGTATATAGCGGCAAGTTATGTCAAACAAAAGATCCTAAAACGTGACAAATTCTTCTATACGATACTTACTAACTTCAAATCGATATTAAATTATTATGGCATGTAACTTGACAAGACGAATGATGCAGAACTTCTTCTTTTTGGAGCTACTTTCACGTGCAGTTCTGAGAATTGAGTCCCAAAATAATGTGTTGTACTGTGTTATCTATTGTTTCATTTTTTTTTTTTTTTTTTTTTTTGTTGTTAATTATTTTCTCATAACCTTCACTGAATTTATTGTGCATAATAATGACGTGAGAGAAGTATGAGATTAAGACTCATTGGAATATTTAATTTTTTACGTTATGAACAAAGAAGTTAATGTTTATATTTTTATTATACAATTTGTCCTTTTAGGTATTATTGTAAACGTTTCTAAATTTCTTATCTTCGCCAGAGGTAGTCAAGTTGCTTCTATGCTAAAATGTATGTACGGCCCCGCCTAAACTTTATATAGTCTTAACTTAAACTTTAATGGTGGAAAGTAGTGAAAATATTAATTTCCTATTTGAATAGTTTTATCGCGGTCAGAGTGATAGCTGCAATTCCACATAGAACAGCCTTATACAGGAAAAAATATAATTCCATATTTTAAATAAAAATCGGTCAATTAATATGTGCAAGAGAACGAAAATAATGGACAAATGGAAAAATTTATATTTTTTGATTTTTATCAATTTGGCAACAGTTTGAAAGTAACATATAACAAATACTCTCATCTTCTTTTTTATACGCCGGAAAGAGGCAAAACCTTTGTTTGCTTTCTCATAAGGTTTCGGCTTTGTATGTATTTTAAATAAAAGTTGTATAAGTACATAGAAACATACGAATTTTGTGTCACACCCGTCCCAAAAAAATGACAAAAGTTTAATAAAATCGTTACTTTACATGATAAAACATTAATACTTTACAATTTTGTGAACATTTATTTAAATATTTGAGTATTTAGTTACAGAACACATTTGGTCACACCCGTCCCTGGGTAAAAAATTAAGACTCATAAAGTTTCAGCTTTGTATGTCTTATAGTAAAAGTTTTATGAGTAAATACAAATATAAGAATTTTGTGTCACACCCGTCCCCGTAGAAACGACAAAAATTTAATAAAATTGTTACTGTACATGATTAAACAGTTATACTTTTCAACATTAACAATGTAAGTGCAATTAATAATACAGTGAAATTTTATGAACATTTATTAAAATATTTGAGTATTTAGTTACAGAAAACATTTGGTCACACCCGTCCCTAGGTAAAAAATTAAGACTACCATAAGCCATAACAAACACAATGTTTGGGTTTTCTTCAATATGATTGACATGAAATCATACAGTACATACATAAGTGCATTTTGAATGAGAGCCTCCTTAGGGTGTAAAGATAGGGGGTAGATATGTTAGAGCAAAATGTTAGAAGGGATATACTAGTGGGGATCGGTCATACATTTTACCCATTTAGGAGGCACCATGAGAGCGGCTGTAGCTAATTAAAAAAAAAATATTATTAAAATAAAACCCAAAAATAGAGGGTAGATATGTTTTGAGAAACTGTTGGAGTTGCAAAAATATTGGGGGTCAGTTATACATTTTCCTTCTCTAGGGACAGGGCAGTTAGAGCGATGGCAGAAAATTTTATAAAAATTTAATTTTTGTATGGAAGCCCCCTTAAGGGTGAAGATCGGGGGTAGGAATGTTTAGGAAAAAATTTTAGGTGGGAAAAATGAGTAGGGGTCGGTCACTTTTTGAATCCTCTAGGGGAGTTTCTGGTGCAGTTGCGGGGCTTGCTGGGGATTTTATACCCAATACGAAAACTTTCTCGTTAATAACCGGAAGGGTTTCTTGGGAAAATTTCCTTAGAATTCATCGTAGATTACGATTTTGATAACCGCTTGGTTGAGAAAAAAAAAAATATCGACTCTAAGATGATGTATACGATAGTATAGATAGCGAATAAATATATCTCATTATTATTTTATATGTTGTTTGTTATCTAATTGTTGTTTGTTATCTAATTGAACTCTATAAAAAATTTAACTTTTTGAGTTTATTTTACTAGGTCACACCCGTCGTAAAATGGTGTCACATGCGTCTTTTTTCTAAAAAGTTTTTTTTATTAAGAAAAAGTAGTTTTTTGCAAACAGTAAGTGCTTGGCTGGCACTTCAATCTTTCATACAGCACACTTGACAGGATCTTATATGCAATGGGTAAAAGACTGATCCCGCGGTAGTTACAGCACAAACTTGAATAACCTTTTTTCAGCACAAGGACATAAAACGCTCGCCACCGGACTTGAAAGGCTCTGCCGGAACTCCGTCGGTATTACACAAATTTTCTTCATCATATCGATATTAAAATATCAACCGTATGACGAATATTTATTACTAACGAAGAAATAAAATTAAAAAGACCAAATATTTATATAAAAAATTTTCTATTTATAAATTATAACCAAAAATATAAGTAACATGGTCAGACCCGCCGTCCCAATGTAATTGCCCATAGGCAATAAATAAAAAAATAAAGCAACACCAAAATATATTTTTTCCCTAATATTTAATTTTTCTGTACAAAACAGTACCTGTAAATGAATCACCCACCAAAATATGTATATTCTGTGTTACCACAATTGCAAGTTTTACACAAATTTTCTACATCATATCGATATCACAATATCAACCGTATGACGAATATTTATTACTAACGAGGCAATTAAATTGCAAAGACCAAATATTTATATTAAAATTTAATATCAAAGTTAAAACTTCCCCTTTGATGTGAGTACGTTTGTATGCGTGTGAGTTGAAAACTTATCATTTGTTTGTTTTATGATGAAGATTGCAAAGTACCACGTAGTTTCTTGTTTACTAACATCAATAGTCAGATTGTATTTTACATCTAATTGTTGAGATTGCCAGAGTCAACAAACCATTTAGTATAATTGGCGAAATTATTAATAACAATAAAACTTCTTATCAGCACTTCACTTCTCATTTTATCTAGTGTAGTGTAAGAGCGTACATACCTACATACATAATGTATTAAATCAAGTGGGCAAATCATGTTATGCGATACTTTATACTGATGTAAGTGACTAGTTCGTCACTTGTCGAATTTGTCACTTGTTCCTAGTACTCGTTTTAATAGGAAAAACAGTTTTGGGAAATGTGTAATTTAATAAGGCCGCCGACACTCGAGACACTCAAGTCTGCAGTAATGTGATGATTGCAAGGAATGCTTTAAAAATATGCCGTTTCAAGAGAACGATGGCTTTTGATTTGTAAATTTCCAAAGAATTTATAAAAAAAAGCGATGAAAATATTTTCTATATAAAATTACACAGTACAACACATTTGGGACTCAATTCTGAGAACTGCACGTAAAAGTAGCCCCAAAATGAAGAAGTTCTGCATCATTCATTTTGTAAAGTTACATGCCATAATAATTTAATATCGATTTGAAGTTAGTAAGTATCGTGTAGGGGAATTTGTCGCGTTTTAAGCTCTTTTGTTTGACATAACATAAATAATATATGGAGGCGTATGATTATCATAAGTAATATTCCACAAAAATCATACGCCACGGAGTACAACAGTTTGATTGTAACTGCTACAAAATAAACCCAGTTGAAAATCATTTAATGAATGGAAAAGTGAAACTGTTGCTTATGATGGGAAAAGTTATATCTGAATGTTGCTTATGATGGGAAACGTTATATGAACAGATTAAAGGAATTGTAATTATTTTTTTTTTTTGTAATTTGTTTTAGCTAAATCGGTCTATTGGTTCTCGAGTTATGTCAAAAAAGAGCCTAAAACGTGACAAATTCTCCTATACGATACTTACTAATTTCAAATCGATATTAAATTATTATGGCATGTAACTTTACAAAACGAATGATGCAGAACTTCTTCTTTTTGGGTCTACTTTTAGGTGCAGTTCTCTGATTTGAGTCCCAAATCCAAGAGCTGAAAAATTTTGTACAGTTTTATGATAAATTTTTTATTTAATTGGTAACAAAAACTTCTATCATTCTCGAAAAACCTACTATTGTTTTACACCATTTTCAATGAAATTTCAATATAAATCAATTGAACTTGAATAAAAAAAAACTGTTTTCTATTTCTCTGAAATTCTAATCCATGGTAAACAATTTTATCTCACATGTAGTCTTTGGTTCATTGACCAACAATACGCGGGTGATATTTGCAAATTATTAACATTAACAAATCTTCATCATGCATGCAGTACAAACCTACACTAATTCCACATGACTCATCTAGCCAAAATGCCACAAGTTTTTCATGGAACTATTGTGTTAAAAACACTTTTAAAAAAATTTTACCACAACGCTTGAAATGACAAAATAAATGCCCATCAAGTCTTAAGAGCAATATGGAGAAAGGCTAATTAAGCGTTTTTTTTTTTGCTAGCAGTGAGCAGAGTACAAAAAACGGCCGTTGAAACTCCGAACGAAACTAAGAAAACGCCTGCTTAATGTCTTAACGAGAGGCATTAAGAAAATGATCATTAACAGCAGCAGCAGTAGTCATCAACACTTTCACAAGTTTGGTAGGGGAAAAAAATACATTTTCACAACAACATTTTTTGAAATTCAATGGCTGCAATGAGACGACTCCGTCACTAAAAGACACTTTAGTTGATTGAACATTCTATTAATTTCAAAACATGTATCTACAATCAATCAGTGGTCGGTCGGTCTGTGGATAATTGATCGACAACAACAATCACAGAAATTACAATATTAATTGTTTTAAAAAAATACAGTATTTTCCAATATCAAGTATTTTAAAATTGAAGGAGGAGAGAGGGTAGAAGGTAGGTTGGTACTAGACAGATCGATAATAACAACAGTGTCAGAATTATAGCAGTGTCAGTTTAAAACTGCATTAAAACTCATAAAGAAATGTAATCTGACAAAGACAACACAAGCCAATAAGAATTAATATAGAAATGTTTTAAAATAATAACCCATATTAAGGCTTTTGATGCTGTACGAAAATGGTCTCTTAGTACGAAAATGGTGGAAACCAGAGCTGTAAACTAATCATTACAATTTTTACTCATTACTGCTCAATTACAAATACAAGCACATCTAAAAAGGAATTGAAAGTTAACTACAATTCTAATTACATGAGGAATTGGAATTGAAACTAAAAGTCTCAACTACACAGGTAATTGTACTTGAAAGTAATGATTCCTAATTACTTTTCAATTAGCTCAATTACTTTTTAATTACAAGGAATTGACGGAATTGGGAGGAATTGGAAGAAATTTAGAGGAATTGCTGCAATTTGGAAAGGTCCGTTATGTTAAAATATATTGCTCCCACTCTCCTTTTCTCTTTGTGACGTCACACTGCTATGTTTACATACACTTCACATGTTATTTGATGACAGCTGATAGCAGCAATTCCTCTTAATTCCTTCCAACTCCTCCCAATTCCGTCAATTCCTTTCAATTCCTTGTAATTAAAAAGTAATTGAGCTAATTGAAAAGTAAGACTTTTAGTTTCAATTCCAATTCCTCATGTAATTAGAATTGTAGTTAACTTTTAAATACTTTCGAAAATGGTAGGTAATAATTACTTGTACTTGAGTTTACAGCTCTGGTGGAAACTTTAGTTACTATGATTATTTTTAAATCTTTTATGGGCAAATTTATTGAGACGGATGTGACCATGTTACTCACATTTTTGGTTATAAAGATTTTTCCAATAAGAGGTGTTATTTTGGTATTCAAAGAAAAATTAAATTTTTTGAGATAAATGATCGGATGTTTATTTCATAATAAAGAGGAAGGTATGCCGTTAATAATGAAAAACAACATCAGCCAAATGGCCACCACGAGCACGGTTTCAGGACCATATCCTTTTCATGAAATTTTCCATAACCAAACCGCAAAGTGGCTGCCCTATGTCCTCGATATCCTCACGAATTTTATCTTTGAGGTCTTGCATAAACGCTGGGCTGTTGGCGTACACCTTATCTTTCACGTGGCCCCAAAGGAAGAAGTCGCAAGGTGTTAAATCACAATATCTCGGTGGCCAATTGTGATCACCTCTTCGAGAGATAACACGGTCCGGAAACTTTTCCCGTAAAAGATCAATGGTTTCATTTCATTGAACGTTAACGTTGTCCAGATCAATACCATACAACTCCGACCATTAAAAATCATTAATCATCTTTCGATAGCGCAATCCATTCACCGAAACTGTTGATACAACCTCATTTTCGAAAAAGTAAGGTCCAATGACTCCGCCGGACCATAAACCGCACCAAACAGCCCCACGTTGAGGATGGAGAGGCTTCTCAATAATAACTCTTGGGTTTTCCGAGCCCCAGATGTGACAATTTAGCTTGGTGACGTAGACACCGTGGTGGAAATGGGCCTCATCAGTCAATATGATTTTTCGATGTAATTCAGGATCATTTTCATGCATTTCAAGGACCCAATCAGCAAAGACACGACGTTGATCGGCCGGCTTGAGTTCTTGTGTTAACTGAACTTTATAAGCCTTAAGATCCAAGTCTTTATGCAAAATACGATGTAATAACGTTTGTGGAATGCCCAATTCCAAAGAAAGACGAGGAATGGACAAACCTGGGTTTTCTTCAATACTTTGGGCTACAGCAGCAATATTCTCAGTTGTTCTTGAACGACGTGTATGGGTTTTATTCTTCACATCACTAACTTGTCCCAACTGTGACTGCAAGATTTTTTTCGTATTGAATTTTTGTAATTTCAATGCGTTGTTGAAGCGTGTATCGTTCTATTTTTAGTAATGGCGTAGTTTCTACTTGTCAAATGTCGAAGAATAATACATTCCTTAATACATAACTTGCCTATCCTCTAATAGAAACACCAAAAATCCAACTATTCCTGTGGTAATTGATGGAAGTATACACGTAATGCAGTATAATGCGGTCGCACAAAAAGCGTCCGCGCAGTTGAATTGTACACAGTGAAAATATTGTGCTCTCCCAACAGTCGTTGAACATTGTTAATCTGTGATTTCTTGTAACTGTTGTTGTGTTGAATGCGAAACAAGAGTGTGTGGTGTTGTTTCATAACATTTAAACAGAGATTGACTGTTTTGAAATGAACAAAACTTTCGAGAACATGTGAATTGCCAAACGCGTCTGTGTAAAAAAACGATTATTACCAGCCTCGCGAGGCTATGGTATCTGTGTTATAATCGTGCGAGTGATTCGTGTTGCTTACATTGACCCCGTTTACTACCTGGCTGGTGTGAATTGAGCAAAGAGGAAAATGCACTTAACCTGTTATTAAAAAAGCTGGACATGGCAAAGCTGCAAACCTCAGAAATTGCCTCGCACTTTCCCAACTACTACGTCAAAACGCCCCAACATCTGACGTTCTTTAAACGCAGTGGCAGCATTTTGCGTGCTAACTATCACGGGATTATCCTTACTCTTTCACCATCGCTTTAATGGTCCTGTCGAGTGTGTTATGTAAAAGACTAAGGACAGTGTTATCATATCTGAACGAACCATATCAAAACCAGTTATTCACACTGCTACAAATTCTGTATAAGTGCCATGAACAACAGATAGACTCATATCATCTTTTCGTCGGATATAAAAGTGCCTTCGATAATGTGATACGGTAGAGTTTACTTAAAGCCATGTTATAGTTTGTCATAGCGCATCAGAATGACCATGACCGGTCGACACGAAGTTCTTAGACATGTCGACATTCTTACGTATGATCTCTTTAACATAATTATGAAGATGATAATGAGGAAAGCTGCAATAAACAAGGCAGACATGATATTTAGCATGCTACTTGCATACACTGACAATATATTTAGACATCGCTGGTCGAAAACCGCCAGATGTGACTGCAGTCTTCTCAGATATTCAGAAAGTTTTTTTTAACAGCAAACGACAACTAAACGGAATGTTGAAGGACATTTAAATTTGGTCAGTTTAATAACCTTATAATAACAGACAGAAAACATAACATTTGTCACACCCCATCTGGAAGCTCCCATACAATTGACCCTCATAGTTTTGCATACATATCTTTTTTGTGAGTCTACAGAATTCAGTTACATTTTCCGTAAGATGTACGTTTATGAAAATTTCGCACTGAAATGAATTTGGACTATATCGGCCGACCAATTCTGGTACCTCCCATACAAAATTGCCTATTTTTGTAAAAATATTATTTCTTCTATATCTTCCAAATGAATAACTTGAGGATATTTGAATTTGGTTTTTTTAACTATTTTCTAATATTAGACAAATACTGAGAAAACCGAAGCATTTACCACACCCTTTCTGGTACCGCCTATACAAATGACAGAATTCACCCCCATAGTTTTACATGGGTTTTCTTGTAGTTACACTTAATTTGGTCATATTTTGTGCAAGATATAATATCGGCTGACCCTTTCTGGTACCTCCTAAACAAACCTAAACAAAAAAACCTATTTTTCGAAAATTAAAAATTACCCCAATGATTAGAAACTAAAATGTTGTGAAAATTAGCTAATTCACTTAATTGTGATCAAATTCGACAAGAATTAATCGATTTTTATGGCCAATATCTCATTTTGTTGCTACTACATGTGGCTTTGCGATAAAGCAATAAATCTGAACAATTTTTGACGTTTTCAATTTTTTATGATTTTTTAAAAAATATTTTTTTCCATCAATTTTTTATTATAACTCCGAAACTACTAAGCCGATTGCAACGCAATATATGAACGGATTAAAGGTTATGTGCATTGCAATTTTTCTAAGTTTATTTTTATTATATCAGCCTAAACCTGTTTGAGTTATTATTAATTATGTGGAGTAATATCTACAAAATTCATAATTCGACTAAAGATTTAAAAAAAAAAAAAACCTTCCAATAGAGTTAAAAATTTCGATCATATTTGCACTACTGAAAACGCAATACATCAAAATTGTATAGTGGTTTTGGAAGAGTTTACAATTTTTTGGATTTTGTTGCCTTGTGTTATATTTCTAAAAATTGTTAAATTAAATATAAAAATTGTGAAAAACTTGCCAAATGTGGATTGAACTTGCTGTCCGGTACAATTACAGAATTTCAATTTTCTTCAAAACAGTTTTCTTTTTGATTCGTCTGCTATTTTTTTCACCATAGCTGCAGACATTTAAACTCTTTTATAAAGCTGCTGGGGGAGTTTTTTTTTCTTTAATTTTTATTTTTTTCCAAAACTAGAAATTGAAATTTATACATTTACAGATCAATGCAGCTAGACAGACAGACAGACAGCTGCTTTATAGCCCGCAGATAATTGGTGGCACTTGATACTCACTCACTTACTCACTATACAAGTACTGCTGCTGTAGCAAGAAATGAGTCAGCGATCAGTGGAGTTTGAAGTAGAAAATTTCCTTTCACTTGGTGGGATTTATGTTTTGAAATTATTTGTTTGATTTTTTTTTATTTGTATTTTTTTCAATATTTTTTTTCTTCTTATCTTTATGTTGTCGTTAACGACTGCGGCTCAAGCGGTTGTTGCCTTTTGAGCATTGAACGTTTCAGAAGTATAAAAAAAAAGAAAATAAACCAGCACACAAGAGAATAATAATAAATACTACACAGCACTCTATTATATGTATCATATAGGATACAAAACACACACACACACACTAACACCAGCGTACACACATTTATTATTATTGTTGTTAATTAATTGGACTCTATGGTCGTCGTCGTCGTCTAAGCCTGTTCTGAGCTCAAAATGTTATATGGCACGCAGAGGCGGCGCAGCGTACGAACAGCAGCCGTCCCGTTTTTAAGTTATAGTCTCAAGTTATATTCTACGTTCGTAGAGAATTCGCGCGCGCTCGTTTTCCGTATGTTTTCTACGTACGCGCTACCCGTGCGTTGACTTAGAGTTAACTAATATCGAAGAAAGAAAACAAGATACTGAGATACTTGGCTGCCGCACAATGATATCGTCGTCGTCGTCGTCGATGTGCTACAAACACAATTGTGCCTTGCCTGGCTGGTTGTTGGTGTTCCCCCCTAAGATACGAGAGTATCTTGCGTCGTTCGCTGCTGATGTGCTGTGGCTCAAACACAGAATGGAACGGAAGGGAGAGACCACCAGCAGCAGCAACAACAACAACAACACCAGCAGTATAAAGTGGTTGTAGACAAAATTTCATTTTTATCACCAGCAATATACACAAAAAAAAAGTAACAACAAGAAGAAAATAAACAAAGAATTGAAACTACGACGACGACAATTATAGAGTTGCAGATTTAGAGATATGTTGTCGTTGCGACGCACAGTGGGTGGTTTTAGTTACTTCTTTGGGACTTTTCATAAGTGAAATAGGAATTTTTAATTTTTAAATTTCTTTAGAATTACACAGTGCAACATACTTTTTTGGGGGTGAATGAAACCAATATCATACTATAGCATTTGACCTCAGTAACAAAACCTTAAACTCCATTTTCCTCCACTACGTCACAAATTGTTTGTTTTAAATTTAATATTTTTAGCCAAAATTCGAATAAAAGTCTATGAAAAATCTTGTGTAAAAATACATTTGGGATAGTTCATGCCTTCGGAGACATATATTAAAATTTTCCGGGGAATATTTCCTCGAAACATTATAACCCTCTAGCTGCCACCCGTATGGGACATTTTACTACGTATTAAAAATCAACTTTATCAAAATGTCCAATACGGCTGGCAGATAGAGGGTTAACATGTTCTAAGGAAATATTGCCCAGATAATTTTAATATTGGCCTTCGAAGACCTAAACTATTGCCAATGTATTTTTACACATGATTTTTTATATTCTCTTATACGACTTTTGATCAAAATTATCAAATTTCAAACTACTGTAAAAAAAATTGTGTCGTAATGGAGCAAATTGGAGTTTAAGGTTTTATTACTGAGGTCAAATGCTACCGTTTGATATTGGTTTGGTTCACTTCCGAAATAGTGTGTTGCACTCTTTGCTCAAAAATAGACTTCTATTTCATTTTGATTTTATTTTATAACCTTTGACTCGTAAAGGTTATTTGTGTTCGGGGTCTGATAGTGAAATTTTCCGGAGAATATTTCTATCGAAGATTCTTACCTTGACCTCCCTCCAAAGTTGTATTTTAAGATGTTTTTAATAATCGGGCCTAAAATTTTCCATACAGGTGGGACGATAGGGGATTCAAAGGTTCCGAGGAAATATTCCTCGAAAAATTTTTATATAGGTCTCCGAAGACATGAACTATCTCAAATGAACTTTTACTCATGATTTTTCATATTCTTCAGATTCGACTTTT
Source organism: Muscina levida (assembly GCA_964034835.1). Classification (NCBI taxonomy): domain Eukaryota; kingdom Metazoa; phylum Arthropoda; class Insecta; order Diptera; family Muscidae; genus Muscina; species Muscina levida. Next base: position 44,039,872 of record OZ035883.1, on the reverse strand, counting down.
GGGCAAAAATATCAAATTTGAAACAACTGTAAAAAAAAATTTGTGGCGTAGTGGAGGAAAATGGAGTTTAAGGTTTTGTTAATGAGGTCAAATGCTATCGTTTGATATTGGTTTCATTCACCCCCAAGACAATGACCCTCAAATTGTTACATAGTGTTATTAATTGAATGGGCGAAGTGGGCGTGGCGAAACTTTTTTTAGAACTAGAGAGATAAAAATTGATACATAGAGAGTACTCAACACTTCAGGTTCAAATTTACCGAAGAAATTTATATTTTCGATCAGTGGGCGTGGCCCAACTGAATTAAATTTTATATCCGTAGGGGGCGTGGCAAAACTGTATTAAAGTCGTAGAGATATACATTTTGATATCCTGATGGGCGTGGCCAAACTGTATTACAGTCGTAGAGAGATACAATTTGATATCCAGGTGAAAATTGTATTTGTAATCAGTGGGCAGATGGCAGAAGGGCGCACAGTGTTACTTTCTCAACTTTTAGGATGCCAAAATGCATAACTGCCGATAATATATATATATAAAATAATCTGTAGGCAGATATAACATTGTAAACAAAATGGGCGTGGTGCGCTCCACTTCTATGATATATCCTATACACCTTCCCTTTCTAAATAGAAGCTGTCAGTTGGCTTTATTGAATTTATATTTGTCATTCTTGAGGTCCTGTTACTTAGAGGTCCACTTTTAACCTTTTGATACCCTCACCCATAAGAATGAACTTAAGACAACTTCGTTTCAGTGTTTTACAACGATTGAGCTACGTCCGTCTGTCTGCATGGCTGGTGGGCAGGAGATTTCAAGTTAACCTTCACTGATCTCTGTGTAAGTTTACCAGTTATGATATTAGCCATTACAATAAAACAAAAATGGCCGTGGTGCGCACCCCTCCTCTGGAATATCCCATACATCTACCCTTTCAATAGAAGCTGTCTGTCGACTTTATTGAATTTATATTCGTTATTCTTTAGGTCCTGTTATTTTAAGGTTCCCTCTTGACCTTTTGCTACCCTCACCCATAGGAATGACCCTAAGACAAATTTGTTTCTGGACTTTTTACAACGATTGAGCCATGCCCTTCTGTCTGGATGGCTGGTGGGCAGAATAACTCAAGTAAACCTTCAATGATCTCTGTGAATATTTACGAGTTATATTATTTGCCGTAACAATAAAACAAAAATGGGAGTGGTGTGCCCCACTTCTCTGATATATCCCATACATCTACCCTATCAATATAGATGCTGTCAGTTAGTTTTATTGAATTTATATTTGTTATTCTTTAGGTCCTGTTACTTTAAGATCCTCTCGCGACCTTTTAATACCCTCACCCATAGGGATGAACAAAAGACAAATCAGTTTCCGGATTTTTTATGACGATTGAGCCACGTCCGTCTGTCTGTATGGCTGATGGGCAGAATAATCTGAGTAAACCTTCACAGATCTCTGTGAAAGTTTACCATTTATAATATCATCCAGAACGATGTTAAGGAATTCCAATTTGACAGAATAGCCCCACCCCTTCTGGTACCTTCCATACAATAATACCTATTTTTGGAAAATTAATATTTCTCCCATAGTATCTAAACCGACTAACTGGAGGAAATTTGAATTTGGTCAGTTTTATTAGCCTGTAATAGAAGACAATCCCTCAGAATTAGCTTTTCTACAGCCCTTCTAGTACCTCCCATACAAATGATCTAATTCAAACTCTTAGTTTTACGTCCAATGAACCATTTCACCCTTGTTGTTTCTCTTTTTTTATAAGTAAACCAAATTCAGTCTTATATTGTGTAAGATGTACACTTATAAATACATGTTTTACTGAGGAATGAATATGGACTATATTGATAGACCCCTTCCGGTTCCTCTCATACAAAATGATCTATTTTTGGAAAATTATTGTTTCTCTCATAACATCCTAACGGACAACATCAGGATATTTGAATTTGGTCAGTTTAGTTATTCTATAAAAAACAAATTCCCAGAAAACCAAAACCTTTTCCACACTCATTCTGGCACCTCCTATACAAATAACCGAACTCATTTACAAGAAATTACAATATTGCTAAAATATTAAGTAGAGATACGACTTACAAATCGTTTGAGAGATAAATTTAAGTTTTTTTAAGAAATAATCGCCTAGTACTTAAAAAAAAACTTAATTTCCCTTTACACCCCACGTCAATGTTTTAGAAGCTTTTAGTAGACATGCCGATTGACTCGACACTCATACTGAAGACATGTGTTGAACCTGGGATCTCTCGCATGGTAGTCGCGTGTTCTAACCACTATACCACGGCCCGTACGCCTAATACTCCATTAGTTAAAAAAGAATTATGACATCGCTTTAAAATCGCCTCAAAGAATAAAATATTTCTTTTTATTCCACTATTTTTGCTAATGCACCCACTGTGCATACGTCTATGTGTCATTGACTATACAGACCAATTTTGTAAATTATCTGCATGGCACTGGTTTACACACACACACACACATAGAGTCAAAGAGGGAGAGATGGAGAACATTTAGAGGCATATAAGCATGAAGCCGCGTCTTAAGCGGGCAAATATTTAAGAAATAACTGTTGTCTGATTTTATTGTTGGTTGGTAACTGAAACAGATAAATGTGCAGATATCCGACATGTTTTTATCACTATATATTATCTCGTAAATCGTGTTAACCGGCCGTAAAACTAGTCAGTCGTATAGATAAATAACAACAATAACAACAACAGCAAACATCGACAATGGCAATTCAATTTGTGGAGAACAAGCAATAAGGGTTAATCAGTTTTATGTTTTTCATGGTCTGAAGCTGGAGGGGCAACAATGTTATACGAGGGTAGTTGCTAAAAGTTCTAAAAATTGAAGTGGAATGTTTTTGGAACTTGGGGAGTGATTGAGTGCATGTTGTAGGTCTGTTCGAGTACAACATGACCCTGTATACCAAAGTCTCCTAACACCATCAAAATCTTTACTTACGGCTCAAAAAGAGGTTTTTCGGATCTTTCCTCACTTATAAGATTATGACTCAGTCTATTCTTGGCCGAGTTTTGATTTCTTAACGATTATGGAAAGAAGAATCTTAGACCTTTCCAACGAGGGTCATGTTGTAGAAATTTCATGATTCGTATACATAACATTAGTTACTTACTTAGCTGGTACTTCTATGCAATCCCAGTGGATTATATACCGCATGTAGAAAAATATTATAAGCGCCTCGATCTTCTGCACTTCTTCTCCAGTTAGTCACACCGATTTCTGTAAGGTTCTCAGTAACCTGGTCTTTCCAACAGAGTTTTGGTCGCCCTCTTCTGCGCCGTCCATCGAGTTCATTGTCGAAGACTTTTCCAGCTGGAGGATTTTCGTCCATGCGTACAACATGACCTAGCCAACGCAACCGTTGCACCTTAATGCGTTTGACCATGTCAATGTCAATGATGCCGATACTCTCCGTTAACGATGATGGGCCCATATATTTTACGGAGTATTTTTCTCTTGAATACCGCCAGAACCGATTCATCCGCTTGTGTCATAACCCAGGATTCTGAGCCATACATTAATACAGGTAGAACCAGTATCTGGTATAGCTGGAGTCATTGAATCGCTTGCTTAGTCCGTAGTAGCATTTATTTGCAAGCAGGATTCTTCTCTAGGCTGACATTATTTGCTTTGGTAATGGCGGAGCCTAGGTAGACAAAATTATCTACCACCTCGAAATTATAGTTGTCAACGTTCACGCAGTTTCCCAAACGAGTAGATTCTTTGTTCGTTGAAACTAATAACTTCGTTTTGTCATCGTTCACCGTTAGCTGCATTTCCTCCGATTCCTTCTGCATACCTGAGAAGACTGCAGTCACATCCCACAGATTTCGACCGATGATGTCTACATTATCAGCGTACGCGAGTAGCATGTAGCTTTTGTTGAATATCGTGCCACTCGTGTTAACTGCAGCTTTTCTCATTATCATCTCCATCACTATGTTGAAGAGGTCACATGATTGTTTTAGGCCTCGTCTGGTATAGAATGACTCCGTAAGGTCCTTGCCAATCTTCACTGAAGACTTCGTGTCAGTCGGCGTCATTCCGCAAAGACGTATCAGCTTCGCTGGTATACCAAACTCAGCCATGGCTTCGAGTAATTTCTGCCGTATCTGGCTGTCGAAGGGAGCTTTATAGACGACGAAAAGATGGTACGTATCGATCTGTTTCTCTTGGGTATTTTCTTGGATTTGCCGAAGTGTGAAAATCTGTTGATTTTCCAGATATAAAGCCACACTGATAAGGCCCGATCAGATTAGATAACACTGGCTTTAGTCTTTCACATAGCACACTCGACAGGACCATATATGCGATGGGTAAAAGGCTGATCCCGCGGTAGTTGGAGCACACACTTGGTTCACCTTTTTCAGCACAGGACATACATAATACGCCTAGATTCCCATCATTGGGCATGCACTCGTTAAGCCAAACCGTGCGTAGGAGCTGGTGCATGCTCGTTATCAGCTCCTCGCCACCGGACTTCAAGAGCTCTGCGGGCAGACCGTCGGCACCGGCTGCTTTGTTGTTTTTCAGCCGTGATATTGCTCTTCTTATCTATGCTTGACTTGGTGGTGGGTAATCTAAGCCTTCGTCAACAATTGGCGTGATAACTTCACGTGCGCTGCCTTCTGGAACCAGCAGTTGCTGGAAGTGTTTTCTCCATATGTGCAGCACACTGCGTATCCGTGACCAGATTTCCATCATTGTCCTTACAGGTGGGGAGGCCATTACCGTATCCATTTGCTCTTGCTTTCTGGTAAAATTTTCGGGCCTCACCTCTATCCCTGTATCGCTCTATATCCTCGTTCTCCCGTTCCTTCATCTGACGTTTTTCTCGCCTAAATAGCTGTCTCGCCTGTTTTGCTTTCTGTTTGTGCTGTTTCCTAACAGCACAGCACGGGTTACAATTGGCTGTAGTGTCCATATTATTTTATCATTCTAAAAACTTTTAATATTTTGTTTTAATTTAAACCATTATTAATATTATATTTAAATTTTGTTTTAATATTTTTGAAAAATTTTTATTTTTATAACAAACTATTTTTTAATATTTTATAAAAAAAATTAAAAAGGAAAGCACAAAACTTAATATTAAATCCTTTTTGTAAGAATACATTTTAAAAAATTGTCAGAGCAATTCTATGGTAAGCCACCACTGGAATTTACCTTGATGTCTGCTAATTGTATTAATGTATAGTCGTTCGTTCTACCGGATGTTAACGAAATTCCAGTCAAATTTTTTTATTTAGGTGTCTATATTAACAAATATTTCCAAGAAACATTGGAAAAACCTTTAACAATCTACGCTTTAAGTATTCACAGATTTAACTGCAATTCCATTACTCAAACACTCTTAATTTTGTTCCTAATCATCTGCATTTAATATAAACTTTAAACAAACACTCTACGAGCAATCAAGTGACACCAATCACTTCGCCTATTGTTGTTTGCAGCTTTTGCTTAAAATCAACCTCAATTGATATCACACTTAGACAATGTTCGACATTTCTAACTAAAATTGTCCACAAGTGAAATGTGTAAGTAAATTTCGCCAAAACAATATTTTTAGCACATCTTTTCACTATTGCAAACTTTAAGACGACAAATGGGACAGAATGATGGACTGAACTAAACCAATCGCACTCAGTGTTTGCCCCGCTCGGTCACACAAAGAAACAAAAGCGTGTCACATGCGTTAAATGGCACAATCATTGGACAATAACTAAAACTCATTCATAATGTTTCAACATTCAAATACCAACTACAGGGAGAGAGTGAGGAGAGAGAGAGAGAGGAGAAAGCGCAAGCAAGGAGGGGTCAGAATGTTTGCTAAAGTTTGGCGTGGGTTGAAGGTGCGGATTGCGGTGGCGTGTACGGATACAACGCAAAAAGCTACGAATAGCATCAGTTAAATTTTATGCGACTTTGCCATAGCCCAGCTAAGGGTAATATTGTAGTTTTTATCATTAATATTGAAAACATGTTAAATAAGGACGATCATAACAAAGGTTGGGCATTGTCCGCTCATAAAAAAAGGAATAATGCCAAGTATTTTAATTAATGAGTACTACTGGGTGTGTTGGCTGCCTACCTCCCTCCCGACCACATTCACCCCCTTTTTTACCTTAGTTAGAACCTATCGCCCGCGTACAAATGTCCGCGACTACGACAACTGCTGACTACTTGCTACTTTATGCTGATTCAATCAATTTCTAGTCAAATGAATTTCAAGCATGACATCTTTTGTTAATGAATTCGAACAACAACAAAAAATAACTCCTCTATGACGCATTCGCGGTTTTCTTTTCATTGGTAAACTAAAGACGCTTACACAATTCGAGAATAACTGGAAATTGGCTCTGAACCACGTACTACGTGAACTTAGCTGTAGACGTGAATTTGCAAAAATTTCTTGGAAATTGTTTAAATTATTTATTATTTCTCTTTATTTCTTTTGTTTGTAAATAAAGCAAGTCAATAAGGCAACTAACTGAGAAAAATATAACAGTCTGAAGCTTAATATAGAGAGCAAGAGAGAGAGGGAGAGGGAGATTGCAACACCATATGGACCATAAATAAATCGGTAGATGGCAGACACATTGGATTTGAATAAACGTGAATGTTAATAATCTGTATAATTATAAGACTAATGCGAGGAATAAAACAAAACATAGGAATAAATGGAAATATGTAGATATAAATAACACAGGACAACAGTATATGGTAGAAATGGAGAAACAGTTATCAAAAAACGCACAACAAGTCCAGTTTAAAATTTTTCATTTAATCAATTTGTTGTTAAATATATGGAGTGGACCAAAAGTAAGTTTACATTTGAATCAGTAGCTGTATTGAGTATCCACGGCGGGTTAGGGGGGTGAGGTTACAAAATGCTAAAGCAGACAACAGGATTTCTGAGTCATGGAATCGTATTGCGGAACACAATGTGATTTGTGCTTACGCAAGTACTATCGTAACAATGATTCTTCGACTGTAGTGAAACCAAAATGTTGTGTACATTACAACATACGGCTTGGAAATGAAGCTCCATTGATTTAATCAATATATATATAAAAACCAGTAAGAAAGTTTCAGTCGGAAAAACCGACTTATATATACCATCACCCTCAGTAAAACATTAAATTGTCTAGCATATTAATATTATAGCGGAGTGGTAAATTTGTATGGGACTTACCATAAGGCCGGCTGCGATGAGCTGGCAACATGCATGCACCAGCTCATAAACACGATTTGGCTCAAGGAATGCATTCCCATTTATTGGAATCTGAGTATTCTATGTCCTGTGCTTATGAAAGGCGATCCAAGTGTGTGTACCAACTAGCGCGGGATCAACCATTTAGACGTCGCATACAAGGTCCTGTCTAGTATGTTATGTGAAAGACTAAATCCCATTTTAAGGAACCTAATTGGACCTTATCAGTGTGGCATTAGACCTGGTAAATCCACGACCGACCAGATATTCACACTACTACAAATCCTGGGGAAGACCCAAAAAAATTCAGATCGGCACCTAACATCTGTTTAACGACTACAAAGCTGCCTTCGACAGCCCGATACGGCAGAAATTACTCGAAGCCATGGCTGAGTTTGTTATCCCCGCGTAGCAAATACGACTTTGCGGGATGACACTGACTGACACGAAGTCTTCAGTGAAAATTGGAAAATTTCTTACGGAGCCATTCTACACCAGACGAGGCCTAAAACAAGGCGACGGCCTATCGTGTGACCTCTTCAACATAGTGATGGAGATGATAATGAGTAAACACGAATGGCACGATTTTCAACAAAAGCCACATGCTACTAGCGTACGCTGATGACAAAGACATCATCGGTCGAAAATTGCGGGATGTGACTGCAGCCTTCTCAAGGTATACAGAAGAAACAAAACGAAGTTATTAGTTTCAACAAACAAAGAATCTACTCGTTTGGGAAACTGCGGCGAAAACGTTGACAAGTATAATTTCGAGGTGGTAGATAATTTTATCTACCTAGGCTCCGTCACCAACAAAACAAATAATGTCAGCCTAGAAATCCGGAGAAGAATCCTGCTTGCCAATAAATACTACTACGATTTAATGACACAGCCCTCTCTCGACGAACAAAAATCCAGCTATACAAGATATTGGTTCTACCTGTCTTGAATCCTGAGTTAAGGCACAAGCGGATGAATCGGTTCTGGCAGTATTCGACAGAAAAATACTCCGTAAAATATATGAGCCCATCATCGTTAACGGAGAGTATCGGCGTCGTCTGAATCATGAGCTGTACGAGCTGTACACCGACATTGACGTGGTCAGACGTATTAAGGTGCAGCGGTTGCGTTGGCTAGATCATGTTGTACGCATGGACGAAAATGCTCCAGCTCAAAAAGTCTTCGACAATAAACTCGATGGACGGCGCAGAAGAGGGCGAATAAACCTCCGTTGGAAAGACCAGGTTACTGAGAACCTTACACAACTTGATGTAGCTAACTGGAGAAGAAGCGCAGAAGATCGAAGCGCTTATAATATTGTTCTACGTGCGGTATATAATAAAGGGTTTTCCAATAGCTACTTGACAACTTTGAATTTAAATTGTGAACGCACTATTTCACTGATCATCTAATTGTTGCTTTCTTTTTTTTCAGTAAACTTAACATTTTCGTTATGGTAAAGTACACGAAGGAACAACGTTTGGAAATTATAAAAATGTACTACCGAAATTCGGAGTCGGTGACCGCAACTTTAAGAGCGTTAACTCCAATTTTCGGTCGTAATTCTCGCCCTAGTAGACAAGCAATAACAAGTTTAGTGCAAAAATTTGAGTCTACATATTCATTGTGTGATGCTGTCGTGCCAGTGAGACAACGGCCTGGTCGAAGTTCCGAAAATATCGCTGCCGTTCAGGCGTCCGTAGCAAACGATTCAAATCAGTCGATTCCGCGGCGTTCTCAAGAACTGGGCATCCCCAAGACCACTTTATGGCGAATTTTGCGTAAGGATCTGGGTTTACACCCATACAAGATTAAGCTGACTCAAGAATTGAAGCCGATGGACCATTTGAGTCGACGTACGTTCTCCGATTGGGCTCTGGAGAAGATGCACCAAGATGATGAATTTCATCGCAAAATCATCTTCAGTGACGAAGCTCATTTTTGGCTCAATGGGTTCGTCAATAAGCAAAATATGCGTTATTGGTCTGATGAAAATCCACATGTGCTTCACGAATCACCACTTCATCCACAAAAAATTACTGTTTGGTGCGCTTTGCATGCCGGCGGCGTCATTGGGCCATATTTTTTCGTCGACAATAACGATCGTCACGTTACTGTGGATGGCGAACGTTATCGCGCAATGATTAGCGATTATTTTTGGCCCGAATTGGAACACATGGACTTGGATGACATGTGGTTTCAACAAGACGGTGCCACAAGCCACACAGCACACGTTACAATCGATTTATTGAAGAGTAAGTTTGACGAGCGTGTTATCTCAAGAAATGGACCAGTCAATTGGCCGCCTCGTTCTTGCGATTTAACGCCTCTAGATTTTTTTCTTTGGGGCTACGTCAAATCATTGGTCTATGCCAACAAGCCGACAACGTTGGAAGAACTTAGAGCCAACATTGAACGCGAAATAGCGGCCGTTCCGGCCGAAATGTGTGACCGAGTCATCCTAAATTGGGTCCAACGAATCGACCGCTGCCGACGTGGCCGCGGTGCCCATATGAACGAAGTCGAGTTCCATTCATAAATGTTTTGAATGTATTTCAAGTCGGTAATAAAGTTTTGGAAATATCTCAAACGGTTTGCGTTTTATTTAAAAAAAAAGTTGTCAAGTCCTTATTGGAAAACCCGATATATATATATAATATATAATACAGGTTCGGAAATGGTGGTGTCGGCGAACTTAATCGCCACCCTGTCATCCTTTTTCGTTGGGTTAGAGAGAGACCGAACTGTGGACCACAACTTACCCACTACTGAGCTCAGGTTGTAGTTTTTCAAGTGATCTATCCATTATCTACGCTTGTTCTCGTTTAGCAACCTGCTGATATCAAGGTTTAGCTCGACAATAGTCAGGATTGTCACTTCGGATGTCATCGCGCTCATCCGTTAACCTCGCTGCCTCTGCTAGGAAGTGCGGCCGCACTAATGATAGTAATCCCGCAGGTATAAAACAGGCTGCCGCTGTAATGACTGTATGGCGGAATTTCCTCTCAGCTTGGTATATGTTGGTGGGAGCTGGGAGATCATTGAAAATGCGCTCGGTGAATTCTCTGAAGGCGCGCCAGTCTGTTTTTTTCTGATTAATGTAGGTTCGGCGTTCAGAGACGATGAATTCGTTGGGTCGATCTAGACAAACGATTATGGGTAAGTGGTCTGATGCCAGTGAAACTACCGTTTTAGCATGTTGCGTAGTTTATCAGACCAGGGCTCGCAATTGTTATGTCTGGCGAGCTTGTGCAGTTACACATAATCCTTGTGGTGGCATCATCATTCAGGGTGCAGACAGTGGATTCATCAATTTGTTCTGCCAGTGATGCTTCTCTCTGGTATTTTCCTATATAAGAGTGCCAGAGCTGATGGTGCGTGTTTAAGTCCCCAAGGTTTAAACGTATATCACCGTTTAGAAGGGTCTTGATATCGGGACGGTAGCCTGATGGACAGCTGGCTACTGGCGGAATATAGGCGTTAGTGTTTGCACAAACATTTCATATTTTGCATTTATTGGTAAAACACGCAGAGATATTGTATTGAACGTTTTGCATTTATCGGTGAATTAACACATTATACACTGTAATTTTATTTTTAAATTTTTAATAAATAGCTTTAAAAGCAGGAAAATAGTAGTACATAAGTAATTTCTATTTAAAAAAAACGGTAAATTTGTATAACTCAGAGTTAAACAACATCTTATTTATCAGTTAGTTCACTAGAAATAAATTTCTGTACTGGAAAGTAAAAAATCTATTGTCCGTCGTGTATATTTTAAAAATTTACTACCATTTACATTTATGTCATCGCCGATCTTCTCGATATTATAGAAACTTTCAGTAGTCGAGACAACCACCATTTATTTGATTAAAGCTTATTTCTGAAGACGAACAAAGAGTACCCTCGATGGGGAAGCATCGTCAAAGTTGAAATTAATGTTTTGAGGTAGTAGATGAATTTACCTACCTCGGATCTTCCGTCAATAAAAAAAATAATGTCAGCCAAGAAATCAAGCGGAGAATAGTGCTCGCTAATAGATGTTTCTACTAACTTCGGCAGCACTTTAGTAACACCACCTTATCTCGGAATACTAAGAAACAGCTTTACCAGGTGCTAATCTTACCCGTTCTTTTGTATGCTGCCGAATCATGGGTACTTACGACAACAGACATACAAAACCTGGGAGTATTCGAGAGAAAAGTACTCCGAAAAATATATGGACCTATCTGTGTCGACGGCGAATTTTGCCATCAGATGAACCATGAGCTGTATGAGCTTTACCACGACATTGACGTAGCTAAAAGAGTCAGAATCCAACGACTACGATGGCTGGGATATGTTGCCAGAATGGATGTAAATACTCCTGCGAGAAAGGTGTTTGAAGGCGAACCTGAAGGACGACGCAGAGCAGGGAGACCCAAACTCCGTTGGAAGGACCAAGTGGTAGGCGACGTGCCACCATCTGGTAGGACTAACTGGAGAACACACGCAGAAGACCTAAGCGTGTGGAATTCTTTAGTACTTCAGGCCTCAAATTTATGAACTGCGTTCGTAAGTTGTAATGGGCCACTTAAGTAAGTAAGTAAGTTATTTCTCAAGAATCCAGAATCAGTAATCATAATTTTCATTAAACTGTAGGACTCATTGTGTCAGTCTTTAAATATTTGCACTCACTAAAATACGAGAAGCGGCCCATATTGCATGCATTGTATACAAGGAGCAATAATCAATTTATTATTGAATAATTTTTAAAATTTATGATAAATTCCCTAATGTCTTTCACACCACTTTAATGTTGTTATTATGAATTGAAAACCTAACACAATGTGTATTTAAACAAAAGAACAACAACCAAAACAAATTTCCTGAAAATCTTCATCTAAAATCATGCGCAGTAAATGCGTCAGCCTCTAAAACGAAGAGCAACTGTGTTCACTGACCCTACTTCTACTCTATTGGAGGAGAGAAGGGGGTTACCAAGAGTAAATGGCTGGGATGCTTCTGCTGCTATGAAGAGTAGTGAACTCTGCTCGTCAAATCTCGTAAATCTCATTACAAAAGGTAGTGTGTAATGGAGTAAGAGTAGAGCGTGAGTACCTAAACGCTACTACATACTTGTATATGACAATTTATATTAAATAATGTGTCGTGGTCGTATGCTAGAGTAAACTGTGTCTATCCTTAAACAACTTGCAGTACAGAATTCAATCGATAAAAGCTATGTATGTACTACACTATCATGACACAAACTATTAACGCTACTTAAGTTAACCGGAAACGGTCATCTCATCATCAACACATCACAACGGTGACCGGGTGTTAACTGGTATTAGGTTAAAAAAAAACATTTGCACAAGTTAGAATTCAACAAATTTAAGCCAAAGAGAAACGATTAAAATGATAAAACATGAGTATAAGTGTATGTGCTCGTACAAGTACATAACTGAATTGAAATGTATGTAGATACATATGTACTATACGTGCATACAATGGTTATAGGTCAATTAACGTTGAAAAAGATACGAGGGTTGGTTCAAGGACGAAATAGCAAAAACACAACAGCAACAATAAGTGTGCATAAATATATATATGGATATGTACACATTCAAAATAAGATACATACACCTATTTTTGTGTGTTTATGTATATATCACATAGATTTCTAAGTCTTTGCCAGAAAGGTCTTACTGAATGGCTGTTGAAATAATTCGTTTTGTATAAAATGTGTTAGAAAACATTAAAAGGTGTTTAACTACTAAAATCCAAATTTATATGTCAGTGTTAATAAAAAAAACTGTTGACAAAACGAGTTTGTTGTTTTAGCTTGAAGCTATGAAGTATATTTTTTTCTATTAGTATAAGTGTATATTAATTTTTAATCTAATGATAATTCAAGCTAAACAAAAAACAATAATAGCCATATTAACACTAAACTCAATGACACAGTACTCCTCTGATATTCATCAAGTGACTCACGATCATATTGTGGAAAAATATTTTTATATATGAACTAGCTTTCAGATTGCTGGGTACTTCACATAGATAGCTATAAATGATTTGAGATTTATGACTTGTTTTATAATCGATTGAAAGTTGTGTTGTTATCGGTTCTTAACCTACACCAATGTTGGTGACAGTAAACCACCGCACAACACCACAGCCGTGAAGTGTCTTTTCCGCTTTAATTTATCACAAATACAAAAATAATTACATCTGACTTTGCTCACTTCCATAGATAATGAGTTCCCACGATGATTCTGTCGCCATTTATGTGGTCTGAGTAAATCAATTGAGCGAGCCTAGGTTGTAAATCATATACAAGTGTTCAACATAAAAAAATAAGAGATAAATTCAAGCGTTGATATGTTTTTGAAGTTGTTTAGATAACACTGGGGAACAAATAAAAAGCGGATTTGGGATCTAAAGTCTTTTCTAACACAAATTTAAATACAGGATGTACCAAAAGTCCGTTAAGGTTTGCATTGATAGATGTATCGTGCAGTCTCGCCTGTTTGGGGCAAATGGGTTACGAAATGCAAGAGCAGCGTAACGGCCCTGATTGATTAGAAAAAGGTTGGAAAAGTTCGAGAAAACGTAATCAACCACTATTCGGCCGATCTAGAACTTCAAGGGATACGGAAAACGTACAGCGTATAAGAGCGTCTGTTCATGAACACCCTATACTCTATTCGAAGTCGCTCTAGCGCCTTAAATTTGCCCTTAAAACATTTTAATCCTTACAAAACGCAAATGATACAGGAATTAAAGCCTCAAGATCTAGTTCAGAAGCTCCAATATGCCAACGAATTGCTAGAGAGGTTCACCAGTATTAGTTACATTTTGTATCCTTACAAACTTGAAATGGTACAGAAATTAATAACAGAGACTCAATTTTTCAAAAAGGCTGTACCAAAATGTTTTCCTGAAATGAGGCACATTTCCCCCCAACAGGCCCAATATTTCAAGAATTGGAGTTGAAGTAATAATAAATTGAAGCAACAAAATGTTCTCCATTCACCCAAATCAGGCATTCTATAGCATCGCGAGTCCGGCATAGACACTAAGCTGTAATAATAGTGCAATGCATTAAAGAAGACGAGCAGGCACTCAAGTATCTTTAAAATAAATTCGTTTTTAGGACTTTTTAAGACGATTGAGTCATTCCTGGATGGATGGTTAGTGGACAGGATAACTATAGTAAACCTTGTCTAATCCTTACGGAAATTAACTCGTCTTCATATTTTCCAAAATATAGCTACCCGACTAACCATGTGCAGAGAGGTGATTCGCTAACGATTGGTTGGCAATTCGCTAAAGCGATTCTAAAATAAATTCGAAAATGATAACATTATAGAATCACTGGTGAACATTCGTTAACGTACCGTAAAAGCGATTAGTTTACTAATCGTAAAACCGATAAAAATGCGATAAAATTCTAAAATGATAACATTATCGAATCGATGTTGAACCAATCGTTTAAGCGATAAAAGTTCGATTATTTCACTTCTTCCAATTAAATAAGTAACACTATGCAACAAATGACGACTTTTTGAAAAATACAAAAACGGGATAGTATAGGTTCGATTCTACTATCGAAGGGTAATAAAACCCTATACAAATAGTTAAGTTATTCATGTTTTCCGAGGGACGCAACTTTCATATCCTATACTAAAATCAAAGAGTTGAAGAAGAAGCATTGTTTTGGTGTTGCTGTTAATTACTTTAAATTTGATTTTAGCATAGTTGCGTCCCTCGGAAAACATGTATAACTTAACTATTTGTTAACCGATTTTTACAAAAAAAATATGCGTTTAACTCGTGATAGCGTGCACTTTCTGAATAAAGTAGTAAACATTAGGGTGTCCTTATAAAATAGTGGCTACAAACTTCGTCAAACTTAAAAAATAGTGAAAAAGTCACAAAAGTTTGAAATTTCGAGGCAAAAAACAGACATTTATGATAAGTTATCAATAGAACTATATATACCATTGGAAAGGCCTTACTCTCTTCTTTATAAAACAGCTGAGAAACTTTAAATTGGTTGATATTCAACCACGTTACTGGATTTTAAGTGCGTAAAGGTTCGAAAAATCGGTATCAACGTGGACTTTATGAGCTATTTAGGTTGCCTAGACACGTTCAGATTGGATTGATATGTTCACGAAAGTTGTTTATCTTTACCAGGGCTACAATTTTGGCGAACATTGTTAGAGGAAAATTTGGACTCCCTCAAAGTAATGCTCAAAAAAGTGAAAAAATAATAAATTATTCTTCAATTTTTTTTTAAAAAGGGCAGGAATAACCAACCTTTTTGACATAATTTGTTAATAAAGTTAGTGCGCAAAACATTATTGCCGAATACAGTTTAGCGCTATCACGAAGTGTGAGTTAGCTGTTGGACAAAAACTGATCACACCTTTTTGCATGGGGCTCACTGATTTTGAGAATCTTTAGGGGCCCATAAAAAAAATTGGTCACCAATCTCGCCGAACTGAGTATAGGGTTTTATTACCCTTCGATAGTAGAATCGAACCTATACTATCCCGTTTTTGTATTTTTTTTCTCTGTTGCACTGTGTAATTGGTAAATTCATAACAATCTTTGAGTTAGTTTTTGGTATACAGGGCAAAAGTTATACAGATCTTCTATAACTTTTATTTTAAAAACTTTAAGTAAAGGGTTTTCAAAGAAAAATGTAATTTGTTCAGGTAAATGATCGGATGTTTATTTCATAATAAAGAGGAAGGTATGCCGTTAATAATAAAAAAACAACATAAGACAAATGGCCACTACGAGCACGCTTACAGGACCTCATCCTTTTCATGAAATTTTCCATAACCAAACCGCAAAGTGGCTGCCCTATGTCCTCGATAGCCTCACGAATTTTTTTTTTTGAGGTCTTGAATCGTCGCTGGGCTGTCGGCGTAGACCTTTTCTTTCACGTGGCCCCAAAGGGAACTTTACATGGGTTCCAGGAGATGGGGACCTATATGGTAACCAAAGGGCCGATACATTGGCAAGGTCACTCTTTGTGCAATGATGAGAAAGAAGAGGAGACCACGGAGCACTTTCTATGTCACTGCCCTGCGTTTGGTGAAGGACACTTGGTCATCGGACACTTCTGGACAATCTGTCTTTCAGTAGGCGATTTGCGGAAAATCGATACCTTCATCAGAGCAACGAAATGAACAGAATAGGAATATTTGGTGCGAAAATATGAAAAATGATATCACAGCAGGACTCATAGCACCTACGACCCATGTGAGGTGTGTTGAACGTGGCTGCCAAATTAACCTAACCTAACCTTCCACATCCCTTCTGGAAACTGTAATACAAATACTTTTTTTAAATAAATGTCTTTGTTAACGTCTGGTCAAGCGACATTACATCCTACCTGCAACCGTTTACGTTCCACTAGTCAGCAAAAAATGATACATAAGTATGTAAAGGGTGGTTACATTTCAAAGGCCGATGTTGATTTTGAATAAAGCTCAAATTAGTTAGGAAATTATTTGTCTTTCTTTTTATTGTAATAATATTGGTACGGTTCAATTATGTATGGAACAAAATATCGGCCAAATGGCCACCGCGACATCAACGGTACACCTCCATCCGATGGTCCTAATTTACGATGACGCTGTGGCATAATTGAGGTTCTATCCCTATGATGTGCCGAATTATCTCATCATTTAGCTCTTGAAATGTTTCTGGCTTTTTAACGTACACATTTTCTTTCAAATAACCCCAAAGAAAGAAGTCAAACAGTGTCAATTCACATGATCTTTGCGGCCAATTGGCATCACCACTACGTGAGATAACACGGCCATTGAATTTGTCGCGCAAAAGAGCCATTGTTTTAGAAACCACATATCGTCCAAATCCATATCTTCCAATTCGGACCATAAAAAGTTCGTTATCATCTCACGATAGCGAACACCACTCACAGTAACAGCCTGTCCGGCCTCATTTTAGAAAAAATACAGCCCGTTGATGCCTAAAGCCCATAAACTGCACCAAACAGTCATTCTTTGTGGGTGCATTGGTTTTTCGACAATCACTCTTGGATTATCATTCGCCCAAATCAGGCAATTCTGCTTATTGACGAATCCACTCAGGTGAAAATGTGCCTCATCACTGAAGATGAAGTGCACGATATGCATTTTGATTTGAACGCCCATTTTCATAATAAACCTGAATAACTTTAATGCGTCGATCGATTGTGTATTTTTCCATTGTTCAAATTGAGTTAGTCTGAAATCGAGAAATGTCAAATGAAATGCAAAAAAGAACTTGACGTTTAGCTGTGGTTCACAGTCAACATCGGCTCTTACAATTTAACCACTTCCCTTTACACCCCATGAATGAGGTATGGGAAAGCTTCTCGCATTTTTGTGAATTAACGCGCTTTCTATTTTCTGTTTGAGAAGCATGCCGATTGACTCGACCCCTATACTGCGGAGTTGCTGTCTACAACATCGAGGGGGCCTGCAATGAAAGAAAAATGTAGATGACTGGAGCCGGGAATCGAATTAAGGACCTCTTGCATGGTAGTCGCGCGTTCTAATCACTATGCCATGGCCGGCTAACAACATCGACCATCATATTGGCGAAAGAACATAGGGTGAGGGTATTTATCTATCGGTTCTAACTTTAAAAACTAAATTTCTCTGCACACTCTATGAATGAGGGTTATTTTTTTAGACTCACATAACGGCACTTACTTGTTTATTGATGAATCCGAACGTCAGCTGTTTGAGAATCTTTTACTTGACTTTTACTGCGAAGTTGCTGTCGACAACATCGAGGGGGCCGTCGATGAAAGACAACTGAGACAGGAATTGATCCATAGTTCAGTTCTAAACATCATCGGTCGGCCCCAATAAGACGATTTTTATTTTCAAAAACTCAATTTAGAACTAAAGTATAAAATTTCTTTAAATCATTAAAAAATAATCTTAAATTATCAAAGTTGTTTTTGAAAAATCAACTAAGGGGTATGAAAAAGTAATTTGCAGTGACAAAGCAAATCTCTTGCATATGATTTTACCATTAATATTTTTTTAACTTGTTTTTTTAATTTGTTCGATAAACGCTACTGCCCTAGTCCGTAGAGACTAAACTCCAATGACCGACCGTTGTCGCACCTTACATTCGACCTATACACTTGTAATTTAATGCCATTAAAAATTATTACTTATTTTTTTGTAGCTTACCCTGCGATCTTGCAAGCAATGCCATTCAATAATAATGTATCTTTGTTTTTTTTTTTAACTCACGGTTAAGTGT
The DNA here is from genome assembly GCA_964034835.1 of Muscina levida. Lineage (NCBI taxonomy): Eukaryota > Metazoa > Arthropoda > Insecta > Diptera > Muscidae > Muscina > Muscina levida. The sequence goes on along the minus strand of OZ035883.1, from coordinate 44,021,312 downwards.
CTGCATCGCAAAAGCAATTACTGTTTTTTCTGCTGTTTTACAACCAATGTACATAGCTACAATGTTTTAGCTGATGCATACACTTTAGTAGACATACATATTTACATTTACAAATATCTGCAGTTCATTGTTTGTTTGTGTATTCATATACGTTCGTATCTATGACGCCAGTTAGTTTGTTTAGTTATCACATTTTATCGTGATTTAAGCTCGGCAACTTTAACTCGACAATATGGTGTCACTTGCTCACTTCCGTTGTGTGTGCAATGACGTTTTTTTTTGTTTTTGTTTTCTTTTATATCTTTTTTATTTCCCAGTACGCACACACTCTATGTTGTTGTCACTTGTTGTGTTGATTAAATTTAAAATGAAAATTTAACTAAAAGTATTTTAAAATGTTGTTCATGAAATTATACTGAGAGGGTGCAAAGAAGGGTCAATTAAACTCGTGCGTTATCAAGACACAATGTCATTGTCATTAAACAAATTTGAAACAAAAACATTTTGGATAAAAGTATAAATGGATACAGTTGTGGAATATATTTCATTTCATTTGTCAATATGTCAAAACAACAACATTACTTACAACATTTGTCAAAGAACGAAAAAAATATCCGCCAATTTGTATCCGCCCTTTTGTTTTTTCAGAATTTGACTTCAGATTCAAAATTAGCGACCCCAAAAACCGCCACAGGCACAATATCGGTTGAATTCCAGTTTTTTTTGAAAAAAAAAATGACTTATATTTTGTATCCGCCATTTTGTTTTTTCAAAATTTGGCTTCAGATTAGAAATTACCGATCCCAAAAACCCCCTTAGGCATAAAATCAGTTAAATGCAAGCATTTTCTGAGAAAAAAAATGTCCACCATTTTGATTTTTCAAATTGTTACTTCGGATTTGAAATCAGCAACCCCAAAAATCCCCTTAGTACCATTTTGTATGCCCTTTGGAAGTCTTCTTCATATTAAGGCCAAATTTTTCACAGATCTGACTAATGTGCAAAGATTAATAGTTGTTATTTTATGATATAAAAATAAAAATCAAAAACAATCATAGCGATTTTATAAAGATAACAAATAACCCTAAAAGAGGGACTTTTATAAATATAAGTTATAAGCAGGGCAACCGGAAATATGCTACAGCATGTTTTTTTACAACGAGATATTAACAAATGGGTAATGTATTTTCATGTTTCATGGTCCTAAAAGTGTTTTGAGACCTATTTATTAAAGCATATTTTGGCATATTTTACCCATAAAGTCATATTTCGGCAAATTTTGATTTTAGGAGCATATTTTTAAGAATACCTCCTCTTTTTAAGCATATTTTATATATTTTAGGGCATATTTTCAAAAAAAATATCCCTTTTTTAAGCATATTTTATGTTTTTCACATTATATTTTTTGTTTGTGAAAACAAGGAATTCTTTGTCTACTAATTACTATATTTTTGTAACTCTGTTAGTGTATTGACAAATACTGTTTTACACAAATGTGAAATGTTCACAATGTTGTTTTTGCAGTAGGCAAAAATGTGGTTAACGTTATATGTATCAAGTTATGGTATTAAGTTCTGACAAGGAAATTGCAAGTTCGAAATGTTTACTACAGACAGCAGCCTTGGAAAGGACAAATTACTCGAAAATTGCTCGACTGGACGTCAAATTCAATAAGAATAATGTTTTGCTCCTTGTGACGGATGCTGCTCCATACATGGTAAAGGCTTCAAAAGCTATAGTGGCAATATATCCAAAAATGACGCATGTGACATGTATTGCTCATGCGAATTTATATGAAAACGAAAATAAACTATTGTAGAATGGAACTTTTTAAACAAATGTTTCCAGACCTTCTATTACCTTCAGAACCTAAAACAAAACGATGGGGAATGGAAAACGACGGCTTGATGCAGTTAATTACTATGCCAACAATTATAAAGACATTTTAAAGGTCCTATGTGCATTAAACGATGAAGATGCTCAATCAATTAAAATTGCTAAGGATGTCTTGGCAGACCCCCAAACTAAATCTGACTTGATTTTTATTGCCTCAAATTACGGTTTTATTGCAAAACCTATTAAAAATTTGCAAACATCAGGTCTTACGCTCATTGAACAAGTTCAGGTGATTGAAGACACTTTTATATTGAAACGTTGGCTTGGAAGTAATGAAAAGTATTTGTAAAGAATAGTGTGGATCTGTGCTAACGTTAACATTAAAATACGATATAAAGAAAAGACTGTCCCTTCAAATCGCTCCAATTACATCTGCGGATGTTGAAAGAACGTGCTCAATGTACAAAAACATTTTACGTTATAATAGACAACATTTTTTGTTCGATAATTTATCTCAATATTTTTTAGTTTATTGCAACAACAGTCTCAAATAAAATGAACATGTGATATTTTTTTTGTTTAAATTGTTGTTGAGTAATAATACTAATATAAAAATATATCATAAAATTATATATAGGTAGATAAGTTGTGGAATGCAATTGTATTCTACATTTTATTTCATTTTACATACTTACGGCCATATTCATAAAAAATTTCTAAAGTAGGTATGAAGCGTTCTCTAGCTGAAGTATTCTTTAGCTCTTACAAACCTTTAATAAGAAATTGTATTCATAAACGTTTTTTATCAGCACTTTAGCTTTATGTGTTCAGGTGGCAACGCCGACTGTTATTGGTCGTTACTGATGTAAAAAACAGCTTTATAATCGGATACAAAAGCTTTATAATCGGATACCAAATATGTATTTGCACTTATAATAACTATGAACATTATTGTAGCTCAATTTTTCATTGACTACGATTCTCATGATGATAAGAAAGGCGTTAAAGTAAAAATTATATTAAAAAATGCGATTTTCTTTTCCTCGTGTTGAAATTATAATCGGATACCGATTACATTGTTTCCTTGTTTTGATTGTTTATACATCACGAATATTATATTATTATTTACAAATTATTTTCGAAGAATTTTGGAGAAATATTTTTCAAAATGGTATTCATGAATGAAAAGTGTCTATTTAGATACTTTTCTATGTGCGTAATGATTAAGAAGAATATTTCCTACACAATGAATACATGCAATTACTCTTTCCAATAGTAAAAATGCCGAAAAATTCAAAATAAAGATCTCAAATTCAAAAATATACAGTAAATTGTACAAACGTCAAGTTATAGCACGCTTAAAGTAGAGACAACCCTACTTTAACTTATTGAAGATGTGAATCGTTTATGAATATTGTTTTCTCGAAAATTGCTTAAAAATGGTTTATAAACCGCTTATAAGTTTTTATGAATAAGGCCGTTAATTTTTGTGCATGTAAATTTACCAAAAATACTTACAATTTTAAATAATAAAGTTTTGTTTAAAAAGTTTTTTTGTTTTTTTTTAATTTTTTAGCTGTTACTTCAAATAAAAATATTTTTAATTCATATGAAAAAAATTTGTGTGACTTTAATTTTTTAGAGCATGTTTTTGTTGATTTTAAGGTCATATTTTATGACTGTAAGGGCATATTTTTGCCATTTTTAAGTCATATCTTATGCGCATAAAACACTATTTTAACCTCATATTTCCGGTTGCCCTGGTTATAAGAACTAACGGTCCTTAGTATAGGTACGTATGTATATCCTGCAACTTCATGTACAAATGAACCTCTTTCTGGTATCGAGTACTTGTATAAATTAGACATAACATTTTGGAGATTTCTATATGAATATTATTCGTCTTAGATTTCGGCTTAAAATCGAATATCAAACTTATTCGAATTAAGCTGACTTTTTCAGTCTTAGACCCAAGGGGTTAAGTTGTAACATATCCGATGGTGAACTTAATCAAATTCAAACATGTCAATATTATTTTGTACCATTTACATTCATTTTCTCGTAATTGTTCTTATTAGTGTTAAAATATTTCTACAAAAACATTCACTTGTTATTTAGCTTAATCATATCATATGGCCTAAACAATATTGCCCCCCCAACCACACCACCATATGTTCCATTTTATGACTGCCCTATCTTTCATAACCACCAAGAGCCCTACTGTTAACTGGCAATAAGAAAACGATGTCACGCAACACTATTTCTCTGCGCAAAACTAAAAAAAAAACGACAAACAATCACAATATAAATGCAGATATAAAGGTAACCCTTTTGTTGTTTACCTTTGGCAAATAATAATGGCAAGAGAAATTGCCATGTTTCCAGTAACCACTTGTATAAATCTCGTGTTTACCACTGTTAGTATGTATTTATACACGAGTACAGGTAGGTACTACATATGTAGTATGTATGCAGGTAGATTTGTACCTGTAAACATATATGTATACGTATCCGCAAATAATTGGTACACATTTACATTTCGTGGCTAAGTAATATTTGGGGCACACAGAGAAAACATGAAATTTTCTTTAATTTGTTCCTTTTCATATTTTCAGAATCTCGGCGACAATAAAATATGCATATGCAGCTTAACAAACATATCAACTAAACTTCATCTTATACAAATGTGCATGAATGAAGTTTATTGTACCTACATGCAAAACATGTACGACAAACAACAACTCATATGCATCAACACAAATACTACTACAACAGTTAATTAATTGTTTAGTTAAATCCATTTGTTTGTTGGTGTTCTGTTTTCATAAGCTCAAATTTTCTGCATGCATTACATGTTTGCATGTAAATATGCATGTTCTCACAGATATTTAGAATGACACACACACACACCCACACACTTATGTAAGTATGCATGTATCTACGCCCAACATAACAACATAAATATACATACATATATGTACCAGTGAGTATGTAAATATTATTGTGTCGTTTCGTCGTCGTCGCTTTGTTCATTCGTTGTTGTGTTGTATTATACACACAAATCCAATTAGTTGTGGCGAAACATATTGCGGCGGCTGCTGCTGCTGCTACTGCTGCTACTGCTACCGTAGCTACTACCCCACTGTTGCCTGTTAATACCAAGTGATAGCCTAAGATTTTCATTATTTACAAATTGAAAGGAGAACATTTTATCTACGGCGGACAGATCTTTTGTCAGGGTTGCCATAACTGGCAAACTTTTGCCATCCGAGAAAATTTTTCAATTCATAACTATTAAAACAATGAATTTCAATTCATAATTTTTCAATTCATTTTTAAACAATTACAAAATGTGTGTGTATGCTTAACTATTAGGTTGTTCTTATAAGTTTTCTCTAAAGTTTTATTTTGAAATTTTATAAAAAATGTTTTTTGATCTACACATTTCGTAAAATTTCGCATCTATAGTTGGACATTAAGCTTGGGCCGCAAGGATCCCAACATTTAAATAAATATTCAAATTATTTTATCGTCGCTAAGTATTGCAGTATATAGCAGATACCTAGTTTTTGGCTCACTGATTCGGGACACAATTTTGAGAAATGCATGTGAAAGTAGCCCTAAAAATAACAACTTTTGCATCATTTGTTTTATCAAGTTTTGTAATCAAGTAATTTAATGGGCATACGAAGTTGGATTTTTAGCACTTTATATCTATTTTAATACGGTTATATCTCGGTATACCGTACGTACTTTGCTGTAGACACAATTGTTAAAATATAGAAAAAGTGCTAAAAATACACCTTGTGTGGCGATTAAATTATTAGTGCAGCCAAACATGGCGAAATGAATGATGCAGAAGTTGTTACTTTTGGACCTACTTTCACGTACAATTCTCAGAATTAAGACCCAAAATCTTCTGTTGTACTGTGTTAATAATATGCCGCTTAATAAATAGTTGGACCGAAGATTTTATCTTAAAGGATCTAATTAGATCAAATTGGATTAATATTCTCTTTTTTCTAACACGTTTTTGCTGTATTTCTATAATTTAAACTTTTTAAATTAGATTTTTTAATGTTTGTTAATTTTTTTTGTACTTTCAGGTGAGTGGAAATAATTTAGAGAATGTTCTGCCTACTCATTTTAAATATTAAGGACAAGCCCAACAGGTAATTTTTTGAACCTTCAAGGGGTGTTATTTATACATTGCCTTTCTTGCCCGGCACCAACTTTGTGACATTGTTTTCTCATATTAAGATACAAAAGCTAAAAAATAATATACACTTCAGCCATATTTAATATCTTCAGAACCGACCGTGGCTTAATGGTAAGAACCTAGGTTCGAAACCTGTCATAAGTAAATCTAGAAACACGATAACCAACTCAGTCGTCTTAAAAAGTCCCAAAACGAGTTTAGTCTTAAGATACTTAGGGTCTAAACTATAACCTTTAAAGCATTGCACTTTTTAAATTATTAAATGATTTATAGCATTATGCAAATGCATATTTTTCCTAGACATTCTAAAATGAAAATTTTTAAGTTATCTTTACGAATCATGAAATTTTCTTTCAAAAGGCATTGATTCGTTATTGCATATTTTACGAAAAAAAAAAAAAAAAAAATGCGCGACTTTGCATATTTATGGGCATATTTTAGCAATTACTGCATGTTTTGGCTGTGAATTTTAGATTTTTTGAATAATAACCATTTTAAAAAGTATATCCCATAAACATTTGTGGGACATTATTTGCAAAAGTTGACTTATAATTTGTTACCTTGTTAAATATTTGTATTTATATTTGTATTTACACAAAATTTTTGCACGGATATCCAGGTGATATAGGAATAAAATTTTGTTGTAAGGTTTTACATGAAAAAAGATATAAAGATATATCGTGAAAATAGACAAAACCAATCAACGACTCCATTACCTAACTGGGTGAGGATTTTGACAAAAAATAAAGTTTTTCTTTTTCTAACCGGTTCAGCGTCCATATGTTTAAGGCGACAAATGGGGTTACAAAGCTGTTGCATGTGACTTGCTTTTTGTATTGAACTAAATTTTCTAATATCTAATTAAAAAAATACATTTTTAAATACGGTTTTGTACTGAAAAATATCCCAGTATTCTGGTTTGTCCATACCCAATTATAGCAAAATGGGGAAAGTGCCTTACTGCACACAAAAAAACCCCAGAACTTCCAAGAATTCCGACTTGTAGTAAACAACCATTCAACATCTTTTTAAAACTTTGAAAGATGCAGTCGCATTAATAATTCTCTATAAAGAAAATTAGTGATGATTAATTAAATTTTATTTAAAAATTTAAATTTTATTTTTCCAAATGAATAGAGATTTCCTAAAAACTTGTGGGTATTTTCCTATTTAATGAAAATGAATAAAAAACCTATTATTCAATAAAAAAAATGCTCGAAAATGCTTTTTTTTAAGAAAAATTTTAATTTTGATTGTTTACACCAATTACGTAATGTTTTAAATTTGATGTAGTCTTGGTCCCCAAACATCGGAATGGTAGGTCAAAGTTGGCGCTGAGGCACGGGACCTTGGGGGTCAAAAAAGGGCCTTTTGAATTGTATGATGACCCACTGAATGGAACAAGAGCTATTTTTGTTGGGCCACCTAAATATTTTAAGGCAAATAATACTAAAAAATTTACTTATATGTGTGAAAATTTAAACTATAGGATATTAATTATTATCATTTTGAACGCATTTAAAACAAAATAAAAAATCACACATAAATTTCATGTTATTTCTATTAAACTAAAATAACATTCTCCATAATAAAAATTTAACACTACTGAAATTTTCTTACATCGCACAGTGGGGCTGAAGTATTGCTTTTGTGCGATAAATTATTTTGAAAAGTCTCAAGTGACTTTTTGTTCATTAAAGGTTTGCACAAGAGTAAACTTGCATGATAACATCAAGAAAATCGTTGGTTTTTATTTTGGTGTTAATTATTAAGGATGATTAAGATTTTTCAAATGCAAATGTGTTATTAATAATAAATATACAAATAATTAAATAAATATGAAAGCTTAGTACCTAAAGTTTTTAATTTGTGAACCAATAGTTTTTATTAACAATGTATTGTAATTAATATCATAATTTACACTAATACTAAATAATAATAAAATTATGTTTATTAATTTTCAAAAGAAATTTTCTCCAGATATAACATATTAATATCATCTGAATGAAAATCTTTTTTAATAACAAAATAGATCTGACTTCTGAGGCTTGATAACACAGGATCTGACGAAATCATCATTCAATTGGAAATATATGTTAAATTGTCTTTTTTGACGTTTTTCGGCTGAATTAACCTTTAAAAATTCTAAATCTTTGTGTCGTGATTCTAAAGCTTCTTCACTTAACTGACCAATTGGTAAAAAGCAAGTGGAAGCAATTAATACCAATGAATTTGGATTTTGTGCACAGTTGTACTCATATAGTAGCAGGGATACAATGTAATGAAATATCGGGCGGTATCTTCAAAGTAGACTTTAGATATTTTGTTGTTCAGCTTGAATCCACTTGAAAGGCATTGAAAAACTATAGGTATAAAACTTTCGAATTAAAAGTTCATCAATTCCAGTGATAGAGGCGGATAAACTACTTTTTTCAAAAAATCTTCTCGCAACATTTCCTGTCTTGGTTTTTCCATATCCCGGCGAAGGGTGATCACCATCTAAGCCAAGTTTTTCATTAAACTCTCTTTGATTTCACTTTTTATATTTATTAACAGCAACTTCTATTGAAGATGGAGAAAATTTTTTTTAAAAAAAATGAATACGTTGAGCCATTTTAACTCTGTAGCAGGAAAGAGTTTTTTGGTTCGATTTGATATTTCCCATTTGGTTTTCAGCTAATATTTAAAATTTGTCAAGTATTGGCGAAGTTCTCGTAAATAAGTTTCGCTGCATAATGTCTTACGTTGAAGGAAAGTTCTAATATCCAAAAATTTGGCATCGAAAGTCTTCATTTCACTGGCGAAAATTACTCCAACTAGCCTCAGATCCTTAAAAAAATTATAAACGCGGACAGCTGTTTATTCTGAGCTTATTTTTCTAAAATAAAAAAATATTTCCCCGGAAAAAGCTTAGCACTTCTGATTTCACGTTTATATAAATTAAATATGTCTTAATTTTGGGCGATAAACAGATCTGCAATTTTTCGCCGAAACAGAACATAGGTATTATGCAAAAATTTAAATATAGTGAAAAGAAAACCATTAGCTTTTCCAACCGCTTAGTTAATTAATTATAATTTTTTTTTTCATTTTTGAAAGTAACAAAACGTGCACATATTTTATATTTTTAATCGCACAATAAATAACAATGATATTGAAAATTAGTTGGAGTTACTTATTTAACTAAATTATTCTTAGCTTTTCTCTTTTAACTATTATCTAAATTAGATAATAACTTTTTTACATATGCCTACATAAACCTTTTCGCATTAGTCTGCAACGATACCATCCTCCGATTAAACCCAAATTATTTCACTTCTTCATTTACACCCATTTTTCATGATAACCATGATTAATTACTTAACACCTTTCCAAGCCTTCTAAATGGCAACACTGTTTTGTAGTATATCTATGGCGTGCATTGATATCAGTGTATGATGCATGTGTTTATAATATTTGTTTATTTATTTGCTTTTATTTGGCATTTCATTTGTTTTGATAGATACCGTTACCTTAACTCTATACACAATAACTTTGAAGTTTCACATAACCGAGATTTTTTTTATTGTGAAATTTACACCTTTTTCTCTTGTGTCGTTCTTTGTTCTGTAAGATTCGCTTTACTCACAACAAGAATAACACAGAAGTTGTTGTTGTATTGACAACTTCGTTGTGCACAACAATTGGGGTGAGTATCTATGCCTAAGTATGTAGATATGGATGTAAGAAAGAGTTGATGCTTTAAAATTCCGCTCTCCACTCTGTGGCAAATTGTCAAGTGTTCTTTGCTCGTTAATAACTTAGCCGTACTTACATACAAACATAATTCATATTGTTATTGTTAAGGGCCAACAATAAACACATTTCTCTTTTTATGATTCCTTCTTTATGTGTTTATGGGTTTTTAAGCACGAACACACACACACACCCATATATTTGAAATATGTATATACAAATGTATATTGTCAACGCCAATGGAAAACATAAAACACTGTATAAACGCGAAATTATGTTTCTCTTGTTCTTGTCTGACCCGACCCGTCGTACGTCTCGTCAAATGAAAACAAAAGAAATCCAAGCTCAACTTAAGTTCAAGCGGAGAGAGAACGAATGAACGAACGCACATACATACACCAGTAGGGTATTCAATGAGAGCAAGAGAAGTGAGCCAGCATTGCATGTAGTACACACATGTATGTATGTTGTGCGTATTTATGTACAAGAGCAAGTTGTGCGCAGTAGGAGGTGATAGAGATGTACATAATAAGAAAACATCTATGGAACACGGAGGAGCAAGCAGCAGCAGCAACATACAAACAAGTCCACAATAAATTTTTCAAATTGGGCACAATGGTTTCTACTAATTTTGTTTCTTTTTTTGTTGTTGTTGTATGTTTAGCCGTTGTTCTTTAAGGGTAATTAAATAAGTACTTAGTACTCTACTATACATTTAAACATTTCGTGTTTTGTATTTCAATATACATATACTCTATAACTCGTTGCACTTTTTATATCAATCACACACATCCTTTATTTGGACGACGACGATGATATTGTTGCCTCCACCATTTCCAGTATTTAGCACACATAGCATTTTCACCACACCACACTACGACGACGTCGATGTCTGCTGTGTAGTTTTACAATACAACATTTTTCCACAGAGACACAATTTTGCAATAGATTTTCGCACGAGATCATTTAAACCTTGACTAGATTTAGTTAAATTGAATTTAATTGAGGAAAATTGCTTACACTTTCTTTTATAGAATTTAGTATTTCAGTGAGGTTTATTCCTTTTGCTTGCTTTCTTTAGTTTGGGAAACTATCACACACGGACACATGCACACAGACACACTTCATCAAATGCAGAAAACCTGCATCCTATCGGACCGCGAAAACCCGAACGCACAACTTTTCCCCAGCAATGAATAAAATCAACTGAAAATTGAAGTTTTTTGTTCTAGTGATGGAAATAGGCGATAAGTATCTCACGGGTATGTTATCGATAACAGTAGTGAGAATAACAATAATATGACAAACAGTGATGGCAACTGTGGTATAATGTAATCGTTGAAACTAAAACGACTTAATTTAAATTTGAAAGAAAAACAACAACAATAACTGTTAGGTTTTAAACGGCTCTTATGTTTTTGAATATTATACATATTAACGAATTTGCATATTTTTATTAGACATAAATTCACAAAATTGCTCGCTGTTTTGTTCTTGCTGATCTAGTGTTGAAAATAGATTTTCATTTTCCTGCTGTTATCGATAACAGTAAATTACAAACACTACAACATCTCGAAACAGTGAAGACAACTATGAAAAAAGTGAAAGGCGTTTAACTTTTGTGTTGGTTTTTTAAGGCCACACTTACTTCCCTGTCGGAATTTTGTGAGCTGACTCAAAATCAAGTTGACTTTTTGTTCATTCATTTACAACGCACTTTTAAGGTAACTCAAAACTGATGCAGATATAGTAATTTGTTTTTTTATTCCATCTGACTTCTTCTCGATAAGTTTTGAACTAACTTTTTGATCACTCATAACTGATGCTGGACATTTTCGGCTGATATCTACTTCGCATGCACATGTTTGACATAATTGTAGATATATATACAGCTGATGATGTACCACAGTTAGAGTCGTGAGGGGTTAAGCAAAACTCAGCGTCTTAATGTCACTTACCTTTCTAAGGACCGCCTCTTACCATCTTGCTATCTTTAATTTTTTCAATACAGAATTCAAAGCAATTTGATGTCGATAACGTTTCCCATATATCTGATTGTCTGAACGCACCTTTAAGACTGTCGACGGATTTCTCTTATCTTTGAGAAAATATTGTCTGTGAAGGGTTGGCCACAACCAGTATGTCATAGCAATTCGATATCGATATCAATCTCGACAGACAAATCGGTTGACAGACCTGTGTGTCTGAACGCGTCTTTAATATTGAGAAAACTGACGCCGGCAAACATTTTGCACTGGCTCCAAGGCAACAGAGAACTGTCGGCTGACAGAATATCGCACAGTGCAACATATAAAATACATGTACATAACAATACATCACAGAGTAGAGCTGAACAAATTCAACTTCTGCCGCTTGCTTCATCGACATGGAGTTGTGCAAAAATAATGACTGAGTTTGGAACATATGAACGAAAAGCAAGAATTGCAAAAAAAGTTGATTGCTGAGGATTGGATTCTCACACTCCCAAACAAAAAAAAAGGGAAAAACTTTAGAGCAAGAATCTGAAGATCTTGTAATCCAATTTTACCAAAGAGATGATATGAGTCTCCTGATGCCAGGGATGAAAGACTGGATGACTGTACGAATCAATGGCAAAAAAAAATTCAGAAGAGAATTGTGCTCTGCAACCTGAATGTGTTGTTCGAACCATTTCAATCTGAACTCGAGGATGTCACCATGATACGTTTTTATTTACCATGAAAATATTAAACTGATGTTGAAGGAAATCAACCTTAAGGACTCAACAGATGATTCATCAGAAGATTTGCACGATAACAGCGATAGCCTTAAATTGACAATGTGTCCTAATGCAAAAATTTCTTGCCACTTAGGTGAATGTTCAAGTTGCCCAGAAACCACATTCATCAAAGAGAATGTAATCAACTCTTTAGATCCAGAATGTTTAGAGGTTAAATTTAAATCTTAGCTTCAGACTGAAAGATGCATATTGAAAACAATCTTTTTGAATGCGGATGATTTTGTTGAAGAAATGTGTATAGGATTGCTAAATTTAAGAACGCATGACTTTTTAGTCAAAGAGCAATGGCTATTCTTCAAGGATTTCAAGATACATTTGAAGTCTGATGAATTCGTTATCTCATTCGATTTCGCAGAGAACACAAAAGAATGACAATTATATCCGACGATTTAAAACATGATACCGTTGCAGTTTATGAGTACCAGAAGATAATATTAAATTATCTAAAATCTAAATTTAAAGTAAAGAAGGTATACTACATTTCGGACGGAACTCGTCAACATTTTAAAAACAAAAGTAGCCTTGCAAATATTGTAGCTCATGAAAAAGATTATGGTATGCCAGCTGAGTGACATTTTCATCCTACTGCTCATGGTTAAGGAGCATATGATGGTATTTGGGCAAACCTCAAAAGAAATTCAGAGAAGTATAGCCTCCAGTGCTCTCATCAAGATCGCATTTTAGATGCGACTGTTTTATTTCATTGGGCAAAGAATTTTTATAAAGAAACTTAAAAGTTTTAAGCAGCAAAAAGGATCATGAGGAAACATTGAAAACACTAAAGAGCAGATTCGATGATGCTGTAACGATTTATGGGACCGCTCAATACCATGCTTTTATACCGCTTGTCAGTAGAAGGCTCAAATTGAAAAGGTATTCTGACTCTACTCAATGCGATTTCTTTCCAAAACCTAAAAAGAACCCAGCAGCGAAATCAACAGCTGAACCTAGTAACGCCAAGAGAGGCTTGACAAGAAAAGCAAATAAAGACGATAAATAAGGAGTTTGATCGACTGGGTATTTTAAAACTTCAAACATTCATGAGCTGAAATTTTTTTAAATGATTTATGTTCTTAATTTTCATTATAATTGTTACATATTAATTAAATTATACAAATAAACAAAAAAAATAATTTTCCAAAATTTTATTTTCTATAGAAAAAAGTGATTTCATTCCTGAGGTTAACATTTTAATTATCGAGGGTATGAGGGTATAGTTAGGTATGTTACATACCGTCGGATAGTTTCATTTGTCTTATTTCGCAGTATAAGTTTTATTTTTAAAGTTTTAGAAATACTTATCCACAAATAGGAAAAAATCAAAATACTTCATATGCTAAAAATTTAAAAAGCGTATTTTACAAGTTACAAAACATATATTTTAATTTTTTTTCTTCGAAATATTGAATAGATTTCTATCTAAACTATCTGGAACAAATTTTGCTAAGAACAATAGGGAATAAGTTACATAGATGAGAAAAAATCACCTGTGTGACCAGAATCTCAAATTTTGACCCCCTCTAACTCAGAGAGTTATTGACCGATCTTGATGAAAAATTGTATCTAAACTACTGACCGAAGACTTCGGTTTTAAAAGTTAGGTCACTTGACATATATAAAAATTGGGAGTAGTGATACCTATAATTTATACAATTTTTATTTTATTAATTAAATAGTCAAAGAATCTTGATTTTAAGTTATATTTTACCTTTGGAAACGAATATAATACCCACAAATAGATTAGATAATTCTATTTAGTATTTAAAATTTTTATAGAAAATTTTCTTTTTAAATTTAGTATTTTCTAATTTTCTGATTTTTATAATTTTGTATCAGTTTTTAGTTAATTTTTATACTAACATTATAAAGAAGAGATGTTTGTTAGTTTGTATGTTGTAGGTAATCTTCTAAATTACTAGTACGTTTTTAAAAATTTGTTCACTAGAAGAGCGATACGTTATCACTGAGTGATATAAGCTATATTTTATTTTACTTACCTTTTAGTATTTCTACAAGTTTAATTTTGTAATAGTAGTACTATTACGACTGATGGCCCACAGACGACAATCGATCAATTTAAATCAAATTCGTTTAAAAAATTGGTTATTTACACTGTAATGTGAATCATTTTCATTTTGTTTATTACATTATCATAGATTTTATATAAAAAACGATGACATCGTTTTAAAATACATGAAAATGTTTATAATTTCTGAAATATAACGTTATTTTTCTCAGTCGCCTTTCTAAAGTATGGTTTACACGCTATCTACCCATATCTACTCATATCCCCTCAACAACATGAGCGAGATAGCCTAATTAGAGAACATGTAGGAGTAAGCAAAGGCAAACACTTCAAAATTATAGCAAAGTAATTTTGAATTATAGGAAGGTGGATAGGAAATCAAAATGTACTGAATTGACAGTAGAAAGGGGATATGGGTGGATAGCGTGTAAATCAGCCTTAATACCACAAATTTAAATAAATTAAATTTTAAAATTTAAATAATTGATTACCAAAAACAACTAGAACGGTTAGAACACTAAAATAAAAAACTCACTAAACAAGTTTAACTAAAATATTGGTGAAATGGTACATAAAATATATGACCAGGCTGTATAAAGCAACAGTGGCACAAAACACACCCATTATAGAAAAGCAAAAAAAAAATATTGTTGTTACGCTATAGTTTTAAGGATTTCAATTACTATTTTAGTTATTTTCTAAGATCAACTTTTCTTTAATCAGTATGTTCTTTAATGGACTTTTGCCACTATGATTTTGACCCCTACACACTATTCAAACTATGCACCCCAATTCCCGTTGTCGTCGTCGACATCGTCGTCGTTTTTATGACAACATCACTTTGATTCAAAATCGTCGTCACATCAATGCTATTTCGGTACTCAGTAACTTCCATGAGACGACGTCGATTAGTAATCGATAACATAAAAGAAATATCAACAGCTGATTTGTACATCAACTAGATTAAGCGATGAGAAAAGCAAGAATAATCTTATAATGGAATGGAAAATACGTCGACTATGATCCGTTACCTTAAACTTGCCAGATAACAAGTATGTACATAAGTGTTAAAATCCTAACTTGTGGTTAACAGTTGGCCGGCCTCCTAACTCTTTTAAATTTTTAGATTCCAGAACTACTTAAGCCTTAATAAGGCTGCATCTAATTACGTGCTGGAAGTAGTTCCTATAATGAAAAGTGAACTCAGGTCATAATTAAGTTGTCAGCAACATTGAGGTCCTTAGAACAGGGGTCTTACCACCTAAGTGGAGGCAATGCATTACAAATTGGACTACTGGCTGCACAAGTAGTTGCAAGATTCTGGTTGAAGCTTTGAATGCATTAGAAAGGTAATTTGTCCACAATGGATACAATTAGCAATTAGTGAAGATGAAAAAGGGACCGGCCGTGGCATAGTGGTTAGAACACGCGACTACCATGCGGGAGATCGCAGGTTCAAACCTGGCTCCAGTCATCTTAAAAGAAAAAATAAATAAAATTTTCTTTCATTGTCGGCTCCCCTCGAATGTTGTTTGACAGCAACTTGGCAGTATTAAGCGTCGATTCAATCGTCGTGTCTAGTAAGAGCTTCTCAAAACAGTGACGTTAGCATTCGTCGATAAATAAGTAGGTGCCGTTAGTTGTGAATCTAAAAATAGAAAGCGTGTTAATTCACAACAACGCGAGAAGCTATCCCATACCTCATTCATGGGGTGCAAAGGGAAATTAAGTAAGAAGATGAAAAATCAGAAGTAAAACTTTCGATTGAACTCAAAGGATTTAAATTTTTTTCCTAATTTTCTCACATTCAAATTGTTTCAAGTCGTTATCAAAAACTGTGACGACAGATTCAGAGTCGTCTCGATTCAACGCCGTCGTTACATTTCCTTACAGAATACCAAATTTGTGTCAACAATCGTCGATAGTTATCGAAAACGACTAAGAGAATACCGATCGTTTTGCGTCGTTGACGACAACGGGATTAAGCGCGATTATCTATCAGTGTGCACACTTCTATCGATATTCTATAGATTCTACCGATTATTCTGCAGTGAGTATTCTTTGTAGCAACACTTTCTTAATACTTGGATTTTTCAAACGATATCTAACATCACTCTCATTTCTTGTCATTTTCTACAATGTATTTTGGATTTAAATGTAATGACTTTTAAGAAACGCATGATCTCTTAAATGATATATTAAAAAAGATTCACTTAATTATTATATAAGTCTGTGATGAATTAAAAAAAGGATTTGACTTCAGTAACCATAAGTTAAAACTGTTAGAATAATGATATGCCAACAATTTTACCATTTTTAAAAGCATTTCCATCCCCTGGGGATTGTGAAGAAACATTGAATAGTGAATGGCGATCGTTTATTTTGTTTTACAAAGTAAAGGTTAAAGAAATATTCGAATATTTTGAAATTTAGTTGGAGATTGGAAAGCCTTGCGCGGAGAAAAGAATATCCTTAACGAATTTTTATTTAGTAGAAAAATTAATAAATGTGCAAATTGGCTACACATAGCAGTACAGCCGCAGAGCGGTCATTTTCTGTCATGGAAATAATAAAAACCGAATAAAAAACTCGGTTAAAAACTGACGGCCTGTTTTATAAAAAATGTCTAAAGTAGGTATGAAGCTTCTCTAGCTAAAGTATTCTGTAGCTCTAAAAAAAACTTTAATAAGAAATTGTATTCATAAACGTTTTTAATCAGGACTTTAGCTTTATGTGTTCCGGTGGCAACGCCCACTGTTTTTGGTCATTAATGATGTATAAAAAGAAGCCCTATTTTAACTTATTAAAGATGTGAATCGTTTATGAATCTTGTGGGCGAGTTCCAAAACGGCATTTGCAATGCAACTGAACAAAGTCATGCATTCCTAACCGTAATCCTGTGAATTTTGACAATGTCATACATCCCTATATGTATAATAAAAGTTATCGATGCGCATAAAAAAAATCAAACTGTGCATCACTAATTTTGTTGATGATTTGCTGACATTTGTAAAACAAAGTGCAAAAAACAATGGCGGATGAAATTTAAAGAAATTTTTGTTAATGTTATTTTATTAACTTTATTAATTTTTTCAGTGAAAAAAAGTGGATTTTCGGGTGGAACGTCATTTTCAAAGCAACTGATTGCATGTGTTTCTATGTATCGAAACAGTATTAAAACCGCATCACTGCAATGTGTTTTGACGTTTTGGAACTCACCCTGTTTTCTCGAAATTTGCTTAAAAATGGTTTATTAATTAACCTCTTATAACTTTTTAAGAATACGGCCGTGAATCTATAAGCAACCTAATATTTGCCAAAGAAATGTGCATTGGAGATGAATTATATATTCCCTCCAATGACTCAATAACTTATGCACAAAAGTTTAACTTCACAAATGGATCTTACAAATAATCTTTTCAATTACAAATGTTTGCTAGTCAATTAAAAGTTATGTTAGTAACTTTATAAAACCTTCGTATATTCAAAAACTGATCTCCTGTTATTTATATTTTTTATACATGCAATAAGTACATATCGTCATATGAAATCAAAAATGGCGTAACTTACATTTTAAAAATGTTACAGGAGAAACAAAAAACTTCCTAAAATTGTTTGCGCTTGCAAACAAAAAGCCGTAGAATTTTGTAAATAAAATTGTTGTTTTTAGTCGTATGACTGTAAAACTTTGCAGGTACATGTATTTTGATGCGGTGCACAGTATTCAATCAAAAAGTTGATTTTGAATTTTTGGTAACTTACGCCTTTTTTGATTTCATATGACAATATATATGTGTTTATTTTGTCTTTTTTTACGTTTCTTTAAATAAAATGCACTTTCTACCGATTTTTATTAAAATCTACCGATATTTTTTGTCGATTCTACCGAATTTAAAAAAAAAGTGTGCATCCTGTTATCTATGCCAAAGCGTACGTCAACACAAATGAAACTACAACACACAAGCATTACTTAAGTTTCAAATGCCACAAGTAGCAACATTTATGAATTTTTTTATTCGAAATTGAACATAATTATTTTTGTTTTATTTTTTATTGATTTTTTTTCTGCATTTCATTATTTTTCTTCAAAAAAAAAATTACAATGAAGCATAAGCATTCTTCTAAAAATAATAAATACGTTTCATCATCTACTTTAGAATATATATATATACATATACATGTATACGAATACATATGTATGTGTCTATATACATGTATACATACGTATATATCTATGTTTATAGCTTATTGTCTAGCTGGTTTTGTTTTTAGGAATTGTAATTTGTTGTTATTTTATTTATTTATTTTTTGTTTTTGCTGTTGCTCTGAGACCAAATCAAGAATTTGAGGCTCAAACTATGTATTGATTATATGTATATAGTATATATATATGTATGTATGTATATAGATAGATATAGTTATCTATGCAATGCAATAGCTATTAATGTATATGTACTATGGTACTATGTTTGTTGGTTGGTATGTACTATATGTATGTATGTGTATATATAATATAACGGCAAGCATTTTTAAAAATGATGGTGTTGTTGTCACATTTCATATCAAATTACATTTACTATTTTCAAATAATATACATATATTCGTACTTTACAAATTGAATTTGAATATGAAAAAGCATATACTATATATATATATGTACGATCGATCTTCAATTAATTGATTATTATTGATTTCATTATATGTAGGCGCGTGTGTGTGTGTGTGTGGGTGTGTATGTATTTAGCTGCATTATGCCTTAGCACTTATTTATTTATGACCTACTTGTGTTTTGTTTACTTATTTTGTGTTCTTCTTTAAAATGTACATTATTTAACAATCATTCTTTATTTTTACATGTGTGTGTGTGTGTGTGTGTGTTTCGTTTTACTTGTATTTTTGTTTAGTTTACTTAATTGAGGTATATTTCCTATCCAACAATTATACTCTATTATTATGTTATTTATATGCACTGTGCACTGTACTAAATGTAGAGGAATAGTTAATAGTGGTCCTTTTTTGTTTAAACTGGAAAATTAAAATTAAAACTTAAATGTCTACTTAATGCGAAAAAAAAAATATAAAACAACAACATTTTAAGGTCAGTAACTAAATTATGGGTGTAACTTATAGTAAACAACAATTATGCTTAAATTCAATTTAATTCTTGAAATTTAGAAAATCTGTTTTTTGTTGGAGGATATTTTGTGACCAGTTATTGGTATTCAAATCAAGTTATTTTGTCTTCAATTAGCAAATGAAATAACAATTAATAAAATACTAAAATTTTAAACCTTAAATCTGATTTTCAGTTCTAGCTAAATGTAAACTTTAGCAAACAACTTATATACTAACTTATTATTAGTATTAATTTGAAAAAATTTTAAAATTATCTTTTAAAATTAACATAAATTGTTTTCAAAAGTTCACATTCGGTCAAAACTGAAAAGCAGTTTTTAAGTTAACAATTTTATTTTGTTAATTTTAATATTTTATAGAATTTATTTTGGGTATGATTTTGGGACTAAATTCTGAGAACTGCACGTGAAAAAAAGCCCCAAAAAGAAGAAGTTCTGCAACATTCGTTTTGTAAAGTTACATGCCATTATAATTTAATATCGATTTAAAGTTAGTAGGTTTTGTATAGGGGAAATTGTCACGTTTTAGGCTCATTTGTTTGACATAACTCAAGAACCACTAGTCCGATTTAGCTGAAACAAATTTAAAAAAATTAAGAAATACAATTCCTTTAATCTGTTCATATAACGTTTTCCTACATAAGCAACAGTTTCACTTTGCCATTCAAGAAATGATTTTGAACTGGGTTTATTTTGTAGCATTTACAATAAAACTGGTGTACTCCGTGGCGTATAATTTACGTGGAATATTACTTATGATAATCATACGCCACCATATAACAATATAACAAAAGAGCCTAAAACGTAACAAATTCCCCTATACGATATTCTAACTTCATATCGATATTAAATAATTATGGCATTTAACTTGATAAAACGAATGATGCAGAACAACTTTCACGTGCAGTTTTCAGAGTTGAGTCCCAAATCAATGAGCTGAAAAATGTTGTTCTGAGTTATTCTTTGACATGGAAATATCCATTGTGAATTAGATAACCTTTCAAAAAGCGAAACGACAGTTCGTATAGACCTTTCCTAATAAAATTTATTAATAAAATTCTCAATGTAAAGTATTGTTTTCTCTTTTCTTTACTCAGGAAATGACTTAGGCGTTAAAGAGAACCGTAGAAAGTTGTGACAAAACTTATTAACACTACCAACAACATTACGTCAGCAAGAATGTGAAGCAAATAAAAGAATAAAATTAAAAGAAAATATTAAAACTATCCAAAATATTAAACAAACAAAAATAAAAATATTTATTATAAATAAATAAATTAAAAAAAATTCAAATTATTTAAAATTAGGTTTTATTATTTATTATCAAATATTAAATATATTTTAAAAATAAGAATATTAAATATATTTAATATGTATATGAAAAATTTTATAAATATGTATTAAAATTATTATAATTAATAGCTATAACATAAAGTAAGTTACAAATATTTAAAATGTTAAATATAATAAAAATACTTAATGAATTTAAAATGTGTAAAATATTAAAATTATTAAAAATAATAAAAAAAATTTAAATGTATTAAAAATATTTAGAGTATTAGAATTATTAAGAATATTTAAAATATTTAAAACATTAAATAAATATTAATAGTATTATAAATATTTAAAATATAATATAAATATTAATAGTATTATAAATATTTAAAACTTTAAATAAATACTAATAACATAAATATTTAAAATGTCTAAAACATTAAAAATAATAAATATATTAAAAAGATTTTATAAATATTAAAAATAATATATTTAGTATTTATAACATAAAATATTTTACAAATATTCAAAATATTTGAATATATAAAATTTTAAATATATTAAAAATATTAAGAATATGGAAATTATTAGGAATATTTAAAACATATAAACATTAAATAAATATAAATAATATTATAAATATTTAAAACATAAAATAAATATTAAAAGTATTATAAATATTAAAATATTTAAAACATTAAATAAATGCTAATAACATAAATATTTAAAATGTCTAAAACATTAAAAATAATAAATATATTAAAAAGATTTTATAAAAATTAAAATTAATATATTTAGTACTTATAACATAAAATATTTTACAAATATTAAAAATATTTGAATATATAAAATTTTAAATATATTAAAAATATTAATATTAATATTAAAAATGTGAAAAAATGTTATCTATAAATATATAAAATATTAGGAGTATAAAAATATAAAATATATATTAAAATTGTAAAAATATAAAATATATTAAAAATACTAAAAATATTAAAAATATTGATAATATTTTTTATATTAAAAATATTAATATATTAAAATGTTTAAAATATTAAAAACATTAAAATTATTGAAAAAAAATAAAAACATTAAAATTATTTAAAAAAAAATATTAAAAACATTAAAATTAGATAATTTAAAAACCAAAATTTTTTAAAAATATTAAAATACAAAAAAATTAAATTTGAAAAAAAAATTATATATTACGAATATTTAAAATTATATAAATAATAATAATATTTAAAATAACATAAATATAAAGAATATTTAAAATGTTAAAAACATTAAAAATAATTAGTATATTAAAAACATTTTATAAATATTAAAAATAATATATTTAATATTTTTAACATAATAATAATTTAATAATTTTAAAATTAATAAAAACAATAAATATATGTACAAAATATTTAAAATGTGAAAAAAATGTAATCTAAAAATATATAGAATATTAGAAGTAAAAAAATATAATATATCTAATTTTGTTATTATTGTTATTTTTTATTCGACCTTTTTGTTATCAATTGCAAATATTTTTAAATAAATAACCTCGAGCTTATGTATTTAAAAATATTTATAAAATATATATTTTATAGTCATTAAAAATAAATAGAATTTTTAAAAATATAAAAATATTAATAAAACATATAAATATTAAAAATACTAAAAATATTAGAAATATTAAAAATATTGATAATATTTATTATACTAAAAATATTAAAATTATTGATAATATTTATTGTAATAAAAATATTATTATATTAAAATGTTTAAAATAATAAAAACATGAAATTTATTTTAAAAAAAAATATTAAAAACATTAAAATTATTTAAAAAAAAATAAAAATATTAAAAACATTGAAAGTATAATAAATATTAAACACATTAAAAACTCAAAAATATTACATATAAATATTTAGATAATTTAAAAAACATTTTTTAAAAATTTTAAAAAAAATAAATTTAAGATATTAAAAAAGATTTTCAAAATATAAAAAAATTAAATTTGAAAAACAAATTATATATAACGAATATTTAAAATTATTTAAATATTAAGAATTTTTAAAATTATATACACATAAGGCATATTTAAAATTTTATAAATATTAATAAAAAAAATTTTAAAAATATAAAAAAATTAAAAATATAAAAAGTAATAAAAACATAAAAAAATATTAACACATTAAAAATATTTATAAAATTACAAATATTTAAACGACTTCAAAGTCAGCAAAAAAAACTAGAGCTCGAGAGAACTACTACTTTACAAAAATTACCAATACAGCTGAAGTGCAGAAAAAGGGGCGGATCGGCGATTTACAAAAAAAAAATTATAATATTAAAAGTGTTATAGTTGACCTTTTTATATGTAAATTTTGTAATTTGTTAATTCGGCTTGAGGTTGTAAATAAAAATCTGGATGTAGTTAGATTTATTTTTATTTATTTATTGATTCCCAATATTTCGGTGAACATCGTTCACCATCTTCAGGGGATATTTTCAATTGTAAATCAAAGAAAATAAAAATAAAACTGAGATCCGACATCTTTTAGGTGTCAGTACGAACTGACACCTGAAGATGGTGAACGATGTTCACCGAAATATTGGGAATCAATAAATAAATAAAAATAAATATAACTACATCCAGATTTTTATTTACGACCTCAAGCCGAATTAACAAATTACAAAATTTATTATATGTTTTCTATGACGACCTTGAAAACCAAGGTCAAAGTTTGGAACGCCTGGGTTCTATGATAACCCTCTATGTGCGGGTATTTTTGAGAAATGGTGTATATTTTCGCAAAGGATTCCCAAGACCCTTTGACGAATATGTTTAAAATTTGATTCATTTGAGTGCCCGCATATAGAAGGTCACCATAGAACCCTTTTTTGGTCCCCAGGGCACCATGGACAACAAAAGGCCTGCAAAAATCCACCATTGAACTGGACGCGGAAATATCTTTAATATGGGCGTTATAATAGAACCCAAGCGATATTAACTTTGACGCGGATTTTAGAAGACGGGTCTTTTGTTTTTTCTGTTTCATATTCTGCATTTTAGCCACCGTTAGTTCTTGCTGACGTTATATCTTTGATATATGATCGAAACTACATCTTTTTATGTATATAAATGAATCGTCTATCTTAACGGAAACTGTGAAAAAATCATGTGTAAATATTAAATACTTTAAATTGTATAAGGTTTTTTGATTCTCCTGAGGGTTACGCCTATTTACATTTCAGGTGACGACGATACATTTGTTCGCTATGAATTGTGTCAGTGTGCTTGGATACTCTGTTTTAAATTTGTCAAATTCCACATATCACAGACATGTCATCCTTTGCCAATATGTTGTAAAAGTCCTAAAGGATATACGAAGTAAAATCCCATTTTTTTATAAAAAAAAAGCTACATATCAACCAAAAGCCATAACGGTGGAAGCATTTTTGCATTTCTGTGTAAAAAAAACTTTATCAATTCTTATTTTGAACCAAATTATTTTGTTTTTTAATAATGGCAATATTTTGTATATGAAGTTCTGAAATCAAGGATTAACTCATTCACTTGATGTCCATAACACAGTTCCTATAACGACATAAATTCCTAATGATTCGTTGCATGTTTTTTCTCGCTACAGTGCCTTTTTACAGTCTGGCGTTTACGACAATCACAAAAATATCTCAGATGTCTATAAATTAAAAGACAATAAGTCTAAGTATTGTAATACCAATTCAAATAAAATAAACACTGGCAAAACATTGTTAACATTAGGTTATATGAAAGGCCAAGCTAGATTTTTTTTTTCTCAAAGTTTTACTTTATTTACTGGTAATTGTCAGAAGACATATAAAACATCTTTTTAAAAAGGCAAGACATTTTATAATAGGAAAAGATGTTGGGCAATAACATCATTAACTTATTTTATTCTAAATTTAATTTTTATATTATTATTGAAAAGACTATCCCGAATATATAAACCAATTGTTTAGCAATATAAAACATTTAAAATATGATTTGCAATATCTGATCTTCCAACATCTTTTATAAATATTAATATAAAATAAAAGATATTAGAAAATTTGTTTTACATAAGGGAGACAGACACATTTAATCGCCATAGCTACCACAATTCATTACAAATGAAATAAATGGAAAATTTGTGTTGAAATATTTTGTATGGTATACAACGTCCCTACAATAAATTAACTTAAATACCTTAAATAAGCCATAAAGTTATAATTTCTGTGCCAATCTACACAAAAATCTCCAAGAATCAAGCAAGTGTGCTGACCATATCATTAAACATTTAAAAGTAGTAGTAAGTGCAAATTACAAATAGGTGGTGTAACATAAAATTGTTGTTGTTTTTTTTTTAAATTAACTTAACAAACAATATAGTTTCTTACTTATTTAATTAGAATATAACAAATAATTTGTGGCTTTTGTTGTTTACATAAAAAACATTAAACATTTATTTATTTATTTAAAAAAAAACTAAGAAAATAAATTATAAATTTGAGAACTTATACACACGGGAAGAAATGAAAGCAAATTACATAATAAACATAAAAGGAAAACTATTTATTTATGTGGTGTATTGTTTTTTTTTCCTACATAAACATATCGTAAAGAAGTTACACTTTGGATAATACTTTGGTATACTAGGCGAATGATGTGGGAGTGTGTGTTGTTTGTGAGTGGTGGTATAATTCATGTCATTTCTTTTCATTTTCGTTTTCATTTGTTTTGCATTAATTATAAAATATGTACATATTTTTTAAAACAAAAATTTTAGCTTTAGGTTTCTTTTTTTAAAAACGATAATTTTCTCAAGTCAGAAAAAAAGGAAATAACTTAAAAAGGACCTTACATCTTTTGTGGGTTTTTTTCAATTTGTGCTCTTTGTGTATCATTCTGTTTTTTTGTTTTTATCTCTTTGTTAGTATTTCTTGGAATTCCTTTTGTATTTATATTTCACTTCGCCTTAACCATTTCTCAGTAATTATTTTGTAACTTTATAAAACAGCCATATCAAATCATCATCAACATTTCACATCACAAGAATATATCGCACTCAAAAGTGTGTTCGGCTACCACATATTGTTTCGTTTCTAAATTACAACATAATAATAATTTGCTAAGGGTGCAAACTGGGGGGAGGGAGGGGGTCTAGTTCATATTTTCTCTTCTACTCGCAGTTATTTTTTCCTTTCTGCTTTTTTTTTGTTCGCAACAAAACTAAAATAATGGTAGTGATTGATTGTTTGTTTATAAGGAAAATTAAAATATTTTTGTTTTTTGTTATTTTCTAAATTCGACGTTGTTTACTAGTGTACAACTGATTTCTTATAGAGAGTTATTGACCTGCAACGGATAGCGTATTTACGGGGGAAAAAATCTATAGACTCTTAATTGGCAGGAATAAGAATAATATAGTGGTAGTAGCAGTAATTTAAAAGTATTTCAAGTATTCCAAAAAACAACATAAGATAATCGTAATAAACTTTTAAATTTAACTT
Source organism: Muscina levida (assembly GCA_964034835.1). Lineage (NCBI taxonomy): Eukaryota > Metazoa > Arthropoda > Insecta > Diptera > Muscidae > Muscina > Muscina levida. The sequence continues at coordinate 43,994,778 of OZ035883.1, read as the reverse complement.
GTATTTTTTTCGTTTTTTATCTTTTTTTTTGTATTTGTTTTCTTTTTTTTTTTAATAAAAAGCCTTCTTGTGGTTTTTTTGTTTTTGTTTGTTTTGTTTTTGTTTTAAGCTTACAATTCAACATGATAATTTCTTATTATTAGGTAACAATACTAGAGTTGCGCCAACGAATCGGAACGCATCAAAGGACTTGTTGGTTTGTGACCACCTTCCACCTCATATTGTACATCTACAGAAGCCCCTTTTCCAAAACGGAGAAAAAATATTAGTATTCAAAGTGAAAATACAACATTAAATGTTATGCTATAGTTTAAATATGTTGGGGGATGATAAAATTAGTTATTTCAAATATGTTGGATTGAAAATTTAAAAAAAAAATTTTTCGTGGGAGTATGTGTTATTCATAGGGAACGGCCGTGGCATAGTGGTTAGAACACGGGACTACCACGCGGGAGAACACAGGTTCAACACCAGGCTTCAGCCATCTCAAAAAAAAAAATTCTTTCATTGTCGGCTTCTCTCGAATGTTGTTGACAGCAACTTCGCAGTATAAGTGTCGAGTCAATCCGCATATCTAGTAAAAAGCATCTCAAACAGTGACGTTCGCATTCGTCGATAAACAAGTAGGTGCCGTTAGTTATAAATCTAAAAATAGAAAGCGTGTTAATTCACAACAACGCGAGAAGCTATCCCATACCTCACTCATGGGGTGCAAAGGGAAATTAAGTTTTTTTTAATTTATTATTTTTAATATATTTAATATTTTCCACATTAATACTTTTAATATTTTAAAAATAAGAAATATTAAAAATATTTATTTTTAATATTTCCAACATTTATAACGGTTTTAACATTTTAAATTTTTTTAATATTTTTATTATTTGTATTATTTTTATCTTTATAATATATTATTTACCCTTTTTTATTTTTAAATAGTTTCAATGTATTTGTAATATTTTTAATTATTTTTAGTATTTTTAATATTTTAAAATTTTTAATATGTTTAATAATTTTAATATTTTAAATTTGTCGGGATTTTATATTTTTCTATTTTCATAGTTTTATATTTTTATATTGTTATATTTTTTTATTTTTCTATTTTCATTTTTTCATAGTTTCATATTTTTATATTTTTTATTTATTTATTTTTCTATTTTTTTATTTTTATAATTTTATAATTTTATAATTTTACACCTTTATATTTTAATATTTTAATATTTTAATATTTTAATATTTTAATATTTTAATATTTTAATATTTTAATATTTTAATATTTTAATATTTTAATATTTTAATATTTTAATATTTTAATATTTTAATATTTTAATATTTTAATATTTTAATATTTTAATATTTTAATATTTTAATATTTTAATATTTTAATATTTTAATATTTTAATATTTTAATATTTTAATATTTTAATATTTTAATATTTTAATATTTTAATATTTTAATATTTTAATATTTTAATATTTTAATATTTTAATATTTTAATATTTTAATATTTTAATATTTTAATATTTTAATATTTTAATATTTTAATATTTTAATATTTTAATATTTTAATATTTTAATATTTTAATATTTTAATATTTTAATATTTTAATATTTTAATATTTTAATATTTTAATATTTTAATATTTTAATATTTTAATATTTTAATATTTTAATATTTTAATATTTTAATATTTTAATATTTTAATATTTTAATATTTTAATATTTTAATATTTTAATATTTTAATATTTTAATATTTTAATATTTTAATATTTTAATATTTTAATATTTTAATATTTTAATATTTTAATATTTTAATATTTTAATATTTTAATATTTTAATATTTTTATATTTTAATATTTTCATATTTTCATATTTTCATATTTTTATATTTTCATATTTTTATTCTATTTTTTAAAAAAACAATGTCCTTTTACATTCCATAAAAGAGATTTTTAGACTCATAGGACGGAACAGAAGCATCCTCACGAATCGCAGTACTGTCGTATTCAACGACTTTACTTACTTACTTCTTTTCACTTTACACCCCATGAATGAGGTATGAGATAGCTTCTCACGTTGTTGTGAATTAACACGCTTTCTATTTTTAGATTCACAACTAACGGCACCTTCTTGTTTATCGACGAATGCGATAGAAGCTTATACTAGACATGCCGATTGACTCGACACTTATACCGCGAAGTTGCTGACGACAACATCGAGGGGGGGGGCCGGCAATGAAAGAAAAATTTATTTTTTTAGATGACTGGAGCCAGGTGTTGAACCTTGGATCTCCCGCATCGTAGTCGTGTGTTTTAACCATCATGCCACGGCCGGTCCCAACGATTTTACCACAACTTAAATAAGATGGTTGCGTCGGAGTTGCGATTTCTCATCATCAAGTCAAGGTCGGTCTTTTAAATGTAGACTCACTAAATAAGGACTCACTAATTAAGAAAACGCGGGGCGTTGTTTCGGAGTCTAGTTTTAAACCATCATGCCACGGGCAGTCATTTAAATATATACAGAATATCTTTGCGGTGTTTCCGTTTTGTAAAGAATATTATTAGCCATGGTATCTCTTGTAAACGAACAATTTTAAAGAAAAAAATATTTTGATAAATTTTCTTGTTAATGTGTTTAAGGTTACCTCTTTTCTTTTCTGTTCTTTTCTTTTTTTTTTTCTTTTCTTTGACATGTCGTTCAGTGCCACAACTTGTCTATTATAATTCTTAATAACTTCATTTATCATCCCCGTTCATTTTTTCATGTAGATAAAACCACACTTACGCTTCTTTTCATTTGGTGTCCTATTGAAATTCAAATCCCCATGAACTTCGGGTATAAATAATGCCACCAGTATTGCCAATATCACCATAAAGCCTCCAAAAACAAATGGTGGACCCGGAAAGTTAAACCACTTGTTATCATCATCAGCACTGGCACCGGCCACAGATTGTTCGTTATTTAAGTCAACATTGAACAAATAAAAAACTACGCCAAACATAGCCGGTCCTAAGCCATTGCATAGACCACGCATGCCAGTGACCATGCCTTGCACAGCACCTATTGAATTGGAAAAAACAAGTAAATTAATAAAAAGGGGAAATTGCGTTTAAAATTAAATAAATTTGTACATACCTTGACTATCTGCTGTCGAGTGTATTGAAACGAAAGCACTTATAGCCGGATATGTTATAGAACCTAGAGCAGCTAAGATACCAGCAGCCCACATCATCCTAAGGTAAGGTGAGAAAAGTGAGTTAATAAACAATTGTGTATAATTTAAATGATATGATAAGACACAAAAAAAAGACTAACTTAATTTCCGAAAGAACGTCAAAATGTAAAGCTATCCGCATTATAAGTACTTTTTATGATCCAGAAGTATATATTACATTTAGTGCAAAACTAAAGGTTTTAACTTGGGTATGTCATATAAAGTAGTGATGACTTTCTTTTGCGATGACTTTTTAATACTACTAATGTACTGCTAATAATAATAATGATTTGTTGATGATCACGTCTAAAACCGGATTCAATTCACAACGATGTAAAAATTTCAATCTTTAAAATAATTTATATGCAAAAACATAATATTCATATTCTGTGGTTTTTTTGAAGTAATAAAAAAGTAAATCCCTAAAAAGTAATTCTCATTTTATCGTGTCAAAACAGGGGTGAACTATTTTAGGTTTCAAGTACTATTTCATGTTTGAAGACATAAATAGTTCAAACGTTTTAAATTTACACGAAATCATATGAAACATTTTAGTACAAATTTTGTACCAAAAGGTTAATTAACTACCGCACTTCTTGACAAACTGACTGTGTTTTAGTGCAATAAGTACAATTTCTCCCCAAGACTATGATGATTCTCCATATTATATTCCTGAGGTGTTTGTCTGTAAGGTGAACTAGTTACTTGATCTATAAAGCTTATTAATATGCATAGCTACTTCTAAACTACAATTATTATCTTTTATATCTTTTACTTTATGTTAAGTATAAAAAGTTGAAATCAAAATCTTTTTAACATACCACTTCGTACTACCAAAGCCATACCAAAATAGCTGTGTTGTTTCTAGTATTAAGCCCAATATGATTGTGCGTTTTGCGCCGATTCTCCTGTAATTAAAAAATAATTTATTAATTTAGTATTGTATGTTTGTAAGTAATTGCTTACCTCATAAAACAGCCTAGCGTTACTTGAACACTGATACTTAGTATGCCTACGACAGCTATGAATATCGCAACTTCCATTGTATTAAAACCCATTTTTAGCTTCAAATACACAAATATGCAAGAATACTGGCCAGCCTCAGGCAGATAGGACAATAACACTGTAACACATTGCATTAGAATCGTATGATCCGTACCGACTTTACGCAGAGCCTGTAAAAAAAGATTTTAAAATATTTGATTACAAAAGTTTTAAAAGTAACATCGTAATAATCGTAGAAAAATTTATTTAGGGTAAACTTTAATTTTAATTAACAAATTGTCAAATTATATATAGAAAAATGAAACACTTTTCGCAGATCATTATTGTGAAATTGACTGCAAGTGTCCCAAGAGTCATAGTTTATGTCCTGAAAAAAATCCCACGTCTATTTAAATTTGTTTTGTAGTTATTGAATCAAAATACAAAAAGTGATATTATATTATCTCATTTATATACTTACACTAGGGAATCAAAAACCTATATTTTAGTCCTAAAAGATACAAATCAGTCTACACTAGAGCCCGTAACAAATGCGCTTGAAACGGGTTTAAGCCTATCTGTTGTGCAAACAAAGCAAGAGGGCGTTGTTTTTGGTACAGAAGAAGCAAGAGAGTGTATGAGGGAAGTAGTGTGAGTTTTGATCAAAACAATGTTTTGTAAAACAAATGAACAACAGGTAATGATTTAAAACAAAATTTGTTTGTAGGAAAAAGTACTTTCATACATACCAAATAGTACAATTTACTGTAGTAAAAGTACATTTAATTGTACCAAATAGTAAAATTTATTGTATCAAATAGTACATCTTATTGTACCAAAAAGTACTGTTGTAACGAATAGTAAAAATTAATTGTAATAAAAAATACATTTATTGCACCAATAAGTACTATTGACTTTACTAAAACATAAATTTGGTGTAGCAAATTGTACCAGAAATAATTTTTTTGTACTAAGAACTTCTTTAATTGTCTCCAAAACTACTTATTGTACCAAAAATACTTTATTTGTAACGAATCGAACAATTTATTGTACCAAAAATACAATTTGTTACAAAAAGTACAATTAATTGTACCAAAAATTACTTTAATGTACCAATAAGTACTTTTATTATACCAAAAAGTACTTTTCTGGTACCAAAAAGCACTTTTATTGTACCAAAAAGAACTTTTATTGTGTTAAACAGTGTAGTTATATTACCAAAAAGTACAATTTATTGAACACAAAAAGTACATTTATTTTACCAAAAAGTAACATTAATTATACCATCAAATACTTTTATTGTATCAAAAATACTTTCACAGAACCAATGAGTACAATTTATTGTACCAAAAAGTACTTTCATAGAAACAATAATTACAATTTATTGTACCAATATGTAAATTTATTGCACTGAAAAGTACTTTTTTGTACCAAAAAAACTTCAAATAAAAATAACTTTTATGGTATTAAAAAGTAGATTTATTCTACCAAAAAGTACTTTTTTGTACTGAAAAGTTTTTTATTGTACCAAATAGTACAGTTTGTTGTACCAAAAAGTACTTTTATTGTACTAAAAAGAACTTTTATTGTATCTAAACCTACATTTATTTTACCCATGAGTACAATTTTTTGTACCTAAGAGTAAAATTTGTTGTACTAAATAGTACTTCTATATGGTATCAAAAAAGAATGTTTTTGTATTAAAATGTACATTTTTGTTGGCAAAAAGAACAATTTATTGAACACAAAAAGTACAATTGCTAGTACCAAAGTATATTATTGTACTAAAAAGTACAAATAATATACCAATAAATAAAATTTATTGTACGAAAAAGTACTTTCATAAAATCAACAAGTACAATTTATTGTACCAATAAGTAAATTTATTGCTCTGAGAAGAACTTTAATTGTACCAAAAAAAACTTCAATTGTACCAAAATGAACTTTAATGTTATTAAAAAGTACATTAATGTTACCAAAAAGTACTTTTCTTGTACAAAAAGTACTTAATTGTACCATATAGGACAGTTTGTTTTACCAAAAAGTACTTTTATTGTACCAAAAAGTACTTTTATTGTACCAAAAACTACATTTACTGTACGAATTAGTACAATTTATTGTACCAAAGAGTACAATTTATTGAACTAAAAAGTACTTTTATTGTTTTAAAAAGTACAGTAATGTTACCAAAAAGTACAATTTATTGACCACAAAAAGTACATTTATTCTACCAAAAAGTAAAATTAATTGTAACAGAAACTACTTTTATTGTACCAAAAATTCTCTCACAGAACCAATAAGTATAATTTATTGTACCAAAAAGTACTTTCATAATTACAATTTATTGTACCAATATATAAATTTATTGCACTAAAAAGTACTTTTATTGTACCAAAAAAACTTCAATTGTACCAAAAAGAAATTTTATGGTATTAAAAAGTACATATATTTTACGAAAAAGTACTTTATTTTACCAAAAAAAATTTTATTGTACCAAATAGTACAGTTTATTGTACCAAAAAGTACATTAATGTACCAAAAACAACTTTTTTGTACCAATAAGTACATTTACTGTACCAATGAGTTGTACCAAAGAGTACAATTTATTATACTAAAAAGTACTTTTATTGTACCAAACAGAACTTTTATTGTACCAAAAGTACATTTTATTGCAACAAAAATTGTACCAAAAAGTAAAATTTATTAATTAATGAGTTTTGAATTTTAATTGTCAAATTTTGAAATTCCATTGATGAGTTTTAAACTTCAATGGAATTCAAGCGAATTCCAAACCCACAACTTTAATTGATGTTTTTTGAATTTCAAATAACTATTCTGAATATCAATTAAAGAGTTGTGAATTTCAAATGAAATGATTGAAAATTAAATATAATTTTGAATGTCAATTGATTTTCTTTGAATATCAATTGAAAATGGTGTACAATTCTTATCATATGGCTATTATAAACAAAAAAATCTGTTATAATCTTATAAACTTATTATATAACTTATCTAATACCTTTCAAAGTTTGTTTCACACTTACTGCAAATGGATCAGCCTGTTCCCAGTTAATCGGAGCTCCCCACGATGATGGCCTTACTTTGTCTGGCAAGCTTTCAGGCACTGCTACTAATATAAAGAACACATCTAATACTGCTATTGCTGTAGCCAAGGCCACAACCAGCGTGTCACTATACCTTTCCATAAGCACCGCTCCCAAAGCAGGAGAAATTACCTACAACAACAAAGTATGATAATGATATTTTCACATGTTAATTAAAAAAAAAAATAAGAAAAAAAAAACTATGATAATATCCCTGTAGAACTTACCAAACTCGCAGCAAATGTTGCCGAAACCAAACCATAGGCACGCGAACGTTCTTCGACCGTGGTCACATCGGCCACATAGGCAAAGACCACCGAAAAGGTGACGGCAAATATGCCGCTTATTGAGATCATTGCAAAAAACCACCAGGTATTTATTGTCATCAGAGGTATGGGAGCACATGTAAAGAATACTGTTATAAGTAGAAAAAACTTACGACCCCATATATCTGAGAGAGCACCGATGAGGGGTGCGCTTAGGAATGATAATATGCCTTTGATGCCCATGACTAGACCATTCATGAGGAATGTGTGTTCGGGAAAGGTTTGATTTAACACCTAAGCGGGAAAAGAGATGAAAACATACATATAAGAGATAGAATATACAAATATAAATAAACAGTACACATCATATGAACACTTACCGATATTACGGGCATCGTCAATAGACCCCATGCAAAAAATTCTAAAAATATCACAACCATAGCATGGTGCACACTGGGCGCTCCTATTCCAGAACTCTGTAAGACAAAAAAAAAAACAGAAAATAATGCATTAATTAGTTTACAAAGATTATGCAGATATTAGCTATAAACTATGTATTTTGGGATATTTCCCTTTCGGAATAACTGTCTAATTTTTCCCATTGATATATTAATGAAGATTGTTGGAAAATACCATTACTCCCTGCGATTTGTATAGGTTAACTGACATTGCACCACGATTACATTCATTCATTCATCAGCATTGTTGTCTGTTCAAAATTAAGCTTTAACCGCTCTCGCTTTTGATACGATACTACTAAAGTCGACGATGACGACGACGATTATGATGATATCCCCCACTCGCACAGCCTCGTCGTCGTCGGTCGCATTCAACTTGAATTCTTATGTAAATTTATGATTATCATTGTGAGATAGTTCAGGGGAGAGGATGATGTGACAATCATATATGAATATATGAAAACAAAAAAAAAAAAATTCCCGACGAATTGGCCATGTCGTGTTGTTTATTACATTGTTTTTTTTTCTCTTCTTGTTTTCTAAATTTAGATAAATTCTCAATTATTTCATCATACACATTTAATTTGTACCTATGCGAGGTATGTGTAGTGTTGTGGTCGGCTGTTAGAGGCGATAGTGCGAAAACTCAAGGCAACAAATGTCACAAAAACTTGTGTGTGGGTGTGTGTGTGAGTGAGTGATATATTAAGTAGGTGCTGTAGGTGCTTACTTGAACTTGGTAAAGGCCTACTATGTGTATTAGCTAAATATAGAATTAAATTTATAAACTAAACTTATGCCGGTTATGATATCCGGTTTACTGGTTAGTGTCAGTAAAACTAGATACGTTTAATTGCAATAAGTTCCGGTAAACCGGTATCGTTGCGGTTTTATGATACGAACCCGACAAACCATGTGGCGATGGGTGATTCGCCAACGATTCGTTGGCGATTTGTAATAGAATCGCCTTTTGGATTCATAAATGAATTGATTTTTCGATTCGTAAAAGAATTGCTTTAAAATTCTAGAACAAAGGTGGATTTTCTCCCACTCGCGTTATCACGTCCGAATCGTTGGCGAGTATCGTTCTCGAATAAAATTCGAGTGATATATGAATCGAGAATTACATCTTTCTCGAATCGGATGGTTTGTCGGGAATCCCCAATATCGTGAGCTTGGCAAATATGAAACCTTCTTGTTCATAATATGTCGATTATTTTTAATAAAAATCAATCAATTGTATTTAAATCTCCCAAGAAGTTGTTTTATTCAATAATTTTTTTTCAAAATTATTTCAAAATTCGAAAATCTAAAACAGGACTTGTTTATAACAATTTTATATTATTTGAAATGATTTTCACATTAATTTCAATAAAATTTGTAGGTCATGCAAAATTTCGCTCAACCAAATCAATTCTTATTCTCAAATTAAGTAAACCTTTATTGAATCGTTAATAGAATTGGTCTAACATAAACAATAGTAATCGAATCGATTTGACTTCAAGAAATTTATTTAACCAATGCACCCACTCACTGACTGGGCATTATTTAACATCTTTAAATTAATTGTGATAATTGCATTTTAACCTAAATTAATTAGCATCGTTTGAAAAATTCATTAGTTGACGATTTTAAAATATATGTCTTAAAGAAACTAAACTAATAACGCTTTAATTATCACTGCATTGCACTGTGGGCTATTTGGTCGAAAATGTGAGTCAAAAACTAATTTGAATTGAATGTTTACAGAAACATAGTAAATTATTTTAATGGTGTTGTTGTTGTTGTAATAAAATAAAATAAAATAAAATAAAATAAAATAAAATAAAATAAAATAAAATAAAATAAAATAAAATAAAACAAAATAAAATAAAATAAAATAAAATAAAATAAAATAAAATAAAATAAATTAAAATAAAATAAAATAAAATAAAATAAAATAAAATAAATTAAAATAAAATAAAATAAAATAAAATAAAATAAAATAAAATAAAATAAAATAAAATAAAATAAAATAAAATAAAATAAAATAAAATAAAATAAAATAAAATAAAATAAAATAAAATAAAATAAAATAAAATAAAATAAAATAAAATAAAATAAAATAAAATAAAATAAAATAAAATAAAATAAAATAAAATAAAATAAAATAAAATAAAATAAAATAAAATAAAATAAAATAAAATAAAATAAAATAAAATAAAATAAAACTAAATAAAATAAAATAAAATAAAATAAAATAAAATAAAATAAATTAAAATAAAATAAAATAAAATAAAATAAAATAAAATAAAATAAAATAAAATAAAATAAAATAAAATAAAATAAAATAAAATAAAATAAAATAAAATAAAATAAAATAAAATAAAATAAAATAAAATAAAATAAAATAAAATAAAATAAAATAAAATAAAATAAAATAAAATAAAATAAAATAAAATAAAATAAAATAAAATAAAATAAAATAAAATAAAATAAAATAAAATAAAATAAAATAAAATAAAATAAAATAAAATAAAATAAAATAAAATAAAATAAAATAAAATAAAATAAAATAAAATAAAATAAAATAAAATAAAATAAAACTAAATAAAATAAAATAAAATAAAATAAAATAAAATAAAATAAAATAAAATAAAATAAAATAAAATAAAACTAAACTAAATAAATAAAATAAAAAAATAAAATATAATAAAACATCGTAATATATTTTAATGGTGTTGAGAAATAATATTTTATTTATTTATTATATTTTATTTTATTTAATAAAATAAAAAAAAATAAAGGCCTCTGATATTGCTTGCTTCCGGAAGGAAGCATGGAGTGTATTGCGTAGCAATGTCAGCCTCTTGAAAGGCAGCCGCAATATGCTTGGCAAGCCTACCGACGGCCTTTCCTGGTCTTAGGTAGGCCCCATTTCTATGGACGCCAAAATCAGCATCGATTTTCCTGATTGTTTTATTTGTTTCATTATATGAATATTCCCAAAATTTTTTGCTCATATCATTGGCCGTTCGAGAGCTGGACAGTCCTTAAATAATCTCTAAAAATTAGGTTTATGATTGAAGAAATGATCGCCCCTAATTTTTTAAAGGAAAAAACACAATAATAAAAATAAAATGAAATGTACCTTTCCGCCCACTTTAAAGATGGAGTAATAATTTCATAAATCCAACACGATCGTACCCAAATTCTTTCTTTAGTAAATCTATAGCAGGATTCAGTTTTTGAGAATAAATTGGAAGTATAGCCACGCCCCATCTGGTACCTCCCATACACATCTGGTACCGCCCACTTTATAAATCGATTAATATTATAAATAGACCTAACGCGATCGTGCCCAAATTCTGTATTTAGTAAAGTTCAAGCAGGAAAAAGTTTTAGAGAAGATATCTGGGAGTTTAGACACGCCCCTTTTGGTACCTCCCATACAAATGTACCACTTCGCCCACTTTAGAGATGAAGTAATAACGCCAATACACTCGACACGATCGTGCCCAGATTCTGTATTTAGTAAAGCTATAACAGGATCAAATTTTAGGGAAAATAATCTGGAAGTCTAGACACGCCCCTTCTGGTACCTCCCATACAAATATACCACTCCGCCCACTTTAGAAATCGAGTAATAATATCAGTATAATAGATATTTTTTTTTTGTACTGAGGGTGATGGTATATGTAAGTCGGGTTGCCCGACTGAAACTTTCTTACTGGTTTTTTTATAAAATATACTATAACTTCCACATTTGTGGTCCAATTTTCTATTTTTAGACCTCTATAAAGAGGTTCTGACCTCTTGTTTCAATTTCTAGAATTTAACTAACCCATTAAAGACTGCAGAATTTCAATTCAATGGTTGGTTGCAAATGGGTTAGAGGGTTAGAAACCTGAAATAGTGCACACATATGTACAAATTACAACGGTTGAAAGCTTATATTGTTTAATTAATCGTATATTGTTTAATTTTGGCAAATATGCTTAAAATAAATAAACATTTTATTTGTGTTATCTTCAATTTATTATTTGGGGCTCGCTGTAAAGTATAGAGACGCTGGTAAAGTATAGAGATGTTTGAAAAGCGGATAGTTTTTTGGTACAACCTCTATATGTCAGACATAATTGAACATATTTCGACAGAGTAAGACCCAATAGTATGTAAATATGTCTAACTAGCTTTCCCGACACGAGTAACTCCGCCGCTACTTTTAAGTGATTCAGCTGTAGTTTCCTTTTCTGAGTTACGTCACCTCTATTTTCTAGCCTTACCTTAATGGTGCAAATTTAGATAAACGCACAATTTCAAAAAGTCCCTTCGTATCGCACAACTAATCCATAAGAACAATTTTAACTGAATTTTTTGTGGTCTTACCTTAAGCGATGTTACTATTTCACCTCATTTTATCCCTAAAAGTACGAGAAAGCCCTTTGTATCCAAAACTACTCTTTTAAATACATATTCACATCAAATTTTCGAGATTCTTCTCGAGTCGAGTCTATAGTCTTGACTATAGTACTAGTTTTATAAATTTTTCGGCCCTTTTAACCCTTAAAGTACGAATTTCGAATAAGAACTTCGTGCAGCTCTCTATTTTTATAGGCCACATGCCCATATAGAGTTCCGCGATTCTACCTTTAGCCGTTTAGTCTGAGCTATGGTCCCAGTTTTATCCCTTTTTGTGCCTTTTTTTAGCCCTACAAATTTCAGAAAATCTCTTTGTGAAGTTCTCTAATTCTAAAGGCAGCATGCTCATATAGAGTTTCACCATTATAGCTTTAGACGTTTGATGTGGGTGGTGACACCAGTTTTATACCTTTCTGGGCATTTTTTACACCTAAAAGTACTAATTTCGAAAAATTCCTTCAATCACCTATTCTATAATAGGAATGTACAGCCCATTTTTTGTGATTCTTAATGGGCCAGACCAATGATCAGTCAGTTAATCAATAAGTAACGCAACAATTTTATATATAATTGTATTTTTTTTCATAAAGCCTACTGTGCAATGTTTGGACATATCTCAATTCATAGTTATTCACCTGAAATCGCACACATATCCAACTCAATGAGCTCCATATTCGACTTTTCGGTTCCACAATAGACAGCGTCGTATTGGCCGTGTGCACTGAATGTTGCGATGCCACCGACCGATGCGAAGCCGATGACAGCGACCTTTGATGATGACGATGATTGGCGCTTGTTGTGGGTAATTCTAGGGAACTGGAACCTCTAATAGTGGTATTTTCCTGAAGAGCAGCGCTCGGGTGCGTTAAAAGCATAGTTGGTATATTTAGGACTGTAGGATTGACCCGTATGCTGGAGCCACGGCGTATATTTGGGGAATTTGTAGGCGTACGATGGTGATGAGAGTGATGGTGCTGCAGATGTTGCTGCTGCTGCTGCTGCTGGTGCTGTTGATGCTGCTGATGATCCAAGTCTAGCTCAGTTATGGTTGTGGCCAAAGAGCCTGAGTTATTATCGTCGGCAATGTTGTAGGGTGAGGCAAGCTTGGACGAGGCCGCCAGTTGTTTGCGCAGCTTGTTACTACTACTGCTGCCGCCACTGCCATTGCTGTAGCGATTTAGGTTGCCTGAGGAAACATCTGCGACATCGGCAGTTGTCGGTGTAGATGAAAAGGTGTATGAGTCGCAAGATACGTCAGAGTCATCATCCGAGTTGGAGCGACTGAGTGAGCTCTGTTGCGGCGAAAGGGTCTTGGCTATGACATGACTACTACAGCAACTAATCTCTGTGTCGTGGCGCAATGCGGGCGGTGTGTTAGGAGGGGGGCTCATTGATTTCTTTCTGACAGAGCTGCCGGTAATATTTTTTCTAAGATCATCACCGCCTGCCGTGTCATTGGTAGGTGTGGACATGCCATCATCGAGACTGACATCTTCTACAGCTGCTGCCGTTGCTGCACCCGTTGCTGACACTTCCGCTCCAGCTGTGGCCTCCAGCCCTTCCGTCTCCTCAGCCAACTGTTGGTCGACAACTTCCTCATCTTCGGGCTCATCGATTTCGAAACTTGTGTCATTGTCAGTATCGGCCGCTGTCGTTGGCATTTCACTGTCACCGGGAGGCATGTAGGGCGACGATGCGCAATATCCGCAACCACGTATCATGTTGTACGCGGGGAGTTACCACCCACCAGGTGTAGTTGAAGCTGCTTCGTTTGGTTCAAAGGAATGTGATTGCAACCTTTAGAAGGTATCATCGGGGCTCATGACCATTGAACGTTGGCAACAAAAAAACAACACAAACCGAAAAACAATCACAAACTTTAACGGTTTAATTGCACACGATTTTTTTTTATATTAATTGCACTAAGTTTGATTAACAATTTTGTTTCAATATCACACACTTGGTTCTAAATCATTGTTAGCTGTTATAATGTTGTGAAAAAATGATTAAAAAAAAATTTATTACAACAACAATTCAGATCAATCTTGGCATTTCCTTTTGTATTAACAAACCGGAAACGGATGCGGCCGTTTAATAATTAATCAGATTGTAGCCTACTGGAGATAACACAAAATTAGCTAAACAAGCCATCTTCTATTGTTTCAACCACCACGTCGTCGTGCAGTATCTCTGTCAATTATCACAAATGCATTTAATAATAATTTTTAGAAGTGCAGGAAAACTGTATCACAAATTTCATTGATTTTTCTTTGTTTTAATTTGGATGCCAGCCAAGAAACGACAAAAATATGAATGGTGCACATTTGTTTGCTTTTCTCTGCTATTATGTTGTTTTTATTGCTTTTGGTAGGACATCCTAAAAACCAAAAAAAAAAAAAAAAAATATATTACAACCTTTCATTTGTGTGATATTTTGCTATTGTTGTGCTCGCCGTCGTCGTCGTCGCTGTTGTTGATACTTCAAATTTACAAGGACACTTTTGGGGTAAACTACTGGTGGCTACGCCAAAATGAGGGACAGGCGACGGCAACAGCAGCAGCAGTAGCATATAAAACATCTACACGTGCGTGTACATGTAAGTACGCTTAGGTGGATCTAACACATACACGTAGTATATGCATGCAAGGATTGTCGGTGCCAATTTTTCGTAGCGTATGGGGTTTCCTTTACGTTCCACCCGTATTTTAGTTACAAATTTTTGGTCTACCCTCGTCATGTCATCTTCATGTAATGTTGACGGTGTCGTCATTAGCACAAAACGCAAAAGTTCACAAGAATTTTGTTGGTATGTATTTACTTTTGCTTGCTTCATTGTTTCACTAAGCTTATTTCGCTTCGTAGTTTGGTTTTCGATTTTTTGATGCGTTTGCCAAATCAATTTTCCCCACATGAAATGGACACCGCTGGAGTTGGGGTGCGGAAAAGGGCGGCAGCAAACAAAACAACAACAAATATCTTTAACCATTGCAAAACTATTCTCGGCAATTACGATGTACACGTAGTACATGTGTGGTCAATGTAAGAGCAGGTGTTAAATGTAATAGTTTAAAATTTACATAAAATCCGGAAAATTCTCTGTATATCCCCAGTTCAAAACTACATACTTCCAAAATGAAATAGTTAAAAATTTTGAATTAATTTAAGAAGTTATATTTCAAAATTTCAGAGAAGGAAAAGACAAATGTTTCATAATGACTAAGATGAAAAAAAATTAAATATGTAAAATTTTGCATTTATAATTTTGTTGTAAAAATCTCTTTAAGTTAAGTTTAATTTTTAACAAAATTATTGGAAACTAGTTCAAGTGCGTCAATAACACTGTGACACGAAATAAAGGTTATTGGTCTGGGGGAACGGAATAATTCCTTTACGGAATGAAATTCTTAACTTAGTAACATATATTAAATATCCGGAAGGATAGATAAGCCCTGGGTCCAATTTTTTTTTTCAATACCCAGCGACGTTTTAAGTTTAACCTAAAATAGAGTTTGAAATATGTTTCTTATAGTTTTAGTGCATTATCGATATCAGAGTCTTTAATGAAATTTAACGAAGAATTTTCTTGGGGAACATTTTAACTCTCTATTTCGACTCTTTACGTGTCCTTTTCGTCCTTATTTCGAGAAACTTTAGAAAAGTACAGATTTTTTGTCTTAGGACACCCTAAGTAAAATTTTCTAAGCAACATTTTTGTAAAAAATATGTATGTTCTTCTAAGGACACTAAGGAATCGAAATAGAGTTTAAATGTTCCAAAAAAAAAATCCTCGTTTAATTTCATTGCCGACATCTGATATCGAAAATGCTCCAAAAACAATAAGAAATATATGTAGTTGTGCTGCCTACTCCAACCAGCTCTCCCAACTTTTACGACACAACGCCTCTACTTCTGACGTTCCCGATACACAGTGGCAGCATATTGCGCATACCATGGCAACCGCCGCAACAACCGTGCTAGGATATGAAAAGCGGCGCTCAGACGAATCCTGGTACGATGAAGAATGTCGCATAGCGTCTGAGGAACAGGATGCTGCTTATAGGGCAACGCTACAGCCAATTGTAACCCGTGCTGTTAGGGAACGGCATAAGGAGAAAGCACAACGGGCGAGACAGCTATTTAGGCGAAAAAAACGTCAGATGAAGAAATGGGAGAACGAGGATATAGAGCGATACAGGGATAGAGGTAAGGCCCGAAAATTTGACCAGAAAGTAAGAGCACATGGATACGGCAATGGACTCCCCACTTGTAAGGACAGTGATGGAAATCTGGTCACGGATACGCAAAGTGTGCTGCACATATGGAGAGAACACCTCCAACAACTGCTGGTTCCAGAAGGCAGCGCACGTGAAGTTATCACGCCAATTGCCGACGACGGCTTAGATTGCCCACCACCAAGTCAAGCCGAGGTAAGAAGAGCAATATCGCGGCTGAAAAACAACAAAGCAGCCGGTGCCGACGGTCTGCCCGCAGAGCTCTTCAAGTCCGGTGGCGAGGAGCTGATAACGAGCATGCACCAGCTCCTGCGCCCGGTTTGGCTTAAAGAGTGCATGCCCGACGAATGGAATGTAAGCGTATTATGTCCTGTGCTGAAAAAAGGTGATCCAAGTGTGTGCTCCATTACCGCGGGATCAGCCTTTTACCCATCGCATATAAGGTCCTGTCGAGTGTGCTATGTGAAAGACTAAAGCCAGTGTTATCCAACCTGATCGGGCTTTATCAGTGTGGCTTTAGACCTGGAAAATCAACAACTGACCAGATTTTCACACTTCGGCAAATCCTGGAAAAGACCCAAGAGAAACAGATCGACACGTACCATCTTTTTGTCGACTATAAAGCTGCCTTCGACAGCCCGATACGGCAGAAATTACTTGAAGCCATGGCTGAGTTTGGTATTCTAGCGAAGCTGATACGTCTTTGCGGAATGACGCTGACTGACACAAAGTCTTCAGTGAAGATTGGCAAGGACCTTACGGAGCCATTCTATACCAGACGAGGCCTAAAACAAGGCGACGGCCTATCTTGCGATCTCTTCAACATTGTGATGAAGATGATAATGAGAAAAGCTGCAGTAAACACGAGTGGCACTATATTCAACAAAAGCCACATGCTACTTGCGTACGCTGATGACGTAGACATCATCGGTCGAAAACTGCGGGACGTGACTGCAGCCTTCTCAGGTATACAGAAGGAATCAGCGAAAATGGGCCTGACGGTGAACGAGGACAAAACGAAGTTATTAGTTTCAACGAACAAAGAATCTACTCGTTTGGGAAACTGCGTGAACGTTGACAACTATAATTTCGAGGTGGTAGATAATTTTGTCTACCTAGGCTCCGCCATCAACAACTAAAATAATGTCAGCCTAGAAATCCGGAGAAGAATCCTGCTTGCAAATAAATGCTACTACGGACTAAGCAAGCGATTCAATGACATAGCCCTCTCTCGACGAACAAAACTCCAGCTATACCAGATACTGGTTCTACCTGTCTTAATGTATGGCTCAGAATCCTGGGTTATGACACAAGCGGATGAATCGGTTTTGGCGGTATTCGAGAGAAAACTACTCCGTAAAATATTTGGGCCCATCATTGTTAACGGAGAGAATCGGCGTCGTATGAATCATGAGCTGTACGAGCTGTACACTGCCATTGACGTGGTCAAACGCATTAAGGTGCAACGGTTGCGTTGGCTAGGTCATGTTGTACGCATGGACGAAAATGCTCCAGCTCGAAAAGTCTTCGACAATGAACTCGATGGACGGCGCAGAAGAGGGCGACCAAAACTCCGTTGGAAAGACCAGGATCGAGGCGCATATAATATTTTTCTACGTGCGGTATATAATCCACTGGGATTGCATAGAAGTACCAGCTAAGTAAGTAAATAAGTAGTTGTGCTGACTATTTTACGTCGCTGTTCACACATTGCTTTGTAAAGAGACCAAATGATTAGTAAACGTTGGAAATATCGATTTTTGGTCAAAGAGCAGTCCCAAGTAAAATTTTATAAACTACATTTTTGTAGAAACTTTGAATGTTCTTAAGTCCCATTTAAAGCTCCTTTTCTGACATTTCTGGAAATAAGGACGAGCAGGACACGTAAGTAGTCGAGATAAAGAGTTAAAATGTTTCACAAAAACATTTTAAACAACATAGTTTTTCGGATCTATTTTACACTAAAAACTTCACCGGTCCATAAAAAAAGTTCGACCTAGGGGGGATATGTCCTCCCGGAATATTGATATACTCAACTAAAGATTTCATTTGAAATTCAAAACTCTTCAGTAAATATCTAAAGTTTCCACATGAAATTCAAAAAAACATCAATTGAAATTGAAAACTCATCAATAACACATCAGAATAAGTCAATTAATATTAAATTAGTAGGATAATTTTCTTCGGCTATGCTGGAGTTCAGATATCCTTCACTATTTATAAAAATTTGTATAAAAAAATATAAGGAATATTCACGATAATAAGTATTTGGTCACGTAGTGCAGTATTTATGATAAATTTAGTAAATTTCAGATACTTGTAACAAATTTCGAAAAAAAATTATCTCAAATGTGTCGTAGTAAACATTCCAGAAATCGTAAATAAACAATTCCACCCCTAAAAATATGGAGTTTGTATATGAGGCGGGAGAAGTTTTTATCCGATCTTGCTTATCATAGAACATAACATCCGGTTAGAGAATATAAGCTAGCATACCAAACTACTCGCAAAAGAGAGAGAGAACACCCAAAAAGGGGAGATGGGAGTAGTTTTTGACCGATCTTGCTCACCTTAGAACTTAGAGGATATAAGCTTGAATACAAAATTTCAGCTTGATAGCTCTTAAACAATGGCTGTAATCACAGGGGCAGACCCCCAAAAAGGGGGGTGGTGGAAGTAGTTTTTGTATACCAAATTTCATCTCGATAGATCGTTAACTACTCGCAAGACATGGACAATCAAAGTTATTGATTTTGGAGTAACACTAAAACTAAATTGAAGCATTCACCCAAGCTTGCTGTATGGACAGCTTTGACATCAAGACACATTATTGGTCCATACTTTCATGAAGATCAATGAGTACAAGCTGCCACAGAGAATACAAATCGGTATATTGTCATGCTGCAAAACATTTTTGTTTCTGAACTACAAAATTTTAAAGTTTTTATTCAACAAACGTTGTTTTAACAAAAGTGGGGCAACATGTCACTACTCCAACGACGCATTGGCTACAGTTCGCAAAACTTTTGGGCAAAAAGAGATGCCACTAACTTCACCACCTCGTAGTCCAGACTACCTTTTTCTTTGAAGATACCTTAAAATTAAAGTTTTCGGCAGCAACCAAGTGTCTCTTGAGTAATTAGATTAAAGTCATTTGGGTACTTTTACCCTAATTTATATCTTACTTATCTAGTTTTTGAACAGTAAAAAAACTGTTTGTCCTTCTGTATCTTATCTAAATTACTAGTTTAACGTTAATTGTCTGTCTTTCTTAAATGTTTCCTAATTGAGGAAATGTTTAGACGTCAGAATTGAATTTACATTAAGAGTTACTGAGAATATTTTTAAAGCACTAACTGTTTAGTCTCAGAAAATCGCGTTAAACGAGACTCAAAGTCTAATGAAAGACCTCGGTGCATGAACCGAAAAACCATTTTTTTTTTTAAATGTTGGAAAATCTAAAATATAAAAATACATGAACATAATTTCTGTATAAAATGGAGTTACCCGGTTCTTGTACAGAGGTCTTCAGTTAAGCATCGCGAAGAAATTGTTTACTGGCGCTTAAAAATCATTAACTACAAAAAAGCAACTATGAAATTCCAAGATTTTGTCCATACATGTTACCCTTCAGCATTCTTAAGTAACATATATACTGCCAATGAAATATGTATTCTTTGTTATTACCACAAATTCCGCCCTATAATTCGAAGAATACGAATTTTTCCAAATAACTGAAAAATTTAACCACAGCGCAAACCCTTAGGTGACAGGACAAGTGAACTTTAACCTTTTGATGGTAATAGCCGAAAAAAGTTTTGACGACAAATGCTGTGAAGTAGAGCCAACAAAACGCACATATAGCCATAATCCATTACATGTAGTTGTTGTTTTTGCCCCCGTTTTTTCGAGAACAAACCATTACTACTGCAGATGGTTTGCTAATATTTCGCCCTTGGCTGTATATTTGCAATATACATGCAAAAAAAAATGTATAATGTACATACTCGTATATTTACACTTTCAGTTTCTTTTGACATAAATGTAAGAATATTCTCTATTTTTCTTTATCCAAATTTGTAGACAAAGGAAAATCATTGAAATTTGTTTTAGCACTGCCATTTGAGCTGATGCAGAAATGTCGGCAGCATGCATTTGCAAAACCTGTGATGAGTTCGACGAAAATCTATCTCTTTATAGTATATCTCATAATATATCGTTATGTCTGTCTGTTTGACTGACTGTCTGTCTGTCTGTTTTGTCATTTTCCGTGTCAGGCTCGTCGTCGTAACTTCTTTTTCCTCGTTTTCTGTTTTGTTTATTATCCTTTTTTTTCAATGGCAGTTGCAGCATATCACTCGCGTCGTTGGTGCTCTTTGTGTCTTTGCCCAATTGCTGGCTGACTGACTGGTTGGTTGTTTGTGCTGACTTTTACTTTGTATACACATAAAAATCCATGTAATTATATCACCACTTTCGATTTTTCTTCTTCATCATCACCATCATCATCATCACTAGCACTGCCACCACCACCACCATCAGCACCACTTGAATGAAATCTGCTTGCTGTGTGGTGTTGTTTGCCCCAAAACATTCAAGGGCTAATAGTGACGAAGACGACGACGACGACGTTTCTGTGTTTGTTCTCTCACTGATTCATCACATACTTCTTGCTTCATAGCATTTTTTTTTTGTTTTCTCGTTATTTATTTCGTTAGTTATCACGTCTCGTTGATTGATTTTGTTTAAATAACTGCCGAGAGTATTAATAAAATAAAATAATTAAACAAAAGAAGTAATAAAGAAGAATCCCACACGAATCCGTCCGTTACTGAATGGTACGCGTAACCGTTGTTCATGCATGTTTCGGATTCATCTGACCAAAAACTAAAAGTTTTGTGAAAGTGTTCTCGTCGCTCTGTAGTATTCACCTTTCAATTTTTTGTTCCCCCGTGCGAAACGAAGCTTTTTTCTAAATGCGAAAGAAAAGCTTTTCACTGACACAAAAGTGTCAGAATGTGGCAGAATGTTTACACAAGGGAGGATGAGTTATTGTACTTGTGTACATTTTATGGTACTAAAACAAGATATGTAGACTGAATTTCAAAGTAAATATATGTATGAATGTGTAAGTTAATATGTGCGTTGGTAATTGGTGCAGTATATCACACTTATGTTAATTTATTTCTTAGAATTTATTGTTGTTGAATAGAATATTATTAAAAGGATGGGTTTTGTGTTGGATATTATGGATTGTTATGATTCTTAAAATAATATATCAATTGAGAAGATTTTTGCAGAGCTAGCTAAAAACAAAAAATTTTAATTGGGGGCTGATTAAAAACAGTCCTCAGTATGGTACTGATAAATTTTGAAATGGGTTTATAGGTGTTAGCCGTTGTTGCAGTAAAAATAATCTCAATTGAAATGAATAAGTATAACTCCTTAATGTGACTCTTAAAATAATCTTTATTTAACACAGTACAACACATGATTTTGGGACTCAATTCTGAGAACTGTACGTGAAAGGAGCCAAAAAAAGAAAAAGTTCTTCATCATTTTTCGTTTTTCGTTTTGTCAAGTTACATGCCATAATAATTTAATATCGATTTGAAGTTAGTAAGTATCGTATAGGGGAATTTGTCACTAAAACGTGACTCTTTTGTTTGACATAACATAAATATTAAATGGTGGCGTATGATTATCATAAGTAATATTCCACATAAATCATACGCCACGGAGTACAACAGTTTTATTGTCACTGCTACAAAATAAACCCATTTCAAAATCATTTGATGAATGGAAAAGTGAAACTGTTGCTTATGTAGGAAATAGTTATATGAACAGATTAAAAGAAATTGTAATTTTTAATTTTTTAAATTTGTTTTTGCTAAATCGGACTAGTGGTTGTCGAGTTATGTCAAACAAACAGCCTAAAACGTGACAAATTCCCCTATACGATACATACTAACTTTAATTCGATATTAAATTATTATGGCATGTAACTTGACAAAACGAATGATGCAGAACTTTTTGGAGCTACTTTCATGTGCAGTTCTCAGAATTGAGTCCCAAATCAATGAGCTGAAAAATGTTGTACTGTGTAATATAAGATGTTACAAAAAGGGTGGACTAAAAGTTTTTTACTTTCTAACGATGACAAAAAACCGATAAATGGGGATTTTTCTTTTATGACGTTAGTATATTTTCGACGCTCATTCACACTCTATGTTTTGCACATTTCTAGAGAAATGTTCTAGATCGGCCGGATCGCGGCTAATTCACTTAATTGTGAATAAATTCGAAAAGCGTACATCATGATCTATCCCTTATTTTGTTCATAGGTTATGTGGCATTACATGAAAATAGTAAGACTTGACACTTTTTTCCGTTTTGGATTTTTTATTATTTTTTAAATTTAAATCGATAAGGAATTACTCGAGGTATCGTGTTCAACAGGCAGTAGACGAATGCTCCACCGCTGAGCTTTATGCTACAGGGCCATCAATAGCTCAGTAGAAGCGACAAAGATCAGCAATCCGGAGTTGTCGGGTTCGATTCCTATCTGAGACACTTGTCAAAAATTAACATCAATGTAACTTATCTCGGAAGCTGCCACTAAAAATGCAGACTACTAGATGGCGCAAGGACTTCTATCCTCCAAGCGGAGGTAATATTCTAAGATGAGCAAGATCAGTTAAAAACTACTTCCACCTCCCATACAAATTACCCTTTTTGGGGTCTAACCCTGTGATTTGAATCGAAGTTTAAGACCTATCGAGTTGATATTTGGCATGCAACCTTCTATCCTCCAAGCGGAAGTAATGTTCTTAGATGAGCAACATCGGTCAAAAACTACTCCCACCTTCCATACAAACTTCTCCTTTTTAGCTGGAATTTGATGTGCAAGCTTTGTAAAATAACAAGATTAGACAAAATTCCTATATCAAAATTTGATCACGATATTTTAAGTTGATAAAGTAACATTCTTCTTGTTTAAATTTTTTTTCTAATAAAAATCACTTTAAAATTCTCTTAAGTGTGGGGGGTTTTACTTGTTACACTATAAAAATTCCTATTCCTCTATCGTCAAAATCGTAAAAAAATATGAAAATTCCGTGTTGTAAGTTGATTTTAAAAAAATCAATAGATCAGCCTCTCTTCATACCGCCAAAATTTTATTTGTGCTGTGTTATCCGCTCGACACAAAACGCACATCGCTGTTAAAGCTTACTCAAAGCTTACATTTTGCCCATTGGATAACTTTAACACCAACAAACCTCTATAGCTTTTTTTGTGTGTTTTATTAGTTTATAAAGGTATAAAACAAAATATTGTTAAGCAATTTATTCCAGAGTATAAAAAAATTAACAAAAATGGATAATAACGGATTACCGAACCAAAACCATCTATTGGAATTTTAATTATAAAGGGTTTTCCAGTAAGAGGTGCTATTTTGGTATACAAAGAAAAATTCAATTTTTTGAAATAAATGTTCGGATGTTTTTATCATAACATCAGACAAATGGCCAGCACGAGCACGCTTACAGAACCATATCCTTTTCATGAAATATTCCATAACCAAATCTCAAAGTGGCTGCCCTATGTCCTCGATAGCCTCACGAATTTTATCTTTGAGGTTTTGAATCGACTCTGGGCTGTTGGCGTAGACCTTATCTTTCACGTGGCCCAAAAGAAGAAGGCAAAAGGTGTTAAATCACAATATCTCTGTAGCCAATTGTGATCACCTCATCGACACGGTCCGGAAACTTTTCCGTATAAGATCAATGGTTTCGTTGCTTGTGTGGCACGTAGCGCCATCTTGTTGAAAGTAAACGTTGTCCAGATCAATACCATCCAACTCTGACCATAAATAATCAATAATCATCTCTCGATAGCGCAATCCATTCACCGTAACTGTTGATCCAAACTCATTTTCGAAAAAGTTAGGTCCAATGACCCCGCCGGACCATAAAGCGCAACAAACAGTCACACGTTGAGGATGGAGAGGCTTCTCAACAATAACTCTTGGGGTTTCCGAGCCCCAGATGCGTGTTGCTTGTTGACATAGCCACCGAGGTGGAATCAGTCAAGATGATTTTTCGAAGGAATTCCGGATCATTTTTATGCATTTCATGCATGATCGGCTGGCTTGAGGCCTTGTGTTAACTGAACTTTATAAGCCTTAAGACCCAAGTCTTTATGCAAAATACGGTGTAATGACGTTTGTCGAATGTAATTTCAATGCGTTGCTGAAGCATGTATCGTTCCATTTTTATTATTATATTTTTATATTTATATTATTAACTATTTACAAAAGAGTTATATAAAATTATTAACCGCTGACATCCATTCTGTTCTTTTATACACGTAATAAAAAGTAGACATTTCTACATTTGTTACTATCCTTCTTTCTTTACCACCAATATGATTTTGCCATCCCTCATCTATTGTACCGCATTGTTTTAGCTATGATTACGATGATGATGATAAGTTTTATGGGTAATTATTATTATGCATAATTAAAGAATTTTTATCTACACCAACAGGCAACATATGGTGTGGCATTAGTTTGCTAACAAATATCACATAACATTGTATTAAAGAACATACACAGACATTAGGTATTAAGAACGTTATGTATCTCTTCTGCCCATTGTCAGTGTTCTTACGAAAGGAACGTTGTAGGTTGTAGCGAAAAAAAGTGAAGAAATTGTGCTATTTCGTTTTCATTCATTGATATGTCGACGATGGTGGTCCATGGCCCACATACCCAATAACCAAGTTGTTGGTGTAATTACTCCAACTGGGGGGAGAGAAAAAGCACAACAAACAATGGAGAGAAAGAACTACTCTCTCCGGTGATTGGTGTATGTCACTCTTTTTCTCTTTTGGTGTTTTCTCCCTCGTTCGTTCTCTTCAAAACCTACCACAATGTTATGGAAAATAAGTTTATACGATGAAACACGAAAAATGTAAAATACAGGTGTCGGATATGTATCATTATTTTGTTTATCAGCGAAAAGCTTTTATGATGTAAATATGAGGTAGGGGTTTTTGCCGGCATATTGTATATGAAATTATAAAAGAACATACAATTGAAAAAATTATATTATCCGAATTAAAAAATGATACAAATAGTTAACAATTGAGGCATTTTGTTTAACAAAAATGTATGTTTGTCATTGCGTATGCAAGTACTATCAAAGCAACGATTTTTTGACTATATTGCAACGAAAACATACAACATATGGGCAATTCCAATGTCACATACGTTACAGGTCGTACGTTTCAATGAGATGAGAAACAATGAAAATTGTTCTTTTATTACTTTTTTATTTTTATAATTTTGTGTAATACTTAGGAAGCTCTATATTTAGTAAGAGAGACGGAATCCTCTGAACTGATGGTCCTAAAATATTAGCAAAAAAAGAGGGTGACGTTACGTGAAAAAATAGAAGTCATTTTTTTCTTCTTTCACAAAAACACGAACTAGTGCGAATTGAGTCGAACTTTTTTGATAAAACCATTTTTTTTTGATTTGAAATATTATAAATTTGTTTTAAAATTTGCTGAACTTCAAAAAATATTTTCAAAAAAATAATTTTCACAAAAAAAATAAATAAAATAAAATTTAAAAAAATTATATTTCAAACAATATTTTTTTTTTTTTTCAAAAAAATAATTTTTTTATTTACGAAATTAGTGAATATAATAAAGTTTACATACCAAAAATTTGTAATCGGGAAAGTTAAATTAGAACAAAAAATAAAATCAAAATTTTGTAGCTTACTGATAATTTTTTACTATTATTTAGGTTATTTACTGTTGTAACATATATTTTATGATAAAAAGGCACTTGTATCATCAGTGAATATGTTATTAAAAAAATCAATGAGGTGACCAGATCATTAATGCAATTTTGCAATCCGTTCAATTATAAATGAATGAATGCATTTCTTTCGAAAAAGTCAATGTTGGCATGTTTTTAAGATCCTTTCGAATTTTTTGAATCTGACTTTTGGTAGTTTTTGGTCTAAAGTTGGTTCCATATATTCTT
Source organism: Muscina levida (assembly GCA_964034835.1). NCBI lineage: Eukaryota > Metazoa > Arthropoda > Insecta > Diptera > Muscidae > Muscina > Muscina levida. The sequence goes on along the minus strand of OZ035883.1, from coordinate 43,968,054 downwards.
CTTTTTAGATTTGCCCAAAAATTCTCAATAGGCCGTAGCTGATTGACATTGGGAGGATTTTCCTCTTTACGTATATATGGAATCTGAAGTACGTCCAAGGCTTCCAATATCTTTTCGGCCTAATGGCTTGATACTAACGGCCATTTTCACAATTTACGATTAAAAATTAAAATTTCACAAAGTACGATGAACTCTTGACCGACACTATTTAACAAAAGAGTTGCTGCTAAATCTAACCGAACAAATTACGCCGGTTAGCATATGGTAACAGCTTTAAAACAGGTAAATAAAAAGAACTAGTTACAAAATAATTCATTCAATATGTTTTTATGATATTTGATATTCTTCTCAAATAACAAAAACTAAAAGTCTTTAATATATCAGTCTTTAAACAACCAAAAAATATTCTTAATATGGATCCTTAAATGAACCTTCGTTACTGACGTCGGATCGCATAACGGAAAATCAAGAATGAAAGATCAAAGCATGCTATGATGAAGTCAAAAAAATTGTTTACATTTATTCTTCTGTTTATTTTATTGCGTGCAATATCTAACGCTGTCAACGTTACCATATGGTAACATTCGTCAATATTGGGTAAATTAGTTTTTATCTTGTCAGCGACATTTATCAAAAGACCCTCTAACGACTTACATTTTTATTTCTATGTTAAAAACAAAATGTTAAAATTTTTTGTTATAAAATTTTTTATTTTATAAATTTTTCTTTAAATATTGTTTTTTCTTATATTAGAAGTAACCCTTTTTTTATTTGATTCAAGGAAACAAGTAAAGCGTTAATTGAGACGTGTTGGACGCCAAGTATCTTAAGACCAAATTCGTTTCAGGACTTTTTAAGGCCATGTTTGTCTGTCCTTCAGTATGGCTGGTGGACAGGATATTGAGTACATCTACATTTATATTTATTAAAAATTTACCAGTATTAATATTTTTCAAAATATAACTACAGGATTGTAAATATGCATAATAGCCCCACCCCTTTGGGGTCTCCCATACAAAATACATATTTTTGAAAATTAATATTTCTTATGTTTTTGATTGTTGACCTCTTAGTTATAATATTGGGATTTGGTTCGGCTATAGGGTCTGAATTTAAACTACAGAAGCTGACTCAGGACAGTATTATTGTAGCTGCCCATTTTTATAACCCTGATGATGACTAACGATGTTAGTCGAAATATCGGAAATAAATAAATGGAATAAAAGTACAATATAAGAATTGTCTTTAAATTCAGACCCTATAGCCGAACCAAATCCCAAAATTAATATTTCTTTAATAACTTCCAAACTGGAAACTTCAGAATAATTGAATTTGGTTAGTTTAATTATCCTGTAATAGTAGGCAAATCCTCAGAAGGTCAACACACCATGACGGGTACCTTCCATAAAAATGACCGAAATCACCCATACACATTAACATACATATCTTTTATGAAAGTTCATCGAATTCAGGCGAATTTTCCGCAAGGTAAACGCTTATGAAAATCTGACTAGGAATGAATGCGGGCTACATAGGCCGACTCCTTCTCGTATGGGAGGTACGATATGACATTTTTTTGGAAAAATATTATTTCTTTCTTGGGAAAATATTTAACTTCAAAACTAAAAACTGGAGGATATTTAAATTCGTCGTTTTAATAAGCTTGCTTTTGTAAGCAGAATCTTTGGGAAAATAAACATTTATCACACATCATGCTGGTACCTCCCGGGACCGGCCGTGGAATAGTGGTGAAAATACGCAACTACCATGCGGGAGATCCCAGGTTCGACTTTTGGCTCCAGTCATCTACATTTTTCTTTCATTGCGGCCCCCTCGATGTTGTCGGCAGCAACTTCGCAGTATAAGTGTCGAGTCAATCGGCATGTCTAGTTAAATGGCTTCTCAAACAGTGACGTTCGCATTCGTCGACAAACAAGTAGGTGCCTTTAGTTGTGAATCTAAAATATGAAAGCATGTTAATTCACAACAACGCGAGAAGCTATCCCATTCCTCATTCAAGGGGTGTTAAATGAAATCAAATTTAAGATCTGGTACTTAGGTGAAACCTAAAAAACCGGGAGGTTTTCCCACTCATTACAATTGAGATTTTTGTTAAAATCAATTAAAGGCTTTTTTCTTAGTCTCAGTTGATATCTTAAAACACTCTACAAACAAAAAAACCGTATGCCCAGAGATATCGAATTTAAATTTTTACATTGGTTGGCAGTAACCATTTTTACAGTTTCACTTTATGTTTGTATATGTCTGGCCATACAACCGAAAGTTCTCTCTATCCAACCGTCGATGCTCCATAAGCAGGTAAATACTAATGCATATTTAATTTCTTTTAAAAATTGGTAAATTTCAAATTTCAGGGGAATGGAAATGTCATAACTCCCGAGCAAAGAAATCATTTGAAAACAACTAAATAATTACACAGTGCAACATTTCTAAGGTCATCGTCTGGTGCCACCTTCGTACCCAGCTACTTTTGAAGTATATACCGAAACTAAAAAAATCCTGAAAAACTTGGCCCCATCACATCGGAACATTTTTTTATGGATACTCCAATATTTTCACCCCAACGCGATTTTTTGACCATTTACACGGAGTCCATATTTCATAAACCGTTAGGAATTTTTTATTTTTGTATTCGGCACAGTTGTAGATCTAAAACCGAGCAAAAAAAGCCTCAAATAGACCGACCCAAAAAAATTGCATCCAGTGCATGAAAATTGCAAAAATATAGGAAAATTTAATAATTTTTCATGATGTTTTCACCATAAAACCGGGAAACCGGGAAAAATTTTTGCCTTTCCTGGGATCCCGGGAATTCCCGGGAATTTTCGCGCAGTAGAAAAACAAGACAAACTATGTTAATTTTTTTCAATTTTGCAGTATGAGATTGTATAGTACAAGCTGCAAGTAAAACAAAAACATTACAAACAAAACCATAACAAACGAAAAACATTCATTTAATGTGTATGTTTAGAAAAATATGAGTTAAACAATAAAAGTTAATTTGTCATTTTGAAAATATGTTTTGAAAACAAAAAGAGCGTTAATAGTTTCATTAGGCAGTCTGTTTCTAATTCTATTTACAAATTTCCCTGTTGTTGAAAACATTCTCTCGCTTTCAACTGATGTTGGCCTTATTGTGAGAAGAGCATTGGATAAAATGGTGACATTTTCCGTTGCTTTTCCACTTGCTTCAAAAAATTGTAAATCCTTTTTTATCAAGTAATTAAGTTGTCTATTACTTGATGCAACATTGCGTTTGTTATGGCATCGGTTAAATATCCTCAAATGGTCTTTCGGTACTAATGTCACAAATAGGACAATAAGGACGATAGGACGATAACGTTTTCTTTAAAAAGACGAGTATAAATTTGTTCAGCGTACGCGATCACATTTTGTTTTGCAGCAGTTTGAAATAAGTTATTAGCATACTTATCAAATACTGTTGGATCTTTAAGATACTTCACTAAAGTATAAAGTCGCTTGCCCATTCTTTCTTCAATTCGCTTCTTTAAACCTTCTAAATTGATCTACTAAAGGTGTTTTAATTTTCCCGGAAACCGGGAATTAAAAATGACCGGGAATCCCGGGAGAGAAACTCTAACTGTGTTATATAAAAGTGGCTTTGCAGGTGAAGTTCGGTTAAGCCCATTTTACACTGGCAGACATGTCTGTGAGATATAATATCTCCGATGTATTCGGTCTGCGCAGGCTTGTCTGTAAAAAATCAAAACAATTTTGATTTTCATAAAACTGGGCAGCCATGTCTGATAATGTAGGGACAGGTTCGACAGACTTTTTTTTCGTGTCAAAGAAAAATTTCAAAAAAAAATTAAGAAAAATTGTTCAACTAATTTGAATACATATACAAATAAAAGTCAAATGAAGAAATATTTTATGAAATTAACATTCAAAAAGTATTGTGTTAACTTTTTGTAAAAATAAAATACAAATATTAAGCATGTTCCGGTACGCCGTTCATGTTATTTGCTGGTAAAAAATTAATGTTCGACAGATACGTCTTAAGTATAAAGGGGAAGGCAGATGTTTACACGGATTTTTTGTCTTCCAGACAAGTCTGCCAGTGTAAAGGGCTGTTAAGGCAGTAGACAAGACAATTAAAAAAAATACAATATCGGTTATTTCTAATAACAGTGTATATTTTCGTTTGAGCTTTGTATTGAGACAAAGCTCTGCACGACAGTATTGAAGTTACTAATTTTGGGTTAATAGAAATAGCTTTCATTCACTTTTATATATAACAAAAAAATTTTTAAATAAAGACTAAATGTGTCGTTCGGGTTTGCCAACAACATTTAAATCTATATAAATCTTAACGTCTTTCTTTAACATAATTTTTTCTTCTACACACAAGTAGGGTGTTAAAATATTGTTATCGCTTCAGAGATTCTCTTTGCTATCAGCTTCGTGTATCATTTGTATATTATGCAAAACTAATAACCCACTGTTTGCCTAATCGGGTAATGAAAACAAAAGTGTTTATGTTAAAAAATTCGATTTCAGCAGAATTGTTTTTGCAACAGACCTCGGGGCTAGGCTTAATAATATATATTTATAAACATATGTATAAATATACATACAAGATGTTATATACAGCGTGTTCAATATCAAATTGATACATACATATTTATGTCAGAATATAATTTGACAATGTGTTATTTAATTCAGCAATTGTTTTTTTTTTATTTATTTTATAACGGCAAATAGTTTTTCCCTTTTAAAAAAGTTAAAAAAAAAATCCATCAACAAACATTCACAAGTGTTATGATACCTAACAAATAGAATATTGTGTGTATGTGACACTGAAGCTATCTAACAGCTAGCTAGCAAGCGTTAAACGTCACTGTATAATCGCTTCATAGCTCTTTAGACGGTGAATAATTAGAAGAAAAAAAAAACAAAAACGACGATAGAAGAGATGACACGTCAGATAACACAAGGGAACAAAATTGAACTTTTTGAGTGTTGTTTGGAATTCGATAGCTGTTTTTTACTAATTTGGGGTCGCTGATTTCAAATCTAATCTCCATTTTTCTCCATCAGCTCGAATTTTTAAGTTACAGGTACTAATCGTATTTTCGACTTTTTTCCAAAAAATTATAGTTCAAAAAATCATAATTTTTTTTTCAAAAGTCGGATTTTAAAATTTTATTTTTTTATTAAAGATATCGTTGATACCTTTGAAAAAAATCAAATTTTTTAATATTACAAAAAAAAATGACTGAGTAACGGCTGTTTTATTCAAAAAAAAAAAAAAAAAATTACACAAAAAATTACACATTTTAATTTTCTTCACGCTGAAAGTTAATCGGTTGGGGGCAAATTGTTATTTTTATTAGCTTTATTGAATATCATATTAAGATAGCTTTCTAAAACATGTATGTACATAATAATCGATTGAAAATTGAATGAGTTATGCTAAATTCGGTGATAACAGATTTTTCGCAATTTTTTGTTTTTACCCAAAAAAAATTTAAATTTTGTATTTTTAAAAATCATGATAAATTTGCAAATTTATATATAGTTTAATTTTTAGTTTTGCCTCCTATTACAATATTAATTAACAGACCAAATTGAATTAATCGGAAGGTTTCAATTCGGAAGTTAAGGGAGAAATATGAATTTTCCAAAAATAGGTAATTTTGTATGGGAGGTACCAGAAGGGGTGATCCGATATAGTGCAAATTCATTCCTGATTTATATTTTCATAACCGTAAAACTTCCGCATAGTTTGACTGAATTCAGTGTACTTACAAAAAAGATATGTATGTAAGACTATTGGGGTGGGTTCGGTCATTTGTATGGGAGGTACCAGAAGGGGTATGGCAACGGTTTCGGTATTTTAAGGGTTTGTCTACTTTTGCAAGATAAATAAACTGACCAAATTTAAATATCCTCCGGTAGTCTGTTTGGCAGCTATCGAAGATATATTAATTATCCAAAAATAGGTAATTTTGTATGGGAGGTACCAGAAGGGGTGGGGCTATTCCGCCCATTTACAATCCCATAAGTTCGTTTCGAAAAATATTAATACTGATAAATTTTCATAACGATCCGTTAAGGTTTGCTCGAGTTACACTTTCACAAACATATTAATAAATGTTATTTTTGTATGGAAATCGTGATTTTTGTAAATTTAGTTATCTCAGTAAATTGTTGAAAAAATCAAAAGTTGTGCAGATATTTTAATGAAATAAAGCTCATTTGATTCACACTATATTAAACTAAATGTTTTAAGACAAACACTGTGATTTTTGTTGCAATAATTTTTTTTATGAATTTTTAAAAAACAAAAATTTTTTTTTTTTGTAAATTTTTTTTTTTATTTTTTAAAACTACAACGATATCTCTGAAACTACTAAGCCAAATTAAAAACAATGTAGGCACGGATTAAAGATAATTTTGTTGACGAGTTTAAGTTTTTTTTTTAATTGAATATGGTGAACCGTTTTCAAGTTATTTAAATATTTGTGGTGGAAGTGCCTTAGTTATGGACATAACGGTATATCGCGAAAAGTCGAGCTGATACAAAAAAACCAAGTGCAGATTTGGATTCAGCGTCCCAAATTACCTTTAAAACAATATTCAGTTCTTAAACAACAAATACCTTGTTCCCTTGTGTAATTTGTATTAGCATTCCAGTTAAATTTAAGTTAACCTATAATTTATTGTACTACATGTTATTTTGTCATTTTGTAGATACTAATATATTTTTTTAAATATGTGCTGTTATCGGCGCTTAAAAATTAAAAATAGTCTAATTGCCCACGATCGATACAACTAATGATATGCGATAAATCATAGATGTGAAGATTTCATAATTGCGGCTATGTATTAAGTCAACAATTTGCAATTTGTTTCTGAAATGTAAACAATTGGGGAAGCTGGCATCTGATATATTTTTTTAAAACTTATGTTTAATATGTTAACTACATTTTAAACAGTGTTATTTTAATGAACTGTTTAAGGTTGACAAATAAGGCTGCAATAATAAACTGCCAAAAAAAAAAGCCGTTCAGAATACCAACCTCCTACTTTGAATTTATGTAAATCGTCTAGTCTAAGTTCTTTCAAATTTGTTTCAGTTCATGTTACAAAAAAACGACAATCGTTCTTTCAGAAGCCTTATTGTAAACCAAAAATCATCAATTTTTTTGGGCTATCTGAATATATAATTTCAGGGACACTGATTTTTACTTTAATATAACAAAAATTTTTGAGTGCAACTACAAGCTGGTAATCATTGGAATTCTTGATGAAATAATAAAAAAATTTCTTCTATATCCACAAACCTCAAAACATGATTTCTATTGCTCTTGTGTATCCATACAAAAAATGTTCATTATTGCTGGATTTTATCTATTTCTGTATAATAATATGTTTGCAATTGCAGAAATATCTAGAGATAAACCTCTAATAAATTACGCCAATATATTTGAAGTAATTTTATTTGGATCAATAAATTATTGTATTGATTGGTCATATTTATGTGATGTTTAATATGCGTATATAAAAGATTATCAGTCATTTTATTTATTAGTAGGTCATGATTGTCAAGAGATCGAGAATTAATTAAACAGCTGTGTTTTGTTTTTAATATTATGGATTTCTTGAATACTAAGGGATATGGAATAAAGGATTTGAAATATCAGTTACTAGTGTTAATATATCGGTTGTTATTTTTAGGCTGCAAGAGAACTATTGTTATCGATTACTATGGTCTGACAGCTGAGAATGTTAAACTGTGTTGACATTTATGCTCAGTAAGGTTTGGCAATCCATCATTAATCCTTTAAAGTTAGAACAACGCTTGTTGAAAATTACTTTGAAAGAAAAAAATCTTTTCTTTTCAGATCATTGATTAGGGTCTCATTTCTGCACTTGAAGGTAGGCCCAAAAAGGAGAAGTTCGGCATCATTCGTTTTGTCATGTGTTGTACTGTGTTATTGGAAGTAGTAGTCAAAAATTAGACTGATCGAATGGACCAAAATAAATGAAATACAAATATCTACTACACCATTTCCAATTGTAAATTAAAGAATATCAATTGAAATTCAAACAATCCATTTGAAAATCAATCATTCCATTTGAAAATCAAAACTCGTTATTTGATATTCAAAAATTCCATTTGAAACTAAAAAAACATCAATTGAAATTCAAACCTTTCATTTGAAATTCAAAAACTCAACTGAAATTCAAACTCGTCAATTGAAATTCAAAACATTACAATTTAAATTCAAAGCTCGTCAATTGAAATTCGATACTCGTCAATTGAAATTCAAAATTCGCCAATCAAGTGCAGAAATGATTTCATTTGATAAGTTTTGAATCTTAATTGACGACTTTTGAATTTCAATTTATGACTTTTAAATTTCATTTGACAAATTCTGAATTGCAATTGGCAAGTTTCGAATTTCAATTGATGAGTTTTGAATATCAATTGACGAGTTTTGAATTTCAATTGACGATTTTTAAATTTCAATTTATATTTTTTTAATTTCAATTGATGTTTTTTGAATTTCAAATGGAAAGTTTTCAATTAAAAGATGTTTTTTGAAATTCAAATGACAAATTTTGAATTTCAAATGGAATGTTTGAATTTAAATTGATATTCTTTGAATTTGAATTGGAAATGGTGTAGATTATAATTAAAAAAATGTAATTTCAACAATATTTCTGTCTTGTAATCTCATTTCAAGTTTTCATGCAGCTAAAAAAAATACCCTTTATAAAAATAATCGTCATAAGTAAGTGTTTATTTTGTTCGTTTCTACTTTCTTAAAGGATTCTAACTTGGTTTTGGGATTTCCTTGGCATATCACATTCTTTCCATTCACGGCTAAAATAAAATATTCGAATCGGACAGTATTCACATTAAGAGAGTACAACAATCTTCCATAAGGTGCTAAGTTTTACCATTTTGTCGACTTACCTAAAGGAATGAATCGAAGGAATTTATTTTTTGGATCAGTTATGTTAGATCCTCTTTTTACAAAATTTTTGCCATTGTTAAGTCATTCAAAATACTAAGGGGAATTTTGTGTTCGTCTGTCCATCGTAAACAGATGGCCCAAACAAAATTATGAATAATACTTAACGACACTGATAACGGGGAAGCTAATTAAACTGAGTAAGTAATTTAGATTTCTTCCGTCTTAACTTAGAAGGTACAATAACAATTATGTGGTAATTTACGATTCATCAATACTCGTGCGCCTTTTACTTATCTATCGATAATAGGTAACAGTAATAAAATGTAATCAGCCGTAACGAAACACCAAAGGGTTCTAATGCATGTAGCCATCATCACCACCACCACCACCACCAACCCAATAGAGAAACCCACAAACAATACAATTAAGACCCCCAAAATAGTTTGGAATACATACCTATTTAATTCAATTTCAACGAAAAACATTAACAAGCTAGGAAAATTACAACTTATTTACAATACCCTGGCAAGCAAGTTGGTGGTTGGTGAGAAAAAGCAAAACACAACGGTCTATGCATTAGTGCTCGCTCTATGGGTGTCAGCCACTTTGTTGCTATTAGTCACAACAACAATAAAAGCAACAACAAAGCTCCAACTAAAATTATGAGTCCATACTGGATGGATGTGTCAGCAGCAGTCAACAGCTTTATATAAATAATCATAGCATGTTGCTGTTGCTGCGCTATAATTCCCAGATAACCGTTTTTATAGACTATTTAATTAGTGTCGCAGATATTCCTGTGCATTAAACTTACCGTGATGACTACATCTTTGATGGTGTTACGATTTCGTATAACCATACTAGATAGCGGCTTCTTCATATATATCTTTGGCATCTTTGTTTACATCGGCTTTGCACACCGTTCGTTTACACTCTGATCACACCAATTGCTATATTTGTTGATGTTGATGTGTTGTTGCTGTCACTTAACTCCTCTTTATTGGTTGGGTGCTTATGGGGTTTTATTGATACTTATTTGATGGTCACTCTAATTTTTGTCGATCCACACATAAATATAGTACTAACGAGTATGCAAGTGCAGGCAAGATATTGGTTGGGTGTTCTCTTAACCTAAGGATTTCCCCAAACACATGTATATGTATGTATGTTTGTTGTTAGTAGTATTTGTGCGGAGGAGGACTCCAATTGTCCCATTCACCCGTAATTCAATCTCTGGCACTGAATTAATTTCACGACACTTAGGGACACGTCCATTCCAGGCAAATAGTTTACAGTTATCACTTTCACTAAACATTTGTGACTTTAGGCATTTAATAAGCTTCAATTGCTATTCCTTTATGTTTTTCTGGAATTTGCAAGTATTTTTTCCTTTTGTGGCTATGGCTATGCTTCACTTTATTTGAGGGGGACTATGTGCGGCTGCTGCTGCTCACCCGTACACTATTAGCTATTGGCTTTTGTCGAGAATATTTTGCGACCGTTGTTCTTTTTGTTGTTTTTGGCTATATAATTAACTAACTGTGCATGTTTCTATGCGTCCGAGTGTGTCGTTATATTTCCGCGCATCGTCACATAAGTATATTTATATAAATTAACACTGAATTAAATATTTTTGTATATTTTCTATTCGTATTTCATTTAGGCAGCAGACACACAAAACAAATAGGCAAGAATAAAGAACAGAGTTGTATGCCAAAGTAGAATATCAATTAGAACATATGGCCAGAGTTGCATGAAAAGGCAGAACATATGTATAATATTCGGTTGGATTGTGGTGCAGCAAAAGAAAATCGGTAGGACTGCGTTTGTGTCTGCGGGAGAGTAGGGAGAGAGGGTGTATTGGCAACCAAATGTTAAAGTGCACTCAAAATTAACTTCTTAAGACAACTTAAAAACAAAAAAAAAGTTTTAAGAAATTACCATTATTTAAATACTTTGATTGCAATTCTTTTTATTTATATGAACAAAACATTTTGCAATAAAAAAATATTGATTGGTTTATTGTATTTTATTCATAAAAAAATTATCCAAATTAATTGCAATTAAACAAAATTCTTAAAATCTAAAAAAATATGCAAAAATCATTTATATTAAAATAAATTAAAATTACAACAAAATACAGGTTACAAATGAATTAAAAAAAACACACAATTTTTATTTACAAAACTAAAAAAAAATCTACACACATGTAAATTAAATAAAATTCACAAAAAAACATATAAATTACAATAACAATCAATATTAAATTAATAAAAAACAATTAAACAAATTATTAAACTACTGAAAAAAATTACTAACAGTTTTAAATTTAAATTTAAAACAAAGGTTCCATTTTTTCAGTTAGTCTCATCTCATCGCTCTCAGCTAGCTATCTTCTTAAATAAACAACAATAACAATTTAAAAAAAGTCAATAAATATTCACAAAAAATTTGCAAAATACAACAACGATTGATTAAGAAAAATACGAAAAAGGTTTTTGGTAATATATATATGGGTCGATATCACGAAATAACTACAATCGAGACTTGAAAACGGCCAAGTGCGAAAATGGGTTTAAATAATTATTTTTCGGTTGATACCTTTTTTTTTTAGCAATAAAAAATAATATAAAAAATTATAATTATTAATAAGCAATGGGTCATGTATATTTCAGAATGTTAAGGAGTTTACGCGCATATTTTTTTTTTCCTCTGATTTTTACTTAAATTATGTGAGTATTCTTGGATTTAAATGTGGAAATCTTCAAAATTTAGTATAAAATATACTTAGCATGGGAATGATGAAATTTTGGGAACATGCTCAAAAAACACTAAACACTTCAACAGCTCTCAAACAACTGACTACATTTTTCACTTGTATCAATTATCTTTAAAACTAACGGGAATTGTCGTTACATTAATAATTTACACCTAACCGAAAAACCGGTTTAAAGCATTTTTTCTTAATAAACAAATTAGCCCACGGGAATGACGAAAAAAATTGGCCACGGACAAAAATGTCTCAAAATCATAAATTTTAAAATAATTTTATATTTATGAAATTAAAATTGACTTGCTTCATTCTACTTGAATAACTTAACGTACTTCATTTATAATATATATTTTGAAATATTAATGAAAATCTGTGATTTCTGAACACAAATCAATCGGACACACGCCATGGTAATGGCTATTTGCACCGTGCGACCAAATTTTTTCATAAAAATATGTAGAATATTTTATTTTGATTTCCGTGCCTCGTTAAAGGACATTTTGTTTTATTTATTCCTGTTCTCAGAATTTAAATTTTTGAATATTTTCAATACTAAATGCGTCGGGCCACAGAATGTAGTCATTTCGTGATATCGACCCATATATATATATATATATATTAAAATGAAAAGAATCCGGTTACGAAAAGCTATTTGTATTAACAAAAATTCAAAATTCTATAAATATAAAAATTACTTAAAATTCAAAAAAAATTTACTAAAAAATAACAAAAACTTAAATAATAACTAAAAATTAAAACAAACAAAAAATAACAATAAAGCAACGAAAATTTCAATTCAAAATGACGCAAAAAGTCTAAAATTAAAAAACAAATAATTGATAGTTTTTTAGAACAAGGTTTCTATAACTATTAGTTTTAAACCATTTAGACTAATTTAAAAAGTATTATTTTTTAATGAAATTTTTTTCCGGGCATTACATTTTTTTATTATTTTTTTATTTAACAAAAAAACATATGAAAAAATCTATAAAAAATCTTGATTGCTATTGAATTTTTTTTTAAATGCAAACAAATTTTTTATTGCTTTTGATATTATTTTTTGAGTTTAAAATTTGGATTTTTAAAATTTATTAAAAGTGTATAAATTGTTGTTTTTACTTCAACCTTTCTCCAAACTTTATCTTATTATTAATGTTTATTTAAAGTATATATGTATACAGAGGGCTCCAAACATAAAAAAAAACTTAATTTCCCTTTGCACCCCATGAATGAGGTATGGGATAGCTTCTCGCGTTGTTGTGAATTAACACGCTTTCTATTTTTAGATTCACAACTAACGGCACCTACTTATTTATCGACGAATGCGAACGTCACTGTTTTGAGAAGCTCTTACTAGACACGACGATTGAATCGACGCTTAATACTGCGAAGTTGCTGTCAAACAACATTCGAGGGGAGCCGACAATGAAAGAAAATTGTATTTATTTTTTTCTTTTAAGATGACTAGAGCCAGGTTTGAACCTGCGATCTCCCGCATGGTAGTCGCGTGTTCTAACCACTATGCCACGGCCGGTCCCGGGCTCCAAACATAGTTTTGTTTTTAATAACAAAAAACTAACTTACTTAATTTCCCTTTACACCCCATGAATGAGGTATGGGATAGCTACTCGCGTTGTTGTGAATTAACACGCTTTCTATTTTTAAATTCACAACTAACGGCACCTACTTGTTTATCGACGAATGCGAACGTCACTGATTGAGAAGCTCTTACTAGACATGCCGATTGACTCGACACTTATACTGCGAAGTTGCTGTCAACAACATTCGAGGGGAGCCGACAATGAAAGAACATTATTCTTTTTTTTAAGGTGACTGGAGCCAGGAGTTGAACCTATGATCTCCGCATGGTAGTCGCGTGTTCTAACAACTATGCCACGGCCTCGGAAAAAATTTAAGAAATAAATAATGATTTTTTTTTTAATATAAAATTTTTTAAAGCATTACATTTTTTATTATTTTATAATATTTTTTTTTATCTAAAATCTAATTTTTTTCGGAAGTTTGAATTTTTTTTATTATTAAAAATCTTTAGTTTTTATATTGATGTTCCATGATACCTTTAGTTAATGTCATAAAATATAAGTTACTGCATCGAGATAGATTGATTTGATAACATCAAAGCTATGAAACAAATTAAAAAGAATTTCTGATTCCTTAAGTTTAATATGTATCCACATATATTATTATGAAGGTTTTTCAAATAAATCCAAGAATATAGTATAGTAGAATATAGTATGCGGTGCTATGAGAAATCAAAATAATTTTCGTAAAATGCAATACCATTAGAACCTATGCATGTAGCAGTTTTAACAGATTAGCAATTGAGATTTAGTTTTTCCCGCAATCATAGTATTCAAACAGAAAAAACAGTACCTTTAAAAAATTTACTATTAAAACGATTTCAAAATAAATTGTATGCAATCCAGTTGTTGTGTGTTTGTGTGGGTTTATTAGGTGTATAAAACAATACATAGAACTATTCTTAATGAAGGTTTCACTATACTACTATATACTCTGATAAAACTATTTTATTCTTCATCACTGTCCGCAACATCATCATCGTCGTCATCTTCCTCTTCATCATCGTCATCATCACCTTCCTCATCATCATCTTCATCGTCTTCCTCTTCTTCATCCTCTACAGCAGGTTGTGGTTCTTCTTTAACTTCCTTCTTGCTCTTTTTCGATTTCTTTGCTGGTACTTCTTCCTCGCCATCATTTTCAACATTATCTGACGAAGCCTCCGTCAGTACCGCCTTGCGAGCTTCTTGAATCTGGCGCTTACGTTCAGCTTGAGCCCTGTCGAGTTTAACAAACTCTCCCGTTTTGCTCATATTGAATTGAGACAAAACCTCGTTGGCCTCCTTCTTCAGCTTAAGCATGCGCTGTTCACGCATACCAATAACATTTGGTGTTTCTGCTGGAGGTGCTCCTACACTAGTATAGATTGGCAACGATGTGGTACCTTTAATATCGATTTTTACATGCATATTACGAACATTTCCCAAACCGCCGGGAAATAGAGTTTTCAATTGATCGACAACTAATTTAATATTATCTGTCAGTTGGTCTACTGTAAACCGATGAGTTCCCACTGGAATCGATATAAGGTCACCCTTATGCAATTGTTTGTACGAAGTCCGTTTTAAGGCATGCTCCACGTCACGTTTATAGGTTTTTGGATTGTCCAAACGCACAGCATGGAAGTTGGAACGAGTCCTTTGGAAATGATTGCCACAGAAACCAACAACGTGACTTACAATGCGACCATCGCAGAGGAAATAATCATAGGTATTGGCAAATTTACGTTTCGCTTCAATGGTGGTGCACTCCTTGCGCAGTTGATTGAAGGGAACAATTTTAAGACCAGTAATGTCATGTTCCCGGAACAAATCTTCATAGTGCTGTATGGTGGGCTCATAGTCTGCTTTGGCACCCCGTTTCAAATCAGGCACAACAATGACGACATCATCCTCGCTGGGATTCACTAGAGAATGAGCGAGATTTCTAAAGAGAATAGAAAAAATTTAGCATTAGATAAGGCTTAAATTTGGAAATGTTATGGTAACTTAATTAATTACATTTTTATAAAACTTTTCATATTTGCAGCAGAAATGTGGAAACATATTTTCATACAGAAAAATTTTAAATTTAAAACCTAAAATATCTCCGTTACGATCATATAATTGCACCCATGTGTGGTCAACCAAATCAAAGATTTTTTTAAGAACAACCGAACTCACGGCGCTTCAGGCCAAAGTTATCGACAATATTAGCAATTTTTAAAACATATTCAAAAGCTTTAAAATTATAAAATTTATCAGATCAGCTTTTCGAGTCTTTGCAAAATAAAAAAATTATTATAAATTAAAAAAAAATTACTAGGTAAAAATATTAATTTAAGTTTTTTAAAAATAATAATTTAAACAGCAAAACAAATGTTAAACTAAACATGTTTATACCAAAAAAAAATAAAGATAAAATATACATATTTATAAGACCCGCTGACAACTTTGGCCTTAGGGGACCAAGACGATAAGAATGTTACTATATTGTTACTATTTCAGCCAATTATTTAATCGGGTGAATTTATAACGAAAAATATTTTTTTATACAAGTCTTATTAATAATTCTATCAACAGGTGGTCCTTAACGCCGTTAGATGATTAATAAAATAAATAAAAGCTGTGGGAAATCTATTTAAAAATCCGGTATTTTTATATGCTCACATGTGAGGATCTGTTATATGCATCCTCAACAGTGATATTGCGCGCCCGCATTGGAATCAGCGTGAAATTGTACTTTACCCGTCACCTGTGACAACTTTAAGTTCGGGACAGAACTGAAGATATTGCCATTTTCGGTTTTTGCAACCAGAAATAGTATAAATTTCATCTCCGTTCAAGAATCTACTACTTTTAAGTCAAAACTTTATAAATATTTATATAAAAAGACACCAACTTACAATTTCACAATACGCTTGGGGCAGTTTGGAATTTTGAAACAGCACACATTCAAAAAGTATCTAAAGTCATCAAAAATCGCCGTTTTCTTTTCAGTAACTTGCTTTTCAACCATAGTTTTGAGAGCTTGTCCCACTTTTTTTATGGTCGGCACGGTGACTATGGTATTAAATTTCTCCTCATCGAAGGGTACTGTTGGCATAGGTGGTGCATCGGTTTCCTTGTCGCCTTTGGTTGCGGTCTGTTTTTGTTTTTTCCCCTTTTTCTTCTTTTGCGACTTAGTGACAGGAGCTTTTTCTTCAACTTTGCCATTCTCTTGAGCTTTAGCTGGGGCTACGGGTGCCTTTCTCTTTTGTCCCTTGGGTACTTTTTGTTGGTTAGAATCCTGAGACACAGCGACGACCTTTGCAGCCTTCTTACCCTCTTGTTTTACTTCAACTTTTGTTTCTACTGCAGCCGGTGCTTGATGTTGGGCCTTCTTCTTGTTTTTCTTGTTAGTTTTGTCGACAACTTGCTCTTCTTTTTGTGGCTGTTGCACATTGGAAGCACACTTGTTCTTCTTCTCCTTTTTGGTCGGTTTCACCAACGTCTCCGGCTGTTCTTTGATCGTTTTTTCGATTAACTTGATTTTCTCCTTCTTTGCGGTGACATTGGAAGCAGGGATAGGGTTCTTAGCTTCAGGTTGTTTCTCCTTCTTGAAGTTATTGGACTTCTTCGGTTTATCTTTGTTTCCATCTTTGTTGAGAGTTTTAGGATTTGGTTTCTGTAATTTTACCATTGTTAATTCGTTTAAAACACTTCTGTTACTGGAAAACACCACGTGCGCGAGCTGAAATACACAGTAAAAAGAAACAGCGACCGCACATCTGAGCGATGTCAATAAATGCCAGATGTTGAAAGATCTGGCAAGGTTATTGTTGTGACAAACTGTGTGACAAATGGATGGCAAAATTGAGATGAATATAATATTATGGGTTTTCACTATAAGGTGTAACAATTTCATGTGTAATATCATATAACGAGTGTATTTCTTCAAACAATGATCGCAACAAAATATTTCAAATTATTTACATACTAACAAATACAAAGTTAATTACAATATTCATAAGTAAATACTACTAAAATACACAAAAAAATTAAACAAAATAAGTAAATTAAAAAATAATTAAAGTTAATTAAAACAATATTAACTTTATTATTATTAATCAAAAATAATTAACTTAATTGAGTGTGAAGTGCAACAGCGCTTTCCACAAATTTTCAGTCCTTTTTTTTTTAATAAATAAGTTGTTTACAAAAATCATAAATGTTAAAAAATTTTAAAGTCTAAAGACAACAACTTTCCGATTTCAGAAATGGGGCTCATGGGGTTTTAGGGGCCTCTATGATGATGATGACCCCATATCGTCGACCCCATATGCATGTGTTTTATACGCCATTTTTACAGTTTTGATTTAATGCTCTTTGCTTTGCTCTATATCCCTTTACTCTATATGCCTTTCAAAGTTAAACTTTGATTTACTCAGAATTTTTTTTTGGCACATAGAGCATATGAATCCCCGGACGACGATATGTGTGAGTAGTCAAATGAAAGACATTTGCGAGACTAATCTACCAGGTCCCATGGTTCGTAATATACATACTTATTGCGTATTTGTATACACTAAGGCCCCATGTGCCTGGTCCCAAATTTAATCTTGATTTTCGAGTTTTAGGGCGTATTTGGGGGTAGTGGGGAAAAGAAAGAAAGAAAATATATTTTAATGCCTGAATGATCAAATACTAAAACTGAGAAAAACGTGTTAGCTCCAAATTACAATAAAATAGTACAATAGCACAAAGTAGTACAATAAAATTTGTTTCAAAAATAATGTATTTTTTATTAATATAGAGGAAAATATGCTGTGAGAAATTTGAAATTGATATACAAAACGTTTTGTTAAATTAAATTTAGAAAGTCTCATTAGAAAATTTACAAACTAAATTATATATTTTTTTAATTAAATAATTTATTTTAATCTTTAATTCATTTAGAAAATTGTTAAAAGAAAAAAATCGAAGTTTTTACACAAATAGCCCCAAGAGCAACATAAAAAATATACAAAAAAGAATTGAGTATTTGTGTTTTTGTTAGTCGATCTTACATTACATTATGTTAATTTACGTTAAGTGTATCGAAGTGATACAACAAATTCGGCTCAAGATCAGAAAAGTGTTCTATTATTTATTGTTTGATATTTTTTGGTCAAATTCAGTGTGTCACGCACTAGGATGACGCGTTTCGAACTCCATGACGAGTTCATCTTCAGACCCCTTTGTGACTAACTGATGCACAATGGTACATCATCAGCTGTATATATATCTACAATTATGCCAAACATATGCATGTGAAGTAGATATCAGCCGAAAATGTCCAGCATAGTTATGAATTTGACCATTCACAATCAAACATGAGAATGGAGGATATTTTATCCCCACGATTCCCTTTTTACCTCACAAAGCTCAAGCTTACCATGGCTTTTCACCACAAAACTCAAGCTTTTTTTTCAAGGTTTGTTGTTAAACTAAGCTTACTATTGTTACTGAGCATATACAGTGTTTGCTCACTACTAACTACTAAGCATATATAGTTTGTTAGGCCGTGCCGTGCCAGTGTATGTGTATTTGTGTTTTTGTTAGTCGATCTTACATTACATTATGTTAATTTACGTTAAGTGTATCGAAGTGATACAACAAATTCGGCTCAAGATCAGAAAAGTGTTCTATTATTTATTGTTTGATATTTTTTGGTCAAATTCAGTGTGTCACGCACTAGGATGACGCGTTTCGAACTCCATGACGAGTTCATCTTCAGACCCCTTTGTGACTAACTGATGCACAATGGTACATCATCAGCTGTATATATATCTACAATTATGCCAAACATATGCATGTGAAGTAGATATCAGCCGAAAATGTCCAGCATAGTTATGAATTTGACCATTCACAATCAAACATGAGAATGGAGGATATTTTATCCCCACGATTCCCTTTTTACCTCACAAAGCTCAAGCTTACCATGGCTTTTCACCACAAAACTCAAGCTTTTTTTTTCAAGGTTTGTTGTTAAACTAAGCTTACTATTGTTACTGAGCATATACAGTGTTTGCTCACTACTAACTACTAAGCATATATAGTTTGTTAGGCCGTGCCGTGCCAGTGTATGTGTATTTGTGTTTTTGTTAGTCGATCTTACATTACATTATGTTAATTTACGTTAAGTGTATCGAAGTGATACAACAAATTCGGCTCAAGATCAGAAAAGTGTTCTATTATTTATTGTTTGATATTTTTTGGTCAAATTCAGTGTGTCACGCACTAGGATGACGCGTTTCGAACTCCATGACGAGTTCATCTTCAGACCCCTTTGTGACTAACTGATGCACAATGGTACATCATCAGCTGTATATATATCTACAATTATGCCAAACATATGCATGTGAAGTAGATATCAGCCGAAAATGTCCAGCATAGTTATGAATTTGACCATTCACAATCAAACATGAGAATGGAGGATATTTTATCCCCACGATTCCCTTTTTACCTCACAAAGCTCAAGCTTACCATGGCTTTTCACCACAAAACTCAAGCTTTTTTTTCAAGGTTTGTTGTTAAACTAAGCTTACTATTGTTACTGAGCATATACAGTGTTTGCTCACTACTAACTACTAAGCATATATAGTTTGTTAGGCCGTGCCGTGCCAGTGTATGTGTATTTGTGTTTTTGTTAGTCGATCTTACATTACATTATGTTAATTTACGTTAAGTGTATTAAGTGTATTATGTATATTCACATGCATATGTTTGGCATAATTGTAGATATATATACAGCTGATGATGTACCATTGTGCATCAGTTAGTCACAAAGGGGTCTGAAGATGAACTCGTCATGGAGTTCGAAACGCGTCATCCTAGTGCGTGACACACTGAATTTGACCAAAAAATATCAAACAATAAATAATAGAACACTTTTCTGATCTTGAGCCGAATTTGTTGTATCACTTCGATACACTTAACGTAAATTAACATAATGTAATGTAAGATCGACTAACAAAAACACAAATACACATACACTGGCACGGCACGGCCTAACAAACTATATATGCTTAGTAGTTAGTAGTGAGCAAACACTGTATATGCTCAGTAACAATAGTAAGCTTAGTTTAACAACAAACCTTGAAAAAAAAGCTTGAGTTTTGTGGTGAAAAGCCATGGTAAGCTTGAGCTTTGTGAGGTAAAAAGGGAATCGTGGGGATAAAATATCCTCCATTCTCATGTTTGATTGTGAATGGTCAAATTCATAACTATGCTGGACATTTTCGGCTGATATCTACTTCACATGCATATGTTTGGCATAATTGTAGATATATATACAGCTGATGATGTACCATTGTGCATCAGTTAGTCACAAAGGGGTCTGAAGATGAACTCGTCATGGAGTTCGAAACGCGTCATCCTAGTGCGTGAAACACTGAATTTGACCAAAAAATATCAAACAATAAATAATAGAACACTTTTCTGATCTTGAGCCGAATTTGTTGTATCACTTCGATACACTTAACGTAAATTAACATAATGTAATGTAAGATCGACTAACAAAAACACAAATACACATACACTGGCACGGCACGGCCTAACAAACTATATATGCTTAGTAGTTAGTAGTGAGCAAACACTGTATATGCTCAGTAACAATAGTAAGCTTAGTTTAACAACAAACCTTGAAAAAAAAGCTTGAGTTTTGTGGTGAAAAGCCATGGTAAGCTTGAGCTTTGTGAGGTAAAAAGGGAATCGTGGGGATAAAATATCCTCCATTCTCATGTTTGATTGTGAATGGTCAAATTCATAACTATGCTGGACATTTTCGGCTGATATCTACTTCACATGCATATGTTTGGCATAATTGTAGATATATATACAGCTGATGATGTACCATTGTGCATCAGTTAGTCACAAAGGGGTCTGAAGATGAACTCGTCATGGAGTTCGAAACGCGTCATCCTAGTGCGTGACACACTGAATTTGACCAAAAAATATCAAACAATAAATAATAGAACACTTTTCTGATCTTGAGCCGAATTTGTTGTATCACTTCGATACACTTAACGTAAATTAACAAAAAGAATTGAATCTTAAGCGATTTTGGTGTAAAAAATTGAGTTATTAAATTGTTTTGTAAGTTAATTTATTTTGTATGTTATAATCGCCATTTTTACCGAAAAACTACATTCGGACAAATTATTTTCATTTAAGAGTACAACTCCAGCACCAATTATAATCGTACCAGCAATACTGTCCATTACATTATTTTCCATCCCTAATTTACTGCAATGCAATAGCCGGCAACTATTACTTCCCTGCAATCCGGCAGTTTTCTGTCATAGTTGTCAATTGGAATCCAATCAGATCGAAGTTTTGTTATCTTCAGACGTTCTGATAAAAATATTGGTGGAAATTGTTTTTATCGGTCTTGATGCGTTCCGACGATTCCAAGAATAGTGAGTTGTTAGCAGAAAATGGTACGCGTGCTGTTTCTTCATCCTGATTTGGGCATAGGAGGTGCCGAGCGACTGGTGGTGGATGCGGCTTTAGCCTTGAAGTCCCGTGGACATGATGTCAGTTTTTTAACAAATCACCATGACCCTCAGCACTGTTTCAAGGAAACAATTGATGGTGGTTTCCAGGTCAGAGTCGTTGGCGATTGGTTGCCACGTAAGATTTTTGGACGTTTTTATGCTTTCTGTGCCTATTTCCGCATGTTGTATGCGGCATTTTTTGCTTCCTTCTACCTAAGTCGTCACGAACAGTTTGATGTGATTTTTTGTGACCTGATTTCGATTGGTATACCCATTTTGAGAATGGCCAAGTCACGCCCTAAGATTGTGTACTATTGTCATTTCCCGGACCAGTTGTTAAGTCCCAAAGGAGGTTATTTGAAAAAGCTGTATAGAGCTCCACTTAACTTTATGGAGGAGTTCACAATAGGACTGGCCGATGCCACTCTGGTTAATTCAAAATTCACACTACGTGTATTCCAAGAAACATTCCGACGACTTAATTTAGTGCCCGAAGTTTTGTATCCATCTCTAAACACCAAATACTTCGACGATATGCAACATAAGCTGCTGTCAAGCGAAGCTGGATCGCTTGCTCCAGCACCTGTGGAACTGCCAAGAAATGCTTTCGTATTTCTTGATATTAATAGATACGAACGCAAGAAAAATCATCCTCTGGCACTGAAGGCCTTTTGCCAATTGTCCACATTGTTGCCGGCCAGTGACTGGAAACGTTGCCGTCTTATTGTAGCAGGAGGTTACGACACCAGGGTCCAAGAGAATGTGGAACACTTTGCCGAGTTAGATGAATTGGTTAAGGAATCCAAAATTCAGGATAATGTGGTGTTGTTGCGCTCACCATCAGATGATGAGAAATTCATGTTGCTGCATATGACGCATTGTCTATTGTATACGCCAGAAAATGAACATTTCGGCATTGTACCCCTGGAGGGCATGTACATGTCTAAGCCTGTCATAGCGGCCAATTCAGGTGGACCCACAGAGACAATAGTACATAATTCTACGGGCTTCCTTTGTGATAATAAAGAGGGACCATTTGCACAGGCAATGGCTAACATCTTTAAAGATGATCGTCTGCGGGAACGTATGGGAGTTATGGGTCATAAACGCGTGCAACAAAAATTCTCATTTGAAGCATTTGCTCAGAAACTGGACGATATTGTAAAGGAGGCAACCAAAAATTCCAATACAGCTAAGAAAACTGATTAAGACACGTAGTAATAAAGTTAATACATGAAATGAAAATATATTAATAAACAGCAGTGTTAATTTAATCCAAAAAGTGAAAAGAATTGAAAAGAAAAAATACAATGTTGATTTGCTGAAAGGATACGACTACTTGGCGCAGAAATATGCTCCGAAAGGTATGCTGTTTAGCTTGTTCAAAAATGTACAAACATCAAACAGATTTATTGCTATCACAGGTAATGCAAGATTGTGTTTTAAAAATAAACATTGGTAAACTTTATAGCGTGTTTCCAAGAGGGTGAGTCATATTTGCATTGTTATTTATAAAAGTAGAGATATAGAGAAAGAAACAAGCTGTATTATATGCATATGCAAAAGTAAATTGTCATTAAAAATATCTGATTTTATTACAATACTTCTTACTATGAATAGTAAGAAGAAGAGTCTCTAACATTTGTAGGCCGGTGATTTTATTGTTGTTTTTCTAAATTTGATGGTAGAATTTCCTATAGTTATTTTTGACAGATAAAACCTTCGCACAGCGGTTTTGGTTTATTTTAAGTAATGAGTAAATTTGTCATTAGGCTATTCTCTCTTTCTCTTTATTAACATTACTTTTTAATAAGAAATACTTCCGATTATTATTTTGTTACTGCAACACGTGCGCTGTTTACAGAACTTCTCGTCCTAGGTTTAGGGGCTAGTTACATTTCACCACATATTTTGGTCCGTCATAGGTCTGCTGGGCTTTATTAAAATTTTATTGTTATTATGGACTCATTTGAGCCATTGCAGTTTGTCTTTAGGGTTTTGGTGACAAGATTTTTTAGGACTATCTTTAGAGCATTGTTATCTTTTGTTGAGTTGTTAGCTTAATGCTGACCCTTACATACTTAACATTCTACAAGCATCTAGGATAGGATAAAATTCGAAATACCAGGTCTTCAAAATTTAACTTAGGCCTTAAAAATTCTGTTGAGTATTGGGGAGAAAGAAATTGTCTTAAATGTTTTCATAATTTTATTATCAGTTTAGAGATCCTTTTCTTTTTTTTAAAACTTACAAAGCTTAATAACTTGCCGACATTTGTCATAACTATAAGCAATGAGTGTACGCATTAAGAAATTCTAGAAATAATTTTTTATTTAATATTTTTTTTTCCTCTTATATTTGCAATCAAAAACCACACACTGATCGTGGTTGCCATAGAAAATAAAAGCATTAAATGTTGTTATGACGACACAAGAGACTAGGGGGAGTCAGAACACTCGACGAGGCTGGTTTATTCTTTGTTTCACTTCATTTTATTCATCGCGCTTGTACAAATACAGATAGCCTAAATCTTTTGGTGGATTCTGAGATAAGGCCACTTTGCTGTCATTAAAAATCACCCACTGGCCTTGCTTCTTAATGTGGCACACATAGTGTCCCACTTGAGCCGAAGTACCCATATGTGAAATGAAGGCAACGAGCTTGTATTTGCCGCTGCCATCACGGTAAGCCTTTTTTGTTTGAGAACTTGAGGTATCCGCGGCTGGAGCAGCTGGCTCTTCGACAATATCCATGTCTTCGACATGTGAGAATATCCAATCTGTGGCACGTTCTACATTGCCATCTGTTGCCTTAAGAGCCTTTGTTGCTTGGCGTTCATCAAAGCCCATGGTCATTAACATGGCCAAGCTTTCGGGATTGGGGATGAATACGGCATTGTCTTTTGAGGCGGCATTTTGATCGGGTACAACGAAGGGATCGGAAAAGTCTGCATCGCCAATGTGTTCCATCAGCCAGTTGGCAGATATGTCCATGTCACCGTTTTTGGTGTGGTATGCAGCTCTTTTGCAGGCCTCCGGAGGGAATCCCATGTTGACTAGCGAGGCTACTAGGTTCTCATCGAATACAAATGCTGGCTTTTCTTCCCCTGACTCTGGTAAATCTTCTTCATTCGCTTGTTTGCCTGATGACCTCCAATTGGATAAATCCAATTCCTCTGGCATTTGTATAGCCACATCCAATTTTTTAGGTACCCAATCGTCGGATAAGGTGAATTTTCTCAAATGCATCATTAAGTAATCGGGCATATTAACTAGGCGAGAAGTTTTCTTAGCAGTTGTGGTTCCCTTAATGGCAGTAGAATAGAATTGATCTATAATTTCATCAGCAAAGAAACGTTCCAAACAAGCTTCCAGGGGTACTTTGTGACGCACCACATCCTTATCGTTTTTGGGTCCACCAGGACAATTTGCTTTCTTTTCCAAATACTCCTTGACCTCATCAAGATTGGTGGCTTTCTCCAAGGGTATCACTAAAGGTAGACAATACTCTTCGCGTTTGGAGTATTTAACTTTCTTACTCGACATGCACTCTACCCGATCTTCCACACCAAATGTAAGGGCGTCAATGGGATTGAATTGGTTACGCGAATTCCGTTCCATTAGATTGATGAAATGCAAATAATAATCATAGGCATCCTGTTGCTGTTTGGTACCAAAATCGGGATGACCTTTGCCAATTAGATTCTTAAACATGGCTGGCGAAATACCTGTTGATTCAGAATCCAATGTATTCTCAGAAATGCTACTGTATTTTCCGCTCCACAGTCCATTGCCCAATTTAGCTAACTGAATATTAAAGTCATTGGCTGGATCTGCTGGAAACTCGTTGGTGTACTTTTCGGAGCCCTTGCCGACAAAGCGCGTAATAAAATCGGGTAGAGTAAATAGAACCTGCATAACACTGTTTATATAGCAAGAGTTGCCCAGATTTCGCATTCCCGTATAGCCAGGTCCTGACAGCGGTTGCAGCTCACTTTCGCTTTCGGTCAACAAAGACCACTCGCCGATACGTTGATTAATTTCCAACTCTAGCTCAACCATAGACTTTTCGCTTTTTTTCATGGCAGCCATATTAATGCCAAAATGAGCCAAATGTTCTTCAAGCTTGGAGTCTATAACCATATCATCTTCGGGGTATGAGAATACATCAGCTTTGCCATCTGTGGTAATTGTGCCCAACTTAACGGCCAGTGGATAATTGACTTCGCGGTAATGTTCAACAGCATGATCATTACCACCGGAACCATCAAAGAATTTCCTGCCGCACAGTATGGAGCCGTCAGTAAGATTAAGCCATAAATTATTTGTTAAATCGCACTTTTCACATTTCCAACCAGAGGGCGGAATCTTTTTGCCATTGTTGAGTTGGGCAAGTGTCTCGGAGTATTTGGAAATTTGTCGCACTTCACCATCCCAAGTACCTAAGAAGAAACGAAATAAAAAAAAATTATTGTAAGATGAATGTGCTTTACATTTCTCTTTTACTATTAATGCCTTAATACAAAATTTTTTTCATTCCTTATTCGGAAATTCTGAATGCACTTCTATGCATTTCACTTCCTTACCAGTTAATACTTGCTTCTCCAGCTTTGATATGGCCGAGTCCTGCGCCAATATTGCCTCCACCGATTGCGTGACCAGCATTGGCAAGTCATTACTGGGAAACGGCAACTTTTTCTCAATATTTGGAGCCACCACAATGCTGTAGTGATCCTTGTACTCATACTTTTTGCTGTTGGCATCATTGTAGCCACCTTCAATACCAATGGCCAATCTTGTTATTTTACGTTCCGGTCCAGCCGCCTCATCGTCTGCTTGAGCTGCGTCCTCTTTAAGTATTTTCTCACGCCATATGTGCAGAAATACACAATTGCCCGTCTTTTCGGCATATTTCTTGACGTACTCCTCGCCAAATCCCAGAAAGCTGGTCAAACTGACGTACAAGCCGGTAGGAGTCTCCGGATTATCATAGGAAAACACACATTCATCTTTGTAGATGGCCTCATAGTCGCACGGCACTTTGATTTTGGATAAATGTTTACATAAATCTTCCATTTATGATGAAAACTTTGTGGTATTATTGTATAAAAAATGAGTTCGTGGGAAATGATACAAAAATATTTGCGAATAATTGCAGTAAAATTAATTCACTGTCATTGCACAGAGTTGTTCGCAGCAGATGTTGTCATCGGGTGAGGGGGGAACGTTGTGTGTGACAACTCTGGTTTTTGTTTTTTCGCATTGAAGAGTTGCCAGGCAGCACGTTCAAATTTGAGAAATATGTGCTATAATTCTTTATGGTAACTGCTAGTAACGTTTCAATTGCAGTTTGAAATTTGTATTTATTTGAATTATGATTTTCTTTTTTTATTGGTACTCATCAGAGATTATCAAAGAGTACTCAAAAGTTAAGATACTAAAATTCATACTACTTTTTAATTATCTTATGGTACCTCCCATACCAATTTCCCTTTATTTACATAAGCTAATGAAGCCTTGTATTGGGTATTCTATGTATACGTTTTTCCTACTAGAGGCCTGCACAAGTGCGTTGGAAACGGTTTCAAGCCAAAAATAATACAAATAAAAAAAATACAATAAATTGTATCAAAAAGTAATTCTATTGTATGAAATATCACTTTTATTGTACCAAAAAGTACTAAAAAGTGCTCCAGAATATACTTTTAAGTACTAAAAGTATTGTACCAAAAAGTATTTTTATTGCACCTGAAAGAACATCTATTGTACCGAAGAGTACTATTTGTTGTATTAAATGTACTTTAACTGTATCTAATAGTACAATTTATTGCCTATAGAAGTGCTTTTATTGTACCACAAGGTACATTTATCGAACATAGTAGTACAATTTATTGTAAAAGAAAGTACTGCTATTGTACCAAAGAGCACATTTATCGTACCAAAAAGTACTTTTATTAAAAATTTGTTACGAGCCGTCAACTTGGGTATCGAGAAGCTGGCCAACTAACTCATCATTCTGCTCAGGGTAGGTTCCAACCCTAACTTCTCACACCATCGACCCGAACACTAAAATTTTTTGATCGTTTACTTTCAGAACAAACACAAACACGACATATTAAAAGAAACAACAAATGGGAACACATTTCTTGAGGAAGGACATTGATATTATCCCTCCACATTGCCCACCCTGCCTTGGCTGCGAATATTCCACATTCGTATAATTCACGCAGCCCCGTATACCACCTTTTCCGTCTTCCCTCACCCTTCCATAACGTCCCTCTCTCTACTAATAAAAACTTAACACATCATATTTTTTCTTGTTACTGTATAATTAAAATTTCTTTATCATATTTATTATTGTTATTGTTATCTTTTTCTTTTTTCTGTATTTTACTAATATACGATACTGAACATATTTGTTTAAGACTATACACGATTAATTCTTTTAGTTTTGAACCTAACAGGACTCACAAATAAGTATCTTTTTATAGGCCCCTAAAAAAAACGCCTTATCTCAACGCGTAATTAAATTAACACATATATTCGGAAATTCCCTATGTCTACCTAACTGAGCTCACTTAGGATTTCATAAGTAAATTCCCGTGTGACAAATATGTCGAACGCACAAAACAAAAAAAAACGTTATTTCAAACTAAATTTGTAGGTCCTTCACAATTTCCTGAAACAAAAAGGGTTAGCAATATCAATTGACAAGAGACTACGACTACAGACTACATAAACTTACAAACTAAATTATATCTAAAAATAATGATGTCTTTTGTATTTTTCTCGTTTTTTTTTTTTTTCTCTGGGATTTTTGTCCCCTTAATTTTTGTTATATGTTTAATGATAGTTTTTTTATTATAGGTGTACGATTTCCCGTCTTTTATAATTTAATATTTTCTTATTTGCATAATCTAGCGTTTATTTCAAACTCTCAGGCACCAGCCCAATGACAACGTTAATAGCGTTTTTTCTTTCTTCTTTTTTTTCTTATTATATTAGTGCGCTATGTTGCCTCTTTGATTTTCGCAACACTCTTTCTGCTGTCACCGGAAAAGCTAGAATTTGCAAACTAGTGGTAGGTAGTACCAAAAGCCAGTATTTTCAGTGGTGCGGTTCTTGGCTGTACTTGGTGTTAGCAATTTTTAACACCTCGAATTCCTTTTGTCGGTAATATATAAAAAAAATATCAGCCTGTCTTGGCCAGCCGAAGGCAACACCACCAGGATTTCGGTTTGCTCTGATAAAATTGAAATTAATTTTCCTATCCTGAATTGGACTAACACTTATCCTACCTGATATTTTTCGGCCGTCCTGTCCTTTGTCTGGTGGTCCCAAAAAAGCGCTGGTTTGATACAATTTCACTTCCTATTGGTCCTTCGGATTCGTATCCCAGACTTTGCACACCAAATCCAATATCTACAACATAACTAAATTACCACCATTTTCAAATTTAAAACCTTTTATATTTATTCTTACTTTATTATCAATATATCACACACACGTTCGTTTTATACAATTCGACCGCACCACTTAAGTTGTTCTGAGCAACTGTGCCATCCCATCGGCGTTTTACCCTATCATACCAGTATCATTCTTTCCTATTTTCACTCATTTTCCAGTGCTGGCCATTTTTAATTTAATTCAAACGGTGTCAAGACATAGATCTCTATCTCCTTCTTGAAATTTCCCAAGCTTATTCCCCCTCTTTAATACGCGCCATCAGAATCGTCTTACTATACATTCGAATTTAAACCGCTACTTTACTTTTTCTTTCTCAGCTAGTTTGAGCAAATTTGCCAACACTGGATTTATGAATGAACACTGCCTGATCGGTATACGTTTACTCCAGACAACAACAACTCTGTGTAACTGTTTTATCGACCTAATAGTGAAATGTCAAAACCATTATTCCCACACATTCATCATTTCACAACAGACACCACATAAGAAACACGCACCCCAAGAGAAAAATTCAATAGCTAACCACGCCATCTCGAAACAGCTGTCAATGAAATTCATTTGCAGGGGAAACCAAAAGCATCATTGGAAAAATTAAACGATTAGGCTATTAATTGTATATTTTATAAAAAAAATTAACGAGAAATGGTCTCAACAGAAGGCAAACGGGGCACGAAAGGCTAAACTACTAGTGGATACGGGAGCCAGCTTTTACCAAAATATGGGCTTAGGCCATGCGGCTGCCTCTTTGCTGATCAATTTTGCAATTTGCGAAGTAGGCAAATGACTATAAATGGCATGGTTGATCTTGGGAGCTGCCTATTCATTTACGGTGTTTATGCCTAGCCCAAGTTTTTACGACATGGGTGTGGATTTGTCTATACGGTAAAAGGGGAAGACATCCCTGGCACCACCATACAGACCAGGCAATGTTTACATTTTAATTGCGTTTTATCTTTTTCCCAAGAGAATTTATTGTAAGTAGTGGAGCTACACGAGCCGGGAAGCTTAGTTGGAACAACAACAAAAGACATATGGCCGCCACAGCATGACACAATAAGGTTTGGGCCCTTCATTCGTGTGGTGGGTGTACCCCGTAACATGGGTCATTGAAAGGCTAACTTGGCGGTTGGCCAGCTCTTCGCCCCATCCGCAACAAATTTTTTGTACCAAAATATACTTTTATTGTACCAAGAATTAAAATTCTTTGGACCAAAAAGTAAAATTTTTTTGCTTTTAAAAGTGCAATTTGTTGTACGAAAAAGTATTTTTATAGTACCAAAAGTAATTTTATTGTACCAAAAAGTTTTGTAACAAAAAAGTAAGTTTATAGTACAATTTGTTGTATAAAGTACATTTATTGTACCAAATGGTACATTTATTGTACAAAAAGTACTTTTATTGTACAAAAAAGTACTTTTATTGTACTAATTGTACATTTATTATACCCAAAAAGGACATTTATTGCACCAAATAGTATCTATAGTGCCATAAATATTTTTCCGATACTTTCATAGTTTTAAAAAGTTCTGTTGTTGTACCAGAAAGCAAGAACTACATTTTGCTTTTCCTGATTTAAGAAAGGAGAAATATAAAGAAAAAAGTATTTTACAATATAATAAAGAGTTTACAAAATAGTCCAGTGAAATACTACGACACTATGGTCCTCTGACCTTAAGCCAGCTCAAACCTTCAGTGAACTTCACCAGATGACATCACAACAATTCTGTGAGACTATCAAAGAAACATTTCCCGAGAAATTGTTTCGTTCTTCTATGAAGAGCTGAATGGTCTCAATTCCCTCCTCATCGTTGCAAAGCCTGCAATAATCCTTCTATGTCGTCTACCAGTTGGATGTGAATGCTCCGACGTCACAGTATTCCGGGATTACTTCAATTAGTCGTCTACTCCTATCCAGTCTTGGCCAAATATCCTGTGATACTACACAGTCGGTGCGATGTTCCCATGATGCATTTGCCAGCTGTTCGATGTAACGGATCACAATTCCGTATGTATGACAGAAAGAAATATATTAAGTTTGTGTTAAAAAAAAACAATACATAAACTCTCCGATTGAAATGACACCTACTGACATCGTCACTTACTTCGTAATCAAGCGTGTTATCAAGCTCGTTTAAAACTCCGCTAATAACGTAATTGTAAGTGAAATGGCATTTACCTACATCGTCGCTTACTTTTTAAGCAAGAGGGCACCGATTAAACGGTCTATGACAGTTCTATGCTATACTTAAGGAGGAATATAAGCAGAGAATTATTAGTAATTGCTACTAAATATAGCTGCTATCATAGATTACGTAATGGGTATTTTTACCGCTGGGATATGGCACGGTTCGTTTCTCCTTGCCATTAATGTAAAACTGTTCATTTGGTCGCAAATGTCATGCAAGACGCATTGCTCACAGCAGTAATTCATTTGTTGTTGCCTTAGTTAAGCAAATGCATTTGTGCAGGGCTCTAGTTTCTACATTATTTGCTATCTCTTTATCATTTCTGATTGGCACTCTCCGTATTCCAATTCAAACTGCCAAAACCAGACCATAACCTTTTAACATCATTTAAGCTACAACTGCATAGTATATGTATATATTTAATTGTATTTATTTATTTAGATTTATTTATTTATTATACTTGTATGAAATAATTATATATTTTTGTGTTTTATATAGATCGAATTGTATTATTAGCATAATATTAACAAGTACAGTAATTGGTAGTAGTAAAAGTAGTACATAGGTAGTAATAGCATATTGTATATGAGTTATATGTATGTGTGGATTTTTAAAGAATTGTATTTTCTTCTTCTTCCTTTTCCTTAAATATATAAAACAAACAATTTTCTTTTTGATACTGATTACTTGTTGTTTGGTTTTATGCGTTTTGTTTCGGTCCACCCATCCATCCATCTGCTTTGCTCTTTGCGGTTTCGAGGTTCATTTTGTTTTTAATTTTTTTGATAATCGTGCTGCGATTGACGTTGATGTAAAAAAATATGTTTCGGTTTGTTTTGTATTTTTTATTTTGATAGGTTTTTTTTAATTAATAGTACAACATCTATATAAGTATTTGTTTAGTTTATTTGTATCGGTTTTGTAATACGCTTCAATTATCGATCGATCTTACTTACGAATCCTTAAGTCTGTTTTGTCTTAACTATTGGCCAAATACATATCGCACATACATACTGTTGTTGTAGTGGTTGTTAAATTGTGTTTATCACACCAAAGTTGGATTTTAAACTAATTGTAATTGTGTGCATTAATTTTTTTGTTTTTGACTTAATCGAAAATATTTTTGAATATTTTTTTTTAATATATTTATTTAGATTCTCACTACATTGTGGTCTTGTTTCTTTTGTTAACATTAGATTTACTAAGTGTTGTGTGTAATGTTAAAGCGTGAAAAATACAGATATTTTACAAAAACTATATCAGCACCTTAACTATTATATTATATTGAGTATTATAATTTTCATTTCACAATTTTACTAAAGAATTTTATGTGTTGTTGACTAATTGTGGGTTTCTGTTTGATTGGTGTTGAAAAGGATCAGGCTACAGGGCCGTTTTTATGCAAGTCCTAAAATGTACGTGTTTTTTTCTTCTAATATGCTGTTAAACAACATTTTTATATTAAGCGGTTTCATTTAAACACCTTTAGTATTTACACATCTCGAAGGCGTGTCAATTTGTCAGCCAAGTTTCATAAAAGTTTATTGTATTAACAAATTATTTATAATTACAAACATAAAAGTTGAAAATTTTCGTTAGAGACTTTTAATTGTAACAAAAAGTACCTGAAAGTACTTTAAATGTATCAAAAGTACATTTATTGTAACAAAAATACAATCATTGTACATTTATTGTACCAAAAATATCATTAATAGTACTAACAGTACTTGAAATGCACCAAAATTTGCTTTTATTCTCCCAAAAAGGAACTTTCAATGTATCAGAGAGTAATTTTATTGTACGCAAAAGTAGTTTTATATTACCAAAAATTACTCTCAATGTACAAAAAGTACATTAATTGTGTTGTACAGTACTTTTTTTGTACCAAAAAGTACTTTCATTTTCTCAGAAAGTACTTTTATTGTGCCAAAAAGTATTTTTATTGTACCAAACTGTACATGAATTGTGTCAAAAAGTATTTTTAATGTACCAGAAAGTACTTTTACTGTAACAAAAAGTACTTTAATGTACCACCAAGTACATTTATTGTATCAAAGTGTACTTTTATTGTACTAATAAGTACTTTTATTGTATCAAAAACTAAATTTATTGCAACAAAAAGTACATTTATTGTACCAATAAGTATTTTTGTTGTACTAAAAACATCATTTATTGTACAATAAGTACTTCCAATGTACCAAAAAATACTTTCAATGTACCAGGGAGTTCTTTTATTGTACCAGAGAGTACTTTTATTGTACCAAAAAGTACAATTATTGTGCCAAAATGTATTTTTATTGTACCAAACTGTACATTAACTGTGTCAAAAAGTACTTTCAATGTACCACCAAGTACATTTATTGTACAAATAAATATCATTAATTGTACCATAAGTACTTATAATGTACCAAAAAATACTTTCAATGTACCAGGGAGTTCTTTTATTGTACCAGAGAGTATTTTTATTGTACCAAAAATTTTTTCAATGTACCAAAACATACATAAGTTGTCACAAAAAGTACTTGTAATGTATCAAAAAGTACTTTTTTTGTATCAAAAAGTACTTTTAATGTACCAAAAAGTACTTATATTGTGCAAAAAGTACTTTTATTGTACCAAAAAAACTTTAATTGTGTCAAAAAGTAATTTCGATTTACTAGAAAGTACTTTCTCTGTAACAAAAAGTACTTTCAATGTCCCAGATAGTACATTTATTGCACCAAAATTTACTTTTATTGTACCCATAAATACTCTTATTGTATGAAAAAGTACATTTATTGTATCAAAAAGTGCTCTTAGTGTACCAATAAGTACTTTTGTTGTACTAAAAACGACATTTATTGTAACAAAAATTACGTTTAATGTATCAAAAAGTTCTTTCAAAAGTACTTTCCATGTACCAAAATGTACATTTATTGGACTAGTAACTATTTTAATTATGCCAAAAAGTACTTTAAATGTAACTAAATTTCTTTTTATTTTACTTCTACTTTTGAACAAAAAATTTTTCTTTTAAACTTCTTGATATTTTTAAAATTTGCTTGTAAATTTTTAGTCAAAACAAAAAAGCCGAAACGAAATAGCTGACTTTAAATACATGCAATTCCTCTCTCTCGCTTCCCTGACTGTTTAGAATAGAAGGTTTTTATTTCCGGGGAAACTGAATACCCAATTAACTCATTTCCCTGAGAATGTTTAGAATTGGCCTAAAATTGTTGTCAGTTTCTTTTGATATGGTTGTAAATAAATTTAAAAATTCGAGCTTTGAGATATAGAAGATAACATATCTGTTTATTAGAATGGGAAAGTCCTCATTTAAAAAAAACGCATATCATGTTTGTCAATGGTCGCATTTTGCCCTTTGGTCACTTTTGACTCCGAAGTTAACTTTGACTTTCTATATATGGTTTCCCTGTCCATGGAATGCCTACTTCTTAAAAGTTCTTTTCATTTGCTGTCCTATCGAAACATA
This sequence comes from Muscina levida, assembly GCA_964034835.1. NCBI lineage: Eukaryota > Metazoa > Arthropoda > Insecta > Diptera > Muscidae > Muscina > Muscina levida. The sequence goes on along the minus strand of OZ035883.1, from coordinate 43,933,086 downwards.
ATACATAACGATGCTTATGTCATAGCAGACGCTTTTAATTTTCTATCAGCAACACGATCAAAAACTCTGCGGCTAGTACCAGTAATATTTTCTAATATAGGCCACAAAGTGCTATCTTTGGGCCCATTTTGGCCACTATTTCCACAAATTGAATCGATTTGAATTTCCTCTAGATATTTGCATTACGTAAGAAAGAACTCTGTTGTAGAAAACTCTAATTAGCGTGTCACCACTGCAACTGAAACCAAAGGTGAATAATGTTACCCAGAGTAAATAAAATGGGAATTATTCTTAAAAATAATATATATATAAATTTGTTATATCTATTCTGTATGTAACGGATAAACTCAAAAACTGCTTAACCTATATTAATAAATCTTTTTTTAATACTTCACTATTTGGGTAATGAATAGAATTGGTTCTATTTATGTTTAATTATTTTCAAATGTTTGTATTGTATTACAAAAGTAAAAGCCAATTTTAAACCGCAATATTTTGCGACAGCACAAACGTTTTAAGGGAGCCCAGGAATTAACTGTCATTAAATAACATTTTTCTAATTTACTGTGTTTAAATGTGTTTAAATGAAACCACTTTTTGAGTTGGTATTCTAACAGGAGGCGGAGAAATCAATATCTCTGTATAAAATTTATAAAGATTAGAACAAATTAAAAAAACAGGAAAATTAAAACGAAACTTCTTGTTTTACATTTTGGGAAGTTCCGACTGATAAGCTATATTACATTGATTATTTAATCAATGAAATTTTTGATCATTTCAAAAACGCTAAACATTGAATTTAAGAATAAAATTTTATTTTAATTTCATCAAATGTATTCTTTTGTTTGGTTTCTAAATTTACCGTCAAGTTAATAGATTTTTTTTAAGCAAAAAAAAAATCCATTTAATTAATAACAACGGGACCAATTACTACCCTAGGTAAAGATTCGAGACATTATTGCTGTGTCTAAAAATCTAGAATATTGTTTTTATTTAGTTCCCAATCCTAGTCTATGGAGTTTCGACGTTCGCAATAACCTCTCTTCATTTTTATTTCCTCCATATTCTTGGTCCATTGAAATTTTTAACTCAACACCTTACCTATATATGTACTTATACTCTGAGGAGAGTTTTGGCACCACGCCGTCTTGTCTTAACACATAACTATGAGTGAAAAAAGGCTGAAAACAGAAGGGACTAGTCCAGTAAACGGCAGCCTAATACAACCACAATATGAGTTTGTGTTGGTAAGTTGCTCTCTTCCTTCTCTCATTGTAGTGAAGGAAATTGTTATATAGTTTTTTTCATAACTATGAACAAAATTATAATATAAAAATCCAGGAAATAATTAATAGAATTAATTTTTACCGAAGAAATGCATTTCTTTTGTTGTCGTGCTAACAACAATCGTCAACACAACCGCGTCGGACGAATGCTCAACGAGACTAAATGCATTTGTTTGTTTTTATTCAATGGGTGAACGAATGCGTGTGTGTCTCTCTCGCCCATGGGCTACCTTACGCCGTTGACTGGATTAGCCTGTGAACTAAATCCAGTAGCTTCTTTAGGGCTGTTAGAATATAGTCACTTAAAGCGGGCAAAATAATTCTAAAAAAAATTTATATTTTGAGTGTGAAATTGTTTCTAATAGAGTGGAAACCACAAGTGTTCTTGAAACGGTTTGAAGCTTGAAAATAACAAATAATTTTTCTACACATGTGTTTGTTTCGATTATGCGAGCAAGACATGTACTCAACTACGGTGTAGTTTTAGTAAAAAAATAAAACAAAAGCAAAGTGAGTGTGTGAGTTTAGATCACAACTGTGTTTTCTAAAATAAATGCACTTAAATATGTTATGCATGACAGTAAATGATGCACAATAAATTTGTTTGTACCAAAAAGTACTTTTATTGAACAAAATAGTACAAATAATTGTACCAAAAAGTATTTGTATTGTACCGAAAAGTACTTTTATTGTACCAAATAATACAATTTATTGTATCAAAAAGTTCAATTTTATTATACATTGTACCATATAGTACAATTAATTGTACCAAAAAGTACTTTTATTGTACCAAAATGTGCAATTTATGAAACCCAATTAGTAAAATTTTTTGTACCAAAAAGCGCTGTTTATTGTACCAAAAAGCTCTGTTTATTGTGCCAAAAGTACAATTTATTGTACCAAACATTACTTTTATTGTACCAAAAAAAATACTTTTATTGTACCAAAAAAAAATACTTTTATCGTACCAGATTGTACAATGCATTGTACCAAAAAGTACATTTATTTTGCAAAATAGTACAGATTAACGTACCAAAAAAAAAAAATACTTTTATTGTACCAAAAAATCATTTATTTTTACAAAAAAGTACTTAAAATGTACCAAAATTTACTTTTATTGTACCAAAAAGTACCTTAATTGTGTCAAAAAGTTCTGCTGATGTAAGAGAAGGCAACAACTAAAGGGTTGGCAATTCAGAAATGGGTGTAATGGCTCCAATCAGATCTGGCCCAGATAAAATATTAAACGTACAAACTGCCAAAACAATTCTATTGAACCAGTATTTTTTCTGACATTAGGCCTCAGAGGTAGTAGAAGGGGACAACAAGGAATACAAAGAAATACAACCAAATAATTCAATATTTAATGCAATTTATAAAGCAGCAATGTTTGACTAAAAATATTAAAAGAATATTGCGTTACTTTTAAACACTTTCCGTTCCCAAAGTGGTGTAATCCGTATAAAAAATAAACCGTTATTTTCACAATTCTGTCGGGCCTAGTGATACAAAAAATTGATATAAAAAAACGCTTCATAGGGTCTGATGGAATCTCTCTCCCTAATACTCTTTGCATTAGTCGACATCAGTGATTTACGCCGGTCGCTGTTTTCAACACTACTAGTGTGCTTGCTGTTTATGCGGCTGCGGTGAGAAACTAATTGGGAATTTTTGTGTATTCTGTTTCATTGCTTTCATTTACTGCACTAGTTTTGCACCGCACTGAAAAAAACAAAGAAAAATATGAAGAAGAAGAATATGACAACTGTACATCGCCACACGTACTAAAGTCTTTTTTACACTACCGTAATCTTTGTCACAGTATTTTCCTTCCAAATGAGTCAGCATCGTGTATATTTTTTGTGCCAGTATTTACTTGACATACTTTTTTCTGACGAATTCTCGCCACAATTTCTAGATTTAAATAATTTTTGACACAAAGTACTTTTTGGTACAATAAAAATTTTTAGGCGCAATAAGAGTACTTTGTAGTACAACAAAATTGATTTTTATGTACAATAAAAGTACTTGGTGTTACACTCAAATTACTTTTTAATACAATAAATTTTACGGTTTTGTACAGTAAAAGAACTTTTTAATACAATTAATTTAACGTTATTGTCAACAACAGTACTTTTGGATTTTGTCAATTATACTGTACGATAAAACAATTCTTCTTCTTCTTAATTGGCTTTATTCCCGTAGTCATCGTCGACGCAAAACGACGTGGTCTTTTAACGACGCTGTAAAATCGGTATTCTCGTAGTCGTTTTCGATAACTATCGGTATCTATTGACACAAATTTGGTATTCTGTAAGGAAATTTGACGACGACGTTGAATCGAAACGACTCTGTCGTCACAGTTGTTAATAACGACTTGAAACAATTTGAAGGAATATTTTTAGTTTTGCTCTTGATTTTGTTTTTTGTTGATCTCTGAGAATTATATTATAGTGCTATAGTTCGGTTAAAGATCTATACTATTGGTAATTGGTGATTATTACCAATAGGTTATTTTTTTTTTTTTTTTTTTCAAGAGTTGTGAAATGTATTATGAGACAGCGGGTAAGGCGTATAACGTTATTTCGGCATTCACCACAATGCCTCGTCAGCGCCCTTTGCTGCGACTTCTCCACTATCATCACAAACCTTAAGGGAAGAAAGTTACTCAATTTAAATGAGAAACTCTGCCCACCGGTGCGAAGATAGTATCCTCAAAGCACACAACAAGTCAACATAAAACATTCACACAAGTTTTTGTAAATTTAAAAAAGGTATTGTTTAATGACGTCAAGAATGAAAATGTCGAGCAACAAATAGGGACTGGTTTGGAAACAAAATCCCTCATTGGTACAAGGATTTCGGAAAGAAACAGTTTCGTCTAATTTTGAGGGGCAATGTGAGAAAATTGGGGGGAAAAAATAATTCCTTTGAACCGCCTTTAAGATTCCTTTGCGGTTGCAGTAAAGATTGTAATCTGGATATGGTTTCCATCGACATATTCAATAACTCCAAAAAATCCTGTTTTGTTTAAAAAATTTTGTTTTTGCTACCGATTTGTCATCTTCAGTTATTTCCAATTGTTCCCAAGGTGGACAAATGGCCTCTCTAATGCATTCAGGGTTTCGACAGGAATCTTGCAAGTACTGGCTGAACTTACACTTAGGTGGTAAGACCCCCGTCCTAGGGACTTTAATGTTGCTGACAACTTAATTATGACTGAAACGGATGTCCTGAGTCCACTTATTATTAAAGTACTATTTCTTCCAGTGCGTAATTAAATGCTGCCTTATTAAGACTTAAGTAGTTCTTGAATCTAAAAAAATTGGAAGGCCGGCCAACAGCTAACCTCAAATAACGATTTTAACACCGATGTACATACTTGTTATTTGTCAAGTTTAAGATCGGATCATCAAAAGGACGACGATGTCGACGACGACTACGGGAATAGGGGTGATTAAGCGTGATCCGATACACCATTTATGTGGACTGCTGGTGTAAGGGGGAAAACTGATGAGGCCTTTTCGTAATTGCAACACTGCACTGCATATGTTGCGCAACACTGATTAGTTGATGCTGTTGTTGCAGGTCAGCTGTTGCAGTTGCTTATTTTGTTTGCAATTTAGAACGCGAAAAGATTGCAAATGGAAAAGTATATAATAAATTTAATTTGTGAATTAGCTAATAATCTAAGAGAGTCAAAGATGTGTAATTTGCGGAAAAAACTCTAAAAAATCATTCAAAATAGTAAAGTTAATATAACAAATATAAATAATTACCAAATTTATATTTTACTCATACACTGCATTAGCCAATTTAATATTGCGCGTTTTTTGTACGTTTGCGCAACATATGTTTGATTGTTGCTTTTTAGAACATCTGACGCTTGCAGTGCGATGCGCAGTACATGCAATGCAGTGTTGCAATTCCGAAAAGGCCCATATTTACGCGGATTTTTGGTCTTTAGGACATGTCTGTTAGTGTAAAGTGCCCTTTAGAATTTGTTTAAATGTCAAAAATATTTTTTAATACATTTTAAAAAATTTAAATTATTTTTATAATTCGTCAGTTTGCGATTTAAGACTCAGTCAATAATAGTGTACGACAAATCTATTAGTATTGTGTTTAATGTTTGAATTTCCAAAAAATCGTATTAACGTATCTAAACGACATCTGTTGTAGTTTATGTGGTTCTAGGACCTCTTTTATGCGATTGTATCTCTTTTATTTTGAGTTTTTTTTTCCAATTTTAAAAATGTTCTATCTTACGTCTTTTCAAACCTTTCATCCTTAAAAGTATTTTCCCTAGCCGATGGTACCAATTGTGTCCCCTAATATCGCTAATAGTACCAATTTCGAAAAGATTGCACTGCATTACTTTTTCATAAGATGAAGGGGTATCCAAATGTAGTGTTAGATGTTTTCCCTGGGCATGAAAATTTTGTTAAAAAAAAGTTCTTCGTATCGCCCAACTACTAAATACGATGAACTTACACCCCAATTAAATTGATTTCAGCGTTAGCTGTTAGCCTCCTTGACTGATGGCACCACTTGTGTCTATTTTTATCCCAAATATTTCGAAAATTCCTTTAGATTGCATAACTACTTTATAAGATGAACGAGTACCCTCAACGTAACTTGAGCCGTTTGATGTAGGCGATGATCCCATTATTGTCCCTAAAAGTACTAACTTTGGAAAATCCTTTGATACCGCAAACTACTCCGCAAGATGCTCGTGCGCCCAAAATTTGAGTGATTGTAGCTTTCGACGTTTATTTCTGACGATGGTTCCACGTTTGTCCTTTTTCATCCCCAAAAATACTTATTTTGAAAAATCCTTTTATAAGATGAATGGTTACCCCAATGTAGCTTTAGCTATTTGGTCTAAGCAATAACATTACTATTTTTCACACAAATTATAGTGATTGTAGCTTTAGCCATTTAGTCTAGACAATAGGATAATTTTTGCTACTTTTTATTCTTAAAAGTATAAAATTTCGAAAAATGCTTTTATATCGCACAACTACTGTATAAGCTGAACATATATCCAAAGATTACCTCTTCACATCGTAGTAAGGAATCTTTCATAAGATACCAGTATTTTGTTAGAAAGTTTAGATCCAATAGCCGTCCATTTTCTTGTGATTTTTTTTAATGAACAAAGCAGTTTTTTTTTCTTTTTTGAAGAAAATATCAAAAATTTATTTCGTCGCTGTGCCGACCAAATCAGTCATGTGTTTTTCTTAGTTACTTTTCAGAAGAGCCAAAAAACTTGTTAATTTTGGTACTTTTCTCATATATTCTACACATAACTGATATTCATAACTTTCAAACCAATCAAGATATCGTGATATTAGGATCGACAAGAAAGAGCTTACAAAAAATGCAATAAAAAAAATATTCAACAAATGACACAACTGATTTGGTCGATGCAGCGACAATATGCTAAAATGCCTGAACTAATAATATTAGAAAAGTATACATATATATTCCCGTCGATCCTATAAGCAGCATAGGGCCTCATCAAATCTCGTGTACATCTTTTGCTAACGTCTTCACATCGCCCCTGGATTTGCCAATTGATGTAATTTCAGACTCTATTTGTCTCTTCCAAGTATGAAAAGTATACATAGAACAGTGTATTGTATGTATGTAAGTGAGTGAGAAAAAATAAGAAACACCATTTAATATTTTTATCAAATGCTTCAACCGCCGTTCTAACACCAGCTCAAACAATAAATCTAAAAATGATTTTGCAAAACAATAACATTATCTGCTAAATGGGTTTAATAATTTTTTATTTATTTCTTTTTGTTGTTTGAACCTAAAATCGTAATGTTTTTTTTTGTTATTTTTGTTTTCTCTGCAATAATTTTTCTCCTTTTGTTATATATATTGTGTGGTATATAAATGTTGTTGTATGTGTGTATGGTATTTTTTTATTTATTTATTTACTTATATGGTATATCTAGAAAACTTTTAGTTATTTATTCGACGTCAAATTATTACAAATTAAACATTAAAGAAAAATGTGGTTTGTTATGTCTGTGTGTGTGTGTGTGTAATAATAATAATAAAATACTTAATAATTAGAATCACTCTGATAGCACTTAAAACTTACTTATTAATATGTATATTATAAAAATAAAAATAATAATAAAATACACAAGTTATAAATTAAAAAAATCGTTATAAAAAATAAAATTATAAAAAAAAACAAACGCGTTTTCACATTCATCAAAATCATAATCGTAATAATACTAAAATTAAACCTAACAACTAAATTTTGTTTGTAAATAAATTGCTTTTGAATTGTAAAAAATAATGCATGATAATTATGGGATAATCGTGGGACGGGGGACCAGGTTGGGATGGTGGTGGAAACAAATGCTTTGTTGTAGCAAATTTTTACTACACAGAACTATCGTCTTTAGTTTTTTTTTTTGTTCAAATAGTATAAAGTAAAATTTTTCTTCTTATGGTAATTAGACGCAATTTGCTTTCAGAGCAGTAAGGTTTCAGTTTCTTATTCTTATGACTGGGAGCGACTGGCTGATGATTTAATATTTCTTATTCAACTTAAGAGATAGAGAGAGATAAACGCATAATTGTATACAAAGAGCAAGAAACACAAACACAACAGAAACAAAAAAAAACATATAATGTAAAGTAAAGGAATTTGAATATAAATTGCATTGAAGTAATACTTCTTAGAATTCATCTACATACATACATAATGTTCACTTGCACTTTATCTTAGTAGTTACATACATATGTACCTATTATGTTATGTTCTCTTTACAACAATTACAACATAGAAAATCAATTCATATCCTTCGGCTTCTTCTTCTGCTTCATTCTTGGTGTTTATGTACGTAATTTATATATATGTATAAGTGTTACTAAACATAGAAATTATATAATTTACATTAGACTTTTTATTATAATAATTATTTGTTATACATATATATTTTGTTGTTGTAAATGTTGTTTAAGATCTTTTGTTGTTGTGGTTGTTTTTCACTACCTTAACTTTTTAACTGAGTATAATAACTGAGCACACTTAACATTTTTCATTAATGTACTTTTTTTCTTCATCTTTTTGTTTGATTCTTTAATTTAGTTAATTTAGAGTGGTGCACATTTAAAATGTTGAGTTGTTGTTGTTGTTAACAATCTTTACATATTTTGTCGGTTGATTGTTGCTTGATTGGTTGAAACTGCTATCAGTTTGTTTTTTTAAACAAAAAGAAAACAAAATTGTAATAATAAAGGACATAATTATACATTCGGCTCGAAGGGCCATTCTATAAATGACTTGTAGCATAAAGCATACCCGTAGGCAAAATGTTCAACAATGATGAACATTTCCCTTTGGTGTTGCCTCACTAAGTTGCTAATTATCCTTCTCCTCCTCATCTTCATGTGGTGGCTATAGCTGCTCATGATTTAACTTAGTTTGCTGTTGATGCTGATGATGTTGTTGCTGCTGTTGTTGTTGTTGTTGTTGCTGATAGGCTATGGGCCTTATGAGGGCATTAAGGAAATCATGTTGAAATTGCAATTGTTTGCTGATGGTGTCATACCACTCGCGATGCGAATCAATAGTAGCTGCATAACAAATCATATTTAGGTCCGGTCGATTGGGATCTATGGACTTTAAAAGGAAACGATTGTTGGGCAACTCATCCAATTGCATTTTGTTAACCTATAAGAAAATAGCAAGAGAGAGAGAGAGAGCGAGAGTTAGTTATTCATTACTATCTTATTCTTATTATCTTTTTCGCCTTACCTGTATGTGTGATCTATAGATGTACGTAGGACTGGTGAATTGTATTTTCGAATTGTGTCTTTCCGTAAAGAATATGCCCTGATCGAACAGAAACACATGTAGATCGCGCATTTTTCTCTCAGTGGCATTCTTGCCATTCTCTATGCAGGTTAGGGGTCCATGTTTTATTAATTTGCCTTGGGCTGTAATATTACCGTCGAAATTCTTGAGGCGTCTTAATACCATAATATCATTGACATCTTTACAAATGGCCTAAAGGGTATAAGAGACGAAATAATTATGGATTAATGTATTAGAGAAAATACGATGTCACATAAAATAGGGAGTCAGTTAAAATGTAGTTAATGTATAAAAATTTGATACGTAAAAAAATAACTTTTTAATAACATTAAGTAACATCAAAAAAAATATTTATTTTTTTAATTTATTACGGTTCCACGATTACAAAAATTGTCGAGTTATTTTTTTTTAGAAATACATAAAAATAAATAAGCATAATTCAATAACCATTAGACCGACTGTATCAGTAAACATTTCTAAATTTAATTGCTTCTAAAACGTTGGACAAAAAATACCCCTATGAGTTACGGCTGTTCTTGCTCCTATAAATTTCTTCTTCATCAGATGATGAACAATTTTCAACACTAACAATTTCTGTTAATTATTTATAATTTTATTCAAATACAAAAAGCAATCGAATGTTGTCGAAAGTTGACTACGACATACGTAATAAGGGGGATTATTTTTTTCAGCCAAACTCAGTGTTCGTGTTGCGAGCCGCTCTTTCTCCCAAAAATTGGCTCTTAGCTCGAAGCCAAGAGCCACGATAAACTAAAGTGCCTCTTGGCTCGCGAGCACGGCTCATAGTTTTAGACATAAAATATAGAGGCTGCTGGTTCGAAAGCCCATTTGAAATATTGAGGTTCTTGGTTCGCGTTCCAAATAGGTTCGCGAGCCAAAAAAATATTCTGTTTTATTAAAGCTTTCCAGAGTCAAAATAAAAACTTTTTGGTACAATAAAAGTACTCTGAAGCAAAAAAAGTACTCTGTGGAACAAAAAAAGTACTTTTTGTTACAATAAAAATTGGTTTTTGGTCAAATAAAAGTACTTTTTAGTTCTAGAAAAGTACTTTGATACAAAAAAGCTACTTTCTGGAACAATTAAAGTACATATTGGTGCAATAAAAGAACTTTTTTTTGGCACAATTAACGTAATATTTTAAACAAAAAAATACAGTTTTTGGTACTATAAAAATACTATTTTTTGTATAAAAAACTCAAATTTGTGTACAATAAAAATTCTTCTGTTTAACTTAAAAGTACTTTTGTCTAAAATAAAAGTACTTTTTTTGGTACAATATATGTATTTTTTGCAATTAAAGTAAAATTGTACCAAAAAAGTATATTTAATGTTTCAAAAAGTACTTCTGTCTTAAAAAAGTACTTTAATTCTACCAAAAAGTTCTGTTGTTGTATCAAAAAAGATTCAAAAAGGTACTTTTATTGTACCAAAACGTACTTTTATTGTCTCAAAAAAGTACTTCTATAGTACTAAAATACTTTAATTACACCAAAAAGTTATTTTATTGTATCAACCACGTACATTAATTGCATTTTATTGTACAAAAAGTTATTTAATCTTACCAAAAAGTACTTACGTTGTACCAAAAAGGTTTATTGTTTAAAAAGTACTTTTATTGTACCAAAAAATACTATTATTGTACCAAAAAGTACTATTACTGAATGTATAAAAAAAAGTAAATTTATTGTTTAAAAAAAAGTGATTTTATTGTACCAAAAACGTACTTTTATTACACTAAAAAGTGCTTTCATTGGTCCAGAAAACGCTGGTTTGTTCCAGAAAGTAGCATTTAGAACCAATGTACTTTTATAGTACTAAAAAGTGATGTACGCCAAAGTTGCCAAAAAAGTTGGTTTTTAAAAAATTCATAAAAAATCGAAAACTGCAAGAAGTGAGTTTAGCACTTTGAACGCAAAGTCAGATCTGTTATGGATAAAAATGGCTCAGTTTTTTCCTAAAAAAAACTATGGAAACATTTACATATTACTTGCAATTAAGTAAATGTATCTCACTTTAACAAGAATTTCCAATTTTCGTTTAAGAACTCACCAAACTCTACACGATTTTATTTGATTTAATTGAAATTTGGTATAGTGGCTGTATTTGTGATAAGAATAACTCTAGTGAAATTAAAAAAAATTAAACATATTTTTTAGCTATAGTTTTGAAACTTCGTAATGATTATTTTGGGGAATCGTAAAAAACTTCGTTTTGGTAAAGGCTTTTTTTGTGTAGTTTATTAATTAGGTAGAGTTTTAACAAAAACTAAAAAATGCCATATATTTTTAAAATTTTACCAAAATATTTTTAATCAAAATTTCAAAAATAAATGTTTTTATTTTCAATATGTAAGCTTTACAAAAAATTAGTCCCCGTTATGCACAATATATTTTTTATTTAATTATTTGTTTTATTTTAAATTATATTTTATTTTATATTTGAATATATTTTATTATATTTTATTTTACATTTTATATTTTATTTTATTTTATTTTATTTTATTTTCTTTTCTTTTCTTTTCTTTTCTTTTCTTTTCTTTTCTTTTCTTTTCTTTTCTTTTCTTTTCTTTTCTTTTCTTTTCTTTTCTTTTCTTTTCTTTTCTTTTCTTTTCTTTTCTTTTTTTTTTTTTTTTTTTTTTTTTTTTTTTTTTTTTTTCTTTTCTTTTCTTTTCTTTTCTTTTCTTTTCTTTTTTTCTTTTCTTTTCTTTTCTTTTCTTTTCTTTTCTTTTCTTTTCTTTTATTTTCTTTTATATTATTTTATTTTATTTTATTTTATTTTATTTTATTTTATTTTATTTTACTTCGTTTCATTACGTTTCAATTACTTTTTTAATGAGAAGTTGTTTTTATGGAAGATGACCTAGATCACGATCTATGTCGAACTAATATGGAACTAGTTCCGAACTAGTATTTTTACCTACAAGGATCTTGAAGAAGGCTGTGGAAGTCGTTTTATCAGGCCTTTGAGAAGGTCTGTTATGCAACTCTCTTTATATGCGAGGGGGGATGTGTATCGAATATTTTAGAGTGAACTGATAGGGCTGCGAGGAGACCGTCTAAAAAGTGCTTGGCGGTCTTTAGGACCGTTTTTGGCAATCGATGTTGAACTTTTCCACTGGAAAGTAGGCTAATCTTTTATGATGTCATCGTTGCTGTTATGATGTTATCGTTATACCCGAATAGCTGGGCTACTTTCCGCCGCAATCTAGCTTATTAAGAACTACTTATTCCTCTAAGTTTTAAGGTGTGAAATTATGCCGTTGTAGTAAATAACTTTGTTCATAGGTACTAATCTTATTACTAAAAAATTAATATAACACAATTAATTACTTACATTCATCACATTGCAAGCTTCCTTCATACAGGGAATATCGTCAACCAAGCCGGCTTGTTCGATTTGTTTTGTTATAGTGTTCAGTAACAGGACATATTTTGTTAATCTTTGCACTGGTTTAATGAGTAAATCACTCAACTGTAAGATAAACAAGAAACAAAATTTGAAAATATTAATAAATTTTAAACTCAAAAAATCTCAAATAAATTACACATATATTTATTTACTTACATCTAAACGATGACCTAGTTTCTGTCGCACCAAATCAAAGTATTGAGCATGTTCGGTGACTATATGTTCTGACTTAGGCTTATTATTGCAATAGGTTATGTACATTTGAAATTTGTTCTCGTAACGTTTGATCATGGTACCCAATTCAGCGGGAGTTTTTTGACTTTGTACCAATGCCTTTAGAAAATAGCTAAAGAGGAAAAAGGAAAAACCACAAAAGTTTATAAGATTCCTATATTTTGCTTGTTGCATTATTAACTTACTCTCGATGCCATTCATAGATGGCCTCAATATTAGCAAACACTATTTGTCCTTTGGGTCCCTTTAAATCATTTGGCAAAGGTATTTCACTGTTAACATTTCTCAATTCTGCTATGTAGCTGGAGAAGAAGTGAAAAACAATGATTTTATAATAATTTATTCATCATCAATCAAGATCAAGTTTTACAATTAACTTACCCATTAACAATATCGCCCAAATCCTTTATGTACATTTCTTCGGTTGACAACAGTTCAGCTAATGCAGGAAATCTATGTTTTTGTATAGAATCACCACAACTATCACTTGTCTCAGCATGTGTATTCTAGGTGATTTAAAGGGAAGTACACATGTACGTACATGTGCATTTATTATATATATATAAATTGTCAACATTTTACAAAATTATTATTTTATTACTTCGTCATTATTGTCTGTCGCTGTTGCTGCCGCCATAGCGATTGATTTGGTGTTGTTGTCACAGCTCGTATATAGTGAATCAATATTATCGCTAGAGTTTAGACCACCAGCAATGCCACCGCCGCTGCTGCAACTGCTGTTGTTGGCAATGGTGGTGGCTCCTCCAGCTCCTCGATTATTGCCACTTTCACTGAGAATTTTCGATTTTTCTTCGTGTTTTTCCTATAGAGTTAGAAGGGGGAGAGAGAAAACAAAAGATAATGTTAATTACCAGTAGCGTCGTGTGGGGGTACAATTAGTTTCAAGTACTTACTGTCTTTTCTTTAACAATTTGTTCTATTTCGGAAAGACCATCCATTTTACCTGAACTGGCCTGTAAGTAAAAGAAAAAAAGGAAATATGTATTAAGTATAAGAAAATAGACGGTCAGATTTGTATACATTTAACATTAATCACAAAAAGTCGCACAAAATTATCTTTTATAAAAAAAATATTGATAACGATGTGATTTACTTGGTCGGTATGGTAAGACCTTTTCATTGCATTGACGCTAACGAGTTTAGAAAAATTGAAATATATAACATTGTATATGCACCCAAATACAACTTAAAACACGAATAGTAAGGTCAAAAGTGGTTTTTAAGGCTATGGAATTTTAGGGAGCCCAAAAAGGACTTAGGACCGTTTTTTTTACATAAATTGAAGTTATTCTAAAAACTAATAAATGTATACACAATTTTTAGACTTTCCTCATACATAATTCCCATTATTATGCATGTCGTAGTCACGTCGAATCTTTGTTGTTTTTAAAATATGACATCGTTGATGTCGTTTGTGAGACTGAAATACGAGTGGCCTTGCTCGTATAATGTTCCTCCTTATTAGATGATGACAAGTTATCAACACTTAACATTTCTGTTAATTATTAATAATTTTATTCAAATAAAAAAAACTAGTCGAAAGTTGTCGAAAGTCGACTACGACATACGTAATAATGGGGATTACCTGTCAGACAATGAATTTCAATGTTTATATTATAAACTATGCTATCCCGAGTTAGGGGTTTTTGAACAAAAAACTAAAATACATGTAGTTTTCTTTTAAAGCTGCTTTTAAAAATATGGGCATTTCCAGCGGAAGGACGGATGATTGCATAGTATAAAATTGCTATATGTTTTTTTTTACTTTTTTTTGGTAATCATATAGTGAATTAGTTGAACTTTAACAAAACAAACTATATACATATGTATATCGTTAGAAAGTCTCTTCTTTCAAATTCCTCTGAAAAACTTAAAATCGGTTCAGATTTAACCGCGTTACTGGCTTATAAGTGCGTAAAGGTACGAAAAAACAGGGTTTTTACCCGTAACTCAAGATTTTGAGGATTTTGGGAAATTTGAAATACAGATTCTTGTTGTGCTAAGCAGCACCTACCAGAAAAATAGTATAATTTCCCAGGTATTGTTTTTTTTGTCGCTCTGTCTTATCCATAGAACAATGCGTGTGTCCGTATCGCACATTAAGTAGCATAAAAGGTTAAACGCATTTTAAATGTGAAGTAAGTTGTTTATAAAACCCCAATAAATAATATATTCTGTATTCTTGCTAAAATTTGAAAAATTTTTACATTTTCTGAAATTTCTACACAATCCCGGCAAACTATATGGCGAGAGGTGACTCGCTAACGATTCGTTGGCATTTCGCTAAAGCGATTCTAAAACAAATTCGAAAATGGATTGTTATTGTTTGCTAGTAGAAGGTACGAGGTTAGTAAAAATGGAGCGCTACACGAATGAACAACGCATTCTCATTGTGAAATTGTTTTACCAAAATGGTGAAAGTTTTGCGGCTACAGTTCGCAAATTGCGATTAATTTGGGGTCACAATAATGCCCCAAAAGAGTCAACTGTAAAGAGATTAATGGATAAATATGTCGAAACTGGGTCTGTTAGTGATGTAAAGACAACAACGCGCCATCGACCAGGTCGATCGACCGAAAATGTCGCAGCTGTACGTA
This sequence comes from Muscina levida, assembly GCA_964034835.1. NCBI lineage: Eukaryota > Metazoa > Arthropoda > Insecta > Diptera > Muscidae > Muscina > Muscina levida. The sequence goes on along the minus strand of OZ035883.1, from coordinate 43,917,666 downwards.
ATGATGTCGCTCAAACTCCATTCACATCAATTCGACATCAAGCTCAGCAAATTGGTGTCTCCAAATCCACTATGCATCGAATTTTGACGAAAGATTTGCATTTTCATGCATACAAAGTTCAATTGACTCAGGAACTGAGGCCAGCTGACCATGGACAGCGAAGGGTGTTCGTTAATTGGGTATTGGAGAGACAACATAAAAATGATGATTTTGCCGCTAAATCATCTTCAGTGGCGAGGCCCATTTCCATCTTGATGGCTTCGTCAATAGGCAGAATTGTCGCATTTGGGGTGAGGAAAATCCTCGAGTGATTCACGAGAAGCAAGCGCATCCTCAACGTGTCACTGTGTTGTGTGGTTTTTGGGCTGGAGGAATCATTGGACCTTTTTTTATGAAAATGAGGCAGGTCAATCGCAAACAATCAATGGTGTTCGGTATAGTGAAATGATAACCAGTTTTTTCTTGCCTCGAATTGAAGAAATGAATGTGGAGGGCATGTGGTTCCAACAAGACGGTGCCAAATGTCATACAGCCAGAGAAACAATTCAATTGCTGCATCAGTCATTTCTCGGTCGTGTTATTTCGCGTTTTGGAGATCAGAATTGGCCGCCTAGATCGTGCGATTTAACACCATTAGATTTTTTTCTTTGGGGTTTTTTGAAGTCGATGGTTTACGCGAATAAGCCGACGACGACTCAAGCCTTAAAAGAGGAAATTGGACGCTGCATTAATGGAATACCGCAGCATTTATGCGAAATGGTCATTGAAAATTTCATTAAAAGATCGCGTGCATGCCAGCAAAGCCGCGGCGGCCATCTGCACGATATATTGTTCCATACATAACCTCATTCTGTCTACTTTACGATATAATAAAGTTTCACGATTTTTTTTTAAATATCTTTTTTTTATTTAAAATTTAAAAATTGCGCTCTTGTTGGGACACCCTTTAGAATCACTGGTGAACATTCGTTAACGTATCGTAAAAGCGATTATTTTACCAATCGTCTAAGCGGTAAAAATTCGATTATTTCACTTTTTTTATATAAATAAGTAATTGGTAAATTCAGAACAATCTATGGATTAATTTTTGGCATGTGGAGCAAAAGTTTTTTTAAAATTTAATTTAGGATTCAATGTTATGCAATACAGGTCTTTTATAACATTAGTTTTAAAAACTTTAACTACGTACGTAGTTTGAGTATATACATGATCGGCCGTGTGTTTGGAGTAAAATTGTTTTCAATCAAGTATTCTCTGAAAATTATAAAATATTTTACATAAATGTTTTTTTTATTTTGAAAACCAAATTTTGTCGTAAACAGGTATAAAAAACTTAAATAAAATGAATGCTACATCAAAAAAAGTTTAAGAAAAATCTTCAATACCTCAGAGGATAATAATAAAAGAAGGAATAACTTAAAAAAAAAGAAGATTTATAGATTTTGCAACTTGAATGGAACTCGATTGATTCGTTAAAGAATCGCTTTTTCGATATGTAAAAGAATCGCTTTTAAGACCTTTTAGACCAACAACAACAGCATATAGAATGATGAATATGCTGTACCACTTATTCAGTTAAGAGAGATAGATACGACATATCATGATATGAATTAAATATATTTAACGCTGCCCATTCTTAATCCTTTTGCCAATTTTTGCAATGTTGAAGATAATGCTAAGCACGCGGCGAAAATTAAAATGCATACGATTTCTCTGAAGAGAGTAAAAGAACTTAAGACCAGAGCTCAAAAACTTCACAAAGAAAAATGTATTCTATACAAAATTAAAGATTTCAAGCAAAAAAACTTTTTAATTTCTGTTCTGTTAAATATTTTTTGTAAATAAATTTAATGTTAATAAATTTTCAATATTATTTATTTTTTATATTTCGCTTTTTAAATAACTTATTTCATAATAAAATAAAAAAATAACCAACATTCGCGTTTAAAAATTTTGCACTGTACTCCGGACAAAGGACGATACTATTTTTGTCCGGTTTATACTGTATTTTGTTGTTGGATAAATTTTGGAATTACACTAGTTATAAAATTTTCAATATGTGTCCAGAAATATTTCATTATTTTTTATATTTTTATTTTGTTTTAGTAATATGTTCAATATTTTTCAGGAAATATTTCAAATTTTTTATAAGGAATTTTTATTCTTCTATATTTAGTATAATGAAAAAAATATGACAATTTACGTATGTGTGTATCAAACGATACATCAAATTCGGCTAACGATCATGACGAGTTCGAACACCATGACGAGTTCATCTTCAGATCCCTTTGTGACGAACTTATGCACAATGAAAAATCAACTGATTGGTTATCACAAAACTGCATAATCTGGAATTGTTATTAAGCCCCATTAACAGTTTGGTGCAAAAACTACAACAGGTGCGCAAAAAAAACTGCTTAAATCAGCGAAAGATTTTATTAACAACTTTGAAACTAGTTTTTAGTATCATGAAACATGTTAACTAATCACAACTATCTATAGCTTAGAGGAGAATTTGTATAAAATTAATACATTCAACTTATACTGAATAGATGAACTAAAAGATAGCAAAGCAAATCAATTAATAAGTGATAGTATACAAATGAACTTTAATTTTTTTTCATTTTGAAAAGCATCAAATAGATAAAAACAAAATAAGAAAAAAAAAAACTTTTCTTAATTTTCCTAAGATTCAAGTTATCTAAACAGAATACGGATTCGCGGCATAAGAAACGTTGTTTAGTCTGGATAATTAAAATGTATTAATGTTAATATAATAAATTAATTAATTTTATACAATGTAGACAGAAAGACAATGAAGCGAGAGTGTAATTTAATACGTATTAAAAAAAAAACAAATCCAATCTGTATCAATTTGCGATACATAATGTAGGGAACTTATAAAAATAAGTTGAGTTTCTTTAAATTTCTTCTACTCGAATAACTTAAAACGGAATACCTCATGCCGCGGCATTATCTCAACTCGTGATTTGTCAAGACAAATTTCTTGAATTCTATATTTATATCATTTTGTATTTCAAATATAAATGTAATGAGAAAAAAAATTAGTTTAATATTAATTTTAAGATCTTTTAAATTACATAGCGCAGCACACTGGATAACTTAACACTTTTTATATAAAAAATTGTACTGAGATTAATTTTCAGCGCTTCTGTTGAAAGCTATTGCAGATATTTTTAATTTTCCCTTTAAAGTTTAATTCCAGATATATTTTATTTAGTTCAAAGGTAAAGATTATTCTGCAAATTAGTTATTTTTTTTTGTAGTACTTTACATATGAATATTTTACATTTTACATAATTTTCTTTGAAGGTACATTATTTTTTTGTAAAACACATTTTCCATAGCACAGCTCACTGGATTTATTAACACAAGATTTTTATAACAACAACTTTTAGTGCTTCTGTTCGAAGGCAGATATCATAAGTCCCCTTTTAATTGAAATACCACAAGATTACATTTTTTATCTAGTCTTAAAGTAAAGATTATTTGGCAAATTAGGTACAATCTTCTTTTTTTGATGTTGATTAACTTTGCACTTCACGGGTTTTTTATCCTCTTTTTCGAATTGTGTTCTATTTTAATTCATTTACTCACTACGATTTAGTTCTTTCTACACTCTTATCAATAAGACTAAGAAATGACGCGATTTACGAGTAAATGAGGACCTACCAGTAATAAACGAAAAAAGCAACTCATATTTTTGTTTGTTTTATCTACCGCTGAGAGTTTAAAACTTTGAATTTCTTTTGTGTGAATAAACAATTTTAAAACAAAACGAAACGCAGCGAAATTAACGAACGACAGCGACGACGACGACTACGACTGTTGAATTTGTAGATAAGCAGCGCGAAGTAAAACTCGTCGTATATCCCAAGTGAAATTCTGTGCAAAAACAATTAATAGCAGAACAGAACAAAATATTAGCATTTATTTCGAATAGACTTCATCGTAACCGACCGAATCAAACAATACACTGAGACAGACAGACAGCCACTGGTATATGTCTGAAGTACATATTCATATCGAGTTATTTGTTGTTATTGTTGTTGTTTTTGCAGTTTTAATTTCCTCGCGCTCTTCAAAGAGAATATAATTGCCAGAGTTGTCCAATCTGTGTGAATGAGTGGCAGCAATCGATTAGATAGATATTCTTCTTTACCTTGTGGAATATCGATGATGGCCCAAATACTACGAACGTACAGGTGTAAAGTGAATACTCGTGCTCTCTCTCTCTCTCTCTCTGTTTGTTTGTTTTGTGTAGGCCTAACAAATCTTATCTATCAGGTGATCGGGCCGTGAATAACGGCAACAAGAGATTTGTTATAAATTAAATATTACATATGAATGAAAATTTATTTTTCCTTTGTGAATACATATATATACATATATGACACGATATCGTCAGTGTTAAAAATTTTTATGGGGTTTCTAATTTTAAACGGCGTCAACGGCGTTGATCGATTTTAAAGAACATAATTTATCATTGTGTTTCGTGGGAGAAATTCAGGAAATAGTCATATTTAGAGCATTTGAGTTTGTTTTTTGAACGTTAAGTAGGTAAATTTTTAATAACATTAAAAAAAATTCAAAAAACAGGCCAAAAGAAGAAATCCGATCTCAACTCAATTTAAATCAAAAAATGTATTTAAATTGCAAATTTAATAAACGTTTTATATTAAAACTATTTCAGTTCGTTCTCTGAACATTGAATAGATAGTTTGTACAAAACATATTAATACTTAAAAGGGAGACCCCGATAGAAGAAATAACCCATTTGCTGAACTAACTTTTAAACCTTTAGCCACTGAAATCGAAATTCGATTTATTTTGTTATAAGAATATATAAAAACTAGTGGGCCCGGCAATGCTTCGCTATTGCATATCCCGTTATATTGGATGTCCCGTTATATTGGAATACAGAGAGTTATTTAAAGATTTTTTTTAAAGGTTTTCCCATGGACGTACGCAGGTATCTTAAAAGAGTACACAAAGTTGTTTATCATCGATTGATAATATATTATTTTTAACTTCTTGTAAGCGCGGAATACCTTGTGTTATCGAATATTGCCATTTTCACCCCCTAAATGTAGAAAAATCCAAACAATGTGTAGCCTATTTTACTCGCGGGGTTATTCGGAAGATTCCCTGAAAATTTCATCAAAATCGGTCCAGCCGTTTTCGAGTCCATACGTTACATATATACACACATCCTGTTTTATATATATAGATTACGTGTATGTTCGTGATCGCTAAACTCAAAAACTACTGGCCCGATTTTGACCAAATTTTATATGCATGCTCTATGGGTGAGTAGTGTTTCTGCGCAGTTTGAAGTTCGTCCGACAGATGGCGCAATATTTAGTTTTTGCACCGTAACTGTGGCAAAACAACGTTTGCCCGGGTCAGCTAGTTTTGTTATAAGAATTTTAGTTCTAGCATGATTTTGGGCTTATAAATACGAATCTGAGATCCGTTTGCCGCAGCCTTCAGGTGAGAAAGTTGAAAGTGGGTTAGAAGAAAAAAATAAATGAATTATACAATACTTATATATAATTAGTTATTCTTGTACATGGTACTTTACGCAGTACAACATTTTTCAGCTCATTGATTTGGAACTTAATTCTGAGAACTGCACGTAAAAGTAGCTCCAAAAAGAACAAAACGAATGATGCAGAACATCTTCTTTTTGGGGCAACTTTCACGTGCAGGTTCTCAGAATTGAGTCCGAAAATCATGTGTTGTACTGTGTAATGAAACAGTTTTATATATATGATTACTACAGTTTTTTGCTTTTGAAAAACACAAAAGATGTTGCATTTGATACAGTTGCAGTTTTTTTTGCAGAATTAACACGATTTTTTGATCCCCATTAAGGGAAAATGATTTGTTTTGTCAAAACTCACACTTGCCAATGGATGAGCTGCTTTTTTTTCCAATACCACTGATTGTCATTGGCTCTTCAGCGAATAATGACCGGCCAATGGATTGCTTTTCAATAGAATCACAGAGCTCTTTCGCAATGCTCAATAGAATTTCATACATCGGCATGACTTTTAACTTTTTATTATATTTTATTATTGTATATTATTATTATCATCATTTGGATTTTTATCAGTGTTGAGTCTTCGATATAAAGGGGTCATTGGACCTTACTTTTTCGAAAATTAGGTTGGATCAACAGTTTCGTTGAATGGATTGCGCTATCGTGAGATGATTAATGAATTTTTATGGTCGGAGTTTGATGGTATTTATCTGGACAACTTTTACTTTCAACAAGACGGCGCTACGTGCCACACAAGCAACAAAATCGTTGATCTTTTACGAGAAAAGTTTCCGGACCGTGTTATCTCTCGAAGAGGTGATCACTATTGGCCACCGAGATCTTGTGAATTAACATCTTGCGACTTCCTTCGTTGGGGCCACGTGAAAGAAAGGTCTACGCCAATAGCTCAGCGTCGATTCAAGACCTCAAAGATAAAATTTGTGAGGCTATCGAGGACATAGGGCAGCCACTTGCCATTTGGTTATGGAAAATTTCATGAAAAGGATATGGTCCTGTAAGCGTGCTCGTGGTGGCCATTTGGGTGATTTTGTTTTTCATTATTAATGGCATACCTTTCCCTTTATTATGAAATAAACAGCCGATCATTTATCTCAAAAAATGGCATGTTTCTTTTAATACAAAAATAACACCTCTCATTGGAAAACCCTTTAGATAGAATGTCGTTTGTCCTAGCAATGTCGAGAATATCCTGGCAGCCACATACTGAACTTTAATTTGCAGTCCATTCCGACCCATATATGTGTCTATAAGGTCGGCTCCACTCATTGTACATATGGTCAATTTATTATATAAATTTTCTTTTCGATTTTAACGAACATGGCTGACTCTCTGAATTGTTTCACAGGAAAGGCTTTGTGCCAACATATGTACAGCACAGTCTGACATTCTTAATGACCTTTTACAAAACTGTGGGATGCCTATGTTGTCGGCAGATCCAACGAATTCTGTGGAGTAACCTCTTGGTGTTTTTTTTCAGTCCTTCGCTTTTGTCGGCTGGTAGTTTGCAATCCGATTCGCCTCCAAGGTGCCATAATAAACAAATTAGTCTTACAATTTTAACCACTTCCATTGAGACCATCAGCTGAAGGTAATATTCGTGGTCCTGAAGCTTCTAACTTGGCAGTGAAGATTGAACTTTTATTCATCCCGTGGCACATTCTTATCTATAGTTGGAATATGCTATGGTGCTGTAGTTGTGTTTAAACTCAAATTGCTGACATTCATGGACAAGTAAATTGCATTCACAAACGATGCAAAATCGATTACTATCAAACAATCGGTAATCATTGCATTATCTTCATGCTGTCATTCAATTCAATGCTGTCATCCAAGTCCTCGAGTTTATCAAATGTTCCATGGAATCCGTCAATTCTGCAATTATCGGTCGGTACAGAAAGTTTGAATTTTTTCTGCTTATACAAGTCTTTGTTTAATCAACTTCGCCGTGACATTTTCAAAAATTACATTAGTTAACGAATAATGCAAAGATTCTAAGTACCGGCAAAGCAAAAAATTATAATCCATATGTAAAACAACGACTAAACCCACTAAGACCGTCTGTAGACGGTCATTACAAAATTTTTGATAAGAATAAAAAATATTTACTGTCGAACTACTCTTTTACGAACTACGGTATAGCTAAATCAACGTTATAAAAAATATATTTCCAGAACACTACAAATTTTGTTTTATATTCAATATGATTTGTTCACCTTGTAACGAACTTTCTAATAGCAAATATTTCTTTACTACAATGTTTCGCGTAATTTGAACGCTCAAGCGGATTTTGATCTCCCTATAACTATTTTTATATTCAATTATTTCGCTTTTTGCTATTAAAATAAAAAATAAATAGCTATTACGGCAATGTTCCGAATAATATACATGACAATAACAACAATCGATAGACAAAATGTCATCACTTGCAGCACACTCTGCGTGTTCGTGACCAGATTTTCATATCCGTCCTTACAGGTGGCGATCATTGTTGCCAAACCTTTGCTTTTTACATTTTGGTAGAAAACGATCATTGTTGCGAAACCTTTGCTTTTTAAATTTTGGTAGAACTTTCGGTGTTTATCACTATCCCTGTTATTTTTGATATCTTTCGTTTTTTCCATATCAAATATTTATCAAAAAGTACTGATCAATAAGCAAAGAGTAATAAATTCTACTTTTTGATAACAATAAACTACTCTTTGTTACCAAAAATTTACTCTCTATGACTAAAATACAGTTTTGCCACGCCCCTTCCCCCAATGATCCAAAATTAACATGTAGTCTGCATATTCATCTTCGTGTTGTCACATACTATTTGTGTACCAAATTTTATCTAAAATCCAGTTTTGTCACGCCCACTGACCCAAAAATTTAAATTTGGTTTGCATATTTATATTCGTGTTGCGGAATACTATTTGTGTACCAAATTGTATCTCTCTAGGGCTTAAATACAGTCTTGCCACGCCCACTGAACCAAAATTAAAATGTCGTCTACATATTCTTATCCGTGTTGCCGTGTACTTCCTGTGTGTCAAATTGTATCTCTCTAGTTTTGCGACGCCTACACGGCCAACTTATCCAAAATTTAAATTTCGTCTTCATATTCATCTTCATGTTGTCTAGTACTATCTGTGTACCAAAATATATATCGCTAGGTCTAAAAAACAGTTTTGCCATCCAAAATTAAAATGTCGTCTACATATTCATATTCGTGTTGTTGAGTACTTCCTGTGTACCAAATTTGATCTCCCTAGGGCTAAAATTTAGTTTTGCTACGCCCACTGAACCAAAATTAAAATGTCGTCTACATATTCTTATTCGTGTTGCCGAGTACTGTTAAACAAATTTTATCTCTCTACGCCTAAAATACGGTTTGGTCACGCACATTTTGTCCACTGATCGGGAGTTAAAATGTCGTCTGCATATTCATATGTAATATCTGAGTGTTAAATTTGATCTCTCTAGGGCTAAAATACAGTTTTGCCATGCCCATTCCGCCTACTGATTAAAAATTCAAATTTCGTCCGCATAATCATATATGTGTTGCCGAGTACTATCTGGGTGTCAAATTTTATCTCTCTAGGGCTAAAATACAGTATTGCCATGCCCACTCCGCCCACTTATCTAAAATTTAAATTTCGTCTGCATATTCATCTTCGTGTTGTCTAGTACTGTCTGTGTACCAAATTGTATCTCTCTAAGACTAAAATACAGTTTTGCCACGCCCAATCCGCCCACTGGCCCAAAAATAAAATTCCATCCGCATATTTATATTCATGTTGCCGAGTACTATCTGTGTATCAAATTTTATCTCCATAGCCCAAAAAAACTTTTGCCACGCCCACTCCGCCCATATGGTTAAAAATTAAAAAAAAAATATTAGCCTACGGCAATTTTTATACAGTACACTGACTGTTGCAACTATTGCAGTATCGTAAGTTAGCATAAACATAATCCATCGCATGCGATGTGCGTAATATCTGACTACCCTGACCAAGAGGTACTGCTGCGGTATCTATGTATTAACGACACGAGAATAATATCATAGGGGATTTTTTTTCTATCTCACCCCATACTAGAGGGAGTACTGCTGCAATCCAATAAGAATTTTTTTTCATCATACATATAAACAAGTACAATTTAAAATATCGATGTTTACTACGAATCACCCACCAGCCAGTCAGCCGTTCTACAAAAAAAAACACACACACAAAATACATTTATGGTGTTCCACCAGTAATATCCATTTCTCTACCATCAAGATACGATATGAAATTCCCAAGTATCTCTCACACATAACACATAACATCTATCATATCGTGACATTGTTGTTGTCGTTGCTGTTGTTTTTGTTGTTGATGCGCTTAATGATGCTTATGAGAACTAAACTAAAAAAATCAGTTTTAATGGGCATTTGCATTTCAATCCGTTTGAAGTGCTATCACGCTAATTGTGAGCACAAGCCAGACAGACAGCAGCGGCAACAAAATCACATCATCAACAACGAGGGTCATATGATAAATACATGAAGGGAATATGATTTATAAACAAAGCTAATTGTACTGCAGCAAGGCAATGTACTAAGTACTGTTATAGTATAGGTTTAAAACTCCAAAACGGTTATAGAGAGAGCAGTACATATTTGATCGAACTTTCTCATTAAAGGGAAGAAAGAGATGCTAACTGGATAGCGATTATATTGAGAGGATAAGATCTAAAATTATTAAAAAAAAAACCTAAACGTAATCATTGTCACTTATTTTGCGGATATGCAGAATATGCCGCAATCGTTAGTCGCAAGTATGTAATTACGTAAATCACACTAAGCAATAGTTTTTTTTTTTTTTTTGAAGACGAATGGTTTCTACACCAGTTTATTGTGATTCGAGTCTAATTTTTAATCTCACAACCCTCGTTATATTAGTGAAATGCTACGAGCAGTCAGCAAATGTAACTACAGTGGAACTTCTTTAAAGTGTAGCGAGACGGATCTACATAACGTGCAAAAGAACAACATGCCTTAACAATAGACAGCAAAATGTATTGGGATTTCAAATTGTACAGGGTGGACCAAAAGTCTTAAAAGTTAAAACTTTTTAAAAGATAATAAAAAAAACTGATAAATAAGATAAAAATAGTATATTTAGTATGAAAGTACACTAATAACGATTTTAAGTTTTTAAAAATGACACTAGTTCAGCATTTTGTTTTTTGCGAATACGTTCTTTTAATTCTTAATAAGATCTTCATAAAAGTATGGACCAATTAAGCCTCTTGTTGACAAATCTGAAGAATGCAATGACTTTTCATGGGTTTTAATTTTTTGTTCCATTTTTATATGGGACGTATTACTGTGCGGTAGGGTACGATTTGTATAAAAATACGGCAAAAGTGCAGAATAAGGGGTGGGAGCCCAAAAAAAAAATACCACCCCCCCCCCCCCCAAATACGCCATAAAACACGAAAATCAAGGTCAACGTTGGCGCTAAGGCCCACGGTGTCCTGGGGGCCCCTTGGGTTCTATGATAACCCCCCTTGTGTGGATACTCAAATGAAAGATACTTTCGAGACGAATCCAACGGTGGTATTTTCCTACGGGTCTCCTGGGCCGAGTTAGAGCCATTTAAATTTCCGGGATATACCAAAATAATTTGAAAAAATGTGAAAAAATCTCGGAAAAAGTTAGAAAATTGTAATTAGTTTCGTTGTCTTGAACACATTATGGTCCAAGACGAATGCGGTGGGGGGCACGCCGTAATTAGTTTCGTTGTCTTGACCACATCATGGTCCAAGACGATGGGTGGGCGTGTCCCCCACCGCATACGCCGTAAGTAGTTTCGTTGTCTTGACCACATTATGGTCCAAGACGACTGAGTTAGGCGCCCGCCCCCCCATTCTATTTCATTACTTGATTACGCTATTTTTTTTAAAAATTATTTTTTTTTTTGGTATTTTCCGGAAAATTAAATGGCTCTAACTATCAAAAATATCTTTCAATTGAGTACCCGCACATGGGGGGTCATCATAGAACCGAAAGGGGCCCCTTTTTTTGACCCCCCGGGCTCCATGGGCCTGAGCGCCAACTTTGACGTACCATTCCGATGTTTGGGGACCAAGACGAAGACAATGGCATATTTTTTTTTTTATCGGGCTCCCGCCCCATGTTCTGTACTTCAGCCAAAAAAACTGTCTACGAAAGCGTCAACCTGCCTTTTTCAGGGGCAAAATAGTAGGGTGTGCCACGATTAGCTCTTCAGTAAGCATAGATCTTAAGACAATAGACATCACCCCCCACCCTACCCAAAATAGTTCAAAGTTGGTGTTCCCAAAATCTTCGCCACATGTCTGTCATACATGTTGTATGTTCGTTTTACATAATCTCCCATATAGACTTCCAACTGTATGGAAAGATAATAGCACTTTGCAAATTGTTTGTTGTTTATTTAGAATAAAACAGACAACAACGCCAAGTAATAATAAACAATGAATTTGTTAACCACGTTCATCATGGCACACAGGAGAAGAGACATACTAGTGGATGGAGTATGCTGATGGGTAAGTACTGGCGCTGTATAGAGAAGGCGGGCGCGACCACATTTACTGTGTGATGTGTGTGCGTGTGTGAGTTGTTTGTTTTCATTTCTCACGGACTCACGGGGGGACGGCCGCCAGTGCCGCCCGTGATGATGATGACGACATTGTTCTGTTTGTTGGTTATGGATAGCGTCAATTTGAAAGCTTTCTTGTCGCAGTCTCCTCCCGGCCGCCAACATGTGTAGAACTCTCGCTTTCATGAGTTCGCTCTTCATAATATAGTCGCATTGTGGTGTATCCATCTTTAAATCATTGCTAAATGGACCTACTATGCATGATGATGATAGAAATCATCTAAAAATACGCACATTTATAGCAAATACACACACGTACACGCCACGCACACACAACGATACAAACAACAAAAGTACAAGGTTATATTCCTTTTAGCAGAACAAAAAAGAAATACAAATGTGTTGTAGCGTGCAAAAAGAACGCAACGGGGCAGAGTAGTTAAAAAAAAGGGGGCGGGAGATAGACTTGTAGGAGTACCCTACAGGTGTGACCCTATAGTGAATAAGAAAATTCAGGAATTTAAAAAAAAAAACAAGGAATATAACTTACGGCATTTATAACCTATATTTGAGTTTTGAAGATTAAAAGAAACCTTTTGATAAGAGATGACAAAAAATTTTTTTTTTCAAAAAATTTTGTTTTTGTTTTCTATTTTAAAAAAAATAACTAAATCTTTACTAACACTATTTTTGTTATTAATTATAAACAGCGATATCGGTAATTTTGGTGTTTTAAGAGACTTATACAGGATGGACCAAAAGTCCGTTTACATTTGAATCGGCTGGGACAGAGGAGTTTGCGAATGCGGTAGTAGCCAATGGTAATTCAGAGGTATGGCGTCATTCTGTTGAAAAAATGAAGTAAAGTTCCCACAAGGGTACAAAGCAAGAAATAGCTTATATAACATGCAATTCAATTATGTATAATTTTTCTGTAATACCAGTTTGTCGTTGCGCCGACCAAACCAGTTAAGTGTAATTTTTCGAATTTTTTTTTTATTATTACAAGTTTTTAAAGGTCTTGTGGTCGATGGACGCCCTAAAATCTATTTCGAGATGTATTAATCGGTTTTGAAGTTAACAAGATCAGTAAATTGTAGAATATACAAGAAATGTTCTAAAATAAACAAGTTTTTTGGGTCTCCTGAAAAGTAATTGAAAAACTTTCACATTTTTGAAAAAATATAGTATTTCACCATAAACATAAACAACAAATTTATTAAAAAAAAAATAAAACCTATAAAGCCTCTACAAATTAAGTATGGTTTACACGCTATCTACCCATATCTACTCATATCCCCTCAACAACATGAGCGAGATAGCCTAATTAGAAAACATGTAGGAGTAAGCAAAAACAAACACTACAAAATTATAGCAAAGTAATATTGAATTATAGGAAGGTGGATAGAAAATCAAAATGTACTGATTTGACAGGAGATGGGGAATATGGGTGGATAGCGTGTAAATCAGCCTTTACTATTTATACCCTAGCCCTTAGGGATGGGGGTATATATCATTTGTTATGGGAAAAGTGTAATGCGTGAAAGAAGACGTGTTAGACCCCAAGTGTCTGAAGACCAAATTCGTTTCAGGACTTTTTAAGACGATTAAGCCTTGTCCGTCTGTCTGGTACGTGTGCAGAACAACTCGAGTCAAGTTTAACTGATCCGTATGAAAGATTGGATGGAAAAACAGGAAAAATGTTATCCATTTATTAAAAAAAAGAATACATCCTGTGTTTTATGGGCCAAATTTGAACACCTTTGGTTGGTAGGAAAAATTGTACACGAAAATATCGATTCGGATTGTAAGAGCAGTGGGCGTGGCAGATTTTGATGAAATTCGATGTTTTCCTTAATTTAGTCATTAAAAAAGCTAATTTTCAATGATCTATGACCACTCCTTATATGATGACTGTAATAGGAATTGAACCGAGGTCACCCGCATGATAGTCTAACCATTATGCCGCAGTCGGCTCCGTGGCTATAACGTGACGAAAATTAAAGCTCCCAGCAAAGAAGTTTTATAGTTTTGAATGGTTAGAAAATGGGTGCAGAAAATCGAGGAGACAGGTTAAACATTTAATCAACCCAAAAACGTAAAGCTTGTAAGAGTGCCTGTTCGTGCACAAGATAGGCTACAAACTCGAAAGCGGCAAGTATATGTACAATGGTCATACATAGGGGCACCTTTTGGGCAGTTAGAGCGGTATTCCACCAGAGAAATACTGATGCAGGTCGGTCATACACTTTACCCCCTCTATGAGGTACCATGGGAGGGCAAAAGCGGATTTCATAAAAAAAATTATGGGGACCATCTTAAGGATTGAAAATAGAGGGTAAATATATTCTGAGAATATATTGGTGTTCGATTTAGGGGCACCTTTGGAGAAGTTTGAGCGTTGGGAACAAATTTTATAAAAATTTGATTTTTGTATGGGAAGGGAAAATTACTGGTGATCGGTAATACAGTTTACCCTTCTTGGGGCGGTTAGAAGGCTTCATGTGTATTTTTGTCCCTTTCCCATCTACTTTGACCTCACCTCATCCACCCCAATTTTTGGCTCATGCTTTTTTTCCCAACTGTAAAAAATTACAGACAGCGAGCCAGGGACAAATTTTGTCAATCATTTCCTCCGGACGAAAACTTGTAAACGCTTAACAGAGTTGTATAATAAAGCTTAGTGAAAGTCAGCTGGCGCTTTTTGGTGGGTTTAACAGTAGCATCTCCTCAAACATGTAACAAAATTAGTCATTTTCTCCCATCTGAAACTTTGTCAGCTGATAGTTTATATGTTATTATTAAATAAAAATAATCGTCAGGTGGCCTACGTTAGTGGAATTATCGTCAGCTGGTGACTTGAAGGTTCTACTGTAGCACAATGAAAAGGTTGGAAAAATCACGGTAATAAATAATATCATATTGTTTTGATTGTTTTGAAATGTTCTAGTCATTTGTAGAAGAGGAGTCAGGCTTTCAGAATATTGCATTCAGAGGCACCTTGTGTCAACACACTTGGTGATACAGGGTGTCAAAGTTGACAAACTGTACCAAATGTAGTTTTACTCGTGATTTTTCATTCTTCTATTCAACTTTTGGTCAAAACCATCAAACTTAAAACCAAATTGGAGTTTAAGGTTTTGTTACTGAGGTCAAATGCTATCGTTTGAAATTGATTTGGTTCACCCTCGAAAAAGTTTCTTCATTTATTTATTTTAAAGAATATAATTTAAGGATTATTATTAATATTTACGTAAATTGAATTCGAAAACTCGGGCATTAAACCAACCCTAATGTAAATAAACATCCTTACAAAATTCAAAATATTCTGGAATTGAAGCCTCAAGCTTATAAGGTACAGTTTGCTGACAAAATGACCAACTTAAAAAAAAAAAACTTAATTTCCCTTTACACCCCATGAATGGGGTATGGGATAGCTTCTCGCGTTGTTGTAAATTAACACGCTTTCTATTTTTAGATTCACAACTAACGGCACCTACTTGTTTATCGACGAATGCGTACCTCACTGTTTGAGAAGCTTTTACTAGACATGCCGATTGCCTCGACACTTATACTGCGAAGTTGCTGTCGGCAACATCGAGGGGGCCGGCATTGTTCTAACCATCATTAACCAACACCAACCAATTTATTGATCATAACTTCATACCTTAAATCTTATTTTCTTGGCTAGTCGAATAAGCTAGCACAACTTCACTTTATCTATCTGCTTATAAATTTGGCGGGATAGTGTAATTTTAAACTATGCATATTTCTGACATAAAAATTGAAATTTTGATGATCAAAGAACATTTATATCAAAGTTTAAAAACTATCAAATCGTTTTTTTAAGAATGTTAAAAGTAATTATGTGAAATTCTATTTGCTTTATGTCTTTACTCCCCAGATCGAATATGACGTCAACAAGTCGAGATACTGAATAGTATAACTATGTAACAAAAAATCTTTCCAAATTTTTCTAAATCAATTTTTTTTATCAAACTTAAGAAAATTTTAGCTTTTTTTTTCAGCCCCCAAAGTTTTCCTTTATAATTTTTTTTTTTTACTTTTTGTTGACTCATAATGTAATCATTTTTTTGTATACTTTCCATGGGTATCATCCGTGATTCAGCATTTCAAAATAAGTTTCGACTGTAAAATAATATCAATGCGTCGATATCGCTCGGTTTAGTTCGCATGCCTAAATGAATTAAGATTTTTCTGGTTCGTTGGAGTTTACGTGCTATTTTCCATGATACGTTTATGCGTTATCATCAGAACATGCAATTTGATTTGACTTTGGCGAAATAACTAAATACACGTATATGAAGTAGTTTCGTGTTAATAATAAACAAAGAGTACAAACTGCATGACATTTTCTGTCTCTCCCTCTCTCTCTCTCTCTCTCTGTTTATTATTGATTGTGTTTAAAGGTCTTTTGTGTAATGTTGATAATTAAAATATATCTCCACTACCTCAACCCCAGGGACATGTTGTAAGTACTACAATAAGACAGACACTAAGGAGTATCCAAATGCATTGTGAAAGATATATGTATCCGGAATTGTGATTATTATGAACGTTGATCCATACAGGGATTGTTTACTTTTGGTTTTATAGCCACATATTGAAGACATGATAGTTGTCACTATCATATAAGTTTGTGGTGCCAAATTTGTATAGCCCTATTTAAAATGTTTTTGATTCTATAACGTTTGTTAAATTTTAAGACTCCTAAAATCTGGTTCATGCTCTATTTAATATAGACCCAGGGGTATCGTATATACCGTTCGTCATTATCCCATATTTTAGTAATGCCTAATTTGTTATGTTATTAACAAAGTTATCTATGTACGAGTATTTGTGATACAGCTTTTCCATATATGTTTTATTATTGCTGCAATTTAAACATATAATAAGTGCTAAACGAGTACATATAAGTACATATGTATGTATACGTATGCAAGTGGGATGATGTCTATGAATATCAGTTATGTTTTCACAATGATTACATATTTCCACTAACGAATTCCTGGTTTTAATTATACACGTTGCAGATTTAATCATATTACGATACTAATTAGAATATGGGAAACATTTATTTTCTGTTTCGATGTATAAACTCAACAACAACTACGCATAACACCCTCTTGTGTGTTGCAGTTAAATGCTGTCTGCGAATCGCTGTGATGCAAAAAAACATTGTGTGCAAGGAATTTTGTTTTATTAATAACTTTCGGGGAATTCAGTCAAGTAGCTCAGTCATTTTGGCATGAATTATATCACAGTAAAGAGAGAGATTACGATTGTTGTATGTGTTGTCAGAAATTTGTTAAGTTTTTCACATAAAGAGCTATATTATGCTAATTACAAAACTGTTATGTATATTTAAAAGTAGATGGGTGTTGTTTTTGTATTGTTTTTTTTACCATTGCACATTTTTAAAAGTATGCCATTAAGAGGTTTGGAATAATATTTAACATTATTAAGGTTTTTTTTTTAAAACAAATGGGGTAATTTTAATGTACTGTACTTTAAGCATTTAACTGTTTCTGAAATAAATAGTAGTATTAATGTACGATAGGTGGCGTCCGATCGGATATCGCCTTTAAACTGTAGATCCTGGCCAGAGAGTATAGATATAGCATGTACTTACTAAATGCGAGTAACAAGACTATACATCATTCATGGGATCCGAATTTTGTTACATTTTATTTTATCCCACCACGTCAGATTTTTGACATAACCTCAAAAACATCAAAATTCGACACCAAAGTTTGGGATTTTAATATTATGTAAAAAACCTGAGGTAATGGGGCAAAATAGAACAATCCCGATTTCTGAACATCAATTTTATTCCTGGCTGTCGAACAAAATGTATGTTCTGAGCTTGAGGTCAGACCATAACTTCTTTATGTTTTTTCGGGTCGCTGAAACCGAATCTAAAGTTTATCTAAGCCCATTAAGTCAGGTTTTCTACATAACCCCAAAAAACACAAACTTTGGGGGTTTTTGAGGTTATGTCAAACAATTGACTTGATGGGGTTCGGTTTTACGTTTGAGTTTATGTCAAAAACCTGTTGGAGGGGGTTAAATAGACTACCTCCAAAAACATAAAAAAATTATAGTCTGATATCGTTTTCTGAATATCTATTTTTTTTTTGTGTGGCTGTGAGCAGGCATCGAATACTTTAAACGAAAAAAAAAAATAATATTATGAGCTCGAGGTCAGACCATGACTTCTCTATGTTTTTGGAGTCGCTGAAACTTAACATGAATTCTATTTTATCCCATCACTTCAGGTTAAAAAGCCTAAAAAAAAACAAACTTTGGGCTCGAATTTTGAAGTTTTTTGAGGTTATGTTCTGATGACTGATCTCGAGCTCAGAACATCAATTTTATTTTGTGTGCCTGTGTTATGAATCGAAATTTTATATTACTTCACACCCGTTTGGGGACATGTAGAATTCTATTCGGATCCTTCATTAATGTTGTCCCTTCAATTTTTTGTTAGATAAGTTCTCATAGGGGACCGTCCGTTAGAATACGCGACTACCATGCGGAAGATCACAGGTTCAACACCTGGCTCCAGTCATCTTAAAAAACAAAAAATTACAAATTTTCTTTCGTTGTCGGCTCCCCTCGAATGTTGTTGACAGCAACTTCGCAGTATAAGTGTCGCGTCAATCGGCATGTCTAGTAAGATCTTCTCAAACAGTGACGTTCGCATTCGTCGATAAAACAAGTAGGTGCCGTTAGTTGTGAATCTAAAAATAGAAAGCGTGTTAATCCACAACAACGCGAGAAGCTATCCCATACCTCATTCATGGGGTGTAAGGGGAAATTAAGTTTTTTTGAAGTTTTAAGTCTCATAACTTGATTACATCAAATATAGATTGGATATCAAATAAATGGATATCAAAGACCCGTCATACCAAAAATTATTATTGTTTCTCTTCAGTCCGACATGTTGAACTTAACCTTCAGTGGAACTAGATTTATTCCATTTGTCATCCATGAAAAAGATATGGAAGAGCTTCTCGAATGAAGTAAGTTTTGCATAGTCTATTTTTAAATTGACTGGACCTGGGCCTATTTTTTAAGGACGATTCCGAAGAACGATTTTAACTTAACCATCCGGATTGGTACTGTCCATTTATGAAAATCAACGAAACCAACTTCGCTTCGATTGAGATTCATGCAAATTTAATTCATTTCGGATACTGTTGGAATCCTTCTACCTTCTATGAATAAGATATAAAGCATCCCCGCGTTAAACTTACTGAACCTGAACCCACTTTTTAACGACCATTCTCAATGTCATTTAGAGAAGTTTGCCGATTAATAGGAATAGAGTGTTCAAACCCGAAACCTGAAAACCGTCTAAACGTCTCCGAAACTGAACCCAGTAGGAAGTATCGTCATACACGACTTTGTCGTCAACGCTGCCCTCAAAATTGTATGTACTTTTCGTCAAAACACTCGGGGTTGGCGACAAGCTGACCGACAAAATACTTATGTTGTCGTGCATCAAACAAACAAATGCAATGTAACGAGTCAATATCGACATGAAATTGAGGAGAGGAAAGAGTACGTAAAAAATTTTCAATTTATTAAAAACAGCAGTGGTGGGGGACGGTTCATATATCGGGCGTTTTCAATAAATCTACTTCAATTTGTGATTTAAACTTATTAAGCAATTTGACCGACATTGTCGGTCATCAGGTCGTGCATGATTGTGTGGGTGACACGTCGCTTATATAGGCATCAACGACAATTTGACCGACATTGTCGCTCATCAGGGCGTGCATGACAAAGCGGACACTTGTATGAAAATTTCGTCGACGATTTATATGGATGGTCCTATACGTGCCATCAACGATTTACTATGGTCATGCATCTATCCCTGAGGATGTATTGCAGACACTTCCTACTGGGTATGTATAATTCAATAATGCCAATTTCTAATACACGTTTTAATTCTAAACCATACTAGGTGTAAAATGTAAAATTTACAGTAACCTAACATTTTACACTTTTAAGTTCAAATTTCCTAAAAACTTCTGTTTAGATGGACTGATCATCGTGAGATTTAAATAGGGTATAAATTGAAGCAAACTGAATTCAAAAACTTTAATTAATGGAAAAAATGATAAGTTGACTTAGCATACCTTAGAATTTAGGCGAAACACGAAACGAAATGTTGTTCGCAAACTTCACAACCTTCTAGTCTCTGACATACCACAGCCTTACACCCCTTCTGAAGTCTCAGAGGCCATTAATGCAGCCAAACCATTCAAGGCGATTGGACTTGACGGCATATCCATGCTGATGCTAAAAAACCTGAGCGAGCGGGGAGTCGAGTATCTGACAATGGTAGCCTAACAATACCCGATGCCTGGAAAAAGTGTAGTCATCCCTGTACTCAAGCCAGGGAAGGACACGACAGAGGGACAATCCTACAGGCCGATTTCCCTCCTGTCACCAGTCGCAAAGACTCTAGAGGCACTCCTTCTCCCCCAGCTGTCTAGCCACCTAACTGCAGCTCACCACCAGCATGGATTCCGCAAAATGATTCCCACCACCACTGCATTAACCGCCATAACTTCTAAGACCTCACAGGGCTTGATTCAGCAGAGGCCCTGTATAAGGACACTCTTGGTGGCACTGGACCTGTCGAAGGCCTTCGACACATTCAGCCACACCACACCCTTCCAGGACATCCTTCAGTCCACCATGCCCAATAATTTGAAGAAATGGAGTGCGAACTATCTGAGTGGTCGTCGGTCGTTCATGGAGTTTAGAGACAAGTGCTCAAAGCCCCGTAAAGTAAAACAAGGGGTACCACAGGGCAGCGTTCTATCCCCCTCTCTAAACTCCCCACACCTCCACAAGGTGTAGATGTGATATCATACGCGGATGACTGTACTATTATGGCGACGGGTCAAAACATTGATGAGCTTTGCGATCGGGTAAGTGGATATCTCGGAGTTTTACACAATTTCTTCACAAATATTTACCACCTGGACAAAGAAGGTAAACATAAATTTAGACGTGGTAGTCGATGGCGTGCAGATACCGACTGTGAACCACCCAAAACTTTTGGGGTTCATCTTTGACAGCTTGTTTAACTCCTCAGCTCACGCCACTGCAATTACGCACAAACTGCGAAGTAGGAACAAGGTCCTCAAAGCGCTAGTCGGCGGCACTTGGGAAATGGACAAAGGAACCTTGTTGGCTACCTACAAAACAATTGGCCGGTCAGTGGTTTACTATGCCGCTCCAGTGTGGTCTTCTTCGCTGAGTGATACCCAGTGGATAAATGTTCAAAGCTGCCAAAATGCCGTCCTGAGGACTGTAACGGGCTGCATGCAGATAACCTCAGAACACCATCTAAATGAGGAAACGAAAGTCCTCCCACTCAAGGAACATAATGTCATGTTGACCAAACAGTTCCTCCTGGGATGTCATCGGAGGAGTCATTCCAACTTTAACATCACACAGTTAGATGTTCCCCCGAGGCATGTCAGGAAGGATCTCCGAGTATACGAGGATTGCATACGCAACTATGTGCAGGATCCCTTGGAGCGCACCTCGTATGCAGCAGCTTTAAACGACATTCAGACATTCAATTCCTCGGTTTCAGATTACCGCATGAATGTCGTACAGGTCGCCCACGAAACAGAAGTAAGCCTGCCACGGAAAACAAGAGCGGGCCTGGCACAACTAAGATCGGGATGGAGCAATAGGCTCAATGCCTTCTAGTCCCGCATAGACCGTGCTGTCTCCAATGTATGGCCAGCGAGTGGTCAGGTTGCCACGATACCTGCCTCATTTTCACTTGCTCAGCCCACCCTACTCCACTCAGCCCATTAGATTTATAGGCCAATCCAGTGGAAGTAGCCCAATTTTTAGGGCTGGACATTAGCGAAAAACCCGCAGATTAAAAACATGTAAATTTTGAATAGTCTAAACTGTTACAACAACAACAAACCTGTTTTTTTTACTAAAACAGGATTTTAGAAACAGGATTGTTGGAAAAAGGTATTCGTCGAATAAACAGGAAACCAGATTTCTGAAAAATTCAATTATTTGAACACTATACACAGGAAGCAGTTCTTGTGACCTGTAAAATCTGTGTGCGGTCGACTTAGCAGTCTTGAGTATGATATTTTTCTAGCTAGGATACGATTTTGTTTTCAGGAAATTGAGCTACATAATTTCTTGGCCTTCTCTCATGGTGGATATACTGGCCATCTAATATAAGGCGTTGCATACGAATATGATGGCTTACATTTTGTTAACTTTCCCACGTAGTATGTATTTGCTCTATTTTAAAATATAATGGTGACCTTGTTGACCACTTGGCCTTCTCTCATAGGAACCAGAGAACATGATTTGAAATATAATGTCTTAATTAAATAGCTCTCAATTGACGCTACAAGAAAGGCAATTTATTCAGCACATAACGTTCAGCAATTAATAAAGGTTATTTTTTTAAATTTCTCAAAAGCTTTAATTTGAATTCGTACTGAAATTCTTAATAATAGTCGTTTTTAAAACTCCTTTCGCATTCTTTGTGCTATACTTAACATATTTTATTATGTGTAAATTTTTGTACGACTTTTGTTTATCGATTCTTTGTGATGTTTTATCCCAACAATTAGGAATTCTTTCATTTAAAATATTAAAACTGTCGTCAACTTACCATCACCGATGAGTTATCTTTCATCATATCTTTCGTAAAGGTCGGTGGACCATTCGACATTAAATGTGGCTCCTGTATGGGCTTCATGGGTGGCGGTAGTTCGAGACCCACCTCCTCTTCGGTTTCAAAGTCCTGTTGTGATGTATTGAGTTGTGATGACGTTGAATTCGCCGATGCCAGTTGTGATGTATTCGAATCGTCTGTATGTTTGGGTGGCAACTGCAACGCAACCAGAAAAAAAGCAGAAACAAATGTTAAAAGAAATTTAAATTGGCATTAAAGTTTAAATTGAAATTCACAAATTGAGGGTGAGGCTACAAACCTTGAAGTTCTTTTCAGATGGTTTCTTGGCCAATAACTTTTCGGGTGTTTTCTCGACTTTATTTTGTGTGGGTTTGCGACCAATTTGTGGTAACCATTTACGCCTGAAATGAAAACGAAAGTAATCAGAACAACATTATTAGCATTAAGTAGGAGTGAAATCATAATACAAAATTTCTAAATTATTAAATACTATCAAGTAAAAATTCCTGCCTACTTTAAACTGCTTACGGACGGTATTATTATGTTGTCACCACCTTGAGGGCTAAAGCGCTTAAGGGCCACCTTCTTGATTACCAGCTCAGCAACAACTGAACTAAACTATTAACTTTACTGCCAACTAATATGTTTTTTTCTGCTTCTTCTTCTTCTGCTTCTTAATCGGCATATCTTTGTTATATTATTGTGTTGCCCTTCGTCACCTTGCCCAGTCCCAGCCTGCCCAACATATACCGTCTAAATGTTTTTGTGACACTACCCACACACTCTACATACTTATACTCCGCCGCACCCACATTCATCATCCCCCACATCTTTCCTTTGCGAACGGAACTATCGATGATTTATCGGAACTCATAAAAAAAAGCAACAGGATAAACTATTGATGGCTCTTTAGTTACAAATAATTCTTTAAATACATATATTTGTCTATAATGTAAACGAGATTATTGACCAAAAATTCCATGTATTTATGACTGTGTGTGGATTGGATGTGCATATGTATGTATATAATACATATACACACATTTGTATATGTATACACAATACATATATTTGGCATTTGGCTATAAAACAGGGTTTGGATATCATTTGAATATGAGATGAGACAAGGTAATGGCTACGGAATTTAGTTAATTCTGTGGAAGAGCTGCAAAAGGAAATTAATGGAACTGATACAATTGAATATGTATTCAAAAATTTTCTGTTGCAATGGTCAAATTATTGCAAAACACAACACATGATTTTGGGACTCAATTCTAAGAACTGCACGTGAAAGTAGCCCCAAAAATAAGAAGTTCTGCATCATTGGTTTTGTTAAGTTACATGACATAATAATTTAATATCGAATTTGTCGCGTTTTAGGTTCTTTTGTTTGACATAACATAAATACTTGATGGGTAAGATTACACGTAAATCATACGCCACGGAGTACAACAGTTTTATTGTAACTGCTACAAAATAAACCCAGTTCAAAATCATGTGATAAATAGAAAAGTGAAACTGTTGCTTATGTAGGTAAACGTTATATGAACAGATTAAAGGAATTGTAATTCTTAATTTTTTTTAAATTTGTTTCAGCTATATGCGACTAGTGGTTCTCGAGTAATGTCAAACAAAAAAGCCTAAAACGTGACAAATTCCCCTATACGATACTTACTAACTTCAAATCGATATTAAATTATTATGGCATGTAACTTGACAAAACGAATGATGCAGAACTTCTTTTTTTTGGGGCTACTTTTACGTGCAGTTCTCAGAATTGTGTCCCAAATCAATAAATGGAAAAAGTGTTGTACTGTGATTATAGCCCAAGTTTCAGTGCTGCCTGTCCGCCATTACAGCCGTAGTATAAGAACTATCAAGATGAAATTTGGTCGGATCGGACAAAAACTACTCCCCATCTTCCATAAAAACTTGCCTTTTGGGGTTGTCCGTCTGTCTGTCCCCGCGATTACAGTCGTAGTTTATGAGTTGTAGAGCTGAAGTTTTGTATACAATTTTCTACCCTCTAAGCAAGGGTTAAGTTCTAAGATAGGCAAGATGGACCAAAACCGTATCACTCCTCTCTTAAAAACTCTCCCTTTTTAGGGTTGTCCGTCTGTCTGTCCACGCGTTTACAGCCGTAGTTTATGAGCTGTCGATTGTATGCAATCTTCTATCCTCTAAGCGGAGGTTTAGTTCTTAGATAACAAGATTGTACAAAAATCTATTCCCACCTCCCATATACACTCCCCGTTTTTGGGGGTTGTCCGTCCGTCTGTCCCCGCAATTACAACCGTAGCTTGAGAGCTATTGAGTTGAAATTCAGTATGCCAGCTTTTATCCTCTAAGCGGAGGTTAAGTTCTAAGATGAGCAAGCTCTAAAAAAAAAACTACTCCACCTCTAGTACAAACTTCCCTTTTTTGGGGTGTTCTCCTGTATGTCCCCGCAATATCAACCGTAGTTTAAGAGCTATTCAGCTGAAATTTGGTATGCAATTTTCGATTCTCTAAGGGAAGGATAAGTTCTAAGATGAGCAAGTTGGGACAAAAACTACTCGCACCTCTCACACAAACTCCCCTTTTTTAGCGGTACCAAGTTTTATAGGATATAATTGTAGATTCAGCTTAGCTGAAGATAATTATGTTACTAGTATGTAATTAATGTTTTATTTATTTAAATAATATATAATTGAAAAAAAAATACATGTTTTACAAAAGGGATGTAAAATTAAGAGACAAAAATTTAGCAAAAAAACAATTACAAAAATAAAAAAAAATTTATTAAAAAAAAATTCGTATTTAAAATAAACTTAATTTCTTTGTTATTTAAATTTTGACGAAAACATTTAATATATTTTTGGAAAAAAACATATGTTTTCTAAAACTTATGTACAATTTACAGCCAGAAATTAAGCATCAAAACAAAAAAAAAAATTATAAAAATAAAAAAAATATTTTTTTGTTTAAAATATCGACAAAAATTTTTTTTCTTTTTGTTATTCTTTATTTTTTGAATATTTTTGTCGAAATTTAAATACAAAAATTTAAAAAAAAAAAATTGTTTTTATTTTTTATAAATTTTTTTTATTTAGGAAAATTTTGACAAAAACCTAAAAAAAGTTATATTAAAAAAAGCTATTGCAGTAATAACTTTTTTTAAGTTTTTGTCTAATGAATACAAAAAAAGTTATTGTTGTAGTAATAAAAAACGTTTTGGGCGAAATTTTAATACAAAAAAATATGTAGATTTTTTAAATACATATTTGTTTATAAACCTTTTTTTGAAAAATATTTTTTTTTAATTTTTATAATTTTTTTTCGTTTTGTTGCTTAATCTCTGGCTCTTCATTTTACATTACTTTTAGAATTTTTTTTTTACAAAAATATACAATTTTAAATAATCTATATTAAATTTATTAATACTTTTTTCCTACTTAAACTTTTTTTTAAATTTTTTAATGAAATCCTTTTTCGGATGGAAACATTTTTTTGAAAGTTTGTTGTCAAAATTTAAGCACAGAAATATATATTAAAATTTAAAATTGTTTTGTTATTTTGGTTGATTACTTTTTACTCTTAATTTCGTATTACCTTTAAAAATTATATATTTTTGTTATACATATTTTTTTAAAATTTTTTTTTTTTTTAATTTTTTTGTTCGTTTTTAAATATTTTTTTGTTTTGTTGCTTAATTTCTGGCTCTGCATTTTACAAAACTTTTGGAAAACATATATTTTTTCCAAAAATATGTTATTGAAAATAATGTACATTAAATTTAATATTTCTATTTTCCTACTTAAATTTTTTTATGAAATCCTTTTTCATAGGGAAATATTTTTTTCAGTTTGTTGTCAAAATTTAAGCACAAAAATATATTTTAAATTTGAATTTTCTGTTTTGGATTTTTGGATCTTAATTTCGTAGTACCTTTGAATTTTAATGTGTTTGTTCATTCATTTATAAATTATTTTTTAAACTTATTTTCGGATATACATTCCTTTTTATTTAAATAAGTATTAATAAAGCACTTAAAAAAAATAAAGAAAAAAATTTATTAATTGGAAATTTTTCCAATTTAACATTTCATAAAAAAATAATATAAAAAATTGGTTTCTTTTTAAATATTTTGAAATAGGAAATATTCTCAGTATGTTGTCCAGAATTATGCATTTTTTCACGTAATCTCCCAAACGACGTGTATTAAGGAGCAAATTACGGGAAAAATAAATATTCCTCTTAAATTTAAGAAAATATTAACAAAGTGTATGTATTTTGCGTCAAAACAAAAAATCAATAATTATTAAATAAATTGCGCCAATAAATCGTTGTAAATTCACTTATCTTTGGCAGTCAAGGCTTGGCAGCTTTGAATCTCAGCTTATTTACCGAGAACTGTGAGACTGTTACGAAACATTTTAGGCGATTTGATATGAAATAATCCAGCAATTACATGATTCAATGAGACACCATTAATATTTTAAAATTTTCTACCTCTTCTTCAATCCAAACCCTGGATTTGTGCCACTGCCCCATATTTGCGCTTTGTCACTCACCGATTGTGGTTTAAATGTTTTAAGTCTACTCAAGAGGACATAACGACATCGGAAACGCGACATGAATGAAGTAGGAAATTTGTAGAGCGCTGTTGGCCTTAAAGGAAAAACGAACGACCGCAATGACGACGACTACGACGATGATGATGGTGTTGATGACAAACAACTACACGGACCACCAACACAGTTAGTAGTTGTTAGACGAAAAGGAAATACACTTATGTATAACGAACGGCCATCCGTTTGTCCGCCTGTCGTCTGTCTTGTTTGTATTGAGTGAGTGAGTAAATATGTATTTACACACACCCACCATCACCACCAACCACATCGTACACATGTAGTTAGAATGGCAGTCAGTCAGTCAATTCGGCCGGCCGGCTGTTGGTCTATTCATGTGTTGCTTCTTATGGCGGCTCACTAGTTAAATCGCTCATACGTTTCGCTGGCCCAGTGTAAACTTACACTGTTGGCCAGAAGTGGGTCTCACCCCCCCCCAAACCTGCCTACCCTGACCCTAGCCAGCTTAACGGATATTGTTTGGGTGTTGAATGTCGATTATTAAAGTAGAATGCAAATTTAAACTTAAGTTTAAATGAATGTTTAGCTGTTGGCTTTATGAAATATATGTATATGTACATATGGTTTATAACTGTGTGTGTGTGTGTGTATGTGGCTGTTATAATTTGTCCACTAGTTTTGTGTTTACTAAACAGCCAGTCGGCCAACCAACCAACCTACATTTTCGGTTCATTAGTTAAAGCCTTGTTGTCTCAAGCATTGTGTAAATAAACCAAATGTTTATATTTTACCACTTAACACATCACATCCAGCTGAAAGAACCCACCAAGTAAGCGACCAGAAAAAAAAACAATAAAAAATGTTTAACAGCAATTATTCATGCATGTTGCTTGGGATCTATGCGACAGTGAGTTATGGAAATGTAGGGACAAGCATGAATAACGATAAAGCCATATTCGGTTAAGCAGGAGAGGGCCAGTTTTTTTGTAAGTCAAAATCGCTAAACCTTTAAGGCATAGTTAAATATGTCAGGTAAGAGATTTATTTAAATTGGTACAGCAGATAAAATCTGTATGTGAAAATTAGGTTTGCCCAGAATTTTAAAGGCTCCATAAGTAAACGATCTTGAACAGATCTCTGGAGACCGTGTTCACCACTTCGAGAAATGTTCGAGAATGCCGGTCGTCTCTTGAGGAGATAGTGAGACATTTGACGTTTACCCTTTCATGGGTTCCAGGACATGGGGACATATATGGTAACCAAAGGGCTGATACGTTGCCACAACCGTGAACTCGGGCGAATTTTACGGTCTAATTGGGATCCCTCTCACAAGGGAGAAATAGCTAATTGTGGGGAAACAGAACCTCATTGCTAAGGAGAGTTGGGTGGGAGAACTCACTTGCACGGTGGCCAAACAAATTTGGCCTACAATGGATATTCAGAGGCCACGATTTGTGCTGAACCTGTCCACAGTCCACCTGAGGAACATCATATCTGTAATAACCGGTCACTGGCCGGTTGGTAAACACGCTAAGAGGTTGAAACTAATCTACAACGATTTTTGTAAAATCTGCAACGATGAGAAAGAAGAGGAGACCAAGGAGCATCTTCTATGTCACTGCCCTGCCCATTTGGTGACTTGAGATATGAAAAACTTGGTCATCGGACACTTCTAGAAAGTACCTGTCTAACAGTAGGCGATTTGCGGAACATCCTTGCCTTCATTAGAGCAACGAAATGGCTTGATAGCGAACAGAGGAGGAATATTTGGTGTAAAAATTTGAAAATGGTATCACAATAGGACTCATACTAGGACCCATGTGAGCTGTGTTGAACGTGGCTGCCGAATTAAGCTAACCTACACAGCAAATTGCTAAGGTAGGAGATAGGACTTTGGATCGTATGATCAGAAAAAGGTAGAAAAGGTTACAGTCAACAATTGTTAAAGGTTTACCAAATTCAATAGAAGAAGTCACTTAAGACCCTAGGTTTCTTTGAACCAAATTTGATTCATGACTTTTAAAGTCGTTTGAGCCATGTCCGTCTGTCTGTGTGGCTGGTGCGCGCGATAACTTTCGAAAGACGCAACCAAATGTTTTGAAATTTTGCACGAGTTAATATTTCCCCATAACTACTTACGGTATTGAAAAAAGGCTACATGGCCACGTCCTTTCTGGTACCTCCCATACAAATACATCATTCCGCCCACTTTAGAAATCGAGTAATAATATCAATATAACTAACGGGATCGTACTCAAATTCTGTATTTAGATAAGCTATAACAGGATAAAATTTTGGAGAATAATCTGGAAGTATAGACACGCCCATTCTGGTACCTCCCATACAAATGTACCACTCCGCCCACTTTAGAAATCGAGTAATAATATCAATCCAATAGAAAACTTTATGTTTTACAAAGGGTGATGGTATATGTAAGTCGGTTTGCCCGACTGAAACTTTTTTACTGGTTTCCTTATCTTGATGTATGTACGCTTAGTTTTTCAGCAATAAATCTAGTACCATTGATTGATTGATTTCTTATTTCATTCTTCAGCAGAATTGTACCTAAGGCTTAAATAAATAATTTAAGTATATTAGGGTTTTTCAGAAGTTATTCAGATCAAATTCTAATAGTGTGGAAAACCTGCTATGGAAAAATACAATTATTTTGATAAAAAAAATCGGTCAATATCTTTCACTCCTAACGTTTTCCCCAAACATACCTACCCCCATCTTCATCCCCTAAGGGGGCTTCCGTACAAACATCAAATTTTTACAAAATTTGCTCCCACCGATTCAACTGCCCTAAAGCAGCCCCCAGAGGAGTCAAATGTGTGACCGACCCCCAATATTTCTGCAACACCAACAGTTTCATAGAACATATCTACCCTCTACCCTCATTTAGTTTTTTTCATGAAATCAGCTCCTGCCGCTCCTATTGTGGCTCCTAGAGAAGTAAAACGTATGATCGCCCCCAGTAATTTTTCCTTCCTAACATTTTCCCCAAACATACCTACCACCCATCTTCATCCCCTAATGGGGCTTCCATACAAAAAATCAAATTTTTATAAATTTGCTCCCACCGCTCTAACTGCCCTCAACGTGCCCCTAGAGGTGTGAAATGTAGAACATATCTTCCTTCTATCTGCAACCCTTAAGGTGGTAACCACATAAAATTTTTTTTATTTTATAATTTCTTTTTATGAAACGAGATAAGAGAGGTAAAGTTTATGGCCGACCCCCAGTAATTTTTCCCTCCTAACTTTTTACCCAAACATACCTACCCCCCATCTCCACCCCCTAATGGGGCTCCCACATAAAAATTCTTATTTTTTTTATTAATGTTGCTCCCACCGCTCTAACTGCCTAAAAACGTGTCCCTAGAGGTGTCAAATATTTTTGCAACCCCAAACATCTTAGAACATATCTTCCTTCTAAATTCAACCCTTAAGGTGGTAAACATACAATTTGTTTTTCATTTTATATTTTCTTTTTATGAAATCAGCTCCTGTCGCTCCTATTATGCCTGCTAGAGGGGTACAATGAATGACCGATCCCTATACTGTGAAATTTTCAGAACGATCAAACTATTACTATAGCTTTAAAAGGGTTTTCCAATAAGAGGTGTTATTTTGGTATTCAAAGAAACATGTCATTTTATCAGATAAATGATCGGATGTTTATTCCATAATAAAGAGAAAGGTATGCCGTTTATAATAAAAAAACAACATCAGACAAATGGCCACCAAGAGCGCGCTTACAGGACCATATCCTTTTCAAGAAATTTTCCATTACCAAATCGCAAAGTGGCTGCCCTATTTCCGCGATAGCCTCACGAATTTTATCTTTGAGGTCTTGAATCGACCACGGTCCGGAAACTTTTCCCGTAAAAGATTAATGGTTTCGTTGCTGCTTGTGTGGCACGTAGCGCCGTCTTGTTAAAAGCAAACGTTGTCCAGATCAATATTTTCCAACTCCGACCATAAAAAACTGATAACTGTTGATCCAACCTCATTTACGAAAAAGTAAGGTCCAATGACCCCGCCGGACCATAAACTGCACCAAACAGTCACACCTTGAGCATGGAGAGGCTTCTCAACAATAGCTCTTGGGTTTTCCAAACCCCAAATGCGACAATTTCGCTTGTTGACGTAGCCACCGAGGTGGAAATAGGCCTCATCAGTCAAAATAATTTTTCGATGGAATTCAGGATCATTTTCATGCATTTCAAGGACCCAATCAGCAAAGACACGCCTTTATTGATGATCGACCGGCTTGAGACCTTATGTTAACTGAACTTAATAAGCCTTAAGACCCAAGTCTTTATGCAAAATACGGTGTAATGTCGCTTGTGGAATGCCCAATTTCAAAGAACGACGAGGAATGGAAAAACCTGGGGTTTCTTCAACACCTTGGGCTACAGCAGCAATATACTCAGTTGTTCTTGAGCAACGTGCACGGGTTTTATTCTTCACATCACTTATTTGTCCCAACAGCTCGAATTTTTCCACTTATTTCCGTATTGCGGTCCGACGACCAAAAATACTTAAGTTTTGCGAACGGTGACTGCAAGATTTTCACCATTTTTGTAGTGAATTTTAATACTTTCAATGCGTTGTTGTAGCGTTCCATTTTAAGTAATGGCGTAGTTTCTACTTGTCAAATGTCAAAGAATAAAAGTTTCAAAAGTGACAGCTACCGAACACAATAACACCTCTCATTGGAAAGCCCTTTATAACGGTTTCTTTTTAATGGGGCGTGGCACAGCCCACGTCCACCCTGGCTGTAATGCATTCTGTACCAACAACACATACCAAATATTTGCTTTATACCTCTTATAGTTCATGAGATACAACCTTTTTAAGTTTCAAATTGTATACCACTCCCACTAATCCGATCTTGTCATTTTTTTGTTGGGTCACAAACTTTGCTGCCAAGTTTTCAAGACGATTGGAGAAACAGTCCTCTAGATATTGGGGTTTCAAAAATGGGCGGGCCACGCCCACTTGATATAACAAAAATGCAAGTACCCTACTCTCACCACCGACCACACAGCTACATTCTCTGTGGGGCACAGCTTAAAGTTGTCCGATTTTGCTCAAACTTTGACCTTAGTGGGACCGGCCGTGGCATAATGGTTAAAACACGCGGCTACAATGGAGGAGATATCGAATTCGATTCCCGCCTCAGTCCTCTACAATTTCCCTTCATTGCCGACCCCTAGATGTTGTCGAGAGCAACTTCGCAGTATAAGTGTCGGAGTCAATCGGCATGTCTAGTAAGAGCTTCTTAAACAGCGACGTTCGCATTCGTCGATAAACAAGTAGGTGTCGTTAGCTGTGAATCCAAAAATAGAAAGCGTGTTAATTCACAACAACGCGAGAAGCTTTTCCATACCTCATACATGGGGTGTAAAGGGAATTTAAAATTAAGTTTGACCATAGTCGTTTTATAACAGCTGACAAAATATTCCGCTCGGGCATTAACGAAAATTTAAAGTTGAATTTTGGCTACCATCCTAATATGATGTTAAGATGTTGCGAAAAAAAAAAAATCATGTCAGTTAAGCTTAAAATTATCCCACTTTAACATAAGTTTTACAACAGAGTCATATATTAAGAGCAATTAATCCACTTAATATACACCAACTTCACTTTAAAACTCTCCCTTACAATTGGCTATTGGCTCCCATCAACCTTCATCAGTCACACATTTATACATTTGCAAAGAAAAAAATAAAATATATAGGACATTTCCCATTATAAAACAATAATGTTCGCAATTAAACAACAATAGCATTGAGGAAACCCCGTGTTGTGTTGTAGCAATTGCTGCCAGCCATTGTTATTGTTGTTCTTCTTGTGTTGTACTCGTATTAACAAGTAAACAATTATGTCTTAATGATTCATGCAATTCGCTCTCAATTATTATATAAAGTGAACTATGTATATAATAATAACAAAAAGGAACAACAACAACAATAATATACTAAGTATATATTACATACATACATATGTACAACACATGTACGGACATGCATAAATTAATAATACAATAATACAACAACAAAAAATGTGCGTAGACGATAAATGATAATATCTAAAAGTCATACATTTTATACCATGATTTACGATGATGCATGTGAGCCCTCAACGAGGACTCACCACCCACACCACCGCCATCGAGGGCGACACCGCCGACAACTTCTTCATCACAACAGCAGAAACATGAGAAATTTTCCGTTTTTGCGCCGCAGTTCATTGACTCGGACGACGATGTGGACGGGGTGCGTCTCTTGATGACACCTGAATTATCATACATATTAGAGAGCGCGTGGGGCTGGCGGCGATGATCACTAACACTTTAGATATGTAGTTATTTATTGTTGTAGTTTTAACACGCACGCGACGGCAAACAATACCACTTGTTTGTTTGTTGTGATTTTGTTACACTCTGGTGTGGCCTTTAAACTAAAAAGTTTACTTTGGCCATTGCATAGAATTATAATTAGTCCCTTGGAGAGGGGTTAACGATCATTTCGTTTGGGTTTCTTTTTTCAATTCTTTTTACGAAACACTTGAAGGAAAGATAACACACGGCGGCGGCGACGGCGACGACTATTGCTATTGCTCTAGTTGAAAACGTTATTTCGTCACGTTAAAAATACGACTAACTGATTAAATGTGAGTAAGCAAACAAATAACCACCAACCCACTGAGGATACCCACTCCACACACACACACATACACACTACACTCTTGATACGCTATACAAAAGCAACAATCGACGGCCGCGGCGGTCTGCCAGTCGGTCGCTCACTCGCTCGGCCGGCCCATTTTGAAGGAACCAGAATGCGTCAATTGTGACATATCTATCTTAAGAGCATTACAGTACAACAACAACTACTGTAACAACGCAAATTGCGAGCATAATACGACAACAGCGACGACGACGACGCTGAAGAAATGAAAGAAACAGCAAATGTGAAATGTGATTGCAAAGAAAATGATATTCAAAGTAAATTGAAATTGTTTGAACTTTAAGGACAGTAGCAAAAAAAAAAATGCGCCTCAGTCATTGTGGGCTCATGTTTCTGCCACCTCGGCCACTACCCCGGCTCCACTCTTGGTCTTTACTTGGTCACAATAAGACGGCCGCGTTACTAGTTAGTGTATAGTGGAAAATTCAAACGTTTAATCTCCAAAAAAATTCAAAGTTATACAACACAAACACTTGGGTGCATAAGCGCAAGCGACCGTCTGTCACTCTAGGTACCATACTCGCAGCAGGGTTGGCAAATTGAACGAACCATTTGAAATGCAGTAAATGTTAATGCTTTACGAAAAATGTACTTTTTTTGCCTTAAAAGGCCAAGAGGGGAAGTTAATAGAGTCGTTTGGAGATACGAGTCTTTGTCGTATGGCCAGATGTTTGCAAACGTGTATTCAAACTGTAGAAATGGTCACAGTGCACATTGCACTGTGGGCAAAATGGTCGATCTTACTTACTTACTAACTTAATTTCCCTTTACACCCCATTAATGAGGTATGGGATAGCTTTTCTTGTTGTTGTGAATTAACACGCTTTCTATTTTTAGATTCACAACTAACGGCACCTACTTGTTTATCGACGAATGCGAACGTCATTGTTTGAGAAGCTCTTACTAGACATGCCGATTGACTCGACACTGATACTGCGAAGTTGCTGTCGACAACATTCGAGGGGAGCCGACAATGAAAGAATTTCTTTTTTTTTTTAAGGTGACTTGAGCCAGTAGTTGAATTTGTGATCTCCCGCATGGTAATCGCGTGTTCTAACTATCATGCCACGGCCGGTCCCATGGTCCAATAGTCGATCTAGCATCGTTTAATTCAAATTTCAAAGTGTTTAATTGCGCCCAAATTGTGTCTTTATCGATTACTTATGTCCCAATGAACTTATATATCGATTCTATTTTGATTTGCATGATCTAGTTGAACAGTTGTGAGCTATCAAACACAACATATGATTCGGCTGGTGCACCACTAAGGTTTAACAAGTGTTTGCCAAATTTTCTCTAAAGTTGCATATGTCTCAAGTAAGTAGAAGAAAAGTGGTTTTATTAATAGTTAGAGGTATGTATTAACTAAAAAAAATTTTATTTCTGACATGTGCTTAAGTGTTTTAGAAAAAAAATAAAGGTAAAGTTGACTATGCCTATAATGTTTGAAAAAAGAAAAAATAATACTTTCGTGGATCTTTTGATATTCGCTGATATTCGCGCAACAATATTTTTTTTAAATTACTACGTTGTCTTGTGATTGTAAAATGTCCAAACTCATCTGCAGCCACCTGCAACTTTACATTATATTGCATTTTTTAGGAGTAATGTCGGTGCTCAGTAGAGGAACGATAGTGTGTAGGGAGATCGTTAGTAACTAGATTTGAATACGGCTCACCCCCTAATTTTTTGTGGTTGTGGAAAAATATTCATAAGCCAAAAAATGGAGGAGGTTAGGTAAGGTCAAATGGCTGCGTATCGTGGTCATAAGTGGTGGGCAAGGGGAAAAACTCAACAACGAGCCTCGCAACTGCCGTGAAGTAGAGGAGTTAAATATATGACCGACCTCAGTCATTTTTTCCCAAACATATGTTACCTACCCCATTTTCATGCCCTCAGGGGGCTTCCATACAAAAATATTTTTTTTTTTATAAAATTTGCTCCCACTGCTGTAACTGCCCGAAAGGCGCCCCTAGAAGAGGCAAATGTATGAACGACCCCCAATATTATTCAGAACATATCTACCCTCTATCTTCAACTTGCAATATTAAATATATTAACTTTATCATGTTCTGCTGAATGAAATAAACAATGTCTAAAATATGAAAAAAAAAGTTGTAACTTTCACAACTCGCCGTTAGACGAGCCTTTTCTCCCACTGTGCATTGGTTGGAAATCGGAATTTTGTAATCGAAATTCAAAAAATAAAATTGTCAAATTCGTACTTTTTTGATAATATGTATAAAATATATATTCAATAAAAAAAGGGGGTTTGGTTTTTTAAAAGACTCGAGTCAAAATTTCTGATGTTTCTTGGACTTAAACTTATGTTTATTCACATCAACATCAGGAAATTCTTATCACTTGCTTAAAATTTGTATTTGATGTATTTTTCTATCGAAATGACCCAGGAAAAACTGCCACTTTTTGCCATTATTCCTTAATTTGTCCTTTGAATTTAATATTCCTTCAATAAAAATTTTGAAAAATGTAGTCCTGAAATTGATATGCATGAATCATATTTCTAAAAAAATGTCAGCCACACTGAAGCCGCCGCCAATTTGTATTTTCAAAATTTGACTCCGGATTCGAAATTAGCGACCCAAAAACGGTTAAATTCCAGCATTTTTGAAGAAAATGTCCGCCATTTTGTATGTTCAATTTAGATTTTTTAAAATTTGACTCCTGATTCGAAACCAGCAACCCCAAAAACCTCCATATGCACAATACCGAATGAATTCCAGCATTTTTTATCCACCAGTTTGTTTTTTCAAAATTTGGCTCCGCAATCGTAATCAGCGACCCCAAAAACCCCCTTAGTACCAAGTTTAAACCCATCGGAAGTCTCCTTCATATTATGCCAAATTTTTCACAGATCCGACCAATGTGCAGTGAAGGTAGAAATTGTTGATAAATTCGCCATAAAAACAAACGATTTTTTTTTTGGAAAAATATTAAATTTCGGGACAAGCGGTAATTTTCAATAAACGATTAGATTATACGTAATTTAACTGGATTTAGTGCAATTGCAACAGATATTCGTATGTTAATTTATATGAGTGAATTCGGTTATTTGTATGAGAGGTACCAGAAGGAATGTGACAAATGTTTATGGTCCCTCAGTTTCTGCCTACTATTGCAAGATAATTAAACTAAACAATTTCAAATATCCTTCAGTTTTCCGTTTGAAAGCTATGTTGTCGTCGACATCGTCGTCGTTTTTTTGTCAACATCACTTCGATTCAACATCGTCTTCACATCAATGTTATTTCGGTTTTCTGTAACTACAAAGAAACGACATCAACTGGTAATCGATAACATGAAAGAAATAACAACAGCTGATGTAACATTTGTACATCAGCTGATTTGTATTGATTTTTATTGTGTTTTATGAAAAAATATTTTTGTGTCCGATTCAGATTTAAGCAATGAGAAAAGCAAGAATAATCTTTTAATGGAAAGGAAAATACTCCGACAAAGATCCGATATCTTAAAATTGCCAGATAAGAAATACGTCCATAAGCGTTAAAACCCTAATTTGTGGTTAACTGTTGGCCAGCCTCCCAACTGTTTTTATTACTACGATTCGACTTAAGCCATTATAAGGCTGCATTGAATTACGTGCAGAAAGAGATAGTTCCTATAAAGAAAAGTGAACTCAGGACATCTGTTTCAGTCATAATTAATGTGTCAGTAACATTGAGGTGCTTAGGACAGGGATCTTACCGCCTAAGTGTTAGTGCAGCCAGTAGTCCAGTCGAATAACTAAATGCATTAGAGAAGTCATTTGTCCACAATGGATACAATTGGAAATGACTGAAGATGAAAAAACGGAAGCAAAGCTAGATTTTTTTACAACAAATCAGAATTTCTTGGAATTATTGCATATATCGATGGAACCCATATCCAAATTTTCGCTTCAAATAAAGAAGACTACAGACTATGTTACTAAAACCGCAAAGGATTCTTTGGTGTCTCTTAGAGGCGGTGGAATACATTTTTTTCAATTTTTTTACATTTCCCCTTTAAATAACTGTTTCTCTTCTAAATCCTTGTACTAATGGGGGATTTTGTTTCTAAACCAGCTCCTATTTGGTACTCGACATTTTCATTCTTGGCGTCATTAAACAAAACCTTGATTAAATTTACAAGAACTATAATTACTGCTTCATATATATTTCAAGTCGATACAAAACAACTGTGACGTCAGATTCAGAGTTGTTTCGATTCAACGTCGTCGTCACATTTCCTTACAGAATACGATAGTTATCGAAAAAGATTACGAGAATAACATTTTGACAGCGTCGTCACAAGACGACGTCGTTTTGCGTCGACGACGACAACGGGAATAAGGGCAATTATGATCTTAATAAGAACTAAAAATTTAAAAGTGGAGAAATTATGGATTATTTTAAACAAAATTATAACCAAAGGAATTTTTTTAAAAAACAGAAACTTTTAAAGCCATCGAAAAAAAGTTGGGGGTGGGTATGTTTGGGAAAAATGTTAGCTGGGAAAAATTACTGGGGTTTGGTCATACATTTTACTTTTCTAGGGGCGACTTCGAGATAGTCCCCTTCCCCACCACAGTTGGCCACTAGGCGCAGCCATTTGCAACCCCCTTCCTCCCCTATTTTTTGGCTCATGAATTCCGCTTACCCCTGATATTTACATATTATTTTAAAATCTGCATCGATTTAAAAGTTATTGCCCTACACTACATAGGGGAGAAAGTATGGCCTGTGAGTGACTCTTTTGTTCCTTTTTTTGGTACATCCCATGAATGAGATATGGGAGTGCTTCTCACATGTGAGTGTTTAACACGTTACTATTTTAAGACTCACAGATTTGAGTGATTAACTCGCTTCTTTATTTAGATTCACACAACAGGGGAGTTAAATAACGAATTCGAACGTCAGCTTTATGAACAGCTTTACATAGACTCGATTACTGCAATCCACAAACGCTGATCAAAGGGATCGAACCTTAGTCTTCCGCATGATAGTCGCGTACTCTAACCACGGTCGGATCCAAAAAAAAATAAAACTAGCAAAACTGCGCCCGAAAAAAAGGAATCTTAAAAGTTTGGTATACAAAAATACTTTTAAAAAAAAGTTTCGGATCCGACTCCACGGATTCCGTTTTGTCGGATCAATAAGTATAAGTAAAAAGTTAAATCTAAAACTACAAAAAAGTACCAAAGTACTAAATATTTTCCTTTCCATCACATTATCTCCTCCCCAGTAAGAATTCTAGTGGTAATGCAGGTTGACTATTACCCTAAAGGGCGTTTGTAACGGTTTACTATGAGATTTAGTATAAGGGAAAATGCAGCTTAAGAGTCAGAGATCATAGCAATCAGGCCGCCTAACGTGTTAATGCTACTATTGTTACTAAGTACTAAAGCTGTCCCCATCTAATGTTGTGATTTTATATACCTTATATTCGTGCCAGCGTCTGGTTGAAACGGAAATTGCTTATTCGATTAATCTAATTTGCGATCAATATTGTTTGTTGTTATTTCGTTTTCGATTAAAATCCCACTTAAACCGCAACAAAATAACTATTTTATATCTCAGCAAATTAAAATTGGATTGTACAGGAAAAAAAAAACAATATTATTGCAGTGACATGGCACGGAGTATTTATATATAAAATGTACGTATGTGTGGGGGATATACATATGTGGCATAACGTAACATACGCTGTGTGCATGTGAGAAGGAAGATCAGATGGCAGAAATCAAATGAAGTAAACGAGGTACGAGAAGGTGGGTGGAATGTATTGCTTATTTAAAAACATTGTGTGAAATTCCAAAAAATTAAATATGTTTATGAAACAGGCAAATATTACATTGTTATTATGTAAATTAAAGTGTTTACTAACAATTAGTTTATTTAAATAAAATTAGAAATGTATAACTATGCCCCATACAGGGTACCCTTAAGTCGGTTACTAGCCCCTATTTGTTCTAACCTCTTAATAACCGCTTCCAACCATTTCATATGTGCCTTTTGAGGTTTTTTTAGTTTCAAACAGTATTTCTATTTTCTGTTTTCTAAAACTTTCTTATAAATATTTTTATTACTGTTGTATATTTTACTAATACATTATTTTTGTCCGTCCGTCTGTTCGTCAGTTCTTATGAGTAATACTAAACCAATTTATCAGAAGTGAGCGAGTAAGTGAGTGGTACGGCATTAGCGAAGTCGTCGTAATAATAAAACTCAAAATACTCACAACACACAAAAGATAAGAAAGTAAACTCACATGAAATGAAAGTAAAAAATAAAACTAAAGACCAGCAGATTTCGTCAATTGTCAACGAAGAAGCTCTCCACACAAACATTAGCACAAAAAAAAAATAGTAATCAAAAGAACAAAACAAAATAAAAATCACCTTAGCAATTGGTGTCTGGGGCAGCGACAACGGATGGATGAATGAATAACCGCCATTAGGTATGGTGGCGGCCTGTCATTAGTACATGAGATTCTAGCTACAACTACATCGTTCTCATAGCAATTTAACAATTTAGAGAGATTTTTTTTTTCGTTTTATTACACAGCATAATAATGAAAACAAAAATTATAGCACAAGTGATAGTAGTAGTAGTTAAATTTAAGAAACTAGAAAACTAGTTTTGTTTTTAAAGGGGAAAAAAAGAAATCTGGATATGACGTTAAATTTTTACAGAAAAAATCAGCTAAATGTGTAACTTTCTAGATTAACCCATGGACACAGTGACTAGAAATGAATACAGCAACAATTGAATAAGTTCATATAACCGTAATGTAACGTGTGGACCATTATAGCGTAGATGACATTCTGCGCTGTTTTTTTTTGCTTCAAATTCAAAATATTGACAAGGGAAAAATATATCATCAGTATTTAACAAAAACATTCTCTATTGGCTAAGGTTATATTTTATTCAATGGAGAGTTGTGAGATGCATTTTGAAAATAAGAATAGGTCAGCAGATTTTTCCTCCTAAATCAATCAAAAAACTACGACTAAATATAGTGTGGACTGGGAGAGCGTTATAGAGGCATAATAGCCAACTGGAAGTGTATAGCAGTTGAGTTTATTCTATTTTTGTGCAATTTAGTTTAGTTTTTGGGATACTGAATACTCTACGTTTAAGCGTAGGAGCTGGTTTCTACCCCTGTCATAAAGGGAAAATACGTTTTTTTTTTCAAATCGGCAGGCGAATCTAAATTTGAAAAAGCAAATATTTCAATCTCGCTTGTGATTAAATAGAAAATATTAAATCCCAAGAAACTTAAAAAAATTTAAACTTTATCTAAAGATTTCGGCCTCCTAAATACGAATATCAGATTTAATTGAGATTTTTCCTCTGATTAGTTTTCAAGATATGAATTTTATTTACGAATTTTTTATGAGATGCATCATCTTATTGGATAATAATTTGTTAACGCGTCCAACGATTTGAAGTAGTCTCCAATTAAAGGTAATGTGCTCCCCTAAAACCTTTCCATACAAGCTTTTAACATCGTTTGGACAGTTCTGGTGGTAGGAACATTTAAAGTTTAAAAAATTAATTTTTGTCGTTCAAAAATCATGGTTTTAATTGAAAAAAAAAAAAAAATTTATAAAAATATTAATCGCAAAAACAAATCTAATATGATAAATTGAGCTTCCCTGAGCAAAACAAGCCATCGTTTATAGTGTGATTAGCAGGGCAACCGGAAATATGTCCTAAAAATCGTGTTTTATGCGCATAAAATATGGCCTGAAAAATGGCAAAATATGACCTTAAAATCAACAAAAACATGCTCTAAAAAATTAAAGTCACACAATTCTTTTTCATATGAAAATAAATATTTTATTATTATAATTTAAGGAACAATTAAAAAAATATCACATACATTTATTTAACATTAAATTAACAAAAATCTTATACCATGTTTCCTAAGTATCACGGTGTTTTTGTATGTTGAGCATGTTATTTGAAATTGTTGTTGCAATAAACTACAAAATATTGAGATAAATTACACAATGCAACAAATTTTTGATCCCGGCTTCTAAATAGTTGATCCTTATGTAAAATTTCATGCTGAATTCAAATTTGCTCTCAGATATGTGAAAAGTAGAACGGTTTTTGAGATATCATTTTTAGTGTTTTGAAAATGCCATTTTTTTGTGACGAAA
This sequence comes from Muscina levida, assembly GCA_964034835.1. Taxonomy (NCBI): domain Eukaryota; kingdom Metazoa; phylum Arthropoda; class Insecta; order Diptera; family Muscidae; genus Muscina; species Muscina levida. The sequence goes on along the minus strand of OZ035883.1, from coordinate 43,875,241 downwards.
ATAAAGGTAATAAAATTATTTCTTATTTGGTCATTTCACCAAATGCTGCAAATGCGGAAGTATTTTTTATCAGATTTTGATGACCAAGGGCTCAAAATTTTTGTAAGATATTATTCAGTCATGTAGTTGTCTAAAGCCGGAGTAATTTTTAAGGAAACACGGAAAGAAAATTAATCAAATGCAGCGAAAACTTGAAAAATTAACTAAATTTTTACACAAATCTAACATTGAAGTGCCATATCTTTGTCATTTATTACTGGATTTTTAACAGCTATCGTTTTTTTAAGAAATAATTGTATTATTTTCTTATTTTCGTCACAGTTTGCAAACATCGGTGAACTAAAACCAGAGAAAATGGCATTTTAGTAGACCTAACTTTTTAAAACACTAAAAATAAAAAACTTGACGATATCTCAAAAACTGTTCAACTTGCCACATATCTAAGAGCAGATTTGAATTCAGCGTGAAATTTTACATTAAAATCTATTATTAAATGTCCCGGATACAGAAACTTTTGAAATTTTGTGACATAGTGTTATCGAACAAAAAATTTGTCTGTTACAGCGTAAAATGTTTTTGTACATTGAGAATGATCTTTCGACATCCACAGATGTAATTGGAGCGAATTTAAGGGACAGTATTTCCTTTACTTCGTATTTTGATGTTTTGGCGCAGATCCACTCAATTCTTTACAAATACATTTTACTTCTTTCACGCCAACGTTTTTTGATATAATTTAATTAAATTTTTTACTACTAAATTTATTTCGGAATCCGATAAATTATCTATCAATTTAAAAGTGTCTTCATTCACCTGAACTTGTTCAATAAGCGTAAGACTTGATGTTTGCAAATATGTTTTGCAATAAAACCGTTATTTGAAGCAATATAAATCAAGTCTGATCTAATTCAGGGGTCTGTCAAGACATCCTTTGCAGTTTTAATGGATTGTGCATCCTCATCGTTTAATGCACTTAGGACCTCTAAAATGTCTTCATAATTGTTGGCATAGTAGTTAACTGCTTCAAGCCATGTTGCCATCGTGTTGTTATAACTTATGGAGGTAATGAAAGGTCTGGAAACATTAGTTTAAAAAGTTCCTCTCTATATGAAGTTTTTAAAAATACCTTCTTCACATTAGCAATAGTTTTATGTACGTTTTCATATAAATTCCTAATACATTCACACAATCGATGGACACCATGAGCAATACATGTCACATGCGTCACTTTCGGATAAAATGCCACTATAGCTTTTGCAGCCTTTACCATGTATGGAGCTGCATCCGTCACAGAAAGCAAAACATTATTCTTATTGAAGTTGACGTCCAGATTTTTGATGGCGTCATCCCACAGTCGAGCCCTTTCCAAGGCTGCTGTATGTAGTAAAAATTTCTCACTTGCAATTTTCTTAATACACCTGCTAAAATTTTTGCCATATTTCTGCCTGTTGCACCTATAGTTTCATCGATTTAGATCCATATAAATAATTTTTCTAGTTTTGCTCGTATATTGTCCATGCAGACGTTGTATACATTTTTTATATGTTTAGTTCTAAGAACTGTTTCGGATGGCACAGCTGACACAAAAGCACGGCACAGTTTTTCTTCAAAATCATGTTCTTTTGAGAGTCTACCGGAACATTCTGGCAAAAATAATTGTTTGGTCTGTTTATTTTTACTTCTATGACTTAGAAAATAATGTGAAAAACATAAAATATGCTGTAAAAGGGATATTATTGAAAAAATATGACCTTAAAAATATAAATTATGCTTTAAAAAAGGAGGTTTTTTTTAAAATTATGCTCCTAAAACCAAAATTTGCCGAAATATGACTTTATGGGTAAAATATGCTCTAACAAATAGGTCTCAAAACACTTGTAGGACCATGAAACATTATTATTGATTTTAAGCTTTTCATGATAGGCTTAAAGCTAAACTTTACGTTACATGAAAATGACGGTAAAAAGTGAAAATGCCACTGGCTTGATCATACACCACAAAAATGCTCGAATTGAAATCCTCGCTGATCCTGTTAATAAAATATCGATATTTTTGATTTCTGCCGACTGGACCAAAAGTCTTTTTACTTTTTAAACGATGACAGAAAAAAACTGGACAAATGAGATAAAAACTGTTTAATTATTATAAGGGATTCATTCATGCATGATCATTGATTATTTTGACATTTGCTGCAACCTGGAGACTTAAAGTGCATTTTAAGACTAAATGTTTTGAAATATTGATATTTTCTACATCTAGTAAGAGAGACGAAATTCTCTGAAATGATGGTTCTAAAATATTAGAATATAAAGAAGGTTACGTTACGTGACAAAAATACGAAACAAAAATTTAAATTAAATTAATATTTCTACTTTAACTTCCAAACGAAAAACCGCAGAGTATTTGAATTAGGTGTAAACTAAATATATTCTCAGAAACCCGAAACATTTGCCACTCCCTTTTGATACCTCCGATGAAAATGACCTATATCAACTCATAGTTCTACAGGAATATCCATTTTTGAAAGTACATTGAATTTAGTAAAAATTTTGCACAAGGTAAGCGTTAACTTACGAATAGTAAAAAAACCTAAAAACTTTAAAAATATTTTACTATTACTATTTTGCATATATGTAAAGAATTTTCCATTGAGAGGTGTTATTGTGAATGGCCCGCTATTTCGGTAGCTGTCACTTTTGAAGCTTTTATTTTTTGACATTTGACAAGTAGAAACTACGGCAAAACTAAAAATGGAAAAAATTAGTTCGCAAAACTAAAGCATTTTTTGGTCGTCCTGAAGCACCTTGTCGGACCGCAATACAGAAATTGGTGGAAAATTTCGAGCTTTTGGGACAAGTAAGTGATGTGAAGAATAAAATCCGTGCACGTCGCTCAAGAACAACTGAGAATATTGCTACTGGAGCCCAAAGTGTTGAAGAAAACCCAGATTTGTCCCTTCCTCGTCGATTCTTTGGAATTGGGCATTCCATAAACGTCATTACACGGTATTTTGCATAAAGACTTGGGTCTTAAGGCTTATAAAGTTTAGTAAACACAAGAACTCAAGCCGGCCTATCATCAACAATGTCGTGTCTTTGCTGATTGGGTCCTTGAAATGCATGAAAATGATACGAAATTCCATCGAAAAATAAACTTGACTGATTAGGCCCATTTCCACCTCGGTGGCTACGTCAACAAGGTAAATTACCGCATCTGGGGCTCGGAAAATCCAAGAGTTATTGTTGAGAAGCCTCTCCATCCTCAACGTGTGACTGTTTGGTGCGATTTATAGTCCGGCGGGGTCATTGGACCTTACTTTTTCGAAAATGAGGTTGGATAGCGCTATCGAGAGATGATTAATGATTTTTTATGGTCGGAGTTGGATGGTATTGATCTGGACAACGTTTACTTTCAACAAAACGGCGCTACGTACCTCACAAGCAACGAAACCATTAATCTTTTACGGAAAAAGTTTCCGGACCGTGTTAGCTATCGAAGAGGTGATCACAATAGGCAACCGAGATCTTGTGATTTAACACCTTCCGACTTCTTCATTTGCAGCCACGTGAAAGATAAGTACTACGTCAACAGCCCAGCGTCGAATCAAGATCTCAAAGATACAATTCGTAAGGCTATCGAGGACATAAGGCAACCAAGCGATCTGGTTATGTAAAATTTCTTGAAAAGGATATGGTCCTGTAAGCGTGCTCGTGGTGGCAATTTGGCTGATGTTGTTTTTCATTATTAACGGCATACCTTCCTCTTTATTATGAAATAAACATCCGATCATTTATCTAAAAAAATTGCATTTTCTTTGAATACCAAAATAACACCTCTTTTTGGAAAACCTTTTAATTTAGTAAATTGAGTGGTTGAAAAATAAGGTTTTTGTAAGCAAAATTCCCACGCTGTGTGTTGAATTCCGCTGAATGACGCCATGACTCTGAATTCCCATTGGCTGCTCCTGCATTCGCAAACTCAGCTACCGATTCGAAAGTAAACGGATTTTTGAAAAAAAAAACAATTTTTTTTTTAAAATGTTGAATTTTCTCATCTCTCAAATGAATCTAAATTTGTTCAACACTTTTCAAAAGGTTTTTTTTCAATCTTCAAAACTCAAATATAGGTTATAAAATAAAAAATGCCGTAATTATAGTTGTTGTTTTTTCTTTGAATTCCTGAATTTTCTTATTCACTATAGGGTATAGGTAGAGTACTTTTTTGACAATTGAAAGAAAAAAATAATGAAATCAATCAAGTATTTCAAATCAGAAACTTATGCTTTCAAAATGCCGGCCATCATACATTTGATAGATTCTTTTACGAATCCAAAACGCGATTCTATTACGAATCAAAAAAGCGTTTCTTTTACGAATCAAAAAATCGATTCTATTACTAATAGTAATAACGAGTTTCTTTCAAGTTGGAATATCTATAAATCATCCTTATTTTTAAGTTATTCCTTTTTTTCTCACTCTCTTCTGAGGTATTGAATATTGTTCTTAAAATTTTTTGATATAGCGTGGAACTATTTCATTTTATTTAAGTTGTTTTATATCTGTGTATGACAAAATTTAGTTTTCAAAATAAAACACATTACGTAAAATATGATATCATTTTCAGAGACTACTTGATCATGTATATACTCAAACTTGTTATGGTTTTGAAATAGATTATACTTTTTGTATTCATCTGTTGTCACACGTGGTTAAAGCTTTTAAAATTAAAGTTATAGAAGATCTGTATTGCATATCATTGATTCCCAAATTAAATTTTAAAAAACTTTTGCCCTGCATGCCAAAGATTAACCCAAAGATTGTTATGAATTGACCAATTACTTATGTTAATGAAAGAAGTGAAATAATCGAATTTAAATCCCTTAAACGATTAGTAAAAGAATCGTTTTTACGACACGTTAACGAATGTTCAACAGCGATTAAATAATGTTATCATTTTCAAAAGTTTTTTAGATTTCTATCGCATTTTTATCGGTTTTCGATTAGTAAATGAATCGCTTTTACGATTCGTTTGCGAATGTTCACCAGTGATTCTATAATTTTATCATTTTCGAATTTGTTTTAGAATCGCTTTTTACGAATCTCTTAAGCGACTTGCCAACGAATCGTTGGCGAATCATCCTCGCCACACGGTTTGTCGGGACTTTTATATATTTATGAACATAGTTTCCGCTTTAAATCTTTTTCAAATGGCTAACCAGCATTATTTAACGAATTCTGAAATACCAAGTACAAAGAGTTCTAATAATAGTGCACGATTTAAATCTATGAAAAATTTAGTGTCCTCAAACAACCGTTATCTACTGAAGCCACAAATAACACAGTGCAACACACTTTTTCGGGGGTGAATAAAACCAATATAAAACGATAGCATTTGACCTCAGTAACAAAACCTTATACTCCATTTTGTTCCACTATGTCACAATTTTATAGTGGTTTGAATAGAAAAATCATGTGTAAAAATACATTTGGGATAGTTCATGTCTTTAAAGACCTATATGAAAATTTTCCGGGAAATATTTCCTCAGACAATATGAACCCTCTAGTAGCTCCCACCCGTATTCTATGAAATCATGTCATTTACTTAATGTCATGTCCTTATTGTCCTTTACTTAATCAAAATATGTCTTCTTTAAAGCACAATTTAAATTTTACCACTGAGTAACAAATTACGCGATTTATTTTCAAATTAGATTGTACTTTTTTTTTATTGGTAAACCATATAATTCGAATTCTTTATGAACCATCCAGAGGCAATGACTATGTTACACATTGGTCGGATCTGTAAAAAATTTGGCCTTAATATCAAGGAAATTTTTTTTCAAAAAATGCTTTCATTTAACTGATATTGTTCATATGGGGATTTTTGGGGTCGCTGATTACGAATCTGGAGCATTTTCTAAAAAATCATGGAATTCAACCGATATTGTGCCAATGAGGTTTTTGGGGTTGATGGTTTCGAATTAAAAAAAATAAGGTTACAAAATGGCGGAAATTTTTTCATAAAATGCTTTAACTCCACTGATATTGTACCTAAAGGGGTTTTTAAGGTCGCTGATTTCAAATACGGAAACAAATTTTGAAAAAACAAAACGGGCGATACAAAAAGGCGGACATTTTTTTAAAAAAAAAAAAGTTTGAATTAAGTGATATTGTGCCTAGGGTCGCTGATTTTGAAACCTGGATCAAATTTTGGAAAAATGAAAATTGGCGGACATTTTTTCATAAAATGCTTTAATTCTACTGAAATTGTAACTAAAGGGGTTTTAAGGTCGCTGATTTCAAATTCGGAAACAAATTTTGAAAAAAAAAACAAAACGGGCGATACAGAAAGGAGGACATTTTTTAAATAAAAAAGTTTGAATTAAGTGATATTGTGCCTAGGGTCGCTGATTTTGAATCCGGGATCAAATTTTGGAAATATTTAAATTGGCGGACATTTTGCTCAGATGAATTCCAACATTTTTTGAATATAATGTCCGCCATTCTGTATCCGCCATTTTATTTTTTCCAAGTCTGACTCCGGATTCGAAATCAGTGACCCCAAAAACCCCTTATTGCTATAATTTATGCATATCAGAAGTATCCTTAATTTTAGGACTAAATTTTTAAAAAATTTTATCGAAGGAAGGGTAAATTCAAAGGGCAAAATAAGGAAAAATTGCAAAAAAAAAAAAAAAAAAAAAGTAGCAGTTTATCCTGGGTCAATGTGATAGAGGAAACATCAAATTTTAACGTAGTGATAAGGATATGCTGATGTTAGGTGAATTAACATAAGCTTAAGTCGAAGAAACATCAGAAATATTCAAAATATGTGAATTTTAGAGTATTTTATTGAAACAGAATAGAACAACTTGCTATTGAATTCTACACAATTAAAGTACAATATTTGACAATGTCAATTCACAAAAAAATATTATATTTTCATTGTTTAAACTAACATCTAACCGTTAGTTAAATCTCACCATATTTTGCCTTTATATTTTATATGACGTATACCCAAAACATACAAAGTCAACTATGAATGACTACAGCATAACGGTAAAACATGGACATGGACAACATTTTTGTTTTTTCTTCTAAGTGTTAACTTTAAATATAAGCAACGAAATATAAATATAAGCAACGAATTGGACAATTTTTTTTTTGAATTTCGGCCAAAAAATTCCAATTTCTTACCAATATGTGTTGGTTTGCAATTCTATTTAATTGTTTAATTCATATTACCGAAATACACCAAAAATTTACATGATGCGTGTGTTCAGTGCTTCAACAAACTCAAAGTGAATAAATATCACATAGAAAATATTAACGAATTCTTCGGAACAAGAGAATTTTGCAATGACAAAAAAATTAACAAATTTCGTGGAAAAAATTATTGGCTATGACAGTGAAAGTTTTTATGAGAATTCCAAAATCATTGTTGCAAACAATGCAATGCAATTGTAAACTTTGAATAACAGACAAATCTATTTGACAATAGCTTATAAACAGGTAAACAAATAGCGGAAGCAATGTTGCTTTTATAAGAGAAGATCGTAATGTATTAAAACTTAAAATAGCTTCTCGCGTTGTTGTGAATAAACGCGATTTCTATTTTTAGATTCACAACTAACGGCACCTACTTCTTTATCCACGAATGCGAATGTCACTGTTTGAGAAGCTTTTTACTAGACATGCCGATTGATTCGACACTTCTACTGTGAAGTTAAAATTAAAATAAAAATGTAGATGACTGGAGGCGGGAATCGAACCCGGGAGCTCTAGCATGGTAGTGGCGTGTTTTTACGACTATGTCACGGCCGGTCCCATGTATAAAAAACATTCCTATATAAATATATACCCGTAATTATAAAGATTTTTATTACCTCCCCATCCCCCCCCACACCTATTCTATGATAGACGAATTAAAAAGCAACAAACTGCACTTGACAATGCCTTGATAACTGCATTATTAAGTTAATACTTGTGTAAAGACGATAACTCTAGCGTCCTCCATACTAAATTAATACATTAAACGCGCTTTATATCACAGCTTAGATAATAAAGTATCTTCTTCTTTGGTCGTGTTGTAAAATCGTTTACTTTCTTTATCCATTGTCTTCCTTTCTCTCTTCTTAACACCGCACGTTTTGCTACCTAATTTTACTGCCCCATTAAGTGACCCATAAAACGACCATAATGGTGTTGTTATTCTTCAAACAAAATCCTTTTATGGTTTTTGTATTTTTTTTTTCGCTTTCCCCGCTCTTGAGAATATCAACATCAGGGAAACATAAACTTACCCTCCAAGTCCTCTTCGCTTTGTGGACGATGTAAGGGGATCCGGTTTACTACGATTATTGGCTAAAACAATAGAAATTTTTGTTATAAATGTAAATTATTTCTCAACACCAATAAGTTATCATACAAAACACTCACTTTGATCTGGTATCGCATCACTTTTTTCTTTGCGCGTCGCGCTTGTCTTCTGAGAACCTGGCGGTGGTTTAAGTATAGAGACCGGCACCAGACCCTCCTGCACCGCTGCATCGTCACATTGAGGATTCAGGCGTACCAAACAGAAATCTGGCTCATTTGCTGTGGGCTGCTCAACAATTTCCACTTGTTGTCCTTTGGTTACGCTAAGTTCATTAGAACCCGGTGAGGCGATGTAATCCGAGATTACCCAAGTTGCCTCGTGTGCGCCAATCTGTTAAACAGAAAGACGAAAATCAATAAAATATTAAATTTTGTTATGTTAATAATGAAAAACTCGACGACGATGACAGCCATTCAACCATCTATCCATCATACGCTCCAGTGATTTGGTTTTTTTTTGTTGTCTTCACTTCACAACAAAATTGGTACGATATAAGATAGAAGAGGCAACAAAAAACCCAAACTTGTCATATTTTTTGCAGAGGATATTTTAGATATGTTGTTAAAAATAGACATGTGTATCTGTCATATAGGTATTAGGTTTTAGTACATTGATGATGAGAGAAAGAGAAAGAGTATACAACGATGGATATGTACAACACACATAACATACATAACATCTAACTAGTGTCATCCTTCTGTCTGTGTGCACAAAAATGTCTTGTCATGTAAATAGAACCATATTTTTGGGGTCATATTGTGGTCGCGCAGTGTCGTACCACTTGTTCCTACTTTCAAACAAACTCTTTTTGTTGTTGTTGTAGCTGCTGTTGCGTGTGGGCCAAATATGTCGTCCAGAAACTTTTGGGGGAAGGCCATCGTTGGGGGGGTTTGGCATTTGGAACACGAACATTTTAAATGCATTCGTGTGTATGCAAAACTTGGTGTAAAGTTCAATTAAAACTTTGCGGGGGTTTCCAGGGAAATATTCATAGCATGTAAAATATTCAGCAGAAACCCAAGAAATAAATTGTAAATTTGAAAAAAAAAACACACAATACAGACAGAGGAGCACTTAAATAAGATACGATAGAAATCGGGCAACTGCTTGAAGATGACCGACCACCATTCAGGTGATTTATTGTCATGTCTATGTTTTCGTTGAAATGTGAATTTTAGGTCTTCATTATATGATTGATGTTGTACTAGAGGTGTGTGCTCCATCAATGAGATGAGATGGTTTTTCGTGAGAATTACAAAGATGTTTAATATTTAATATCTATTAAATATTTACACTAGAATAAGAAATGGAAATTAGGTCGAAATATAGTATAATAAGTTAAGAGGGCTGACTGTGATAAGATTATGTTGTGAAAAGTTTAGATTTGTTTATGTTTATTTAAAAAATAAACAATGTTTTAAGATTTTGCCATTTCTTGTGATCCCGATTTAGGTAAATTTACATTTGCAAGAACAGGGAAAGGTCATTTGAGAGCATTTATGAGGGGGACGACGATAAGACTTTGAATCGCTTAGGTAAACATATATATATGTGAGCCTTTTTATTAGCAGATCTTGTGATCCCAGTTAAGGTACATTTACGTTTGCAAACACAGAAGGTCATTTGTCATGTATTGAGAACATTTATGAGGGTTTATGACGATAAGACTTTAAATCGGTAATGTAAAAATCAACATATATGCGCCTTTTTATTAGCAGTGCTAACAACAAGATAATGTAAAAAATAGTTAATGTTAACATTTAGAGAACGATTAAGTAGTGACTAATTGGAAGTGACTTTCGGCCAAAACTACAGTAGATGACGAATAATTTAAAATCTTAATTTTGTTCCATGCTGCAGATATGCATTCTTATAATATTAATTACTAAAGTTCGTGTTTATTTGCTGTACTCCTTACAAGTATTTTTTATTCTAATACGACAATTGAATTACAGTCCGGTACGGTTTTAGCGAACTCCCAGGCACTAGGCATTTAAGTACGTTATATGCTGACGATACGGCTATTTTGGCCTCAAGCCTCTCACCAGATGAAGCGTCACGATTTGTACAAAACCAGCTTAATATAATAGAGAAATGGCTCAACAAGTGGAATGTTAAAGTTAATACCGATAAATCTGTACACATAACATTTACTTTAGGCCGGAGAGACTGTCCAGGTCTTACACTGAACAATAGCGCTATTCCACAAAGTCAAACAGTCAAATATCTTGGATTACACATTGATAGAAGATTAACATGGAAAAACCACATTAAAGCTAAGAAGGAACAACTTAAGATTAAAACTGGCAAGCTCTTTTGGTTAATCGGTACTAAATCGCTACTAAGTACTCAAAACAAAATTTTAATCTACAAAGCTATACTGAAGCCTGTATGGACGTACGGTATACAACTATGGGGAACTGCTAGCAACTCCAACATCGAAATACTTCAAAGATACCAGTCCAAGACTCTGAGATTTATTATAAACGCACCCTGGTTTGTATCTAACAAAACAATTCATGACGACCTGCATATCCCATACGTCAAAGATGAAATCAACAGATTTAGCGCTAAATACTTAGATATGCTGAGTAATCACGACAACCCGCTGGCTATATCACTACTAGATGATACACATGAAGTTCGAAGGCTCAAGAGACACCACGTATTAGATCTACCATTTCGAAAGTAAATTAACTTACTTACTCATTTAACGTATAAATTTATAACCACACTAACCGAATAGAGTTTGTTTTATTTTTAAAGACGATCTCAATGGAGATTGTCAATTCTGTTATTTTTTTATATATTAAACAATTTGCTTATTATCCTTGAGTGGATAGATTGTAAATAAAGAATTATATGAAAAAAAAAGAAAAAAAATGTTAACATTTAGAGAACGATTAAGTAGTGACTAATTGGAAGTGACTTTCGGCCAAAACTACAGTAGATGACGAATAATTTAAAATCTTAAATGCATTTTGGAGTCTTGTCTAACGTCAAAGTTATAAAGTGTGGTTAAATTTTAAGGGCCGATGTTGATTTTGAATAAAACTCAAATTATTTAGGAAATTATTGTCATAGCTTTTTATTATGATAATATTGTGTATGGTTGAATTATATATGGAACAAAATATTGGCCAAAAGGCCGCCGCGACTTCGGCGGCACACCTCCATCCAATGGTCCAAATTTTCGATGACGCTGAGGCATAATTGAGGTTCTATGCCGTTAATGTGCCGAATTATCTCATCCTTTAGCTCTTGAATCGTTGCTGGCTTATCAACGTACACGTTTTATTTCAAATAACCCCAAAAAAAGAAGTCCAAACGTGTTAATTACAAAGAGCGGCCAAAAATAGAAGGAGTTTTCATATTAAAAGTTTCTCTTTTAATGACACCAATTTAATGACAAAATTTGGTAAAAAACTTTAAAAGGATTCAAGGACCTCTCTTAGATCCTGAAAATTTAAATTTCATAGTTGGCACACCAAAGTCGTCATATCCATTGATTACATCAATCTATGACTTAATCTAAAGTTTGGTCAATGTCGGATAAATGATTCAAGGACCTCTCTTAGATCCTGAAAATTTAAATTTCATAGTTGGCACACCAAAGTCGTCATATCCATTGATTACATCAATCTATGACTTAATCTAAAGTTTGGTCAATGTCGGATAAATGATTCAAGGACCTCTCTTAGATCCTGAAAATTTAAATTTCATAGTTGGCACACCAAAGTCGTCATATCCATTGATTACATCAATCTATGACTTAATCTAAAATTTGGTCAATGTCGGACAACGGATTCAAGGACCTCTCTTAAAGTACACAATCAAAAAAAATGACACCGAAAACGGTGAGGCCGCTTTGTTCTATTGAAGATAACTCAACAATCCACAAATTTCCGCAGCTGAAATTTACATCATATAATCTGTAAATATTGGTTAATATTTTACAACAAATTTGGTTGTCAACTTTGATCGACTTCGCAACTAAAACTCTAAGTGAAATTTAAGTCTACACACGAGATAGTACTGAAATAGGCACATATAGTATATTAATTTAATAAAATAGACACAGCATGCTAAAAAGTTGTTAATTCTTTTAAATAAGAGTAAATGCCTTTCTTTAAAATATTTAATTCTTCCATTGTTTAAACCTTCACTTGAAAGTAACTCACTCTGCGAAACAAAATTGTTTTCATAGTCTGCCTTTGGCAACTATTTTTAAAGAGGACAGGTGGAATAAAGCCAAAACAAAAGTAATTTGAAAGAGCAAAATCTATTGTGAGATAGTGTTGTCACAGTATTACCCAGAATTTTGACTTAATTTTTTTATGTTTTGCCAATGGGGACACCCACTGTGCGTCCTGTTGAAAACACATATCGTCCACATCCATATCTTCCAATTCGAGCCATAAAATATTCGTTATCATCTCACGATGGCGAACACCATTCACAGTAACTGCCTGACCGGCATCATTTCGGAAAAAATACGGCCCGATGATGACGTCAGCCCATAAACCGCACCAAACAGTCACTCTTTGTGGGTGAATTGGTTTTTCGACAATCACTCTTGGATTATCATTCGCCCAAATGCGGCAATTCCGCATACACTGGTGTTTTCAAATCTCCTTCAGACCCGGTTTGCTCAAATTTTTGCATGATTTTTTCGATTGTACGCACATTTGAACGATTAAATTGTCCGAAAAAATCACAAAGTGCACGATATGCATATTGATTTGAACGCACATTTTCAAAATAAGCCTGAATAACTTTAACGCGTTGCTCGATTGTGTATCTTTCCATGGTTCAAATTGAGTTAGTATGAAATTGAGAAATGTCAAATGAAGTGCAGAAAATAACTTGACGTTAAGGTCTGGTTCACATTCAACATCGGCCCTTACAATTTAACCACCCTTTATTACGAACAAAAAAAAATACGGTTCTATTACGAGTTGGAAAATCTAAAAATCATCCTAATTTTTAACTTATTCCTTTTTTTCTTATTCTGTTCTGAGGTATTGAGAACTTTTCTTCAAATTTTTTTGATATAGTGTGGAACTATTTCATTTTATTAAAGTTTTTTCATCTGTGTACGACAAAATTTGGTTTTAAGACTGAAAAAACATTAATGTAAAATATGATATCATTTTCAGAGACTACTTGATTGAAACCAATATTACTCCAAATACACGCCCGATCTTGTATATACTTAAACTTGTTATGGTTTTGAAATAGATTAAACTTTTTATATTCAGCTGTTGTCACACTTAGTTAAAGTTTTTAAAATTAAAGTTATAGAAGATCTGTATTGCATCCATATCATTGATTCTCAAATTAAATTTTAAAATACTTTTGCCCTGCATTTCAAAAATTAATTAATTTTCCAATTACTTATTTAAATGTAAACGGTGAAATAATCGAATTGTTATCGCTTAAATGAATGGTAAAACAATCGCTATTACGATACGTTAACGAATGTTCACAGCGATTCGATAATGTTTTTTTGTAAGTTCTATTGCATTTTTATTACGATTAGTAAACGAATGGCTGTTACGATTCGTTTGCAAATGTTCACCAGTGATTCTATAATGTTATCATTTTCCAATTAGTTTTAGATTCGCTTCAGCCAACGAATCGTAAGCGAATCAACTCTCGCCACATGGATTGTCGGGTTAATTTTAAAGATATTTTTAATTTCTATAGTCGAATCGACTACTTACTACAATGGTGATAGCCATAAAGTTTTTTTTTTATTATTTATACCATATGCGATAATTTTTGCGGTTTTAGCAGATAGAAACTGAGTTGTCTCCGAGATTAGTTTACAACTGCAGCATTCGTTATTTATTTTCAGGGTTGTGGTTAAGAATTTTTGAGACATTTACTTATAATAAAATAAATGAATATTTTTGTAGGAGAAATTATGAGAGTTCGCTGATAAATTCTAAACGTTATTTTTGTTGTAGAGTAGACCACAGTGATGATTTTCATATTTGTTACAATCCGAGAATTGCTACTACATATTGATAACAACATTCATTGTTGTGACCACTGTTGTTATTTGGTATACACTGAGTAAACGCGATACCCACTTCGCACAGAGTTTTCTCATGGAAATATGTAACTATGTGATACAAAATATTAGGACACTTTATTGCTCTGAAAATATAAAAGTTTGCTGTCATATAACCTCAACAACAACTTAAGGCCAAGTGTGAAGAAAAATATCTGGTAAAGAAGTGTATGTGCTCTACATTACTAACAATAAAAGTACTTTGTGTTACAATGAAAGTACTTTCTGATTAAATAAATGTACTTCTTGATACAAAAAAAAGACTTTTTGGTATAAAAAAGTACTTTTTGGCATAACAAAATAAATCAGGTATAATAAAAGTAATTTTTGGCACAATTAATGTATTTTTTTAGATCAATAAAAGTAGTTTCTGCTACAATAAATATACCATGAAGTACAATAAAAGTACTTTTAGCTACAAAAAAAAGTACTTTTAGGTATAACAAAATACTTTGTGGTATAATAAAATTACTTTTAGGTACAATAAAATTACTTTTTGGCGCAAATAATGAAATTTTTCGTACATAAAAAGTAGTTTTTGGTACAATAAAAGTACTTTTTGAAACAGAAAAAGTACGTGTTGATACAACAAATTTAATTGTTAATACAATACAAATATTTTTTAGTACAATAATATTATTTTGTTAAAGTAAAAGTACTTTTTGGTCCAATCATTGAGCATTAGAATATGCGTGAAGTACATAAAATTCAATTAAATAAGTGAACATGACTTTTTCTATTTTGCTCAAGTTTTTTTTTCAGTGCAGTTCTGTCTCTTGTTTACTAACACCACCTTATTAACGCACCCCTGCCATAGACTGACTGCTTTGAATCAAACATACCCAGCGGCGGAATTTGAGAGGCCTTCCTCATATAATGCATGCAGTAGTCATTATTTAAGAATAACATTTCAAATAAGGAATACAGAACGCATGATTTTTCATCAGATTTAGGCATTTTATGGACTGACGTGCCAAAGACATGTAAAAAGAAGGCAGAGGGATTTCATACACATCCCCTCTCGCTTCCAAATAACAGGGGTATTGCATGCCTTCTAAATGGAAAGAATTGTCAATACGTTTTTTTTTCAACTTTTATGAAGGCCTGCCAGAGGCCTTTGAAAAGAAGGCAGAGGGAGTTCATACACATACCCTCTCGCTTCCAAATATAAGGGGTATTGGATGTCTTCCAAATGGAAAAATTGTTAATTTCCGTGGAAGGGGTTTTTTTTAAGCAGTGTATCATTAGTTTCAACCACACAATTCGAATGCATCGTCATAGGCTAGACAGTAGCATGGCTGACTAACAATCACGAGGTAGTGGGTTCAAACTCCAGCAATGTTTACTGTCGTTGGAAAAAAATGTAAGTATAGAGAAAAATATATATAAGTGAGAAATATCTAAAAATAACCGGTGCGCTCTCAAAAAAACTAAATAATTTGAGGGTGCACTGTATAGTTTTTCTTTTATTTGCAAGTCATTATTTTTTCATGTGTATGCTGGCCTTCCATAATGCCTTCTAATAGAAAGCATCCATAGGGCCCCTTTACAGAAAGTTTCCATGAGGCCTTCTTATAGAAAGCATCCATAAGGCCTTCTTATGGAAACCGGCGACGGAAGGCCTTATTTTCCAATGTCACGCAATGTAAAAAAAGAAAGGAAGAAAGAAGGCCAAGGAAGGCATACTGGATCCAAAAGAAGGCCTTCAAACTCATGAACGAAGGCCTTCCTTCTCATGATTTCCGCCGCTGGGTAGCTTCGTTTACGTATGAAGTGCCGTTCGTGTTTGTGTGAAAAGTACGATAATTGTTAGTCTCGCGAGGTTATGGGCTGCCACTGTTCATAGCATCTCTATGTAGAGCAGAAGACTGTTAAACATGTTACGGCTATGGTCAAAATTTAAGCAAAATCGGATAACTTCAAGCCGTGCCCCCCAAAGAGGTCAATGGTCAAATCTATATAAAGGGTTGTTAAATTATTAGGCCCAATGTTGAATGTGAACCACACCTTAACGTCAAGTTCTTTTTTGCATTTCATTTGACATTTCTCAACTTCAGACTAACTCAATTTGAACCATGGAAAGATACACAATCGAGCAACGCGTTAAAGTCATCAGTTATTTAGTTCAAATTAATGTGCATATCGTGCACTTTGTGATTTTTTCGGTCAATTTAATCGTCAAAAGGTGCGTACAATCGAAAAATCATGCAAAAATTTGAGCAAACCGGGTCTGAAGGAGATGTGTAAACACCAGTGCATGCGCGTACAGCTCGTACTGCAGAAAATATTGCTGCTGTTCGCGATAGTGTGGCTGAAGAGCCGTCCACCTCGATTCGTCGTCGTGCCAAACAATTGCACCTCTCACGCTCGTCGTTGATGAACATTATGCATAAGGACTTGCATTTACACGCTTACAAGGTGTAATTAACTGAAGAACTAAAGCCTCTTGACCATTCCAAACGTCGTCAATAGTCAGAATGGTGGCAAGAAATGGCAACAGTGGATGATCAATTTTCGAAGAAAATCATCTTCAGTGATGAGGCATATTTTCACCACAGTGGATTCGTCAATAAACAGAAATGAAAATGCCGTTTTGGGCGAATGATAATCCTAGAGTGATTGTCGATAAACCAATGCACCCACAAAGATTGACTGTTTGGTGTGGTTTATGGGCTGGTGGCATCATCGGGCCGTATTCAAAATGAGGCCGGACAGGCAGATACTGTGAATGGCACTCGCTATCGTGAGATGATAACGAACTTTTTTTATGGCCCGAATTGAAAGACATGGATGTGGACGATATGTGGTTTCAACAGGACGGTGCCACTTGCTACACAGGTAAACAATGGCTCTTTTGCTCGACAAATTCAATGGCCGTGTTATCTCACGTGGTGGCGATGTCAATTGGCCGCCAAGATCATGTGATTTGTCACCGTTGAACTTCTTTCTTTAGAGTTATTTGAAAGAAAAGGTGTACGTCGATAAGCCAGCAACAATTCACGAGCTCAAGGAGGAGATAATACGGCACATTAATGGCATACATCGGATGGAGGTGTACCGCATAGACTCGAAAACGGCTTGTCCAATCTTTTTTGAAATTTTCACAGAATTTAGCTGTGTGGTCGGTGGTAAAAATAGGATACTTGTATTTTTGATATAGCAAGTGGGCAAAGCCGTGACCATTGGAACCTATTTTTGAAACCGTTATATCTGGAGGACTGTTTCTACAATTGCCTTGAAAATTTGTCTGAATACAGTTGGCAGCAAAGTTCGTTTTCCAACAAAAAATGGGCGGTATCGGATCAGAAGGCGTGGTATAAAACATAAAAACTATAAAAGGTTTATATCTCATGAACTATAAGAGGTTTAATGCTGATATTTGGTAACATATGTGTTGTTTTGGACAGTATGAATTACAGCCAGGTTGAAAGTGGTCTATGCCATGCCCCATTTAAAAGAAACCGTTATAACAGGCATAATTAGCAGAGATATGACTAGGCTATTTGGAACCAAGTTGGCAAAAAGGGTCGAGGCATCACCAACACTCGTCAATATTTGAATTTTATATTTTTGCGAGAAAAAAATACAATTCCTTAGTCGAACATTAGTAAAAAAAAAACTTATAAATTACTAACGTTGCACTATAAGCCTGGCTTTTGACCTCTTTGGGCCAAGGGAAATAGTTGTCCGATCTTAATCAAATTTTCGTCATGTATTTTTTACATCAAGTGGCACAATTTTCCGTTCGATCATTTTTAAATTAAAAGCAACTCAAATCGCGCGTACATTCAAAACCAATATTTAATAATTTTTCTCACTTTTTAGTATTCTTATTTTTAGTAATAATAATGTATAAATTAAAAAAAATATTAATATTCAGGTGTAAGTTAATTTTAAGAAAATTCTCATAATTGGAAAAAATTGGTTTAATATATTTTTTGTAAACTTTTTTTTTAAAATATTTGGATTTTTTTTTAATGTTTTAAATTTTATTTACATATTTGGAATTTTTTTAAAATATTTTAATTTTTTTTTTAAATATTTAAAACCTGTTTTAAAATATTTTTTTTTACTTTTTGCTATTTTTCTTAAATGTTTATAGTTTTTTATTAAATTTAATTTTTCTTATGCTCCCACCTTGATTTGATTGTTGGACTGGCGCGAAAATATGCGAAATGAATTTGGCGTATCGATTGTGTGCTGACGCGATAAACCCAAATTTTTCGCTATACTACTCTGACGACCCCAGGGCAATGATATCTTACGCCTATTTTTTGGCTTTGGATTCGACGGCGTCGTCGTCGTCATCGTCGTGGCCGAAGAGAAATCAAACGCAGACGTAGTTGGTGATTTTTCAACGGATACTGCAGCGGGCGCTGTTAAGGGCACATCACTGGTGGGAGTTTGGGCATTTCGTGTGGGATTAGAGCGGGGCGATTCTTCGCCCGACAACGATGCACCCGATGTTGTTGAGTTGCCATCAGCATTCTTGGGGCAGGGTATTTGGTCTTTGTTGTTTTTTTCTTTGTTGCCGCCGGTATTACTACTTGGGGCATCCGCTGAGGAGTGATCTATGCTGTGCAAACGTTCCACAATAAAATTGCGTACACTCTTCATGATTACGGACGGTTATTGATTGCTATTTGAGTTGGCAATGTTTTTTTTTTGGTATTTGTTTCTCTTTTCTTGTTTTGGTAATTTTTCTTTGTATTTTTTTTTTTTTGGTTTTAGTAGGATTTTGATGTTGTTGTTTGGTTCTTGTTGGTGTTTTAAGTTTTTTGTTAGTTTGTTGTTATATTTTCAAATCACAGTTACGATCCATTACCACCACCTTTTGAAGGAGGGGGTTGGGTATAAAAAAAGCTTTCTTGTTGTTGTAGTTTTAGTTGTTCACTTTGTGATACGCGCCAAAGTAAAATACTTATATTAATGTAAAATTTGCCCAAGGCCTTTTTTCTTTCTTCCACTACTTTTCCATTAAGTTTCCATATGATTTTCTGTTTTAGTTTAGATTTTTCTTGTTGTTGCTGTTATTCATTTAATGTCCATTAAATTAATTCATTGAAATTCACTTGGTACGTAAGTTCTGTAGAGTCTTGAGAGTAGCAGCAGCAGTCGTCGTCGTCGTTTTACTATATATGTATCACATTAATTTTTATGTCATTGTTGTAGACTGTTTAAGTAGTTGTTGTTGCTGTTGTTGTTGTTAAATTCATTAAAAAAACGCCGACTTCTACCATTTAACTATAACGAAAATAAAATGTCCCTTTGAGACTGAAGAAACGACGACAAATGTTGCAAGTTTTATACTCTTATGGACTACAACAAGTACAATGAGCACGAGAGTACTTGGCTGACCTGCATTTTGGGGAAACATTTGTCCAGGGGGTATATTTAAATGTAATTGCACTTTGCACTCGTCCGTCTGCCCGTCCGTCCTTCCGTGGATATTACTTTTGTTGTTATGACACAAGTAGTAATGGCGGTTAAATTTTAACTGTAGGTCGTCGTAAGTTTTTTTCGTCTCTTTTTCAGGGGTATCTACACTATCTACTTCAGGGTCTATTTATTTTGAACTGCTTTGATGTTTGTCATTGGTGATATTAGCTAAAAGCTTGTGTTAGTCTTAATGTAAATGCTGACATTATACTGTAGTAGAAATTTTAAGAATATTAACTATTGAACAAGGTTATGAATAGTAGTTTATATAATTTCTATTTAGGGACAGGACAACAAAGTTAAATAATTGATCAAGGATATTCCTAAGAAAAAAAGAAAAGTATGATACATACTAGAATTTTTACGAATGAAACACAAATATCTATATAACAATGCGTATACGCTATGCTCTATAACATAACTCATACGCTCTAATAACATTAAGAATACGCTCCATTCTATACTGTTTAGCTAGCACAGTACAACACACGATTTTGGGACTCAATTCTGTGAACTGCACGTGAAAGAAGCCCCAAAATTTACTTATGATAATCATACGCCTCTATATAGTATTTATGTTATGTCAAACTAAAGAGCCTTACTAACTTCAAATCGATATTAAATTATTATGGCATGTAACTTGACAAAACGAATGCTGCATATCATCTTCTTTTTGGGACTACTTTCACGTGCAGTTCTCAGAATTTAGTCCCAAAATCAATGAGCTGAAAAATGTTGTACTGTGTAGTTAATGTCACAAAAACAAAAGACACTAATAATATCCTGGTATTAAAGCGTATACATTATTTTATACAACTGTAAAAACTATTTCCTAGTCATTGAATTAATAATCTCTTTGACAAAAAAAGGAAGAAATAGCACAAAAAGTACAAAATTAAATTTCGAATTTGTGCTTTTGATGCAAGAAAAATAATCAATTAATAGCCTAAGAAAATTAATTGTTTTTATATTGAAATTTAAAATAAAAATCTAAAGTCTAACCGTTGAAATTATTGCATTTGAATAGTGTTTAAGACGCTTCAATGCAAAAATCGTAAAATTTCAATGTTCGAAAATTTTCGAAATTAGCCATTTTAAGACAACAATGTATCTAGCAATTAAATTTATGGCAATTCAGTGGAAAAATCGTAAAATTTCAATGTTCGAAATTTTTCGAAATTATTTATTTTTCGATAACGAAATAAATATCGTAAAATTTAAATTTTCGAAAATAGATTTCTGAAGATAACACTTCTTTTTCTCAATTGACAAAAGTATTTTTGTTAATAATTTCAAAAATACAATAGAAAAAGCACAAAAAGTACAAAATTAAATTTCGAATTTGTGCTTTTGATGCAAGAAAAATAATCAATTAATAGCCTAGTAAAATTAATTGTTTTTATATTGAAATTTAAAATAAAAATTTAAAGTCTAACCGTTGAATTTATTGCATTTGAATAGTGTTTAAGACGTTTCAATTGAAAAATCGTAAAATTTCAATGTTCGAAAATTTTCGAAATTAGCCATTTTAAGACTACAATGTATCTAGCAATTAAATTTATGACAATTCAGTGAAAAATCGTAAAATTTCAGTATTCGAAATTTTTCGAACTAACGATATATCAAGACAACAAAGTAAAAATCGTAAAATTTAAATTTTTGAAAATTGTCGAAATTATTTATTTCAAGATAAAACTTTATTTTCTCAATTGACAAAAGTATTTTTGTTAATAATTTCAAAAATACAATAGAAAAAGCACAAAAAGTACAAAATTAAATTTCGAATTTGTGCTTTTGATTCAAGAAAAATAATCAATTAATAGCCTAAGAAAATAAATTGATTTTATATTGAATTTTAAAATAAAAATCCAAAGTCTAACCGATGAATTTATTATATTTGAATAGCGTTTAAGACGATTCAATGCAAAAATCATAAAATTTCCATGTTCGAAAATTTTCGAAATTAACCATTCAAAGACAACAATGTATCTAGCAATTAAATTTATGGCAATTTAGTGGAAAAATCGTAAAATTTCGTTATTTTTCGATAAAATCGTAAAATTTAAATTTTCGAAATTGAATATTTTAAGATAACACTGTTTCTAGTCATTGCATTTATGTCGATGCAATATCTGGGCGAACTTCATTTTCTCAAATTGCATCAACATTTTTGTAATATTTAAATGGGAAAAAATATTGCAGAATTTTGTCAGTGCCAACCCCCAAAAATTATAAGTCTTTGTAGATTTTACGACAGCCAAAGTTTGAGCGCGATTGGAGTATGTCGTTTTGGGCTTAAAGTTTTTAAGCTCCTATAGCCATAACTCAAGAACGTCTAGTCCAATAAAAATTCCTTTAATCTGTTCATATACCATTTCAGTGCATTTTCAACAGTTTCGCAGTAATGAATAAATTTATGGAAATAAATGAAAGAAAAAAAACTCCTAAAAAATGAAATTTTATCATATTTAAAAATTAATTTTAAAAAATCGCCAAAACGGGAGAAAGTGTCAAGTCTTACTACTTTCACGTAATGTCACATAACCTATGAACAAAATGAGACATAGATCGATGAACGCGTCTCGCTTTTATTTACAATTAAGTGAAGTTATCTCATTAAAAAGCTATAGTTGGTTCAAAACCAACAACAATTTTGGAAAATATAAGTTTTTTCCATTTCAGGATATATGGGAGTTGGGCATGTCCTTTGAGATAATTTCATATAATTCAACAAAATAATCAGAGACAAATTAAGCAAAAATTTGTTTCATTACCAACAACAATATTTGAAAATATAATTTTCTTCCATTGCAGGATATATGGGAAGTGGGCGTGTACTTTGAGATTATTTCATATAATTCAACAGATTTTGGAAAATATAAGTTTTTTCCATTACAGGATATATGGGAGTTGGGCATGTCCTTTGAGATAATTTCATATAATTCAACAGAGTTATCAGAGACCAATTGAGCCAAATTTCAATACCAATAACAATTTTGGAAAATATAAATTTCTTCCATTTCAGGATATATGAAGGTGGGTGTGTACTTTGAGATTATTTCAAATAATGCAACACAGTTTTCAGTAATATATCAGGGATCAATTGAGCCAAATTTAGTTCAATACCAACAACAATTATGGAAAATATAATTTTCTTCCATTTCAGGATATATGGGAGGTGGGCGTGTACTTTGAGATTATTTCAAATAATGCAACACAGTTTTCAGTAATATATCAGAGACAAATCGAGCTAAAGTTGGTTCAATACCAACAACAATTTTGCAAAATCTAAGTTTTTTTTTTATTTTAGGAAATATGGGAGGTGGGCATGTCCTTTGAGATAATTTGATATAATTCAACAGATTTTGGAAAATATAAGTTTTTTCCATTATATCAGGGATCAATTGAGCCAAATTTGGTTCAATACCAACAACAATTATGGAAAATATAATTTTCTTCCATTTCAGGATATATGGGAGGTGGGCGTGTACTTTGAGATAATTTCATATAATGCAACGCAGTTGTCATTAATATATCAGAGACCAATCAAGCTAAAGTTGGTTCAACACCTACAACAATTTTGAAAAATATAAGTTTTTTCCATTTCAGAATATATGGGAGTTGGGCATGTCCTTTGAGATAATTTCATATAATTCAACAGAATTATCAGAGACAAATTGAGCCAAATTAGGTTAAATACCAACAACAACATTGGAAAATATAATTTTCTTACATTGCAGGATATATGAGAGGTGGGCGTGTACTTTGAGATTATTTCATACAATACAACACAGTTGTCAGTAATATATCAGAGACAAATCGAGCTAAAGTTGGTTCAATACCAACAACAATTATGGAAAATATAATTTTCTTCCATTTCAGGATATATGGGAGGTGGGAGTGTCCTTTGAGATAATTTCATATAATTCAACAGATTTTGGAAAATATAAGTTTTTTCCATTACAGGATATATGGGAGTTGGGCATGTCCTTTGAGATAATTTCATATAATTCAACAGAGTTATCAGAGACCAATTGAGCCAAATTTCAATACCAATAACAATTTTGGAAAATATAATTTTCTTCCATTTCAGGATATATGAAGGTGGGCGTGTACTTTGAGATTATTTCATATAATACAACACAGTTGTCAGTAATATATCAGAGACAAATCGAGCTATAGTTGGTTCAATACCAACAACAATTTTGTAAAATATAAGTTTTTTCCATTTTAGGATATATGGGAGGTGGGCATGTCCTTTGAGATAATTTCATATAATTCAACAGAATTATCAGAGACAAATTAAGCCAAATTTGGTTCAATACCAAGAACAATATTGGAAAATATAATTTTCTTCCATTGCAGGATATATGGGAGGTGGGCGTGTACTTTGAGATTATTTCATATAATACAACACAGTTGTCAATCGAGCTATAGTTGGTTCAATACCAACAACAATTTTGTAAAATATAAGTTTTTTCCATTTCAGGATATATGGGAGTGTCCTTAGGCCAATTTTCGCAAAACTTTTTTTTTCTTTTCTACTTATAATTGCAATGTCTATTAATTTTTATTCGTTTAAGATAACTCCATTTTTTGCCGACTTTTTGTATGAGAACACGACACTGTGCGGAATAGCTAGCACTATCATAAAAATAAAATAACGTTTTGGTTATAACTTACTTTTATTAATACTGAGAGTCATACAAAGCTATCAAGGTTTTAAACAAATGGGCTTTTCTTTATATATAATTATTAGACACATTTTTAATTGATAACCTTATTGCAAATCATTGCATTTAAACGAAATCTTCTTTTAGTCATTTCCCGCCCACATATGCATTCGATTTTCTCTCACTCAATTTAATTCATTTAACTTAAATTTATTTTTGCCGCAACCAAAAACAAAGATAATCAAAAACTAAAAATTCCGAAAAATATAAAATTAAATTATCATCTCTCTGAGTGAATTCGTAAAGAATTTCAAATATGTTTTGCTTTTGTAGCAATAGAATTAACATAAATATCATTCACTTTTGTTAGATTTATTATTTGAAATGAAAAAAGTTTTTTTTATTTCAATCGAAAAGTTTTTTCCCCTTTTCTTTTGAATAAAACAGTGAAAACAATCAAACAATTTCGAATGTATGTGTGTTTGTGTACATGGACATTTAAATATTACAATACAGAATTCAACCAACCCAATTTCAATGCGTAGTGGATTAGATAGGATCAATAAAAACTTGTATTTTATTATGAACTTTTGTCGATATAAACTAAAGTTAATGGTTTGGTCATTAGGAATACAGAAATTTTGGATTTGACTGGAATCTGCTGTTAAGATTGCAGTGCAGTTGATGTGAACGTGTCATACATAGTAAATTCAGTTTTTTTTTTAAATACTAAAGTGTGCGAATTTAAGTCTGATATTGGAAATCGCACGAATTTAAATTTAATTATGAATAATTGGAAGTCGGCATAGAAATAATTAATTTTTAAGGTTTTCATATTAAATTTGGTTGATTAAACATAATTTGAAATTTTTTTATGCAAATTTAGAATATGTTCGAAATTGTTTATGGAATTAATATATATATTTTTTTGACATATCAATATAATAACGAACATCAATATTTAATTTGAAATACTATTCGAACTGTAATAAATATAGAATCAAATATTTAAATTATCAAAATAATTTTGAAAAAAATTAAATAATTTTGTGCAAATTAAAAAAAATATTAGCAACATTCCAATATAAATTTTACAATTTCCAACGTCAGAAATTCAACAGGATATAAATTAAAATTAATTGGTATAATTTTAGAATATTTTAAATATTTCAATATAATTTCGAAAATTTTCGAACATTAACATTTTATGATTTACCGTAAACATTAAAAAAAAAATACGCATTGGTTTTACATTGGATTTATATAATCCAATGAAATGTTATGAGTTCTTGATTATATTGCTGAAATCAGAGTGACATTTATGAGTTATTTAATTAACTGCGTGTGGTTATAGCAAAATATTTCGAATTTTTGGGAACATTTAATTTTACACTTTTCCCACCAGTAATTATTTAAAAATGATTCATTAGGTAGGAAATAATCCCTTTGTCGAGAAATATTCCACAATGCTGCGCACGTGGAATACAACCAATGAATGGCGCCGGAATTTGCATAGGATAGAACTCGCTTAATACAGTTATTTCAAAACATTCGGATATGATATTAAAAAATATTTATTTCTCTGTCGAATTTTATATAAAAAATCATGAATTTTTATATTTGACAATTTTCGAAGTCATATCCAAATGTTCAAAATTAGTTTAAAAAAATTGATTTAATTCCATAACACATAAATAACATGAAAGCTTCAAATGTTGATTTTTGAACATATGCACAAAATATTTATAGTACAACATTCGTGTGAATGAACATGTTGCCATTAATGAAAATTAAAAAAATTTCATGTTCGAAAATTTTCGAATCTCCTAAAAAAAAATTTTCCAATAAAATATGCGTTAATGTAATCTTTGTTTGCTTATAAACAGTAAAAACATAACGTTTTAATGTTCGAAATATTTATTTTGATGTTCGAAAAATTTTCCAAATTATATGCTGATATTCAAAATAAATGGGGCCAAATTTTTAATCTTATGTTATGAATTGTTGCATTTAGTGAAGTTCGAATTTTCTAATTGTTAAACATTAAAAAAATGCGTTTTTTAGTTTTCCAAAACAGTAAAAAATATATAAAATTTTAATGTTCGAATTCTTTTTCATATATTTTCAAACTATATTAAGTGTAAATGCTGATAAAAAAAAATTGCTTATAGTAAAAATCAGTTTCGAAAAATTTGGTATTAATTTCGAATTTTATAATTTTCAGAAATGGCAATTTGTCAATTTTTCTTATACCTGAGAATATTAAATATTTTTTTGAAAATGTAGTTTTTAGTTAAAATAAAGGATATTTCATGTTCGAAAAATTTGGAATTATATTTGGAATGGTTAAAAAACCATCAAAAATATAAAATTTCAATGTTCGAAAATGTTCAATTATTTTTTTTTTTTTATTGTGAACTATTACTTTGCAAATTGTGGGACATTTTATTTTTATTATCGTGTTTTCATGATTTAAGATGTAACGATTTATAAAAAAATTTAATAATTTCATGACCGAAAACTTTCAAAATTAAAAAGTATTTTTTATTTTTAAAAATAATTTTTTTTTTAAAATAAATTTTTTTTTTTAAAAAATAATTTTTTTTTTTTAAAAATAAATTTTTTTTTTTAAAAATAAATTTTTTTTTTTAAAAATAAATTTTTTTTTTTAAAAATGA
This sequence comes from Muscina levida, assembly GCA_964034835.1. Lineage (NCBI taxonomy): Eukaryota > Metazoa > Arthropoda > Insecta > Diptera > Muscidae > Muscina > Muscina levida. Next base: position 43,847,993 of record OZ035883.1, on the reverse strand, counting down.
ATTATTTTTTTTCGTTTTAAATGTTCGCTATTAAAAAAATAATTTATTAAACCTGAATTGTGTTTTTGCAAAAATTGATTTTAATTTGAAATAATTTTATATTAAAAACCCCTTTGTTTTGAAATAACATTTAAATTTTCGAATAATTTTTAAACATTAAACAAATTTTTAATCTTCGAACTATATTAAAATGTATATTCTGATAAAAATATGGTTTTAGGGAATAATAAATAAAGACTTGTTTGCATAAAAAGCCATCAAAAATATGTAAAATTAAAATGTACGAAAACTTTCAATTTATTTCGAACAATTATATCAACAAATTGTAGGTTATTATGATCTATATAAACTTATAACCATAGATTTGAATGTTCACAATTCTAAGAATTAATTATTAAGTCTGTTCTTTTTTCTTTTTTGTAAAATCGATTTTAGTTAAAATTAATTTTATTTAAAAACCCGTATGTTCGTTAAAATGAAATTGTATATCCGAATACTTTCAAACTATATATATCCGATTTTCGAATTTATCCGAATTTTGCTATGCAATTTTGACTCAATTTTGGAATGAAAATCGATAAAAAATTATTTTAAAAAAATATCATGTTCGAAAATTTTCGAAATTAACTTCGAATTTTCAAATATTTTAAATTTTCTTATTGGTAAACATTATATAAATGCCTTTTTTATGATATTTATAACTTTATAAACAGTAAAAGCGCAACGTTTTAATGTTCGAAAATATTTGAATTGTTTATTAAGCTTATATTTTCTTGAAAAGTCAATTTTAACTTAGTTAAATTTATTTAAAACCTCCGTTAATTAAGTAAAAATGAAATTGTAGTGTTCAGAATTTAAAAAAATTTCATTGTCGAAAAATTTCGAAATTTAATTTTCTAATAATTGTTTAACGTTAATCAAATGCATTTTATGAGCTTTCTAAGCTTATTAACAGCTACACATATAAAATTATTTTAATGACTTTAATATTTTGTGAAACGCTGTTTTGTTGTTCAGAATTTTATAAAATTTCATATTCGAATAATTTCGAAATTGTATTCAAATTTTCCAAGTTTTTGAATAATAAGATAAGAAGCGTTTTTATAATCTTTATAAACTTAAAACCAGCTAAATACATAAATAAAGTTTTGAAAGTTCGAAAATATTCAAATATTAAACAAAAATTCTCTGAAAAATCAATTTTATTTAAAATGAACAATTATAAAATTATTTTAATAGCCGTTATATTTAGTGAAACGCATAATTTTGGTTTTCAGAATTTGATAACATTTTATATCCTATTAATTTCGAAATTTTATTCGAATTTTATATAATTTGTGAAACATTACATAAATTATTTTTTATGATCCTTAAAACCTTATAAATGTTCAATGTTCGAACTTATTCGAATTATTTTTTAAGCATGAATTTTCTTTAAAAAAAATATTTTTTTTTTAAATTAAAATTATTTAAATAACTCTTATATTTAGTAAAAAGCGAAATTTTAGTGTTCAATATTTGAGACAACTTCATCTTTAAACTATTTCGAAATTATATTCGAATTTTCTAAAATTTCTTAAGAATAAAAAATCGTTTTTATAATCTTTATAAACTTATAAACAGCTAAACATATAAAATTTTAATGTTCGAAAATATTGGAATATTATTTATTAAACATAATTTTCCCGAAAATCAACTTTATTTTAAATGAATAATTATAAAATTTTGTTGTTCAGAATTTGATAAAATTTCATGTTCGAATAATTTCGAATTTATATTCGAATTTTCTAATAATTGTTCTTCATTAAATAAATGTTTTTTTTATGATCTTAAAAAGCTTTCAAACAGCTAAACATATATTTCTATTTTAATTTAAAAATAAATTAACATTCAAAAAGCGAAATTTTAGTGTTCAATATTTGAGAAAATTTGAAGTTCGAATAATTTCGAAATAATATTCGCATTTTCTAATTATTGTTAAACATAAAGTTAATGCGTTATTGTGATCTTTATTAGCTTATAACCAATAAAAACATAAAAAATTTAACTGTTCGAAAATATTCGAAAAACCAATTGTAATTTAAATAAAATTTATTTTAATAGTCTTTATATAAAGTAAAAAGGAAAAGTTTAGAATTTTTCGTAAATATATTCAAAATTCAAATCCGAAAACGTAGTGATTTACAACTACGTATATTACTGCCAACAGCACTTCCCACAAAACCCTCGCATAATGTCAATATCTTTCCTTCCGCCAAATTATAACTCTTAACCCTAAATTAGATACTCCTCGACCCCTTTGAAACAAAAACATGTTCTTCTTATACCAACATACATATGAGGAGTTCGCCTCCCAATAAAAACACGAAACATTATCTATGTTGACAATGCTAATTGAAATAAACGCTCGAGGAGCCAGCGAGCGAGCTACTTGCTACTGCTATCAATGTCTACAAAATATGGGCCAATAATCAACATGGGGTCATCATAAATAAGTAAATGGAAATTGTCTCTAATCACTGTTTGATTGTAACCCCGTAATTAGGGCAACAAAGAATATAATGTCACATTCATAACACACAACACAAGAGTTCTTAGAAAGGCATTCCAACTCAAACTTCCTGCCTCAACAAAAAATTTTAATAGCTATGGTACACACAAATGCAAAGAGAATGTGTGTGTGCGTGTGTGTGTGCCACGACAAAATGCCAGTAATGACGGTAATGAGTTTCTTCATTACCTTTATTCTGCTTGAGGTGCTCATAAATTATTCATGTTACTTATAAGAATCAATAGATAAGAGGTAATAAAATAGCAACGCGTATAGTGTGACAAATTAATTCATTGATTGGATTAAGCAGACGAGTTGAGCTGATAGCGGGCGCCGCCTGTTCTGCGTAGAGCAAAGCAGGAGGAAGGAGAGAAGGAGGAGCAGCAGTAGTAGGAAGAAAATATTATAAATGTTCTTGTTGTGTTCTGACATGTTTCATTGAATTTCATTTTAATGATTTGTAGTACTACAACAACAACAACATTGTATACACTTATTAAAACACATGTTCATCATAAATGTATTACAGCAATTTGTTTTGCTAGAGCAGAAGAGCTCTTAAGCGAGAAGAATATGCTTAACAAATTGATCTGGTGGTTTGTTGCTTATTGCCACAAAGCCATAGCAAATAAACAATGCCGTGTGTGAGTACCACCAACTAACCAACCAACCAACCAAAACAATCATTAAAACGTGTCCGGTGGTATGTATTTCTCTCCCACAATACAAAGCTTTTTGTTTTAAAAACAAATCTCTTTTTTGTTCAAGTTCACTATTGAACAAATACAGCGGCGAACGGCGGCGTTAACGCCACCAACAACGCCGCTACATCATCATCATCCACAGCGCCAGGTGCATTATAACACCCAGCAAGTACACCTCTTCTCTAGAGGTTTGTATAGTTTGTGTGTGTTGTTTAGATATCGTTTAATTATACATGTAGATATGTGTGTATGTACATATGTAAGTATCTACATACAATATATATACGTACAACAAAAATATTGTTATTTAATTATAATAAATGTTTTCCCGCGATTCTCTATAAAGTAATAGGTTAAGCATTTCAATGGAATTGTAGATAGAAATTATTCTAAAACATGCAAAGCATTTATGATGTCTACTGGTGGTTACTGCTGCCTAATGGCATGCTAGAGCGGTGGTGGCGGTGGCGGTGTCGGTGGCGGCGGTAACGGTGGTCAGTAGTGAGTGAGTGAGTGGTGAATGAAGGTGATGGCTATAAATGCCATTTGGTGCATGAGATTTTTTTCACACATTTATACTCGTAATAACATACAGATGCTAAAAGAAGTCAGTGTCACATATGTATATAAGTAGACATCATTACATATGATTTGTCATCTGGGGGGGGCGCTACACGAAAACATGTCATTAGGTACAAATTAGCTTTGGCATGAGTTAAATTATAGTAAAAACTTTTATTTAATAGATTTTTCGACTAATCTATATATATAAAAATGAAATGGTCCACGTATGTCATAACATCACTTGAGAACGGCTGGAGCGATTTGGCTGATTTTTTTTTTATTCGATTCGAAATTTTCCGTAGATTGTTTGTGTTGAAAAAAATCAAATCCAGGTGGCGCTAGGGTGGATTTATATCGAAAATTTGAATGCATGTACCAATTCAACTGAAATTTAGAATGGATATTCGTTTGATCATGAGAAAACATTTTATGTACAAATGGACCCGGTAGGTGGCGCTGGGGTCGGTTTACAATCAAAATTTAAACGAATTGGCCAATTTAACTGAAATTCAGAATCTATGTTTGTTTGATCATCAGAAAAAATTTTATGTACAAATGGACCCGGTAGATGGCGCTAGGGTGAATTTATATCGAAAATTTGAATGCATGTACCAATTTAACTGAAATTTAGTATTTATGTTTGTGGAACCTTGAGAACATTTTTTTTGTATAAATTGACCCGGTAGGTGTCGCTAGGGTGGAATTATAATGAAAATTTTAACGAATTAAACAATTTGACTGAAATTTAGAATGTATATTTGTTTTATTATGAGAATTTTTTTGTACATATGGACCCGCAGTTGATTTGGCTGGGGTTGAATTATTTCGAAAATTTATATCGATTGTCCGATTTTACTCAAACTTAAAATATATGATTTTTTTGGCATGAGAAAATTTTGATTGTATGTCTAGAACCAGTTGCCGGTGTTAAGCTTTTGATAGACTTAATTTTTGGAATGCCATGTAATGACGTTTTTTTTAACATCATAGTTATTCAGAAGTCTATATATATAAATAAGATGTACATTTTGATGTCACCACTAATTGTGAAAATGGTTGACCCCATTTGTCCCAAAATTTCAGTGAAAGTTGGTGATTTGCTGTAGGTGGTCACCCAGACCGCACTTCCAACAGAATTAGAGAGTTTCACAAAGTGGTTTTCCCCATTTCGAAGTTTTAGGGGACAAACACGAAAATGGGAACAACTGTTGCTCTCACCCAGACCATACGGTTAATAGGGTTGTTGAGCCAAATGAAGGGATTTTTGGAAATTGGTACTCCTTGGAATAAAAAGGGGCAAAGTACTATCATGGCTCAGACTAAACACCTCAGACCAAACACCTAAAGTATCAATCACCCAGTACACCAACGCAGAAAGTTATATGTCAGTCAATCGGCTTAAAAATGTGGTTTTAGAATATATGCCTATCAATAACGACGACACAGCTGAACCATTTTAGCAATTCTTACAAATATAATCTCTTAGATTTATGTAAAGTACAGAATATGTCCGGGAATACCTCGCCCTTTAAATTTAAATATTTCAGAGGCCAAGTAATAAACCAATTGTTATTAGATTTCAACTGCACTCAACATTTTTTGAAATAATTTGGAGGCAGGACGAAGTCTGCCGGGCCAGCTAGTGTCTAATAAAAACAATAAAATTTTAATGTTCGAATTTTTTCGAAATTATATTCGAATTTTTTTAAATTTGGTAAATATCAAGTAAAACCAGTAAGAAAGTTTCAATCGGGAAACCCGACTTACACATACCCTTACCCTCAGTAAAACATAACATTTTCTAGTATATTGATATTATAACTTACATTTGTATGAGAGTTACCAGAAGGGGCGTGGCTGGACTTCCAGACTTTTTCTCCAAAACTTTGTCCTATGTTAGCTTAACAAAATACTGAATTTGGGCAAGATCGCTTAGGGTATATTGATATTATTACTCCATCTCTGAAGTGGGCGGAGGGGTACATTTATATGGTAGGGGTAGCAAAAGGGGCGTGGCTGGACTTTAAATTTTTACTCCAAAACTTTATCCTATTATAGCTTAACAAAACACAAAACACAAATTCAGAGAGGTACCAGAAAGGGCTTGACTGCCTTTCTAATTTTTACTCCAAAACTTTATCCTATTATGGCTTTATAAAATACTGAATTTGAGCAAGATCACTTAGGGTGTATTGATATTATTACTCCATATCTAAAGTGCGCGGAATGGTACATTTGTATGGCAGGTACCAGAAGAGGCGTGACCATGTAGCCCATTTGCAATACTGTTAGTAGTTTTCGGGAAATATTAACATATGCAAAGTTTCAATACAATTGGTTGCGTCTTTTGAAAGTTATCGTGCGTACCAGCCGGACAGACGGAAATGGCTCAAACTACTTAAAAGTTATGAATCGAATTTGATTCAAAGAAACCTAAGGTCTACAGTGACTTCTTCTATGTGTTACACTTTTGGGTCGTATCAAATGATATATACCCTCCTACCTGTAAGGTGAGAGTATAAATATATGCCTATGTTTTAAAATGTTTTTATTAGTAAAACTTGGAAAAAATTACATGTTTGAAAATTTTCGAAATTCTCTTCGAATTTTCTAAAAAATTAAAATGTTCGAATTTTTTAATAATTGTTGAAAATTAAATACATGCAATATAAAAAAAGTTATAAAACATTCAAAAAATCAAAAAAAAAATAATGTTCGAATTATTGTTATACATATTTTAATGTTCGAATATTTTTCAAATTATATGCAGATGTTCAAAATAAATGTTTGAAAAATTAAATACATTTAGTCCCATTTCAAATAAGTTTAATACCTAAAAAAAAATCATAAAATTCAATATTTACAAAATTTCGAACATTCACATTAAAAATATGTGCAACATTTTACTTCTGAAATTACATCCTTACAGATAGAAAATGTTGTGTTTAGTAAAAATTTTAAAAGAAATCATGTTCGAAAATTTTCGATCATAACATTTGATGTTTACAAAATTTCGAACATTTACATTAAAAATATGTGTGACTTTTTATTTCTTAAACTACACCCTTACTGATTGTAAATGTTGTGTTTAGTGAAAATTTTAAAAAAATAATGTTCGAACATTTTCGAAATTATCTTCGAATTTTTTAATAATTGTTAAACAATAAAAAAAATCGTTTCTATAACCTTGACAAGCTTATAAATAAACAAACATATAAATTTTTAATGTTCGAAAATAAAGGTAATATAAAAAATAACTTTTTAAACATTCAAAAATCAAAAAAATAAAAAAATAATTAATGTTCGAATTATTAATTATGTACATACATAATTTGATGTCCGAACCTTTCTTAAATTATATGCTATAAATATTTGAAAAATTAAATGGATTTAGTCCCATTACAAATAAGTTTAATCCCTAAAAACAAAATCATAAAATTTGATGTTTACAAAATTTCGAACATTTACAATGAAAATATGTGCAATATTTTACTTCTAAAACTACATCCTTACTGATAGTAAATGTTGTGTTTAGTAAAAATTTTAAAAATTTCATGTTCGAAAAATTTCGAAATTATTTCGAATTTTCTAACAATTTTTAAACAATAAAAATAATGCGTTTCTATGATCTTTACAAGCTTATAAACAGACAAACATATAAATGTTTAATGTTCGAAAATATTCAAATTACTTATAGTCTTCACAATAGTCATTACAATAATTTGACTCTTGTACAAAAAAAAAATTTATATATTCGAAATTTTTACAAAATTAAATCTGAACATTTAAAAAACATTTGTGACGTCACTTTGTCAAATCTTTGAGTTCCTTTTTATTAAAATATTCAAATAACTTCGAACACTCATGATTTGCATAAGCTCCGTACAAATTAAAAATAAACTTATGTTAACGTGAATGACTTTTAAAAGCTTATAAACAGACAAACATATAAATTTGTAATTTTCGAAAATATTCAAATTATTTATTAGGTCTGCATTTTCTTAAAAAATCAATTCTTATTTAAACTTAATTTATTTTTATTTTGATAACAAATATAAAAACTACATTTATGCATTGTTTGACAAATATCACAAAATTCGAATTTATTTCGGAAAAATTTGTAAAAATAAATATTTTTCTATTTACTTATTATAACTTTGTAAATCAGTAAGTATAATATTCACAAGTAGTACAAATAGGTTTTAATGATGTAATTAGCAAAAATTGCAGAAAATAAATAATGTTCGAAAATTTAAGTTTATGTTTGAATTTTAAAATTCGTAAAACATGTAATAAACCCTTATACACAATTTGTATAACCGCATAAATAGCTAGAAATAAGAAAATTTAAATATTCGAAAATCACGTACATCTTGTAAAAAATTATGTTCGAAAATTTTCGAACTTATGTTCGAATTTTTAAAAGTTCGTAAAACATTTAATAAACTATTACACACAATTTGTATAACCGCATAAATAGCATAAAAATAGAAATGAGAAAATTTAAATATTCGAAAATCACGTACATCTTGTAAAAATAATGTTTAGATTTTTTCCGACATTATTTTTTCAATATGCAAATTTCTAGATTTGCTCTAGTTTTAAATTAAGTTTAAGTTGAGTTTTTAATCAAAAGATTATATAAATGCTTTTAACTGCTTTTAACTTGATGCTACAATATAATATTTTTTTCTTGTAGCAACATTAATTGTAGATATACAATTACAAATTGTTAACTACTGTCAATGGCATGTATGATTTACGCTTATGAATACCTACAGCACCCCATGGAGCAAAAAAAATAGAATAAACTATGTCGATATATGGATACAGACGTAGTTATTACACGCATATGTGTGTGTGTGTGTGTACATATGCGGCTTATAATCAATAATCTATTCAATTCGACTGCCATCATCTAAATAGGTATGTTGAATGTTCGAACATGTTTGAATTTATATGCGAATAAACGTAATTAATGCAAATTGTTGAAAATGATTGAAACAAGCGAATTGAGTAATATTTGTGGTTATTAGTTGAGCATACAATGGAAATATGCATAATACAATAATTATGTGCGGATTTTTGAAAATGTAGCTGAAGTGTAAATTTGTGTTTTAATTAATACATACTTAGATAAGAAGCACAATACAACAAGATTGTAATGTTCGAAAATAAAATTTTAAATTTTAAAAGTCGAAATTTTAATGTAAAAAAATATATATATTCTTGTGTTCACAAATATGAAATTTTATTTAATTTGATTGTTAAAAAATTTGGTTGAAAATTTTATATAATAGTAAGTTTCATATTGTAATACATAAATATTTTAGGGCATTTTTTCTCTTTTTATAATAATCATAAAGAATAGCCTAATTCAAATTTTCGAAATAAAATTCAAAATAATGTTGTTGTTTTTTTCAATCAAACAGCCTTTTTACATTTTTCGAAATTATGTTAGAAAATTTATTAAATCGAATTTTCGAAAGTAGTAATATAATTCAAAACAATGTTGTTCTTTACAACTATGTAGCTTTTATACAACAAAAATGCAAAATATTTAATGTTCGAAATTTTTCGAACTTAAACTCAAACATTTAAATTTAACATAGATTTGTAATACATTTAATAATATCATTTAAAAAACTCGACTCAACTCAATCATTCGGATTGTCGAGTTTTTGCTTCAATTCAAACACTGAAAATTTTTAATTATTTCAATAAAACTAAAATGGAATTTTGTTAACATTCGACATTTTTTCAATTAAATTCGAATACTCGAAATTTATATGACATTTAACAAAATTATTTAAGTAAATCTGGTTGTTAATTCGCACGGAATATATAAATGTTCGAAATTTTTATTTTTAAAAAATCAAAATTTTTGTATTCGAATTTTTTTTTATCATAATTATAATGTTGAATTTAATCCGAGTTTTTGAAAGTAGTAATACAATTCAAAATAATGTTAATAGTTCAAATCTGAACTTTTGAAATTAATGTAAATTTTTAACACATTTATGACGTCACTTAAAACGATTTTTTGAAATCATTGAGTGCTTTTTCTATTTGTTTAAAAATTAAACAAAATATTTGAATAACTTCGAACATTCGACATAAAAGCAGTTAACTTATCGTAACTAACTTATTTTTACCATTTATATGAAAACAATCGCTATAATCTTTAATTTATCATATTCGAAATTACTTTTGAATATTTAAAAAGAAACCATTTAAACAACCATTACGGTACTATCTGTTATATAAATGAAAAAAAAAATAGAATTGTAAGTTCGAATAACTTCGAATCTTATGTAATTACTCATACAAATGTTCAAACTTACATGTTCGAAAATGTTAAAAATTTCAATCGATTGTTAAAAAATCAAAGATCATACAAAAATAAGGTTATCCAATCATTCGCATTCACTTTATGTCGCATAAAATCAAAATAAAAATTAAATGTTATATTCGAAAATTTTCGAAAAAATTAATCGTTATTTTAATCATCTTCATGTACAAATAAATAGTCGTCAAATTTCATATTCTAAAATTTTCGAAATTATCTTTTAAATAGAAGTTATTTAGTCACTTTTTTAATGTTGTATAAAATCAAAATATAATTAATATAAAATTTTCGAAAAAAAAGTTAATTACTATTAATTTATAACAATTGAACAATATCACTTAAGAAAATTAGTTTTTTCCTAAAAAAAAAAAACTAAAAACTTAATTTAAAACATGTAGATGATATATTTATATATTCACACAAATCGTAAAATTTTCATATTCGAAAATTTTCGAAGTTACTTTCGTTTTATTTCAAAAATACAAATCTTCAAAATTTCATATTCGAAAAATTTCAAAATTACCTTTTAAATAAAAGTTATTAAGTCACTTGCATTAACTTTTTTATGTTGTATAAAATCAAAATATAAATTATTATTTTCAAAAAAAAGGTAATTACTTTAAATCTATAACAATGGAACAAAATTACATAAGCAAAACTTGTTTTTTTTTTTGAAAAAAAATTATTTTAATCATGTAAATATTCACACAAATCGTAAAATTGTTATATTCGAAAATTTTCGAAGTTACTTTAAAACAAAAACATTAAAAGGTTCTTAATTCATTTACATTAATTTTATGTTGTAAAAAATCAAAATATAAACAAAATGTTATGTTCGAAAATTTTCGAAAAAAAAACATTAATTAGTAGATTAAACAACTTCACTTAAGAAAAACTCGTTGTGTCAAAACTTACTTTAATCATCTACGTGCAGTAAATTTTTACACAAATCGTAAAATTTTCATGTTCGAAATTTTTCGAAATTACTTTTGATTATTAATAAATTATACAAAATTAAGGTAATAAAGACATTTGCATTAACTTTATTTTGTATAATACCAAAATCTAAATAAAATGTTATGTTCGAAAATTTTCGAAAAAAAAAATATTAAGACTATCAATTTAGTTAAACTCGTCTAAAAAACAAAACTTATTTTATTCATTTACATGTTGTAAATAATCACGCAAATCGTAAAACTTTCATGTTCGAAAATTTTCGAAATTATTTTTGATTATTAAAAAACCGTTTAAAATAGGGGTAGCCGTTTCAATCATTTGCATCAACATTATGTTGTAAAATATAAATAAAATGTTATGTTCGAAAATTTTCGAATATTAAAAACCCAACAAAATTAAGGCAATTAAGTCATTCACATTAACTTCATGTTGTGTAAACCAAATTGTATATAAAATGTTATGTTCGAAAAATTTCTAACAATCTTAATAGGAGTGAATAATGTAATCAACTCAGAAAAAGTTTTTATTTAAACCAAATTGTATATAAAATGTTATGTTCGAAAAATTTCTAACAATCTTAATAGGAGTGAATAATGTAATCAACTCAGAAAAAGTTTTTATTATCTTTATTTTATAAATATAAAGATATTTTTTAATCTTGAAGTTTTTGGTCGAAAAATCATTCTGTAAAAAAAACAAAAAATTTTTTATGGGTCGTTAGAAGAATTGTGACCACTTTAAGTTTTTGTTTTTTAACTCATACACGTTTTTGGTCTTAGTTCCTTGTAGTAGAGTATGTTGCATCGTTGCTGTAATATACAATAACTATAAAAGAAGCGAGATAGCGAGAAAGTTTTTTGAGTTGGAAAAACTAAAAAAATCTAGAAGATGATGTTCCGAAGAATTATTCCCCGGAAAATTTTAATAAAGGTCTCCGAAGACATGAACTATCCCAAATGTACTTTTACACATTATTTTTCATATTTTTTGATTCGACTTTTGACCAAAAAAATATCAAATTTCACACCAATATATAAACTGTTTGTGACGTGTGGAGCAAAATGGAGTTTAAGGTTTTGTTACTAAGGTTAAATGCTATCGTTTGAAATTGGTTTGGTTTACCCCCGAAAAAGTGTGTTGCACTGTGTAATTGCTTATAACTTTGTACTCAATCCTGCAAATAAATTTCGAAGATATAGTACTTTCTCTTTCTTTCTTGTTTTTAGTGTAATTAAAAGCGTGAGAATGTCGCGTTCGTGTCAATGGGAAATGCCCATATGTACAAGCTGCCTTCAATTTGAAAATTAATAGCCAATAAACGATTAAACGCTCTGTTAAAGCTACGAAAGCTACTACATTGTCAATTAGTTCGATATAAAAAAAACATACAATTATTATTGATCTACTTCTAAGTACACGTACATAACATACATAGTTAACAACAATCATCACATTATTTGTAACTCGCGCCTAACCATATGCTCCACATTCAGATATTATCAAATAACACATATTAACCCGTAGTAATGCTGAATTATCCCGCCGGCAATAAACCCGCAGGAAAAGTGAGTTATATAGGAAATATGGAAATAAGTTCATATTGTACCCAATAAAGACTGAATGCCGCAAAAACTGAATATTATTTATTTGTTAAATTTTCCTTTAGAACAAGACTCTCTTCTTTTCTTCTTTTAAAATTCTTATTGCAAATTTAATTTAAGCTGCAACTAAAGTCGAAATTTTATAGTGCCCCCCGCCGCCCAACCTTGTACATTTAATACCGACACTAGATGTTCGTTATGCACCACTACCTTTTTTCCTTCCTTATGCCACCCAACCCAACCCATCGTCACCATAAAATAGTTTGCATAAATAAATCTTGTAAATCTGAGAGGGATATATGGCCTTTTCACTGGCTGTTAACAAAATTGCAAAAATGTTGTAAAGAATATTTGATGAAGCAACATAATAACAAACAACAAACACCATGATAATGCGCTGCTGCTCTGAGCCAAAAGAGATGCTTGGCTCGTTGGTTGGCTGATAGTGACATTGAAATGACGTAAAGAAGAAAAAACCCCCGTGGTAGTGTTGGACCATGTACCAAAGTTTACACAAGAAGAACAAACATGCGCCTCCTCCAGTTTGGGCCAAACTACATAAAAGTTTCGTTAACCATACCCGCGTCCCGACAGCGCCTCCTATGGCCAAACAAGCAGCATCGTCCGTCGTAACCCCATCTATGGCTGCAAGGACCGTCCGACCGACCGACATACCAACCAATCAACCAACCAACCAACCCACCAACACAAGTGTCAGTAACATGAGCTCGATATCATCACTGAATACCGATTTTTGTAATCCTCCTTCTCGTCGTTGTTGTCGTCGTCGTCGACGTTATTGTCCTTATCCTTCCCCACCTCTTGACGTATTCCTTAATACCCGTTGATTTTTTTTGCTGTTTGCGCTGATTACATAAAGTCGTTAGAGAGATGCTCAAATGGATGCGGGTACGGGTACACACGGTACTGTGGCTACTGTGTTATCTTAAAAATATTGGTAGATGCGTTGTCGTCGTATCTGATCCGCCAAGATGGTCATAAATCTTATGTGAATAGAGAACCAGTTGGTTCTTCTAATGATTAGCGTTAGACGACGGACGGAGGAACGGATGGATGGACGGACTTGAGTGTGTGTGCGAATGAATTCCTCAATAATCGGTGTTGGGATAAAAATCTATATAAATTTTTCGCTAAACGCTAATCGTTTCACGGGGTCTATACTCTGCCCGCCGCCCCTCTTTTGAGCAATTTTGTTTGTATCGTTGTCGTTTAATAACTTTTTATATTTCTTTTAGATTAGATATGAATTTCGAGATTCAAGATGTTTTGTAGTTGCTGCTTGTTGGTTGTTTTATTTGCACTGTGCTATAGGTATTTTTTTTTTGTCAACTTATTATTTTTTCCCCCATTTTTTTTAATTTCATAAATATTCTCAATTTTATTTGATTTTCGTTTTGAAGAGCGCCTTTTAATAATGCAGCAACAACAACAACAACTATATTAGCAAAATGTATATTATTCAGATATTTTTTTTTGTTACGTTTGTTTGTTTGTTTGTACGAAGTGTTATTAGACAGTTGTGTTGTGACAGTTTCAAGCAGCCGACGATGGACACCGACAATGAGACAGAAATTTAGACAGACAGACAGACAGAATAGAGCGTCGACCGACCGCGTCAGACCGTACGACCGCCCGTGTTTTTTTTTCTTATAATTTTCAAGTGGTAATAGTATAAAGGGGTATAGACGTCCGAGGTTGGACTAAAAAGCGGAAAAATAAACACGACGAACACGCCACTACTTGCAACCTTTTCTGCATGAACTGTGCGACGCGACTGGAAATCCGTTTATCACAAGTTAATGGGTCGCAGCACTTCTAAGTATCTTCGTCGTCGTGGCTCGTAGCGGCAGTGGCTGGCCATCTATGTATCGCTCCTCTGAATTGGGGGGTTTTTTCTCTTCTTGGCGTTTTAAGCATTTCGGGAATATTGCCAATCATCAGTAGAGTTAGCAGCAGCAAGCTAGTATAGGTACTACACAAATATCCCTCCTGTTGTGAGAGCTTTGGTATGTGCCAGAGTGCAAAATGATTGTGCGCTCTCTTTAATAGGCCATAAAAAAAGCTTCATCGTTTAAAGAGAGAAATATGCTATAGAATTGTGTGAGAACTACCCCGACTCACAAGAGATGGTACGAGGATTGTGTGGTGCAGTAATAAAACAAGAGGATAAGGAAATATTTAGAAATAAGAAGGATTTCAAACATGTACGATTGAAACATAGACTAATTTTGAACCTCAAGAGCTTAATTAATACTGCATCTACCACCACAACTCCATCTAGATCTATTAACTGTTTTGTTACTTGGTCTCTGGTCTGTTGGAACCATGAATCGTCCACGGGTGTCAAGTTTTACTACTGATTATATTTTAAATATATTTAATATATTCGATAAAAAGCCAACATTCGATCGAAACCACAGTTGAAGCATTTATTTTAAAACTTCATTTTGAATTAAGAAACCAAATTCTTTCTGAATTAAAGACATTATAAAATCACTGGTGAACATTCGCATACGAATCGTAAAACCGATAAAAATGCGACAGAATTCTAAAAAATATTTGAAAACGATATAATCACACTTTGACACAAAATCATATGGGTTCGATAGTACTACCGGAGCTGAGTAAAACTCCAGCTCAGTTCGACCAGATTGGCTACCAATTTTATTTATTGGCCCCCTAAACTATTCGAAAACCCTTGGGTCCCCCCCGAAAAAAGGTGACGTCAGTTTTTGGCCAACAGTTCCTACAGTTTTGAATATAGCGCTTTCTATTCTTTGGCAAAGTTGTAGCTAATAGTCCGCTAAAGAAATTACTATTATAGTATTTCCCAAAAAAAATTAGACTTCCCCGTTTTAATTCATAAAACTTCGAAAAAAAAATTAATTTTTTCATTCTTTTTAGTATAAGACGTAAGGAATCCAAATTTTTTGCATACTCTATTCAGAAAAATTATAGTTAAGGTAACAGCGGATAACTTCTCTGAACAAACCCATGAAGTCTGAACGTGTCTAGGGATATTAAATAACTCTCAAATCCCTCTATTTACTTTACAAAAATCAGTTTTTTAGGTGTTATGGACCAGTAATAAATGTTTTTACTTGCAATCTTTACCAAAAACGTACTTATTGCATATCTGAACAACTTCAGTAAACAACCAATATGATCGGAGCACTTCGCCCCTTTAATTGTTCACAAAGAGCAATAGGGTGTTCCCTATATGGCATTTTTTCGAATTTATTTAAAAATAAGTAATATGTATTGGCGATGTTGGTCTTCTATATTGTTTGAAATTTCGTATCGATAGGTAGACATTAGAGTGTGCCAAAATGCAGTGTAAGTTCGAATTTGTTCTCAAATCAATTTTTTGTCGCTGAGTACTTTTATAGACAAACTAACTAGTAATAAGTCGTTCAATAGCTGACGTGAGACCTACAAAAGAATGTGTTTGCTTTTACCATATCTCTTATAGATGTCGAGATATTTGATGTAGAAATTGAGGTAATTTTGAAAAAAATTATTAAAAATTTTGAAATTGGATTCCGAAGTAGATTTTTGTAGACCATTATATATTTCAAATTTATAAGGTTAACCAAGTTAAAATCTATATGTTTAAAAAGTGTATGTGAATATTATCAATATCTCTATAAGTTCTCGAGATATCGAATGCTTAACAATGACTAATGATTCGTCTGGTGGTTCTAAATATGAAGAACTAGTTTAGTACTTGTTCAGAACTAGTATTTTTCACTACTGGGACTTTCTAATTTTTTTAATAAATATGTTCTAATTTTCTAATAATATTTTTTTAGTTATTGAATTGTATTTTATATTTTTTTATATTTTTTTTAGTGCTCTAGGCTAGTACCGGGATCCCGGGAATCCCGCGGAAAAATTCTACTAATGTTGTTCTTCAATATTCCCAACTCGCGACCCATTTGAGTAAGTTTTAGAAACGCCTGTCCGATATAGACGGGAAAACTGAACAATTTCATACACATGTATGAAAATAATAGAAATTTTTTTCGTTCTCGGACCAGCTTTTGAACAGCTTTCTATCAAATGAAATAATTTTTTGGGACAATATAACGAAGTGTCTATTTATGATCTCTGCAAAATTTTTTTTATTTCCCGGGAATCCCGGTGTGTCAATCCCGGTTTCCCGGGAAAGGACCGAGAATACCGTTTCCCGGGAAATGGGCAGCACTAATTTCTTTTATTATATCTTTTTTGATGATTTTTACTATAAATATTTTATTTTTTTATGATTTTTACTATAAATATTTATATTTTTGTAAATTCTATTTTTTATAATCCTTTTATTTTTTTATTTTTTATAATATTTTTTTATATTTTATATTTTTTTATTTTGTATAATATTTGTTTTATTTTATTTTTTTAAAATATTTATTTTTTTATTTTTTTAAATATTATTTTTTATAATATCTTTATTATTTATATTATAAATATAAATACAGTCGAAACTCTCTATAACGAATTCCAAGGGACTGGAAATATACTTCGCTATAAAGAAAATTCGCTACATAGAAAAAAAACCAATTTTTTTTAACAATTATTATTTGTAGTAGTCAGTTTTTTTGGTTTGAAGTAAATTTTTGCACTTTTCTTCTTCAATATAATTTTCTAATTCATTCAGAGAAGTAAACAGTACTTGGTACGTTGGTTTTCATTTCCAAATAGGTACGGAAACCTTCAACTGATGAAGAAAGTTGTCCATATGTGGGTAACGGTTTCACAATATCGGCAGATTCTTATTCGTATTCATCTGAATCTGTTATAAGAAAAGGCAAACTGATAGCAACTTCAAGAAATGTGAGAGATGGTAATGATTCCAGTTGTCACTTGCATAGTTCGGTGGTTCCCCAAAATACACTTTCAATTTGAATAAATTCGTTATATTAAGATTGAAAACGCTTCAATTTTGAAGTTACAGTCGCAAAAATGCTTTGTTATAAGGAAATATTCGCTATAGGGAAATTCGTTATATGGAGATTAAAATACACTCAAAGTAGACCCAATACACAGTGTTTTTATAATTGCTTCGCAATAAAGAAAATTTCGTTATATAGGAGTTCGTTATAGAGAGTTTCGACTGTATATATATTTTTTTTTTTTGTAATATTTAAGATTTTATTTATTTTTATATTTTAAATTGTTCAAAGTTTTGTCCGTTTTATATTTTTTTTATTCTAATGATATATTTTTGTGTACTTTTACAATAATTTTTTTATAATTATTAGTAAAAAATATTTTGTTGTTATTATTTTTCTTTTTAATTTTTTTAATTCATTTAATTATTTTTATTTTTTTTTTTAATTTTTTTTACATTTTTTCTAATTATGTTTATTTTTTATATATATATATATATATTTTTTTTTAAATATTTTAAAAGTTTTAATTTTTTTTTTAAACCATTTAAAATTTTTTTTCATATTTTAAATTTTTTTATTTTTTAAAAAAGTATTTTTTTTTTAAATTTTTTTTTTTTTATAATATTTCCGCTCTTTTTCATAATTAAATTCTCCTACAATCGAATTCTGTCATAATTTTTAAAAATTTTTGCCATTCATTTTAATTTAATTTTTAATGATTTGCGTTTATTAATGAAAAATTGTGACATATATATGACATGATATAGACAAAAACGTATTAAAACAACAACATATAAAAAATGTATCAAATAAATTTTGAAAAGAAATTTTGTTTTATAATTTGAGCGATTTTTGTAAATTAAATTGTCAATTAAAAATATATATATGAAAATAGCTACAATATAATAAAAATAGGTCTTTAAAAAATTAGAAATTTTTTATAATTTTTTTTTATTCTATTTTTACAGCTTATTTTTTAGAATTTTTGTTTTTAAATATTTTTTTAAATATTTCTTTTTTTAATAATTTTTTAAAAGTAATTTTTTACATTTTTAATTTTAAATTTTTTCGTTAATTTATGTTTTTAATTTTTTGTAAGATTTCAAAACATGTTTCGGAAAAAATTTTGATATTAACAAAATTACATATAAAAAAATATAAATAAAATATGACGATAAAAATCAATTTTTAGTTATTTTATATTGTTTTTAACAAAAAAATGTTTTTTTTTTAATTTTCCTTTTTTATTTATATTTTTTAATATATTTTTATAGAACATTTTGTCTAGACTTCCAGATTTTTTCTCTAAAACTATATACTGCTTGAACTTTACTAAATACAGTATTGGGCACGGTCGCGTTAGGTCTATTAATAATATTAATCGATTTCTAAAGTGGGCGGTACCAGCGGTACTTTCAGATTTTTTCTCTAAAACTGTATCCTGCTATAGCTTTACTAAATAAAGAATTTGGGTACGATCGCTTTGTTTTCATTGATATTAATACTCCATCTCTAAAATGCGCGGAAAGGTACATTTGAATGGGAGGTACCAGAAGGGGCGTGGCTAGACTTCAATTTTTTTTTTTTCAAAACTTTATCCTGTTATAGCTTTACTCGAATTTGGGTACGATCCCGTTGGGTCTATTGATATTATTACTCATGTAGCCCATTTGCAATATATATATACAGACGGACATGGCTCAAACGAATTAAAAAGTCATGAATCGAACTTGGTTCAAAGAAGCCTATGGTCTAAAGTGACTCCTTCTATGTGTTATACTTTTGGGTCGTATCAAATGATATACATATACCCTCATCCCTAAGGGTGTTTGTATAAAAAGGAAACTAATAAAAAAAATTTTAATTAAAATATATAAAATAACTAAAAATTAATTTTTACCGTCATATTTTATTTTAATTTTTTTATATGTAATTTTGTTAATATTTTTTTTATTTCTATCGTCAATTTTATATTATAAACAAAATGTTGAATTTTTTTTGTAGAAAATTATTCGAACTTTACACGAATTTTACATAAAACTAAAAATTATTTAAAATCTAACAGCCTTAAGGAAGGCATGAACGCAATGTCGGATCACTGCAATCTTTTTAAGAATATTAATTTAAAATATTAAATTTTTTCAATAACAAAAATTTAAATATAAATCTTTACTTTTTATCAATAAAAAGCAAAAGTTATATTGCCACAACAAAAGTTTCCCAAAAAATCCTTTTTCTTTTTAAACAATACCCACAGAAAACAAAAAAGCTGTGCCACTCGACAAATGACTTCCTAAGAAATACAACAACATACACAATACCATCGTGGTGGTCGGTCGTTCTTATTATCATACATATTGTATTTTTCTTAACGTTTTCGCACACTTACAATGTACACTACACAACAAGTTTCCCTCATCAGTGTCCGTGTAATAAAGACCTGCAGGAACCTGTCGTAAAATAGAAACGTTAAAAAGAATCGTTCACATTTATTCACCGTTAATTAGTCAACATTTGTCAAGAGTGCAAGGATGTGCCGTAACTCAAGTTCAAACAACAAATAGCAAATATGCCCCCCAACATTAAATGGGGTTATACTCAAGTTTATTCAAATTGACCTATGCTACAAAAAAAAAAATTTGTCCAATTTGTGTATTCACTTTGTGTACTATATGTTCTTTTATAAAATTCTCCTGTATCCTTTGCTCTTCATTAGAGGCTTTAAGAGAGCTTTTTTCCGCCAACTAAGAGTTATCATTGGCGCTAACAAGAGAATTAAGTTTAATCGGCAAGAGTGACAGGCAGAGATATAGAGAGGAAATAGAATTCGATACGGACAATGAGAGACAGAAACATAACATGCATACACAAAGTGTACAATAAAAAGCTTCTTAATAATTTTCAAATTGAGGTATCACAGATTCTTGCCATCCATGGAGTATTCGAATTTGTAAGGACATGCACCACTGTGTCGTCGTTGTCGTTGTCGCTGTCAATAATTTATGCACAGGGAACTTGGGGCAGAGGGAAAAGTTGGTTTACATTTTATATTTCAAATAGAAAAGGATACGACGGCAGTTGACTCATACCGTAGAGTAAAGACATAAAGACATGCAACTATTAATAATATACAGGATATTTATAACTAATGAAAACAACAACAATTTTGTGCATTACGCTTAAGGGGAAAGCTTTGTATACTACATACAAGGCTTTTGAAGTAAGACGTTTTGGGAAATTTCGTTAAACTTTTATGACATTGTTGTTACTTAAAAATTCAAAAGTATTGCAGCAAAGTAGATGGATATAGTTTACTGGGGCAGGTTCATCTTGCTAAAATATATATACATTGTCTGCTTTAAATTGTTTTGAGTTATGAGTTGTTACTTTTGGGAGATATAATAAACGCGGGAAATTTACTCGTAAAATATAACAGTGTTTGTTTTATTGATAAGGATGAAGGGGGTGTGACGTAGGTTGAGATTAAAGCTGAGAGAAAAAAATTAAATCAGGTGGACTAAATCTGGTGATGGCTTTAATGTGATGTAGGTTTATATGAGGATTTTCATATATTATCACATTTTTATCTTGGAAAGATGGGTATAAGTTATTAATATAAAGCAAAATTCAATTACTGAAAACATTGGCGTCTCAGTAAATCTGTGACTTTTAGTATAAAATATAGTTTCTTTTATATCGCACGAAATCTTCCTTTTGGCTTAAAAATACCAAGCTGTTCATCCCTTTGAAATAATGAGAACTCTCATAGTCCTTGAAAAAAGTATATGTTTGACTAACGATTTGATCGTTGGAGCAAAAGCCATTTACGCAGTGCCATTTCCATCAAGGTATGGAAATAGAATATATACCTAAGTTGGCAGTCTAGAAAGTTTGGCGCCACTAGCACTTGTATGACCACAACAAAACTCATTAAAACACCTCTTCCCATTAAAATTGAAGGTACAGAGTGGACCATAGCATTTGAAAAAGCTTTTCCATGCTCTAAGACACAAAAAATGTTTAAGCACCTCAGTATTCAAAATTTTTCCAATGACGAGGCATGTTTAAGTCACGCTTTTATTGATTTTCCCATGTAATTCTCAAAACATTAAAAAACATGAAGAAAATACTTGTGCAACTTTTTAAGCTAATAATAAATAATTTTACAATTATTTCAAATAAAACATAAATATTTCACATAATCCTTTAGAAGATTGTAAATGTACTCTTGAGTGAGATATCTGATACCTAAAATATCACAGTACAATATTTTTCAGCTGATTGATTTTGGACTCAATTCTGAGAGCTGCACGTGAAAGTAGCCCCAAAAAGAAGAAGTTCTATATCATTCGTTTTGTCCAGTTACATGCCATAATAATTTAATATCGATTTGAAGTTATTAAGTACCGTATAGGGGAATTTGGACACGTATTGTCCTAAAGTCATTTTTGTTGAGAAGTTTTACTAGACAAACGCTGATTGTTTCGACTGTTCAAAAGTGGCAGCGCACATCATACCACGTTAAAAAAATAAATGTAGAAGTCTGTGGCAATTTCCGAACACAGGTCACCCTTATGGATAGTCTTGTGTTGACAAAACGAATGATGCAGAACTCCTTTTTTTGGGTCTACTTTCACGTGTAATTCTCAGAATTGAGTCCGAAAACAATGAGCTGAAAAATGTTGTACTGTGATAGATACGTGTTATCTCACTCAAATAGCAGATCCCTCTCATAGCTTGTCATAAAATGTAAGGGGAAAATAGGTTTTTTTTTTATTTTATTCAATACCTTTAACGTTGAACTGTTGACCAAGAACAACCAAGATACACAGTCGTTTTCCACATCAATTTCAATGAGTTCGCTACATTTGTATAGTGATCACAAAATAAGCTCCTTTTTCCTATTAGACGTAGCGTATAGGAGTTATACGCATTTTACGATTTCTATAATGATTTTGTCTATTTTTGATAGTACAGTCGAAACTCTCTATAACGAATTCCAAGGGACTGGATATTTACTTCGCTATAAAGAAAATTCGCTATATAGAAAAGAATAACAATTTTGTTCCTTTCTAAATTTTTTATTTGTAGTAGTCAGTTATATTGGTTTAAAGAAAATTTTTCCACTTTTCTTCTTCAATATAATATTCTTATACATTTAGAGAAGTAAACACAGTACATATCGCGATATGCAAAGGAAAACTGATAGCGACTGCAAGAAATGTGAGGTATGGTAATGATCCCAGTTGTCACTTGCATAGTTCGGTGGTTCCCCAAAATACACTTTCAATTTTATGGTAAAAAAAACGATTGATTCAAAGCATCAATCTCAGTTTGCGCGTTGTGAAAGCAACAAAGTACACACATAGCAACAATAACAACAAAGCGACGTCGATTTCGTTTTTGTGTGCGTGCGTTCGGTTTTGCCTACTATTTGAATAAATTCGTTATATGGAGATTAAAAACGATTAAATTTTGAAGTTACGGTCGCAAAAATGCTTCGTTATAGAGAAATATTCGCTATAGGGAAATTCGTTATATGGATATTATAATACGCTCAAAGTAGACCCAAAACACAGTGTTCTTATAATTGCTTCGCAATAAAGAAAACTTCGTTATATAGGAGTTCGTTATAGAGAGTTTCGACTGTATATTTATTAGAGTGGGTCAATTTTTTTCTCGACCAATCGGTTATCAAAATCGCTATCTACGATGAATTCTAAGAAAATTTGCCCAAGAAACCATGGGACAAAAATCAAAATCGAGCCCCCGGTTTTTAACGAAAAACTTATCGTATTACCCCGGAATCGCCTTAGGAGGGTTCGAATGTGTGACCGACCCCCAGTCATTTAACCCTCCTAACATATTTCCCAAACATACTTAACCCCCATCTTCACCCCCTAAAGGGGCTACCATACAAAAATCTTATTATACCATCACCCGACGGGTAGGAGTGTATATATATCATTTGATACGACCCAAAAGTGTAACATATTGAAGGTGTCACTTTAGAAACTAAGTTTCTTTGAACCAAATTCCATTCATGACTTTTTAAGTTGTTTGAGCCATGTCCGTCCGTCTGTCTAGCTGTCCGTCTGGTACGCACGATAACTTTCGTAAAACGAAACCAAATGTTTTGAAACTTTTCACAAGTTAATATTTCCCGAAAACTACTTACGGTATTGAAAATGGGCTACATGACCCCGCCCCTTCTGGTACCTCCCATACAAATACATCATTCCGCCCACTTTAGAAATCGAGTAATAAGATCAATACACCCAACGCGTTCCTGTCCAAATTCTGTATTTTGTTACGTTATAACAAGATAAAGTTTTGGAGAAAAAAACTGGAGGTTTAGCCACTTTAAAAAACGAGTAATAACATTAATAAAACCAACGCGATCGTGTCCTAATTCTTTTTATAGTAGAGCAGGATAAAATTTTGGAACAAAAAAACTGGAAGTCTAGCCACACCCCATCTGGTACTTCCCATACAAATGTTTCATTCCGCCCACTTTAGAAATGGAGTAATAAGATGAATACACCTAACGAAAATTTTATGTTTTACTTAGGGTGAATGTATATGTAAGTCGGGTTGCCCGACTAAAACTTTCTTACTGGTTTTTATAAAATTTGTTCCCACCGCTCTAACTGCCCTAAGAGGAGTCAAATGTATGAACGTCCCCCAATAGTTTTGCAACCCCAACAGTTTCTCAGAACATATCTACCCTCTATCTTCAAACCTTAAGGTGGTCCCCGAACATTTTTTTTCTTTTATAATTTTTTATAAATTCAGTTTCAATGGTATCTCCTAGGAGGGGTAAAATGTATGACCTGCCCCCTTCAGTATTTCCCTCCTAACATATTTCCCGAACATACCTATCACCTATCTTCACCCCATATTTTCCTTAGTGATGTGATCGATATCTTATCAGATTAAAAGGAAATTTCCAACCATTTCCCAGTGATTTCCTTTCGATTTTTAAGTGATCACAAATAAAGTGTCCGCTTAGTGAACGTGCCCTAGTGAACGACGTCTCCAGGAATGGACGAAATTTATGCGGAAATGTTGCAGCTAATTACTTCATCATTGAACCGATCCTAAAGGAACTTCTAAGACAGTGTCTACGGTTATCATATATTCCCATTTTATGGATGGAAATGAAGGTAGTTCACACTCAGTACGAAAGGACTGTAGACCTATTAGCCTATCATTGTTTTTATTGAAAATATTGGAGATGCTATTGATTTATACTTGAGACAGAACCTGGACTCGAGTTTCATCTGTGGAGCGCAACATGCTTACCATAAGGGGAGTTATATGGACAACGCCTTCCATGAAGTGGTTAGATATGTGGAAAATGGATTAGATTAGAGGCGTTTCTTGACGTCGAAGAAGTTTCCAATAATGTAACATCCATGATCCCATAGAAAGCATTAAGATCTACTAAAACTCTGCCGTTGCTTATCCACTGAAATGATTCTATGCTGTCAAATCGTATACTAAACTCCACTCTTGGTACGAGCACTAAGAGGATGGTGGCGACTAGAGGCACACTACAAGGCGTAGATCTGTCCCCATTGGCTGTGGCTACTGGTGCTTTACGGCGTTCTCAAAACTTTTGGGGGATATGGAACAAAAATTGTGACCTAGGTAGACGACGTGGTCATTCCAGTCAGTGGAAGGTTTGCTCCAACTTTGAGTGACCTTATACAGGACCACCTTCAAGCTTTATCGGAATGGGCCACAAGTTCTGGTTTGAATGCTGAATACGGACCTAGTACTATTCACGCACAAATACCTTACGAAGAATTTAAGATTACCGGTTATTGACGGTGTCGAGCTGAAGCTCTCCTCTGTGGCGATTCATTTTCGATAGAAAACTAAATTGAAAACGGAACACGGAGGAAAAGACAAAGAAAGGATTAAATGCCCTGTATGCATGCCGGCACTGTGTAGGAAAGAGTTGGGGACTATAACCCGCAATGGTATATTGGATATACACGGTGGTGGTACGTCCCATAGTAACTTGTATGAAGGGGGCTTTTAATATCTAGAGTAAATTAATGCTAGTAAGAAGTGTACAGCGAATGGTATCACTGTGTATAACAGGTGCAGCACAGTATATGACATTAAAACTAAAAAGCCTTTGTTGATAAAAGTGTGATATGATTACGAGAAGCTGGCCCAATGCCAGTCGGAGTTGGGTCACGCATCGATACTGTTATGGTTCAGCAGACATGGATGCGAGGGAGGACTGCACAGCTGAACAGACTATGTATATGGTTCCGGCCATGGATTTTTCATCATGTTCAAAGAGAGTAATTTCTGATAGAGATGAGTGGAGATTTTCTCTACTATTCGGGGGGTTGACTATCTTTACTGATTCAGCAAGAATCTCAATTGCAGCCACAAGTTCGATTGGATAGCATTGTTTTTTAGACGGAGATCTTCGCCATTATAAAATTTGCAGTAATAATATTGGCTATGAATCTAGAGGAAACTGTCACAATCTTTGGATATAGTCAAACGGTTTTAAAAGCTTTGGAATCAAAGATTATTTAGTCAAGACTGGTGCGCAACTGTAGAATGGCGCTCTCAAAACTGCCTGGCAATAGCGTTCGACTCTGCTGGGTCCCCGGATACAGTGATATACTAGGGAACGAGATACGGATGAATTGGCACGAAAAGGCCCATCTCTGGAACCCGGCTAATCAGTTGAATCAGTACGACCACCAATGTGTCATATATACGACTGACACATCTAACAGTTGGCAAACGTATTCTGGAAACACTGCACCAAAAAAACCCTGCGTAATATGACGGGCATAATTACGGAACACTCCCATCAAACTGGGAGACAACACAGGAAAATTATTTGTAGACCTCTTTAAAAAGAAGGATGCAATTCCTCTGGCTGTGGTATTTTTATAGTCTCAATAAACTATTGCCACAGAACATATAAAATCTAATAAAATTCACTAACGGTTTTACTTGCATAGAGTTTTCATGTAGTATGTCATACCTAATCTTATTACTTTTTTTATATAAAGTTGCACAGGATAATACTTATAATAAAACATTCTGAATTGGGCAATTCCTCGAAAAATAATACCATATTTTAAATAAAAATCGGTCATTTAATATGTAGAAGAGAACGATAATTATGGACAAATGAAAAAATTATTTTTTTTTTTTATTTGTTATAAATTTGGCAACAGTTTGAAATGAGCATATAACAAACACTCGCATCTCCATCTTTATACGCTAGGACTTTCATTAACATTTTCTAATATTTCAGTTATCTTAATAAGTAAAAACTATTATCTCTGGTAAGACAAACCTGCTATTTGCTTTCTCATAAGGTTTCGGCTTTGTATGTATTATAATAAAAGTTTTATAAGTAAATAGAAATATACGAATATTGTGACACAGCCGTCCCCGTAAATATGACAAAAGTTTAATAAAATTTTTACTTTACATGATTAAACATAAATACTTTCCAACAATAACAATGTAAATGCAATTAATAATATAGTGACATTTTGTGAACATTTATTTAAATATTTGAGTATTATGTTACAGAAAACATTTGGTCACACCCGTCAATGGGTAAAAAATGAAGATTGCCATAAGTCATAACAAACCCAATGTTTGGGTTTTTTTTTTTGAAATGTTAAGAGGGAAATACTAATAAGGGTCGGTCATACACCTATGAGGCACCATGGGAGCGGGTGGAGCTAATTAAAAAAATATATATAAAAAAAAAAAATTGTATGAAAGGGTTAAAAGTAGAGGGTAAATATCGTTCGTTTTCTGCAAGACCGTCATAACTCAAAAATTTTTGAGCTAATGATGTAGAATTGTTAATTACATCATACTCCACGTTGTGTAAAAAATGCATGTTAATATCTTTTATACACTCCGCATGAGAGCTATTTGAATTCCTCCATTTCGTACAAGTTGGGTGTAAATTAAAAACTTTAAACGCGTTTATCTCGGAATCGATTTTTTTGAGATATGACGGTCTTGCAGAAAACGAGCGATATGTATTGAAAAACTGTTGGGGTTGCAAAAATATTGGGGGTCGGTCATACATTTGACTCCCCTACGGTCTGCTATGTTTGAAAGCCCCCTTAAGGGGTGAAGATGGGGAGTAGGTATGTTTGGAAAAATATTAGGTGGGAAAATAAAAACTGAGGGTCGGTTACCTATTTGAACCCTCTAGGGGCTCTTCCGGGGCAGTTGCGGGTCGGTCATACATTTGACTCCCCTACGGTCTGCTATGTTTGAAAGCCCCCTTAAGGGGTGAAGATGGGGAGTAGGTATGTTTGGAAAAATATTAGGTGGGAAAATAAAAACTGAGGGTCGGTTACCTATTTGAACCCTCTAGGGGCTCTTCCGGGGCAGTTGCGGGGCTTGATGTGGATTTTTTCCCCAATACAAAAAGTTTTTCGTTAATAACTGGGGACTCGATGTTGATTTAAGGCCCATGGTTTCTTGGGCAAATTTTCTTAGAATTCATCGTAGATCATTCTTATAATCCTATTAATATTATAAATGTGAATGTCTGTCTGTTTGTTTGTTTGTTTGTTTGTTTGTATGTTTGTTGCTCAATCACGCCTAAACGGCTGAACCGATTTCAATGAAATTTGGAAGACAGTTAGTGTTCTATATTGAAATTACTATAGGCTATATATTTTGTAATTTTTTACCCTATGGGCGAAGTGGGCTTGGCAAAACTTTTTTTTACAGCTAGAGAGATAAAATTTGATACCCAGATAGTACTCGACAACACGAATATAAATATGCAGACGAAATTTAAATTTTGGACCCAATGGGCGGAGTGGGCGTGGCAAAACATTTTTTAGAGCTAGAGAGATAAAATTTGATACCCAGATAGTACTCGACAACACGAATATGAATATGCAGACGAAATTTAAATTTTGGACCCAATGGGCGGTGTGGGCGTGGCAAAACAATTTTTAGAGCTAGAGACATAAAATTTGATACCCAGATAGTACTCAACAACGCGAATATGAAGATTCAGACGAAATTTTATTTTTGGATCCGATGGGCATAGTGGGCGTGGCAAAACATATTTTTAGAGCTGGAGAGATAAAATTTGATACACAGATAGTGCTCGGCAACATGAATATGAATATCCAGACAGAATTTTAATTTTGGGTCAATAGGCGGAGGGGGTGTGGAAAAACTGTATTTTAGCCCTAGAGAAATCAAATTTGGTACATAGATAATACTCGGCTACACGAATATGAATATGCTGACGAAATTTAAATTTTGTATCCGTTGGCGGAGAGGGCGTGACCAAACGGTATTTTAGCTCCACAGAAATAAAATTCGGTATACAAATAGTACTCGACAATACGTATATGAATATACAGACGGAATTTAAATATTCGATCAGTGAGCGAGTGGGCGAAGGGGGCGTGGCAAAACAGTGTTTTAGTCCTCGAGAGGTAAAATTTATTACACAGATAGCATTCGACAACACGAATATAAATATGCAAGCAAATTTTGAATTTTGGGTCAGTAGGAGGAGTGGATGTGGCAAAATTGTATTTAAGCCCTAAAGAGATAAAATTTAGCACCCAGATTGTACACTACAACACGAATATGAATATGTAGACGATATATTAATTTTCCATTATTGTGGGAAGGGGGCGTAGCAAAACTGTATTTTAGTCCTAGAGACATAAAATGAAATATACAGGTAGTATTCGACTACACGCATATAAATAAACAAACGAAATTAATATTTTGGATCGGTGGGCGGAGAGGGAGTGGAAAACTACATTTTATTCCTAGAGACACCTAGATAGTACACGACAACCCGAATATGAATATGTAGATGGCATTTTGGACCAGTGGGCGGAGGGAGCGTGACAAAACTGTTTTAGCCCTAGAGCGATAATATTTGATATACAAATAATACAAATTTATTTAGTGAACTAAAAGTACATTTATTGTACCAAAGAGTACAATTTAGTGTACCAAAAAGTGATTTTATTGTACAAAAATGTACAATTATTGTTAAAAATACATTTAAGGTATCAAAGAGTACTTTATTGGTACCAAAAAGTAGATTTTATTGTATTGAAAGATACTTTTATTGTGCACAAAAGGAGAATTAATTGTATCACAGAGTACCTTAATTGTACCAAAAAATACTTTAAATTTACTAATAATTACTATTATTGCACCAAAAAGTTTTTAAATTGTGGCAAAAATTATGTTTACTGTATCAAAAAGTACTTTTATTTATGTCAAAAAGTACTGTTATTGAAGCAAAGAGCAAGAATTGAAGAATTGTGTCAGTCAATCTTATGGATTATTTACACTGCGTCAATTTATTTTGTCAAAAATTTTGGCAATATGTCGTCAGAAAAAGTTTGTCGAAAAAATTTAAAGGGAAATACTGACAATGATATCAGTACTATAAATGAGCCATACATGTTTTTAGGGCTATATTAGTTAATATTTGTATACAGATAGTAATTGGTGCTATATATATGAATTTGCTGACGTATGTTTTAATATAGGTTACGGGGACGTTGTTAGTTTGATCAGGTTAAGGAGTAACTTGGGATAACGAATAGTTTACAGAGCGTACAAGAACGACTCTTAAGCTCAGCCCTTTAAGTAAGCATGCCAAACATATTATAGGTATTAGACAATTAAGCAATAGCGAAGCATTGCCGGGTCCACTAGTAATCTATATATATTAAAGGCTTGGGTGACTGATCACTCCCCAGTCCAAACGGCTAAAGCTACAAGCTTGAAATTTGGAAAGTAGGTTCCTGTTATGATGTAGGCGCGCACTAAGAAGGGATTTTTTTCGGTCTGCAAGGTTGTAAAAAAGGGTGTGGCACCGCCCATATATCTCGAAATTTTAAATGGTTATTTCTCATAAATTATTACAGGTACAAAGTTGAGATTTGGCACATATATTGGTCGTACAAGAAAAATTACTTTTTTGTATAAAGACGGCGAAGCCACTCTCCTTTTTAAAAAATGGTTATATTGGCCAAACATATGGATCGATTTCAATTATATTTTCTTTGTGTGATACTGTCCATAGAGCCTCTATCATAGGCTACATGAAAACTTAATTAGACAAAGGGGCGTGGCACCGCCCATATATACCGATATTTCAATCGATCATATCTCAAGAACCATTAGAGGTATAAAGATGGGATTTGCTACATATGTTACTGATACAAAGAGGAATACGTCTCACTGGAAACTGGGCGGTGCCACGCCCCTTTGAAATAATCGTTATCTGGGAGAAATAAATGGAACGATTGCAATGAAATTTTTACTGTGTAGTTCTATCCTTAGGACCTCTATCATAGGCTACATGAAAACATACTTAGACAAAGGGCTGTGGCACCGCCCACACAAACCAAAATTTCAATCGGTCTATTTCACGAGCCATTAAGGTATGAAGATGAGATTTGCTATGTATGTAACTGGTACATTAGGGATAAAAAAAATAAAAAAAAAAATTGATTGACTAACCGATTTCGTGAAATGGCTGTAGGTAGGATGATGAAATCTGGGGTAATTGTTCTCCTTTTGGTGTAAACGTCAGCTAAGAATGGATTTTTGGAAATTCGTACTTTTAGGTGTAAAAATTACCAATAAGGGATTAAACATGTACCATCACCCAGTACAATCGGCTAAAGATCGCGAAAATTGATGTGGGCATGCTCGCTATCAAATTGGATTAAAGGTTTTTTGAAATCCGATAGTTCTGGGTAAAAAAAAACAAAATTTGTACCATTATGGGTAAAAAAGGCCAAATAGGGGTAATACCTGGTACTGAACGGCTAAAGGTATAGTCGCAAAAATTTAAGTGATTATTTTAATTGAGCGATGTAAAGTAATTTTTTGTAAAAAGTACCGAAATAGTATATAACTGACCAAATGCCTAAAGCTAGAGTTATGAAAACTATATAGAACAGTGTTTTTAGAAACTCGAACATTTAGGGGTAAAAAAACTGATACCTTCACCAAGACCAAGCGGCTAAAGCTATAATCGTATATTGACATGCTTCCTATATAATTAGAGGGGGTACAAGTCCATTTTAGTTGTGTGATACGTATGTATCTTTTGAAATTCGTACTATTAGGGATAAAAAGGGACTAAAGTGGAACAATTACTCAAACCAATGGGATAAAGCTACAATCATATTAATGGGGTGTTCAGTTGTCTTATGAAGTACGGGTAAAGCAACGCGAGCCGGGAAAGCTAGTGATGTATACGATAGTACAGATAACGACTAAATATATGTCTTATTATTTTCTTATATGTTTACCATTATGTTTGTTATATAATTGAACTCTTAAAAAACTTTAATTTCTTCATAATTTTGGAGTTTATTTTACTATAAACTTGACTATTGCAGGATCGAAACCAAGATGGAGAAGGTGGCGCCGATAGTGTTATCGATATGAGCTTGATAACACAACAAAGCTGTCATAAAAAGGAGTGTATAACAGATAGTATTGAGTGATTGTAAATCGTATTGTGGGCAAGAAAAAGGACGTTTAGACTTAAACAAGAATAGAAGGAATATTTTTACAGAATTTTACATGAAAATTTATAATTTTGTAAAAGCTCAAATTCCTAAGGTCACACCTGTCGTTGTCTTCTTATAGACATCCTGAGCAGAAATCAATTTATTTCAGTGACTACCTGCTACTAAACGTTTTAAAACTTAACATTCTTAGTAATCAGAGCTTTTTTTTAATAATAAATTTTCTATTTATGAATTATAACCAAAAATATGAGTAACATGGTCACACCCGTGCCAATGGAATTGCTAAATTATGTTTTTTCAAAATTTATCGAAATTGTTATTAATCTGTGATGATTCTACTCTATACTTCCTACATTCATTACAAATAAGGCTATCACAACGGACAATAATGGTCTGCGATTACTTGTCTTCAACCTAACCTAACGTAAATTTAGGGATTTGATCTATTTCAAAATTTGGAAATTAACTTTACTGTATACATTAATTTTAATTCTGATACTCCTAAAACCATTTGGTCAGTTATTGCTTTTTTTATGCAAGTAACACTCCTACTTGCATATTAGGAAATATTTTATTTACAAACTTGTTAAAATTTTGATTACAGACTGAGAATACAAAACTGTTATCATTAGATTTATTGTTTTAAGTTTAAAGTATAAAAATCTTAAAAATTGAACATATCTTTTGAACTTTAAAAATTATTTTTATAAACAAATTTGTGATTTGATTTATAACCATATAAGGCCTTACAGGCTCGGTTATTGAAAAATGTATAATAAATAAAAAAAAAAAAAAAAAAAATAAACCTTTTCCCAGTGACTTCCCTACATTTTTATAGTTGTCACAAATAAAGCTCTTAATGCCGCATTAATAAAAATAATTCCTAATCAGATTTTATTGAAGGAGATTCAATGAAAGTTTTAAACTTGTTTTTTTTTATTAATAGTACAGAATTTGTTTCAACTCTTAATATCAATGTCATTAACAGCCCTAAGGATTTGAGATCCATTAAAATTCTTCCTATGGTAACAAAATTTGTAATAATTATGCTGGTTATAGTTCCACAACTTTGAATATAACTGTTTTGATTAATCCTTTTAGCTACATCAGTCGCACATCACTTACAGAAAACCTTAAGTATAAATTTAATTTTTGATATTTATTATGCAACAGTCACAGGTTTCAGTGTGTATGTTCCAATTAAAATCATATTTCTTAACAGTGTGAAGGACTGCAGGGATCGGTTTTTGAGGCCATTGCGTTTAATGGTTTACATTAGTTACTTTTTGTATCAGACCATGGCCAATGTTTTTAATTGCAGATAACGTTTTAAACAATTTTAGTTTTGATAAATGTTTTACAGGTGTATTTGAAAATAAAGTAATTTCGTACCTTATAGTGGACTATTCAGAATTCATCGCCTAAAATCCATCAAAGACGAAAGCTATTATGTTTGTCGTTGCAGATAACTGAAACTTAAACCATATTGGAGTTGAGTCTGTTGACAGTAAAAGTGTTTAAAGAGTCATTATTGCCAAAAAAAAAACTTTATTTTTAATCTCACATAAATTAACATTTATTCCAAAATTTGTTGATATCGTGATCTCTGGACTCTTTAATTTAACATATGAAAGTCCAGTTGTTGTTTGAGTTGCTCGATACTGGATTTGTTTTTCAATTATTTGCATTTTATTCAATTATTTTTATTAGTTTTACTTTTTAAATGTTTTATTAATTAGTAATATATTTTCTTAGAAATGTTTTGCTAAGTAATTCGTATTTTTGGCCTTGGAGGCTTAGTATTACTAAACGTTTGGGTAAATAATTAAATAAAAAATATATCCAACTTCACTAACCAGACACCTCTTTAACAACTGTCATATCTTAATTTAATATATATGAAGCACCAACTAAGCAGGAATCTTTTTGATATCAAATGTCGACGACAATTTGTTTCTTGACAAGTTTGGGTTTTATATGATGATACTTCTGATGTCTCTTACGCAGAATCTACTATAGACCACTTACCTTATTGTCACTATCTGTGGTATTACCCGAACCAAAACTAGCCAATGAGCATCTATCGTGATCATTTTCAGTCATAGGATCGTCAAGGTCACGCGACGAACGCTGCGAAGAGCCCGAGTTCTTGGCTGGTGACTTAGGTAAAGTAAGTGAAGTGCCAGAAAAGCAAGTTTCTTGCATAACTTCACGTAACTTTTTGGCCCAAATCTGCAAAGGAAACATACAAAAAAAAAAATTGCATAAAAGTCACTTTATTAAAATGCCACAAAATCACTTGTTTGGTTTCCAAGCTATTCGCTTTAAGTACAATGCGGCAGTCCGACAACATAGGTGAGCGACCAGTCCATACAGCAAATTTGGTTTCATCACCTTCGATGTGTTCAGTGATACCAAGATCTAGAGAAATTGTATAGCAGAAAATAAAACATTACTTGTTGCCTAGTTTATATACATATATATTAATTTTGTATTTACCTGTTGTCATTAGTTTGCTTTTATATTGATATTTTACTGAACCATTAGAGTCTTTGACTTCTTTGGCAAACAGCAAATACATCTCGAATAAGAATACTCTGCGCTCTCGACCCTTGCGTATTAATTGCTTGGTATCCCAGGCTTGGAATGCATCTTGCAATACTACCTCACCCAAATTGTCCGAGGAGACATCACAATTTTCGAGCAGTGACAAATGCATAGCATCATTTGCCTTTTTGGGAACATTTAACATAACCTCAAGACCTTCTTTTATTTCGCCATGACTCTCTTCGCAACACGACAGCAAATCCTTGAGCAGCAACTGATATTT
This sequence comes from Muscina levida, assembly GCA_964034835.1. Classification (NCBI taxonomy): domain Eukaryota; kingdom Metazoa; phylum Arthropoda; class Insecta; order Diptera; family Muscidae; genus Muscina; species Muscina levida. The sequence continues at coordinate 43,812,957 of OZ035883.1, read as the reverse complement.
TGTAATACGTTGCACCGGCTTAATGAGGAATGCTGGCAATGGATGCTCTACCTTATGCTTATGTTGCAAATCATCAAAATAGTTGCCGGCATGTTGTACCAACAGATTGTTGGATGTGGGCTTATTTTTGCAATAATGCACATACATATCAAATTTACTAGCCCAGGTGACAAAACAATGACCCACATCTTCGGGCATTGTTTCGTATTTCTCCAATTCCCTCAAGAAGATCTTATGATGAAAATTATAGATTTCGCGTATGTTGCCGAAAATAATGTCCTCCTTTCCTGAGAGTGCTGAGGGCACACTTTGGCCAAAACGGAATTCTTCGAGGAAACATTTAATACACGTATCCAAATCTTTGACATAAGCTCGTTCGGTTTGCATTAGCTCGGCCATAATGAATTCTTTTCTGCGTGCCGATTTTCGTTTCTCTTCGTTAATTTCTTTAGTAACCGCGGTGGTTGAGGTAGTCAGCTTTGCTTCCAGCGTAGGATCGGAGTGACGATCATTGGAGGAAGAAGATCCTGCGTAAAAAGATAAATATATTTTTAAAAAAAAAAAGTTTACATAGAGACTGGTAAAGGTTTTAATTTACCTGAAGCCGAATTCATTGATGTATTAGCATCCGATTCTACTGCCATAGACATGCCCAATGATTTCTCCAATTGTTCCCTATACGAATCCATGCGATTGCTGAAATCCTTGTATCTAAAGGAGAGCATAAATTGGTATTCATATTTTGCAAAACTCATATTTGTAATTCACTATATCTGAAAGGCAAAGGCATTATTTGTTCGGCATAAGTAATTAGAAATGATGAAGTTATATATACGAATTCCACTATATCTCCTGATGGGACTAAGTGAAAACTTTCACCAATCAACAGTGTTGAGCTTCATTTAGAATTAACTACTTATAAGACCTACTGTACAGTGTCGAAAAGTAACAGAATGTTATGTTTATTGAAGATATGAACAGTGATTTTGAAAATACCCAGCGGGAATTTACAGTGTTTAAATCTCTTCTTAGCAAGCCATATGGCACTTTAATTTTATTTTTTAATTTCGTTTATTGTATTATAAAGCCAATTGTTTATTTATTAATTTAAATAATTTTTTTATTTTTTCATATTATTTTTTTTTTTTTCAATAATATTTTTTATTATTTTAAATTATTTTATATTAATTTACATTATTTTTTATTAATTTAAATTAATTATTTATTAATTTATATTATTTTTATATTAATTTTTTACTACTTTATATATTTTTTTTTTTATTTTTTATAATTTTTGATTGTTTCATAAAATTATTTTAATTTTTTTATATATTTTTATTATTTTATTTTTTCCTATTTATTTAATTATTTGTTCTTATATTTTCATTTGTATTTTATTTTAATAACATCATTCTCTCACAACGTAAGTCTTCTCCCACAAATCCAGCCATTCTCTCACAACTTTAGTCATTCTCTCACAATTTCCGTCATTCTACTAGACCTTACTAAATCTCTCTCAATTTTATTCAATTACATTTGCGTCCCAACTCTTTGCCTTTTGCCCCCTTAACATTAACATAAAAAATTCCTGCTTACCTCTGGTCCACGGATGCAACCCATTGCTTAATCGAACTTGCATGAGCGTGGCCTTTTTCGACCAAACTATCGGCCAGCTGTATTAGCAGCTTTACGCGTTCCCTCGTCTCTTTGGCTGTGCTTCGGAATTCATTGTGCTCTTTGAGCAAACCTTCTGTTTCCTCGCGCGTCTTACCCACTAGATTAGTCCGTGACGACAGATACGCTTCACCCGTATTGTGTATCCATTCAATGGCTTGTTTGGCGCTACGTTCGAACAGTACAAACTGCTGACATTGATCTAGGGACTTTTTGCGCTGTGTCCAAAATTCAAGCACTTGATTTTCTTGTGTCAAAAGTTTGTCCAGTATAGTTTTGACACGATTTTCACAGTTGCCTTGCGGTTGATACTCGTAGTATTGTTGCGAACGATTGGCGTATTTAAGGAATGTTTCCGCTGTGCGACGAGCTAATGTACAGGCCTTGAGGAAGGCCTCCTTTTGTTCCTGGTGCTTTGAAATAAGCTGGACTATGGTTTGCGCCTTGTCACTGGATCCGCCGCCACCGCACCAGTCGTCTTCGCGTCGATATTCACGTTCCAGGCTGTCGAGTACCGAGCACACTTGCTCGGCAGTTTTGTAAAAGTTTATAGAGGCCGTTACTAGCTTGTGGCGCTCTTCGGCATAGGTCACCAATTGTTGCCACTTTTTGGTCACATCGTCGGATATCTCGCGTATGGACTGGGGATCGTAATGATTGGCATTGATCAGAGCATCAGCGCGATATTTCACTTGTACGGCCGAGGTGTGAGTCTTCTCGATGGCCACCTGAAATTGTTCGTGCTCTTTGCGCAGTTGCTCGGCTTCCTGCAGACTGTTGGGCGTCACAAAGCTGGCCACCAGCATAGCCTCACCGTTCCGTATCCATGAGATCACCTGATTGGCATCATTTTGGAACTGGCACAGTTGCACAGCCTGTTCGAGTTTTGCTCTTTTCGCCTCGGAGAGTTCCTCCAAATCTATTTCACGCTCCCGCAAAAAGTTAAGTAAATATTCGATTCTCGCCTGAGCAGTGTGCGTAGCATCGGCCATTGAGATGAAACCAGCTGATTCAAACATTTGCAGCAGTTCCTGACCCTGTTCGAGAACCTCATAGGTGGCATTCTGTATATCACTCACGGATTCGTTGTGCAAGCGTATAAGTTGTTCCGCTTTCTGGTAATCACGTGACAGATCGGCATGTTGCAGCTCCTCCGACCAGATTTCCAGCTGAGAGGACAACTCCATGGCATCACGTTCGAAATAGCGTAGGCGCAGTATAAGATCAGCCCGAAATTTGCGTGCAGACCATAGCTCCTCCAACTCCACCTTTTGCTTGGAGAGTTTTTCGAGCGCCGCCTCCAAGGCAGAAAAGGAACCCGTATTGTCGGCATATTCAAGCGAACGCATTTCCTGCAACAGAGCCTCGCCCTGTGCTATAGTCTGCATACAACCTTTAATAGTATTATCTTGCTGTTCTCGGTACTGCTGCAAAAGCCGTTCGATGCCCTCCAGATTCTCCTGCGACAACATGGTTTCATCGGTGGACACATCAGCCCGTAACTGGTCAATCCAGGCGGTAACTTCCTTTTCGTGGGTGTAAAATATTACAGCCATGTCGAGACGTCTTCTACGCTGTTCGACACGCTCCGCAAAGCTGGCCACTTGTATTTCCAGCTCATGAGCCACTGAGTATATCTCGTTGGGATCGGCTTCGCCACTGCGTGCCAGTTCGTCGGCGGCCGCCAAAAGCTTTTCGGCATTGCTGTAAGTGTTTTGGGCCACATTCTCAAAGTGTTCATGGGACTTTTGGTAGACCCTGGCCTTTTGGAGATTCCTGCCTATGCCAGTGTTCTTGCGCACAAACACTTCGCCATGATTCTTTAGCCAATCTAAGACCTGTTTGACATCCTCTTGAAACAGTCTAAGTGCCAAGGTTTGATGCAAACGAATCTTTTCCTGGTGCCACTTTGATTCCAACGAACGATGATGGCCCAAAATTTGATGTATAACAGCGAGTACGTGGGAGGCTCCCTCGCTGTAATCAGCAGCCGGATTCTGTCGTCCATATTTGTTGTAGCTGCTGTTCTTACGGTGATCGGGGACGCCTGGCGGCGGTGGTTGATTGCATACCTGCACCAAATGGTCCAGTTGATAAAGTAATTTCTTGCTGGTGGAGTGAACCTCCGTGTAGGCCTGACACATCGCCTCGTACAGAGACTGGTGTGTCCTGATGGCGGTTTCAAGACTCTGTATATCAGAAGGCAACGGCTGTGAGGCTTGACAGGCGGCCGCCCAGGAGGCCACACTGTTGCAATACTGCTCAGCTTTGTGGTGAAATAAAACACTTAATTGTAGCACAGCGGTACGTTCGTCCAAACCGGCGGCAAAATCCTTCCAAGTGCGATCTAGGCGGGTGGCCAAGGTTTTAATATTCTGCGCCGCATAATGCTGACTCTCTATGAGGCGGGAGGCCACCGCTAGGATGCGATCGATATTCACCGACACATTCATAGATGCTACGGCGAATTTCTGATGCTCGTCCTGTAAGGACTTTGCCACCGAATAATTATGACCTATCTCAACATAGGACATTTGAAACACATCCCGATTGTGCAGTATCCAATCGAACATTTTCTCACAATCCTGCTCAAACAGCCGCCACTGGAAACACTGATCGAGCTTTACTTTCTTGTGTTGCCACAGCGTAAGCAAACGCTGCTGGCCCGAGTGTATGAGGTCAATTTGTCGCAGCGCTTTGCTTATGGCCGCCGACATATCGGGATTATTTGTGGGCACACGAAATGTTTGAGAAGGGTTTTGAGATTGTGATGAAGTGCCTGAATCGCTGCCGCCACATTCCCCGCCAGCAGCACCCTGTAACAACAAGAAAAAAAAGATTAGTATTTTCATAACGCTCACAATATATCAATGAGAACTTACCGCTCCGCCACTACCGCCGCCACTCAAATTAATTTTGGCCAATAGCTTTTTACCCTGCACATCCAAATCCTCAATGGGCAACTTGATGATCTTTTTCTTCATCTCATTGTGATGGTCAAGCGCATGTCTAGCTCCATTTACGTCCTCGGCAAAATCATTGCGTTGCAAGTCCTCTTGCAAATCATCTATGCGATCCGCCAAATCACTGGCTTGCCAAAAGAAATCCTCAATGGCCAAGCGGGCATCGGTCCACTGTTGGTGGTCATACATTTGGTTGCCATCAAAATCACTGGTCAATTGATTCGCCTCGGCTATTTTATTCAGAGCCTCAATCGATATTGTCGATGTCTCAAATTTATACTTATGCGAGGAGATGGAGGCGCGTTGCTTTTGCCAAAAATTGTCCGGTTTTATGATGACAACATTATGAATGTTGGCACTGAAGTTCTCCTGCAGCACTTTCAGTATGGCCTTGACATTTGTCGAACAGTTGCCATTGCCGCGCATATCAATGATGACAGTAAAACCTAAATTTTTAGCCGAATCACTGTAAAAAGAAGAAAAAGAAAATGATGGTGGTGTGGTGAGTGGAAAGTGGTATGTGGTATTACAATAACAGTCACAGCAACAACAACAATAACAACAATATTGAACATATATGTATATCTATATATTGTAATGCACATGCAATGCACTTTCAGTTGGCCCACTTGATTATTATGCTTTGCTGTGTGTGTGTGTGTGTGTATTAACTACTGTCGAGTTCTAAACTCAAACTCATTGAATTGTAAACCCCCCCTCCATGCAGACCCTCACTTGAGTTACTACTTTTGCCATAGTCCATCTGCGGCGGCGGCGGAGGAGGAGCAGAGCCGGATGATTATGATGGGCATGAAATAAAAAATCACGTACTAAGAGATTTGCCATGGAAAGTGTTCGAATTCTTCCATTACAGATATGGCATAACACAGAAAAATGTGAACAAAAGAATCAATCAGGTATTCATTCTTAATTTGGATGGCATAACAAGAGAGATTTTCTTTTTTGAGCAAAGATTTGCTGCTTTGCATAATAAACAAAAAAAAAAGTAGTAGAGAAAGATGCAGAAACAAATGCAGGTGGTGGAGGGACATTTGTAAAGCGACAAAAAAATCCTCGTCATGGGTGTTTTCTAAGTAATGAGAGAAAACTAGAAATAATTTAAATGACGCCAATGTAGTATGGACTAAATGCGACGACCCTGGAGAAGATAAAGGGATTTTTTTTGTATTTGTTTTTATCGATATTTCTACTGACATGAACAGGATAATAGCTGCTGATTATTGAATATTATGTTGAAAGTAGAGTAGGAGAAGGAAGCAAACATTGAGGAAAGGAAGTTCACAGTATACTGCACAACAGAAGCATTACATATGACATTTAAGTAATATAACATTCCAGAATGTGGGCTGGGCTTGCCACCCGCCACCAGTTTAATGGCAGTGAATAAAATGAGAAATAAGAGAAAAAGAACCCCCCCCCCCCCCCAAAATGTTGACGACCACCGCAATCGTTTTAAGGACATATGATTTGAGAATATGCACTTGGAATGTTAGAACTCTATATCGACCAGGGCGGATGTCCTCGAAGAGTATAAGGCTGACATTGCTGCTATACAGGAAATCCGGTGGACTGGATATGGATGCTCGCGGATGAGGATGTGTGACGTGTACTACAGCTGCCACGCGGATAAGCATGAGTTTGGTTGTGGATTTATGGTCGGCAAGAGACTACGACACCTGGTCTCTAGGTTTACTCCTGTCAGTACGAACGAATCGCCACCATAAGAGTGAAGGCAAATATTTTCTACATCACGCTGATATGTGCTCATGCTCCGACAGAGGAGAAAAGTGACGAGGTCAAAGACGAATTCTACGCCCAACTTGAAGAAACATATGACCGTAGCCCGGGCCATGATGTTAAAATTGTGCTGGGAAATTTTAATGCCAAAATAGGCCGGGAGAATGTCTTTAGCCCAACAGTCGGAAAATTATGTCTGCATTCTGACAAATCGCCAAATGGAATCATATTGATTGATTTCTCTGCAGCAAGGAACATGGTAATTAGCAGCACACGATTTGACCACAAAAATATTCACAAGACAACGTGGATATCTCCCGATCAAGTAACGAGAAACCAAATTGATCACGTGGTAATCGATGGAAGGCACGCATCAAGTGTCTTAGACGTACGAGTGATCAGGGGTGCGAACTTCAACTCGGATCACCACCTCACAGCAGTGAAAGTGCGTATTAGGCTAAGCAGGGCGAAAACCCTGCGTAACCAGGCACAGAGAAAGCTGGACATCGCTAAACTGCACACCAATGCCTATTCCAACCAACTGACTCAACTACTTCTGTATGCTCCAACTCCCGAAAACATTAGCGCGCAATGGCAATATATTGCCCACTCGATGGAAAGGACTGCGCTGTCCGTACTAGGGTATGTGAAGCACTGAAACGATAATGCCTGGTACGATGACGAATGCCGCAATACCACCCGGTTACCAGATGCTGCATACAGGGCCAAACTGCAGCCAATGGCAACGCGAGCTGTTCATGAAAAGTACAGGGAGAAGTGGCGGGAGGCGACTTGACTATTCGGGCGAAAAAAAAGAGAGATGAAGGAGCGGAAGTGAAGCCTGAAAATTCTACCAGAAGATAAATAGTAGGGTACATGGAACAGGTCTTCCCTCCTGTAAAGACAAGGATGGTCATCTCGTTACTGACTCCGAGAGCGTACTGAGGATATGGAAAGATCACTTCTGCAGCCTATTGATGTCTGAAAACTCGGCTGATGAAGACGGTGTACCAATCCGAGATGATAACATCGAGTGTCCACCTCCGAGCCAAGCAGAGATAATAACTGCCTTCGATGGGTCAGTGGAAGCGACGTAGACTAGCAATCCGAAGGTGCCGGATTCGATTCCTGACCGGGGCACTGGACAAATCAACATTGATGAAAAATTAATTACTTTTCAAATTCTTTCGAGTTCTCCAGCCAAAAAAACTCATCCTAGACGCTTCCACTACAAAAAAATACAGATGCCAACAATGATCGTATGATAATCGGATTATATGCAAGATCGAGTGCCGATAAATTGAAAATCGGTATAAAGAATTATCACACCAGCTAACCACCAGCTGTTACAACAATAACAACTGACATATCCCGCCTAAAGAACAACAAGGTTGCTAGGGCTGATGGTCTTCCAGCTGAGTTGTTTAAGGTGGGTGGAGATGAGCTTGTTTTAAGCATGCAACAGCTCATAGACAATATTTGGCTTCAGTAAAGCATGCCAGAGGATTGGAATCTCAGTGTGATATGACCTATCTACAAAATAGGTGACCGCAGTGAGTGTTAAAACTAACGTGGTATTAGCCTCTTACTGATTGCGTATAAGGTCCTGTACAGCACACTGTGTGAACGTCTAAAGCCAATTGTTAAAAAACCTGATTGAACTTTATCAGTGCAGCTTTAGACCAGGCAAATCCACGACGGATCAGATATATACACTACGCAGATTCGGGAGAAAACCCATGAGAAGCAAATCGACACTTACCAACTCTTTGTCGATTACAAAGCTGCCTTTGATAGTCCCATCAGGCATCGATTCAGCCCTGTCTGAATTCCCTGCGAACATAATTGGTCTCTGCCGGCGTACCCTTACGAATTCAAAATCCTCTGTTGGGATTGGCAAGGATATATCTGTGCCATTCGGCACGACGAGAGGTCTTAGACAGAGTGATGGTTTGTCATGCATACTGTTCAACATAGTGATGCAGAAGGTGTTAAGGAAAACAGCGGTTAACATGTCTGGCACCATATTTAATAAGAGCCACATGCTGCTCGCATATGCCGATGATATCGACATTATCGGTCGAACGATGCGAGAGGTAACAGCTGTTTTCTCATGTGTTGAAAGGGAGTCAGCGAAAATGGGTTTGGCAATGAATGAGGACAAGACGAAGTTAATGGTATCATCGAACAAAGTGTCCACCCGTTGGGGACGCAGCGTGACCGTTGAAAACTATTGCTTTAAGGTAGTGGATGAATTTATCTACCTCGGAAAACAACAGTGCCAGCATTGAAATAAAACGGAAAATAGTGCTCCCAAACAGGTGTTTCTTTGGGCTACGCAAGCACTTCATAAACACCACCCTATCTCGAACCACCAAAGTCCAACTGCACCAGGTACTAATTTTACCGGTCCTGTTATATGCCTCCGAATCTTGGGTGCTTACGCAGGCGGATTCAGCCCATCTGGTGTACGAGTTATACCACGGCATTGATGTGGTCAAGCGAATTAAAGTGCAACGATTACGCTGGCTAGGCCATGTCGTGAGGATGGATAAGGAAAATCCAGCGCGAAAGGTATTCTATCAAGACCTCGAAGGACGGCGCAAAAGAGCGTTGGAAGGACCAGGTAGAGAAATCACTGACGCTGCTTGGTAAGACTGACTGGAGACGGTGCGCACAAGATCGAAACGAATGGAAATCTCTCATCATTTTGGCCTCTGACTTAGACACTAAGATATAAATATATATGTTGTCAAGTTGTTTTAAAGGCTAATAATAATATTAATAACATTCCAGAATGTTATAAATATGTACATAATGTATTGGTCGTAAGAACTTTTGTATTAAATTAAAAACTTTTATATTGATATTTTTTTAAAAAAAATAACACCGAACAACAAAATGTAAAAAAAAATATATATTTCCTATGTTTTTTATATACATATAAAAACTTTCTTAGTCTCATATTATTAACTTTAAAAAACAACAAATGCATACTCTCCTCGCATTTGAGTGCATCAAAACGCTTCAATTTCTTAACCTAAACTTAACTAACATATGAATTACCACCACACCTTTCTAACAAAACAACAATGTTACAATAGTGTTTAGCACTTAAGAACTATATAAAATGGATCCTCTACAAATGTCTCTTTAGTGACATATAACTTCTCTTAAGTGCAAATTTTACTTAACAAAAATCTTAAACAATAAAATTTCTTATGAAAGACCCTATCCAGAAATGCATTGTTCTTAAAGAAAAAACTGTAGTCAAAGACCCTTTCCTCCATCTCACACCCTTTGTTCTAAGAATATACTACATAATTTTACTGAATTCACAAGCCAAAATGTTTATATAGGTTCTGTTTTTTATGTACAACGAAATCTTTTTGTTTGCTAATATTTAGGTTTGTGTTGTGCCGAGTGAATTTATTCTCATTGCAAAAAAGGATCATTAAACTGCTGCTGCCGCATTCGCTTTCGCTGTTGCTGCTGCTACACAATACAACAAAGTGCATCATAATACACTTTTGCCTGGCTGGCGGGCGGGCGAACGAGCGACCAAGCCAAGTGACTATGACTGTGTATGATTCATTTCAACCATACTAAATAGCCCAGAGTCTGTTCCTCTTCGGCTTTTGGTGCTGTTTTGTCGTATACACTTGTGTTTATGTCTGGGGACGTCTGGTGGCAGACAGTAGACGCGCTAACGCTTGATCAACACACCCAACTTCATTGAAGCGAGCGAGAACGCACAAGGGAATAAATATTTCTCTCGGTGCATCATGTCGCATTCGCAGAATTTAAATAAGCTTTGTGTGTGCAGTAGTGTAATGCTTAGTGTAACAATGTAAGAAACACAAATATCGTTTTTAATATGTATTTCTTTTTATTTTTTTTTGGTTAGTCAAGCACAATAAGGCATGGGGACAAAGTACAATATCATTTTTGGATGTTTTAAAATTGTAGGGAAACAAAAAAATTAAAGGGGGTTGAATGGATGGAGGTCGGTCGGTAAGTTATAAGAGGGAAGGATAATATGGCAAAGAAAATGAAGAGAATTGGTTGAAGAGAATTCGAGAACTATAAGCTGCATTTTACAAATAAACACAAGGGATCACTAAATTTGTGAGATTGAATGATTTTCTCTGTACAATTGGATCAGAAATGGAGCTATACACACTTGTGCTAAATAGCAAAGCGAACGTTTGGTTCGTTTTCTGTGCTATTGGAATCAATGTATCGATGTACATTTAAGGAACAAATATTGATAGTATATGATGAATGTAAAGTCCATTTAACATTCATATAATTATCACAGCCTCCAACTTGCTAACGAATAACTCGAGAGATTAAAACGCTTTACCAATAGCTTTTTTTCTCAGACGAGACACACTTCTACCTAACTGTTAATGTAAGCAGACAATATTTCAAGTATTTTAGTGACACTATTCCTAAATTATTGTGTGAACGTCTAAAGCCAATTGTAGAAAAACTAATTGGACCATATCAGTGCGGCTTTAGACCTGGCAAATTTACGATTGATCAAATATTCACTCTTCGACAAATCCTTGAAAAAAACTCATGAAAACCAGATCGACACCTACCACCACTTTGTCGACTACAAAGCTGCCTTCGACTCTCCTATAAGGAATAGGCTATATGAGGCCATGTCTGAGTTTGGTTTTCCTGCAAAGCTAATTCGACTTTGCAGATGTACCTTGGAAAACACCAAATCCTCGATTAAGATTGGTAAGGAGCACTCTGAACCATTCAACACAGAAATAGGTCTCAGGCAGGGTGACAGCCTGTCCTGTACACTATTTAATATAGTTATGGAGAAGGTGATGAGAAAGGCTGGTGTCAACATGTCTGGCACAATATTCCACAAGAGCCACATGCCACTTTCCTATGCCGATGATATAGACATCATTGGCCGAAATCTGCGGGATGTTACTGCAGTTTTCTCATCACTAGAAAAAGAGACGGCAAAAATGGGTTTAGCGGTCAACGAGTAAAATAAAATGTCAAATAATAAAATGATTAAAATAATGATTTCGACGAACAAAGAGTCCTCTCGATGAGGACGCAGCGTCAACGTTGAAAATTATTGTTTTGAGGTAGTAGATGAATTTACCTACCTCGAATCTTCCGTCAATAAGAAAAATAATGTCAGCCAAGAAATCAAGCGGAGAATAGTGCTCGCCAATAGATGTTTTTACGGACTTCGGCAGCACTTTAGTAATACCACCTTATCTCGGAATACAAAGAAACAGCTTTACCAGGTGCTAATCTTTACCGTTCTTTTGTATGCTGCCGAATCATGGGTGCTTACGATAACGGACATACAAAACCTGGTAGTATTCGAGAGAAAAGTACTCCGAAAAATATATGGACCTATCTGTGTCGACGGCGAGTTTCGTCGTCGGATGAACCATGAGCTGTATGAGCTTTTTCACGACATCGACGTAGCTAAAAGAGTCAGAATCCAACGACTACGATGGCTGGGACATGTTGCCAGAATGGATGTAAATGCTCCAGCGAGAAAGGTGTTTGAAGGCGAACCTGAAGGACGACGTAGAGCAGGGAGACCCAAACTCCGTTGGAAGGACCAAGTGGTAGGTGACGTGCCACCATCTGGTAGGACTAACTGGAGAACACACGCAGAAGACCGAAGCGTGTGGAATTCTTTAGTACTTCAGGCCTCAAATTTATGAACTATGTACGTCCGTAAGTTGTAATGGGCCACTTAAGTAAGTAAGTCCTAAGTTAAGGCATCGAAATCGCCCTGCATATACATAAGTTTATTGTATGGACAGCTTTGTCAGCAAGAGTAATTAATCGTCCAAACTTTTATAAAAATCAAAAAGACATGATGTTACAGCACATACATGTAGCATCTTCAAAGGCTCATTGGGTGCAGTTCCCAAATATTCAGCTCCAAGTAAAATACAAAAGTGGAAACAGTAACTGGCTACCTCGTAGTCCAGGCATAGGTTTAGGTTGAGGACATTAAATGACAGAGCGCAAGGCTATGTCATTACGCCACTCGGAAACCATTGCAGTCCATTGCGTTTGTACCGATTTAAGAAAGGGTAATGTGAAGAAAATGAAGTGTGGTACGAGTAAGAGACAAAGAATTGTTAAAATAATTCCGGTATGTTTTTTCCTTTAACTCTATATAGACAAAATAGTAAGATTATGTGGGGACACTATGGTCCTCTGCCCTTAAGCCAGCTGAAACCATCAGTGAACTTTACCAGATTCTACATGTTTTAAATGACGACAATTTGATGAGACTATCAAAAACCATTTCCCGAGCAATTGCTTCCTCTTTCTATGAAGAGCTAGGCGATGGCATAACAAATGCTCAATGATATCAATTTCCTCCTTATCGTTGCAAAACCTGCAATAATCCTCAAGTGTCGTCTCTCAGTTCGATGTAAATGCTCTGACGTCACAGTGTTTCGTAATTACCCAATTAGTCGTCTAACGCAACTCCTGTCCAGTTCTAATATTGATCTGGCTTGTTTTCCATCCAGTCCTGACCAAAAATCCCGTGATACCACATAGTCGTTGTCTGCCGTTCTATGTGACAGGTCACAATTCCGTATATATGACACATTGGTGGTCGCACTGATCCATCCGATTGGTCGGGTCCCAGTGTGGAGCCTTTCCGCGACAGTTTTCCGCTATTTCGTTTCCTAAAATGTGTCACTGTGTCCGGGGACCCAGCAGAGTCGAACACTATTCTTCATCAGTTTTGAGAGCGCTGTCCTACATCTGTGCACTAATCTCGACTTTATGACCTTTGACACTAAAGCCTTTAAAGGCCGCTTGAGAGTCCACATAGATTGCGACGATATCCTTCAAATTCCTTGATAGTATTTCTTCCACAGATTTCATAACACACGGAACACACTGCAATCGTCATCCAATAGGAAGTGATGCTTGTAATTGAGATCCTCACTAAAGATATCCGATCCTGTTCCAATTTCCATTTTAGAACCATCAGTGAATATGAACAGCCCCCTAAAGGGCAAGGAAGCTTTCCAATCGTTTCTATCAGGAATCACTATTTCCGGGCATGATGTAAAATCTAACAACGGAACCATATAGTCCGTTCCTTTGTGCAGTCCTCTATTGCATCCATGTCTAATGAACCCTAACAGTCTTGTTTCGTGACTCGACTCCGAATGCCGCCAAAGGCCTGCTTCTCGTAACCTTATTGCACTTTTAGTCGCTTCAGCTATTACATGGTACCGCAGGTTCTTCAGGACAAAGCACCTGTTATACACAGTGATGCCATTCGCTGTACACTACTTAGCTTACTTTCCGTATCCAAAGCCCCAAGCAAACAAGGCATTCGTAAGATATTTTGCCTCAGACGAGAGTTTCAGTTCGATACCATCAATTACCGGCAATCTGAAGTTCTCAATGAGATATTTGCTCGTAGATAGTACTAGCTCCGTTTTCTGTGGATTTACATTCAGACTACAGATTGTGGCCTATTCTGATGAAGATCGTAGGCCATCCTGTATGAGGTCACTCAAAGTTAGAGCAAATCTACCTGTAACTAGGATAACGACGTCGTCCGCATAGACCACAATCTTCCTCCAAGCGTGGAGTTGATTATACGATTTGACAGCATAGAATCAATCCAGTTACTAAGCAAAAGAGATGGTCCAGTCGTCCTTAACGCTTCCATTATGGCTGTAGATATTACATTATTGAAGGCCCCTTCGATGTCCAGGAATGTATAAACTGTTCTCCACATGTCCGACCACCTCGTGTAGATCACTGTCCACAGATCTCTCCTTATGGTATACATGCTGCGCTTCACTGATGAGGCTATGGTCCAGGTTCAGTCTTAAGTGCAAATCAATTAGCCTCTCCAAAGTCTTTAAAAGAAACGATGATAGGCTAATAGGTCTATAGTCTTTTGGTAGTGAATGTATTGATTAACCCGCCTTGGGTATGAAAACTACCTTCACTTCCCTCCATGGAATGGTAACATACGATAGCCGTAGACACCTTCTTAGAAGTTCCGTTAGGATCGGTGCAATGACGGAAGATATCTGCTGTAACATAGCCGGATAGATTTCGTCCATCCCGGTAGACTTGTAGGGTTTTAAGGTATACAAAGCCCTTTTAACTTTTTCCTCACTAATCGAGTGGTTCACTTAAGTTCCGTGTATTGAATCCGGCGTTTCGGACGGCATCCACTGCATCCCATATGAAGCAACATTTTCGCCTTCCGGGAAGTGTGTACTCATCAAAATCTCCAGCGTGTCCTCTGCAGACACAGTCCAGTCCCCGTTTGGTTTCTGAACGCATTTGAGTACTTTAGGGTCCTTCGAGAGTAATCGCCTAAAACGCGCGGCCGCATTTATGCCCTCAATGGCTTCACAGAAATTAACCCATGAAGGCCATTTAGCCCGCTTAAGCTCCCCTTTGTATTCATTGAAGCTTGTGCGATATGCGTCCCAATCGGGTTGCTCTTTAGACCGAAATAACCATTCTTATTTAAAATAAATGTATGTACCCACCCTTTTTCTATTATGTGTGTTTTCAAAGAAATTGGAAATGGCCATGAGAACAGAGAAAAAGGAACTGGTCAAATGGTCCACGACTGACATCTTGTTCAATTATGCGAAATGGAAAGTTTTCAAACTTATTGCAGTGTATATCATAGCATAGATGACATGCAAACAAAAGATTTCTGAAAACTTTGACGAAATCTTTACGTTGCGATATGTCAACAAACTCCAAAATAATAAATTATTCAATGATTTTCCAATTGCATTCTTATAGTAAGACTCCAAAAGTTTTTGCTTATAACTCACCTGGGTATCATAATCAGATAGCTCAGAAGTCGCTTCAGGTCATCTGGTTTCAAACGATCTCGTCGTGGTGTTGCCGGGAAGCAAAGGATGGGACCTCCTCGCCTATCACGTCCGCCCGTAAGGAAGACCACGCGCTCCTGCAACAATGTGAGAATGTCGCGAGCGCGTTGACCGTCCATGTTGACGACGAAATATTGCTAATTAGAGTGAACGTTTTTCCTACTGTTCGTCTTGTTGTTGTATCTTTCAGCACGCACGAATTTACACTAATTCTGGTTACTCACTCAAAGGGGGGTTTGTTTTTGTTCACTTTTCTTGTTTTTTTTTTTCTCTTTGCAGATGTTTTTTTGTATGATGTATATTATTCTTTCTTCTTCACTTCGCAGGTCTTCCTTATTGTTATTGCCAATTTGAACTTTCTAGTATAAATTTAATTTAATATTTGCACTTTTTGTATTGTTGTTATTTTGAATGTTCATCATTGATTTTTGCAAAATTTTGGCAAACATTTTCAGGGCCATCATAGGTGGTGGCGCTGCTGATGGTGGTGGTGTTAGGTAGTGTGTTGTAGTACATAATATTCACTTCTCTTCACTTTTGGAACATGTACAACAAACAGCGGCCAGGCAGTGACAGAGGAAGCACCAGTCACAACAGCAGCAGCAACGCAGTAGTAAACGCACGCAGCAAATCATGACAAAACAACATATAAAAAGAAAGAAAAAAAGCACATACGGTATAAACACAGCAACGACAACAACAACAACACTACGAATAGGAACAATGATATATGAAAATCGCAAAAAGAAAACAAAAGAAGGAAATAAGAAGAAAAAAAAGATATAACTACACCACCAGCAAACATCCAACGCAGTGCTGTTCGCAGTCAGGGATGATACAAATTAGTTCCAAATACAATGTTGTAGTACAGAACTCGACCGCAAATACCGATTATAGTTCCGATTGATTTCAACTCAATAAATTGATCATCAAAATCCAATCAGACAAACGATAATACAAATGATAAATTCTGACGAAAAAGATTGCACGTGGTTTTTAAAATAGTTTAACCATGAAAAGTTGTGCTTTATGCCGAATAACTCTTGGGGAAACATGAATGAGAGAGTTTAAAGATCCAGCCAAAAAAAATATTCCTCGAGAAATGGGAAAAGACTATCGGCCTTGTTCATAAAAAATTTCAAAAGTGGAAGCGTTCTCTACCTAAAGTATTCTTTAGCTCTAAAAAAACCTTTAATAAGAAGTTGTATTTATAAACAATTGTTATCAGTCCTTTATTTAGCCTTATATGTTCCGGTGGCAACGCCGAATGTTATTGGTCGTTAATGATGTATAAAAAAGCTTTATTATCTGATACAAAAGCTTTATAGTCGGATACCAAACATGTTTTTAAACTTATATTAACTATGAACATTATTGTGGCTCAATTTTTCATTGACTACGATCATCATGACGATAAGAAAGCCGTTTAAGTAAAAATTATATTAAAAAATTGAATTTTCTTTTCCTCATGTTGAAATTATAATCGAATACCGATTACATTGTTTACTTGTTTTGATTGTTTATACATCACGAATATTTTTTAATTATTTACAAATTATTTTTGAAAATTTTGGGGAAATATTTTTCACAATGGAATTCATGAATGAAAAGTGTCTATTTAGATACTTTTCTATGTGCGTAATGATTAAGAAGAAAATTTCCTACACAATGAATACATGCAACAACTCTTTTCAATAGGAAAAATGACGAAAAACTCAAAATAAAGACCTGAAATTCATAATTATACAATAAATTATACAAACGTCAAGTTATAGCACGCTTAAAGTAGAGATAACCCTACTTTAACTTATAGAAGATGTGAATCGATTATGAATATTGTTTACTCGAAATTTGCTTAAAAATGGTTTATAAACCTCTTATAAGTTTTTATGAATAAGGCCGTATAGCTTTATATGAAAATGTCGATTATCAAATAGGTGTTGGTTGGAAACAAAATCCCTCATTGGTACAAGGACTTTGGAGAGAAACAGTTCCTTCAACTTTTAAGGGGCAATGTAAGAAAATTGGATAAAACCCTAATTCCTTTGGACCGCCTTTAAGAGATAATAACGACTTTTTTGCGGTTGTAGTGACATTTCTGGGTATGGGTTCCATCCACTTATGCAAGAACACTAGAATATCCTGCTTTGTTTAAAAATATACCAGTGTTGCTTCAGATTTCATTACCAATTGTATTCATTGTGGACAAATCACCTCTCTAATGCATTCAGTGTTTCAAATACTGGCTGCGAGAGTCCAATTTTAAATACATTGCCTACACTTAGGTGGTAAGACCCCTGCCCTAAGGACCTCAATGTTGCTGACAACTTAGTTATGTCTGAAACAGATGACCTGAGTCCTCTTTCATTATAGGAAATATTACTACCAGCATGCAATTAAGGCTTAAGTATATCTCGAATCTAAATATACAAAAAGGTTGGAGGCCGGCCAACAGTCAGCCACAAATTAGGGACTGAACACTTATGTACGTGCTTCTTATCTGGCAAGATAAAGATATCGGAGTATTTTCCTTTCCGTTATAAGATTATTTATGCTTTCTTCATCGCTTGAGTCTAAATCGGATACAAAAATATTTTTTCAAAAAACACAGTTCAAAATAAATCAGACAAAAAAAAAGATTACCAGTCGAGGTTGTCTCATGGTAATTACATTTGCTAACAGTTGTATTATTTTGGATATGGGACACTGGGCGAGAATATGTGGACAGTTGGTTCTTGCAACATGTTAACACATTGGAATTGTGGTAGATATGAATATGGATGATATGGAACTTCATTAATGGCAAAAGTGCAAAAGTGAAAATGGGGCAGGAGCCCAAAACAAAAATGCCACTCCCACCCAAATGCGCCTTAAAACACGAAAATCAAGGTCAAAGTTGGCGCTTAGGCCCAAGGGGACCGGGGACCCAAAAAAGGGGCCCCTTGGGTTCTATGATAACGCGGGATTTTTAGTTTTTCTATTTTTTTTAGAATTTTTCAATTTATTTCCTTAAATTTTTTTAACTTTTTCCATTTTTATCGTTGTGTTTGTATTTATTCGGCCTGTTTGTATGCACACTGATTTGGAATTTATTTCAAGCTCAAGACCAGGGGTCTATGCACTCAAGAAAGAATTCTCATTTTGTTGTTAATTCCGGTGCATAAGACTTGATAAACATTTTGCAATCATTATACCAAAGTCTGCTGATGAGGATTCGCGGCTGAATCCGAAACAGCTGTACAGACTGCCTGGCATTATGAGAATATCATTCTGCTTTTAACTTCTTTCAAAAAAACCTCTCGTCCCCGGAAATTTAAATGGCTCTAACTCGGAACGGGAGACCCGTAGGAAAAATAACATCGTTGGATTCATCTCGAACATACCTTTCATTAGAGAACCCGCACATGGGGGTCATCATGACCCCCCAGGCCCCATGAGCCTGAAATTTGACCTACCATTCTGATGTTTGGGACCAAGACGAAGACAATAGCATATTTTTTTTAATCGGGCTCCCGCCCCTTATTCTGCACATCAGCCGCATATTTTTCCAAAATGTTTTAAAATGTCAAAATTGAGGCGCCAATATAGGTAATTAATTTTGAGAAAACAATGAAGACACTGCCTTTAACCTGGCTTTTTATTTTATAAAAGATGTGGTATATTTTTTTCCCAACCCCTTCCGACATTGTCTACTTTTAATATGTTTCTAAAAATCTTTGCCAGCAATTATCAGAAAAACGTTTTGAAATCTACATTTACGTCACTCTGTTAGTGCTCGCACATACAAGAAAAAGTACATTCCAACTGAAGTTGTACTTATGTATCATCCCCGTCCGTTCTGCTGCTGTGTTGACAAATGGATGGATGGCGAGGCGACGTCAAACAAACTACTACTGCAAGTGTGGTTGTTGTTGTTGTTTTAATGTTTCTCCCTCTTTTGAATGTTCTACCCAACACTTAACTTGGGCGGACAGACGGACTTGTTTCTTTTTTATTTTCTTATTCTATACGATATAAGAATTGACGTCCGTCTCTTGTAGTTTTTTCCATAAAAGAAAATAAATAAATTGTACCATTATAGAGTGAAGGAAAATAAAAACACCAACACACTCGCGAACTTGCCGAGACATTCTAAATTCAATTTTGCGATTTTCAATACTTAATCATAACATTTATACTTCTATTTGCAAATGGTTTAGTTCTATTTTAAATTAAAAACAGAAATTATTCATTTTGCGTTTAGTTCACACTATGAAGGGAGGAGCAGCGCGACAACAGTGGGCAGACAAGGCAGCAGGCACCACTGACTGCCTGCCACATTCGGTGACAATGTATGATGACAGTGTTTTTTTTTTTGTTTTTGTTGTCTTCTTGTTTGTTTGTTGTACGTTTTCCACCCTCATGTAAAATAGTTTTTTTGTTCCTTCATTTTCGGCTTTATTCATTCACACATCACAGTTTCGAAATATTTTGTTATTATATCGTCACCGCCGACAGATTACAAGAAAAACTATTGGGAAATTCGTTATTATGTTGGGGTAGACAGACACGACAGCGACGACGACGATGACGGCAATCGATCTTGTATACACAACACACAAATACTACAGCACGGCCTGGCTGATGTCTCCGGAGTGCGGTCTTGTCCACAACGAAGAAAACACAAAAAAATATAATAACACACACAAAATCGATTTAATTAAAAAGAAAAAGTAATTTAAAATTCTGTTTCGTTGGCAGACGGCGGTTTGCTTTCTTTCTTTTGTTCTTTTTTGGTTTGTTGGTGCTTTTGTCGTTGTTGGTTTCACGCACAAATATTAATCCAGTTTACTTTTTGTTTCTTCTTTAGAAATTCGTGGTTTTAACTTGGTTTTTATTTTCATTTCTTGGTTGGATTTTTTCATTTTATTTTTTGTTGTACATTCAAAATATAGGGAGAACACACAAGACACCTCTTAGCAGAAATATATGCATACATTCGACAAACGCACACACACACACACTTGCACGCACTTATGTATAATTGCCAAGATTTTTTCTTATTGTTGAAGAATTGGTGCTTAGGTTTTCGATGGTTGGTTGGTTTGATTGGTGCCTCTGTGTGCTTGTTCTTCTTCAGATGATGCTCATTGATTTTTTTCTCTTAGCTTTTCTCTTTGGGCAGATGTTACACACATTTTTCGGGGAAAACACTTTCACCGGCTTATAATTTCACAAAATTTACCCTTTAGAATTGGTTTTTATTACAAAAAACTAAACGAAATATCAATTTTTCGCTATTTATTGCAAAAAAATCTCCTACGCGACGTCCATGTCTTGTCTTGCTAACAGAGTTTCAAGTCACTGAGCTTAAAAGCGGCCATGAGCCGTCTACTTCAGTTTTCGATGTTTAGCCGTCGCATTGTATGACGGCTCTGGTGTGACGCCTCAAAATATTGCAATGAAGCCGTCATTTCAGTAAGAAATTGTTTGATATTAAAAATTGTTACATTAATTTAAATTAATGCACTTTGAATGGTATCTTTTATTTATTTTGTTTGATTTGTGTATTTCATTTATTTTATTTATTTTAATTATTTTATTTATATTATTTATTTTATTTATTTTATTTATTTTATTTATTTTATTTATTTTATTTATTTTATTTATTTTATTTATTTTATTTATTTTATTTATTTTATTTATTTTATTTATTTTATTTATTTTATTTATTTTATTTATTTTATTTATTTTATTTATTTTATTTATTTTATTTATTTTATTTATTTTATTTATTTTATTTATTTTATTTATTTTATTTATTTTATTTATTTTATTTATTTTATTTATTTTATTTATTTTATTTATTTTATTTATTTTATTTATTTTATTTATTTTATTTATTTTATTTATTTTATTTATTTTATTTATTTTATTTATTTTATTTATTTTATTTATTTTATTTATTTTATTTATTTTATTTATTTTATTTATTTTATTTATTTTATTTATTTTATTTATTTTATTTATTTTATTTATTTTATTTATTTTATTTATTTTATTTATTTTATTTATTTTATTTATTTTATTTATTTTATTTATTTTATTCATTTTATTTATTTTATTTATTTTATTTTTTTATTTTATTTATTTTATTTATTTTATTTATTTTATTTATTTTATTTTTTTTTTATTTATTTTTTTATATATATGACTTTATTTCTGTTATTATATGTATTTATATTCCACATTAATTTTTCGATTAAATTTTAAAAAAAAGGTACATTTTTTATTTCTTTCTTTCAACTTGTGCCTTTTTTCATTTTAAATTCAAATTTTTTATAAATATAATTAGCATTTTTAGACTAATCAGCTGAAGTGAATAGAATCTCTGCCGCCTTATTTGAAAATTTCACGCCGTCAATTTCGCTATACACATGGTATGAAGCTTTGACAGGTTTTTTGTGAATACTCAACATACACCAAGGGTGATAAAATTGTACCCAAACCAGAGTTGTTCGGAAATCGCAGCAATGCAGCCAAGTTGAGGGAAATGTGAAGTTCTAATTCTATTGTTAAGGTGGCCAGGGTACCAATTTAGGGATAACATGAAAAACAGTTATTTTTAAAATCTGGTTATAATAAATGTCAAAACAAAAATTCTTTGAAAGCATTTATAAATATTGTAAATTGTGAGTAGATATTTGTAACCATATAAGGCCCTATAGGCTCGGTTATTGAAACTATACAATAAATAAAAAAAAAATAAAAAAAAAAATAATTTATATTTTGCTATAAATAGCAAATAGAAAAACATATTATTTCATATCATACGGATGGCGTATAGCACAAAAAAATTATGGTATTATTGCCAATGAGGTTAGATTAAATTCTTGAAATTAATTTACCATATATGCAATCAGTAAACATTGCATACATCGTTAAATAATTCTTAAAATTAAATTAAATCATCTATCGCATATAAGCGATATTCTCTAACAAACTCAAATTTTCTACATTCCACTTTTCGCATTAATTTATTACATACATTTAGCCATAATTTTCTCTAAAACTTGCGTTGGCAACACTATTTTGCTTTGTTGCGCCCCCCAACAACCCTGTCTTTGTTATCTCTACTGACAATCAGCTGATATGTTTAAATGAAAGAAGAAAAGAAAAAAATGCATTCCCAGGAAGTCAGATAGCTCGCTCATATCTAGCAACCAAAATAGAGGACGCAGTTTTTCCTTTTATCTTTGGTTTTATTAAAATTTAGCAAAAATTCTGCGTAAAATTAAATCAACACTACAACATCGCAAAAATAAATCACGTTTAAAGTCGCAATCGTCGTCAACAACTCGACCACAGACATCGACCGCGGACCTACGAGCAACGACAACCGATTCTGCCATCCTCTGTGGTACGACAACGGAACGTGGAGGTGGCGGTGGTGCGTACGGTGAAAGTACACGTTCACTACCCGCAATATTTGAGGACAATCATCGAGTACCATATCTAGGACTGAGTGGAGACAAAGACGACTATCTGCAGGAGATTTCCGAGATGGAAACAAATCTAAACAAGGTGCTAAATCAGGGGGTGCGGCATCAGTTGAATGGCCTACTATGCAAGTACACTAATGTAATGAAGGGTATGCAAAAGTTTGAATATAGTATCAATTCACAAGTCGTTATCTAGTATTTTACGATATTCCTAGGCTGGCAATACAGATGGTTTACCGTGGATCCACAAAGCGGTATTCTCAGCTATTTTTTATCGGACTGTACATCGGCCGGCGACGATACTCCACCGCCAGCCCATGTCCTAAGCAATTCTCCACGCGGCCAAGTACATTTAGCTGGCGCTGTGGTATGTCCTAGTGACGAGGATTCTCGTACCTTCTCAATAGGTTGTGCTTCGGGTGATACCATTAAATTGAGAGCTGCCGATGCTAGGGCACGTCAAGAATGGGTAGATGGTCTGCGGGCAGTAGTGGAAAGTCATACCAAGGCCATGGATATAAACAACTCAACACCTCTGCCACCCAGGGAACTTTTAGCTGCCTCTGATGCCATGGCCTCGGCACGTCAAGCGCTGTATTTAACGGAACAATGGTGAGTATTGAGCTGATGAAGATAGAACTTAGAACTCAAATATATAACGTCAGTCCAGTGCGAACGATCCACAAGTATGGTAAAATATATTTAAAAGGTGGTGGAATTATTGTTAATAACTTTTCAACCATAAGTTAGCTACAAACTCTTAAGGATACATTTCTTATTGGATATGATTTGGACAGGGCATATTCTTATACGAAAGTGTTGCCAAGGTAGTATAAGAAAGAAAATGCAGACAAACATTCTTATGAGACAATTTTGCACCAAACACAATATCAAAGAAAGATATATTTTGATTTATATATCTGGACGTTTTTCTAAGGACTGACAAAATAATTTACTATAAACAACTGTAGACATATTTCTATACGAAAGGTTTCGCCATGATAAGGAAATAAAGTACATTGTGCAGACCATGGAGTCCTCAATGAAATAATATTCTGTATAAATAGTTAAATTTAAAAAAAAAATTTATATAAAAAACTACGAGGGATCTCCTAAAGGGTAGAGCTTGTAAGATCGTTTGTTCATGAACATACTAGTCTTTCTTCTCAAAAACGGTTTTACATCTTAAATTTACCCAGAACATCTGTAAATTTACATCCTTTCATAATTTATATATTACAGGAATTAAAGAATAAAGATCTTGCTTACTGGCTCCAGTTGGCTATCGTAATCCGAGAAAGGTTTTCCAACCTCTTTTTTCAGACAAGGCCCACTTCCACCTAAATGGACATGTATATATATTTATTTTCCTTTAATTTCTAGGACGAACATAGGGCCGACATGTAAGCAGGAAAAATTTCATAAATCCTAAATGGAAGTATCAAAAACAAACAAACTATATCGGCAGAGATGTGAGCAAGAGAATAATTGGTCTTTAATTTTATGAAACCAAAGAGGACGGGTTGTCAAATTTGTAAAATTGTTTACTGTAACAGAATAAAGGTTTCATTCAAATTGAAAAAAGTTTTCATATGAATTGGAAAAGGTTTCATTCAATTTAAAAATAGTTTGAAATGCTTTATATATGCCAAGGATACAAATGTTTGTTATGTGTACCACATACATAGTTATTGTGTGTATGATTGCATCCGGTCCCAACTGTCCGAATTACGCGGTCCCTATTGTTTGGCCTTACGGCGGCTAATACTTTTCATATGGTAGGGCATATGGGATAATCAAAATAAACATCAAATGTATAAATTAACAATACTTTTTTAACCAATATTAAGTCATAAGAATTCATTTATTTAAGGTTTTTTATAAATAATTTCTCTTACTTTCTTAACAATTTATATTCATATTTTATTTTTCTCTTCTTCTAGCAACGCCTCATTGGCTCGTGCCATCGAAAACATTGAATGTGACACTTTTATGCCCACAGATCCTGACCTCTTGATAATGAAAGCAATATCGACGGCCAGTACCCAGTGCCTGCATCAGTGCCTAAGCCTATTGCAACGCCACCAGGAAATTAATACTCCACATTCGGAGACAACTAGTGTTAATTAGGGAAAACCACCAGCACCAATGTGGCCTGTCTGAGTTTAAGAAGGAGCAACGTGTCTATACGTTAATACTACATATATATATATATCAACTTTTACTCTGTTTCTTCTCTCTCCCCCTCTCTTTTTTAAACTTCGTTGTTACACTACCCGCTCCAATGGTTATACTGTGAAAGTACCTAATTTCTTAAGTATTCATTCCCTTTCCACACAAAGCTCTCCCATAACTGTAAGATATGGATCCAGCCACAACCAGTTCCCTTCCTTGTAACCAAAAAAAACGAAAACGAAAAATTTAATTCGAAAAGAAAGAACACGACCCTGTTGAATCATTTTCAAGTGCATACCAAAAGCAATACGCTTTAAGCGCGTAATAATTGACAAGTTTTTACAAACATTGCGCAAAACAATTTTACGTCGATTGCAAAAAAAAAAACACAAACAAACAAGAAAACTAATATGAAATTTAAAAAAAAATTGTATATTTAACTAAAACTTAATAAAAACGAAAAGAAATCCTCAAAATCTATGAGATAATGGTGTTGTTATTATGAACTCGCAAGGGACCATTTTATAAACTGTTGTTATTTTATTTATTTTTTATTTAATTTATTATACATATTTTATTTATTTTTATTTTTTATTATTTTTAATTTATTTGATTTTTTTTTAATAATTATTTTTATTTTATTGTTATATTGAAATATAATACTTTCATTGCCTTTAACTTACCACTCTTCAACGACCAAATAAAATCTTCATCACCTGTTGATTTTCTCCAAAATTTGTATTTCTGTTGTTTTTTTTAATATATTTATTTATTCATGTATATATATAATTTTGTTTTGAGTTTTTTTTTTGTTGTGGAATTTTTAAATTTTATTTTTTTTTCTCATTGACATTGATCATCATATCCATCATACTTTATACTTTTTGTTTTGTTTACATGCGACGATACACAAAGAAATGGTTTTAAATAAATTATTACTGTTGTTGCTGTTTTTGTTGTATTTTAGGTTGGTTGGTTGTTGTATTTTATGTATTTTTTTTATATATATAGGTATAATTAATAATAATAAGTAGGTTTAGAGAATTTGCACTAAAGTTATTATTGTAGTTAACAAATACTTATTTTTGTTGTTGCTGTTGTTTTCATTCATTTCAATACAATTACATAGTTCTCAATCATAAATTATATATGTAGCGTATATAGAGCAAACTCTGTTGAGTGATATATTTTTTTTTTTTTAGTTTTCCTTGTTACTATTAGGGGGTATCAAATGTAGTAGAGGGGGGGGGAAGGCGGCGGCGGAGGGAGGTGGATTATCTATGTATGTGGGGGGAAAGTTAATAGAAGATATGGCTAAGTTGTATGTAATGAACTAAATTAAAGAGCAGATTACTACATATGTTTTTTTTTATTAAGCAAACAAGTAATGTGTGTTGGTTTGTTGTATTGCATGTTCCGGTGGAAACTATGTTTTATAGATCTAATTGGTTTATTTATCTGTATAACTATTATTAGGAGCATCTGTAACTAGAAAATAGAAGAAGTGGAATTGTTGTCGGTTGGAAGATTAGTTAAAGGAATGTTATCTAGTGTTGGAATATTATCGAATCTCGTATGTAAAAGTGAAGCAACATTTTTATTCGAAAGGAGATCTTTTTCTGTTATAAAGTAGTTCAAAGAAAAAAATCTTAAATAATAATTTAATATCGTAAAAATTCTTCAAATTTAGAAAAAAAAATAAATCTTCAAGAATATAATTGTGAAGTGAAACATTACTTCAGATATAGTTTTTTATTTATAACAAAATTTCCCCTTTGATGCTCCTTTTATGTCTATTTTCTTACTGATTCCAGTTTATTTTCGTTTGTTTTTTATTATCATTATAATTTCTATTAACTTTTGTGGTAATAAATAACGCGATTATGTTATGGGAGTTAGTAGAGGGAGGAATTGGGGTACAAATTGTATGTTTTTTTTTTAATTTCTTTATTTCTTATTGTTGTTGTTTTTTTCTTTTGGTTTCATTCTTGAGAAAATGTGTGCTTTGTGTTTCTGGAGACAAAATAAATCAATAATATAACGTAAATTATTAATAAATCGCCAAAATGTTTTTATTTGCCAAAAAGTTGGGGATTTCCCTTATTTTGTTAATAACAAAATGTTGTAATTAATTAGTTTGAAATGTATTACAATCGATTTGATTTTTGTAGTTTTGTGTCGTGTGCATTTCCATTAGAGTTTATCATTGACTTAGACTTAACCTAAGAAATTAAGTTAATTTAGTAAATTGTGTTTTGTTTTCCAAGTTTTAGATTTAGATTAAAAATAAAAGAAGGCACTTGTTAATACACCCTCCTGAGAAAAGAATACAAAAAAAATTCTTTATGTATAATGATATTCTATAAGAAAATGCTGCACAACGCAAATTGTTCGTAATAGTCGAAGTAGGGGAATTGAGGTGTCTCTGGGTTTCAAATTTTTAATGTGAATGATTTTTAAAATAAATAATTTAAAAGATTTATACAAATAAAAGGTTAAAAAAAAACCTTCCAATTACAATTACACTATGAAACAAATTGCGGGTTAATCTCTGCAAATCAAGCGCCACTATGACCGTTCGTTAGTGTATCCAAAATGATGACGAGAAAATTTCTCTTAAGGGCCCTTTACACTGGCAGACTTGTCTGGGGACAAAAAAATCCCTGTAAACATCTGACTTCCCCTTTACACTTCAGACGTATCTGTCGAACTTTCATTTTTCACCAGCAGTCAACACGAACGGTGTACCGGAACATGCCTAATATTTGTATTTTGTTTTTTACTTGATATTTTCTGCTGGAAAAGTTCTCGAACACAGCTTATATCTCACAGACTTGTCTGCCAGTGTAAAGTGGGCTTTAGACAGTTTTTTTTTTAAATTTTCGAGTAATTATTTATGTATGTTTCAATTTGACATTTAACCACGTTCGTTTACTTTCCCAGTAATAATTTGCAAGATTGTTGTTTGGGAGAGTAAGAACGATTTTACTCTCTCCAGTAAAAATTTGCAAGAAAACAGCTGATGTGTTTTTATTTGATTCCAATTGTTATGTTTTTGCACAGGAGCCGATGCATTTGTTGAATTTGAACAAATAATCTTCATCCCTAAAGACTCCAATGAAATAATGGAACAATGGAACCCATTTTGGAGTTGGACAATTCAATATTCAATTTTGGGGTCCCTAATTTCGAATCTAGAGTCAAATTTGAAAAAAAAAACAATATATTAAAAAATTTGGGAATTTAACCTTTTTGTACCTATGGGGGTTTTGTTGTTGTTGTTGTAACAGCTGGTGATAGCTGGGGTGATAATTCTTTATACCGATTTTCAATTTATCGGCACTCGATCGGGCTTATAATCCGATTATCATACAATCATTATTGGCAACTCTGTTTCGCTCCTATGTAGATAACAAGATTTGTGTCAAGGATTGTTAGGTGTTGTTGTTGTGAGATTTAACCGCCAATTTCCACCATAGATGGCGCCAGCTGGCTTGTTGATTTATATGAGATGTTGATAAATCATTTTCCTTTTTCCTTGATCCTTGCGCAATCTGGATTTTTTGTAGTGGAAGCATCTAGGATGAGTTTTTATTTTGTTGGCTGGAGAACTCGATGTTGATTTGGCCATTGGCCCGGCCGGGAATCGAACCCGGCACCTTCGGATTGCTAGTCTACGTCGCTTCCACTGAGCTATCAAAGGCCACTGTTGGGGTTTTTTGGGTTCGCTGGTTTTGAAACTGTAGTCAAATTTTTGCCAAAAAAAAAAACCAAATGGAGGAAACTATATGGCGGACAGTTTTTACAAAGTGGTGGATATTTTTAAAAAAAAAAATATTGGAATGTTACTAATATTGTGCCTAACGAGGCTTTTGGGGTCGAAGAATTGGAATCCGGAGTCAAAAACAAAATTGCAGACATTTTGTTCAGGTGAATTTCAGAATTTTTTGAAATTAATGTCTGCCATTTTGTTTTTTTTTTTCAAAATCTGACCCCAGATTCGAAATCAGCGAATCCAAAATCTCGTTAGGCAGTGTTTACTTTATAAAGTTTACAAATAAAAGCACGAATTGCACAATTTTATATTTTGAATTTCGGCCAAAAAATTTCGATTTCCACCCAATGTGCACGACCTGACTGAAATTTCTTTACTAGTTTAGAGATATCAAGAATAATAGTTTCGGGATTTTGACTTTATTTTGTAAGCCTCTGTCCATTATATATATTTGGGTATTTTTTGTATTTATATAGTGAAATTAATTGACAACAACGCGAGAAGCTATCCCATACCTCATTCATGGGGTGCAAAGGGAAATTAAGTTTTTTTTTATAGTGAATTTGTTGAACTTTAACCGGTAAAACCGGTCAAGTTCTCTATTTGGTTTTTGAAAATTTTAATTTTAAATCAATAATAGATTTCATATTTTTTATACTACCGGTTGGGTGCTAGAGCTGCCAAAATGCCGCCCTGAGGACTGTAACGGGCTGCATGCAGATAACCTCTGAGCACCATCTACATGAGGAAATGAAGGTCCTTCCAGTCAAGGAACACAATGTCATGCTGACAAAACAGTTCCTCCTGCGATGTCATCGGAGGAGTCATCCCAACTTTAACATCACATAGATGGATGCTCCCCCAAGGCATGTAAGGAAGGACCTTCGAGTATATGAGGATTATATACGCAACCACGTACAGGATCCCTTGGATCGCTCTTCATATGCTGCAGCTTTGAATGACATTCGTAGAGACGCCACCTATTCCGCGGTTTCAAGTTACCGCATTAAATACGTTCTTGGAGGTCGCCCGACCCCTGAGTGGCCCTGGCACAACTTAGATCAGGATGGAGCAACAGGCTCAATGCCTACTGGTCCCGCATAGACCGCGCCGTCCCCAATATATGGCAAGCGTGTGGTCAGGGTCCCCACGATACCTGCCACATCTTCACTTGCCCAGCCCACCCTATTCAACTTAGCCCATTGGATCTATGGACCAATCTAGTGAAAGTAGCCCAATTTTTAGGACTGGACAGTGAAGAAGAACCCCCGGATTAAATTAGTAAATCTTTGAATAGTAAAGCTGTTACAACATAAACAAAATGTTCAGAGGAAATATTCTATAAACTATTCTTAATGTATTTTTACAATAAAAGTACTTTTAGATTCAATAAAACGAATTTTTGGCACAATTAAAGTAATTTTTGTTACAATTTAAGTACTTTTTGTATTAAAAATTTGTTTTTTTGGTATAATAAAAGTAGTTTTTGTTACAATAAATTGTACTTAGCATAGTTTTTTGATACAATAAATTGTACTATTTTGTACAATAAAAGAACTTCTTGGTACATTATATTGTACTATTTGGTACAATAAATTGCACTTTTCGGTACAATAAAATGTCCTTTGTGGTACAATAAATTGCACTTTTCTGTACAATAAAAAGTACTTTTTGGTAAAATAAAAAGTTTATTTTGGTGCAAAAAAATTTAAATTGTTCTATTTGAAACCACAACTTGTACTTTTTGATGCAATTAATTGTACTATTTGGTACTATTAATTTTACTATTTGGTACAATAAACGTTCTTTTTAGTACAAATACAAATGCTTTTGGTACAATTAGGGGCGGCTAGAGTAAAAGGCGCACACTGGCGTTTGAGTTTTTTTTGAATGCAAAAATCATAAATTTATCAAAAAATTTAAAAGGCAAATTCCCTAATACGATACTTACTAACTTCAAATCGATATTAAATTATTATGGCATGTAACTTGACATAACGAATGATGGGGCTACTTTCACGTGCAGTTCTCAGAACTAAGTCCAGCAGTTTTTTTCTTAACAATAAAAGTACTTTTTGGAACAATGAAAGTACTTTTTGGAATAATTAAAGTACATTTTAGAACTAAAAGTATTTTTTATTTCGGTACAATAAAAGTACTTTCTAGTACGATAAAAGTATTTTTTTAGAACAATTAAAGTACATTTTGGGACATTTGAAGTACATTTTGGTACAGAGAAAGTACTTTTTAGTACGATAAAAGTACTTTTTTTAGCACAATTAAAGTACAATAAAGTACTTTGGACAACTAAAGTACTGCTTGATACAATAAAAGTAAATTTGTGTAAAACAAAAATAATTTTAGTACAAAAAAAGTACTTTATGGTAAAACAAAATTAATTTTTGGTATAACGAAAGCTGTTTTTGGGACAATTAAAGTACTTTTTGATAGAACAAAAACGTAATTTTCGTTATAATAAAAGTACATAGTTTTTAATGTAATAAAAGTACTTTTTTTGAACAATTAATCTACTTTTTGGTAGAGTAAAAGTACTTTTTTTATATTTTCTAAAGTACAATTAAAGTACTTTGGGTACAATAAAAGTACTTTTTGGAACATAGCAAGTACTTTTTGGAACAATTAAAGTACGTTTTAGAACTAAAAGTATTTTTCATTTCGGTACAATAAAAGTACTTTCTAGTACGATAAAAGTACTTTTTTTAGAACAATTAAAGTACATTTTGGAATATTTGAAGTACATTTTGGTACAGTGAAAGTACTTTTTAGTACGATAAAAGTACTTTTACAATTAAAGTACAATAAAGTACTTTGGACAACTAAAGTACTGCTTGATACAATAAAAGTAAATTTGTGTAAAACAAAAATAATTTTAGTACAAAAAAAGTACTTTATGGTAAAACAAAATTAATTTTTGGTATAACGAAAGCTGTTTTTGGGACAATTAAAGTACTTTTTGATAGAACAAAAACGTAATTTTCGTTATAATAAAAGTACATAGTTTTTTAATGTAATAAAAGTACTTTTTTTGAACAATTAATCTACTTTTTGGTAGAGTAAAAGTACTTTTTTTATATTTTCTAAAGTACAATTAAAGTACTTTGGGTACAATAAAAGTACTTTTTGGAACATAGCAAGTACTTTTTGGAACAATTAAAGTACGTTTTAGAACTAAAAGTATTTTTCATTTCGGTACAATAAAAGTACTTTCTAGTACGATAAAAGTACTTTTTTTAGAACAATTAAAGTACATTTTGGAACATTTGAAGTACATTTTGGTACAGTGAAAGTACTTTTTAGTACGATAAAAGTACTTTTACAATTAAAGTACAATAAAGTACTTTGGACAACTAAAGTACTGCTTGATACAATAAAAGTAAATTTGTGTAAAACAAAAATAATTTTAGTACAAAAATAGTACTTTATGGTAAAACAAAATTAAATATTGGTATAACGAAAGCTGTTTTTGGGACAATTAAAGTACTTTTTGATAGAACAAAAACGTAATTTTCGTTATAATAAAAGTACATTGTTTTTAATGTAATAAAAGTACTTTTTTTGGTACAATTAACCTACTTTTTGGTAGAGTAAAAGTACTTTTTTTTAAAACAAAATTATTATTTGGAACAATTAAAGTACTCCATGATGCAATAAAAGTATTTTTTATTTTTGAAAAGTACATTTTATTACTTTGACCAACTAAAGTACAACAAAAGTAAATTTTTGTAAAACAAATAGTACAATAGTACAATTTTAGTACAATACAAGTACTTTATGGTAAAACAAAATTAATTTTTGGTACAACTGAAGTACTTTTTGGTAGAACTGAAATAAAATTTGGTACAAAGATGTAATTTTCGGTATTATAAAAGAAAACAGTTTTTAATGCATTAAAATTACGTTCTTTAGAACATGATACAGTATTTTTGTTGAAAAAGGAACTTTTAGGTACAATAAAAGTACTTTTAGTACAAAAAAGTAAATAAGTAAAGTAAATAAAAAATAAATATTTGAAAAAAATAAAATTTTGTTACAACGTAAGTAGTTTTAGGGAAAATGTACTTTTTAGAACAATACAATTTGTTTTGGTACAAAAAAGTACATTTTAGTACAGAAAAATTATTATTTACTACAATAAAAGTACTTTTTAGTACAATAAAGTAAAATTTTTGTACAATAAATAAAGGAAAGGAAGGATTATAGTACCAACAAATGAAATTAAAGCTCTCTTCGGATGTATTAAAGTACTTACATAAGTAGTTTTGGGTACAATAAAAGTACATACTTTTTAGTACAACAAAAATTTTTTGTACAACAAAAGTACATTTCAGTACAATGATAGTACTATTGTCTACAATAATAGTACTTTTTGTACAAAAAGTAACTTTTATGTACATAAAAGGTACTTTTTGATACAATAAGCTAACTTTTTGGAACAATTATAGTACCAGCAGTTTAAATGAAATTAAAGGATTTTTCGAATGTATTAAAGTACTATTTGGTACTAAAAATGTATTTTGTGGATATAATAAAAGTACAAATGCAAAATAAAAAAAAAACTAACAAAAACTATATTGCCACATTTTGAAAATAACACAGTACAACATTTTTCAGCACATTGATTTGGGACTCAATTCTGAGAACTGCACGTGCAAGTAGCCCCAAAAAGTAGAAGTTCTGCATCATTTGTTTTGTCAAGTTACATGCCATAATAATTTAATATCGATTTGAAGTTAGTAAGTATCATATAGGGGAATTTGTTACGTTTTAGTCCTATCGGATTAAATGCTACTTTTCGCCTATTACACATTTTCGACTCTGACGTCAATTTTGACACCTGGTTTTTCATACTCATTTTTGTACTCCATACAAATAAAACTGTATTTGAATTTGGTGTTCTAAAATTGTCTGTGGAAAATTTACATAAAATTAATTTTTTTTTGAGTATTTGCATATTCATAAAAATCTTTAGTATAAAAATTTAAAATAGTGTGTAACAGTGAGGTCACTTGTGTTCATCTGTATAGAAATTATTAAATTATTATTAAAATAAAATAATTTTCATTATGGTGAAAACAATAACGATAAACATTATAATTTTAATGATAATTATAGAAAAAAAAATACTTATATAAACCATTTAAGTTTTTCAATACGAGACACCGTAATTGCCTTGAGCGGACCACTTACTGTACTAAAATAATTATTATTTTAATTGTTACTTTTGTGATTTTTAACAACGTAAATACAATTTTTATGTAAACATTTTAAAATTTTTTCTTAATGACAGGGGAAATAGATTTGTTTCGATTGTTTCAAAATGTAATATTTATTCAAATAAGAGAACAAAATGTACATTTCCGTATTAGTAGAAACTAATCCAGTGAGCTGTCCGCTATCATCCGCTTCCTTAATTACATGTTCACATATAAATTAAAAATCAAATCGATTGTAATAATTTCTTTAACCATATCGTCCTTGCCTTAACAAAACAATTTAAATACAAATACTTAATTCATAATTGTCATTCCCTTTTGTAATTTGGTTAAAACCTATGCTAAAATTTCGTTTTTAAATTTCGATTTTAATATAATTACTAAAAGTAGTAGATTTGTATATAATTTTTCATTTGGTTTGTTTGATTTCCTTTTTTGTTGCTTTTTTTTGGTTTAAGGACAAAGGAGGTCCTTCTTACATTTGTCTAATGCATAATTTTGTTGAATTTTATTCCGAAAGGCATTGATTTTGTGTTTAACGACCTAAATGTAAAATTTTGTTTTGTTTGTTCCTAAAATTGCAGTTTTTCGTTTTGTGTGTGTTTTTTTTGTTAATTTTTCTTTTTTCTCTTTGTTATATCCAAATGAATTTTTGTACATTTCTTTTTGATTTATATACTCTTTTTTTAGGAAAATTTAATAAAATAAAAAATTAAATTAAATTAAACATTGAGACTTAAGTTTTCAGTTTAAGTTTTAAGTTACGTATAGAAACTTCGACTGAAAAACTGGTCCTTACAAATTAAATAGATATTTGTTTTTTTTTTGTGTAAAATATTAAACATTAATCTAAATTTTGTGCACACTTTTCGTTTCTAGTTTGTTTTTTTTTCTTCATACGCTTGTAATTGCTTGGAATCCTTAATGGAACTAAATAGGAATACAATGATGGTGGGGTAAGAGGTGATTAAACAATTTTAGCTTAAAAGGGAAACAATTAAGGGGATGTCAGAGTATGAGTGTGTGTGTGTGGGTTGGAGGTTTTTTCTTTTTTTATTCGTCTAACTTATAACTTACAAAGAGATCCTGTTCAGAGTGTGTGTGTGTGTTTGTATGTGTAGGGATGTATTGGTTTTTTTTCTTCTTATCCTTTTCTTGTAGTTCGATTCTAATTAAATTTAAAAATACTCATACGCTGAAAAAATGGATCTACACTAATACATATGTATGTTATATCACACATGCACTCCTACACATGTAAATGCACCGTTCCACGAGTGTGGGTGTCGTGCCTACTACATGTGTAAGGCATACATGTGTAGTTACAGTTTTAGTTTAGGTTTTCTACAATCTATTGTTATATATAAATGTTAATGTGTGTGTGTGTGTGTGTGTATATAAATTTATATGTATGAATGCACAATATTTATGTCTGTATATTGGATGTATATATGTTATATGTATACAGTGTGAATATAATACTTTGCGGGTGGGTGTGTGTGTACGTCAGTATAAGTTGAAGAATGCATGTGAGTCGTACCTTCACGCTCGCTAATGAGTCCGTCTGCCATTGCAACCAGGCCCGCCTGCATCGTTTGCATATCGAGAAATTGCATTTCTTATGCAATATTCATGGTTCAAGTGTGTCACAGCGCTCTCTTTGTATGCAATGGGAAAAGTGGGAATTTGCGGAAAAGATAACTTTCCCCAGATTGGAATTATAAACGTTTTGAGTGGAGCGTTTCTTCGTGTGTTCTCAAACGATATCAAACATATGCAGATGTAGCTGGCTGAGAGGACGGACATACATTGTATACTTATATAGAATACAGTGTTGGGCAAAATAAAGGCAATCAAATGAATACAATTAGTTTAAAGCAGCTATGCCCACCGCTTGAGCTCGCGAGCGAAAGCAGCTTTTATGCATTTACATGTACACATAAAGAGCTTTGTGCTAGAAGGTAGTACACGAAAATCAGAAATCGAATTACAGTATTGCTTAAAGTGTTTAATGATGTTTGGGAAAATAATTTTTTGTTTACGCAAAACAGCACACTCGAACAAATCGCATACATTGACGTTGGGCATAGCTGGTTTAAAGGGATGTGATCATTGTAGTTACGGTTCGGTTAGGAAGTTCAATAAGTCAATATTGTTATATTTACCCCAATAATGGTTAATTAATGTTTGTTGTTAACTATTTGTAAAATAAGTTTTTTTTGGGAAATGTTTGTAACGGGTAAACTTAGAAACTTATTAACCGATTTAAATAATAATTTTTTATGAACGTCATGATTTTACTAATGAACAGAATAGGGTACTAAGATTTTTGGAAAAAGTTTTTTTTTTCAATAAACATAAATTGAAAATTTTTTTTCATAATTTTACAGGAAGCTGATTCATAATATTGAAGCCTCATAAAGATTTATGGGCATATCAGCTTTTTTACAGCAGTTTTTTTAACAAAAAATTTACATTTTGGTTCAAAAAAATTTACTTTGGGTACAAAAAAAGTACTTTGTGGTACAATTAAAGTACTTTGGGTACAATACAAGTACTTTTTGGAACAATTAAAGTACTTTTTGGTACAATTAAAATACTTTGGGTGCAATAAAAGTACTTTTTGGTAAAATAAAAGTACTTTTTAGAACAATAAAAGTACGTTTTGAACAATGCAAGTA
Source organism: Muscina levida (assembly GCA_964034835.1). Taxonomy (NCBI): domain Eukaryota; kingdom Metazoa; phylum Arthropoda; class Insecta; order Diptera; family Muscidae; genus Muscina; species Muscina levida. The sequence goes on along the minus strand of OZ035883.1, from coordinate 43,776,310 downwards.
CTTTTTGGTAAAATATAAGTACCTTGGGTACAAAAAAATATTTGTTGGCACAATTAAAGTACTTTGGGTACAATAAAAGTACATTTTGGTACAATAAAAGTACTTTTGGGACAATAAAAGTACTTTTTCATACAATACAAGTAGTTTGGGTACAATAAAACTACTTTTTGATACCATGAAAGTACTTTGGGTACAACAAAGGTGTTTTTTGGTACAATTAAAGTACTTTGGGTACAATAAAAATATTTTTTGGTACAATTAAAGTACTTTGGGTACAATAAAAGTACTTTTTGATACAATTAAAGTAAATTTTGGTACAATAAAAGTACTTTTTGGGACAATAAAATTACTTTTTGGTACCATGAAAGTACTTTGGGTACAATAAAAGTATTTTTTGGTACAATAAAGGTACTTTGGGTACAATAAAAGTATTTTTTGGTACAATTAAAGTACTTTGGGTACAATAAAGGTAAATTTTGGTACAATAAAAGTACTTTTTGGTATCATAAAAGTAATTTGGGTGCAATAAAAGTATTTTTTGGTACAATTAAAGTACATTTTGGTACAATAAAAGTACTTTTTGGGAAAATAAAAGTACTTTTCTGTATAAAAAATATAGTTTGGGTACATTAAAAGTACTTTGGGTACAATAAAGGTACATTTTGGTACAATTAAAGTACTTTGGGTACAATAAAGGTAAATTTTGGAACAATAAAAGTACTTTTTGGTACCATAAAAGTACTTTGGGTACAATAAAAGTATTTCTTTGGTACAACTTAAGTACTTTGGGCACAATAAAAGTACTTTTTGGTACAATTAAAGTACGTTTTGGTAAAATAAAGGTACTTTTTGGAACAATAAAATTACATTTTGCCACAATGCAAGTACTATTTGGAACAATTAGTCATTTTTGGTACAATAAATGTACTTTTGTGTACCTTAAAAGTACTTTGGGTACAATAAAAGTAGTACAAGTAGTTTGGGTAAAATAAAATTACTTTTTGGTACCATGAAAGTACTTTGGTTACTACAAAAGTATTTTTTGGTACAATTAAAGTACTTTGGGTACAATAAAAGTACTTTTTGGTACAATTAAAAAGTAATTTTTAGTACAATACAAGTACTTTTTAGTAAAACAAAATTAATTTTTAAGTACTTTTTGGTAGAACAGAAATAATATTTGGTACAAAGATGTAATTTTCGTTATAATAAAAGTAAAGAGTTTTTAATGTAATAAAAGTACTATTTTTGGAACATTTAAAGTACTTTTTGGTAGAGTAAAAGTACTTTTTGTAAAACAAAATTACTATTTGGAAGAACTAAAGTACTTCTCGATACAATAAAAGTATTTTTTTTTGATATTGTCATAGTTCGGTTTAAGATCAGTTCTATTGGCAATTATTTATTATTGCCAATAGTTTTTTATTCAAGAGCGTGAAATGTATTATGTTGACAGCAGGTTAGGCGTATGACGTCATTTCGACATTAACCACAATGTCTCGTCAGCGCCCTTTGCTGTGCCTTCTCCTCTATCATCACAAACCTTAAGGGAAGAAAGAATCTCAAAGCTAATGAGAACTTTTCCCAACGGTGCGAAGAAAGCATCCTCGAAGCGCACAACATGCCAACATAATACACACACAAGCACTTGCCTATGCATATGTCCATCGGACACAATTGCACAGGAGTTTTGTTGTTGACAAAGTGCCAACCCCGTTCTGCGTACCGTCAGTGTTTTGTTGTTCTTGATTTTGTTTTTTGTTGATCTGCAATGAATTATGATATTGTCATAGTTCGGTTTAAGATCAGTTCTATTGGCAATTATTTATTATTGCCAATAGTTTTTTATTCAAGAGCGTGAAATGTATTATGTTGACAGCAGGTTAGGCGTATGACGTCATTTCGACATTAACCACAATGTCTCGTCAGCGCCCTTTGCTGTGCCTTCTCCTCTATCATCACAAACCTTAAGGGAAGAAAGAATCTCAAAGCTAATGAGAACTTTTCCCAACGGTGCGAAGAAAGCATCCTCGAAGCGCACAACATGCCAACATAATACACACACAAGCACTTGCCTATGCATATGTCCATCGGACACAATTGCACAGGAGTTTTGTTGTTGACAAAGTGCCAACCCCGTTCTGCGTACCGTCAGTGTTTTGTTGTTCTTGATTTTGTTTTTTGTTGATCTGCAATGAATTATGATATTGTCATAGTTCGGTTTAAGATCAGTTCTATTGGCAATTATTTATTATTGCCAATAGTTTTTTATTCAAGAGCGTGAAATGTATTATGTTGACAGCAGGTTAGGCGTATGACGTCATTTCGACATTAACCACAATGTCTCGTCAGCGCCCTTTGCTGTGCCTTCTCCTCTATCATCACAAACCTTAAGGGAAGAAAGAATCTCAAAGCTAATGAGAACTTTTCCCAACGGTGCGAAGAAAGCATCCTCGAAGCGCACAACATGCCAACATAATACACACACAAGCACTTGCCTATGCATATGTCCATCGGACACAATTGCACAGGAGTTTTGTTGTTGACAAAGTGCCAACCCCGTTCTGCGTACCGTCAGTGTTTTGTTGTTCTTGATTTTGTTTTTTGTTGATCTGCAATGAATTATGATATTGTCATAGTTCGGTTTAAGATCAGTTCTATTGGCAATTATTTATTATTGCCAATAGTTTTTTATTCAAGAGCGTGAAATGTATTATGTTGACAGCAGGTTAGGCGTATGACGTCATTTCGACATTAACCACAATGTCTCGTCAGCGCCCTTTGCTGTGCCTTCTCCTCTATCATCACAAACCTTAAGGGAAGAAAGAATCTCAAAGCTAATGAGAACTTTTCCCAACGGTGCGAAGAAAGCATCCTCGAAGCGCACAACATGCCAACATAATACACACACAAGCACTTGCCTATGCATATGTCCATCGGACACAATTGCACAGGAGTTTTGTTGTTGACAAAGTGCCAACCCCGTTCTGCGTACCGTCAGTGTTTTGTTGTTCTTGATTTTGTTTTTTGTTGATCTGCAATGAATTATGATATTGTCATAGTTCGGTTTTTTTGTGGAAAAAGTACAGTTTAGTACAATAAAATTACTTTTTAATACAAAAAAAGTACTTTTTGGCACAAAAAAAATAAAATATTAATACAACGTAAATTGGGGACACTAAATGTACTTTTTATAATAATACAATATTTTTGGTACAAAAAAAATTAAATTTATTACAGAAAAATTATTATTTACTACAATAAAGGTACTTTTTAGTACAATAAAGTAACGGTTTTGTACAATAAAGGTACTTTTTGGAAGGATTATAGTACCAACCAATTTTTTTTGTACAAAATCGGAGTCGATTTAAAGATGTCCGTCCATCCACCAGTCTGTCTGTCCCCGCGATTACAGCCGTAGATTAAGAGTTATCGAGTTCTCTAAGTGAAGGTTAAGTTCTAAGAGGAGGATCGGGTAAAAACTTCTCCTTTTTGGACGTGTCCACCTGTCTGACCACGCGAATGCAGCCGTAGGTAAAGAGCTATCAAGCTGAAAGTTGGTATGAATACTTCTATTCTCTAAGCGGAGGTTAAGTTCTAAGATGAGGACCGGGTAAAAACTTTCTCCACCTTCCATACAAATTCACCCTTTTAGTTGCTGTCAGTCTGTCTGTACCCACGATTGCAGCCGTAGTTAAAGAGCTATCAAGCTGACATGTGGTATGCAAGCTTCTATTCTCCAAACGAAAGAAAAGTTCTAATATGAGCTAGATCGGAAAAAACGACTATCATTTCCCGTACAAACTGCACCATTTTGGGGTTGCCCCTTTGTCCGCCCCGGCGATTACAGCCGTAGTTTAAGGCGATAGCTGAAATTTGGTATGTAAGCTCATAAGCGAAAGAAAAGTTCTAATACTTTAAACTCAACCTTTTTTGTGGGTGCCAGTTTGTCTGTCCCCGCGACTGCAGCCGTTGTTTAAGTGCTATCAAGCTGAAATTTGGTATGCATGGTTCTAACCTCTAAGCTGATGTTATCTATAATATAAAAATAAGTCGCTGAATGTGTTGCTAAGCGCAAAACTCGAGAACGGTTGGACCGATTTGGCTCAATTTTTTTTTTCAGTTATTCGTAATTGCCAGGAGTGGGTTTTTACGAAAGAAAATTATGGAAAAATCTTTCGGAAAGCCGGAAAATTGGAAAACCCGGATATTGCTTTTTTGTATGGAATTTTTTGTGCAATTGTTATGAATGATTTTTCGAATGGAAAAATAAAAAAAAATTTTGTTGGAAAATTCGGAAAATTCCGGAAAAATTAGAAAAATTTTAATACTATTTTTTGACGAAATTTTGCTTTTTGACGTACGATTTGATAGTTTTGAACGATGTAACTTGCGAAAAAATTTCGGATAACTATTCCGAAATGACTTTCCGAATAGAAAAATATATAAATTGTCGGTGGAAAACTCGGAAAATTCCAAAAAATCCGAAAAATGTGAATTTTTTCGGCAAAATTTTGCATTTCATCGCCTGATTTGAGGTAAATCGAAATTAAATTTTTGTCGGTTTTCGAATAGAAAAATAGAAAGTTTTAGTTGGAAAATACCAAAAAAAAGTTTTTTTTTTCGACAAAATTTTGCATCTTGTCTTATGTTTTTGTAATTTTTGGCGATGTAAATGTGAATAATTTCGAACAATTATGACTTTTGAAATTGAAAAATAGAAAAATTCTTGGTGGAAAACTCGGAAAATTCCAGAAAAAAATCGAAAGATTTGGATGCCTTCGACGAAATCTTCCATTGTATCGCTTTATTTGATGATTTCAGACAACGTAAAGGTGAAAAATTTGTTGTGTTGCTGAAAAATTTCGGATTATTGTGAAATATAGTATGAAAAATGTATAGTAATTTATCAAGAAAGAACGTTGTCCCAGTTTGCTCAATTTTTTTTCAATTTTTCATAATTGGCAGGAATTTTTTATGCCAAAAAATTTTAGGAAACGCCGGGAAAATTGTGTGCAATTGTTACGAAATGGCTTTTCGAATGCAAAAATAGAAAATTATTAGCGAAATACTCGGAAAATCCGGAAAATTTAACGGGATAAATAATTTCTATATATATAAAAATGGTGTAATAGTAATTCATATAGTCATTCATCAATTGAGAACGGCTGGGCCGATTTTGCTCAATATTTTTTTCAGTTGTTCGTAATTGCCAGGAGAATGTTTATGTGAAAGAAAATTTTGGAAAAATCCTTCGGAAAAGTCGGAAAATAGGGAAACTGCCTTTTTGAATGGAATTCTTACGGAATGGATTTTCGAAACGAAAAATAGAAAATTTTTGTTGAAAAATTCAAAAAATTACGGAAAAAATTAAAAAAAATTTTAATTTTTTTTCGACGAAATTTTGCATTTTGGATAATTATTCCGAAACGACTTTTCGAATGGAAAAATAGAAATATTCTTGGTGGAAAACTCGGAAAATTCCGGAAAAGCTCGAAAAACTTGAATTTTTTCACCGAAATTTTGCATTATATTACTTGATTTGATGAAAATCGCAAATTGAATTTTCGTATAAAATTTTGTAAGCCATCGTAGTGGCTTTTTGAATGGAAAAATGTTTGTTGGAAAATTACGGAAAAATTAAATAAAAATTGAATTTTCTTTTTCGATGAAATTTTGTATTTTAATGTTTGATTTGATAATTTTGGACGATGTTAATATGGAAAATTTCGGATAATTATTCAAAAATGACTTTTCGAATGGAAAAATAGATCGTCCTTTCGAATTCAAGCGAATTAAATAAACCATTCGATTGGCTTTTGTGATGACAATCAATAAATCGCAAAGCCAATTGTTGGAAGTTTGTGGGATCAATCTCGAATTCCCCTGCTTTTCGCACGGTCAGCTGTACGTTTCCTGTTCGCGTGTCGGCAAACCGTCTTCAATGTTTGTTTTTGCGCCGGAAAACAAATCGAAATACATTGTTTATCAGATCGCTCTTCACTAATTTCGAATAAATTCAAATAAATTACATTAAAATTTTAACTATCTGTATTAATATTACCCTGGAGCTTATATGAAGGCGTTAACTTTGGAGCGAGACAAAGTTCGCAGGGTACGAAGTTGCATGGCAGAACAACGTTTGCCGGGTCAGCTAGTATTAAATATAAATAATTACTAGAATCATTAGGAATTTCAAGACTTTGACATCACCCTCACTGAAAAGGCTTCTAAAAACCACGTAACTTTTGCTTCAAGTGCTTATTTTTATTCACAAACAAAAAAATTATGGGGGTACAAAAAAAATAACAAGGTCACCCTATATACTTTTTTATTCAGTCTTGTTATTTGTCGTCCTATCGAAACAAAATGCATGTTCCATGTTCATGTTTTGTCAATGGCTTTATTTAACCTTTGGTTACTTTTGACTCCGACGTCAATTTTGACTGTTGACTTCCTATACGCTTTACAATTCACTTTTGAACTATGTTGTCATTTGACGTCCTATCGAAGAATAAAGCTTATCGTTGTTCATGTTTTGCCAATGGCTTCATTTTTCCTTTCGTCACTTTTGACTCCGATTACAAAAACTTCAATTGGTGTTTCAATTTCCAATAATTTTTTCAAATACTCCATTGAATTTTAGGAGCTCAGCTTAAGAATCCCGTTAACTTGCTTAAATATCTCACCCCACCAACTTAGTATGAAATCGCTGCTTCAGTTTTGCCCATCACTGTACACTTGCATCTATTGCATGCATAACTTGCAAATAATACTTTGTTGTTGTTAGATTTTTAATTGTGAGTATGTATGTGTGTGGCTGTCATTTCTATTTATATATACTATATGTATGTGTATATTTATCTTAATCGCTAGTTGTAGTGATAGGCTCGAGTTTGATTCCCGTGGAACTTATGTTACTGCTTGACCCCGAAGCGGACGAGACCACTGCTGTCGTTGAAGTCGCCGTTACTGTGGACGCGGAAGCTGAAGGATCACTGGTGGCAGATGATGATGATGCCGTCGGCATCGTGTAAGTTGTGGCCGCCGCTATTGTCGCCGTGGTCACGGTGACCCCCGAGGGCATCAAGGAAGAGGAGGTGGCGGCACCTACTATGTCGGCTATGTCGTCGGAAAAGAGACGGGAGGGCGAGTATGAGCGTTCGGGCTTAAATGTCATTTCGATGCCCAACTCTGTAAGCGGTGATACACTGCGAGGACTGGCCCGACGCAGAGGCGATACCGTCGACGAGGATGATTTCGTCGATGATGCCGTTGTGGTGGTGGGCGTTTGCAGCTGTTGCTGCTGCTGCTGCTGCAGGTGGTGCAGAGAGTGTGTGGGCGTTCCGGCCGATGAACCGGAACTGGATGGATGTGCAAGCGATTGGTGATGCGCGGTATAACCTCCTAACTGATGCTGATGCTGCTGCTGATGTTGATGGTGATGTTTATGCTGTTGTTGTTGCTGCTGCTGTTGGTGCATAGCATGTTGCTGCTGCAGATGTAATTGTTGCAGTTGATGCTGCTGCTGTTGACTTAGAAGTGTATTAGGATCGCAACGGCCGGCCGGAGATCCTGCCATGTGCAAAGCTACTGCCATACCCGGCGGCAGCTGTGGTATGGGCGGTAATGTAGGACCACATGGCGAAGGGGCGTGTCGAGGTCCCATCATCGAGCCGACTGCTCCCGAACCTGAGGTTGAACTTAGTGCCGGCGATATACTAGCCTTGGGCAACATCATTCCTCCGGGTCCTGAGGGACCTGCCAACGTCGCGCTGCCCGCCAAATGGGGCGGAAGATTGAAGAGATTTTGTGGTGTTGGTCCCTCGGCATGCTGTTGCTGTTGTGCCGCCGCCAATTGCATTTGTTGTCGCAGGTTATGGGCCACAGCCGCCACGGCTGCCGCTGTTGCCTCTTGGGACATCTGATCGCCCGTGGGCGTAGGCATGCCATTGGGACACTGTGCTCCCACATTGGGATAGCTAATACTGCTTTCCTGAAATGGAAAAATAGGCTGAAGATGATAGCAAGAGTTAGCGGGCGAGGTCGGATCTCTTAAAGTAGATCGTCACAGCATGCATAACTTACCGAATGGCGGCCATAGGCCATGTGCGTCAGTCCTTCGTCCTTCAGATCTTTGGCATCGCGGAAGACTACAGTTTTAATGACACCCTTAATGTGCTCATCCGGCCAAATGCCCAATAAAATACGTTGTGGTCGTCCACGGCCCTTTGGCCTCAGGTCGGGACCACCATCAATGGAGGGGCCCAACATATTGTGTACTCGATTGGCGTACAGCACGAACGTTGGATAGGGTATGTCGTATTTACGGGCCGCCTGAGATAGGGAAAGACCTTCCTTTAAAACGCTAAATATAGCCTCGGCCATAGTTTCTGGGCGCCATGACTTGAGGGGGCCACGTTCTCGGAAACGCATATGATGCATAAGACTCTGATTGGTGTTCCAGCATTTTTGCCACATGGACTGCAGCTGATATTGGTAACTGTCTGCTGGAGGGGCGATAAGGAAATAATTTAAATCATCAATACAATGATATAAGATGTAATATTTAAAATGGATTGGTGTAAAAGAGAGGTGGAGAGTATATATTTTGTGTTCAAAGTTAGAAATGGGTTTGGTAACGAAATAAAATTGTCTGTAGACGGGAAGGAAACTGTTCACGGCTATCGGATGTAGCCTTCTTATCCAATATAATAAAAAAATCAACACATAAAATTGAGTGACATGCAAAAAATGAAAAAAATTGACATCAGTATTCCCACTGTAAATGTTTTTATGCATTATGAATAAATGTTGAATGGAAACCCATATCCTTTGTTAAGTTAACTAGAAACTGTTATCCAATAAGAATTTTAATATAAGAATTATTTTTAACTTTATTTTGAGATACAAACCTGCTATTGATGACCCAGATGAGCCGCCCATCCATGCATGAGAATTTTCCATCATTTTAGCCTAAAAAGACAAGAGTGAAAAAAAAAATTTAACATTGCAATAAATATCATAGAATAAATTTATAATTATTTAGTTTCAAATTAAATTAAACAGAATTAGTTTAATATGTATATCGTTATAAATGAAACATTAGATATTTTAAGAATTTCAAGAAAACTTAAATCGGGGATATCGTAAGAGAAATAAATGTAAATATTTGTGACAGAAATCGAATCCAGATATGCTGCATAGTAGTTGTCTGCTCCAATCACCATGCCCAGTCTGTCTCATTATAAGGAATCAAAAATTTTCGTGCGGATCCTTTTAAAATATCTGCAGCACTTGGTCAAAGGTTTCCTCGAGCAAGGACTTTCTAGTATGTCGCACATTACCGATTTTGAAATTGCTGATCTTGCTCGCCTGAGAATAGAAGCTAGCACACCAAATTTCAGCTCGATGGCACTTAAATTAAAGCTGTAATTGCAGGGACAGATCCCCAAAAAGGGGGAGTTTGCTTATCATAGAATTTAACCTCCGCTTATAGGATTGAAACATTCATACTAAATTTCAGCTTGATAGCTCTTAAGCTACGACTTAAATGACGGGGACAAACAGACGGACACCACCAAAAGGGGGAGTTTGGGTGGGAGGTTGGAATAACTTTTGCCCGTTCTTGTTCATGTTTAAATTTAACCTTCGCTTTGAGGATAAGAGCTTGCATACCAAATTTGAGATCGATACCACATAAACTACGGCTGTAACCTGGGGTCAGACAGAACGACACCTCCAAAATGGGGGAGTTTCTATGGGAGGTGGTAGTAGTTTTTGTCCGATCTTGATCGCCTTAGACTTTATCTCCGCTTAGAAAACAGAAGCTTGCACACCAAATTTCAGCTCAATAGCTCTTAAATTAATGCTGTAATTGCGGGGACAGGAATAATAACACCCCCTAAAAGGAGTGGTTGTGCCCCATACAAAGTAGGTTTTGTTCGATCTTGCTCATCTTAGAACTTAACCTCCCCTTATAGGATAGAAACTTGAATACTAAATCTCAGCTTGATAGCTCTAAACTATGACTCAAAGTGCGGGGACAAACAGACGGATAAAATCCAAAAAGTACTTTTATTGTACTCAAAATTACTTTGTTGTACCAAAAAATATTTTTATTCTACCAAAAAGTACTTTTATTGTCCCAAAAACTATTTTCGTTGCACTAAATATTACTTTTATTGTACCAAAATGTTAATTTTTTGTACAAAAAATTCTTTACTGCACCAAAAAGTACTTTAATTTTTACAAAAAAAATAATTTTTGTACCAAAAAGTACTTTTATTGTATTAAAAACAACTTAACATCCATCAAAAAGTACTTTTATTTTACTGATTGTTCCAAAAAGTACTTTCAATTCTTAAAAAAGTACATTTATTGTACTAAAAGTACTTTAGTATTACAAAAGCAAATTCTTCTATTGTATGAAATAGTACTATTATTGTATCAAAAAATTATTTATATTACATTCATAGAGTTCTATTATTATTCTATAAATTATTTCTTCGTACCAAATATTTTTTTATACTAAAAAGTACTTTTATTGCACTTAACCTTTTGTTTTACAGAAAAATACTTTAGTTTTTTATTTAAAGAAAACTTTTCTTTAATAAAATTTTTCCAACATAAAAGAAAACTTTTTTTGTGCGAAATGGTCTTTTTTGTAACTAAAAATTACTTTTATTATATTTAAAAAGTACTTTTATTCAGAGTACGTAGTGGTTCGCGCTTTTCGCTTTTTATCGGCTCGGGAGCCAGCAGATTCAAAATTACAAAAGAGCGAGCTCTCGGCTCGCGAGTCAAGTGCCAAGAGCCCAAAAAAAGAGTTGGCTCTAGAGCCAAGGGTCTTGGCTAGCAAAAAAAAATACTTTTCGGCTCGCGAGCCGAGAGCTCATTTGAAATTTTGTAGCTCTCGGCTTCAGGAAGCGAGCCAATACGAACTTTAATTATCCAAAAAATTACTTTAAAATATCAAAAAATCCTTTATTGCCCCAAAAACAACTTTCGTTGTACCAAAAATTTACTTATTTATACCAAAAAGTACTTTTTTTTTGCACTAAAATGTATTTTACAAAAAAATACGTCTAACGAAAAAATTTTGTTAAAAAATTGTATTTCCATTTCAATCCATTTTTCCTTTTTCAAATTTTTCTTAATTTTTTCCACTTTTATCCTTTTTTAATCAATTTTCTTCTTTCAAATATTTCTCTTTTTTCTCGAATTTTTTTACATATTTTTTAAAATTTTCTTTTGAAAACCTTAAAAAATTCTAAAAAAATAAAAATTTTCACACATTTTTGATGACATTTCCTTTTTCTATGAAATTTTTCAATTCATTTCCTTAAATTATTCAAATTTTCATGATTTTTCCCCATTATTTTAAATTTTTTACCGGGTTTTTCAGAAGATTTTAAGATGTATATATTTTTTTTTTTGAATTTTTCTATTTATTTCCTTAAATTTTTCTAACTTTTTCCATGATTTTTCACATTTTTTCAATTTTTTTTTTGGTATATCCCGGAAATTTAAATGGCTCTAACTCGGTCCAAATATCATCGTTGGATTCGCCTCGAAAATATCTTTCATTTGAGTACCCACACATGAGGGGTCATCATAGAACCCAAGGGGCAAACATCAAATCTTCTTATTACACTGTAGGACAAATTTAAACTTTTGACCTCACCCATGAACAAACTGACCAGATTCTGAAAATATACCTAAATTAAAAATATACGTATCTCCCAGTTTTTCTAGATCAGCTCATTTAAGTTTTTTACAAGCAATTCAATTTTTAGAGCAAAGCTCCCATACAACGACTTGAAAGTGACTTCTTCCTGTTCGCAGAACTCAGAGAGTTGTTAATAGATTTTGACGATTTTTTTTTAATGTATTTCAAATGGCCTGGATGTAGTTCTGACCGAGCCCAAATTTAAAATTTGTCACAAATTAAATTTGTCACAAACAAATTGTCAACAGATTTTGATGGTTTTTTTTTAAATATGTTGCAAATGGCCAGGGGCTGGTTTTAACAAATTCCAAATTTATAATTTGTCAAAAATTAAAATTGTCACAATTTTTTTTAAATGTTTTGCAAATGGCTAGGAGCTGGTTCGGACTAGGAAAATGTGTTGACAAATTAAATTTGTGACAAAATTTGTGACAAATTTAATTTGGGACAAATTTTAAATTTTGGCTTCGTCAGAACCCGCTCCTGGCCTTTTGAAAAACAATAAAAAAAATTCATCAAAATCTGTTAACAACTCTCAGAATTTCGCGAACAAGAAAAAGTCACTTTCAAGTCGTTATATAGGAGCTTCGCTCCAAAAATTGAATTGCTCGTAAAAAACTTAAATGAGCTGATCTAGAAAAACTGGGAGATACGTATATTTTTATTTTAGATATATTTTCAGAATCTGGTCAGTTTGATCATGGGTGAAAAATCGTGTCGTACAGTGTTATTTCACATGACAAATTGCTTATAAACCGATATGTAAAATATGTATTTATTTCATTATTTACAATTGTTCTTTAAATTGTTTTTTATTTAAAAGACTTATGTAAATTAATTTTAATCTGAATAACAATTGTGTATCCTATTGACCGCCGACAGTAAATAATCTCAAACAAATTTGTTATCGATGAGCTCCTTTAAAGTTGCATTTTAGTGCCTAACTGATATCTTATTTAATCTCCGAAAGAATGATATGCGTGAACGTTTGTCGACAGAGCAAAATATCAAAGCAATTCGGTATCGATAACACTCTCCACAGTTAACATCGTCGAAATAACTGTTTGTCTGAGAATTCCCTTAAGAAAAACTCAAATACATTTCACAATCTACTACATGTCCTTAAAAATGTTGCACTCTTATTTTATAATTACTCCTATACATAAAATTGGTACTTAACGCCACCAATGTGCCATACGTACGCCCGCCTCCACCCAACTAAAGAGCAGCACTTATCTTCTCTGTCACTTAAACTTCAGTTCGCAGTTTATATTCTTTCCCTTCAGTCAAGGTAATAGACGGTCTCTAATTGAACGCCAAAAACACAGTGTGTTAATGTTATTAATTGTTCTAATTTTTGCATCAAAATAAAGCTAATCAATTGTGCTCTTAAAATATCAAAAGTTTTTAACGATCCATTATGTAAATGTTAAGAAAATCGTGTGTAAAGTTTCGGTAATTTTCTACGAAGTTCATTGTAAACAAGCAAGATCGTGATAAAGTGAACAAAACAAACTAAAACGGACAAGTGGCGCTACATACACACACATACACGCTAGCTTTTGCATAAAATGTGCGAGAGGTGTGAAGAAAAATTAACAAAATTGTTTAATGCACTTGAAGGACAAATGGCGTAGTGATAATACAAAGAATGAACTAAAAGTGTTTTTGCATAGAGAGTGATGAGCTGAGAGGAAGAGAACAATGACAGTAGTGATTAGTGTTGCTATTCTAATGATTAGTTCGATAACGGCAGGTGATGGTAATCGAGTTATTGGTGTTAAAAGGTAAGTACGTTATAGTTGGTAACAGCGGATTAAGGTATTTTAATTTGTAATAACATACAAATGATTAGATTAGTGTCATTCGAATTAAATAGCCATTTGTTTGTAAATTGAGCTTAACCTTTAACAATCAGCTGGTGAAAATACTGAAATTTTTTAATATCTTTCAAAAATTTAGAGAAGTATGTATGCATACTTCTTTATAGATACTACAACTTTTTTTAAATATGTACTTTCACTATTGTGCTATTGATCATGGACGTTTTATAATAAATACGCTGAGCGTTTTGTGGTCACATTATAATTTTATCCTATAGGTATTTTTTCGGATTTTCTAAAATGCTTTAAATTTCTTGCCCAACATTGGCAAACAGGAAGTACCTATACTGCTAATAAATTGAATACGACAATTATCGCCAGAAAATTCTGAATTTTTGTCCTTTAAAATCTAAAGTCATCGCCAATGTTCAGAAAAATCTTGAGCATTATTATACAAGTGTTAAAAAAAAATTTGGAAGTAAAAAATATATCTCATGTTCTTTACATTACTGATTTTGCTAAAATTATTTTTTTGGCCAAATAAAGTTGTCTTCTTTGTTAATTGGTAGAAATTTAAGATTCAGTAGAATGTAAAATATAATTGATGTAAAAATCCGATGTCTACTTATTCTGATAATTTGAAATCTAAGAATTTTGGCTTTAGGAGCTGGATAAGGTTAATTCTGAAATATGAAATACGAGGGTCTCAATTTGTCTTATTGTGATATTTTAAACTCCACGAAAGAATTTAAATATTTAGACAAAGGAAAATAGAATTTTATGGGAAAATATATTACTTGAAATATTTATTTTTAACATCAAATTTAATTAAAAAAAGGTAAAAATTGCGATACAATAACAGGAGTTTTCACTATCATAAGAATTTGTTAAAATATTGCATATTTTTGATAATAAATTTCAAATACTTACCAAAACAAAACACATACGAAATTGCAAACAAACTAATTATTTAAAATGTTTACTACAAATACTCTAGGCATTTACAACAGAGACGTACCCATTTCTATTGAAATTCTTGTTTTGTGAATTTTTTTAAGCCCCAAAAAGGGGGAGTTTTTGTGGGAGGTGGGAGTAGTTTAAGTCAGGTCATGCTCATCTTAATCAGTTTACATACCAAATTTTAGCTCAATAGCTCTTAAACTATGGCTTTACTCGTGGCGAGAAACGGACGGACAGGATGACGGACGGACGGTCATCTTTAAATCGACTTAGAATTATCATTTACGTTAATTATTTATGTATATGGGTATTTTCTAGCGTTGCGGACGCATGTTTTTTTCTTATTTTGTAATTTTCTCGAAAAGTTGAAATGTTTTGAAGATTATGTTTATTTTGAAAAATGTAGATTTTAGACAGTACTAAAATGTTCTTTTAATTAAACTTTACTTAAATTGTTATATTCTATTATAGCTGCGTGTTTATGAAAATATTAAAATTTAGCGATTTAGCAATGCATACTTGCATATGAAAATGCATATTACAGACGCACAGTCATGTTTTTGGGTTGTATGCATATAAAAGCATATTTTAGGGTTTTCAGTTTTTTTTATTGTTTTTTATTTTTTACTTTTCATATATATTTTTCGCAGTATAGACAACACCAGTTTATTTCTTTAACAATGGAAGATAATCTCTATAATTTTTCGCAACTGGCGACGAAATTTTATTTTTATAATCCATTTCGTCGTCAAGAATTTCAATGAGCTCTACCTAGCATTGCATTTCAAAGTTGTGGGATAGTGTAACAGTGGAGGGGCTGAAGCAATGCGTACTTTCAAAGAGAAACAGTAAATAAGCGTTTAATTTTTAAAATATGACAAGCGGAATTTTTATACAGATGGCATTGCCAAAGAAAATATATTACGTTGAAAAAATGTTCATAAAATAAATATACGGTGAGGGCGATACATAATATTTATTGTACATATAAATATTAAGTATAGCATTGAATTTAGCGCGACCGAAATATACAGAAGTGTAAGTCAAAAAGTCTCATGTAATTTTTTAAAACAACAGAGTAATTAATTAAAAGTCTCAATCTTATAGAGATTTAAAAAATAACTATTTTATTTTCAACTATTTGTGATGATTAAATGTATTCAGTGAATAATATAAGGTTGTCAAAAAAGTCTTGCGGTATTTTTATTGAATTTTCAATTGTTCATAAAATTGGTAATTGGTAATGCGATTTAAGTCAAATATGCGCCGTTTTGATCGATGACGAGTTCCCAACGAGATGCCAACTTCATAATGCCCCTCTTATAGAAGCTCGCTTCCATATTGTCAAAAAACTCGGAGAGCCAATTTTCACAGGACTCTCTTGTGGCCAACTTCCGACTACCAAGCTCGTTCGCCATGGACAGAAATAGGTGGAAATCACTTGGTGCGAGATCCGGACTATACGGTGGATGCAAAAGAACCTCCCATCCGAGCTCCCGGAGCTTCTGGCGCGTCACCAAAGATGTGTGTGGCCTGGCGTTGTCCTGATGGAAGACAATTCGGCCTCTGTTGATCAAAGATGGCCTCTTCTGCATGAGTGCTGCATTCAAGCGGTCCAGTTTTTGGCAGTACAGGTCCGAATTGAGCGTTTTGCCATAGGGGAGCAGCTCATAGAGGATGATTCCCTGCCAATCCCACCAAACACACAGAAGAACCTTCCTGGCCGTCAATCCAGGCTTGGCCACCGTCTGGGCAGCTTCACCGCTTTTCGACCACGACCGTTTTCGCTTCACGTTGTCGTAAGACACCATTCGCTTCAAAAATGGGTCGATTTTGTTGCGATTCAGAAGTGATTCGCATGCATCCATACGGGCAAAAATGTTTCTTTGCGTCAAGTCGTGTGGCACCCATACATCGAGCTTCTTTTTGAATCCAAGCTTCTTCAAATGGTTTATAACGGTTTGATGACTCATGCCCAGCTCTTGGCCGATGCTACGGCTACTACTATGCCGGTCTCTTTCGTTCTCTTTTACTTAAATTTAAAATTTATTGTGCATTTCTAACCAGGTTTAAAGGCATTTTTTAATGTTTTTTGTGCTTTTCTAATGCGCATATTTTTAGTTTTCTCGTGCATATTTGTGTTGGCCCTGGTGATCAGTATATTCTTTTTTGTAAAATAAAGAAGATTTGTTGGGGTTTTATAAACAACTTAGTTCACATTTAAAATACTTTTACCTTTTATGCAACTTCAATCTAAATGTGCGTTGCGGACACATTGTTCTATGGATAACACAGAGCGACAAATAAACAATACCTGGGAAATTATACTACAGTTCTGATAGGTGCTGCTAAAAAACCGGGTTTTCATACCTTTACGTATTATGGGTAAATATGAACCGATTTTTAGTTTCTCAGATTTGAAAAGAAGAGACTTTCCAACGATATATATATAGTTTGTTTTATTAATGTTTAAAAAAAATTACTATGTGATTACAAAAAAAGTAAAAAACATAGCAATATTATGCTACGAAATCGTCCGTCCTTCCGCTGGAAGTACCCATATATTAAAATTCGTTTTTTCTTTACGCAGCTTTAAGATCAGTTATAAGCTTAAGTGGATTCTTTGCAAACACGTTCTATTTTCTTACAATTAAAGTTCCTTGAGCACAACCATTTTGCTGTAAAATTTTTCATAATTTTGTTAAAAAACGTGAAGAATTTTCCTAACAAACAAACTCAATAATAATATTCAATATTTTATAGCGGTAATAAGAGTAAGTACATGTATATTCAAATTCGAGAAGAACATATTTTTAATACCCATCAAATTGTTATTCAGGGCAGTGTTATCGATAACAAATTACTTTGTCTTAAACGTTCAGTCATTAAACTCTGAAGAAGATTAAATAAATCCATCAAAAAGTCTGTGTGCTTTAAAGCGCCTTAACATACTAGTTAAAGTAACTGCTATAACTATATCAAATACTACTACATACCTACATATAGGTACATTTGGTTATACATTAGTACATTAATAGACCCACCAACAATGGTAGTATCGATTTCACCATCCCTGACAGTTAAACTTCAGTTCGCGCTTTTATTTTTTCTTGTTCGGTCGTAATACTAAACGGTCTGTAATTAAACGCCAAAAACACAGTGTAAATGTTTATCAATTGTTCTAATTTTTGCAGCAAAATAAAGCTTATGAATTGTGCTCTTAGAATATCCAAAGTTTTTAACGATCCGCTCTGTAAATGTTAAGAAAATCGCGTTTACAATTTCTGCAAATTTGTAAGATTTTAGTTGTGAAAATAACTGTGCATGATCATGCCGAAGTAAACAAACCACACACAAAACTGCTGACCGGTACACAAACTTACACACAGTTGTTTTTGTATTTGTAGTGAGAATGAAAACTAACAAAATTGAGTGATGCAAATGAATGACAAATGCAGTATGAAGTGATAAAAGAGACAAGTGTTAAAGTGTTTTTGGCAAGAACTTTTTGAAGAGTAAAGATGAGAGACGGACGTCATTAGTAGTGAGTGTTGTTATTTCTATGGATATTTGGTTAATTGCAAGGGCTGTAAGAAGGTAAGTGAATTATAAGTGCGTATAGTGTTTTTGAAATGTGATTTTGTTTGAAATGTGGTAAAATTTTATTTAATTTAATTTAAATTTTTGTGTATTTTGAATTGTTAAACAAATTATGTTTCAAACAAAACTAAATCTTTTGGTGACTTAATGTCATATAAACCCATTCTTTTTTAAAAGCAGTGGCGATGCAAGTTACAATTGTTTTTATTTTTTGTAAAAACATTTTGAAGAACAAAAATTAAGATGATGCGTTTTAACTAGATGCTTTTTTTTAAATTGGTTTGGAATGTTTTTAAGGAAGTTAGTATGTAATTAATTTTTTTTAAATAAAAGTTAAGCTTTTAATAACAATTGGTATCATAACCATTGACAAACTGATTAATTTTTAACAACTTTTTTTGTTAGATTTCTTGATTTTTGTCTAAATATGGAAATAATTGTGAGGAAGAAATATGTATTATTTCTTTTCTATTTGTCTTATATCACTGTTAATGACACATAAAAATGTCGAGACATTTTAGTTATTTTTTAATATTAACTTAACTCTTACAACGATAGCCGTCTATTTTAAGGTGATAATGCCGTATGATTTCCAACTGATACCTAACCAAAAACATTGATTTAATTCGAAATATACTACAACAAAAATCGTAAAATTTATAGAAATTTTGTTAAATAGTAACACACATTAAAAATAAGTGAGCTGCGCTAGCCGGAAGGAAAATTAAAACATAAAAAAAAACTAAAACTAAAATCATTTCAAAAAACATTTTAATGTATTTTCCTCAAAACATCAATAAATCGCTTGAGTGACAAGACAATGCAAACATAAAAATGGAATATCTCTTGATTTTGACCTAATCTTTGAATTCTACGGCCCAAAATTGATTTGGTGTGTACCGGCGTTTTTTGTGTCATTTCAAAAGTTAAAATTTTACTTACTGTATATCTCTGTACGACACGATTTTTCACCCATAATCAAACTGACCAGATTCTGAAAATATAGCCCAAAAATGTATATACGTATCTCCCAGTTTTTCTAGATCAGCTCATTTAAGTTTTTTACGAGAAATTCAATTTTTGGAGCGAAGCTCCCCATACAGTTACTCGAAAGGGAATTCTTCTTGTCCGCAGAACTCTGCGAGTTGTTAACAGATTTTGATGAATTTTTTTAAAATATTTTTTAAATGGCCAGGGCCGTGTTCTGACGAATGAAAATTTAAAATTTTGTCACAAATTAAAAAAAAATTGTGACATTTTTATTTTTTGACAATATGTGACAATTTAAATTTTTGACAAATTTTATATTTGGGCATCGTCAGAACCCGCTTCCGGCCATTTGAAAAATATTAAAAAAGTTCATCAAAATCTGTTGACAACAAAGTTTTGCGAACAGAAAGAATTCACTTTCGAGTAACTGTATGGGAGCTTCCCTCCAAAAATTGAATTGCTCTTAAAAAACCTTAATGAGCTTATCTAGAAAAACTGGGAGATACGTATATATTTTTTTGGGCTATATTTTCAGAATCTGGTCAGTGTGATCATGGGTGAGGCCAAAAGTTTAAATTTGTCTTACAGTGTATTATATAGGAATAAAATTTGAGCACATGTACTGTTAAATGAATTTAACAGGACGACATTTCAAGTATTTTATTCGTTTGATCCCTCCACATAGTGAGAGAACATTCTATGTGTACGTTTTAACGTATTTTATGTATTTAATTTTCTTACAAATAATCTTAGTTAAAAATTAATTAAAAATCAATAATTTTAAAATTGTTGCTTATTAAGTATGGACCATCTTTTAATTTTCCCCAAAAATTTTAGATTGATAAAACTTGTTTTTTTATTTTCTAAATTAATTTATTATTATTTTTTCCTACTTAATTTTATTATTCTTAAGCTTAACTTGTTTTGATTTAGGTATCCACCCAGAAGGATGCTTGTTTTTTAAAATATAATTTTCTAGAGAATCATCACTAAAGTGTCATATAATCCTCATTTGAATGTTTGTTGATGTTAAGCAGCATTATTTACTATTATAACCCAAGGAAATATTTACATAAAACATCTTTAAAAACTGGTTTATGAAATGGCGTTTCAATATTGTGTTGCAGGCAAGCAGAACATTTTACAACATAAAAAAAACATTTTTTGGTAAAAAAAATCTTAAATGACGTTACTTTATATTATTGTCAGCTTTACAAATTAGCAAATCCCAGGAGCTTGGCTTCAAAACTGAACTCATAGCTAGTTCTGCATAACACCATTTTTTCTTTTCTGTTTTTTCTTTCAAGCGATATGTACAAAAACAAAGTAGAATTTAAAATAAATAAATTGGATTACGTAAAAATATTGATTTTGACAGATGGGAAACGCTGATGCTATTAAAGTATGTGTGAAATACACCCAACGAGAGTTATGACGTTAGTGAAAAAGACGATAGAAATGCTGGGTTAAGAATACGGAAAGAATCTTTCAAAAACAGGGTGAAACAAATCTGCTGAGTACTAGCTGTGTATTAAAATGTTAAAAAAATTGCTCAAATAATATTCCCTCCGCCCACTAATTGAAAATATAATATTTGGTTCGGAGGAATAGCTGTAGTATCTGTCTATCAAATTGTATATCTCTAGGGTTAAAAAAAACACTGTTGGCACATAAAACCCTTCCATTGATCAGAAAAAAACATTTCATCTAAATTTTTTTTATATGAATATTTCCAGCGGAAGGAAAAATATAGTAAAAAATTGCTATATTTTTAACCTTTCCCAGTAGGAAGTTCCATCATATACGACTTTGTCGTCCACGGTGTCCTCAAGACAAATTTTGTAAAATGTATGTACTTGTCATCAAAACACTCGGTTGACGACAAACTGACCGACAAAATACTAATGTTGTCGTGCATCAAACACATTCAACAAAATCAAAGGAAAAAAATGAAATCTGACGTAAGAAAATTTTCAGTTTATTAAACGGACGGAATGAAGGTGAATGCCATAAAAAAGTTTATATCCTTCACTTTTCTCTTAGTTTCCCAAAAGTATTAACAATTAGTCATACTAATAGAAAGCTAAAAAAACAAAATGGCACAAAGTCATACTAATATGGCTTGAATGACAATTCAAGACATATATAGGAATCAATGACAATTTGACCGACATTTTCACCCATCAGGTCATGCATGATTGTTTAGGCGATGTGTCGCTTATATAGTCATCAACGACAATTCAACCGACATTGTCACCCATCAGGTCGTGCATGATTGTGTGGGCGACAGGTCTTTTGTATAGGCATCAACGAAAATTTGACCGACATTGTCGCTCATCCGGTCGTGTGCATGACAAAGCGGACACTTGTGTATGGACGGTCCCCTAAATGTCATCAACGAGTTACTATGGTCATGCACCTATCCTTGAGGATGTCTTGCAAGCACTTCCTACTGGGTTGTTTTTGTAATCATATAATGAATCTGTTGAACTTTAAAAAAACAAACTATATTATCGTTTGAAAGTCTCTTCTTTCCCAATTCGCTGAGAAACTTTAAATCGGTTCATATTTATCCACCCAGTAGGAAGTGTCTGCAAGACATCCTCAAGGATAGGTGCATGACCATAGTAAATCGTTAATGACACGTAGGGGACCGTCCATACAAATCGTAGATGAAATTTTCATACAAGTGTCCGCTTTGTCATGCACGACCTGATGAGCGACAATGTCGGCCAAATTGTCATTGATGCCTATATAAGCGACATGTCGCCCAGACAATCATGCACGACCTTATGACCGACAATGTCGTCCAAATTTTCGTTACCAATGCTTAATCATTTAAAATAACAAATTGAAATAGTTTTATTGAAATCGTGCGATACATGAACCATCACGCACTGCTGTTTCCAACCCAATAAACATTATAAACTTGCTATAAACTTACTATAAGCTTACATTAGTAAACATGATGTTTGGAAAATATTTATCGGAAACATTGTAACTTGTTAAGTTCCAATTATTGGATAAGCGAAAAAGGTCCCTTATTGTACAATTGTATTCATGTTTGGATAATATTTGGAAATAAAATGATAATGCAATACATAATAAAGATGTTGGAAAGCTTGTAGTAAATTTATGTTTTCATTTATTTCCAAATTAGATATAAATTAATACATAAATTCACCACAAGCTTACCAACATATTGATTATGCATTGCATTATTATGTTTATTTCCAAATATTATCCAAACATGAATACAATTGTACAATAAGGGACCCTTTTCGCTTATCCAATAATTGGAACTTAACAAGTTACAATGTTTGCGATAAAAATTTTCCAAACATCATGTTTACATTCCAAAGTAAATACAAAAATTATTTCAATTGATATTTATTAAAATTTATTATATTAATTAACATTCATTAATTGAAAATTAAATAAAAATTTAAGTTAACATATTATTTTGTTATTTTATAAATATTTACATTATTAATTCATATATTAAAATTAAATGTTTTATATATTAATATTATATACATACATATAATTATTAAAATTTATTAAGTCGTACTTATTATTCCGTATCCGAGTTGTTTTTGTCTATTTTGACAATCTGGAAAAATGATTTGGATTCCTGAGCGAAATGGCCTTCATCCAAGCCACGCTTTATTGTAGGATCTATTCAAAAGTTAAAAAATAATTTTGATATTATGTGTGTTGTAATTAATTACTTTTTTTGGTCGCTGTATCCAAAGCTACTTTTTTTCTGCTGTTCCCATTTTTCAACGAATTCGTCCTTTAGTATTTTACGCCACCATTTTTTTTAAATTTAAATATTATTTCACCACTTTATTCGGTACACTTTTTCATATTTATAAGGCATTTTACCTTTTACACGAAACACGTCAATTACTCAGAAGCAACAAACGATACTAAATGCAAAGACGAAACGAAATTTGTAAATAAAAAATATAAAAATAAAAAATATTTTTTGACTAGCCTGGATCGCCTGCTTAGTAGAGCATACTAAAGCATTGTATTTTTAATTTTTTAAAAATGTGTTACAAACTCATTTGGAAAAAATTAACAAAAATCTTTGGAAAACATATATCTATTAGCCAGCTTACATCAATGTTTATTGGGCAATTGTATTTTTCTTCTTTTACAAATGTTTTACAAAGTGTTTGTAATTAATTTACTGATGGTTTGGAAAACGTAATTTTCGCAAACTAATTTTGAAAAATTAACTTAAATCTTTGGAAAACATTTATTTATAAGCCGGTTTACATCAATGTTTATTGGGAACAAACTGAAAATTGTTTCTTCTACTTTTCTCTCTTCAGTTTTGTATTGAATTTTTTGTTTGATGCAGGACAACATTCGTATTTTGTCGGTCAGCTTGTCGTCAACCGAGTTTTTTGATGACAAGTTCAATTTTTTACATTTTGTCTTGAGGACAGTGTTGACGACAAAGTCGTGTATGACGATACTTCCTACTGGGCACGTTATTGGCATATAAGTGCGTAAAAGTACGGAAAACCGGCTTTTTTTCCTGTAACTCAAGATTTTGGGGGTTTTGTGAAATTCGAAAAACAGATTCTTGTAGTGCTCAGCGGCACCTACCAGAAAAATAGTATAATTTCCCAGGTATTGTTTTTTTTGTCGATCTGTGTCATCCATAGAACAATATGTGTTTCAGCAACGTGTGTCCGCAATGCACATTTAGATTGAAGTAGTATAAAAGGTAAAACTATTTAAAATGTGGGGAAAGTTATTTATAAAACTACAACATGTCTTCTTTATTTTACAAAAAAGGATATACTGATCACCAGGGCCAACACACATATGCCCGGAAAAACTTAAAATATGCGCATTAGATAAGCATGAAAAACGCTAAGAAATGCCTTTTAAACTGATAAAAAATGTACAATAGATTTTGTTTTTAATGTTAATTTTATTTACTGAATATATTTATTTTTAATAAATATTCATCACAAATAGTTGAAAATTAAATGTAGTTATTTTTTACATTACATTTATAAGATTCAGACTATTGCTTAATTACTCCACTGTAAACTAAGTTACATGAGCGAATTCAATGGGGTGTTCTTAGTCTTTTAATGTATAATAAATATTATGTATACGCCTTCTCCATAATTTTTCAGACATATTCTTGATATCCGCTATTGAAATCTTGATCGATATTATGTTTATGAATATTTATGATTTTAAGAAGCTGATTTGTAAAGAAAAGAATGAAACTTTCTGAGGGAGTTAGAGAGTTCAAGTAGTATATTTTGTGTTGAAAAGTACCACCCCACCGCCCATTGTTTCAACGTAAAAAGCCTTAATGGTATCTGCTTTACTTTTTTTGAAAAGTTAAATGCTAATTGACTTTTCATTTCTCTTTGGAATGAATGAAACTGGTGGCAACGCAACGCTAGGTAGAACTCATTGAAATTCTTGAAAACGGAATAGTCTATCCTATCCTATCTTCCTATTTTAATGAAATAATCAGGTGTTGTATATACTGCGAAAAATATATACGAAAAATAAAAAAAAATAATAAAAAAAACTGAAAATCCCAAAATATGCTTTTATATGCATAAACATGCCGGTAAGACTATAATATGCATTTGCATATGCAAGTATGCATTGCATACTTTTGTTGGCCCTGCTGATCACATAAGAAATTTCGCTAAATTTTTTCAAAATTTCGTAGACACTTCAAGTTGCTGTCGGAGATAAATTAATTGAAAATGTGTGGGGCATACTTGTTCAAAAATGTACTCCATCATCAACATTATCATACACATTATTACAAAGTGTTTTTTATTTTAAATTTGCTTTTTGTTTTAATAAAAAAGTTTTATTTCGTAATTAAAAACCACTGCGTATAATTCCAGTCTCACCCCAAAATGTAAAAAAATTCAAAAAACATTAACTTAACTAAATACAATTTTGTTGTTGTTGGATGTTAAATTGTAGTTTTTCATTCTTTTTCATTCCTCATATTCGGTTTTTGGATTATGACCCTTTAAGTACATCTGCATCGAAATATAGTGTTGCGTATAATTCCCTCCTCAGCAGTGTATATACTATCTGCGTATCAACATTTTATATCTTTAACCCTAGAACTATTTTGCCAAGCCAAGCTCACTTATCTGAAATGAAAATTTCGTCTTCATATTCATATCCATTGTGCCGAGTGCTATCTGTGTGCAAAATTTCGTCTCTCTGGAGATAAAAACATTTTCGCCACGTCCCATCTGCTTACTACTCGAAAATAAAACATTATATCTCTCTCTGGATAAAATACAGATTTGCCACGAACACTTATGGAAAATTTTTAATTTTTGTGCTAAGTTCTGTCTAAATAACAAGTTTTATCTCTATTGGGCTAAACTACAGTTTTGCCACGCCCCCTCCGCCGAGTACTATCTGTGTACTAAAATGTTATCTCTTTAACCCTAAAACTATCTTGTCAAGCACACTTCCAGCCGCTGATTGATAATAAAAAAATGTCGTCTACATATTCATATCCATTGTGCCAAGTGCTATCTGTGTGCCAATTTTATCTCTCTGGAGTAAGAAAAAAACATTTTCGTCACGACCCATCTGCCTACTACTCGAAAATAAAACCTTATATCTCTCTCGGAATAAAATACAGTTTGGCCACGACCACTGATCGAAAATTTGTAACTGTTGTGCCGAGTACAGTCAATATATCAAGTTTTTTCTCTCCAGACCACAGTTTTGCCACGCCACTAAAATTATTTTTTTTTAAATATTTTGTTATAAAGCGTTTTAGTGAGTTTCTTTCTCTAACAACATTATTCGGACTATTACGATGATTAAAATCACCAACGGACAATATTTCATTTTTATTTATATAGATTTAAATTAAGAATAGAAAGAAGAAATCTTCATCCTACAAGTTTTATTTTAATGGCAAATATTTAAAAAATTCGACTAAATTTAATTTTTATGTTGTAAACAACTATAGAGTTTATCAAGTAATCGTCATTTCTTTTATGCAAATTCAACAGTTGAGAATCGCTGTAGTTGCACCTTGTATCTGTGTATAGATATGACATGAGCACTATTTTCTTCACATTTTTTTTATGGGTAACCATCATGCAAGCAAATGCAATACAATCCAACAGCCTTGAAGGACATTGGGCTTGAAGAAGCCAAAAACAACAACAGCTTTTTATACCCCTGGACAAATTATATATTTGCTACAATTCCCCGAATAAACAAATGCTAATTCTCCTCTAATATCATCCAATAATCACTTGATTTCGTTGCAAGTTTTGCAAGAAATTGCCAAGATAACATTATTAACTTGCCCACTCTCTATAGCCGGAGCCGGAAAGGGTGAGGGGGCGCCAGACACACTCGTGGTGGTGTGAGCGCGTGCTGTTTTCTACTTTGTTATTTTTTCTACTTTATTTTTTTTGTTTCATTTAAATTTTTGATAGCTTTGGAATTTTTGTTGCCAGAAAATTTTCAGAATTTTTCATTATTGAATTTGAATTCGAGTTGTACACACGTACATTATTTTTGTTTTTTTCCAATCAATTTGTGATATTCTTTTAAAGAAATTCAAGGATTCTTGTGTGAGGAAGTGGTAAGGGTTACATATTTTGAATTGGCGGATCAATTATAGTATAATTGATCAAATTTTTCACAGGACTTGCGCTGAAAGCCGCGGAAACTTTGAATTACTCCATAATTTGGCTAAAGAATTTAGTTTTCTTCGATTGAAATACGAACAATTGGAAGGCAAGGAAGACTGCGCGGATATTTGCTTCCGCCGAAAAGACTTCTGCTTGGAAAAACTTACATTTTTTGGACTTAAAGTCCGCTTCAAAAATTTTACTCCCAACCGCCAACCGCAATTTGAAGAGATAATTCCTGTGCAATAATCATTCATCGATACTTTCGATATGGCCTTCGCGGGCCATTATAGGATCGTACCCGCAATACAACAGGAAAATGTTATTCGTGATGGGAAAACTCATACGACCTGTGTTTCCGGAAGTGTTAAATTTTGTTAGACTTTGAAAACTTGAAAAAGGAAAAGAAAAGAAAAAAAAGAAAAAAATACTATCGCTTTGTTTTACACAGTTTAATTATCTTGTTAGTATTTTTACTACCTTTAAATTAGAAAAAATGCTAAAATCTTAGAGATAATCTTCCGACCTTTAAATTTCATATAAAAAAAAAAAAATAATAATTATCATAACCGACACAATTTGCTACTGAGTGAAATAATATTTAAAACTTCAATCTCAGCGAAACTAACTGCGTCTGCAATCGACCTCAGGCCTGACGTCAACGATGGACCTCGCAAACTGGTGAGTTAGTATTTCTTACATTTATAATATTTCACTCAAACTTTTTGGTTGGTTAATTAATACATGAACATTTAAAAAAAAAAAAAACTATCTTTTTCCAATTTTGGGATAAAAAAAATACAAGGTCAATATTAATTTAATTCAGTAAGAAGTAATTACATATATATTGTGTCTCTTTAATGTATTTAATTACGAATTTCGATTAGATTTTCATCAGTTATTTATGAAATTGCAAAATTGTCTCCCCTTTTTAGTATACTGGTATTGCAATGGCATTTTAGTTTGGTTTCACGGTATATAAATATTAATGAATATGTTTATGAAAATTTTGTTTATTATTATGAGTAGTATATTAATTTTTGCCAATAAATGTGCTTAACTTACTAAGATTTTGTAAAATGAATTTCTAAATATCTTTTAATTTTCCACGAAACATATAGGCTACTACCGTTAGGCGAAATATGGGCTATCAAATGTTCAGATATTGATTGATAGCAATGGTTAAGGGCGGGTTAAGATTGAAGAGGGCTAACATCATTACCTCTTCCGCTCATAATTTGACATTGGTTTTTAGTTATTTTTTCCTTCTCGTTGACATTTGTTTTCTGGTAATTTGAAATTACTGTCTTAGCTACCTAATAATTTAATGTTTACTGTAGCAGGCTTGCATCAATCTAACCAGGAACAAGATCACCACCCCAATTTCCCTGAGCACGGCCGGAACAATAGGTAGCATGGTTCCTCATAGGTGGTTCTGATGCGTTATAAGTCGTTACATAAATATTTGGCGCCCAACGTGGGGCCCAGCTGAACAATTCATATCGTCCGATTTATATTTTCGGATTGATGATATAATATGTTATCCATTTTTCATCTCAGCTGGTGCTTCAATTTCTTTTAATATGATATAATTTCAATTATTTTTTTTTCTTTTCCACTTCAGTATTTTCGCATACTTCCCATTCTTTTGAGATCAGTTTGGAATTTTAGATTTTCTTTTGCTGGGACTTCTATACCAAGTGATTAAAAAGATTATACTTTTCTTAACTTCTGTACGTGGTAATATTTCTGTTTGAGATTTTGAGTCTTAGTGAGATATTGAGATTCTACTTGCGGAAATTTACATAGTATATTTATTTATGTCATCGATTCTAATGGCGGTTCTTGTTGTAATTGAGGTTTTTGTGCTTGGTCTTTTATTGGGCACTTACTCTTACAATGTAACGCAATACTTCTTTTATGCTTCAGTTATGCTCATTTGTATTTGAGATTTTATTACAAACAATAGTAATGTTGTGATATACTCATGCAATAGCATAATAAATATTTTTTTTTTTGAGAAATTTGGGCCAGATGTTAAAATTGAGCTGCTTTTATAAATTTACCTAACTGTTAATAGCTTTATGGAGTAGTGGAAAATATATTTATCCTTACAGTTTTTTTTCTTTTTGAAGATAATAATTGATATTTTTTTTTTCAAAATGGTTTTGACTAGAAGTCGGGAGAATTTGTTAAATTTGAATCAGGCGGCGAATTGTAGTTTCGTTGTAGAAGTAGGTACTAACAACGTGACACCTAGAAGTCAGGGAGCTCGTACCCGACGTGGACAGAATCCGGATAACCAGCCCAGATCAGCTAATCAACCACAAACTAATTCCATATCAGACGCTAATCACGATGAGGATTCTCGTCTTAGACAGATAGTATCCGATTCTTTAAATGGTTTCCGAGAAGAAATACTGAGTTTTACTTCAAACGAGTTGAGGACAATGTTCCAGAATATCAATTTGAATGTACCGAACACTGTAGGAAATATTCCAGTAGCTTCGTCAGAAGAACGCATAAACTTATCCCGGCGGGATAACTCCGCTCCCAACTATCGGTCGTTATCTGCAGAAAAGATTTTGAACATTATACGAAACTGGGGAATACAATTTTCCGGACATGATGATAAGTTGCCGGTTGACGAGTTCATTTATCGTGTGAATATATTGACGACGAAAACTTTGGATGGGAATTTTGAATTGTTATGTGATTATGCACACGCATTGTTTGATGGAAAGGCCATAAGATGGTTTTGGCGGTATCATAGAGAACACACTGAAATGGATTGGAGGTCGTTGTCCAATGCTTTAAGAAACCAGTACAAGGTGGATTACAGCGACTTTGATGTAATGGATGACATACGTCGTCGAAAGCAAGGAGCAGGCGAGAATTTTGATGAGTACTTAGATAATATATTGATTATGGTGGATAAATTGAAGTCGCCAATGACGGATCGCGACTTCTGCGAGACAATTGTACGGAACTTGAAAAGTGAGATACGACGTGAATTACTACACGTGGACATCACTAGCGTGTCGCAGTTGCGACAAGAGGTAAGGAAACATGAACGTTTTGTAAAGGATATACAAACAATGGAGTTTCGGCGATCAACAAAAGGGCGTATTGCTGAGGTCGCAAACGTACCTGAATCCGATGCCATGGATAAAACCTTAGCGGAAATTGATTTGGAAAACGAAGTATGTGCAGTGCAACATGCTATGCGATGCTGGAACTGCGACCAAATTGGTCACACGTACATGGAATGCATGGAAGTGAAACGTGTCTTTTGTTACGGCTGTGGGGTTAAGGATGTGTATAAGCCCACATGTCCGAACTGCAGCTTGAAAGTTGTGAAATCGGGAAACGTGACGCGGGATGTCCGTCGAAAGTAGTTCGGGCATCCAAAATTAATGATTATGACAACACTGAAGTGACAACAACTGATAAGACAAATGATCCAAAAGTAAAGACAAATGCACAGAATGTTCACCCTTTGATGCGACCCTACCATATCCGATTGGCTGAGTACGAGAAAATTAGAGCACATATTTTCAAGCAACCGAAGAGGAAAACTAGATCGGCAAAACGTATAAATCAATATTACCGGAAACTAAAATCCTATAGAAACTGCACAATTTCACCTATTCTCAGCAAAGAACTAGATAGTCGACCATATGTAAATTTGAAAGTAGGAAATTCCTCTTGGCTGGCTCTACTTGACAGTGGCGCCAACAAGAGCGTTATTGGTGGCAAACTGGCAACTCAAGTTCAGAATAGTATGCTGTTTCGTAGATGTTTAGGGAATGTACGAACTGCTGATGGGCAGCGACAAAATGTTGTTGGAACAATAGCGTTAGATATTACATTTCAAGGCCATACTAAATTATTTGAGTTTTTAGTTGTGCCGAGTATTCAACAAGATATAATTTGCGGAATAGATTTTTGGACAAAATTCGGAGTGAAAATTTCTATATCAACAATAGGAGAGCTGAACTGTATACAGACGGAACCGGACAAACTTAAATTGTCTTATGAACAGGAACGACAATTGGAAAGAGTGATTGCAGCTTTTCCCAACTCGGAAACTGAAGGATTGGGATGCACGAATCTGGTGGAACATTTTATAGATACAGGTGATGCAAAACCTGTAAAGCAAAGATACTATCCAATATCTCCGGCAGTTGAGAAGAATCTTTGTGGGGAACTGGATAGAATGCTATCCCTTGGCGTAATTGAGGAAGCTCCTAATTCCCCGTGGTCTTCACCGACTGTGGTAGTTGTTAAACCAGGCAAGATAAGAATGTGTGTGGACAGTCGTAAATTAAATTCAGTCACAGTTAAGGACGCATACCCTATACCTAATATCGACGGGCTTATTGCCAGACTTCCTCCGGTTTACTGCATTTCGAAAATTGATCTCAAAGACGCCTTTTGGCAAATTAAGCTAGAGGAAAGTTCAAAAGCAAAGACAGCTTTCACAGTCCCGAATCGGCCTTTGTATCAATTTACAAGAATGCCGTTCGGACTGTGCAATGCACCACAAACGTTGTGCCGACTTATGGACATGGTAATACCGTATAACCTAAAGACGCACGTATTTGTTTATTTAGATGACTTACTGGTTGTTTCTCAGGACTTTGCCCAACATATGACGCATTTACTAGAAGTGGCAACACAGCTTAGAAAGGCTGGATTGACGATAAACGTCAAGAAAAGCAGCTTTGCGTTAAATAAGGTAAAGTATCTTGGATATGTAGTCGGTAATGGTTCATTGCAAGTGGACGAGGACAAAGTGGAGGCAATTAAGGATTTTCCAAAACCGAAGTCCATAAAACATCTACGCCGGTTTTTAGGTATGACCGGTTGGTATCGGCGATTTATACGCAACTATTCTACTGTTACTTTCCCATTAACGGAACTTCTCTCAAAGAAAAAGACTTTCAATTGGACAAACGAGGCTCAAAAGGCATTTGATGAGTTGAAAATAAAACGAACTTCTGCACCTGTGCTTGTTCACCCCAATTATGAAAAACCATTTGTTTTACAGTGCGATGCTAGCACATATGGAGTTGGTGCAGTTTTGGCACAGGAGGACGACGATGGTATCGAACGACCTATAGCTTATATGTCGCAGAAGTTGAACAAAGCTCAACGAAATTACACCATAACTGAACTTGAGTGTTTAGCGGTCGTAAAGGGAATAAAAAAATTTAGGGCATATATCGAAGGCCTTGAATTTAAAGTCGTAACTGACCATGCGAGCTTAAAGTGGTTGATGCAGCAGAGGGATCTGTCCGGACGCTTGGCTCGATGGGCACTGAAATTACAAGGTTTTAATTTTTCGATTGAACATCGTAGTGGCAAGGAGAATGTTGTTCCGGATACGTTGTCTCGTGCTTATGAAGGAGAAGATTACATAGAGGCTATGGACTTGGAAAATGCTCCCGCCATTGATCTTGACTCGAAGGAATTTGATTCTGATGAATATATTACATACCGTGAGGAATTATTAAATTCTGGTTTACCTGATTTTTGCGTTAATGATAAATATATATACAAGCGTACAGCATTTTCTTCGGGTGTGACTGACGAATCAAGTTCGTGGAAGCTGTTCGTACCAACGAATTTAAGGTACAATGTAATTTATTCTGCACATGATCATCCTAATTCTTCTCATGGCGGAATAGGGAAGACTGTTGAACGAATAAGGAGATACTTTTATTGGCCACGACTTGTTACCGATGTAAAAGACTATATTACGAATTGCGAAATGTGTAAAACTTCGAAGACTCCTACGACTACTTTGAAACCTCCGCTCGGGCAGATGGTGAAATCAGACAGGCCATTCCAACGGCTTTATATAGACCTAATTGGTCCATTACCTCGAACAAAAACAGGACACATAGGAATACTGATAGTTTTGGACCATTTCTCTAAATTCACATTTTTGAAACCTTTACGGAAATTTGTGTCGAAAGATATAATTTATTTCTTAAAGACTGAAATTTTTAACTGTTTTGGAGTGCCAGAAGTAATCGTGTCGGATAATGGATCGCAATTTCGTAGCAAGGAGTTTAAAACTTTTCTAACAAACCATGGAGTGGAACATACATTGACGGCTGTTTATAGTCCACAGGCTAATGCAAGCGAACGCGTCAATCGCAGTATTAATGAAGCGCTTCGCTCGTATGTTCGAAAGGATCAGCGTGAGTGGGATAAGTTCTTAAGTAGCATTAATTGTGCTTTGAGGAACAGTACACATCAAACTATTGGAAGGACTCCATATGAAGTAGTGTTTGGGCAAACGATGTTAACGCATGGTAAAGACTATAAACTGTTGCGGAATCTAAACTTATTGGTCGAATTAGATGTGCAGATCGAAAGGCAGGACGAGTTTACTTTGCTTCGAGATTCAATAAGGGATGATATGGAAAAGGCGTATAATAAAAATGCGCGAATATATAACTTACGTACTCGGATAAGGGATTTTGCAATTGGTCAAGAAGTGATACGTCGAAATTTTACTCAGAGCTCGAAGTCTGATTATTTTAATTCGAAGTTGGCTCCGGTGGGTATAAGGGCAAAAGTATTAAGGAAAATCGGGCACGTAAACTATGAGTTGCAGGATTTGGAAAATGGTAACATATCAGTTTACCACGCAAAGGATATATGGGTTTAAATATTTTTTTATATAATATAAAGGTCATAAGGTCGCCCTTTACAGTTCCAGTTTGGCGTTACTGGTAACTTAAAGCTGTAACTGTTTTGTGAGCGCGTGCTGTTTTCTACTTTGTTATTTTTTCTACTTTATTTTTTTTGTTTCATTTAAATTTTTGATAGCTTTGGAATTTTTGTTGCCAGAAAATTTTCAGAATTTTTCATTATTGAAGTTGAATTCGAGTTGTACACACGTACATTATTTTTGTTTTTTTCCAATCAATTTGTGATATTCTTTTAAAGAAATTCAAGGATTCTTGTGTGAGGAAGTGGTAAGGGTTACATATTTTGAATTGGCGGATCAATTATAGTATAATTGATCAAATTTTTCACAGGACTTGCGCTGAAAGCCGCGGAAACTTTGAATTACTCCATAATTTGGCTAAAGAATTTAGTTTTCTTCGATTGAAATACGAACAATTGGAAGGCAAGGAAGACTGCGCGGATATTTGCTTCCGCCGAAAAGACTTCTGCTTGGAAAAACTTACATTTTTTGGACTTAAAGTCCGCTTCAAAAATTTTACTCCCAACCGCCAACCGCAATTTGAAGAGATAATTCCTGTGCAATAATCATTCATCGATACTTTCGATATGGCCTTCGCGGGCCATTATAGGATCGTACCCGCAATACAACAGGAAAATGTTATTCGTGATGGGAAAACTCATACGACCTGTGTTTCCGGAAGTGTTAAATTTTGTTAGACTTTGAAAACTTGAAAAAGGAAAAGAAAAGAAAAAAAAGAAAAAAATACTATCGCTTTGTTTTACACAGTTTAATTATCTTGTTAGTATTTTTACTACCTTTAAATTAGAAAAAATGCTAAAATCTTAGAGATAATCTTCCGACCTTTAAATTTCATATAAAAAAAAAAAAATAATAATTATCATAACCGACACAATTTGCTACTGAGTGAAATAATATTTAAAACTTCAATCTCAGCGAAACTAACTGCGTCTGCAATCGACCTCAGGCCTGACGTCAACGATGGACCTCGCAAACTGGTGAGTTAGTATTTCTTACATTTATAATATTTCACTCAAACTTTTTGGTTGGTTAATTAATACATGAACATTTAAAAAAAAAAAAAACTATCTTTTTCCAATTTTGGGATAAAAAAAATACAAGGTCAATATTAATTTAATTCAGTAAGAAGTAATTACATATATATTGTGTCTCTTTAATGTATTTAATTACGAATTTCGATTAGATTTTCATCAGTTATTTATGAAATTGCAAAATTGTCTCCCCTTTTTAGTATACTGGTATTGCAATGGCATTTTAGTTTGGTTTCACGGTATATAAATATTAATGAATATGTTTATGAAAATTTTGTTTATTATTATGAGTAGTATATTAATTTTTGCAAATAAATGTGCTTAACTTACTAAGATTTTGTAAAATGAATTTCTAAATATCTTTTAATTTTCCACGAAACATATAGGCTACTACCGTTAGGCGAAATATGGGCTATCAAATGTTCAGATATTGATTGATAGCAATGGTTAAGGGCGGGTTAAGATTGAAGAGGGCTAACATCATTACCTCTTCCGCTCATAATTTGACATTGGTTTTTAGTTATTTTTTCCTTCTCGTTGACATTTGTTTTCTGGTAATTTGAAATTACTGTCTTAGCTACCTAATAATTTAATGTTTACTGTAGCAGGCTTGCATCAATCTAACCAGGAACAAGATCACCACCCCAATTTCCCTGAGCACGGCCGGAACAATAGGTAGCATGGTTCCTCATAGGTGGTTCTGATGCGTTATAAGTCGTTACAGTGGCCAGCAGTGTGAATGTTGTGGGTGTCAGCGCACTTATAGAGGTTTCTTAAGAGGCGCCCGTATGCCTATCCTTATATTTATTTGTATATTCTTATGCGAGCAAATGTGTGGGGGGGTGTGTTGGTGCTGCTACTGCTTCTGTTGGTACTGTTGGATAATATACGATATCGCCGAAATTTTCGTCCAGTATAATGTAATATAATTAAATTTTCTACGGATTATAACATTTGAAATATAAATGAGTATGCCTGGTCTTGTAGTGATATACTAGTTAGTACTAGTTGTTGTAGTAGTATATGTTATTACACTTATACATACATACATTTATATGTGCCCAAGTATGTGCGTGTACATATTATACTACTATGTGTACTAGTATATTGTTTATATATGTATGTATGTATGAATATGTGCAATGTGTTGCATACATAGAGGAATAAATCAAACGTTACAAAGTTGAGTGGCCCTTTATGGAATTAGATGTGTTGTATATGTCGGCCGGACCATTGAGTTTGTTGCGGGGCTTGGCTAGAGCTGCTTGCTTGCCTTTGCTTGGTTTTGACTGGAGCGTTTAGGCGGGGGAGGGGCGGCGAAGGGGGGGATACTCGCTTGCATTTAAATGCATATTTGACAGTCCGAAATGTTTCTCTTTTGTGGCCATTAGAGAAAAGTATTTCACTAATTATCGAAATTATGCACACGACGGCCGTACCAATACAAACAAACTAACAAACAAATACCATACTTGCACTAGCGACAGTAAACGTTCGCTTATGGGTGTGGATAAGTGATAGATAGGAACTAAACAAATGTTAATATATATTTAATTTAACATTGGTGCTACATATATTGACATAAATATTAATTATTATTTAGCGTTGCGTTTGAGGTCGATTGTGAGTAAACGCGGCACCAACAATTATGGACACTTTAAAAATCCGTTCGGTCAACACCATAATTTGTTGTAAAACTTTTCATGTATGCGATGAACTTCTAGAAGCAACGTCCCAGTAGGAAGTGTCTGCAAGACATCCTCAAGGATAGGTGCATGACCATAGTAAATCGTTGATGACATTTAGGGGACCGTCCATACAAATCGTCGACGAAATTTTAATTTAATTTAAATTTTAAAGGCCAATGTTGGTTTTGAATAAAACACAAATTATTTAGGAAATTTTTGTCATTTCTTTATATTATGATGCTCTTGGTACGGTTCAGTTATGTATGGAACAAAATATCGGACAAATGGCACACCTCCATTCGATGGTCCAAATTTTCGATGACTTAACTTAAAAAAACTTAATTTCCCTTTACACCCCTTGTATAAGGTATGGGATAGCTTCTCGCGTTGTTGTGAATTAACACGCTTTCTATTTTTAGATTTACAACTAAACGGCACCTACTTATTTATCGACGAATGCGAACGTCACTGTTTGAGAAGCTTTTACTAGACATCGAGGGGGGCGGCAATGAAAGAAAAATGCAGATGACTTGAGCCGGGAATCGAACCACGGACCTCTCGCATGGTAGTCGCGTGTTCTAACCACTATGCCACAGCCGGTCCCAAAATATTTTCGATAACGCTGAGGAATAATTGATGTTCTATGCCGTTAACTTGACGAATTATCTCATCCTTTAGTTCTTTAATCGTTGCTTTCTTTTAAATAACCCCAAAGAAGGAAGGCCAACGGTGTCAAATCACATGATCTTGGCGCCCAATTGACATCGCCACCACGTGAGATAACACGGCCATTGAATTTGTCGCGCAAAAGAGCCATTGTTTCGCTAGCAGTGTAGCATGTGGCACTGTCCTGTTGAAACCACATATCGTCCACATCCATATCTTCCATTTCGAACCATAAAAATTTCGTTATCATCTGACGATAGCGAACACTTTGGAAAAAATACACTTTGGAAAAAATACGGCCCGATGATGACACAGTCACTCTTTGTGAGTGCATTGGTTTTTCGACAATCATTCTTGGATTATCATTCGCCCAAATGCGGCAATTCTGCTTATTGCACAATCCACTGAGGTGAAAATGTGACTCATCACTGAAGATAATTTTCTTTAAAAATTTATTATCCACTGCTGCCATTTCTTGCCACGATTGTGACCATTGATGACGTTTGGAATGGTCAAGAGGCTTAAGTTCTTGAGTCAATTGCACCTTGTAAGCGTATAAATGCAAGTTTTATGCATAATGTTCATCAACGACGAGCTTGAGAGGTGGAATTGTTGGAGGTGGACGGCTCTTCAGCTACACTATCGCGAACAGCAGCAATATTTTATGCAGTACGAGCGGTATGCGAATGCACTGGTGTTTTCACATCTTCTACAGACCCGGTTTGCTCAAATTTTTGTACGATTTTTCCGATTGTACGCACATTTGGACGATTAAATTGACCGAAAAAATCACGAAGTGCATAATATGCATTTTGATTAGAATGCCCATTTTCATAATAAGCCTGTATGGTTCAAATTGAGCTAGTCTCAAATTGAGAAATGTCAAATGAAATACAGAAAAGAACTTGACGTTTTGGTGTGGTTCACATTTAATATCGGTCCTTGCAATTTAACCACCCTTTATATTTCAGTGGCAGGCAAAACCGAACGCACGCACACACAACAATATGTGGTGCTTGTGTGCGATCGCACAGAAGCGCCAGCGCTGTCGAAGTGTACACGGCAAAGATGATGTGTTTTCCAAACAATCGTTGAACATTGTTTTTCTGTTTGTACTTGTGACTGTTTTTGTGTTGAATTTAAAACAAGCGTGTGTGGTGTTGCTTCCGTAACACTCAAGCAGAAGCTGACTGCTTTACATCAAGCAAAAGTTTCGATTACGTGTGAATTCCTGATCGTTTCTGACTGAAAAAACGATTAGACGAGCAATATCGCGGCTGAAAAACAGCAAAGCAGCCGGTGCCGACGGTCTGCCCGCAGAGCTCTTCAAGTCCGGTGGCGAGGAGCTGGTAACGAGCATGCACCAGTTCCTGCGCACGGTTTGGCTTAAAGAGTGCATGCCCGTCGAATGGAATGTAAGTGTATTATGTCCTTTGCTGAAAAAAGGTTATCCAAGTGTGTGCTCCAACTACCGCGGGATCGGCCTTTTACCCATCGCATATAAAGTCCTGTCGAGTGTGCTATGTGAAAGACTAAAACCAGTGTTATCCAACATGATCGGGCCTTATCAGTGTGGCTTTAGACCTGGAAAATCAACAACTGACCAGATTTTCACACTTCGCAAATCCTGGAAAAGACCAAAGAGAAACAGATCGACACGTACCATCTTTTTGTCGACTATAAAGCTGCCTTCGACTGCCCGATACGGCAGAAATTACTTGAAGCCATGGCTGAGTTTGGTATTCCAGCGAAGCTGATACGTCTTTGCGGAATGACGCTGACTGACACGAAGTCTTCAGTGAAGATTGGCAAGGGCCTTACTGAGCCATTCTATACCAGACGAGGCCTAAAACAAGGCGATGGCCTTGCGATCTCTTCAACATTGTGATGGAGATGATAATGAGAAAAGCTGCAGTAAACACGAGTGGCACTATATTCAACAAAAGCCACATGCTACTCGCGTACGCTGATGACGTAGATATTATCGGTCGAAAACTGCGGGATGTGACTGCAGCCTTCTCAGGTATTCAGAAGGAATCAGCGAAAATGGGCCTAACGGTGAACGAGGACAAAACGAAGTTATTAGTTTCAACGAACAAAGAATCTACTCGTTTGGGAAACTGCGTGAACGTTGACAACTATAATTTCGAGGTGGTAGATAATTCTGTCTACCTAGGCTCCGCCATCAACAAAGAACATAATGTCAGCCTAGAAATGCGGAGAAGAATCCTGCTTGCAAATAAATGCTACTACGGACTAAGCAAGCGATTCAATGACAGAGCCCTCTCTCGACGAACAAAACTCCAGCTATACCAGATACTGGTTCTACCTGTCTTAATGTATGGCTCAGAATCCTGGGTTATGACAGAAGCGGATGAATCGGTTCTGGCGGTATTCGAGAGAAAAATACTCCGTAAAATATTTGGGCCCATCATCGTTAACGGAGAGTATCGGCGTCGTATGAATCATGAGCTGTACGAGCTGTACACTGACATTGACGTGGTCAAACGCATTAAGGTGCAACGGCTGCGCTGGCTAGGTCATGTTGTACGCATGGATGAAAATGCTCCAGCTCGAAAAGTCTTCGACAATGAACTCGATGGACGGCGCAGAAGAGGGCGACCAAAACTCCGTTGGAAAGACCAGGTTACTGAGAACCTTACAGAACTCGGTGTGACTAACTGGAGAAGAAGCGCAGAAGATCGAGGCGCTTATAATATTTTTCTACGTGCGGTATATAATCCACTGGGATTGCATAGAAGTACCAGCTAAGTAAGTAAGTACAAAAGCCCTATCAACAAATTATTTAAATGTCAATAGATAAAACATTATTTTCTTCCAAAATTTTTAAGTAACATTTTGCCATCCACTACTGTGCCTACATACACGTACGTATGTATTCATGAACATATTCTACATGCTTCATGCAACTGCATCAGCATCTGCATCTACAGCTGACTATAAGCGATATGCGTGTATGCGCGTGTGTGTATGTGTGCATGCGTGTGCGTATTTAAACATGGACTGTCACACCCCAATACTTAAACACAATCGCATCTCCATCGAAATAATGTCACAAACAAATGTCAAACACGGATTCTGCCTTCATTCCACTCCACCCTCCCACAGGAACCCACTCACATACTTAATGCTCATGTGTTTATGTGTGTGTGTGTGCTTTAGTGGAAAACGCAGAACTGCAACAACGATGCGCTATGTCCCTATATATGTTGATAACTATGTGTAGTGTTATATGTTTGATGGACCCGCACTCATTACATAGGCGGCGGCAGATCGGCTAAGGACTAATAACACTAATGCGTGTGGGCCATTGGGTTGTCCGTTGTGTTCGTTTGGTGTTATTTTTTTTCACATTTTCTCTTCTTGGTATTTGTCGCTGCAACTTGTCTAATTTCATACACTTGTGCCCGTATGCATGTGTTAGCATTGACGCATATGGTTGGTCACAAAGACGGGCAGATAAGGATGATCGCGGTCGTAATTGAAATTCAGTTATGTGTGGATCTTAGATTGACCTGGGATTTAAGTTATTGTATATATACGCCCGTAGGGTTTGGAAGTGCGTTTCATTGCATACGAGGAAGTGTATAGGGCATTGATTCATGGGTGTATAAGGACTACATTCGTTTCAGGACTTTTAAAGTCAGCGCCAAGACAGAGTACAACCCATTGACTGTAGGAATATTAAGATGAAATTTGTATCAGCACTTTAAAAGCTATGTCCTTTTGTAAGTCTGGATAAACCGCTAAATGTTTTTGGTAAATCATTCTTGATACGAGTACTTAGTAAAGTTTACGTTGTTAAGGCAATGAACGAAGATATTCACCTGGATTGTCTGAAGTCTTTGCATAGAAGGTGCATCGACTCTAGGGCGGGTCGAATTAATAATCGCCCAAGTGACAAGGAAAAAAAAATCGTATTTTAGGGATCAAACGAAATCTGATGTTCCGACTTTTGAACCGTAGGATAAAATTTAAAAAATCCCAATTTAACCCATTTAGAGTGTCTCAATCGAAAAAACGTCAAATGAAGAAACGGGAGAACGAGGATATAGAGCGTTATAGGATAGAAGTGTGGCCCGAAAATTTTACCAGAAAGTAAAAGCAAAAGGCTACGGTAATGGACTTCCCTCCTGGAAATCTGGTTTCAGAACCCCGAGTGTTCTGCATATATGGAGAGAACACTTCCAACAACTGCTGGTTCCAGAAGGCAGCGCACGTGAAGTTATCACGCCAATTGTCGACGACGGCTAAGATTGCGCACCACCAAGTCAAGCCGAGGTAAGAAGAGCAATATCGCGGCTGAAAAACAACAAAGCAGCCGGTGCCGACGGACATCCGGCAGAGCTCTTCAAATCCGGCTTAGATTGCCCACCACCAAGTCAAGCCGAGGTAAAAAGAGCAAAATTGCGGCTGTAAAACAATAAAGCAGCCGGTGCCGACGGACTTTCGGCAGAGCTCTTCAAGTCCGGTGGCGAGGAGCGGATAACGAGCATACACCAGTTCCTGCGCACGGTTTGGCTTAAAGAGTGCATGCCCAACGATTGGAATTTAAGCGTATTATGTCCTGTGCTGAATAAAGGTGATCCATATGTGTGCTCCAACTAACGTGGGATCAGCCTTTTACGCTTGGCATATAAGGTTCTGTCGAATGTGCCATGTGAAAGACTAAAGCCAGTGTTATCCAACCTGATCCGCCCTCTCAGTGTGGCTTTAGACCTGGTAAATCAACAACTGACCAGATATTCACACTTCGGCAAATCCTGGAAAAGACCCAAGAGAAACAGATCGATACGTACCATATTTTCGTCGACTGTAAAACTATCTTCGACAGCCCGATACGACAGAAATTACTCGAAGCTATGACTGAGTTTGGTATTCCAGCGAAGCTGATACGTCTTTGCGGAATGACTCTGACTGACAAGAAGTCTTCAGTGAAGATTGGCAAGAACCTTACTGAGCCATTCTGTACCAGACGAGGCCTAAAACAAGACGACGGCCTATCGTGTGACCTCTTCAACATAGTGATGGAGATGATAATGAGGAAAGCTGCAGTAAACACGAGTGACACGATATTTAACGAAAGCCACATGCTATCGCGTACGCTAATGACGTAGACATCATCGGTCGAAAATTGCGGGATGTGACTGCAGCTTTATCAGATATACAGAAGAAATCAGCGAAAATGGGTCTAACGGTGAACGAG
This sequence comes from Muscina levida, assembly GCA_964034835.1. Lineage (NCBI taxonomy): Eukaryota > Metazoa > Arthropoda > Insecta > Diptera > Muscidae > Muscina > Muscina levida. Next base: position 43,734,164 of record OZ035883.1, on the reverse strand, counting down.
GACAAAACAAAGTTATTAGTTTCAACGATCAAAGAATCCACTCGTTTGGGAAACTGCGTGAACGTTGATAACTTTAACTTCGAGGTGGCTCCGCCATCAACAAGAAATAACGTCAGCCTCGAAATCCGGAGAAGAATCCTGCTTGCTAATAAATGTTACTACGGACCATACCTGTCTTAATGTATGGTTCAGAATCCTAGGTTATGCCACAAGCGAATGAATCGGCTTTGGCAGTATTCAAGAGAAAAATACTTCGTAATATATATGGGCCCATCATGGTTAACGGAGAGTATCGGCGTCGTATGAATCATGAGTTGTACGAGCTGTACACTGACATTGACGTGGTCAGGCGCATTAAGGTGCAGCGGTTGCGGTGGCTAAGTCATGTTGTACGCATCGACGAAAATGCTCCAGCTCGAAAAGTGTGCGACAATGAACTCGATGGACGCCGCAGAAGAGAGCGACTAATACTCCGTTGGAAAAACCAGGTTACTGAGAACCTTACAGAACTTGATGTGACTAACTGGAGAAGACGCGCAGAACATCGAGGAGCTTATAACATTTTTCTACGTGCGGTATATAATCCAATGGGATTGCAAAGATGTGCCAGCTAAGTAAGAATGTCCCAATCGAGTTCGAATGTATGACCGACCTCCACTAACTTTGGAGGGTCGACCCACCCATGCCAGGGGGGTTCCCCATACAAACATTTAAAAAAAATCACAATTTTTTCTTTTTGATTTTTTGAAATGTTTGAATGGGGTTCCCCCAGGGGGGTTCGAGGGGACGCGTCACTGGCATGGGTGGGTCGGCCCTCCAAAGTTAGTGGGAGTCGGTCATACATATGGACTCGATTGGGGCACTCTTAATGGGTCAAAGTGACCTTTTCAAAAGTTGACCCTACTGGTCAAAGGTCGGGACATCAGAATTCGTTTTAGAGTTATGGTTCCTCGGGCAAAGTTTCTTATTTCTATCTCCCTCGAATCCTATTCTTCCTTTTTTTACCTTCCTACATATCGACCCGCCCTAATCGGAACAATCCATTGGAAAATTTTAGATCTTAGAAAGCCGATCCGGTTACTTTAGATATCCAACAGAGTGATCGAAATGTTGCAGCTTATATCATGCATCCATTTATGTGGTTGGTTTTACGCGTTACATAAAAATTTCATAATTAATTTGACCGGCCGTGGTAAGAACACGCGACTGCCATGCGGCTCTAGTCATCTACATTTTTCTTTCATTGCCGGCCCCCTCGATGTTGTCGGCAGTAACTTCGCAGTATTAGTGTCGAGTCATTCGGCATGTCTAGTAAAAGCTTCTCAAACAGTGACGTTCGCATTCGTCGATAAACAAGTAGGTGCCGTTTATTGTGAATCTAAAATAGAAAGCGTGTTAATTCACGACAACGCGAGATGCTATCCCATACCTCATTCATGGGGTGTAAAGAGAAGTTAAGTTTTTTATAAATTGCTTTTTTATTATATTGTCTATTTTCGAGCCTACTAGGCTCTGTTCCAAAGCTCATTAATAGCTTAAATTCAATATATAGAATTTCTCAACCATTACCTGCTTAATAAAGTAATGTCACTCCTTTCACCCGACGAATGTCACACATTTTTCTTTCATTGCCGGCCCCCTCGATGTTGTCGGCAGTAACTTCGCAGTATTAGTGTCGAGTCATTCGGCATGTCTAGTAAAAGGTTCTTAAACAGTGACGTTCGCATTCGTCGATAAACAAGTAGGTGCCGTTTGTTGTGAAGCGTGTTTATTCACGACAACGCGAGATGCTATCCCATACCTCATTCATGGGGTGTAAAGGGAAGTAAAGTTTTTTATAAATTGGTTTTTTATTATATTCTCAATTTTCGAGCCTACTAGGCTCTGTACCAAAGCTCATTAATAGCTTAAATTCAATATATAGAATTTCTCAACCATTACCTGCTTAATAAAGTAATGTCACTCCTTTCACCCGACGAATGCCACGCAAGAAGATGCCATTTCTTGCCAACCCCCTTCTGAATATATCTAGGAAGTGGGAGTTTCTTGCATTAAATCGTAACCACTTTGTTGCTATCAATGGCAGGAGCCAAGAGCCATTGACACGTTGGCATTTCACCGCCCACCTTGATGTTAAAAAAATACTGTTTACCAAATTGTATTTTTTAATCACATCTAGAAAATATCCTTGTCAACTCGCACACAGCCACAGACACAGCTACAGACACTCAAACAGCCACATCCCGTTTATTTTTCGATTCAGACCTTATTTGCCTACCCCCGGTGTAATTGTGGCAGCTTAAGCAGTTACGCACCCATTGAGGCGTGAAACCAGCAATTGAGTGTAAATATCATCGCTTTTTTTATTTATTTACTACTGCCAGGATTACGGGGGCATAAACAGGATGTTTGACTGCCACAGCCTGCCATAGTTAATAATTTTCATCATTTCGCCAGCTCTTGACTTTGCGGTAAGCCTCAAGTACACTTGTTTGCGGTAACTGTGAAGTTTTACATATTTTTCTACAAATAATTTCATAATGTTGTCGCTTTACTGTGACTTTAAACAGAGCGAGAAAATCAAATCTAGATTGCCTCACAGTACGCCTAAGGTTTTTCGAGCAGCAGCAGCCGCCGCAGTAGTGAAAGAAGAAGATGTCGAGTGTTTCATGTCGAAAAAAGGGGTTTTTTCTTTCCTACTCAAAGTGGATCAGAAGAGTCTAAGGACAAACACAAATTTCGATGTCATTTGGTAATTCACAGCAGGAAACAAGTAAATTTTGCGGAAACACATACTGTGACGAGAGTATTTGTATATAGTACCACATATGTATATTTTGTACTACATAAATGTGCGCGGAAATAGTGCAAATAAATATGTTCGCATGTGTAACAGCGGCGCCATAAATTAATAAATATAGCTTTGAATTCTATATATATATAAGTAAAATATGGCGTGCGACATCTCCAAGATAACCAATATGCGCAAGGAATTTCAATTAATTAATGTGAAAATTGTCAAATCACATATAATTTGTATGCATATAAGTTTGAACTCATAACGACGACGACGAGGGCGTATGCGTGTGTGTGTGGTTGTATGGCTACATGCCATTTCCTTCGGATATCACATCCAATCTAAAATAACAATTTGATCACTTGAGTATTTACACTTCACTTCTCTTGTCACCACCACCACCACCACCTGCAGTGGCGGGCACTTGGTGGTTGAGAGGAAATTTAAAAACATGTGCAAGTATGTGCACAGCTAAGTACTGTTACTACTGCTTGTAGTTTCTTATGCAATGTTTATTTAACAAATTGACGGGGGATAACCACACATACACACACATACTAATATAGGGTCCTCAAAGAGGACTTTGTGGATATGCAAATACAATAAATCAATCACATGTTTGTTTGTTGAAGATCAATAATATATTGCAAAACATTTTTAATTGGATCAAAGAAATATTTAATGGAAACATCAAATCTGAGTAAATATAAAATCGATATTTATACCTTCACCCCACGGGTAGGAGGGTATATATCATTTGATACGACCTAAATGTGTATCACACAGAAGGAGTCACCTTATACCCTAAGTTTCTTTGAACCAAATTCGATTCATGACTTTTTACGTCGACTCAGCTATGTCCGTCTGCCCGGCTGGTACGCACGATAACTTTCGTAAGATGAAACACCAAGTTTTGAAACATTGCACGAGTTAATATTTCCCAAAAACTACTTACGATATTGCAAATGGGCTAAATGGCCCCGCCCTTTCTGGTACCTTCCATGCAAATCCATCATTCCGTCCACTTTAAAAATCGAGTAATAATATCAATACAGCCAACGGGATCGTACCCAAATTCTGTATTTCATTAAGCTATAATAGGATAAAGTTTTGGAAAAAAAAAATTGGAAGTCTAGTCACGTCCCTTATGGTACCTCCCATACATATACTTTTCCGCACACTTTAGAGGTGGAGTAATAATATGAATAAATCCAACGCGATCGTACCCAAATTCTTTATTTAGTAAAGCTATAGCAGAATCGAGTTTTAAAGAAAAACAACTTTAAGTCTAGCCACGCCCCATCAGGTTATCCGTTAGCGCCCACTTTAGAAATCGGTGAATATTATTAATAGACCTAACACGATCGTGCCCAAATTTCGTATTTAGTAAAGCTCAAGCAGGATAAAGTTTTTGAAAAAAAAAATCTGTAAGTCTAGACACGCTCCTTCTGGTACCTCCCATACAAATGTAGCACTCAGCCCCCTTTAGAGATATGTCCCAAATTCTGTATTTTGTTAAGCTATAACCGGATAAAGTTTTGGAGAAAAATATTTGATGTCTAGACATGCCCCTTATGGTACCTCCCATATAAATGCACCTCTCCACCCAGTTTGGGGATGAAGAAATAATATCAATACACTCGACACGATCAAGCCCCAATTCTGTATTTTGTTAAGCTATAATAGGACAAAGTTTTGTAGAAAAAAACAGGAAGTCTAGCCACGCCCCTTCTGGTACCTCCCATACAAATATACCAATCCGCCCATAGAAAAATTAATGTTTTACTGAAGGTGAGGGTATATGCAAGTCGATTTGCCCGACTGAAACTTTTTTAATGGTGTCTTTAAGCGATTTTCTAATTTGAGTATTCTGCTCGCTATTCCCTTGGGAATAACCCGACAAACTCTGTGGAGTTCCCCAACCAACTCGCAAGGTCGGATATATCACGTATTACCTGATTTACTGGATAATGTCACTGGGCGTTCGTTCAGTGATAGCAAAGATCAGACGGATACAGATTTCCATTAAGGAACAAGGTGAAATTGACTAAAGAATTAAAGCCTCTTGACCATTCCAAACATCGTCAATGGTCAGAATGGTGGCAAGAAATGGCAACAGTGGATGATCAATTTGGATTCGTCATTAAGAAGAATTGCCGCATTTAGGCGAATGATAATTCAAGATTGATTGTCGAAAAACCAATGCACCCACAAAGAGTGACTGTTTGGTGCGGTTTATGGGCTGGCGGCATAATCGGGTCGTATTTTTTCCATAATGAGAGCGGTCAGGCCTCCTTCCGAATTGGAAGATATGGATGTGGACGATATGTGGTTTCAACAGGACGGTGCCTCTTGCCACACAGCTAACGAAACAATGGCTCTTTTGCGCGACAAATTCAATGGCCGTGTTATCTCACGTGGTGGCGAGTCAATTGGCCGCCAAGATCATGTGATTTGACACCGTTGAACTTCTTTCTATGGGGTTATTTGAAAGAAAAGTTGTACGCCGAAAAACCAGCAACGTTTCAAGAACTAAAGGATGAGATAATTCGGCACATTAACGGCATAGAACCTCAATTATGCTTCAGCGTCATCGAAAATGTGGACCATCGGATGGAGGTGTGCCGCCAAAATTTGTTCCATACATAATTGAACCATACCAATATTATGATAATACAAAAAATTACAATAATTTCCTAAATAACTTGTGTTTTATTCAAAATCAACATCGGCCCTTAAAATTTAACCACCCTTTATTATATCTGAGTATGGAAGATTTTCAAATTTAAGTTTTCTGAACGTTTTTCACTTGGAAATAACCAGAAACTCTCTGTGAAGGTCCCCAAGCAGATCACAATGGGCAATAGATCACAAATTCCCCGAGTGCACATTATTATAACAGCACAAGGACATGAAAATACATGAACCCCCTAATGTTGACTGCTGATAACTTTATAAGGACTTTGACTTAAGGATATGAATATGGGATCTCCGTACTCTCAACAGAGATAATAACTCTATCAAACTAAACCAGAAACACTCTGCGGAGGTCCCCAAGAGTTCACAACGGGCGATACTGTGAACCCGAGTACTGCCACTGCACATTATTATGAAAACCCAAGGACACAAAACAAGAACCTTCCTAATGTTGACTGCTGCTAACTTTATATGGACTATGACTTACGGATATGGAATGTCCGTACTCACTACAGAGAGTTCCGCTTTAATTAGCAGATTTCTTCGACAAAGATAAGGCTGAAATTACAGCCTTACTGGATATGCGTTGGACGGGAAAAGGAACTACAAGAAAGGCTGTGACATCTTACAGCTGCCATGCAGAAAGTCATGAATTTAGATGGCTTAGACATTTGGTCTTTCGATTTAAACCTGTTAGTGACCAAATACCCACTATCCGGATCCAGACGAAATGTATTCTATGACAGCCTGGAGGAAATGTATTAGATCAATTTTTTTTTGGGACATTTTTATGTTAAAATTAGCTGGACCAGCAGACTTTGTCCTACCTCAAAATTATTGTAAAAGATGTTGAGTGCAGTTGGAAACTAATAACGATTGGTTTATTACTTTGACCTCTGAAATATTTAAATTTAAAGGGCGAGGTTTTCCCAGACAAATGTTGTGCATTATATTTTTATATGCAATTTTTTCTGATGATCAACAAACATACATTCTGAATTTCATTTAAATTGGTCCATTCTTTCAAATTTTGATTATAAACCTACCCCAGCGCCACCTACCGGGTCCATTTGTACATAAAATGATCATGATCAAACGAATATCCATTCTAAATTTCAGACGAATTGGTACATGCATTCAAATTTTCGATATAAATCCACCCTAGCGCCACCTGAAGTGAATTTTTTTTTCTTTACAAAACATCTAAGGAATATTTCTAGTCGAATGAAAAAAAAAATCTGTCAAAGCGCTCCAGCCGTTCTCAAGTGTTGGGTTTACATACGTGGACAATTGCATTTTTAGATATATAGATAGGAAAGGGAAGGTGCCCTCGGTTCAGTTGTCAGGAAATTCAGAACACAGCAACACCTCTGATTACGGCTTCAGACTGGTTAACTTCGTACCGACAAAAAAAATGGCAGTGAGTGGAATCAGATGTCCACACAAAGATATGCACAAGGCAACCCCCAATTAAAAGACGATGAACCAAATTGGTAATTAATGGAAGGCATGTATCATGCGTCATGTCGGTGCGTATGATACGTGGCGCAACTATAGACTCGGATTACCACCTAGTTGCAGCCAAGGTAAGGCGATATAAGGCAATTCCAAAAATACTGGTAATCCAACGATAAGAAAGCTTAGCTTCGCAAAATTGCATATCACCGAGATAGCCACTGTCTATTCTAACCAATTTTACCAATTTCTGTAAACATACGCTCCTTAATCCGATGTTCCTAAAATGCGGTGGCTGCATATTTTGCATTCTAGGTCCACTGTCGCAACAACCGTACTTGGGTAAGAAATACCACACTCAGACTCAGTTCTGGTACATTAAGAATGCCGCATGTAAGAAAACACTGTAGTCGATGTTAACGCGTGCTGTGAAGGAACAATAAAAGGAGAAGAGGTGGGAGACAGAGCGACTCTTTCGACGAAAAAACGTTTATGGAGAAGACAAGAGTGAAAGGATATAAAAAAACAGAGATATAAGCCCGAAAAAGCTACCAAAATGTCCGCCGATGTTCATCCAATACCCTTTTGTGGATTTTCTTTACCATTTCTGTGGTGGACACCTCAATTGGTCGACCACTATGGTGTTTGTTTTGGCAGCTCGTACGGCCTCGTTAAAACTCTGCCATCCATGTTTTACACGTTCAATCAACGTGGAGCCTTAAAACTTAAAACATATGCTTTATAGGGTTGCCACTCACCACCTAAGTACTTTTAAAAATACTGCAGACATTTAAACGTCATGTCGGGTCATTTTCGGACCGCCATCGTAATACCCTATTTGATATTTATGATTACGGTTTTAATCCAAAATAAGCTTTGACCCTTCTCATTATGTTTCGACAACACCAGTGCCTTTCAATTCACGTGCTGACGTCTTAATGAATGAAATCCAAAATAGTAACAAAATGCCCACTGTTTTTGCCGCTGAGAGACTCAATTCGAACCTACCTCCATGACGCAGACCTTACAGAGTAATTGTATGTTTGCAGGCTATAATTAGACTTCTTGGAATCTAAACAGCGGCTGCAGCCTTAAATTAACAAACATTTGGCTAGGACAATACGTTACAACGTATAGAAAACTATTTATTGCAAACATTTTCAATACAAATTGTAATTTTCTAAAAAACCTAACGAAAAAAGTTGGAGGGGCACAAAAACAGAAAACAAGCAAAACTTTTAATATAGAAATTATCGCAATTTTACGAGTTAACGCTGTTGTTGTTACGAAAACAATTGATAACGATGGGTTCGCTATTCTCTCCAGTTTGCGTTTCAAAATTATTCCAGTTAAATTAGTTAAAACTTTCCAACATAAACACTAAGGTACAAGGATTCCCATAACATTCATGCGAATCCTACGAATGCATTAATATCCTGCAGCACAAGTTGCAAATTCGCATATGTTGAGTGTGTGAGTGTTAATATAGAGTTTATATATGTGTGTGTCAGGGATATTACAGTCAAAAGTCTTGTGTAGGCAATTACACACATACTAACTATACTATAGCAATGATGTTGCTGCAGTCACCAGTCCTTGTCGTCGTAGGCAATTGCATATCCTGTCGTAACACATGTAAATAAGTGTGAGTGGGTGAGCGCCTGGTCGGTCGCCTTCTCGCTGCATTCTCGATTAAGCGAACGCACAAAAATGATGATGACGATGAAATGAGTTTACTCACTCGATATGGTAGCCACCACTCTCCCCCACCCGCCCCAATTCACCCCATGAACACTCATATGCATATATGCCATAAAGGACTCTGACTTATGCATTCAATCGAACGGATGAAGGATAGAGAAGAACAAAATAAATGCATCGATGGTATGAATGTATTAGTTTTTAAACTCTTTTTTCGTCGAATGGCTTAAGCAATAACAACAACAACAGCAACAACGATTACCGGGGTAGAATAAAAAAAAACTACAATAATTTACGTAATTTGATTGCAGCAGTTAAGAGCCAAAAGTTGGCTGACTAACTGACTTTTGTTCTGATTTTATACGCTTGATTATTGCGTTTGTTTAGAACTTCTCCTACTCGCGGGCTGAAGAGAGAGAGAGCGGGAGAAAGTGTAAGGAGAAGCGTAGCTAAATGCTTGAATAGAAAAAGTATTAAAAAAAGTCTAAACCAAACAAAAAACATTAACAAACAACAAATAAATACCAATGCAAAACTATTTAACAAAACTTTTTTTATGCCCATTTTGTTTAAATCAACACACATGATTTAACTGATAACAATGTTTAAATACACGCACACACACACACGCTCGATTTTAGCCATACTCATATGCACACATATACTTAAGGACAGCAACTAGGACCCAACGTAGGCACTTGTAAGCCAAGTATGCGTTAAACCCATAAACTACTCCGCACCGCTAACGGTAGGAACGCACGAGGCCATGGGAGTCACTATTACTGTATTTTTTTTTAAATTAGCTAAACTTTTGCCTGTGATTGTTTTATCCTTTCAAGTTAGTCGGTGTTAACAATACCGCATATAACCAAAATCAACTATCGTTGGCAAGAACCATAGATGAAGGGAAATTTTATTGGGTGAAAAGCTAGTTTTTCAAAATGTCAATAATGTCAACAATGTCAATATACCGTCGTCGTATTTATCATGAGCTGTATAACGACGTCGACGTAGTCAAGCGAGTCCAAATACACCGAATGAAAATACTCCAGCTCAAAAATGTTTGCCAATAAACTCGTTAGACGGCGCTGGAGGATGGATCAGGTTATGTAACTGTTATCTAAACTTAGTGTGACGAACTATCTACGGAAAACAAAAAAAAAAAGCAGCGCTTGAAATTCTTTTCAACGCGCGGCAATTGACGGATGAATATCTGTTGTTCTTGCTAAATAAAATAAAGAATAAGTGTAATGGATGGACGAAAAGTCTTTTTAGTTTTCAAAGGATGATCACGTGGTAGTCGATAGAAGGCATGCATCCAGTGTTCTGGACGTACGAGTGCAAACATTGTCTCCGATCACTACCTTACTGCAGTTAAGGTGCGCACAAGGTTAAGCATGGCGAAAAACGTTCGTAGACAGGAACAACGAAAGCTGGATAACAGTAAACTGCGGATCACAGAGGTAGCGAACGCCTACTCCAACCATCTAACTCAACTGCTACGGAATGCTCCAACCCCTGATAATATTGCCGCGCAGTGGCAATATATAGCCGACTCTATAGAACGGACTACAAGAAGCGTACTTAGGTACTCAAAGCCGTCTCAAGAAGATGTCTGGTATAGGGCGAAACTGCAGCCAATTGTAACGCGAACTATTCGTAATATATAGCCGACTCCATAGAAGGAACTGCGAGAAGCGTACTTGGGTACTCAAAACCGTCTCAAGACGATGCCTGGTACGATGATAAATTTCGCGATGTCACGAGAGAGACGGATGCTGCATACAGGGCGAAACTGCAGCCAATGGCAACGAGAGTTGTTCGTAAACGGCACAGGGAGAAAAGACAAGAGGCAATTCGTCTCTTTAGACGAAAAGAAGGAGCTGAAGAAGAGACGGGATAAATAAACGGAGTTGCTTCGAAATTGAGGGGAAGCCCGATAATTCTACCAGCAAGTTAAGGCGAGAATGCGTGGAACAGGGATGCTCTCCTGCAAGGACATGGACCCGGATAACGTTCTGAAGATATGGTGAGAACATTTCTGAAAACTACTGGATTCGGACACCATTCCAGAAGACCCCTCTCCAACCCATGACGTTGGTATTAACTGTCCAACTTCGAGCCAGAGCGAGATACGTGTCGCAATATCCCGCCTTAAAAATAACAAAGCGGCGAAAGCCGATGGTCCGTCCACCTGCTGAATTGTTTAAGGCTGGCGGAGAGAAGCTGATTAGGACCATGCAACAGCTCATGGATAACATCTGGCTGGAGGAGAGCATGTCCGGGTATTGGAGTCTCAGTCTGTTTGTCCCATAAACAAGAATGAAAATCGTAGTGAGTATAAGAACTATCGTGGAATAAGCCTGTTACCAAATGCGTACAAGGTCCTTTCGAGTATATTGTGTGAACGTCTCAAGCCAATAGTAGAAAATCTAATTGGACCTTATGAGTGCCTCTTTAGACCTGGTAAATCTAGGACGGATCAAATATTCACATTACAAATCCTGGAAAAAATTCATGAAAAGCAGATCGACACGTACCACATCTTTGACGACTACAAAGCTGCCTTCGACTCTCCGATAAGGAATAGACTATATGAGGCCATGTCTGGGTTTGGTATTCCTGCAAAACTAATTCGACTTTGCAGATGTACCTTGAAAAACACCAAATCCTACATTAAGATTTGTAAGGATCACTCTGAAGCATTCAACACGGAAAAAGGTCCCAGGCAGGGCGATAGCTTGTCCTGTACACTATTCAGTATAGTTATGGAGAAAGCGATGCGAAAGGCTGGTGTCAACATGTGTGGCACCCAAATTCCACAAGAGCCACATGCCACTAGCCTAAGCCGATGATATAGACATCATTGCCCGAAATCTAGGGGATGTTACTGCAGTTTTCTCAACACTAGAAAAGGATTCAGCAAAAAATGGGTTTAGCGTTTGACGAGGACAAAACAAAAATAATGATTTCGACGAAAAAAGAGTCCTCTCGATGGGAACTCACCATCAACGTTGAAAATTATTGTTTTGCGTTAGTAGATGAGTTTACATACCTCGGATCTTCTGTCAACAAGAAAAATAATGTCAGCCAAGAAAATAAGCGGAAAATAGTGCTCGCCAATAGAAGTTTTTACGGACTTCGGCAGCACTTTAGTAACACCACCTTATCTCGGAATACTAAGAAACAGCTATACCAGGTGCAAGTTGTACTCGTTCTGTTGTATACTGCCGAATCGTGGGTGCTTACGATAACATGCAAAACAAGGGAGAAAAGTACTCCGAAAAATATATGGACTTTTCTGTATCGACGGCGAGTTTCGACATCAATGAACCATGAGCTGTATGAGCTTTACCACGACATCGACGTAGCTGAAATAGTCAGTATCCAACGACTACGATGGCTGGGACATGTTGCCAGGATGGATGTAAATGTTCCAGCGAGAAAGGTGTTTGAAAGCGAATCTGAAGGACGACGCAGAGCAGGGAGACCCAAACTTCGTTGGAAGGACCAAGTGGTTGGCGACGTGCCACTATCTGGTGGGACTAACTGAAGAATGCACGCAGAAGACCGAAGGGTGTGTGGAATTCTTTAATACTTCAGGCCTCTAATTTATGAACCATGTTCGTAAGTTGTAATGGGCCACTTAAATAATTAAGTATAATAAAAACAAAAACTACATAAGTGAGACAGACACTGTTTATTTATTATGAAAGTACAAAGGGATTTAATTTTTGAGAATTGGATCCAATAAAAAGTTTCATTGATTATTTTGACACTGCTGCAAATCAGAGCAGACATTTTAAATTTCGCGAATACGATACTTTATAAGAGATAGGTTTGGGTTAAGAGTCAACTCTTTTGGATATCACTCTTTGCCCGACAAATTCGCGAACTGCAGCCAGTGAGGATTCACATGCTGCGCCACCTAGATAAAACCACGATCGTACTCAATACATAGCCTCGCTGTCCTCGCAATAATCGTCCTTTAAACACAGACACGATCGGCAATACACACGTACTCGAAAGTTTTGTTTGAATGAAACAGTCAGCCTCTGCTTTAGTGTTCTGAAAGCCACACATGCTTGTGTCGCATTCAACTCAAAAACAGACACAAGAACATACAGTGATACAATATTCAACGAAGAGCACAATATTTCCAACGTTTACAATTCGATAATGCTGACGCCTCTTGTGCGACCGCACACCATATAGTTGGGTGTGTGCGTTCAGCATATGCCTACCACTGATTAAAACCATTGCATTTCTGTAACGATGAAGCAAAAAAGTTCTGTGGAATGGTTCTGTCAATGCGTGTCCACTTTGTTGTTTGTAAATGTATGAGCTTTTATCTCCATCCACTTTTCCAAATCTTAGTAAATTTACTCACTGTGTGTATATTTACAACACAAATAATAGGGTAAGGTTAAGGCATTCTTGATTTTATGGTTTGACGAATTTCTGCTCCCAAAACATACCCCCAAATATAGTTTTTGTAATATGTACAATTCCTTTACTTTCTTTACATTACATTGCATTCGGAAGGTCATATGCATATTTTATGAATGTAATGAAGGAATAAAGAAACTATTATTTAAAAATGCATATTGGCCACTGAATAATTTCTTACAAATAAACTTTGAAAGTAGACAAAAATAGTTACATTGCAATACACATGCATTATAATAAATAGCCAAGCATAAGCTTGTATTCATTTTATTTCAATAGTGGTGGCACTGGGAAATAAGTAAAACTATGAAATAATAAACGAATAAGGTATCATGTATTTCTATATCAATAATCGGCGTCTTGCTCGAAATCTATGGGAGCTGAAACGAATGCTTGCTCGTCCATTCCATCAGTACTGCAATTTTATCAAGAAAAAGGAATTTAAAATATTCGAATATCAATATTTTGCGGAATGTATCAGTAATTTTAGTCAAAGCTATTGAATATATTTTTCCAGCTGCTCCGTGAGGCATAGCTGGTAGGCATAGCCGAACGCACGCACACAACAATATGGTGTGCGGTCGCACATAAAGCGTCAGCGCTTTCGAATTATACACAGTGAAAACATTGTGTTCTCCCAACAATCGCTGAACATTGTTGCACTGTCTGTACTCGTGTCTGTTTTTGTGTTGAATGTGAAACAAACGTGTGTGGTGTTGGGTTTTCATAACACTCAAGCAGCGACTGACTGTTTTACATTAAACAAAACTTTAGAGTACGTGTGGTTTGCCGTGTTGATAAACTATTCTATAACTCATTCATGGAGTGTAAGGGAATGTTACTTCCTTACATAAGTGGCCCATTACGACTTACAAACGTTGTTCATACATTAGAGGCCTAAAGTAGTAAAGAATTCCATACGCTTCGGTCTTCTGCGTGCGTTCTTCGGTTGGTCCTGCCGGATGGTGATACGTCGCCAATCACTTGGTCCTTCCAACGAAGTTTGGGTCACCCAGCTCTGGGCCGTACTTCAGGTTCGCCTTTAAACACTTTTCTCACTGGAGCATTCACATCCATCCTGGCAACACGTCCCAGCCATCGTAGTCGTTGGATTCTGACTCTTTTAGCTATGTCGATGTCGTGGTAAAGCTTTTACTTTCGATGGTGAAATTCGCCATCGACACAGATAGGTCCATACATTTTTCAGAGTACTTTTTCTCTCAAATATTCCCGGGTTTTGAATGTCCGTTTTCGGAAGCAGCCACGATTCGGCAGCATGCAACAGAGCTGGTAAAATTATCACCTGATATAGTTGTTTCTTAGTATCCCAAGATAAGATGGATTTACTAAAGTGCTGTCGAAGCCCGTAGAAGCATCTATTGGCGAGCCCTATTCTTCGCTTGAATTCTTGGCTGAAATTATTTTTCTTGTAGACGGAATATCTGAGATAGGTAAACTCATCTACTAACTCAAAACAAATATTTTTAACATTAACGGTGCGTCTCCACCGAGAGAACTCTTTGTTCATCGAAATCATTATTTTTGTTTTGACCTCATTGACCGCTAAACCCATTTTTGCTGACTCATTTTCTAGCGATGAGAAAACTGCAGTAACACCCCCCAGATTTCTTCCAATGATGTCTATATCATCGCTATAGGTTAGTGGCATGTGGCTCTTGTGGAATTTGGGTGCCAGACATGTTGACACCAGCCTTTCTCATCACCATCGGCATAACTATATTAAAAAGTGTGCAGGACAAGCTGTCGCCCTGCCTGAGACCTCTTTCCGTGTTGAATGGTTCGGAGTGATCCTTACCAATTTTAATGGAGGATTTGGTGTGTTCCAAGGTGCATCTGCAAGTCGAATTAGCTTTGCAGGAATACCAAACTCAGACATGGTTTCATATAACTTATTCCTTATCGGAGAGTCGAAGGCAGCTTTGTAGTCGACAAAGCGGTGGTATTTGTCGATCTACTTTTAATGCGTTTTTCTCCGGAATTTGTCGTATAGTGAATATTTGATCAAGTCGAAGCATAGAACACGCGACTACCACGCAGAAGATTCCAAGTTCAACTCCTGGCTCCAGACATATAAAAAAATTGCCGGCCCCCTTAATGTTGTCGTCAGTAACTTCGCAGTAAAAGTGTCGAGAGAATCGGCACGTCTAGTAAAAGTTTCTCAAACAATGACGTTCGCATTCGTCGATAAACAAGTAGATGCCGTTTGATGTGAATCTAAAAATTAAAACAGTATTAGTTAATAACAAGGCGAGAAGCTATCCCTCATTCATGGGGTGTAAAGGAAAATTATGTTTTTTTTAGGAATATTTGATTCGTTCACACAATATGCTCGAAAGGACCCTGTATGCAATTGGTAATACGTTTATTCCAATCCCCGGGCATGTTCTTCTCTAGCCAGATGTTCTTCATGAGCTGATGCATGGTCCTAATCAGCTCCTCTCCACCTGCCTTAAACAATTCAGCCAGGAGACCATCGGCTCCTGCCGCTTTGGTTTTTTTAATGCGGTATATTGCCACACGTAGCTCGCTTTGGCTTGGAGGTGGACAGTTAATACCATCGTCATGGATTGGAGCGGGGTCTTCTGGAAAGGTGTCCATATCCAGAATATTTCTGAAATTATCTCTCCATATCTTCAGAACGTTATCCAGGTCCGTCACTAGCTGGCCATGGCTGTCCTTGCAGGGGGGCAACCCTGTTCCACGCATTCTCGCCTTAACTCTCTAGTAGAGTTTAAGGGCTTCCCCTCTACTTCAGAGCAACTCTGTGCAGTCATCCTGTCTCTTCTTTACCTCCTTCTTTTTCCGTCTAAAAAGACGAGTTGCCTCTCGTCTCTTCTCCCTGAGCCGTTCATGAACAGCTCGCGTTGCCATTGGCTGCAGTTTCGCCCAGTCTTCAGCATCCGTCTCTCTCTTGGCATTGCGACATTCATCATCGTACCATCTTCTCATCATCGTAGAAGATGGCTTTACGCTCATCGTAGTCCGTTCTTTGGAGTCGGTTATATATTGCCACTGCGAGGTAATATTATCAGGGACTAGAGCATACCGTAGCAGTTGAGTTAGGTGGTTGGAGTAGGCGTCCGCTACCTCTGTGGTCCGCAGTTTACCCATGTCCAGCTTTCGTTGTGCCTGTTTACGTACGTTTTTCGCCAATCTTAGCCTTGTGTGTACCTTAACTGCGGTAAGGTAGTGATTGGAGTCATTGTTTGCACCCCTGATCAGTCGTGTGTCCAGAACACTCGATGCATGCCTTCCACGTGCTTTATCTGATTTGTCGTCAATTGATCTGGGGATAACCATGTTTCCTTAAGTTTGCTTTATAATATGACATCAAATTTCATTATTTTACGAATTATTTAATTAGTTATGTAACTGAAGTTTGTTAGGTTAAACACATAAGACATTCTTTAAGCATTTGCCCATTTCTTAGGCCATGTGCTCTTATTTAAATTAAACGCACTGTAAAGCAAAGTAGACACTTTGTTCTTGTGCAACACTTCAAATTTTTGAAAATAAACTGCCACTCAGCGACCTTGTTGTTGGTGGTGTTCTTCAACTATATTCGCCACCGTCGGTAAGCAACATTTTGTATTATTACAGCGTTATTAATATATGCACCGCGAGTTTTGTTGGTAGTACAGACATACAAACGTACATGACTTCCTTCACATTTTCTTTTTCATATTAAAGAAAGACTAGTAAAACGAAAATACAGGCAGTCAACATAGACTATAAGAAAACGGTAACATTTTCAATGAAAATCTTAAACACATAATATCAAAACAAAAAATTTTTATATATGTACTGTGATTCATTAGGATCTTTTCTTTTTAATTTTAAATAAATCAATTAAAAAAGCATGTGATATTGGAATCATTACAATGACACGAAAGAACAATGTCTGACATTATTCTTTTAAAGGTAATTTGATTTAAATGTTGACTGCAACTTCGCTAAAGTTATTCTATTTGGAAGCTCAAACTTTGGATGAATCTTTACAGAATTACCACTGATATCTCACAAATAGATTTAGCTTTCAAATCATTCATTGTATCTAACATATCAACAAAGACATTTGGATTCCCACAACTCCTAGAGAAAATTCATTAAATGTACATGAATAACTTCTGTAGGGCTCTTCGCCATTCGTTATTACCCTGTACACAACTACTCTGTCGTGTTACCTATCCAAACACCATTGCACTTGCCGCGTGTGTGTGTGTGATAGTGTAGCACGTACTCATGGCCTGGTGTTGCAGCAAGACATTAAAAGTAACAAACGGTTCCCTGTCGAGAGTGTGTCTGAGCTATGGAAAGCAGGAAAACCGTTTACAAATGAAAGTGCTGGTACCACTTAATGCAATTGTTTTATTATTACATATTACTTTGGTTGTTCTCTCAGTATTGTTGTAATGTATATTTAACATTTAGAATGTGTAAATCTTATATTTACATAAATTATTGATTATACTTCAAAATATAAAGTTAGAGAAGAAGACGAAGGGTAAGGAATTGTAACTTTTGGCACCAGTGTTGGGGGTCAGTGACGTGCGATAGTGTTAGTGTTATCAACATAGAATATTGGGAACCGATTAAAGGGGGTATAATATTCGGAAACAACATTTAAAGTTATTGGACTGGATAAAGTAATACAGATAGAAGACCTACATTTACTCAACAGCAATATTGTTGGAGGATGTTGTTATTACTGTTACTTTTTTTGCCTGCCATTTTAAGGCGCTTTGACACAACCCCAAATGAAATAAACCTCAAACCTAGAAATAAAAATTAGGAAAAAACTAAATGGGGAAAAGTTCATATTTTTTCGGAGTTATGTATTTATTTTTGAATTTAAGAAGTGTTTCATACAGCGATAATTCAACTTTGGATTTTCGGTAATATCCGAGAGGAATATTGTGTCAGTTGCTATAAAACGGCTAAGGTCAAAATTTGAGTAAAATCAGGCAACTTTAAGTCGTGCAATAAAGAGTTCAAAGGTCAAATCTATATAAATGAAAATGAGTTTGCGTTTGTTTAATTGCATTTTTTCAGTACCGTATAGAATCGACTTGACCGATCTTTTTGAAATTTTTACAAAATGTAGCTGAAATGTCGGTGGTGAAAATAGGGTTTTGGCATTTTTAATATATCAAGTGGGCGTTGTTCTTGCCCATTGCACCCTATTTTTGAAACCACAATAACTGAAGGACTGTGCCTCCAACCGCCATGCAGGAGATGCCAAGTTAAACTCCTGGCTCCAGACATCTAAAAAGAAACTTAGCAGTAGAAGTGTCGAGAGACGTGACGTTCGCATTCGTCGATAAACAAGTAGGTGCCGATAGTTGTGAATCTAAAAATTGAAAGCGTGTTAATTCACAATAACGCGAGAAGCTATCCCTCATTCATGGGGTGTAAAGGGAAATTAAGTTTTTTTTTTAGAATATTTGATTCGTTGTAGATTTACCAGGCCTGAAGCCGCACTGATAAGGTCCAATTAATCTTTCTTTTGTTTAAGACGTTCACACAATATAGAATTGTATAGATATAGAATCGACTTGACCGATTTTTTGAAATTTTTACAGAATGTAGCTAAAATGTCGGTGGTGAAAATAGGGTTTTGGCATATTTGATATATCAAGTGGGCGTTGTTCTTGCCCATTGGACCTTATTTTTGAAACCACAATAACTGAAGGACTGTACCTCCAACCGCCTTGAAAATTTTTTGTTCATGCATTTGCCAAAAAAGTTCGTTATACAACAAAAAATGGGAAGGGATCAGATCTGTGGGCGTGGTATAGAACTTAACATTTTAAAAGGCTGTATCTCATGAACTACAATGGGGAATAAAGCTGATATTACGTATTTGGTTGTTGAATAAAACATAACGAACGCATAGTGTGTGGATTAGGGTGGGGCGATTAGTATGGAAGGAAAAAAATCTTAATGGGCGCTTCGTGTTTCTGATTCTTGGGATTGTACTGAGCAAAAAAGTCCACTAGACCATATGTCTACGGTGAAAATCGAGCCTCCCCATTTTGACTTGAAGTTTTTTCTCAAACCTTATCTTTTTGAAAAATTTGCAAATGTTCTTCGGCTCATATTTCGTAAACTATTTAAAATTTTGACTTATTTTCAAAAGTAAAGTTATAGCTATTATCTCGGGCTACAATTTCTCTGAAAATATAATTTAGAAAAAACTTCGTTTGCATGGTGAAATAGTCGAAAATGTGGAAAATTCGCCACTTTTTGTCACGTTTTTTTAGATATTTTGGCCTATAACAGCCAAACCATTGAGATTTTCGATCCAATACTAACACAAAAATGGTAGCCAAGACAATAGTTAAGAACTCTCTAGTACATCGCAAAAGCATTTGAACACTCCTTCTAGTAGTTTTGGCCTTGTGAAAGTGCATATTTTTCGTGAAAATATTGATAAATTACCATTTTCAGTTGTTCATAGGGCAAAATCATAAAAATGTTCTATTTCTTATTTTTATTCTATTTTATTATTTTATTCTATTTATCCTATTTCTTATTTTTTAGTCTTCTATTGGTTTCAGTTCATTTGACGCATTTTTGTTAGATTATTGTAAACGATCACAGCATCAAATACACATAAAATTAAATACGCATTTTTAAATATTTGCCGCAAATGTAAGTTTTATAAATAATTGTTTCGTGTATAAACTGTGCAGTGCTATTAAAAACCATTTTTTTATTTAAGAAATAGAACATTTTTATAATTTTGCGCTATGAACAACTGAAAATGGTAATTTATGAATATTTTCATGAAAAATATGCACTTTCACAGGGCCAAAACCGCCTGAAGGAGCATTCCAATGCATTTGCGATGTACTATAGAGTTCGTTACTATTGCCTTGGCTACCATTTTTGTGCTAGTATTGGATCGAAAATCTCAATGGTTTGGCTGTTATAGGCCAAAATATCTAAAAAACGGTGGTGAATTTTCTACATTTTCGACTTTTTGACCATGCAAACGAATTTTTTTCTAAATAATGTATTCAGAGGAATTGAAGCCCGAGACAATAGCTATAACCTTCTTTTAAAAATAAGTCAAAACTTTAAATAGTTTACGAAATAGGAGACGAAGAAAATTTGCAAATTTTCCAAAACAATAACGTTTGAGAAAAAACTTCAAGTCAAAATGGGGAGGCTCGATTTTCACCGTAGACATATGGTCTAGTGGACTTTTTTGCTCAGTACAATCCCAAGAATCAGAAACGCGAAGCGCCCATTATGATGTTCAAATCGCCCCACCCTAGTGTGGATATTGGATCTATCACAGAAATTGTATTCTAGCGCTGGAGGAGTTCTTTCTTCAATTCTCGAAAAAAAGTCCACTCCAGCGCCAACTACCGGGTCAAATTATAAAAAAAATTGTTCTCATGATCAAACAATCCTTCATTCTAAATTTCACTTAAATTGGTCCATTCGGTCAATTTTTCGGTATAAATCCACCCCTGCGCAATATACCGGATTCATTTGTACATAACATTTTTCTCATGATCTAATAAATAAATATACATTCTGTATTGCAGGTAAATTGGTCCATACGTTGAACACAAAGATGATTAATATACTGTGTTTGAGTAATGTCGAACCATCAATATGAACTTTCGAAATAAGGTCCATTTGTACATAAAAATGTTTCTTATGATCAAACAAACATACATTCCAAATTTCATTTAAATTGGTCCATCCATTTAAACTTTCGATGTAAATCCAACGCCACCTAGCTGTATGAAAATGCAATGGTACCTATTCTCAGACCTATCAATTATAAATACAAAATTTGATATAGATTGGTCGAGCCGTTTCGGAGGATTGCTGCGACAAACACCGTTACACTAGATTTTTTAAATATAAGATTATTAGTACAATGGGAATGGGGGATTTTCTAATTTGAGTATTTCTGATCGTTATTTAACCAGGAATAACCATAATCTCTCTTTGGAGGTCCCCAAGCAGCTCAAAACGTCCGAGAGATCACGTATTCCCCGGGCCATGCAATTGAACATCCTTTCAGTGGTAGCAAATGTGAGAAGGCACAATGTTAAGTAACCTATACAGCATGCGACCACCGATGCGTCTTAGGAAGTAGGTAACAGAAGTTACTGGAGTTGACGACCCCCGCGAACGTTATAAGGACCATGATTTACGGATATGGACCTGGAACGTCCGAACTCTCTACAGATTTGGTGTGTTTATTCAATTGGTGGACGTCCTTGACAAATACAAGGCTGACATCACCGACATGTACACGACAGAAGAACTGTGACATATTTTGCAGCTGCCATG
Organism: Muscina levida; assembly: GCA_964034835.1. NCBI lineage: Eukaryota > Metazoa > Arthropoda > Insecta > Diptera > Muscidae > Muscina > Muscina levida. The sequence continues at coordinate 43,712,725 of OZ035883.1, read as the reverse complement.
CAGAAAGATACGAATTTGGATATGGATTCATAGTCGGCAAGAGACTTGGATATCTGGTCCCGCGGTTTAACCCTGAAAGTGGCCGAATAGCCATTACGCTGAGCTGTGTACACGCCCCGATGGAAGATAAAGATAAGGACATTAAAGATTCATTCTATGTGCGCCTGGAGGAAATATGTGACGACTGTCCTGCACATGACGTTAAAATTGTTCTGGGAGTTTTTAATGCTAAAATAGGAAGGAAAGATACTCTTGGTTCCGCAGTCGGAAAACTTAGTCTACACAACAACACCTCCGATAACGGATTCAGACTGGATAGTTTCGCGTCGGCCAGAAACATGGTAGGAGTGGAACCAGATTTCGCATAAAGAAATCCACAAAGCTACCTGGATATCCCCTGATCAAAATACAAGAAACAATATTGATCACGTGGTAATTGATGGAAGGCATGTCTCAAGCGTTATGGACAAGGTACGCACGCGATTAAGTAATGCTAAAAACGCCCCTAACCAAACGCAAAGAAAGGTAGACATCACAAAGCTGCATTCCACCGAAATAGCCAATGCCTACTGCAACCAACTCTCTCAACTACTTCAAACAAACCCCCCACTGCGGAACATCCGTACTTGGTTATGAAAAACCACACTCAAACAAGCCCTGGTACGAAGAAGAATGTTACGAAATGTCTGAAGAAAAGGATGCTGCATACAGGGCAAAACTGCAGCCAATGGCAACGCGTGCCGTGACCGAGCGTTATAATGAGAAGCGTCTTTGGAAGAAAAGAGAGAGCCAGGATACTGGAAATTACAGGGATAGAGGTGAAGCCCGAAAGTTGTACCAATAGGTTAAAGGCAAAGATTTTGTAACAGGGATCCCCACCTGTAAGGACTGAGACGGAAATCTGGTCACGGACACTCAGAGTTTGCTGCAAATATAGAGGGAACACTTTCGATCTCTATTCGTTCCCCAAAGCAGCAAAAGTAACGAAATCACACCAATCATAGAGTAATCGGAGTAGATTGTCCACTTCCGAGCCATAAGGAAATCAGCACGGCAATTGCATGGCTTAAAAATAATAAAGCTGCGGGAGCGGATGGACTACCGGCAGAACTTTTTAAAGCCGGCGGCGCTGTGCTGGCAACAGGCATGCGCCAGCTCATTAACATGATTAAGCTTAAGGAATGCATGCCCGATGATTGGAATCTGAGTGTTCTTTGTCCTGTGCTTAAGAAAGGCGATGCAAGTGTGTGTAACAACTGTTGCGTCATCAGACTTTTACCCATCGCACACAAGGTCCTATCTGGCGTTTTGTGTGAACGATTAAAGACCATCCTACCGAACCTGGTTGGTCCTTATCAGTGTGGCTTTAGACCTGGTTGATCCAAGAGATGCAGATCACGACCTATCATCTGTTTATCGATTATAAAGCTGCATTCGACATTCATATACGACAGCAGTTATAAGTTGCTATGGCTGAGTTTGATATCCCCGCGAAGCTGATACAACTTTGCGGGATGACACTGATTGACACGATGTCTTTAGTGAAAATAGGCAAAAATCTGACAAAGCCAAGCGATGCTTTAGACAAGGTGATAGTCTGTCATGCGATTTCTTTAACATCATAATTGAAATGAACATGCTGGAGACTGCAGTAAACACGACTGGTACCATCGTTGGTCGTACTCTGCAGGATGTTACTGCGGCCTTTTCAAGCATTGAGAAGCAGTTAGCAGAAGCGGGTATGTTGATAAATAAGGACAAAAACAAGTTACATATTTGTTTCAACAACCGAAGAGTCTACGCGTTTGGGAAGCTGCGACAACGGTGACAACTATAATTTTAAAGTAGTAGAAGAATTTTTCTACCTTGGCTTCGCCAGAAACAAAAATAATAAGATCAGCCTGAAAAACATGAGGCGAGTATTGACCATTTTCTAATCAATTGAATCGATAAGTTGTAAAAGAAAAATCGTTGTTTTGGTAGTACAAACGGACAGACTTTTAGTTCACCCTGTAAATTTTCTTTAGTATTTGTTTCCAAACTAGTTTATTTTTTAAGTTATTTTTCACGAGTGGATTTATTTCATCTTCTTCTACAATTTTTAGGTTACATTTTTTTCTTTCTAACTTTCTCTTTATTCCCTCACTATGCCCTTCATGATGCCTTACTTATGTTTTCCATGTGTTAAAATAAAAATTACAATCCCGAAAAAGCAAAAAAATTTCAGCTTTCTCCCTATTCCTTAGAGGATTCCCCCTCCTAATGGGGTGGTGGTTTCAATGATGGAGTATAGCGAGACATTTGAATGGCTGGACGTCTTGTAACAGTTTTTGGCGTTGAAACGCCAAATGTTGTTTTTGTCCGTTACGTGCTTGTTGTTTTGCCTTGCTATTTTTTCTCCAGTGATTGTTGTATAGCATAAAATATTCACTAGTGAATGGCTTAAATCAGAAAAATATTGTAAATAATCGTTTATCAAAAGAAAGGGAGCGAAAAATAGAGTCAGTTGTATTACATGCAATAAATGTAAAAATTTGCATTGAAGTTCGTTAGTTTACACAAAAAATACTATCACTTTATTGTCCATGTGATGTCGTTGGGGTTAAAACAGAAAATAAATGGGGTATGGGTATGAACGTACGAGTGATTCCGATCACTACCTTACCGTAGTTAAGGTACGTATAAGGGTAAGCAATGCGAAAAACGTACGTTACCAGGCACAACGAAAGCTGGACATCGGTAAACTGCGGATCACCTAGGTAGCGGATGCCTACTCAAACCACCTAAATCAACTGCTACGGAATGCTCCAACCCCTGATGATATTACCTTGCAGTGGAAATATATAGCCGATTCCATAGAACGGACTGCGAGAAGCGTACTTGGGTACTCAAATAAGATGCCGTCGATGAAATATGCCTGGTACGATGATGAATATCGCAATGCCACGAAAGAAACGGATGCTGCATACAGGGCGAAACTGCAGCCAATGGCAACGCAATGCTGTTCGTAAACGGCACAGGGTAAAGAGACGGTAGGCATCTCTTCTTTTTAGACAAAAAAAGAAGGAGCTGAAGAAGAGACAGAATGAGTGCACCGAGTTGCTCCGAAGTAGAGGAGAAGCCTGAAAATTCTACCAGAGAGTTAGAATGCGTGGAACAGGGTTGACCTCCTGCAAGGACTGCGATAGCCAGCTAGCGACGGACCTGGATAACGTTCTGAAGATATGGAGAGAACATTTCAGAAATCTGCTGGATACGGAAACCACTCCAGAAGACCCCGCTCTAATCCATGACGATGATATTAACTTTCCACCTCCGAGCCAGAGTGAGATACGTGAGGCAATACCTCGCCTTAAAAACAGCAAAGCAGCTGGAGCCGATGATCTCCCGTCCGAATTGTTTAAAGCGGGTGAAGAGGAGCTGATTAGAAGCACACATGAAGAACATCTGGCTAGAGAAAGTAGCTCGGGGATTGGGGTCTCAGTTTGTTATGTCTCATATACAAGAAAGCAGATCGTAGTGAATGTATGAACTACCGTTAAAGCCTATTGTAAAGAAACTAATTGGACCTTATCAGTGGGGTTTTAGACCTTGTATATTCACGTTACGACAAATCCTGGAAAAAACTCACGAAATGCAGATTGACACCTACCACCTCTTTGTCGACTACAAAGCTGCCTTCGACTGTCTGATAAGGAATAGGTTATGTGTGAGGCCATGTCTGAATTTGGTATTACCGCAAAACTAATTCGACTTTGCAGATGTACCCTGAAAAACACCAAATCCTCTGTTAAGATTGGTAAGGATCACTCGGAACCATTTAACACGGAAAGAGGTCTCAGGCAGGGTGATAGCTTGTCCTGTACACTATTTAATAAAGTTATGGAGAAGGTGATGAGAAAGTCTGGTGTCAACATGTCTGGCACCCAAATTCCACAGGAGCCACTAGCATATGCCGGTGATATAGACATCATTGGCCGAAATCTGCTAGATGTTACTGCAGCTTTCCCATCGTTAGAAAAGAAGTCAGCAAAAATGGATTTAGCGGTCAACGAGGACATAACAAAAATAGTAATTTCGACGAACAAAGAGTTCTCTCGATGGGGACGCAGCGTCAACATTGAAAACTATTGTTTTGAGGTAGTAGATGAACTTACCTACCTCTGATCTTCCGTCAATAAGAAAAATAGTATCAGCCAAGAAATCAAACGGAAAATAGTGCACGCCAATAGATGTTTCGTCGGACTTCGGCAGCACTTTAGTAACACCACTTTATCTCGAGATACTAAGAAACAATTGTAACAGGTATTCATTTTACCACTTATCTTCTGTTCATCACGGACATACAAAACCTTGGAGTATTCGAGAGAAAAGTATTCCGAAAAATATATGGACCTATCTGTTGTCGACGGCTAGTTTCGCCATCGGATGAACCATAGGCTGTATGAGCTTTACCACGACATCGACGTAGCTAAAAGAGCCAGAATCCAACGACTTCGATGGCTGGGACATGTTGCCAGGAAGTATGTAAATGCTCCAGCGAGAAAGGTTTTAAAGGCGAACCTGAAGGACGATGCAGAGCAGGGAGACGTGAACTTCGTTGGAAGGACCAAGTGGTAGGCGACGTGCCACCATCTGGTAGGACTAACTGGAGAACACACGCGTAAGACCGAAGCGTGTGGAATTCTGTAATACTTCAGGCCTCTAATTTTTTAACCACGTTCGTAAGTTGTAATGGGCCGCTTAAGTAAGTTAGTAAGTAAATGGGGATGTGTAGTCTAGAAAAACACTATGGTACTCTATGTCACTAAGGAGAATGAAATTGTTTCTTGTATTCCAGGGACCGGCCGTGGCATGATGATGGTTCAACACCTGGTTCAGTCATCTTAAAAAAAAAACATTTTTCTTTCATTGTCGGCTCCTCTCGAATGTTGTCGACTGCGAGTTGCTGTATCAGTGTCGAGTCATTCGGCATGTCTAGTAAGAGCTTCTCAAACAGTGACGTTCGCATTCTTCGATAAAGAAGTAGGTGCCGTTAGTTGTGAATCTAAAAATAGAAAGCGTGTTAATTCATAACAACGCGAGAAGCTATCCCATACCTCATTCATGGGGTGTAAAGGGAAGTTAAGTAATTTCAGGCTAAAAGATATACACTTGTTTGATGAACATTTAGGAGATGGAATATTAGATCCGGCTTAAAGACCCTTTCAGTATCTTAATAGCATTTTGCATTTCAAGACGAAAGGATAGCTAGACTGTGTGCGGTCGCACAAGAAGCGTCAGAGCAGTCGAATTGTATACGATGGATGTATTGTGCTTTCCCAACAATCGTGCTCTCCCAACAATCGTTGAACATTATTTCTCTGTTTGTACTTGTACCTGTTTTTGTGTTGAATGCGAAACAAGCGTGTGTAGTGTTGCTTTCATAACACTCAAGCAGAGACTGACTGTTTTTAATAAATCAGAACTTTTGAGTACGTGTAAATTGCCGATCGTATCTGTGAGATAAAAAATGATTATTGCCGGCCTCGCGAGCCCTGACACTGTCCATGAAAAGTCCTTAACCCATTTAAAACATTGAGGAAGCCATCAATGCAATTGAAGGAAAACAGCTGTTACAACAACAGATATAAACGGACATTGTTGAACCACATTCGTCATCATATTTGCCACATTCTTATAATAGAGTAAAAAAGTTGTCATCAAAAGTTGTCAGCACCAAACAGATGACACAGTTGATCATCGCAAAAGAATTTCTCCACATCTATCATCGAATCTTTAACTTCAAAGCATTAGCACTGCTGTTGTGTAACATTTAGCATAGCTACAATTATCCAACTGTAACCCATTTGAAGTTCTTTTCATGTGACGCATACACTTAGCCATAAATCCATAGCAAGTAGTTGTTATTGTTGTTGATGATGTAACTAGGATCAATGTACGTCGCTGCACTCGCATTTTTTATTGCGATGGTTGTTTGAGTCTTCCTTGTGGAGTTCGATTCGACCTTTTTTTCGTCCTTCCATTCATCTGCCCCCCTCCCCGTTGTGTTGGTATGTTCGCGGATGGTTCGAGTTAAAAAAAAAAACGTATTTAATTGCCTTTCATTGCGGTTGAATTCTTGTTATTATTATTATTACTATTGTCATTGTAGTTGTTGTCGGTGTTGTTTGTGTTGTCGTTGGGGACATATTTACATACATCTGAACGAGTATACATTGAGGAGGGATATGCACATAAAGTCACACATAGTATCTCACATTGTACTCATTCATACCTTTCCACCACATTCATCCATACAATCATATCACAAATATTTATATCAAACTTATCTGTTCGCTTGGCGATGTTTTTTTTTTGCACGCCAAAAGAGGAAGCTTTCCCTTTCTGCCACTCTGCGTCGCTCGCTCTCTCTCTCTCTCTCATTTAACTGATGTGTTGTGTTTTTGTGCCACAAGTTGCGTGTAATGTTTGCGCGCCATGATTTCTGCCACAAAACGAAGTCACACTTGCCACACACACACACACACACAATCACACAACAAGTCAAGTCGTAAGCTTTTTATTGACGACACTGGAATTGTAGTTGTTGTAATTGTTATTTACTTGGCCAGTAAACAAAAGTGTCATATTGACAAAATTATTATTAAATCGAAGTTTAATTTTTATAAAGTTTCCACAGGCGGCAGCAGAGCTCGGCAGCAGTTGCCACAATGAGCAAAATGAATGGGAGGGGATAAGAGATGGGGTGATGGTACAAGTGATGATGGCATAGTTGTATAAATACTCGATTTGAATATTCGGCAGTAATTTTATGTTTTAAAAGAAATTATGATGTAAAGTATTAGCGATAGTGTAAAATTTTTAAATGTTTGTAGAAAAATAAACCGGATAGAAAAGGTATTGGTCAGTGTATCCGATACGGTGGATAAGATAATATACCAGCGGCGGAATTTGAGAGGCCTTCCTCATATAACACAGTACAGCACATGATTTTGGGACTCAATTCTAAGAACTGCATGTGAAAGTACCCCCAAAAAGAAGAAGTTCTCCATAATTTGTTTTGTCAAGTTACATGCCATAATAATTTAAAAAGGCAACAACTAATTATGTGAGAGTGAGAAAACTATTGAGTTTATATTGTTTACAACCCACGAGCTAGGGAAGCTGCGATGGGCAACTACGACAAAATAAGGTACCCTACTCCGACGGCATATCATTAGAGGTTAGAAAGGAAAAGGAAGACCCGGAATCTACGTTATCATATAGGACGTGGCCTTGGGAACATTCAACGATGCAGGAAAGAGTAAGACGCATAGTTATAGCTGAAGTCGAAGAGTCTGCTTATAAACAAGAAACTTTTTACGTAATACCATAACTATTCACTAGCAAACTTCAAATTTTCAAGAATCTACCGCGGGATGTTCACATTGACACTTATTGTATTGGTTATAAAATCTTTGTGGTGACACTTAAAGCAAAGAATCTGATGGGTGCAAAAATATGAAACTATAATGGAGTGAATTGTGTCAACGCTATTAACGACGCACGAAATAAGGTGGAACAACTTTGGATAGTGAACTAAGGACTGATCCGCCTGACCTAAAAAAGGCACCTGGCCTGCCCTACTGAGCATATTAGAGCGCTTAACAATGAAGAAAACACAACATCGTTTAAATGGCTTCCACGACTTGCTTTACAGTGCCCCATTCGGTATACCGAAGTTTTCAGTACAATTTAAATTGTTTAGACATCTTTCCTCTGGATGACAGCGTCGATTAGGTGTTTAAAGACTTCAATGGAATCGGGATTGTTTGCGTAACACTAATATTTCAAGGGGCTCAAGTGATTATAGTCTGAGTTTCGGCTGATTATGCAGTTCTCGAACACAATACGCAACAGATGGATTGTAGTGTTGACTGAGTGGCCTGTTGAAATCAAAGGTCCTCGTCTTTTACTTTTGGGGAAAAAATCGCATGGCACTATAACGCTCCCCATTGACGGTAACGGCGGAACCTTGTTCAGTTTCGAAGATGAATTGGACTATATTGCCGCCATGTCAAAAGTCTGTACCCAACGGTAACATGTTGTGCATCGACAACGGTGGATTTTCCTAACCCCAAATGGTACAATTTGGTTGTTAAAGTAGCCCCCGAGGAGAAAATGAGTTTCTTCGGCAAATATTACCTGAAAATCGGTAAAAATTTTCACTTTCAGCCAAACGATCTTCGAGATTTTATATTATGGACTGATTGAACTTTAAAGTCTTCATATCAAGGCCTTTATCGAAAAATCTGCGCAAAGAAGTGCGAGTAATGTTTCATTGATGCGAACAGTAGTGAGTTGTTGTTGAAGGCTGATCGAGCACACTTTCAGGAACACTCGACGAGCACGTACATGGGTTATTTTCTCAAAAGGATCCGGATTGGTAGACTGGCGCTGCACAGAGGGGCAAAATCGCAAAAAATGGAGATTAATTGAAAAATTAAAAATTGATTTTTTGAAAAATACTTAGTATCCGATTAAAGTATATAAAATTCTACATCACTACTGAAAATTTCAATGTCATATGTATTTTACTTGTCAAGATGCATTGTATTAAATTTAAGTAATTTTTGAGTTATTCACGCACAGTAGTGTTAATTGAAATTCGGTATATTTCGACGCTTAAAACATAGTTTTTCTCAAGCCAAAAGTAATAATTTTACAATGGAATCATTAAATTCAGGTATTTTAGCGTTGTTCTAAAAATAGTTGTATTAACAAAAGTTGTGTAGAAATATTTTTAAATTTTTTGTAAAAATATGTCTAAATATTGGATATTTTCAAAATATTCGTGGATATTTAAATATGAATGGGGTCAGTTGGCGCTCAAATATTAATTTTTTAAGAAACTACAGTTCCAAAGCTTTCATATTCAGTTATAACATGTTGCGTGTTTTTGCGCGAATTTTTTTTATTAAATTAATTGTGAAAATAGTCACTCAAGCAAAGAACACCAGTTCTTGTCTTTTGTTTGCATTTCCTTCGTTTTCGTTGTTATAATTTGTGTTTTTTTATATCATTGGCAACTATGTGTTACAATGACATAAATAAGTTTTTAATACATGGTCCATAAATCATTTCGCACGCGCTATTACAGCCCGCCCGCCCAGGAAGCCCGAAACAAAAATTTTAAAAACAATAGAGAACCTTTTTCTTGAGGATTGCAATCGGGACATATTAAATAGGTTCCTACTAAGTTCAGATCCAATCCTATCTTGTAAAACAAAATTGCCGAAAAAAAAATCCACCAACTTCCAAAATCAGTTGTAGATCTACTAGTTTCGCCTTAAGTTTTTGACGAACGTGGCACCAGTAGGCACAAATCATGACACATATGACGACAATGATTATATCGAGGACGATTTAGAGTATGATGACTTTGGACATATATATAAATACTTATGTATAATTTTTTTTTCTATTGTGTCTACACAAGGAAGGAACAAGCTATTTACATTTTTGAAAAAAACGCTCACCAGACACATCCGTGCACGATCGAACAATTTTAATATCTGCTTTGAGTCCCATATATTATATATACGATACAATTATCCCCCTTTCGTCTACGTATATAATAAAAATAAATTGATTACTATGTATAAATTGTATTACCTTTAAAAAAAAAACCACTGAGCCAGATCAATTTTTGAAAAGGGGTGTGGCACCGCCCTATTCCACTTTGGATGTAATTCGTACTGTACGATCAACATATATACCAAATCTCATCTTGATACCTCTAATAGTTCATGAGATATACCCGTTTTAAGTTTCAGGTTATACGGGCGGTGCCACGCCCCTTTATCCAATCATAACCAAGTCTGGCCAAAGACTATAGCAGGTCAACAGTACAACATTTGGAAAGTTTCGTGACAATCGGTCTATAACTATGGCCGCTAGAGCGATTTTTAATAAGGGGGGAGTGGCACCGCCCACTTTTCCAAAAGATGTTTAGCATATGTCACTCAGTGATAATGTAGCATTCTAATAGTGAAAGAAATTTAAATTCGGATAAGTAGTTTAATTAATCTCCATTTTTTGGGATTTCGCCCCTCTGTGCGCTGTATTTCTGTGGAATTAATTTCGTAAATTCATAATTAACTTCACGTGTCATATTAGCCATCTGCTTCGGAAAAGCGGGAGTTCAAATTCCAAATTGTACATGACCCACCCTTTATAATGCCTGCCTGCAGAAAAGTGTAGTTCCAGAAGTATGAAAAAGACAATAGTTGGCACTTATTACGAAAGGAAAGAATAGCCGTTATTATACAGACCATTATGAGACCGGCCGTGGCATAGTGGTTAGAACACGCGACTACCATGCGGTAGATCACAGGTTCAACTCCTGACTCCAATCATCTTAAAAGAAAAAAAAATAAATAAATTTTTCTGTCATTGTCGGCTTACCTCGTATGTTGTCGACAGCAACTTCGCAGTATTAGTGTCGAGTCAATCGGAGTGTCTAGTAAGAGCTTCTCAAACAGTGACGTTTGCATTCATCGATAAACAAGTAGGTGCCGTTAGTTGCGAATCCAAAAATAGAAGCGTGTTAATTCACAACAACGAGAGAAGCTATCCCATACCTCATTCATGGGGTGTAAAGGGAAATTAAGTTTTTTTTTTTATTATGAATATTGATTACGGCGGTAAAACTACTTAAGAGGTTGACGAAGCTACGACTGCATGATGCGATATATGTAAGCGGAGGTCTATCGAGCAGACAGTATGGCTTTAGACCGAAAGGGCTCAACAATCGAAGCCTTAAGAGAAGTTACGGAGGCCACAGATATTAAACCATATTAGTAGACCTGTAAAAAAGTGTAATAGCTTTCTTTGCTGGAGTTGCAAACGCTTCCAATAGCTTCAGGTTTTAGGATATACTGGACGCTTTAGAGAGAAACTTCTCCGTAGTAATAGGAAGCTACATAAACTACAGGAAACTTTTCTACAATATGAACAGAGAGCCAAAAAGAAAGCAAGTAACTTCTACCGACATACATGGATCCATAGTAGGACCAGACCTGTGGAACGCCAGCTACGATGGAATACCAAAGGATGAAATGGGAATTGGGATCCATACTTCCATCCATACTGAAAGTGTTTCCGCTTACCTGGCGACATATACCGATAGAGATGGTAGACTACTGACTGCAGACTACTGATGGAAGACATAAATAACATCACCAGAAGATTAAAAAAGAGCACAGTCTCGTATATGTGCGGAAGATAGCTGCTTTACGGATGGTAATATCAGGCACGTTTCCAGATAAATGTTTTAAAAAATAAACCATCACGACTTGGCAAAAAACGTTGAAATAACGAATGTCAAGGAAGATGGACGACACAACAAATGCCTGGCGGAAATAGGAAAGTTGGATACAGATACTTTAGGAAACACATCCCGACAAATGTAATAAGATGACTGAGAGCACAATCTCCATCAATTGCCCGACATAGTGGATATCTGTTTAATATGTTGTTAATGTTATGAAAGCCAATGAAGAAAAATGGACTGCGGTCATAAAACACAATCAGATCAGATGATCCTAAGATGAAATATGTTTGATCCTGAATCCGCAGGTCCTGTGGTGCAGAAAATACAAACTGGGGACCTGAATGTACATAGGTAGCAAAGGCGGATCTGTAGTTGAATACTTTTCATAGAGGACATCATAACAAAATATGTTATTCACGCCTATCCTGAATGATGTAAAGCAGTGTCAGGTAAAACCGAACACACGCACAAACAAGATGGTGCTTGTGTCAAATTATACATTGTACTCTGTCTGTACTTGTGTCTGTTTTTGTGTTGAATGCGGAGCAAGCCTGTGTGTTGTTAATTCCATAACACTCAAGCAGAGACTGACTGCTTGGAATCAAACTTTACATGTGGTGGAATACTTTCCATAGAGGAGATCATAACGATTTTAGTCGGTATACCACTACTTATTTTAACTGTTTTAAAGCAGTGTCAGGTAAAACCGAACACACGCACAAAAAAAGATGGTGATTGTGTGCGGTCGCACCAGAAGTGTCAGCGCTGTCGAATTGTACACGTTGAAAATGTGTCCAACTAGTGTTTTAGATTTTTTCTCTGTCTGTACTTGTATCTGTATTTGTGTTGAATGCGAAACAAGCGTGTGTGTTGTTGCTTTCATAACATTCAATCAGAGACGGGCTTCTTTGAATCAAACCAAAAATTTTGAATACGTTTGGATATGTTTTTGTTTAAAAGTGGTTAATGCCGGTCTTGCAAGGCTTAGGGATGCCTGACACTGCTATAAAGCATTATCCCAGCCCTACACTTCAAAAATATATATTTATTAATATAATCTATATATATAAAAGGCTTGGGTGACTGACTGATCACTCCACAGCCCAAACGGCTAAAGCTAGAACCGTGAAATTTAGCATGTAGGTTTCTTTTATGTCGTAGGCGCGCACTAAGAAGGGATTTTTGGAAATTCGGACTGCAAGAAGGTAAAATGGGCGTGGCTCCGCCCCATACAACTGGAATTTTAAAATGGCTGTATCTTTTAAACTATTATAGGTACGAAGTCGAGATTTGGTACATTTATCGGTCGTATAAGAAAAAATACTTTGTTAGTGGAAAGTGGGCGATGCCACGCCCCTTTTTTAAAAATAGTAATATTGGCCAAATAAATGGACCGATTGCAATTGAATTTTCTATGTGTGATACTGTCCATAGGCCCTCTATCATGGGCTACATGAAAACATAATTACACAAAGGGGCGTGGCACCGCCCACACAAACCGAAATTTCAATCGGACTTATCTCAAGAGCCATTAGAGGTATGAAGATGAGATTTTCTACATATGTTACTGATATAAAGAGGATTACGTCTCGCTGGAAAATGGACGGTGCCACGCCCCTTTTGAAAAAATCGTTATCTGGGCGAAAAAAATGGACCGATTGCAATTACATTTTCACTGTGTAGTACTATCCGTAGGGTCTCTATCATAGGCTACATGAAAACATACCTAGACAAAGAGGCGTGGCACCGCTCACACAAACCAAAATTTGAATCGGTCATATTTCGCGAGCCATTAAAGGTATAAAGATGAGATTTGCTACATATGTAAATGGTACATGGGGGATTACGTCCCCTTTTAAAACAATTGTTCTGTCGGTCATATTAATAGCTAAGAACGGATTTTTGGAAACTCGTACTTTTATGGGTTAAAAATTACCAATAAGTAATAAAAGTTGTATCATCACCTAAACCAATCGGCTAATGGTGTAATCGCGAAAATTGATATGGAAATGCTTACTATCAAATTGGATTGAAGTATTTTTTTTAAATCCGATGTTTCTGGATAAAAAAATCGAAAAAGGGATAAAAATCTTACTATTGCCTAGACCAAACGGCTAATGATGTAATCATGATAAGTTATATAGGCTTGCTCCCTATAGAATTAAAACGAAGCAAGGAGAGTTTTCGAAATTCTTACATTTTAGGGGTAAAAAGAACTGAAAAGGGATAAAATGGTAATAAACGGCTAAAGGTATAGTCTTAAAAATTGTGCGACGTGAAGTTCTTAAGTTGTAAAAATTCGTTCTTAAGTTGTAAAAATACCGAAAAAAGGATAAAACTGATGAAATCACCCAGATCAAATACCTTAAGGTAGAGTTACGAAAATGTATGTAGAATTGTACCCTATAGAAGTAGAAAACTGTCAAATGGGTTTTTTCAAAATTCGAACACTTAGGGTAAACTGGTACCATCGGCTGGCTAAAGCTATAATCGTATCTGGGCATGCTTCCTATTTAGTTAGAGGGGGCACCGATCCATTTTAGTTGTGCGATACGAATATATCTTTTAAAATTCGTACTTTTAGGGATAAAAAGGGACTAAAGCGGGACAATCACTCAGACCAATGGGATAATGCTACAATCACATAAATTGGGTATTCGTTCGGGCTCCACGAAAAGCCCCCCAATGAAATAACGCCCAAACGGGAAATGAAATATTCCCCAAATTTTTTTCATACATTTTTGGGTGTTATTTCATATGAAATAACTCCCAATTTTTTTCGGGCCGTTTTTCATTTTTCTTTGGGAATTATTTCATTCCTCATTTGGGGTTTTCAAATTATGAAATAATCTCCAATGAAATAACACCCAACCAATTCTTTAAATTTGGGGATTGTTTCATATCGTGAATAATTTGGGTGTTATTTCATTTTTTATTCGGGGGTTATTCCATTTTTAAAGCTAAGAATGGAATTTTTTTTAAATTTGTAAGAGTTCTTCAAAAGGAAGAATTCAATAAAAGCAGAGAGTTTGTAGCAGAGAGAGGCCAAACGTAAAAGGCAAATTTTCTTCCGAACTGCAAAAGTAGAGCAGGGCTACAACGATCTACGATCCACACGATTCATTTCAATAATTTTGCGACTTTGCTGTTGGTCCATATTGACTTCATGAAATTCTTAGTGAAACTGACTCTTTTATGAATTTTGGGCATAATTTCATTTTTGTTGCTGATAGGGTTTATTTCATTGGGGGTTATTTCATTTTCATCATTGGGTGTTATTTCATATGAAATAACTCCCAAATATTGGGGGTTGTTTCGTTTTCGCTTTGGGGATGTTATTTCATTCGCTGTTTTTGGGTGTTATTTCCTATTTTTTGGGGTTTATTTCATTGGGGGTTATTTCCTGGGCGTTATTTCATTGGGGGGCTTTTCGTGGAGCCTTCGTTCGTCTTATGAAGCGTTGGCATTTTACCTGCATTGCTTAGTCATAAGAAGGTTCATTGTAAGTACGGGTGAAGCAACGCGAGCCGGGAAAGCTAGTATATTTAATATATTTATTTTTTTTTTCCATATTTTTTATATTTAATATTTTTTGATCAAATGTAAATTAGTTCGGATTCCAATTATACAATTCGGTTACTTGTTACAATCTTTACCATTCCATCACTAGGGGGTGGGTGGTGGCATTGCAACAAAGGTTTCAATTTGCTTTTTTTACAATTGTTGCTGTTGCTGGCCGTAGTTGCTGTTTATGTTGCTGTTGTTGTTGGCTGCCGCTGTTCCGACTACTACATATCATTGAAATTATACGATTATAAAAATGTGCGAATGTCGAGAAATTAAATTATTTCACAGTTTTTTTCTTTGCCCTTCCCGCTTCTTTGGTTAATATTGAATTTTAATTCGTATATTCTCACATTGTAAATGTCGATCATACGTCGATATTGACCAGCGGCCATATGACGCTACCAACCGCTGCGTCCGTCCGTTCGTCTGTCCTGTCCTGTCCTCTGTGTTCCATCTGTTCGGTTATCTTTCCGCAAACTTTAGCGGCTGGGACGGACGGTCAGCTAGCTTTAATAGCAGCAGCAGCAGCAGTAGCTGGGGCAGTAAACAAAATCTTCGCCGCCAACCGTTGTTCAATAATCATTTTTAATGTGCAACATTTGTGGTTGTCACTTTAACTCCGAGAATCGGCAACAAAATCGGTTGCTGTTGCCACTGCCATCTGAAGTGGCCGGGCGTGTGCGATTGTCTGTGCAGTTAATGTGTGTGGAGGTCGCGCACAAGCGAAGCGAATTGTACAGGTGTTAAACATTCAATTAAAAAGAAACATGAGTTCATAACATTTCGGTGAGATTTGTACAAAAGTCGCGTTATAAATTCACGTATATATATTTACAATATATATATATGTATATATATGACGATAATGTAAATGTAAGTCATGCGAGGACAGTGCATGTGTTGAGATTGTTGAGACTTTTTGGGAAAGTATAACTATTAACATAAGAAAGAGACTTATTGGATTGAATTCCAAAAATTTGGGGACACATCCACCTGTTTTTTGATTAGTCAACTGTATATGATGTTAGGTGGGTGATAAATTAATGCTACAAGAAACCAGTTGTAATTTCCGATGCAAATTTTCTAAACAAAATCTACTGTGGAAATTTCACTGTATATATGAAAATTTTATTAGAAATTCAATTTTTTCGATATATATAACTTTCAGAAAGTTCTGAAATCAATTAAAAATGTACTAACGTTTAAGTTTTAAAGTTATGGTGACACATATTAGTCCGAAATAGAGCCCGATATTCAACTTTTATTTTCCGCATTACGATATCTCTATTCATCATTTTCTCATATATACCAAATTGAACAAATCTTTTTTTAAAAAATTTACGAATTATTCAAATTATTTGTTTTCTGTTTCATTGCAGGTAATTTACTATCTAATATTTAATGGACGTAAGAGGTATTTAAGATTTCTATTTCGTTATTCAATTATTTTACTATTTTTGATGAACCACCAAAATTTCCTTTTTTCTCTTTCATCAAAATTCATGACAATATGGTGAAATTTGACTATCTTACGGGAAATCCAACTAACACAAAACTAGTCCTTTGACTGATCCCTTGTGGGTATGGACCGGTCATTGGAGGTGTGAATTTACAACCTACGCCATAACTTGCACCACTTCTCTGTCTGTTCCAAAGTCGAGAAAAATTAATCAGACAACTCTTCAGAGAGAGAGTGTCAAAGCTTCTGCTCTCTACTCAAAAGTGATCGAAAAGCTTAAATGTGCCCCAAACATCTTTAAACCACATTCTTTATAAATATTTACAGTTAGATCGCGGTTCCAACACGATGGGTCAACATGTCACACCTCCAACGACTCATTGGGTGAACTTGGCGAAATTTTTGGACAATAGTGTTTGACGAACCCTGATGGTTGGCCAAACCACTCCCATTTAGGTCTTATACCGTCTATGACGATACAAAGGAAAAGCACTGAACGTAACCCCCAAATGATGACTATCCCCGCAAACGTTATAAGAACCATGATTTAGGAATATACACCTGAAATTTCCGTAGAAAAGGAAGGAAAAGGTGTCCGGGACCGGCCGTGGCATAATGTTTAGAATACGCGACTACCATGCAGGAGATCTATGGTTCGATTTCTGGCTCCAGTCATCTACATATTTCTTTCATTGCCGGTCCCCTCGATGTTGTCGATAGTAAATTCGCAGTATGGTAAAAGCTTTTCAAACAGTGACTTTCAAGAGAAGCTATCCCATACCTCATTCTTGGGGTGTAAAGGGAAATTAAGTTAAGTTTTTGTTTGTATAGAGAAGGTGTCACTATTCAAATGGCGAATGTCCTCGATAAATATACGGCTGCCTTTGCTGCCATCTGGATTCATCTGGATTTGTACTTTAAAAGAGATTTCTGCCCCGACGAAAGGAAAGACATAGACAAGGACACTAGCACCTGGGAGAAATATATGTATGAGCATAACATTTAACTAAATTTTAATGCTGAAATAGGAAGGGCTGATGTTCTTCCTATAGCAGTCTAAATTTTCCTGTTGGTAATGAGTGGAAACAGATTCCGGCGCAAAGATATCCACAAGGCAACCTAGTCGACCCCTGATCGAAAAACAGGAAACTGAATTGTTCACGTGGTAATCGACGCGTTATCTGCCATCGTGTGGTGCAAATTTTGACTCGGATCTCCATATAATTGCAGCCAAAGTACTCGCGAGATTAGACAGTGCTAAAAACGTTAGCAACCAAACGCACAAAAAGTAAAAAAAATCACAAGGCTGCATGTCACCGAAATAGCCATTGCCTATTCCAACCAGTATCTCAACTACTACAACACAACGCCTCTACTTTGACGATCCTTATACACAGTGGCTGCATATTCCGCTATCTATGTTATAGCAACTGTTGCAACCTCTGTACTTGGGTATGAAAAACCAAGTTGAGACAAGTCCAGGTATGATAAAGGATAACGCGTATTGTCTGAGGAAATGAATGCAGCTAATGTTATCGCGGGGAAACGATCAAAAGAGAAAAGGACAGAGATAAAACCTCTCTTCAAAAGAGACATTAGGTACATGGACTTTATGAAACTTTTTTTTGGTGTTATATATAACCTAATTCGACCCTATTGGTGTAATTTTTGACCTGTTAATTTCACGAACGATAAAATTTTCACAGTACTACTCTTCATAGAGAAGATCAAAACAATGCAGATCGACACTTACATTGTTTTAACCCATTAGTGCATGAAGTTCCCTGGCGTACCTTTTGTATCTATTTTGATTTATTATGAAATAAAACAATCCTAATAAATCCTTGTTAAGTAGATTTATTGAAAAAAACATACAACTTATGTTTTACAGACCGCCCCTTTTAAGGGACCCTATGCAGTGAGAACACTTAGCGTATGATAATTTTTAAAACATTCTTTAGGGTGATGACCTTTCTCACATTAAATACAAATGAAATTTGACTTCTTGCCACAATTTCCACAACGCTTATCGGTTTTGGAGTAGTCAATTATGTGATTCCTACCACCGAAACGTGTATCGGTACTAACATTTTTACTAGTTGAACCTTTTACAGAAGGCACTCCATACCTTTCCAAGTAGGAAGTCCCTATGTAGCGGCGGAAAATAAGCAAGCTGGCACAGTTTGCATTATTTGGGCAAAGTTTTCTCATAAGGAGTCATGCATTTACAACCGACGTATCCAGTAGATAAGCAAATATTGGCCACCGCTACTTACGCTGTCTGATACGCGACCGGTAGACGGCAACCATCTGATCCATCTTATCAACGCCGCCCATGCCTTGAGTATAATGCTGAAATATTTTTGGCTGAGGTATTTGTATGACACTCTGTCCTCTTACATAGCGTTTGCATGACCCGTTTTCATTCAGAAAAATCGCTTGGTGGAACTATTTCGCATTGAGTCTCAATTACGTAACATCGATCTTTTTTACGTCAACTAACTCCAGTTCGAACACTCCTATTGGAAATATCAGTTTGTTGATACTTCGTTAGTGGTTCATCGGCGCTGTCATTCCATTCAACATTTCCATCTTGATCTATTTCCCCCTCGGATGATAACAATTTTTTGCCAAGATGATTGAGATTTGCCTCATCATCGTCATCGCTTCCATCAGAATCCTGGTCTGTATCATTGCCATCTGATGGAGGAATCGCATAAATTTCTTCCAAAATTTCGGCAACTGTAAGTCTATAAAAAATATGGTTTCAAACTGCCTTATAGGGGACACTTTAAAAAACATCGTACAATTCACAAGTTATAATTTTTTTACCACTAAATTCTGCTTAAATATATTGAATGTATTTACTTTAAACCGAATACATCAGTTGAAGTTTTAACAACACAATAATTTATAGTTTTATTTAATTTTTACGTACTCGCCACGTATTTTGAGATTTTTTTAAAATTTTTTTTCCATATTTTGCACTAGAAAAAGCACACGAAGCATCACACTCGACACAAATGTAAAGATAACTGTTTGTTGATATGTCAACTACTCTACAGAACATTTGCTTTAAGTAAATATATCTCAATGCGGGCGTGACATGCTGAAATGTTAGTGTCCCTTTAAAGGGACGCTATGCACTAATGGGTTAATCGACTTTAAAGCTGCATTCGATAGTCAGATGCGACACAAACTATTAGATACCTAGGCTGAGTTTGATACCCATGCGAAGCTAATATGAATATGCGGAATAACACTGATCAACACGAAGTCTTCATTGAAGTTAGAACAAAAATCTGACTGCGCCATTATCTATAAAACAAGGAATATAGAGATAGAAAGATCGACGTATAGATAATGAAGGAAGAGAAAATCGTAGAGAACCATTGCAAGGTGTACCTAATGCAATCATCTAGCCACAGTTAACCATAGAAGGCAACGCGTGGTAATTCACAAACGATCAAATTTTCACACTACTACTCTTCACAGATAAGACCAAAACAATGCAGATCGGCACTTACGTTGTTTGAATCGTCTTTAAAGATACATTCGATAGTCAGATGCGACACAAACTATTAGAAACCTAGGCTGAGTTTGGTACCCATGCGAAGCTAATATGAATATGCGGAATAACACTGATCAACACGAAGTCTTCAGTGAAAATAGAATAAAAATCTGTTTGAGCCATTATCTACCGATCAAGGCATTAGACAGGGCGACGGTCTGTCATGCATTTTTTTTGACATCATAGCGAGTATGATCATGCAAACGAGACTTATACCATCTTTAATAAAAGCCATATACTGCCCGCATACGCCGATGATATAGATATCATTGAATGAAGACTACTGGATGATACTGCAGTCTTTTAGGGTATTGAGAAGTAGTCGGAGGAAGAGGATTTGGCGGTAAATAAGGAACAATCTGGGTTTTTTTAAACCAACAAATAGTACTAGTTTATTGAACGTTGACAACTATAACTTTGAAATGGTATATAAGTTTCCTTACCATGGCTGCGTCGTAAATATACATAATAATGTCATCATGGAAATCAAGAGACGAGTAATGGTTGCGAATCGATATTACTATGTGCCAAGCAATCGCTGTAATGATAAACCCTCTCTCGGTAAACAAATTCCAACTGAACCAGAAACTGACACTAACTGTCTTCCTCTAAAGCGAAGAATCCTGAATAATGACAAAAGCGGGTAAATCTGTTCAGAGAGTCTTCGAGAGAATAGTAATTCAACCCATTGTCGCTGATGGAGAGTACCATCGTCATATGAAACATGAGCTGTATAATTACATCGATGTAGTCAAGCGATTGCAAATGAATGGAAATGTTGCAGCCTTCGCAGTAGATTTGATGTGTAGCATGTCGATGGTTTGACCCGATAAAAATCAGTTAATATCAAAATTTGATATTGCTAGGATTTTGGGACATTAGTGATTGAAGACCAATACATATTCAACGAGAACCTATATAAGATTCGATGAATAAGTTTTTATTATTATTATAGATACCCATAGCTATTCATTTCAATCATTTGACTTAAATATTTTCTCCTAATTGTTTACTTGATTACATATTACATAAGGACATTATCATGATTTACGCCTCAGGATGTCTGTTTACTGCCTGTGACGACGATAATGACGTTGAGTATTTCAGTTCTTCGTTGGATTTCACGTTTTTTTCGGCATAGACCATAACGTCCGGATGGTAAAACCTGAAGGCGGTAGGAGATGCGAGAGGGAAAGAAATGTAAACGAGATGAGTGTCAGCAGTGAAAATTCATAACGAACCATAAATGAAATTATTGAATTATTTAAATGACACAAATAATATCATTACTCGTATGATATGTGATGCCACTCTTATACACACGCACGCAGGCACACAGATATTTGCCCAGATAGTCAGTGCGTTGCTTCATCCTGTTCCTGAATGCATTTCATATTATTTGTTTACACACACACACACAGACAAATACACACACCAACACACATACGTTCACATTCAGTCAATCGTGCATATCCTTACATCTGAGTCAGTTTTTGTATTTGTTTGTTTGTTTGTTTTTTTTGCGAACTTGACGCATAATCGAGATGGTGTGAAAAATCGCACTTTTGTTGCTGTTGTTGCTGCCATCACGGTTGGTGTTGCCGCAGCTGTTATTGTAGTTGTTGTTGTTGTTGCTGCTCTGCACAACAATGTTGCACTAACAAACAACGCCACATAAACATATTAACACTCCGTCACAAACACATGAACACACATACACACATACGGTTGCACAGCAGCATCATAAAGTTATGCACCGTGGCATTGTTAATATTCCACTTGTTTATTTTTTAATTTCGTTAATATCACCCAGTATCGGGCAATGAAAATGTCAAAATATCCAGCAAACACTTTGCGCCATACATCTCTATGCAAGTATGTACATACTACATATTGTGTGAAAATTTTGTATGTATGTATGTATGTTATATGTTTTTATCATATCTGTCCAATTCATTTATACTAAAGTCACACTAAATGTATAGTGACATACAAAAGTATTCGTCATGAGGAGAATAGGTGAAGTTAAATGTCTTGCTGGAATTTTTAGAAATTCAAATTCTACTTCAACATTGAAAATATAAATTCGGATTTACAAATATTTTTTTTTTCAAAAGTTAACGAATATGTTATTTGCGTTCAACACGTTTAAAAATATTTACTTTTACAATTATAAAAAAATCTTTTTGTATTTTTAAAAGTGATAATATTTTCTTTGATCTAATGCAGATAAATAGTGATCAACACATATCTGCAGTTCTCTTACGTAAGGGCTTTGAAACTTCCCAGCGGCGAAATTAGCAAGGCCTCTACAACCAGGCATGCAACAAGACCTTCTGAGACATTCCAACGTCATGTCTTCAAGGCCTTGTTTTCAGGCTTCTCCTTCCTTCACTGAAATATCCCGACCACGTGTTCCCTCCATTCTTTCAAGATCACTGCTGCACATTTTCGATGATTTGTTATTTCACCATTTAGTGTGTATACACATTTCGTCTTCCTTCTCATAGAAGGCATGAAAAGAGAAGGCAACAAGGAAGGTGTTCGTGTGTTTTTCTTAAAACAGTTTCAGTCACACAATTCGAATGCATCTTCATAGGCTAGATGGCAGCATGGCTGACTAACAACCGCGAGGTAGTGAGTTCAAACTTCAGCAAGGTTTACTGTCGTTGTAAAAAAGTGTAAGCATAGAGAGAAATATACCAAGCGGCGAAATTAGCAAGGCATGAAACAAGGCCTTCTGAGACGATCCAACATCATGTCTTGAAGGCCTTGTTTTCACATGCCTAAAAACAGGCCTTCTCCATCCATTTTGAAATATGCCGAGCACATGTTCACTCCATTCTTTAAAGACCACTGCTGCAGGCCTTCTTTGAGAAAGGAGAATCGACGTTTTCGATGGTATATTATTCCACCATTTCGTGTGTATATACATTCCGTCTTCCATCTCCTAGAAGGCATGAAAAGAAAAGGCAACGAGAAAGGTCCTCGTGTGTGTTTTTTTAAATCAGTTTATGATTAGTTTAAGTCGCACGATTCGAATGCATCTTCATAGGCTCGATGGTAGCATGGCTGACTAACAATAGCGAGGTAGAGAGTTCAAACTCCAACACGGTTTACTGTCGTTGTAAAAAAAGTGTAAGTATAGAGAGAAGTATATAGAAGTGAGAAATATCAACAAGTCCTTTTGTCATGTGTATGCAGGCCTTCCATCAGGCCTTCTTATAGGAAAGGACGATGGAAGGTCTTGCCTCCAATGAAGAGGAATGCAGAGCGCAGGCCTACTGACTGCTTTGGAAGGCGTCCTATAGGGCCTTCTAGGTCCTTCCTTTAGCCGCTGGATTTATATGAGTCTTTATTAAAAAAATTGACGACATCCGGATGGTGGACGTGACACCTCCCTATATATAATAAATGCTTCAAATCAGGTTTATGACGAAGTATAACAATGTGACCCTTAGGTCTTTGTAGAAATTTCTGTGTTACTCATAAGCGTAATTTATCAAAAATTGGGTTTGATCTTAACGTTGGGCGTGGTTACTTTATAACATAATAAATACTTACAATCTTATAATCAGATATTGGTAAAATTGTGATACCGAAGCTGGTTGTTCTTCTTATTAGGCAGGAATAACATAAGTTCATCCATCAATTACCGCACATGGAAAAAAATTCCAGGCGTTCCGGTCTTTTGCGTTTTGTAGACAGTTTGTCACAACAAGTTTAGGCAACAATTTCTTAATCTGGTCTAACCAACGAAGTTTTGGTCGCTCCCTCAAAAACTGCGTAGTGAGGGAGTTTATTGCCGAAGACTTTTCGAGCTGGACCATTTCAATCCATTCTTGGTATTCATAATATTTGTTCACGGCAGAGCTTAGATAGGTAAAATCATTTGCCACTGAAATTTTCCAGTTGCCAACGTTCACGCAGCGTTCGAAATGAATTTTTCATTGAAACAAATCCATTTCTTATGACTGCTTCTCAATGCTTGAAAAGGTTGCAGTAATATTCCTCAATAGGTTAGGTTAGGTTTAGGACTCGTGTAATCTGGTAAAAAAAACCATCTCACTCTAAACTTAGTGAAATATAGATCCATTGTTGAATGTCCGACAAAGAGAGAGAAGGAAAAAGGAATATAAAACAAGGAATATAGAGATAGAAAGATCGACGTATACATAATGAAGAAATACAAAATCGTAGAGAACCATTGCAAGGTGTACCTAATGCAATCATTTAGCCGCAGTTAACCATGGAAGTCAACGCTTTTCAATGCTTGGAAAGGCCGCAATTACATTGGGTTAGGTTAGGTTTAGGACTCGTGTGATCTGGTAAAAAACGCATCTCACTCTACACTTTGTGATCTATTGATCCATTGTGATTGTCCTTTAAAGAGGGAGAAAGGAAAAGAAAAATAAAACATGTAATATAGAGATAGAAAGATCGACGTATAGATAATGAAGGAAGAGAAAATCGTGGAGAACCACTGCAAGGTGTGCCTAATGCAATCATCTATTCGCATTTAACCATAGAAGTCAACGCTTCTCAATGGCTGGAAAGGCCGCAATAACATATTGTCGCCCGGTTAGTTTTAGGACTCGTGTGATCTGGTAAAAAGCCATCTCACACTACACTTAGTGATCTATTGATCCATTGTGGTTGACCGATAAAGGGGGAGATGGGAAAAGGAAAAGAAAACAAGGAATATAGAGATAGAAAGGTCTAGGTAGAGATAATAAAGGATCAATTTTATTCTCGTCGTTTGATCATCGTGATTTGCGTGAAAATCTGGTTCCACTCACGACCATGTTTCTTGTCGACGAAAAGCTAACCAGTCTGAATCTGTTATACGAGGTGTTGCTGTTTGACTGCTAAACAGAGAACAGCTTCTATTCCTATTTTAGCATTTAAATCTTCCAGAAATATTAATTGTTCATAATTTTCCTCCAGGTGCTCATAGAATGCATCTTCAGTGGATGTCTTTGGCACGTACACAGCGTGAATTAAAAGTATTTCGTCTTGATGCGTAGCCACCATACGGTCACCCAGAGACTAGATATCTAAGCCTTCTAATAATAATGAATCTACATTTAAATGCGTATGTTTCTACATGACAGCTGTAAAAGATGTAATAGTTTTTCGTCGTGTGCATTTCTGTCTCAACTATCTCATATTTGTCAAGAAAATCCGACAAATGGATAGAGGCACCATCTTTCTTAAATCATAGTCCTTTGACTTTTTCGGGGGTCGTCAACTTTGAAGGGATTTCTGTCTTATCTTTTATTTGTGTGTTTCAAAATAGTTTTTTACTTAAGGAGAGTGGCTTAACAGCTTTGCGGCTGCCAAAGCCACTAAGAGAGCCTTTGTGTAGAACTTCAGTAACTTCAGTTACCTACTCCCTAAGACGCATCGATGGTAGCATGCCTTGACGGTTGCTCAACATTGCGCCTTCTCACATTTGCTATCACCGAACATCCGTTCGGGGAACACGTGATCTATCGGACGTTGCAAGCTGCTTAAAGATCTCCGTTTCTGTGTATTTTTCAGGTTAATAACGATCTGCAAAATTCAAATTAGAAATGGTCTTGATGAGAGGAGCAGTAAGGCCTAATACAGATGAGCTTGAAATACTTTGTAGGGTGCAGCATAAAATCGAAAGTAACAAGTCCAACCAACAGTCTGAGCCATGCATGTGATATGAATTAAAGAACAAGATTGTCCACTGTCTCATATAAATATAATGTTTCCGGTTGGGTTATATATTCCACATATCAACCCCTTAAAAGCCTTTCGAATCGATTTCAAATCCAATAAATGCACCAAGACGACTACTTCTCTCCACCTACTGTCTGTATGATATGTATCCATTCATCGCCATTATCGGCTTGAGAATGATACTCATCCTATTGGTTAATATGTGGTTTTGCACACAAAAAAGCGAAAAATATGCACGCATAAAAAAAATGTTAAAAAAAAACGCCACCAAAAAAGGAAAATAATGAATTTCAGAAATATTAATAACCAATAAAGTTGGACTCTTTCGCATTCAGACCAACATTCAGAGACTTACACATACATACATCTATACGTACAGGGGCAGCAATTGTAGCCGTACGAACTGAGACTGGGGGGTACGTACGTGCGTCCACCGACTGACTGTTTACATAAAATATGCAATGATAATTATTATGAATAAAATATTTCCCTTATTAATGACAACAACAACAGAAGCACAGCAGCAAGGCGAGCGTCGACAACAACAACAATTATCAGCTACAATAAGTGATTGGAAGCCGAGAAGCTTTGAAATCGCGATGCCAATATGGATGAAAAGCTGATGGTTAAAATATGCAATGCAAATGATGGCATTCAGTTCCAAATTGACAGCAGGGCACGAAGGCGCCAAAGGGAACGAGACACTGACGATGGAAGTTAAAGCTAAGTGTAGGGTTAACAAAAAGGCACTATAAGGATAGGATTATGTAATGACTGAAAAATTCTTGATATGATCGATTGTGGGCAGGCTTAAAATATGTGACTTCTTTGTGAAGGGCTTAAAAAAAATCGAGGGAAATTGGTGAATATACATATGACGACATCTACTTAATATAAACAAAAAAGTTGGCAATTTGACTATCAGATTTTGTTTCAAACTCCTAAAAATAGTTAAATTACACAATAAAATATTTTTCAGCTCATTGATTTGGGACTCAATTCTGAGAACTACACACGAAAGTAGCCCCAAAAAGAAGAAGTTCTGCATCATTCGTTTTGTTAAGTTACATGCCATAATAATTTAATACCGATTTGAAGTTAATAAGTATCGTATAGGAGAATTTGTCACGTTTTAGGCTCTTTTGTTTGACTCGACTCGGACTCGAGAACCACTAGTCCGATTTGGCTGAAACAAATTTAAAAAAAAAATTAAGAATTACAATTCTTTTAATCGTTTCCCTAACGTTTCCCTACATAAGCAACAGTTTCACTTTTCCATTCATCAAATGATTTTGAACTGGTTTTAATTTGTAGCAGTTACAATAAAACTGTTGTACTCCGTGGCGTATGATTTACGTAGAATATTACTTATGATAATCATACGCCACCATAAAACAATATAATAGAAGAGCCTTAAAATTGACAAATTCCCCTATACGATACTTACTAACTTCAAATCGATATTAAATTATTATGGCATGTAACTTGACAAAACGAATAATGCAGAACGTCTTCTTTTTGGGGCTACTTTCACGTGCAGTTCTTAGAATTGAGCCCCAATATCATGTTTTTACCGCTTTTTAAAATTTGAATTGCAGACGTTAATAAGTTTTAAGTTTTAAATTTGGAAATATTTCGGAAACTTCGAACATTTCGTATTATATTATTAAGCTTTTCCATTTTCAGCACTAATGACTTTCACCGTCTTCCTACTGCCATCACCTCTAACACACCTCTTACTCACTCCAGTTCTAATATTCGTCCTGTGTGACAGTTTTTCGACATTTTCGTCGTCTAACTGATATCCTCCGTAGTATTGAATGCTAATCAATTGCAAAACTAATGGCGAAACGGAACATTTACATTTACATTGATTTGCTGCTATTGAATTTGTCATTTTGCGAGCGTTCTCCTTGTTGTGTTGCGCCCATAATCGTAATCGTTATGTCTCGCTAACCCGCCAAGTGGAGGACGACCCAGCCAACCAGCCAGCCAGCCAGCATTTTGGCAATGACGAAATGCAGCGGCAGAAATGAGTGCGACCATTATGATTTATAATAAATAAATCATTTGTAGAGCAGGACCAATATGGTACTAGGCCCCAAGTTTATAATTATGTGTACGATGGACAGACGGACGAACGGTGGACCAGAGGTGGTGGTATTGGTGGGTGGAAGGGTAATGGTGGTGGTTTTAGCTTGCAATTCACAGAGCTTGTCCCAACTGTCAAATGCTACAATGTGCTAAAGTGAAGTGGCATACTAACCTGACAGGAAAACTTGTCACAAGAAGAGATAAAGTTGAAGCAACTTGATTTAGAATAGATAAATTCGGATTCGGATTGCGAATAATTTAATTTTCCGAGAATTCTAAACTGACAACATGGACGTGAATGTCCTCTAGTTGCAGTATGAAGGCTGAAACCGGGTTTGATGGCAGTGAAACTACTGCAGTCAAAAGAACGCTCTATAGGTATATGATAAATGAAAAATTCAGGTTAGAAGTTAAAGACATGCACCAGGACAATCTGTGAAAGGGCATCAAAATCAAAGAGCGAGGTTGGGAGACATGGTTGATAAGAGCTGTTATTACCATTAAAATTTAATTTATTTAAATTAATGCGTCCAACGTCCGATAGATCACGTATAACCTGGGGAATACCAGTGAGAAAGTGCAATGTTGAGTATCATGAAACTTTCTGCACAGGTCCCAAGCAGCTTTCAACGTCCGATAGGTAACATATTCTACGGACAAAGGCACTAGACATCCATCCAATGGTAGCAAGTATCAGAAGGCGCAATGTTGAGTAACCTAAAACATGCTAATACCGCTGCATGTTAGGGGTTAGTTACGAAGTTTCGGAATCAATAGAAAACAGTTCTTTTGGTGGCGTTGGTGGCCCCAAGAAAACTAGAATCGGGGGCGAAAACCTAGTAATTTATTCTTAAATAAAATAAATTGGAATAATACACATAGGAAAGACAAGAATCCCCCAAATTTTGAGGACTCCCGCAAACTTTTGAAGGACCATGATTTTAGAACAAACCATAACCTTCTGCAGACACCTGGTTCCTCTATCCACTAGGCAGACATCCACGATAAATATAAGGTTGACATTACAGCCATACAAAAAATGCAATGGACGGTACGGGGATGCACACGACGAAAGAACTATGGCATCTTTTATAGCTGACATGCAGAAAGACAGGAATTTGGATGTAAATTCGTAGTTGGTAAGAGACTTCAACATCTGGTCTCGCGGTTTAATCCTATAAGTGACCGAAGAGACATGAAAACGATATATTATTACATTAAGCTTATTTTCTGCTACGCACCGACGGAAGACAAAGGCGAGGGCATTTAAGATTCATTCCCTTAGTGCCTGGAGGAAATATATAACCGCTGTCCTGGTCATGACATCAACATTGTTTTGGGGGAGTTTTATGCTAAAATAGGAAGAAAAGATGCTGCTCATTGGTCAACAGTCAGTAAATTCAGTCTACATAGAAACACCTCCTATAACGGAATCAGACTGATTAGCTACCGGTCGGTAAGAAACTTTGTAATGAGTGCAACCAGATATCCACACAAAGATATCTACGAAACAATTTGGATATATCCTGATCAAAAGATAAGAAACCAAATTAATTTCGTGGTAATCAAACGTCAGGGAAGCGCATGTGATGCGTGGTGTAAATATAACCTCGGATTACCTCGAAGTTGCAGTCAAGATACGTACAAGATTAAGCAGTGCCATAAAACTAGTAACTAAATGCGAAGGATGGATGCCGTCATCGCAAGACTGCAAATCACCGAAATAGCCAATGCCTATTCCAACAAACATTCACAATTACTGCAAACAAACGCCTCTGCAATTCACCGAGGTAGCCAATGTCTATTCCAAACAACTTTCACAAATACTGCAAACAAGCGCCCCTAATTCTGATGTTTCCAATACCCAATGAGAACTCTGTGACGACTGCTGCAATGACTGTACTGAGTTATGAAAACCCACGCTCAGACAAGCCCTGGTACGATGAGGAATGTCGCGCAATGTTTGAGGAGGAGGATGCTGCATACAGAGGAAAACTGCAGCCAATAGAAAGGCGTGCGGTGATGGAATGATATAATCAGAAGAGGAAGGAGATGAAACGCCTCTTCAGGCGGAAAAAGAGAGAGCCAGGATTTCGGAAATTACAGGGATAGAGGTGAAACCCGAAAGTTCTACCAAAAGGTAAAAAGCAAAGCGTTTAGAACAACAATCCCGATCTGTGAGGACAGAGATGGCAATTTGGTCAGGAACATGCAGGGGGCCAAATTCGTACTCTGCTCGTTCCCAAAGGCATAATAAGTGACGAAATCACGCCAATCGTCGACGACGGAGTGGATTGTTCACCACCAAGACAAAACGACAAGAGTACGGCAATTGCACGGCATAAAAATAACAAAGCTGCGGGAGTCAATGGACTGCTGGCAGAGCTTTTTAAGGCCAGTGGCGATGAACTGCCATCGTGCATGGATGAATAAACACGATTTGGATAAAAGAATTTAACCCCGATGATTGGAACCTGAGTGTTCTAAGTAACCTGTGCTTAGGAAAGACGAACCATGTGTCAGCCAACTATCGCAGGATCAGCCTTTCTCCCATCGCATACAAGGTTCTGTCTAGTGTTTTATGTGAAAGACTAATGCCCATCTGAAATAACTCTATTGGACCTTAACAGAGTGGCTTTAGACCTGATAAATCAACGACCGACCAGTTATTCACACTACGACAATTCTTGGAGATGATCCAAAAAATGGAGATCCTCACTTACTAACATATATGTTTAATCATTACAAAGCTGCATTCGACAGTCCGATACGACAGAAATTATTAGCTAGATGCTATTGCTGAGTTGGGTAACCCCACGAAGCTGGTACGACTTTGCGGGATGACACTGACTGATATGAAGTCTTCAGTAAAAATAGGCAAAAATCTGACAGATCCTTTTGCTACCAAGCGAGACTTAAGATAAGGCGACACTCTGTCATGCATTCTCCTTCACATCGTAATGGAGAGGATCATACAGAAAGCTGCAATAAACAAGACTTGTATCGTCTATTCTTAAAACTCACAAGCTGCTCACGTATGCTGATGCGATGGCCGAGGAATTAACATCATAATGGAGATGATCTTGTGGAGACTCTAATAAAACCGACTGGTACCATCTATAAGAAAAGTCACATGTTGCTCGCGTATGCCGATGATGAAGATATCATTTCCCGAGGACTGCGGAATGCTACTGCGACCTTTTCAAACATTGGATGAAGTCGACAGAAGTGGTTTTTCTGAAAAAGGCGTAAAAACCAAGTTCTTTGTTTCAACAATCAAAGAGTCTACTTGTTTGAGACGCTGCTTGAACTTTGACAACTCTAACTTTGAGGCGTTAGATGATTTTGTCTACCTTGGCTCCGCCGTAAACAAAAATTTTAATGTCAGCCTGGAAATCAAGAGAAGGGTATTGATTTCAAACCGTTGCTACTATGCGCTAAGCACGCAATTCAATGACAAAGCCCTCTATCGACGAACGAAGATCTTACTCTACCAGACACTGATCCTACCTGTCTTACTCTACAGCGCAGTATCATTTGTATTGACACAAGCGGAAGATTCTGTTTTAGAAATCTTCTGAAAAAAAAAAAAACTCTAAAAAAAGGACCCAACATTGTTAACTTCGTCGTTCAGCCATGAGCTGTATAATGACATCGACGTAGACACGCGGGTTCAAATAGAACGAATGTTCTGGGCCGGGACAAATTTGTGTGAATGATTGAAAGTGCTCCTGCTTTCAAAGTCTTCGGCAATAAAATCGATAGGTGCAGGAGGGGGCGATTACAACGTTTTTGGATGATGTAGGTTATGCCACCGGCCGTGGCATTGTGGTTATAACACGCGACTACCATGCGGGAGATCACAGGTTCAACTAATGGCTTCAGTCATCTTAAAAAAAAAAAAATCTTTCATTGTCGGTTCCCATCGAATGTTGTCGACAGTAACTTCGCAGTATTAGTGTCGAGTCAATTGGCATGTCTAGTAAGAGCATCGCATTCGTCGATAAATAAGTAGGTGCCGTTAGTTGAGAATCTCAAAATAGAAAGCGTGTTAATTCACAACAACGCGAGAAGCTATCCCATACCTCATTCATGGGGTATAAAGAGAAAGTAAGTTTTTTTTTTAGGTTAAGCAGTATTTGCTTAAACTTGGTGTGACAAATTATGGTAATAAGAAAATTATGACAGAAACAAACTTTTTACTCAGAAACTTTGCACATTATGATTTGCAAAATCCATACATATTATATTGGATATTATTAACCCACTGTAGCTTGTGGATCGCAGCTGTTATCCCTTCAACTGATATTCTGTAAAACAGGGTAACATTTGAAATCAATTATAAAAGTATAGTTTCTTGTCTTGTGAGCTCAAAAATGTATCTTTTCAATTCTCGACGACAACGCCACCTATCGGTCCAAAAGTATCCTATCATTCAAGCTGGAAACAATCATATATATCCACAAACACAGGGTAACATTTGAAGCCAGTTATTAAGTATAGTTTTTTGTCTTATGAGCTCAAAAATTTAACTTTTCAATTCTCGACGACAACGTCACCTATCGGCCCAAAAGTATCCTATCTTTCAAGCTAGAACCAATCATGTACATCCACAAAATTTCATTAAAATCGTTAGGGTGGGTTCGGAGTTTAGCGCGTATGAACACATTGGCATGTGATTTTAAGATTTAGATGATAAGATTCAAGAATTAAGAAACTGGATATCCTGAGCTAGTAAGTGAGAAAATTACACCATTCAACCCGGATCCAAAAAAAAGGCAATCTGCGGGTGACGATAGGCTATTGAGAGAGTTCTTCGAATATGGATAGTAACGAACATGTATCAGTCTAAAAGTTCGATTGGTCGTGAGGTATCGAAGCCCAAATAGATGGGATATAAGCATATTATATTCGTTGAATTTAAGAATGTTATAAACATGGTGGGGTTCACATTTTTTCACATCACATGCAATGTCCTGTCAGGTGTGTTATGTGAAATACTAAAAACATGCATTGGTCTGATATAGAAACTATCATTTTATTTCAGAAGCTGGTGAAGTTCTTTAAGAAAACTAAAAATTTCTCCGAAAATCATCCGGTTTTAAACGAAGACCTTCTGGTACGTTCAGAAATAAATTTGAAGAAAATTTTTATTGTTCGCAAATAAAAGTACCCTACACTGTTCCTGAGCCAAATTGTCATATTATAACAAAATATTTAAAAAATTGGTTTTGTTGTGTTTGAGTTTACCCATTACAAACATTCTATATATAACAAGTTTTATAAATTTCAATCAAACATAAATATATTTTTTCGTAAACTTAAAATTATAGCGTGATGAAATTCATGGTTATGATTTCTATGCAAGATCCTGTCATGTGTGTTATGTGAAAAACTAAAGCCATTCCTTGGTCTGCTATAAGAAGTATCATTTCACATCAGAAGCTGGTCAAGCTCTTTAAGAAAGCTCAAAATTTCTCCGAAAGGCATCCGGTTTTAAACGTAGATCTTCTGGTTCGTTCAGAAACCTACGCTGCCATATAAATTTTAAGAAAATTTGCATTGTTCGCACATAAAAGTATCCTACACTGTTCTTGAGGCAAATTGTTATACAAGGTGGCGCAAAAGTAATCCTCCTATCAGAAAATGCTATAAATTTTGCGATTGGCCCCTAATGTCAGTTCTGTTTTGACATTTGTGTAGTAAACACATGCGAAATACACGTTAATAAACAATGTTACGCTACACTGCTTCAGAACGCGGAATATTGCTGACTATTTATTTGACCAATAACACTATGACACAAAATCAAACTTTTTGAAAAACACCCGAACGTGACTATATAGGCTCGATAGTACAACCGGAGCTGAGTAAAACCCTAGCTCAGTTTGGCTAGATTGGCTACCAAATTTTTTTTTTGGCCCCCTAAACTTTTTGAAATCCCTTGGACCCCTTGAAAAAAGGTGACATCAATTGTTGGCCAACAGTTTCTACAGTTTTTAATCTAGCTCTTTCTCTTCTTCAACAAAGTTTTAGCTAATAGTGCGCTTAAGAAACTGATATAATAAAATTTCCAAAAAAAAATTAGACTTCCCTCGTTTATTTTCAAAAACCTTCGATAAAAATTTTAATTTTTTTACTATTTTTAATATAAGTCGTAGGGAATCCAGATTTTTAGCATACTCTATTCAGTGAAATTGTAGTTTAGGTAACACCGAATAACTTTTCTGAACAAACCTATGCAATCTGAACAAGTCTAGGGATATTAAATAGCTCTCAAAACACACTATCTGCTTTAAACAAATCAGTTTTTTAGGAGGTTTGGGCCATTGTGCAATGTTTTTACTAGCTATCTTTACCAAAAACGTACTTATTGTAGAACTGAATAACTTCTGTAAACAACCAATATGATCGGAATTCTCCACCCCCTTAATTGTTCACAAAGAGCATTAGGGTGTTCCTTATATGGCATTTTTTCTAATTTCGTTAAAAATATGTATTAATCGCGATGTTGGTCATCTGTCTTCACCTTACGTTTCTTTTTGCCAATATTAGGAATATATTGTGAGAAATTTTGTATCAATAGTTGGACATTAGGTTGTGCCGCAATGAGGTTAATGTATCAATTTTTTTCTCAAATCAGTTTATTGCCGCTGAGTATTTTTCTTTCGTATATAGACTAAGTAGTAACAAGCCGTTCAATAGCTGAAATAAAGACCTAAAATAATATGTGTATGCTTTTACCATATCTCTCATAGACGCCGAGATATTTGATATAGAAGTGGGGGTATTTTTAAAAAAATTATTAAAAATGTTGAAATTGAATTTCGATGTAGATTATTATGGGCAATTATATATTTCAACTTTTAAAGGTTAATCAAGTTAAAATCTATATGTTTAAAAAGTAAATGTGTATATTATCACTATCTCTATCAATTCTCGAAATATCAGGCGTAAAAAACGGAATTTTTGACTGTATGCATAGCAATGTCTAATGAACTTTTGTTCCATCTGAATACCCATTGAATACTTACCAATAACGATTTTTATATGATACAAATAAAAAATCCCCTCAAAAGACCATTGGATATTAATGGTTTTGGTGACATTTGTAAGCATACACAATGGATATACAGGTGAAACAAAAGTTAAGTAGTCATTGCTTTTTAAGCCCCTGATATCTCGAGAATTTATAGAGATAGTGATAATATACACATATACTTTTTAAACATATAGATTTTAACTTGATTAACCTTTAAAAGTTGAAATATATAATTGCCCATAATAATCTACATCGAAATTCAATTTCAACATTTTTAATAACTTTTTTAAAAATACCCCCACTTCTATATCAAATATCTCGGCGTCTATAAGAGATATGGTAAAAGCTAACACATATTATTTTAGGTTTTTATTTCAGCTATTGAACGGCTTATTACTACTTAGTCTATATACGAAAGAAAAATACTCAGCGGCAATAAACTGATTTGAGAACAAATTTCAACTTTAACCTCTTTGCGGCACACCCTAATGTCCAACTATTGATACAAAATTTCTCACAATATATTCCTAATATTGGCAAAAAGAAACGTAAGGTGAAGACAGATGACCAACATCGCGATTAATACATATTTTTAACGAAATTCGAAAAAATGCCATATAAGGAACACCCTAATGCTCTTTGTGAACAATTAAGGGGGTGGAGTATTCCGATCATATTGGTTGTTTACAGAAGTTATTCAGTTCTACAATAAGTACGTTTTTGGTAAAGATAGCTAGTAAAAACATTGCACAATGGCCCAAAACTCCTAAATAACTGATTTGTTTAAAGTAGATAGTGTGTTTTCAGAGCTATTTAATATCCCTAGACTTGTTCAGATTGCATAGGTTTGTTCAGAAAAGTTATTCGGTGTTACCTAAACTACAATTTCACTGAATAGTGTTCAAAATTGAACATGTGTTTTATATTTTTGTAATGTGTGGTTTTCCCTTATTGACACAAATAAATGAATCGTCGTCTGCATGCATCAGGAGATAAGGGAAACAATACACACAGAGTCAGGGTGTTTATGCTGTGGAATTTTCCATGCTGATAAGGCGATTGTGCGGCCTCGTGTGTGCACTCACACTGCGCTTGTGTGACCGCATAATATGATACATAGACTATTTCTTTATTTTCTCTCTCT
This sequence comes from Muscina levida, assembly GCA_964034835.1. Lineage (NCBI taxonomy): Eukaryota > Metazoa > Arthropoda > Insecta > Diptera > Muscidae > Muscina > Muscina levida. The sequence goes on along the minus strand of OZ035883.1, from coordinate 43,676,819 downwards.
GTCTATCGTTAGGTTAGGTTAGTTAAGATTTATTTTCAATGTTAGCAAGTAAGTTCATATTTTTCATAAATAAAATCAGTAATTTACAACTACTCATCCGGAACGGTTGTTTTTATTAAAGAACAATCGTTCATTTGGTCCTTCGAGCCGGATTCCCTTAAGTTTTCCCCCACCAGAGGTAAGAGGCTTAAGGCGAACGCCAACGAAGATTAATCAAGTACATGGACAAACGGATGCCACAAACGCAAGAGTTGTCGGTTAATCCTGAGCCAATTAAGTACTAGGGGCTTGGATTTACGGATGCCACAAACAAAAGAGTTGTAGGTTAATCCTAAAACCAAAGCTTAAATACCAGGACGCCACAAACAGCAGAGTTGTAGGTTAGTCCCCAACTAATAACCACACCACGTTGGAATTAGAAGACGCGGAAAACAAAATGCAGCAAACAAAGGAGTCATCGGTTAATTCTGGAATGGAATTTCTTCGGAAAATATTCTTTCGGAAAGCAGCGAGGATAATTGATTGTTTGCAAACGATTGACTCAGACGATAAAGTGGGTATTCAACAATGTTTACAACAGATTTCGATGTCATACGATAGACTATGCGAAGAAAATCTGGTAGACGCGGAAGCGGAACACACCTTTGAGGAAATTAAATATACCGCGCAGATGGCCTTAAGGAAGGGTGTAAAGAAAGAACAGCAAACTCTGGAAACTTGGCCAAATGCTTCCTTAAAGAATAAAGAAAATGCCAAAGTCGATGAAATGAAACTGGAGATGGCAGACTTAAAAAATGATTTATATATGGAAAGTCGTATATTGGAGAAAACAAAAAAAGAACTGATGGACCGTATATGTAATAACATCCGGTTGTACAATAAATGCTACAATTTGGATGTGGAAAACAAACAATTAAAAAGCCAGTTGATTGAAGAGAAAGAACAAAGGACGGCTGTTCAAATTGAACTACAAACTCTAAAAGACGATTATGAAAGATTGAAATATGCTAGTACTGTGACCGATAACCAATTAGCTAATACAGAGGCTATGCTGCGAAACGAACAACAATGCAACAAATTCAATCAGGAGAAATTGGAAGCAATTTATACTCAACTGCGCGTTAAAGAGGAATTGGAATCATTATTGAAAGAGCAGTTGCATCATGAGCAATCTCTAAATCGAGCAGCAGAATCTATGGTATTGTCATTGAATAAATCCCTCAAAGAAATGACAAAGCTCAAAGAGAATGTGCAGAATCGTTTAAGTGATCAAACGTCATCGCTCTTCGCAGGACAACATAAAGTTGAAACACTTCAAGAAGATAATCAAATCATTCGAATGCTTAATGAGGATCTAGAGCGGGAACTGGTATGTTTTAAAGAAGGATACATCAAACTTAAATTGAAAAATGATAAGTTGATCCAGACTTTGCAGACCAATGCTTCCATGGTGGAAGCATCACAAAAAGATTCGGATTCCGATAGCAATGGTGACGAGGAAATGCGTGAAATCGAAGACTTAGTGGGAGTAATTGATCAGCAAAGATATGCCGACGTCGAGGCTCTATTAAATGAGGCCTATTCCAATGAACATTACAAAGAGGAAACTGGGGACAAGGAAAGGATACAGAAATCTCATTTGCGCCACAAGGAAGATGAAAAGAATGCCAAGAAACGTAAAGAGGCCAAGGAGAGAATAAAATTAGAGTCTGACATGAAGGAAGGAAGTGACAGGATGCCAGAAAACAAGAAAGATTCCTCAAACAAAAAGAAAGCACCCAATGAAAATCCAGCAATAGAAGAGCAAGAAAATAAAGCTGAACCATATAAATGGATGCCCAAGCGAGAAGTCATCTGGGTGTTCAAAAAGCGCTGGAAGTTTTATATTCAATACAGTCCACTTAAAGTAAGAGTATACATTTAAAAGTATATAATAATAAGAAATTATAATTTCATAAGAATATTTTCGCCCTTCGCAGAATGTTCAGATTTGAACATAGTTTTTAATGATATTTTATTTTTATAAGAACAATGTTATATTACAAGTTTTTTTATCTACAGTCTATTTTCTCTTAGTTATATCAAGTATATATGCCTACAGTATTATCGCCCCTTGCAGAATGTTCAAAATTGAACATGTGTTTTATATTTTTGTAATGTGTGGTTTTCCCTTATTGACACAAATAAATGAATCGTCGTCTGCATGCATCAGGAGATAAGGGAAACAATACACACAGAGTCAGGGTGTTTATGCTGTGGAATTTTCCATGCTGATAAGGCGATTGTGCGGCCTCGTGTGTGCACTCACACTGCGCTTGTGTGACCGCATAATATGATACATAGACTATTTCTTTATTTTCTCTCTCTGTCTATCGTTAGGTTAGGTTAGTTAAGATTTATTTTCAATGTTAGCAAGTAAGTTCATATTTTTCATAAATAAAATCAGTAATTTACAACTACTCATCCGGAACGGTTGTTTTTATTAAAGAACAATCGTTCAATAGAGTATGCAAAAAATCTGGATTCCCTACGACTTATATTAAAAAAAGTGAAAAAATTAAAATTTTTATCGAAGTTTTTTGAAAATAAACGAGGGAAGTCTAATTTTATTGGGAAATTTTATTATATCAATTTGTTAAGCGGACTATTAGCTACAACTTTGCTTAAGAAGAGAAAGAGCTAGATTATAAACTGTAGAAACTGTAGGCCAACAATTGATGTCACCTTTTTTCAAGGGGTCCAAGGATTCCAAAAAGTTTAGGGGGCCAAAAAAAAAATTTGGTAGCCAATCTAGCCAAACTGAGCTAGGGTTTTACTCAGTTCCGGTTGTACTATCGAACCTATATAGTCTCGTTCGGGTGTTTTTTTCACTGTTGCACTGTGTAATCGGTCGGTGACTTTGGCACAACGTGAATTTCGTCGCCGATTTCCTGGCCGTCCAACGCCTACTGGTGAAACACTGCGACGTTTAGCCGCTCGCCTCGAAAAGACTGGCACAACACGAGATGCTGCCAGGCGTGGCAGACCCCGGAGTAGCCGTTCTGCAGAGAATATTGCTGCTGTAGCCGAGGATGTCATGGAAGCGCCGTCAACATCGACCAGACGACGTGCCACGCAAATGGGTATCAGTCGACGGTCTTTACAGCGAATTTTGGTACAAGATTTGAAGATGTTTCCGTACAAAGTCCAGACGGTGCATCAGCTGTTAGCTGCTGACCGCCAATCGCGTCTAACATACGCTCAAGCCATCCTTAATCACCACCAAGAGAAAGATGATTTTTCATCAAAAATAATCATGAGTGATGAGGCCCATTTCCATCTTAGCGGGTACGTAAATAAGCAAAATTTACGCTTCTGAGGCACTGAAAATCCGCGTGTAACACACGAAGAGCCATTACACCCGCTCAAAGTCACTGTATGGTGTGCTGTTTTCGCTGGAGGAGTCATCGGACCTTTTTTCTTCGAAGACGTCGCGGGCGAAACGGTTACTGTGAATGGTGAGCGCTACAGAGCAATGATCAACGAGTTCTTTTTGCCGCAACTTGATGAATTGGGATTGGAAAACATGTGGTTCCAACAGGACGGTGCAACGGCACACACTGCACGTGCCACAATCGATATGCTGAAGGATGCATTTCCCGGGCGCCTTATCTCCCGTTTTGGCGATTTGCACTGGCCAGCAAGATCTCCTGATTTGACCGCTCCAGACTTCTTTTTGTGGCGCTTTTTGAAGTGGCGGGTTTATGTCAACAAGCCTCAGACTCTTGCAGCTCTTAAAGACAATATCCGTCAAGAATGTGAGGACCTATCGCCGGAAGTTTTGGCCAAAGTAATGGAAACTGCCATAAAAAGGGCTCAAATGACAATCAACTGTGGCGGCAATATCCGTCAAGAATGTGAGGACCTATCGCCGGAAATTTTGGCCAAAGTAATGGAAACTGCCATAAAAAGGGCTCAAATGACAATCAACTGTGGCGGCGGCCATTTACATGACATCATATTCTCGACTTGATGTAAAAAAAATTAAAAGACCAAATACAAATAATGCACAAAAAGAATTAAAGTTTTTAATTTTTTTTTTAAATTACAGCCAAAAAACATCGGCAGCTTACTTTTGCGCCACCTTGTATTATAAAAAAATTATTTTTTAAATCGGTTTTGTTGTTTTTGAGTTTACCCATTACAAACATTCTATATATTACAAAATTTATAAATTGCATACAAAATAAAATATATATTTCTTCAAAAACTTAAAATTATACTGTAATGAATCTACGCCAAATTTCTATAACGTTTCGAGTTAATCAAGGGTGGAGTAGTGCTTTACCTTTCCTGTCAGGATTGTATACGACGAGTGTCGCATTCACGTTTATATAATTTCGTTGGTGCAGTCACCTTAACCTATAGTCAATAATTACAAATGTATGCCCGTGTACATGCATGTAACTGCTCAAAAACACACACACGTACACCTGCCTGCATATGTATATACTAGTATACTCATGTACACATATCCTTTCATCTTGCAGTATTATCCTTTATATATGTATACATGTAAATGTGAATATATGCACCCTACCCCACCACGTTCGTGTGTGTATCCATCAAATTTAATGACTGTTTATAACACTAAATGTATGTGTGTGTGTGTGTGTGTTGTTGCAAGTATAAGATTATACATAGGTATGTATGTGTTTATGAATAATATGCGCCATTGTAATGTCAAAAGTTTAATATTTTCTTAGAGTGTAAAACATAATCTAACCATTCCTCCTCCGCCCACCACTTTGATTTTACATTAGAAAAAAAAAAAACACCAAAACAAGAAAAAAAAGAACGCTGCTGCATTGAAAGCCTCTTTATGATGTCGGATGCTTATAGATATTTATGTATAAATGCTTTCATACATATCCTTTGACATCTGCCTGTGATTTTTTTTTTCCTGTTGACGTTGTATTATTTAGGTGCCACCTTGTCGTGTGTGTGTGTGAGCGTTTTTGTTTTGTTGCAACAAAATAATAATAATAATAATAACAATGCAAAGGCATATGTACTTTCACCTTAACATCCCTCCCTCCCTTACTGTCATATTTACTCATGCCACAGCTTTCCAACCATCCCTCTCTCCCTATGGTTTGTGCTCTATGCTGCCAACGGATTCTGGTGCATCCGTAAGAAAGCACACAGGTGTGTGTTTTATTTTTGCCTATATGTAAGAGATAACAAAAGCGTCGGCGAGAAAAAAAAACGCTGGCGTGGAGTGCCGGATATGTTGAGTATTACTTTTACAGCTTTGTTTATTTCTTGTACTAGGAATGAATGAATAACTTTTTTGTTTGTTATAAATAAAAAGTATAGAATTTTGTTGTATGAAAACAAAACGACAACAAAAAAAAAAAACAACAACAGTTGCACAACAACTGCAACAACAATCAGTGGCAACATGGCGTTGCATAAAGATTTCAAGTTTCATTAAAAATGTATCAGAGATGAATGCGAATGTTGCCGAAAGTTATAAAATATTCATCATCATCATCTTCAACTCATCCGCATCCGCCTGCCGCATAACAAAGATGGCAAAGAAATCGGATGCCATCAGCGGAAAGGGGTAATTTTTCATTTCCCTAGTATTTGTTTTTTTTCTTCGACTTCTTTCTCGTCCCCTCTTTTACCATAATCACACATCCCGCCGCCCTCTTTTTCTTCTCATACCTTTTTCGCGAATTTACAATATGTGAAGATTTTTTGCTTTTTTTGTTTGTTTTTAATTTAACGCGTAAAAGCAAATGCAACTGCGGCATTAACGGCAACGACAACGACAACGACAACATTAGACAAATGTTGAAACTAAAAGATTAAAAAGTAAATCTAAAGATATATATTCATTTTTGTATGTCTTCAATACAATGGATTTCTTTAATGTTATATTGAAAAAATATTAGAGTATGATAAAGATTAAGAATTTTAAATAAAATGTAATGCAATTTTCAGCCATGTTATGTTTTAATTTCTTGCCGCTGACCTCATTGTCGTTCAGTATGTGGCCTCGGCCTTATAAGGAATTCAAGCCTGCAAGCAATTTTTTAATCAGATGCACCATCATATTATGATTATATAGCAGATATATACTCATTTTAAAGTCCATGTGCTTTTCCTTAAATGTAAATACTACGACATTGAAGTTTAAGGCCTTTCACCCCCATGATTTCCTCATAGGTGACCTTATCACAAGTTTGTAGAAAAATATATTAATTGTTCATTCAATATGAATGTTCACTTGAAATGAATCTACTCTTGTATGTAAATCGCAATTGTTAGCCCCTTACCTGATGTACCGTAAAACAAGGTAACAGTTAACCAATTATAAAAGTATAGTTCCCTAGATGAATCGGAAATATTGTTGTGTCTAAAACTTATTTATATTTGTGATCCACAAAAAATAAACATTTTAATTGTCGACAACAACGCCACCTATCGGTTCAAAAGTATTCTATCTTTCAGGCTGGAAGCCACTATATACAACCACGAAATTTCATTAAAATCGTAAGGGCGGGTTCAGAGATTACCATGTATAAACACACAGTCACGTGATTTCTAAACATTAAGATTTAGATGACGCCCTATTTGCAAGTTATTTTCTATAAGAATTGAGAAGCTGGATACCCTTAGAGAGCCAATGTGTATTACAATCTACGCAAGTAAGAATCTTACACCAATCAACACTGATCCAATACAAAAAATAACAAATCTGCGGGTAACAATAGGCGGTCGGAAGAGTTTTTCCGAATAGATAGTAACGTAAATGTATCAGTCTAATAGTTCGATTGGGCACAAGGTTTCAAATTTGAACTTGAAATACGTCCCGGCCCTTAACATCGGCATTATAGTCCGTTCTAGTGGGGGGAAGCCCCACTTCTGGTCAAGTCTAAAAGTCGACTTACTTAGCTGGCACTTCTTTTCAATCCCACTGGATTATATACCGCACGTGGAAAAACATTATAAGGGCCTTGATCTTCTGCGCTTCTTCTCCAGTTAGTCACACCAAGTTTTGTAAGGTTCTCAGTAACCTGGTATTTCCAATGGAGTCTTGGTCGCCCTCTTCTGCACCGTCCATCGAGTTCATTGTCGTAGACTTTTCGAGCTGGAGCATTTTTGTCCATGTGTACAACATGACCTAGCCAACGCAACCGCTGCACCTTAATGCGTCTGACCACGTCAATTTCAGTGTACAGCTCATACAGCATGTGGTTCATGCTTCATTCGACGACGATACTCTCCGTTAACGATGATGGGTTCAAATATTTTACGAAATATTTGTCTCTTGACGACTCCCAGAATAGATTGATCCGCTTGTGCCATAACCCAGGAATCTGAACTATACCTTAAGACAGGTAGAACCAGTATCTGGTATAGCTGGGTTTTTGTTCGTCGAGAGAGGGCTCTGTCATTGAATCGCTTGCTTAGTCCGTAGTAGCATTTATTTGCAAGCAGGATTCTTCTCCGGATTTCGAGGCTGACATTATTTGTTTTGTTGATAGCGGAGCCTAGGTAGATAAAGACATTTCCGACTTGGAAATTATAGTTGGTAACGTTGACGCAGATTCTCAAACGAGTTAATTCTAATAACTAATAACTTTGTTTTGTCCTCGTTCACCATTAGACCCATTTTCGCTGATTCCTCATTATCATGTCCATCACTATGTTGAAGAGCTCACACGATAGGCCGTCGCCTTGTTTTAGGCCTCGTCTGGTATAGAATGGCTTCGTAAGGTCCTTGCCAATCTTCACTGAAGACTTCGTATCAGTCAGCGTCATTCCGCAAAGACGTATCAGCTTCGCTGGAACACCAAACTCAGCCATGGCTTCGAGTTATTTCTGCCGTATCGGGCTGTCGAAGGCAGCTTTACAGTCGACGAAATGATGGTACGTGTCTATCTATTTCTCTTGGGTCTTTTCCAGGATTTGCCGAAGTGTGAATATGCGGTCAGCTGTTGATTAACCAGGTCTAAAGCCACACTGATAAGGCCCGAACAGGTTGAATAACACTGGCTTTAGTCTTTCATATAGCACATTCGACAGGACCTTATATACGATGGGTAAAAGGCTGATCCCGCGGTAGTTGGTACGCACACTTGGGTCGCCTTTCATAAGCACGGAACATAGGACACTCAGATTCTAATCATCGGGCGTGCAATCCTTGAGCCAAATCGTGTTTATGAGTTGGTGCATGCATGTTACCAGCTCATCGCCGCCGGCTTTAAAAAGCTCTGACGGCAGTCCATCGACTCCCGCAGCTTTATTATTTTTAAGCCTTGCAATTGCCGTTCTGATTTCGTTTTGGTTCGGAGGTGGACAATCTACTCCGTCGTCAATGTTTGGTGGGATTTCGTCACTTTTGCTGCCTTTGGGATCGAATTGAGATCGAAAGTGTTCCCTCTATATTTGCAGCACACTCTGAGTGCCCGTGGCCAGATTTCCATGTCTGTCCTTACATGTGGGGATCCCTGTTCCAAAACCTTTACTTTTAACCTTTTGGTAGAACTTTCTGGCCTCACCTCTATGCCTGTAGTTTTTGATATCCTGGCTCTCTCTTTTCTTCCGTAGACGCTTTTTCCGCCTGAACATGCGTTTCATCTCCCTCCCTTTCTCATTATAACGCTCCGTCACGTCACGCGTCGCCATTGGCTGCAGTTTTGCCCTGTATGCAGTATCCATTTTCTCTGACATTTCGCGACATTCATCATCGTACCAGGGCTTGTCTGAGCGTGGTTTTTCATAACCCATTACGGTTGTTGCGGCAGTGGTCATAGAATTCGCAATATGCTGCCACTGTGAGTCGGGAATATCAGAACTAGGGGGGGTTTGTTTGGAGTAATTAAGAGAGTTGGTTGGAGTAGGCATTGGCTATCTCGGTGGTATGCAGCTTTGTGATGTCTAGCTTTCTTTGTGTTTGTTTACAAGTGTATTTAGCACTACTTAATCGTGTGCGTACCTTTGCTGCAACTAGCTGGTGAGCCTAGTCAATATTTGCACCGCGCAACACATGCAAGTCCATAAAGCTTGAGGCATGCGCTTTTCATTGTTTTTCACGCTAGCAATCGGGTTTTTTGTCTTTTGATCATGTGATATCCTGGTGGCCTTGTGGATGTCTTTATGTGGGAATCTGGTTCAACTCACTACCATGTTTCATGCCGACGCGAAGCTAACTAGTCAAAATCCGTTATCGGAGCTGTTGTTGTGTAGACTGAATTTTCCGACTGCTCGACCAAGAACATCCGCCCTTCCTATTTTTGCATTAAAATCACCCAGAACAATTTAACTGTCATGTGCAGGGCAGCGGTCATATATTTCCTCCAGGCGATCATGGAATGCATATTTAATGTCATCGTCTTTGTTTTCCGTCGGGGCGTGTACACAAATCAGCGTAATGTAAAAATATTTCGCCCCTATGCGAATAGTGGTTATTCGGTCACTTACAGGGTTAAACCGCGAGACCAGGTGTCGAAGTCTCTTGCCGACTATGAAACCACATCCAAATTCGTATCTTTTTGCATGGCAGCTGTAAGAGATGTCACAGTTCTTTCGTCGTCTGCATCCCTGTCCCGTCCATGTCGAGGACATCCGCCAGTTAAATAGAGGCACCATCTCTGTATAGAGTTCGGGCATTCCAGGTGCATATACTTAAATCATGGTCCTTATAACGTTTGCGGATGTCGGCAACATTTGGGGGGTTCTTATTATACCATCACCCTTAGGGATGAGGGTATATATCATTTGATACGACCTAAAAGTGTAACACATAGAAGGAGTCACTTTAGACCAGTCATCGGCAACTAACACAACCACAATATGAGTTTGTGTTGGTGAGTTGTTCTCTTCCCTCTCTCACTGTAGTGAAGGAAATTGTTGTAAAGATTTTTTCATAACTATGAAAAAAATTATAATATAGGAAATATTACTGTAGTGCGCGTGGCAATGCACATTAACTTATAAGAACTTATTTATACCAAAAAAATTAATTTCTTTTATTGTCTTGCTAACAACAAGCGTCGACACAACTGCGTCGGACGAATGCTCAAGCGAGACTGATTCAGTTTGTTTGTTTTCGTTCAATGTGTGTGAGAATACATGTGGGGCTCTCTCGCTCATGTTGCACAAGTGCGCGCTCTCGCCGATCGTTGCTTTAGACCAGCTATCGGCAACTAACACAACCACAATATGGGTTTGTGTTGGTGAGTTGTTCTCTTCCCTCTCTCACTGTAGTGAAGGAAATTGTTGTAAAGATTTTTTCATAACTATGAACAAAATTATAATATAATAATATAGGAAATATTACTGTTGTGCGCGTGGCAATGCACATTAACATATAAGAACTCATTTTTACCGAAAAAATTCATTTCTTTTATTGTCTTGCTAACAACAAGCGTCGACACAACTGCGTCGGACGAATGCTCAAGCGAGACTGATTCAGTTTGTTTGTTTTCGTTCAATGTGTGTGAGAATACATGTGTGGCTCTCTCGCTCATGTTGCACAAGTGCGCGCTCTCGCCGATCGCTGCTTTAGACCCTAGGTTTCTTTGAACCAAATTCGATTCATGACTTTTTAAGTCGTTTGAACAATGTCCATCTGTCTGTCTGGCTGGTTCGCACGATTACTTTCGAAAGACGTAACCAAATGTTTTGAAATTTTGCACGAGTTATTAGTTCCTCAAAACTACTTACGGTATTGCAAATGGGCTACATGGCCCCGCACCTTCTGGTACCTCATCAAATACATCATTCCGCCCATTTTAGAAATCGAGTAATAATATCAATACACTCAACGGGATCGTACCCAAATTCTGTATTTGGTAAAGCTATAACAGGATAAAGTTTTGGAACAAATTTTGAAAGCCTTGCCACGCCCCTTCTGATACCTCTTATACAAATCTGCCTTTCCACCCCCTATAGAGATGGAGGAATAATATCAATAAATCAAACGTAATCGTCCCCAAATTATATTTTTAGTAAAGCTATAACTGGATAAAGTTTTGAAGAAAAAAATTGTAAGTCTATCGACGCCCCATCTGGTACCTCCCATACACTTCTGGTACCGCCTACTTTAGATATCGATTAATATTATTAAAAGACCCAACGCGATCGTGCCCAAATTCTGTATTTGTCAAAGTTCAAGCAGGATAAAGTTATGGAGAATAAATCTGGAAGCCTAGACACACCGCTTCTCGTACCTCCCATACAAATGTACCACTCCGCCCACTTTAGAAATAGGGTAATAATAGCAATACACTCGACACGATCGTGCCAAAATTCTGAAGTTTGTTATGTTATAATAGGACAAAGTTTTGAAGAAAAATTTGGAAGTCTAGACACGCCCCTTATGGTACCTCCCATACAAATATACCTTTCCGCCCACTTTAGGGATGTAGTAATAATATCAATACACCCAACGCAATCGTGCCCAAATTCTGTATTTAGTGAAGCTATAACAGGATAAAGTTATGGAGAATAAATCTGGAAGCCTAGACACACCCCTTCTCGTACCTCCCATACAAATGTACCACTCCGCCCACTTTAGACATCGAGTAATAATAACAATATAATAGAAAATTATTTGTTTTACTGAAGGTAAGGGTATATGTAAGTCGGGTTGCCCGACTGAAACTTTTTAACTGGTTTTAATTACAAATCGGTTAATTTCAATAACTCAAGACTTAAACTATATCTTATAGTCGGTGATGGTATTTTTCAGTCAGTTTATCTGACTGAAATTTCTGTACTGGTTTTTTCTTTTCTTCGTTTTTTCATAATAACTGTTTGTTTATTAGGCCACCGCTCCCGATCCTAGTTTCTTGGGACTGCCAAAGCCACTAATAGAGCCTGTGTTGAGCTTTAGTAACTTTTGTTAGCTACTTCCTAAGACGCATCGGTGGTAGCATGCCGATTTGGTTACTCAACATTTTGCCTTTTCACATTTGCTGAACGGATGTTCAGTGGCATTGGCCGGGAAATGCGTGATCTCTAGGACGTTGTGAGCGGCTTGGCAACATCCCAAATGAATAACAATCAGAAAGACTTAAATTAGAAATTTCCCCATTCACTAGTGGATATCCTTAAATCATGCTCCTTGTAATGTTCAAAAGGTCATCAATTTTGGTGGGTTCTGGTCTTTTCTTTGTGTTTTCACAATAGTTTTTTTTTTTAGTTAAGGGGAGTAGCTTGTTTGGCCATCGAGCCCGGTCCTAGTTTCTTGGGGTTGCCACTAATTGAGCCTCAGTAACTTCTGTTACCTACTCCCCAAGACGCATCTATGTTGGCATGTTATGTAGGTTGCTCTACATTGCGCACTCTCACATTTGCCCGGGGAACAACTGATCTATCGGAGTGAGCTGCTTCGGGACCTCCGCAGAGAGATTCTGGTTATGCAGAAATAAATTATGATCAAAAAACTCAAATTAAACAATACCCATGACCCCTAAGTACTTACTTACTTACTTAGCTGGTACTTCTATGCAATCCCAGTGGATTATATACCGCACGTAGAAAAATATTATAAGCGCCTCGATCTTCTGCGCTTCTTCTCCAGTTAGTCACACCGAGTTCTGTAAGGTTCTCAGTAACCTGGTCTTTCCAACGGAGTTTAGGTCGCCCTCTTTTGCGCCGTCCATCGAGTTCATTGTCGAAGACTTTTCGAGCTGGAGCATTTTTGTCCATGCGTACAACATGACCTAGCCAACGCAACCGTTGCACCTTAATGCGTTTGACCACGTCAATGTCAGTGTACAGCTCGTACAGCTCATGATTCATACGACGCCGATACTCTCCGTTAACGATGATGGTCCCATATATTTTACGGAGTATTTTTCTCTCGAATACCGCTAGAACCGATTCATCCGCTTGTGTCATAACCCAGGATTCTGAGCCATACATTAAGACAGGTAGAACCAGGCATGTGGCTTTTGTTGAATATAGTGCCACTCGTGTTTACTGCAGATTTTCTCATTATTATCTCCATCACAATGTTGAAGAGATCGCACGATAGGCCGTCGCCTTGTTTTAGGCCTCGTCTGGTATAGAATGGCTCCGTAAGGTCCTTGCCAATCTTCACTGAAGACTTCGTGTCAGTCAGCGTCATTCCACAAAGACGTATCAGCTTCGCTAGAATACCAAACTCAGTCATGGCTTCAAGTAATTTCTGCCGTATCGGGCTGTCGAAGGCAGCTTTATAGTCGACAAAAAGATGGTACGTGTCGATCTGTTTCTCTTGGGTCTTTTCCAGGATTTGCCGAAGTGTGAAAATCTGGTCACTGATAAGGCCCGATCAGGTTGGATAACACTGGCTTTAGTCTTTCACATAGCACACTCGACAGGACCTTATATGCGATGGGTATATATGGTAAGTATGTACCCTAAGTATGATTTCTTTATAGTTGAGATAAGGTTGCAATTGTTTCTTATCAATACATCTAAGGCAACTTAAATTTGGACACCTCTCCTCGCTTTGAACTCACCGTAAGACAGTTGTAATTGATATCGTTTTTTACACGCGTCAGTCGTGCAAGTCACCACAACTGCCAACATCATTGTAAATTATATAGACTGTTGTAAATTATATGAATCCACACAATAATAATTTCGCAATAACATTATTAACATTTAGCCAACAAATCTCACTACGTACGTTTTTGTTTTCGATTAACTAATTGAGATTGTCAATCGATTATTGCTGCTGCTGCTACACTGCAATTGTAAATTCAATCATTGTTTTGCGTGTATTCTGTTTTTGTGTGTCAAATTAAACGTTATACTTAGTTATTACATTTATTAATGTTTTTATTTGTTTATTGGTGCGAGAGGGAAACAACTTTATTTCCTGTTTGAGTGTTTCCGCCGACCGACATTCTAATTTGTCAAGTAATTGTTTTTGTTGTTGCGAGCAAAACTTATAATCCATTGAACTGAGCACACACAGATATGACCCCATAGATGGCTCAGTAGCGCCTGAGCAATGGAACAATGCGTCAGAGGAATGCCACTGGTTGGTTTGGGTTCATTTATGATTGATAAGACGGATGCTGTGGTATACAGTGGCTGAAGTGATAACAATGCAGGGATATTTTGATGAAAGTTGTATCATTAAGGATACTTTATACTGGTAAATTTACATTATATGTAATAATACTGTATACCTGTATAAATGTTGATTCATTTAGAGGTTTTGTTTTTAATTTTAAATAAAACACTTCAAAAAGAATTATTTGACGGTATCTTTATTATGAGCGGCAGAAAAATCTCTGACATTAACTTAGCTACAACTATGTCTTAGTTAGCCTATATGGAACGTCCAACTTTCGATCACTGTTTAAAGCATTGACATCGACCCTATATTTTTTATCTAAATTTCCCTCTCTAAGCCCACTGTCTTCTGCATCTGTCTATCTATATCTAAACACACACACACATATAATAATGATGTTGCCTGGTTAGAGCCAAAGGGGTTTTAATTGCACGTTCCCAATATTCACTCTCGTACATCGTCGCGCTGTCGGTTTGCAACTACCTAAGTAGTACGAGTACGGCGAGTACATAATTACAATACAATAATAATAATAAAAAACAAATTATAATAAAATAAAAAAAAAAAACAAAAACGAAACGAACGAAACACACACAACAGACATAATTACAGTACAATAAAAAATGTTTAGAGCTCTACGATTGCAACAAATAAAAATTCGAAAGAAAATCCCCAGCAGCAGCAACAGTAGCAATCGTATAGCAGCAACAATTCAGCAGCTATTAGTTTATCGTTGTCGTCATCAGCACAGCAACAGCAACATCATTATCATCGTCCACATCACCATAATCATCGTCCACATCACCATAATCATCGTCTTTATCGTCATTTGTGTTGTATTTTGTATTGAGTTCGAGTTGCAAACATAACACACACACAACAACAACAACAAAATGCAAATTACAATAATAACGTGCTGAACCTTTTGCGATATAAATTAAACAATGTAAAAATATTATTGTATTTTTTCTCGCATTTTCTTATTGTTTTTCGTTACTGTTGCTTTTTGTAGCTTTTTTTGCTAAACTTCCCTGATGATTTCTCAACATGCACTGACCCAAACGAAAATTTATTTATCTTCAAAGCAAAATAGAGGAGTGAGAAGATAATGTTTTGCAAATACTTTATGTAGAAAATTTATGGAGTAATAGAGTTGTGCCGTAGTAACCGCGATCAATTGATCGGTTAAAATGCAGGCTAGCAGGCAGTATGCACTCGGGTACAAAAGTTGTCGTCTCCTGAAGTAATTTTTATATTGATCATGTCACAAATCAACAACTGACCAGATTTTCACACTTCGGCAAATCCTGGAAAAGACCCAAGAGAAACAGATCGACACGTACCATCTTTTTGTCGACTTTAAAGCTGCCTTCGACAGCCCGATACGGCAGAAATTACTTGAAGCCATGGCTGAGTTTGGTATTCCAGCGAAGCTGATACGTCTTTGCGGAATGACGCTGACTGACACGAAGTCTTCAGTGAAGATTGGCAAGGACCTTACGGAGCCATTCTATACCAGACGAGGCCTAAAACAAGGCGACGGCCTATCGTGCGATTTCTTCAACATTGTGATGGAGATGATAATGAGAAAAGCTGCAGTAAACACGAGTGGCACTATATTCAACAAAAGCCACATGCTACTTGCGTACGCTGATGACGTAGACATCATCGGTCGAAAACTGCGGGATGTGACTGCAGCATTCTCAGGTATACAGAAGGAATCAGCGAAAATGGGCCTTACGGTGAACGAGGACAAAACGAAGTTATTAGTTTCAACGAACAAAGAATCTAATCGTTTGGGAAACTACGTGAACGTTGACAACTATAATTTCGAGGTGGTAGACAATTTTGTCTACCTAGGCTCCGCCATCAACAAAGCAAATAATGTCAGCCTAGAAATCCGGAGAAGAATCCTGCTTGCAAATAAATGCTACTACGGACTAAGCAAGCGATTCAATGACAGAGCCCTCTCTCGACGAACAAAACTCCAGCTATACCAGATACTGGTTCTACCTGTCCTAATGTATGGCTCAGAATCCTGGGTTATGAATCGGTTCTGGCGGTATTCGAGGGAAAAATACTCCGTAAAATATATGGGCCCATCACCGTTAACGGAGAGTATCGGTGTCGTATGAATCATGAGCTGTACGAGCTGTACACTGACATTGACGTGGTCAAACGCATTAAAGTGTATACCTACCTCGGATCTTCCGTCAACAAGAAAAATTATGTCAGCTAAGAAATTAAGCGGAGAATAGTGCTACCAATAGATGTTTGTACGGACTTTGGCAGCACTTCAGTAACACCACCTTATCTCGAGATACGAAGAAACAGGTACAGCTGTTTCTGTCAATTTTACCCTTTCTGTTGTATGCTGCCTAATTGTGGGTGTTTACGACAAAGGACATACAATACCTGGGAATATTCGAGAGAAATATACTCCGAAAAATATATGGTCCTATATGGGTCGACAGAGAGTTTCGCCATCGGATGAACTGTATGAGCTTTACCACCACATCGACGTAGCTAAAAGAGTCAGAATCCAACGACTACGATGGCTGGGACTTGTTGCCAGGATGGATGTAAATGCTCCAGCGGGAAAGATGATTGATGTCGAACCAGAAAGACGGCGCAGAGCAAGGAGACCCAAACTTAGTTGGAAGGACCAAGTGGCTGGCGAAGTGCCACCATCAGGTAGGACTTACTGAAGAACGCACGCAGAAGACCGAAGCCTGTGGAATTCCTTAATACTTCAGGCCTCTTATTATGAACCACGTTCGTAAGTTGTAATGGGCCACTTAAGTAAGCAAGTATATATCCACTCATATACAGACAAAGTCATGTCATCCAAAAGTTTCTGTCGTATCGGTTTGTCGAATGAAGAATGTTGTTGCTTAAGTTAATCGATCGGAATATGATTAAAACACGGATGTATGAAGCTAGTCAGATGGGGATCTTTGTTCTTAGCTGGAAGATGGCAACATTGTGAATTAGCACTCCCTGGATAGTTGGGTAGATAGCTATTGTTCTAAACGGGATACAACTTCCTGTTGCAGTTTGGGGCAATAGTAGGCAATAAGTAATTCGATTGGCGATGCAAGTATATATAAGTGTCGATCTGCATTTCCTGTGTCTTCTTCAGAATTTGCCTTAGTGTGAATATGTGGTCAGTCGGGGATTTAACAGCTCTAAAGTCGCACTGATTTGTTAAGGTCAAATCGATTTTGATAAGATGGGCATTAGTATTTCACATAACACACTGGATAAAAGGATAAAAGGCTGATCTCGCGGTAGTGGGTGCAAACACGCACATGTCATAGAACCGACAGCTTTCATTCATCTGGTATGCATTTCTTTAGCCAAATCTTGTTTGTGAGTTGGTGTATTGATTTTGTATTGATTTGTACTGCCTTTGGGAACGAGCAGAGTAAAAACGTGTTCTCTTTATATATTTTGAGCAGATATTCATCTCTACATACATGTTCCAAAACCTTTTAATTCGGTCTTCGCCTCTATTCCAGTAATTTCGATACTACAGCATCTTCGCTGTAGTGTCGAGTCAATCGGTATGTCTGGTAAAAGGTTTCTCAATCAGTCGTCGTTCAGATTAAAGGGGAAATAAGTAAATTACAAAGTATATTCAGTTTATCTTATAGGTATGTTTCTGGTTTCAATCACTGTCATATTTTTGTTGCCATCCCGAAGCTAAGCAGTCTGAATCTGTTATCGGAGATATTGCTGTGTGGACTGAATATTGTGACGTTTTGTGACTGCTGAACCAAGAGCTTCTTTTCTCTCTGCTTAAGCATTATGATTTTAATTTCAAAAGCATCGTATAACATAGAAAGATATTTACATCATTTGATGCGATCCAAAAGTGTAACACATAGAAGGAGCCACTTTAGACCCTAGGTTTCATTGAACCGAAATCGATTCATGACTTTTGAAGTCGTTTAAGCCATGTCCGTCTGTCCGGCTGATACGCACGATAACATTCAAAAGACGCAAGCAAATGTTTTGAAATTTTGCACGAGTTAAAATTTTTCCAAAACGGTATTGCAAGTGGGCTACAACATGGCCCCGCCCCTTCTGGTACCCCCCCATACAAATGGACCTTTCCGCCCATTTCAGAGATGGAGTAATAATATCAATACAATCAACGCGATCGTACCCAAATTCTGTATTTAGTAAAGCTAATGCAGAATAAAGTTTTGCAAAATATTTAAAGTCTAGCCACGCCCCTTCTGGTACCTCCGACACAAATGTACCTTTCCATCCACTTCAGTGATGGAGTAATAATATCAATACACTCGACACGATCATGCCCAAATTCTGCATTTTGTGAAGCTATAACAGGACAAAGTTTTGGAGAAAAAATCTGGAAGTCTAGCCATGCCGCTTCCGGAACCTCCCATACCCATCTGGTACCGCCTACTTTAGAAATCGATTAATATTAGTAATACACCGAACGCGATCGTGCCCAAATTCTGTATTTAGTAAAACTAAAGCAGGAGAACAAATTGGAAGTCTAGCCACACCCCTTCTGATACCTCCCATACAAATGTACCATTCCACCCACTTTTGAGATGGAGTAGGAACATCAATAAACCCAACGTGATCGTGCCCAAATTCTGTATTTAGTAAAGCCAAAGCAGGAAAAAGTTTTGGAAAAAATGGAAGTCTAGCCACGCCCCTTCTGGTGCCTCCCATACAAATGTACCTTTCAGCCTACTGCATAGATGGAGTAATAATATGAATACAACCAACGCGATCGTACCCAAATTCTGTGTTTAGTAAAGCTATAATAGGATAAAGTTTTGGATAAATAATTTGAAGGCTAGCCATGCTAACCCTTCTGAGACCTCCCATACCCATCTGGTACCGCCTACTTTAGAAATCTATTAATATTAGTAATACTCCCAACGCGATCGTGCCTAAATTCTACATTTAGTAAAGCAAAAGCAGGATTAAGTTTTGAAATAAAGTGGAAGTCTAGCCACGCCTCTTCTGGTACCTGCCATACAAATGTACCTTTCCGCCCACTGCATAGATGGAGTAATAATATCAATACAACCAACGCGATATTACCCAAATTCTGTATTTAGTAAAGCTAACGCAGGATAACATTTTCGAGAAAAATCTGGAAGTCTTGCCATGACCCTTCTGGAACCTCCCATACCCATCTGGTACCGCCCACTTTAGAAATCAATTAAAATTAGTAATGCCCCCAACGTGATCGTGCCCAGCAGGATAAAGTTTTGGTGAAGCTATAACAGGACACAGTTTTGGAAGGCTAGCCACGCCCCTTCTGGTACCTCCCATACAAATGTACAACTCCGTCCACTTTAGAAATAGAGTAAAAATATCATTATACTAGAAAATTATGCTTTATTGAGGGTGAGGGTATATGTAATTCGGGTTTCTCTATTGAAACTTTCTTACTGGTTTTATTAGTAGGAGGAAGGACGTTTGACTGGGCTTTTCTAGGCCCACGTTAACTATGAATATTCCTCAAATTTTTTCTTGACTCTGGAGACGGAAATATTTTATGTCTACCACCGCTAATGGTAATGAATCCAGTAAAATATAAGTTTCATTGATGCCGTAAACAAAACTGACATGAATATGTTAAAAGGTGGTAAGTGTACCTACTTGGCCCTGATGAGGTCCGTCCTTATGCATTCGATTATGGAGCAAAGTTACACTCCATTAATTGATAATATCTTAAAAATTAATAATATAAGTTTTCTTTATACCCAGCGCATAGACTTTAAAACCAATATGCCACATAATTTTGTGACCTACTGTATGTCCACAAATTAAACATAATAGTACGGCATCGCGTATACCACCCATCACACATATCGACGCTATTAAATCGACGCTATTAAATTGGACTAAAAACCCCCAGCAATTTTCTAAAACCGATTTCAAACTTATCTTAGTCCACAAAACAAGATAAAACTGAAACGTCACGCGTCACAAGTACCACTCACAACGACAGCGTAAAACATCTCCCACCTAAGGTATCTCTAGCACAACATATCTAAGCTGCAAGTAGCAGCGTCTTTGCACAAATGATAACAACATAAAATACACTTTATACAAGTGCCACACAACATTTGTTGCTGCCGTCGCAATTGCTGTTATTGCTGTTGCATCAAAGCCATTTAAGCTAAACTAAAGCAAAAAACCCAGAAGACGACGCCAAAAGAAGCAGTTCCTCTAACCATTTGACGAAGAATCATCATCATCCACAACATCAACTTAGTGGTAGTGAAACTATCAGCATGGCAAAGCAAAAGAAAAAATAAATCAACACTTTATTTTCTGCTCTTGTGGCACTGGAAGGCGTATAAAAACACTTGCACACCGACACACACACATACACAAAATTGTATATAAAATAATACTTTTAACATATTGTTGCTACAAGGATGGCAGCAAGGGCCGGTCGTGAGTGAAAGGGGCAAGGCAGCGGGATACAGAGCAAAATAACACAAAAAAAAAAAAACAAAAACAAAACAAGTAAAAACAAAACGTACGAAACGAAACGTTTAGCAGGAAACTACTTTGCATTTAATTGTCTGTAATGACGTGCAATATAAAATGTTAAAATGTTCAAAATCTAGTACAATTCATACGATTTCAAACAAACACAACAAACAGATCCATCCATGCACCAGCTAGCTAGCTAGCTAACTTTATGTTGTTGCTGTTGTTGCTGCTATTGCTGTTGCTGCTACTGCTGCTGTAGTACGAGAGAGTACGATTATAAGTATTTGCCAGTTGTTATTATTCAGTTTTTATTTATGTTCCTTTGCCTATATTTCGCTGACTCTGGTGGCAGTCAAATGGAGGCCAGCCAGACAGACAGGCGGTTAGATGGACGGACAGACGGACGGACGGACAGACTTTGCGCACTCATACATTGGCATCGTTGTTGCAACGTCGTTGTCGTCGTCATCGCCATTCATTCATAAATATCTGGGCGGACGTGAATACATTTAGTCAAAAGTAAATCTCTTGTGCCACAAATATGTACGAGTGGGTATTTAAATGTAGATTTAGACCATAGCAGAGATAGAGATTACACATTACACATTTGTACATAAATAAAAATTTGGTAAATTTTAGTTGTTTTTACTTGCGACTACATCTTGGACTTGTTACAAGGAGATGGGGGAGGCCTAAGGAGGTCCTTAATAATAACAAAAATCGATACATGTTATTGTTGCATACTGGGGTGATGCTGCTACGTGTAAATAATATGTGGGCGAATATTGAAAGAGAGAAGGCGCAATGTTGAGTAACCTAAGCGGCATGCTACCACTGATGCGTCTTAGGTAGTAGGTAACAGAATTTACTGAAGATCAACACAAGGACTCTCTTAGTGGCTTTGGCAGCCCTAAGAAACTAGGATCGGGCGCGGTGGCCTAATTAGCCAATCTCCTTAAACAAAACCAATTATTATGAAAACACGAAGAAATGAAAAAAACAAGAGGGTCACCCAAATGTTGACGACCCCCGCAAACGTTATTAGGACCATGATTTACGGATATGCACATGGAATGTCGGAACTCTGTACAGAGAAGGTGCCTTTATCCAAATGGCGGATGTTCTCGACAAATACAAGGCTGACATCACTGTCATACAAGAAATGAGTTGGAAGGGACAGGGATGCACACATCAAAAGAACTGTGACATTTTTTTATAACTGCCTTGCAGAAAGACACGAGTTTGGATGTGAATTCATAGTCGGCAAGAGGCTTTGACGCCTGGTCTCGCGGTTTAACCCTGTAACTGACCGAATTATCACTTTTCGTATCAGGCCGATTTGTGTACACGCCCTGACGGAAGACAAAGATGAGGACATTAAAGATGCGTTCTATGAGCGTCTGGAGGAAACTTATGATCGCTGCCCTGCACATGACATTAAAATTGTTCTGGGAGATTTTAATGCTAAAATAGGAAGGGAAGATGTTTTTAGTGTACCATTCGGCAAATTCAGTCTGGACAACACCACCTCCGATAACGGTTTCAGACTAGTTAGCTTCGCGTCGGCAAGAAACATGGTAGTGAGTGGAACCAGATTCCTACATAAAGATATCCTCAAGGCAATCTGGATATCCCCTGATCAAAATACAAGAAACCAGATTGATCACATGATAATTGATGGAAGGTATGTTTCAAGTGTTATGGACGTGCGTGTGATGTGCGGTGCAAATATTGACTCGGCTCACCACCTAGTTGCAGCCAAGGTATGCACTCGATTAAGCAGTGCTAAAAATCCTTGTAACTAAACGCAAAGGAAGCTGACATCAAAAAGCTGCTTACCACCGAGATAGCCAATGCCAACTCCAACCAACTATTTTAATTACTTCAAACCAATCCCCCTAATTCTGATGTTCCCGACTCCCAGTGGCAGCATATTGCGAATTCTATGACCACTGCCCCACGAACATTCTGGGTTATGAAAATCCACGCTCAGACAATCCCTGGTACTATGAAGAATATCGAGAAATGTCTGAAGATAAGGATGCTGCTAACAGTGTCAACGCGTGCATTGACGGAGCGTTATAATGAGAAGAGGAGGGAGATGACACGCCTCTTTAGCCGGAAAAAGCGTCTATGTACAAAGCGTCCTGGATATTTCCTGATCAAAATACAAGAAACAAGATTGATCACGTGGTAATTGATGGAATGCATGTTCTCAAGCGTTATGGACGTGCGTGTGATGCGCGGTGCAAATATTGACTCAGATCACTTAGTTGCAGCCAAGGTACGCTCACGATTAAGTAGTGCTTAAAACGCTCGTAACCAAACCCAAAGGAAGCTAGACATCACAAAGCTGCATACCACCGAGATAGTCAATGCCTACTCTAATCAATTCACTCAATTACTTCAAACCAACCCCCTGACACCCAGTGGCTGCACATTGCGAATTCTAAGACCACTGCCGCAACGATCTTACTGGGCTATGCAAAACCATGCTCAGACAAGCCCTAGTACAATAAGGAATGTCGCGAAATGTCTGAAGATAAGCATGCTGCATACAAGGCAAAATTGCAGCCAATGACAACTCGTGCAGTGACAGAGCGCTATAATGACAAAAGAATGAAGATGACACGCCTCTTCAGGCGAAAAGCGTCTATGGAAGAAAAGAGAGAGAGCCAGAATATCGAAAATTACAGGGATAGAGGTGAAGTACCAAAAGGTAAAAAAGTAAGGGTTTTGGACCAGGGATCCCCACCAGTAAGGACGGAGATAGAAATATATTCACTGACATTCAGAGTGTGCTGCAATGATAAAGCGAACACTTTCGATCTCTTCTCGTTCCTGAAAGCAGCATAAGTGATGAAATCACACCAATCATCGACGATTGAGTAGACTGTCCACCACCGAGCCAAAACGAGATCAGCACGGCAAGTGCACGGCTTAAAAACAATAAATCTGCGGGAGCCGATGGACTACCGGCAGAGAATTTTTAAGCCGATGGCGATGAGCTGGCAACGTGCATGTACCAGCTCTTAAAAACCCTTTGGCTTAAGGAATGCATGCCCGATGATTGGAATCTGAGTTTTCTATGTCCTGTGTTTAAGAAAGGCGATCCAAGTGTGTGTACCAACAATCGCGGGATTTGCCTTTTACCCATAGCATACAAGGTCCTGTCTAGTGTGTTATGTAAAAGACTAAAGCCCATTTTAGCGAAGCTGATTGGACCTTATCAGTGTGGCTTTACGATCTTAATTTACCTTTACACCCCATGGATGAGGTAAGGGATAGCTTCTCGCGTTATTATGAATTAATACGCTTTCTATTTTAAGATTCATAACTAACGGTACCTACTTGCCTATTGACGAATGCGAACGTCACTGTTTGAGAAGCTTTTTACTAGATATGCCGGTTGACGCGACAGATATACTGCGAAGTTGCTGTCAACAACATCAAGGAACCGGCAATGAAAAAAAAAATGTGGATGACTGGAGGCGGAATCAAACCCGGAATCTCTCGTGTTATAAGCATTATGTCACGGTCGGTCCTGGTAGACCTGGTAAATCCACGACCGATCAGCTATTCACACTACGACAAATCCTGGAGAAGACCCAAGAAATGCAGATCGACACCTACCATCTGTTTATCGACTACAAAGCTGCATTCGACAGTCCGATACGGCAGAAATTGTTAGAGTGAAAAAAGGCACAAATCTAACAGAGCCATTTTCTACCAAGCGAGGCTTCAGACAAAGTGAAAGTCTGTCATGCGATCCCTTTATTATCATCATGGAGATGATCATGCGGAAGGCAGCAGTAAACACGACTGGCACCATCTTTAACAAAAGCCACATACTGCTCCCGTATGCCGATAATATAGAAATCATTGGACGTGGATTGCGAGATGTTACTGCGGCCTTTTCGAGCATTCAAAACCAGAAGTGGTTCTGGTGATTAACGAGGAAAAAAACTAAGTAATAATGTCAGCCTGGGAATTAAGAGACGAGTATTGATCACAAACCGCTGCTACTATGCGCTGAGCAAGCGTTTTAGTGAAAAAGCCCTCGCTCGACGAATGAAGATCCAACTCTACCAGACACTGATCCTGCCTGTCTTACTCTACAGCGCAGAATCCTGGGTAGTGACGCAGGCGGATCAAGCTATTCAGGGACTTTTCGAGAAAAAACATACTACGCAAAATATTTGGACTCATCATCGTTAACGGCGATTACCATCGTCGAATGAACCACGAGCTGTATGAGCTGTACAACGATATCGACGTAGTCAAGAGCGTTAAAATAGACCGAATGCGGTGGGTTGGACACGTTATACGAATGGATGAAAATGTTGCAGCTCAAAAGGTCTTCGGTAATAAACTCGATGGGCGGCGCAGGAGGGGGGCGACTAAAACTCCG
The DNA here is from genome assembly GCA_964034835.1 of Muscina levida. Classification (NCBI taxonomy): domain Eukaryota; kingdom Metazoa; phylum Arthropoda; class Insecta; order Diptera; family Muscidae; genus Muscina; species Muscina levida. The sequence continues at coordinate 43,651,836 of OZ035883.1, read as the reverse complement.
ATGGATGGACCAGGTTAAAGAGCTGTTATCTAAGCTTGGTGTGACGAACTTTCTACGGAGCGCAAAAGACCGAAGCGCTTGGAATACTTTTCTACGTGCGTCTACTGATAGCTAAAATTTCTGTTGTTGCTGCCATTAAAGAAGAATAATATTGAAAGATATGCTTAGCTCAAATTAACCAATTATAAAATCTTTCATATATGACATTCATTAAGTTTAGTTAAGTGGGCACCTCTATACACTTCCAGCAAAACTATGACTAAGTTATCGCTAAGTTCTCAATATTTGTCGTCAACTCTCGGCGAACAAATTTTTAGTATAATTGAAATGTCTTTTTTTCACGAAATACAGTAATTAGAACCAGATCTTAATTTCTGTTTCACTCTCAATATTATTAAAAAATAATCCGTAATATTTTCTATCTAGAGTGTGCAGCAAATAATTATCGTGTCAAAGCATTGTGTTGCAACCTCGTTTTTTTTCTTGTACTTTTTTTTATTTTACTCTTAATGTATTAAAAAGTCATCGAAACCAATTATAGGATATTTGTACTTTTGTCGCTGCTATGAAATTAATGTTAATTAGTGATTAATTGGACAAAATGAGAGCTTTTGAGGTGCGCTCCACGATAAACAAGTCAATATTGGGGAGCGATGTTTAATTAAGAAAAAAATAAAAAAAAACAACAACAACCAAATCACTTCACAATTAAGTACAAATGAAGGGGTTGTGTTTAAAAAGGTAGGGGAATTAAATGTATTATATATGTTTTAAGCGACGTTTACGTAATCGTCGGCAATAGAAAATCATTAAACTTCACCCCTATTTTTTAATAATATCGTTGAGGGGTTGTATTTAAAGCAAATTGGGCTGTTCATTTTTAAATATTTTTTTTTTTTGATAGAAAAAGACGATTAAAACATTGACCGAATAGAATACAGAAGGAAACAGATATAATATGTTGATAAAAGTTGTACAGTATTAAATTGCAACTTTGACAGATACCCCAACTTTTCTTCGATATTATTCGTTAAAAAGTTGTAGAACAAATTGGCTCATCATAACTGAAAAAAGTATAGTTACCAACCGGCAAAGAGAATCTACTCACACTTCGCCTGAATGATAAATAGGTTGACCTTAAATGGTAACAAAATCGAAAAATGGGGGTTTGTTGCAAGTCAATTGTACATTAAAAATTCACTATAAAATTTTTTGAGAAAATTAAAATAAGTTTTTTTTAGTTTTCTGTTTGCGCAAAACTTACTTTTGGACCGAAAGTATCCATTTGGATGACGGATGTCCTCGACAAACATAAGGCTGAAATATAGAAAAACACGAGTTTGAAATGACCGAGTTGGCACTATCCGCAACAAGACGGAATATTTGTACATCACTCAGATATGTGTACACATTTGACGGAAGACAAATACTCCTGCGCCGCCCACCGAGTTTATTGCCCAAGACTTCTCGAGTCGGTGCGTTTTCGTCCATTCGTACAACGTGACCAAGCCATCGCATTCGCTCTATTTGAACGCGCTTGACTACGTCGATGTCGTTGTACAGCTCATACAGCTCATGATTCATTCGACGACGGTACTCGCCGTTAACGATAATGGGTCCAAATATTTTGCGTAGTATTTTTCTCTCGAAAACTCCCAGAATAGATTGATCCGCCTGCGTCATTACCCAGGATTCTGCGCTGTAGAGTTAGACAGGCAGGATCAGTGTATCGTAGAGTTAGATCTTCGTTCGTCCGGAGAAGGCTTCATCATTAAAACGCTTGCTCAGCACATAGTTGCAGCGGTTTGCAATCAATACTCGTCTCTTGATTTCCAGGCTGACATTATTATTTTTGTTTAAGGCGGAGCCAAGATGGACAAAATCATCTACCACTTCAAAGTTATAGTTGTCAGCGTTGACGCAGCGTCCCAAACGAGTAAACTCTTTGTTCGTTGAAACAAATAACGTGGTTTTGTCCTCATTTATCACCAGACCCACTTCTACCGACTGCTTCTCAGTGCTCGAAAAGGCCACAGTAACATCACGCAATCAACGGCCAATGATATCTATATCATCGGCATACGCGAGCAACATGTGACTTTTGTTGAAAATGGTACCATTCCTGAATACTGCAGTCTTCCGTATGATCATCTCCTTTACTATGTTAAAGAGATTGCATGACATATTATCGCTTTGTTCGCTTGGTAGAAATGGCTCAGTCAGATGTTTCCCTATTTTCACTGAAGACTTCGTGTCAGTCAGCGTCATCCCCGTGTCATCGTATTAGCTTCGCGGGGATACCAAATCAGCCATAGCATCTAATAGTTTTTATCGTATCCGACTGTCGAATGCAGCTTTGTAATCGATGAACAATAGGTGTCGTTCTGAATTTCTTCGGTCTTCTCCAGGATTAGTCGTAGTGTGAGTATCTGATCGGCCGTGGATTTAACAGGTCTAAAGGTAAACTGAAAGGTCCAATCAGGTTCACCAGAATGGGCTTTAGTTTTTACCATAACACACTAGACAGGACCTTGTATGCGATGGGTAAATGGCTAATCCCGCGATTGTTGGTACACACACTTGGATCGCCTTTTTAAAGCACTGGACATAGAACACTCAGATTCCAGTCATCGGGTATGCATTCCTTGAGCCAAATCGTGGTTATGAGCTGGTGCATGCACGTTGCCAGCTCATCGCCGCCGGCATTAAAAATCACTGCCGTTAGTCCATCGGCTCCCGCAGATTTGTTCTTTTTAAGCCGTGCAATTGCCGTGCACGGGACCGGCCGTGGCATAGTGGTTAGAACACGCGACTACCATGCGGGAGATCGCAGGTTCAAACCTGGCTCCAGTCATCTTAAAGGAAAAAAAATAAATAAATAAAATTTTCTTTCATTGTCGGCTCCCCTCGAATGTTGTTTGACAGCAACTTCGCAGTATTAAGCGTCGATTCAATCGTCGTGTCTAGTAAGAGCTTCTCAAAACAGTGACGTTCGCATTCGTCGATAAATAAGTAGGTGCCGTTAGTTGTGAATCTAAAAATAGAAAGCGTGTTAATTCACAACATCGCGAGAAGATATCCCATACCTCATTCATGGGGTGCAAAGGGAAATTAAGTTAAGTAATTGCCGTGCTGATCTCGTTTTGGGTCGGTGGTGCACTGTCTACTCCATTGTCGATGATTGGTGTGATTTCGTTACTTTTGCTGCCTTCGGGAATAAGTAGAGATCGAAAGTCTTCCCTCCATATTTGCAGCACACTCTGATTGTCTGTGACCAGATTTCCATCTTTGTCCCTACAGGTGGTGATACCTGTTCCAAAACCTTTGCTTTTAACATTTTGATAGCTTTCTGGCCTCACCTCTATACCTGTAGTTGTCGATATCCTGGCTCTCTTTTCTTCCATAGACGCTTTTGCCGCCTGAAGAGGCGTTTAATCTCCCTCCTCATCTCATTATAACGCTCCGTCATCGCACGCGTCGCCTTTGGCTGCATTTTTGCCTTATATGCAGTATCCAATTCCTCAGACATTTCGCGACATTCATCATCGTACCATGGCTCGTCTGGGGGTTTTTCATAACTCAGTAAGGCCATTGCGGCGGTTATCATAGAATTTGCAATATGCTGCCACTGTGTGTCGGGAACATCCGAATTAGGAGGGTTGGTTTGCAATAATTAAGAGAGTTGGTTAGAGTAGGCATGGGCTATCTCGGTAGTATGCATCAGTGTGATGTCTAGCTTTGCGTTTGGTTACGAGCGTTTTTAGCACTACTTAATCGCGTGCGTACCGTGGCTGCAACTAGGTGGTGCACCGCGCATCACACGCACGTCCATAACGCTTGAGACATGCCTTCCATCAATTACAACCTGATCAATCTGGTTTTTTGTATGTTGATCAGGGGATATCTAGGTTGCCTTGTGGATATCTTTATGCGAAAATCTGGTTTCACTCACTACTATGTTTCTTGCCGACGCGAAGCTAAGTAGTCTGAATCCATTATCGAAGGTGATGTTGTGCAGACTGAATTTTCCGACTGCTGAACTAAGAGCATCTTTCCTTTCTATTTTTGCATTAAAATATTCCAGAACAATTTTAATGTCATGTGCATCCTTGTCTTCCGTCGGGGCGTGTACACAAATCAGAGAAATTTTAAAATATTTCGCCTTGATACGGTTAATGGCTATTCGGTCACTTACAGGGTTAAACTGCGAGACCAAATGTCGAAGTCTTTTGTCGACTATGAATCAACATCCAAATTCGTGTCTTTCTGCATGGCAGCTATAAAAGATGTCACAGTTCCTTCGACTTGTGCATTCCTGAACCATAGCCCAACTCCCCTTTAGGGTTTTCACTGAGGGTGAGGGTGTATGTAAGTCGGTTTACCCGACTGCAACTTTGTACTTTTTTTGCATTACTTGAATGATAACAAATAGTTAAGTAAGGGGTTTCCCAAGAATACAGCTGGTTATGGGGAAAAATGTGGTTGCTATCTGGATTCTGCTCACTGGGCAGTTTGGACTCAAGGACTATTGTCTATACTCTTTCTCTTGTCAGCGTATAACAAATAACGAATTAATATAAATTTATCTTTTGTTTTCAGAAACTAATGAAACTGTGATCCTTCTCTTCTTCTAAATCAGGTAAGTTTTGCCAGATAAAACAAACACTTGAATAAATCATTTTAATATTCCCATTAAATTTCGTTTAAACTAATCGTTGTATCACTGTTGCTTACAATATATGAAATTCTATTAATTTGCATAATTAATCAGCAGAGAGATAATGACGAATCATAGTAAACAATCTCAGCAACTAAAAAGCACACCGGAAAATGGTGAAAAACTATTTCGACACCAATCACACATAACATAACAATAGTTGATAGCTGTCTAATAAACCTACATACCAACACATTTGCGTACATTACTATGTGTATGCATTTAAATCGTTTATATGTAAATATGTCAGATATTAATGCAACAACAACAGCAGCAAAAAATAAAAACAAAAAACAATTACTTTTATTACTTACGATTTCCTTTGCATGTGAAATGTTTGGAATTAGTTTTCCCATTTAATGTTTTATTCATTATTATACAAAACGCTGGCGAACAGCACACACACACACACACATACATACAGCACAACAAACGAGTGATTAATGGAGAAAATGTGAGCGAAAAAAATATCATCATCTTACATTAACAACAATACCAACAAAAACAACAGCGTATGTTTAACATGCGAAATATAAATATTTCGTTTTTGCAAATGTTACTATTTTTTCGTGCGTTTTTGTTGTTGTTTGTTTTGTATTTCATTGTTATAAACATTTAAAAACGATAGTGGGGCAACTGATGTAGTCGCCGTATTCGTACTTTAACATTGTATAATTCATAGAAAAATTTACATCTTTTAAGTCTTGCAATCGCTATCGCCAAACGTCTGTATGTCTGGATTATAATAAATGATGGAATTAATATCTCATTGAGAGTGACGTTCGTAGAGCCGGACAGCTGTTGGATTTAGGTTTGAGGTGAACGACGAATGAAATGTGCTATAAAAGAGTTATGATTCCATTAATGCAGATGCGTGTGGTTTAAGTTGTTGGGGGAAGATTGAGTTTGACTCATAAAGTTTTTTGTGGTAAATTTTTTGAATACAGTAAAATTCATTTTCAATATTTATATGCCTTTGTTTGGTCTAGAGGAAGTTTCTGCAATGAACTTATGCCTACTTAGAATATTTTTCCACCAAGCAAAAGGCATAGCCGATTATAAAATTTCTTCTACATCTATATTTAAAAAATAATATAAAATACATTACACAGTACAACACAGGGACTCAATTCTGAGAACTGCACGAGAAAGTAGCCCCAAAAAGAAGAAGTTCTGCATCATTCGTTTTGTCAAGTTACATGCCATAATAATTTAATATCGATTTTAATAGTAAGTATCGTATAGGGGAATTTGTCACGCTTAAGGCTCGTTTGTTATATTGTTTTATGGTGGCGTATGATTATCATAAGTAATATTCTACGTAAATCGTACGCCACGGAGTACAACAGTTTAATTGTAACTGCTACAAAATAATCCCAGTTCAAAATCATTTGATGAATTAAAAAGTGAAACTGGTGCATATAGCGGGAAACGTTATATGAACAGGTTAACGCAATAAAAATTCTAAAACAAAAGAGACCAAAACAATTTAAACAAATTCCCCTATACGATACTTACTAACTTCAATCGATATTAAATTATTATGACATGTAACTTGACAAAACTATTGATGCAAAACTTCTTCTTTTTGGGGCTACTTTCACGTGCAGTTCTAAGAATTGAGTCCCAAACCAATAAGCTGAAAAATGTTGTACAGTGTTAATTAAACAATTTGCCTTATGTCCTTCTAAAGTCAAATGTTAATTGTTAACCAGCGAGATGTTGCTTCCGCCTTCTCAAATATTGAAATGTCCATAAACATTTTCTCATTAGATCTCAAAATGCTATTCCCAGCGATTTTTAGGAGCTTCTTTTTCGCTTTGACAACTATTACTTACTTACATACTTACTTACCTTCTTAAGTGACCCCATTACAACTTACGAACGTGGTCCATAACTTAGAGGCCTAAAGTATTAAAGTATTCCAGACCCTTCGGTCTTCTGTGCGTTATCCAGTAAGTGCTATGAGATGGCACGTCGGCAACCGCTTGGTCCTTCCAACGTAGTTTGGGCCTCCCTGCACTGCGTCGTCCTTCAGGCTCGCCATCAAACATCTTTCTCGCTGAAACATACATGTCCATCCTGGCAACATGTCCCAGCCATCGAAGTCGTTGGATTCTTAAAGCTCATACAGCTCATGGTTTATCCGATGGCGAAACTCGGCGTCGACACAGAAAGGTCCATATATTTTTTCGGAGTACTTTTCTCTCGAATACTCCCAGGTTTTGTATGTCCGTTGTCGTAAGCACCCACGATTCGGCAGCATACAACAGAATAGGTACAATTAGCACCTGGTATAGCTGTTTCATAGTTTTCCGAGATAAGGTGGTGTTACTAAAGGGCTGCCGAAGTCCATAAAAACATCTATTGGCGAGCACTATTCTCCACTTAATTTCTTGGCTGACACTATTTTTCTTATTGACGGAAGATCCGAGATAGGTAAATTAATCTACTACCTCAAAACAATAAATATCAAGTTTCACGGTGCGTCCCCATCGGGAGGACTCTTTGTCCGTCGAAATCATTATTATTGTTTTGTCCTTGTTGACCGCTAAACCCATTTTTGCCGACAGCTTTCCTAGTGTTGAGAAAACTGCAATAACATCCCGCAGATTTTGGCCAATGATGTCTATATCATCTGCATCGACTAGTAGCATGCGGCTCTTGTGGAATATGGTGCCAGACATGTTAACACCAGCCTTTCTCATCACCTTCTCCCTAACTATATTAAATAGTGTATAGCACAAGCTATTGCCCTGCCTGAGACCTCTTGCGTGTTGAATGGTTCAGAGTGATCCTTACCAATCTAAACCGATGATTTGGTGTTTTCCAAGGTACATCTACAAAGTCGAATCAACTTTACAGGCATACAAAACTCAGACATGGCCTCATATAGCCTATTCCTTATCGGAGAGTCCAAGGCAGATTTGTAGTAAAAGGTGGTAGGTGTCGATCTGCTTTTCATGAGTTTTTCCAGGATTTGTCGTAAGGTTAATATTTTATCCGTAAATTTACCATGTCTTAAGCCGCAAGTCCAATAGTTTTTCTTCAATTGGCTTTAGACGTTCATACAATATGCTCGAAAAGCCCTTGTACGTAATTGGTAACAGGTTTATTCCTCGGTAGTTCTTACATTCACTACGATCTCCTTTCTTGTATATGGGACATGACAGATTGAGACTCCAATCCCCGGGCATGTTTTCCTCTAGCCAGATATTCTCTATGAGCTGATGCATGCTCTTAATCAGCTCCTCCCCGCCTGCCTTAAACACTTTAGCCGGGCGACTATTGGCTCCAGCTGCTTTGTTATTTTTAAGGCGAGATATTGCCACATGTATATCACTCTGGCCCGGAGGTGGACAGTTAATACCATCGTCGTAGATTGGAGCGGGGTCTTCTGGAGTGGTGTCCGTATCCAGTAAATTTCTGAAATGATCTCTTTATATCCTCAGAACGTCATCCGGGTCCGTCGCTAGCTAGCCATCGCTGTCCTTGCAGAGGGCAGCCTCTTTTACGCATTCTCGCCTTAACGCTCTGGTATAATTTTCGGGCTTCCCCTCTACTTCGAGGCAACTCTGTGCACTCATCCTGTTTCTTTTTCAGCTCCTTCGTTTTCCGTCTATAAGACGAGTTGCCTCTCGTCTCTTCTCCCTGTGCCGCATCTGTATCTCTTGTGGCATTGCGACTTTCGTCATCGTATCAGACATCTTGTTGAGACGGCTATGAGTACCCAAGTACGCTTCTCGCAGTCCGTTCTATGGAGTCGGCTATGTATTGCCACAGCGAGGTTATATCATCAGAGGTTGGAGCATTCCGCAGCAGTTGAGTTATGTGGTTGGAGTAGGCATCCGCTACCTCTGTGGTCCGCAGTTTACCGATGTCCAGCTTTCGTTGTGCCTGGTTACGTACGTTTTTCGCCATGCTTAGCCTTGTGCGTACCTTAACTGCGGTAAGAAAGTGATCGGAGTCAATGTTCGCACCCCTGATCACTCGTACGTCCAGAACACTCGATGCGTGCCTTCCATCGACTACCACGTGATCTATCTGATTCCTTGTCAAATGATCTGGAAATAACCAGGTTGCCTTCTGAATATTTCTGTGGTCAAATCTAGTGCTGCTAACTACCATATTTCTTGCTGCAGAGAAATCAATCAGTCTGATGTCATTGTTCGACGTTTCGATGTGCGGTATGAAGTTTGAGCCTACAAATGCGGTCTCCCTGTCTATTTTAGCATTAAAATTTCCTAGTATAATTTTGATATCATGGCTTGGGCTACGGTCATATACATTTTCTAGGCTCTCGTAGAGCTCGTCCTTGTCCTCATCGATTTTCTCTTCTGTCGGAGCATGGGCACATACAAGTGTTATGTGGAAAAACTTTGTTTTGACTTTTATTGTGGCTATACGTTCACACACCGGGTTGAACCTTGAGACTAGGTGTCGCAGTTTCTTGCCAACCACAAATTCACATCTAAACTCGTGCTTGTCCGCATTGCCGCTATAGTAGATGTCGCGCATAATTTTGTGCCGTCCCCCGGATTTCCTGCAAAGCGGTTATATCAGCCTTGTATTCTTCAAGGAATCGCGCCAGTTGGTGCATATCCTCAAATCATGGTCCTTAATTCGTTTGCGGTGGTCGTCAACATTTTGGGGGGTCCGTTTTATTATTTTCTTGCTTCTTTTCATTGTAATAGTTCAAATTTCAGTGGTGGGATGCAAGCCCAGCGTAGCACGTCGCAGTTTTCTCCTCCTGCCAGGATCTTACTACAACAGCCCATTGTGCGTCAGACGCTGAGCGAGGTACCGCTCACTCTGAGCCGACGTGCCTGGGTTTTAGGTTTTGCGTCTCACAGTTAGCTGTGCTCTGACGGGTGATAAAAGCACGTTACCAGGCGTCACCACGTGAAGGTACTCCGTCCGCAGTCGTACCACGAATACGGGGCTCTTTGAGTAGACTTGAAGTGCGATTGACAAGGATCACTATAAGTTTGCCAAGTTAAACCGATCATATGCTTTACCTTGCCTCACACTCCCGACAACCATTGAGTTTTTCATAATAACAATCGTATATGCATTTTCCAGCGATATGTTACTGCAACCTTCTCAAGTATTAAAAAGTAATTAATAAACATAGTCTCATTCAAGCTCAATATTTTGTATCCTTCACCGATGATTTAGAACTTCCTTGTCCCATTTAAAATCAGTACCATTAAGTTTGTCAAAATAACCATAGCATATACATTTTAAACACAATACACAACATAACTTTAACATTTTCCATATAAACACATCAGAATAGTGTCATAACTTTAAGAACAATTACTAAGCAACATTATTACAAATATTATTTTTTTTCGTTGTATAGCCACATAGCGACAGTTTCCTAAGTAATTTTTCATAAAATGTGTCATAATTATATACTTCTGGCAAATCTAACAGACACTCAGGCGAGTGACAGGACGGACACCAATTACAGTTTTTGTTTTTACATAAATGGAAAAAAATTAAACTGAAAACTAAAGCAAGTCAAAGAACAAAAAAAGCGAAACAAACAAATAGATACAATTAAACATCCGCCAAATAATGAATTTAAATTGTACTAGACATATAAAATGCTGCAATGTTGGTTTGCAGGCAGCAACTGGTTGTTGGCATACTAAGGCCTGTATACGACACAGAATCAGTTTGCAACTATGCACAATGGGTGGAATTTTAATTTGTCTTGGGAATTTACTATTGTTCAGAATTTGTTATAAAGGGAACATTGAAAGTCCTCAACTTAATTTCGTCCCTAGAACTAGACTAGAATTCACATTCCATAACATTACCATTAACTTCAAATACTAGGTAATATTAATCTAATACTGTGGCGCAGTAGTACCAGGTTAATGTGTCATCACAAAATGAAATATAACAATAAAGAAAATACTACTACTAGTACCAGTTTAAGGACTTTTTTATCTTGACTTGAAACACAAAAAAGATAAAGAAATAAACGGATCCCCTCAAATGTTGACGACTGCCGCAAACGTAATATGGACAATGATTTAAGGATATGCACCTGGAACGTCTGGACTCTCTACAGAGGAGATGCCAATATCCGACTGGCGAATGTCATTAAAAAATATAAGGCTGACATCACCGCCATCCAGGAGATGAGATGGACAGGACAATGATGGTCGCAACGTAAAAATTGCGACCATCTATTACAGCTGACATGCCGAAAAGCACGAATTTGGATGTGGATTTGTAGACACAGACATCTTGTCTCGCGATTCAATCCTGTTAGTGATCGAATAGCCGCAATCCGCATCAATGTGAAATATTTCTACATCACGCTGATGTGATCATGCCCCGACGGAACATAGAAACGATGAGATTAAAGATGCATTTTACGCGCCTAGAGAAAACTTACGACCGCTGCCCTGGCCACGACATTAAAAGCGTTCTGGGAGATTTTAATGCAAAAATAGAAAGGGAAGATGTTCTTGGTCCATCGATCGGTATATTTAGACTGCATACCGAAACGTCAGACAACGGGTTAAGGTTGGCTTGCTTCGCAGCGGGAAAGAACATGGTAGTGAGTGAAACCAAGTTCCAGCACAAAGATATCCACAAGGCAAACTTGACTATACCCATCAAAACACCAAGAATCAAAAATCAAATTGATCATGTGGTAATTGATTTAAGACATCCATCTAGTGCCATGGAAGCCCCAAGTACTATTATTGGCTTGGCTTGGAGTGAAACACGCACGTAACCAAACACAAAATAAGCTGGGCATCGCGCTGCTAAAAACCCTAGAGATATCCACTGCCTACTTCAACCAGCTCTCTCAATTACTACGACACAACGTCTCTACTATGACGTTCCCAAAACACAGTGGCAGCATATTGCGCATTCCATGGCAACCGCCGCAACAACCGTGCTAGGATATAAAAAGCGGCGCTCAGACGAATCCTGGTACGATGAAGAATGCCGCATAGCGTCTGAGGAACAGGATGTTGCTTATAGGGCAACGCTACACCCAATTGTAATGCGTGCTGTTAGGGAACGGCACATGGAGAGGATATAGAGCGATACAGGGATAGAGGTGAGGCCCGAAAATTTTACCAGAAAGTAAAAGCAAAATGCTGCGCTAATGGGCTCCCCTCCTGTAAGGACACGCATGGAAATCCGGTAACAGATACGCAGAGTGTGCTGTATATATGGAGAGAACACTTCTAGCAAATGATGGTTCCAGAAAGCAGCGCACTTAAAGTTATCAGTTGGCGATCAAGAGCGCAATTTCCAACGCTACAAGAGAGAGCCTCTAGATAAAACAGCATTTCAGGCAGGATTAGCGGACATTCACTGGGACGCATTAGTCGAAGCCGTAAACAACTATAGAGCAAATGTCGTGCTCGGGGAACACCATCCATCAGCGGCTTCGGAGAAAGGGGTATTACCACGGCAGACAAGAGTTGTTTTGGCCCAACTAAGTGGTGTAGCCACCTCAATTCGTACTGGGCAAGAATACCTGTCCCGCTTGAAACCAAGGACCACACGACACACTACCCCTGTTCAACTGCCCTACCAAACCAACTCAGTTTGTTCCCAGGTCCCTTTGGACCCACCCAGTAGAAGTAGTCACCTTCCTATGCCTGGAAACAAACACAGCAGAAAATTATACACAAACCGAAGCAATTAACACCTAATGGACAACAAGACACATACATATACTGCTACAACAACAACAAGTCCGGTGGCGAGGAGCTGGTAACGAGCATGCACCAGCTTCTACGCACAGTTTGACTTAACAAGTGCACGCCCGATGATTGGGATCTAAGCGCATTATGTCCTGTGCTGAAAAAGGTGATATAAGTGTGTGCTCCAAATACCGCGGTATCAGCCTTTTACTCATTGTAAATAAGGTCCTGAATAGTGTGCTATTGATTGTGCCGTATTAGTGTGGCTTTAGAAGTGGATAATCAATAATCAGATGTTCACACTTCGGCAATTCCTGGAAAAAAACCCAAAGGAAACAGAGCGACCCAAGGTATAAAGATCGTCAATGTTGCAGGAACAAAAGCAAAGAGGTACCATCTTTTCGTAAAGCTGCCTTCTACAGCCCAATACGGCAGAAATAACTCGAAGCCATGGCTGAGTTTGGTATTCCAGCGAAGCTGATACGCCTTTACGGAATGACGCTGACTGACACGAAGTCTTTAGTGAAGATTGGCAAGGACCTTACGGAGCCATTCTATACCAGACGAGGCCTAAAACAAGGCGACGGTCGTTTGACCTCTGCAACAAAGTGATGTAGATGAAAATGAGGAAAGCTGCAGTAAACACGAGTGGCACGATATTCAACAAAAGCCACATACTACTCCCGTACGCTGATGACTTAGACATCATCGGTTGAAAAATGCGGGATGTAACTGCAGCCTTTTCAGGTATACAGAAGGAAACAGCGAAAATGGGTCTAATGATGAACGAGGACAAAACTAAGTTATTCGTTGCAACGAACAATGAAGCTACTCGTTTGGGAAATTGCGTGAGCGTCGACAACTATAATCTCTAGGATGATTATATTTACCAAGGCAAAAATAATAACGCCAGCCTGTTAATCCGGTGAAAAAACCTGCCTGCTAATAAATGCTACTACGGACTAAGCAAGCGATTCAATGACAGAGCCCTTACTCGACGAACAAAAACCAGTTATACCAGATACTGGTTCTACCAGACTTAATATATGATTCAGAATCCTGGGTTATGACACAAGCGGATGAATCGGTTCTGGCAGTATTCGAGAGAAAAATACTCCGTAAAATATGAAGGACCATCATCGTTAACGGATAGTGTCGGCGTCGTATGAATTATGAGGTGCAGCGGTTGCGTTGGCTAGGTCACGTTGTTCGCATGGACGAAAATGCTCCAGCTCGAAAAGTCTTCGACAATGAACTCGATGGTCGGCGCAGAAGAGGGCGACCAAAACTCCGTTGGAAAGACCAGGTTACTGAGAACCTTACAGAACTTGATGTGACTAACTGGAGAAGAAGCGCAGAAAATCGAAGCGCTTATAATATTTTTCTACGTGCGGTTCATAATCCCATGGGATTGCAAAGAAGTGGCAGCTTAGTAAGTAAGTAAGTGATATGATGAATTATCTACGGGGCGCAAAAGACCAAAGCACTTGAGATTTTTTTTCTTTGTGCAGCAAATGATTATCGTAAATATCTGTTGTACAACATGCAGCACTATATATTTTGATAGATTTGTCTAATCATTTCGGCCACTGTGCCACGTGTCATGTGCTGCTGTTGCTGCACTATTGTAATGAATTCATTTCATTTTCAAATAAAAAGTGTGATTATAACCGTTGATTATGAACGGTGTATTTCTACATAAAATTACATTAAGTGCTAAACTACAGCATCATAAGAAGAGACAAATGCAAAATTTTCATAAAGATCGTCAATGTTGCAATTACAAAAGGAGAGTTAATTTTCTATAAGCAACTCTTAATCGTAAACCTATAAGATAAGAGAAGATACGAAATATTAAGATCTATTTGACGCTAATGTCGATACATTTTCGTATTTTAAATCTGTACGATATCTAGCCAGAGGTTTGCGTTTTTAGAGTTTTTTACTTAATTATCTTTTTTGTTCTTGGCTAGAAGAATTTTATAGAGTTCAATAATTTATATTATAAGTACAGTACGAGCTCGATTTTCGCATCCGATAGCAGCCCAAGCCGGTTGCAGTTACCGAGATTGTTGGGCTTACCGAACCTCTATTGAAAATTGTTATTTTACTTTGTGCAAAATGCCCCACGTCACTAAAATCTGTACTATAACAGTCATTTGCTCACTCACATTGAACAGTGGCGTAACATAGCATGCAAATAAAAAAAAAAACATATAATTTCTGCGAATACATTGAAAAGTTGCGCTCATCGAGACTGCTTTTTTGAACGTGTTGCACTTATCAAGACTCATGTGTAAAAAAGAGCGGTTGCGCAAATCGGGGTGTTGCAATATTCGGTAGTTGCGAAAAAGGAGCTCGTACTGTAGTACCCCCCCCCCCCCCATTTAATCAATATTTGCCATTTTTTAGACAAATATATATCTGCTTAAGAAGTTTACAACAGAATGCGTGTTATAAGACATTCAATAGTACACTGAGAAAAAACGACCGCAAAATATTTACATATTCCCTAGAACATTAAAAAAAACGGTCAAGCTAAATTTGTGTCACAGCATTTTTTAAGTGTGTAGTACTAAATAGAAATAATTTGTTCTTGATTTCATTTTGATGATCTGTATAAAAAAAGGCTAAAAGGGCGGCAGTGAAATGTATGCACGTAAATTTACCGGCCGGAATATTGTGCCACTTGATGTAAAAAATACATGACGGAAATTTAAATAAGATCGGACAACTATCTCCTGTGTCCAGCGAAGTCAAAGCTCAGGTTCTTAATAAATCCTTAATAAAACCTCTGTTTTTACTAATGTTTTTTTAAGGAATTGTATTTTTTTTCTCCTTAATATGTAATAGTCAAATATTGACGGCGCCTAGGCCCTTTTTGCCAACATGGTTCCAAATAACCTAGTTATATCTCTACTATACTGTGAAATTTTTCAGGACGATCAAACTAATATTATGGCTGATATAACGTTTTTTAAATGGGTCGTAGCACAGCCCACTTCTACCCTGGCTGTAATTCATACGGTACCAACAACACATACAAAATATCTGCTTTATACCTCTTATACGTCATGAGATACAGCCTTTTGAAGTTTCAAGTTTTATACCACGCCTTCGAATCCCGCCCATTTTTTTTTGTTGGATCACGAACATTGCTGCGAAATGCATTCTCACAAATTTTCATGGCAATTGGAGAAACAGTCTTCCAGATATTGCGGTGTCAAAAATAGGGCCAAATGGGCGGGGCCACGCCCACTTGATATATCAAAAATGCATGTAAATTTTAATAAGATCGCTCAAGCTGTTTTCCAGTCTATACGGTATTGAAAAATGCAAATAACACAGTACAACATTTTTCAGCTCATTGATTTGGGACTCAATTCTAAGAACTGCACGTAAAAGTAGCCCCAAAAAGAAGAAGTTCTGCATCATTCGTTTTGTCAAGATACATGCCATAATAATTTAATATCGAGTTGAAGTTAGTAAGTATCGAATAGAGGAATTTGTCACGTTCGTAGGTGAAGAAATCACTACTTACTACTTAGGGGACCCCCTGTACATACTTTACAAACCCTAAGCAAGACATTTCATCATTTCGTTCTTTGTATGAAATGTCCGTAAATAGGGTCAATCGCCACCACATCGTTTACCGCAAACTAGTGTAATAGGTTCCCTTGAAAAGGGTACTTACATAGGTACCCATGCTAGGGATGGTTATATGGATACCCGGAAAAACTTAATTTCCCACTCCATGAATGTGGTATCATATAAAGGGATATTGTTTTTTACGAGTATACTATTTTTTCGTTGAAACAAATAACTTGGTTCTCATTTATCATTAGACCCGCTTTTGCCGACTGCTTTTCAATGCTCGAAAAGAACGCAGTAACATCCCACAGTCCTTGGGCAATGATATCTATATCATCAGCATACGCAGGCAGCATGTGCCTTTCGTTAAAGATGGTGCCAGTCGTGTTTATTTCCCGAAGACTTTTCCAGCTGTAGCATTTTCATTTTTACGTACAACGTGTCCAAGCCAGCACATTTTGGTCTATTACAACGCGCTTGACTACGTCGCTGTCGTTATACAGCTCATGGTTCATTCGACTTCTGTACTCGCCGTTAACGGTGATTGGTCTAAATATTTTGCGAAGTATTTTTCTCTCGAAGGCTTCCAGAATAGTTTGATCCGCTTCTGCCATTACCCAGGATTCTGCGCTGTAGAGTAAGACAGGTAGGATCAGTGCCTGGAAGAGATGGAGCTTTGTTTGTCGAGAGAAGGCTTTGTTATTAAATCGTTTGCTTAGCGCATAGTAGCAGCGCTTTGCAAACAATATTCGTCTTTAGATTTCTAGGCTGACATTATTATTTTTGTTAATCGTGGAGCCAAGGAGGACAAAATCATCTACCACTTCAAAATTATAGTTGTCAACGTTAACGCAGCGTTCCATACGAGAGTTTTCTTTGTTCGTTGAAACAAATAACTTGGTTTTGTCCTCATTAATCACCAGACCCACTTCTGCCGACTGCTTCTCAATGCTCGAAAAGGCCGCAGTAACATCTCGCAGTCCTCGGCCAATGATATCTATATCATCGGCATACGCGAGCAGCATGTGACTTTTGTTGAAAATGGTACCAGTCGTGTTCACTGCAGCCTTCGAACGATCATCTCCATTAGGATGTTTAAGAGATCACACGACAGATAATCGCCTTGTCTAAAGCCTCGCTTGGTAAAAAATGACTCTGTCAGATTTGTGTCTATTTTCACAAAAGACTTCGCCGTAGGCAGAGTCATCCCGCAAAGATCTTATCAGCTTTGCAGGGATAACAAACACAGCCATAGCATTAGTAGTTTCTATCGCATCGGACTATCGAATGCAGCTTAGGAATCAATGATCAGGTGGTAGGTGTCGATCTGCATTTCTTGGGTTTACTCCAGAATTTGTTGTTGTCTGAATATCTGGGTCGGTCGTGGATTTACCAGTTCTAAAGCCACACGGATAAGGTCCAATCAAGATCGTTAGAATGGACTTTGTCCTGTAACATGACACACTAGACATGACCTTGATTGCGATGGGTAAAAGGCCGCGATAGTTGCTACACACACTTGGATCGCCTTTGTTAAGAACAGAACATAGAGCACTCAGATTCCAATCGTCGGACATGCCTCGCTTGGTGAAAATGGATCTGTCAGATTTTTGCCTATTTTCACTGAAGACATTGTTTTAGTTAGGGACATCCCGTTAAGATCTTATCAGCTTCGCAAGGATAACAAACTCAGCTAAAGCCTTTAATAGTTTTTGTCGTATCGGACTGTCTAATTCAGCATTATAATCGATGAGCAGACGGTAGGTGTCGATCTGAATTTCTTGGGGTTTCTCCAGAATTTGTTGTAGTGTGAATATCTGGTCGGTTGTGGATTTACCAGGTCTAAAGCCACACGGATAAGGTCCAATCAAGATCGCTAGAATCTTGAAATCTAGCCTTTCACATAACACACTAGGCAGGACCTTGTATGCGATGGGTAAAAGGCAGGGTCGTGTTGGTACACACACTTGGATCGCCTTTATTAAGCACAGGATATAGAACACGCAGACGCCAATCATCGGACAGATTCCAATCCTTAAGCCAAATCGTGTTTATGAACTGGTGCTTGCACGTTGCCAGCTTATCAAGCCCTGTAGGCGGTCCATTGGCTTCCACAGCTTTATAATATACTAGCTGACCCGGCAAACGTTGTTCTGCCATACAACTTTGGACTTCGTCTCGCTCCTAAGGTAACGCCTTTATACAATAGTAAAACACAGATAGTTCAAGTTATAATCTGATTTACTTGAATATAATCGAAATCTGTGAAGAGCGATCTGATATACAATGTTTTTCGATTTGTTTCCTGCGTAAAAACCAACAATGAAGACTGTTTGCCAACACGCAAACAGACAACGCACATCTGACCGTGTGAAAAGCAGGGAAATTCGAGGTTGATTCCACAAATTTCCAATGATTGGCCTTACGATTTATGGATTGTTATCGCAAAAGTCAATCCAATGGGAAGTTGAATTGGTAGGGAAGATCGTTTGGAATAATAGATTCGAGGGATAAGGACTTCCTCTCCTTTGCATATGCCCTTGATGATCGTCGCATTAATTACAATTTCGGATGATTCAGATTCCGCAAAATGATCATGATTGATCCCAGCTGCAAATTATGCACAACTGGCACATCTAGAGAGTTCAAAAATTCTGTCGAATAGTTGGTCGCCTCATTCTCGTTAAATGACCTCGAAAATTATTCATCGTTCGGTCATCTGCCTCCAATGCTCGTTTATGCGCCATCGTGCATTCATTCCAAATAATGATTTAGCATTCTCGCAACAATTTCGCTACACGTTGTCTTGTCAACCGTGAGAAGAAAGCGGATTGTGCAGTTCGACCGCCTTTCACCAATGTGGATGCAATACCGGAGGATGCAACAGCTAACTCAATTGCGATCTTGACCGAATTGTTGCCAAAATCAAAGAAATTACGAATGTCTTGCCTGTCCCCCCGGGATCATCGAGAAAGTAAATGCCTCCCGTTCCATCGTCAACAACCTTCATCAGCGAATCGTACAAGTTCGTTTGCTCGGCATTTAAGGGCGGCACATTTGTTCGGACTCTAAACGATTTGGCGCTGGTATTCCCAATTTCGACAGTAGACTACCGCATATTAGCACGCACATGTCTTTGATCAGAAGATAAATTTAAGATCGAAATTGGATGTTGTCGTGCGAACTCTGTGCAAATGTCGTCAGCCATCTCGTCCAACTTGTCCTCAAGTCAAGCTTGAGAACAATATCGCGTGATTCCACATTCTCCGCAACAATCACCCTTGCGTCTTCATTATAGTGGGAGCATTGAATTGTCTTACATGGCATCCAGAGGGTCTCTTGGCTGCTCTGATAATGACACAATATTCCAAAATTTTTCAAGCATCATAACGAATTTTTCATCTTTACGTCGTCTAAAATCATCAAATCAAGCGATACAATGAAACATTTCGTCGAAAAAATCAAAAATTTTCGATTTTTTCCGGAAGAATTTTTCTATTTTTTCCATTCGAAAAGTCATTTCGGAATAATTAACGTACAATAAAATGAAAAATTTCGTCGAACAAAAATTTAAATTTTTGGAATTTTTCCACAATTTTCCAACCAAAATTTTCTATTTTTCCAACCGAAAAGCCACAACGAAACAATTACCCACAAAATGCAATACATAAATTCAATTTGCGGTGCAAAATGTTTCCGAAAAAATCCAAATTTTTCGAGTTTTTCCTGAATTTTCCGAGTTTCCCACCGAGAATTTTTCTATTTTCTTATTCGGAAAGTCATTTCGGAATAATTATCCGAAATTTTTTACTGTAACATCGTCTAAAACTATAAAGTCATACGATAATATGCAAAATTTAGTAAAAAAAAAAATGTAACATTTTTCGAATTTTTCCGGAATTTTTCAACAAAAATTTTCCGTTTTTCTATTCGAAAAGCCATTCTGTATCAATTGCACACAAAAATCCATACAAAAAGGCAATTCTCGATTTTTCCAATTTTCCGACTTTTCCGGAAAATTTTCCCAAAATTTTCTTTCACATAAACCTTCTCCTTGCAATAACGAACAACTGAAAAAAAGTTTGAGCGAAATCGGCCCAGCCGTTCTCAATTGATGAATTACTATACATTTTTGCCACCATTTTTATATATATACATAGATATGCCGTGCTGATCTCCTTTTGGCTTGGTGATAGACAATCTGCTACGACGTCGAAGATTGCCTTGATTACGTCACTTATGCTGCCTTCGGGAACCAGCAGAGATGGAAAGTGTTCCCTCCATATTTGCAGCACTCTAAGCGCTGCAAACCATTTTCTATCTTTACATTTCTGTCTTTACTGGTGGGGATCTCGGTTCCAAATCCTTTGCTTTTTACCTTTTGGTAGAACTTCTGGGCTTCACCTCTATCCCTGTAATTTTCGATACTTTGGTTCTCTCTTTTCTTTCATATACGCTTTTTCCGCCTGAAGCAGCGTTTCATCTCCCTCCTCTTCTCATTGTGTCGTTTAGTGGCTGCAGTTTTGCCTTGTATGCAGCAGCCACTTCCTCAGACATTTTGCGACATTCATCATTGTACCAGGGCTTATCTGAGAGCGGTTTTTCATAACCAAGTACGGTTGTTGCAGCAGTGGTCATAGAATTCGCAATATGCTGACACAGTGTGTCAGGAATATCGTACATAGAAGCGTCTGTTTGCAGTATATGAGATAGTTGGTTGGAATAGGCATTGGCTATGTTGGTGATATGCTGCCTGCCTTTTAAATAGTTTTAACATATATTAAAATTTTCTTCAGTGTTGCTGGCATTCTTTATATACACTTTCTCTTCTTCTTCTTGGCCCATATATGTCTTCTTGATAAAACTATTAAAATGACTGTCAAAAGTATATACGTAGCGTGTGTACATCATCATCATCATCATCATCATCATTTCCCACACAAATCCATTGATGTTTATTGTAGTGTATGAATCCATTAACAGTGTTTATATGTATGTGACTACACTTTTATATCTATAATGTTGATATTTATTCATTATACATATATATTTTTGTAGTAATTTTCATTATATATGTATATATATATATTTGTTGTTGCTGTCGTTGTTGTAGATATCATTAAAATAATTTAAGTATAAAATATTAAAGACAACTTTGTTGTTGGCCATTTGGTTGTTCTTTGCTGGTGGATTCCCTACTTCCTACCGACAGTGTTTGTTGCTTTGTTTTTCGGGTCGTTGTATTGTTTTACCACCATCCGTCCTGGCTGTTGTTGTTGTTGCTGCTGCTGCTGCTGCTGCTGGTTTTGGTACCATTAAATAAAGTTTTATTGCCAACTTTTAATGAAAAATTATAAACGCACTGAGCTATGCAAATCCCAATATTCCTATTTGTTTCAAGACAATGTTTGGGCGATTACACAGTGCTATGGCATAAGATATTGTAGATATGATAAATAACATTTCAAGAAATAAAATATTGATATTCCATTACGTATATAGAAGGCATTGTGAATGAGAAGTCTATTTGTTCAATGAAACCAATAATATAATTTGCACTAGGCTTGCTGGATTGCTGATTTTAAACGAGGTCGTACAACGGCTTTTATGCTTAACTCTCTGGTCGCCCAAATTCGGCTATTACTGCTGAGAACCTAAAGCAGTGTCAGGCAAATCTGAACGCACGCAAAATCAAATAGTATGTGTCTGTGTATGCAAATATGTAGTAAGCATGCTTTCTGATGCTTTCACAACGCTTAAACAAGACATATAACTTTGAATCAGTCTGTGAAAAAAAAACAGATTATCGCCGACCTCGCGAGGCTATGACCTACACAATTATACAAAATCGGTTTGGTAGATATTCATACAGATTTTTTTATTTAAAATTGTCCCAACTCATCATAACTTAACCCTTTCACCTTTAGTGTACCGCAGTTATCTGTCGTGGCGTATCAACTTCTTTGCCCATATCCTTATTTACTGTGTCGTCGTCGTCTTTTTCTTCGAACACGGTCGCAGCAGTCAGCAGCCATCGTCGTCGTCACCTTTAACAGCATGAAACAGACAGACGTTCCACCAACACCAGCGCCATAGCACGTGGTAGATGGTTCGCCTGGGCCATGTCCTCTACATGGTATTTTTTCCTATGTTTGTTTTGGTGTCGACGACTTTGTGGCTTTTTCTGCCTGAATTATAAAATTCACTTCGATTTGAACTTTTATATCTTGTTGTTGTTGTTGCTCCCTTCTCTATTTTTGCTAAGGAGCAATGTTAGCTGTTTTGAAGGAGTGTACAAGAGCAGCAGCAAACAGCAGCAGCGTCTACAAGTGCGAAAACATTTTAACATCCATCCACTACAACTTACGACGACTTGGCCAGAAATTAAGAACAATTTTTGTTTTGTGTCAGGGAACTGGGAAAGTCCATAGCTCTACAGTGGGGTGGGTCGTGCATAGGGTAAATAAACGAATAAATGAATGAAGCGAGCCAGAGATTTGGTTGCACTATGAATCACATTGTTGCTGTTGCCTTTAGTGGTTATCCTTCAGCTTTATGCTCGTTGTCTCAGATTTAGATATTGGTATGTAGTCTTAAGTGCCACGTTTGGCGGTTTCCAATATTTAAATATTTATCTTTATTATATATTACACTTGTACACATTCATACATAAATTATATTTATGTGCCTGCGTATATGCACCGCAAGTGAGGAAGAGGATGTATGTGTGTGTCAAAGCTTGTCATTTTATAAATTTATATAAATAATTGTTATACTTAATGACATTGGGGGTGGATTTTTTTGTATAAAATATTTTTAGTATGTGTTAGCATTTGTCCCTGATGGTGTTAGTGTTCGTGAACGTGGACGATGTCCTTTACATGTTTGTGTTGTATTTTGTTGTTTTTTTGGTTTCCCTGAAAAAGTTGTCGCCGTGTTGTTGTTGCTGTTGTCTCTATTATATTCTAATTGTTATTCTGTTTGTAAATTCGTATGCAATTGGTAAGCACACACAAATCACATGAGTTTATCTATAGGCTTAGAGTGATTTCAAAAAGTAAGTGCGTAGTTAAGAAATATATGTTAACATTTCACCTAAAGCAGGCTTAGTCTCCACTGATTGTCCCAACAAATGTTGTTTTCTTTACAATTCTCTAGAATTTGATCTAAACGAAACATATTTTTAATTATAACATAATTTGGATCGATTCACAACATATTGTCGATATGACAACTTTCAGCTTTTATCTAAGAAGTAGCGAGCCATCCTTATAATTTTGCAAAATAAGCAAAAGACCAAATACTGACTTTATCGAGTGTGCAGTACACACATACACCTCAAATGCTCGGCCTATCGTACCTTGTGGTTTAAGGAGTTTTTAACAATAGGTGTCAGAAAACGTGCACGATCCGTCCCCATCGAGAGGACTCTTTAATTGTCGAAATCAATATTTTGGTTTTTGTTTGACTCCTTTCCTAGCGATGAGAAAACTGCAGTAACATCCCGTAGATTTCGGCCAATGATGTCTATATAGGCTAGTGGCATGTGGCGGAATATGGTGCCAGACATGTTGACACCACCTTTCTCATCACCTTCTCCATAACTATATTAAATAGTGTACAGGACAAGTTATCACCCAGCCTGAGACCTCTTTCCCTGTTGAATTTTTCAGAGTGATCCTTACCAATCTTAACCGAGGATTTAGTGTTTTCCAAGGCACATCTGCAAAGTCGAAACAGCATTGCAGGAATACTTAATCTAGACATGGCCTCATATAGCCTATTCCTTATCGGAGAGTCGAAGGCAGCTTTGTAGTGGACAAAGAGGTGATAGGTGTCGATCTGCTTTTCATGAGTTTTTTCCAGGATTTGTCGCAAGGTGAATATTTGATCTGTCGTAGATTTACCAGGTTTAAAACTGCACTGATAAGGTCCGATTAGGTTTTCAACAATTGGCTTTAGACATTCACACATATGCTCGAAAGGACCTTATACGCAATGGGTAATAGGCTTATTCCACGGTAGTTCTTACATTCACTACGATCTCCTTTATTGTATATGGGACATGACAAACTGAGACTCCAATCCCCTGGCATGCTCTCCTCTAGTCAGATGTTCTCCATGAGCTGATGCATGCTTCTAATCAGCTCCTCTCCGCCTGCCTTAAACAATTCAGCAGGGAGACCATCGGCTCCAGCCGCATTGTTGTTTTAAAGGCGGAATATTGCCACACATATCTCGCTCTGGCTCGGATGTGGACAGTTAATACTATCGTCATGGATTGGACCAGGGTCTTCTGAAGTTGTGTCCGTATCCAGTAAATTTCTGAAATTATCACTCCATATCTTCAGAACGTTATCCAGAGTCCGTTACTAGCTGAGCATCGCTGTCCTTGCAGGAGGGCAAACCCTTTCCACCTATTCTCGCCTTAACTCCACCTATTCTCGCCTTAACTCTCTGGTTGAATTTTCGGACTTCCCATCCACTTCGGATCAACTCTGTGCACTCATCCTGTCTCGTCTTCAGCTCCGTCTTTTTTCACCTAAAAAGACAAGTTGCCTCTCGTCTCTTCAGCTCGCGTTGCCATTGGCTACAGTTTCGCTCTGTATGCAGCATCCGTCTCCCTCGTGTCATTGCGAAATTCATCATCGTACCAGGCATCATCTTGAGACGGTTTTGAGCACCAAAGTACGCTTGTCGCAGTCCGTTTTATGAAGTCGGTATATATATTGTCAGTGCGAGGTAATATTATAAGGCGTTAACGCATTCCGTAGCAGTTGAGTTAGGTGGTTTGAGTAGGCGTCCGCTACCTCTGTGGTTCGCAGTTTACCGATGTCCAGCTTTCGTTGTGCCTGGTTACGTACGTTTTTCGTCATCCTTAGCCTTGTGGGTGCCTTAACTGCGGTAAGGTAGTGATCGGAGTCAATGTTGGCACCCCTGATCTCTCGTACGTCCAGAAAAGTCGATGCGTGCCTTCCATCGACTACCACGTGATCTATCTGATTCCTCGTCAATTGATCTGTAGATATCCATGTTGCCTTATTAATATTTTTATGGTCAATTATTGATTATTAATCAATTGATTGACCATTGATTACCTTCCTCGGATCTTCCGTCAATAAGAAAAGTAGTGTCAGCCAAGAAAATAGTGTCACCAGCTTTGCCAGGTGCCAATTTTACCCGTTATGTTGTATGCTGCCGAATCGTGGGTGCTTACGACAACGGACCTACAAAACCTGAGAGTATTCGGGAGAAAAGTACTTCAAAAAATATATGGACCTATCTGTGTCTATGACGAGTATCGCCGTCGGATGAACCATGAGCTGTATGAGCTTTACCACGACATCGACGTGGCTAAAAGAGTCAGAATCCAAAGACTACGATGGATGTGACATGTTGGCGGAATGGTCTAGCGAGAAAGGTGTTTAAAGACGGACCTAAAGGACGGCGCAGAGCAGGGAGACCCAAACTTTGTTGGAAGGCCCAAGTGGTAGGCGACGTGCCACCATCTGGTAGGACTTATTGGAGAACGCTCGCAGGAATTCTTTAATACTTCAGGCCTCAAATTTATGAACCAAGTTCGTAAGTTGTAATGGGCCGCTTAAGTAAGTAAGTAAGTAAACATAATCAGCCTACCACCGAAAATTCAGACTACGTATCCGTAGGCAAATAATTTCGAGTTTTTCAGATAATATAAATATGTCCTTACGACTTGCATCAACATATAGATATAAGGGTAATAATTATGTGACATGTTGTGGGGAAAAATTTTTGAACAAATTCAATGGAACATCAAGAATCAATTTAACAATTCTTTAAATTTACAATATAAAGCTAATCAGCTGACCTTCGATATGTCAGACTACCTGTCCGTAGGCACAAACTATAGGTTAGGTTAGGTTAATTCGGTAGCCGCGTTCAGTATAGCTCACTTGCGTCGTAGTGAGGGTCCCGTTGCGACACCAATTTCATATGTTTGCACTAATTATTCCTAATCTTTTGCTTCAACGTAGCTCTCAAGCCATTTCGTTGCTTTGATGATAGGTATTGTCCACAACTTTCCGATGACCAAACTTTTTGTATCCAAGGTCAGCAGAAGCAGGGCAGTGACATAGAAGATGCTTTATTTTTCTCATCATTGTAGCTTCTATAAAAATCGTTGCAGGGAAGTTTCAATATCTTAGCGTGTTTTCCAACCGGCCAGGGACCGGTTTTACAGCTATCATGTTCCTCAAATGGACTCTAGACAGATGCAACGCAAATCGTGTCCTCTGTACATCTATGGAAGGCCGTGTGTAAGTGGTTTATCTCACCCATCTTTCCTAAGCAATGAGGTTCAGTTTCCCCGCAATAAGCTCACTCCCTCTTATGAGAGAAACACAAATGTGTCCGTCAACTTCGCCCAATGTATCGGTCCTTTGGATATCATACACTTATGTCCCTATAACCTCTACCACATGTGATCGTAATCACAGATTGCCTTGCTATCTCCTCCAGAGACGATTGGCATTTCTCATAGTGCTGTATACGATCTTCCGGGATCTGATAGTCTCTTTACTATGTATCAGTAACTATATGAATATTGCCGAATATTTCTAAATTTTCTTCACGATACTGAATTTCTTCACGGCTATTCCTATGGCCACTATTTCGACCTGAACTATGCTACAGTAATCCGGTACCCTGATCTATAGTTTTAATTCAATTTATCCTTTCTCTTAACTTCAAACCGTCCCCAAAGTGTAGGGCATTATCATTATAATCATAGTAGTATCTATTCGTAATGTCCTCAAAAAACTCGAATCGAAAACAGGTTCTACTACTGTGTAATCCATGCGACACCTCACATTGATTAAGTCCAAGATTTTGGCATGACCATTGTTCCTGTGCAACTATGCTCTCGTGGCGCCTAATGCATTGCGGTGGAAGCTGCTATTTCCCTAGCCTCACTGTCCGGGGGTAACCAGTTCAGGATCTTAAACAGTGCCTTAGATGGAGTAGTTCTAAGAGGTACTAATTATAACTTTTTGTAAAATAGTCATTGTCTTTAAGCCGAAATCCTAAAATCGTCAACAAGCCTTAGACATGACAAACCATTGAAGAGAGGATACATCTCAAATAAAAGAATACTGACAGAAAATTTTTAGGGCGGGTAACCCTAAGAAAGACAATGAAATTTGTCACATCATTCAAAGTCAATTCCTACTTTAAAAAGGTGTAATGCGATCTGATATAAGACCTTCTATACCAGAAAGGGAAAAATTTAGCCAGTGTAATTTGAAATAGTAGACAAAAGTTTCCTGGAATGGGTTAAGTCTTCGAACAGGCACGAGGAATGTCTTCCCCGACTTGTAGCGAAAAAATATGCTCTAACTCTTTTGTGGACTAGTGTATCCTCGTTTTTAAGGAAACTATCAATTCTTGTGATGATTCAATGTATTTACAACAACGGGACCGGCCGTGGCATAATGACTAGAACACGCGACTACCATGAGGGAGATTCCGGGTTCGATTACCCGTCTCCAGTCATCTCAATTTCCTTTCATTGCCGGCCCCCAAGTGTCGAGTTAACGACATGTCTAGCAAAAGCTTCTCAAGCGGTGACGTTCGCATTTGTCGATAAACAAGTAGGTGCCGTTAGATGTGAATCTAAACATAGAAAGCGTGTTAATTCACAATAACGCGAAAAGTTATCCCATACCTCATGCATGGGGTGTAAAGGAAAATAAAAGCGATACGCTGATTGACTCGACACTATACTGCAAAGTGTCTGTCGACATTATCGAAGGGCCACCGATAAAAGAAAATATAGATGACTAGAAACAGTAATCGAATCATGGACCTCCCGCCTGATAGTCGAGTGTTTTAACCATCCTGCCACGGCCAGCCCCAACATGTAATTACATTCTTAATTCAAATGTGACTTCTGGTATATCAGCTGTCGCTTTACTTTTTGTGACCACTGTACCATAACAGATATTGGCACTTTTCATAACTTTCTCTTGCTAGCTAAAAGTATTTGCGTTTACGATTTATTCTATATACACAATTTTTTTCCAAAGAAAATAAATATAATTATTATTTGAATGAATAACGGCCAAGTCAGCAACGAATCACATGAAACTTGGTGGCATGGTGGCCCTTGTAGTAAGTTGTATTGCCGCTTACTACTTGGGTTCTCTTACCCGTACTTGGGGTTGTTTCGGGTGATTTGTTTTATAATTACTCTGTTGTTGTTGTTGTTAATGTCTGTATAGAAATCAAATATGTACGCGGTTGTAGGTTTGTTGTTGTTGTGTTGACTTAATCGAGGGGTTGATTTTTAATTTATGCATTTTTGGTTATTATATTTTTTCGTTTTTATTTTCGTATAATTTTTTTTATTTAATTTCATATAAAATTATGTAAATGTTTTTGTATTTAAAATATGTTGTTGTATAGAGGGTTTACTATAGTGTTGTTGGTACAGTACAGAACAATGAACTTAGCTGACTAATTTTGTAAAAGATTTTAAAAAGTTTTAGATGGATTGAAAAGTTCAGGATTGCCAAGAGTATGTTAACAAGGAAAGTAAAGAGAAAATTATTTAAATATATTGATAACTTATGTAGACGCTTACAACGACCTTAGTTTTAGATGTGAAAATTTACAAATTACAGCATTGTCATTAAATAAAAGTACAATATTATAATAATAACTTAACTCCTTTTTTGTCAATACTCACAGGTAATTTGACTACTTTGGTCACAATCCACATTACTTTAACCTAAGTCTTATATCCTTTTACCTGTTTATCACACCGTGTGAATTTATACCAAATGTCGCAACATTTTCTCATTGAATATTATATAAAAACTTCTAAAAAACATTTTTGCCCGGACTACCTTCTAATATTTATAATTGTAATTATTTAATTGTTCATTGTCATCTGACGACCCCCAACGTCTTGTTGGCGTGCAAGTACAAAATTATCATATCACATATTATTGAACATATAAATAATGTAGGAATTTTTAATATTTTGTAATAAGAAAATTACCATAATTGGTTAATTGATTTACTATGTTAATTGTCCTTATGTCCCCCTTATTGATTGTACCGTCTCTCTCTCTACCTAATACTCGCGTCGTATCATTCATTACCAAAAGTTTATGTAAACTTTTGTAAACTTTTATGATTAATTAACGGCGCAACACACGACAAAAAGGTTAGCTATTTATATAAACATGCACTCAGGTCCTATTGAAACAATAAATAAATAAATTTAATTGTGTTGTCGATATTTTTATATGTTCTTTGGAATCTATATCGAATAATTAGCCCTAACCACCAAAAAAACTGGTGGTGGTGGTCATATTACGATGAACTTTTTATTTCAGGTCATGACATCGGTTTTTCCCTTAAAATTACTCATGGCACTTCTTTAAACCATTGGGTGAAAGGAGCAGACGATTTGTAAAACTTTTTAGTCAGCAGAAAAAGGGTCAAGTTTGTTGGCGGCTTACAAAAATTAACATAAATGATAATTAAGGTTAAAAGTTCAAAAAATTATAATTAATTGTATAGAACTTAGCAGACAATTAGAAGTCTAAATACAAGATGGCCTGATAGTAGTTAGAATTATGTTCGCATATGATTTTGTCAATATAGAGAAGGGAGTGAAGATAAATAGGTTTTTTTAAATACGTTTTTAGCGAAGACACAAACCCCAAATATGGAATTCATCAAAACGAGTTTGTATATGAAAAAATATGTTTCAACTTGAAAATAGTGAATAATAATTGAAAAATAGTGAATAATACTGATATATAAAGCAATAAATAAATACATTTGTTAAATTTGTAATAAATAATTTCCTTTCTAAATACATGTGGTATAAAAGATACTTAGCATTACCATATTCGGGGGCCCAGATTGGGCACTAGGGGCAGAGAGGAATGAAAGTCCTTTGAAAGTCACGTCATAGCCCCATGGGAGTAGATAACTCCCATATCCAAGATATATCAATCGTCTGTTTCAGATCAGAGATATATCACAAAGTATGTGCGATATAAATGATATGTAGTAGTAGCGTATTCGGGGGCCCAGAGTGGGCACTAGGGGCAGAGAGGAATGAAAGTCCTTTGCATCACGTCATAGCCCCATGGGAGTAGATCACTCCCATATCCAAGATATATCAATCGTCTGTTTCAGATCAGAGATATATCACAAAGTATGTGCGATATAAATGATATGTAGTAGTAGCGTATTCGGGGGCCCAGATTGGGCACTAGGGACAGAGAGGAATGAAAGTCCTTTGCATCACGTCATAGCCTCATGGGAGTAGGTCACTCCCATACATAAGATATATCAATCGTCTGTTTCAGATCAGAGATATATCACAAAGTATGTGCGATATAAATGATATGTAGTAGTAGCGTATTCGGGGGCCCAGATTGGGCACTAGGGGCAGAGAGGAATGAAAGTCCTTTGCATCACGTCATAGCCCCATGGGAGTAGGTCACTCCCATACACAACATATATCAATCGTCTGTTTCACATCAGAGATATATCACAAAGTATTTGCGATATAAATGATATTTAGTTTTAGCGTATTCGGGGGCCCAGATTGGGCACTAAGGGCAGAGAGGAATGAAAGTCCTTTGCACCACGGCCATTATATGTCAACTCTTTTGGATAGAACATTTGGCCTACACCTCATTGGAGGTGTACCATAATGCCCCATCTTGCTGAAATCACGAACGTTAATTAAATTTATTGAAATTCTGTATGGCTGGAGAGAAGAATTTAGTAGAATGGCAATAAATGGCTCTATATTCATTGTAACTTTTTCGGGATTCTTTAAAGTCCTAGGTCGTCCTCGACCTTCGGTACTTATTTTCTAATCAATTGCATTTCTATGCAAAATACTGGGCCATGTAACGTGGTTTTCTCGTCGGCTGAGGTAAGTCCAGTCGTCGCCAGGGTCGCTATAAGAACCCACAAAACCTTACGGATTAAGAACTCAGTAGATTTTCCCTGGCAAGGGCAAAATAACAGTTTTGTTTATTAATGGTGTAATTCAAACTTATTATCTACTGAATAAGTTACGAAAACAATTCAGGTTCGGATTCAGTTGTCTTGTCCGGTTATTTGTACCCAGGCCGATTTTAGATGATTGAGAACAAACAAAAGTTGGTTCAACAGACAGAATGCCGGAAGTAAACAAAATAATATTTAGGGGTACAGAGCAACTTAGCTATAAAGTTCGCTGCGCTAGTAACCGACGAATGTACCATGCAAAATGCTCGATCATTTAAGTAAGTGGAGCTCTCGATGTAATGAGAATTATATTGCATTACACTGCATCGATTAAAACTTTCCCGTGTGATATCGTTTCCTGAATGGGTTTGGTAGGATGTTGGTCGTCACTGATCGCGGCGATTGCCGAATGTGTCGTTGGTGGCAGTCGCATGCATTGCCGAACGCGGAATGACAGCGGATGACGGAAGTGGTGGATGTGGTATTTTCTTATTTAAAAAAAAACTATGTAAAAGTTTCCACGCAGCTCATAATGTCCGATTGATCACGTATTCCCCGGGCAATGCCACATGGCATCCATTTGGTGGTAGCAAATGTGCGTAGGCGCAATATTGACCTGCATACATGGAAAGATACCAACGATGAGTCTTAGGGAGTAGGTGAGCAAAAGTTACTGATGCTCAATACAACTGCTCTTTTAATGGCGTTGTCAGCCCCAAGAAATTAGGCCCGGGCGTAGTTGCCTGTAAAGCCACTCTCTTTAATAAGGGGAGATCCCGGGTTCGATTTCCGCCGCCAGTCATCTACATTTTTCTTTCATTGCCGGCCCCCTCGATGTTGTCGACAGCAACGTCGCAGTATAAGTGTCGAGATAATCGGCATGTCTAGTAAAAGCTTCTCCAACAGTGATGTTCGCAATCGTCGAAAAACAAGTAGGTGCCGTTAGTTGTGAACAAGCAAAACGAGAAGCTATCCCATACCTTATTCATGGGGTGTAAAGGGAAATTAAGTTTTTTAAGTTATTATAAATACACAAAAAAAAAGGAATTACCAAAATTATCCAAAATGTTGTCGACCCTGGAATGTCCGAACTTTCTACAAAGATGGTGTGTCTATGTAATTGGCAAATGTTCTCGACACATTAACGCTATACAGGAAAGGCGTTGGACGGGAAAGCGATGCACACGACAAATAAACTGCGACGTATTTAAAAGCTGCAAAGCAGAAAAACCGGACCAGTTAGAACATCTGACTATGAGGCTCGTGACCTGGTTTCGTATCACTACTTGTTTAGACAGAGATGTTGTCACGGACATGCAGATTGTGCTGGAAATATAGAGAAAACATTTTCGTTCTTTGCTCGTTCCTGAAGGCAGCACAAGTGACAATATCACGCCAATCCCCGATCACTACCTTTCCCCAGTTAAGGTACGCACAAGGCTAAGCATGGCGAAAAACGTACGTACCGAAGTAGAGGGGAAGCCCGAAAATTATACGAGAGAGTTAAGGCGAGTATGCGTGGAACAGAGTTGCCATAATGCAGGGTCAGTGATGGTCTGCTACTGATGGACCCGGATAACGTTCTGAAGATATGGAGAGATCTTTTCAGGAATTTACTGGATACGGACACCACTCCAATCCATGACTCTCCACCTGCGAGACAGAGCGAGTTACGTGTGGCAATATCCTGCCTTAAAACAATAAAGCGGCTAGACCTAATGGTCTCCCTGCTGAATTGTTTAAGGCAGGCGGAGAGGAGCTGATTAGGAGCATGCATCACCTCATGGAAAACATCTAGTAAGAGGCGAGCATGCCCGGAGATTGGAGTCTCAGTCTGTTATGTCCCATATACAAGTAAGGAGATCGTAGTGAATGTAAGAACTGCCGTTTTAGACCTGGTATATTCACGTTACGACAAATCCTGGAAAAAAACTCATGAAAAGCAGATCGACACCTGCCACCTCTTTGTCGACTATAAAGCTGACTTCGACTATCCGATAAGGAATAGGCCATTTGAGGCCATGTCTCAGTTTGATATTCTTGCAAAGCTAATTCGACTTTGCAGATGTACCTTGAAATCACCAAATCCTCGGTTATAATTGGTCGGTATCACTCGGAACCATTCAACACGAAAAGACGTCTCAGGCAGGGTGATTGCTTGTCCTGTACATTATTTAATATTGTTATGGAAAAGGTGACGAGAAAGGCTGGTGTCAACATGTCTCGCACCATATTTCACAAGAGTCATATGCCACTAGCCTATGCCGATGATATAGACGTGATTGGCCGGAATCTGGTTATTACTTCGGTTTTCTCATCACTAGAAAAGGAGTCAGACAAAAATGGGATTAGCAGTCAACGAGGACAAAACAAAAATAATGATTTCGACGTACAATGATCCTCTCGATGGGGACGAGCGGTGAACGTTGAGGTAGTAGATGAATTTACCTACCACGGATCTTCCGTCAATAAGAAAAATAGTATCAGTCAAGAAATCAAACGGGTAGTTGTTCTCACCAATAGATGTTTTAACGGACTTCTACAGCACTTTAGTAACACCACATTATACTTAGAAACAACTATACCAGATGGTAATTGTACCCATTCTGTTGTATGCTACAAAACCTGGGAGTATTCGTGAGAGATGTACTCCGAAAAATATATGGAACTATCTGTGTCGACGGCGAGTTTCGACATCGGATGAACCATGAGCTGTATGAGCTTTACCACGACATCGACGTAGCTAAACGAGTTAGAACCCAACGACTATGATGGCTACGACTTGTTGGCCGGATTGCTGTTAATCCTCCAGCAAGAAAGGTGTTTGAAGGCGAACCTGAAGGACGGCGCAGAGCAGGGAGACACAAACTTCGTTGAAAACACCAAGTGGTTGGCGACGTGCCACCACCTGGTTGTTGTTGTTGTTGTTGTAACAGCTGGTGGAAGTAGCTGGGGTGATAATTCTTTATACCGATTTTTTCAATCGGGCATATAATCCGATTATCATACGATCATTGTTGGCAACTATATTTCGTTCCTTTTTATATGACAAGGTTTGTGTCAAGGATTGCTAAGTGTTATTGTTGTGAGTTTTAATTGCCAAAATCCACCAAAGATGGCGCCAGCTGGTTTTGTTAATTTATTTACGATGTTGATAAATAATTTTCTTTTTTTCTTGGTCGTTGTGCAGTCTGGATTTTTGTAGTGGAAGCATCTAGGATGAGTTTTGTTGGCTGGAGAACTCGAAAGTATTTTCATCGATGTTGATTTGGCCAGTGCCCCGTCCGGGAATCGAAGTAAGTAAGTACAACTATAACCAATAGGAAATTTGTCCTCGGACCTTTGACATTGGTTGGCTGTAAATACCAGCTTATCCCTTACACTCTGAAAGGCTCTTTAATGGATGGTAGATGTTTAACGAAGCCGTACAAGCTGCCAATACGAACACCGCTATAGTCGACCAATTGACGTGTCCACGCCAGACACGGTTAAGAAAACACCCAAAATAACATTGAATGATCGTCGGTGAAAGATTACAGAAAATCTTATAAGACATTTCACTATATTTAACTAATATTATAAAGTTCACATGTTAAAATGGTAATAAAATATAGTTGACAATTAATTCAAGCAACATTAATTCTATTATTCCAGCGGATATGAGAAAACACTTATCGGCGTCTATTGTTCGTTTTTCCTCTGTCTCTCTCTCTAGACATATTCGTATTGAAAATGAAACTTGAGTGTATTTTTTGCTTTAGTGTGCAATTATAAATTTTCCCCCACTCCCTTCAGCCGCCACCACGTCTTCTGTCGAAACCAAATCTCTTGGCGCTGCCATATTAAATACACATAATTATATTTATTTCATTTTTTTTCTTCTTGTTTCCATTGTCTTCCTCGAGTTGTTGCCCCGGCGTTTCCTCTCTACCCACCCTGGGTATCGGCTATATGGCAGCCCACTCGCTCGCTCGTCGCTGCTCATTCCAGCATTTATTTTTAATACAATTTACCAAACATTACACAGCATTTTTAATCTAAAAAACATTTATATTTTATAATAATACCGGGTAAGGCGAAAGAACCGACGGACGGACGAAGGGACAGACGGTGAAAAGGGGGGCGGCAGGGCGTGCGGCCTGAATGGCATGAGGTGGCTGGGGAAAAAATCGATTTTATGCAAATTGACTTTTGTGTCGTGTAATGGGATTTTCTTCGTTTTATTTCCACATTCAGATTTCCACATTTTTTTTTCTTCTGGTTTTTTGCTCTTTCTCGTATTATTTATTCTTTAATTTTTTATGTATTTTATATTTTTTTTTTTTGCGAAGACAAAAGCAGAAATTACTGAAAGTAAAATTACATTATAAAATATTAAGAAGGCGTTTGTGGAAGTATGAGAGTGTGTGCATGAGTGAGTGTATGGGTGTTTTTTTTATATTAAGGGTCTGAGGGTCTACGAAAGAACCATGTGAATTGGGTGCACTGTTGTGGAATAACGGCGAAGGAAGAGAGGTAGCGAGAAGATGGCTAGTAGAGCGCCAAACAGTTTAATGGAGTACAAGGCGTTAGAGGAGGTGTCGGGCAGGGCAAAGGACCACCACTTGAGGTGGAGGACAAAGACATTTGTTCATATAAATCCCAAAACGACTGTGGAATTATATTTGTGGCCGATCGTCTATGTCCATACGACTATAATGTATTGTATTGTAGCACAGTGGCTTAAAAGGGAACAGCATCATTAGATATTATCACCGTTCAGGTGGGAATAATAAAGCTATTTAGTATGGGGAAGAGTCATATACATATTATCTAAGTATGAAAGAGAATCAGAGAGAAAACGAGTTTATCGAGTTCTCTAGAGGTGTTTCTCTAGAGGTATACCAGCCAGCGCAATTACCATAAGGGACATACCAGAGAGACGTGGCCCTTCAGAACTATCTGCGCTGTAGATAAGATATGTTAATTAAGCCACGCTTGAGAAAGTAATCGTAGCAAAAGTTGCTATGGTTTTCTCTTAACATTATTCCATTAAAATAGCCGAGTACACGTAACATCTATAGAGATCAAAAGATCATTAAATGACATACAAAAATTAGTAAAAAAGAAGTTATAATTCATTGAACTACCCAGCAAATATAGCTTTGTCTTACAATCATTTGTTAAGTAAAAACCTTAAATCTCGACAACAGCGCCACCTATCGGATTGAAAAGTAACCTTACTTCCAAACTGGAACCAATCATACGTATCCACAAAAAGTCATTGAAATCGTTTGGGCCGTTACGGACAGGAAAATGTGAAATTTATATATTAAGATGAATTACCTCAATACTATCAATTGTATTTTCTCCTGATAACACAGTGCCTTAACCACTGTCTTACTATCACAATCGCACCCACAGTGTCGGTTTTTTCACCAGCACTTCCACCGTCATTTCAAGTTGGTGCTGACTAGAGGCGCCATCGAATCCATTCATTCATTCGCTCGGTCATCCATTCATTGGCAAAGTCCATGATGGAGAAGGTACGCCGCCACAATGTGTTGCTGTTGCTGCTGCTACTTGCTGGTATTGTTGACGGAACTGTTGGTTCTTGGGGGAGGCAGGGTTGTTTACTTCGCCACCGCCGCCACTATAGGAAGTAGGAAGGCAACAGTTAAAAGAAGTCACCACAATGCCACTACGACTGCTCTTGTGGAACGCGTCAGTTATTGAAAGTCAATTATGTGGAAATCTTAGAGGTCATTGCTGTATGTTAATTGATTGTGAAATTCGGGGGCTGCCAAGAGAGGAACGGAGGTTAGGCGATGTCTTAGTATTTAAGAATTAAAGTTTATGAAGAAAGCGAACGAAGAATAAGTGTTTGGTTGTTGCAATTATTTGGGGTATTTCTTTACTAGTTAGGTATATTAAAAATCACAACAAAATAAAACTATATATAGCTCTTAACTTCTTTGTCATATATATTTATAAGGATTTTAAACTCGGAACTTAGAGGAACCTCACAGGAGGCAAGTCCTATCGCCTCTTCTATGGCGCTTTGTGATAAACGGATTGTTTAACTCATGCAATGAGGATGATACGAAAATTGAGGCATATGCGGACGATAGGTGGGAAACTTATGCAAATGTGACCTTATGCAAATTGCCTTTGGAAAACTGCTACGATGGGCCATGACCTACCTATTGGTGCTAAACAGTGAGAAAGCGGTCATATATTTTACTCGTAGATATAAGGTCAAGGACTTCAGGCCACCGATACTGAATAGTGTGGAACTTAAGCTTCCAACGGAGGCTAATTACCTTGATGTTTTTTTTTTATCAGAATCAAAATTGGTCAAGGAACATCGAGGAGAGGTTAAAAAGGGGTGTCAATGCCTTTTATGCGTGCAGAAAATCTATAGGTAAAAGTTAGGAACTCAGCCTGAAGGTCACAATGTGGCTGTACATTGCGGTGATCCGACCAAAACTTACATCTTGATCTCTGGTTTGATGGGGGGCCTAAATAAGAGTAATTTACTGAAAATGAAAGGTATAAAGTATGACAGCAATGGGAATTACTGGGGCTAGAAGGAGCACAACGCAACCGACTTATTAGTCTTATTAGACTTATTAGTCAAGTCTAATGCAGCCCGACGGGCTGTCAGGAAGCTGTGGTTTTCAATCAGTCTAAATATGGTCATGCGAATATTCTCCAGTGTTTGGGTAATGATAACTCTAGTCAACTGCCACCTTTAACTGATTTTTTTCACAAAACGTGGGGATTTCCGTAAATTGACTGTTAAAATTCCGGAATAATTGGAATGGATTGTGCTCCTTGTGGTGACTCCATTTCTGCCTTTCCTTTCGGATCGAAAATGGAACATGACACAGGAACTGATGTATGTTGCAAGTACCTGCAGTCTTTTGTTTCATGCTGCATAATAAATGCAATATTTTTCAATCTGACCATTTTGAAACCCACGAGGCTTTTATGGGATGAGGAATCGATTTCAGCATAGGATAACCCTCTGTATGGATAACCAAGCTGCAATTAAAGCGATCTATTCTGCATGGTGTAAGTCAAAGTTGGTGGAAAACTGTAAGGATAAGTTGAATGGGCTGAAGCCTCTGGATGTCAGCCTTTGTCGGTCCCCGAGGCATTGCGATATATCTGGCAACGAATCAGCAGATTTATTGGCTAGAGAAGGCTGTACTATGCCTGATCATGACTCTTTGATAGATGTTCACCCGCTCATTAGTTACCTTTTTGGCTTAGTAGAGGACTAGATGTAAAAACTGCCGGCAGACGTGGAATCTCCAGAACCGACTGT
This sequence comes from Muscina levida, assembly GCA_964034835.1. Classification (NCBI taxonomy): domain Eukaryota; kingdom Metazoa; phylum Arthropoda; class Insecta; order Diptera; family Muscidae; genus Muscina; species Muscina levida. The sequence goes on along the minus strand of OZ035883.1, from coordinate 43,613,507 downwards.
ATAACTGCTAGATTGCTGTGGCCCGAATAAAGCAAGTACAGTGATTTGAGACTGGCCTGTGAAATTCTAGCCTGATGACTGCAACATCAGGAACCTTGTATGTATGTGAGAATAAGGAGGAATCCGAGACGATGGAACATCTTCTTTGTAACTGTTCCACTCTAGTCCGTAGAAGGCAAAGATGCTTAGGGGAATGTTATATAGAAGACTTCTGGTCTCTCTCCTCAGTCCGAGTTGGCGATTTTATGTTTCATGCGTCCATGCCATCCATGGCTAACTGGGCTAAGTTGCCAATTGAGGTTCCAACGAATTTCCCCAGCGGAAAAGGAAGGACCTAGAAGGCCGTATGGAACGCCTTCAAGAGCCAGCAGTAGGCCTGCGCTATGCATTCCCTCTTCCTTTTCAAATAACATAGGGTGTCATTGGGAGTCAAGGCCTTCCATTGTCGCTTTCTATAAGAAGGCTTGATGGAAGGATACATATGAAAAAAGAAGGACTTGACAAATTAAAAAATTAGGCAGTTGGTCACCCTCAACTTGTTCAGTTTATTTTTAAATATTTCTCACATTTCTATTAGTATTAGTGTATTAAATGATACATCAAATTGGCAAAACGATCAGGAAAATGTTTTATTGTTGAAATTAATTGTCCATTCAGTGTCACTTCTATATATTATTCTTTATACTTACACTTTTTTCCAACGACAGTAAAGCTTTCTGAAGTTTGAACTCACTACGTCGCGATTGTTAGTCAGCCATTCTACCATTTAGCCTATGAAGATGCATTTCAATTGTTTGACTTAACTTAATCATAAAATGTTTGAAAAAATCACACGAACACCTTGCACGTTGTCATTTCTTTTCATGGCTTTTCTCAAGCCTTCTATGAGAAGGAAGACGGAATGTGTATACACACGAAATGATGAAATGAGAAATCTTCGAAAACATTGATTCTCCCTTCTCAAAGAAGGTCTGCAGCAATGGTCTTGAAAGAATGGAGGAAACATTTGTCGGGATATTTTAGAAACAAAGGAGAAGGCCTGTTTTGAGGCATGTGAAAACAAGGTCTTGAATATATCCCTCCCCTCCCCTTTCGCCTTTTTTCTAACCAACAATCACAATGGATCAGCAGATCTCGGTGTGTATCTCTTATAAACCGATTATAACATAAAGAAAAAAACGGACGAGAACCTCCCAAATCTCTACAGAGATGGTACGTCTATCCATTTTGTCAGATGTCCTTAAAACATAAGAATGACATTACCGCCATACAGAAAATGCGATGGACGCGACAGGAATGCATGCGACGAAAAAACTGTAACATCTTCTTCTTCTATATTGCCATGCAATAATACAAAATTTTCCATGTAAATTCATAGTGGGTGGGAGACTAAAGCATCTGAACTCGCGGTTTAGCCCTATAAGTCACTATTCTCATCAGAGCGCAATATTTTCATATCACTTAGTTTTGTGCGCAGGCCCCGAAAGGGTACATTCTACGAGCTCCTAGACGAATGCTGTGACCGCTGCCCTGCAGAGACTTTAACACTAAACTAGGAAAGAAAATGAAATTAGACATGGCTCCAGCGTTCTGGAAGTGCGGGTGATGCGTGGTGCAAATACAGACTCGAAGCACCACCAAGGTACACAAGAGATTAAGCAGTGCCAAACGCGCACGCAACCATGCACAATGGACGTTAGATATGGCAAGACTACACTCTACCGAGATAACCAATTCTATTTCCACCAACTTAATCGCCAAGAGCCCCTAATTCTGATTTTTCCGACACATATTGTACTTTCTTTGATCACTTTCGCATTGACTGTCCTTGGATATGATAAACCACGCTCAGGCAAGTATTTGTGAAAGGAATGCTGCTTGCAAGACAACATTGCTGTCAGTGGTATGGAACACGATATAAGGAGAAGAGGAGAAACATTTTTCAAAGTTACTTACATACTTATTTAGCTGACACTTCCTTGCAATCTTATACATATTGTGATTGTGATATACAGCATATATAAATGTACACACAATATAAATTATATGGACTTCGATCTTCTGCGCCTCTTCTCCAATTAGTTGTTTCTACGTGTGCAAAGTTATCAGTAACCTTGTCTTTCCATCGGATTTTTGGTCGCCCTCATCTGCGCTGTCTATCGATTTCATTGTAGAAGTCTACGCGTACAATATGACCTAGCCAAAAGCCACCCCTTTACCTTAATGTGTAGCATGTAGCATATGCTTTTGTTGAATATCATGCCACTCGACTTTACTGCAGCTATCCTCTTTATCGTCTACATCACTATGTTAAAGAGGTCACACGATAGGTTGTCATATTGTCTTAGGCCTCGTCTGATATAAAATGTATCAGTAAGGTCTTTGCAAATCTTTACTGTAGACCTCGTGTCGATTAGAGTCACTCGGCAAGTGCGTATTACCTTCACAAGAATACCAAAGCCAAGTCATTGCTTCGGTTAATTTCTGCCGTATCGGTTCGTCGAAGGCTTCTTTAGAGTCGATGAAAAGATGGTATGTGTTGATCTGTCTATGTTCTGCCTTTTCCAGAATTCACAATGCGAATATCTGGTCAGTTGTTAATTTAGCAGGTCTTAGACACACTGATAAGACCCTATCAGTTTAGAGACATCGGCTTTAGTCTTTGACATAACAAACTCGACAGGAACTTTTATGCGATGGATAGAATGCTAATCCCGCGGTAGTTGAAGCAAACACTTGGATCACTTTCAGAACAGAACATAAAAACTTACTTAATTTCCCTTTAAACCCCATGAATGAGGTATGGGATAGTTTCTGGCGTTGTTGTGAATTAACACGCTTTCTATTTTTAAATTCACAACTAACGGCACCTACTTGTTTATCGACGAATGCGAACGTGACTGGTTGAGAAGCTTTTACTAGACATGCCGATTGACTCGACACTGATACTGCGAAGTTGCTGTCGACAACATCGAGGAGGCTGGCAATGAAAGAAATATTTATTTTATTTAGATGACTGGAGCCATGAGTTGAACCTGGGTATGGTATGGTATTCGCGTGTTCTAACCATCCTGCCATGACCGGTCCCAGAACAGAACATAATACGCTTAAATTCTGATCATCAGGCATGTACTCTATATGCCAAACTGTGCGTCGGATGTAGAGCATGCTGATTATCAGCTGATTTCTGCCGGACTTGAAGAGCTTTGTTGAAAGCCCATCGGCACCGGCTGCTTTGTTATTTTTCAGCCGAGATACTGAGAAATCTAAGCCGACGTCGACAATTGGGGTGATACTTTCACGTGCGCTGCAGTGGGCTGGAAGTGGAACCGGGCAACTGCTGGATTTCTATCTTTATCCTTACAGGAGAGGAACCCAGTACCGTAACTGTTTATTTTTATCTTCTGTTCAAATGTACAGGGCTCACCTCTTCAAACAGAAGCACAAAAATTCTACCAAGAAAATTCTAGAAGTGTGGAAATAATTATGCGGAAGGCTGCAGATTGGTACCTACCATCTTTAACACCTACCATCCTACCATCACATGCTGCCCGCATATGCCGATGATATGGGTATTATTGGCCGAAGACTGCAGGATGTTACTGCGGCCTCTTCAAGCATTGAAAAGTCGGTTGAAGTGGGTCTGGTGATAAATGAGGACAACACCTAGTTATTTGTTTCAACGAACAAAGAGTAAAGTCATTGGGGGCGCTGCGTGAACTGTATCTTTGATGAAGTGCTACATGATTTTGCCTACCTTGACCAAGCTGTAAAAAAAATTATAATGTCCGCCTGAAAATCAAGAGACGAGTATTCATCACAAACCCTCTCTCGACGAACAAAGATCCAACTCCACCAGACACGGATTCTACCTATCTTGCTCTACAGCGCCGAATCCTATGCACTGAGACAAGCAGATGAATTTATTCTGGGAGTCGAGAGAAAAATACTTCGCATAACATTTCACCCATAACCGCTAACTGCGAGTACCATCGTCGTACGAATCATAAGCTGTATAACGACAGCGACGACGTAGTCAATCACGACCAAATAAAACGAATGCGCTAGCGGGCACTTGTAGTGCGAATGGATGAAAATGCTCCAGTATGAAAATTTAACTCAATAGGCGGCGCAAAGAAAGCTGGACATCGCGAAGCTGCAAACCCCAGAGATAGCTACTGCCTACTCCAACCAGCTCTCCCAATTTTTACGACACAACGCCTCTACTTCTGACGTTTCCGTTACACAGTGGCAGCATATTGCGCATTCCATGGCAACCGCCGCAACAACCGTGCTAGGATATGAAAAGCGGCGCTCAGACGAATCCTGGTACGATAAAGAATGTCGCATAGCGTCTGAGGAACAGGATGCTGCTTATAGGGCAACGCTACAGCCAATTGCAACCCGCGCTGTTAGGGAACGGCATAAGGAGAAAGCAAAACTGGCGAGACAGCTATTTAGGCGAAAAAAACGTCAGAAGAAGGAACGGGAGAACGAGGATATTGAGCGATACAGGGATAGAGGTGAGGCCCGAAAATTTTACCAGAAAGTAAGAGCAAATGGATACGGTAATGGCCTCCCCACCTGTAAGGACAGTGATGGAAATCTGGTCACGGATACGCAGAGTGTGCTGCACATATGGAGAGAACACTTCCAGCAACTGCTGTTTCCAGAAGGCAGCGCACGTGAAGTTATCACGACAATTGTCGACGACGGCTTAGATTGCCCACCACCAAGTCAAGCCGAGGTAAGAAGAGCAATATCGTGGCTGAAAAACAACAAAGCAGCCGGTGCCGACGGTCTGCCCGCAGAGCTCTTCAAATCCGGTGGCGAGGAGTTGATAACGAGCATGCACCAGCTCCTGCGCATTGTTTGGCTTAAAGAGTGCATGCCCGACGATTGGAATGTAAGCGTATTATGTCCTGTGCTGAAAAAAGGTGATCCAAGTGTGTGCTCCAACTACCGCTGGATCAGCCTTTTACCCATCGCATATAAGGTCCTGTCGAGTGTGCTATGTGAAAGACTAAAGCCTGTGTTATCCAACCTGATCGGGCCATATCAGTGTGGCTTTAGACCTGGAAAATCAACAACTGACCAGATTTTCACACTTCGGCAAATCCTGGAAAAGGCCCAAGAGAAACAGATCGACACGTACCATCTTTTTGTCGACTATAAAGCTGCCTTCGACGACCCGATACGGCAGAAATTACTTGAAGCCATGGCTGAGTTTGGTATTCCAGCGAAGCTGATACGTCTTTGCGGAATGACGCTGACTGACACGAAGTCTTCAGTGAAGATTAGCAAGGACCTTACGGAGCCATTCTATACCAGACGAGGCCTAAAACAAGGCGACGGCCTATCGTGCGATCTCTTCAACATAGTGATGGAGATGATAATGAGAAAAGCTGCAGTGAACACGAGTGGCACTATATTCAACAAAAGCCACATGCTACTCGCGTACGCTGATGACGTCGACATCATCGGTCGAAAACTGCGGGATGTGACTGCAGCCTTCTCAGGTATACAGAAGGAATCAGCAAAAAGGGCCTAACGGTGAACGAGGACAAAACGAAGTTATTAGTTTCAACGAACAAAGAATCTACTCGTTTGGGAAACTGCGTGAACGTTGACAACTATAATTTCGAGGTGGTAGATAATTTTGTCTACCGAGGCTCCGCCATCAACAAAGAAAATAATGTCAGCCTAGAAATCCGGAGAAGAATCCTGCTTGTAAATAAATGCTACTACGGACTAAGCAAGCGATTCAATGACAGAGCCCTCTCTCGACGAACAAAACTCCAGCTATACCAGATACTGGTTCTACCTGTCTTAACGTATGGCTCAGAATCCTGGGTTATGACACAAGCGGATGTATCGGTTCTGGCGGTATTCGAGAGAAAAATACTCCGTAAAATATATGGGCTCATCATCGTTAACGGAGAGTATCGGCGTCGTATGAATCATGAGCTGTACGAGCTGTACACTTATATTGACGTAGTCAGACGCATTAAGTTGCAACGGTTGCGTTGGCTAGGTCATGTTGTACGCATGGACGAAAATGCTCCAGCTCGAAAAGTCTTCGATAATGAACTCAATGGACGGCGCAGAAGAGGGCGACCAAAACTCCGTTGGAATGACCAGGTTACTAAGAACCTTACAGAACTCGGTGTGACTAACTGGAGAAGAAGTGCAGAAGATCGAGGCGCTTATAATATTATTCTACGTGCGGTATGGGATTGCATAGAAGTACCAGCTAAGTAAGTAAGTAAGGCGTCGCAGTTGGTGGCAACCAAAACAGCGTTCGACGCAACAGGTTAGGGAAGAAAGAACAAAACGCTTGTAATTCTAAAATTTTACAAATGACACATACTTTTGCTCGCAACTCTTGTGGATTCATTTTGATCATTGGTTTGTGTGTGTAGATGCGTTTCTTTAGTATTAAAAGTAACATTGTTATAATAATTTATATTATATTAATTTGTTGTTGTAATTTCCTTTTCTCAGTGTTTTGTTTTTACTGTTGTTGTTCTGGTTATTGTTGCTGCTATTATTGCATCTATGAACACAGCAATAAAATGGATAAAAGTGAACAGAACAAGTGAAATGAATGTAACGAACAGGAAGGCAGCAGGCAAGGCAGGCAGGCGGCCAAGCGAGCGAGGGAATGCCATTATTAATGTTTTATTGTGGCAAGCAAAAATATAAATATTAATTGACGTTTTTTCCCCTCTCTCTCTCTGTGTCCCTCTTTTGTCTTTCACCCCGCTGAATCCCTTGGAAATGATGTACGGATTGATGATGGTGGCCTAGAGGGAAGTTGGGGGGATTGACACGTATGTGGTCATAGGGTAGCACTGAGGAGGACCGATGGATGGCCAGTAGGGCGTTTCACTAAAAAAATTTTGCAACTCTTGAAGTGGAATATTACAGCTTGTGATCTAAAAGAATTTCGAAAATTTTTTGGGATTTTTTGAAGATGGGTATGGGGTCGCTGAAATTGATTTTATCAAAAAAATGAGGTTATGGAGAAAAAAATTTTATATAATTTATTTCTGGTGCTTTTTGTTCATACAACTAAACAATTCTCTTAGCAAGGATCCGATCCTACGACAAAACAATTATAGGTGTGAAAAATTATTATATTATGGACCACTTTAATAGTCTTAAAAGTGAAAAATTATTTTTCCTAGATTTTAAACCTCGATAACTTGAAAAGTTTTCAAAATTTTTTCAAGATGTAAAATGCGTTAGAAAGATTATTTAGATACCTTTATTTTGGTATATATAAGTTTATATCTTACTTGTGACAAATGTTGCAAAAAATAAAAAATAGACAAAAAAAGATATTTTTTATTTTTAAATTCACACTTTTTGAATTTTAAAATATTTGAAATAGGCCCTTTTCAAAATGTAAAAAAATTCATAATGCATAATTTTGTAACCTCAAACAGTAAAAGGGTTTTTGATGAATTAAAGGTGCCCACTTCCTTTTTTCGAAAGATACACTTTTATGGGAAAATGATGATGATTTTGTTTCTTCAAAGAAAAAGCTAGAAAAACTATGTGTTGTGAATGATTTATCAGAAAGAGGCGTGGCGTCGACTACAATATATAACAAAAAAAATACAAAGAATGAGGATGATTTTCAAAACTTATTGTTTAGAGTTGATAACAATCAAATAATTATATCTAATGTTAACAAAAATGTTATTGAAAAAGCTCTTAAGAAACCCATTTGAAAATACTTCCACAGTTGTTCCACATTTAGTGGTTAATGTATTGTAATTTTAGATACAAATTTACTTTTTAATTTTAATTTGTTCATTAAATATGTTGATTTTGTTTATTTAATATCTTTTGGATTTTGTATAATATATTGATGATATTTTGATGATATTTTTGATATTTTTATTAAAGCAATGTATTTTTGAAGTTTTTTTTTTACTTAACCAAGAACGAAACATAATGAAATTCTTTTAATTTTCATAAAATTTGATAAATAAAAAAAAAATTCTCAAACTTTAATTTTTTTCTTATATTTTTCCAACAAGTAAAAATAAATCTATGTACCGAATGAAAGGTAATTTAAAGACCTTTCCAACGCATTTTACATCTTGAAAAAATGTTGAAAACTTTTCAAGTTATCGAGGTTTGAAATCTAGGAAAAATAATTTTTCACTTTTAAGACTATCAAAGTGGTCCATAATATAATAATTTTTCACACCAATAATTTTTTGTCGTGGGATCGTATCCATAAGAAGAGAATTGTTTAGTTGTATGAACAAAAAGCACCAGAAAAAAAATAATATAGAATTTTTTTCTCCATAACCTCATTTTTTTGATAAAATCTATTTCAGCGACCCCATACCCATCTTCAAAAAATCCAAAAATTTTTTCAAAATTCTTTTAGATCACAAGCCTTAATATTCCGCTTCAAGAGTTGCAAAAATCGCAAAAAACGCGTTTGGTGAAACGCCCTAATGGCCAGCCACAAGGTAGGGTCGGTGGAATTCATAAACTCTGTTATTAAGAGGCAGCGTGTAAACTTTGGCTTTGGCAATTGCAAATGCGAGAACAACAATACTAACAACAACGACGTTTGTTACACGACGACGACGATGACGGCAGTGCCTACTCGCTGTGTTGACTTGTGCAGGTAGTTGTTGCTGTTGCTTACTTTGTTGCCACATGTTGTCGTTGTCGTAGCCGTCGTCACTGTTGTTGTTGCTGTTGCATTTATTACAATGTATGTATAACAATGCATTGGCCATGGCAAACGGAATTGTACCAAGTAGTAGCAGTAATTGTAATGTACAAATAAAATATTTTTTTATTATTATTTTCGATATTTATTATTATTATTTTCTCTCTTACTCGCTCTCTCTCTTGCGTATGCTACGGTGCCGGTGTATTTGTTATTCTTTACCTTTTACGCTATCGCAATTGTTGTCGCCGTTGTTGTTGTTATTGTTGTTGCTTAATGACAGGTACAAAGCAAGTGCCACAATTGCAAGTAACAATTGTAATGACAACAGCAGCAGCAACAAACAGCAAGTAGTTTGAGAAACAGACAGACAGACATACGTATGGCTATACCGACATGCGTCCATCTGTTTGCAAATCCCCAGTAACCCTTTGTCCGCATGCTTCCCCCTGTCTGGCTATTGCGGTCTGTTGTGGTTACAACTCTATATATTTATTTTTTTTAATTTATTTTATTTCGTTTTATTGTTGCTGTAGTATTTATTGCTGCTGCTGCCGCTGTTGCTATTGCCGGTGTTTGCTTAATACATATTTAAATGTAAACATAAATATATGTCAAATGTCACTTTGACACGAAATATTTATTTGCCATAATGTCGGTCGCGAATTGTGTTTGCATTTTTAATGTAAAGGTAACGAAGTTCCAACTGTTCACCACCACCAGGGAAAGGACGAAATGACGCAAGCGACAAAAAGATATAGCGAAATATATTTCGGAAAGTTTTTTTTTGTTGAGTTGTGACGGAAGAAGCTGTAATACGTAGGTTAATGGTGTTTTTGTCGTTGTCTGATTGGGAAGGGGGACTGGATCATTAATAGTTCATTAGGTAGTGAAGAAAATCGTAGGTACTAGTTTGTTGTATGGTCCTAAAGGAAATCTATTGCGTTGTTATTGGATGCTGTTCCCAGTATCCTATGACCTAGATTTGGTGTTACATCTTTACCTGAATCATGGGGACAAATTGTCCGGCAAAATTTGGACAATGACACATAAGCGATACTGAGGCTCAACACAGAGGCCCTCTTAGTGGCTTTGGCAGCCCCAAGAAACTAGAACCGGGCGTGGTGGCCTAAAAAGCTACTCTCCTTAAAGACAACAATTGTAATGAAAACACTAAGAAAAGAAAAAACAAGAACTTCCCCAAATGTTGACGACCGCCGCAAACGTTATAAGGGCCATGATTTAAGGAATGTCTGAACTCTATACAGAGATGGTGCCTCTATTCAACTGGCGGATGTCCTCTACAAATACAAGGCTGACATAACCGCCATACAGGAAATGCCATGGAAGGGATAGAAATGCACACGACGAAAGAACTGTGACATATTTTACAGCGAATAGCCACTATTCGCATTAAGGCGAAATATTTTTACTCTGATTTGTGTACACGACCCGAAGGATGACAAGGATGAGGACATTAAACATACATTCTATGAGCGCCTGGAGGAAATATATGACCGCTGCCCTGCATATGACATTAAAATTGTTCTGGGAGATTTTAATGCTAAAATAGTAAGGGAAGATGCTCTTAGTTCAGCAATCGGGAAATTCAGTCTGCACAACAACATTTTCGATAAGGGATTTAGACTAGTTAGCTTCGCGTCGGCAAGAAAAAAGGTAGTGAGTGAAACCAGATTCCAGCACAAGGCAATCTGGATATCTCCTGATCAAAATACAAGAAACAAGCTTGATCACGTGGTAATTGATGGAAGGCATGTCTAAAGCGTTATGGACGTGCATGTGACGTGCCGTGCACCACCTAGTTGCAGCCACGGTACGCACGCGATTAAGTAGTGCTCGTAAACAAACGCAAAGGTAGACATCACAAAACTGCACACCACCGAGATATCCAATGCCTACTCCAACCAACTCTCTCAATTACTGCAAACCAACCCCCCTAATTCTGATGTTCCTGTTACCCAGTGGCAGCATATTGCGAATTCTATAACCACTACCGCAACGATCGCACTTTTAGGATGCCAAAAGTCGTAACAGTCAAATAAAAGTAGATATGGCAATGGAATTTAGCAATAATAATGATGATTTCGATATAGAATTGGACACAAAAAATGGGCGTGGTTCGCCCACTTTTTTGACCACCCCCCATATAAGGTGTATTTTCAAAATATCATAATTTCTAATTTAATAGCACTTATTGGGGCGAAAAGAAATAAAAACAATTTTAATTTCACTAAATTTTTATATACACACAAATGCCTTCAATTAGCAATCTGGAAATAAAAATAATTACTCCGAGTCAATATCGTTTTCATATTCCGGTACGGATAATAAGCCAAAAACTTATTTTTAATGCTCGTCGCTTTGTGTTAGTCGCTTTCCGCAAGCTGCATATAAAGGGGTCTGATGATATGTGAAATCTGTGCAACAAATCCAAATTACTTTCAGTTTTAGATGTGAGGGTATATAGTTCTCGATAATTTCTTGCATCTTTGTTTCTGGACTCTTGAGCCTCTTCAGAAAGTTGACTAATAGGAATAATGGAAGACGCTTTCCACGAAAAAAAATTTTATGCACACTCACTAGCATATTGTACCATGCATATTCTGATAAATACAGTTCCCTGGTATCTGTGACAATGCGGTCAAAAGCTTTAGAATTAATATGAAATCCACAACCTATTCAGGAAAGTATTGTGTGAAATCTTTTCAACAGATTTATATTTATTCCTGTTATGTCATTTGTATTGCCTGCTTATTGTTTTGGCATATCAATTAAAATACCATCACATCCCCTTTTTATATTTGCATTTACATCTCCAATTTCACGAACGGAGAGCACCACTTCCCCATGTGCAGTACACAATCTTTTTAAACTGTGATCAACTAGCGATTGCAATCCAATCTCAGAAAAAGTTTTCGTTTCGGTTATTTGTTCTGGGTAGTATAAAGCCTTTGATTTTTTTACACAGTTGTATGAAGGATATATTTTTTTGGCTTATTTCTGAAGTATGCTGCCTGATAAGGTTATAATCATTTGTTAAAAGACCTGTATCAATAATCATCGCAAGTGCTTGATCTGGTGACTTTTCATGTTCTCATTAGATAAGCGAGTTTTCTTTAATGCAGTGCCTCTTGATCGAGAAGTCACGGCCAAGTCTTGTAGTATTTTTGCTAAATTTCTTTTTTCAGATAATCTCCGCCATTAACAATTGGTCATTATCAGTATTGCTCATAAGTTCCTTAGCTTTACGCTTCCTTGAGCGCAAAGAAGATTCAGAAAAGTTTCTTTCAGGACTTCAATATATTGTGAGATGTACTTGCCCCAACATCAACAATATAATCTGAAAAGTTCAGATCTTTTGACAACCATTTAGAATTTTGTTGCCAAAAAACGGCTATTTATTCAAGCAGCATGTTTCCATCTTGACCGAAAATCAAAAGAAAGTTTGATCACAAACTATTTTAATTTATAGTGGTCCACATCTTTTCCAATAATACTGCAAATATGATTATATATGGCATCATTTTTGTCTTCTTCCTTGCTTATGAGCCCAACTTCAAAGAGCGCATTTCGTGGAACTGCCATTTTTTTTTTGCGAATAATCAAAATGTCGCAAATGTTGAATCAGTTGTTGAATCTGAAACTAGAAATATAAACCTTCAATCTCCATATTATCACTTAACAGAATTATACAGAATCATGCAAGTTTTTCTCTATCGAAAAACAAACATTTTTGGAAATCACTCAATTTTTAGTGATTGCATATTAAAAATTAAAATAATAACGTTAAAGCTTCAGAAACTTACCAGTCTTAAAGAAAAGGTTCCAACTTAATTAAAGCAAAAAGACTTTTGTAAAAATATTTTTCCAAAAAAAAGTAATGCCACCACAAAGTTTAACAAAAAATGAAAACTATACACAGATTTACTACACTTTTCACAGTGACACAAGTTTGATAACTGTTATCATGTTAATTGTTTTTTCTTTTTGTTTTGAATACATTTTCGTAACATAAGTATTCTTGTTTTTGGACTTTTGGCATCCTAATTGTGGAGAAAGTCACATTGTGGGACGCTCAGACAAGCTCTGGTACGATGAGGAATGTCGCGAAATGTCTGAAGAAAAGGATGCTGCATACAGGGAAAAACTGCCGCCAAATGGTAACGCGTGCATTGACGGAGCGTTATAATGAGAAGAGAAGGGAGATGACACACCTGATCAGACGGAAAAAGCGTCTATGTAAGAAAAGAGAGAGCCAGGATATCGATAATTACAGGGATAGAGGTTAAACCCGAAAGTTCTACCAAAAGGTAAAAAGTAAAGGTTTTGGACCAGAGATCCCCACCTGCAAGGACGGAGACAGAAATCTGGTCACTGACATTATGAGTGTGCTGAAAATATACGGGGAACACTTCCGATCTCTACTCGTTCTCGAAGGCAGCATACGTGGCGAAATCACGCCAGTCATAGACGATGGAGTAGGCTATCCACCACCGAGCCAAAACGAGATCAACACAGCAAACGACACACGGCTTAAAAACAATAAAGCTGCGGGAGCCGATGGACTGCTGGTATAGTTTTTGAAAGCCGGCTGCGATCCTAGTGTGTGTACCAATTACAACGGGATCAGCCTTTTACCCATCGCATAAAAGCTCATGTCTTGTGTGCTATATGAAAAACTAAACTGGCGAACCTGATTGGACCTTATCAGTGTGGCTTTAGACCTTGTAAATCCACGACCGACCAGATATTCACACTACGACAAATTCTGAAAACCCAAGAAATGCAGATCGACAAGTACCATCTGTTTATCGACTACAAAGCTGCAATTGACAGTCCGGTACGACTGAAACTATTAGATGCTATGCCCGAGTTTGGTATCACTGCGAAGTTGATACGACTTTGCGGAATGACACTGACTGACACGAAGTCTTCAGTGAAAATAGGCATAAATCTAACAGTCGATAGTCTGTCATGCGATCTCTTTAGCATCATAAGGGAGATGATGATGCAGAAGGCAGCAGAAAACACGACTGGCACCATATTTAACAAAAGCCACATGTTGCTTGCGTATACTGATGATATAGATATCATTGGCCGGTGACTGCGGGATGTTACTGCGGCCTTTTAGAGCATTGAGAAGCAATCGGCAGAAGTGGGTCTGGTAATTAATAAGGACAAAACCAAATTATTTGTTTCAACAAAGAGTTTACTCTTTTGGGACGTTGCGTAAACGTTGACAACGAAAACTTTGAAGTGCAAGATGATTTTGTCTTCCTCAGATCCACCATAAACAAAAATAATAATGTCAGCCTGGAAACCAAGAGACGAGAATTGATCGCAAACCGTTGCAGCTATGCGCTGAGCAATCGTTTTAATAATAAAGGCCTCTCTCGACGAACCAAGGTCCAACTCTACCAGCCACTGATCCTACCTGTGTTGGTCTACAGTGCAGAATCCTGGGTAATGACGCAGGCGGATCAATTTCTTCTGGAAGTTTTCGAGAGAAAAATACTACGCAAAATATTTGGACCCATCATCGTTAACGGCGAGTATCGTCGTCGAATGAACCACGAGCTGTATGTGCTGTACAATGATATCAACGTAGTCAAGCGCTTTGAAAGAGACTGAATGCGCTGGCTTGGACACGTAGTACGAATGGACGAAAATGCTCCGGCTCGAAAAGTCTTCAGCAATAAACGCAATGGGCGGCGCAGGAGGGGTCGACCAAAACTTCGATGCATGAACCAGGTGAAAGAGCTGTTATCTAAGCTTGGTGTGACGAACTATCTATGGAGCGCAAAAGACCAAGCGCTTGGAATAGTTTTCTAAGTGCGGCTACTGATAGATAAATTTCTGTTTTGTCTGCCATTAGAGAAGAAGAAGTATTAAAAATAAAGTGTGATTAATTTTGAAAATTTTTGTTTTTTTTTTTTGACTGATCACGGACGGCTGTCATCCTGTATAGTATTCAGTATTGCTTGATAATTTTTCATGAAACAATTTAATCAACGTTATTACAAAAAGTTTGCAAGTTTGAGTCTCATACGTTATTAGATAATAACCGGCCGACCAGACAACATCCTCCTCATAGTGAGAAGAATCGCTTCCGAGTCGTATAAGTCTCTTGGTTCATAACAGTGATAGGCATGCCATAGCCTTGCGAGGATGGCAATAATCGTTTTTATCACATAGACACGATCTGCAATTAACACGTACTCAAATGTTTTGTTTGATTTAAAAAGTTCTTGAGTGTTATGAAAGCAACATCACACATGCTTGTTTTGCATTCAACACAAATACAGAAACAAGTACATACAGAGAAACAATGTCCATGGATTGTTGAGAGAGCATGAGAGCAAGATTGTTGGAAGAATACAAAATGTTACGTTTCTTGTGCAACCGCTAAAAAGTTCGCCATATTATTGTGTACGTGCGTAAGGTAATGCCTACCACATGTTTAAGGCAAGGATACAGTCCGTTTGACAATTTTAGAAATAATAATTTCAAACTAATTAAGCAATTTTTACCATTTACCCACTTTATAATATCTGTAAAATATACATTTCCAAAAAACTGATTTCCATAAGTTCTTTCTAAAAGCCGCATAGCCCTTGTCCTCAATGAATCACAACCACCGAAGATTACACAGATTATAGGTTTACAACTTAATCTGAATTCTCTCCCTCCCCTTTGCTTTAGTTTGACCCCTCCACAATAAATAATAACAGAATTTAAACACGAGCAACAGCAACAAAATATTCCAATTAAAATAAACCAAAATGGCCCTCTCGGTCTTGGTCACATGTTGTCCACCGCTACCGTCATCGGCTGACGACTACCAGTCAGCAGTCAAGTTGCATTTGCATACGATTGTCAGAGGTTTTCCGTTGTTGAGGTTCCTCCTTTGCATTTTAGTGTTTGTTCCCAAGCTTAAGCGACAACAACAAATACAACAACAGCAAAATTTAATTCACTAATAAATAGTAATTTGTGTTAATTGTAATACAAAAAAAAGAAAAAACAAACAAACCATAAACTAATCGCGCATTGCGGATTTTAAATCAAAATAACAAAAAAAAAATACTGAGAAATAATTGTGAAAATAGAAATGAAAATGCTACAACTAACAATTGCATATACAAGTACATGCACATATACATACATACACCCCAGGAAATATACAATAGGCAAATACTGTAATTGTATACAAAGAGTACAAACACACCTATAGAATTACAGCTCCACATTTTTTATTGTTTAATTGATAATATTTTGTTAATAAAATTATTATTAAGATTTTCTCATACTATGATAACGTTCGCGATCAGAGAATAGATTTAGAGAGTTAGAGCTATTGTAAAATACTTTGTGTTCAAAAGTTGTGGGGAATGACATCTTTTATACATAGCTGTAATGTCGAAAGACACCAATTTGTATGTGGATTCATAGTTGGCAAAAGACTTACATATCTGGACTCACGGCTTAAACATTATAAGGCAGTACGAAACAAACTTGTAACCACACCCAAACAAAACTAATCATGCAAAGCTGCATACCACCGGTGTAGCCAATGCCCATTAAAACCGAATGCCTCAATACCTGTAATTAACGTCCATAATTCAAACGTTGTTGGAACACAGTGACACAATTTTACGCATTCTTTGAGCACTGTATGCACCTGGAACATCCGGACTCTCTATAGAGAAGGTGCCGACTGACGGATGTCCTCAAAAATATAAGGCTGACATCACCGCCATCCAGGGGATAAGATGGACAGGACAAGGATGCTCGCGACGTAAAAATTGCGACATCTATTACAGCTGGCATGCCGAAAAGCATGAATTTGGATGTGGACTTGTAGTTGGCGAGGAACTCAGACATCTTGTCTCGCAATTCAATCCTGTTAGTAATCGAATAGCCGCAAGCCGCATCAAGGCGAAATATTTCTACATCACGCTGATTTGTGCTCATGCCCCGACGGAAGATAGACGATGAGATTAGCATTTTACAAGCGCCTAGAGGAAACAACCGTACGCTGACCAGGCCACGACATTAAAATTGTTCTGGAAGACTTTAATGCATAAATAGGAAGGGAAGATGTTCTTGGTCCATCGATCGGTAAATTCGGCCTGCATACCGACACATCCGACAACGGGTTAAGGCTCGTTAGCTTCGCAGCTAGAAGGAACATAGTAGTGAGTGGAACCAGATTCCAGCACAAAGATATCCACAAGGCAACTTAGCTATCCCCCGATCAAAACATCAGAAATCAAATTGATCGTGTGGTAATTGATGGCAGCCATGCATCTAGTGTCATGGACGTGCGTGTGATCCGTGGTGCTAGTATTAGCTCTGCCCATTATAGAGCATAGCGAAAAACGCACGTAACCAAACACAAAGAAAGCTGGACATCGCAAAGCTGCAAACCCCAGAGATAGCCACGGCCGACTCAAGCCTTTACTACGACACAACGCCTCTTCTTCTGACGTTCCATGATACACAGTGGCAGCATATTGCGCATTCCATGGCAAACGCCGCAACAACCATGGTAGGATATGAAAAACGACGCTCAGACGAATCCTGGTACGATGAAGAATGTCGCATAGCGTCTGAGGAATAGGATGCCGCTTATAGGGCAATGCTACAGCCAATCGTAACTCGTACTGTTAGGGAACGACACAAGGAGACAGTAAAGCAGGAGAGTCAGCTATTTAAGCGAGAAAAAAAGAAGTCAGATGAATAAATGGGAGAACGAGGATATAGAGCGACACAGGGATAGTGGTGAGGCCCGTAAATATTACCAGAAACTAAGAGCAAATGGCTACGGTAATGGTCTCCCTTCCTTTAAGGACAAGGATGGAAATCTGGTTACAGATACGCAGAGTGTGCTGCATATATGGAGAGAACACTTCCAGCTACTGCTGGTTCTAGAAGGCAGCGCACGTGAAGGTATCACGCTAAGTGTCGACGACGGCTTAGATTGCCCAGCTATTTAAGCGAAAAAAGTTAGATGAATAAATGGCAGAACGAGGATATATAGCGATACAGGGATAGTGGTGAGGCCCGAAAATTTTACCAGGAAGTAAGAGCAAATGGCTACGGTAATGGCCTCCCCTCCTTTACGGACAAGGATGGAAATCTGGTCACAGATACGCAGAGTGTGCCGCATATATGGAAGAACACTTCCAGCAACTGCTGGTCCCAAAAGGCAGAGCACGTCAAGGTATCACGCCAATTGTCGACGACGGCTAAGATTGGCCACCGCCAAGTCAAGCTGAGGGTAAAAGAGCAGTATCGCTGCTAAAAAATAATAAAGCAGCCGGTGCCGACGGACTTCAGGCAGAGCTCTTCAAGTCCGTTGGTGAGAAGCTGATTACGAGCACTAGTCCTACGCACGGTTTGGCTTAAATAGTGCATGCCCGACGATTGAAATCTAAGCGTATTATGTCCTGTGCTGAAAAAGACGATTCAAGTGTGTGCTCCAACTACCGCGGGATCAGCCTTTTACCCATCGTATACAAGGTCCTGTCGAATTTGATATGCTAAAGACTAAAGCCAGTCTTATCCAACCTGATCGGGCCTTATCAGTGTGGCTTTAGACCTGGTAAATCAACAACTGACCAGATATTCAGACTTCGGCCAATCCTGGAAAAGACCCAAGAGAAAAAGATCGACACGTACCAGCTTTTCGTCGACTATATGCCTTCGACAGACCGATACGGCAGAAATTACTCGAAGTCATGGCTGAGTTTGGTATTCCAGCGAAGTTGATACGCCTTGGTGGAATGACGCTGACTGACACGAAGTCTTTAGTGAAGATTGGCAAGGACCTTACGAAGATTCTACACCAGACGATGCCTAAAACAAGGCGACGGCCTATTGTGTGACCTCTTCAACATAGTGATGGAGTAGTAGTGAGGAATGCTACAGTTAACATGGGTGTCACGATATTCAACAAAAGCCACATGCTACTCGTGTACGCTGATGACGTAGACATTATCGGTCGAAAACTGCGGGATGTGACTGCAGCCTTCTTAGGTATACAGAAGGAATTAGAGAAAATGGGTCTAATGGTGAACGAGGACAAAACGAAGTTATTAGTTTCAACGAACAAATAATCTATTCGTTTGGGATACTGCGTGAACGTTCAGAACTTTAATTTCGAGGTGGTGGATAATTTTATCTACCTAGGCTCCGCCATCAACAAAACAACTAATGTCAGCCTCAAAATTCGGAGAAGAATTCTGCTTGCAAATAAATGCTACTACGGACTAAGCAAGCGATTCAATGACAGAGCCCTCTCTCGAGGAACAAAACTCCAGCTGTACCAGATACTGGTTCTACCTGACTTGGTGTTTGGTTCAGAATCCTGGGTTATGTCACAAGCGGATAAATTGGTTCTGGCAGTATTCGAGAGCAAAATACTCCATAAAATATATGGGCCCATCATCTTTAACGGAGAGTATCGGCGTCGTATGAATCATGAGCTGTGCGAGCTATACACTGACATTGACGTGAATACTGAAGAAATATTTGTGTCCTCTATTCGTTCCCAGTGACAGCGCAAGTGCCAAAATCACAACTATCATTGTCTACCACCGTGCCAAATCGAGGCCAGTACATGTAATTGGCTTACAAGAAAAATAAGCTGTGGTTGCCGATGGACTGCCAGCGGAGGCTTTCTTAGCCGGCGGCTATGAGCTGTTAACTTGCATGCACCAGCTCATCAACACGATTTAGGTACAGTAATGAT
Source organism: Muscina levida (assembly GCA_964034835.1). NCBI lineage: Eukaryota > Metazoa > Arthropoda > Insecta > Diptera > Muscidae > Muscina > Muscina levida. The sequence goes on along the minus strand of OZ035883.1, from coordinate 43,594,026 downwards.
TGATCGATGATTGGAATCTAAGTGATCGATGCTTAAGACAGGCGATACAGATGTGTTCACCAACTACTGCATGCAAGATTCTGTCGAGATGTGAAAGACTACATCGCATCTTAATGCAACTGATTGAACCATATCAGTGTCCCCGATCGACCAGATACTCACACTATGATAAATACTGGTGAAGACCCAAGTAATGTATAATGCATCAACTATACAGCAGCATTCGACAGTAAGATACGAAAAAAACTACATATTAGATGTCAAAGTTGGGTATGTTACCACTATGTAGGTGATATCACTTGGCACAATGACACAGAATGGAGCGAAGTCTTCAAAAACTATGCCTGATAGCAAAGTTCTGATTTCGTATTTGAATTTCCCGTGTCAAGTCCCCTTAGAACCACATAAGGCATATCAGCCTGGAAATCTAGAGACGAATATTGATCGAAAATCTGCTGTTACTATGCTCTAAGCAGCAGACAAAGCTATCCTATTCCTAATGCATGCGATGTTAATTAAGTCTTTTTTCTTGACGAACAAAAATCTAACTATATCAGTCACTGGTTCTACCTGTCTAGCAACTACAGCGCAGAATGCTGGTGAATAACTCAAGCACATGAATCTGTTCTGTACGTGTACGAGTTCTCCTAGAATGTATTCTTAAAAATATTTGAACCTATCATTGTTAACGGAGGGTATCGTCGTCGTATAAATCATGAGCTGAATAAAGACATCGACGTAGTAAAGCGCGTTTAAATTGAGCAAATTTGCTGGCTGGGATATGCAGTACGAAGGAATGGAATCGCTTTCAAAAAGTCAATAGATTCGATATCTGCGCAGTGGTAAGTGACCAAATTTTCGTCAGATGTAGCAGTTTAAGGAGTTGTTATCCAAGCATGGTGTGGTGAATTTTTATCACTTTAGCTGATACGACTTGGCGCTCTTCAGTTAAAGGTACTATGTTATGCTCCATGATAACCGCTGTGATTTATGTGAAATTTATAAAACTCATGCCAAACTACTTTGTCAATGCCCAATAAATTTTATATTTTAAAAGGTAACCATACCCCCATACCTACGTACCAACCTCCATATGTTCTCCCCCCAACTTGCTGTATCCTACTGCAGTCGACCTTTACACTTGTTTTCTTCTGCAACAAAGTTTCCTTGAGTTGCCTGTGTTTTCCTAGGTACTTGCTTTGGTATAGTTTTTACTTCCTCGCACATCACCCTCCCCTTTGCCAGTAGTGTACACTAAAGTTAGAACTATCCTGCTACACTTTAGACAGATGCCAATTTTATTAGGGGGCAAACACCAACCTACTTACCCCTCCCTTCCAAACAATGTAATGATGGTAAGGAGGAGGAGCGGAGAACACCAAACCATTTCTTCATGTCCTTGGCATTTCCTTGGCTGCACATGTTTCTTGTACAATGTCTGTACGTTTGTTCTTGTCCTTGTGTTTGTATGCATGTCAGGATCCAATTTAAAGGGCGCCAAAAGTTTTCTTAGACAAATTTCCTTGTTTCCCGGTCTTGGTCGCATTCTTGGCGACTTTCTTAGGAAATATGAAAACCTGTTAGGGATACAGCATCTTGGAATCAAACTGCAGTTTTTGTGCACATTGCACGACATGCGATGACGATGCAAACTGCATGCATGCAGCATGATGCGTGCACATCGAGGATGCAATGGATATTGGGTATGGTACTACCCTTAGCTGACTTCTGCAACAATGAGTAAGTGGCGCCCGTTAAATAAATGCACTTGTGTCGTTGACGTTATTGTTAACGCTGACGTGGTCGTTAGCGTTTGTCGTGGCCACACTCTCTCGACTCACTGTCGTTGTTAGGTCTTATTGTGCCAATGTCTAATGTCTACATCTAAATATCGTCGCCCCCCTATTTAACATCGTTCAGCCTCACTGCTGTGCGCTATACTCTTCGCCAGGATGCGAACGGATGCTCATTGTGTGCGAGTGTGGACTTACTTCTCTTTGGCATTGGTGATGGTGGCGCTACTGCTGGCTGCAGTAGTGTTGGTATTGGTTGGCTGGTGCAAAGTTTTGTTGCAACTTTCGATAGTATAAATCTGTCACATCCTAACTAACAGTCGCGTCTCTCTATGCTCCTAGTAATTGTGGTGGCATAAAATTAGGGTGTTTGCGCGCAAGTTTTCTTCGGTGTTGTGTCAACGACAAACGATGACGTCTACATAGTTTGTGCATAGTTGCAAACTGCCATAGTTGCAACTAAAGAGTTTTAAATGTATACATTTGTGCAGCATTTGTCTGAGCACGTATTGATTTTATCTGCGCTTCTGTTAAGTATGGCAGCATGAAAACGTAACGCACTTTCTACTGCGTTTTGTTTAGTAGCGTGGAGGGGACATCTAGCAGCAAGCTGGATGTTTTGGGTGAAAAACTAACTAATGGGGAGCGCAAAAGAATGCGTCGTATGTTGGTGGCAGTCAAAGTTCAGCTATGGGGAAAATCTTCGGTTTTGACATATATAAAAAGTGACTGATTCCTATCCTTCACCTCCTCTGATATAATTTTGGGTGGCAATAATTGTCAGTATAATTTGTTTTAGTTAAATACCTGCAATGGATCCTTTGAAAAAACTATTATTATAATTAAATCGACTGAAAAATTCATATACTGCCTGAAAATGTTGCCTGATTTTCCACTTTAGAAAATACGAAAATCATTTCTTTTTATATTTGGAGGTTACATATGTTTCGTGCGATCCGTAGATAGTTCGTCACACCGAAATTAGATAACAAATCCTTAAACTGATCCATCCAACGAAGTTTTGGTCGCAACCTCTTTAACCACCCATCAAACTTATTTGCCTTAGACTTTTGGGCAGTACCATTATCATCAATTCGCTTAACATGTCCCAGTCAACGCATTCGCTCTATTAGGACGCGCCTGGCCACGTCCACATCGTTGTGCAGCTAATGGTTTAGATAGATATATACCACTTCAGAGGTATAGTTCTGAACGTTCATGTAGAGTCCCAGAAGAAAAGATTCATTATTCGTTGAAACAAATAACTTTGTTTTGTCCTTATTTATCACCAGACCCACTATTGCCAGTTGTTTCTCAAGGCTTAACAAGGCCGCACGAACAACCCGCAGTCCTCGGCCAATCATATAACATATATATCTCGGCATAAGCGATATATATCTGTCTTTTATTATAAAAGGTACAGTAGTATTTATTACTGCAGAAGATGGCATGGCAGACTATCGCCCTAGCTAAAACCTAGTTTGGTAGAAAGTGGCTTTGTCCAATTTCGTAACAACTTCGCAGGGATATCAAACACTTAGTCATGATTGATAATGGGTACTCGTATTGGCGTATCGCACTGTCGAATTCAGCATTATAGTCGATGAAAGGATGTTAGGTGTCGATTAGCATTTCTTTTGTCCTTACCAGAATATTAACGATTTTGGATTTACTAGCTTTTTTTGATCAGATCGGCTTTCGGTGTCCTCTTGCAAAGTCCCATAAACTTTACAGGGATGCCAAACTCAGCCATGGCATCTAATAGTTTTTATCGTATCAAACTGTTGAACACTCGATACGAAGAAGATAAGGGTCAATTCACATTTTCTAAATCTTCCAAGGATTTGTCTACTGACGGCTTATCTATCTGATCGATCTTGGATTTACTAGGTCCTTAGCCACGATGATAAGGTCAAATTAGGTAGGTAAAGACGAATTTGTTTTATGTAATTTCGAACTGCGGAATGCTCCAACCCCTGATAATTTAACCTCGCAGTGGCAATATATAGCCGACTCCATAGAACGGACTGCGAGAAGCGTACTTGGGTACTCAAAGCCGTCTCAAGAAGATGCCTGGTACGATGATGAATGTCGCAATGCCACGAGAGAGACAGATGCCGCATACAGGGCAAAACTGCAGCCAATGGCAACGCGAGCTGTTCGTGAACGGCACAGGGAGAAGAGACGAGAGGCAACTCGTCTTTTTAGAAGAAAAAAGAAGGAGCTGAAGAAGAGGCAGGATGAGTGCACTGAGTTGCTCCGAAGTAGAGGGGAAGCCCGAAAATTCTACAAGAGAGTTAAAGCGAGAATGAGTGGAAGAGGGTTGCCCTCCTGCAAGGACAGCGATGGTCAGCTAGAGACGGACCCGGATAACGTTCTGAAGATATGGAGAGATCACTTTAGAAATTTACTGGATACTGACACCACTCCAGAAGACCCCGCTCCAATCCATGACGATGGTATTAACTGTCCACCTCCGAGCCGGAGCGAGATACGTATGGCCATCTCCCGCCTTAAAAACAACAAAGCTGCTGGAGCCGATGGTCTCCCTGCTGAATTGTTTAAGGCTGGCGGGGAGGAGCTGATTAGGAGCATGCATCACCTCATGGAGAACATCTGGCAAGAGGAGAGCATGCCCGGGGATTGGAGTCTCAGTCTGTTATGTCCCATATACAAGAAAGGAGATCGTAGTAAATGTAAGAACTATCGTGGAATAAGCCTATTACCAATTGCGTACAAGGTCCTTTCAAGCATATTGTGTGAACGTCTAAAGCCAATTGTAGAAAAACTAATTGGACCATATCAGTGCGGCTTTAGACCTGGCAAATCTACGACGGATCAAATATTCACCTTACGACAAATCCTGGAAAAAACCCATGAAAAGCAGATCGACACCTACCATCTCTTTGTCGACTACAAAGCTACCTTCGACTCTCCGATAAGGAATAGGCTTTATGAGGCCATGTCTGAGTTTGGTATTCCTGCAAAACTGATTCGACTTTGCAAATGTACCTTAGACAACACCAAATCCTCGGTTACGATTGGTAAGGATCAGTCTGAACCATTCAACACGGAGAGAGGTCTCAGGCAGGGCGATAGCATGTCCTGTACACTATTTAATATAGTTATGGAGAAGGTGATGAGAAAGGCTGGTGTCAACATGTCTGGCACCATATTCCACAAAATCCACATGCCACTAGCCTACGCCGATGATATAGATATCATTGGCCGAAATCTGCGGGACGTTACTGCAGTCTTCTCATCCCTAGAAAAGGAGTCGGCAAAAATGGGTTTAGCGGTCAACGAGGACAAAACAAAAATAATGATTTCGACGAACAAAGAGTCCTCTCGATGGGGAAGCAGCGTCAACGTTGAAAATTATTGTTTTGAGGTAGTAAATGAGTTTACCTACCTCGGATCTTCCGTCAATAAGAAAAATAATGTCAGCCAAGAAATTAAGCGGAGAATAGTGCTAGCCAATAGATGTTTTTACGGACTTCGGCAGCACTTTAGTAATACCACCTCAGGCCTCAATCTTATGAACCATGTTTGTAAGTTGTAATGGGCCACTTAAGTAAGTTAGTAAGTAATATCGAAGTTTTGGATGTTATTAGCAGTGTAATATCCATACGGGTCTCGTTTTGGACATTCTGTTCCGAAAATGAGTATTCGAAAATGAGCAGAGTAAATAAATGCATCCTATGCATCCTTGGTCTACACCGAAAATTCTTCCAAAATGATAAGTAAAGATTTTGGTAGAATTTTCAATCTTCAACTCTATCCCTTTGCTTTACGATATCATCGGTCTGTCTTCTCCCCAAAAGATATTTTAAATTTTTAAAGAAGCATTTCGACGTTATCCTTGTATCGCTTTCTCACAGTGTTACCGTTTGCTGCAGTGTTGCTTTAGTATCCTTTCCTTAAACATTTTGCGATATTCTTTATCATGCCAAGACTTGTCTGAGCGTAGTAATGTCGTTGCGGCAGTGGTCTTAGAATGCGCAATACGTTGTTTCGGTGTGTCTGGAACAACGTGCAGTAATTGCAAGAGTCAGTAGGAATAGGTAGGTATTGGCTATATCGGTGGTATAAGGATTTACGAAGTTTAACTTTTTAGCGTGTGGCTACGCATGTTGTGCACTCCTTAGTCTCGTACGAACCATGGCTGTAACTCTGTGGTGATATGAGTCCATATTTTCTCTACGCATCAAACGTACTTCTATTATGTTTGAGACCTACCTTTCATCGGTTATCACGTGATAAATTTATTTACTTGTCGTTTGATCAGGGGATATACAGGTTTTTTCGTGAACATATTTATGCTGCAATCTGGTTGCACTTACTACCATGTTCTTTGCTGATATAAAGCTGAATCCGTATTTTTTGTATTGTTATTGGAGGTGGACTGAATTCTCAGATTGCTGAACCTAGCTTATCTTCCGATTCCTTTTTATTTTTCCTTTAATTTTCCTAGAACAATTGTAATGTCATGGCCGGGGAGCGTTCATATATTTCCTTCAGGTACTCATAGAATGCATCTGTAGTATCGTAGTCTTTGTCTTTCATTGGGGCATAATCACAATTCAATTCGCCCTGATTCAGTAACAAGCTTTTTAATCACTTGTAGGGCTAACTCGCGAGTCCAAATGTCTAAGCTTCCTACCAATTGCATAGAGACATTATATTTATAAAGAGTTCGGACGTTCATAGTACATAACATTAACTGACTGCCAACACAATTGAGGGAGCAGTTGAGCACAGTCAGTAACTTCTAATACCTCTCGATCAAAGGCTGAAGTGATCAAGTAACACTGAGGAAAGGTTAAAAAGGGGTTTTAATGCCCTTAATGTTTGCCGGAACTCTGTAGGCAAGAGGTGGGAACTCATTCCGATGGTAACAATACGGCTGTAAACTGCAATAGCCCTAAAAATAATTTTGAGTAGATGTCTGTTTTGGAGGGAGGACCTTAATAAAACTTACTTAATTTCCCTTTACACCCCATGAATGAGGTATGGGATGCTTCTCGCGTTGTTGTGAATTAACACGCTTTCTATTTTAGATTCACAACAAACGGCACCTACTTGCTTATCGTAAAATGCGAACGTCACTGTTTGAGAACATTTTACTAGACATGCCGATTATCTCGACACTAATACGGCAAAGTTGCTGTCGACAACATTGAGCCTTACTAAAGTAATATATTTAAAATTCTATGCAAGGTTCAAAAGATGACTGCGTCAGACTGCATCCGACTGGGAGAATCTGGCTAATTGCATCAGTCGCCCCTGGTCATGCGAATAAGCTCCAACCTATAGGTAGTGACAACTCTTGTCGTCTGCCCCATCTTACTGATTTTTTGTGACGAAACGTAAGGATTTCCGTAAAATGGATGTTGCAATACTGGGATGATCGGAATGAAATGACGGCAGGAGTGACTACAATGATGTATAGAAGATGTACAGACTAAAACCTATAGTTATCAACCTCTATTGAGTTCCGGGACATTGCAATTTTCCTGGATCAGCAGATTTACTGACTGAAGAAGGCTAAACGATACCTGATCATGACTCTTTCCCATCTGTTCCCGTTTTGGCTTAGTGGATGCCACATACAGGTATCAGACGTATGTACAGAGCCGATTGTGTAACTGTTAGATCTCTGTAGCCCTAATATATCAGGCCCCGATCCTATTACATGGTTGGTCGTTGCAGGAGCGATTTGCGACAATATCATACACCTATCCACAAATGGCAAATAGCATACCATACCGGCCAATAGTCGCGTGAATGAGGACGAGGAGGAGTTCTAGACGAGGGAACTGCATTTTTTGTAGCTGTCCCACTCTGGCCCGTAAGAGATACAGCTACTTAGAGCAAAGCAAGTTTCGAGAACCTAGAGTCTTTCTTCTCAAACGGAATATGTTATTTACTCAGGTCTCATGCGGTGCCTTACATGATTGATTGGGCCAAAATGATTGGCTAAGTGACATGTTGTAAGGAGTTTCCACGATTCTTTATTCTTATATATTCATACTGGTATACATACTTATTAGAGTGGCCAAGACTGACTGCGACGTATGCAGCAGGGCGTGCCGTCGTCATGAGTCTGACATTTCGCCCAAAAAAAATTGAGTTGGGTCTTCTGTCATAGCGTTTGGGCGATATGTCATTTTGTAGTTAGGTTTTTGGTCGAAATGACATGTTTTGGGCGATATGTCATGGTTGTTTTTGGGCGAAATGACGGTACGCCTATGTTGGGTTTAGTAGCGCGGCACGCAAAATTTTTTTTAAAATTTTTAATTTTTTTTTTTTCTTTGGTATATCCCGGAAATGGCTCTAACTCGGTCCAGGAGACCCGTAGGCACCTAAAAATAACATCGTTGGATTCGTCTCGAAAATATCTTTCACTTGAGTACCCGCACCTGGGGGGTCATCATAGAACCGAAAGGGGCCCTTTTTTGACCCCCCGGGCTCCATTAGCCTGAGCGCCAACTTTGACCTACCATTCCGATGTTTGGGGACCAAGATGAAGACAATGGCATATTTTTGGTTTTTAATCGGGCTCCCGCCCCATATTCTGCACTTCAGCCTAAATGGGTAATGTAATAAAATTTTGGGCTAAACCCGGAGGTACTCGGAATAAAAAAAATATGCATAATTATTTTTATCCCCAACCTCATATTTTTCAGTGCGAAAACTTTTGGATTTCACATTTTTAATTTTTTCTATATAACGCTATGGCCAGTCTAATACTTATGTTATATATTCCACTTCCATGTCCTTGCATTTTATTTACATAACTACTCTTGGTTGTTGACATTATCAGCCGCTTTCGTGTTTTCAAGCAATTCGTAGACGAATATATCATAAATTTTGATAGACAGATCATATTAAAAATTTCCACTAGGGATGTAAGGTATGATTCATTTGAAGGTTGTTCTTTCATTTGTCGTTTTCTTGTAGAACACGTGTGAATGGTATCTAGTCGTCACTTTATCTTTATTCAGTACTATTTGGCAATTCATCACACCCCAACAATGTCTCTAATTTGAGCTAATGGGCTTTGCAAAATCTCGAAAGATCTTGAAAAAGTCCTATTGAATCAGCAATTGAGGAGCCTCTCGATGACTTTTTCTTTAGGGGCAGAACAATGTGGAAGTCCAATTTGGCAGGAATTCGCCGGACATATCATATTCGAAATTTCTACTAGGCATGTAAGGTGTGATTCATTTGAAGGTTGTTTTTTCATTTGTTTATTTTTACGGATCACGTGTGACTCGGAAGATATTTTTGATGATCTTGTTAAATCGGGAATTGAGGGCAAATTACCATAAGCATATTCATCGCTTTGCTGTTGGAAACTTGAGGCAGTTCGAAGCCGAATTTGGCATAAATTCGATAGACAGATCATATTCGAAATTTGCCCTAGGGATGTAAGATGTGATTCATTTAAAGGCTGTGTTTTCATTTGTTGTTTTCTTGTAGAACACGTGTGAATGGTATGTAGTTGTCATTTTATCTGTATTCAGTACTATTTGGCAATTCATCATAGAAAAATTCAAACCCCCAACAAAGCCTCTAATTAAAGCTAAAGGGCTTTGCAAGTCTCGAAAGATCTTATAAGGTTCTGTTGAATCAGCAATTGAGGAGTAATTAACAACCGCCTCTCTATGGCTGTTTCTTTTGGGGATAACAATGTGATAATCCAATTATGAGGGAATTCGCCGGACATATCATATTCGAAATTTCTACTAGGGATGTTAGGTGTGATTCATTTGAAGGTTGTTTTTTCATTTGTTTATTTTTACAGTTTACGTGTGACTAGTATCAAACTGTGAACTTATTTTCTTTCAAAATTCTATGACAAATCATCATAGAAATATTAGTGCCTTAACATCGTCTCAAATTTAAGCTAATGGGCTTTGCAAAAGATCAGAATATATTTTTAAGATCTTGTTAAATCTGGCAGTGAGGGAAAATTACCATAAGCTTCTCTATCGGTATGCTGTTGGGACCGTAAAGCAGTTAGAAGTAGCCGCGGCGTCATGTTTGCGATTCTTATATATCTGACAATGGCTTGAATAAGAATCCCTGCTGCACGGTATATAAGCTTCGGCCTGGCTGAATTTTGTGGTCTCTGGCGATCGTTCCACTAATTTGTGTATCAGTTTTTATAACTTTTTTAACCAACGATCATTGCTAGACTCGTATTCGCTATAACGCCTACTGACACGTTATAAACGCTAATCCACCCCACATATAGCTTATCGCTCTCTGACCCACCGTAAGAAAAACATGTCTACTCATTTGGGTTGACAAAATAAAAAACAAAAAAAAAACCTGTACGATAATTTATGTCTTTGTTTTTGACTGGGCCCAAAGTAGCTTCCTTCAATGGCTATAAAAGTGCGTGTGTGCGAATATACATGTAGGTAATTCCATATGCCAGCGTGACTGTGTGTGTGTGCACATTTGTGGTAAAATGCGTATGTACGTATATGTTTTTATAGGAAATGCATTTGAAAATTTATGGTTTTTGTGTAAGTGTGTGTGTGTGTGCATATGCGTTTTTTTGTTGTTGTTCAACTTAGTATGTATTTCTTTTTTTTATTATTATTCTCGGCTACAAACATTTCACAAGTAATTTGGATGCATTTTGTAGAAAAGTTTTCCTATTTTTCCACTTGAAATTTATTATGACGTTTAGTTTTGTTTACAACACCAGCAACTGTAACACTAACAACAACGACAGCGTTGGCGATGGCGGCAACAATTGACATACACACACACACTTACATACACTTGTAACAGTGAACGTTTTAGAGTGTAATTCTGTGTATGTGTGTGTGTTTGTTTGTTGCTTCGTAAGAAACGTACAGGATCTATTTCTTGAGTTTCAATTTCAATTGCACATTAGACATAGTTAGTCCTTGCAACAATGTTGCATACGTATTACGACTACAAAGGGGATTACACTCTTAAGCACACACACACACATACACACACTAACTCACTCACTTGTGTACAGGAAGTCTTTGCGAAATGAGTTTAATATAAACATTTCTTTTGCTAACGAATTTTTATAGTTTTCCTATAAAGTTTTTTTGTAGTTGTTATTCGCTTCTTTTGCCGGTTTTTATAGAAAATTTTACAACGCAAAATGTTATTTTATTTTATTGAATTCTTTCGTCCTCTTGCATGCAATGGAAGGGCGGGGGAGGGAACATTATATTATTAAGTAGAGAAAAGGGTTAAGAATAAGGAAGACTAAGGCATTTGTGTTACAGTGGGTAAAGTTTACAAAAGACTTTCATAGGTTTAGTTATGCAAACATTAGTCTAATGAAAATGTTGTACAAACATCTGAATCCTGGACACAGGACTAAAGCTCTGTTAATTAGATATTATTACTTCTGCATCTCTATCCGTTTGCTGTTGGAACCTTAAACAGCTCAAAGTGGATGTCGAATTTAGTAGAAAATTAATAGACAAATCATATTCGAAATTTGCACTAGGGGTGATTCATTTAAAGTTGTTTTTTTTATTTGAGTTTTTCTTACTAATCACGTGTGACTGGTATTAAACCGTCATTTTTTTGTATTCAGTATATCTTGACAATTCGTCACAAAATCTTTTTCACCACAATAATGTCTTCACTTAGAGCTAAAGGGCTTTGCAAAAGCTCTGTCAATCTTTCAAGATCCTGTTAAATCAGGAATTGAGGGCAAATAACCATAAGCATCTTCATTGCTTTGCTGTTGGGACCTTGAGGCAGTTCGAAGTCGAGTTTGGCATAAATTCGATGGACAGATCATATTCGAAATTTCTATTAGGGATTTAAGCTGTGATTCATTTAAAGGTTGTGTTTTCATTTGTAGTTTTCTTGTAGAACACGTGTGACTAGTATCTCGCCGTTACCTCAGTTTTATTAAGTACTTTTTGACAACTTATCACAGAAAAATTCACACAGCAGCAATGTCTTCAATTTGAGCTAATTGGCTTTCCAAAAGTTCGGATGACCTTTCAAGGATTAGTGAAAACAGCAATGGAGGACAAATGGCCACCGGAAACTATATCGCTTTGTTGTTCGGACTTTTAAGCAGTTTAAAGTCAAATTGGACATAAATATGGCACATATTTCATATTCGAAATTTCCACTAGGTATTGAAGGTTTGATTCATTTAAAGGTGGTTTTTTCATTTGTTATTTTCTTGCAGGATTCGTTTGAGTGGTATGAAGTTATTACATTATTTTTATTATGTATTCTGTGACAATTCACCATAGAAATATTCATGCCGCAATAATTTTTCCAATTTGATTAAATTGGCTCTCCAAAACCTCTGAGGTTCTTTCAAGGTCCTGTGAAATCAGCAATAGAGGGCAAATGGCCACCGGTTACTCTATTGCTTTGCTGATGGGACTTTGAAGCAGTTCAATGTCAAATTTGGCATAAATTCGATAAACTTATAATAATCGAAATATCCTATAGGAATGTAAGGTGTGATCCATTTGAAGGTTTTGTTTTCATTCGTAGTTTTCTTGCAGAGCACGTGGGACTTCTATTAGTCTGACACCTTATTTTGATTCTAAATTCTGTGACAATTTACCATAGTAAGATTCACGCCGCAACAATGCATCCAATTTCATTTAATTGGCTTTCCAAAAGCTTGAAGGACCTTTTTGGGATCTTTTTGTGAAATCAGCAATTGAGGGCAAATGTCCACCGGTAACTCTATCGCTTTGCTGATGAGAATTTAAAAGCAGTTAGAAGTCGAATTTGAAATAAATTCGATCAATTCGAAATTTCCACTAAGGATGGAATGTTTGAGTCATTTAAAGGTAGTAATTTTCATTTGATATACGTTTGAGTGGTATAAAGTTGTCACCTTATTTTATTCTGCATTCTGTGACAATTTATCATAACATGATTAACGTCACAACAATATTTCTAATTTGATCTAATTGGCTTTGCAAAAGCTCCGAGGATCTTTCAAGGACCTGTGAAATCAATTGAGGGCAAATGACCACCCCTAACTCTATCGCTTTGCTGCTGGGACCTTGAAGCATTTTGAAGTCGAATTTGGCATAAATTCGATAAGCAGATCATATTGGAAAGTTCCTCTAGCAATGTGAGGTGTAATTCATTTTAAGGTTGCGTCTTCATTTGTAGTTTTCTTGTAGAATAGCTGTGACTGGTATCAAGGAGTTACCTTATTTTAGAGCAGTACTATTTGACAATTTGTCACAGAAATATTCACGCCGCAACTATGTCTCCACTTGGATCTAAGGGGCTCTGCAAAAGCTCCATCAAAATCCGCTGTTTTAATATTTTGTTTTGGGATACTTGAAATCAAAAACCTCTGTTGAACAGCCAGCTACGATTTATGACTTAAAGGACAACATAGCTCAAAGGTGTCGATATTGGAATGAAAGATGAACCTTCGAAATAAATCATCTACGGCATAGTCATGGTCAACATTAAAAAAAAAGTTATCTTCAAAAAGGAAATGTCAAAGATTGTACTTCGGATGTTATTACACAGTACAACACATGATTTGGGACTCAATACTAAGAACTGCACATGAAAGTAGCCCCAAAAAGAAGAAGTTCTGCATCATTCGTTTTGTCAAGTTACATGCCATAATAATTTAATATCGATTTGAGGTTAGTAAGTATCGTATAGAGGAATTTGTCACTTATAAGGCTCTTTCGTTATATTTGTATATGGTGGCGTATGATTATTATAAGTAATATTCCACGCAAATCATCAGCCACAGAGAACAACAGTTTTATTATCACCCTATACTCTTAATACTATTAATCACAACGATTATAAAGATAAACACAATATCTTTTACTAAATTCGAAATTTATTTATATCCGTCTTACGAATCGCAACTATTTTCATAATTACCAAAGATTTATGTCAAACCTTAACCCACCGTGCAGTGCCATCAATCCATCCATCCATTCAGCAAACACATCAAAATCGCAGCAATATTTGCAACAGTTTTGTTTGTTTGTTGCAACAATTTAACTGCATTTATGTGCTACAAAAAGTTGCCCACTTCCATTTTTATATGATTTTCACACACAAACACATACACACACTCTCGCACTCATCTACAAATAAACTTTATGCACATGTAGTGGTGTCGTTGCAACACGGCTCTCAAGCAAGCTTTCTTATTGTCGGCCATAAAACATAAAATGTTGCCAATACATTTATGTTTGTCAGTATGTATGTAGGTGTGCGTGTGTGTGTATAAATTTGTAATGCCCACCCTGTAGCAACAATAAATGTTGCACGTAACACAAATGGAATATAATAAAATGAAATGCAATCTACTACACTACTCACACCAACATCACCGTCAACATAGACACATTTAATATATAACTTGCAACGCTACTACCGCTGTTGCTGCTGCTCCTTATGGCGACGGCGACCACCTCGTTGTCGTCGTCCCTTCACATACGCAGCAGTTACATGTCCATGGGAAAAATCGCTTTAGACCGCCAAGGAAAACATCTAAAGGTTGACTATAAAAATTAAATGGAATTAAACAAATGAAAATCGGAATGGATGACAGGGAATGTGCTATGGTCGGTGCAAGTGATCGTTTGGGAGTTAACAAATGTTGTACTATTATCTTACAGAAAGGGTGATATCTGGTAGTGTAAGGAAAATAGTTTAATGAAAAAGAGTATGATACTTAGGTCCTGAGAAGAGAGATTCATTGATGGCTTAAATATCTTATTAATATGTGAATTATGTTATGGAGAGATCATTTCAGAAGATTACTGAATACGGACACCACTCCAGAAGACCCCGCTCCAATCCACGGCAATGGTATTAACTGTCCACCTCCGAGCTAGAGCAAGATACGTGTCGCAATATCCCGCCTTAAAAACAACAAAGCGACTGGAGCCGATGGTCTCCCAGCTGAATTGTTTAATGCAGGCGGGGAGGAGCTGATAAGGAGCATGCATCAGCTCATGGAGAACATCTGGCTAAAGGAGAGCATGCCCGGGGATTGGAGTCTCAGTCTGTAATGTCCCATATACAAGAAAGGGGAGCGTAGTGAATGTAAGAACTACCCTGGAATAAGCCTGTTGCCAATTGCGTACAAGGTCCTTTCAAGCGTATTGTGTGAACGTCTAAAGCCAATTGTAGAAAAACTAATAGACCTAATCTACGACGGATCAAATATTCACTTTACGACAAATCCTGAAAAAAAAACGCATGGAAAACAGATTTACACCTACCACCTCTTTGTCGACACTTAGCTACCTTCGACTCTCCGATAAGGAATAGGCTATATAAGGCCATGTCCGAGTGTGGTATTCCTGCAAAGCTAATTCGACTTTGCAGATGTGCCTTGGAAACATCAAATCCTCGGTTAAGATTGGTAAGGATCACTCTGAACTATTCAACACAGAAAGAGGTCTCAGGCAGGGTGATAGCCTGTCTTTACACTATTTAATATAGTTATGGAGAAGGTGATGAGAATGGCTGGTGTCAATATGTCTGGCACCATATTCCACAAGAGTCACATGCCACTAGCCTATGTCGATGATATAGACATCATTGCCCAACATCTGAGGGATGTTACTGCAGTTTTCTCATCACTAGAAAAGGAGTCAGCAAAAATGATTTTAGCGGTCAACGAGTACAAAACAAAAATGATGATTTCGACGAATAAAGAGTCCTCTCGATGGCGACATTGCGTCACCGTTTAAAATTATTGATTTGAGGTAGTCTATGATTTTACCTACCTTGGATCTTCTGTCAACAACAAAAATAATGTCAGCCAAGAAATCAAGCGGAGAATTGTGCTCGCCAACAGATGTTTTTATGGACTTCGGCGGCACTTTAGTAACACCACCTTATCTCGAGATACGAAGAAACAGTTATACCAGGTGTTAATTTTACCCATTCTGTTGTATGCTGCCGAATCGTGGGTGCTTACTACAACGGACATACAAAACCTGGGAGTATTCGAGAGTAAAATATATGGACCTATCTGTGTCGACGGCGAGTTTTGCCATCGGATGAACCATGAGCTGTATGCGCTTTACAACGACATCGATGTAGCTAAAAGAGTCTGAATGCAACGACTGCGATGGCTGGGACATGTTGCCAGGATGAATGTAAATGCTCCAGCGAGAAAGGTGTTTGAAGGCGAACCTGAAGGACGGCGCAGAGCAGGAGACCCAAACTTCGTTGGAAGGACAAAGTGATTGGCGACGTGCCACCATCTGGTAGGACTAACTGGAGAACGTACACAGAAGACCGAAGCGTGTAGAACTCTTTAATACTTCAGGCCTCAAATTTATGAACTATGTTCGTAAGTTGTAATAGGCCCCTTAAGTAAGTAAGTAAGAAGTATATTCCTCTATCAAAAACAAAAGCAAATTCTTTTTGCTACCCAAGAATGAGATTAGGGTGAATTTCTCTCATTTCTCTCATAAATTAAAATGATATTCTTTTTCAGACTCACTCAGCTTAAAGATAATTTCGAACCTCAGCTTTGTTGAGAAATAAATAAAGATGGGTGTGTAAGGATTCGAAACTATATTACAATTTTTTATAGGTTACTATGGAATTATGGAAACATCGCTAAAATGTTTTATTATTATTTATTACAAATTATTTTTTAAAATTACAAATAAGTTCAAACTTTGATTAAATATTTGACAAATGCTATAACGGGGATTTTATCTTAGGCTGAGGTAATCTCAGCCGCCTCCTTTGTCTTCGCAAGGACCCTCAAAACCTTACGAAATAAAAGAGTGGAGTGGAGTCCATGACTAGGGCAAGATATTTTATATTTATTTCCTTATATTACAATCCACAAAATTTAAATAGAAAGAACACACTGGTTTCATAGCAAAAGTTCAATCACTGGTCTGATATCCTAAAGATGCTTGATGGCGGGTAATGATGTCTGGGGATAATACTTGGTCGGCGGCGTCGTACAGTTGATGCTGTCTGGTGTCAATGTATTGCGGTGTCTGGGGTTGTTGTCCTTTGTTTGAAGCGGTCCTTAGACGAGCGGCGATAATTCGGTGTCGGGTAAGTCGATGATTAGAAACATGACGGGCTTAACGTTGCGGGTGGCATCGGACGGGTGGTGTCAGATGTCACGGACTCGCAGGCAAATTCGGTAGGACCTTCTGGAGAAATTTGCTAAGGTTCTGGAACAGAAGAATAAGGACAACTAGAGGGTTTTCCAATTAGAGGTGTTATTGTAAATTTCCCGCTATTTCGGTAGCTGTCACTGTTTAAAACTTTTATTCTTTGACATTTGACAAGTAGAAACTACGCCGTTACTAAAAATGAAATGATACATGCTTTAACAACGCATTGAAATTATTAAAATTCACTACAAAAATGGTGAAAATCTTGCAGTCACAGTTCGCAAAACTAAAGCATTTTTTGGTCGTCGTAAAGCACCTTTTTGGAGCGCAATACAGAAATTGGTGGAAAAATTCGAGCTGTGCACGTTGCTCAAGAACAACTGGAATTGCTGAAAATTGTTGCTGTAACCCAAAGAGTTTCAGAAAACCCAGGTTTTTCCATTCCTCGTCGTTCTTTGGAATTGGACATTCCACAAACGTCATTACACCGTATTTTGCATAAAGACTTGGGTCTTAAGGCTAATAATAGTTCAGTTAATACAAGAACTCAAGCCGGCCGATCATCCACAACGTCGTGTCTTTGCTGATTGGGTCATTGAAATGCATGAAAATGATCCGAAATTCCAACGAAATATCATCTAGACTAATGAGGCCCATTTCCACCTCGGTATCTATGTCACCAAGCAAAATTGTCGCATCTGAGCCTCGGAAAACCCAAGAGTTATTGTTGAGAAGCCTCTCTATCCTCAACGTGTGACTATTTGGTGCGGTTTATGGTCCGGCGGTGTCATTGAACCTTACTTTTTCGAAAATGAGATTGGATTAACAGTTACGGTGAATGTATTGCGCTATCGAGAGATGATTAATGATTTTTTTTATGGTCGGAGTTGGATGGTATTGATTTGGAAATTGTTTACTTTCAACCAGACTGCGCTACGTGCCACACAAGCAACAAAACCATTGATCTTTTATGGGAAAAGTTTCCAGAACGTGTTATCTGTCGAAGAGGTGATCACAATTGGCCACCGAGATTTTGTGATTTAACACCTTGCGACTTCTTCCTTTGGGGCCATGTGAAAGATAAGGTCTACGCCAACAGCCCAGCGTCGATTCAAGACCTCAAAGATAAAATTCGTGAGGCTATCGAGGACATAGGGCAGCCACTTTGCGATTTGGTTATGGACAATTTCATGAAAATGATATGGTCCTGTAAGCGTGCTCGTGGTGGCCGTTTGGCTGATGTTGTTTTTCATTATTAACGGCATATCTTCCTCTATATTATGAAATAAACATCCGATCATTTATCTCAAAGTATTGCATTTTTCTTTGAATACCAACATAACACCTCTTATTGGAAAACCCTTTATTAATAGGCCTTACAATTACGAGGACTCGTTCTACAGACTTAGCGTCCGTTGTACAGACTCGTATGTTTGATTGTACAGGATTATAGTCTGATTGTAAAGGCTCGTTACCCGCTTGTACAGACTTATTGTCCGATTGTACATACTTGTGGGTCCGATTGTACAGGCTTATATCCCGGTTGTACAGATTTGTTGTCCGATTGTACAGGCTCGTAGACCGGTTGTATAAAGTTATTGTACGATTGTACTGACTCAAAGTCAGATTGTACAGACCTTTACCCCGATGGTACAGGCTTATTGCTCGATTGTACAGATTCGTAGCCCGGTTGTACAGACATGTTGTCCGATTGTACAGACTCAAGGTCCGGTTGTACAGGCTCGTAGCCCGATTATACAGATTTGTTGTCCGATTGTACTGGCCTGTAGCCCGGTGTTCATAGCCCGGTTGTACATACTTATTGTCCGATTTTACAGACTCAAGGTCCGATAGTATAGGCCTATAGCCTAGTTGTACAGACTTAGTGTCAGTTTAACAAATATGTTTGTCTTCGTACAATCTAGAGGATCAAGGAGATCAGATAACATTCCTTGACTTGGCAAAAAACTTTTTCTTGGAGGTGTCAGATTGTTGTAGAATAACGTCGTCTCCTTATATTATGGGTGACATGAACGACGAAATATTATTCTCATCACGTTACAATCCACTTAAAAACACAGATAACTCTTATTATTTTTACGTTTTGGTAAGAAATTTAAAAGCGTGACCTTTGACACATATTAGCGCACGTGGTACACATAGTAATTGTAGCCTTAGTGAAAAAAAAAGATATTTTAACTTTGTATCTTTGAAAATACTTTATGCTGCCTCTTTAACATATCTCTATGCATTTGTTTATATATGAATATTTTGTAAAGCATTCCAGTATTAAAATACTAATACAATTTTTATTTTCTTTCAGGTAAGCCTTGGAATTTCGAATCCACGGAAGATCACCAAAGATCATTTGTGTTAAAAATGAACTATAATTGTGTTTCGATTTAGATAAACAAGGGTGAGTCGTACATTACAAAACTCAAAATCAAAACTTATGAGAGATTTTGTTGTTGTTTACAAAATTATTTTGTATTGAGTACTGCACTATATGAGCCTAACAGCCAACCTGGCTGTTGAGAAATTCCAAGTCAGGGTTGAACTAATTTTATTGAATTAAATCTTAAACAAATTGTCGGTTTTTTTATAAACTTTCCCCAAAAACTCTAAATTTCTGGCCATATGTCGTTGCTAATGATATTGAATGATGATCCCGACAGTGTACAGTGAACATATGTATGTACCATGTATGAGTAATATTAATTGTATGCGGGTTTTATATTAATCATACGCACATCGTTTCAATATTGCAGATTTATGGTTTAATAACACAATGCAATAGCCAATCTGGAGTGTAAGATATTCTAAGTCAGGGTGAAGGTACTAGGTCAGTATAGTAAAAACCCCAAAGGGTTTGGCGTTCTTAAGAAGTAAATAACAGAAGTTACTGCAGCTCAACACAAAGGCTCTCTTAGAGGCTTTGGTAGCCCCAAGAAACTAGGATCGGGCTTTGGTAACGTCAAGAAACTAGGTTCGGGCGCCTAATAAGAAACTCACGCCAACTATTGTACAAACACGAAGAGAAGACAAAACTGGAAACCCCTCAAATTTTGACGACGCCCACAAGCGTTATAAGGACCATGATATGCACCTGGAATGTCCAAACTCTGAAGGATGTTCTCGACAAATACAAGGCTGACATTAATGTCATACAGGAAATGCGATGGACGGGACAGGCATGCACACGTGAACAGAACTGTGACATCTTTTACCGCTGCCATGCAGAGAGACACGAATTTAGATGTGGATTCATAGTCGGCAGTAGACCTAGATATCTGACCATGCGGTTTAACCAGTAAATGACCGAATAGCCAATAGCAGTATCAAGGCGAAATAGCTTTATATCAGGATGATTTGTGTACACGCCCCGACGGAAGACCAAGATGAGAACATTAAAGATGTATTCTATGAGCACCTGGGCGAAATATATGACCGCTGCCCTGCCCATTTTATTAAAATAGTTTTGGAATGTATTTTAATGCTAAAATAGGAAGAGAAGATGTTCTTGGTTCAGCAGTCGGAATATACTGTCTACATAACAACACCTCCGATAACGGATATCTCCCGATAAAAATACAAGAAGTCAGATTGAACACGTGGTAATTGATGGAAGGCATGTCTCAAGCGTTATGGACGTGCGTGTGATGCGCGGTGCAAATATTGACTCGGATCACCACCTAGTTGCAGCCAAGGTACGCACACGACTAAGATGTGCTAAAAACACTCGTAATCAAACGCAAAGGAAGCTGGACATCACAAAGCTGCATACCACCGAGATACCCAATGCCTACTTCAACCAAATCTCGCAATTACTCAAAAAAAACCCCCAAGTTCTGAAGCGCTTGGAACTCTTTTCTACACTCGTAACCAAACGTAAAGGAAGCTGGACGTCACAAAGCTGCATACCACCGAGATAGCCAATGCCTACTCCAACAAACTCTCTCAATTACTCCAAACAAACCCCCCCCCCAGTTCTGAAGCGCTTGGAATTCTTTTCTACATGCGGCTACTGATGGATGAATTTCTGTTGCTGCTGCCAATTAAAAAGAAGAAGATATAGTTTTTTTCGAAATGTCTATCATTTTAGTTAGCTCACCCACATTCAGTCGATGATCAATCAATATAGAGAAAATCGGAGGAAATAGGTGGTCTTTAGGGAATAGGTGGTCGATAAGAAGGGATTTTTTGAGGTTCATACTTTTAAGGATAAAAATGATATAAAACTCAGACCAAACGGCAAAACCTATAGTTGCGAAAATGTATATGTGCACGCTCCCTATATAATTTGAGAGCTGCAGGAAGGGGCTTCTCGAAATTCGTACTTTTACGAGAAAAAGGTCTAAACATTATAAAACTGATACTATCACCCAAACCAAACGGCTAATACTTTGAATTATAAGACATGGCTTAATACTAGTGCGCTATCCTAAGTGGTTTGAAGGCCATGACAGACTACAAACAACATATAACAACTATGTAAATAGTCTACAGTAGTAACTCAACAACCTAGACAATTTTTATGTAATATTTAATTTATGTAGTGTTTCGTGGGAAAACGTTAACTCTAATGTTATTGTGATTAAAAGAAGTTAAAGATACTTTGTACATGTATTCCAACGACTTTTTTTTAACATTGTATAGTAACATTTCAAATGCAATCACTTTTCGACTATTTGCGCCTCTCTAAAACATTTCCAATGTAGGGTACCTCATAAACCTACAAAGATATCCACCACCACCAACCAACCACAGTCAAATTCTCAACCATTTCACTCGCTGCAAGTAATAAAACTATGGAACCAAGAAATGGATGGTGTAAATACGCAACTTGAACTTGCTTTATATGCAATCAAAATAAAAGAATTTCATGCATTAAACAACTTTTGCCACGAGAGAGAGAGAGGGAAACGAGAATAAAATATTTATGGGCGAAAACCTCATACCCCTCCCCACCACTCATGTCGATATATATGGGAAATAAAGCAGCCATTACACGCTCCCTGGCCAAGTGTTTGCCTGCGTGTGTGTGTGTGTGATCATTTTATTACAACTGCCACTACAACTTTGTTGCCGGAGATATCATATAAAATAATCTTAAATGTGGTCACATAAGAACTAAAATTGTTATGCGTTTTCTAAAAAAAAAATTCGAATACAAAGTTGCAACAGAGTTGAATTTTATGTTTAAATATTAAAATGATTCAACAAAGTATTGGCGAAGGAATGAATTGTCGGTCAATCATAGGACGAAAGAAATCGTATAAAAATAGGAGGCTTATAACTATTTGATGGTTGGAAATTAATGAATTAGTGTAAAGTAGTGGTAACTAAAGACTGTTAATCTACCTCGTGAGCAGGCAGTGAGGAGTGGCCAAACCTTAATAGAAAACGCCAAACTGTGATGATGTTGAAAAACTTCGAAACAACTTTTCTTGGATAGACCACACATAAAGAAAAATTTAAAAATTTGTTGAAACATTCCCTCATTTTCCAACATAACTTTTTTTAATTTTCACAGTCTACAAAATGTTCAACTTCCAATGAAGTTGCTTGATGTACAAATATTCAAATAATAGCCGAAAAACGGCGATAAAACTATTATATTGCTGTACAACTATTTACTTAAAACTTAATTTCCGATTACATCACATGAATGAGGTATGGAATAGTTTCTCGCGTTGTTGTGAATTTACACGCTTGCTATTTGTAGATTCACAACTAACGGCACCTACTTGTTTATCGACGAATGCGAACGTCACTGTCTGAGAAGCTCTAACCTAGTACGGTCGTTGCGGCAGTGGTCATACAATTCGCAATATGCTGCCATTGGGTGTCGGGAACATCAGCACTAGGATGGTTGGTTCGAAGGAATTGAGAGAGTTAGTTTGAGTAGGCATAGGCTATCTCGGTGGTATGCAGCTTTGTGATGTATAGTTTCTTATAGCACTACTGAATCGTGTGCCTACCTTGGCTGCAACTAGGTGGCGATCCGAGCCAATATTTGCAACGCGCATCAGACGCACGTCCATAACGTTTCAGGTTTCTTGTATTTTGATCAGGGGGATATCCAGGTTGCGATGTGTCTTGCCGACTCGAAGCTATCTAGTCTGAATACGTTATCGGAGGTGTTGTTGTGCAGACTGAATTTCCCGGCTGTTCAACTAAGAGCACCTTCCCTTCCTATTAAAGCATTAAAATCTCCCAGAACAATTTTAATGTCATGTGCAAGGCAGAGGTCATATATTTCCTCCAGGCGCTCATGGAATACATCTTTGTCATCCGTCGGGACGTGTACACAAATCAGCGTAATTTAAAAATATTTCGTCTTGATGCGAATAGTAGTCACTTAAAGAGTTAAACCGCAAGACCAGGTGTCGATGTCTCTTGCTGACTATGAAACCACATCCAAATTCGTGTCTTTCTGCATGACAGCTAATAAAGATGTCACAGTTCTTTCGTCGTGTGCATCCCTGTCCCGTCCATCGTATTGCCTGTATGGCGGTGATGTCAGCCTTGTATTTCTCGAGGACATACGACAGTTGGATAGAGGCACCTTCTCTGTAGAGAGTTCGGCAATTCCAGGTACATATGCGTAAATCATGGTCCTTATAACATCCTAGAACCTAACCTCCGCTTAAAGGATATAAGCTTACATACTAAATTTCAGCTCGATAGCCATTAAACTACGGCTGTAAACTCAGGAAAGACCCCCACAAAAGGGGAGTTTGTATAAGAGGTGGAAGTAGTGTTTGGCCGATCTTACTCAACTTCGTACTAAACCTCCGCTTAGAGGATGGAATCATACATACTAAATTTGAGCTGGAGTTTGTGAGGCAGGTGGGAGTATTTTTGTACGATTTTGCTCATCTTAGAACTTAACCTCCGATAAGAGGATATAAGCTTGTGTTCAAAATTACAGCTTGATAGATCTTTAACTATGGCTGAAATTGCGCCGACGGACAGACGGAACCCCAAAAAGGGAGAATTTGTATGGGAAGTGGTAGTATTTTTGTATGAACTTGCTCATCTTCGAACTAAACCTCCTCTAAGACAATAGAAGCTCTCATACCAAATTTAAGCTCGATGGCTCTTTACCACGTTTGTAATCGCAGGGACAGACAGACGGACACCCTCAAAAAAGGAGAGTTTGTGTGACAGGTTGGAGTAGTTTTGTACGATCTTGCTCATCTCAGAACTTAACCTCCGATAAGAGGATATAAGCTTGTGTTCAAAATTACAGCTTGATAGCTCTTTAACTATGGCTGTAATTGCGCCGACCGACAGACGGAACCCCAATAATCGAGAATTTGTATGGGAAGTGGTAGTATTTTTTTACGATCTTGCTCATCTTCGAACTAAACCTCCTCTAAGACAATAGAAGCTATCATACCAAATTTAAGCTCGTTGGCTCTTTATCATGTTTGTAATCGCTGGGACAGACAGACGGACACTCCCCAAAAAGGGGGAGTTTGTATGGGAGGTGGAAGTAGTTTTTGTCCGCTATTACACATCTTAGAACTTCATCTCCGCTTAAAGAACGAAAGCATGAAAGCATCAAATTCATCTAGATATTTCTTTAAAGACGACTGCAGTCGCGGTACAGACAGACGGACACCCCCACAACGGGGGAGTTCATATGGGAGGTCGAAGTAGTTTCTATCCGCTATTGCATATCTTAGAACTTAACCTCTGCTTGGAAGATAGAAGCTCGCATACTTATTTTTAGCTCGATAGCCCTTAAACTACGGCTGGAATCGGACTGACACCCTCAAAAAAGGGGAGTTAGCGTGGCAGGTGGTAGTAGTTTTTATTCGATCCTGCTGATCTTAGAACTTAACCTCCGCTTATAGGATATAATCATACATATCAAATTTCAGCTTGATAGCTCATTAACTACGGCAGAAATAGCGGTGGCAGACGGGCGAACATAATTAAATTGACTCAGAATTCTACTCTGATCAGTCTGTGCTGATCATTTATAGATATATTGTCATATCTAACACGTCTCCTTATGGGCGTTACAAATGAAAGAACAAACTACCCCGAGGTAAATAAACTTATACTTAATCACTGATGTCAGCTATATGTAGAAGCAATCAGAGATAATTCTCTCGCCTATACTTAAACTTAAAAAACTTAATTTCCCTTTGCACCCCTACTTGTTTATCGATAAATGCGAACGTCACTGTTTGAGAAGCTCTTACTAGACACGCCGATTAACTCGACACTTAATACTGCGAAGTTGCTGTCAACAACATTCGAGGGGAGCCGACAATGAAAGAAACAATTCTTTTTTAAGATGACTGGAGCCAGTTTTGAACCAGCGATCTCCCGCATGGTAGTCGCGTGTTCTAACCACTATACCACGGCCGGTCCCCTCTCGCCTATACTTTAGCATATGAGTGTCATTGGCCATTTAATCAGTGCGCTCTCGCTTACGTAGTGAGCGACAATGTTAGCAAGTGTTATTTCAGTTGCAATTACGTTATAGGCAGAGTTTTAAGTTTCGATTACCAAGTAAGTGATGATGTCAGTAGGTGATATTTCAATATTTATTACATTACTCACGCATGACATTCTAAGTACTAGATCGATCGATTATAATTCCATAGTGATCTCATGGATTACTAAATATATACTTCGTTTCATTTACCGCTAGGTAAATATACCCTTTGATCATTTAATCTGTGCGCTCTCGCTTACATAGTAAGCGACGATTTCAGCAAGTGTCATTTCAGTTGCAATTACGTTGTAGGCAGAGTTTTAAGCTAGCTTCATAACATGCTTGATTACAAAGTAAGTGACGATGTCAGTAGATGCTATTTCAATAGCATTACATTCGGAGTTTTAGTGAGTGGACGATATTTGTCACATTACTCATGCATGACATTCTAAGTACTCGCTTACAATTTCATACTGAGGTCATGGACTACCAAATATGTACATCGTTATATTAACCGCTGAGTAAATATAGCCTTTGGTCCATGCGTGCGCCTGATGGAAATCTCCAATTCATTGAAGAAAAAACGGTGAAAGAACTCAGTTTCTTCAAATTGGAAAACCTGTTCATTTAAATGATACAATTTTCCATCAATACAATGCTGAACATTAGTCACCAATGTGATGTTAAGATTTTTTTTTTTTTTTGATTGCAGGTTAAGATGTAATTATCCAAAGTTGGTGCAACAAACTATCTAGAGACAGTGATTGTGAGGACATTCTCCTATTTTGAAAATGCGATTAACAGATATGCTTGATAACGAACCACGTTCGCCATGGACCCAATAAATAGCGCGATAGTAAACAATCCTCTCAATCGCCAGTGCAAAGACCCTGACAATTATTTATTTCTTCTTTGAGATCATCCATTTAAGAACATAAATAATTGAATAACTGCATAATGGACCACTATACTATATAGTTTAATTGTATAACATGATATGTGCGTATGCATGTATGTGTGGGTGTGTGTGTGTGTAGTGGTGGGTGGATATGTTAAATAGTTCTCTCTATTTAATTATTGATTTATGTTGTGCGTTGCTAAGGATAAGGAGATGTCCTTTCAGAAACCATTCTTGAAGTAGTTATGTATTGCATTTATAAATATTTATATACGTGGCTTGTGTTTGTTAGCACTAACACACTCGCACACACACATTGCTATAACCATAGTGCAGCAGATAGATCCCCGCTACTAATACATGAAATATTCATATGTATGCACTCATGTATGCAATTAATACTTAATACATATTTTACAATTTGCCAAAGGCTTCGAGAAGGACACGCGGCTGCAACGAGTCGTTGCTTGTAGGTCCTGGTGCACCTGCAACGCGACCGTTGAAGCAGCTCAGCAATTGTTGTTGGATTCGCGCGATTTCGCATACTCTGCTGGCGTTTCCTATATATATATATATATACATTTAGTTTCTTCAAGTTGTCTAGTTTCGCGTTGTATTATTCATATCGGTTGCGATTTATGCGCGCGCAATTTTTCAAATTCCAGAGAGTTTTCGGAGGCTTAACACCAAAAATAATACAACGACGACGGCAATGACGACTACAACGATAACGACGCGCGATACCACCAGATAAACAAACACTTGAGCATTTGTGACACTACATAGAATACTAGTTGTAGGATATTGTGCTGCGAATACAACTATAAGGATATGCGACGGCAAATTTGAAATGACATCAAGCGCGTACGTGAATACGACATGTGGATACATACCCACCAACACGACCACCACTAACACACATGAAATTGTAGGAACTTTTGTAAAAATATGACAAAAGTTTGATGATTTATATGTTGAGCAACGAGAGGGCCGAAGAGGGAGCAGGGAAATGTCATTAGAAATATTTGTAATATATCGCCAACGTGTATTTAATATTTGCACTAAATATTTTATTTATGGCAACAACAATAATAAAAACCAACAAAAACTTTCTTGTAAGGCTATTAAAATGATAGTTTATATTATTTAGTTTGGTTTATTTTAACCACGCTATGTTTATGTGTTTGCTTCTTTTTTCTTGCTGAATTTAAAATTTCTTGAGTTCCATTTTTGATTTCAATTCTTGGAAATTTTTTTCCCATTCAAATTGAGCTTTTAATACATGTGCTCAGTTGTGAAGACTTTTATGGTTTGGCCTTTACCCATTAATTTACCTGATTGAATGGTAATTTTTGGCAATTTGCAAGAACTTCTCTTCCATATGCAATATAATTATATAGAAACATACTTATATACATATATTGTGCACTGTCTTTAAATGTGCATTTGTATATTCGTTGGGTGAGATTGCATTTAATGTTTCCATAAAATATAAATGCCGGAAGATATGATTGTTGTTTTTTTTAGTTATGAGATTTGTAGAAAATGAATTGTTACTAATGTATGCTGGGAAGATGGCTTCTATGGACCCTTTTTCTATTTTATGGAAAAGCTTAGACCTCAAATTGCTTAGACCGCTTTAGTCGATTTCAAAACGATTTCACATGAATCTCTGTATAAGGTCCTTCATCAAGGGTTTGATTACTGTCTAGTCGGTCATCTACATTTCTTTGATCGGCGGCCACCTCGATGTTGTCGACGGCAACTTCGCAGTAGTCGAGTCTAGTAATAGCTTCCCAAACAGCTAACGTTCGGATTCGTCTTTCAACAGTAGGTGTCATTGTAAAGGGTTTTCCAATGAGAGGTGTTGATGTGAATGGCCCGCTATTTCGGTAGCTGTCACTGTTTGAAACTTTTATTCTTTGACATTTGACAAGTAGAAACTACTTGTTCTTCATCTTTTCTGGCAGCAACGACAGAAGTTCATCTATCAGTAGCCGCACGCAGAAAAGCATTCCAAGCGCTTCGGTCTTTTGCGCTCCGTAGATAGTTCGTCATACCAAAATTACTTAATAGTTCCGTCACCTGGTCCATCCATCGGAGTTTTGGTCGCCCCCTCCTGCGCCGCTCATCGAGTTTATTGCCGAAGACTTTTCGAGCCGGAGCGTTTTCGTCCATTCGTAAAACGTGTCCAAGCCAGCGCATTCGGTCTATTTGAACACGCTTGACCACGTCGATGTCGTTGTGGAGCTCATACAGCTCATGATTCATTCGACGACTGTACTCACGATGATGGGTCCAAATATTTTGCGGAGTATTTTTCTCTCGGAGACTCCCAAAATCGATTGATCCGCTTGTGTCATTACCCAGGATTCTGCGCTGTAGAGCAAGACAGGTAGGATCAGAGTCTGGTTGAGCTGGATCTTTGTTCTTCGAGAGAGCGCTTTGTCATTAAATCGCTTGCTTAGCGCATAGTAGCAGCGGTTTGCGATCAATACTCGTCTTTTGATTTCGAGGCTGACATTATTATTTTTGTTTATGACGGAGCCAAGGTAGACAAAATCATCTACCACTTCAAAGTTATAGTTGTCAACGTTCACGCAGCGTCCCAGACGAGTGGACTCTTTGTTCGTTGAAACAAATAACTTGGTTTTGTCCTCGTTTATCACCAGACGCACTTCAGCCGACTGCTTTTCTATGCTCGAAAAAGCCGCAGTAACATCTCGCAATCCACGTCCAATAATATCTATATCATCAGCATACGCGAGCAACATGTGGCTTTTGTTAAATATGGTGGCATTCCTGTTTACTGCTGCTTTCCGCATGATCATCTCCATTACGATGTTAAAGAGATCGCAGGACAGACTATCGCCTTGTCTAAAGCCTCGTTTGGTAGAAAAAGGCTCTGACAGATTTTTGCCAATTTTCACTGAAGACTTCGTGTCAGTCAGTGTCATCCCGCAGAGCCGAATTAGCTTTGCGGGGATACCAAACTCAGCCATAGCATCCAACAATTTCTGTCGTATCGGACTGTCAAATGCAGCTTTGTAATCGATGAACAGATGGTAGGTATCGATCTCCATTTCTTGGGT
The DNA here is from genome assembly GCA_964034835.1 of Muscina levida. Classification (NCBI taxonomy): domain Eukaryota; kingdom Metazoa; phylum Arthropoda; class Insecta; order Diptera; family Muscidae; genus Muscina; species Muscina levida. The sequence continues at coordinate 43,564,642 of OZ035883.1, read as the reverse complement.
CTTCTCCAGGATTTATCGTAGCGTGAATATCTGGTCGGTGGTGGATTTACCAGGTCTAAAGCCACACTGATAAGGTCCAATCAGGTTCGCCAGAAGTGGCTTTAGTCTTTCACATAACACACTAGACAGGACCTTGTATGCGATGGGTAAAAGGCTAATCCCGCGATAGTTGGTACACACACTAGGATCGCCTTTCTTAAGCACGGGACATAGGACACTCAGATTCCAATAATCGGGCATGCACTCCCTGAGCCAAATCGTGTTTATGAGCTGGCGCATGCATGTTACCAGGTCGCGCCCGGCTTTTAGTAGGAACTACGCCATTACTAAAAATGAAACAATACACGCCTCAACAACGCATTGAAATTATTAAAATTCACTACAAAAATGGTGAAAATCTTGCAAAACACAGTTCGCAAAACTAAAGCATTTTTTGGTCGTCGTGAAGCACCTTGTCGGACCGCAATACAGAAATTGGTGGAAATATTCGATCTGTTGGAACAAATTAGTGATGTGAAAAATAAAACCCGTGCACGTCGCTCAAGAACATCTGAGATTATTGCTTCTGTAGCCCAAAGTGTTGAAGAAAAGTCAGGTTTGTCCATTCCTCGTCGTTCTTTGGAATTGGGAATTCCACAAACGTCATTACATTGTATTTTGCATAAAGACTTGGGTTTAAGGCTTATTAAGTTCAGTTAACACAAGAACTCAAGACGGCCGATCATCAACAACGTCGTGTCTTGGCTGATTGGGTCCTTGAAATGCATAAAAATGATACGGAATTCCATCGAAAAATAATCTTGACTGATGAGGTCTATTTCCACCTCGGTGGCTACGTCAACTAGAAAAATTGTCGCATCTGATCTGGACAACGTTTACTTTCACCAAGACGGCGCTACGTGCCACACAAGCAACGAAACCATTGATCTTTTACGGGAAAAGTTTCCGGACCGTGTTATCTCTCGAAGAGGTGATCACAATTGGCCACCGAGATCTTGTGATTTAACACCTTGTGACTTCTTTCTTTGGGGCCACGTGAAAGATAAGGTCTACGGCAACAGCCCAGCGTCGTTTCAAGACCTCAAAGATAAAATCCGTGGGGCTATCGAGGATATAGGGCAGTCACTTTGCGATTTGGTTATGCAAAATTTCATGAAAAGGATATGGTTCTGTAAGCGTACTCGTGGTAGCCATTTGGCTGTTGTTGTTTTTCATTATTAACGGCATACCTTGCTCTTTATTATGAAATAAACATACGATCATTTATCTCAAAAAATTGAATTTTTCTTTGAATACCAAAATAACACCTCTTATTGGAGAAGAGACCTTTATGCGTCGCAAACTAGAAAGCATGTTTATTCACAATAATGTGAGAAGCTTTCCCTTTCATACCATTCATGAGTTTTTTTTTCAATTTACGAAAATATTTTACGTAGTTACTAATATACTATTCAATCTATTAACGACTCGTCTTTTGAAGCGATCTAATTATCGCCTCATTTCTTGCATTGTTCATATGGAATAAACTTCTGCTTGGCCAGGCCATGAATCATAGACCGCTACAAGCAGTAGTCGGAGAAGTCTGGAGAGTACGTCTTAAACAGTCTGGAAATATGTGACCAAGCGTTTTCAAGTTAAGCGTTTCCAAGTGGGTCGTAAAAGGTCTGGCAACATCAGGCCGAGCATTGCCATGCTGCAAAATCTCTTCGTCGTGCTTTTCTTCATATTCCCGCCGATTTGCTTCAGTTCACGGCTTAAACGCATGAGTTTTGGCAGTAAGTAGTATATAGTACGCACGTACCTATCACATACAAAGCATAAGCTTTACGCCATGAATGTTAGGCTTTGCGAAGGATGGTCATGACTGTCCAGATAGTTGGGGTTGCGTAGTGGATCCACTTTTTAGCGCTTATCACAATTCGATTAAATAAACCGTAACTTTTTAATGTTCGAAGATCTGTTCACAAGTGGCATACATATATCCTTTCGACGTCCGGAGCCTTTAACTCGTGATTGCCATCCAGTTTGCTTGCTTTTTGAATCAATCCCATGACTTCTAGGTGTTTTCTATGGTACATATTCACTCCTTCAGCGTTCGGGCATTCATCCACATAGAGAAATAATTCCAATTCTTCATCTCCAAACTTTTTGGTTTGACTTGACTGTTCCAAGTCTTCGAGCTCAACATCACCACTTTTAAAGTGATCAAAACACCGTCGACACGATGGTTTAGATAGAGCATGTTCTTCGTAAACTGAAACTCCATAACTGGAACTTGAGAAGCTTTTGTTAGACATGTTCGACAATATACTGTGAAGTAGCTGTCGACAACATCGATGGGGCAATAAAAGAAAAATGTAGATGACTCGAGGTAGGAATCGAACCCGGGATCTACCGCATGATAGTCACCTGTTCTAATCATCATGCCATGGCTGTGGAACACTCATTGTTAATTCTAGTAAAGTGGAATATTATTTCAAGGATTTTGGTCACCTGCGCTCCATTGAATGTTCCAGTTTAGTTAATAATTCCTTACCCTGGTCTATTCAACGAAGTTTTGGTTTCCCCTTCCTGCGCCGTCCATCACGATAATTGACGAAGACTTTTCGAACTGAAGCATTTTCATCCATTTGCACAAAATGCCTGCTCATTTGTGCTATTTGGACACGCTTGACTTCATCGATGAGGTTATACAGATCATAATTCATTCTGCGACGGCGCTCTCCATTACCGATGATGTGTTCAAATGTTTTCCAGAACAAATTCACCCGTTTGTGACATTACCCAAGATTCTGTGCCCTAGGGCAAGACACGTAGGACCGGTATCTAGTACAGTTGTATTTTTGTCTTTGGGAGATTGCTTTGTTGTTAAAATTGTATCTAATCGCAGAGTAGCAACGGTTTGCAATCATTACTCGTCTCATGCTTTTCAGGCTGACATAATAAGTTTTGTTTACGGCGGAGCCATGGTAGACTAAATCATCTTCCACTTCAAAGTTGTAGTTAAGAATTTCACGCAGCGTCCTAAATTAGTAGACTCTTTGTTCGTTGAAACAAATAACTTGGTTTTGTCCTCATTTATTTCCAGACCTATTTTCGTCGACTGCTTCTCAATGCTCGAAAAGGTCGCAGTAATATCTCGCAGTAGACGGCCTATGATATCTGTCATGGTATCAGTCGTTTTTGCTGCAACCTTCCGTATGATCATTTCCATTACGATGTTAAAGAGATCGCATGACAGACTATCGCTTTGTACGATGCCTCGCTAGGTAGAGATAGTTTCTGTCGTATGATACTGTCGAATGCAGCCAGAATTGACTTTAGTACGAAAGTCTCCCCTCCATATTCGTAGTCGTTACAGGTTGGGATCCCTGTTTCAAAACCTTTGCTTGTTACATTTTGGTAGAACTTATGGGCTTCCCCCTAATCCCTATACTTATCGATATTCTGGCACTCTCTTTTCTTCCACAGAGGCCTTTTTCGCCTGAAAATAAGTTTAATCCTTGTATTTGAACATCCTTTTCCTCAGACATTGCGCGACGTTCCTCATCTCAACAGGACTTGTCTGAACGCGGTTTGTCATAACCCAGTACTAACGTTCCGCCAGTGTTCATAAAATGCGCCATATGCTTGCACTGTGTGTCGAAACATCCGAATTAGGGTTAAGTGTTAGGCATTGGCTATCTCGGTGGTATGCAAACTTGTTGTGTCTAGCTTCCTTTGCGGTTTTTAGCACTACTTAATCACGAGTGTACCTAGACTCAAACTAGGTGGTGATCCGAATCACAGCGCATCACTCGCACGTCCATAACACTAGAGACATGACTACCATCGATTACTATGTGATCAATCTGGTTTCTTATCTTTTGATCACGGGATATATAGGTTGCCTTGAGGCTATCTCTGTGTGAAAATCTGTTTCCTCTCACTAACAAGTTTTTTTCCGACGGGAAGTTGAATCCGTTATCTGGGACTTGTCTTATCTCGGACTTGTCTTCCGTCGGGGCGTGTATACAATTTGCGGGTTGATGCGGATAGTGTCTCTTCAGTCAATTACAGGGTTAAAGCGCGAAATCAGACATCGAAAAGATGTTACAGTTCTTTCGTCGTGTGCATCCCTGTCCCGTCCATCTCATTTCCTGTATGGCGGTGATGTCAGCCTTGTATTTGTCGAAAACATCCTCCAGTTGAATAGAGGCACCTTCTCTGTAAAGAGTTTGGACATTGAAGGTGCTTATCCTAAATCATGGTCCTTATAACGTTTGCGGAGGTTGTCAACATAACCACGTCCGATCCTAGTTTCTAGAGCTTTAGTAACTTCTGTTACCTACTCCGTCAGTTGCTTAACATTGCGCCCTCTCACGTTTGTTACCACTGAACGGACTTTTAATTGCATTGCACGGGAACACATGATCTGTCGGACGTTTTGGGCTGCTTGGGACCTCCAAACAGAGGGTGTGGTTATTCCCCAGTGAATATGCGGAATGAAAATGTTATGTTAAAAATATTTGTAATTTTTCTATTCATTTAATTTCCTTGCAATAGCTGATTTGAAAACTCTAACTCCCATCCTTGCTGATGGCACTATTGAAAGCCTGCCTCGAACTTGAGAAGTTTGGCAATCAATCGAAGACTTATTTCTTCGTTCTTCTACATATATTCCCGATCATCATATTTGCATCATCCTTGGACTCAAAACAGTATAAAGCCAAACCAACCAAAGGACGGACAGACCAACGACTACATTTATATGTTGCACACACTTAAGCAAACGTGCAACATTGAATGGACGGACAGACTGAGATTGGCAAAGACGGACAGACCGACAAGCAAAATAAAATCATAAAAATATGTTGCAAAATTAAAGTTGTGCGTGAGTTGTTGCATTTATTTAATTGCAACCAAATACATATTTGAAAAACAAAGTAGTTTTGTTTGATGTTGCCACTTCAGACGTTTCAGCAACAACTTTATCGGCTGAGACAGACGCCGCGACGATAGCAGGGTGAGGCAAGGCAAGGCAAGGCGAGGACGTATGGCATCCCAACATGTAGTAGGTTCCCTGCCCGCTGCTGATAACGATGATGATGATGCAACGACGTCATCAGGCTTTTAACACAAGCCACCGATCCGTTTTTTTTTTCTTCCTCCTTCCTAATTTAATGAATTCAACTTGTTCAGATTACGTTGTTTTTTGTTGTTGTTGTTGTTGTTGTGTTGCAAAACCCTGTCATAATTAAAGAAAAGAAAAAATCACTTTTGCCTTCGACCCTTCTTTGTGACTGTTGCTGCTGTTGCGGCTGCTACTGCTGATGATGATGATGATGGAATTGAATATGTTGAAATCTATTTAGACTGCGCGCCCGTCTGACTTAAAAGCGGAAAAGGCCTAATTCAATTGTTGGCACTGCCGCTGTTGCTTCTGCTGTTGGTGCAGATTTTTCCGCTGAAAGAAGGAATTGTAGCAGGAAAAACGTAGAAACGTAAACGATTCGCTACTTATTGGCTCTAAAGATTCCTTGAAAGGACATTTAATTGTTGCGTTTGCTTTGAATATTTTCTTTTGTCGCGCATTGGGATGGACGGATGGCAAGACAACGAATTGTTATATCTAAGGACTGGGCGAATGCGCGAGTTGAAAAGGTTGTCTCGCTATTTCTTATTTAACGTTAAATAAAAACTAATAATATATAATTAAATTATTGCTATTCGCCTGTATTCTGCAGTTAGTTAGAAAGGAGGGAGCGTTCAATACCGCTGAAGAGACAATGGGCCATGGTAGAGAAAAAACGAAGTATTTATATAACAAGAAAAAAATAAACCAAGGAAAAAATTAACATATAAGTGATATTATTTATTAAGTGCACCAATTTAATGTTACATCGCTATTGATAAAAAAATTTACTTGATATACATATAATGACAAAAATTAGTAACTGGGATGTTCGTAGGCAAGATACCTATTTGTTTTCTAACTTCATTTCAACTAATCTTTACTCTCTTGGGAGTAATCAGAAATTTTCTGGGGGAAGGGGCCACAATCAGCTCACGATGTCCTTAAGATCACGTATTCTTTGGTTAATGCCACTGCACATCTAGCCAGTGGTAGCCAATGTGAGATCGCGCATGCTGAATAACCCTAACGATATGCTACCACCGATGCATCGTAGGAAGTTGGTAGCACAAGTCTTTGAAGCTCAACACGACTAATTTAAAAACTTAATTTCCCTTTACACCCCATGAGTGAGGTATGGGATGCTTCTCGCGTTGTTGTGAATTAACACGCTTTCTATTTAAGATTCACAATAAACGGCACCTACTTGTTTATCGACGAATGCGAACGTCACTGTTTGAGAAGCATTTACTAGACATGCTGACTATTTCGACACTAATACTGCGAAGTTGCTGTCGACAACATCGAGGGGCCCGGCAATGAAAGAAAAATTAAGACGACTAGAGCCGGGAATCGAACCAGGGACCTCCCGCATGGTAGTCACGTTCTAACCACTATGCCACGGCTGGCTCAACACGACTACTCTATCTAAAAAAGCCCAAAAATCTGTGTTCGGCCACCCTACACTTTCCTTTAATAAGTCAAGAAAACACACAGAAGAAGCTCTATTTTAGTAGTCGAAAACTTCAGTCTACTCACCAACATCACAGTATTGGATTAACAATGGTTAGTTCCACATCGGCAAGAAAGATTGTAGTTAGTCGAAACAGATTGCCACCCAAAGGCAACCTGAATATCTCCTGAACAGCAGCCAATAAACCAAATTTATTAAGTGGTAATCAATGGAATAAAGACTTCACTTCACACCCCCGCAATAGCTAATGCCTATTCCAACCAGCTACCTCAGATACAGTGGCATTATATAACCACTGCCGCAACCACAATAATTGGGTATGAAAACTCACAAACCCATAAGGAAAAAGTCACAAGTTATGGAACGGTGATCCTCACTTGTAAAGACAGATATGCCCAACAGGGAACCTATACTAATATGGAGGTAACGTTTTTGTACTCTTCTTGTTCGCGAATGCAGCACAAGTGTTGATATTACGACACGATGATTGGATAGATTGTCCTCCGCCGAGCCAAAATGAGATCATCATGGCGATGACACGGCTTAAAACCAATAAAGCAGCGGGTGCCGATGGATTGCTGCCACAACTTTTTAAGGCCCGCGACTGCTAAAATGCATGCACTAGCTCATTAACAGGATTAGGATAAAGAAAAACATACCCGATGATAGTATGTACTATATCCTGTGCTTAAGAAAGGCGATCGAAGTGTATGCAACCGATATTGCGTGATCAGACTTTGAGCCATCGGATACAAGATAGTGTCTAGTATGCTATGTTAAAGACTAAAGCTCATCTTATTGGACCCTATTGTAACTTAATGGTGTAGCTTTAGACCTTGTAAATCTACGACAAAAGAGATATTCACACTACGCCAAATACTGGAGAAGATCAAGAAATGCAGATCGACAACTACCATCTGTTTATCGATTGTAAAGCTGCATTCAACAGTCCGATACGATACAAACTATTAGATGATATGGCTGAGTTTGGTATCCCCACGTAGCTGATACGACTTTTCGGGATGACACTGACTGCGACGAAGTCTTAAGCAAAAATAGCCAAAATTCTGACAGAGCCATTATCTACCACACGAGGCTTCAGACAAGGCGATCTCTTGAACATCATAATGGAGATGATCATGCGGAAGGCTGCAGTAAATTCGACTGATACGATCTTTATTTAAACTCACATTATGTTCGCATACACCGATGACATAGATATCATATGTCGAGGATGTTACTGCGGCCTTTTTAAGCAATGAGAAGCAATCGGGAGAAGCCTGGTGATAAACGAGGACAAAACATAGTTATTTGTTTCAATAAGCAAATAGTATACTCGTTTGGGACGCTGCGTAAACGTTGGCAATTATAGCTTTGAAGAGGTTTAAGATTTTGTATACATTGAAAATCTAGAGACGGTATTGATCACAAAGCGCTGTTACTATGTGCTAATCAAGCGAAGTATTGAGAAAGCCCTTTCTCGACTGACAAAGATTCAACTCTACCAGATAGTGATACTACCAATCTTGCTCTAAAGTGCAGGATAGTGCAGGAGTGGATCAATGGGAGTCTTCGAGAGAAATATACTGCGCAACATATTTGGACCCATCATCTTTAACGACGAGTACCGTTGTCGAATGAGCCATGAGCTTTTTGTGCTGTATAAGGATATAATCTAGCGCGTTCAAATAGATCAAATGCGCTTTCTTGGACACTTTGTGTGAATGGATGAATATGCTCCAGCTCGAAATGTTTTCGGCAATATACTCGATGTGCAGGAGGGACAAACAAAAGGATGGACCAGGTGCTGTTACCTAAACTTGGTGTAAAGAACTTTCAAGAAGCGCAAAATACCGACTCGCTTGAAATTCTTTTCTACGTTACGCTACTGATGAATGGATGAATTGTTGTTGCTGCTGCCAAATAAGGAGAAGAGCCTTTGGATTATCGCCCTAGTCTGTAATGTGATGTTTTTTGCATCATAATAGAGATGATCATGCGGAAGGCTGCAGTGAAGTCGACTGGTACGATCTTTAATAAAAGTCACATGCTGTACGCCGATGATATAGATATTATTGATCGGGGATGTTACTGCCGCCTTTTCGAGCATTGAGAAGCATTCGTCAGGAGTGGATCTGGCGATAAACATCTATAATTATTAAGTGGTAGATGATTTTGAGTATGAAAATAAAAATGTCAACTGAAAATCGAGATACAAGTGACAGAGCTTATTCTCGACGAACAAAAGTCTAGCTACACCAGATAATTTTCCCAGCTGCCTTGCTCTACGGCGCAGAGCACCTTGACTGAAATAAAGTGATGAGTCTGATCTGGTAGTCTACATAAGTACTTACTTACTTATGTAGCCCATTACAACTTACGAACGTGGTTCATAAATTAGAGGCCTGAAGTAATAAAGAATTCCACACGCTTCTGCGTGCGTTCTTCAGTTAGTCCTACCGGATAGTGGCATGACGCCTGCCACTTAGTCCTTATAACGAAGTTTGGGTCTCCCTGTTCGCCGTCCTTCAGGTTCGCCTTCAAACACCTTTCTCGCTGAAGCATGTACATCCATTCTGGCAACATGCCCCAGCCATCGAAGTCGTTGGATTCTGACTCTTTTAGCTACGTCGATGTCTCGGTAAAGCTCATACAGCTCATGGTTCATCCGATGGCGAAACTCGCCGTCGACACAGAAAGGTCCATATATTTTTCGAAGTACTTTTCTCTCGAATACTCCCAGGTTTTGTATGGCCGTTGTAGTAGGCACCCATGATTCGGCAGCATACAACAGAACAGGTAAGATTAGCACCTGGTATAGCTGTTTCTTAGTATTCCGGGAGAAGGTGGTGTTACTAAAGTGCTGCCGAACTCCGTAGAAACATCTATTGGCTAGCACTATTCTCTGTTTAATTTCTTGGCTGACTTTATTTTTTTTGTTGACGGAAGATCAGAGGTAGGTAAACTCATCGACTACCTCAAAAAAATAATTGTCGACGTTGACAGTGCGTCCCCATCGAGAGGACTCTTTGTTCGTCGAAATCACTATTTTTGTTGACTACTTTTCTAGTAATGAGAAAACTGCAGTAACATCCCGCAGATTTCGGCCAATGATGTCTATATCATCGGCATAGGCTAGTGGCATGTGGCTCTTATGGAATATGGTGCCAGACATGTTGACACCAGCCATTCTCATCGCCTTCTCCATAACTATATTAACTAGTGTACAGGACATGCTATCGGCCTGCCTGAGACTTCTTTCCGTGTTAAATAGTTCAGACTGATCCTTACCAATCTTAACCGAGGATTTGGTGTTTTCCAAAGTACATCTGCAAAGTTGAATCAGCTTAGCTTTGCAGGAATACCAAACTCAGACATGGCCTCATATAGACTATTCCTTATCGGCGAGTCGAAGGCAGCTTTGTAGTAGACAAAGGGGTGGTAGGTGTCGATCTGCTTTTCATTGGTTTTTTTTTTCAGGGTTTGTCGTAAGGTGAATTTTTGATCCGTCGTAGATTTACCAGGTCTAAAGCCGCACTGATATGGTCCAATTAGTTTTTCTACAATTGGCTTTAGACGTTTACACAATATGCTTGAAAGGACCTTGTACGCAATTGGCAACAGGCTTATTCCACGGTAGTTCTTACATTCACTACGATCTCCTTTCTTGTATATGGGACATAACAGACTGAGACTCCAATCCCCGGGCATGCTCTCCTCAAGCCAGATGTTCTACATGAGCTGATGCATACTCCTAATCAGCTCCTCCCCGCCAGCCTTAAACAATTCAGAAGGGAGACCATCGGCTCCAGCAGCTTTGTTGTTTTAAAGGCGGGAGATTGCCACACGTATCTCTCTCTGGCTCGGATGTGGACAGTTAATACCATCGTCATGGATTGTGGCGGGGTCTTCTGGAGTGGTGTCCGTAACTAGTAAATTTCTGAAATGATTTCTCCATATCTTCACAACGTTATCTGGGTCCGTCACTAGCTGACCATCGCTGTCCTTGCGGGAGGGCAACCCTGTTCCACGCATTCTCGCCTTAACTCTCTTGTAGAATTTTCGGGCTTCCTCTCTACTTCGTAGCAACTCTGTGCACTCATCCTGCTTCTTCTTCAGCTCCTTCTTTTTCCGTCTAAAAATACGAGTTGCCGTCGTCTCTTCTCCCTGTGCCGTTCACAAACAGCTCGCATTGCCATTGGTTGCAGTTTAGCTCTGTATGCAGCATCCGTCTCTCTCGTGGCATTGCGACATTCATCATCGTACCAGGCATATTCTTGAGACGGCTATGAGTCCCAAGTACGCTTCTCGCAGTCCGTTCTATGGAGTCGGCTATATATTGCCACAACGAGGTTATATTATCAGGGGTTGGAGCATTCCGCAGCAGTTGAGTTAGGTGGTTGCAACTTACCTCTGTGGTCCGCAGTTTACCGATGTCCAGTTTTCGTTGTGCCTGGTTACGTACGTCTTTTGCCATGCATATCCTTGTGTGTACCGTAACTGCGGTAAGAAAGTGATCGGAGTCACTCGTACGTTCATACCCATACCCCATTTATTTTACATCGACTACCACGTGATCTATCTGATTCCTCGTCAATTGATCTGGAGATAACCATGTTGCCTGATGAATAAGTTTATGGTCAAATTTAGTGCTGCTAACTATCATATTTCTTGCCGCAGAGAAATCAATCAGTCTGATGCCAGCGTTCGACGTTTCGTTGCGCAGACTGAATTTTCCGATGGTAGACTCAAATTCGGTCTTCCTTGCCTATTTTAGCATTAAAATCGCCTAGTACAATTTTGATGTCATGGCTTGGGCTACGGTCTAGGCTCTCATCTCGTCATCTCTCGTCTTTATCCTCATCGTTTTTCTCTTCTGTCGGAGCATGGGCACATATAAGTGTTGTGTGGACCCAGTGCAAGGTGTAGGTCAGTAGGTCGAGTACTACATGAATCTTTAAACCAAAACACCACTGAATATATATTCCGTTGTTATATTGTCCACCCCTCTCGGACATAATGCATATATTGTAATGTTGTGTAAACATAACTCTAACTTTCTTTGCCCCGCTCACTATTGACCTCCCAATCCACTGTGCCGCATTGCTTCCAAGATCCCTGCTGTTGTATTGTCTTATTGATTCGCGATGGCTTCTTTTGTTTCCACAGATTTAGCTGTTGTTATTGTTGCTGTTGCTCGTTTATTTATTTGTTATTTTTTCACTTAAAGAAATTTATTTTAATGAAAAAAATATATAGACGAACACTTCATTTGGCCATAGCGCTGGGGTGGGTAAAGAAAAATATACAAATAAAACAAAAAACCCCAAGACCCAGTGCATTGCTCTTCTTTGATTTTACTGTCCGACCGTTCGTCTGCCTTTTTTGCCATATCCGCCTGTAGAGAGTACAATGGTGATGCAGCAGTCAGCGCCCCCCAATTGACGGTGGCACCTAGTGTTTCGTTGCAGTTGTGGCAAATGTTGAAGGAGTTGCACATTCGTTGTCTCGTCGTAGCATATGTTATTCGTTATTATTTATTGTAAACATTATTTGCAACAGAACACAAAACACACAAAAAAAAGTGACTTTAATTAAATGTTATCGTCTTGATGATGGGATTAAATTATGCATACTTGGAGATAGTTTGAAGTTCTAAAGACACGTGTGTGTGTGTGTGTGCATTGGAGTATTGGCGTGTGTGTGACTCTATGTCGCTGTTGGGGCTCTGTGGGGTCTGTGTCAAATCTAAACAAGGGACGGCACAATCTCAATAATGAATTTGCGGCTAATGATGAATTGAGGAAATAAAATGGCAACACTACAGGAAGGACGAATTTATTTAGTCGTATTAGACAACTGGTACAACAGAATTGGAAAGGTCACAAAAATGTATTTAACAATTATTTCAATTATATTATTAAAAGAATATTAATTTGCAAATTACACAATGCAATAAATTTTTGATCCCGGCCTCTAAATAGATAAATCGATTTTGATGACCAAGGGCAAAAAATTTTTGTAAGATATTATTCTATCATGTAGTTGTCTGAAACTGGAGCAATTTCTACGGAAACACGGAAAACAATTAATTAAAGGCAGCGAAAACTTGAAAAATCATCTAAATATTTACAAAAATCTAACTTTGAAGTCCCATAATTTTGTCATTTATAATTGGATTTTAAGCAGCTATCGGTTTTTTTAAGAAAACTAATTATTATCTTTTATTTTTGTCACAGTTTACAAATATCGGTGGACTAAAACCAAAGATAATAGCATTTTAGTAGACCTAACTTTTTCAAAACTCTAAAAATGGAAATTTGACGATATCTCAATAACTGTATCTGAGAGCAGATTTAAATTCAGCGTGAAATTTTACATAAAAATCAATTAAAAAATGTCCCGAATACAGAAACTATTAAAATGTTGTGACATAGTGTTATAGTTGCCCATTGTACAATGTTATTAAAAAAAAAAACTTAATTTCCCTTTGCACCCCATGAATGAGGTATGGGATAGCTTCTCGCGTTGTTGTGAATTAACACGCTTTCTATTTTTAGATTCACAACTAACGGCACCTACTTGTTTATCGACGAATGCGAACGTCACTGTTTTGAGAAGCTCTTACTAGACACGACGATTGAATCGACGCTTAATACTGCGAAGTTGCTGTCAAACAACATTCGAGGGGAGCCGACAATGAAAGAAAATTTTATTTATTTTTTTTTCTTTTAAGATGACTGGAGCCAGGTTTGAACCTGCGATCTCCCGCATGGTAGTCGCGTGTTCTAACCACTATGCCACGGCCGGTCCCACAATGTTAATACTTTACACAAATATAGTAATACGTAAATTTTGTTTAATAAATGGTTTTGTTTGGGCGGTACATAGGTCCGATAGTACAACCGGAGCTGTGTAAAACCCTAGCACGGTTTGGCTAGATTGGTTAGCAAAATTTTTTTTTGGCCCTCTAAACTTTTTGAAATCCTTTGGATCCCTTGAAAAAATGTGACATCAGTTTTTGGCCAACAGTTTGTACAGTTTTTAATCTAGCGCTTTCTCTTCTTAAGCAAAGTCGTAGCTAATAGTCCGCTTAAGAAATTGATATAATAAAATTTCCCAAAAAAATTAGACTTCCCTCGTTTTTTTACAAAAAACTTCGAAAAAAATTATAATTTTTTCCAGATTTTTTACATACTCTATTCAGTGAAATTGTAGCTTAGGTAACACCGAATAACTTCTCTGACCAAACCCATGCAATCTGAATAAGTCTAGGGATATTAAGTAGTTCTCAAAACACACTGTCTACTTTCAACAAATCAGTTTTTTAGGAGTTTTGGGCCATTGTGCAATGTTTTAACTTGCAATCTCTACCAAAAACGTACTTATTGTATAACTGAACAACTTCTGTAAACAACCAATATGATCGAAATACTCCACCCCTTCAATTGTTCACAAAGAGCATTAGGGTTTCCTTATGTGGCATTTTTTCGAATTTCGTTAAAAATATATCTTAATCGCGATGTTGATCATTCAGCTTCACCTAACGTTTGTTTTTGCCAAAATTACGAATATATTGTCACAAACTTCGTATCGATAGTTAGGCATTAGGGTGTGCCGCAATGAGGTTAAAGTTTGAATTTGTTCTCAAATTAGTCTATTGCCGCTGAGTATTTTTCTTTTGTATACATATTAAGTAGTAATAAACCGTTCAATAGCTGAAGTGAAGACCTAAAATAGTATGTGTGTGCTTTTGTCATATCTCTTATAGACGCTGAGATATTTTATGTAGAAGTTGGGGTATTTTTGAAAAAATTATTAAAAATTTTGAAATTGGATTCCGATGTAGATTATTATGGGCAACGATATATATCAACTTTTTAAGGTTAGTCAAGTTAAAATCTATATGTTTTAAAAGTATAAGTATAAATTGTCAATATCTCTATCAATTCTCGAGATATCAGGGGTTTATGGATGTTATTTCCTTAAAATGCACTTGTGGTAGAAATATCCCAAATAACTTATTGTTTTACGGCTGTGATAGACATCCCATAGCCTCGCGAAGGTGGCAATAATCTTTACTTGTTTTTTTAAACAGACAAGATCGGTTTTATTCAAAAAAGTCAATCTTTACTTAAGTGTTATGATCAGAAATATTCATAAGGCAACTTAGTTATGTCCAGATCAATTGAGAAGGAATCAGATAGATCACACCGTAGTCGATGGAAGGCACGCATCGAGTGTTCTAGACGTACGAGTGATCAGGGGTGCGAATATTGACTCCGATCTCTTCCTTACCGCAGTTAAGGTACGCAATAGGCTAAGCATGGCGAAAAATGTACGTAACCAGGCACAAAGAAAGCTGGACATCGGTAAACTGCGGACCACAGAGGTAGCGGATGCCTACTCCAACCACTTAACTCAACTGCCACGGAATGCTCCAACCCCTGATAATATTACTTCGACTCAATAGAACGAACAGCGAGAAGCGTACTTGGGTACTCAAAGCCGTCTCAAGAAGACGCCTGGTATGATGATGAATGTTGCAATACCACGGGAGAGACTGATGCGACATACAGGGCGAAACTGCAGCCAATGGCAACGCGAGCTGTTCGTGAACGGCACAGGGAGAAGAGACGAGAGACAACTCGTCTTTTTAGACTGAACAAGAAGGAGCTGAAGAAGAGACAGGATGAGTGCACAGGGTTGTTCCGAAGTAGAGGAGAAGCCCGAAAATTCTACCAGAGAGTTAAGGCGAGAATGCGTGGAACAAGGTTGCCCTCCTGCAAGGAAAGCGATGGCCAGCTAGTGATGGACCCGGATAACGTTCTGAAGATATGGGGACATCAATTCAGAAATTTACTGGATACGGACACCACTCCAGAAGACCCCGCTCTAATGTATGACGATGGTATTTACTGTCCACCTCCGAGCCAGAGCGAGATACGTGTGGCACTGCTCATGCAGAACATCTGGCTGGAGAAAAGCATACCCGGGGATTGGAGTCTCAGTCTGTTATGTTCCATATACAAGAAAGGGAATCGTAGTGAGCGTAACAAAGTTCTTTCGAGCATATTGTGTGAACGTCTAAAGCCAATTGTAGAAAAACTAATTGGACCTTATCAGTGCGGCTTTAGAGCTGGCAAATCTACGACGGATTAAATATTCACTTTACGACAAATCCTGCAAAAAACACATGAAAAGCAGATCGACACCTACCACCCTACCTTCCTTCGACTTTCCGAAAAGGAAAAGGAAAAATGAGGCCATGTCAGAGTTTGGTATACCTGCAAAACTAATTCAACATGGCATATGTCCCTTGGAAAACACCAAATCCTCTATTAAAATTGGTTAGTATCACTCTAACACGAAAAGAGGTCGCAGGCAGGGTTGTCCGGTACACTATTTAATATAGTTATGGAGAAGGTGATGAAAAGGCATCATATTCCACAAGAGCCACATACCACTAGCCTATGCCGAAATCTGCGGGATGTTACTGCAGTTTTCTCAACGCTAGAAAAGAAGTCAACAAAAGTGGGTTTAGCGGTCAACGAGGACAAAACTAAAATACTGATTTCGAAGAACAAAGAATCATTTCGATGCGGACGCACCGTTAATGTTAAAAATTTGAGGTATTAGATGAATTTACCTACTTTGGATTTTCCGTCAACAAGAAAAATCATGTCAGCCAAAAAGTCAAGCGGAGAATAGAATTTTTACGGACTTCGGCAGCACTTTAGTAACACCACCTTATGTCGGAATGCTAAGAAACAGCTGTATAAGGCGATAATTTTACCCGTTCTGTTGTATACCGCCGAATTGTGGGTGCTAACGGCAACGGACATACAAAACCTGAGTGTATTCGGGAGAAAAGTACTCCGAAAAATATATGGACCTATCTGTGTCGACGGCGAGTTTGGCCATCGGATAAACCATGAGCTGTATGAGCTTTACCACAACATCGATGTAGCTAAATTAGTCATAATCCAACGAATTCGATGGCTGGGACATGTTGCCAGTATGGATGTAAATGCTCCAGCGAGAAATGTGTTTGAAGGCGGTCCTGAAGAACGAGGCAGAGCAGGGAGACCCACACTTTGTCGGAAGGGACCAAGTGGTAGGCGACGTACCACCATCTGGTAGGACTGACTAAAGAACGCACGCAGAAGACCGAAGCGTGTGAAATTCTTTAATACTTCAGCCTATAAGTTATGAACCACATTCGTAAGTTGTAATGGGCCACTTATGTAAGTAAGTAGGAGTAGTGTTGGGTCTTACACTTTTTCGTTTTGACAGAGCAGTAAAATCAAAAATATGTTAATTGTTTAGAGTCTTACAGATTTGGGAATACCTTCTTAACGATTTTTGATATTCCAATAACTTTTATTTTAAATTTATAAAGAAATATATTTTTCAAGTATATTAAAGTCACGTAGGAGAGAATTATATAAATTTGTTGCTGCTTAGCGCCCTTGCAGGGAATTTACTTAAATTTTTCATATATAAAATAAAATTTTTCTAAAAAAAAACATACACGAACATCTAAAATTTATGGGGGTGGTTGATATTTTGATTCATTAGGTTATTTTACTTAAGAATCAGCCAATTTCTTGGGAGTCAAATGGTAGTAACCAGAAAATAATCCATATAGAACACTGAACTACATAAATATATAAGTAATTTTCTGCTTGGCAACCTTTAGGGGTCTTCACTTCAATTTTTCAAATATAAAATTAAATTTTCCAAGTAACCATACACCCACTTTTCATATTTTTCTACAAAACTGCATCATTAAATTGTGCAAATTGAATGTTTGAATGTTTGCAATGTGAATGCTATGTCTGAAGTTAATGAGAATTCTAATAAGTACATTGTGATTTGCTCACGCTGAGTGATGAACACCACTCTCGTACCAAAAGTCACAAGAGTTCGTCGTCCGGGGATTCATGAGCTCTATGTGCCAAAAACACATTCTGAATAAATCGAAGTTTAAGATTGAAAGGCCTATATAGCAAAGTGGACACAAAATGTCCCAATTTCTAGCTGAGAGAGCCAAAAAGAATTTGCAGATTTGAAAAATTTGGCATCAATAACACGAGACAGCATCATTAACTTAAAATTGTCTCGTTACAAGTAGTCGAGTCGATTAAAAAAACTTAATTTCCCTTTGCACCCCATGAATGAGGTATGGGATAGCTTCTCACGTTGTTGTGAATTAACACGATTTCTATTTTTAGATTCACAACTAACGGCACCTACTTGTTTATCGACGAATGCGAACGTCACTGTTTGAGAAGCTCTTACTAGACACGACGATCGAATCGACGCTTAATACTGCGAAGTTGCTGTCAACAACATTCGAGGGGAGCCGATAATGAAAGAAAATTTATTTTATTTTTTCCTTTTACGATGACTGGAGCCAGGTTTGAACCTGCGATCTCCCGCATAGTAGTCGCGTGTTCTAACCACTATGCCACGGCCGGTCCCGGCCGGTCGAGTCGATTGGCTTCTCAAAAAAGTTAACGTTCGGACTCATCGTTAAGCTGTAGGTCCCGCTCTCCCATGCAAGAAAAAAATTGTTTCTAAAGTTTTAACTGTATTCCAACTATTTTATTCCAACTTCATTTTATCAGGTCATATATAAAATTTGTAATGAAGGAATGATTGCGTAACTAAATGGATCAGTTGTCTAAACATTATCCCGAAACCAAATTATATACGCTTCGATCTCACCCCAGGCAACAATGTAAGCTATAGTATCCTCGATTTGCCTTTCTTCGCAAAATATTTATGACTCTAGCTCTTATCTGATGTATTCATTTCACTGGTCATGTCTGTAATTAAATTCTCCACTCCACGGAGTTGCAAATGCACTTACGATGCTTTTTCATTGTATTTTATTATTGTAAGTTTTTGTTGTTGTTGTTGTTATTGCATTCATTTTATTTGATTGCGTTTTTATTGCAGGCGGCATATCATTAGAATTAACCATTAAGTCATAATAATAATTCTAATAAATGCTGCAACAATGTTGCCGAAAAACTACTCAACAAACGAATGTGCAGCATAAAAAAAAACAGCAACAACAACAACAAGCAGCCAGTAAAACGCATAAAACTTGGCGAGTGGAGAAAACAGACATTGCCACACGCAGCCACTATGGCCGCCTGTCCGTCCGTCTCCCCTCTAACGTCTCTCATTTGTCGTATGCGGTGCATGCACCTAATAAAAATTACAATTTGTGAGGAAATATAACGAAAATAAAATCGCCTTTAAAAAAAATTATAAACGTATAAAAAGTGGCATTTTGTATGGCCCAACACCATCAACCCAACCAACATCTTGGCAAATAATGACGATGACGACGGGAATTGGGGTAGGGTGTGATATTGATGGTATGATGAAAACTCCCGGTCTGCGACTCCTGCTTACTTGTTGACTTGCTCCTGTTACTGTGGTACTAGCCACAGCTGCTAATGTCGCCGCCGCTGCTGAGTTGAAATTTTATGACCAAATACTTCCTTCGTTCGTCACTGGGCTCCGGGCTTTCAAATACCTACATATGTGTGTCATTCGCTGAGAAGACTCTTTTAACGACATCCCCTTAGTCGAACATCTTCTTGTCCTTCGTTCCTGTCTTCTCTCTCTCTCTCTTCTCCTACGCTGCACTGATGCTGGAGTATCTTGTAATGTAATCTTTACAGATTTTATATTGAGATTTTGTTCGTTCGAATTCTATAAAAACAGAATAATAAACTAAAAGCAACTGCAGCCAGCAAGGAAGCAGAAATATCGTCATGTCCGCAAAATGTTGCAGCACTAAAGAAATGGGTTGGGTGGTGGCCTGTGCAATAGTTAGGATTGCAGAAGTTGGCCATGGTGGCCAATGCGGCTGTTGGGAATAATGTTTTGTTTGGTGGAATCTTTTTTTTTCCTCTCACTGCAACTACAACAACTAATTCAAGTTGTATAAATGATCCGATACGCATAAACACAAGTTTTAGAATTGATCTATAAAAGTGTGTAAGAAATATAAAAAATACCCGGCAACAACAGCAATTTAACGTTTCACCCATCCAGTCAGTCATCTGCAACAATGTTGGTGGTAACTTATATGACTCAGGAATGCCAGGATGATGTGACCATATATGTATGAGAACATCAGGCGGCGCACATGGAGGAAAGCAACACAAGTTTACTTGCAATAATATTAAGAGCTACAAGCAGCGGCTGCTGTACTTCCCCTCTCATCGTCATCATCATCGCCTTTGTCTGACTGTCTGTCTGTCTGTTAATCCATTTTCACTTTCTCAGGAACTATTAATGTTGATGCAAAACACTAAATGAACATTTAAAAAGCAAAGCGCTTAAATAAATAAATATTGTTAAATAAACAATAATTTATGAATAACAACAACACTATCCAGCAACAACAAAAATCACATTAGCTGCGGCAGTATTTGCCTTTTTGTGTGCGGCATTGGCTTTTCGTGTTCTTTTCACATGCAGAAGAGAGAGAGAGATCCGGAACAACAGCAAGATATTTGCTTTACATTATGACACATGCACAGTGGGGCACTATTGACTGATAGGTGAAATGAATTGCATGGTATTAAATCTTCTCTTCATTATTTTTTTTTGGCAGGAACAACCGAAAAAACTTATTTTCGCTTTGTACGCTATGAAAGAGGTATGGGATACATTCTTGCCTTATGTGAATTCTTAAAAACTTAAAAAACTTAATTTGCCTTTGCACCCCATTAATGAGGTATGGGATAGCTTCTCGCGTTGTTGTGAATTAACACTCTTTCTATTTTTAGATTCACAACTAACGGCACCTACTTGTTTATCGACGAATGCGAACATCACTGTTTGAGAAGCTCTTACTAGACACGCCGATTGACTCAACACTTATACTGCGAAGTTGCTGTCGACAACATTCGAGGGGAGCCGACAATGAAAGAACATTTTTTTTAAGATGACTGGAGCCAGGTTTGAACCTGCGATCTCCCGCATGGTAGTCGCGTGTTCTAACCACTATGCCACGGCAGGTCCCAATGTGAATTCACACGATTTAAATTTTTAGACTCACATAACGGCACCTTCTCTATATAGTGAATTTTTTTGCGAAGCTTTTACCTGACATACCGATTGACTCGACACTATACTGAGAAGTTGCTGTCGACTACATCCAGGGGGCCGCCGATGAAAGAAAATGTAGATGACTGCAGACAGTAATCGAACCATGGATCTCACGCATAATAGTCGCGTGTTCTCATCAACATGTCAGTCCCACAATTGCCGCAAGTAAAAAGGAATTCCCAGCGCTTCGGCCGCTTGAGCTTCCTAAATAATACGTCACACCAAATTTGAATAGGTTAGTTTAGGTAGAATACAAGATATCACGCTGTCCATCACACTTAGGCTAATGAAGCCCATTGTGATACCTGTTATTTCTCCTAGTTTAGCAAATACTGACTATATATCTAGCCAATTCGCTTCTCTGATCAGTTCTAAAGGTATTTCTGCAGGGTTTCAATGCTTACTATATAGTTTCCGAATACCGTAGTGCTTAGTCCAGCTTATACTGGGCAATCCATGAGAAAATGTTTCGTTGAATTCTAATCCTCATCCATGCAGTATCCATAGAGAGTAGATTTACTATGGACTAATCTAAGGGCGTGTTTTCCAACAAGACTAAATGTTCCCGTAAGGGTCTAACGCGGGTTTTCCTTTAGGTGGGTTATACTAAATCTCGACCAGGGTCTGAATAAGGACCCACCAACGTTACGAAATAAGAGCGCAAGTGATTTCCCTGACTAGGGCTAGTAATTAGTGTTTGTTATGGTTTGATTTTCTTTTAAAACACTTGTGTTAGAAATACGACAGATAACTTATTGATTTACGGGCTGAATCAAACTGATTTTCGGGCTGAATCCAAAATGCAAAATTAATTAGTCCGGTACTGGTACGGTTAATGCAATTCTGGCATAAGTTCCGATTACAAGGTCCGGACTTCAGGTTCGGATTTAAGGTTCGAATGCCAAATTCGTTGGACCAGCTCGATTGCTAGATTCGTATAGCAGGTTTCGGATCGTGGAGTAAGCTCGGGATCGTGGAATAAACTCGGCTACGACTAGCAGGTTCAGATTTCAGGATCGTGTTTCAAGTTGCAGCATAAGCCCGGCTTTGTTCTACCAGTTATTGTTATACATACATTTGTTCTTATAATATACTTATAAACATCCTTACGAACATAACATACAACCGAAGTCCCTGTGGGGGAACAGACAGCTTAAGCCGCTGTGGGGGAATAGGCAACCGAAGCCGCTGTGGGGGAACATACAACCGAAGTCGCTGTGGGGGAACAGACAGCCTAAGTCGCTGTGGGGGAACAGACAACCGAAGTCGCTGTGGGAGAACAGACAACCAAAGTCGCTGTGAGTATGTATTAGCAAGAGTAACAACAGTTGCTTATGAGTTAATGTATGAGTAAATTCTATTTATAGAATTTGTCTCGTTACAAGTGTTCCTATAACTACGGATATCCTACCCAGAATAAACTACTTCGGAATCCAATTTCAAAATTTTTAATAATATTTTTCAAAAATACCCCAATTTCTACATCAAATATCTTGGCGTCTATAAGAGATAGGGCAAAGGTAAAGACATACTATTTTAGGTCTTCACTTCAGCTATTGAACGGCTTATTACTTCTTAGCCTGTATACAAAAGAAAAATACTCAGCGGCAATAAACTGATTTGAGAACAAATTCTAACTTTAACCTCATTGCGGCACACCCTAATGCCTAAGAATCGATACAAAATTGTTCACAATATATTCGTAATTTTATCAAAAACAAATGTAAGGTGAAGCTAGATGACCAACATCGCAATTAATACATATTTTTAACGAAATTCGAAAAAATGCCATGTAAGGAACACCCTAATGCTCTTTGTGAACATTTAAAGGGGTGAAGTATTCCGATCATATTGTTTGTTTACAGAAGTTGTTCAGTTACACAATAAGTAAGTTTTTGGTAAATATACCAAGCAAAAACTTTGCACAATCGCCCAATACTCCTAAAAAACTGATTTGTTTAAAGTAGGTAGTGTGTTTTGAGAGCCATTTAATACCCCTAGACTTGTTAAGATTACATGGGTTTGTTCAGAGAAGTTTATTCAATTTCACTGAATAGAGTATGCAAAAAATCTGGACTCCCTACGACTTATATTCAAAATAGTGAAAAAATTAGAATTTTTTCGAAGTTTTTTGAAAATGAACGAGGGATGTCTAATTTTTTTGGGAAATTTTATTATATCAATTTCTTAAGCGGATTATTAGCTACAACTTTGCTTAAGAAGAGAAAGAGCTAGATTAAACACTGTACAAACTGATGGCCAAAAACTGGTGTCACCTTTTTTCAAGGGATCCAAGAGATTTCAAAAAGTTACGAGGGCCAAAAAAAATTTTGGTAGCCAATCTAGCCAAACTGAGCTAGGGTTTTACTCAGCTCCGGTCGTACTATCGAACCTATATAGTCACGTTCGGGTGTTTTTCAAAAAGTTTGATTTTGTGTCATAGTGTAATTTAAGTTGTATCGGACTGTCGAATGCAGCTTTGTAATTGATAAACAGATAATAGGTGTCGATCTGAATTTCTTGGATCTTATTCAGGAGAATTTATTGTAGAGTGAAAAGCCGTGGATTTTCCAGATCTAAAGCCACACTAATAAGGTCCTATCAGGTTCGCTTTGGTTTTTTATATAACACTCGATGGAACCTTATAAGCGATGTGTAAACTGCTGATCCGGCGATAGTTGGTAAACGTACTTGGATCGCCTTTCTGGAGCACAAGACATAGCATACTCAGATTCCAATTACGAGCATGCATTCCTTGAGCCAAATCTTGTTTATGAGGTGGTGCATGGACGTTACCAGCTCATCTCCGTCGGCTTAAAAACAGTTCTGCCGGCAGTCGGTTGGGGACAATCTACTCCGTTGTCGAGTGTCAGTGACCAGATTTCCATCTCTGTCCTTACAGGTGGGGATCCCTGTTTCTAAAACCTTTGCTTTTTACCTTTTGTTAAAACTTTCGGGTTTCACCTCTTTTCCTGTAGTTTTCAATATCCTGGCTCTCTCTATTCATCCATAGACGCTTCTACCGCCAGAAGAGGCGTTTCATCTCCCTCCTTTCCCATTATAATGTACCATCATCGCACGTCCTTTTCTTCAGACATTGCGCGACATACCTCATCGTGCAAGGGCTTATCTGAGCGTGGTTTTTCATAACCCAGTACGGTCATGTAATTCGCAATATGCTGCCAATGTGTGTATGGAACATCAAAACTAGGGGGGTTAGTTTGAAGTAATGGAGAGAGTTGGTTGAAATAGGCATTTGCTATCTCGGTGGTATGCAGCTTTGGGATGTCTAGCTTCCTTTGCGTTGATTACGAGCGTTTTTAGTACTGCTTTAGTACGCACGCGATAACCTTGGCTACAACTAGGTGGTGATCCGAGTCAATATTTGCACCGCTCATCACACTCACGTCCATAACGCTTGCGACATGCCTTCCATCGATTACCACGTGATCAATGTGGTTTCTTGTCTTTGGATCATGGAATAACCAGGTTGCCTTTCGGGAATCTAGTTGAAACCACTCCGAAGCAAAGCTAACCAGTCTGAATCGGAAGTGTTTTTGTGTAGACTGAATTTCCCGACTGCTGAACTAAGAGCATCTTCCCTTCCTATTTTAGCATTAAAATCTCCCAGAACATTTATATGGCCATGGGCAGCGCTGCGGTCATATATTTCCCCCAGGCGTTCATAGATAGCATATTTATTGTCCTCATCTTTGTCTTCCATCGGTTCGTGTACACAAGTCAGCGTAATGTTAAAATATGTAGCCTTGATGCGAATAGTGGCTATTCGGTCACTTACTGGTATCATTACATAATCGAAATTATTATTTGTTATACATGATTATTGAAAATGTTAATTAGCAAATGCAGAATCAAAAACAATTCATTCCCCACTCAATTATTCGAAAAAAATTGAAAATTCTTCTGTTGTTTATCGGTTTATATTCCTTGTATTCCCATTTTCCCCCACGGTGTGTTAGTTTTAACAATCTTAACCAGAGAATGTATGCAAGCGTTTCGTCTGAGTATTGGCCGCATATCACTAATATAAACTGTGCACTGATTACTGATCTGTCTTTCTGTCTGTCGTCCCGCACTTCTCTTTGTCTGTCAATTCAGAAAACTGTAGGTCCAGATCATTTAGATCTTTGGCCGTGTATTTACCTATAATATGACTGAATTGTGGTGCATATAGATATTAAGAGTTAAATACAACAACAATTTAAACTAAACATTGCATACATGGAATCCATTGCAAATAATTGTGTATCGAAAAGAAAAAAACTAAATCATGGGATGTTTTTTTTTCTACATGTTCTACCATGGAACCAGTTTTCGAGAACGATACTTAATTGGAACTTGATGTTAACCTTTTTTTAGAAATTATGTATCTTCATTTCCAAAAAAAAAGCTAAACTTCACCAATTTTTGGTAGCTGCTGCCTATTTTACAAACCTCTGTCAATATGTAGAACGCACCATAGTGAATCTCTGTAGTCCTGACACATAGTTGTAATAAATTTGGCATCGATAGTAACTGGCGCAAAAATCGCATGTTTGGGTGTAAAACAGTGTTACACATTGTATTTTTCACACAGACACGATAGGCAATTTACACGTACTTGAAGCTGTATTTGATCCAAAGCAGTCAGTCTATGATCAGTAGGGCGGCAGGTAAATGTATGGACTTTTTTTTGCCTAAATCTAAAAATGCCCGTCCGGAATATTGTGTCCCTATGAATATATGACGGAAATTTGAGTAGGATTGGACGACTATTTCCCTTTGGTCAAAGGTCAGGTTCTTAGTAAAACCTTAGTAAATCATATGTTTTTTACTATTACTGTGTTTGATTATGGATTTGTATATCAGCTTTATACTATAAGAATAGTTCAGGAGATACAGCCTTTTAAAGTTTCAAGTTTTATACCACTCCCACTGATCCGATCCCGTTGTTGGATTACAAACATTGCTGCCAAATGCATTCACAGAAATTTTCATGGCGATTGAAGAAACAGTCCTCCAGATAATAGGGTCTAATGGGCGTTGCCACTTAATAAAGGGTGGTTAAATTGTGAGGGCCGATGTTGAATGTAAACCACACCTTAACGTCTACGTCTAGTTGTTTTCTGCATTTCATTTGACATTTCTCAATTTCAGACTAACTCAATTTGAACCATAGAAAGATACACAATCGAGCAACGCGTTAAAGTTATTCAGGCTTATTATGAAAATCGGCGTTCAAATCAAAATGCATATCGTGCACTTCGTGATTTTTCAGTCAATTTAATCGCAGAAATGTGCGTACAATCGGAAAAATCGTACAAAAATTTGAACAAACCGGGTCTGTAGGAGATGTGAAAACACCAGTGCATGCGCGTACGGCTCGTACTGCAGAAAATATTGCTGCTGTGGCTGAAGAGCCGTCCACCTCAACTCGTCGTCGTGCTCAACAATTGCACTTCTCACGCTCGTCGTTGATGAACATTATGCTAAAGCCTCTTGACCATTCCAAACGTCGTCAATGGTCCCAATGGTGGCAAGAAATGGCAACAGTGGATCAATTCTCGAAGAAAATCATCTTCAGTCATGAGGCACATTTTCACCTCAGAGGATTCGTCAATAAGCAGAATTGCCGCATTTGGGCGAATGATAATCCAAGAGTGATTGCCGAAAAACCAATGCACCCACAAAGAGTGACTGTTTGGTGCGGTTTATGGGCTGGCGGCATCATCGGGCCGTATTTTTTCCAAAATGAGGCCGGTCAGGCAGTTACTGTGAATGGTGTTCGCTATCGTGAGATGATAAGGAACTTTTAATGGCCCGAATTGGAAGATATGGATGTGAACGATATGAGGTTTCAACAGGACGGTGCCTCTTGCCGCACAGCTAACGAAACAATGGCTCTTTTGCTCGACAAATTCAATGGCCGTGTTATCTCACGTGGTGGCTATGTCAATTGGCCGCCAAGATCATGTGATTTGATAACGTTGGACTTATTTTTTTGGGGTTATTTGAAAGAAAAGGAGCTAAAGGATGAGATAAATCGGCACATTGACGACATAACTAGAACCTCAATTATGCCTCAGCGTCACCGAAAATTTGGACCCTCGGGTAAAGGTGTGCAGCCGAGATCGCGGCGTCAATTTGGCCGATATTTTGTTCAATACATAATTGAACCATACCAATATTTTCATAATAAAAATAAATGACAATAATTTCGTAAATAATTTGTGCTTTATTCAAACTCAACATCGGCCCTTAAAATTTAACCACCCTTTAAAACGACAAGTTTTGATTTATAAAAAGTAACAATGAATTTATCTCGATCATCTAACCGGTTTTTGACGATGCTGCTCAAATATTGTCCTTTATGTGGTCGTTAACGAACTGTCAGAAGACATGTTCGTTTACTTAATCTTGAATGACAACATGCGCGACAATGTCGCTCATCTGATCCTGCATGATTTATGCGACATTATGAAATTAATGAAAGAAAAGAGGACGTAAAAAGCGACATCAACGTCAATTTGACCAGATGCGACCAGATGATCGAAAATTTCAGTCAAATTGTCGTTGATGTCGCTTTTTACGTCCTCTTTCCTTTCATTAATTTCACATCATTATTGTACCTTTACTTTGCCCAATGATCTAGATGATTGATTGTGCATCAAGACAACATTAGTATTTTGTCGCTCAGCATCACGGAGTATTTTGATAATTTTTTCACATTTTGTCTTGAGGATAGCGTTGACGGACAAAGTCGTGTATGACGATACTTCCTACTGGGAAGCTTGTCTGGTGTTGCTTCCACATCGAGAGAAAGAAAGAGATCGACTGCTTTGAATCAAATATAGATTGCCGATTTTGTCTGTGTCAGAAAGGCGATTAATCGCGACCTCGCGAGGCTATGGAGTGCCTGGCAGTGATTTAGAATCAAACATTTTCAGACATAACTAAGTAATTCCTTAAGATATGTTTCAATTTTTTTTCTCTGGAATGTTATTAAATTTTCTTCAACTTATTATTAATTATATGAAATGAATTTACACATGTAATAGTTAACATGGTGCGATCATAGGCATACGACTTAATAACACAACTGATACATCATTATATGAAATATATTGAAAGATGGACAGACACGATGCAGTTTACAAACTATGGATGGAAAAAATATACATTAAGAGCATCTAAAAATTGTATACAGATTATTAAAGGTATAATTTATAACAACTGACTGTTGCCTTCCTCTTGTTGCGTTCGAAAGTTATTTGGGATTATGCATTTGACTTCTTTACCAATACCCAAGAAATCAATTAAATCATAAATAAAATAAACAAAAACATCAGGTCTGCAAAGCACAAACAAAAAAAAGCAACAAACACACATACAAAACAAATGAAAATCAATAACATTGGATTGCTGTTAGTCTTCGCCAGCAAACAGACAGACAGACAGACAAGGGATCCCTAAGATGCTTGACCAGAACTCAGCAACACATTCTTACATTCACTCAAGAATTGACTTCTTATTGATGCTGGGTAGAGAAGATGTATGTACATTGTTGATATCGGGGAAATGTTTGGAAAAAATGGTACATTCTTTGGAACTAAAGAGATCTTAGATTTGTTGATCTTTTAAAAACACACATAGGAATAGAATTCTTACTGCCTGTCCCAGGATGTCAAATGTTATCGTTCCCTTGCGTTTTATGTAGTAAACAGCTAAAATATATATCGCAATATCGCATAAAAAGCATTTGAACATTAATATTCGACATCGTGGGACAATCCTTTAGTGATTCTAGATAGAGAAGATGGTAATTTTGGTCGATTTTATTGACGAGGAATCAAATAGATCACGTGGTAGTCGATGAAAAGCACGCATCGAATGTTCTGGACGTACAAATAATCAGAGGTACGAACATTGACTTTGATCACTACCTTACAGCTAGGGTTGCCAGGCACCGAATTCGAAAAGTCGGGAAAACCGAGACTAAAAAGCGGGATTTGTCGGGACAAATGTAAAGATCATATTATATAGGTTTTGACATTTTTTATTAAGAAATATTATTAGTTGTTAAAAATTACTGGGATTCCTGACAGCTTTTATCGATATTCATCTTATGATTGATTAGTTCAGCCTTTATAAGCGGAAAAAAATATAAATGAGATCAATTTAAACAAATTCAAGTGACCATAAAAAATGTGACCATATTTTGTCTTTTAGTATATCTTTGGACAATTCTCCATAAACAGCCGAAGACTGCAGTAGTCGCTGTACAACATGTCATTGTCTACTGCATCTGATATTTGTAGAACTTTGGAAATTTCTCCCAAGTCAATAGTGAGTCTTTTAGATTAAATGCTGCAATTTGTTAAAAAATTTACATTTCTTGAAAGTCGTAATGTTATGAACAGCTGTGGTAAAATCAGATGATAGACAATTGCTGGGGATGGAAAAGAGATTAATACCCATGGAAATGGGTAAATGGAAAAATGTTAAGTGCACACAACTAGTTCATAAGAGAAAAGTATTTATTTGTACCTTCTTTAATATGTTGTTTCTTTGAATATTATAAGTATAGGTAGTAAATATTAAAAAGTCGGGATTTTTCCCTGAATTACTTCAATACTCGGGACTCGGGATTTTCGCGAGAAGTCGGGAAAATCCCGCCTATTCCCGACCATCTGGCAAGCCTACTTACAGCAGTTAAGTACAAGGGTAAGCATGGCGAAAAACGTACGTAAACAGGCACAACGAAAGCTGGACATACGTAAATTGCGGACCACAGAGGTAGCGGACGCCTAATCCAACCACCTAACGCAACTGCTACTGAATGCTCCAATCCCTGATAATATAACCTTGCAGTGGCAATATATAGCCGACTCCATAGAAGAGACTGCGAGAAGCGTACTTGGGTACCGTTTAAAGAAGATGCCTTGTACGATGATAAATGTCGCAATGCATGCAGGCCGAAACTGTAGTCAATGGAAACGCCAGCCGTTCGTAAACGGCACAGGGAGAAGAGACGAGAGGCAAATCGTTTTTTTAGACGGAAAAATAAGGAGCTAAAGAATAGACAGAATGAGTGCACAGAGTAGCTCCAAAGTAGAGGGCAAGCCCGAAAATTCTACCAGAGAGTTAAGGCGAGAATGAGTGGAACAGGGTTGCCCTCCTGCAAGAACAGTGATGGCAATCAAGTGACGGACCCGGATAGATATTATAGATATTTACTGGATACGGACACCATTCCAGAAGACCCCGCTCCAATCCATGACGATGGTATTACCTGTCCACCTCCGAGCCAGGGCGCGATACTTGTGGCACTATCCCGACTTAAAAACAACAAAGCGGTTGGAGCCGATGACCTCCCTGCTGAATTGTTTAAGGCAGGTGGGGAGGAGCTGATTAGGTGCATACATCAGCTCATGCAGAACATATGGATAGAGAAGAGCTTGCCAGGGGATTGGAGTCTCAGTCTGTTATGTCCCATTTACAAGAAAGAAGATCGTAGTGAACGTAAGAACTACCGTGAAATAATCCTATTGCCAACTGCGTACTCGTACAAGGTTCTTTCGAGCAAATTGTGTGATCGTCTAAAGTAAATTGTAGAAAAATTAATTGGAACCTTTCAGTGCGGCTTTAGACCTGGTAAATCTACGACGGATCTATTATTCACCTAACGACAAATCCTGGAAAAAAAACTCATGAAAAGCAGATCGACACCTACCACCTCTTTGTGGACTACAAAGCTGCCTTCGACTCTCCGATAAGGCCATGTCTGAGTTTGGTATTCCTCCAAAGCTGATTCGACTTTGCAGATGTACCTTGGAAAACACCAAATTCTCGGTTAAGATTGGTAAGGATCACTCTGAATCCTTCAACACGGAAGGAGGTCTCAGGCAGGGTGATAGCTTGTCCTGTACACTATTCAATATAGTTATGGAAAAGGTGATGAGAAAGGCTAGTGTCAACATGTCTGGCACCATATTCCACAAGAGTCACATGCCACTAGCCTATGCCGATGATATAGACATCATTGTCTGAAATCTGCGTGATGTTACTGCAGTTTCTCATCAATAAAAAAAAAAACAGCAAAAATGGGTTTAGCGGTCAACGAGGACAAAACAATAATAATGATTTCGTCGAACAGAGAGTCCTCTCGATTATTGTTTTGAGGCAGTAGATGAATTTACCTACCTCGGATGTTCCGTCAATAAGAAAAATAGTGTCAATCAAGCGGAGAATAGTGGTCGCCAATAGATGATTTTAGGACTTCAGCAGCATTTTAGTAACTCCACCTTATCTCGAGATACGAAGAAATAGCTGTACGAGGTGTTAATTTTACCCGTTCTGTTTTATGCTGTCGAATCGTGGGTGCTTACTACAACGGACATACAAAACCTGGGACTATTCGAGAAAAAAGTACTCTGAAAAATATATGGACCTATCTGTGGCGAAGGCGAGTTTCGCCATCGGATGAACCATGAGCTGTATAAGCTTTACCACGACATCGACTTAGCTAAAAGAGTCAGAATCCAATGACTTCGATGGCTGGGACATGTTGCCAAGATGGAAAATGCTCCAGCGATTAAGATGTTTGAAGGCGAACCTGAAGAACGGCGCAGAGCAGGAAGTCCCAAACTTCGTTAGTAGTACCAAGTGTTTGGCGACGTGCCACCAAATGGTAGGACCAACCGAAGTGGTCTTCGAGAGCTCGGTGGAAGCGACGTAGACTATCAATTCGAAGATGCCGGGTTCGATTCCCGGCCGAGGCTCTGGCCAAATCAACCTCAAAGGAAAATTGCTTTTCAAATATTTTCGAGTTCTCCAGCCAACAAAACTCATCCTAAATGTTTCCACTACAAAAATGCAGATTGCGCAAGGACCAAAGAAAAAGGAAAATGATTTTGTCAACATCGCAAATAAATCAACAAAACCAGCTGGCGCCATCTTTGGTGGAATTTGGCGATTAAAACTCACAACAACAACACACAGAATAATATGCTAATGGTACTAAACGCTCACTTGGAATACTCAAAGCGCACTTGGAACACTCAATCTGTTTTCCCTCTCCATCCATTTTATAGACTTTGGTCTTATATATATTGAAAATAAATGGTGGTATGATGGTAACAATGTATAATCCATGTGTGTATGTTGTTATATATACAAAACACATTGCGAATTTCTGGTAATATAGCAAAAACTCAAATTTCACTTTCACTCATTCTCTCAGTTACCTCTCAGTGACAGACAGCGCCTCTACAAATAATTTTTCGCATTTTTAGAACAAATAGAGAGATGGGGATTCTGATTAATATTATTCTGTGCTGATTCTATGCCCGATCGAGTGCCGTTAAATTGAAAATCGGTATAGAGAATTATCACCCCAGCTACTTCCACCAGCTGTTGCAACAACAACCAACCGATGAACGCACGCAGAAGACCGAAGCGTATGGAATTATTTAATACTTCAGGCCTCAAATTTATGAACCACGTTCGTAAGTTGTTAGGGGCCACTTAAGTAAGTAAGTTAGATTCTAGATAGAGAAAATGGTCGTTGATCGGTGACATTTGGTGAGATGTTTAAAAATTTTGGCATTATTATAAAATGGCACTTCGGAACCGGAATTTAACGACATCACGAAAAAGTTACGAAAATGTTTGTTTATTATTGGTCCTTTCTTTATATACTCAACATGGACAATTTCAGATTCTTAAGCAACTGCAACTGATCTTCTGCTGCTAATATCTTATAATAGTACCTTCGAAAATATCAAATTATTTTTCGTCCACTAACTAACCTCATTACTCATCTCTGTTGCCATTGCTTTGGTAACGAACTCTCAGCTAAAATCTACTGCTTCGACAAGACGGCAATACAAAGTAAAGATATTTCGACTGTGTATGCCGTCGATTGTTTTTCTGTTTTTTTTTTCTCTCTCATTTTCAAAACGAATTATATAAATGAATGGCAGTATTTTATTTTAATTTCTTTGTTGTTCGTCGTCGTCGTATTATTGTTATTATTATTGTTATTATATTTATTATATGTATTTGTATTTCTCATTCCTTTTCGTCCACTCCCTACAGGTGGCTTAAATTGTTTCACATCGATGGCTTAGTGTTAGCTGGCTGGCTGGCTGGCTAACTGTTGCTGCATTGCCTCCTATTTTAGGGTCATTAGAAAGCCTTTATTGCTGGCATAAGGGGGTGATTGTTTGATTGTTTTCGTTGTTTGTGTTATTTTCTTCTTAGTTTTTTTCCATAAAGTCATTCGCTTGTGCGCTCTTTCATTTGGGCCAATTGAAGATATAGAGGAAGAAGAAAACTGAATCCATTCATCGTCATAAACTTCAATTTTCAAGAATCATTTCCTACGCAGCTGCAATTTAATGCTTTAGATCATATATTGTACAGTGGGTAGACAGACAGCTCTGTGTGAGATATGTTGGGTAAGGTGTTAAATAATCTTACAATGTATTAAAAAAAATTTTAGTGAATTTAACAAAAAGTGGATTGTTGTCTTTGTACCGAACTAAATATATATCTTAGCTATAAGATCCAATTTTTTTAATTCTTACACATATTTGTATAATTAGAAAAAAATATAGAAATTATCAATTTATGGCCCCGCCACTAAATCTTTCTCCTTAAATTCTCCTGCATAATTATAATGATAAATGAATAACAGGAATTGTACCATCTTCAACAAAAGTCACATGTTACTCGCGTATGCCGATGATATAGATTTTATTGGAAGTGGATGGCGAGATGTTACTGCGGCTTTTTCAAGCATTGAAAAGCAGACGGCGAAAGTGGGTCTGGTGATAAATGAGGACAAAACCAAGTTATTTGTTTTAACGAACAAAGAGTCCACTCGTCTGGGACGCTGTGTGAACGTTGAAAACTATAACTTTGAAGTGGTAGCTAATTTTGTCTACCTTGGCTCTGCCATAAACATAAATAATAATCTCAGCCTGGAAATAAAAAGACGAGTATTGATCACAAACAGCTGCTACTTTACGCAAACTGATTTAATGACAAAGCTCTCTCTTGAAGAACAAAGATCTAACTCTACCAGACACTGATCCTACCTGTCGTGCTCTGCAGCGCAGAATCCTGGGTAATGACACAAACGAATCAATCTATTCTGGGAGTCTTCGAGAAAAAAAATACTACGCCACATATTTGGACTCATCATCGTTGACGGCGAGTACCGTCGTCGAATGAATCATGAGCTGTATGAGTTGTACAACGACATCGACGTAGTCAAGCGCGTTCGAATAGAGCGAATGCGATGGCTTGGACACGTTGTACGAATGGACGAAAACCCTGAAAAGTCTTCGGCAATAAACTCGATGGGCGGCGCAGGAGGGGCGACCAAAACTCCGAGGGATGGACAAGGTGAAAGAGTTGTTAACTAAGCTTGTTGTGACGAACTATCTACGGAGCGCAAAAGGCCAAAGCGCTTGGAATACTTTTCTACGTGCGACTACTGATAGATAAATTTCTGTTGTTGCTGCCATTGAAGAAGAGAAGAAGAAGAAGAAGAGTCGTAAGGTTACAAGAGAGGTAAGTATTGGCAAACCTAAAAAATAAGGTCACTTCTCAAGTTGCTTTTTTTTCATTCTGTAGAAGAGTGTCACTAAAATAACACATAGAAAAGAAAAGATAAGAATACTTCCAAATGTTTTAAAGCAGCGCAAAAGGACCAGGAACATAAGGACAGATCTGCATGATGTAGAGAGAGAGAGATCCAATGATACAAAAGAGAGCGCCTTTAGATGAGTTAGCGTATCAAGCAGATCTGAACGACATTTATAGGGACACTATTTCCGCGGCCATGAACTTTTCCCCTATGAATGTTGTTCTCGGAGACCATCCTTCCGCAATAGCATCTGAGGAAACCAGTCTGCCACGGAAAACCAGAACGGTACTGGCATAGCTACGATCCGCATGATGTGATGAGAAAGGCCCAACGATACAAAAGAGGGAGCCTTTAGATCAGGTGCGTATCAGGCAGGTCTGAACGACATTCCTAGGGACACTGTTTCCGCGGCCATTAACTTTTCCTCTATGAATGTTGTTTTTTGAGACCATCCTTCCGAAATAGCATTTGAGGAAACCAGTCTGCCACGGAAAACCAGAACGGTACTGGCACAGCTGCCACCCGGCTGATGTAGTAGGCTCAATTTCTGCTGGTGTCGAATTATGCCAAACACCCTAAAGGTATATCCATTGGTCCAGGACCGCATACCACTCTACACCTGTTTCTCCCGCAAGGGGGTTTCTTCGGAGACCTTTGGGGAGTATCGACCCAACGGAGCTGAAAGAACCACCAGTAGATCTCTTTCTGTAAAGAAGTACAACTTCACGGGCTCCGACCAAGGAGTCTAAAGATGGTACCACGGGCGGATAGGGCCCCTAAGTAGCGTAAAAACTACTTACCCACCGAAAGGGTATGGAACAGTGTTCTGTGCCTCGTGGTGGTTGTCGGTTAAAACTCAAAGTTACGTGAGTAGACTTACAGTTTGATGTTCGAGAGAAATGGAACTGGGTGTCTCTTGGTACCATACGAGTCTCGCATCTCTCACTGTGCATCAAACAATCTTGGTCGAAAACATAACTAAGAATGGATAGATTCGAATGAACCTTTAACAAGGGTACCGCGGTAAAATATGTACTTTGCGACGGTGACAGTTCTAATATGTGAAGGGAGGATATAATTGTTTATATCTTCTTTGAGCTACAAACAGATATCAAATCATGTCAATCTCAAATTTATGTTTGTGTATTGTTTGCTGGTAAAATGACGGCGAGGAGGCACTTGTGGCATGTTGGATGGAGAAAGACATGATTTGATTGAAACAATAAGTGGATGTACCTACTTATAAAATGTGATTTTTTAGCTATTATCTTTTTGGCAACACTGGTTTAAACAGCTGAAGCACGTATCGTGTTTTGTTTCACTGTCAAACATCTTAAGTTTGGTCTATAATTTAACCATGAATCGTCTTACAAACGAACAACGCTAGCAAATTATTGAATTTTATTATCAAAATTCTTGCTCTGTTAAGAAAGTTCATCCATTTTATGGCCAGTTTAATCGACACACTGAAGCGGCTATTCGGGCTATTGTCACTAAATTTCGCACCAAATTTACATTGTTGGACATTAAACCACCAACACGCTTACGTAGAGTGCGAAGTGAATAACTCATCGCAGCTGTTTCCGGCAGTGTTAATGATGACCATCAATTATCGATTCGTCGCCGTTCGCAGCAATTGTGCCTCTGTTACTCAACAACGTGGAAAATTTTGCTGAAGGATTTAGGTGTGAAGCCTTTCAAAATACAGCTGGTGCAAGAATTGAAGCCGAACGACCTACCGCAACGTAGAATTTTTGGTGAATGAGCTCTTGGAAAGTTGACCGAAGATCAGCTTTTTTCGAAAAATTGTGTTCAGCGACGAAGCTCATTTTTGGCTCAATGGGTCCGGTAATAAGCAGAATTGTTGATTTTGGAGTGAAAATCAACCAGAAGCATTGCAAGAGCTACCAATGCATCCAGAAAAAGTCACAGTTTGGTGCGGTTTGTGGGCTGGTGGCATCATTGGACCGTACTTGTTATTGAGAGGCGAGTTTGGTGAACATTTTATTTCACATTTTATTTATTTTCAGGACCGGTCAATTGGCCGCCTAGATCGTGCGATTAAACGCCTTTGGACTATTTTTTGTGGGGCTATGTTAAAGCTCTTGTCTATAACACATGCCCGCTTTAATTGACGCATTGGAAGACAACATTGAAACATTTAATTATGAGATACCGGCCGAAATGTTGGAAAGAGTATGCCAACATTGGACTAAGCGGATGGATTTTCAAACATTAAACATTAAATTATATGGACCGTACTATCGATTCATATAAAGATTTCATGAATTTTTCTGAATTTTATGTGTTTATTTTAAACTTTCCTATAGCTCTTAAAAAATTACCCTTTACATGTTACTTTAAGCAGCAAATAATAAGAGTGGGGAGCGAAATCGGACGGAGTACAAAACTTGAGCTTGTACGTGTCAGTCAATATGGTACCCTCACAAAAGATATATAAACAGTTTGAACATCCCTATGGGTAGAAGAATGACCTCATGGGCAGGTATTCACATAAAGCACAAGGATATCTACACCTGTTTCAGTGTGCAGCCAAGCCCACCAACCTCGTCCCCGAGTCACACTGGACGTACCCAGTGGAGGTGGCCAGTTTTCTGCACTTTGAAACAGATGGAAAGGCAGAGAGCAGAACATGCTACTGATTATAAGACAGGATACACACATATACGTGCCTACAACAACAACAACAACAGATTTCGAACGTCAGTTTTCAGAAAGACTCGACTACTGGATTTTGATGCCAAGAATAACCTATGCTATAATAAATGTAGATCGTTGTGTCGGGGCTCGAACTATGAGCATCCTTATGTTAGTCGTGTATTCAAACTATTGCAGTAGGTTTCAAACACTATGTATTGAAACATTTTCTTTTTTTAGAAAAGTGTTAACGGAAACACTTTCAACTGCTTGGACGATTTGTTAGTAAAATAGATTTTTGATGGGAAATTTCTATGAAGATTATCTTCTGTAAGAAAAGTATCACTTGAGACACTTTTTGATAAGAAGAGTTTCTATGAATACTTATGCATATCACTCCCTGTAGCAAGAGTCCCTGTGTTTGTAACACAACATTCATATGATAAGATATCAAGGGATCCCAAAGCACTTTGTTTACTTTTAGAAAACGAAATACTATTCATAATTCGATTCAAGTGTTTTTCTCGACCTCAAAATTTCTTGGGCATAACCTTTTGTTTTCCTAATCGAAATTTATAACTTAAAAAAAAAAAAAAAAATTAATTTCCCTTTGCACCCCATGAATGAGGTATGGGATAGCTTCTCGCGTTGTTGTGAATTAACACGCTTTCTATTTTCAGATTCACAACTAACGGCACCTACTTATTTATCGACGAATGCGAACGTCACTGTTTTGAGAAGCTCTTACTAGACACGACGATTGAATCGACGCTTAATACTGCGAAGTTGCTGTCAAACAACATTCGAGGGGAGACGACAATGAAAGAAATTTTTTTTTATTTTTTCTTTTAAGATGACTGGAGCCAGGTTTGAACCTGCGATCTCCCGCATGGTAGTCGCGTGTTCTAACCACTATGCCACGGACGGTCCCGAAATTTATAACTATTAACACAAAAATCATATTCACAGTCTTAATCCGACTGGATTAGCTTTATAATTTCTAAAATATTCTACATTTTAACTCTTTTCTTTTCAATTCATTCTCGAAGTCTCTACAACCACTGTTCACATTTTTTTTTTATTGTGCCCTTTTTAATATATTTAAGCCGATACATCGTTATAAGAAAAATTATAAATTACGACCGGGGCAATAGCACCACCGCCACCAACGCCACGGCCGCCTGAACCTCCACCACCTATGCAACACCAGCAACAGCAACAAACAAAAAAAATAACGAAAAAGAAAATAAAAATAATCATAACAATGTACTCAAGTAGATCTCTTTTCGATGAATGTGGTGGAGTATTTACGTATGACCGTTGTTTTTGTTGTTAGTTGACCGGCCATTCTTCCGACCAACCATACAAATATCTTGGGATATGAGAACAAAGCTACATTTATTTGTACTACGACGGACCTTCATACTGACATATGTTTATTTTATATACATTTATAATTTTTTCTTTATTTTTATTATTATTTAGTTATTTGTTGTTTCCAACTAAATTAAAGTAGTATGTGAGTGAATGGACGGTCATTGCAGCAGGCCGTCGCTATGCATGATGCAGGAGAGTACAGTGGTCAGGTTGGGTTAAAAAAAGGTTGGGAATATTGGGATAATACAGGGTGGAATAAAAGTAGTTGTATTATTCAAACAATTACAAAGTATATGCAACAATTGAAAATCCTACCACTGAATTGCGATACTTTAACAAATAAAAAGAACTTTGTAACGTGGTTTTCTCGTCGGCTGATCCAGTCGTCGCCAGGGTCGACATAAAGACCCACAAACCCTTACGGAATAAGAAGTCAGTAAATTTTCCCTGACTTGGTCAAAATGACAGTAATCTACTGGATAAAGTATTTAGATACAAAAACAATTCAGGTTCAGATTGAGTGATAGCGTTGTTGTCTTGTCCGGTAAGTTGTACCCCGGCCGATTTTAGATGATCGAGAACTTATAGTATACGAGTGTTGATGTGGCCTATGACAGGTTTTTGGACTCGGTTCGATTTAAGATATTCGGTAATTTTACGAATTGGTCGATTTGAGGTGATCGGGAACTTTATATTATACTCCCAAAATTGTAGAGGTCAGATAGGTCAGGAACGTGGTAATTCGGGTACTTTCGATAATTCAGGTTCGTTCAAGCAGCGTACCGATGGTTCGGGTTCGACAGTAATTACGATTAATATCAGCAGTAAGTTGTTAGCTTGGTGATTCGGGTTTTATCGGGGTTTCAGGTTTATATCAGCAAGTGATGAGTGATGACTCGGGTTTGTCGGTGGTTCGAGTTACTGTCAATAATTCGGAAGGGTATTGGTTATTCGACTCTTGTTGATTTTTCAGGTTTATATTGGCAATACTGGGTCATCTTGATGATTTGGGTTTGTCTGTGGTTCAGGTTTATACCAGGAATACGTAGCCGTCTTGGTGATTCGGGTTTGGTCGGGTATTTAGGATAATATCAGCAATTTTGAAATATATCAATGCTTCGGCTGTCATCAGTTTGGTATCCGCAACTCAGGATCGTGTTGATGAGTCGCGTTCTAAAGGTAATCGACTTTAAAACCCGTAGTTGTATCGATGATACGGCTTTCGTCGGTGAATCAATTTGGGATCCGCAATTCAGGACCGTGTTGATTGAGTATCAAATTGCTACGGTGCTAATTTCTAAAACAATCCTACAGGAACTAAGAGTATCTTCGTGTACCAGACCGAAATCTGTGCAACCGACGAGTCGGTATAACCAACCGCAATCCGATTCAACAAACCGAAGTCCGATTCATCAGACCGAAATCTAATTTTGCAGACCGAAGTCCGATTCATCATATCGAAGTCTAATGCATCAGACCGAAGTCCGATTCAACAGACCGAAATCTGATTTAAAAGACCGAAGTCCGATTCAACAGACCGAAGTCCGATTCAACAGACCGAAATCTGATTTAACAGATCGAATTTCGATTCAACAGACCGAAGTCCGATTCAACGGACCGAAATCCGAATCAACGGACCAAAGTCCGATTCAACAAACGGAAGTCCGATTTAACAAACCGAAGTCCGAATCAACAGACCGAAGTCCGAATCAACAGACCGAAGTCCGATTCGACAGACCGAAGTCCGATTCAACAGACTGAAGTCCGATTCGACAGACCGAAGTCCAATTTAACAGACCGAAATCCTATTCAACAGATCGAAGTTCGATTCAACAGACCAAAGTGCGATTTAACAGACCGAAGTCTGATTCATCAGACCGTAGCCCGATTCATCAGACCGAAATCCGATTCAACAGACCGAAGTCCGAAACAACAGACCGAAGTCCGATCTAACAGACCGAAATTGGAAGATCGATTCAACAGACCGAAGTCCGATTCAACAGATTGAACTTCGATTCAACAGACAGAAATCTGATTTAACAGGTTGAAGTCCGATTCAACAGACCGCAGTCCGATTCAACAGACCTTAGTTCGATTTAACAGACCGAAGTTCATTTAACAGACCGAAGTCCGATTCAACAGACCGAGGCCCGATTCAACAGATCGAAGTCCGATTCAACAGACCGATGTCGAATTTAACAGACCGAAGCCGGATTCAAAAGACCGAAGTCCGATTCATCAAACCGAAATCTGATTTAACAGACCGAAGTCCGACTCAACAGACAGAAATCTGATGTAACAGGCCGAAGTCCGATTCAACAGACCGAAGTCCGATTCAACAGAACGAGGTCTGATTCAATAGACCGAAGTCCGATTTAACAGACCGAAATGCGATTTAACAGACCGAAATTTGATTCAACAGACCGAAGTCCGATTCAACAGACAGAAATCGGATTCAACAGACCGCAGTCCGATTCAACAGATCGAAGTCCGATTCAACAGACCGAAGTCCGATTACACAGAAGACGTTGGTTCAACAGACCGAATTCCGATTCCACAGAAAAATATTTCTTTCGATAAATTATTACCCTGAGAAGGACAGGGAAATCGGTTACGGACCAACTTAGCAATAAACTTCGCTGCGGTAGCAACCGACTACCTTACAAGGCTAAATGGAGCTCTCGATGTAATGAGAATTACATCATACTATACTGCATCGATTAACACTTTGGTGTTGGTCATCGCGCTCATTTGCCGTTCGTGGCGGGTGCCGAATGTGTCGTTGGTGGCAGTCGCGTGCATTGCCGAACGTTTACGGTGGTCTTGTGATCGTTGGTATTTTTATTTGCCCTACATGTAGTTGAATAATTATTTGTATTCAATGGCAAATGAAGGTTGTAGTTAGCCGATCGCATGGTTGAATTTGTTGCCATTCGCCCTGTGTTGCTCTTGAAGTAATTGGTTGGTGATATTCTAGGGTAGATGAAGGGCGAGTTTATTATTGGTGGTTAACGGTTAAAAAAAGGTCATAATTGTGCAGAAAGCGCTAGAGCTGTATATGTAGGTGGCATATATGTACGGACGACTTTCGTCACGTTTCAAACTATTTGCAGATCGCAGCTTTTGGACTTTGTCAATCTAACCGATTTTATGGAACTTTATCGGTCTAGCATATATACCTCATTTTGTGGAAAGCAATATAGTTCCAGAGTATTCAAACACTAATACTATACAATGTAACCTTTATGCAAACCACTGTGCTCTATTGTCATTTGGCAATCGACATCAACGATGATGATGATCGAGAGTGCAGTTCACTTCTTCAGTTGTTTCTCCAGCACTTTTCTTGGCCGTTTTCAAGAACAACAGAAAAAAAAAACACAGTACGACGTCATATTTATATATTTATTTATTGTTTTTTGTTTGCTGTCGATTTGTGTTTTTATTCCCGTTCAGAAGATTTCCCCCCTTACCTTTCTCTCCACATTGTTTTGAGCTGTGTTTTTTCTTTCGTCTTCAGCGGTTCTTATTTCATTGTACTCCTCCGACGGTTGGATTTGTGGCACAACTCCCCATGGCCGGCCGGCTGTTGTTGGTTACGATGGTGGTGGTGGTGGTGACTGACTCTTGGCCGGGCAACAAGGAATAGGGAAAACTGCTCGATTGCAGCATTTCTCAGACTTTTGTGTGTTCATTTTTTATTCAGATGTTCTTGGATATTTTGTTGCGGTGTGTTTTTTTTCTCTGTTTGCTCGCATTCATTACTTTATTGTCTTTATTTATTTCTTACGAAGATGTGTTGTTTTCTGTTTTGTTTTTTTTCATCTCTTTTTGGGTAAATTTTTTTTGTATTGTTGTGTTATTATTATTTAAGATAAATATATATTTATTCTTTTTTTGCCGTTGTTGTTGCGGGGTTGTTCCTGTACCCCAGTATCCAGGCCATAAAGTGTAGTTTCGTTCTCATACATTGTAGCAGAGACTTGATGGAGGGAAGAGGGGATCCATCCATATAAACTCATCCATTCATATATTATTTTAATGATGAAATATGTTTAAAAGTTTTTCTTTCTGTCTTTTATAAAGAACAATAAATATAAGAATTTTATTGATAATAAATAACCGGTACACGGGTTCTCTTCTACGCTACGCTGCACATTTGTGTTGTATCAATATCAGCAGGGACTTATC
This sequence comes from Muscina levida, assembly GCA_964034835.1. Lineage (NCBI taxonomy): Eukaryota > Metazoa > Arthropoda > Insecta > Diptera > Muscidae > Muscina > Muscina levida. The sequence goes on along the minus strand of OZ035883.1, from coordinate 43,522,030 downwards.
GGAACCCAGATTGCCGTCATCAATCAATGGCCAATCTCCGTGTGCTGTGCTGCTGCTGATGGCCACGGAGGTCCACCGGTGGTGTGCGGTATCACTAGAGTTTGGGTGTTGGCCAACAGATAATTTAGATATATATGGATGGAAGTTATGCTTGAGTAATTTGGAATAGTAAACAAAGAACTAAAATGCGATGACATACCACGATGAGCTAAGGTAAAGTTTGGGATTAGTGGATTGTAAATTGAAATGTAAAATTTTCTTAGCCAGACAGATCAGTAGATAGTAAAAGTGTATCTGTAAGATCGAATTTAACCAATACTTGTGACATTTTACGACAGCCACATGTGCACAGATGCCACAAATTTTGGATAAGTGGAAGCTAAGTATCCCAGTTGTTTTGCTACTGAAGTTGTCAAATATTCCTTATTCGAATAAAAACAATGTAACATAAAGTAATGAGTGACCACAAAGGTAAGCTCAGGTTAAACCGCAATAATGTTTGGGCATCGGGAGTGTGATGTAAGGTAAAGCTTCTGATCGGTTTAACTTGTCAAACCCAGAGTGATCCTTGCCAATTGCACTTCAAGTCTACTCACAGAGCTCCGCATTCGTGGTGCTACTGCGGACGGAGTACCTCCACGTGGTGACGCCTGGAAACATGGCCTTGACACCCGTCAGATCTCGACTAACTGTGAGGGACGCAACTTAAAACCCAGACACGTCGGCTCAGAGTGAGCGGTTCCCTGGTCAGAGTCTGATCCAGAATGGGCAGAGAAACTGCACCGTGGTGCACTGGGCTTGCAACCCGCCATTGACATTTAAACTATTGCAATGAAAAAAAGTAAGAAAAGAATAAAACGGACCCCCCAAAATGTTGACGACCACCGCAAACGAATTAAGGACCATGATTTGAGGATATGCACCTGGAATGTTAGAACACTGTATAGACCTAGTGCCTCCGTCCAACAGGCGGAAGTCCTCGAAGAATAAAAGGCTGACAAACCCGCTTTACAGGAAATCAGGTGGACGGGACACGGGTGCTCGCGCATAAAGACGTGCGACATCTTCTATAGTGGCCATGCGGACAAGCACAAGTTTGGATGTGGATTTGTGGTTGGCAAGAGACTGCGACACCTAGTCTCAAGGTTCAACCCGGTGTGTGAACGTATAGCCACCATAAAAGTCAAAACTAAGTTTTTCCACATAACACTTATATGTGCCCATGCTCCGACAGAAGAGAAAAGCGATGAGGACAAAGACGAGTTCTACGAGAGCCTATAAAATGTATATGACCGTAACCCGAGCCATGACATTATGATTGTACTAGGCGATTTTAATGCTAAAATAGGCATGGAGAACCTACCATCGGAATATTCAGTTTGCACACCGAAACGCCAAACAATGGCATCAGACTGGCTGATTTCTCTGCGGCAAGAATAATGCTAGTTAGCAGCACTAGATTTGACCACAGAAATATTCATAAAGCAACGTGGTTATCTCCAGATCAATTGACGAGGAATCAGAAAGACCACGTGGTAGTCGATGGAAGGCATGCATCGAGTGTTCTGGAGGTACGAGTGATTAGGGGTGCGAACATTGACTCCGATCACTTCCTTACCGCAGTTAAGGTATGCACAAGGCTAAGCATGGCGAAAAACGTACGTAACCAGGCACAACGAAAGATGGACATCGGTACACTGCGGATCACAGAGTTAGCGAACGCCTAGTGCAACCACCTAACTCAACTGCTACGGAATGCTCCAACCCCTGATAATATTACCTCGCAGTGGCAATATATAGCCGACTCCATAGAACGGACTGCGAGATGCGTACTTGGTACTCAAAGCCGTCTCAAGAAGATGCCTGGTACGATGATGAATGTCGCAATGCCACGAGAGAGACGGAAGCTTCATACAGAGCGAAACTGCAGCCAATGGCAACGCGAGCTGTTCGTGAACGGCACAGGGAGAAGAGACGAGAGACAACTCGTATTTTCAGACGGAAAAAAAGAACTGAAGAAGAGACAGGATGAGTGTACAGAGTTGCTCCGAAGTAGAGTGAAAGCCCGAAAATTCTATCAGAGAGTAAAGGCGAGAATGCGTGGAACAGGATTGCCGTCCTGCAAGGACAGCGATAGCCAGCGCTAGTGACGGACCCGGATGACGTTCTTAAGATATGGAGAGAACATTTCAGAAATCTGCTGGTTACGGACACCTCTCCAGAAGACCCCGCTCTAATCCATGACGATGGTATTAACTGTCCACTTCCGAGCCAGAGCGAGATACGCGTGTAATATCCCGCCTTAAAAACAACAAAGCGGCTGAAGCCGATGGTCTCCCTTCTGAATTGTTTAAGGCAGGTAGAGATGAGCTGATTGGGAGCATGCATCAGCTCATCGAAAATATCTGGATAGATGAGAGCATACCCGATGATTGGAGTCTCAGTCTGTTATGTCCCTTATACAAGAAAGGTGATCATATTGAATGTGAGAATACCATGGAATAAGCCTATTACCAATTGTGTACAAGGTCCTTTCAAGCATATTGTGTGAAGGTCTCAAGCCAATTGTAGAAAAACTAATTGGACCATATCAGTGCGGCTTTAGTCCTGGTTAATCTACGACGGATCAAATATTCATTTTACGACAAATCCTGGATAAAACTAATGAAAAGCAGATCGCCAACTACCACCTCTTTGTCGAGTTCAAAGTTGCGTTCGACTCTCCGATAAGGAATAGTCTATATGAGGCCATGTCTGAGTTTGGTATTCCTGCAAAGCTGATTCGACTTTGCAGATGTACCTTGGAAAACACCAAATCCTCGATTAAGATTGGTAAGGATCACTCTGAACGATTCAATTCGGAAAGAGGTCTCAGACAGGGCGATGGCTTGTCCTGTACACTGTTTAATATAGTTATGGTGAAGGTGATATGAACGGCTCGTGTCAACATGTCTGGCACCACATTGCACAAGCTAGTGGCAGCTTATGCCGATGAAATTGACATAATTGACCAAAATCTGCGGAACGTTACTGCAGTTTTCTCATCACTGGAAAAGGTGTCGGCAAAAATGGGTTTAGCGGTCAACGAGGACAAAACAAAAATAATGATTTCGACGAACAAAAAGTCCTCTCGATGGGGACGCAACGTCAACGTTGAAAATTATTGTTTTGAGGTAGTGGATGAGTTTACGTACCTCGGATTTTTCGTCAGCAATAAAAATAAAGTCAACCAAGAAATTAAGCGGAGAATAGTGCTCACCAATAGATGTTTTTACGGACTTCGGCAGCACTTTAGTAACACCACCTTATCTCGAGATACCAAGAAACAGCTGTACCAGGTGTTAATTTTACCCGTTATGTTGTATGCCGAATCGTGGGTGCTTACAACAATGGACATGCAAATCCTGGGATTATTCGAGAGAAAAGTACTCCGAAAAATATATGAACCTATCCGTGTCGACGGCAAGTTTCGCCATCTGATGAACCATGAGCTGTATGAGCTTTAGCACGACATAGACGTAGCTAAAAGAGTCAGAATCCAACGACTACGATGGCTGGGACATGTTGCCTGGATCGATGTTAATACTCCAGCTAGAAATGCGTTTAAAGGCGAACCTGAAGGACGACGCAGAGCAGGAAGACCCAAACTTCGTTGAAAGGACCTAGTGTTAGGCGACGTTCCACCGTCTTGAAGAGCCAGATTGAGAACGCACGCAGAAGACCGAAGCTTGTGGAATTCTTTAATACGTCATGAACCACGTTCGTAGGTTGTAATGGGCCACTTAAGTAATGGAAGTATTATTAAAACATTAGAATCAAAAAAGATAAAATAACTGTCATACAGAAAATGCAATGGACGGAAGTGGGATGCATACGACGAAAGAACCGTGGTAGCTGCAATGCAGAAAGACACAAATTTAGATGAGGGTTCATAATTGGCAAGAGTATTGTTAGTCAACGAATTTCCACTATCCGCATCACGTGTTCCCGCCATGACGGAAGCCATATGGCGGTGGCCATCGATAGTTCAGTGGAAGCGACGTAGATTGGCGAAGTTGCCGGACACTGGCTAAATAAACATCGATAAACAATTACTTTTCCAATACTTTCGAGTTCTTCAGCCAACAAAACTCGTCCTAGATGCTTCCACTGCAAAAATCCTGATTGTGCAAGGGCCAAGGAAAAATGAAATGATTTCAAAAAACATCGCAAAATAAATCCACAAAAACCAACTGGCTCCATCTTTAAGGGCAATTTGATGGGTAAAACTCACAACAACACCTAACAATCCCTTAATACAAATCTTGTTATCTACAAAGGAACGAGATAGAGTCGCCAACAATGATCGTATGGTAATCGGACTATGTGCCCAATCCAGTAGTGCCAATAAATTGAAAATCGATATAAAGAATTATCAATCCAGCTACTACCTCCAGCTGTTACAACAACAACAACTAAAGATTTATTTCATGAGCGCCTGGAGTTAAACTGACACTGGGTTACTTTAATGCTAATATAGGAATAGAAAATGCTCATGGGTTAACAGTAGAAAAATGCAGTCAACTGTCTGGTTAGCTTTGCGTCGGCAAGAGTCTTAGTAGCGAGTAAACTTCCACACAGAGATATCCGCAAGATAACATATTTGATCACGTGATAATTGGTGGAAGGGATATCTCAAACATCATGGACGTGCGAAAGATGATCTGTTTACATATAGAATCGGATCACCTTTTACTTGCAGCCACGATATGCAAAAGATTAGGTTGGGTTAAAAGGATACAAGCCAACACACTGTCTAGCACACTTAGGCTAATGAAATCCATTGTGATAATTGCTAGAGATAAAGGAGAGCTAAAAACGCACGCATCCAAACCCAACGAAAGCTAGATATCTCAAGGCGGTTTACATCCGAGGTAGCCAATGCCTATTCCAACCAACTCTCTCAATTACTGCACTCATACAGAACTAATCCGATATTTCTGACACACAGTGATAGCAAATTGCGCCTTCTATGACCACTGATACAACGACCACACTTGCGTATAAAAAACCATGCTCAGACTTGGTTCTCAGTTCAGGTACAATGAACATTTTTGGGTGTAGTCTGGGAAAACGGATGCTGCATACAAGTAACGCATGCTGTGAGAGAACAATTTAAGGAGAAGCGAAAAGAGACGAAACGCCTCTTCACACATATGAAGATAACGAAGATATCAAACTGTACTGGGATCAAGGTGAAACCCGAAAAATCTACCAAAAGGTAACAAGTAGAGATTGTGGAATAGGGATTCCCGCCTGTAAAGACGGTGATGGACATTTGGTCACGGACACGCAGAATATGAAGGAAATGTTTTTGTTCTTTGCTCGTTCCCGAAGGCAGCTCAAGTTATGCCATCACGCCAATCATCGATGACGCAGTAGATCATCCACCACCGAGCCAAAACGAGGCAAGTACCCTAATTGCTCAACTTAAGAAAAACAAAGCCAGGGCTGACAGAAGAGCTTTTCAAGCCCGACAGCGATGAGCTCGTAACTTGCAAGTACCAGTTCTTACATAGGTTTTGGCTAACAGAATGAATGCCCGATGATTGGAATCTTAGTGTTATATGTCCTTTTCTTAAGAATGTCTGTCTAAGTGTGTGCACGAACTACCGCGGGATAAGCTTTTTACCCAGTTTTATGTTAAGTTGAGGAAAAGGACGCAGTGCAAGGCTATGCCATAACGTCACTCGTATATCAATATAGTCCATTGCGATTGTCCTGATTTATGAAAAGAAAATGTGAAGAAAAAAGTACAAGGATAGTACAGGGGAAGAGAGAAAGAAGTGTTAAAATAATCCGGCGTGTTCTCTCCTTCAACACTATATAGACAAAGTGGTAAGTTTACGCGTGAGCACTATGGTCCTCTGCCCTTAAGCCAGCTCAAACCATCAGTGAACTTTACTAGATTCTCCATGTTGCATGACGGTTAATTCAGTGAGACTATCAAAGAACCATTTCCCGAAGAATTGCTTCCTTCTTCTGTGAAGAGCTGGGCTATGTCATAGAAAATGCTCAATGGTCTTAATTTCCACCTCATCGTCGCAAAGCCTGCAATAGTCCTCCTTTGTCGTCTCGCATTTAGATGTAAATGCTCTAATGTCACAGTGTCCTGTAATTATTCCTATTAGTCGTCTAACGGACTTCCTATCTAGTTGCAATAGTAATCTGGTCCGTCTTCCATTTAGTCTTGTCCAAATATCCCGTTATACCACACAGTCGATGCGGTGTTTCCAGAATGCATTTGCCACCGTTAAATTTGACGTTTCACAATTCCGACACAGTGGCTGTGTCCCACTGCTATACCTTTTTGCACCAGGTCTTCCGCTATCTCGTTCCCTAATACGTCACTATGTCCGAGGACCCAAGCACTTTACTCATGCATACAAAGTCTTGTCGACAGTGATATGTGAAAGACTAAAACCCATCTTAGCGAACCTGATTGATATTCACATTACGACAAATCCTAGAGAAGACCGAAAAATTGCAAATCGACATACCATATATTTGACGATTACAAAGCTGCATTCGACTTTCCGATACAACAGAAACTATTATATGCATTGGTTGAGTTTGGTATCCCTGCGAGGCAGATACGTCTTTGTGGGTTAATACTGACCGACACGAAGTCTTTAGTGAAAATAGGCAAAAATCTGACAGAGAAATTTTCTAACAAGCGAGGCTTTAGACAAGCCTGTCATGCAATCTCGTCAACATATGGACATATAGTGGAGATGATCATGCGAAAGGCGGCAGTAAAGACGACTGGTACCATCTTTAATAAAAGTCACATGCTGTTCGCGTACGACGATACACATATATCATTGGCTAGGGATTGCTTGATGTTACTGCAACCTTTTAAAGCACAGAGAAGCTGTCGATATTAGTTGATCTTAAAATAAATGAAGACAAACTCAAGTTATTTGCCTTTACTAGACATGTAGATTAATACTACTGTGAAGTTGTTGCCATGGTGGCCGCCAACAAAAGAAATTTAATTGACTGAGACAGGTATCGAACCCTGGTCTAATCCATGGTAGTCGTGTGTTCTAACCATCATGTCCCATCATGTCCCCAAATCGATATACATCACAAAAAACATAATGTTGGGAGTAATTTTATTGTTATATTTCAAAAAATTTCCAATACCTATTTGTGCAGTTTCTCTCATCATTAGAATTATACACTATTTTCTATTACCTTTTCAGTAGGAGCCGATTAATATTTTCCCCTCTGTCCCAATTGCCCCTCAAACCTCTTTACCATACTTAATTTAATAGTTTATTAAACAATTATTACCAGTAATAATTTAATATTTCCTTAGCACTCGGAATGACAATTATCTTAAGGATATCAATTGAATATCCTTTCGTTGTTTCATATCAAGAGCTTTCATTACTTACATACCAACCGACATCTTAATGAGGATACAACAAGAATACAAAGAGAAAACAACAACAACGACAATGACAAATCGAGAACACAAAAGTCAGAAGATTTCGTTGGGTATTCTCGCATTATAATCATGTTCATGTTGCAGCTACAACCAACCAACGAAACCAATCGACCGCTAGTGGCAGGCGAGCAGCATCATAGTGTAAGTACGTAGTACGCGTTATACGTAGTAGCAATGTGTGGCAGCAGCAACAAAACGTTAACATATCTCACGTGCCCAACTACTTATGAGTTTCTTACTTGCTCCACTTGCTTATGTCGTCCACCACCGCCATCGCCACCAGCAGCACAAGCACAATTCAAGAAAAGGAAGCCAACAATCTACTTAACCCAAACGACAAAAGTCATTACACTCGACACTTTGGTTTGTCGTCGGTGGCAATCGTCTTGGTTGGATCATTTCGATTCGATGGCTTACATTTCGTCTTTTGCTCTCTGCTGCGAATTGTGCGCCCATCAAATGAATCCCAATCTGTGCTGTACTATGTTCCATCCTACCTCGATGTCGCCGCAGCAGTCGTAGCGGTGCCACAAAGTGTTGAAGTGTGTGGCATGTCATGTTCTTGAAGGTTGGTTGTTCATTTTGACATTTCAAATGGTTGCATCTGTTCTGGCTGGGTCTTCTTCTCCGCACATCTTCTTCCTTCGTCAATGGCATCATTCCTTATTCTTTGTACATCGGACTAGCGGCTGTCCGTCCCGCGCTTTTCACATTCTCAAAATTTGTCTACGTTTGGGGGCATCTTCCTATCATATGTGGCACACAGAAGTATGTGTGCCACAGCTAACGGTGTACGTTACTTTGGCAAAATGCTTAGCGATGATGGAATTAACCGCTAATTTGGAGAAGGATTGTAGTTACTGAACTGTTGATATTATAAGCGAGAGTAGTATTAGATTCTCTATTTCACGAGCAAAGGTTTTACTAAAGACAAATTCACAATCAGATTTTATGGAGAAATTCATTTGACCGTTAAATTTTTAATTGTTATCGAAATTAAATGTAAGTCGAAATATCTCAAATTGTTTTACCCCTAAATTATATGTTCTTTTGTATCCGATAAATGAGATATTCGAGAGCTTCTAGAGCTTAATGCGCTTATATTTTATCACACAAAAGAACCTAAGAATTTTTGACGATTCTTAACGTCAGCATTTTTGAGAACATCTTACTAGACATGCCAATTGACTTCACTACTCATAAGTTGCTGTCTACAACAACGAGGGAATCTTTCTTACTTAGCTGCCACTTTGCAATAGTATATTGTGCGCCGTACATCGAGTTTATTTTCGAAGACTAATCGAGCTGCAGCATTTGCATCCATGCGAACAATATGGCCTAGCAAACGCAACCGCTGTACCTTAATGCGTTTGACCAAATCAATGTCGCCATATAGCTTATAAATCAAAAGACGTCGATATTTTTCGTTAACGATGATGGGCCCAGGTCTTCTCTCCTGTAAAGACAAGGATGGTCAGCTCGTTACTGACTAGGAAAGCGTACTGAGAGTATGCAAATATCACTTCTGCAGCCTATTGGTATCTGAAAACTCGGCTGCTGAAGATTGTGTACCAATCCGAAACGATAGCATCGAGTGTACCCCTCCGAGCCAAGCTGAGATAAAAACTGTCATATCCCGCCTAAAGAACAACAAGGCCGCTGGGGCTAATGGTCTTCCAGCTGAGTAGTTTAAGGTGGGTGGAGATGAGCTTATTTTAAGCATTCAACAGCTCATAGAGAATATTTGGCTTCAGGAGAGCGTGCCAGAGGATTGGAATCTCAGTGTGCTATGTCCTATCCTATCTACTATCGTGTAAAAACTACCGTGGAATTAGCCTCTTACCGATTGCGCATAAGGTCCTGTCTAGCATACTGTGTGAACGTCTAAAGCCATATGTGGAAAATCTGATTGGACCTTATCAGTGCGACTTTAGACCAGGTAAATCCACGACGGATCATCTACGACACATTCTAGAAAAAACCCATGAGAAGCAAATCGACACTTACCACCTCTTTGTCGATTACAAAGCTGCTTTCGATAGTCCCATCAGGCATCGACTATACGAAGCCATGTCTGAATTTGGTATCCCTGCGAAGATTATTCGTCTCTGCCGATGTACCCTTGAGAATACCAAATCCTCTGTTCGGATTGGCAAGCGCCATTCAATACGACGAGAGGTCTTAGACAGGGTGATGGTTCGTCATGCATACTGTACAACATATAGATGGAGAAGGTGTTAAGGAAAGCAGCGGTTAACATGTCTGGCACCATATTTAATAAGAGCCACATGCTGCTCGCATATGCCGATGATATCGACATTATCGGTCGAACGATGCGAGAGGGTGAGAGATGTCTTCTCATCTGTTGAAAGAGAGTCAGCGAAAATGGGTTTGGCCGCAAATGAAGACGAGACAAAGTTAATGGTATCATCAAACAAAGCGTGAACGTTGAAAACTATTGCTTTGATGAAGGGGATGAATTTATCTACCTTGGATCCTCCATGGACAAAAACAAGAGTGTCAGTCTTGAAATAAAACGGAGAATAGTGCCAACAGGTGTTTCTTTGGGCTACGCGAGCACTTTATAAACACCACCCTATCTCGAACCACCAAAGTCCAACTGTACCAGGTACTAATTTTACCGATCCTGTTGTATGTCTCCGAATCCTGGTTGCTTACACAGGCGTATGCAGCTTATCTGGCGGTGTTTGAGAGAAAAATACTCCACAAAATATATGGACCCATTTGCGTAAACGGCGAGTTTAGGATTCGGATGAACCATGAGCTGTACGAGTTATACCACGACATTGATGTGGTCAAGTGAATCAAAGTGCAACGATTACGCTGGCTAGGCCATGTCGTGAGGATGTATGTGTAAACTACAGTGCGAATGGTATTCTATCAAGACCTCGAAGGACGGCACAAAAGTGGGAGACCGCAACTACGTTGGAAGGACCAGGTGGAGGAATCACTAATGCTGCTTGGTAGGACTGACTGGAGACGGTGCTCACAAGATCGAAGCGAATGGAAATATCTAATCATTTCGGCCTCGGACTTACACTAAGATATAAATATATATGTTATCAAGTTGTTTTTAAGACTAATAATAATAATAATAATGATGATGGGTCCATATATTTTAAAGATTATTTACCTCTTTCCTGGGTTGCTATTAGGAACTTTAGTCTTAAGGTATAGATGACGATTGATATGCAAAGCTTATTGTAACCAATTATTTACTTACTTTCATAAATGGCATGTGCTTCGATCTTCGTCTCTTTTTCTCTCGTATTCTTGTGACGTCCATGGACTCTTTGAGCTAAAGAATTCTCATCTTTGTGCACAACATGACTTTGCCTACGCAACCGCTGTATTTCACTACGCATGAGAACTTTAATGTCGGTACACAACTCGTACAGAATATGGTTCATACGACGTCGATGATCAGAACCGATTGGTTTCAGCCGATTCATTTGTTTATATCATTATCCGGGATTCTAGACAAGACATGTAGAACCAGCAAGTGATATAGTAGTTGGATTTTTGTTCGCCCAGAGAGAGGGCTATATCTTAAAAGCGCTAGCTTCGTCCATAGTAACATCATCAGTGTTTTTCTCCTTATTTCCAGGCTGACGCTGTTTGCTATAACGACAACGGAGCCGAGTTAGATACAATCAGCTACCACTTCGAAGTTGTAGTTGTCAAAGTTCCCGCAGCGTCCCCAAACTAGTATATTCTTTGTTTGGGGAAAGGGACCACTTTGTTTTGTCCTTATCATTAGTAGACCCATTTTTTGCTGATTACTTCTGTATAACTGAGAAGGCTGTAATCACATCCCGCAGTTTTCAACCGATGATGTCTATATCATCAGCTTGCGTCAGTATCATGTGGATTTTGTTGAATATCGTGCCACTCGTGTTTACTACAGCTTCCTCTTTATTATACCCATCACAATGAATTGAATTGATCAGATCGCACGATAGGTTATCGCTTGTCTAAGGCCTCGTCTGGTATAAAATGGATCAGTAAGGACTTGAGAGATCTGTTGGTAGTCTTTCGAGCCAAATCGAACCGGGTATCTCCCCCATGCCACTGCCGGTTCCTAAATTTGTGGATGTGTTCTCTCTATAGATGCAGCACACTCTGTGTATCGGTGACTATATTTCCATCCTTGTCCTTACCGGGAGGAGGCCTGTATGCTGCATTCTTTTCCTTAGATGCCAGACGACATTCATTTTCGTATCAGGGTTTGTCTGAGCTTTGTTTTTCATATCATGTGTAGTTTCAGCAGAAGTAGAGGCGTCATGTCGTAGTAGTTGGAAGAACTTTTTATGCCTATTTTCCTTCAAATTCGATTCTATTCCGAAGGTCAAACTTTAGACCACTTATTCTGGTTTTGTAAATTCGCAAGACGTCACAGACTGTAAACAAAGCGAAAATACAAGTTCGATAGCATTAATTCTTGAACACGTTGAAACTTGCAAGTCTCTTAACCAAGATATTTTCCAAAAATCCCCTAGTTGTTGTATACGAGTGGTCAAGATGCTGCACATGACACGAAGTCTGACCGACGCAGCTGAGGGAAATCTGATGCTATGTACGACATGTCGTACCGACGTCGGGGGCAATTCTAAAGAGAAATTCAACGCGTCGTAACGAATTCGGAACGATATATTACAAAATATCTGAAGTTATTCCGAAGTTACGTCTGCAGTCAACGTGCAGACGTATCGAATATCAGCCAATGTCAGAGATTTTGGTTTGCGCTGACGCTTCTTGTGCAATGGCACACAATTACAATATATAACTGCGTAAGTGCGTTCGGTTATGCCTACCACTGCTTCAGATTTTAAGACGGCCGGATTGTGGTGGATTAATTGCTGGAACTTTTTTTTGAATTTCTGAACCTATTTTCTAACCAATTAAATCGATGAAGCTATATTTTAATACCGTATGTTGTATCAAGGGCAAAATTTTCGTTGCACAATAGTCAAAGAAACGTTGCTTTGATAGTACTTGCGTAGACAGAACACATGTTGGGCTCCGCTGAATAACATCATGGCAGTGAATTCCCATTGGCTACTTTAGCATTTCATAACTCCTGCGACCCACCCTGCTATGGCTGCTCGAAGCAAATACCGATTAAAAAGTAAACAGACTTTTGGTTCACCATGTATTTTTAGTAATTTTTTGCAAGAAGTTTTTCGCTGTAAAAACTTTTCATTGGGAAAATGTGACCAATATAAAAATTCATTATTAAAACTCCTTTATATGAAAAGTTTGCCCTCATCCTAGTTATTCATATTGTTTAAACATTACCACTACTTTTGTTGCATTCAAAATAAATATGCCCCACATATAAGTGATATTACTCCTGTTCTTGTTATTTGCTAATAATAATTCTCATACGATTTCTCAATGACATTTTGCAAAATATCGACAACAATAACAATTTCAGCTTCTTTCAATGCCATCAGCAGTAAATTCCGGCAGCAGCCACAGCAAAAGATGCATTTATACTGTTGCGACCAAACCACCGGCCGTCCGTCCGTTCGATTCCGATTATGTGAAAGAAGAATCAATTTATGGCATTTTTCCTTCTCTTTCACTGGATATGTTTTTTTTCCTGCTTAATTTGTATTTTCTTCTTTTTTTACTCAATATATGTATAAAAAATTTTAAATGCAGATAAAAAGAGATAAGTGTCAGGTCGTTTGGTCGATTTGGTTGTCAGAATATTTTGCTTGTGCAGTGGTCGGATGCGAGGTGCGCATCGAAAGGTGTTAATAAAGAAATTGCATTCACTGTTATAATAAAAGACTAAAGTACAAGAAATGTTGGAAAGTTTCCGAAATTATTGATAGTTTGGATGAATATATCTATTTTTATAAAAAAAAAATTTAAAATAATTTACTTACATAAACGATATTATGTTTTTAAATATATGTTGTTTTTCTTTCGTTTCAGGTAATGCATTTAACTTATCTATGGATGGGTTTTAAGGCATTTTTGATGAAAATTTACTTACATAGTTGTTTAATATTTTGGGTGCTGTTGGGGATGTAAAGTGAATCTTGCATCTCAAGCCGACTCACAATCAGTGTGCACACCTCTACCGATATTCGGTAGATTCTACCGATTATTTTGGTAAATTTTACAATCTACCGATTCTACCGCACAGGGCCTAAAATCTACCGATTTTTTTTCTGTGGCAACTTTTTTTGCAGTGAGTATTCATTGTAGCAAAACTTTGTTAACACTTGCATTTTTTCAAACGATGTCTGGCATCACTCTCATTTCTTGTAATTTTCTTCAATGTAGTTTGGATTAAAATGTAATGACTTTTTAGTAACGCATAATCTCTTAAATGATATTATTAAAAAGATTTACTTAATTATTATATAAGTCTGTGTGATGAACTGAAAAAAAGATTTGAAGTCAGTAACTGTTAGAATATTAAAACCCAGAAAAAATTCAGTCTTTTGATATGCCAATAATTTTACCATTGCTAAAGCATTTTCGTCACCTGGGGATTGTGAAGAAACATTGAATAGTGAGTAGCGATCGTTCATGTTGTTTAAAAAAAGTAAAGGTTAAAGAAATATTTGGAGGAAATTTAGTCCGAGTTCGAAAAACTTTGCGCAGAGAAAAGAATATGTTTAACAATATAAGAATATGTTTTAGTAATTTTAGTAGATATATGTGCAGATTTTCTATTTTGCCATATAGCAGTACAGACGCAGAGAGGTTATAATAATAAAAACCTAATAATGAAATTAATAAAAACCTTATAAAGAAATCGGTCAAAAACTGAAACGATAAGCAACCTAATATTTGCCAAAGAAATGTGTTTTGGATATGAATTACATATTCCCCACAATGATTTAATAACTTTGCACAAAAGTTTAACTTTACAAATGGATCATACATATAATCTTATTGATTATAATATTCGCTAATCTATTAAAATTTATGTTAGTAACCTCATAAAACCTACATATGTGCTAAAACTGAGTTCCTGTTATTTATATTTTTTTATACATGCAATAAGTACATACATATGTGTATATTTTGTTATTTTTTACGTTTCTTTAAATAAAATACACTTTCTACCGATTTTTATTCAAATCTACCGATATTTTTTGTCGATTCTACCGAATTAAAAAAAAATTAAGTGTACACCCTGCTCACAATCTCCTTCGTGGTGGCACCTGAGCAACGTTATTTATCATGAATAGCGGCTGATAGTGAGCGACGAACCCTGATGGTTAGGCTAGCCACACGCCTTCAGGTTCTTTACTGGCTATGAAAACACAAGAAAGAAAAAGTAACAAACGGAACCCCCCAAATGTTGACGATCCCCGCAAACGTAATAAGGACCATGAATTTAGGATATGCACCTGGAACGTCCAGACTATCTATAGAGAAGGTGCCACTAACCGACTGGCGGATGTCCTAAAAAAATATAAGGCTGACATCACAACCATCCAGGCGATGGACAGGACAAGGATGCTCGCGACGTAAAAATTGCGACATATATACAGCTGCCATGCCGATTTGGATGTGGATTTGTAGTTGGCGAGAGACTCAGATATCTTGTCTCGTGATTCAATCCTGTTAGTGATCGAATAGCCGCAATCCGCATCAAGGGGATATATTTCTAGATCAGGCTGAATTGTGCTCATGCCCTGATTCCAGCAAAAAGGTACCCTCACGGCAACTTGGCTATACCCTGATGAAAACACCAAAAATTAAATTGATCATGTAATTGATGGCAGGCATGCATCTAGTGCCATGGACGTGCGTGTGGTCCGTAGTGCTATTATTGGCTCGGTTCATTACATGGTTGCAGCCAAGATTGATTGCGCACAAGATTGAGCAGAGTGAAAAACGCACTTAACCAAACTCAAAGAAAGCTGGACATCGCGAAACTGCAAACCCCAGAGATAGCCACTGCCTACTTCAATCAGCTCTCCCAACTACTACGACACAACGCCTCTACTTTTGACGTTTCCGATACACAGTGGCAGGATATTGCGCATTCCATGGCAACCGTCGCAACAACCGTGCTAGGATATGAAAAACGTCGCACAGACGAATCCTGGTACGATAAAGAATGTCGCATAGCGTCGGAGGAACAGTATGTTGCTTATAGGGCAACTCTACAGCCAATTGCAACCCATGTCGTTAAGGAACGGCACAATGGAACAGTAAAACAGGCGAGACAGCTATTCAAGCGAAAAATACGTCAAATGAAGGAACGGGAGAACGAGGATATAGAGCGATACGTGGATAAAAGTGAGGCCCAAAAATTTTACCAAGAGGTAAAAGCAAAAGGCTACGGTAATGGGATGGAAATCTGGTTACAGATACGCAGAGTGTGCTGCATATATGGAGAAAACACTTCCAGCAACTGCTGGTTCCAGAAGTCGGAGAACGTGAAGGTATCACGCCAATTGTCGACATTCAAGCCGAGGTAAAGTAAAACAGGATACAGTAAAACAAGCGAGACAGCTATTTAAACGAAAAAAAGTCAGATGAAGGAACGGGATTATGAGAATATAGAGCGATACAGGGATAGAGGTAAAAGCAAAAGGATACGGTAATGGGCTCCCCTCCTGTAAGGACAAGGATGGAAATCTGGTTACAGATACGCAGAGTGTGCCGCACATATGGAGAAAACACTTCCAGCAAATGCTGGTTCCAGAAGTCAGAGCACGTGAAGATATCACGCCAATTGTCGACGACGGCTTAGATTGCCCACCACCAAGTCAAGCCGAAGTAAGAAGAGCAATTTTGCGGCTAAAACATAATGAAGCAGCCGCTGCCGACGGACTTCCGGCAGAGCTCTTCAAGTCCTGTGGCGAGGAGCTGATAACGAATATGTACCAGCTCCTATGCTTGGCTTACCGACTGCATGCCCGATGATTGGAATCTAAGCGTATTATGTCCTGCGCTGAAAAAAGGTGATCCAAGTGTCTGCTCCATCTACCGCAGGATCAGCCTTTTACCCTTTGCCTATAAGGTCCTGTCGAGTTTGATATGTTAAAAACTAAAGCCAGTCTTATCCAACCTGATCGGGCCTTATCAGTGTGGCTTAAGACCTGGTCAATCAACAACTGGCCAGATATTCTCTACTTCGGCAAATCCTGGAAATGACCTTTGCGTTCCACAGCCCGATACGGCAGGAATTAGTCGAAGCCATGACTGTATTTGGTATTCCAGCGAAGCTTATATGTCTTTGCGGAATGACGCTGACTTAGAAGAAGTCCTCAGTGAAGATTGGCAAGGACTTTACGGAGCCATTCTATTCCAGACTAGGCCTTAAATAAGGCCACGGCCTATCGTGAGACCTCTTCAACAAAGTGATGGAGATGATAATGAAGAAAGCTGCAGTAAACACGAGTGGCACGATATTCAACAAAAGCCACATGCTACTCGCATACTGACGAAGACATCATCGGTCGAAAACTGCGGGATGTGACTGCAGCCTTCTCAGGTATACAGATGTAATCAGCCATAACGGGTCTAGTTGTGAACGAGGAGAAAACAAAGGTAACAGTTTCAACGAACGAAGAATTTACTCTTTTAGGAAACTGCGTAAACTTTCACAACTATACTTTCGAGGTGATAGATAATTTTATCTACCTATGCTGCGTCATCAACAAAACAAATAATGTCAGCCTTGAAATCCGGAGAAGAATCTTGCTTGCATCGTTCGAAAACTGCGGGATGTGACTGCAGCCTTCTCAGGTATACAGAAGGAATCAGCGAAAATGGGTCTAGTTGTGAACGAGGAGTAAACGAAGCTATATGTTATAGCGAACAAAGATTCTACTCGTTTGGGAAACTGCGTGAACTTTCACAACTATACTTTCGAGGTGGTAAATAATTGTATCCTCCTAGGCTCCGCCATCAATAAAACAAATAACGTCAGCCTCGAAATCCGGAAAAGAATTCTGCTTGCTAATAAATGCTACTTCGGACTAAGCAAGCGATTCTATGGCAGAGTCCTCTCTCGACGAACAAAAATCCATCTATACCAGATACCTGTCTTAATGTATGGTTCAGTATCCTGGGTTATGACTCAAGCGGATGAGTCGGTTCAGGCCGATTTCGAGCGAAAAATACTCCTTAAAATATATGGGTCCATTATCGTAAACGGAGAGTATCGACGTCGCATGAATCATGAGCTGTACGAGCTGTACACTGATATTGACATGGTCAGGCGCATTAAGATGCAGCAGTTGCGTTGGCTGGGTCATGTTGTACGCATTTGTCGAAAATGGTCCAGATCGAAAAGTGCTCAAAAATTAATTCGATGGACGGCGCAAACGAGGTGTGACTTGCAGAACTTGGTGTGACTAACTGGTCAAGCAATATCGCGGCGGAAAAGTAATAAAGAAGCCTGTGCCGACTAACTTCCGGCAAAACTCTTCAAGTATGGTGGCGAGGAGCTGATAACTATGCACGATTTGGCTTAACGACTGCATGCCCGATGATTGGAATCTAAGCGTATTATGTCCTGTGCTCAAAAAAGAAATTATATAAAAATTCTAACAAAAATAATGTTTCCCCAGGAATTTTAAGATGTTGGATTGTAAAATTTTGGGATACACTAAACGTTTAATGATATTACCACTTAAAAATCAAATGCAATTATTTAGCAATCTCATTGATATAGTCATCCTGTTATCTGCTATTGTATTTTCTCTCTTCACTGGCTCTTACTTTTACCTTCCCCACCTCGTACATCGGTGTATCCCCCGATGCTGAGGGGATTTGTGTGCCGCATATGTCTTTTAGGGTTTGATTAATTGCATTTTTATATTGGTGTGTTATTTCTTCGTAACAAAATTAATGCAACAACTACACATACATACAGACAGACAGACAACACAGTCATTCTAGATTTCTCTCTTGCATACATACCGATTTGCTGCACATTCGATTTATTTATAATACGCGACGGGCGAAGTACGGTTGTTTGTACACTCATACATAATATGTATAAATTATATTTTTTTTATTTACAATATTTCTTTTATTTTTTTTGTGGATTCATTCTCTTACTTTTTTGTTGGTGTGCGCTTGATCGGATCGGTCTTTGAAAGGTCGTTGAACGTCTTAATGATTACTTTGGTTATTGTGTATGATCGTTTTTTGTTTTTGCATTTTGAAATTTGTGTATTTGAATGCTGGATGGATGTATTTGCGTAAAGTTTCTGCTGGAGTTTTTATGAAGCCTAAGTATTCTTGGAATTTATTATTTAGTATAATATACTGACATCATTGTGAGAAGGTGATGAATCTCATCACCTCACTAAACTATCGTTACTAAATTGAAGGGGAATAGTTTTTTTTGTACTTTTTGTAATTTATATAATATTTGAATAGCAAGGCCGACCGTGGCACAATGGTAAGGCAACGCAACTATTATGCGGTAGACCTGGGTTCGATTCCTGTCTTTGTCGGCGAAGATGTTGTTTACAACAACTTCGCAGTAAAAGTGTTTTAAAAAGCTTCTAAATCTTCTCTCGGCCGACGTTCGGATTCGTCCGCGTCGATTTTTGTATGTGATAGACTGAAGCCCATCTTACAGAATCTGATTGGACCTTATCAGTGTGGCGTTAGACCTGGTAAATCCATGACCGAATAGATATTCCCTCTACGAAGATGTCCTGGCTGAGTTTGGTATCCCTGCAAAACTGATACTACTTTGGGGGGATAACACTGACCGACACGAAGTTCACAGTGGATATAGGCAATGACAGGGCGATAATCTGTTACGCGATCTCATACTAATGGAGAGGCTCATGCGGAAAGCTACAATAAACACAAATAAACATGACTTTGAGGCTTTCATTCCTGCACCATTTCCTTTTTGTAAAGTTGTAAGGACATAATTTGTTGTGAATAATGCTGTTTAAAGATAGATATATAGTCTCGGTTATTCACCAACAAAAGCTCTATTACGGGCACTTTTCGGGTTCTAGGTCGGTCAGATTGTGGTTAATTAATTGTAGAACCAATCTCCTCGTTTTCTGCAACCATTTTGTTGTGGATGCAACATTTTTTTACGCTATAGTTGAATAATAACACTTAAACTTAATTTCCCTTTACACCCCATGAATGAGGTATGGGATAGCTTCTCGCGTTGTTCTGAATTAACACGTTTCTATTTTTAGATTCCCGATACACAGTGGCAGCATATTGCGCATTCCATGGCAACCGCCGCAACAACCGTGCTAGGATATGAAAAGCGGCGCTCAGACGAATCCTGGTACGATGAAGAATGTCGCATAGCGTCTGAGGAACAGGGTGCTGCTTATAGGGCAACGCTACAGCCAATTGCAACCCTTGCTGTTAGGGAACGGCATAAGGAGAAAGCAAAACGGGCGAGACAGCTATTGAGGCGAAAAAAACCGTCAGATGAAGGAACGGGAGAACGAGGATATTGAGCGATACAGGGATAGAGGTGAGGCCCGAAAATTTTACCAGTAAGTAAGAGCAAATGGATACGGTAATGGCCTCCCCACCTGTAAGGACAGTGATGGAAATCTAGCAACTGCTGGTTCCAGAAGGCAGCGCACGTGAAGTTATCACGCCAATTGTCGACGACGGCTTAGATTGCCCACCACCAAGTCAAGCCGAGGTAAGAAGAGCAATATCGCGCCTGAAAAACAACAAAGCAGCCGGTGCCGACGGTCTGCCCGCAGAGCTCTTCAAGTCCGGTGGCGAGGAGCTGATAACGAGCATGCACCAGCTCCTGCGCACGGGTTGGCTTAAAGAGTGCATGCCCGACGATTGGAATGTAAGCGTATTATGTCCTGAGCTGAAAGAAGGTGATCCAAGTGTGTGTTCCAACTTCCGCGGGATCAGCCTTTTACCCATCGCATATAAGGTCCTGTCGAGTGTGCTATGTGAAAGACTAAAGCCAGTCTTATCCAACCTGATCGGGCCTTATCAGTGTGGCTTTAGACCTGGAAAATCAACAACTGACCAGATTTTCACACTTCGGCATCCTGGAAAAGACCCAAGAGAAACAGATCGACACGTACCATCTTTTTGTCGACTATAAAGCTGCCTTCGACAGCCCGATACGGCAGAAATTACTTGAAGCCATGGCTGAGTTTGGTATTCCAGCGAAGCTGATACGTCGTTGCGGAATGACGCTGACTGGCACGAAGTCTTCAGTGAAGATTGGCAAGGACCTTACGGAGCCATTCTATACCAGACGAGGCCTAAAACCGACGGCCTATCGTGCGATCTCTTCAACATTGTGATGGAGATGATAATGAGAAAAGCTGCAGTAAACACGAGTGGCACTATATGCAACAAAAGCCACATTCTACTCGCGTACGCTGATGACGTAGACATCATCGGTCGAAAACTGCGGGATGTGACTGCAGCATTCTCAGGTATGCAGAAGGAATCAGCGAAAATGGGCCTAACGGTGAACGAGGACAAAACGAAGTTATTAGTTTCAACGAACAAAGAATCTACTCGTTTGGGAAACTGCGTGAACGTTGACAACTATTATTTCGAGGTGGTAGATAATTTTGTCTACCTAGGCTCCGCCATCAACAAAGAAAATAATGTCAGCCTAGAAATCCGGAGAAGAATCCTGCTTGCAAATAAATGCTACTACGGACTAAGCAAGCGATTCAATGACAGAGCCCTCTCTCGACGAACAAAACTCCAGCTATACCAGATACTGGTTCTACCTGTCCTAATGTATGGCTCAGAATCCTGGGTTATGACACAAGCGGATGAATCGGTTCTGGCGGTATTTGAGAGAAAAATACTCCGTAAAATATATGGGCCCATCATCGTTAACGGAGAGTATCGGCGTCGTATGAATCATGAGCTGTACGAGCTGTACACTGACATTGACGTGGTCAAACGCAACGGTTGCGTTGGCTAGGTCATGTTGTACGCATGGACGAAAATGCTCCAGCTCGAAAAGTCTTCGACAATGAACTCGATGGACGGCGCAGAAGAGGGCGACCAAAACTCCGTTGGTTAGGTTACTGATAACCTTACAGAACTCGATGTGACTAACTGGAGAAGAAGCGCAGAAGATCGAGGCGCTTATAATATTTTTCTACGTGCGGTATATAATCTACTGGGATTGCATAGAAGTACCAGCTAAGTAAGTAAGTAAGTATTTTTAGATTCACAACTAACGGCACCTGCTTGTTTATCGACGAATGCGAACGTCACTGTTTAAGAAGTATTTTACTAGACATGCCGATTGACTCGACCCTAATACTGCGAAGTTGCTGTCGACAACATTCGAGGGGGGCCGACAATGAAAGAAAATTTTTCTTTTTTTGAAGATGGCTGGAGCCAGGAGTTGAACCTGTGATCTCCCGCATGGTAGTCGCGTGCTCTAACCACTATGCCACTGCCTATCCCAATAATAACACTGCTCGGTATGAAAATCGGTCCCAACACCATTCCTACTGATTCTTATGTGAAATTACTTCCTGAATGCATATATCACTTCCATCACCTGCAATTTCCTGGTGGATTATTTGAGATAAAGCTTTGATTACCAGAGTAAATCGCAGGTGCCATGAGCTTAGTCTCGGACGCTTCTGGATGAATTTCGTGAAGGTCGTCCAACTTTGGTCGTTTTACCGGAAAACATCGATGATGTGCGTGAACTGATAAAGCAAGGCCGACATGTGACATGCCGTGAGACTGAGGCATCCTTGGCCATTAGTGCCAGTGTATCACATCGTCACAGGTGACGAATCATGGATCTATGTATATGAGCATGAAACAATATTGCAATCGATCGTACGGGTCTTTCAAGACGAACCAAATCTAAAAAAAGTTGTTCGTAAAATAACACATCAAGCCAAATGATCGAGTTTTTTCGATATAACCAGTCATGAGGCCACAGTGTCTTTATTAGAACGTTGGATGGTCAATTCTTAGTAGTATAGCAACATCTGTTTGCCAACAGTATTTGAATATATATGGAATGATAAGTCTGATCATTTGGTCAGCAGCTGACAAAATGGAATATTTGACCACTTATCATGTTGAATTGATGGGATACAGCCCTGATTTGACACCCAATAACTTAATCAATAAATATCTGCGTGGCCAACATTTTTCGGCGCCCGAAGCTGCTGTTGAAGCGTTCAAAAACCATTTTTTGGAGGTGTATTGGTTTGACCGCATGCAAAAGTGTACAACCATTTCCAAGAATAAAATATATTAAAATCATACCTCGTATTTGGACATTTAAATGATCCAAATGCATGAAACAGTGACAACAAATTACAATTTCCGCTGTACAATACTTACTATCTTCGATTCGTCGTACTGGTTTCTATCTCTCCTGACACGTGTACCAGGTTACCCGAACGAACTTTGAGCTCAAACATTTTTCAAACCAAAAATGGGTTGACTGAAGAGCCACATAAAGTCGAAAAGTCCTTAGCCTCCTGGTACCGGTACTCGGATACCCGGAAATCTTTTCAGTACTTTTGTATAAAAAAATTTCAAATAATAGAAGTCTTTCTTTTTAATTAGTTATCAAGAAATAACAAATAGTTTATAGAATTTCCTACACGATTTTTCTATGCTCATTCCAAACACAGTACAACACATGATTTTTGGGACTCAATTCTGAGAACTGCACGTGAAATTAGCCCCAAAAAGAAGAAGTTCTGCATCATTCGCTTTGTTAAGTTACATGCAAAGAAATTTAATATCGATTTGAAGTTAGTTAGTATCGTATAGGGGAATTTGTCATGTTTAAGACCCTTCTGTTTGATTCCACGTAAATCATACGCCATGAAGTTCAACAGTTTTACTGTAACTGCTACAAAAAAAAACCCAGTTCAAAATAATTTTATGAATGGAAAAGTGCTATTGTAGGGAAACTTTATATGAACAGATTATAGGAATTGTAATTCTTATTATACCATCACCCTTAGGGATGAGGGTATATATCATTTGATACGAAAAAAAGTGTAACGCATTAAAGGAAACGACCCCAAGTATCTTAAGACCAAATTCGTTTCAGGACTTTTTAAGACGATTGAGCTATGTCCGTCTGTCTGGCTGGCTGGTCAGCAGGATAACTTGAGTAAACCTTAACGGATCAGTATGAAAATTTACCAGTATTAATATTTTTCAAAACAAACTTATGGGATTGTAAATGGGCAAAATAGCCCCACCCCTTCTGGTACCTCCCATACAAAGTTACCTATTTTTGGATAATTTATATTTCTTTCATAACTTTCCAACGGACGATCGTAGGATATTTAAAGTTGGTCAGTTTATTTATCTTGAAAAAGTAGACAAACACAAAAACCAAAACCTTTGCCATACCCCTTCTGGTACCTCCCATACAAATGACCTAATTGACCCTCATAGTTTTACATACATATCTTTTTTGTAACTAAACTGAATTCACTCAAATTTTGCATATGATGTTTGCATATGAAAACTGGACTTAGCAATGAATATGAACTATATCGGTTCACGCCTTCTGGTACCTCCCATACAAAATTACCTATTTTTGAAAATTTAATATTTCTCCCATAACTTCCAAACGGACACTTGGAGGATAATGATAATGATAATTTATCTTGCGATAGGAAGCAAAACCTCAGAAAACCTTACTATTTGACGCACCCCTTCTGGTACCTCCCATACAAATTCCCGAATTCACCCTCATAGGCCTACATACATATCTTTTTTTGTAAGTACAATTAATTCAGTCAAATTTGGCGTAACTTGTACAGTTATGAAAATTTGAATCAGGAATGAATATGGATTATATCGGATCACCCCTTCTGGTACCTCCCATACAAAATTACCTATTTTTGAAAAATTAACATTTATCCCATAATTTCCAACGGACACTTGGGGGGTAATGAAAATTGGTCAATTAATTTATCTTGTGATAGGAATAAAAACCTTACAAAACATAACTATTTGACGCACCCCTTCTGGTACCTGCCATACAAAATACCGAACATACCCCCATAGTTTTAAATACATATATTTTTGTAAGTACAGTGAATACAGTCGAATTTTGCGTAAGTTGTACAGTTATGATAACTTGAAACAGGTATGAATATGGATTATACCGGATCACCCTCTGGTACCTCCCATACAAAATGACCTTGTTTGGAAAATTAATATTTCTCCCATAATTTCTAAACCGGCACTTGGAGGATAATAGGAATTATTATTGGGTGATGGTATTTATTAGTCAGTTTACCTGACTGAAATTTCTGTACTGGTTTTTTTTAAATTTGTTTCAGCTAAATCAGACCAGTGGTTCTCGGGTTATATCAAACAAAAGAGCCTAAAACGTGACAAATACCCCTATACGATACTTACTAATCTCAAATCGATATAAAATTATTATGGCATGTAAATTGACAAAACGAATGATGCATAACTTCTTCTTTTTTGAGATACTTGCACGTGCAGTTCTCAGAATTGAGTCTCAAATCAATGAGCTGCAAAATGTTGTACTGTGTAATTTGCCGCTTACACCATCGCATTTTTTTCATATGAATGGTCTCTTCGTTCATGTTCTTAGTCGCACATTTCACTCCAAGTGTTGCCAAAAAGCTTCGACGAGAGCTTGGTGTTTTTTCGGTGCTTGGGTGGATGCTGGGGTTTTTCTTCAAATAAGCCTGACAGATATAAACCTACTTTGTCGAAGGGTGCTTAACCGAAAATCCTACTATATTAAAATCGATGATATGGTTTGATATGGTCACCTACATATAATTTATATATGTGATTTATACAGCTCCAAATTTTAGAGAACAGCGAGATTTTGTTCTAATGCCTCAATTATTTCATATTCCAAGCTGTATGTGGGCAATATGAAGTTGCCTCTTGCTGCAAGAGTGTTTTAAAAACTTACTTAATTCCCAAGCGTCTCCCCTCAAACTACCACTTTAAATCCTCCCTAGAGATCATAGAATATTCCACTATAAACACAGCCTAGTTATCGTCTGAAGCAAACGTCACTTTCTTCATCTAGACTATACCATGTGGGAAGTTGTTCCATTTCCCCATGGAATCGGCATCATCTTCATCATTCATGCCACTCATGTGGCAATTGCCAAGACCTAAATCCAAGACAATTGCTTCCTACAACATGACGACGACGATAACGACGAAACAAGTGCACATTTGCTGGCAAAATATACAGCGGCATATTAACAAGCCCCCTGACCACCACAGCTGGTGGTGTAACAAGTAGCGCCGCATAATGACAGACACCAGACGGTGCGTGGAAGCTGTCAATCGACGACCGGCAAATAAAAGAGCAAAGAAGAAACGATTTAAAAGCAAAAAAAAACCCAAACAAACAACGTCATCGTGTGACATGACAAGAACAAGAAGATACTGCCACAAGATCATAATCAGTGGCTGCAAAAACAAGCACAAGATAGCTGAAATCCATAAAGCTTTTGCAAGCAATCATTTAAAGATCACTCACTTAAGAGTTGAATGTTAAGAGTTAGATATAAAGAACAAATTGTGGCACTTACCCTTTCCTCCTCTCGTATCATTTCCGCTATTCCGGGTTTTATCTCAAGATCATCGACTAGTGATGTTGTGTGATGACTGCTGGCACCCTGGCTGGCCGACGGTGGTAGCGATCGCATGCCACCCATCGAGCCAGTCGGCGTTAAGTCCATTTGCGAGGCCGCCGCTGCAGCAGCCATGGCAGCCGCTTGTGCGGGACCCAGCGAGTAACGGTCGGAATCCAAACGACTGCCCACACCGGGACCCACACTGGCTGGCGAGGGCGTTAGCGGGCGACTGAGTATACTGGACGGGTGTGTCGACGTTACAGATGAGGCAGGTGATGATCGGTGGGAGTGTAACCCACTGGCATGATGGTGCTGCTGCTGCTGCTGTTGCTGCGAATGTTGCTGTTGATGGTGAGGATGATGAGCTGAGATCTGCAAGTGCGGCGAAGACCCCATCATACCGGAAGGGGTACGCGAAGGAGCCAATAGGTTCGGCGTAGGTGTGGGCGAGGGTGAGGGAAAATCCATGTGAGAGCTGGGCTCCAAACCGCTGGTGGTCATGCTGGTACTTAGGGCGGAGACACTGCTGGAAGAACCGGTTATGACGGGCATCGGTGGCGTAAATAGAGTTCTCTCGCGTTCCCGTTCGCGTTCTCTTTCCCTGTCTCGCGTACGTTCGCGTTCCCTGTCCTGCTCGGCCCTCTCGGCCGCTATAAGACTACTCAAAGGACTCTCAGGCGGATTGAATACTGTATCGGCGGACGGCCATCGGCGTTTTCTTACATTTCTACCTATTAAATGCTGATGCTGCAGGGGAGACAGGCGCAATTCTAAACTTGATCTTGCGGTATCTCGGCTGAGATTAAGATCCCAGGAGCTGGCCTCGAGACGAGCCTTTTTCTCCTGCTCTTCGGACGTCAGCAGATCCGTTTCTTGTTCTTGGCGTTCCATTTCGCTGGGGCGACAGCTACTTTGCGGCCTCTTGGTGGTATAAGGAGATAGGCTCTTCTTGCGTCGCTTGGGCGAACTAACCACCGATTGTGGTGAGTAAAGCTCTTTGTCGGTGGCCAATTCTTGCTTGACCTGCTGCTGCGCCGCTGAACTGGTGGAGGGCAAACTACCCACATCCGCCAAACCGCGTACCTTCAACATTTCCGCTATCCTAAGTAAAGGTCCTATCTGATCTTGACTCACATTGATCTCACCCTTGTACATAAAGTCCACTATGGCCTTGAGTTCGCGCCAATTGACATCGCGCATTATCACTATGGGATGCTGACAGGGGGTGGTGGAGAACAGCGTTTGAAAGTAGGGCGAGCAGGCTGACAGCACCATTTTGTGGGCCTTAATGGAGCGCCCGTCACAGGCCAGTGTGACATCTACAAAAGATTCGTTTTGCAGCAGCTGATCGAATACACTGGTAAGATTACTTTGGTAGTTGTTCCAACGCAAGCAAAATTGTTGAGGTGCTCCAGCAGAAATCGAACCGGAAGATCTTTCCGATTGCGGTGAATAGGAAGCACCTGCACACACTGGAGTTGAGGGTCCGGCATCGGAAAGCGCTCCCAGCGACTGTGGACTATGCTGGCCGGAAATCATTGCTTCCGTTGTAGTTCTGCGATGCTCAGGACTTGATTTGTTTTTACCGCTTTCGCCAGCCGTAGATGTAAGCGGTCTGTGCGGGCTAGAGGTTAGAGAGCTTAAAGTACTGGGTACAGCTGATGCAGGTCTAGGTGTGGTCGACTGTGCAGATTGTTTGGCCATGTTCGTTGCTTCCAGGAGTTCACGAAATGTAGCCACATTTTCTGGATCCGTATGAGTTGCGCTATCGATTTCATGGGAGCGCGTAGGACTTTTCGTATCCATGGTGTTGCTATCACTGCTTAGGCATTTGAGTGCGTGGGGAAGATTACGAAGGCGTTACATTATACGGAGAATAGTTGAGAGAATTGCGTGCAGGTAATAGACGATGTTGTTGTTTAATTTTTTGTTGTTAAATGCTTTGGATTTTACATTATTGACAATGGTCGATGAAATTTCTTGAAGTATCGAGTGGTTTGTTATCTAAGTTTTACACAATTTTATTTGTGGGAGTTTCGGTAATTCAAAAAAATAACTGTTTGTAATCTCTGTTTAACAAACCGACACGGAATTACTTTTTTTTATTTTACCACTGAATATTTTTAGTTAAAATTTATGATAACAAACTTTTTTTTTATGTTTTTTTTTGGAAATTCTTTGTTGTATGTAAAGATATCTATTGAGTTATTTTTTTGATTATATTTGAATTCTATATTTCGATTTGCACATGGTTTAAACTACCGTTATGTAATAGTCTTTTATACTTGCTTAGTA
This sequence comes from Muscina levida, assembly GCA_964034835.1. Lineage (NCBI taxonomy): Eukaryota > Metazoa > Arthropoda > Insecta > Diptera > Muscidae > Muscina > Muscina levida. The sequence continues at coordinate 43,493,647 of OZ035883.1, read as the reverse complement.
TATGTGAGTCGTTATTCACACTTGTAATATTCCTTATATTCTTCGAGATTTTAAACTATCGAACATTTTGATATTGACTCATTAAATAGGCGTAATGAAATCCCGGGTAATCCCGGTCGCATTCCCGGGATTCCGGGACAAAAAATTGGCCGGCATTCCCGGGAATTTTGTCCCGGAATTCTCAGGATAAAAACACTACTTTTAACACACAGTCACTCCGACATGGAGTAAAGCTTAAAAATGGTTGAGATAGAAGCTGCAAAGCTAGGCCTCAGAATAAATATTAATTAGACGAAGTTAATGCGAATAAACGCAACATCCCACCTATAATTATCTATTCAAAACATCCAACTTCAGGACGTGCACCACTTTTGCTACTTGGGCAGTACTTTAACTTCGACAGAAGGCTCTTCTGACGATATCTCAAATCACACCATAAGAGCTCGGCGAGCTTTCGGGCAACTCGATGCAGTGTTGAAAACACCATTAAACTCCACCCGCACTAAAGTAACGATTAGGGTGATCAATTATTCGGGTTTTTGTGAAAACCGGTTTTCGAATTATTCGAAAAATTACATTTAAAAAAAACCGGTTGCTGTTTTTGAAATTCACAAAAAACCAGATAATCCGGTTTTCAAATGTATGCCAAATAACAAATTAAAACACAATTTTTGACAAAAAAATTGATTACAAAATAACAGAAAAATATTTAATTATACCTATAAAAAGTAAATTTTTAGTTTAATTATAATTACAATGCAAAACATTAGTGAGATCAGTTTGTTATTTTAACAGAGACAAACAAAACAAAACAATTAATTTGTAAATACTTGATTTTATATAAATATATTATATTTAATCTTTAGTTTTCCCTAAAGTATCATTTAAGAAAAAAGATACAATTTAAGTGCGTGGGTCTTTGGTTTTTAAAAAACTTGACATTGAAAATGCCCTTTCACTCAATCTACTAGTTGGACTTATAGTGTAAAAGGCGTCTGTCAAGGTTTCGAGTCCTTTTCCCGCTCTTATGCATATATAAAAAATCAAAAATCATTTTAACTTGAATATTTTAGAAATGCGCCACTAATTGGGAGATTACTCGTACATAAATACAAAATGAAAGTATTCAGAGATTGAATACGTCTTTTTAAAATTTCATATAAATTTATTGATAATTGGTTTTGAATTGTTATAAAGTGTTTAAGTAAAAATTAAAAAATACCTTCAGCATCAGCTAAAGTCGAAGAGTTTGCAGAAAGTTTTTGTATAGACATTTCCAATGGTTTAAGGATGTCACTAAGCACAGACAAAGTTTCGATATCATTTTCTCTAAATGGTGTCAGTCCTAAGTCCAATAAAGTATGATTCACACATTTGTGCAATTTTAAAAATTGAGAAACCATATTGGCCATAGAGTTCCAGCTGTGCTTTACATCATGAATAAGTTTAAGCTCCTTATTAAATTGGGCTTTTACAAACATTTGTAATTTCTTTCGCTTTTCAGCCGGCTTATACGACATTGAAGATTTATAAAACTAACAATTAGGTTGTTCGGCCGAAACACTGGAAAAAAATGTACGAGTACACATTTAACACAATTATGAATAAATTTAAATACAAAATATCGAACGCCAAAAAACCGAGATTCGACAAAAAATAACCGGATTATTCGATATTCGAAAAACAGGGATTTCAAAAAAACCGAAGGTTTTTATGAGAGAAAAAAACCGAGTAGCCGGTTTCTGAAAACCGAACTGATCACCCTAGTAACGATATTCAACTCGTGTGTGAAGTCAGTTCTTCTCTATGGGTGCAAAACTAGGAATATGGCTGCTAAAGACGTAAACAAGCTGCAAGTTTTCACATGCCTTTGGGCCGCACTGGAAGTATTGAGAAAATGGCGATGGATTGGCCACACATTACGAAGACTATCTAACCCGCAATGCCATTGACTGAAACCTTCAAGGTAGTAGAAGAATACTACGGCCTACACACACTTGGCGTAGACAGTTAGACATAGAGACATCGTGAGCAGGCAAAAGCTGGAATGAAATCAAAAATCTAGCCGCAAACAGAAACGATTGGAAAACTATTGTTGTGGCCGTATGTTCCTTGTAGGAACCAACGGAATTAATAATAATAAAAATTATTTTTGTAAAAATTTTAAAAATGTTAAGAACCCTACATATATTCCTGTCAGATATTGTTGACCTATTAAACACCGCGACTGTTTTTTACATTTATTTCTTCTTTTAATTGTAGGTCCCTGTCAAAGAGCATCAAAAGGAAACTTGTTTTTTATTAGCTTTAACAAACAAGAAAGCTACAAATTTGCCATAGTGATTTCTTATTTTATTCTTTAGTAGAATTGTAGCTAAGGCTTTAATAAATAATTTCTAATAACATATCTATGTAACAAATCAAGTTGAATTGAATTCATCCAATGAATTCTTCAAAACTTTGTCTTTCATCGGCTTTTTTCACAAATTTTCGCTAATAACTCTAAATTTCTGGCCATATCTAACCTGTCTCATCTGTGATAAGTAGAAATCTGGTCATTGCTGATGATATTGAATGACGACTCTGACCCAAATACTGTACTGTACACATGTAGCGAATTTGCACATCGATACCTTCCCATAAGAATGTATTAAGTGACATTTTTAAAATTGTGTAGAAATCAAAAAAAACGTCTCATTTAGTTATTTATTTGTGTATTTTATTGAGAGGAACATATTTGGAAAGCGATTTTCAGAATACAAAACTTAACATCATTGCAAAAACAAAAGTTTATTCAGATAAAATTTCAAATTTCAGGGTGCACCATTTTTCCAGTGAGAAAACTTGACGGTTGATACAATTTAATTTTCTCTCTAGTTTCCTTTGCATCCATGATAGGGCAGCGAAACCCAGGCCAAAATGTGGTGCTTAACTTCTAGTATAGTTCCACATCAAAAAGTTATTTTTGGAAAAAGTTTCGCTTAATACATTTTTATGGGAAGGTATCGATATGATACTAGCTATATAAGTATGTGCAACGTAAGAGTTATATTAATTTAATCGTTCCCATATTGTGGATTTATGGTTGAATCTCAGCAAACAAAATGTTCAGAAATCGGTACGACAGTCGGCAAAAACTTCCGATATCTGATCCGAGGGAAATTCGTTGTTCCTTCTATAAGAATTTGTTGTTTCCTCCGACAAAGAGGTTCGAAATACCTGCGAACTCGATCAGTTATGTCGGAGCAAAATACTTAAAATTTCCACTTAACGAGTCGTACAGAATTCTGTACGATATCAGCAAGAAGAGTGCAGACAATAGCACTGGAATAGCACAGTTTAACAGCCAATGTGAGCGGTAAGAAATTCCAGCGAAACGCCGGGACACGTATAACTTCTTTTTTACCGATATAACTTTCCCCGGTAGTTTGAACCCTTTCCGATCACTGACCCCTGCCATCTGTCTTACAGTGTTAACCGTGATATATCATTAGCAGTTTGGTCCGGGCGATGGTAAAATTGTTATCCCTTTTTCGATTTTTTTTTACCCAGGATTTATCCAGGATTTCAAAAAACCTTAAATCCAATTTGATAGTGAGCATGCCCATATCTATTTCTGCGATTAAAGCATTAACCAATTGGTCTGGATGATGGTATAACTTTTATTCCTTTTTGGTAATTTTTTACCCCTAGAAGTACGAGTTTCTAAAAATCCATTCTGTTTTTGTTTACAGATGACGTTTGTTTTCTTTATGATTATTGACATCAGGCGGTTCTTCGAACTGAAATTAAATATGATGCAGCGATATTCGCTGAATTTGGATGTCTCAAACACCGATAAGACATAAACACCGATAAGACATAATTTATAAGATTTAAATCTTACATGTTACTCATATAAGTTTCAAGGGATGTTCATATTAACGAGATAAAAGCTAAGATTAAATTTAAAAATAACCTAAGAGTGATGTCAATATGATAATATATGGAACTTATACATTCACATCTAATGCATGTTTCTATAAATTATTCCTATATACACATATCCAAATACCAAATGAACTGAAAAGCATTCGATTAAATCTAATTGTATAAAATCTGCATTTTAAAAACAAGAGAGTTTCAAAGTTAGTCATATATTGCTGTTTTCCAAACATATTAAAGAGATGACGTAAAAAAACTAGATAATTTATCAAACTGATATCTTTCAGAAAGAATTGGAATGTGTCGATTCCAATTCTTTCTGAAAGAATGTAATGTATATAGCGTTTCTAAATCGAATCCTTGCGTTTTAAAAATTTTAACTTTAGTAAAACTGATTTACAGACTTTATCAAAACATTTTCGTTGTCTTACTTCAAAATCATGTAAACTATCACTTGTTGATATTTTGAAGTTTAACTGACGCTTAAATCCTTAGATCTTGTGTTATACATGTTTGTAACTACAATTTAGTTTTTATTTAAATCACCAAATAATTTTTATTATATAACTTGAAATTCCTTGTTGCACTTGTTGATGTCGATTATATAAGAAATATTTATATTTTTTTCTTTGAATTTTTCCTTTAAACTTTTTGTTTAACATTTAATTAACTAACATTTTGTTATTTTACCATTTGAACAATTTGCTATTGCACCGCTATTCTCATACGAATTGACCCGATTATAACCCGATTATGAATTAGCGTGATTTACTTGTTTTTTTGCTTTGTTTCTGTTATTGTTGTTGTTCTGTATTTGTGTTTTCATATTTTTTCTCGTTATCGCTTACAATTTCGCGCGTTTACGTGAACGAAAAACACAATACAACAGACATTTAAATTTGCGCTCTTCACTTTGTTTTATTTCTTTTTTTAGTTTTAGTTAAGTGAGAGTTGTAGTGCTGCCACTCGTTGAGTTAATGCTGACAAGTGGCAACATTGCCACATCGTAGTCAAAGCTAAAGTTGTAGCCGAGTTTTAAACGCGTTGCCTGCTGATCATCAGCGTCAGCGTAGCCAACTTGTGGGTGTGTTAGTACGAGAGCGAGAGTGAGAGCGAGTGCACACAAGTAGTGGTAGTTGTAGTAGTAGTCGTCGCAGTAGTATTGGTAACCCTCTCCGCCCCCTAACACGTATACACATAGACTAACACTGTGACAATATCGGCGACATGTAAGTGTAGTAGTTTGATTACTATTTTTTTTTTGTTGTTGTGATTTTTTTTGTTATTTTTATTGCTATAAAATTTCAAGCATTTGCAACGATGTACAATTTTTCGTACTTTTTCGCTCTTTGGTCTGTCTGTTTGTTGGCGGTCGAGATTGGTTGTGTTGTGTTTCAACGCAAAAAGTCTTCTCAGCACGACCGTCTGATTTAGACTGAAACTGTTTCGCACATTTTAATACGGAAAACTCAAAACAAACTTAATCGTCGTATCGTCGTATAAGGGGGAAAACTGAAGCAGACACACAGACGGAGGAGCACAAGGCAAGCAAGCACTGGCACCCAATAATACAGCCCGTAGTCAGCCAGCTAAGCGTTGTGTGGATGACGACGGCAACGACGATGGTGATGGCAATCACGACGACTGTGTCGAAGGCGATGATAATGATGATGATGTTGGCGATTGCAATGGTAATGATGATGATGTTCACGATGACGATGATGACGACTTTAAGACCGTCATGGAGAAGGCGCGCACTTTTCTCGCCTAAGCAGTCATAGTGCCTAATAGTTGATGGTGTCCGTGTTGTCGTCGTCGTTGTAATAGTTTTTAGTTGGGGCCAATTCTTTGGCGGCTTCTTCCACGACTACTCGAAATTCTTCTGCTACTTTTACTGCTCTTGAAAAAGCCGTGTGTGTAAGCGAGCGGCCGCCGCCAACGCCACCGCCAAGTTTTTGCAATGCATTTGGGCTGGCAAACGCTCGCACATTTTTCGGATACTTCGCAGGGCAGCTTCGCTGGGCCTACCACACGCACATACCCACACACACTTGCTGCTTGCACAAAATGCTAAGACGTCGCAGCCGATGCAGTGATGATGATGATGTTAACTGACAATGAGACACGGCTGATGGTGATAGGTGACGTCCGTTGACTTGGTTAGCGCGAATGCGTCGTCGTTTGCAGTCTGCGTTCGTTGCTCGCCAATGTGCACCAGGCGTCTAAATCTAATGGCGAGCAGGCGACAAGAAGAACAAGAAATCGAAAATAAAAACTATTTCCTTACATCGGCGCCTGCAACAACTATAGCTCTAATGCAGTTTAGAGGCCTACAGCCCACCTACCTCCCTACCTAAGGTCCTGAGACGACGAAACGCAAAAACTTGCCTCCAAAACTTCGCGCACCCAACGAGGAGAATGCTAAGGACGACGACGACGACGACGGCAATGGCGATAATGATGATGGCGACGTCGTCGTCGTCCTGTTCAACTACTGCTAAACATCGGCCGCCAATTCTTAGGCTTAGAGGGAGAAAACGTGGAAAAACATAGGCGCAAAGAGCGCACATAAGGCAGGCTGCCACACACGACTCTCGCCTTGTCGTCGTGAATGTGCAACATAGGCTGCCAATGCATTTGACTGCTCGACGACTATACATCCTCAAAGGACAAGGAGTTGGGTGTTGGCAACCCCATCTTACCTAACCCCAAAACAAATTTCAAACATACGCGGCATCCCAACCATCGTACCCTAGCCTTGCCGTACCCACGATTAGTTGTCAATATGAACGTGAAACGTCAGCCGCTCAGCCGTTCAACCAGCGACGACGACAGCCAGTCGTCTTTTGTTTTTGTTTCGCCAAAAACTCAACAGAAGTTAGCGGTGCTTTTGTTTTTCCATGTTAAGGAATTTCTCGCTTCGCCTCGTCGTCGTAGTGCATATGCCGGGTGCGAAACTTACGCAGAGGCCTGCAACTGCACCTCAACATGCAGAGAAGCAATAACAATGTTACAACAACAGCAACTACACAAGTACATCAACGAGAAAATCGCTCTTTTTCTTGTTCTTTCGCTTGCTCGCGTCATTTTAGCAACCTCAATGTTGTTTGCAATTCATAATGCGTTTTCTCTTTTTCCAAAAGAGCCCAACCGGCCGACCGACCACCCCAAAACAGCTGAGCACAATGTCGTCTACGTCGTGCCTTCGTTATCGTCGGCGTTTTGTCCCAAGTCTTCATAATCATCTCATTTCATCCGCACACGGAGCAAATGAGAAGAGTAGAGCCCGCAAAGAACCAAAACATTTGTTTGGTGGGTGGTGAGACCCATTTTGTTCTGTTGGCGGCGGGGTATCTTATAGCAGTGAGAGCGCGCGCCAGAGAGTGAGTTAACGTGTGAGTGTGTGTCACGCCAAACACCCTCCGCCAAAGGTGAGGTGAGTGAGTGAGTGAGTAAGTGACAAGCATTGATGTGGACGCTTTGCAATGGTCTTAATTATGCTTGTGAGTTTCTTTTCATAATTAATAAGAGTCCTGTTAAATCACACTGTAGCATTGCAGTAGTGTGGGCAGTATAAACAAACCGCCGTTTCTCTGCTCACCTTAACTCTCTGCAACATCTCAATTCTTTTGCCCTCTTCATTCTCAATAAGTATTTTCATTAATTAGTTCAATTTGAAATTGTATTCTCTAATTAGCTTACAATTCTCATTTAGTTTATCGTGTACCCCCACAGTGTTGTTGGTAGTGTCGTGTCGTTCATTGTTGCACTTGCAACAGTGTTGTTTACCTATATTAATGCTCAACTTGGACACATTCACATGGGCACTTGATTTTTAATACTTTAGCTCTCTCTCTCTCCCTCTGTCTCTTGGTCAATTTGTTGTGATGACATGTTCTCTTTTCATCACAAACACATGAGAATACTATGGAAATGAAACACATTGTGGCATTGAATTGTTCGCACAGTTGCGATGAATTCGCCGTGGCATAAGCCGGTTAGCTGTTGTGTCGGAGATGGAATTGTGTTACAATTGCGTACAACAGTTGTACTCTGTGGGTAAAAATGAGGCGCCTGTGATTTCATAGATTCATTTTAGTTGTAAATGAAACACTTAAAATATAATTGGAAGTCCAAAAAAACATTCTTTTACAAGTAGTTTTTAGAAAACATTTCATTCAATAGTTAACTGCGACTATTCCGTAGCTGGTCTATCCGAAGGTTTTAACTTCTAAGCACGTTTTCCAGCATTAATACCGTTACATCGGTGCTGGGATATCGTCGAAGGCTTTTGACTTAACATAATTCAGAGGAAAGAATCCATAGACCACACTATCAAGGCGGTCAGATGACGGATCTCAATAATATATGTCGAAGAATATAATCATTATTTTGAAAGACTTACGTTAGCATAGCCCACTTTTTATAATCTCAACAAGATGGCTGAGCATTTCAGGATCCACAGAATGATTTGGTACTATCGTACAGATTCCAGGCGAACTGAAAACCGTTGCCATGGTTCTTTCCACTTGCAAGCTTCTCCTGCGTTATAGAGCATATTTAGCAGCAACAGATAGGTGAGCGATTCAGACAGATGTGGCATTGATATGATTTGAAGGCCCTTCACAACATGATGTCGCTAGCAAGACCCAAGGTTTCATAACTTGTGTTCGTCATGACGGGAAACTGTCTGATTGAAAGTCACGAAATGAGAATGAAGGTTGCGACTAGTAATTTCTGCAGAAACTGAGGGAATAAAGAGGAAGGAGGAATACTGGGACGGGGTTCAAAACTCGTGACCTTAGGGACCTAAATGATCTGGCCAATCTTGGCCGCTTTGGTAGCTTTATGGTGCACTCAGGATGCTTGGAAGGGGGAAACTACGAATCTGCCTTTCGCTAGTTGCCATGGTATCACAATGAACTTCATAGTCTTAGAGAGACTGAATTCCATTAACATAACCTAACTTCTATCCCCTTTATAAAATAGAGATAACAGCTAAAACTCTAATCTGAGTTTCCTATTGTTAACTTCAGTCCACAGTCCACAACACCCTCCGATATGAGTTTCAGACTGGTTAGCTTTGTGTTGACAAGAAAAATGATAGTGACTGGAGCCAGTTTTCCACACAAAGACATTCACAAGGCAACCTGAATATCCCCTAATCAAAAGACAAGAAACAGAATTGATCACGAGAAAAACGATGTAAGGCAAGTCTATAGTGTTATGAAAGTGCGTGTGATAAGTGGTGTAAATATAGACTCCGATCAACAAAAGTACGTTAGCAAACAGAACAAAGCTAGACATCGAAAGGCTGCATAACACTGAGGTAGCTTATGCCTATATCAACAAACTCTTTCAGTTTCTGCAAACAAATGCAGCTAATTTGGATGTTCCTGACCCACAGACAAGACCTGGGACGATGAATAATTGTTAGGAGGAAAAGGATGCTGTATACAAGGCAACACCGTATCCAATGTTAAAGCTTGATGTATGGGAACCAGACCAGGAGAAAAAGATAAAGGGTTTCTGTCCTCTTCAAACTGCGAAAGCCTCTATGGAGGAGAAGAGAAAGATGGGGGCAAAACCCGACAGTTCTATCAATCGGTAAAATGCAATGGTTTTGGAACAGGAATCCCCATGGAAACCTGGTCATGGACACGCAGAGTGTGCTGTAAATATGGAGAACATTTTTTTATATTTTGCTCGTTTCCGAAGGCGGTACAAGTAACAAAATCAAGCTAATTATCGATGATGGGGTGGAATTTCCTCTATCAGGACAAAAGGCAATTGCACGACATAAAAACAATAGTGCTGAGGGTGCCGATGGACCGTCCGCAGAGACGTTTAAGGCCGGCTACGATGAACTGACAACGTCCATGCATCAGATCAGATCAAAGAAATGCATGCCCGATGATTGGAATCTGCTGTGCTTAAGACAGGACATCCAAGAAAGTACACTAACTACCGCGGGTAAGCATTTTACACCTTGCATTTAAGTTCCTGTCGAGTGGGTTAGTAAAAGACTAAAGGCCATATTAACGAACCTGTTTGGACCTTATCAGTGTGGTTTTACACTTGAAAAATCTACTACCGACCACATATTCTCAATACATGAGAAGGCACATGAGAAGAATCAAAAAAAATTATATTGACCCTTACCAAATTTTACCTTCTACACAGCTGCATATGACAGCCAGATACGACAGAAACTATTATTTGCCATGGTTGAGTTTGGTATCCCTGCGAAGCTGATACAACTTTGTGGAATGACACCGACTTACACGAAATATTCAGTGAAGACCTGCAAAGATCTGACGAAGCCATTTTCTACCAAGCTAGCCTTAAAACAGGGCGATATTCTCATTATGATCATTGACCATGACCATTATGATCATGCGGAAACCTGCAGTAAACATGACTGGTACCATCTTTAATAAACGACATATACAGCTCGCGTACGCCAACGAAACAGATATTTGTTGTCAAGGACTTCGGGGTGTTACTACAGCCTATCGAAGCATTGAGAAGCAGTTGGGAGATGTGGGTATGGCGGACAAAAGTGGTAGCGGAATGTATATCATGGCTAAACAAGCATTTTAATAACAAATCTGTCTCTATCTCTCTCTCTCTCTCTCTTGATAACCATAAATCCAACGTTACCAGACGTTAATCCATCGTTATAGTATTTCAAGCGCTTCGGTAATTTGCTCTCCTTAGATAGCTAGTCACACCAAGCTTAGGTATCAGCTCTTTCACCTGGTCCATCCAACGAAGTTTTGGTCTCTCCCTCCTGCGCCTCCCATCCAGTTTATTGACGAAAACCTCTCGAGCTGGAACATTTTCATCCATTCGTACAACGTATCCAAGCCAGCGCATTCTGTCCATTTCTGTCAACGCGCCCGACTACGTCGATATCGTTTTACAGCTCATACAGCTCGTTGTTCATTCGACAGGCAAAGATCTGACAAAGCCGTTTTCTATCAAGCTAGCCTTAAGACAGGGCGATAGTATCTCACTATGATCATTGATCATGACCATTATGATCATGCAAAAAACTGCAGTAAACATGACTGGTACCATCTTCAATAAACGACATATAATACTCGCGTACGCCGGCAAAAAAGATATTTGCTGTCAAGGACTTCGGGGTGTTACTACAGCCTATCCAATCATTGAGAAGCAGTCGGTAGAAATAGGTATGGCGGACAAAAGTGGCAGCCGAATGTGTATCATGGCTAAACAAGCATTTTAATAACAAAGCTCTGCTCTCTCTCTCTCTCTCTCTCTCTCTCTCTCTCTCTCTCTCTCTCTCTCTTGGTAACCATAGATCCCCCTTACCAGAGGTTAATCCATCGTTATAGTATTTCAAGCGCTTCGGTAATTTGCTCTCCGTAGATAGTTAGTGACACCAAGCTTAGGTATCACCTTTTTCACCTGGTTCATCCAACGAAGTTTTGTCGCCTCCTCCTGCGCCGCCCATCAAATTTATTGACGAAAACCTTTCGAGCTGGAACATTTTCATCCATTCGTACAACGTGTCCAAGCCAGCGCATTAGGTCTGTTTGAACACGCTTGACTACGTCAATGTCGTTACACAGTTCATACAGCTCGTGGTTCATTCGACGACGAAAATCGCCGTTAACGATGATGGGTCCAAATATTTTGCAAAGTATTTTTCTCTCGAAGACTCCTAGAATAGATTGATCTGTTTGTGTCATTACCCAGGGTTCTGCACTGTAGAGCAAGACAGATAGGATCAGAGTCTGGTAGATTTGGATCTTTGTTCGTCAATACTCGTCTTTAGATTTCCAGGCTGATATTATTATTTGGGACGCTGCGTCAACGTTGACAACTATTGCTTTGATGTGGTAGATAATTTTGTCTACCTTGGCTCCGCCATAAACATACAGATTTAGCCTGCTGAAATATTATGGTTACAAAACCAATCAAAGAAATCCCAGTTCTGTAGAGTTGGCTGCAGCATTTCTCGGGAAAATGTTTCCCCACTGGAAGAATTTGAGGTATGTGCAGTCTAGAGAGTCATGGATGCCACAGATAATGCACCGACTCATCGTCTTGCTTTTAAGTTCACAGTTTTAGGAATATGTATAATTTGTATGTCTCCAACATGCATTTCTTATCAACCTATTGTAAAGGGCTTTAAAATAGCCAATCTTCAGAATCTACATCCTTATTGTAGCAGTTTAAATTAATTAGCACCCCTTCCATTTGGACCCCCTCCCCCCCTCCCCCTACTCCTAGTTGAACTATTTTGTACATATTGCGTTTCTCATATATATCGAGTAGTACCATCACTGAATTGCTTATCAGGCTATTTGCCACAAACCTCTGTAGTTTTCTCTCTTTCACTCTCTTAGCTGTCTTGCACTTTTTTTCTGGCTCTCTCTTAGCAGCATCTGCTTGCATTTCTTACCATTTCACTTTTTGTTGGGGTGGTGATAAGCAAAAAAAATAAGGCACAAAAATGCAACAAGAAGAAAAAGGAAGGAAGAGTGAGTGAGTGAGTGAATGGATGAATGAATGAATAGATATGCGTTAGTTTTCTTTGTTAATTTCAAATGGCTTGATTTGTTGTTGCCGATTTCGATTGCCCGCACTTGCTGCTGCAACATGCGTAGGTGCCCCCCACCCCCGCTCCGAACTATCGGCTGTCTGCGATGCCATGGCGTTTAATGACACCGGCCCAATGGTTTTTCCTTCTTCTTGGGATACAATATTCTACAACGCCTTCAAAATGAGAAAAAAAAAAACAAAACAAAGCGATACTAAGGCCCAGCCCCTATGTAAATTGCAATAGCAACCACTCATACCTTAAGCTTATGCATATACGTCGTATGTATGTATGTACTTGAACATTCATGCATACAATTCTTAGCATTCGTACGGAACTTAGAGCGCGCGTATGTGTGTGTGTGTGTGTGAGTGCGAGTATGTAATGTGCATCCATAACAGGTTCCTACTTACTTGGCCATAACTTTGCATGTCAATCAGACGGCCCAAAAACATTGAGCCACCATTCAAGCGGCCAGCGAAGCAGCCATCCAGGCATCCGTCGTCCACATCCAGCCATCAATCCAACCATTGAGGCATTGACTCAGACAACCAGCCAGCGAAACGTGTTTTATTGCTTCTGTTGTATTTGTTGCTGTTGTTATTACTGTTGCTGCTGTTGTTGCTGCTGCTGTTGGTGTCTTTCTTATTGTTACTCAAGCAGATCTCGTACTCACCGTGTTTTTTTTTCGCTTTTATTGTGGGTACTCTTCTTGCTGGCTCACCTGACCCCCTTAAAATTTTTCAACACCCATCAAGAGCAATGTTGCCAGCAGTTTGTATGAAGCGGCAAGTGTTCGCGCAGTCATGAGTGCTAAAATGTAATAAGGTATTTGGTATACAAGGGTATCTTATGTTCTTAGTCATAAGCATCAAAGAATCGCTTAGAATGAGACGGTAATGTTGGCCATGTCAGTACCTGCGACTCCTTGCTCATTTTCCAAGAAAAAATTACCTATGATCCTGTTATGCAAAAACACCAAACTCGTTTTGAACGTGTCAAATTAAGTTCGGATTACAACCCCTTAACATGGTTCACCATGTTTAAACGCCCACCTAGCGAGAAGCTATCCCATACCTCATTCATGGGGTGTAATGGGAAATTGAGTTTTTTGTAAGTTTATTCTTCTTTTTTTTATTTGGCAGGAACAACAGGTACTCATCCATCACTTGCTGCACGCAGAAAAGAATTCCAAGCACTTCGATCTTTTGCACGCCCTAGATAATTTGTATCACCGAGTTTAGATACCCGCACCTTAGCTTTGTCTTTACAACGATGATTTAGTCGGCCACTTCTGCTCGGCCTATCGATTTTATTTCCGGAGACTTACGGAACTTAAGCATTTCCATCCATTCGTGCAACAGTTTCCAGCCAAATCAATCGGTCTATTTGGACGCGCTTGACTATATTGATGTCGTTACACAGCTCATGTTTCATACGACTGTGTAACTCTTCGTTAATGGTGATAGGTCCCAATATTTTTCGAAATTTGTTTCTCCCTTACATTTCCAGAATAGATTGATCCGCTTGTGTCATTACCCAGGACTCTGCACTGTCGAGCAAGACAAGTAGGATCGGTATCTCCTAGAATTAGATCTTTGTTCGAGAGAGGGCTTTGCCAATAAAACGATAGATTAGCGCATAGCAGCAGCGATTTGCGATGGGTACTAGTCCATGGCTTTCCAAGCTGACATTATTATTTTTGTTTACGGCGGAGCTACGTTCGTGCAGCGTCCCAAAATAGTTGACTGTTTGTTCGTTGGAACAATTAACTTGGTTTTGTTCTCAGGTATCGCCAGATCCACTTCTGCCGACAGCTTATCAAAGCTTGAAAAGGCCGCAGTAACATCTCACACTCCTGGGTGAACAATATCCATATTATTGGCGTTCATGGGCAATATGTGACTTTTATTAAAAATGGCATCAGGAATATCAACTAAGAGTTTCTCTGGTATCGGACTTTCGAATGCAGCTTTTTAATCGATACACAAATGGTTAGAGTTGATCTGCATTTCCTGGATCTTCTCCAAAATTTGTCTTTGTGTGAATATTTTGTCGGTAATGGATTTACCAGGTTCTGAAGCCACACTGATAAGGCCCAATCAGGTTTGCTAAGATGGTTTTAGTCTTTCACATAAAACGCAGTCCACAGGACCTTGTATGCGATGGGTAAATAGCTGATCCCGCGATAGGTGGTGCACACATATGGATCGTCTTTTTGAAGCACAGAATATCTCAACAGCGGATATGGCTTCTATAAGCAGGCATGCAACAAAGCCTTCTGAGACATTCCAATGCATGTCATCAGGCTTTGTTTTACATGCCATAAAGCAGGCCTTCTCCTTCCATTCTGATGATTCTGATTCCATGTTCCCCCCATTCTTTAAAGACCTATGCTGCAGACCTTCCTTGAGAAGGGAGAAACAAGGTCTTCGAAGATTTGTTATTCCACCATTCTGTGTGTATACACATTCCGTCTCCCTTCAATGAGAAGGGACGTTTATTGTTTGTATGCCTGAAAGCAGACCTTTTCCTTCCATTCTTAAGTATCCCTAGCACATGTTCCCTCCAGGCTGCATACCTTCCTTGAGAAGGGAGCATCAAGGTCTTTTATGAGTTGTTTCCATCACAATTCTGTGTGTATACACATTCCGTGTCCCTTCTATGAAAACGGAGGCTGAATGTGTTTACCCAAAGGAAGGTGTTCGAGTGTTTTTCTCGAACTCAGTTTATGATAAGTTTGAGCTTCACACAATTCGAAAGCATCTTCATAGGCTTGATGGTATCATGCCTGACTAACAATCGCGAGGTAGTGACCACCTGCATAGTTTTTCTTAATTTGCAAATCCTTCATTTTTCATGTTCATGCATGCCTTCTAATAGGAAGCGACAATGGAAGGCCTAGCCTTTCAACGACTTCCTATGTTATTTGGAAAGGAAGATGGAATGCAGACGGAAGGCCTACTGACTGTTCTTAAAGTCGTTTTATAAGGCCTTATAGGTCCTTTCATTCGCCACTGGGTTACAACACTCGGATTCCAAACAACGGATCTTCCTTTGCTTCACCAAATCTTGTTTATGTGCCTCACCAGCTCATATCCGCCTGACTTGATAAGCTCTGCCGGTAATCCAGCCGTGTAATTTTCGTACTATCATCACTGTAGCTCAGTGGTCGGCAATTTACTCTGTCATCGATGTTTGGCATGATTTCGTCAATTGTGCTGCCTTCGAAGCTAAGCGGAATTCAAACACGTTTCATTTATATTTGCAGCACACTTGGCATGTATATCACGAGATTCACATCACCGTCCTTAATGGTGGGGAGCCCTAAAACAAATCCTGTACATTTTACCTTTTGGTATAATTTTCGGATTTCACTTCTATACCTTTAGTTTTAGTTATTTTCGCTCTTCCTTCTATTGAAATTACACCTACTGACATCGTCACTTACTTCGTAATCAAGCGTGTTCTCAATCTCGCTTGAAACTCTGGTTATAACATAATTGGAACTGAAACGGCACTTGCTGCCATCGTCGCTTACTTTGTAACCGATTAAATGGCCTATGACACTCCTATGCTAAGTTTAAGGAGTAATATAAGCGAGGGAACCATCACTGATTGCTGCTAAATATAGCAGATATCAGCTTATTACGAAATGTAACGTAATTATTTTTATCGCTGGGTCTCTCCCTCACAGCATATGTTATCATAGGGTGCAATGTTGCGTGGAACGCAGCACCCGCTTACTTAAACACCCGCTTACTTAAACACGAAGTCACATTCTTTACTGTACCAGGACTTGTTTGAGACTAGTTTTTCATACCGAAGTACGGAAGTACCTATTTAGTAATCCATGACATAAGTGTGATAATGTAAGTGAGCGATCTAAGTACTTAAGTAAGTACTATATCGTCCACTCATTATTACTCCGATTGCAACGGCACCTACTGACCTCGTCACTTACTTCGTAATCAAGCGTATTCACAAGCTCGCTTAAAACTCCGTTTATAACGTAATTACAACTGATATGACACTTACTGACATCATTAAATACATTGTAAGCGAGAGCGCACCGCAACTGAAACGGCACTTGCTGCCATCATCGCTTACTTTGTAATCGAGAGCGCATCGATTAAATGGCCCATGACACTCCTATGTTAAATTTAAGGAGGAATATAAGCGAGAGAGTCATAACTGATTGCTTCTAAATATAGCTGACACCAGCGATTAAGTAATGGGTATTTTTTACCGCTGGTGGGTCATAGCATCTGAATTAGGAGCGTTAGCACTAGTTCGTTGGAATAGGCATTGACTATCGCGGTGGTATGCAGTCTTGCGCTTGTGGCACTTGTGGCACATCATTAATCAATTGCTTTCTGTTTCTTATTCCATCACTTAATATCAAAAGCGCGACGAATAAAGTTCCACTAAACAGTATGCGTTGTGTAAAACGGCAACTCTGCATAGTGTCAGTGCTTCGCTCGTATATTCTCTCAATCACACAAACACGAAAGCTCTGCCAACGAGCATCATAGGAGGTGTGTGTATAACGCACACACACACACACATCTACTCTATGCAATATACATAGTATATTTGTACATACATACCTCTACGTATAGTATATTATACAAATAATATATTTTATTCTATTATAAAATATAAAAAGAGTAAGTGAGAACGAACGATTTACATATAGCAAACACACACTCAAACACACACATTTAGTACTCTTACAATACGAGTTGTTATAGTATAAATAACACACATGTATGCTCACATACATATAAGTATATAGTTAAATTTGTATATACAATAATATATATGTATATATATATAACTATATCTATATTTTTATATGCGTATTCATGTGCAAATGTATATATTGTTTACATAATACGTGTGTGCGAGTGTGTGTTTTCTATTTTATTTCGGTTGGAGCAAAAACCAACAAACAAACAAAAAAAGTGTCGTTTCATATGATTCGTCGTTCAAAGTCAGCTGGATATTGTGTGTGGCTGTGTGTATGTGTGCATTTTTTTAGAACCTATGGCTTTGTTGTTGGTCTTGACACGTTTATCCATAGAACATTTCGACATAACACATACGTACATATGAATGTATACTTTGTCGAGCATATGCATATATGTTATATATAGTATATATGTATATTATGTATATATTAATACAAAATACCCATTGGTATTCTCTGGCACTCTAGTTTATTTCTATCCAACCGAGTAATAGGAAATTGATACGAATGTATGTATTACCCGGATGTGAGGTATACGAATGTCTTTTAAAGGTTTATATTGTGATAGAAGGAAAAATACATTGGATGCCTGTCTTAAGTCTAAGGAAGTTATTTGTAAGATATAACAACTTTGACATTTGAAATGGTGATAAGAAACCGGTGGAAAAAAAGTTAATAGGAAAGAGGTAAATTATTTAAATTTTTTAACTGAAGAAAAACATCAAAGATACATTTATCAAACATTCAAGTAAAGTCGATGACATTACATATTACGTTTTGTGTTGTTAGACTTTTTTTCCCAAGATTTTGGTAGTCAAACTCAGCTTTTGTTAGCGTGAATTTCTCAAACATTTTGATTAGATTTTAAAAATAATGAAGATTGAAGAATGGCATGCAATACGGCCTTTTGAAACATTCTGAAGTCATGTCATCAGGCCTTGTTTTACATGCCTGAAAACATACCTTCTCCTTCCATTCTGACACATGTTCCCTTCATTCTTTAGATACCTATGCTGCAGACCTTCTTTGAGAAGGGAGAATCAAGGTCTTCAATGATTTGTTATTCCACGATTTCGTGTGTATGCACATGAGAAGGGAGGCAGAATGTTGTGCATACACGGGAAAGGTGTCCGAATGTTTTTTCTTAAAACATTCGACGAGTTTCGCCACACAATTCGAATGCATCTTCTTAGGCTAGATGGTAGCATGGCTGACTAGCGAGTTCTTCAAACTCTAGCATATATAGAATATATAGAAGTGAAAATAACCGGTGCGCTCTCAATAAATGTAAACAATTTGAAGGTGACCACCTGCATAGTTTTTCTTAATAAGCAAGTCCTTTTTTTTTCATGTGCATGCAGACCTTCTAATAGGAAGCGACGATGGAGGGCCTAGCCTTTCAACGATTGATTAAGTGGCCAATTACAATTTACGAAACGTAGTTCATAAACTTGAGGCCTGAAGTAATAAAGAATTCCACACGCTTCGGTCTTCTGCGTGTGTTCTCCAGTTACTTCTACCAGATGATGGCACATCGCCTACCACTTGGTCCTTCCAACGGAGTTTGGGTCTCCCTACTCTGCGCCGTTCTTCAGGTTCACCTTCAAACACCTTTCTCGCTGGAGCATTTACATCCATCCTGGCAACATGTCCCAGTCATCGAAGTCGTTGGATTCTGGATGTCGTGGTAAAGCTCATACAGCTCATGGTTCATCCGATGGCGAAACTCGCCTTTGACAGTACTTTTCGGAGTACTTTTCTCTCGAATACTCCCAGGTTTTGTATGTCCGTTGTAGTAAGCACCCATGATTCGGCAGCATACAACAGAACAGGTAAGATAAGCACCTGGTATAGCTGTTTCTTAGTATTCCGAGAGAAGGTGGTGTTATTAAAGTGCTGCCGAAGTTCGTAGAAACATCTATTGGCTAGCACTATTCTCCGTTTAATTTCTTGGCTGACATTATTTTTCTTGTTGACGGAAGATCCGAGGTAGGTAAATTCGTCGACTACCTCAAAACAATAATTGTCAACGTTCACGGTGCGTCCCCATCGAGAGGACTCTTTGTTCGTCGAAATCATTATTTTTGCTTTGTCCTCGTTGACCGCTAAACCCATTTCATATCATCGGCATAGGCTAGTGGCATGTGGCTCCTGTGGAATATGGTGCCAGACATGTTGACACCAGCCTTTCTCATCACCTTCTCCATAACTATATTAAATAGTGTACAGGACAGGCTATCGCCCTGCCTAAGACCTCTTTCCGTGTTGAATGGTTCAGACTGATCCTTACCAATCTTAACCGAGGATTTGGTGTTGTCTAAGGTACATTTGCAAAGTCGAATCAGCTTTGCAGGAATACCAAACTCAGACATGGCCCCATAGAGCCTATTCCTTATCGGGGAGTCGAAGGCAGCTTTGTAGTCGACAAAGAGGTGGTAGGTGTCGATCTGCTTTTCATGGGTTTTTTCCAGGATTTGTCGTAAGGTGAATATTTGATCCGTCGTAGATTTGCCAGGTCTAAAGCCGCACTGATATGGTCCAATTAGTTTGCTACAATTGGCTTTAGACGTTCACACAATATGCTTGAAAGGACCTTGTGCGCAATTGGTAATAGGCTTATTCCACGGTAGTTCTTACATTCACTACGATCTCCTTTCTTGTATATGGGACATAACAGACTGAGACTCCAATCCCCGGGCTTCTCTCCTTTTCCCAGATGTTCTCCATGAGCTGATGCATGCTCCTAATCAGCTCCTCCCCGCCAGCCTTAAACAATTCAGCAGGGAGATCATCGGCTCCAGCAGCTTTG
This sequence comes from Muscina levida, assembly GCA_964034835.1. Lineage (NCBI taxonomy): Eukaryota > Metazoa > Arthropoda > Insecta > Diptera > Muscidae > Muscina > Muscina levida. Next base: position 43,473,586 of record OZ035883.1, on the reverse strand, counting down.
TTGTTTTTAAGGCGGGAGATTGCCACACGTATCTCGCTCTGGCTCGGAGGCGGACAGTAAACACCATCGTCATGAATTGGAGCGGGATCTTCAGGAGTGGTGTCTGCATCCAATAAATTTTTAAAATGATCTCTCCATATCCTCAGAACGTTATCCGGGTCCGTCACTAGCTGACCATCGCTGTCCTTGCAGGAGGGTAACCCTGTTCCACGCATTCTCGCATTAACTCTCTTGTAGAATTTTCGGGCTTCCCCTCTGCTTCGGAGCAACTGTGTGCACTCATCCTGCCTCTTCTTCAGCTCCTTCTTTTTCCGTCTAAAAAGACGAGTTGCCTCTCGTCTCTTCTCCCTGTGCCGTTCACGAACAGCTCGCGTTGCCATTGGCTGCAGTTTCGCCCTGTATGCAGCAACCGGCTCTCTCGTGGCACTGCGACATTCATCATCGTACCAGGCATCTTCTTGAGACGGCGTTGAGAACCCAAGTACGCTTCTCGCAGCCCGTTCTAAGGAGTCGGCTATATTTTGCCACTGCGAGGTTATATTGTCAGGGGTTGGAGCGTTCCGCAGCAGTTGAGTTAGGTGGTTGGAGTAGGCGTTTGCTACCTCTGTCTGTGCCTATCAACGACACCCCATAGAAATAAGAAGGAATGCAGACGGAAGGTTTACTATATGGAAGAAAGATGGAAGTCTGCATTCCTGAGTGCTCTCAAAAGTGTTCTATAAGGCCTTCTAGGTCCTAGGCAGAACCCTTTGGGGGTTTCAGTATACTGACCTAGTAACTTTCTCCAGACTTGGAATTTCTTACACCACAAAGGCGGCTAGGTTTCGTTAGTCGATCTGTTACTAGAGCGCTTAAGTCGAAACCTCCTTAGCCGATAGAAGTTCTAAAATCTAGCTTGACCGCGTATCTCAAACTCATGTCGTGATGTAATCCTGTCAATACCCCTGCTGCAGATGCTGATGACAAGATATGGATTAAATCGATCGCTAATCCAGTTTCCTCACTTGTGAAAGGAGAAAATACCAAGAATCATGCGCCTATCACCGAGGCACTTACCTCGACCTCACCCCCTGTTCTCCCTAGGAACAATACACATTCCAATAGCGGTATCACAACCGAACGTTCTGCCCTCCTATAGACTAATGAATCGGCTTGGGGATAAATCAGTCTATGAGCTCATGGAGCAAGACAAGGGCACTATTAAATGGGCTCGATTCCATATTGAGGGGATAGAAGGTAAAGCACTTCATACGGAGGATGACAAACCTAAACGGAAATTATCCGAAGTAGAGCTTAAAGGGAGCGTCCTAAGACGGCTCCTCTTCCAAAATCCAAGAGATCCAACAATAATCATACAAGGACACTACAAAGACCATACTCAGGCCAGGACTAGCAAAGCGGAAACGGCTTTATACTGTTGCCAAAGGGCAATCGGCCAAAAAGTAGACTACGGATCGGCAGTTTGGTGTCAGAGCTGGAGAAGTCTAACCAACGCCTGGAATTACTCCGACTTCACGGTCTTAAACTGGTAACACCTCGACATTAAAACGAAAAAGGTAGCTGCGAACACCGCAATGCGTAAAAACGCCACGAATGTATGAAAGCATAAGGACTATCGTCACGCCAAAATTAGAATATAATCAATGTTAGTTGTCATACGGATTATGCAGTACCAGAACCTGTGTTCGGTTCGGGTTTTATGAGAAATATACCGGAAATAACATACAATGATACTCCATGCTTTGGGCAACTTAAACTTAAACTTAATTTCCCTTTACACCCCATGAATGAGGTATGGGATAGCTTCTCGCGTTGTTGTGAATTAACACGCTTTCTATTTTTAGATTCACAACTAACGGCACCTACTTGTTTATCGACGAATGCGAACGTCACTGTTTGAGAAGCTCTTACTAGACACGCCGATTGACTCGACACTAATACTGCGAAGTTGCTGTCGACAACATTCGAGGGGAGCCGACAATGAAAGAACATTTTTCTTTTAAGATGGCTGGAGTCAGGAGTTGAACCTGTGATCTCCCGCATGGTAGTCGCGTGTTCTAACCACTATGCCACTGCCGGTCCCACTTTGGGCAACATTTTATCCAAATTTTCACCGACGGAAATTGCATTTTTTTGAAGGAATTGAATTTGCAACTGGCGTCTAGGCTACCAGATTACTGTAGCATAGTTTCGGTGACCTGAGATATGAAAAGTTTGGTCATCGGACGCTTACACTGTACAACATTTTTCAGCTCATTGATTTGGGACTCAATTCTGAGAATTGCACGTGGAAGTAGCCCCAAAAATAAGAACTTCTGCATCAATCGTTTTGTCAAGTTACTTACTTACTTAATTTCCCTTAACATCCTATGAATGAGGTATAGGATAGCTTCTCGCCTTATTGTAAATTAACACTTAAGTAAGTAAGTAACTTGACAAAACGACTGATGCAGAAGTTCTCATTTTTGGGTCTACTTTTACGTGAAGTTCTCAGAATTGAGTTCCAACATCATGTGCTGTACTGTGTTATGAACTTGTCTTTCAGTAGGAAATCAGTGTAAAATCCACGCCTTCATCAAAGCAACAAAATGGCTTGAGAACGACGTGGACTAAGTAGAGTAGGAATAATTTGTGCGAACATTGAAATAGTGTCACAATTTACCTTACCTAACCATCCCAACAATGAGATAAGGGTGTGTAAACACCCTTCTACTCAAAGACTCACAGAACGGTACCTCCGGAATAACGACGATTCCGAACGTTCGATTTTGTGGGAAGCTTGTACGAAACATGTCAATTTACTCGACTAGTCAAAAGTTTGCTGTTGACAACCGGGGGAGGACCACCGACCAAAGATATTTATATGGCTAAGACAAGGCTCGATCCAAGGACACTCGCAAAACAGTCGTGGGTTTCAACCATTATGCCACAATCCTATATAATTCCCTACATTTTGTTGCGTTTTGTTCTATGAAAGAGATTTAAATATTAGTTAAGTATCTTGTTTCCTGTCCTTTCAAATTTCCTAACTTTTCAAATGTCGTCGCTATTGTTACTAACCCATTAGTGACGACTGTGACCATATGGTACCGTTGAGCGTCATTTATTGCACGCAATGAAATAAACGTAAGAATAAATGTTGAGAATATTCTTTTTTTATTTCATCTAAGCATGCTTTGATCTTTCATTCTTGATTTACCGCTATGCGCAAAACAGCAATATGGAATATTATGAATATTTTTGGTTGTTTAAAAACTGATATATTAAAGGCTTTTAGTTTTTGTTATTTGAGAAGAATATCAAATATCATAAAAACGTATTGCAAGAATTATCTTGTACTTGGTTCTTTTTATTTACGAGTTTTTAAGCTGTTACCATATGGTCACAGTCGTCATAAAAATAATTGGATATTTTTCTGAAATTTTTCGTCTTACTTTTTTATGTAAAATTCGTTTTTTAACTAATTTATATGTAGTACTGACAAAATCTTTAAAAAATGTCCATTATTTCGCTCTCGTCATTAAAGGGTTAATAAGCTTCTCCGACCAAATTTCTTTAACAATCATTTTCTAACATATGTTTTGCAATTACACAGTGGACTACACAACCTAATTAAAATCAACAACATGATTAATAAATCTAACCGGAATCGTCTATCGTCCATAGCTTTTCCCCTGGCCAACATTTTCTTTGCAGCATTATTTCTTCTTGCCAATACGCTGTATCGTAAACAAGTCCATGTTAGACTGCGGTATCGAAATTACCTATTCCATATAAATATTTAACTTTCGCTACTCTTACGCTAAAGTCGTAGGTGGTGAAGCGTAATTTAGCGTTTGTTCAACATCTCACAAACAAAGGCTGCTTGCAGCCTCCATAGTGGTCCTACAGCGACATTTGCCACTGCCCGCCCGCCCCACACACTTGACTTCTTCTTACATGCGTTGCATGCTGCATGCATGAGGTAGTGGTGTGGGCATGTAAGTTTGCGTCCATAAAACTCACAACAAGGATATTGCAAACATTGGACCAAAGGACAAATGCTAAGGGCAGTTTTTCGTTGTTTTTTTTTCTTCTCTACCCCCTTTCTTTCCAACGCTAAATATTGCAGTTTTTACCAAGGCAAAGAAGAGGAGGAAAAGATGCAGTTCAATTTGGTGGCTAACAATGGAGTCAAAGACTCAAATGGGGGTATTGGGTGTATAAGACTGTGGCAGTCAGTGAGAGCAGCTGCCTATGCACGGAATGTTGTTATGCGATGTTAAGGCTTGCAAGAGAAATAAACCATTGCGATTGCCATTGCATCCCCAAGGCATTTTGTGGCAGAAGTTTTTACATTTAGCGTACTCTATCCTTTGGGCCAATGGAATTTAGCTAATGTTTAGAACTCAGGATTTTTTTTTGTTTTTTGCCAGCCATAACAAAGTGAAGTTGTCGTAAGAATTCGCTTATATTTAATTCTATAGCTTATAATTTTAAAGAAGTCCTTAAGGCTTTGCCAAAATGTTAGCAAATCCTTTGACTTCTGCTGTGAATTACTCCACTTCGATATGGGAAAATACGCACAAATCATAACGACATGTGTGCACCCCATTTGCATGTACCTCTGCGTATATTTATCGCAGTGTGTGTATAAATATTTTGTGCGAGTGTGTGTGTGTACATAAATTTGCATGCAGTCCACCATTTGAGATGTTAACGATGCTACTACGATGCCACCCTTTTTCTGGCAACTAATGCCCCTCGAACAAGCACTTTTCCAGGACATTTCGAATTACTCGTTCTTAGCCGATTCGAATGCGAATACGACGACTACAAATAATACCACCGGAGAGAGAGAGAGAGTGAGACGAGGGAACAACAGGGACATCGGCGGCAGTATCGGCGGCTGTATCGTGTTCCAACCTAGGGTGAGGCTTATGTCTCGCAATAACTTAGTTGAAGCTTAACATTTACTTGTTTTTGTTTTTTTTTTGTTTAGTTGTTGCTGTCAAGTTTTAACGTTCTACGGGCATAAGCAAATGATGGACAGTGTGCAAAAACAGGGGCGCTACATCTGAAGGGGGCAATGTAATATGTGATATATACATTTGGGCAGTACATAATTGAATACATGACTCATCAAAATGATTTCTCAAAAAAGACATTCCATCGCGCTTTGTGCGAAACTAGATGTAGCCAACATCACGGACTTGCATTTTTGGTAACAAAAAGTCAGTTATCATGGTGCGATAGCGCTTGCCCTTGACGGTTATGTTCTATCTGGCCTCATCTTTATAGAAATAGTCACCCATGATTCCACCAGCCCATTACGCAAACGAATCAGCGATTTCTTGCGGATGCAACATTAGTTCGAACATTTATTCAGGTTCTTTATCATTGTCATTGAGACAAGTCAATTCTAGATCCTTGCGTAAAATTCGCTTAGCTGTTGCATACGGAAGATGTGATGCTGTGTACAGTGTAGAAATGATTAGTCAATGGCCTTCGGTCACACAATCCGCTACAGCCGCAATATTTTCTTTACTGCATAGATGCCCAACAAATATTAGTGGATGATCTCTCGTTCTGCAGCGAATAACGACTATGATTGAATTCAGAAAACCAACGGTATACAGTGGTATGTCACGTGGTTGTCTCTTCAGCTTCCGGTTTTCCAAAAGGATGCACAAAACCCTAGGTAATAATAACTCAATAGATTTTCCCTGACTCTGGCAAGAACAATTTCATCGTTTGTTGATAGGATAATTGTAACGTGGTTTTCTCGTCGCCAGGGTCGCCATAGGGACCCACAAAACTTTACGGAATAAGAACTCAGTAGATTTTCCCTGACTAGGGCAAAATTACAATATTGTGTAATGATGGTGTAATTCAAACTTATAATCTACTGGATAAAGTATTTAGATACGAAAACAATTCAGATTCGGATTCAGTGATAGCGTTGTTGTCTTGTCCGGTAATTTGTACCCAGGTCGATTTTAGATGATCGATAACTTTTAAGTAGTATACGCTCGACGAATATTGATGTGGCCTCTGACAGCGATGACAGGTTTCGGGACTTGGTTCGATTTAAGATAATCGATAATTTTATGAATCGGTCGATTTGAAATGATTGAGAACTTTATACTATACTTCCAAAACTGTAGAGGTCAGATAGGTCAGGATTGTTTCGGTATTCAGGAACGTGGTAATTCGGGTACTTTCGATGATTCAGGCTCGTACCAGTAACTTGGCAGCCTACTGATGATTCGGGTTTTGTGTCAATACCAGCAAGTGGTGATTGATTGATTCGTCGGTGGTTCGGGTTAATTGCAACAATTCAGAAGAATATTGGGGATTCGGGTTTTGTTGATGATTCAGGTTCATATCAGCAATACTGGGACATCTTGATGATTCGGGTTTGTCGGTGGTTCAGGTTTATATCAGCAATACTTGGCCGTTTTTGTGATTCGAGGTTTGTTTTGGCGAAACCGGGGTTGGATTCAACAGACCAAAGTCCGATTTAACAGACCAAAGTCCGATTCAACAGACCGAAGTCCGATTTACAGACCGAAGTCCGATTCAACAGACCGAAGTCCGACTCAACAGACCTAAGTCCGCTTTAACAGACCGAAGTCCGATTCAAAAGACCGAAGTCCGATTAAACAGACCGAAGTCCGATTTAACAGACCGAAGTCCGATTCAACAGACCTTAGTCCGACTTAACCAATGGAATTTGGGTTAAACCAACAAAAGAAGTCAACAGACCGAAGTCCGATTAAACAAAAGAATATTTCTCTCGATAAATGATTGCCCTAAGAAGGGCAGGGGAGATCGGGTACAAAGCAACTTAGTAATAAACTTCGCTGCGGTAGCAACCGACGAACTACAAAGTAAATTTTAAGATTTAATTTCAATCGGGCTTTCAAGGTCTGTTGATGTCAAATTAAAAGATTAGTTTCATCATTTATGCATCCGTCGTTTCGCTGGGATTCTTTCCAGCATCTTCAGGGATGATTTTTTATTAGATCTGGCAACCATAATTTAAAAAACAATTAGTAAAAGTAAATTGTTCGATCACTTAAGTAAGTGGAGCTCTCGATGTAATGAGTATTACATAACATAACATCACACAGCATTGAATAACACTTTTCCTTGTGATGTCGTCTCCTTAATGTGTTTGGTTGGATGTTCGTAGCCGCGCTCAATCGCCGTTCGTCGTTTGCGGCGGTCGTGCGATCGGTGGAATTGATGTTTACCCTTCAAGTAGTTGAAGAATTATCCGTATTTAAGGGCAAATGAAGGTTGTTGGTGGCCGCTAGCGTTGTTGAAGTTGCTGCCATTAGGCCTCTGCTGCGCTCGAAGTAATTGAAAGTATGTATGCAGGTTGAGTTTGTTGGCGATGTTGAAGGTCAAACAAAGGTTGTTTAGAGAAAGAATTCTGTGTGTAGGTGAATGTATGTACGGACGACTGGCGTCACGTTACATAATTCTAAACTATTATCGAAGCTATAAATTTTGTAGATATGAAAACAATTCGAATTTCAAGTTAAGTCAAGTATCATGTTTAAGGTCTATTATCGGTTCTAGCGATAGTGCTACTCTTGGTTTTAGTAAATCCCCCTTCTTTTGTGTGTCGTAGTCACGTCGAATCTTTGACGTTTTTCAAATATTTCGCGCTGAAGTCTTTTGTGAGACTAAAATACGACTTGTTCTTGCTCCTATCAAGAGCCTTCTTCATCGGATGATAAAAAATTCTCAAAACTAAACATTTTTATTAATAATTACCAATTTTATTAAAATACAAAAAAAAAAACAATCGGCTATTGTCGAAAGTCGACTACAATATTCGTAAAAAGGGGCATTATTCCCAGACCTCGATTTAAGGTTATCGGGAATTTCAGTTCATGCTCAGAATGACTGCGATGACAGATATTGGGGGTCGGACCGATTTAAGACGATCTGTTACATCACAAAAGCTATTGAGGTGGGGCCGACCGGGGCATGATGGTTAGAGAATGTGACTTCAATGCATGTGATTAGGAAACGAGATTTCTGTCCCATTATTTCTTTCTTCGACGGCCCCCTTGAGGGCGTCGACAGTGACATCGCAGTAGTGCAAAGTCAATCGCCATATCTAGTAAAAGCTTCTTAAACAGCAGACGTTCGGATTCGTCGTTAAACTGTAGATCCCATTGCTCACTCATATGTTATACATGGGATGAAAAGTTGAAAGTTAAAAAGTTATGAAAGTTAGTATTGATGTCAAATATCTCAGGATCGTATCAGTAATCGGGAACGTGACTTATGGTGATTTTGGCCATCCTGGTTCTTAACAGCAATTCGAAAAGGTATTAAGGGTTCGATAAATCTCGGTGTAGTATAATGAATAATTCGAGATTGTTGGAAATTCAGGTACATATCGGCAATTCGGGGTCGCATTGTTGATTCTGTTGATTTATCGGCAATGCGATTTCATATAAACTATATGGTAAAGTATTGATGATTTTGGTTTGTTGTTTTTCGGGGTCTTATTAAAGATTTGGTTTTGTCGGCAATTCAGGTTCGTATCAGCAATTCGGAATCGTAGGGGTTTTTCTAAGATTCCATTATGTCTATAGTTCAGGGTCGTATTTCCTACCCGGGATAGAATTATTAATTCGACCTTGTCGGCAATTTAGAATTGATGATTTGGGTTTGTCGACAATTCTGGTTTGTATCAGTAATTCGGGATTATATCAGTAGGTTAGTATAAGCAATTCGGAATTCCCATCTGGAAATCTGGACCATGGTGGTAGTTCGTGCAGTTTAGCTTCGTTTGTGCCACTCAGTATCGTGTTGGTAGTTCGAGTATGTCGGTACTTTAGGATCATATCAGCAACTTGGGATCGTAGTGGTTTATTTCTGCAACTCGATATCGTGTTAGTGACTGCAGTTAGTCAGCACAAAGCAAAATTGGATTCAACAGACGAAAGTCTGATTTGATTAGCAACTAGTGGTCATAGTTGTGTTTGGGATGTTTTGAAAATTCAGGTTCATTTCTGCAACTCATGAACGTGTTGGTGATTCGGGTTAGTCGGCACATACAAAAGTTAGATTCAACAGACGGGTGAGGTACCGCTCGCCCTTGACTATTATGTTTTGACCGGTCTCATTTCTAAAGAAATACGGTCCGAGGATTATACATACTTTCATTTGAGTAATTCCTTAATGTATTGATGATTTGGGTTTGTCTATTATTAAAATTAGCATCAGCTATTCGGGATTGTATCAGTAGTTTCGCATCAGCAATTTGGATATTTTGGCGATTCAGTTTCTCTTCTGAAACTCTGAATCAAGTTTGTAGTTCGGGCTTGTGGCAAGTTTAGCTTCATTTCAGCAACTCAGTATCAGTTTGGTGTTTCGAGTATGTCGGCACTTTAGGATGGTTTGAACGAAATTTGCATTGGATTTAAAAAGTTAGATTGAAACGATCGCTGTCTTACGATACCAATCGAAATTGGGCAAACCCAACCGAAATTGCATGAAACTTACAAAAAAATTTATTGTTTTGAATAGAAGGCCGATCTAAATCGGATAGAACCAATTCAAACTTGATTGAACAGATAGAAGCCGAACTAATCTAAATAGGATTGAACATATCGAAATTCGATTATACTGATCGAAATCGGATGAATTAGATTGAATGGTTAAACCAACAAAAAGTTGTATGAAAATAACAGAAGTCCAATAAAACAGTCGAAATGACATTTAACCATTCGAAGTAAGATATAACAAATCAGAATTTGTTTAAAACCGATCGAAGTCGGATAGGACCAAACCTAATCGAAATTGGGTTAAAAGTAGGATTGGAAAGACCGAAGTTCGATTAAGCCGATGTAATCGGATGACCGCAATCGAAATTGAATTGAACAGATCGAAGTTTAGAATTATAACGATGAACCAATCGGAATAAGATCGAATAGAAACAAGTCCGGATAAACCAATCAAAATTGGGTTAAACTAACAAAAAGTTGGATTAAACAGATAGATGTCCGGTTGGGCCGATCGAAATCGGATTACACCATTCCAAATTCGATCGAAGTCTGAAATCGAAATTGGGTTAAACCAACAAAAATGTTAATTGAACAGCCGGGGTCCGGGTAAACTTATAGAAATTGGGTTAACCCAACACAAAGTAGGATTGGACAGATCGAAGTTAGACTAAACGAATCGAAATCGGATCGAACCAATCGAATTTGAATTCAAAGATTTAAGTCCGTTTAGACCGATCGAAAGTGGATTAAAGCAATTCGTACTAGATTAAACATTTATTTCTATTTTAAAGGATCCAAATAGAATTTCCCTATTCGAAATTAGATTGAACTAATCGAAGTCCGAATAATTTAATTGAAGTTGGATTGCAACATTCGGAATTTGATTGAACTGACAAAAAGTCCAGCCAAACCAATCGAAATTGGGTTTAACTAACAAAAAGTGGAATTGAACAGATCGATGTCCGATGAGACCGATCGAAATTGGGTTAACCCAACAATAGTAGGATTGGACAGACCGAAGTTCGATTAAACTGATCGCAATCGAAATTGAATTGAACAAATCGAAGTACATTTTGGCCGATCGAAATTGGATTGATGAAATTCGTACTAGATTAAACAGACCGGAGTCCGGTTAAACCAATTAAAATTGGCATAGCCCAACAAAAAGTGGGCTTGAACAAAGCACTGCTTGTTTACATACCCTCTATATAAGAAATGATCTTCATCACTGAATATGAAGTGACGATAAAAATCTGCCTCAACTTCTAGTTGATTTTCAGTGAAATACATGACGCAATTTATGGCCCATGCACTAGTTGGATCTTTTATGAATGCTAACATCTTTCCTCAAAATTGTCCTAGTAATAGAAGGGCAGAGACAGAGTCGCTGAGAACGACGTCGGATCGATAAATTCGCGTTCTCCGTCACGCTCACGTCTACTGCGGCGAAGGCTTCTTCTGTACCCACGATACTTTATTACCGTAATTTAAACTGTCATCTCCATGTCATAAAATTACGTGATGTTAAGACATTAGCTGATCTCTTTTGTTGTTATGTCGTGACTTACACCGCCAATAGTTCAATCCAAAATTTGTTTGCAGCATTTTCCCTACACCCCCAAATTACTTAGCAACAATTGCTGCATACGCCACCGTCATGCATCTTGCGACTACGCTTCTGATAGTCCTTTGGTCGTATTGCAGATGCACCCAACCATTCGTAACACAAGTCTGCGTATACATGTGAGTACATTTGCGTGCATGTGTGTGTGTGCGTATCTATGTGTGCATGTTTGTAAATTTGTCTAAAATATGAACGCGCGAAATATTAAACGCGAAACTGTACTTGATTTCTAATGCAAGATGGGAGCATAGGCATCGTCGCTGTTGCTTTGTGAACAACGTCAATGGTCAAGTCTATTGCCGATGCTGCTGCTGCCGCATCATGTGTGCCACATGCCACATCACAAGAGCGTTGCTGTGTGTGTGTCTAACAAACGAACGAACCCTTGTGCGCCATTATGTGCCGCAAGTGAAATTCCTCGTTAAATGCAGGTCCTCTTACCCATTCGTCCTGAGCTTTTTTTTTTGATCCCGTTCGTCGCTCAATGTTTGTTACCCGACGATGCTGATGATGATGCTGGTAACTGAGATGCCTCCTCTTCACTTCATCGGCGTGCATTGGGAAAAAATATTGAGCTGTTGTAGCATGTCCTGTGCCTATGGGCGGGGTAGTCGCTTGGTGTTCCCATCTTCTTAGGTGTGTGTGTGTTGGCCCCTTATGGCTATCTAGCAGTGGTACTCCTAGTCCTGGCCCCGGACTAGTAGTTGTACGTTAGACAAAGTAAAAGTTGAAGTTAAAATTCTGTGCAATATTTTTTTCGTCTGGCTAGTTCCATCATTACAATACATCATCTCGTTGTTGCGGCATCAGTAGCGGTGGCGATGGCGGTGGCGGCGGCGGCAATGGCGATTGAAGCGGCCTCTGGTGGTGGCGGGTGGATGCAGATGAGTATTCGCCCAGGGAAGGAGTGCAGCAGCCACAGCATTTGCAACATCCTCAACTCTTCCTCTGTGTGTGTGTGTGTGTGGTCGTGTGTTAACTGCCATAGATGGCGTCGTCATCGTTGTGTTATTAGATTTGTTGTCGTGCACTTTCATTGTGTTTTATTGTGCACTCTCTTGTAGTGCTTCCCATGCCCGGCTCTTTTCATTTCATATCATATTCCCCCGCACAAATTTTTTGTGTGTGAAGCTTTTCCTGCATGTTTGCTAGAGTCATCATCGTCTGCAATATTTCGATACGCGCTTTTCTATTTGTTCTACATATATGGAATGTTTTGGTATTCTATGTCATGTGACGAGTCTTTGTCCTCCTCCTGCTGCTCCTCTAACATCTGCCCCTGGTGCTTTTCGTACCACCAAATCGATTGAGGTTTTTGCTGGCCCCCTTTCGCCCCCACCGCCACCACTCGGTTCAGTATCTTTTGAAAGTTTTGTAGCGGGCAAAATGTTGAGTCCCGTTTGATATTTGGTTGGTTTTCTTTATTTTAAGGCGTCGCAGTTGAAACCGTCATTTATAAACGCCTAGAACCGTAGTAAAGTTATGCCTTTGTTCGTGTATGGCACAGTGGGGGCGAGTAATGAAATGTTATTCCAAGGGATGGATGGATAGGTTGACTGAACAAAATATAGAAAAGTAGTTAGACCAGTTGGTGGTAAGCGATGAAAGACATATTTCTAGTGAAAGCTGTCCTGAGAGTCATCGTATACATGTTGATGACTGTGGTAGGGATCGAACCCTGGTCTCCCGAATGATAGTCGTGTATTTAAAAATATGTGCAAAGTTTGGCACACAAACTTTAGTGACATGATACTTTTTACCAAGTTATTGGGTGTATCGTTGTTTCCCTTTACACCTGATTAATGAGGTAAGGGATAGCTTCTCGCGTTGTTGTAAATTAACACGCTTTCTATTTTTAGATTCACAACTAACGGCACCTACTTGTTTTATCGACGTATGCGAACGTCACTGTTTGAGAAGCTTTTACTAGACATGCCGATTGACTCGACACTTATAGTGCGAAGTTGCTGAAGACAACATCGAAGGGGCCGGCAATGAAAGAAAATTTTGTTTTTCTTTAAGATGACTGGAGCCAGGAGTTGGACCTGGGATCTCCGGCATGCTAATCACGTGTTCTAACCATCATGTCACGGCCGGAACAAATATTGTACCAAATTCATTCTTTCGTTTCATCAAAATCTCAGTCCACAGATATTACTTTAATATTTACATCATCCATTTTACCCCATTGTGCCCTCGTGTGTTGTTGCCATATTCATATGCAATCCTCTGGTTATGCAGCCCCTACCCCATCATGGCCTTGGAGATAGGGTCGCCGCCGCTCATTCGATTGTAGTGGAGTCATTGTGTTTCGGAGTACAACAAATTTGTTTCTAAGCATTTTGCATATTTTGTTTTCTTGTCAGAAAGAGTTAACGCGATATGATGGGTGGAGGGGGGTCCAAAGTGCAAACAACAACAGGACACAACACCCCAACAGCACTAGGAGCAGCATCATCAATAGCAACAGCACCAGATTCTCAAATCCTGAATCACAAGTCCTTTTGAAGCGGCCACCATGCTAAACATGACGCTAGGATGATGGTGACTTTTGATTTCTTTTATTTTGACACTGTAACACGGCGGCGCTGGGCTCTATGGTGCCTTGTACGATACGATATTACGTATAACTTCGACACCTCCTTCAACTCTACCTAACGTTTAAGTGAGTGAGTGCACATACATGCCACAAAAGTGGCAGATACTGCGCCACTACATACCAACTATGAGTGCGGGGGATGAGTACTACGACTATAAGCTTCATTTGCATGCTTTTAGTGACAAAAATCGCTGGTCCAAGAGCCGGGAACACTTTCGTTGATATTGCACTTGTTTTTAGCGCTTTGTACCCACTCTGTTGGCTATCACTCAGCGGCAGCAGCTTCTTGTACGTCTCTAAGCTTCTTCCTCATTCACTCTCTCGCATGCAGGAGCTCTCAATAATTTCAAGTTGAGGGGAGCCGTCATCGGAAGTGTACGTGGCCAAAAATGTCTAGACCATTTTAGTTAAAACAACTAAAACGAAGAAGACTTACTTTTGTTCATATTCATATCGTCGCATACATGTATGCATGCATGCCTGACATCAGCAGGAGCACCATCGCCATCACCACCACTTGTAGATCAATTGGCCAGGAGTTGGTGGCGAAGAAGAAGGAGGTATCAGCAGCAGGAATACTTTGTATTAAGGAGATTTCTAGAATCTTGTAACGAAACTTTAATAATTAATTTGTGTAGCAGATATACATTTTTTGGACGAATTGTTATTTGCGTTAACTGAAATGTGAAAATTAAGTAAATTAGATGGTATGTTCAATCTACTTACTTACCCAGCGATAAAAATACCCTCTCCCCTTACGTTATCGCTGATGTCAGCTATATTTAGTAGCAATCATTGTCGATTCCCTCGCTTCTATTTCTTCTTAAATTTAGCATAGCAGTGTCAAAGGCCGTTTAAAGGCCTCTTACTGACATCGTCACTTACATTGTATGTGAGAGCGCACTATTTTCAGCCTATTACACTCCTAAGTAAGCAAGAGAATCATCATTGATTGCTACTAATTATAACTGACATCAGCGATTAAGTAATGGGTACTTATTTTGTCTTTACATCCCACGAATGAGATATGGGAGAGCTTCTCGCATTATTTTGTACGCTTCTACTTTGAGACCCACAGTTTAACGACTAATCCGACCGTCAGCTGTTTGACAAGCTTTTACTAGACATGCCGAATAACTCGACACTTTTGCGAAGTTGCTGTTGATGGCATCAAGTAGGCCGACGGGTACAGGAATCGAACCCTGGTTTCCCGCTTGAGAGTTACGAGAACTAACCGTCTTACCACCGAACCTATGTAGATTGTTGCTTTTTTTACACTTCTTCTTCTTCTTATATGGCAGCAAGAACAAAATTTCATCCATCAGTAGCCGCACGTAGTAAAGAGCGCTTCGGTCTTTTGCGCATTGTAGACAGTTCGTCACTTCAAGTTTAGATAACAGCTCGTTAACCTGGTCCATCCAACGAAGGTTTGGTCGTTCCCTCCTGCGCCGCCCATTGAGTATATTGCAGAAGTCTTTTCGCGCTAGAGCATTTTCATCCATTCCTACAACGTGTCGATGCCAGCGCATTCTGTATATTTCAACGCTTAACTACTGTCGTTGTACAGCTCATGGTTCATTTGACGACGGTACTTGCCATTAACGATGATGGGTTCCAATATTTTGCAAAGTACTGGCAGAATAGTTGGTTCTTTGTTCTTCGAGAAAAAACTTTGTCGTCTAATCGCTTGCTTAGCGCATAGTACCAGCGGTTTTGCGATCAATACTCGTCTTTTGATTTCCAGGCGGACATTATTAATTTTGTTTATGGCGAAGCCAAGTTAGACAAAATCATCTACCACTTCAAAGTTATAGTTGTCAGCGTTCACGGAGCGTCCCAGACAAGGGTATTTTTTGTCAGTTGAAACAAATAACTTGGCTTTGTCCTCATTTATCACCAGACCCACTTCCGCCAACTGCTTTTCAATGCTCGAAAAAGCCGCAGTAACATCCCGCAATCCACTGCAATTGATATCTATATCAACGGCATACGCGAGCAGCATGTGACTTTTGTTATAGATGGTACCATTCCTGTTCAATGCAGCCTTCCGCAGGATCATCTCCATTACGATGTCATAGAGATCGCTAGACAGACTATCGCCTTGTCTAAAACCCCGCTTAGTAGAAAATGTCTCCATCAGATTTTGGCCTATTTTCACTGAAGACTTCGTGTCGGTCAGTGTCATCCCGCAAAGTCTTATCAGCTTTGAGGGGATACCAAACTACCATCTAATAATTTCTGTCGTATGCAGCTTTGTAATCGATAAACAGATGGTATGAATCGATCTGCATTTCTAAGGTCTTCTCCTGAACATGTCGTTGTATGAATCTGTGGTCGGTAGTGCATTTACAGACCAACTGATAAGGTCCAGTCCGGTTCGTTAAGATGGGTGTGAATCTTTTACATAACACACCAAACATTACCTTGTATGCCATGGGCAAAAGGCTGATCCTGCGATAGTTGGTATACACATTTGGATCGCTTTTCTTATACATAGAACATTGACCACTCAGATTCAAATCATCGGGCATGCAATCCTTTAGCCAAATCATGTTTATGATCTGGCACATTGCCAGCTCATCGCCGCCCTGCCGACAGTCCATCGCTTTGTTATTTTAAAGCAGTATAATTGCCGTGCTGATCCCTTTTTGACTCATTGCTGGATAATCTATTCTATCGTCAATGATTATCGTGATTTCGTCAGTTATGCTGCCTACGGAAAGGAGCAAAAAACGAAAGTGTTGCCTCCATATTTGCAGCACACTTTGAGGGTCTGTGACCAGATTACCATCTCTGTCCTTACAAGTGGGTGGGATCCCTGTTCCTAAATCTTAGCTTTATGACTTATAGAAGATTTTTCTAGACCGGCCGTAGTATGATGGTCTCCCATGGTTCGATTCCTGGCTTCAGTCATCTACATTTGTTTTTATTTCATTCCCGGCCGCCTCGTTGTTGCTGTTTCGCATTATAGTGTCAAGTCAATCGGCATGTCTAGTAAAAGCTTTTCAAACAGTGTCGTCGATAAACATGTAGCTGCCATAAGTTGTGAATCTTCAAATAGAAAGCATGTTAACTCTCAACAACGCGTGAAGCTATAGAAGCTCAGTCATGGGGCATTAGGTTTTATTTAAATTTTCCGGGTTTACCTCTTTTGCTGTACTTATCGATGTATTGGCTACCTCTATTTTATTCCATAGACGCGTTTCAAACCCCTTATTTTACCTTAATATCGCTCCGTCATCGCACGCGTTGCCATTTGCTGCAGTTTTGTCCTGTATATAGTATCCTTTTCCTTAGACATTTCCCGACATTTCTCATCGTACCAGGCCTTGTCTGAGCGTAATTTTTCATAACCCAGTAGGTCATTGCGGCAGAGGTCATAAAATTCGCAATATTCTGCCACTGTGTGTCGCAAGGTCTGTGTGGAAGGGTTTGTTTCAAGTAATTAAGAGAGTTGGTTGGAGTAGGCGCTGGCTATCTCGGTGGTATGCAGCCTTGTGATGTCTAGTTTCCTTTTCGTTTGGTTAGGAGCGCGTACCTTGGCTGCAACTAGGTGGTGATTCGAGTCAAATTTTTGCACCGCGCATCGCTTACACGTCAATAGCGCTGCCCTTCATCGATTACTACGTGATATGTGTGGTTCCTTGTCTTTCGATCATGTGATATCCAGGCTGCCTTTTCGATACCTTTGTAAGGGAATCTCATTGCCACTCACTACCTTGTTTCTTGCCGATGCGAAGGCTACCGGTCTGCATTAGTTATCGGAGGTTTACTGTAGACTGAATTTTCCGACTGCTAAACCAAGAGCGTCTTTTCTTCCTATTTTTGCATTAAAATCTTCCAAAACAATTTTAATGTCATAGCCAGGGCAGCGGTCGTATATTTCCTCCTATATTGTTTGAAGTAATTGAGATAGTTGGTTGGCTATCTCAGTGGTATGCAGCTTTGTAATGGACATACCTTGGCTGAAACAAGGTGATGAGACGCTTGAGACTTGCCTTCTATTGATTACCATGTGATCAATCTGGTTTCAAGTCTCTTGACCATGGGAAATCCTTAGGATATCTTTATGCGGGAATCTGATTTTTACTCACTACCGTGTCTGAATCCGTTATCGGAGGTTTTCTTGTGCAGACTAAATTTTACGACTGCTGATCCAAGACCATATTCCCTTCCTATTATAGAATTCACATATCCCAGTACAATTTTAATATCATGGCCAGAGCAGCGGCCATATATTTCCTCCAGGCGCTGATAGAATGCATCTTAAATGTCCTTGTCTTTGTCTTCCGTCGGGGCGTGTACACTTATCATTGTGATGTATTCGGTCACTTACAGGGTTAAACCGAGAAACCAGATGTCAAAGTCTCTTGCCGACTGTGAACCCGCATCCAAATTCTTGTCTTTCTGCATGGCAGCTGGAAGAGATGTTACAGTTCTTTCTTCCTTCGATAGCTCAGTGGAAGCGACGTAGACTAGCAATCCGAAGGTGCCGGGTTCGATTCCCGCCACGGCCGGGAAAAATCAACATCAATGAAAAATGAATTTCTTTTCAAATACTTTCGAGTTCTCCAGCCAACAAAACTCATCCTAGACGCTTCCACTACAAAAATCCAGATTGCGCAAGGACCAAGGAAAATGATTTATCAACATCTCATATAAATCAACAAGCCAGCTGGCGCCATCTCTGGTGGAATTTGGCGGTTAAACTCACAACAACAACACCTAACAAACCTTGACACAAACCTTGTTATCTACAAAGGAACGAAACAGAGTTGCCAACAATGATCGTATGATAATCGGATCATATGACCGTCCGAGTGCCGATAAATTGCAAATCGGTATAAAAAAATATCACCCCAGCTAACCAGCAGCTGTTAAAACAATCAGTTCTTTCTTCGTGGACATCCCTATGCCGTATATTGCATTTCCCGTATGGCCTTGATGTCAGCCTTGTATTTGTCGAGGATATCTGGCAATTGTGTAGAGGCACCATCTTTGAAGAGAGATCGGACATTCCGGGTGCTTATCCTATAATCATGGTCCTTATAACGTTTTCAGGGGCCGTTCACATTTAGGGGCTTTTGTTTTGTTTCCATCGTTTGGTCATAGTTGTTTTATTTAAAAAGGGAGGCTTATTACGCCACCGCGCCCGATCCTGGTTTCTAGAGGCTGCCAAAGCCACTAAGAGGGCCGTTGTGTTGAGATTCAGTAACTTTAGTTATCTACTTCCTTAAAGCGCATCGATGATAGCATGCAATTTAAGTTGCTCAATACTGTGCCTTCTCACATTTGCTAACACCTCACAGATGTTCATTGGCATGGCTCAAAAAAAAAAAAACACGTGATCTATCGGACGTTGCAAGCTGCGTGGGACCTTCAAAGAGAGATTCGGGTCATTCCCAAGTGAATAAGAATCAGAAACCTCAAATTAGGAAATCCCCACAAATTAAGTCAAGCCAACCGGTGGTGATAACATAACAGATTTTTGCCTTCCACTGCCCATATAAGGCTTTCAGCAAAAACGACTAAATTGAATGTATATAATCTATGCAGGTATACAACATTCAAGTAGAGCATTCATTTCTCCTCTTTTGAAACTTCTTCCATTTAAGTTCTTATCATAAAGTTTGCTATTCAAATACTTGCAAATACAAAATAGCTTAATAGGTCTCGTCTAGTTTACTTGAAAGACCCACTCCTTATATTCTCATGACTGTAATGTTTAAGTTTTACATTTACTACACTGCATTGGTTTTTAATAATTAATAACTTTGCCTCAACAGGACGGGGAAGTAGTTCAGAAACCGCAACTTTTGTCCAATGTCGAGTTCCATCGATATTTAAGTTTTAATCTTAAATATTTTCATGTCCTTGTATTCTTTGACAAATATTGTTCTAATTGTCTTTTGTCAAGTATTATGAAGTAGAAAGGGTCCTTTTTATTATAATATGTATGCCGTTTCACATCTTTTCACCGCTACCAACGTTCTTGTAGATTCTACATAAACATTGATTAAAAATTGGCTTTGTTACTGTTGTTGTTGTTGTTTTTGTTGCTCTTGATTAAGATGCAAAAATAAATAATTGCAATGTTTTATGTTTATGTATTTGTTCTTTTTTCTTATATTCTTTCGTGTTTTTATGTATTGCAATAGCGATGATGCACACACACACTCACTTTGCCAAAGATTCTTCGTTTTGTCTTTTACAAATTTGCCTCATTTACCTGCTGTGCTACCCCACTGCCGCCGCAACTGCCACCACTTCTACTCTACTACTATGCCTTTGCAAAAGCTCATTGAATTCGCGTGAGAGATGACAATCATGCCACGCAGATGTCACGTTGCCGTTGATGGTGGTGCAAATTAGCAAAATATTAAAAATCCAACTTGCAACCTGAAACAAAAAGATTAAACGTGTATTTTTCCGCTTGGTTTTCATTACAAACGCGAATATCAAAAAGGTAAATGGATGGAGGCGGGGGGATGGCTTAATTACAAAGAATGCCTAAAAAAAAACAGAAAAAACGACATGACAATTGTTAATGACCACCGCTGTTGGCGTGGTACAGTCTCTATTAGAACTCTATTCGAATTTCAGTTGAACTATTTATATGGAGAAAAATACTGTTGTGTGTTCTTTAAGCGAAAAAAAATTTAGTTATCACCCATGATATTGAGAAAAACAATATGGGAGAATATGGTGCGCTCGACACTGACGCATATTTACTTTCGTCATTTTTTTCATGAAATGATAGTTAGAACTCGTAACTACAATGCGGGAGATCCATGGTTCGATTACTGTTTCCAGTTACCAAAATCTTACCTGGCAGTGCCACTGAGCATCCGTGCAGTGGTAGCAAATGTGAGAAGGCACAATGTTGAGTAACGTAAATGACATGCTACCACCGATGCCTCTAAGGGAATAGGTAACAAAAGTGATTAAAGCTTAACACAACGGCTCTCTAAGTGTCTTACAAAGTAGAACACATGATTTTGGGACTAAATTCTGAGAACTGTACGTGAAAGTAGCTCCAAAAAGAAGAAGTTCAGCATTATTCGTTTTTTAAAGTTACGTGCCATAATAATTTAATATCGATTTGAAGTTAGTAAGTATCGTATAGGGGAATATGTCACGTCTTAGGCCCTTTATCGAATTGACGGATGTCCTCGAAAAATAAAGGGCTGACATTACGGCCATACAGGGAATGTGATAGAGGGACAGGGATGCACTCGAAAAAAGAACTGTGACATCTTTCATAGCTGCCATGCAGAAAGACGCGAATTTTGATGTGGTTTCATAGTCGGCAAGAGACTTCGACACCTGGTCTCGCGGTTTAACCCTGTAAGTGACCGAATAGCCACTATCCACATCAATGCGAAATATTTGTACGGCACGCTGATTCAAGTACACGCCTCGATTGAAGACAAATACGAAGTCATTAAATAAGCATTAAATGGGCGTCTCGATGAAATATATAACCGCTGCCCTGCAAATGGCATTCACATTTGTCTGGAAGATTTAAATGCTAAACTTGGTTCAGCACTCTGAAAATTCAGTCTACACAACAACACTTCCAATAACGGATTCAGACTAGTAAATGTAATATATCCACACGGAAATCTGGATATCCCCTGATGAGTAGGCAAGAGGCAAGTCTCCAGCGTTATGAACGTGCATGTGATACGCGGTGCAAATATTGACTCGCATCACCATCTAGTTGCATCCAAGGTAAGTACGCGATTAAGTACCAAACGCAAAGGGAGCTAGACATCGTAACGCTGCAGACCACTGATATAGCCGATGCCTACTTTAACAAATTCTCTTAATTTTTTTCAACCAACACCCCTTATTCTCATATTCCCGACACCTAGTGGAAGCATATTGCAAATTCCATCAATACTGCGGCAACGACCGTCCCAGGTTATGAAAAAACACGCTCCGCTAGCACTGGTACGATGAGGAATGTCACTTAATGTCTGAGGAAAAGGATGCTGCATACAGGGCAAAACTGCAGCCAATGGCAACGCGTGCGGTGACGGAGCGTTTTAATGAGTATAAGAGGGAGATGACACGCCTCTTCAGGTGGAAAAAGCGTCTATGGAAGAAAAGAGAGAGCCAGGACATCGAAAATTACAGGGAAAGAGGTGTAGCGGGACCGGCCGTGGCATAGTGGTTAGAACACGCGACTACCATGCGGGAGATCGCAGGTTGAAACCTGGCTCCAGTAGCGTCGATTTAATCGTCGTGTCTAGTAAGAGCTTCTCAAACAGTGACGTTCGCATTCGTCGATAAACAAGTAGATGCCGTTAGTTGTAAATCTAAAAATAGAAAGCGTGTTAATTCACAACAACGCGAGAAGCTATCCCATACCTTATTCATGGGGTGTAAAGGGAAATTTAGTTTTAGTTTTAGTTATTTTATTCTCGAAGCTAACAACTTACATGCCGCAGCTCATAAATACGATTTGGCTAAAGGAATGCATGCCGGATGATTGGAAGTTGAGCGTCCTGTGTTTAAAAAAGGCGATCCAATTGTGCGTACCAATTATCGCGGGATCAGCCTTTACCCATCGCATACAAAGTTCTGTCAAAGGTGTTATGTGAAATACTAAAGCATACTTTACTGATTGTACCTTATCAGTGTGGCTTTAGACCTGGTAAATCCACGACCGACCAGATATTCATACTACGACAAATCCTGGAGAAGACCCAAGAAAAGCAGATCGACACCTACCATCTGTTCATCGACTACAAAGCTGCATTCGGCAGTCCGATACGACAGAAACTATTAGATGACAGAGTTTGGTATCCCTGCTAAGCTAAGGCGACTTTGCGGCTCTGGCACGACTTGATGACTAGGGCGACCATTTTTCAGCACGAAAAAAACGGAAATAAGCACGATTAATTTTATTTTCAGTTTTTATTATTTTTTTTTATTTATTGAAAAACATACAAAAAACAATTTCACATCTATTAAAGAAGTAATAAAAAACAATAAGTAAATTAATAAAATTATTCAGTCGGGTATTCATACAAAGAAAGTAATTTTCAAACCAAAAAAAAAATTTTTAAAGTGAGATTATAACTTGGTCAATGTCACGATTACAATTAAGCACTAAGTGCATTTTTAAATTTTCCAAGGTGAAACTTTTACGCTGGTTTGTAAAACAATTTCCATATATAGAAAAAACACGTTCCACGTCACACGATGAAACGGGGCGGAATTTTTAAAAATAGTATTGTTGATTTTAGTGATTTCCACAAAGCCTGGATTTCGCGCAAGTCATTTTTTTAAAATAATTTTTATCAGATGTTTTTCTATAGCATGTTGAATTGATTGTATCGTTTCTAAGCTTTCATTCAATGGCAATCCACTTGACTCAATTTTTGTGATGGCATGCCGGATGCACTTAATGTTTGTTTATATGAAGGAAAAGTCGGCTTACAAATTTTCATTAGAACCTCTTTGCTTTATCGCAATGCTTCAGAATAATTTTCGTTAAACTCTTGAATGACTTCCCTTATGTCTTCCAAATAATTAGTATAATACTTCGCTGCTTCCAACCACGTTCCCCATCGTGTCGTTATTGGTTTAGGTTATAGAGGCACATAAGGCGCCTGAAAACTATAGGAATATAACGAATCGAACGACCTAAGCTATCGATAAAAACAGGGCTATTACAAAATCTTGAATACTGGCTGTGTGTTAAATAAGAGGATAGTTTGCAAATTTAATACTACCTGTCATATTTTTATGAACCGCAAGGGCTTGTGATATGTAAAAATTTTCAATTGATAGAAACATATTTTATCAAAATGTATCAAAAATATTAATAAGGGCAAAAACAGCATAAAAAAGCACAAACGTTTTAAATAAGCAAGATCGCTTGAAATCATTAAATTAAGCAGCATCAGCAATATTCAGCATATGCTGAAAATTGGTCGCCCTATTGATGATAGACAAAAATCTGTCGGAGTAATTTTCTACCAAGAGAGCTTTCAGGGCGATGGATTGTCATGCTATCTCTTTAACATTCTCCTGATCATGACACTGCTAGCGTACGTCGACGGTATCGATATCAATGACTAAGGACTGCGGTATATTCGGCAGTCCGATAGGACATAAACTATTAGATGCTATTGCTGAGTTTGATAACTCTGAGAAACTGATGCGACTGCGAGATGACACTGACTGGTGGTTAGAACTACCATGCGGGTGGTCCGTGGTTCGATTCCCCGTTCCAGTCATCTACATTTTTCTTTCATTGCCGCCCCTCGATGTTGTAGACAGCAACTTCGCAGTATAGTGTTGAGTCAATCTACATGACTAGTAAAAGCTTCTCAAACAGTGACGTTCGCATTCGTTGATAAACAAGTAGGTGCCGTTTGTTGTGAATGTAAAATAGAAAGCGTGTTAATTCCCAACAACGATAGAAGCTATCCCATACTTCATTCATGGGGTGTAAAGGAAATTTAATTTTGAGTGCTTGTATGTCATTTTCATACAATCGTAAATTGTTATTACATGCCGCATGTAGAAAAGTTTTATATGCTCTTCGACCGTTTGCGTTTCTACTCCACTACGTCGTACCAAGTTCTGCCAGTGGCCTGGTCTTACCTGATCTGCGCCATCCATGGAGTTAATTTTCAAAACCCATCCGAACTGGACCATATTCATCTATGCACAGAACATGACCTAGGCAACGCAACCGCCATACTGTAATGCGTTTGACCACGTCGGTATACGACGCTTAGGAGACATCGACGTTGGGTACTCTCTGTTAACGATGATGGTGGGAAGTGGAAAGTGGTTTTTGATCGTTATACAACATGAAGAATCTGGTGAAGTTCTCTAATGGTTTCAGCTGGCTTAAGGGCAGTGGATCATAGTGTCCCCATATAATCTTATTACTTTATCTATATAAAGTTGAAGGAGAGTACAAACCGGAATTATTTAAAACTATCTCTCTTTCTCCTTCTGTACTACCTTGTACACATTTTATTTATCCTGCCTTACTATCAACAACACTCTATTCTATCTCCTCATATTTCTTGACATCAAATGGGACAATCGCAATGGACCATAATGGTCTCCGAGTAGTGTAACGACATTGCCTTGCACTGAGTTCTTACTTGTCCTCAATCTAAACCTCACGATGATGTTTCCATGTATTTCAAGGAGTAATTTTCTGTTTGTTTTATTGATGGCAGAGCCCATATAGAAAAAAATAGTTGTCATTGTTCACGCAGCGTCCCAAACGAGTAGATTTTCTGTTAGGTTGAAACTTACAACTTTGTTTTGTCCTCGTTCTGAATTAGATCCACTTTAGAGGACTGCTTCTGTACACCTGAGAAGGCTGCAGTTACATCTCACAAACTTCGTGCAATGATGTCTATACCTTAGGCGTACGCAATTAGCATATGGTATCTGTTGTATATCGAGTAACTCGTGTTTACTGCAGCTTATCTCATTATCATCTTCATACGTAAGTTGAAGAGATCACATCATAGGCTGTCGCCTTGTCTAATACTTTATATGGTGTAGAATGGCTCAGGAATAGCCCCTTGTCAATTTGCATTGGAAGCTTCGTTTTGGTCAGGTTCATTCCGCAAAGAGCGTCTCAGCTTAACAGTCATACCAAACTCAGCTATGGCTTCGAGTACTTACGATCGTAAAGGGCTGTCGAAAGCAGCTTTATAGTTGACAAAAATGTGATATGTTCCGACCTGTGTAATAAACAACACGTTGTATAATACAGCTTTTTGTTAATAATTTTTAATAGTTTGTTAATAGTTTGTTTCTCAATTCTACCAGTGTCATAAATTCCGGCCGAAAAGAAACTCCTAAAAAACAGCATCTGTTTCTTAATGCGATTTTACTTTTGATCGGTATCAGAAGATATCGATGCTCTTGTCATAGAAGAGACGTATTTATTTTATTTGATTTTCATTTTCTTTTCAATTTGTGATCAAAATATAATATATTGGATAATACAATTATTTGCGAGCCTCGCGAGGCCATGGGCTGCCTGGTACTGCATTAAAGTGTCAGTAGAGCATATCATATAAGTGCGAAACTCTTCTAATTACATTGTGGAACATTTTCGGGATCATTGTCTGGGGAATTAAAGTACTAGTGTAGTAAAGTATAGTAAACCCCCAAAGAGTTTTGCTTTCTCAGGCCAAGTTTGTTCGATTAGCTACAACTCAAGAACCATTGATGACTTCTCAGTACATATGTAGCGAGTTTACAGATGGAACTCGCTACATATGTATGTATGCATGCACAACGTATGAGTAATATTAATTATATGCGGATTTTTTTTTATTAATCATACGCACACCACTCCAATGAATGTACTAGGGCAGTATAGTAAAACCGCCCAAAGAGTTTGGCGCTCTCTACAATTCTGCTGAAGAATGAAATGATAAATCATCAATTGTTCTTGAGGTATGCAAAAAAACTAAGCGATCAAACATAAAGATAAGTAAAAAATGTAAAAGGTGATAAAAAAAAGTTTGTCCTGAGAACGCCAAACCTTTTGGCAGATTTACCACACTGGCCTAGTACCTTCACCCTGACTTGGAATCCCTCACAACGTTGTCTCAGTTCCAATTGTGTATTGATAAATACCATATCTAAGTGCTTAAACACCTACACTAAACCCTTTCCACACACACACATCTACAGTTTAACAAAATAACTTTTAACAAAGTCGATCAATGCTTCCAATTAGTTAACTCTCAATTATCGTCAGTCATAATTGGCTATGCCCATCCGGCATATATAACATATGTGTGTGTGTGTTCTGCCCCTCTTACCTATTTGTTTTTTTAAAGTCTCATCGTCTGCTGCATTGATATTGAACGCAATTCATTCATTGCCAATATCCCAGATAACTCTAAAAAAAGGTGTTGCAAAATTACAAAACAAAACCTATTAAACTGCAACAGCAGCAACAACAATCACACCACATCTGTTGACAACAACTGGGGGGAAAGGGGTTAAGTGTTACCTGCATCCAAGTGTAAAAACATTGCCGAGTGATGGCATGGCATAAAAAAAGACGAAGGCTGGAAACAAAAAAGAAATCACGTGCACCAGCCGCCACATCAAGTAAATGCTGTGCAACCTACACTCTGTGAAATGAACACAACGTGCACCAAGTTCATTCACACGGACATGCATCCAGTTGCATCCACGCAAACCGCGAGTATCCCAATATGAAATTTTGGGGCAATTGCATGGCGGCGCCCAACCGCACCTCCCCGTCCCAAAGACACACAGCCTGTACGTATATGTATGTGTTGGTGTGTACATAATCGCCATAGCCGTAGTATATAACACATAAAACACAATCTGACCGCGACCTAGATGATTGTTAAACACGCATCAGTGACACCACTCTCGTCAAGGTCATGTTGCGAAAATTATGCCACGACGCCAATACGCTCACAATATCGCGCGACTGAATGAATGAATGAATGGGAATGCACCGCATCGCATCATGATGACGATGCGACTGCCACTACGTCGGTGGTAATGGCAGTCACTGCCGCTGCTTGCATCCACTGGCACCCGTTCCGGGTTCAGGTCCCATTAACTGGCGTTGCACTTCTGTTTCGACATTTTTTACTCCTCTTTTTTTCGTCGTCGTCGTCGTTGTTTGGGATCGTCGTCGTTATTTGGAAATCACTTTTATGTTTTTGTGTTGCACTTGTTCTGGAGTTGAGCTGTTGTTGCAACACAACACACTTTGTGTTATGTGTACGTGTGTGTGTGTGTGTGTGTGTACTTTTTTGTTGTTTGTATGGCAAAGTACTCGCATTTGGCGCCGCATAACCATTTTTTCACGTGCTGCCTCCCTGCAATCGCACTCAGTGCATCATCGGCCCGGTTTTTTACAACACTTTTCAATGTGGCACCAGTTGGGTTTAGTGATAGCATCATCACGTGCCTCGTGATGCAGGGCCACACACACAAACACACGCGGCTATGCCATGCTGCCACTTTGATTCGGTGGCATGTTTTTGTAGTGGCCAATGCACTTTCAATGCAACGCGAGTATGTGTCGGAGTTTGTGTGTGTGTGTGTGTGTGTGTGTGTGTGTGTGTGTGTGTGTGTGTCTGTGTGTTGCAGCCCAAATCGCGCATCATTGCGCTATGTACACACACATACACACTTGCACTCACATAATACTTGGTTGTATGTATCAATAACTGCCACAAAAAACAACAAACTGTTGCACATAGTCTCTCTATATGTATATAGTGGCAGGGCCAGAAACAAATGCAGCCGCCAACTTCACGCCCCCTCACCTCACCCTACACTGCCACCTATTTGAAAATGTTTAACTCGTTGCATTTGCCCTAAATTTGAATTTGTCGCAATGATGGATTCGGATACCGATTCGTTCACTTCATAATCCTAAACATCACGAAACTCAATTGGCGATTTATAGGATGTTTCCCCGAACTTTTTGTCTATTCAATTGATGCATTTACTCCATTGGGCATTTACTCAATTGAAATAAATTTTAAAATGATGAAAGTAAATCGATGCAAACGAATATGTTGTACTCTTATTCACTTGGTTTAATCTTTACCAGTTCTATAATAAATTTGGATCATCCTTATCCACAAAAAAAAGACCGAGATATCCTTGATCACAAACTATTCAGTGTAGACTACAGGTTTGTGGTTACAAAAGAAACTGTGGTTGACGTCCTCTGCATCAGGACTCGAAACAAAACAGATGTATTGTAGAAAATATCTTCGAAATTTAAACAATTTTTTTTAGAGAAGTTCTCATAAAATCCTAAATAATTATTTTTCTAAGAGATGAGACATCAAAAGTAAATATTTTCCATCTTAAAACATAACTTTAACTTTTGTGATAACTTTTATTTAGGTGGCAATTCCTGTTCCCTTTGCATATATGAATTCTCAAGCAACTCATTATTTTTTACATCGAATCAAGCATATCCTGCAAATGTCGAAGAATATCCAGCGATTGCAGTTAATGGATGGTTGCCTAGTCAAGTTAGCTACCATGGTAGCTAATGTAAATAGGCGATATGTCATGTAACCAATATGTAATGCTAGCACCAATGCGTCTTAGGCGATAAAGAAGGAATTGTATTGAAACTGGAATCAATATCATCCTTATGGCAATTGACAGTCAATATGTGCCCTAATAAACTATTTATCTTAAGCATTTTAATATTTGTCATGGAAACAATCGAAGCGTAAAACCAGAACCTCTTAATGAGGAAAATCCTTCATATGGACCATGATCTAAAGGTATACATCTGGAAAGTCCTAACCCAACAGAATAGACGAATGTCCTGACAAATTATAAGGCAAACACCACTGTGTTGCACTGTGTTTTCAAACCATAAATCCACAATATTATTGGAACGAAGTGCGTATGATTAATATAAAATACGCATCACATTAATATTACTCATACGCTAAACATACATATATAGCAAGTGCAATATGCAGACGAGGCATTGTAAAAATATGCCTGAAAATATGTCTTTAAAGGCAGTTTGTTGACATTCAAATACGCCTTCCTTTTCCAGGCATGTATACGGGCTAAATTAAGTCCTTCACTTAGCCTAACAAAAAATTCCATACCCAAGCACATTTCGCTCCTCAAACGAGACCTGCAATAAGGAATCTTACCAAGGCGAGAAAAGATCCCGCAGACATGCCTCTTTCCCTTCTTAAAACTGGCCTGTGAGCAGCCCTAATGTGTACCCCACAAAAATACCATAGGTGTGCACAATGGGCATGCAAACTTTCTTGCATAAACAGGCCTGTTGACAGTCCTATTAGTAGAAGGCAGAATTGACGTTCATAGCCATGCACTTGTCACTTCTCTGATTAGGCCTGTTGACAGATGCTGTTGTTTATGAGAACCACATGTATGCTATTTGTCGTACAATAACTACATCACGTGATAGCCGAGTAGGTAGCATGCCCAACTATGAGTACTGAGGTCTCGAGTTCGATTCCTGCTGCTGGAGTTTAAGAAAAATAGTTATAACAAATTGTAATAAATATTGTATTAAAAATTAATTAAAAGTACGAAATCATTTAATATGGAAATAATTCGCATATGTTTTTTTATTTTAGTTCTTCTATAAATGCTCTCATGCTGGCCTCCAAGCTGGTCTGCAGTAGCAACGCCTTATAGAAGGCTCTTGTTATTAGGACTCCAAGCAGGACATACTAGGCATGCCTACTGAAACGCCTTCAATGAGAAAGGGAATGTGCAGGCCTTGCCTGCCTATGGCGCCCTATGTTAATTTGAAATGAAAGATTGCATTTGAAGGGTAGGGCTTCTGACTGCCTTTGCAGGCCTGCAAGAAGGCATGCAAAGCCCCTTTTTTTTCTGCTGGGTATGTACAGAACTGCACTTGGATCATTCAATATAATAAGCAATGACTAGTTTTCTACTTATCACAGATGGGACAGCCTAAAAATGGCCAAAAATGTGGAGACATTTGGGGAAATTTATGAAAAAAAAGCGATAAATGACAAATTTTATTCTGACATAGTACCTTCACCGTGATTTTGAGTTTAAAGTTCACTGATAGTTTTTTAGCACTTCTATCTTTTTTCCAACGTACTATTTTTCTGAACTCTTTATTATATTGTACAACATTCTTCCCTTTATATTTCTTTTTTTATAATTTAGGACAATCACAATGGACCATAATGGTCTCCGAGTGTTGTAATGGCAGGGTATTATACTATGTCATTACATGTCCTCAACCTAAACTTTATTTGAAGCCCAAAGCCTCGGGAGGTTGGCCATATACGTATTCTTATTATATATTTCGCACAAGTAGAAAAGAAACTAAAACCATATCAGACAGATACATAACTTTTATGACAGGCTCATCGGTGTCTTCTGACAGGAAGGAAAATTGTACGCACTTTAAGGACCACATTGAGGGAGTTTAGCACCAAACCTATAAACTTTGAACATAATATTAAACTACAAAGACAAGGCGACAGCCAATGGTGAGATCTGTTCAACTTACTTATGGAGGTGATAATGAGAAAAGCTGCAGTAAACACGAGTTACACGATATTCAACAGAAACCATATGCTACTGGCGTGCGACAATGACATAGACTTCATCGTACGAAAACTGCGAGATGTGACTGCAGCCTTGACAGGTTTACAGAAGAACACATTTAAACTGGGTCTAATGCTGTAGCGATTACCATATGCAAACTATTTATATATGAACAGGACAGTACTTGGGTCTGGGTTGTCATTCAATATAATCAGCAATGTCCAGTAATCTACCTGTTAGAGATGAGAAAGTCTATAAATGGATAGAAATTTTGAGTTTTTGGGGAAAATTTGTGCAAAGGCGATAAATTAAATTTTTTTGAACATTTCATTCGATTAAGTGTTCTTCATTATTTACTTAAGGTCCTTCCAACGAAGTTTGGGTCTCCCTGCACTGCACCATCCTTCATGTTAGCCTTTAAACACCTTTCTTTACTCTTTAAGCTACGTCGATGTCGTTGTAAAGCTCATACAGCTAATGGTTTATCCGATGGCGAAGCTCGCCGTCGACACAGAAAGGTCCATATGTTTATCCGTTGTCGAAAGAACCCTTGATTCGGCAGCATACCACAGAACGGGTAAAATTAGTACCTGTTACAGCTGTTTTTGCGTATCTCGAAATACGGCGGTGTTACTAAAGTACTGCCGAAGTCCGTAAAAACATCTACTGGCTAGCACTATTCTTCGCTTTATTTCTTGGCTGACATTATTTTTCTTGTTGACGAAAGATCCGAGGAAGGTAAAGTCATCTACTGCCTCAAAACAATAATTTTCAACGTTGATGGTGCGTCCCCATCGAGAGGACTCTTTGTTCGTCGAAATCATTATAATTATTTTGTCCTCGTTGACCGCTTAACCCATTTTTGGTGACTCCTTTTCTAGTGATGAGAAAAATGCAATAACGTCCCGCAGATTTCGGCCAATGATGTCTATATCATCAGCATAGGCTAGTGACATGTGGCTCTTGTGGAATATGGTGCCAGACATGTTGACACCAGCCTTTCTCATCACCCTGCCTGAGAACTTTTTCTGTGTTGAATGGTTCAGACTGATCTTTACCAATCTTAATCGAGGATTTGGTGTTTTCTAAGGTACATCTGCAAAGTCGAATTAGCTTTGCAGGAATACCAAACTCAGACATGGCCTCATATAGCCTATTCCTTATCGGAGAGTCGAAGGCAGCTTTGTAGTCGACAAAGATGTGGTAGGTGTCGATCTGCTTTTCAGGGGTTTTTTCCAGGATTTGTCGTAAGGTGAATATTTGATTCGTCGTAGATTTGCCAGGTCTAAAGCCGCACTGATATGGTCCAATTAGTTTTTCTACATTTTCTTAGACCTTCACACAATATGCTTGAAAGGACCTTGTACGCAATTGGTAATAGGCTTATTCTACGGTAGTTCTTACATTCACTACGATCTTCTTTCTTGTATATGGGACATAACAGATTGAGACTCCAATCCCCGGGCATGCTCTCCTCTTGCCAGATGTTCTCCATGAGCTGATGCATGCTCCTAATCAGCTCTTCCCCGCCAGCCTTAAACAATTCAGCAGGGAGACCATCGGCTCCAGCAGCTTTGTTGTTTTTAAGGCGGGAGATTGCCACGCGTATCTCGCTCTGGCTCGGAGGCGGACAACAAACACCATGGTCATGGATTGGATCGGGGTCTTCTGGAGTGGTGTCTGCATCCAATAAATTTTAAAATGATTTCTCCATATCATCAGAACGTTATCCGGGTCCGTCACTACTTGACCATCGCTGTCCTTGCAAGAGGGTAGCCCTGATTCACTCATTCTCGCCTTAACTCTCTTGTAGAATTTTCGGGCTTCCCCTCTACTTCGGAGCAACTCTGTGCACTCATCCTGCCTTTTCTTCAGCTCCTTCTTTTTCCGTTTAAAAAGTCGAGTTGCCTCTCGTCTCTTCTCCCTATGACGTTCACGAACAGCTCGAGTTGCCATTGGCTGCAGTTTCGCCCTGTATGCAGCAACCGTCTCTCTCGTAAAATTGCGATACTCATCATCGTACCAGGCCTCTTCTTGAGACGGCTTGGAGTACCCAAGTACGCTTCTCGCAGTCCGTTCTATGGAGTCGGCTATATATTGCCACTGCGAGGTTATATTATCAGGGGTTGGAGCATTCCGCAGCAGTTGAGTTAGGTGGTTGGAGTAGGCGTCCGCTACCTCTGTGGTCCGCAGTTTACCGATGTCCAACTTTCGTTGTGCCTGGTTACGTAAGTTTTTCGCCATACTTAGCCTAGTGCGTATCTTAACTGCGGTAAGGAAGTGATCAGAGTCAATGTTCGCACCCCTGATCACTTGTACGTCCAGAACACTCGATGCGTGCCTTCCATCGACTACCACGTGATCTATTTGATACCTCGTCAATTGATCTGGAGATAACCATGTTGCCTTATGAATATTTTTATGGTCAAATCTAGTGCTGCTAAGTACCATATTTCTTACCGCAGAGAAATCAATCAGTCTAATGCCATTGTTCGACATTTCGGTGTGCAGACTGAATTTTCCGATTGTAGGCTCAAATGCGGTCTTAGTTAAAAATGCCTCCGTCAGATTTATTCATATTTTGACAGAACACTTTGTATCGGTCCATGACAAAATCAGCCATGACATCTAATAGTTCTTGTCGTATCCGACTTTCGAATGACCTTTAAATGTCGATGAAAAATACTGCAAGCATCGATTTGCATTTTTTGGGACTTCTTCAAGATTTGCCGTAGTATGAATATCTGTTCGGTCGAGGAAGTACCAGGCCCGAAACCACACTGATAAGGTACAATCTGGTTAAATGGGCTCAGTCTTTCACATCACACACTCCTTTAGCCAAATCTGCTCAAGCCAAATCAGCTCAATCTCGTGCATGCTCTGGCTACAACTAGGTGGTAACCAGAGTCTATATTGGCGCCGTGCATCACACGCACATCCATGACGCTTGAAGCATACCTTTCATCGATGACCATGCGCTCTTTTTGGTTGCTCGCCTTCTGATCAAGGGGTATCCATGTCGCATGGTGGGTATCTTTGTGTGGACATCTGATTCCTCTTTTTACACGGTCCTTGCCGAAGGATGTGTTGATGTGTGGAGTGAATTTCTTGACTGCTTAACCAACAGCGTCTTCCATTCATAGAATACATCTTACATGTCCTCGTCTTCGTTCAGTGTGGGGGGATGATTTGCAAATATTTACTTTTGATGCGTGGGATATTCGATCAATCATATGGTTTTATCGCGAAACCACATGTCAAAGTCTCCGACCAACAATGAACTATGAATCCACTTCCAATTTCGGGTCTTTCTGCATAGCAATTTTAAAAGATGTCACAGTTCGGCTATGTCTCAGCCCTTGTATTTGTCGAGGACATTTTCTTAATTTTCATTAGTATCAGTTATTGTGTCAACAAGCAAACCGGACATATAAAGACAATTCAATCGTTTTAAAAAGTTCTGACGAGAATTTCCACATGGGTGTAACTTGTCTCCGACCTTGGCATAACGGTAAGAACACGCAACACTTATGTGTGGTACTAAGGTTCGATTCCTGTTACATTTCTTTAGTCAGCAACCCCCCTCAATGTGGCCGACAGCAACTCCGCGGTAGTCAAGTCAATTGGCATGTATATTAAAAGCTTTTTAAAGCTACTGCATTTAGGTGGCTGGTGTCTTCTAGCTGGTCATATATCAGCATGTTCCATGCCATGATGATATCGTTAACACCCTGTTCTTTTATTCAATTACGTTTTACTTTAAGACTGATGTCATAAATTTCTCGTTGCAAACCTCACAAACATATCTCATAGGCTGTCATTATTGAATCATGCTGCATTTTTTTGTTCTTACCCCAAAATTTTTGTGACAACTTTATATTTTTCGTTATTATTCATCAAATTTATATATATTATTAAAACCCATGACTCGTCCGCAGAATTATCACCTGTTGTTTGTGGACCATCTCCCCAAAATGCATAAAATATGTTATGCATATTAAGCTCTTAAGCCAATGTGCATCATCAAATGCAACATTCTATTCAGTCTACCTCTTCTACTCACCTTTCTCCTTTTTGCATGACATTCTGCTAACAAAAAGTGCAACTCTATTACGAGTGACAGCCACAACAATAACAGCTCCGCGCACCTATAATCGCCTCCCCATCCATCCATCCAGCTATCCATACATCTATCCACCCATCCGTCCAAATATCCATCAATTTTCCCACGATTAAATGGCGCTGCCATGTGCAAAGTGGCCA
Source organism: Muscina levida (assembly GCA_964034835.1). Classification (NCBI taxonomy): domain Eukaryota; kingdom Metazoa; phylum Arthropoda; class Insecta; order Diptera; family Muscidae; genus Muscina; species Muscina levida. The sequence continues at coordinate 43,438,485 of OZ035883.1, read as the reverse complement.
AAGGATAGCAAACATTGGCGAGTATTGAATTTTTCTGGTGTGTGTGTGTGTGTATTGGTTGTTGTTAACAACTGCAATTGGCCGCCAACACCCCGCCGACACTCCGGTGACAAGCTTTCAGCGAGAATATGCAACAGCTCCTAAAAAAGTGCAACACTTTCGTTTTCAATGACCATCGAGTAAAATGTAAATATGTGTGTGTGTGTGTGCAACAAAAAATATATAACAATACACAGTGAGAGTTAAACTGTGGTTGCGAGGGGGTTTATGGTACTGTTATTAAGAGAATTTCAGTGGTACTGTTGTGGAAGCCTTGGACGAAGGTTAAATGCACCCCAATGGATATAAGCAATGTGAATGAATCTAAAAATCCTGCCGTTACACCAAATTTATATAGTCCCTGCTGAACTGTTCTTTGACCTCTAAGTTTTTTCTGCATAATTTCTTGAGGAAAACTGGACCAAGCGAATTTTTGGAAAATAGTTCAGTTTACTATTGCCCCGGCATCAGATACAAACGGCATCAGGAATTTGTATCCCGTCATAGAACATTAGGTCTCAACCCAATTATCGAGAGAGGGCTTATTCACAATTTTGCAATCATCAGCTGGGAACAAAGTTTCCCATCCGTTTGACTTCATCCTTCTTTGTAACTTACATACACATACATAGATCAACCGATTTCTGTAACGTCATTGGACATTACTACTCCGAACTTTACTTCCACCAGTATCATCTGCGGTACATAACTTTCATAAACGTCATTGGACTCTACTCCTTCGGACATTCATCGAGTATGATATCTGAATGATCGTGTCAAGGGACACATACTGGAATCCATAACTCGATATCAATTTTTAATTTACCATCGTAACGTTTGACTTAACCACACAAATGACTAGACAGATATAAAGCTACCTTGAGCCCTCTGTAGCACAATATTTAGACTTCTTAGTCGGCGCTTGTAAGAACATACGACCCTACTACCGATTTAAGCCAGGGCCGGCATAGCGGTCTCTCGGTGGTTCTCTTGGGTACGCGGGGGCGTTACTACCTGAAGTCCCTCCAAAGAGGACACACCTGCAGGGAGCAATATGCAGCCATAGGAATCCTGCAGTAAAAACATAACTAACCTATTTTCTTTACTTTACTTCCAGGCAATTCCTTCGACATACGGCTACCGCAATGCAACGGTAAGTAACAACTTTGATTTATTATGACCACTCAAACCACTGTGCCAGTCGGGATTTTCTGTGATTTTAAAATCACGGCAGCAAAACGTCAACGAGCCGCAAAAAACGTCTGACGTCCTCTCTGTATGGACGTAACGTGTATACGTGTAGTAGCCAGTACTGCAGTTGCATCCACACCCGGTCATAGTACCACATATATTGGAGTGCAGGCCTACAACCAGTTGCATCATCTGGCGTCTGTCCGGCCATCCCGGTCTCTGTCGTCAACAAATTGCAGTCAATAAAAAAATCGTTGCTTTAGTTTTTTTTAGCGGTTAGTAAAAGTTGCGAAAAAACACACAAACACACACACTTTTCACCCAGTGCAACCTCAGTCCTGCACCATGCAACGCCACACACATATGAGGTAGAGTAGGGTAGGCCAGTGTGTGTGTGTGCACGAGTTTTGTTGGAGTGTTGCACTGAAAAAGGTTCCGCCACACTTTACACTCCAATGAAAGCCGAGTAGTACCTCGGCTGTTGTTGTTGTCGCCTGTGTTATGCTTTTTTTGTATTTTTTGTAAAGTGTTATGGTGTTGCAGCAATAATGTCATGTATTGTGTGGCACGCGTTACAATTTTCAATTTCCATTCATACGTTCATTCATTCATCCATCCACCGGTGTTGCATAAATGCGCGTTCGCGTTGCAACACCTCCAGTTAGCTCATACCCACAACTGTTCCTTCTTACTTGCCACGATGAAAAGATATGAGATTTCAGTGTGATTTTTTTTGTTGTTGCTTTGCATTCACTGACATTGTTGATGCATTCCGATAGATGAAATGTGACATTGAAGTATGGTCACATTTTGACCCATTCCGCTCTCTAGACAATTTGCCAAGTATATCTTTGATTGTGGACATATTGGCAGGTTCCCTTAATTGTAAAGATTGAAATCAAATCTTGTCGGTGGTTAAGTCGAAGTGCCCTGAAAGATAGTGTATATCAATGTGAAACCTTCAATATATACAGAGCTCATTTCAGCGAATAAGATGCATCATGAAGCAATTCGAACTTGAATTTCTTGATTTTAGGCATCGTAATAGTGAAAAAAATTAGAAAAAAAGAACCCCCAAAATCTTGACGACCAACACAAACTTTTTAAGAACCAAGATTTGAGAATAAGCACTTGGAGTGTTAGAACTCTATACCGGCCAGGTGCCTCTATTCAACTGGCGGATGCCCTCGAAGAGTATACGGCCGACATTACTGCTATACAAAAAATCCGGTGGGCTGGATATGGATACTCGCAGATGTACTACACCTGCCACGCGGATACGCATGAATTTAGTTGTGGATTTGTGGTCTGCAAGAGACTACGACTCCTGGTCTCTAGGTTTACTCCAGTCAGTGAACGAATCGTCACCATAAGAGTGAATGCAAAATTTCTCTACATCACACTGATATGTGCTCATGCTCCGACGGAGGAGAACAGACGAATTCTACACCCAACTTGAAGAAACATATGACCGTAGCCCGGGCCATGATATTAAAATCGTGCTGGGAGATTTTAATGCCAAAATAGGCCGGGAGAATGTATTTAGCCCAACAGTCGGAAAATTTAGTCTGCATACTGACACATGGCCTAACGGAATCTGACTGATTGATTTCTATGCAGCACAAAAACATTCACAAGGTAACGTGGACATCTCCCGATCAAGTTACGAGAAATCAAATAGATCACATGGTAATTGATGGAAGGCACGCGTCACGCGTCTTAGACGTACGAGTTATGAGGGGTGCGAACATCAACTCGGATCACCACCTCACTGCAGTGAAGGTGCGTACTAGGCTAAGCAGAGCGAAAACCCTGCGTAACCAGGCACAGAGAATGCTGGACATTGCTAAACTGCAGACCGCAGAGATAGCCAACGCCTATTCCAACCAACTCACTCAACTACTTCGAGATGCTCCAACTCCCGAAAATATTAACGGGCAATGGCAATATGTTGTCCATTCGATGGAAAAGACTTCGTGGTCCGTACTGGGGTATTTGAAGCCTTTAAACGTTGACGAATGCCGCAATGTCACCCGGGAACAAGATGCTGCATACAAGGCCAAACTTCAGCCAATGGCAACTGCGAAAAGTTCAGGGAGAAGAGGCGGAAGGCGACTCGACTCTTCAGGCTAAAAAAATGCGAGTTGAAGTAGCGTAATAATGTGTGAAGCCGAAAATTCGACCGGAAGATAAAAGGTAGGGTACATGTAACGTGTCTTCCCTTCTGTAAAGAGAAGGATGGTCATCTCGTTACTGACTCCGAGAGCGTACTGAGAGTATGGAAATATCACTTCTGCAGCCTATTAATGTCTGAAAACGCGGATGCTAAAGATTGTGTACCAATCCGAGACGATAGCATCGAGTGTACCCTCCGAGCCAAGCTGAGATAACAACTGTTATATCCCGCCTAAGGAACAACAAGGCCGCTGGGGCTGATGGTCTTCCAGCTGAGTTCTTTAAGGTGGGTCAAGATGAGCTTGTTTTTAGCATGCAACAGCTCATTGTGAAGATTTGGCTACAACTCAGGGCACGCCAGAAGATAGGCATCTCAGTGTGCTATGTCCAATCTACGATTGCGTATAAGGTCCTGTCTAGCATACTGTGTGAACGTCTAAAGCCAATTGTGGAAAACCTGATTGGACCTTATCAGTGCGACTTTAGACCGGGCAAATCCACGAAGGAAACCCATGAGAAGCAAATCGACGCTTACCACCTCTTTGTCGATTACAAAGCTGCCTTCGATAGTCCCATCAGGCATCGACTATACGAAGCCATGTCTGAGTTCGGCATCCCTGCGAAGATTATTCGTCTCTGCCGGTGTACCCTTACGAATACCAAATCCTTTGTTCGGATTGGCAAGGATCTATCTGCGCCATTCGATACGACGAGAGGTCTTAGACAGGGTGATGGTTTGTCGTGCATACTGTTCAGCATAGTGTTGGAGAAGGTGTTAATGAAAGCAGCGGTTAACATGTCTGCCACCATATTTAATAAGAGCCACATGCTGCTTGCATATGCCGATGATATCGACATTATCAGTCGGACGATGCGAGAGGTAACAGCTGTTTTCACATCAGTTGAAAGGGAGTCAGCGAAAATGGGTTTGGCAGTGAATGAGGACAAGACGAAGTTAATGGTATCATCGAACAAAGTGTCCACCCGTTGGGGACGCAGCGTGAACGTTGAAAACTATTGCTTTGAGGTAGTGGATGAATTTATCTACCTCGGATCCGCCATGAACAAAAACAACAGTGTCAGTGTAGTTCTTTGGACTACGCGAGCACTTTATAAACACCACCCTATCTCGAACTACCAAAGTCCAGCTGTACCAGGTACTAATTTTACCGATCCTGTCGTATGCCTCCGAATCTTGGGTGTTTATACAGGCGGATTCAGCTCATCTGGCTGTGATTGATAGAAAAATACTTCGCAAAATATATGGACCCATTTGCGTAAACGGCGAGTTTAGGATTCGGATGAACCTTGAGCTGTACGAGTTATACCACGACGTTGATGTGGTCAAGCGTATTAATGTGCAACGATTACGCTGGCTAGGCCATGTCGTGAGTATGGATGAGGAAAGGTATTCTATCAAGACCTCGAATAATCGCGCAAAAGAGGGAGACCGCGAATCCGTTGCATGGACCAGGTGGAGGAATCACTGACGCTGCTTGATAGGACTGACTGATGACGGTGTGCCCAAGATCGAAGCGAATGGAAATCTATAACCATTTCGGCCTCTGACTTAGACACTAAGATATAAATAAATATGTTGTCAAGTTGTATTTAAGGCTAATAATAATAATAACAATACTTGTTGACGGCTAAACACATTTTTGCTGAATCCTTTACTAGCGATGTGAAAACTGCAGTAACATCCCGTAATTTTCGGCCAATGATGTCTATATCATCGGCATAGGCTAGTGGCATGTGGCTCTTGTGGAATATGGTGCCAGACATGTTGACACCAGCCTTTCTCATCACCTTCTTCATAACAACATTAAATAGTGTACAGAACAAGCTATCATCCTGCATGAGACCTCTTTCTGTGTTTTGGTGTTTTCCAATAAGCTTTGCAGGAATGCCATACTTAGACTTGCCTTCATATAGCTTATTCCATATCGGAGATTCGAAGGCAGCTTTGTAGTCGACAAAGAGGTGGTAGGTGTCGATCTGCTTTTCATAAGTGTTTTTTCAGTATTTGTCGTAAGGTGAATATTTGATCCGTCGTAGATTAACCAGGTCTAAAGCCGCACTGATATGGTCCAACTAGTTTTTCTACAATTGGCTTTAGACGTTCTCACAATATGCTTGAAAGGACTTTGTACGCAATTGGTAATAGGCTGATTCCATGGTAGTTTTCTCATTCACTACGAACTCCTTTCTTGTATATGGGACATAACAGACTGAGACTCCAATCCCCATCATGCTCTTCTCTAGCCAGATGTTCTCCATGAATTGATGCATGCTTCTAATCAGCTCCTCCCCGCCTGCTCTAAACAATTCAGCAGGGAGACCATCGGCATCAGCTGCTTTGTTGTTTTTAAGGCGGGATATTGAGACACGTATCTCGCTCTGGCTCGGAGGTCTACAGTTAATACTATCGTCATAAATTTGAGCGGGGTCTTCTGAAGTGGTGTCCGTATCCAGTAAATTTCTGAAACGATCACTCCATATCTTTAAAACCCTATCACGGTCCGTCACTAGCCATCGCTGATCTTGCAGAGGACAACCCTGTTCTACGCATCTCGCCTTAGCTCTCTGGTACAATTTTCGGGCTTCCCCTATGCTTTGGAGCAACTGTATCTTCTTCAGCTCCTTTTTTTCAATTAAAAAGACGAGTTGCCTTTCGTCTCTTCTCCCTGTGCCGTTTACGATCTGCTTGCGTTGCCTGTGGCTGCAGTTTCGCCCTGTATGCAGCATCCGTCTCTCTCGTGGCATTGCGAAATACATCATCGTACCAGGCTTCATCTTAAGACGGCTTTGAGTACATAAGTACGCTTCTCGCAGTCCCTTGTATGGAGTCAAAAGAAGAAAAAGGGCTGCTGTCCAATACAGACAGCAGATATTCAAGCATCAATTGCCGAATTCCAAGCGCTTTGGTCTTTTGCGCTTCGTAGATAGTTCGTCACACCAAGTTTAGATAACAGCCCCTTTAACTGGTCCATTCTATGAAGCTTTAGTCGCCCCTGCCGCACCATCCAATGAGTATATCCATTTGTACAACATATCCTCGTACTCGCCGGTTACAATGATTTATCCAAATATTGTGCGGTGTATTTTTCTCTTGATGAAAGGATTGATCAACTTTTGCCATTACCCAGGATTATGGCTGGCTGGTTTGTCCTCATTTATCACCAGACCTACTTATGCCGACTGCTTCTCGATTCTTGAAAAGGCCGCAGTAACTATTGCCATGTCTGAAGCTTCGTTTGGTGGGAAATTACTCCTGCAGTTATTTGGCTATTTTCACTGAATACTTTTTGTCGGTCAGTATCATGTCGCAAATTCGTATCAGCTTGGCGAGGATACCAAACTCAGTTATAGATTCTGACGATTCGTACTGTCGAATGCAGCTTGGTAGTCGACAAAAAGATCGTCAGTCTCGATCTGCATTCCTGGGGTCTTTTTCCCAGGTTTGTCATAGTGTGTGAGTAACTGGTCGGCAGTGGACTCGTCAAGTATAAATCCACACTGATAAGGGTCAATCAGGTTCTTTTAGATGGCCTTTGGGTTTAATAGGCTGCCGCCTTCAACATAGCTCACTTGGGTCCTAGAAGGGCATTAGTCTTTCAAATAACACACCCGGCAGAATCTTGTATGCGATACATAAAAGGGCGAGTTAGTTTGTGCACACTCGTCGATCTCCTTTCTTAAACACAGGACACTCGGAAACATTTTAGGTAAAATACTCTCAGGTACTCACGTGCAGAAACAATTTCCATGTGTTTTTCTAGCACTATATGTATGCACTTCACTGAAGGATTCCTGTGATATATAATATACATAGTAAGAACGAGAGGAGAGCATGACCGGGGATTGGAGTCTTAGTCTGTTACGTCCCATATACAAGAAAAGAGATCGTAGTGAATGTAAGAACTATCGTGGAATAAGCCTTTTACCAATTGCGTACAAGGTCCTCTCAAGCATATTGTGTGAACGTTTAAGGCCAATTGCAGAAAAAATAATTGGACCATATCAGTGCGACTTTAGACCTGGCAAATCTACGACGGATCAAATATTCACCCTACGACAAATCCTGGGAAAAAACTCATGAAAAGCAGATCGACACCTACAAAGCTGCCTTCGACTCTCCGATAAGTAACAGGCTTTATAAGGCCACGTCTGAGTTTGGTATTCCTGCAAAGCTAATTCGACTTTGCAGATGTACCTTGGAAAACACCAAATCCTCGGTTAAGATTGCTAAGGAGCACCTTGAACCATTCAACACAGAAAGAGGTCTCTGGCAGGGTGATAGCCTGTCCTGTACACTATTTAATATAGTTATGGAGAAGGTGATGACAAAGGCTGGTGTCTACATATCTGGCACAATATTCCACAAGAGCTACATGCCACTAGCCTATACCGATGATATACACATCATTGGCCGAAATCTGCGGGATGTTACTGCAGTTTTCTCATCACTAGAAAAAGAGTCGGCTAATCTTACCCGTTCTTTTTTATGTGCTGCCGAATCATGGGTACTTACGACAACGGACATACAAAACCAGGGAGTATTCGAGAGAAAAGTACTCCGAAAAATATATGGACATATCTGTGTCGCCGGCGAGTTTCGCCATCGGATGAACCATGAGCTGTATGAGCTTTACAACGACATTGACGTAGCTAAAAGAGTCAGAATCCAACGACTACGATGTAAATGCTCCAGCGAGAAAGGTGTTGGAAGGCGAACCTGAAGGACGACGCAGAGCAGGGAGACCCAAACTCCCTTGGAAGGACCAAGTGGTAGGCGTCGTGGCACCATCTGGTAGGACTAACTGGAGAACACACGCTGAAGACCGAAGCGTGTGGAATTCTTTAGTACTTCAGGCCTCAAATTTATGAACTACGTTCGTGAGTTGTAATGGGCCACTTAAGTAAGTAAGTAAGTAAGTAACGAAGATATTTTGCTTGTCAAAATTTAGTTTGAGCAACAAAATTTAGGTACATCAAAATTTTAACTATCAGAACAGTGTTAGGCATAACTGAATGCTCAAACACAACAATATGGTGCGTTTATGTGCGGTTGCACAAGAGGTGTCAGCGCTGTCGAACTTTACACAGTTAAAATGTTGTGCTCTACCAACAATCTTGCTCTTATGCTCTCCCAACAATCATTGAACATTTTGTGTACTTGTGTCTGTTTTTGTGCTGAATGCAAAACAAGTGTGTGTGGTGTTGCTTTCATAACACTCAAGCAGAGACTGACTGTTGTGATTCAAACAAAACTTTTAAGTATGTGTGAATTAACGATCGTGCCTATGTGAAAATAAGACTATTATTGACGAGCTCGCGAGGCTGTGAGATGCCTATTACTGGTATAACACACCGGATATGTCTAATTTAAGAATATACAAAGCTATAGACGGTCAGAACTACAAAATGTCTTTCTTTTTTTTTAAAATTAGCTTCATTTAAAGAACTAAACAATAGCAAACTTCAATTGAAAAAAATACTCCTAAGCAATACCAAATTTTGCAAATATATTTAATATTTTTCCCCGTTTCACCCATTTGCATTCTATATTATTCACTTTAGACTTTCCGTTCTTTGGCGAATTCTATTACAAGACCTGAACATTTTCTATATGAAATATGTTAATTCATTAAATCTACAATGAATCGAATGCAGACACAGTCAACCCCACCCCGTGGTCGAGTGGGAACTTACGGACTGAGAACATATTCTATGAGTTAAAATCTTTATTAAAAATGTACAAATGATTCGGAAACAGAAAACATTGAAAAGGACACGCTAAAAAAATATTCTCTAAATAAATGCGAATATGTATTTGTTGTGTCCCTTTAGAAAGCAGTCCTGCACCCATTCACGTTGGCACCCTGTCTCCTCCTTTCCAGCAAGTCGCATTATTGGAAGGGAAAGGGTGCCATGACAACAACAAAAACAACACCAACTTTTGAACCAAGTCAAAGCATCAGACACTGTCGAAGTCATCATCGTCGTGATATGAAATCATTTGTGCTGCCGTTGCAAGAGTTAGTTACCTCCAATTGTCTCCTGCCCCCGGGTCTCAAGTCACTGTTTTTGTTTTTTTGTATTATGATTTGTCCACACCGTAGGATGTGCATATGTAGATGAATAATAGATAGTTTCTTGTTTTTATTTTCGCTGCCTGTGATGTGGACAAAATATTAAGTTATTTTTTGTTTGCGAATCAGCGGGCGCGGAAAAAAACCAAACGAACTCTCCAATACGCTCCACCAAAGTATAGACAGAGATTTTTCCATTTTGACTGAACTGTTTCGTTGTTTGTTTTTACTGTTGTTGTGTCGCGCGATGAGAAAGTGAAGCCACCGACCGGTATCTTTAATGTTCCTCAATGACTAAAATCTGCATATCTGCTGTGTGTTTTTGTTGTTGCTGCTATTGCGTTGCTTTGCATGTGATGGATGATGCGAATACTGGGAGTGGGGAATGGACACTGGAACTTGGAAATGTAATCGTAGAAGGGAATTGGCTTCACTTTGTTGTGTGCAAGGTAGATAGATACTCACCGTGTTTTTTTTTATTCATATTATTTTATTTTTGATTGGTGTTGTATTTTTATTTTGTGTTGTTGAAAATATTAGAAATATATAGATGGAGAGAGAGAGAGGGAGAAAGGAAGGGGATGATGAGTATTCAATTATTCGAGGTTATTTCAAATGTTTAAAATTGCAAGATAACTAATAAATGTGTGTGCAAAATGGCAGAAAAGCTACGTTAGCACTACAATTTGAAATATTTTTAAGGCGGTAAACTCGAACCTAGGAAACAGGACAAAGGACATATTGTATGAGTAAAAGTCTTTATTAAAAATTTACAAATAATTTAAAAACAGACGGCAGTAATGCACCCATACACTTTGGCACCCTGTCTCCTCCTTCCCGGCCAGTCGCACTATTGGAAGGTAAAGGTTGCCATGACAACAACAAAAACAACAACTTTAGGACTAAGTCAAAGCATTAAAGACGGTCGAAGTCATCCTCATCATCTTCGACCAGATATGAAGTCGTTTGTGGGAAGGATTTTCAGACAGTTTTGAAGATAACAACTAGATTCTTCAGGGAAGAATCCTCGTCATAGTAGAAGGGCTAACTTTGTGGTCAAGCTTGTTTTGCCTATTTAACGCATATTTTACGAGAAAAAGACATCAAATTATTTAGGAAATTATTGTCATTTCTTTTTAATATGATAATATTGGTATGGTTCAATTATGTTTAGAGCAAAATATCGGCCAAAAGTCCGCCGCGACCTCGGCAGCACACCACCATCCGATGGTCCAAATTTTGATGACGCTGAGGCATAATTGAGGTTCTATTCCGTTAATGTGCCGAATTAACTCATCCTTTAGCTCTTGAATTGTTACTGGCTTATCGACGTATACCTTTTCTTTCAAATAATCCCAAAGAAAGAAGTCCAACGGTATCAAATTACATGATCTTAGCGGCCAATTGACATGTCCACCACGTGAGATTACACGGCCATTGAAATTGTCGCGCAAAAGAGCCATTGTTTCGTTAGCTGTGTGGCAAGTGGCACCGTCACCGTAAAACCACATATCGTTCACATCCATATCTTCCAATTCGGGCCATAAAAAGTTCGGTATCATCGGTGCCCGGACATAACCCCCACGGACATAATCCCCAACACGATTTTGGCGTGCCCCCCACCGCATTCGTCTCGTGCTGCAGAGAGACAGATTAAGTACGCAACGAGACTAACTACGGCGGATGCGGCGTTCGTCCCTCGCTACAATAGCAATATTTAAAATCGTTCTCTTCATATGTTGAAATACTAAAAACAATAACAAATTCGGTCATAATCCCCATTGGGGCTTATGTCCGCAGATTAGTGTCGGAGATAATCCCCAATGAAATTGGGGGTTATGTCCGGCATGTTGCCCGGACATATGCCCCAAAATCGTTTTGGGGATTTTGTCCGTGTGGGGTTATGTCACGGCACCTTATCATCTCACGATAGCGAGCATCATTCACAGTAACTGTCTGACCAGCATCATTTTGGAAAAAAAACGACCGATGATGTCGCCAGCCTATAAGCCGCACCAAACACTCACTCTTTGTGGGTGAATTGGTTTTTCGGCCCAAATGCGGCAAATCTGCTTATTGACGAATCCATTGAGGTGAAAATGTGCCTTATCACTGAAGATCGTTTTCTTCGAAAATTGATCATCCACTGTTGCCATTTCTTGCAACCATTTTGACCATAGACGACGTTTGGAGTGGTCAAAAGGCTTTTGTTCTTAAGTCAATTGCACCTTGTGAGCATGTAAATGCAAGTCTTTATTTGTAATGGTCATCAACGACGAGCGTGAGAGGTGCAATTGTTGGGCACGACGACGAGTTGTGGTGGACGGCTCTTCAGCCACACTATCGCGAACAGCAGCAATAATTTCTGCAGTACGAGCTGTGCGCGCATGTACTGGTGTTTTCACATCTCCTATAGACACGGTTTGCTTAAATTTTTGCACGATTTTTCCGATTGTACGCACATTTTTACGATTAAATTGACCGAAAAAATCACGAAGTACACGATATGCTTTTTGATTTGAACGCCCATTTTCATAATAAGCCTGAATAACTTTAACTCGTTGCTCGATTGTGTATCTTTCCATGGTTCAAATTGAGTTAGTCTGAAATTGAGAAATGTCAAATGAATTGCAGAAAAGAACTTATCTTTTGATACTGATCACAAATTAAACTTAGTTTACGAGATAAAAGCATTTTAGGGTTTTTATATAAACGTCGACGATTTCCCGTCTTCTGCCTTTCCCCGCCTTCTTCATATCCCTGACATACTAGGAGGGGTTTCTTTCCTTTTGATACATCGACGATTTCCCGTCTTCTGCCCTTCCCCGCCTTCTTCATATAGGTGTGCCTGTCACATGGGGAGGAGCTCCTTACCTTTTAATACTAATTACAAAATTAACTTATTTTTTCGATTTAGCGCATTGTTGACGAGATAAACGCAATTTAGGGGTTTCATATAAACATCGTCGATTTTCCGTCTTCTGCCTTTCCCCGTCTTCTTCATTTGGGTATCCCTTTCATTTGGGAAGGAGCTTCTTACCTTTTGAGAGCGGCCATAAATTAAGCTTCTTTTCCAGATTAGATGCATTGTTTACGAGATAAACGCATTAAAGATCATATAAATTTCGTTTATTTCCCAGCTTCTTTCTTGGGGTGGCCCAGTTATATTAAGAGGTATTCCTTGTCCTTTACTAGTGATCACAAACTATGTTTCTCTTCCCGATTAGACGTGTAGTTTACGAGATAACCGCCAGTTAAGGTTTTCATATAAATGTCGACGATTCCCATTCATATAAAGAGAGATTTCAGACATTCTTCATAGAGGTATCACAGTCATGGGGGAAGGAGCTGCTTACCATTTAAAAGCAGTCATAAATTAAGCTTCTCTTCCCGACTAAACGTATAGTTTACGAGATAAGCGCATAGATATCGAAGATTACCATTCATATTAAGAGGGATTCCATACATTCTTCATAGGGGTATCCCAGTCATGTGGGGAGGGGGTGCTTACCATTTCAAAGCAGTCATAAATATAGCTTATCTTCCCGGGTTAACGTATAGTTTACGAGATAAGCACATTTTAAGGTTTTCATATAAATATCGATAAATTTATATTAAGAAGGATTCCTTACCTTCTTCCAAGGGGCATCCCAGTCATATAAGAAGGGGTTCCTTACCTTTTGATGGTGATCACAAATCAAGCTCCTTTTTTCGATTAGGCGCATAGTTTACAAGATAAATGCATTTAATGATTTTTATAGAAATATCGACAACTTCCTAGCCTCTAAATTTTCCCGCCTTCTTCATAGGGGTATACCAACCCTAAATTGAGAGATTTTTTTTTGCTTTATCACAGCAATCACAAATTAATCTTGTTTTCTTTATTAGACGCTTAGTTTTAAAGATATATTCGATAGTTTCTCAGCTTCTACCTTTACCCACTTTTATCATAGGTGTATACCAGTCATGAGAGCTCCTTACGTTGTGATATCGATCACAAACTAAGCTCCTTTTCTCGATTAGACGCATAGTTTATAAATATAGATGATTTTCCAGCTTTTAGCTTTTCTCCCTTTCTTCATGGAGACATCCCAGTCTTTTATGTCGTCTTCCTTACCTTTTGACCACAAATTAAGCTTATTTTTCCGATTAGATGCATAGTTAACGAGATATGCTCTCTTTTATATTAATTCCGACTATTTCCCGTCCTCTTTATAAGTGTACCACAGTCTGATCATGAAGTATTCCTTACTTTTTGATAGTGTTCACAAATTAAGATCCCTTTCCAGATTAGGCCCAAGTATCGAAGATTTCCCAGCTTCTACATAACACAGTACAAGACATGACTTAGGGACTCAAATCTGAGAACTGCACTTGAAAGTAGCCCCATAAAGCAGAAGTTCTGCATCATTCGTTTCGTCAAGTTACATGCTTTCTTACTTACTTAAGTGGCCCATTACAACTTACAAACATGGTTCGTAAGTTTGAGGCCTGAAGTACTAAAGAATTCCACACGCTTCGGTTTTGTGCGTGTGTTCTCCAGTTAGTCCTACCAGGTGGTGGCACGTCGCCTACCACTTGGTCCTTCCAACGGAGTTTGGGTCTCCCTGCTCTGCGCCGTCCTTCAGGTTCGCCTTCAAACACCTTTCTCGCTGGAGCATTTACATCCATCCTGGCAACATGACCCAGCCATCGTAGTCGTTGCATTCTGACTCTTATAACTACGTCGATGTCGTGGTAAAGCTCATACAGCTCATGGTTCATCCGATGGCGAAACTCGCCATCGACACAGATAGGTCCATACATTTTTCGGAGAACTTTTCTCTCGAATACTCCCAGGTTTTGTATGTCCGTTGTCGTAAGCACCCATGATTCGGCAGCATACAAAAGAACTGGTAAGATTAGCACCTGGTAAAGCTGTTTCTTAGTATTCCGAGATAAGGTGGTGTTACTAAAGTGCTGCCGAAGTCCGTAGAAACATCTATTGGCTAGCACTATTCTCCGTTTAATTTCTTGGCTGACATTATTTTTCTTATCGAGAGGACTCTTTGTTCGTCGAAATCATTATTTTTGTTTTGTCCTCGTTGACCGCTAAACCCACTTTTGGCGACTCCTTTTCTAGGGATGAGAAGACTGCAGTAACGTCCCGCAGATTTCGGCCAATGATATCTATATCATCGGCGTAGGCTGGTGGCATGTGGCTTTTGTGGAATATGGTGCCAGACATGTTGACATCAGCCTTTCTCATCACCTTCTCCATAACTATATTAAATAGTGTACAGGACAGGCTATCGCCCTGTAGTTCTTACATTCACTACAGTATCCAGTAAATTTCTAAAGTGATCCCTCCATATCTTCAGAACGTTATCCGGGTCCGTCACTAGCTGACCATCGCTGTCCTTGCAGGAGGGCAACCCTGTTCCACGCATTCTCGCTTTAACTCTCTTGTAGAATTTTCGGGCTTCCCCTCTACTTCGGAGCAACTCAGTGCACTCATCCTGCCTCTTCTTCAGCTCCTTTTTTTTCTTCTAAAAAGACGAGTTGCCTCTCGTCTCTTCTCCCTGTGCCGTTCACGAACAGCTCGCGTTGCCATTGGCAGCAGTTTTGGCCTGTATGCAGCATCCGTCTCTCTCGTGGCATTGCGACATTCATCATCGTACCAGGCATCTTCTTGAGACGGCTTTGATTACCCATGTACGCTTCTCGCAGCCTGATCTAAGGAGTCGGCTATATTTTGCCACAGCGAGGTTATATTATCAGGGGTTGAAGCATTCCGCAGCAGCTGAGTTAGGTGGTTGGAGTAGGCGTCCGCTACCTCTGTGGTCCGCAGTTTACCGATGTCCAGCTTTCGTTGTGCCTGGTTACGTACGTTTTTCACCAGGCTTAGCCTTGTGCGTACCTTAACTGCGGTAAGGAAGTGATCGGAGTCAATGTTCGCACCTCTAATCACTCGAACGTCCAGAACACTCGATACGTGCCTTCCATCGACTACCACGTGATCTATGAATATTTTTATGGTCAAACCTAGTGCTGCTAACAACAATATTTCGTGCGGCAGAAAAATCAATCAGCATGATGCCAATGTTCGACGACTCGGTGGGCAGACTGAATTTTCTGAGTTGATCCTTGAGACTAGGTGTCGCAGACTCTTGCCAACCACAAATCCACAACCAAACTCCTGCTTGTTCGCATGGCCACTATAGTAGATGTCACCCGTCTTCTTGCGCGAGCACCCGTGTCCCGTCCACCGGACATGCCATAATAATTTAATATCGATTTAAAGTTAGTAAGTACCGTATAGGGGAATTTGTCAAGTTTGACATGTAACTTGACAAAACGAATGATGCAGAACTTCTGCTCTTTGGGGCTACTTTCACGTGCAGTTCTCAGAATTGAGTCCCAAATCAATGAGCTGAAAAATGTTGTACTGTGTTAGGGTATTCCAATCTTAATACACTAGATGCTCCCTTTTGATAGTGTTCACAAATTATGTTCTTTTTCCAGATCTGGCGCATATTTTACTCGATATTTATTTCCGTTATCCCACGGCTCGATGCAGTCATAACAACCAATATAGTAATTACGGCTCTCCCTCTTCCAATTCGTGCCCGCCACCGGCTGGTTTCTTGCTAAGGATGGTCAAAGGAAAGCGCAACAACTTTGCATCCTTAAATAAACACATGACAATTGTCATAATATTAATTTCCATGATGTTGTGTGTTTATATCGTCCACAAAAGGGCATCAGCAACAACTGCAAAACAACAGAAAAAAAACAAAGTTGTTGCAGTAGCAGCAGTACCAGTACCAACATCATCCGCAACAACAACAAATCATATACGAAACAATGGCAAATTTTTAACTTAAACAATTACATAAATAGTATTTTGGCTGGCAAACGAATATAATGAATTTGCATAGCAGTGATCCAAACCGCCACCAAACAACCACCATTCGACCACTATGGACGCCTACCCTCTTACCCTCCCATCCCAACTTCTGGCCCCAAGATCATCATTAGCATCATCCTTCCTACTCGGTCTCATCATATTACTTAGGATCAGACCCAGGATTTGGCCTGGGTATGTTGGCAATTGTTGCCGTCCCGGGTTTCATGTTCGAGTAATAAAACATAAAAAATATGAATGTTGCAGCGACAAGCAGAAAAGAGGCTGAAACATTTCCAAACTAAGGCAAAGCCAAATAGGACGCGCGAGTGTGTGTGTGTGTGTTTGTGTTGCAATTTCAATGTTTAACTACAATAAATGAAATGTTTGTACTCCTCTACGAGTAGTTGCATTATCTTATTGCTGCTTTACAAACTCATCGCATACGAAATGGTATGTAGCACGAGGTCTATCTTTCTTTAGTGGCGGCTCATAGTTGCTGCTGCTTCACAAGCGCCACACATCGATGTGCCCCTTTGCGGCAGCAGCAGGGCCCATCATCGCCCACGATGAACACGAAAACGTGCACTCAGGACGGTTGCTGGACGGACGGACGACTGGAGGATCGCAGCGACCGGCCGTTCACTGCCAGCGCAAGAGTAAGAGCAATCAGTAGCGTTAATAAAGTAACAACTTAAAGAGACGCAGGCGCCCATGCTCAACGATGACTACAAGTTGCAACTACTAGGTACTTGCAACAATAGTACACGTAATGCAAATGCTACTGTCTTACAGCTTGCGACAAGCTCCCGTTGCAAATGTTATGCGCACATTTATGATCATCTATTCGATGTTAATATGCGACACACTGGGGGAAAAATTGTGGTGATGGTTTTTTATGACAGCAAATGCTCAAGGATCTCACGAGAAGTTTTGAGTTCTGTAATGTGGAAATCAAGATTTTAGGGATATTCTTCAACGGGCTTTTGCGCTCCGTAGTTAGTTCGTCATACAGGTTTGGATATAAACTTCTAACATAGTCCATTCTTTCATGTTTTGGTCGAAGAGTTTTCGAGCTAGGGCACTTCCCAATCATAGAAATCGCCCAATCATAGACTTCGATATTGATGCCGTCATACAGCTTATGGTTCATACGATGATCGTATGATGACTCTCGATGACTCGTCCCTCAAGAGAGCTTTGTGATTACAACGCTTGATTAGCGGATAGTAGCAACGGTTTCCGATTCATACCCGTCTTTTGATTTTTAGGCTGTCATTATTTTTTTTTGTTTACGGCGGATCCAATATAAATAAAATCGTTTACTTCTTAAAAGTTATTGTTGACAAAGTACACGCAGCGTTCCAAACGATTGGACTCGACCCACTTTTTCCGAATGCTTGAAAAGGCAGCAGTAACATCCAGCAGTCCTCGGCCATGGATATCTGTATCATCGGTGTACTCAAACAATATGTGACTGTTATTAAAGAAGGTAACAGTCTTGTTTACTACAGCTTACTTACAGACTACAACCCTGTCCGATGTCTCACATGAGTCCACTTCCGCCGACTGCTTTTCAATACTCGAAAAAGCCGCAGTAGCATCCCGCAATGCACAGCCAATGATATCTATATCACAGGCATACGCTTGCAGAATGTGACTTTTGTTGAAGATGGTACCATTCCTGTTTAATGCAGCCTTCAGCATGATCATCTCCATTACGATGTTAAAGATACGGCAGGACTGAATATCGCCTGGCCTAAAGCCTCGCTTGGTAGAAACTGGCTCTGACATGTTTTTGCCAAATTTCACTGAAGACTTCGTGTCAGTCAGTGTCATCCCGCAAAGTCGTATTGGCTTCGCGGGGATTCCAAACACAGCAATAGCATATAATAGTTTCTGTCGTATCGGACTGTCGAATGCAGCATTGTAGTCGATGAACAGATGGTAGGTGTCGATCAGCATTTCTTAGGTCTTCTCCCGGCTTTGTCGTAGTTTGAATATCTGGTCGGTCGTGGATTATTCTGGTCTAAAGTCCCACTGATAAGGTCCAATTAGGTTCGCCAGAATGGGCTTCAGTCTTTCACATAACACACTAGACAGGACCTTGTATGCGATGGGTAAAAGGCTTATCCCGCGATAGTTGGTTGGATCACCTTTCTTAAGCACGCGACATAGGACACTCAGATTCCAATCATCGGGCATGCACTCCCTGAGTTGGTGCACGCATGTTACAAGTTCATCGCCGCCGGCTTTAAAAAGCTTTGCCGGCAGTCCATCGATCGATTATTGGTGTGATTTCGTCACTTATGCTGACTTCGGGAACAAGTAGAGATCGGAAGTGTTCCCTCCATATTTGCAGCACACTCTGAGGGTCCGTGACCAGATTTCCGTCTCTGTCATTACAGGTGGGGATCACCGGTCCAAAACCTTTGCTTTTTACCTTTTGGTAGAACTTTTGGGCTTCATCTCTATCCCTGTATTTTCGAAATCCTGACTCTCTCGTTTCTTCCATACACGCTTTCTCCGCCTTAAGAGGCGTCCATTTTCTCAGACATTTCGCGACATTCATCGTCGTACCGGGGCTTGTCTCAGCGTGGTTTTTCATAACCCAGTGCGGTCGTTGCGGCAGTGGTCGCAATATGCTGCCACTGTGTGTCGGGAACATCAGAACTAGGAGGGTTTGTTTGGAGTAATTGAGAGAGTTGGTTGGAGTAGGCGAGTAGGCATTGGCTATATCGGTGGTATACAGCTTTGTGATGTCTAGCTTCCTTTGCGTCTGATTATGAATGTTTTTAGCACTCCTTAATCGTGTGCAACGCACATCACACGAACGTCCATAACGATTGAGACATGCCTTCCATCTATTACCACGTGATCAATCTGATTTCTTGTATTTTGATCGGGAGATATCCAGGTTGCCTTGTGGATATCTTTATGCGGGAAGCTGGTTCCACTTATCTGTTATCGGAGGTGTTGTTGTGTAGACTGAATTTTCCGATTGCTGAACCAAGAGCATCTTCCCTTCCTATTTTAGCATTAAAATCTTCCAGAACAATTTTAATGTCATGTGCAGGGCAGCGGTCATATATTTCCTGCAAGCGCTCAAAGAATTCATATTTAATATCTTCGTCTTTGTCTTCCGTCGGGGCGTGTACACAAATCAGTGTAATGATACGAATAGTGGTTATTCGGTCGCTTACAGGGTTAAACCGCGAGACCAGGTGTTGAAGTCTCTTGCCGACTATGAATCCACATTCAAATTCGTGTCTTTCTGCATTGCAGCTGTAAAAGATGTCACAGTTATTTCGTCGTGTGCTTCCCTGTCCCGTCCATCTCATTTCCTATATGGCGGTGATGTCAGCCTTGTATTTGTCGAGAACATCTGCCAGTTGGATAGAGGCACCATATCTCTATAGAGTTCGGACATTCCAGATGCATATCATTAAATCATGGTCCTTATAACGTTTGCGGGGGTTGTCAACATTTGGTGGGGGGTTCTTGTTTTTTCTTTTCTTCGTTTTTTCATAATAATTGTTTGGTTTAAGGACAGTAGCTTAATAGGCTACCGTGCCCGATCCTAGTTTCTACCAAAGCCACTAGGAGAGCCTGTGTTAAGCTTCAGTAACTGCTGTTACCTACTTCCTAAGACGCATCGGTGCAAGCATGCCGATTAGGTTACTCAACATTTTGAAAAAAAAGCTTGATATTTGGGTGCCACATGAATTAACATTGACAAATTTAATAAACTGACCTAAATGTTCCATTTGCGATTCTCGACTAAAACAAATGAATCCAATGATTATATGCAATGAAAAGTGGATTATGGACGAAGCAAGGTGAAGTTCGGTAGACGGTTCAAACCAGGATAGACACCAAAAAAGGTAATGCCGTGTGTCGGACATTGCCAGCCTGATAAAACGATTGATTTTGATCTTAACCTACTGTCAACAATTAACGATATTGAAGTAAGAAATTAAATTTAATCAGCCAGAATTGATCAATAGAAAAGGTAATGTGTTTCATTATGACAACGCCAGGCCATCACACACACATCTTTGATGACCCGGCAGAAACTGTGATGGCTTGACTGTAAGTTCAAGTAAGTTGGGCTAATTTTATGGATACTTCAAAAATTTTCTTTTATCGCATTGTACTCAAGTACTGTACTGTACATATGTAGCGAGTTGGCATATAGTACTCGCTATATATGTACAACGTATGAGTAATATACATTTTATGCGGATTTTATATTAATCAGGCGCACATCGTTCCATTATTGTTGATTTATAGTTTAACTAGTGGGCCCGGCAATGCTTCGCAATTGCATATTAACTTGTAATATATTTCACATTTAGGTCTACAAAGTACTTTAAAACGGTACTTAAGCTCGACAATAATATGTTGAGTTTATTAATTTATGTAACTAATTTCAAGTAACTCCTTAACATGGAAGTTAACTAATTAACTTTTATTGTTTTAAATTCTAAATATGATCGGCTCTATGACGATAGTAAAAAGTTCATCATCAAAGTCGTATCTACAGTTTCGTCATGTAGATTAAGTTTTGTCTGAATGTAGGGAGAAAAAACACTTCTTTCACAAATCGAAAACAGAAATTCCTCTAAAGATCAAAATTTAATTTTTATATTTATCTGTAGTAGCGGGAACCGTCTGTATACTAACTATGTCTTTGGGCGTAAAAATCACTTTTGTTATGCCTTCTCCTCCTATTGACCGCAAATGAAAATTTCGTTTGAAGCTTCATGCCTTTAACCATAAACACCTCCTAAACTTTCCATATATCCTGTTCATTAGGGCGGATCAATATTTGCGATCGGAATCCACGATCATCAATACCTAGTTCGCGCTGAGAAGCATGAAGATTTCAGGTAGACATATTTTTTTAGGAATGAGCAACTATTGACACCTTCAGACTTATGGGCCCCGGCTGTAATTTTTACCTACTATTCCGATGCTTGGACGAAGAGAATGGTATATTTCTGACATTGTTTTCTGTATGCCAATACTCACAGGCCATAACTTTTTAACCAATACATAGATTTACTTCTGCAATACTTCATTTAGTTTGTTTGGAAGTCAGTTTTACGCAGGAGTTTTCGGTTTGTGCTCATTTAAAAACAAAAAAATTTATATCTGAAATCTTTCTGCTTATTAGCGCAAGCTAGGAATTGATTTTAGACACAAAAATTATTGGTGAAATTTTCTAACAATTCATCGTAGATTCCGATTTTGGTTACGATTTTTGCAAATAAAAAAATAGCCCACCTTACTATTCATATCTCTAGGCGAACTGCAATATACTGTGGAATTTTGACAGTTATAACTACTTATTTTAACAGGGGTGTGGAACAGCCCACTTCCACCCTTACTGTAATTCATACTGCAACAATAGCATATGTAACAAATTACATCTTCATACCTCTGATTGATTGATTGTCAAGTTGTATGGGCGGTCCCACGCCCCTTTATCCAATCACAACTATCAACAGGTCAACAGTACCAAAATTTTCGTATCAATCGGCCTATTAGAAAAGCCGTTAGAGCGATTTTTGAAAAGGGGGAGTGGCACCGTCCACTTTCACCCTGGCTGAAATTAATACTGCTCCAACAACATATATACCAAATCTCATCTTCATACATCTGATAGTTCAAGAGCTACAGCCCATTTCATTTTCAAGTTGTATGGGCGGTGCCACGCCCCTTTATCCAATCACAACCAAATATAGCCAGGGACTATCTACAGGTCAACAGTACCACTTGGTAAAATTTTCGTATCAATCTGTCTATTGGATTTTTTAAAAGGGGGCGTGGCACCGCCCACTTCCACCCTGGCTGTAATTAATACGGCTCCAACAACATATATACTAAATCTCATCTTCATACATATGATAGTTCATGAGATAAAGCCTTTTTGATTTTCAAGTTGTGTGGGCGGTGCCACGCCCCTTTATCCAATCACAGCCCATTATAGCCAGAGGCTATCAACAGGTCAACAGTACCATATGGTAAAATTTCGTATCAATCGGTCTATTAGAAAAGCCGTTAGAGCGATTTTTGAAAAGGGGGCGTGGCAACGCCTACTTCCACCTTGGCTGAAATTAATACTGCTTCAACAACATATATACCAAATCTCATCTTCATACCTCTGAGACTTCATGAGATACATCCCTTTTGATTTTCAAGTTGTATGGGCGGTGCCACGTCCCTTTGTCCAATCGGACCGACTTGTAAATCTAAACTATCCGGGGCACCACCCAAACGCATACAAAAAAATTTATGCAAATCGGTCCAGCCGTTTAGGAGGAGTTCAGTCACAACACACGTACGGTAGAATTTTATATATAAAGATAACATAGTGCAACAGCCAATCCTGAAGGAGGTACTAGGTCAGTATATTAAAACCCCCAAAGGGTTTAGCGTTCTCTACAATTCTGCTAAAGAATGAAATAAGAATTCATCAATGGTTCTTAAGTAATTGCTTAAAAACTAAGCGAACAAACATCAAGATAAGCAACAAATGTAAAATTTCATAAAAAAAAATTTGGCCTGAGATCGGCAAACCCTTTGGGGGGTTAACTATACTAGCCTAGTACCGACTTAGAATTTTTCACCCGAAAGTGTTCTACAGTGTAATTGCAGTGAAATGTTTCCGTCAGGTCCGGCTGATTTAAAGGGGTTTAATAATTTAAAGGCCAATATCTGATTCTTCCTGCTGACTATCGAACGAACTGTATTCAAATTAGGTGGACTTGTACCTGACATTTATGACTGGTGACAAGTGTTCAAGTCATTGTTTCAAAAGTGGGTGTCTAGGAGAATCACGGGAGATTCTTCTGACGAAAAGGTTCATGTCCGATCATCTTTGTATAAAAATCTCGTACACGGTGGGTCTTTAAAGAGTAACGTAGAGTAACTAGTAACGTGCAGTCTAGCTATTATCTTCTATGGATTCACAAAACTTTCGCCACAGATTTCCGCTTAACCCTTCTATCTTCAAGCTTATACAGATTTAGACTAGAATTTGTTACAAATTCTTCGAGCTAAGATTTTTTAGTCGGATTATTCGGATTGTAACCTAAACGTTTTTTAGCCGCTAGCGACAGGCATTCTAGTATGTTTTCTTATAATTTGTAAAGGCCTTCTTTTGCTCCAATTAGAGACATTTAGGTTATTGTTGCCGTTATTGAAAAAAGAGTAAGGACTTGGACCTCTTTTAAAACCGATATTATGAAGGTGTTTCCCTCGCCTCTGTTTCAGATTGTTAAGGTTTCAATTCATTCGAATTGATAAATAATAATCAAATAATTTCTAAAATTGTATTTGTGGGTGTTAACCCATTCCCCCCACAGTGCTTTTGCATACAACATTCTGCCATCGATTCTAGGTTTACTTTTACCTTAAAACAACGGACGGACTGCCTGTTTTGCATGGCTTGTAAAAAGTTTGTGTGTGTGTGTGTGTGATTTATTTTCTTTCCATCTTTTTGTTTAAGTAGCCAAAAAACCTTATAAGGTTCCCAAATTCATGCTTCCATATTTACTCGGTCTTCCAGTACCCCAGTGAGTACCGCCCTCTGCTTGGCTATCCACCACCTCTCTGGCTCTGGCTCTCTGCAAAGTAAATTCATTGCATTGCATTGCTAAGTAAATCTAGTATTTCTTTCTCCATGGACAGCTTTAATAAATATGTTTAAGGAAATGTTATGTTCGGTAATTGTTTTATGATCGTTACTGTTTGTTGTTGTAGTTAATGTTATTGTTAGTGCGGGTTTTGAGAGACACGGTGAAAATGTAAACGCCTTATAATATAAGCAAATTGTGATGTACTAGCTAGAGGTAAAGCAGTTTACATTTCTTTCAGTGTATACTATGTGATACGAGCTGATCTTTAGCTTTGTGGTCAGCGCTACTTGTTGGCTGTTCTTGCTGTTGTTGTTGTTGTTGCTATTATTATTGCTGTTGCGTTATTATTGCAACTTTGAAAAAGGAAATACTCCGCAATGGACCTTCACTATCGCATCTCAAAGATCTTTGATTTTTTGCGCTACTTTACGTCCATTGTTGTCTTGGCCGACGTTGATGCTACCACAAAATGTGTTACTCCCCTCCCCAGTTCCATGCAACGTATTTAAATTGAGCAATTCACTCTGTGGCTCAGACAATTTACCACCATGATGATGTATGCATGTATGAAACGTTCGAGGGGTAACGTTCAATGAGGCAAAAATATATAGTTCAACACATATTGTAGTGCATAGAAATGTGTGTAAATAGTTGTGAAATCTGCTATATCTTATCAACATACAAAAAAAATCTTATAAAAAATACTACATAAATTGGTATACTACGACGTCTACTTGAGAGGAGGAGAACTAGGAGGAGGAAAGGGCATTTGTGGCAAACAACAATTAATATGTATAAATACTATGCGGTAAATTGGCGTTAAGTTACGTGGCACATCTTGGTATAACGGTAGCAAAAATGGCATCGGCTTTATTGGTTCTGCTATTGCCATTTGGAATTTATGTAACAAGATGAGCTTTTGTTTTGATATTTTAGTTGGAATTGTTTTTTGTTTATAGTCGAGAGTAAATCAGAGCGTAAGTAGTCTAGTTTACTGTGTTTGTTGTACAAAATTGTGAAACTGTGGGTAACAGCTACGCAGCTATGTTATACTGATCCATTTACTCAATATCAAAAATCTGCATCACATCTCCTTTACACGAACTTCAGGACATAAAACTATTAAGTGACCCCCCTTCCACTCACTAAGCCGACTTGCGGTCGTAGCATTATAATCTTATTCGTTTAGCTACAGCATTACTAATGATGAGAACTAGCACATGTGTTAGTGTATTTGTAAGCAAATATAATTTTTTTTTGTGTATATTGCATATCACATGCTTGCACATACCCGCATCTGCATCCGCACCCCGCAGCATTAACTCAAAAGCTCTCTTTAATAGAATTTTTGAACACTCAACAAACCATTTTCGGAGAATATAAATAATGACCAAACGAATTATCATTGGGCGCACATTCAATTTATAGATATGAATGATATTATACAATATGATGGGATGTCATCACACACACACACATACAAACACCTGCAACCCCATCACAGCCGCCCACAAGGAACCTCACACATTCGCAGCGGCAATGGGTACGCAAATATGTAGAGTGGACAACGGATGACACGACACGCATGGAAAAATCAAGTCGACCCCATTGCAGATATAAAATACGGACATACGCATCTGCACACAGAATAAAATGTGACATTGTAGAGCAGGCAGAGTGGAAGAGTGCGTCCATCCAATTGCCAACTCGTCCACTAGCTCACTCTAATCAAGCGTCAGCAGGAGCTGCAAGTGGATGGCCCAGCCATCGGAGAACACGGAAGAAACAATAGAAACATTGTTGATTTGTAGAAGCGGTGGCGGCGGCATCGGCAGGCAATGGTGGTGACGATGATTCCGATGATGATGTTTCATGTACATAAAATAGACATAAACAGTGGAGGTTGAAAGTGTACCAACCCAATGTGCACAAATGCGGACGCGGATCCGAAACTGATCAGTTCCGGAATGGAATGGAATCCGTGCAGTCGGATCCGAAACTGATCAGTTCCGGATCCGACAAAACGGAATCCGTGGATAAAAAACGGATCCGATTTAAAAAAGGAATTTCAAACGAAATCGGATCCGGAATGCGATTCGGATAAAATGTCCGTAGAATCGGCTCAGCATCGGATCCGATACTGATCCGCATGGCACACTGGGAAGGTGCTAGAAAAGTAATACAAATGATTCTTTGTTTTACAATAGAGATATGTAACTATTCGACGGGAAAATTAATATCTGTAGCAGCAGTGGAATGGGAAATTTTCTAATTTAAGACTTTCCGATTGATAATTATTTGGGAATAACTAGAAGCTTTCTTTGGAGGTTCCCAAGCAGCTCACAACGTCCGAGAGATCACATATTTCCGGTTCAGCGGTAGCAAATGTAGGAAGGCGCAATGTTAAGTAACCTAAACGGCATGTTAGCATTGATGCGTCTTAGGAAGTAGGTAACAGAAGTTACTGAAGCTCAACACAGAGGCTCTCTTAGTGGCTTTGGCAGCCGCAAGAAACTAGGATCGGGCGCGGTGGCCCAATAAGCCACTCTCCTTAAAAAAAACCATTTGTATGAAAACACGAAGAAATGAAAAAACAAGAACCCCCCAAATGTTGACGACCCCTGCTAACGTTATAAGGACCTTGATTTAAGGATATGCACCTGGAATGTCTGAACTCTTTACAGAGATGGTGCCTCTATCCAACTGGCGGAAGTCCACGACGAATACATGGCTGACATCACCGCTATAAAGGAAATGAGATGGACGAAAGAACTGTGACATCTTTTATAGCAGACATGCAGAAAGACACGAATTTGGATGTGGTTTCAAAGTCGGCAAGAGACTTCGACGCCTGGTCTCGCGGTTAAACCCTGTAAGTGACCGAATAGCCACTATTCGCATCCAGGCGAAGTATTTTTACATTATTCTGATTTGTGTACACGTTCCGACGGAAGACAAAGACGATGACATTAAAGATGCATTCTATGAGCCCTTGAAGGAAATATCTGACTGTTGCCCTGCACATGACATTAAAATTGTTTTGGGAGATTTTAATAGGAAGGGAAGATGCTCTTGGTTCAGCAGTCAGAAAATTTAGTCTGCGCAACATCACCTCCGATAACGGATTCAGACTAGTTAGCTTCGCGTCGGCAAGAAACATGGTTGCGAGTGAAACCAAATTCCCGCATAGAGATATCTACAAGGCAACATGGATATTTCCCGATCAAAATACAAGAAATCAGATCGATCACGTGCTAATTGATGTAAGACATGTCTCAAGCTTTATGGACGTACGTGTGATGCGCGGTGCAAACATTGACTCGGATCACCACGCGATTAAGTAGTGCTAAAAACGCTCGTAACCAAACGCAAAGGAAACTAGACATCACAAAGCTGCATACCACCGGGATAGCCAATGTCTACTCAAACCAACTCTCTCAATTACTCCAAAAAAATTCCCCTAGTTCTGGTGTTCCCGACACACAGTGGCAGCACATAGCAAATTCTATGACCACTTCCGCAACGGCCGTACTAGGTTATGAAAACCTTGCTCAGACAAGCCCTAGTACGATGAGAATGTCGCGAAATGTCTGAAGATAAGGATACTGCATACAAGGCAAAACTACAGCCAATGGCGACGCGTGCTGTGTAGGAGAGATATAATGGGAAGAGGAGGGAGATGAAACGCCTGTTCAGGCGGACAAATAGTCTGTGAAATAAAAGAGACATCGAAAAATACAGGGATAGAGGTAAGGCCCGAAAGATCTACCAAAGGGTTAAAATCAAAGGTTTTGGAACAGGGATTCCCACCTGTTAGGACAAAACGGAAATCTGGTCATGGACTCTCAGAGTGTGCTGAAAATATGGAGGGAACACTTTCAATCTCTACTTGTTCCCGAAGGCAGCATAAGTGACGATATCACACCAATCATCGATCGATGGAGTAGACTGTCCACCACCGAGCCAAAACGAGATAAGCACGGCGATCGCAAGGATTAAAAACAATAAGGCTGCGGGAGCCGATGGACTACCGACAGAGCTTTTTAAAGCCGACGGCGATGAGCTGGTAACATGCATGCTGCAGCTCATAAACACGATTAGCCTCAAAGAATGCATGCCCGATTAATGGAATCTGAGTGTTCTTTGTCTTGTAATTAAGAAAGGCAATCCAAGTGTATATACCAACTATAGCGGTATTAGCCTTTTACCCATCGCGTACAAGGTCCTGTCTAATGTGTTATGTAAAAGACTAAAGTCCATTCTGGCGAACCTGATTGAACCTTATCAGTGTGGCTTTAGACCTGGTAAATCTATGACCGACCATATATTCACATTTCGACAAAGCCTGAAAAAGACTCAAGAAATGCAGATCGACACCTACCATCTGTTCATCGACTACAAAGCTGCATTCGACAGTCCGCATCCGCATCAGAAATTGTTAGTTGCTATGGCTGAGTTTGGTATCCGCGCGAAGCTAATACGACTTTGTGTGATGACACTGACTGACACGAAATCTTCAGTGAAAATTGGCAAAAATCTGTAAGAGCCATTTCTACCAAGCGAGGCTTTAGATAAGGCGATAGTCTGTCTTGCGATCTCTTAAACATCGTAATGGAGATAATCATGCGGTGGGCTGCAGTAAAGAGGAATGGTACCAACATGGTCCTAAATGCACCAACAAAAGTTACATGCTGCTCGCGTATGCCGATGATATAGATATCATTGACTGTGGATTGCGAAATGTCACTGCGGCTTTTTCGAGCATTGAAAAGCAATCGGCGGAAGTGGGTCTGGTGATTGATGAAGACAAGCCCAAGTTAAATGTTTCAACAAACAAAGAGTCCACTCGTCTGGGACGCTGCGTGAACGCTGACAACTATAACTTTGAAGCGGTAGATAATTTTGTCTACCTTTGGCTCCGCCATAAACAAAAATAATAATGTCAGCCTGGAAATCAAAAGACGAGTATTGATCGCAAACCGCTGCTACTATGCGCTAAGCAAGCGGTTTAATGACAAAGCGCTCTTTTGAATGAAAAAGATACTACTCTACCAGACTCTGATCCTACCTGTTTTGCTCTACAGCGCAATGACACAGGCGGATCTGGGAGTGTTCGAGAGCAAAATACTTCGTAAAATATTTGGACCCATCATCGTAACGGCGGGCATCGTCGTCGAATGAACCACGAGCTGTATGAGCTGTACAACGATATCGACGTAGTCAAGCGTGTACTCGTTGTATGAATGGATGAAAATGTTCCAGCTCGATAGTTATTCGTGAATAAACTCGATGAGCGGCGCAGGAAGGGACGACCAAAACTTCGTTGGATGGACCAGGTGAAAGAACTGTTATCTACTCTTGATGTGACTAACTATCTACAGAGCGCAAATGACTTGCGGCTTCTGATAGCCTCCTTGCTCTGTATTGCCTCCATCCTTCGCAAGATGTAAATGTAGGCAGATGCTGCCTTACTTCGATGAATATGATATTCATATGACCTTCATCTCTAAGTATCTCGATCACACTATTACCTCGGGATCACACACGGTAGTGATGGACCCATCTAGAAGACTGGTATGTGTTTGTACTTGCAATATATCCTATATGTGAACTGGACTGTGAATAGGGAGCTTACGTGCCAAAACAAATTTTCGAGAAAAACGATCTTAAAGTTAACAAGTTAATATTGGTACTTCTTCACGCTTTAATGGCTTTAAACTGCTTACTCGGAGGTTTTGGAGGTTGCTGATTACGAATCTGGTATTAGTTTTTGAAAATTTAAAATGTCGGCTCCAATATGGCTGACAATCGATGTGGATGTGCTTAAAAATGTCTTCTCGAGGGTTTACGGTGTCGCTAATTACGATTTTATTATCAGATTTTTAAAAATTCAAAATGACGGATCCAATATGGCTGACAGTTTTAAGC
Source organism: Muscina levida (assembly GCA_964034835.1). NCBI lineage: Eukaryota > Metazoa > Arthropoda > Insecta > Diptera > Muscidae > Muscina > Muscina levida. The sequence continues at coordinate 43,408,525 of OZ035883.1, read as the reverse complement.
AAATCCGATAAGTTTTTAATTTTTTTTTTGTCTGCCATTTTGAATTTTACAAAACTAACACCGAATTCGTAATCATTGACCCCAAAAACGCCTGAGCATGGAGTTCCAAGCGATTTAAAAAAAACACATGTTTTTTGCAGAATCACTCTTCTTCAGCTTCGGTTTTAATAAATTTGTTGGCAAGTTATGACTCTTTGGTTTGCAACACGTAATGGAGCATCCCAAAATTTATCAGAAACGGCCAAAAAGTATTTTTTGACACGTAAGCCGACTTTTAACAATACCGACCCAGTACCTTCACCCTGACTTGGAATTTCTCCCGCACCCAGATTGGCTGTTGCACTGTAAAATATGCCTATTACTTCATTACATCATCACATCTTCCATTCTTATATTGCAAACACTTTTCACTGTCACTGTATCACCCTGAAACATTTACATTTTGACTTCAAAACTTTTATTGTCAATGAGATGAAATCATAGAATTTTTTACATCTTTCATAAATTTATACGTATGCGTTTGTATTCGCTTGTTTGTATTAGCACACACACACACACACATAAACAAATGTTGATTCGTGGCACATCAACATCGCTAACCCACCACCACCACCCCACCAACTATGTAAGGGTACAAAGTATTGTCGTTGTTGCATAGGAGTACAAATTAAAAATTCTAAATTTACGACATCGTTCGAGAGAGTCCAGTGCATCAAAACAAATTTTACATCACCATCATCAAGTGTAGCGGGAGTAAGAGTACAAGGGAAGCAGTAGGTGCTTGAAGCAAAAAGCAATCTCTACATAAAAATAAATAATTAAAATCAAATTTTGTTGTAATCATCACATCAAGTCGACAAAAATGAATGGTCGACCGATCGATTGCAGGCCACACGTAACACATTGGACAGGGGGTAAATATAAGTGAAAAATATAAAATATATTTTGACAGAGTTAGCTTTATAAACAGTCAATTAGCAGAGCGACAGCAGTATCCATTTACCTTTGCTAGGCCTTTTGGTTCGTAGGAAATTTTGCATTATTTAACTTCCTAATGTAGGGTAACAATCTGTTCGTTACTTAATGTTACATGTCGTTTGGTATTTCCAAATGTCAAGACAAAAAACCCAAACTTACATAGTCAACCCATGTGGTATCTCACGTTTTTATTCATTTTTTTTATTATAATTTATAAAATTGTGTGTCTGCAGATTGCCCACGGACTCAATTAAACATTGAAGAACAATTATTGAGAAATATTCCTCACGATTGTATGCAAATTTATTGTTAATAATTTCATAAACAGTCATCATCTATACATAGGTACATATCTACTATGCAAGTTGTAAAAAAATACATTGTATATATGTAGACATTGTATAACTGAGGGTCGTATTTGCGAATGCATTCGTTGTCTTATACAAATGTTTACCTTATGGAACTTACGGATAATTTTATTATATATTCTCTTCTTCTACAACAGAAATTTGTCCATCAGTAGCCGCACATAGAAAAGTATTCCAAGCGATTCGGTCTTTTGCCCTCCATAGATAGTTCGTTTCACCAAGTTGAGTTAATAGCTCTGTTACCTGGTCCATACATCGGAGTTTTGGTCGCCCTCTCCTGCGCCTTCCATAGAGTTTATTGCCGAAGACTTTTCGAGCCGAAGCGTTTTCGTCCTTTCGTACAACGTGTCCAAGCCAGCGCATTCGGTCTATTTGAACGCGCATGACTACGTCGATGTCGTTGTACAGCTCATACAGCTCATGATTCATTCGACGCCGGTACTCGACGTTAACGATGATGGGTGAAAATATTTTTCTCTCGAAGACTTCTAGAATAGTTTAGTCCGCTTGTGTCATTACTCAGGATTCTGCGCTTTAGAACAAGACTGGTAGGATCAGTGTCTGGTTTTGATTTGGATCTTTGTTCCTCGAGAGAGCGCTTTGTCATTAAATCGCTTGCTTAGCGCATAGTAGCAGCGGTTTGCGATCAATACTCGTCTTTTGATTTCCAGGCTGACATTATTATTTTTGTTTCACTTCAAAGTTATAGTTGGCAACGTTCACGCAGCGTCCCAGACGAATGGACCCTTTGTTCGTTGAAACAAATAATTGGGTTTTGTCCTCGTTTATCACCAGACCCACTTCAGCCGACTGCTTTTCAATGCTCGAAAAAGCCGCAGTATCATCTCGAAATCCACATATGACTTTTGTTGAAGATTCTGTTTACTGCAGCCTTCCGCAATATCATCTCCATTACGATGTTAAAGAGATCGCAGGACAGACTATCTACTATTTACTTAATTTCCCTTTGCACCCCATGAATGAGGTATGGGATAGCTTCTCGCGTTGTTGTGAATTAACACGTTTTCTTTTTTTAGATTCACAACTACGTAGAAACCTACTTGTTTATCGACGAATGCGAACGTCACTGTTTGAGAAGCTCTTACTAGACACGACGATTGAATCGACGCTTAATACTGCGAAGTTGCTGTCAACAACATTCGAGGGGAGCCGACAATGAAAGAAAATTTTATTTATTTTTTTTTTTCTTTTAAGATGACTGGAGCCAGGTTTGAACCTGCGATCTCCCGCATGGTAGTCGCGTGTTCTAACCACTATGCCACGGCCGGTCAAAAACTATCGCCTTGTCAAAAACCTCGCTTGGTAGAAAATTACTCTGACAAATTTTTGCCAATTTTCACTGAAGACTTCGTGTCAGTCAGTGTCATCACGCAAAGTCGAATTAGCTTCGCGTGGATACCAAACTCAGCCATAGCATCCAACAATTTCTGTCGTATCGGACTGTCGAATGCAGCTTTGTAATCGATGAACAGATGGTAGGTGTCGATCTGCATGTCTTGGGTCTTCTCCAGGATTTGTCGTAGTGTGAAAATCTGGTCGGTCGTTTATTTACCAGGTGTAAAGTAGCACTGATAAGGTCCACTTAGGTTCGCCAGAATGGGCTTTAGTTTTTCACATAATACACTAGGCAGGACCTTGTACGCGATGGGTAAAAGGCTTATCCCGCGATAGTTGGTACACACACTTGGATCGCCTTTCTTAAGCACGGGACATAGGACACTCAGATTCCAATCATCGGACATGCATTCCTTGAGCCAAATCGTAGTTATGAGCTGGTGCATGCATATTGCCAGCTCATTGCCGCCAGCTTTAAAAAGCTCTGCCTGTAGTCCATTGGGTCCAGCAGCATTATTATTTTCAAGCCTTGCGATCGCCGTGCTGATCACGTTTAGGCTCGGTGGTGGACAATCTACTCCGTCGTCTATGATTGGTGTGATATCGTCACTTATGCTGCCTTCGGGAACGAGTAGAGATCGAAAGTGTTCCCTCCATATTTGCAACACACTCTGAGTGTCCGTGACCAGATTTCCGTCTGTGTCCTTACAGGTGGGGATTCCTGTTCCAAAACCTTTGACTTTAACCTTATGGTTGAAGTTTCTGGCCTCACCTCTATCCCTGTAGTTTTCGATATCCTGGCTCTCTCTTTTATTCCGCAGACGCTTTTTCCGTCTGAACAGGCGTTTCATCTTCCTCTTTTTCTCATTATAACGCTCCGTCACCGCACGCGTCGACATTGGCTGCAGTTTTGCCTAGTATGCAGTATCCATTTCCTCAGACATTTCACGACATTCATCATCGTACAAGGTCTTGTTTGAGCGTGGTTTTTCATAACCCAGTACCACCTTTCCTTAGCAATGAGGTTTAGTTTCCAAGCGATTTATGTTTCCTGTTGCTGTTTCCCCCTTATGAGAGAAACAGCAATGTGCCCGGAAACTTCGCCCGTGTTTACGGTGATGGCAGCCCCTCCCAATTTATTGGCTCTTTGGTTGCCATAGATCTCCCCATGTCCTGGAATCCATGTGAGAATAACCGTCGAAAGTCTCGATATCTCCTCCAGAGATGACCGGCATTCTCGAACATTGCTCGAAGTGGTGTAAACGTTATCCAGGGATCCGATAGCCGCATGGGACTAAGCAGTGTCAAAAACGATTATAACCAAACACAACGGAAACTAGACATAGCAAGGCTGCATACCCACGAGATAGCCAAAGCCTATTTTAACGAACTCTCTCAATTACTGCTTACATACGTCCCTAATACTGATGTCCCGATACAACTTAACCTTAACTTCCCTTTACACTCCATGAATGAGGTATTGGGCATCGTTGTTTTAGATTCACAACAAACGGCACCTATTTGTTTATCGACGAATGCGAACGTCTCTGTTTGAGAAGCATTTTTGCTAGACATGCCGATTAACTTTACACTATACTGCGAAGTTGCTGTCGACAACATCGAGGTGGCCGGCAATGAACGAAAAATGTAGATGACTGGCGCCGGGTATCGAACCACGAATCTTCCGCATGGTAGTCGCGTGTTTTAACCACTATGCCACGATCGGTCCCGACACACAGTGGCAGCATATTACACATTATATGTTCAGTGCTGCAACTCCTATGCTTGTGTATGCAAATCCAAGCTCACACAAGTCTTGGCACTATAAAGAATGTAGGGAGTTGTCCGAGCAAACTGAGGATGCTGCATACAAAGCAACACTGCAGCCAATGGTAACGCGTACTGTGCGGTAACGATAAAAGATCATCTAACAAAAAGACATCTATGAAGGTGAAGAGGGAGTGAAGTTATCGAAAGGTATAGGATTTTTTCGTAGAATGAATATCTGGTCGCTACCGGATTTGCCACGTCTAAAGTCACGTTGACAGAAAACATATTAGACGGGACTTTTTGGTTGTACACACTTTTGAATTGCCTTTCTTAAGTACAAAACATTGAACACTGAAATTCCAATCATTAGGCATGCATTCCGTTATCGTGTTTATACCACCTAATGCGGCGATGGATCTGCCGGCAGTCCATCGGCTCACGCGGCTTTATTGTTTTTAAGTCATGCATCTCGCAATTTAGTGATGCTGCCCGCGAGAACGAACAGAATACGAAAATGATTGCTCCTTATTTGCAACACACTCTGCGCATTAATTTCTATCCTTACGGAAAAGGATCCCTTTTCCAAAACCTTTGGCTTTTACTGTTTGATGGAACTTTTTGGTTCCACCTCTATCCCTTTACTTTCCGATATCTTCACTTCCTTTCCTTCTTCAGGGTTTTGCCGCCTATAAAGCTGGATTCGATAGTCCGATACAGATGCCATGGCGATGTTTGGTATCCCTGTGAAGCTGCTACGACTTTGCGGGATGACACTGACTGACACAAAGTCCTCAGTGAAAATAGGTGAAACTCCGATAAGGAGCAATTTTCTACCAAGCGTGGCTTCAGACACGGCGATAGTCTGTCTTGTGATCCATTGAACATCTTAACGGAGATGATCATTCGAAATGCCGCAGCGAATATAACGGGTACCATTTTTTTAATAAAAGTCTCTGGCTACTCGCGTACTCCGATGGTGTAGATATCATTCGACAAAGACTGCGTGATGTTACTGCAACCTTTTCAAGGAATAAGAAGCAGTCGGCAAAAGTTGGTCGGGTGATAAAAGAGAACAAATATGTTTCAAAAACAATGAGTCTACTCGTTGGGACGCTATGTGGATATTTACAACTATAACTTTGGAGTGGTACATGATTTTTGTGTAACTTGACTCCGCCTTTACTAAAAGTACTCATCCTGACGATGAGTGGGGATCAGGAGCTACGGTACTTAGTTTTTAACCTGATCACTATTGAGGAAGTGTCACACGGGTTGAGGTTAAAACCGAAATCGTTGGTGGAGTCTTCGGGCTCTAATGTTGAGTTGCAATGCAACCGGGTGCCATAGATCCGTTGAGTACTGGACGTGGTAAAACAGGTCTCATCTTGTCCAAAGGGAAGTATGTCATATACTGCTATAACCAACATGATATCTTCTGACTGGAAGAAGAGACGACAATTGGAATAGCTTGCTCCAAGTGGACCACTGTAAATCGTATTGTAATATGTCAACACACTTGACAGCACACCATGGGCAGGACATTCACCTCGAGACTTATGTAAAAGCATGTGAACTCTGTACCAGACACTGATTTTACCTGTCTTGCTTTATTGGGAAGATTTTACTCACCCTGCCGATTGACTCGACTACCCAGAAGTTGATGTTGCCAACATAGAGATGATGCCGCTGATCATGTAAACATAGATGGCTGTGCCAGGAATTGAACCCAGCTCACCCACATGATAATTGCTTGTTCTATCCATCATGTCACGGTCGGTTCATCTCCTTTACAGTAGAGATTTCTAATTTTTATTTATTGCTCTTATTTTATATAAATTTTGTTTTAAACATCCATACACTTGTGTTGCCTTTGCAAACTGGTTTCCTTTAGTTTATGACTATGCGTTTTAACACTTTTACGATAATTCAGTTATGTCATGTTAACACCTTAAGTTAAGAAATTTAACCAAATCTTGATACTGATGGCCATAAAATGAACGTTGCCACCCCCAATCTCCAACCCCCAACGACGGAGTTTGCGTTTGTTTCTAATACAGTTGCATTTGCAGCTGCTGAATTGACAAATACACATACATTCATTATTTTCGTCTAATTTTTGTAGAGGTCCCCAATATACATACGCATTTTTCCGTAACGCATTTACTTATATGTAGGCGTGTGTGTGTGTGTTTTGGTGCGTGTGCGAGTAAATGGCCAGGACATTTTCTTTAAACAAAAATATATGCATTTTTCCGGGCACCCACTCGAACGAACGAACGCCCTCACCTCTTTTTCTCCTGCTGCTGCAACGATGGTACCAAAAAGTACCAAGGACCGAGACAATAAGTACCACAAGCCACATTTGAATTACAACCGCACCAGGATATAAACGAATAGTGTATAGGAAACGCACAAACAACACAGTCGTTTAACATCAGCAACGCTAGAATTTCAAGCATGGGGGCAGTCATATTGGTGATGGCATTGCTGTTGTTGGTTGCATGGACTCATATAGAAAACTACAGAAATTACTAACATCCCGATCCGGACGCAGCATAGAGGAGGGGGGGACACACAACATATATCCTTATTTTAGTTATATAGACTATATCGTGTGTGTCCTGTATGAATCCCAAAATATGTAGAAACAACTTTTATGGTACCAGTCTGCCCAGGCTTGCCTGCCTCCATCCCATTCCTCCCATCCTTTGCCAAGCAGCTAGCCTGCCATTCAGTCAGTGAGTCCATGCTGGACCAATGCAAACATTACGTATGCATGCAAAAATACTTGATTCCAAAATTGCATTCGCATACGAAACTAGGCGCAACAAAACGAATTTTCGCTTAGAATTGACATTAGAAACACAACGAACCAACGACGATGCGGCTGTTGATGATGATGATGTTGCTGACGACGATAACTATGGCTACGACGACGATGAAAACACCACGACTCTAACTCCACCGTGAGCTCCAAGTCCAATTCCCGGGCAAAATCATCATCCAACAACATCTAGAGAGAGAAGCGCACAATGGAAGGAAAGGTATTGGTAGCATATAGGCAAGATGATTTCTGTTATTCTATACATTGGAAATGTTCCCTGTTAATGTTAGAATTTCCCATAATATCTTTCTAACATATCTAAACGGAATTAGTTCTAGTGTTCGTGGTACATAATATAGAAATATAGTCTGACATATGGGACCATTTGTATGCCATTCACATCCGTCTTAAGTCATAGCTATTCTGTCTGATAAGTGAAAATAGTTGTATATCTTTCGTATCCCTTTTTATCGTCGGCTGAAATAAGTCCAACCGCTTCCAGGGTCGCCATCAGGCGAAAAAAATTCTGACGGAAGAATAACTCGGAATATTTTCCGATGACGGGTTCAATAATAACAGTATTTTTCATTGAAGGTGTAATTCAATTCATAACACAGTCACAGAAAGAATCAAAATGGAAGTTGTCTGAATTCGTATCTGAAGTTTATTTTGTTCCAGCATGTCAGGATTTTTTCTTAACCTCAAAAGACGCCAAAATTCGACTTCGAATGTTAAGGGTTTTTGTGGTTATGAGTAAAACCTCACGTGCTTGTGATAAACAGAATCGGTTTCAACGACCTCAAAAAATGATCTGATTTCGAGCAGTGCAGCCGTTCACAGGTGCGAACTAATCCTGTACACGAAAAATAATTTATGTTCTGAGATCGAGGACGGAGCATGACTACTTTTGTGTTTGCGATCGTAGAAACCGAATGTTAAGTATATTTAGCCCAATCACGTCGGGAAATGAATAGTTTGATCCCCCAAACTTCGACACTTCTTTTATATGGCTTATAATTTTCTGGATTAAATATAAAGATACGAAAATAATTCAGATTTGAATTTAGATTCAGCGATAGTAATGTTTTTGGTTCTAAAAGGTGATTGGAAACGGGAACTTTAGTATACGATCGCGATGGGTTGATTTGATATGTGACTGCAATGAAAGGTTTCGGGTTCGGACGGATTTAAAATGATCGGTAACATTATATTATTTACCAGGAACTATAGGGATCAAATTGACCAAAATCGCATCCGTAGTCAGAAACGTGACGATATTCGGAAACGGAAACTTTACTATAACTCGGGTTTTTTTTAAGTAAGTAAGTATAGGGGTCAAATCAGTCAAGATCGTATCCGTAGTCGGGAACGTGATGATAAGGTTATTTTCGGAAACGAGAACTTTAGTAACAAAAACGGGAAAAGTTGATGTGATGAATGTTTTCGGGGTTTGGACCGGAAACTTTAAGATGGTCGGGAACTTTATATTTTATACCATGAACTATAGGAGTCAAATCGGTCAACAACATATCCGTAGTCAGAAACGTAACGTTTTTTTGGTAACGGAAACTTTACAATAACTAGGGATGAGATGACGTGATCTAAACTGCGATTAAATTTTTCTGGGTCCGGACCGATTAACGATGATTGGAATCTTTACGCTCAGGCAGATTTGAGATGAACTCAAATCGGTCAAGATCGTGTCCCTAGTCGGGAATCGTGACGATTAGGTTACTTTCAGGAGCGGAAACTTTAGTATACGATTGTTATGAGTTGATGTGACCTGTGCCAATTAAAAATGTCGGGGTTCACACCGATTTAAGATGATCGGAAACTTAACACTAATGCCCATTTGATTATTATTCCCCTGGAACTATAGGGATCAAGTCGGTCAGGATCGTATCCGAAGCCGAGAACGTAACGGAAACTTTATTACACAATCAGCTGCGTGACTGCGATTCAAGATTTCAGGTTCGGACCAAATTAATATGATCTGAAACTTTACCCTCAGGCCGATTTTAGATAAACAATAACTATATATTATATTTTTGGAACTATAGTGGTCAAATCGGTCTGGATCGTATCTGTAGTCGGGAATGGTTACAAGGTTATTTCCAGAGACGGGAAATTTAGTATACAATCGGAATGAGTTTATGTTATCTGTGTCTGCGATAAAAGGTTTTAGAGTTCGGATCGATTTAAGATGATCGGAAACTTAACGGTATGGGAAGAATGGAACCTTTTTTTTCTCCGGAACTATAGTGATCAAATCGGTCAGGATCGTATCCATAGTGAGGGACGTGACGAATGGGTTATTTTCAGTATACTAATTGGATGAGTTGATTTGATCTGTGAAAGGTTTCGGGGTTTGGGCTGATTGTAGCAGATCGGAAACTTTACATTCACGCTGATTTTAGATAAGCGTTAAAATTATGTTATTACTCTGGAACTATAGACGTCAAATTGGTCATGATCTTATCCGTACTCGGGAACCTGACGAATAGGTTACTTTCGGCATATCGGGTTCGTATAAGCAACTCGGCATAATTTATGATCCGGATATGTCCGCAATTCAGGTTCATATCAACAATTCCGGAACGTATTGATGATTCAGGTAATTTAGTTTTGTATACGCAGCTTGGGATCGTATTGACGTTTCCGGTTTGTCGACAATTCATATTAACATCAGCAACCCGGGGACATAGTGATGATTTGGATAGCAACCTTGGAGGGTAATGTGTTCATGTTTCGGGTTTGTCGGCTGCACGGGTTCGTTGTGATGATTCGAACTTGATGAAAATTAAGGTTCGTATCAGCAACTCGGGGTCGGATTGATTATTCCGGCTTGTCTGCAATTCAGGTTCATATTAGAAGTGTGGGTTGTCAATTTGGTAATGTGTTTTTTTCTCAGATGTGTCGAAAACGCAGTTTCATATACGCAATTCCGGATCGTAATGAAAATCCTGGTTTGTCGACAATTTGGTTTGTATTAGCAACTCCGGAAGGTAGTGATGATCTCGATATATCGGTAATTCATGTTCATATCAGCAATTCGGGAACGAGTTAATAGGAAACTTAGGTTTGTGTGAACAATTTAGTTAGGTGTTGATGTTTCGGGTTTGTCAGCAATTCAGTTTTATATCAGCAAATCGGGATCGTATTGATGATTCCGGTTTGTCAACAATTAAGATTAACGTCAGTAACGCGGGATCGTAGTGATGATCCAGATTCATATCAACAATTCGAGAACGTATTGATGATTCTGGTTAATCGTGTTGTGTTGTTGCTTTTTTGTGGAGAGTTCAAGTTATTATCAGTTACTCGGGATCGTATTGATGATCCAGATATGTCCGCAATTCATGTTCATATCAACAATTCGAGAACGTTTTGATGATTCGGGTTTATCGGCAAATTAGGTTCGTGTCAACAATTTAGTATTGTGTTGTATTGTTGCTTTTTTGTGGAGAGTTCAAGTTCTTATCAGTTACTCGGGATCGTATTGATGATCCAGATATGTCCGCAATTCAGGTTCATATCAACAATTCGAGAACGTTTTGATGATTCGGGTTTATCGGCAAATTAGGTTCGTGTCAACAATTTAGTAAGGCGTTGATGTTTAGGGATTGTCTGCAGTTCAAATTTGTATTAGGAACTCGGGATCGTATCGATGATTCCAGTTTGTCAACAAATAAGATTAACATTAGCAACGCGGGAACGTAGTGATGATTCGGATATGTCAGCAGTTCAGGTTCGTATCGGCAACTCGGGATCGTATTGATGATTTCGGTTTGTCGGCAATTCAAGTTCACGTCAGAAACGTGAACTGCTGACATATCCGTAGTCGGATTGATGCGTCCGGCTTGTCGGCAATTCAGGTTCACGTTAGAAACCTGGGTTGGCAAATTGGTAATGTGTTGATGTTTCAGGTTTGTCAGAAATTCAGTTTTATACCCGCAATTCGGGATCGTATGGACCATTCCGGTTTGTCGACTAATCATGTTCGTATCTGCAAATCGGAATCATATTGATAAATTGGTCTTCTAGAAGATTCATGTTTATATTAGCAATTCAGGAAAGTATTGATAATTCTGGGTAATCAGCAATATAGGTTCGTATTAAAAATTTAGTAAAGTGTTGATGTTTCGGGTTTGAACGTAATTCATATTCGTCTTAGCAACTTACAGTCCTGTTGATGATTCGGCCAGTCATGGTCAGCAAATCAGGAACGTAGTGATGATTCGGAAATATATTAGCAACTTAAGATCGTGGCGATAATTCGTGTTTGTCGATGCAACTCGGGATCGGTTTGGTAATTTGGGTTTGTCGACGGTTAGTTGACAGTTCAGTTAAGGTTTGTCAACGATTCAACTTTGTATTTGCAACTCGGAATCGTGTTATAATTCAGATTCGGTGTTAGTACTGGAACAAAGAGTATAATCACGTGGCGACTGAAGTTGGGTTGAACCACATGAAATTGGATTTAAGTGATCCAAATCCGATTGAAAGGGCAGAAGTCGGCTTAAACCTATAGAAATTGAATTCAGCAGATCGGAGACATAATAAACCTATCGAAATTGGATCTAACAATTAAACTGAACGAAGACGGACATAACGAATAGAAATCGAATTTAAAAGACCGTAGGCCGAGTGAAACGTTAAGTTTTGTATTTTAAAGAAGATCAAGTGATCAGGTCCAAAAGAAGCTAAGCTGAAAATTTCGCTGCTAAAGCAACCGACGCTTTCCCCAGCGTAATGGTCAACCATTTAAGTGAAGTTTTCTCTCGATGTATAAGAAGATCGAACAACACATATTGCTGTGCACTGAGGCGTAATTTCCTATATGGTTGACGTAGTTGTGAATGAATTACTTGCTCGACTTTACAATCCCACCGTACACTGAAACATTTTCTGCCACTGTGCAATGTGCAACCACAGCATTGCAAGTTTCTGAACAATCTCCTCTAACGACGACGACGACGACGACGATGAGAGTGTCAGCGAGAATCCCCCTCTTTGTTTTTGCGCAAAAACCGACACGCAAAAAATACAATTGAAAATCGAGAAAATTCATATGAATGGCAAAAGCTATGGCGATTGTGCATCGTGGTCCTGGAGAGATATGCACCATACATTGGCACATGAACCAAATACACAACAAGAGTTCCCAACGTGCGAATGAACACACAGCACACACTAACACATACATACAATACGCGCGGCACTCGCTAAGCATACATGCACCAATGCCAGGATCTAAGGCAAGGGAGCAGGACACAAAGGACATGATGTGGAAGCACAGATGATGGCTGTGGCAAACGCAGGAAATCAAGCACAGTAGAAATACATTTGCATCTCTGCAGACCAGTCAGCCAGCCAGCCAGCCAACCAACCCGCCGACCGACCGAACAGCCGACCATAACGACGTAGTCCATTCTGTTTTGGGTGGCTGACGATTATATTGGGCGAAACTTGAACGATTCTTGCTTCACGAGATGTGCACTTTAGACGCTGACCCACCCAACCACTCGCATAGGTTGGGAGTTGGGAAGGCTGCTAGGGAGAACCTACCTAAAAACAAAACATTCGGTATAATCTGATGCGGATATTATCATGTCTGTCCGCGTGTGTGTTGGTGCATTTATTTGCCCAGCACCTTGCTGTGTTTTTGGAGGGGGAGTTGTGGATCTGGATTATGGGTGGAGGGGAGATGGGCATACTAGAATAGTCTTCATTCCCCTCTGCAACAATTGACAGATGCGTAAATTCTAATATTGTCTTCGTTTTTCAACACCAACGAAAATTATTACCTCTAAATTAAAGATTGTAATGCAAGAAATGCGTTGGCAAACGGAGGTGTTGGTTTCTTGAGCGTTATCAACTGTTAGTTGTAAAGAAAAACAATTTGAGTAGATAACTATCAGCAATTGCAAAGAATACAATTTGTTATTTTGGGAAGAATTTTTGAATTTTGGGAAGAAATCGGTTGAAAGATGTTCTGGTCACATTAAAGACGTTAGATCGCTTTTGAGCAGAGAGTCTAGGTTGCTCACGTACAGACGCTCTTACAAGCTCTTGGCCAGATCGTGGTAGAGTCTTGGTTAATCCAGTTGCCTTGAACATCTGCATCCATTTTCGTATCAATTCAATCGATGGAGCTTCCTATCTATGCCGTTTGTTGTAATGAGTGCATATTTTTCGAAACTTTTATAACCTCCACGGTCTAGGAAAGGGTTAACACGTAATCACCTACACCCAAGTTTTTCTGTATCCTGACAGTATGTGAACGTGCCATTGAAATCTATAAAAACTGCACAACTCCGTTTTCCAAACAACAGAGCAGAGGTAATGAGCAGTCTCTCTGAGGGGAGTCTCTATGATCTTCTATTGATCCCACAACATCAAAGTGAAATCACTGACATGTTGTTTTGATATAAAGAAAGAAAAAAACAACAACAACAAAAACACAGAAAATAAATAAATCGTATTATAGCAAAGTAATGTCTAAACAAGCTTAGACATTACATTTGCCAACATGTGCAACTTATGCCAAGGGTGAACTTTCCCATTTCCTTAAACACTTTCGCCAAGCATTTCTCATACACTGCAAAGGTATTGGTAAATAAACAATTTGATAATGTAAACATAATTCAACTTGAGAACAACAAATACGGCACGGAATCCCTTCAGAATTATAATATGAGCAAATATTGTAGGCATAGATATAAAATATTAAGACACTTGGTTGTAACTTTGTAAGATGAGGCGTTTGGCTGCCTCATGCTGTGTAGACAATTTGGCGTGCAATGCTAAGTTCATAAAGTTCTCCAGTTTTGCTAGACATACGAGGGCAGTCCCAAATTAAGCCGACCTAAAAAAAGGAAACTAAAAAAGGAACCAAAACAAAAGTGGGTAAAATATTCTTTATTTCTCAACATAATCTTCTGTTAGCTCGATACATTTTTCGCAGAGATACTCAATAGATACGATACTCTGCTTATACAAGATGGGTTAAAAGAAGTCATCCGATGTTGTTTGGCTCTCATTTGTTTCTAAATGAAAAACTTCGTTTCTGTTTTTTGATTACACAGTACAGCACATAATTTTGGGACTCAATTCTGAGAACTTCACATGAAAGTAGCCCCCAAAGGAAGAAGTTGTGCATCATTCGTTTCGTCATGTTACATATCATAATAATTTAATATTGATTTGAAGTTAGTGAGTATCGTATAAGGGAATTCGACACGTTTTAGACCTTGGAAGGTATGGAAGGTACCCGAAGGCATGGCACTTTTAGGTCCAAACTTTGAGATTTTCTTAATTAAAAGTCACTAATCTTCATGTTGCTGCAACTACTCCTTCTATTTATGTTCCATCGATGTATGAGGACAAAGCACTGTGGGGCGTGGCCAATTTTTATAAAATTCCATTTGTTTTTTTTACTTCAGGCAATATAACGCTCGGTGCCAAGTTTCAATGAGCACTCCCAATTGCACAACATTTTATGAAGCCATACCACTGTGCACCGCTGTATTTTGTTCTATTGTTTGTAAAAGGCGGCACCCAATTTGGGTACAGGTTTTACATCTCCAAATTTTCGGTACTACAAATATTTTGGTACAACAAAAGTACCTTTAGTATTTTTTGGTACAATAAAAGTACAAAGTACAAAATAATGGTACAATTATTTCTTTTGTTGTATCACATAGTACAATTTATTGCACCAAAAAGTACTTTTATTGCACCAAAAAGAACTTTAATCGTACCAAAAATACTTTTGTTGTACCAAAAGTATTGTAGTACAGAAATTGATGATGAGAAATCTGTTGGCAAGATGTTTGCCGCGATGTACTTACAAGTAAACAAAAAACAGCGGCGCACAGTGTGAGGAAGGCTTCATTAATTGTTATGCAAAAACTATGTGGAGTGCTCCTAGGTCATTGAATGTTGACAGCGAGCAATGTGTTGACGAAATTAGAAAAACAATGGATTTTCATTATGATAAGCGTATTTTTCGATACAATAAAAGTACATTTTGGTACTATAAAAGTACTTCATCGAAACAATAAAATAAGTTTTTAGAACAATAAATTGTACTATTAAGTACATTTAATGTACTTTTTGGTATAATAAAAGAACTTTTTGGTACAACAACAAAAGTACGTTTTAGTACATTAAATTGCACTTATTATTATTGGTACAATAAGTACCTTTTGTAACAATAAATGTACCTTTAGGTACAATAAAAGTACCTTTTGGTACAATAAAAGTTCGTTTAGGTACAATAAAAGTACCTTTAGGTACAATAAATTGTACTTTTGGAACAATAAATTGTACTTTTTGGTACATTGTAGATACTTTTTGGTACCATAAAAATACTATTTGGTACAATCTATAGTAGTATTTGTTACAATAATAGTACTTTTTGGAATTTTTTTGGTACAACAAATTGTACTAAATAGTACAATAAAAGTAGTTTTTGATACAATAAAACTACATTTTGGTACAATAAAAGTCCTTTTGGTACACTAAACTGTTCGATTTGGTACAATTTGTAACTTTTGTAAATTTTTGTACAGTTAGAGTACTTTTGGTACATTAAATTGTGCTAATTGGTACAATTAGTACCTTCGCTACAATATAAGTACTTTTTGAAACAATAAAAGTACTTTTTGGTTAAATAAAATTACTTTTTGGTACAATAAAAGTACTTTTTGGAAGTATACAAGAACTTTTTCTAAAAATATAATATATGCTTAGAATCATATACTGTTGCATTATCGAATACCTGATTTGGTAAAAAACCATGTTAAACAGTTTTTTGGAAATTGTAGAGTAATACTAAAGTAAATATAGCATAGTAATATATAATATAAAGTAAATATATGTAATATTTTAACATGTTTAAAATGTATGACACTTAATATGATATTATTGGTAGTTTATGAAATTAAGGCCCTTATAGTTTTCTATATCGATGGTTTCCGTCCCATTTAGATCTCACCTATATCAATCCGATATCCTATTTAGAATATGGTGTTCAATAGCTAAACTCCTTTTTGCGATTGGATGCTTAGTTTAAGAGATAATGGTGTTACTTAAGTGCTGCCGAAGTCAGTAAAAACATCTTTTAGCGAGCACTATTCTCCGCTTAATTTCTTGGCTGACATTATTTTTCTTGTTGACGGAAGATCCGAGGTAGGTAAACTAATCTACTACCTCAAAACAATAATTTTCAACGTTGACGGTGCGTGCCTATCGGGAGGATTCTTTGTTCGTCGAAATCATTATTTTTGTTTCGTCCTCGTTGACCGCTTAACCTATTTTCGCTGACTACTTTTCCAGTGAGGAAAAAACTTCAGTAACATCCCGCAAATATCATCACGTTCTTCATACCAATATTAAATAGTGTACAGGACAAACTATCACCCTGCCTGAGACCTCTTTCTGTGTTGAATGGTTTAGAGTGACCCTTACCAATCTTAACCGTGGATTTGGTGTTTTCCAAGGTACATCTGAAAAGTCGAATCATATTTGCAGGAATACCAAACTCAGACATGGCTTCATATAACCTATTCCTTATCGTGAGTCGAAGGCAGCATTGTAGTCAACAAAGAGGTAGTAGGTGTCGATCTGCTTTTCATGAGTTTTTTTCCAGGATTTGTCATAGAGTGAATATTTGATCCGTCGTAGATTTACCAGTTCTAAAGACGCACTGATATGGTCCAATTATTTTTTCTACAATTGGCTTTAGTTAGTTGGCCACGGTAGTTCTTACATTCACTACGATCTCCTTTCTTGTATATGGAACATAACAGACTGAGACTCCAATCTCTCCTCTAGCCAGATGTTCTCCATGAGCTGATGCATGCTCCTAATCAGCTCCTCCTCTCCAGCCTTAAACAACTCAGCAGGGAGACCATCGGCTCCAGCAGCTTTGTTGTTTTTAAGGCGGGAGATGTTCAAACGTATCTCGTTCTGGCTCGGAGGTGGACAGTTAATACCATCGTCACGGATTGGAGCGGAGTCATCTGGAGTGGTGTCAGTATCCAGTAAATTTCTAAAATGATCTCTCCATATCTTCAGAACGTTATCCGGGTCTGTCACTAGCTGACCGTCGCTGTCCTTGCAGGAAAGCAACCCAGTTCCACGCATTTTCGCCTTAACTCTCTTGTAGGATTTTCGGGTTTCCCCTCTACTTCGGAGCAACTCAGTGCACTTATCCTGCCTCTTCTTCGGCTCCTTCTATTCTCTTCTATAAAGACGAATTGCCTCTCGTCTCTTCTCCCTGTGCCTTTCATAAAAAGGTCGCATTGCCATTGGCTGCAGTTTCGACCTGTACGCAGCATCCGTATCTCTCGTGACATTACGACATTCATTATCTTTCAGGCGTCTTCTTGAGACGGCTTTGAGTACCCAAGTACGCTTCTCGCAGTCAATGCTATGGAGTCAGCTATATATTGCCACTGCTAGGTTATATTATCAGGGGTTGGAGCATTCCGCAGCAGTTGAGTTAGATGGTTGGAGTAGGCGTCCGCTACCTCTGTGGTCCGCAGTTTACCGATGTCCACGTTTCGTTGTGCCTGTTTACGTTCGTTTTTCGCCATGGTTAGCCTTGTGCGTACCTTAACTGCGGTAAGGAAGTGATCGGAGTCAATGTTCGCACCCCTAACCACTCCTACGTCCAAAACACTCGATGCGTGCCTTCCATCGACTACCACATGATCTATCTGATTCCTCATCAATTGATCAGGAGATAACCGTGTTGCGTTATGAATATTTTTATGGTCAAATCTAGTGCTGCTAACTACCATATTTCTTGCCGAGGAGAAAACAATCAGTCTGTTGCCATTGTTCGACGTTTCGGTGTGCAGACTGAATTTTCCGATTATAGGCTCAAATGCGGTCTCCCTGCCTATTTTAGCATTAAAATCGCCTAGAACAATTTTGATGTGATGGCTTGGGCTACGGTCATATACATTTTCTAGGCTCTCGTAGAAGTCGTCTTTGTCCTCATCGCTTTTCCTTGCTGTCGGTGCATGGGCACATAAAGGGTGTCCCAACAAGAGCGCAATTTTTAAATTTTAAATAAAGCACATATATTTTAAAACAAATCGTGAAACTTTATTATATCGTAAAGTAAACAGAATGAGGTTATGTATGGAACAATATATCGTGCAGATGGCCGCCGCGGCTTTGCTGGCATGCACGCAATCTTTTAATGAAATTTTAAATGACCGTTTCGCATATATGCTGCGGTATTTCTAGTGATGGCACGATTAATCGAAATATTGGTAATAATCGATTATTTTCCTTCAATGAACGATTTAATTGTATCGTGAATTCTCCTTCGATTGATTGCATTAATCGATTATTCCAAATAATAATCGATAGACATTCAGGAACAAAAAATATTCGTCGCCAGCCGCCAAATGTATTCATTGAGTTTTGACGGCTGGCGACGAAAGATCTAGAACTGCAACCCTAGTTATTAACAGCATTGGGAGCGGCAGTAAAACGTCTTCTGCTGGTGATGCTGAGTTTTATTTATGGGCGAAGAAGGAAGGACAATGACTCAAAACTTCCTCAAGATGAACTAACCTTATTTGTCAATGCTCCAGTACTAGAATTAAAGCGCAATGTAATAGATGCATGGGAAGAAATGAAATCGGTCTACCCAAAGCTGTACTCTCCTGCAGAAATATATTGCTTTTTGTTTCGCACATTTGTACCATCAGAGCGGCTTTTTTCCAAAGCCGATTCAATAGTAACGGAAAAACGGAACAGACCAACTACGAAACGGCTATCAAAGCTCCTATTTTTAAATTATGTACGAAAAAAATAAATTCATTTTTATTAAATTGAAAAAACTTAAAATTTTTTAATGATTTAAATTAATTTTTTTCAATTTTAGGTGAAAATATCAAATTATCGATAATCGATTAATTGTTTCCAATTAATCGCGATTAATTATTTGTCGTTTAGATTAATCATATGATTAATTAATCGATTATTCTTTTTTAATTGCCATCACTAGGTATTTCATTAATGCAGCGCCCAATTTCCTCTTTTAAGGCTTGAGTCGTCGTCGGCTAATTCGCGTAAACAACCGACTTCAAAAAACCCCAAAGAAAAAAATCTAATGGTGTTGAATCGCACGTTCTAGGCGGCCAATTCAGATCTCCAAAACGCGAAATAACACGACCGAGAAATGACTGATGCAGCAATTGAATTGTTTCTCTGGCTGTATGACATGTGGCACCGTCTTGTTGGAACTACATGCCCTCCACATTCATTTCTTCAATTCGAGGCAAGAAAAAACTGGTTATCATTTCACGATACCGAACACCATTGATTGTTTGCGCTTGACCTGCCTCATTTTCATAAAAAAAGGTCCAATGATTCCTCCAGCCCAAAAACCACACCACACAGTGACACGTTGAGGATGCATTTGCTTCTCGTGAATCACTCGAGGATTTTCCTCACCCCAAATGCGACACTTCTGCCTATTGATGAAGCCATCAAGATGGAAATGGGCCTCGTCACTGAAGATGATTTTAGCGGCAAAATCAGCGAACGGTAGCCGCAAAACTTTCACCATTTTGGTAAAACAATTTCACAATGAGAATGCGTTGTTCATTCGTGTAGCTCTCCATTTTTACTAACCTCATACCTTCTACTAGCAAACAATAACAATAGTTCAAATGTCAAACAACGACTCTTATGGTGGCTATACGTTCACACACCGGGTTGAACCTTGAGACTAGGTGTCGCAGTCTCTTGCCAACCACAAATCCACATCCAAACTCGTGCTTGTCCGCATGGCCACTTTAGTAGATGTCGCACGTCTTCCTGCGCAAGCACCCGTGTCCCGTCCACCGGATTTCCTGTAAAGCGGTTATGTCAGTCTTGTATTCTTCGAGGACTTCCGCCAGTTGGATGGAGGCACCTGGTCTATACAGTGTTCTAACATTCCAGGTGAATATCCTCAAATCATGGTCCTTAATTCGTTTGCGGTGGTTGTCAACATTTGAGGGGTCCGTTTTATTCTTTTCTTACTTCTTTTCATTGCAATAGTTTTAACGTCAGTGACGGGTTGAAAGCCCAGCGCACCAAGTATCAGTTTTCTCCTCCTGCCAGGATTTTATTACGGCCCCCCATTCTGGGTCAGACGCTGACCAGGGTACCGCTCACTCTGAGCAAACGTGCCTGTTTTTTAAGTTTCGCCCCTCACAGTTAACCGAGCTCTGACGGTTTTCAAAGCCACGTTTCCAGGCGTCACCACGTTGAGGTACTCCGTCCGCAGTAGTACCACGAATACGGAGCTCTGTGAGTAAACTTCAAGTGCAATTGGCAAGGATCACTCTATGTTTGCCAAGTTAAACCGATCAGAAGCTTTACCTTGCATCACACTCCCTACGCCCAATATACTTTACTACCAGGAAGAAACTATCGTTTATCCTATTTTGATAATTTTCTGTCTTTAGATGATGAAAGTCTAACAACAGAGAATAGTAATTTTGTAACAGAACAAAGAGTATTCGATAAAATACCTTTATGTAGTGGTCACCTTGATAGTGGTTGCTTATTCTGCCAAGTAATATTTGCTTATTTCTAGTTTCTCAGTTTGACTATCGCGTGATAACATTTTATTTTTCTTTTTCAGGGCCATAAAAATGTTTGAAAAAAGAAGTCTTAATTCTGTCGCTGACAAGTCGTAATAGGCTGCATCGAAAACACTAGCAATCAATTACAATTCGGTGGCAAGTAAGTTTTTAATTTAATTTTTTTTTTAATTTAATTCGCAGCGATATTATACAATATTCTTATTGATCTTTCATATATAAAATAAAATATTCAATATAAACTCCCTTCGTCCATGTCCATAAATTTACCATAACATTTAATTAACAGTGTTGGAAAATTTCCACCAATGCGCTTAGATGTTTCCTGATATCTCAATCATCTCTCTCTTCTTCGGATCATTAAATATTATTGGGATCTTTTGAAGAACTCAAGACTTTGATGATGATGCCGATGTTGATGAGTTCAGTTACCTTGACTATAAACAAATACATACATACAGCGTTGAAATTATGCGAGTTGCGAATTGCAATATAAATAGTATAAGAATGTAATGAAAGGAAAATATGCACACAATCTTTTTATTGCCACATTTCGAATGCATTGGGATTCTGTGGCCGTTCCCCTTTTTTTTTTGCTTTCGTTGTTTTGTTTTTTTTTTCGGCCATGGTGGAGTCAAGAGTTTAGTTTTGCTCCTCACAGCACCACCGCACCGCTCCACTTTAGTTTTTGTGTAAGGCATTGTCGCCGCCGCCGCCGCCACCACTTCTTGACTATTCGACTGTTGTAGAAGACATACGTGCGAGTATTGCACAACATTGTTGCATTAATAGCATTAAAAATATAAATTGAAATAAAATTTGTAATAAACGAGTCGCCATTAAATGTTTATACATTAACTATAATTTTTTATTGCGGCCCAAAGAGTTGCAGAAGAGAATCGGAGTCGTCGTCGTCGTAGTCGTCAACGTTGTACGCTCAATGTTGCACAACTTTTGTGTGGATCAAATGTGTGTGTGTGTGTGTGTGTGTGTGTGTGCACGGCAGTATAAGTGCGTGTCTGCATCTTGGGCAGCACTCCCAAAACAGCACAACAGTTACATTGTCTGGAGTTAGCTGGAGTTGAGTGGAAGGAACAGGGCAACACCATGTTGGTTGGCATCCACAGTAGAAACACCAAAGCCTCAGTGGTCATAGTTGAAATCGAAACATTTTAATAAAATTAAAAACGATATTGGATCGGAAAATCAAAAGCTTCAATAAAAGAGTTGTGATGCTTTCTAAGGCAACATCTTCAGTTTTAATTTCGCACAAGTAACTACGCAAACTACTCAATGTCAAAATATCATTTCAATTAAGCCACGACAACGGCTACTACACTGGAGAGCGAAAAATTATACGCTCCCCTGTTTTTTGATTCAGATGTACTTAGAGGATCCTAATCCAAAAACCGAATATGAGGAATGAAAGAGAATCAAAATCTACACGTTTTCATCCAACAATATAGTGTTCAAATACTTGAATTTTTCAGAAAACCGATTTCCGGTTTATTCGAAAAATGCCTTTTTCCAACAATTCGGTTTTCGAATACATGATTTACTAAAAAATCGGATTAACCGGTTTCGTTCGGTTTTTCAGAAATCGTAAAATTGAACCAAATATGCAAATAAATATGAAAAAATATGAATATCGATACATTAATCCATTCAATTATAACCTGTTCATCCAAACAGATGTTATCAGGAAATTTTAACTTAGTATATCAGTCATGTTCTAGAAAACATTTTTGTTTAAAAACAGAGATAAATCGGTGAAAATGTAATACTTTTTAATACATTTCTCCTATTTTGCTCTCTTTTCAAACCGAATTGTTTTCTGTATAAGTAGAATTTATATTATTCACAAACTTTAAATACGTTTCCTTACATTTTACATTTTACAATTAGCATGGTTCAGAATTAAGGTATCAATTTGACCACAAATTAACCTCCTTTCTACCATTGGGCACTTAGCATAAGGAAATAAAGGCACAAAGTTTTTCATATGAATATCGACGGCTTAGCACTCATTTCGAGGTAAGATCCCAATCTATTTCAAAATTAGATCCCAACTGTGGCTGGGTGATTTCCCAACTATTGTATGGTAATCACAACTTAAGCTCCTTTTTACGACCGGACACTTAGTTTAGGAGATAACTGCATTTAAACTTGTTCATCTAAATATCTACGGCTTCCTACCCATTACAATATGAGTTCCCAACTATATCTTAGTGACATAGTTCTTTTTTCGCGATTGGATGCTTATTTTATGAGATAGGGACAATTGAAAGTTTTTTTATATGAATACGGAAGTCATTCCACCATTCCAGAGGAAACAGTCATCTAACAGCATTTTCTCAACAAACTTTCGTATTGCATAAGGAAATTTTATTGAAAGCAACCTTTGAGATTTGCCTCGGATAAGCATAAACAACCTTCTTCGCCGATTTACCTATAATTGACCTAGCACTATTCTGTGAAATACTGCTTTTTTGAAAACCGGTTAACCGAAGTCAAAAAACCGGTTAAAGCGGGTATTCGAAATTGACATTTTATAAAAAACCGGCATACGGTTTCTGAGAAAATAACCGGTTAGACGGATTTCGGTTTCGGTTTTGAACACTCTATCCAACAACAACAAAATTGTTTTTAGTTAAGTCTATGTTTTTTGCATTTCTTTACATTATGAACATGGGGGGTGGATTCTCAAAAAAAATTAACTTTGGTCCTGACCTTTTCAAGCTGTCGTATGAACTCCGGAGAGACAGACTGAAAATGATTTTTGTATTTCTCAGCAAGAGATTGCGTCTACTCACTCCAAAAAGGAAACAAAAGGTTGGGTTCGGTCAGAAAAAGTTGAAGTCTTAGAGGGGCCAGCTCTTTTCTATGACATGAACCCTATTAATGATATATGGGGCTTACTTACTTAGCTAGCAGTTCTTTGCAATCCCACTGGATTATATGCCGCACGTAGAAAAAGATTATAAGCGCCTCGATATTCTGCGCTCCTTCTCCAGTAAGTCACACCCAGTTCTGTAAGGTTCTCAGGAACCTGGTCATTCCAACGGAGTCTTGGTCACCCTCTTCTGTGCCGTCCATCGTGTTCATTGTCGAAGACTTTTCGACCTGGAGCATTTTTGTCCATGCGTACAACATGACCTAGCCAACGCAACCGCTGCACCATAATACGTCTGACCACGTCAATGCCAGTATACAGCTCATAAAGATTCATACGACGCTGATACTCTCCATTAACGATGATGGGCCCATATATTTTACGGAGTATTTTTTTCACGAATACAGCCAGAACGGATTCATCCTCTTGTGTCTAAACCCAGGATTCTGAACCGTACATCAAGACAGGTAGAACCAGTATCTGGTATATCTGGATTTTTGTTCGTCGAGAGAGGGCTCTGTCACTGAATCGATTGCTTAGTCCGTAATAGCGTTTATTTGCAAGCAGAATTCTTCTCCAGATTTCCATCCCGACATTATTTCTTTTGTTGATGGCGGAGCCTAGGTACATACAATTATCTGCCATCGCGAAATTATAGCTGTCAACGTTCACGCAGTTTCCCAAACGAGTAGATTCTTTGTTCGTTGAAACTAATAACGTCGTTTTGTCCTCGTTCACCTTTAGACCCAATTTCGCTGATTCCTTCTGTTTACCTGAGAAGGCTGTAGTCACATTCCACAATTTTCGACCGATGATGTCTACGTCATCAGCGTACGCGAGTAGCATGTGGCTTTTGTTGAATACCGTGCCACTCGTGTTCACTGCAGCTTTCCTCATTATTATCTCCATCACTATGTTAAAGAGGTCACACGATTGACCGTCGCCTTGTTTTAGGCCTTGTCTGGTACAGAATGGCTCCGTAAGGTCCTTGCCAATATTCACTGAAGATTTCGTGTCGGTCAGCGTCTTTCCGCAAAGGCGTATCAGCTTCTCTGGAATTCCAAACTCAGCCATGGCTTCGAGTAATTTCTGCCGTATCGGGCTGACGTTATGGGCAAACAGACAACCGTAGTCGCTGTGGGGAAACAGACAGCCGAAGCCGCTGTGGGGGAACAGTCAACTGAAGTCGCTGTGAGTATGTATTATCACCCGACCAGAAGGAACAGGCGATGTTAAAAAAAGTAGTCACAAGTTCTGAAAAGAGGCTTATGGTCTGCACTGGTCGAAGTTCGGCTAGCGATTGACGACTACTGCTATTAAAGCCTATATACTTATACAATGTGGCGCCTGAAGTGAATGAGAATTCCAATGGGCATACTACGAATTGCTCACATTGAGTGCTTGTTCCAAGAGTAACGACAGTTGCTCACGAGCTTTGTTAATGTATGAGTTAATGTATGAGTAAATTCTAATTATAGAATTTGTCTCTTTACAACCTTAATTCTTCAATATTCAAAGTCGACTTAGCTTGTTTCATAATACATACATTGCCGCTGTGTCAAAAATGTGGCACAATTCTTTATCCTGCAGTATGCAAATTGCGTCAAGTTTCCCCCTTTACTGTACCTACTTTGTACTTTTGGGACCGGCCCACAGTGGTCGATTTGGGTCGAAAAGGCGCGCGTGAGGTCTTGGTGGCCCCCAAAAAGCTTTGGCGGCATCTTGACTTATCAAAACCCATGAAAAAAACAAAAAGGAAGCTTGACCAAGGTTGGACGTCAATACCGAGACATTATCTAATAATGTATATGGCCAATTCCACTGAAAAAATTTCTATTAAGATTAAAGATTTGGAGAATTTTTTCATGCACTTTTTTGTGTATTTGGCGAACTTTGGGCCAAAATTTCATAGTATAAAAAATGTTCGAAATTATCTAGGGAAGCAACATCCAGTTTTTTAAAATTTTTGATCTTTGAAAAGCCGCCAAATTTAACAAGGTCAATTTGAACAATCAGAAAATGTTACGGGAAATTCCATAAAAGTTGATTTATATTATTGGCATGATCTGAATACTTCTGTAAGGGTATTTTTTGATTGAATATCTTCATATTTGTAAAGAAGGTAAACCCCATGTTACTGGAATGGAAAACGCAATCCTTTTGAAAAGCACCTCAATCGAAAGAAACTAGCTATTTTCTTTGTGAAACATTTTTTTACTTCCGTAAATAAGAATATTCATATGTACACAATTTTGCGAAAATCTAAATCATTTGAGGAATTTCTGTATAGTCATCCAAGGTGAAGTTAAGAGAAATCTCTCTCAGAAAAATTCTCAGAATTCATCTTAACAATATCCATATTTTCCTCATTCCCATCTCCAACTTCATGTGTAGCCTGTTTGACTAACTTCTGTAGTTCATCAGGTAAATCTTGGTTCGTAGATTTCCTGTCTGTCGCTCTCATACTACAAATGTTTGAATCGGAAGTGATGAGGAATCGCTGACATATATCTTCCAAATTTTGTTTTCTAGACATATGCTTCGCGTAGATCGTCCGAAAATTCTTAAAATCTTTGTTCCTGTGCTCAAGAGCTTCTTCCGATAATTGGCCTAAGCATGTAAAAAATATGAGTAATGGAAGAACTTGGAATAATATTTAACGGTAGTGGTGCTTTACCTAGTGGTAAAATCGCTGAAGTAATGATATCCGCACCATGCAGCAATACTTTATGCATGGTGGGTGACATTCTCCACCAACCATATTTTTCTACGACAAGCCGACAACCCGCTGTGTGTTGTATGTGCAACCCTGTGTTCAGCCCGGAAATCTTCGATATCTTCATTAGTTGCAACTTATTGCAACCAGAAGAAGTGATAAAGTGTAACCAAAGGATCTACCTTGAAGGTGAAATTGGTTTCAGAGTGTTTCGATATGTTCCAAAATAGTGGCACATGTTTGAGAATTGTCAAACAAGATTTTTCAGTCTTCCCCGGATTTTCGGGTTGCAAAATAAAAATCGACCCTCCAAACAGTGAAATTATCTTTGAGAATTGTTTAAAGAAGTAGAAAAACAATCTAGAAGATCGAAAGTGACCAGTGACGTATTGCATTTCACCCTTTTCGGGTTAGTGTGGTTCACCCAATATACGCCGGAAAAAAGCTTCCCTAAAACATTTGACCGCGGATTATGGGTTAACATTTAGCTATGGGGGTGCAAAAATTTGGATTTGGAATATCTTAGACTATCAAGGAAAGATAGACATCGAAAAAGGTTTATGGAACTTCCAAAAATGACCCTCATGTGCACTTTTTTGAAGGAAATTGACCACAGTGCGGCCGTGGCATAGTGGTTAGAACACGCGACTACCATGCGGGAGTTCCCGGGTTCGATTCCCGCCTCCAGTCATCTACATTTTTCTTTCATTGCCGGCCCCCCGATGTTGTCGACAGCAACTTCGCAGTATAAAGTTTCAAGTTTATCGGCATGTCTAGTAAAAAGCTTCTAAAACAGTGACATTCGCATTCGTCGATAAACAAGAAGATGCCGTTAGTTGTGAATCTAAAAATAGAAAGCGTGTTAATTCAAATTCGGAAATTTTAGCAAACCGTTTTGATATTTGGACGAACTTGCACTAAATTACTTCAACATTTGTTCCACCTGCTTTTTAAATGATGCATTACTAAAGCTCATATTTTTTAATGTTCTATGTCAATAAATTAAAAATACAAATTTTTAATCTAGTTGTTATTTAACATAATTAATGTGTAACTAACCTATAAGTCTAGTGACCAGAGGTAAATGCGTGCAGGCATTTATACAAACGCCTTAAGCTTTCGAAAATACCAATCATAGTAACATGTGCATGTAATACCGTTTATCTTTTCATAGGTGTACTCATCAATGTTTACTTATCGCGCAGCTTTTTAGTTTGTATTAATTTGTTGTGTTACTCTTTCAGTTTTGTTTTATTCGATTGTTGTTGTTGAGAAAATGTAAATAATGAAATGGAAATTGTATTGAGCATAAACCAGAGTGATTTCATATTGTTGCCACAATCTCAAGATACAGATACGATTTTCTATTGCCGCCGTTTCACAAACTTATCAAGATCTAAAGTTATGTTTTACCTAACTGTTGGGCGAGGGGGGGGTTGGTTAGTTGGTAGGTTGGTTGTTTGTTTGGTTGAGTGCGTTATCGTATCGCTTATTAATTTTTTGTCAGAGTTATTTAACATTTCGTAATTCAAAATCAATTGATTTCTGTTCTAACTACATACATACCCGCGCATTCGATTTCGTTTTATCAGATACCGAAGCAGGAACGGAATGTATTTGTTTAAATAATTATTTGTACTTTTGTTTTGTTTTTTTTTTTTTTTTTTGCTTATCATCATCGACAAAAAATAAAACAATTTGTAATTAAAATAGAGCAATTCGTAGCGCTTGCCATGGCGGAAATTTCATACACAAAAGAAGGGAGAGAGGAAATCGTATCTAGAAAACGCTTACAACTATAAAATTACCAATTATTATCATAAACTGTGAGCTGAAGGTGTTGGTAGGAGGCGATGGCAGTGACGGTGGCTGTGCAGGGGTTCCTTATCAAATTGTTATTTTGAACAAAGTAATATAAAACTGTTTTTAATATAAAATCATGCCACCAGAGCTTCTCCTTGCAGGTGATACCCCTCTCAAGAGCCACTATAATACAGCCAAGTAGCTGCTGGAGGTGGTGATGTATGACTGCGGTACTTACTTCCATCGTATTCACTGCACTCACACTTGAGCTGAACAACTTTCAATTAGAAAATCGTAGTAGATCAATAAATTGATCGTTGACTTTGTCGGCTTTGTTCTGTGACATTCCGCCCATACAAATTAATTGTCTATTTTGTACTTGTCACTCAAGTGTTTATTTAGTGTTACAAATTTATTTGCCTACCCTACCGGCTGTCTGTCCATCCATCCTAGTGTTTAGTTTATTTTCTCTTTATCTGACTAAACGATCGATTCAAAAACGAGCTGGTGGTTGGTTGTTTATGTTTTTGCCACATTGTCCATGTAAATATGTGTTAGGTTTTCAATGCAGCAGACAAAAATATTAGTAAACGTCTTTTGGTTTTGTCTTAACTTGTATCTTTAGGTGAGAGTAGATATTAGTGAACTTAGTTGCAGTCATGGGAAACATAAGTCCTAGTAAGGAATGGGATATGAGATTTATGTTTTAACTGTGTACTAAAAAGTGTACCTTTTGAGTTTGGAAATTGACATATTTGAACACCAAGCAAAATGAGTGCATTGCTATTATTATTAGATTATTAAAGTGGGCGGAATCTTACACTTGTATGGCAGGTACCAGAAGGGTCGTGTGTAGACTTCCAGTTATTTCTCCAAAACTTTATCCTGTCATAACTTTACAAAATACAGAATTTGGCACGATCACGGTGAGTGCATTCATATATTAGCCGATTTCTAACGTCTGTATGGGAGGTATCAGAAGGGGCGTGGCCATGTAGACCATTTGCAATACCATAAGTAGTTTTGGGGAAATATTAACCCCATTAACGCGAGAAGCTATCCCATACCTCATTCATGGGGTGCAAAGGGAAATAAAGTTTTTTTTTTTTTATTAACCCATGCAAAGTTTCTTAACAATTGGTTGTTTTTTTCAGTTCCAAACTTTTGCCTATTAGCCCAATGTTTGGGGACCAAGACGAAGAGAATGGTATAAGTTTTTTTCACAGCAGCGATCCGCCCATTTTTCTGCTCTTCAGGAAATCGGAAATCTGCCAAAATTCCAAACGTAGATAGTTCGCCAAACCATGCTTAGATAACAGCTCTTTTACCTGGTCCCATCAAATTTTCTGCCAAGGACTTTTCAAGCAGGAGAATTTTCATCCATTCGTACAAAATTGGCAAGCCAACGAATGCGGTCTTTTTTAATGCGCTTGAATACGTCGATGTCGTTGGACAGCTTATGGTTCAGTCGACGACGGTCCTCGCCGTTAACAATGACGGGTCCAAATATTTTGCGAAGTATTCTTCTCTCGAAGACACCCAGAATAGACTAATCAGCTTGTGTTATTAGCCAGTATTCTGGCTGTGGAGCAAGACACAGAGGGTTTCACCATTATAACGCTTAATCAGCGCATAGTCGCAGCGGTTTGCGATCAATACTCGTCTCTTGATTTCCAGGTTGACATTATTATTTTTGTTCATGGCAGAGCCGAGGTAGACAAAATCATCTACCACTTCAAAGTTACAGTTTTCAACGTTCACGCAGCGTCCCAAACGTGTAAACTCTTTGTTCGTCGAAACAAATAACTTTTATTTTTCCTCATTTATCACCAGACCCACTTCTGCCTACTGCTTCTCAATGCTTGAAAAGGCCGCAGTAACATCCCAATATCTCTATCATTGGCGTACGCGAGCAGAATATGACTTTAATTAAAAATATGTAGTAAGCGAGACATGTACGCTTACTACAACTTTCTGCATGATCGTTAGTAGGAAGTTAAAGGGACCGCATGACAGATATCGCTTGTGTAAGGTTTTTTACTTATTTCCCTTTTACATCCGATGAATCATATATGGAAGAGATTTTCACATTTGAGTGGTTTACACACTCATAATCAGACCTAAGGTTGAAGTGATTACTGCGAAGGCCGTCGATCAAAGAACTACACATGGCCGAGACAGGGATACATTTTTGGCCTTCCGCATGATAGTCGCGTGTTTCAATTATCTTGCACGGTCGACCCAGTCTAAAACCTCGCCAGTTACGTGCCCCAGATTCAGTGAATACTTCCTGTCGGACAGTGGCATTTAACAAAATCGTATCGGCTTGTAATAGTTTCTGACGTAATAGACTGTCGAATACAGTTTTTAGTCGATAAAAATGGTGTGTCGATCTTAATTTTTTGGGTTTCTCTAGGATTTGTCGTAGTGTAAATATCTGGTCGATAGTAGATTAACAAGGTCGAAAGCTACACTGATAAAGTCCAATCAGGTTTGTTAAGATGGGCTTTACATAACACACTTTCCACGACATAGTATGCGATGAGCAATTGGCTTATCCCGCGGTAGTTGGTGCACACACTGGGGCTACGTTGTTTTATGATGAGTGACGAACCAAGCTGGTTGGGCTTGTCACACGTCTTCAGGATATGAAATCAACAAATGTTGACGACCCCCGAAAACGTAACACGGACAAGGGTATGCGCCTTGAACGTTCGGAACATACGTCCGCAGCCCGACCACGGTCTTAAAAATGTCCTAAGAGAATTAAGTGCCAAAATAGGAAGAAAAAATGTTCTTAGACCATCGATCAGTAAAGTAAAACCGACAACATGTTTAGGCTGGTAAGCTTTAAAGCGGCAAGGAACATGGTGGTGAGTTTAACCAGATTTCAGCATAAGATATATCCAAGGGAATTTGGCTACCACACAAAAAATCAGCTTGATCATGTGGTATTCGATGGAAGGCATACATTTATTGTAGCTAAGGTGACTAAGCAGAGCGAAAAATGCACGTTACCAATCACAAAGAAAACTGGGCATAGCGATGCTGCAAGTTCCAGAGATAGCCACTGCCTACTCTGACCATCTCTCCCAACTACTACGACACAACGCCTCTCCTTCTGACGATACACATTGACAGTATTTCGCATTTCATGCCAATTGACGCAACAACCGTGCATGGATATAAAAACGGCGTTCAGACGAATTCTGGTACGATGAAGAATGTTGCACAGCGTCTGAGAAACAGGATGCTGCTTACAGGCTAAACTCAATTTCTCTTTACACCCAATGAATGAGGTATGGGAAAGCTACTCGCGTATAACACGCTTTCTATTTTAGATTCACAACAACGTCACCTACTTGTTTATCGACGAATGCGAACGTCACTGTTTGAGATGCTTAGCCGATTGACTTGACACTGCGAAGTTGCTGTCGACAACATCGAGGGGGCCGGCAATGAAAGAAACAATTTAGAATGTAGTTGCCATCATGCAGTGGACACGTGATGAGAGGTCATTTTGTGATGAAAATGCTCACTCGATCATTGGGTGTTTTTCGTTTACGATTCGCTGTTCCCCCACGCGGAAGTGATCCTAGTTGGCAATCAATTGTAAATTGGGTAACTTCATTGAGAACAGCTGGGAATATGCGCGAGAAGGATTACAACACCACAAAACATCGAGAGAGTTAGAGCAGCAGTACTGCAATCTCCGAAACACTCGGCTCGGAAGCAATCACTTTCTATTGGCATTTCCAGACGAATTTTCACCCGTATAAAATGCACAGGACTATTTGACACGGCAGACCTCTTGCGAAGACATTCTTGCAACTATACCCCGTGACGCAATTATGTTTTTTTTTTGATGAGGCACACTTTCACCTCAGTGAGTGTGTAAATAAACTCTAGAGAACTTCACCAGAGACCTCTGCATTCGGACCGCGTCACTGTGTGGTGCGCCATATCACGAGTAGGCATCATTGGCCCCTTACTTTTTCCAGGATAACCGTCTTGCCGTAACTGTAAACTACGAACGGTACTTGACAATGATACAGGATTTTTTTCAGCCGGCTCTTGAGGAAATGCAATTAGTGGATACATGGTTCCAACAGGATGGTGCTACTGCACACACAACGAGGGTTACCATGAATTGTTTGAGGCAAATGTTTCCTAGACGGCTTATTTCTTTGAGGTGTGATGTAAACTGGCCGGCACGCTAACCATGCGATTTTTTTCTTTGGGATTACCTGAAGTCGAAAGTGGATATCAACCGTGTTAACATCTTGGAAGACCTAATTAACAATATTGAGGCTGAAATTGGCAGAATACCAGTCGACATGCTTGTTAGAGTTCATGTAAACTTCAGAAAACGTATGCAACAGTTTGTGGATAGCGAAGGATACCTTACATTTGCCAGATACACTATTAAAACCATGTAATTTATAAATTCCCTTACATTTCAATATAATTAAAATATAAAGTATATTTTTCTAAGGTTTATACTTTTTTTTATTTCATTCTCCAATAAGCAAATTACCGCGCACCACCCTGTATTTAAAGCAGTTTTCCAAAATTGGGCCCAAAATGTCCCATACGGATGGAGCTAGAGGGTTGAAATGTTCCGAGGAAATTTTTCCTGGAACATTTTAATATAGATCTCTGAAGACATGAACCCAAATGTATTTCTACACATGATTTTTCATATTCTTTGATTTGACTATTGACCAAATATATTACTTTTGACCAAAAACCAAAAATTGCGACGTTGTAGAGCAAAATGGAGTTTAAGGTTAGGTTACTGGGGTTACATTCTTCTTCTCCTTTAATGGCAGCAACAACAGAAATGTATCCATCAGTAGCCGCATGTCGAATAGAATTCCAAGCGCTTCGGTCTTTTGCGCTCCGTAGATATTTCGTCACACCAAGTTTAGTTAACAGCTCTTTCACCTGGTCCATCCATCGGAATTTTTGTCGCCCCCTCCTGCGCCACCCATCGAGTTTATTGCGTCCCAGACGAGTGGACTTTTTGTTCGTTGAAACAAATAACTTGGTTTTGTCCTTATTTACCACCAGACCCACTTTCGCCGACTGATTTTCAATGCTCGAAAAAGCCGCAGTAACATCCCGCAATCCACGGCCAGTGATATCTATATCATCGGCATACGCGAGCAGCATGTGACTTTTGTTGAAAATGGTACCATTCCTGTTTACTGCAGCCTTCCGCATGATCATCTCCATTACGATGTTAGAGATCGTAGAACAGACTATCGCCTTGTCTAAAGCCTCGCTTGGTAGAAAATGGCTCTGATTCATGTCAGTCAGTGTCATCCCGCAAAGTCGTATTAGCTTCGCGGGGATACCAAACTCAGCCATAGCATCCAACAATTTCGATCGTATCGGACTGTCGAATTCAGCTTTGTAATCGATGAACAGATGGTAAGTGTCGAGGACAAAACAAAAATAATGATTTCGACGAACAAAGAGTCCTCTCGATGGGGACGCACCGTGAACGTTGACCATTATTGTTTTGAGGTAGTCGACGAGTTTACCTACCTCGGATCTTCCGTCAACAAGAAAAATAATGTCAGCCAAGAAATTAAACGGAGAATAGTGCTAGCCAATAGATGTTTCTACGGACTTCGGCAGCACTTTTGTAACACCATCTTATCTCGAAATACTAAGAAACAGCTATGCCAGGTGTTTATCTTACCTGTTCTGTTGTATGCTGCCGAATCATGGGTGCTTACTACAACGGACATACAAAACCTGGGAGTATTCGAGAGAAAAGTAGTCCGAAAAATATATGGACCTATCTGTGTCGACGGCGAGTTAAGCCATCGGATGAACCATGACCTGTATGAGCTTTACCACTACATCGACGTAGCTAAAAGAGTCAGAATCCAACGACTTCGATGGATGGGACATGTTGCCAGGATGAATGTAAATGCTCCAGCGAGAAAGGTGTTCGAAGGCGAACCTGAAGGACGGCGCATAGCAGGGAGTCCCAAACTCCGTTGGAAGGAACAAGTGGTAGGCGACGTGCCATCATCTGGTAGGACTAACTGGAGAACACACGCAAAAGACCGAAGCGTGTGGAATTCTTTATTACTTCAGGCCTCAAATTTATGAACTACGTTTCGTAAATTGTAATTGGCCACTTAAGTAAGAAGTAAGATGGTAGGTGTCGATCTGCATTTCTTGGGTCTTCTCCAGGATTTGCCGTAGTGTGAATATCTGGTCGGTCGTGGGTTTACCTGGTCTAAAGCCACACTGATAAGGTCCAATCAGGTTCGCCAGAATGGGCTTTAGTCTTTCACATAACAACTTGTGTGCGATGGGTAAAAGGCTAATCCCGCGATTGTTGGTACACACACTTTATTTAGCACGAGGCTTTAAAAAGCTCTGCCGGCAGTCCATCGGCTCCCGCAGCTTTATTATTTTTAAGCCGTGCTGATCTCATTTTGGCTTGGTGGTGGACAGTCTACTCTATCGTCGATGATTGGTGTGATTTCGTCACTTATGCTGCCTTCGGGAACAAGTAGAGATTGAAAGTGTTCCCTCCATATTTGTAGCACACTCTGAGTGTCCGTGACCAGATTTCCGTATCTGTACTCACAGGTGCGGATCCCTGTTCCAAAACCTTGGCATTTAACCCTTTGGTAGAACTTTCGGGCCTCACCTGAAATGAGAAATCATCCGCGGTTCAAAACAAAAAATGCAAAAAAATATAACATTAAAAACAGTTTGGTCTGGGAATGCCAAACTCTTTGGAATTCCCAGATTGGCTGTTGCACTATGTTATCAAGGTACTTTTTTTCATTTGTGTTAAATGCACGTATAGATTTAACACAGAAATAAGTTAAACTAACAAAGATGTTCTCTTTTATCAGCGACTTTATGCTAAATTTTACATTCTAGCTACCTTACATCACCACAGTCAATAAAATGCAATTTTGTTATGTTAAGTCATTAGAGCTCTATTTTTTAATAGTTTGGCCCATAAAAAATGTACTAGAATTTCAATGTCAGTCATGTCCATCCCGTTTACAAATTCCTACTTCATTAGCAGCAGCATAATGTTGCTTCCTCTATCCTCTCGTCAACCATTGCTACGCAAGTCATCGCCAACAGTTAGTTACATTGTCGCTTTTTATTATTATAAAAAATTGAATTTATTGACATTTTGTGTGTTTGTCGCACAGTTGACGTGTTTATTAAAACTTATGTTAATTTCCATATTAATATGGATTTAATCGAAAGAATTGCGGTTGCTCCGCCACGACGCCAACAACAACGACGACAACAAGCGGTCATCTTGATATGTTGCAACAATGTTGTGGCTGATCGGTCGATCGATCGGACCCTGGCCGACAAATATTACCGCTGCGTACATAGGCATGTGTGTTTATCCTGTTTGTTGGGATGGCAAATTCTCAATAAACTATTTAAAATAATACTTATGAAAATGTTAAACAAATCAAATTGTTTATTTGTGTCTACACACAACACACACACACACAAATATATATAAATGCTTAAGCAACGATACCGACAACGCCGCACCGCACCGACCGGCTCCATCACCCGGACCCGCTTGTATTTGCTGTTGTTTGCTTGCTTGCTGGCAATTGGCGGTGGTGATGGTGCACCAAAAACATCTGTAAGGAACTGGATCCCTCACAGATCATAAATGGCAACATTGTTGCATTCGCATATTAACATATTATTAATTTAGACAAAAACAAAGAACGACGTGAGAGCCAACACACAACAAAACAATCAACACAACTGAATTCAGCGGCTATCGAATGGCGGAGTTTCTTTGAAAACAAACGAGCGTGTGTGTGTGTGCCACATCACATCACAAGTGTTAAGGAACTGCAATAACAAATGGCCAATTTGGACGGCAAAGATATGCGCACCAGTTACAGTTATACAGTACGACTGTGGCACGAATGAATAAACTTCACATTAAAGTGGCATATAATTTTATGCAAAGAAGGCTGGTTCTAATTGATCACTTTAGATTAGGAAGTACTAATGAAGGTACATATAACATAGCACAATGTATACTGCTATAAAGAGGGCATGTTATCCACGTACTACTTATAGGATACCGGCTGTCATAAAACAACATATTCGTTGATCGCTGACATATGTTGCATGTGTCATTAACAAAATACACAAATCGACTTAATAACAGAGGTATGTTTGACAAGAATTACAATTGAAAGTTGTCCACAACCCGCACAGAAACTTAAGCAGATGAACCATCATCCTAAGAAATTTGTGATGGCTTGCATTAAAACCGTTGTTAAGTATTTGTTACAGTAGAAAACGTTATGTTTGCTTTGCAGACACCTAAAGTATACAGGTTTGTAATTAGTGAAGTTCGAATAGTCTTTGTTAAGTCATTACTTTTGTATAAAGAAATATATAAAACTTAATTTCCCTTTGCCCCCCCTGAATGAGGTATGGGATAGCTTCTCGCGTTGTTGTGAATTAACACGCTTTCTATTTTTAGATTCACAACTAACGGCACCTACTTATTTATCGACGAATGCGAACTTCACTGTTTTGAGAAGCTCTTACTAGACACGACGATTGAATCGACGCTTAATACTGCGAAGTTGCTGTCAAACAACATTCGAGGGGAGCCGACAATGAAAGAAAAAAAAAAGAAAATAAATATATAGAAAGATATTTATGAAGTTAGAAAGCTCATCGGAATAACGATGTTTTGCCTTCTCTTTAACATTAAAGATTTTATGCAACGAATTTCATTCCCGAATTTTTTTTTTTTAAATAAAGAGAGTCCTTACCCATTGTGCGCGTAATACACTAAACACACTGGGCATGCGATTACCAGCGCCCCTGGGATAATTTCCACTTTTCGTATAGCTCACATAAGTCCAGTGTTAGTCCCTTTATGATAAGCGCCCCCCAGGGATAGCTAAGCAATATTTGACTATCTACGAATATAAGTCGACTATTTTGTCCAGCAAGAAGGTATGTCAGTATGGGACATACCCCCAATTGACTAAAATGGGACCTATCTGGGACCACCTCCGCTGCTCTAAGTGCTTTTTTTACGAGGTGAAATCATCGAAAGGCAATGTGCAAGACTTTAACACGCTAAAACACCTACAACTTCGTCCCAATACCGGTGGTACAACCGTGAGTAGGTTATTCAATCTTCGCTAAGGCCGCCTAGGCTCTATTAAGTTCTACAAGAATGCGCCTGATCTAGTTTGCTATATGACCCCAACTTGCAGGTGAATCCAACATTACTTACTTACTTACTTACTTAAGTGGCCAATTACAATTTACGAAACGTAGTTCACACGCTTCGGTCTTCTGCGTGTGTTCTCCAGTTAGTCCTACCAGATGATGGCACATCGCCTACCACTTGGTCCTTCCAACGGAGTTTGGGTCTCCCTGCTCTGCGCCGTCATTCAGGTTCGCCTTCAAACACCTTTCTCGCTGGAGCATTTACATCCATCCTGGCAACATGTCCCAGCCATCGAAGTCGTTGGATTCTGACTCTTTTAGCTACGTCGATGTCGTGGTAAAGCTCATACAGCTCATGGTTCATCCGATGGCGAAACTGGCCTTCGACACAGATAGGTCCATATATTTTTCGGAGTACTTTTCTCTCGAATACTCCCAGGTTTTGTATGTCCGTTGTAGTAAGCACCCATGATTCGGCAGCATACAACAGAACAGGTAAGATAAGCACCTGGTATAGCTGTTTCTTAGTATTCCGAGAGAAGGTGGTGTTACTAAAGTGCTGCCGAAGTCCGTAGAAACATCTATTGGCTAGCCCTATTCTCCGTTTAATTTCTTGGCTGACATTATTTTTCTTGTTGACGGAAGATCCGAGGTAGGTAAATTCGTCGACTACCTCAAAACAATAATTGTCAACGTTCACGGTGCGTCCCCATCAAAGGACTTTTTGTTCGTCGAAATCATTATTTTTGTTTTGTCCTCGTTGATCGCTAAACCCATTTTTGCCGACTCCTTTTCTAGTGATGAGAAAACTGCAGTAACATCCCGCAGATTTCGGCCAATGATGTCTATATCATCGGCATAGGCTAGTGGCATGTGGCTCTTGTGGAATATGGTGCCAGACATGTTGACACCAGCCTTTCTCATCACCTTCTCCATAACTATATTAAATAGTGTACAGGACAGGCTATCGCCCTGCCTGAGACCTCTTTCCGTGTTGAATGGTTCAGACTGATCCTTACCAATCTTAACCGAGGATTTGGTGTTGTCTAAGGTACATTTGCAAAGTCGAATCAGCTTTGCAGGAATACCAAACTCAGACATGGCCTCATAAAGCCTATTCCTTATCGGAGAGTCGAAGGCAGCTTTGTAGTCGGCAAAGAGGTGGTAGGTGTCGATCTGCTTTTCATGGTTTTTTTCTAGGATTTGTCGTAAGGTGAATATTTGATCCGTCATAGATTTGCCAGGTCTAAAGCCGCACTGATATGGTCCAATTAGTTTTTCTACAATTGGCTTTAGACGTTCACACAATATGCTTGAAATGACCTTGTACGCAATTGGTAATAGGCTTATTCCACGGTAGTTCTTACATTCACTACGATCTCCTTTCTTGTATATGGGACATAACAGACTGAGACTCCAATCCCTGGGCATGCTCTCCTCTTGCCAGATGTTCTCCATGAGCTGATGCATGCTCCTAATCAGCTCCTCTCCGCCAGCCTTAAACAATTCAGCAGGGAGACCATCGGCTCCAGCAGCTTTGTTGTTTTTAAGGCGGGAGATGGCCATACGTATCTCGCTCTGGCTCGGAGGTGGCCAGTTAATACCATCGTCATGGATTGGAGCGGGGTCTTCTGGAGTGGTGTCAGTATCCAGTAAATTTCTAAAGTGATCTCTTTATATCTTCAGAACGTTATCCGGGTCCGTCACTAGCTGACCATCGCTGTCCTTGCAGGAGGGCAACCCTGTTCCACGCATTCTCGCTTTAACTCTCTTGTAGAATTTTCGGGCTTCCCCTCTACTTCGGAGCAACTCAGTGCACTCATCCTGCCTCTTCTTCAGCTCCTTCTTTTTTCTTCTAAAAAGACAAGTTGCCTGTCGTCTCTTCTCCCTGTGCCGTTCACGAACAGCTCGCGTTGCCATTGGCTGCAGTTTCGCACTGTATGCAGCAACCGTCTCTCTCGTGGCATTGCGACATTCATCATCGTACCAGGCATCTTCTTGAGACGGCTTTGAGTACCCAAGTACGCTTCTCGCAGCCCGTTCTAAGGAGTCGGCTATATTTTGCCACTGCGAGGTTATATTGT
Organism: Muscina levida; assembly: GCA_964034835.1. Lineage (NCBI taxonomy): Eukaryota > Metazoa > Arthropoda > Insecta > Diptera > Muscidae > Muscina > Muscina levida. Next base: position 43,368,880 of record OZ035883.1, on the reverse strand, counting down.
CAGGGGTTGGAGCATTCCGCAGCAGTTGAGTTAGGTGGTTGGAGTAGGCGTGTGCTACCTCTGTGGTCCGCAGTTTACCGATGTCCAGCTTTCGTTGTGCCTGGTTACGTACGTTTTTCGCCATGCTTAGCCTTGTGCGTACCTTAACTGCGGTAAGGAAGTGATCGGAGTCAATGTTCGCACCCCTAATCTCTCGTACGTCCAGAACACTCGATGCGTGCCTTCCATCGACTGCCACATGATCAATCTGATTCCTCGTCAATTGATCTGGAGATAACCATGTTGCCTTATGAATATTTTTATGGTCAAATCTAGTGCTGCTAACTACCATATTTCTTGCCGCAGAGAAATCAATCAGTCTGATGCCATTGTTCGACGTTTCGGTATGCAGACTGAATTTTCCGATGGTAGGCTCAAATGCGGTTTCCCTGCCTATTTTAGCATTAAAATCGCCTAGTACAATTTTAATGTCATGGCTCGGGCTACGGTCATATACATTTTCTAGGCTCTCGTAGAACTCGTCTTTGTCCTCATAGCTTTTCTCTTCTGTCGGAGCATGGGCACATATAAGTGTTATGTGGAAAAACTTAGTTTTGACTCTTATGGTGGCTATACGTTCACACACCGGGTTGAACCTTGAGACTAGGTGTCGCAGTCTCTTGCCAACCACAAATCCATATCCAAACCCGTGCTTGTCCGCATGGCCACTATAGTAGATGTCGCACGTCTTCATGCGCGAGCACCCGTGTCCCGTCCACGGATTTCCTGTAAAGCGGTTATGTCAGCCTTGTATTCTTCGAGGACTTCCGCCAGTTGGATAGAGGCACCTGGTCTATACAGTGTTCTAACATTCCAGGTGCATATCCTTAAATCATGGTCCTTAATTCGTTTGCGGTGGTCGTCAACATTTTGGGGGGGTCCATTTTATTCTTTTCTTACTTCTTTTCATTGCAATAGTTTATACGTCGGTGGCGGGTTGCAATCCCAGCGCACCACGTCGCAGTTTTCTCCTCCTGCCAGGATTTTATTATAGCCGCCCATTCTGGGTCAGACGCTGACCAGGGTACCGCTCACTCTGAGCAGACGTGCCTGGGTTTTAGGTTTCGCCCCTCACAGTTAGTCGTGCTCTGACGGGTGTCAGAGGCACGCTTCCAGGCGTCACCACGTGGAGGTACTCCGTCCGCAGTAGTACTACGAATACGGATCTCTGTGAGTAGACTTGAAGTGCAATTGGCAAGGATCACTCTGGGTTTGCCAAGTTAAACCGATCAGAAGCTTTACCTTGCATCACACTCCCGACGTCCAACATTAGCTGCATAATATTTTCGACTGTTATTTCAGTGCCTAACTGTCGTTGCACATACTCTCACGGGGAACAGAATCTCGGACATATGAAGAAAATGTGTTCAGCATCTTCAATCACATCTTGACAACACGGACAAAAAGGTGTATCGATAATCCTAAAACGATGCAGGCATTTTCTAAAGGCACCGTTTCCGCTCAGGAACTGGGTTATATAATAATCAATGTCCCCATGTTTTCTCTCCAACCAATTATTTAGATCAGGTATTAATACGAATATTACAGGTGTTATATGTCCACCTTCCCTTTGTTGTAGTAGACCATTTACGTTGCCAGGTTTCCATAGTTAAAGCTCTGGTTTTCGCTTTTGTTGTAACGACCTGCTAGCAGGTTCACTGGTATCATTCCTTCCATTAGGAACGCGGCTTCATCGGATACGGTTCTGTAAGCAGATCATACTCTGAGCGCTGTCAGTCTTTATACCGAGTTATGTTTACTGCAGTATGATAAGTGTTTTTGTCCCGAGAATTCCCGGGACAAAAATCCCGAGAATCCCAGAGTCAATATCAAAAATTTGGTAAGTTAAAATCCACTAGAACCATAAATTATTTAGTGTTCCAAATTTTTACCATAAAATTACCAATTGGTGACTATTTTCCTGATCATTTCTATCATCTTCCGTCTCTTGATGTTTTGTTTATCTTTCAAATGTGCTTTCATATAAAGACAAAAATACGAACGTATTGAATTGCTAAAATGGATCACCAATACCATGTCTATGAGCCGATTGACTGACATATAACTTTCTTTGTTGGTGTACTGGGTGATTGAACCTATATGTGTTTGGTCTGAACGATGATAACACTTGTCCCCTCTTTATCCCAAGGAGAACGAATTAAAAAAAAATCTCTTCAGATTCCACAATTACACTATTACACCTAATTGTCGCTATTCCACCTTACGCCGTTTGGTCTAGGTGATGGTAACTGTTTCATCCCATTTCCGGGTTTGTCAGGTTTGGTTAGGTTTTTCTTTAAGGGGCAAAAATTTTGAACAATCTCCTCATGCAGCTCTGTAAATCTATAACATACATTCCCATATAGATTTTTGCGACTCTACCTTTAGCCGTTGGTCTGGATGATGGTACAACTTTTACCCCTTTTGAAGCATTTTTAACACTAAAGGACGAATTTTGAAAAATGTCTTCAAATATGGATTTGTGCAATTATAGCTTTAGTCATTTGGATTGCGTCGTTTTTTTTACCTCTAACAGCACGAATTTCTAATTCTATACGGAGATTGTTTAACGGTTTTATCCCCTTTTAGCCTTTTTACCCCACAGAGTACATATTTCGAAAAATCCTTCCTAGAAACAATTTTTTTTCTTTAAGAAGCTTGATTCTTTGTATTAAATTAAAAAACTATTTCTTTAATAGATAAAGGCATTTTTTTTTTATTTTTTGTTTTGGACCGGGATTTCCCGGGATCCCGGGAAAATTAAATAAAAATCCCGATTTTCCGGGAATTGAAAAATGGCGGGAAATCAAAAACACTAAGTATGATTTAAATTGCATGCAGTCAGCCCATATAGGTGAAGCATAGAAATGATATCGAAATTATCCGTCGGACGATGCAAGAGGTAACAGTTGTCTTCGCATCTGTGGAAAGGGAGTCAGCGAAAATGGGAGTGGCAGTGAATGAGGACAAGACAAAGTTAATGGTATCATCGTACAAATTGTCCTCCCCTTGGTGACGCGGCGTGGACTTTGAGAACTATTGGTTTGAGGTAGTGGATGAATTCATCTATCTCGGATCTGCCATGGACAAAAACAACAGTGTCAGCCTTGAAAGTAAACGGAGAATACTGCTCGCCAATAGGTGTTTCTTTGGGCTACGTGAGCACTTCATAAACATCATCCTATCTCGATCTACCAAAGTCCAACTGTAACAGTTAGTAATTTTAACGGTCCTGTTGTATGCCTCCGAATCTTGGGTGCTTACACAGGCGGATGTAGTTCATCCGGTGGTGTTTGAGAGAAAAATACTTCTCAAAATATCAACGGCGAGTTCAGGATTAGGATGAGCCATGAGCTGTACGAGTTATATCACGACATTGATGTGGTCAAGCGAGTCAAAGTGCAACGATTACGTTGGCTAGGCCATGTTGTGAGGATGGATGAAGAAGTAACAGCACGAAAGGTATAAAGACCTCGAAGGGAGACCGTGACTACGTTGGAAGGACCAGGTGGAGGAATCACTAACGCTGCTTAGTAGGACTGACTGGATAAGGTGCGCTCAAGTTCGAAGCGCATGGATATCTCTTATCATTTCAGCGTCTGACTTAGACACTAAGATATAAACATATATGTTGCCAAGTCGTTTCTAAGACTTATAATAATAAAAATATTTAAGTATGTATGTGTAAACGTATGTCTATATAGATCATGGAAAAACCCTCACGTACCTTAGCCGTTTAACCAGTAAATAACTTACTCCGATTAACGAAAAGAGAGATAAGGTCCCAAAGTAGCTCTGCCTTCATCGGGCCAAACAAGGGACAACTATAAAACAAATTCTCTACCGTCTTGTACTCTTTTTCATCCTCGTTTACGGGAAAATAGTTTGTTATGATTAGGTGTAAGATGTCTGATATTGCAGTGATCAGTTAGATTTTCACTGGACAGTCTCTAAGGACCTCTGCACTGGCCAGCCATGTATTCCAATCGGGATTTGCTATATTCAGGCCACATTGACCTACTTATCTGTTACCAACTAGTGTATTTTAAATGTTATTGGACATGGACACCTCTAAAGAAATCTCGTCAGGGACACGCTGAGTGTGCTGCAAATATGGAGGAAACACTGTTGGTTTTTGAAGACAGCGCAAAGATGAAATCAAGCTAAACATTGATGACGGATTGCTATTGCATGACTTAAAGACATCAGATCAGCGGGAGCCAATGGACCGCCGATACGGTTTTTTAAAGCAGGCAGCAATGAGATGGTAACGTTTTGTGTCAAATGTAGCAGAATGAACTTTTAGTGACCAAACATTCAGTCGAAACAAAACGGCTGACTTCGAATACTTAAATATTGTCTTCCTCGTTGTGCCTTTCCCCGACTGTTAAAAATAGGATTAGGATTTTATTTTTGGGATAAATATTTTCCTAGGTAACTCATTTCCCTTGAAATATTTAGAATTGGACTGTTTATAAAATATTCTTTATAAACTAATCTCTGTACAATTCTCTTACTTTCTTACTTAGCTTACCGCACGGAGAAAAATAGTACAAGCGCCTCGATCTTCAGCGCTTCTTCTCCAGTTAGTCACACCAAGTTCTGTGAGGTTCTCAGTAACCTAGTCTTTTCAATAGAGTTTTGGTCGTCCTCTTCTAAGCCGTCCATCGAGTTCATTATCGAAAACTTTTCGAGCTTGAGCATTTTCGTCCATGAGGAGGATTCTCTCTATAGAGAAGATGCCACTACCCGACTGTCGGATGTCCTCAAAAAATATAAGGCTGACATCACCGCTATCAGGAGATGAGGTGGACAGGACAAGGATGCACGCGACGTAAAAATTGCGACATCTATCACAGCTGCCATGCCGGAATCACGAATTGGGATCTGGATTTGTAGTTGGCGAAAGACTCAGACATCTTGTCTCGCGATTCAGTCCTGTTAGTGATCGAATAGCCGCAATCCGCATCAAGGCGAAATATTTCTACATCACGCTGATTTGTGCTCATGTCCCGAAGGAAGATAAAGACGATGAAATGAAAGATGTATTTTACGAGCGCCTAGAGGAAACATACGACCGCTGGCCTGGCCACGACATTAAAATTGTTCTCGGTGACTTTAATGCACAAATAGGAAGGGAAGATGTTCTTGGTAATCTGCGAAAATGGGTCAAGTGGTGAACGAAGGCAATACGAAATTATTAGTATCAACGAACAAAGAATCTACTCGTTTGGGAAACTGCGTGAACGTTGACAACTATAATTTCGCGGTGGTGGATATTTGTATCTACCTTGGCTCCGCCACTAATAAGACAAATAATGTCAGCCTCGATATCCGGAGAAGAAACCTGCTTGCTACTAAAAGCAACTACGGACTTAACAAGCGATTCAATGACAGAGCCCCCTCTCGAAATCCAGCTATACCAGATACTGGTTCTACTTGTCTTGATGTACGGTTTAGAGTCCTGGGATATGACATAAGCGGATGAATCGGTTCTGGCAGTATTCGAGAGAAATATACTCCGTAAAATATATGGCCCCATCGTCGTTAACGGAGAGTATCGGCGTCATATGAATCATGAGCTGATTTGATATTGACGTGGTCAGACGCATTAACGTGCAGCGGTTGCGTTGGCTAGGTCATGTTGTACGCATGGACGAAAATGCTCCAGCTCGAAAAAAGATCAGTACATTCTTCGTTTTGCACAGATGATTTCGGGAAAAATTTCCAACAAGATGTAGCATTATAAGAAATCTATACTTTTATGTATCTCTAAAAGATGTTATGCATCCATGCAGCCAGCCATTTTCAAGTATGCATCCAATTTATTAGATTCCCACTTCGCCCCTCCAAAGGCGAGTAGGAAATATTTTTATGTATTCTCCAGATTTTAGGCTGCAATGTACTTATGCAGAGAACAACACAACAACAAAGAAACACCAAAAATATTCTTATGTATTCAACAATCCTCATCGTGTGTGTGTGTGTATGTGTGCAGAGTTTTTTCGTTAAAATTGTGCTCCTTTTTCGCATTTGTCCATTGACACACACGCACACACAGAGACAAACTCGCGCGAAGGCTTATAGGAGCACTTGTACAAATGGACATATAGTCCACGAAATGTAGCTGTGCTGGCCATAGATTTTATTTCAATTCGGAGGATGTGGATGACACACACACACACACACACTCGCACACCTTTAGCAACAAATGACCGGAGAGTCCAAACTAACGCATATCGCACCCATACTCTCAAACAGCTACGCAAAGTCGTAGTTGTTGTTCGTGGCTCTTAGGAGGACCATGGAAAAAATATCCTTTGACGGAGTGTGCGTTTTTCATTTTTCCGCACAAAAACGAGAGGAGCTAGTGAGAGTGTGGATGACCACCACTGTATTTATGTGTGAGTGTGTGTGTTGAATTTCATACCGGTGTGAGTCTTCTAGTGGCCATGATATCTTTTACATGGTCAGTCTCTGTCTCTGACTCGTCCATTTTCCGCTTTTGAACACACACACACACACACACACACAACAACAGTGGCCGGCCGGCCACAGAATCTAGAAAACGGTGGAAGGACAACGTTGCTTTCGAGTGTGTTACGGGTGCGAGTGTGTAATTTTTTGCATTTTTTCCCGTTAGAAAAAGGATTCATTGACGACGTCGTCGCCGTCGTCGTCATTGTCCTCGTCATCATCATCATCCTGGTAGTCCTGGTCATCGTCGTAGTTGTTGTGCTCGTGTCGTGCTTATGCATAACAGTTTCAAAGTGAACAAAAAGCACATCTTGGGATTAAGGAGAATAGTTTCCATTTACTACAATATCGTCGTCGTCCGTTGTTGTGCTTCTGGATTCTGGTGCGTTTCGTTTTGTTTGGCCTGTAGTTGTCCAGTGTGTGTGTGTGTGTGTGCATTTTTTCTGCGTCCATGACTGGCCATTGGTGGTGCTCCTCATAACGTTTGTTGTTATTTCGCTTTTTGTTGTTGTTGTTGTCGATTTCCGTTGATGTCCATTCCATCCACCACAATCACTGTTGGACAATATAGACGCAGCTTTATATGTATGTTTGAATACAGAGGTATAGATCGGACCATGTACTCTAAGGTACATATGTAAAAAGGAACTGGCAACACACATACACACACACACAATAAGCCGCTGGATAAGGAGTAGGCGTATAAGGTCTCCTCCTTGCTTCTTCGTTAACACATACGCACTGATTCGTCGCTCGCCCGCACTCGCCGTACACCTACGTTTGAGCTGAATGATGAATTTGACAGTTTGCTGCTTGCATTTGCTTGAAGGAATTAATTAATTATTGAAAGAATTTGACGGTTGTCATAAGATAAGAATTTAGAGATATCGAATTCATATTGAGAAATGGAAAACTATGAAATAGTGGCAAAATATTGTTAGTTTAAATGTTAAGGTGTATTTGTGGTACTTTCAGAGGATGTGTTGCAGGTTGAACTGCCCATGGCATGGTGGTTAGAACACTCGACTATCATGGGGGTGACCTGGGTTCGAGACCTATCACAGCCATATACGTTATCAAGGCTTCTCAAAAAGTTGATGTTCGAATTCGTAGTTAAACTGTAGGTCCCTTGTATAAGTCTTACAGCAGAAGCGTGTTAACACTCAAATGTCAGAAGTTCGCAAGAGGAAAATAAGTGGACGTTTAAGTCGCAAAGTTCAAATGGTAATATAATATGTAGATTGATTTAAAAAGGCGACGGCAGGAATGTCCTTTTCTAAACATCAACCAACAAAATTAATATCTTTGATCGTAGTGCGAAAGTATTTCAACTCAACACTTAAAACCTCAAATTAGATAATCAAATTGAAGAATGGTATATAATTTCTCAGCAAAGGAATTGTTAAAGCTTTCCTGATACAAGAAGGCCTTAATAAAGGTCTTAAGTCGCCTTTCTAATTATTTACTTAAGTAGCCCATTACAACTTACTAACGTGGTTCAGAAATTAGAGGCCTGAAGTATTAAAGAATTCCACACGCTTAGGCTTTCTGCGTGCCTTCTCCAGTTAGTCCTAGCAGATGCTGGCACGTCGCCAACCGCTTGATCCTTCTAACGAAAGACAGGGAGTTTTCCTGCTCTGCGCTGTCCTTCAGGTTTGCCTTCGATCACCTTCCTCGCTGCAGCATTTGCAGCCATCCTGGCAACATGTCCCAGCCATCGTAGTCGTTGGATTCTGACTTTTTTAGCTACGTCGATGTCGTGGTAAAGCTCATACAGATGGTGAAATTCGCCGTCGACACAGATTTTGTATGTCCGTTGTCGTAAGTACCACGATTCGGCAGCATACTACAAAACGGGTAAGATTAGCACCTGGTATAGCTGTTTCCTGGTATCCCGAGATAAGATGGTGTTACTACAGTGCTGCCGAAGGTCGTAGAAACATCTATTAGCGAACACTATTCTCCGCTTGATTTCTTGGCTGGCACTATTTTTCTTATTGACGGAAGATCCGAGGTAGTTAAATGCATCTCAAAACAATAATTGTCAACGTTCACTGTGCGTACCCATCGAGAGGACTTTTTATTCGCCGAAATCATTATTTTTGTTTTGTCCTCGTTGACTGCTAAACCCATTTTTGCCGACTCCTTTTCTAGTGTTGAGAAAACTGCCGTAACATCCCGCAGATTTCGGCCAATGATGTCTATATCATCGGCATAGGCTAGTGGCATGTGGCTCTTGTGGAATATTGCGCCAGTCATGTTGACACCAGCCTTTCTCATCACCTTCTCCATAACTATATCAAAAATAGTGTACAGGACAGGCTATCACCCTGCCTGAGACCTCTTTCTGTGTTGAATGGTTCAGAGTGCTCCTTACCAATCTTAACCGAGGATTTGGTGTTTTCCAAGGTACATCTGCAAAGTCGAATTAGCTTTGCAGGAATACCAAACTCAGACATGGCCTCATAAAGCCTGTTCCTTATCGGAGAGTGGAAGGCAGCTTTGTAGTCTACAAAGAGGTGGTAGGTGTCGGTCTGCTTTTTATGGGTTTTTCCAGGATTTGTAGATAGCTGAATATTTGATCCGTCGTAGATTAGCCAGATCTAAAGCCGCACTGATATGGTCCAATTATTTTTTCTACAATTGGCTTTAGACGTTCACACAATATGCTTCAGAGGACCTTGTACGCAACTAGTAATAGACTTATTCCACGATAGTTCTTACATTCACTACGATCTCCTTTATTGTATATGGGACATAACAGACTAAGACTCCAATCCCCGGGCATGCACTCTTCTAGCCAGATGTTCTCCATGAGCTGATGCATGCTTCTAATCAGCTCTTCATCGCTCCCATCGGCTCTAGCAGCTTTGTTGTTTTTAAGTCGGGAGATTGCCACACGTATCTCGCTCTGGCTCGGAGGCGGACAACAAACACCATGGTCATGGATTGGAGTGGGTGTCTTCTGGAGTGGTGTCTGCATCCAATAAATTTTTAAAATGATTTGTCCATATCCTCAGAACGTTATCCGGGTCCGTCACTACTTGACCATCGCTGTCCTTGCAAGAGGGTAGCCCTGATTCACGCATTCTCGCCTTAACTCTCTTGTAGAATTTTCGGGCTTCCCCTCTTCTTCGGAGCAACTCTGTGCACTCATCCTGCCTCTTCTTAAGCTCCTTCTTTTTCCGTCTAAAAAGACGAGTTGCCTCTAGTCTCTTCTCCCTGTGCCGTTCACGAACAGCTCGCGTTGCCATTGGCTGCAGTTTCGCCCTGTATGCAGCAACCGTCTCTCTCGTAGCATTGCGACATTCATCATCGTACCAGGCATCTTCTTGAGACGGCTTTGAGTACCCAAGTACGCTTCTCGCAGTCCGTTCTATGGAGTCGGCTATATATTGCCACTGCGAGGTTATGTTATCAGGGGTTGGAGCATTCCGCAGCAGCTGAGTTCGGTGGTTGGAGTAGGCGTCCGCTACCTCTGTGGTCCGCAGTTTACCGATGTCCAGTGTGACTTTAGACCTGGTAAATCCACGACCGACCAGATATTCACAAATTCTGGAGAAGACCCATGAAATGCAGATCGACACTTACCATATGTTCATTGAGTACAAAGCTGCATTCGACAGTCCGATATGACAGAAATTGTTAGATGCTATGGCTGAGTTTGGTATCCCCGCGTAGCTATTACGACTTTGCGGGATGACACTGACTCACACGAAGTATTCAGTGAAAATTGGCAAAAATCTGACGGAGCCCTTTCCTAACAAGCGAGGCTTTAGACAAGGCGATAGTCTATCTTGCGATCTCTTTAACATCGTAATGGAGATGATCATGCGGAAGGCTGCAGTAAACGGTAATGCTACCAATTTCAACAAAAGTCACATGCTGCTCGCTTATGCAAACGATGTAGATATCATTGGCCGTGGATTGCGGGATGTTACTGCGGCTTTTTCGAGCATTGAAAAGCAGTCGGTGAGTCTGGTAATAAATGAGGACAAAACCAAGTTATTTATTTTAACGAACAAAGAGTCAACTTGCCTGGGACGCTTCGTGAACGTTGACAACTATAACTTTGAAGTGGTAGATGGTTTTGTCTACCTTGTCTCCGCCTGGAAATCAAAGTATTCATCGCAAACCGCTGCTACTATTCGCTAAACAAGCGATTAAATGACAAAGCCCTTTCTCGAAAACCAAAGATCCAACTGTACCAGACAGTGATCCTATCTGTCTTGCTCTACAGCGTAGAATCTTGGGTAATGGAACAAGCGGATCAATCTGTTCTGGAAGTCTTTGCGAGAAAAATACTTTGTAAAATATTTGGACCCATCATCGTTAACGGCGAGTATCGTCGTCGCATGAACCACGAGCTGTATGAGCTGCGTTAAAATATGTTAGACCGAATGCGCTGGCTTGGACACATTGTACGAATGGATAAAAATGTTACAGGTAGAAAGGTTTTCGTTAATAAACTCGATGGGCGGCCTGGAGAAGACCTGGTAGAAGGCCTGCCCAGAGAAGGCAGATAAGATGGAGTTCGTACAACTAAGGCATTGATTCCCTTCTTTTTGAAGTAAGACTTTCTTAGAGAAAGCCTACCCATAGCAGGCAGATTAGAAGGAGTTCGTATAACTAAGGCATCGCTTTTGAAATGCAAGTGGGAGTTCCTCAATAAAGAATAATTGAGATTTATAAACTCTCTGTGTAAGCTTTGTTTTCAAAAACAAACTTAGGATCATGTGACTAATTTCAAATATTTTACAAAATTTAAAGATACTTCAGATCTTTATCTCTAAACGGAGATTACAATTGAAAGGACTTTTAAAGAGGTCAATGTCCTTTTCGTCTTATGAAATTTTTTTGTAAATGTTCAAATAAAATTTATATCTTTATTATTATTCAGTGTCATTGATGGTTGGTTACATTCTGTCCGGCCTCATTAAAGGACGATTTCGCCAGTCCATTAACCGCAATAAAATGTGCATTTTTGCAGACGTAACGCTAGTTTGAGGTTGTCTTCGATTTGCTCATCGGCCCAAACAAGCCAATATTGTTTACTGACATATATATTGAGCTAGAAATGTGCCTCATACTTACTTACTTAATTTCCCTTTACACCACATGAATGAGGTATGGGATAGCTTCTCGCGTTGTTGTGAATTAACACGCTTTCTGTTTTTAGATTCACTAGCAACGGTACCTACTTGTTTATAGACGAATGCGAACGTCAATGATTTAAGAAGCTCTTACTAGACATGCCGATTGACTCGACACTTATACTGCGAAGTTGCTGCCAACAACATTCGAGGGGAGCCGACAAAGAAAGAAATTGTTTTTTTTTAAGATGACTGGAGCCAGTAGTTGGGCCTGTGATCTCCCGCATGGTAGTCGCGTGTTCTAAATACTATGTCACGGCCGGTCCATAACTAAACCACGGTGCTTTATAACTTAACAAAAATCGACGCGAAGACAGCAGATCTTCATTGAGCTTTTGTAGAGTCCATTGACTGAAATGGAAGCATGCGTGCCAAATTTTAGCTTGTTAACTCTTAAACTACGTAGGGTAGTGATAGACGGACACCCTCTAGATAGAGGATAGAAGCTTGCATATGAAATTTCAGCTCGACATTTTCTAACTTACATTTGCAATCTCGGGGGCAGTTAGACGGACATCCCAAAAGGGGGAGTTTGTATGGGAGGTGGAAGTTTTTTTTTGTGCGAATTTGCTTATCTTAGAGAGTAACCTCCGATTCGAGGATAGAAGCGTGCATACCAAATTTCGGTTCAATAGCTTCTTAATTATGGCTGTAATCGCGGAGATAGACACCCAAAAAGAGGAAATATTTATGGGACGCAGGTACAGATTCCCTAAAAGGGGTTATTTGTATGAGAGAGTAGTTTTTGACTGATCTTGCACATCTTAGAACTTAACCTCCGCTTAGAGAATATAAGCTTGCATTCCAAATTTCAGCTCTATATCTCTTAACTACGGCTGTAATCGCGAGGACGGACAGACAGACCGACAGTCACCTTTGAATCGGCTCAGTTGATGTGAACGATATAAACATGATAACAAATGAATCAGTCACAGTGTTGCCCATCGCTAGCTACTATTTTTTCTCATCTGACTGTTAGTGCTTAAATACTGTACATATGTATCATATGCAATCGACGGAACGGACGATGCAAAATCTGAAGAACAAAACAAGTGGGGTAGGACTTCGTATTTCAGAACTTCCAGGTTGGTTTTTTCGTGCCTCTATGCACTTGGCGGATAACTCCCAACACTAAAGCAGGCTTTCGTTGAGTTTGGAAGGAATCGTCTTCGAAAAATTCCACTCTGCACCTTAATCGAAGGTTTTTAGACTTCCTTCACGCCTCTCCGCATATTACGGTCGTTTTTCGCATAATAATCCTTACTTAAGCAAGCTCTCTTTGTGTTTGGCGGGGATTCTCATCTAGCAATGCCCCCAATTCAGTATCCTCGAAGGTTTTTAGCCTTCCTATAAACAGATAGTTGTCAACATTGAAACTTACATTTGGAAGCGACAGAACCAATCTCAGCACGTTGTTTTGCTTAAAGCAGCATCTCTGTAGACTTTTTTAAGCTATCGATCCGTTTCAAACGCCATTCTCTCGAACGAATGAAGAAAATCAATACTTCTCGCATATGACGGTTATTTGGCACAAAATCAGACATTTCATATTAACAAACGAATATGACGTCTCGATGCGGGTTTTTTACCATATATCTTAGCTTTCTTCATGACTTTTAGGTTATGTCAGAATCGACAAGCACTTACAGCTAGAGTCATCTATGGACAAAAAATGGAAACTTAATAATGGACTTAATTTTACAAGAAAAGCTGGAATGACCATTTCAATATTTACTAAAATATTATCATCGTCACCATAAGCGGTGCTTTCTTTACCTTTTTCCTAAATTTATGGATTTTTGTTTTTGTTACAAGACAAGAATGACTTTTGTTCAGGATATCAATCGACTATAACTGGATGTGGTTTGTTACTTACGCCTTAGGTAGTTTAAGTATTACTTCGCTTAGGTTTTGAATTCGATTTGAAGTTTGTATGTGAAAAGTGGTTAAAATATTGCTGATGTTCGCGATAGTGTGGCTGAAGAGCCGTCCACCTCAACTCGTCGTCGTGCCTAACAATTGCAACTCTCACGCTCGTCTTTGATGATTGATGATGATTAACATACGGAATTGCATTTACACGCTTACAAAGTGCAATTAAGTCAAGAACTAAAGCCTTTCGACCGTTCCAAACGTCATCAATGATCAAAATGGAAACAGTGGATAATCAATTTCCGATTTCCAATGCACCCACAAAGAGTGACTGTTTGGTGCGGTTTATGGGCTGGCGGCATCATCGGGCCATATTTTGTCCAGAATGAGGCTGGTCATGCAGTTACTGTGAATGTTGCTCGCTATCGTGAGACGATAACGAACTTTTTATGGCCCGAATTCGAATATATGGATGTGGACGATATGTCGTTTCAACAGGACGGTGCCACTTGCCACACAGCTATCGAAACAAAGGCTCTTTTGCGGGACAAATTCACTCGCCTTGTTATCTCAATTGGTCTCCAAGATCATGTGATTTGACACAGTTGGACTTCTTTCTTTGGGCTTATTTGAAAGAAAAGGAGTACGTCGATAAGCCAGCAACAATTCGGCACATTAACGGCATAGAACCTCAATTATGCCTCAGCTTCATCGAAAATTTGGACCATCGAATGTAGGTGTGCCGCTGAGGTCGCGGCGGTCATTTGTCCGATATTTTGTTCTATACATAATTGAACCATACCAATATTATCATAATAAATTATTTGTGTTTTATTCAAAATCATATCGGCCCTTAAAATTTAACCACTCTTTATTTTATAGGAAGGCTGAAGTGCAGAATATGGGGTGGAATGAAACCAACGGTGGGACCCGTAGGTTCGTAGGTACCCCCACATATGGGGTAATCATAGAACCCAACGGGCCTCTCTTTTTGATCCCTACTGTTCCAATGTTTGAGGACAAAGACGAGGAAAATGGTATACTTTTTTATAATTTTATTCTGCAATTCGGCCTACCAATATGTTACTTACTAACTTTAAATCGACATATCTTGATTCCTAGGCGTGACCCAGCGAAACATTGGGACACGTATAACCTTTTTTGACCATACAACTTTTACCCATATAGTCAGAACCCCCGCCGATTTTGGCTGTAGCACGGACCTAAAAAAAAACTTAATTTCCCTTTACACCCCATGAATGAGGTATGGGATAGCTTCTCGCGTTGTTGTGAATTACCACGCTTTCTATTTTTGGATTCACAACTAACGGCACCTACTTGGTTATCGACGAATGCGAACGTCACTTTTCTGTTTAAAAAGTAAAAAAAAAAACAGATGCCATGACTATGCTTGCAGATGAAACTAACTTCGCCTTTTTTGAAAACGATTCTCCCATTACAGTCCATTGCTTTGATTATTCCATCTCAGGGATGAAGCGGTGGACCAATGTCTCAGAAACTCGTCTTTAATGCTGTAACACATTGTCAGAAACTCTATTGAAATATTTTCACGACCCTGTTGTTATTTCATTGTGAGCAAACGCGGCACCCATTCTGCGCACAGCCTTCGGATCCGCAAACTTTCGGTCAAAATGTAATGTATAGCACTTTCAGCGGACGATCATCCAATACTATTTTGTGGACACCTCAATTGGTTATTGGTTCGTCTTAAAAGCTCATATCTGCTACTGCTCTAAGATGGACTGGTGCGCGGTGCAAATATTGAATTGGATCACCACCAAGTTGCAGCCAAGGTACGCACACGACTAAGTAGTGCAAAATAATCCTAATCAAACGCAAAGGAAGCTAGATATCACAAAGCTGCATACCACCGAGATAGCCAATGCCTACACTAACCAACTCTCTCAATTACTCCAAACAAATCCCCTTAGCTCTGATGTTCCCGACACACAGTGGCAGCATATTGCGAATTCTATGACCACTGCCGCAACGACCGTACTGGGTTATGAAAAACCACGCTCAGACAAGCCCTGGTACGATGATGAATGTCGCGAAATGTCTAAGGAAATGGATGCTGCATATAAGGCAAAACTGTAGCCAATTGCGACGAGTGCGGTGACGGAGCGTTATAATGAGAAAAGGAGGGTGATGACACCCCTCTTCAGGCGGAAAAAGCATCTGTGGAAGAAAAGAGAGAGCCAGGATATCGAAAACTACAGCGACAGAGGTGAGGCCCGAAGGTTCTACCAAAGGGTTAATAGCAAAGGTTTTGGAACAGGGGTCCCCACCTGTAAAGACATAGACGGAAATCTGGTCACGGACACTCACAGTTTGCCGCAAATATGGACTAACACTTTCAATTTCTACTCGTTCCCGAAGGCAGCATAAGTGACGAAATCACACCAAATTAAAAAAGGCAATAGTCTGTCCTGCGATCTCTAACATCGTAATGGAGATGATCATGCGGAAGGCTGCAGTAAACAGGAATGACAAAAGTCACATGTTGCTAGCGTATGCCGATGATATGGATATCATTGGCCGTGGATTGCGGGATGTTACTGCGGCTTTTTCGAGCATTTAAAAGCAGTCGGCGGAAGTGGGTCTGGTGATAAATGAGGACAAAACCAAGTTATTTATGTCAACGAACATACAGTACACTCTTCTGGGACGGTGTGGTAGATGATTTTGTCAACCTTGGCTCCGCCATAGCTCCGCGATAAACAAAAATAATAATGTCAGCCTGAAAATTAAAACACGAGTATTGATCGCAAACCGCCGCTATTATGCGCTAAGCAAGCCATTTAATGAACAAGCGCTCCCTCGAAGAACAACGAACATGTCTTGCTCTTCAGCACAGAATCCTGAGTAATAACACAAGCGGATCAATCTATTCTAGGAGGCTTCGAGAGAAAAATACTACGCAAAATATTTGGACCCATCATCGTTAACGGCATGAGTAGTATGAGCTGTACAACGACATCGACGTAGTCAAGCGCATTCAAATAGAACGAATGCGCTGGCTTGGACACGTTGTACGAATGGACGAAAACGCTCCGGCTCGAAAAGTCTTCGGCAATAAACTCGAAGGGCGGCGCAGGAGGGGGCGACCAAAACTCAGATGGATTTACAAGGTGAAAGAGCTGTTAACTATGCTTGGTGTGACGAACTATCTACAGAGCGCAAAAGACCGAAGCGCTTGGAATACTTTTCTCCGTGCGGCTACTTATAGATAAATTTCTGTTGTTGATGCCATTAAAGAAGAAGAAAAAGAGATAGTTTAATTCATTTTGGAAATCTGCTCTCTTTCCTTGAACATTTTTTTTATGGCAGGGATTGTATGTTCTTTTAAGTTAATTTTTCACTTTTGTCATATTTCGTTTGAACATGGTAAAAAAAAACATGAATGCAATGATAATATTTTTATTGCTCCGTATATATTAAATACTTGTCGAATAAATAAATTCCTGTGAATCACTGATCAAAATTGCAATTTAACAATAATATCAATCGATGCTAGATGCTTGCAGCAGCAATCTAAGTATACTCTTGTGCCAAATCAATAGTGTGTGTACATCGAAAGTTTGCGAAAAACAAAAATTAATTCAGATTTTTGTTTTTGCACCAATATGTGGACGACTCATCATTATCGCCGGAACGCTATAGCAGTCATCAACGGCGCTATCGTCATCATCATCGTCATCTGGAGCACCATGAGCGTCATTAGAATACCCTCCGCACATAGTCACGGACGCACTCACTAACTTACGCACTTTTATTTACGAAAAATGCATAATGAAGAACATACAAACGCAATCTAAAATTTTAGCTAAGAGTGTGTGTGTGTGTGTGTGTGCATGCGTGAGTGTGCATAAGTACAACTTCGAGCAAATGTATCCCTTCGTTACGAATTTTACCCGATTGGCTGTCCTCCGGTTATCCTGCCGTGTCAGTGTGTATGTGTGTGTCCGTCCGCCAGTCGGTTCTTTTGGTTTAGATACCGAACTAAAGCGAACTTGGAGATGGGACTTCGTGTGTGTGCCGTAATGTGAGAGGCTGTGTGTGTGCGTTAAAAATTTCTGTTCGCTTTGTGTGTGTGTGTGTGTGCATGTGTGTGCGTATAAGTAAACGAGTTTCCTCAATTTTGTCCTGTCGTTATGTATCGTCGCTGTGTGGATGCCTAGAAATCTAGAATGGATAAAGAAAATACATAATATTAATTCTTGGAGAGCTATTCGATAACCGGTTTTAGTTGTTTAGGCCAAATTATTGTTGTTTAGGCCAAATTACATATATATATATCATACATATATCTTTAGAAGATGTAATTTAGAAGATATATTTATCAAGACAAAACTTTGGTCCCACATTTTTCTAGCATAACATAACATGTGTTAAAATTGTATCTGATTTGAAAAAAGAATAATTTCGTTTGCCGATGATATAGACTGAGTCAAGATATCATGTTTCAAACAGGTTTTTTGGTGTACCAAAAAGTATTTTTGGTGTACCATAAGTTATTTTTATTGCATCAATTTACAGTACCAAAAATAACTTCTTTAGTTCAAAAAGAATTTTGCATTACCAAAATTTACTCGTATCCAAAAATAGTTTTATCTATATATATAAGGCTTGGGTGACTGACTGATGACTTCCCAACCCAAAGGGCTAAAGTTAGAACCGTGAAATTTGGAATGTAGGTACCTTATATGACATAGGCGCGCACTATGAGGGGATTCGGACTACAAGGGAGTAAAAAGAGCGTGGCGCCGCCCCATTGCGTCTGGCTGGGAAATGGACGGTGCCACGCCCCTTTTGAAAAAATCGTTATGTCGACGAAACAAATGGACCGTTTGCAGTTTTAATAGAATAAAGAAACCGGAAGTCTAGCCACGCCCCTTTTGGTACCTCCCATAAAAATGTGCCATACCGTCCACTTTAGAAATAAAATAATAATAATAGTAAACACCCAACTTCTGTATTATGCTAATCAAATTTTATGTTTCTACTTGAGGGTAAGAGTATGTGTAAGTCGGTTTACCCGATTGATAATTTCTAACTTGTTTTCAATATAAGGGTGGTTAAATTTTAAGCGCCGATTATAATTTTGAATAAAACACAAATTATTTAGGAAATTATTGTCATTTCTTTTTATTATGATAATATTGGTATGGTTCAATTATGTATGGAACAAATATCGGCCAAATGGCCGACGCGACCTCGGCGCCACACCTCCATCCGATGGTCAAAATTTTCGATGATGCTAAGGCATAATTGAGGTTCTATGCCGTTAATGTGCCGAATTATCTCATCCTTTAGCTCTTGAATTGTTGCTGGTTTATCGACGTACACCTTTTCTTTCATATCACCTCAAAGAAAGAAGTCCAACGGTGTCAAATCACATGATTTTGGCGGCCAATTGACATCGCCACCACGTGAGATAACACGGCCATTGAATTTGTTTCGGTTGCTGTGTGGCAAGTGGCACCATCCTGTTGAAACCACACATCGCCCACATCCATACCTTCCAAAAAGTTCGTTATCATCTCACGATAGCGAACACCATTCACAGTAACTGCTTGACCGGCCTCACTTTGGAAAAAATACGGCCCGATAATGCCGCCAGCCCATAAACAGCACCAAACAGTCACTCTTTTGTTTTTGACAATCAATCTTCGATAATCATCCGCCCAAATGCGGCAATTGTGAAAATGTGCCCCATCACTGAAGATGAAGATGATTTTCTTCGAAAATTGATCATCCGCTGTTGCCACCATTCTGACCATTGACGATGTTTGGAATCGTCAAGAGGCTTCAGTTCTTGAGTCAATTGCACCTTGTAAGCGTGTAAATGCAAGTCTTTATGCATAATGTTCATCAATGACGAGCGTGAGAGGTGCAATTGTTGGGCACGACGACGAGTTGAGTTGAACGGCTCTTCAGCCACACTATCGCGAACATCAGCAATATTTTCTGCAGTACGAGCTGTACGCGCATGCACAGTTGTTTTCACATCTCCTACACACCCCCCGGTTTGTTCAAATTTTTGCACGATTTTTCCGATTGTACGCACATTTGGACAATTAAATTGACCGAAAAAATCACATGGTGCACGATATGCATTTTGATTTGAACGCTTATTTTGGTAACATAATTTCGTATGCTCTCCTTGTATACACAAAAGTTCCAACTGTGTGATGTAAAAGTTGAGATGATTCCTTCGATGACATTCCAGGAGCAACTATTTGGTGTGCATGGCATGTTCCCTGACTGGGAGGACCTTGGTTTTTTTATGTATGTGGTGCTTAAAGGTTATTTGCGTGCAACCCTGTACAGTTCATAGGGCAGCATTTTGGTAGCTTTGAATGTTTCTCCACTGGGTATCACTCTGCAAAGGAATCCACAGTAGAGCAACATAGTTAATAACTGACCGGCCAATTGTCTTGTAGGTAGACAACAAGTTTTCTTTGTCCATACCTCAAGTGCTGCCGGCTAGCGCGTTGGGGACGTCTTGTCGGTCAGTGTCATCCCGAGAAGTCAAATCAGCTTACTCAGCAGTACCAATCACAGCAATTAGATCTAATAGTTTCTGCTGTATCAGACTGCGAATGCGGTTTTATAGTCGATATAACATGGTAAGTGTCGATGTGCATTTTTCAGGTCGTCTCCGTGTTTTGTCATAAGGCCCACTCAGGCTCGTTAAGATGCCCTTTAGTCTTTCACATAACATACGCGACAGGACCTTGTATGCGATGGCCAAAAAGCTGAAGCTCAGGAATATCAGGATACAGAAACCCTCAGATTGCAATCATAAGGCATTCATTTTTTTAATTTAAGAGCAGGTTCATCGTTTATTGGTCTGATCTCGTTTTGGCTCGGTTGTGGACTTTCTATTTCGCCATCGATGATTGACATTATTTCTTCACTTGAGCTGCCTTCGTAAAAAGCAGAGTACAAAGATGTTCCCACACATTTGCAGCACAATCTGCGTGTCCCTGAACATCTCATTTCATCTCAGTCTTTACAGATTAGGATGCCTCTTCCCATTTTACTTAGAACTTCATCTATTTCTTTTGCTGATTATTCTCTTCCATAAACAGAATTGTTGCCTTGTTGGGAACATTCTTTTCCATACAGTACGTAACAAATTTCATAGTACCGGGCCTTATCTAAGCGTGGTTTATTTTGCCAAGTACGTTCGTTCTGGCAGTGGTTATAGAATGAGCTATATGCTGCCATTTTGTTGCAGGAACTTCAGAGTTATGAGCGTTTATTGACAGTAATTAAAAGAGTTGGTTGAACCAGGCACTGGCTATATTGATCAGTTGCAGTCTTTGCTTTTGGTTAAGATCGTTCCGGCAGAGGTCAGAGAATGTGCAATTTGCTGCCACTGTAAGCCGGGATCGTCAAAATAAAGGATGTTTGTTTGCAGAAATTAAGAGACTTCATTAGAATACGCGATGTCTGTAGCGGTGGTGTAAAGCCTTGCGATGACTTGCTTCCTTTGTGTTCGATAACGGACGTTTTTGGAATTCGTTAATCTCGTGCGTACCTTTGTTGCAACTTGGTGGTGTACCGGATGTATATTGCAATCACGCATCACGCGCACCTCCATAATTTTGATTTCTTGTCTTTTAATCACCTGTCACTATGTAGTCTGAATATTATGACTGCTACACCAAGATAATTTTCCCATTCTATTTCTGCTATCAGGCTATCTTTAGTGTCCTCGTCTTTGTCTATCGTCGGGGTGTGTACCAGAGGATCGTGGCTGTTAGGTCTACGTATATCTAAGTCTCTTGCCGACTTTCAGTGCACATTCAAATACCTATCTTACTGCATGACAGCTGTAAAGTATATCACAGCTTTTTCGTCGTGTGCATCCGTGTCCCTTCCATCGCATTTCCCGTATCGCGGTGATGTCAGCCTTAACTTATCGAAGACAAAATCGAATTGGATAGAGGCGCCATCTATATAGAGAGTTTGTCCATTCCAGGTGGACATCCTTTAATCGTGCCCCTTTTACCGTTTGCACGAATCGTCAATATTTGTTGCAGTTTCTTGTACTAATTCTCCCGTTCCTAGTTTCTTGGGGCGCCATTAAGAGAGCAGTTGCTGCAGTAACTTCAGTTGCCTATTCCCTAAGAGGCATTGGTTGTAACGTGTCATTAAGGATACTCTACATTGCACTTTCTCACATTTGCTAACACTACTACTGCTGTCCAGTGGCGTTTCCCGGGGAACATGTGATATATCAAACATTGGGCAAAATCGCTTTGGGTGAATTGATATTATTTCTAAAGTGGGCGGAATGGTACATTTATATGGGAAGTGCCAGATCGGGCGAGGCTAGACTTACAGTTTGTTCTCCAAATCTTTATCCTGTTATAGTTTTACTAAATACATAATTTGGACACGATCTCGTCGATATTATTACTTGATTTCTAAAGTGGGCGGAATTGGCGTGGCCATGTAGCCTATATGCAATCCCGTAAGTAATTTAAACCATGCAAAGTTTCAAAACAATTGGTTACGTCTTGCATATGTAATCATGGGTACCAGCCGGACAGACAGACATGAATCAAACGACTTAAAAAATCATAAATCGAATTTGGTTCAAAGAAACCTACGGTCTAAAGTGAGTCCTTCTATGTGTTAGAGTTTTGGTACGTATCAAATGTTGTATACCCTGCTACCCGTAGGGTGAGGTTGTAAGAAGTATTTGCCAAATCGTTCCATTCGTAGAGCTTTAAATTCTCATTTGTATAGGTAACCGGTTATTCGGTTATATTTTGGGGTTTATTCACCTTTTCCTTATATACCCCCCATAAACACTCTCACACACTTATATACGCGAACGCCAAAGCGTAGTGCGTTTTGTCGATGGTCATTAGACGAGGCCCCAGCACCCTACCTAGCAACAACAGAAGGGGGAGATTTTTGGTAACCCCCCCCCCTTGTGGGCAATCGGGTGGTAAGGGGTTGCTTGGCGGCATGTTTGTTCTATTGTTTTAATGCTGCTTATATGCTTAACATACAAACACGATTTTTTTTTCGAGTGCATCCAGTTTTGCACGCATTCTAGAATTTCAATTAAAAATAAATCACACATTCGTTGCCCAAGGCCCCCCTTTCTCTCTCATACGAGTTGTTGGAGAACCGAAAACTAAAACCTCCTGACAACTGCAAAGGCTTCGTTCGCAACGTAACGCAACGCAAGCAACGGAAAAAATAATGGCACCATCATTTATTAGTAGACCCTGAGTCTGCTGAGCCTTCTAAACGCACACGATGGATGCATCGACACAGAGTGCGTATACGCATATATCTACATACGCACACACTCACACTCACACATACGCCTAAACTAACTCACGCACAGATTCGCTTGCATTCTCAAATATCCTAGCAGAATAATTTGTGCTGTCCCAGAGTAGCCTCAACGTGTAAGAGTTATCGAGACTACTACGCTGTTGTAGAGACGTTAGTTGCAGAAATTAAAATTTTGCTCTTTGCGAGAGAGAGCATGAGTTTTGGGTTTGGAGGGCGTTAAAGTGGGCCGCATTGGCCGGACACGACCAACGACATGGTGGTCTGTAAAAGCATCTTCCATGTGCGAGCTAGGAGACCCCCAAAAATTTCTACACGCCTCATCTATGTGTGACTATCGGGCAACTGAACTCTTAACTCTTATGGCGACCAATACACCCAAATGTTGTATGCATATGTGCGTGTGTATGCCAAAGTGTATGTATACTACCCAAGTCCAGCGAAAGGACAACCAACGATGAGAACATAGTGAACATTGAGGACTAGAATGTCGAGTGCTACGATGGCGATGATGACGACGACTACGACGACGGCTACGACAACGACTTTGGCGAGGTGGCGACGTTCTTATGCGTAACATATTAAATTGCATTATGCATGCAAGTGAAAATTGTTCGCCACCTTAAACTCTCTCACTCCCCTGCAACGGCAGGGCCTTTCTCCCGCTCTCTCCCCCCTCCCCAACATATACGCAGCCTCGCCTCGCTTCTTGTGTTAAAGGATGCTTACGCACACTGGCCACATTTTAAGAACGGACTACGTTCACCATGTTGTTGCCCTCATACTTTAGTTGTTGCTGCCGTTGTTGTTGATGAAAATTGCTTATAGCCTTTCATTAGGACGAAAATGGATTTTTTTTCTGTTGCCATTCGAAAAACTAACATCGTTATTGATGAAGCCTCAGCCTAATGCTGATGATGATGATGGCAAAAGTGTTCAAACGCGTTGTTTTTCTTACATTGCCATTAGATACGGAACAGAGTAAAATGATATGAATTCTGCAAGACATCGAAGGCGTTTCACACTCATATCTAGTTAAAAGGAAGTTGATCGGAAGCAGGGGGGTGGGGGGAAGGCTTAGGAAATCTATTGGAAATTTTGCATGAATGACATTGAAATATTCGGATTAGTTGTATTTGAGGATATCAACATATTAATCACACTAGTCGTTATGCATTTTCTGCACTTAGTTTGTGTTTTTTTTTTGGGGAACAATCACTAATAATAATTGAAAATAGGGAAATATTTAAACTCATCGATTTGAAGATGAGGGAGCAAGATTTGAACTTGCATCTCAAGTCGACACACAACCTCCCCGTGGAGGAATTTGTAAAATGTTGTTTAGCGTGGTAGCGACTGATAGTCAGTTAGGAACCCTGATGTTTGGGCTAGCCAACCCTCTCCAGGCCTTATACAGAGAAAAAAGTTATTTCGTAAATTCAATTAAATTTTTTATCGAAATTGAGCCAACAACGGCATTTGTAATATCAGCTACCGAGTTTTTCATATAAACAATGCTTTTAATTGGTATGATTAAAATTGTTGTTGAAATCAATTTTGCCTATCAACAAAATTTCTGTTTTTTCTGTGTAGCCCCCCATTTGTTGACGACTTACTGCAAATGTCAAGGCACCAAGATTTTGGGATATGCACTTGGAATGCCCGGACTCCCTATAGGGAAGGTGCCACTGGCCGACTGACGGATGTCCTCGACAACAACGCCATCCTGGAGATGAGATCAACCGTCCAGGTGATGCGATGTGAAAATTGCGACATATAATACAACTGTCATGCGAAAAGCCCGAATTAGACTGTGAATTTCTAATTGGCAAAAGACTTAGTCATCTTGTCACAATCCACATCAAATCTAAATACTTCTACATCACACCGATATGTGGGCATGTCCCGACGAAAGATGAAGACGATGAGAATATAAAACATAAATTCTACGAGCGCATAGCGGAAACATACGATCACTACCACTGCCACGATATTTAAATAGTCCTGGGAAATTTTAGTGCAAAAATAGGAATGGAAGATATTTTCGGTGTGTCGACTGGAAATTGCAGTCTACATGACAATACATCTAACAGCGGTTTTAGATTGGATAGCTTCATCACGGCAAGGAACATGACCATTAGTGGAAACAGATTTCACAAGGCAATCAAATTGATCTTGCCGTGATCGATGGAAGTCATGCATCTAGTTTACATGATTGATTGATCGCACAAAAGGATCACAAAGAAAGCTGGAAATCGCAAAGCTGCAAACCCTAGGGATAGCCTCTGCCTACTCCAACCAGCTCTCACGCCTTTACTTCTGACCTTTCTGATACATACCATACTTGGATATGAAAAACGGCACTCAGATAACTCCTGCAAACAGGGCAACGCTAAATTTAACTGTAACACGTTTTTTTAGGGAACGAGAAACGGAAAAAGTCAGACTGGAGAACCGTCAATGTAAACGGACAAATCGACAATGGAATGGAATGATAGGGGCATTCGATAGCTCAGTGGAAGCGACGTAGATTAGTAATCCGAAGGTGCCGAATTCGATTCCCGGCCGGGGCTCTGGCCAAATCTACATCGATGAAAAATTACTTTTCAAATTGCTACGAGTTCTCCAGCCAACAAAACTCATTCTAGATGCTTCCACAACAAAAATCCAGATAGCACAAGGACTAAGGAAATAGGAAATGATTTAACAACATCGCAAAATAAATCAACAGCTGGCGCCATCTTTAGTAGAATTTGGCTGTTAAAACTCATGACCACACCTAACAATCCCTGGACACAAACCTTGTAATCTACAAAGGAACGAAACAGAGGTGCCAGCAATGATCGTATGATAATCAGATTATATGCCCGATCGAGTGTCGATAAATTGAAAATCGGTACAAAATATTATCGTACCAGTTACTTCCGCCAGCTGTTACAACAACAACAACAATGGAATGCACGGGAAAGCGAAAGAGGTAACAGGGATAGAGGTGAAGCCCGAAAATTCCAGCAGGAATATAAAGGGAAATTATTAAAATTCGCTAAAAAAAATGGTGAAAATCTTGCAGTTACAGTTCGCAAAAGTAAAACATTTTTTGGTCGTCGTGAAGCACCTTGTCGGACCGCAATATAGAAATTGGTGGAAAAATTCGAGCTGTTGGGACAAGTTAGTGATGTGAAGAATAAAACCCGTCCACGTCGCTCAAGAACAACTAAGAATATTGCTGCTGTAGCCAAAAGTGTTGAAGAAAACTCAATTTTGTCCATTCCTCGTCGTTCTTTGGAATTGGGCATTCCACAAACGTCATTACACCGTATTTTGCAAAAAGATTTGGGTCTTAAGGCTTATAAAGTTCAGTTAACACTAGAACTCAAGCCGGCCGATCATCAACAACGTCGTGTCTTTGCTGATTGGGTCCTTGAAGTGCATGAAAATATTCCTGAATTCCATCGAAAAATCATATTTACTGATGAGGCCCATTTCCACCTCGGTGGCTATGTCAACAAGCTAAATTGTCGCATCTGGGGCTTGTTGAAAAGCCTCTCCATACTCAACGTGTGACTGTTTGCGGCCATTTATGGTCCGGCGGGGTCATTGGACCTTAATTTTTCGAAAATGAGGTTGAATCAACTGACCGTGTTATCTCTCGAAGAGGTGATCACAATTGGCCACCGAGATCTTGTGATTAAACACCTTGCGACTTCTTCTTTTGGGGTCTCGTGAAAGCTAAGGAGTATACAAGCGTCTATACAATTCGTGAGGCTATCGAGGACATAGGGCAGCCACTTTGCGATTTGGTTATGGTAAATTTTATGAAAAGGATATCGTCCTGTAAGCGTGCTCGTGGTGGCCAGTTTGCTGACGTAGTTTTTTATTATTAACGGCATACCTTCCTCTTTATTATGGAATAAACATCCGGTCATTTATCTCAAAAAATTGAATTTTTCTTTGAATACCTGAATAATACCTCTTATTGGAAAACCCTTTAGTTATGGTACTGGCCTTACATGAAGGAGCACATGTTAGAGCACCTTGATAGAAAAAAGGTCACTAATACGCAGAGCACCTCTACAAATTCCTGGTCCCGGAAGGCAGCGCACGTAAAGGTATCACGCCAATTACTCGTATTGAAGACGACCACCAAACCAAAAACAGAGCTCTTTATTGACGGTGGCGAAGAGCTGATAACGATCATGCACCAACGAACGATTTGGCTCAACGATTTGCATGACCGATGTTTGGAATCTAAGCGTATTATGTCCTGTGTTTTAAATAATACAAGTATGAGCACAAACTACCGCGGGTTTAGTTTTTTACTTAACACATATTGTGAAATACTAAAGCCAGAGTTTTCTAACCTGATCGAAATCCTGGGGAAGACCCAAGTAAAACAGATTGTAGCCTATCGTATTTGTAACAAGGGCTTTTCTTCGGCTGGGGTATACAAGTCCAGGGTCTGCATAAGGACCCATCAAACTTACGAAATAAGAACACAAGTGATTTCCCTGACTAGGGCTAAAAAATAATGTTAATTATGGTTTGATTTTCTTACAATACACTTGTGTTAGAAATACGACAAATATCTGATTGGTTAACGGCAACAAGCAACTGTTTTTTAGGCTGAATTTAAATATCTGCGCTGGATACACTTGCGAGTTTCTAACGATGTCGATTTGAAGATAATCGAGTACTCTATAATTAGTCCATATCTGGAATTCTGGCACAAGGTCCGGCTACTAGGTTCGGTTTCGGATTCGGGTTAGGGATTCAGGTTTGGATGCCAAATTCGAAGGACCAGCTCGGGTATTAGATCCGAATAGCAGGTTCGGGATCTTGGAAAAAGCTCGACTACGACTAGCAAGTTCGGATTTCAGGATCGAGTTTCAGGTTGTAGCATAAACTCGGCTTCGATCTACCGGTTATTCCCAGTAGAAAGTGTCTGCAAGACATTCTCAAGGTTAGGTGCATGACCAAAGTAAATCGTTGATGACATTAGGGGACCGTCCATACAAATCGTTGACGAACTTTTCATACAAGTGTCCGCTTTGTCATGCACGACCTGATGAGCGACAATGTCGGTCAAATTTTCGTTGATGCTTATACAAGCGACCTGTCGCCCACGCAATATGCACGACCTGATGGGTGACAATGGCGGTCAGATCGTTAGTATTTTGTCGTTCAGCTTGTCGTCAACCGCGTGTTTTGACGACAAGTACATACATTTTTCACATTTCGTCTTGAGGACAGCGTTGACGACAAAGTCGTGTACGACGGAACTTCCTACTGGGTTGTTACACATACATTAGTTTTTATAATATTTTTATAAACTATCTTACGAACAGACAACCGAAGTCGCTTTGGGGTAACAGACAACCGAAGTCGCAGTGGGGGAACATACAGCCGAAGCCGCTGAGAGGGAACAGACAACCGAAGTCGCTATGTTAGGAAACAGACAGCCGAAACTGCGGTGAGGGAACATATAACCGAAGTCGCTGTGTAAGGGAAACAAACAGCCGAATCTGCGGTGAGGAAACATACAACCGAAGTCGCTGTGGGGGAACAAACAGCCGAGATCACTGTGGGTAAACATACAACTGAAGTCTGTGGGGGAACAGATGACCGAAGTCACTATGAGTATGTATTATCACCCGATCAGAAGGAACAGGAGATGTAAAAAAAGGTAGTCACAAGTTCTGAAAATAACTTATGGCTTATGATCTGCACTGCTCGGAGATCGGCTAGCGATTGACGACTACTGCTAGTCTAGCCTATATACTTATACAATGTAGCGCCTGAAGTGAATGAGAATTCCAATGAACACACTGTGATTTGCTCACACTGAGTGCTTTTACCAAGAGTGACGACACTTGCTTATGAGCTTTATATGAGCTAATGTAAGAGTAAATTCTATTTATAGAATTTGTCTCGTTACATATTTTCGTCGACTATAAAGCTGTCTTCGACATCCCGATACAGCAGGAATTACTAAAAGCCTTGGCAAAGTTTGGGATTCCTGCAAAGCTGAAACGTATTTGCGGACTGACCCTGATCAACACGGTCTTGAGGAAGATTGGCAATGACAGTATTACTCTATACCTGTCGAGGCCTTAGACAATGCGACAGCCGATACTGTGATCACAACATACTTATGGATATGATTTTAAGAAAAGTTGCTGTAGACACGATTGGTGTAATATATAACAAAAACCACATGCTTCATACATACGCTGATTAGATAGACATCATTGGTCATCATCAGATGTTACTGCAACGTTCTCAAGTATATAGAATAAATTAACTAGAGTATGTTTAACGTACAAAGTATCGACTTGTTTGGGACGTTGCGTGAACATTGACAACTACAACTTCGAAGTGGTAGATGGTAGTATCTACCCCGGCTCCGTCGTCAATAAAGCAACCAATACTATGGAGTACTTGTGGGCGGTCGCTTAGGCAGCGTCAGCGCTGTCGAATTGTACATGGTGAAAATGTTGTGTCCTCCCATCAATCGTGCTGTCATGTTCTCCCAACAAATGTTGAACATTGTTTATGGGTCTGTACATGTGTATGTTTTTGTGTTGAATGCAAAACAAGCATGTGTTGTGCTGCTTACATAACATTCAAGCAAAAACTGACTGTTTTGAATCAAACAACATTTTTGAGTACGTGTGAATTGCCGATCGTGTCTGTGTGAAAAAAACTATTAATGCCGGCCTCGCGAGGCTATGAAATGCGTATCATTGGCTTAACGAGACATTTGCCTCTTTTCTATTATCAGTTTCTTCTGTATAAGCAATATTAAGTAGGATTCAAACAACTGGGATTAGTATCAGAACCATACGAAATTCATTTGTATATTAGGGTTATAACTTTGTTACATTTTATGAAAATATAATAGGCCATTGACACTTATTTAAGAAAATGGCATTACATATTCGCGGTTGCCAAAAAAATTCACCCATTTTTTTCTACAAGAGGATCGAAATTTTGCATAAAATTAATATGTAGATAAGATAGAACTATATTTCGACCAGGGCTTCTTAATATGTAGATAAAATCGAAATTAAAAAAAAAGAAACACAAACACACAACATTACATTGCGTTGAGTCTGCAAAAGGATGCAGGAACAACTTTGTTACTTCTATACAGAATATGCTCAATGCCAATGAAATTCATATTTTTCACAATTGGGATTATGACTTCTTCACGACTACAACAACCCTCATCTTCATAATGCAAACTTTAAATAATTTCATATGTTTTGGCCAACTGACTGCAAAACTGTAATCATCATAATCAGCATTTGCACAAAAAAAAAAACAGAGAAAAAAAAAGAGAGAGAGAAAAAAAACAACCAAACAGTAGCCTTTAAAGGTCATCAGTCTTGTATCTAACGTTGACTTCCTTTTTTTCCTTTGAATATTGTTGCATACGTTGCTGCGGTTTTTTGTGCGCTCATTTATAAATTGAAAGCTGCAAAACGCAACAATCGTTAAGATCACGGGGGAAAACTTAAAAAAAAAATTAATGATAATAAACAGTTTGTGAAAAGTCTTCGAAAAAACAGCACACGATTCTTTTTGCGCTGCCTGCACAGATCACATTCACATCCATGTCTCTAATGAGTAAAATGTACCACTCCACTGCCAGACAGACGTAGGGACTTTTATACATTGTACTGCAGTCAGCCAGCCAGCCAGCAAAACAACAGGTAGGCCTCCTTTCATCATGCTAAGCGCTTCAGATGAAATTACTGCGTACAACAGAAGCTGCATGACGAGCTTGTTTGCAACTTCAACTGGATGAAAGCTGGCTGGCTGATAACTGCTACCACCACTGCTGCTATGGCTGGCAAAATGGATATAGTCACACCGTCAGTCAAACCGGCCAACAACCAGTCAGTCGGTTAGTCAGTTAGTAAGCAACGTATTTCTACCTTGGACAAGAATGGTCATTCGCCATGGAAGTGGCCGGGGTTCAAAGTCGACAAAGACATGCAAACACAATCGATGTGAGTTAAGCGTTTACTTTACAAATTGCAAAATGATCGATCGATCGATCGATGCCTGAGTTGGCGGCCGTTGCATCAGATCAAGCTC
This sequence comes from Muscina levida, assembly GCA_964034835.1. Classification (NCBI taxonomy): domain Eukaryota; kingdom Metazoa; phylum Arthropoda; class Insecta; order Diptera; family Muscidae; genus Muscina; species Muscina levida. The sequence continues at coordinate 43,337,888 of OZ035883.1, read as the reverse complement.
AAGGAAAGTTTTCGCTCTCGCATCGCGGGTGAAAGGAGATTTAGAACACAGTAGTACAATTTGAGGGGGTCATTTTATTTTTATGGAATTATTGAGTAGATAAGTCTAACATACAAATAAAAGGTATGCTGGAAATTTGAGAAGTAACTTCTAGTTGTCCAAAATCTCAAGGTACAAATAATGCGCATAATGTATTTGAATATATATATAAATTGAAAACCCCACACTTTCAAATATAATTAAATAACGTTGGATACTTTGTCCTTGAGACAGGCTGTAACACCTAGAGGACTCGCCGTAGTTGGCAGTTAACGAATGATTCCCATATATAGCTGGCAGGAGGAAAATCAAATACATCCCGCTGACCAAACGGTCCAGAGGAAGCAGTTCGTATCAAAGTCCTAGGTGAGTGGACAGTTTTACACCAAGAAGCTGACGGTGGAGGGACGAAAAATGGTTAATGGCACTTTTCGAGCTTTATGTAGAAAGCTACTACATATAACGATATATGTTAAGTAATGACATGCTAAGACCGATAAATCTAAGGACAGTAATTACTAAAGGTGACACTTCGGCCCTCTTAGTAGTGTTGGCAGCCCCAAGAAACTATTTAGGATCGAAGAACTCCCCCAAATGTTGACAACCCCCGCCAACTATGTAAGGACCACAATTTAAGGATATGCACCTGAAATGTCCGAACTGTCTACAGATATGGTGCCTATATTCAATTGACGAATGCCCTTAACCAATATAAGACTGACATTACCACTATACAGGAAATGCGATCAACAGGACAGGGATGTACGTCACGAAAGAACTGCGGCATCTTCTACTGCTTTCATTCAAAAAGACACTGATTTCAATATAGAACCATAATCGGCAAGATATTTCTTTTATCGGCGGACCACACGATGTTGTCGACAGCAACTTCCAAATATAGTGTCGAGTCAATCATCATGTCTAGTAAAAGCTTTTGGAAACAACTGCCGTTTGAATTCGTCAATAAACAGGAGGTGCCGTTATGTGAGTCAAAAAATACTTACCTTATTCACGTGGTTTAAAGGGAAATTAAGTTTTGTTACATATACACGGAAACCTGGATATTCCCTGAGAAAAAAAAAACAAAAACCCTAGTGTTCACTTGGTGATCGATGCAGAGGATGTTTCAAGGATTATGGTGCAAATATAAGTATAGTGCAGATATAGATTCGGATCACCACCATGGCACGCTCGCGATTTAGTAGTACTAAAAACTCTTGTAACTAAACGCAAAGGAAGCTGAACGTCGCAAAGCTGTATATCACCGAGATAGCTAATGCCTGCACCAGCGATATCAACAACCGCTAACACACATAGCAAGATATTGCGCATTGTACAAGCACGGACCTTACTTGGTATACAAAATCACGCCCAAAACAACTACGATAAAGAAAATCGCACATTGCCTGAGAAAATGCATGCTGCATACAAAGCAATACTGCAGCCATTGAAAACGCTTGGTGTTACTGAACGATATAACAAGAAGAACAGAGAGAGACGAAACGCCTCTTAAAGCTAAAAAGAGTCTAAGAGTTGAGAAGAATGAATGATCAAGATATTGAAAAGTGCTAGGTGAAAGTGAAGACTGAAAATTCCACCAAAAGATAAAATATGAAGGTTTTCCAACAGATTATGCAAATATTATCGATGGAACATTTTCGTACTCTGCTCGTTCTACATACTGCAAACTTTTCAAGCATTCGGCATGTGGGTCTTTTGATAAAAGAGGACAAAACCATGATGTGTGTTTTAAGGGACTAACATTCTACTCATGAGGGATGCTGCGTGAACGTTGACAACTATAATTTTAACTTGGTATTTGTTTTCATCTACCTTGGCTCCTTTATAAACAAAGCGTCTGGTATCGCATACCACTGCTGCCAAGCGTGTTAGAGGCAAAGCCTTAAGTTCTGTAAGGTTATCAGTAACTTGATCTTTCCAACGGATTTTTGGTCGCCCTCTGGTGTAGAATGGCTGAAGACTTCGTGTCAGTCAGCGTCATTCCGCAAAGGCGTATCAGCTTAGCTGGAATACCAGACTCAGCCATGGCTTCGAGTAATTTCTGCCGTATCGGGCTGTCTAAGGCAGCTTTATAGTCGACGACAAGATGGTACGTGTCGATCTGTTTCTCTAGGGTCTATTCCAGGATTTGCCAAAGTGTGAATATCTGGTCAGTAGTTGATTTACCATGTCTAAAGCCAGGTTGGATAACACTGGATTTAGTCTTTCACATAGCACACTCGACAGGACCTTATATGCGATGGGTAAAGGCAGATCCCGCGGTAGTTGGAGCACACACTTGGATCACCTTTTTTCAGCACAGGACATAATACGCTTAGGTTCCAATCGTCGGGCATGCACTCTTTAAGCCAAACCGTGCGTAGGAGCTGGTGCATGCTCGTTATCAGCTCCTCACCACCAGACTTAAAGAGCCCTGCTGGAAGTCCGTCGGCACCAGCAGCTTTATTGTTCTTCAGCCGCGACATTGCTCTTCTTACCTCGGCTTGACTTGGTGGTGGGCAATCTAAGCCGTCGTCGACAATTGGCGTGGTAACTTCACGTGCGCTGCCTTCTGGAACCAGCAGTTGCTGGAAGTGTTCTCTCCATATTTGCAGCACACTCTGCGTATCTGTAACCAGATTTACATCCTTGTCCTTACAGTAGGGGAGGCCAATACCGTAGCCATTTGCTCTTACTTTCTGGTAAAATTTTCGGGCCTTACCTCTGTCTCTGTATCGCTCTATATCCTCGTTGTCCCATGCCTTCATCTGACGTTTTTTTTTTCGCCTAAATAGCTGTCTCGCCTGTTTTACTTTCTCCTTGTGCCGTTCGCTAACAGCACGGTTAACAATTGACTGTAGCGTTGCCCTATTAGCAGCATCCTGTTCCTCAGACGCTATGCAACATTCTTCATCGTACCAGGATTCGTCTAAACGCCGTTTTTCATATCATAGCACGGTTGTTGCGGCGGTTGCCATGGAATGCGCAATATGCTGCCACTGTGTATCGGGTCAGAAGTAGAGGCGTTGTGTCGTAGAAGTTGGAAGAGCTGGTTGGAGTAGGCAGTACCTATCTCTAGGGTAAGCAGCTTCCCGATGTCCAGCTTTCTTTGTGTTTGGTTATGTGCGTTTTTCGTTCTGCTTAATCTTGTGCGCACCTTGGCTGCAACCAGGTAATGATACGAGCCAATATAACCGCCACGGATCACATGCACGGCCATGACACTAGATGCATGCCTGCCATCAATTACCACATGATCATTTTGATTTTTGGTAGTTTGATCGGAGATTAGCCAAGTTGGCTGTGGATATCTTTGTGCTGGAATATGGTTCCACTCACTACCATATTCCTTTCCGCTGCGAGACAAGCCGACCTACACCCGTTGTTTGACGTGTCTGTATGCAGGCTGAATTTACCGATCGATGGACCAAGAACATCTTCCCTTCCTATTTTTGCATTGAAGTCTCCCAGAATAATTTTAATGTCGTGGCCAGGGCATCTTGAATCTCATCGTCTTTATCTTCCATCGGAGCATGAGCACATATCAGCGCGATGTAGAAATATTTCGCCTTGATGCGGATTGCGACTATGCGATCAATAACAGGGTTGAATCGCGAGACAACATGTCTAAGTCTCTCGCCAACTACAAATCCACATCTAAATTCGTCCTTTTCGGCATGATAGCTGTATTGGATGTTGCAATTTTTCCGCCTCGAGCTTCTTGTCCTGTCCATCTCATCTCCAGGATGGCGGTGATGTCAGCCTTATATTTTTTGAGGACATCCGCCAGTCGGATAGTGGCACCTTCTCTATAGAGAGTCCGGACGTTACAGGTGCATATCCTTAAATCATGTTCCTTATTTCCTTTACGGGGTTTGTTAACATTTGGGGGGTTCCGTTTGTTACTTTTTCTTTCTCGTGTTTTCATAGCCAGAAAAGGACCTGAAGGCGGGTGGCCATCAGGGTTCGTCGTTCACTATCAGCCGCTATTTATGATAAAAAATATCACGAACACCGCTGCCCAGGTGCCACCACGAAGGAGGTTGTAAGTCGGCTTGAGATATAAGATTCACATCATCGTTAACAGTGAGTACCTTAGTCGTAAAAATCATGAGGTGTTTAATGACAACGACGTAAGCAAGCGCGTTCAAAGAGACCAAATACGCTTACTGAGGCATCTTGTATGAATGCTCCAGCTCGAAAAGTCTTTGGTATTAAACACAATGAGCGGGGAAGCATTGATTGGGCCAGAAAGCGCTTGGAATTATTTTTTACGTGCGACAATTGATGGATGAATATTTGTTGTTGCCTGCCAAATAATAATAAGAAGAATACTTTGTCAAATAGATCTTAAATTTAACTCCCTCTTCTAAGCAACATGCCACTGTGGTTGAGGAAATTCTGACTTTTGAATTGAAATTATTTAAGATAACTCTAAATATTTTGTATTCTATAAATAAATCTTTATTTTCACCCCAATCTGTCCCACTGTGCAACCGTTCTAAGATGCTTGTAGGGTCACATGATAATGTGTGTATAACTAGAATTATGAGCTACTGTTTTTGCTCATGGCTTAATATTTTGCTTTACTGTTTTTTACGTTCTCCTCCTTGATGGACGATTTCGTTCCGTCCTCCCAACTAAGTGTGCAGCCACCGCGCCAGCTTCCATCCACATGTATTGACCAGGGGTTTACCAAAATTGTAGTTATTTGCTCAGAATATGCTTCAAACTTCAAATTTTAAGCTTTTTCTTCGACAGCAACTTAATGTTTTTAATGTGTGCCAGTGCAAGCGTATGTGTGTGTGTAGGATTCTTGGGATGGGTGCATCCTCGCAGCACACACAGCACACTAAAGCATTCAACCAGCCACCAAGTCCAACCAGCCAGCCATCACCTTTAATCATATCCTCAGCAAATTATTATAATGTACGATTATTGTTCTTGCTGCCGCTGTTACTGTTGTTGCTGCTGTTGCTTGCTGCTGCTGCATTTTGCTTAAGATGTTGTGCTAAATTGTTTTTGTTTTGATCGCTCTGTTCTTGGATTGGGGGGATGTTGTGGATATTTTAATGTGAACTCTTAGGCATAATTGAGGAGCTGTGGCCGTGTTTTTTCCACCCCGTTCCTTTGTGCCGTTTGTATGTTGTTACTCGTAGGGAATACGTTTATATTTTTAAGTTTTTCTCTTGATTTAAGTTCGTTTTTGCTCATTTATTGTGAATTTCGAATTGTTTTTTGTTAATTTGCAATTATGTTTTATATATTTTTGTGGGAACGAACTACAATTCGATTTGTAAAACCATATTTAACTTAGCATAGTGGAATTAAAGAGAGTCAGACAGACAGACAGACAGACAGACAGAAGAATAGTGTACAGCTTGAAATTACGCAAAAATATAGAGTTGTGTTTGTAGCAAACATGTGGATTTGGAATTCTAAAAACATATGGAAATTTGCAATTGAATCTTAAGAAGAACAAAAAAAAAAAAAAAGATTCCAATAGTAGTTTTACGAGGTAAAATCAAAAGTTTTCGAAAAATTGTTCACTATTATATTAAAAGATCTCACATATTTCATTCATGGAATATAAAGTGGAAAATAAGTTTACAAGTAAAAGTATTAACCATAAAATTTGCACATGAAAGCGGTCGATGTACTGCTTAACTTTGATTTTTCTTATCCTGAGGATGTCTGTCTTTAGATGAAAGACGAAATATTGAAAACTAACAAAAACCAGTAAGAAATTTTCAGGCGGGTAACCCGACTTACATATTCCCTTACCCTCAGTATACCCTTACCTATTATATTTATTTTTATTTACTATATCTCCAAAGTGGGCGGAGTGGTACATATGTATGGGACAGAAGGGGCGCGGCTAGACTTCCAATCTTTTCTCCAAAACTTTATCCTGTTATTGCTTTACTAAATACAGAATTTGGGCACTATCACGTTGGGAGTATTGATAGTAAAGGGTGTCCCAACAAGAACGCAATTTTTAAATCTGGCAACATTCGAAGTGTCATAGTTTGACATTTGAACAATTGTTATTGTTTGCTAGTAGAAGGTTCGAGGTTAGTAAAGATGGAGCGCTACACGAATGAACAACGCATTCTCATTGTGAAATTGTTTTTCCAAAATGGTGAAAGTTTTGCGGCTACAGTTCGCAAATTGCGATCAATTTGGGGTCACAATAATGCTCCAAAAGAGTCAACTATAAAGAGATTAATGGATAAATTTGTCGAAACTGGGTCTGTTAGTAATGTAAAGACAACAACGCGCCATCGACCAGGTCGATCGACCGAAAATGTCGCAGCTGTACGTGATGATGTCGCTCAAGGCAGCCAGAGAAACAAATCAATTGCCGCATCAGTCATTTCCCGGTCGTGTTATTTCGCGTTTTGGAGATCTGAATTGGCCGCCTAGATCGTGCGATTTAACACCATTAGATTTTTTTTTTTTTTTTGGTTTTTTTGAAGTCGATGGTTTACGCTGCATTAATGAAATACCGCAGCATTTATGCGAAACGGTCATTGAAAATTTCATTAAAAGATCGCGTGCATGCCAGCAAAGCCGCGGCTGCCATCTGCACGATATATTGTTCCATACATAACCTCATTCTGTCTACTTTACGATATAATAAAGTTTCACGATTTTTTTTTAAATATCTGTGTTTTATTTAAAATTTAAAAATTGCGCTTTTGTTGGGACACCCTTTATTACTCCATCACTAAAGTGAGCGAAATTGTATATTTGTATGGGAGGTACCAGAAGGGGCGTGGCCGACACTTAACCCTGTTATAGCTTTACTAAATACAGAATTTTGGTACGATCCCGTTGGGTGTATTAATATTGTTACTCCATCTCTTAAGTGGTGGAAAGTTGCGGTGCGCACAAGATTCAGCAGAGCGAAGAAACGCACATAACCAAACACAAAGAAAGCTGGAGATGGCCACTGCCTACTCCAACCAGCTCTACCAACTACTACGACACAACGCCTCTACTGCTGACATAACCGATACACAGTGGCAGCATATTGCGCATTCCATGGCAACCGCCGCAACAACCTTGCTAGGATATGAAAAACGGCGCTCAGGCAAATCCTGGTACGATGAAGAATGTCGCATAGCGTCTGAGGAACAGGATGCTGCTACGGAAATGGGCTCCCCTCCTGTTAGGATAAGGATGGAAATCTGGTTACAGATACGCAGTGTGTGCTGCATATATGGAGAGAACACTTTCAGCAACTACTGGTTCCAGAAGGCAGCGCACGTGAAGGTAACACGCCAATTGTCAACGACGACTTAGATTGCCCACCACCAAGTCAAGCCGAGGTAAGAAGAGCAATGTCGCTGCTGAATCAGCCGGTGCCGACGAACTTCCGGCAGAGCTCTTCAAGTCCGGTGGCGAGGAGCTGATAACGAACATGTACCAGCTCCTTCGCACGGTTTGACTTAAAAAAAGTGATAAAAGCTTCTCAAACAGTGACGTTCGCATTCGTCGATTAAGAAATAGGTGCCGTTTGTTGTGAATCTAAAATAGAAACCGTATTAATTCACAACAATACGAGAAGCAACACCTCATTCATGGGGTGTAAATGGGAAATTAAGTTAAGTAAGTGTGTGCTCCAACTACCGCGGGATCAGCCTTTTACTTATCGCATATAAGGCCCTGTCAAGTGTGCTGTGTGAAGTACCAAAGTCAGTGTAATCCAACCTGATCGGGTCTTATCAGTGTGACTTTAGACCTGGTAAATCAACAACTGGCCAGACATTCACACTTCAGCAAATCCTCGAAAAGATTCAAGAAAAACAGATCGACACATATCAAATTTTCGGCGACTATAAAGCGACCTTCGACATTCCGATACAGCAGAAAATACTCGAAGTTTGGTATTCCAGCGAAGCTGATACGCCTTTTGCAGAATGACGCTGACTGACACGAAGTCTTCAGTGAAGATTGGCAAGGACCTTACGAAGCCATTCTATACCAGACGAGAACTAGAACAAGGCGACGGCCTATCGTGGGACCTCTTCAACATAGTGATGGAGATGATAATGAGAAAAGCTGCAGTAAACACGAGTGGCACGATATTCAACAGAAGCCACATGCTACTCGCGTACGCTGATGACGTAGACATCATCGCTCGAAAACTGCGGGATGTGACTGCAGCCTTCTCAGGTATACAGGAGGAGTTAGGCGAAAATGGGTCTAATGGTGAACAAGGACAAAACGAAGTTATTAGTTTCAACGAACAAAGAATTTACTCATGTGGGAAACTGCGTGAACATTGACAACTCAAATTCGAGGTGGTAGATAATTTTGTCTACCTAGGCTCCGCCATCAACAAAGAAAATAATGTCAGCCTACAAATCCGGAGAAGAATCCTGCTTGCAAATAAATGCTACTACGGACTAAGCAAGCGATTCAATGACAGAGGCCTTTCTCGAGGAATAAAAATCCAAACTCCACCTGTCTTGATGTATGGTTCAGAATCCTCTGTTATGACACAAGCAGTTGAATCTTTTCTGGCAAGATTGGAGAGAAAAATACTCCGTAAAATAAATGAACCCATCATCGTTACCGAAGAGTATCTACGTCGTATGAATCATGAGCTGTACGAGCTGTACACTGACATTGACGTGGTCCGACGCATTAAGGCGCAGAGATTGCGTTGACTCAGTCTTCGACAATTAACTCGATAAACGGCGCAGAAGAGGGCGACCAAAACTCTGTTGGAAAGACCAGGTTACTGAGAACCTTACAGAACTTGGTGTGACTGACTGGAGAAGAAGCACAGATGATCGAGGAGCTTACAATATTTTTCTACATGCGGTATATAATCCAATGGCATTGCAAAGAAGTGCCAGCTAAGTAAGTAAGTTCTGCATTTCCTCGCAAATTCGATCCTATATTTTCCCAAGAGATGCTGGTTCTGTTACATAGCAGGTAAGATCAGACTGTGAAATCTGTTGGGAGGAGGTGTATTTACAACTGTCGGTATGGCTACCAGATTTCTGTAGTATAGTTCAAACCTAAATAATAGCCACATAACTAATTCTGTATCATAGGATATTGGGCGGCAATATTAATTTACTTCTTCAAAAAGTGTTCAAGAATGACGGTAGTCTCTGAAGGAGATAGCAAAACATTCAACGCTTACCCCCACATAGGTTCATGGAGACATATATAGTAACCAAAGAGCCGACACACTGGGTAATCCCACCACGATCGTGAATTTGACCGATGTTTATCGTGATATTGGTGTTCCTATTATATGGGGGAAACCGCTATATAAGGAAAAACTCAATCTCATTGCCATGAAAAAATGGCTAAAACGTGACAAATTCCTCTATATGATACTTACTGACTTCAAATCGATATTAAATTATTATGGCATGTAACTTGACAAAACGAATGAAGCATAACTTCTTCTTTTTGGGGCTACTTTCACGTGGAGTTTTCAGAATTGAGTCCCAAAATTATGTGATGTACTGTGTTAAGGATAAGAGTCTGCCCAATATCTGTAATTTTACCAATTTACATGCTCAGGGTGTGCTTCGTCTGCCAAAGGATAATGTTGGTAGATTTGGTAAACTCCGGTAGGATTTCGTATCTTTTCATTGCACTATAGTCGAAGAATTGTTCGTAAACCTTGCGCTCCTCAACGCCAAGGCTAATTGACGCAGTTACCGATTGAAATTTAAACGGAATTTCGGTCCATCATATATGTAATATGTATATCTTATGAGTAAACCAATGCTATGGCTTTACACCTATCGTCTGAGTGGGAGTCACACTTGGGATTTTTGTTATAAGACACATCATAACTTATTTCCCATTTTGTAAATTTTCCAGAACAATTTCCATAAAATTTTTCGATATTCGAAAACTGGCAAAGTTTTGAATAATATTTTTAACGAACTATTTTTTGTTAGTACTATCGATTGTCAAAAGATAGCTGGTTTTTTGATACCCACGAACTGAAAATGAACAAACGTCTGTCAGGAACAGTATTAAAACTTTTTAAAATGTTCAAAATATTTATTTAGGCGCGGCGATAATTTGTAAATATTGACACATAATAATTTTAGATCCTTTAATATTGAATATACATAAATTTGTATTTGTAAACTTTTTTTGAAAGTGTTTTAAAGCGATTGCCTCTACGGACAAATTCGGATATCTTCTCTCTCTTCACTCCTTATATACGACAATAATGGGTGTTCCTTCCTTCCTTTCTATATCTTTCCAAATAATTTATTAATCAAAACTCGCATAATGTATTAACAAAAGTGTCCATACAACGCCAATAGATGTTGAGTTCCATAGATAAAGACAAAAACATGTATGGGAGATGAACCAACCATCCCCACCTCAACTACATGTATAGGCTCTTCTTTTATCCTTGCAATCCTTGCATATAGTAGATAACGTTGGTGGTGGTTGTGCTGCTACTACAACTACAACTACTATTATATTCATATATATATTGCTATTGCTTAAGCCTTCTCGAAGGATTTGGAGGATGACGACGACGACGATGATGATACAACGCTGGTTAATATATGCGAAAGGATATCAACGAATAAGAAACCTTTAGGAGAGTGGGCAGACGAGGAGTCAGGAAATGCACTCCCAATATCCCTCTGAAACAACTGATGCTCCAACTTTAGCGATGCAGCGGCACAACAACAACAACAAAAAGAAAGGGACTTTGTGAAAAAAGACGGTGATTTTTATGCGTTTAGCAGCTAATGCTCTTACAACGACAAAACCAACAATCTAAGCCTACCAACAACAGCAACGAGGATGACGACGACAACGACGGCGGCGGCTATGGGTCCACTATCTTTGATGCCTGCCTGGGTCTGCATAGAAAATGGACAATAAATAACGCTGGCAAAAAACAACAACGACAGCTACGAAAGCCACCAACAACAACGACAACGATGTTGGTGACGACGACGACTACGACGCCGCCAAAGATATTCCAAACGACGAAACAAATGTTCCAGCTCCCGACTCCAACATATAAGTCTCCGGAAAAAGGGTGAGAGGAGGGGGGTAGCATATAAAAAATGTGTGCCTAGGCCTATGTACGTATGTGAGTGTGTTTAGCTACTAGAGCCTGGACTGGCACACACACACACCTTCCACCATTGGCCAGTTCAGCTGCTACTCTAACATCCTTTTGATGACCATTTTCGGTCAACAACACACAAGGATGCATGCAAGTCCTTCTTACTCCTACTGTCTCTGGCGAACATACGCGGAGGGACATGACCGGGACTTTTGCATGCGTAACTAACCGGCTTTCTCCCCCATTTCTTTTACACGAACGACTCCAACAACTCCGACTCCAAATCGTTCTTAGACTCACACTTACACACACGCAGCAAAGTTATCCTCGTACAATGGCCGTTGGTTTGCAGTGGTAAACGCTGATTTCTTGTTATGTTCATCGTGTCTCTGGTTTCGAGCCGACATTAAACTTCTTATAGGCTGATGACTGTTACCAAAGTCGCATAAACTATTGTATGGCCATCACCCAAACTGCCCACTTTGATAAATGCTTAGGCGCTATGGCGCTGTCCACCAACAATCGCTAGTCCGTGGTCCGTCGTCCATGGTCGTCAATGCGGGTCCTATTTGCGTGTGGGTGTGGGAATGAATGGTGGCGGATGGAGTCTCGGCATTTTTATTTCGATTTGAAGAAAGACCAAAGAATAAAACCCAAAAAAAAAATAGTTAAATTTCTACCGCATCCCGGATGTGATTGGCATTAGTCATTTTTGCTGCATCAAGTTTTCAATTTGGTATGGATGCGTCTAAGTTTTTGTCTATGTTCTATGAAATGCATAATATGAGCACACCTGACACCTTCCCACCTTGGTTATGGTGGTCTAAGAGGGAAATACTGCGTGGAATGACAAATGTTTAATATTAAAGTTTAACATTTGAATGAAAAATTTCCTATACGGATCTGTTAGACTGCAAGGTGATAAACATTGCACGAAATGTAAGGAGTGTTTTTTTTAGAGACATAGAACGTTTGTTAAAAATAAAACACAGCAAACTCTATGGCATGACCAAAATTAAGTCTTTATAAGGTGACAAATTTTTTGGCATTTGATGTTTTATAATTATTTCTGGCATTTTCCTCCGAGACTGCGCCTTATTAACTCCATCCGGTCGGCCCTAATGTACACCACTTTATTGAACATATCGGGTCCTATCTCGTCAATCGTTGCTGGTTTATTAGCGTAGTCAAAAGTTTTGATGTACCTCCCACAAAATATAGTCCAAAGGGCCATTTACAGCTCCATTTCTTGAGATAATTCAGTCACCAAACGTTTGGCTCAACTAAGTGATGTTTTCACGCGCTGTACGACATGTTGAGCCGTCCTTTTGGAACCATTTCTCTTCCTAATGAAATGAAGTATTCAGCTCTTTCTCCAAAATCTACAATTCTGCTTGTTTACATAGCCGTTAAGCCAGAAATGAGTCTCATCGTATTAAAATCAAGTTAAAACTTAAAAAAAACTTAATTTTCCTCTACACCTCATAATGAGGTATGGGAAAGCTTCTCGCGTTGTTGTGAATTAAAACGCTTTCTATTTTTAGACTACAACTAACGGCACCTACTTGTTTATCGGCGAATGCGAACGTCACTGTTTGAGAAGCTCTTACTAGACATGCCGATTGACTTGACACTGATACTGCGAAGTTGCTGTCGACAACATTCGAGGGGAGCCGACAATGAAAGAACCTGTGATCGCCCGCATGGTCGTCGCGAGTTCTAACCATCATGACACGGCCGGTCCCTAGTTAAACTTCCAGTAAATTCTCTGCCCATTTACCAAACACACGACGAAATTGATTGTCCACTGCCTTCTTTCTTCTTGCACCAGTTGGACTATCAGAAGTAAGATCCATGGTTCAATTCCTGTCTCGGACATCTAAATTTTCTTTCATCGTCGACCACCTCGATGTTGTCGACAGCAACTTCGCAGTATAGTGTCGACTCAGTTCGCATGTCTATGTAGTAAAAACTTCGCAAACACAGAAATCGTGTTATCGCAAACCTCCATACGGGAAAATGAACCGGTACAGTACCAGTCACGGGACCGGTTCCCTGGGGAGCATGAACCGGTTCTAGTTCCGGAACTTTTGTATGTAGAGAACCGGTACGTTTTGTATGGGGTTGGCCACTAAAGTGTCAATTGACACCTAACTGATAGTTTGTGATTTGTCTTGAACCGGTTCAACAGTACAAGCCCTACGACAGTCACCTAACTATGATATCTGTTTTTTTGTTAATGTGCCCCAAAATAAGACGAACAAATTACATGAAACTTTTGATAAATTATTTAGTTGTCTAGGGTTAAATTATATAAAAATATTTTATATTTTTTTGACTTTTCTACTTATTTATAAACAACGCCGTTGGAAACACAACGCCGCAGAATACTACAGATCAGTCAAATTGACTTTTCTTCAACACTTTAGAACCAGTTTGGTGACACATCCCCTCTGCACCCGTTTTGAGGTAGGTACAATCAGGTAAATTAACACCACTTTTCCCGTAGGGCTCATTCATGGCGTGTAATGGGAAATTAAGTGTTTTTTAAGATATTTTATGGCGAAATGATATTTTATACTTTTAGCAGACCTAAGAACCAAATTCATAAGGCAACATGGTTATCTCTAGATCAATTGACGGGGAATCAGATAGATCACGTGGTAGTCGATGGAAGGACCGCATCGAGTGTTTTGGACACACGAGTGATCAGGGGTGCGAACATTGACTCTGATCACTTCCTTACCGCAGTTAAGTTACGCACAAGGCTAAGCATTGAGAAAACCGTACGTAACCTGGCACAACGAAAGCTGGACATCGGTAAACTGCGGACCACAGTGGTAGCGGACGCCTACTTCAACCACCTAATTCAACTGCTACAGAATGCTCCAACCCCTGATAGTATAACCTCGCAGTGGTAAAATATAAGTGGCTCCATAGAACGGGCTGCGAGAATCGTACTTGGGTACTCAAAGCCTTCTCAAGAAGATGCCTAGTACGATGATGAATGTCGAAATGCCACGAGAGAGACGATTGCTGCATACAGGGCGAAACTGCAGCCAAAGCTAATGCGAGCTGTTCGTGAACGGTATAGGGAGAAAAGACGAGAGGCAACTCGTATTTTTAGACGGGAAAAGAATGAGCTGAAGAAGAGACAGGATGAGTGCACAGAGTAGAGGGGAAGCCCGAAAATTCTACTAGAGAGTTAAGGCGAGAATGCTTAGAAGTGGGTTGCCCTCCTGCAAGGACAGCGATGGTCAGCTGGTGACTGACCCGGATAACGTTCCGCAGATATGAAGAGATCATTCAGAAATTTACTGGATGCGGACAACACTCCAGAAGACCCCGCTCTAATCCATGACGGTGGTATTAATTGTCCACCTCCGAGCCAGAGCGAGATACGTGTGGCAATCTCCCGCCATAAATACAACAAAGCTGCTGGAGCCGATTGTCTCCCTGCTGAATTGTTTAAGGCTGGCGGGGAGGACCTGATTAGGAGTATGCATCAGCTCATGGAGAGCATGAGGAGGCTAGAGGAGAGCATGCTCGGGGATTAGAGTCTCAGTCTGTTATGTCCCATATACATGAAAGAATATCGTAGTGAATGTAAGAACTACGTGGAATAAGCCTATTACCAATTACATCAAACGTCATTTCAAGCATATTGTGTGAACGTCTAAAGCCAATTGTAGAAAAACTAACAACAAATCCTGGAAATTACTCATGAAAAGCAGATCGACACCTAACATCTCTTAGTCGACTACAAAGATGCCTTCGACTCTCCGATAAGGAATAGGCTATATGAGGCCATGCCTGAGTTTGGTATTCCTGCAAATCTGATTCGACTTTGCAGATGTGCCTCGGACAACACCAAATTCTCGGTTAAGATTGGTAAAGATCAGTCTGAACCATTCAACAAGGAAAGAGGTCTCAGGCAGGGCAATAGCTTGTCCTGTACGCTATTTAATATAGTTATGCAGAAGGTGATGAGAAAGGCTGTTGTCAAGATGTCTGGCACCCAAATTCCACAAGAGCCACATGCCACTAGCCTATGCCGATTATATAGACATCATTGCGTGATGTTACTGCAGTTTTTTCATCACTAGAAAAGGAGTCAGCAAAAATGGATTTAGCGGTCAACAAGGACAAAACAAAAATAATGGTTTCGACAAACAAAGAGTCCTTTCGATGGGGACGCACCGTGAACGTTGACAATTATTGTTTTGAGGTAGTCGATGAGTTTACCTACCTCGGATCTTCCGTCAACAGACAAATAATGCCAGCCAATAAATTAAGCGGAGAATAGTGCTAGCCAATAGATGTTTCTACGGACTTCGGCAGCACTTTAGTAATACCACCTTATCACGGAAGACTAAGAAACAGCTATACCAGGTGCTAAACTTACCCGTTCTGTTGTATGCTGCCAAATCATGGGTGCTTACTACAACGACATAAAAGACCTGGGAGTGTTCGAGAGAAAAGTACTCCGAAAAATATATGGACCTATCTGTGTCGACGACAAGTTTCGCCATCGGATGAACCATGAGCTATATGAACTTTACCACGACATCGACGTAGTTAAAGAGTCAGAATCCAACGACTGCTCCAGCGAGAAAAGTGATTGAAGGCGAACCCGAAGGACGGCGCAGAGCAGGGAGACCCAAACTCCGTTGGAAGGACCAAGTGGTAGGCGACGTGCCGCCATCTGGTAGGACTGGTAGGTAGGAGAACATACGCAGAAGACCGAAGCGTATGGAATTCTTTAATACTTTAAATTTATCAACCACGTTCGTAAGTTGTAATTGGCCACTTAAGTAAATAGGTAAGTAAGAACCGAATTAGTCGCGATATCTCCCAGACTTACCGAATTCAACTCACATATCCTTAACCTTGTATGACATTCTTTGTCAAGAAAAGTACATTGTGGATCTAAAAATGGGCGGACACTTAATGTTGGGCACGTTAGAACATCTTCTTTGCAGGTGCCACGCTCTAGCCCGTAGGAGGCTAAGATACTTACGCTGTGAGTTACACTTTAGTACAGGGCGACAGATTTCTTCGTCGTATTTGCGAAGTGTGACCGGCCGTGGCATAGTGGTTAGAACACGCGACTACCATACGGGAGATCGCAGGTTCAAACCTGGCTCCAGTCATCTTAAAAGAAAAAAAAGAAAATTTTCTTTCATTGTCGGCTCCCCCTCGAATGTTGTTGACAGCAACTTCGCAGTATTAAGCGTCGATTCAATCGTCGTTTTTAGTAAGAGCTTCTCAAAAAGTGACGTTCGCATTCGTCGATAAACAAGTAGGTGCCGTTAGTTGTGAATCTAAAAATAGAAAGCGTGTTAATTCACAACAACCCGAGAAGCTATCCCATACCTCATTCATGGGGTTGCAAAGGGAAATTAAGTTTTTTTTTTTTTATTTGCGAAGTGTATGTCCCAACCATCTAATGCGGCGCTGTTTGATCGTAATGTCCAGTGGCATTTCGTTTGTAGGGTGCAACAAGTCCTGGTTAGATATGGTATTGGGCCACCAAATTCTCAGAATTTTTCGCAATTAGCTGTTGACAAAGTCCTGGAGCTTACATGGCATCGCAGCCGCGAGCGGATCAATGGTTTTAACATGAGAATTAGATATACGTAGTTTGGCGTTACAGGTAATCCTTATTTGATGCGGGAAGTGACATCGAGTGTGATACCTCCTTCAGGGCAAATTACACTGCCCAGACAGCACAAGTGGAAATTGCGTTTGGTTTGTTTACCGTAAACGTTTAGTTTTATATGGGAATCGCTGGTAGAGATGCATTCCGTTTTGTTGGTGTTAATATGTAGGCCGTCAGGAACAATTAAGAAGAGTAGGGGTGACATAAGCCAGTGGTTGTTTGACACCAGAGTTTGTTAGAATTAGTGGGGACAACAAGTTGTTGTATAGAAACCTGATATTGAATCCGTCGTAGTGTGCTTTTATTAAGATACTTAGAAGAAAGTTATATAGAAGACCAAGAGGCTCTATCCGAGTAGGTAATTTAATATGTTGACGATTAGGCTTCTTATGATTTTCTTTTCTTTCGCTATCCCTCCCATTTCTCCATCTTTCAACCTGCTCTTCCCTCTCTCATTTTCTAATGGACAATCATAAGAGATCAGCAGATCTCAGTGTGCAGTGTGATCTGATTACACCAGATTACACGTGTTTACAATCCTACCTAATAATCAAACTAATGTTGGGCATGATACTTTCCTTACCATGTATTTTATAATTTTAGCTTTTTAAGGAAAATATTGAAAAAAATGAGCTAACCGCGCAATTTTCATAATGTTGTTTTTTAAATATAATATTTTTCTTCATTTAAATTAAAAAGACGCTTTTCATATTTTATAATTTCAGTTTCTTTGAACCATAACGTCTGATTAAATAACAATTTGGTAAGTCAACAAGTTTTAAAAATATAAGAAACTTTCTTAGCGATGTATATAGAACACTTTCAAATCTATAATTTAATCCATTGTTTTATTGTTACAAAGGCACTGTAAAATCCCGTGCAATTAGAATTCGATATATATTAGTTACTGCTATAAGACAGATTCGACATTGATTTCTGTTTTGACCGAAACATCTGATCTTCTACTGTCAATTCACGCACGTAAAAAAGCTATTTGGCTTTTGCGCTCCGTAGACAATTTGTCACACCAAGTTTAGATAACAACTCCTTGGAGATGGACCATTTTCATTCATTCACACAACATGTCCCAGTCACCGTATTTGTTCTTTATAGGATAATGACACTTTTCGTTAACGATGATGCTTTCAAATGTTTTTTGGAATATTTTCCTCTCGAAGACATTCAGAACAGATTAATCTGCTTGTGTCGTTAACAGGATTCTGCCCCAAAGTTGGAATTTCGTTGATCGAGAGAGGACTTTGTCATTGAAAAATTTTCTGAGCGGTTGTGTCCACTGCTCTTTTCTTAATTTCCGGATTGCCATTGTTATTTTTATTTAAAGTAAAGTCAAGGTAGAAAAAATCATCTATACTACTTCAAGTTTATAGTTATCAACGTTTACGTAACTTTCCATACGACTCTAGCTTTGTCGAAAAAATCTAGAGCATATTCGACTACCGTCTGCTTTTCAATTGTTGAATAGGCTGGACTAATATCTTGGAGTCCTCGGTAAATAATATATATATCATCAGCATAGATAGTTAGCACGTGACTTTTATTAGACTTATGCAGCTTTCCATTAAGATGTTACAGAGAACAGGCTATAGCCCTGTTTGAAACCTGACCTTTAACTAAGGTATCAGCTCTCGCAAAGTAGTACCAACTTTTGCTGGAATATCAAACTCAGCCATACATCGATAGCTCAGTGGAAGCGACGTAGACTAGCAATCCGAAGGTGCCGGGTTCGATTCCCGGCCGAGGCACTGGCCAATCAACATCGATGAAAAATTACTTTTCAAATACTTTCGAGTTCTCCAGCCAACAAAACTCATCCTAGAAGCTTACACTATGAAAATCCAGATTGCACAAGGACCAAGGAAAAAGAAAAATGATTTATCAAAACCGCAAATAAATCAACAAACCCAGCTGGCGCCATCTTTGGTGGAATTTGGAGATTAAAAACTGACAACAACAACACCTAACAATCCTTGAAAACAGAGTGCCAATAGTGATCGTACGATAATCAGATTATATGCCCGATCGAGTGCCGATAAAATTGAAAATCGGTATAAAGAATTATTACCCCAGCTATTCACTAGCTGTTACAACAACAACAACAACAACATACATCAATAGTTTCTGCCGATTCGAACTGCGTGGCATGATGGTGTAAACTAGCGACTTTCCTGCGGATAACCTGAATTCGATCCCTCTGCCATCTATTTCCACTTCATTTATCGGCGGCCCCCTCGATGTTGTCGACTGCAACCCGTGAGTAGTGAAGCCAATTGGTATGCCTAGTAAAACATTGTCAATAAGCTGACATTCGGTCCCGTCGTTAAACTGTAGGTCGGTCCTGTTGTGTGAGTCTAATAAAAAATAGCTTGTAAATTTACTCAAATGCACAAAGCTCTCCGATCTCTCATTCATTGGATGCAAAGGGAAATAACTTTTAAGTTGAATTTAAATCGATCTGATATTCTTTGGTCTCTTCCAGGATTTGTCATGGTGGAA
This sequence comes from Muscina levida, assembly GCA_964034835.1. Classification (NCBI taxonomy): domain Eukaryota; kingdom Metazoa; phylum Arthropoda; class Insecta; order Diptera; family Muscidae; genus Muscina; species Muscina levida. Next base: position 43,318,590 of record OZ035883.1, on the reverse strand, counting down.
ATATCTGATCGGTCGTGGATTTATTGTATTTCAAGCCACAGGGATAAGGTCTAATAAGGTTCGTTAATATGGGCTGTAGTTCTTGACATAACACAATCGACAGAATATTGTATGTAATGCGTAAAAAACAGATCACATGGTAGTTGATGCATTCACTTGGATCGTCTTTCTTAAGCACTGCCGGCACTGTATCGGCACCTGAAATTTGTTAATGTTAATGTTGTTTTGACTAGTTGGTGGACATTAGATAGGGTCGCTCGATAAAGGAAAAAAAAACGTTGATGCGTTCGACTCCCAGTTTTGTAGTTTGTCTAAAGACAATTTGAGGTGATCAACATTTTTTTTATTCATGAAGTCTACAAACTCTTAAAACAGTATTTATTACCGGCCGTGGCATAGTGGTTAGAACACGCGACTACCATGCGGGAGATCGCAGGTTCAAACCTGGCTCCAGTCATCTTAAAAGAAAAAAAATTAATAAAATTTTCTTTCACTGTCGGCTCCCCTCGAATGTTGTTGACAGCAACTTCGCAGTATTAAGCGTCGATTCAATCGTCGTGTCTAGTAAGAGCTTCCCAAACATCGACGTTCGCATTCGTCGATAAACAAGTAGGTGCCGTTAGTTGTGAATCTAAAAATAGAAAGCGTGTTAATTCACAACAACGCGAGAAGCTATCCCATACCTCATTCATGGGGTGCAAAGGGAAATTAAGTAAGTAAGTAAATTGGCATTTGATCTCCAACTGAAACGTGTAGTTTACTCAAGGGCTACATATTGCCTATTGGAAATTTTTGACTCTGACGTCAATGTAGCAGAATAAATACTATTTCGGGAGGTCGAAGGGTGCACCGATCAAATGCAAGTTTTAATGTCCTCAAATAGTCTTTGGCCAAACTACAATACTGGAGGGGGATTAAGCGCACGAACTTTATTTTCGACCCTATCTAGTTGTCATTGTGCTTCGTCATCGATAACACAGTGCAACAGTGAAAAAAATACAAAAACGGGATAGTATAGGTTCGATTCTACTATCGAAGGGTAATAAAACCCTATACTCAGTTTGGCGAGATTGGTGACCAATTTTTTTTTATGGGCCCCTAAAGATTCTCAAAATCAGTGAGCCCCATGCAAAAAGGTGTGATCAGTTTTTGTCCAACTGCTAACTCACACTTCGTGATATCGCTAAACTGTATTCGGCAATAATGTAGCTGGGAGTTTTGCGCACTAACTTTATTAACAAATTATGTCAAAAAGGTTGGTTATTCCTGCCCTTTTTCAAAAAAAATTGAAGAAGAATTTATTATTTTTTCACTTTTTTGAGCATTACTTTGAGGGAGTCCAAATTTTCCTCTAACACTGTTCGCCAAAATTGTAGCCCTGGTAAAGATAAACAACTTTCGTGAACATATCAATCCAATCTGAACGTGTCTAGACAACCTAAATAGCTCATAAAGTCCACGTTGATACCGGTTTTTCGAACCTTTACGCACTTAAAAGCCAGTAACGTGGTTGAATATCAACCAATTTGAAGTTTCTCGGCTGTTTTATAAAGAAGAGACTACGGCCTTTCCAATGGTATATATAGTTCTATTGATAACTTATCATAAATGTCTGTTTTTTGCCTCGAAATTTCAAACATTTGTAACTTTTTCACTATTTTTTAAGTTTGACGAAGTTTGTAGCCACTATTTTATAAGGACACCCTAATGTTTACTACTTTATTCAGAAAGTGCACGCTATCACGAGTTAAACGCATATTTGTTTGTAAAAATCGGTCAACAAATAGTTAAGTTATTCATGTTTTCCGAGGAACGCAACTTTCATATCCTATACTAAAATCAAAGAGTTGAAGAAGAAGAATTGTTTTGGTGTTGTTGTTAATTACTTCAAATTTGATTTTAGCATAGTTGCGTCCCTCGGAAAACATGTATAACTTAACTATTTGTTGACCGATTTTTACAAACAAATGTGCGTTTAACTCGTGATAGCGTGCACTTTCTGAATAAAGTAGTAAACATTAGGGTGTCCTTATAAAATAGTGGCTACAAACTTCGTCAAACTTAAAAAATAGTGAAAAAGTTACAAATGTTTGAAATTTCGAGGCAAAAAACAGACATTTATGATAAGTTATCAATAGAACTATATATACCATTGGAAAGGCCGTAGTCTCTTCTTTATAAAACAGCCGAGAAACTTCAAATTGGTTGATATTCAACCACGTTACTGGCTTTTAAGTGCGTAAAGGTTCGAAAAACCGGTATCAACGTGGACTTTATGAGCTATTTAGGTTGTCTAGACACGTTCAGATTGGATTGATATGTTCACGAAAGTTGTTTATCTTTACCAGGGCTACAATTTTGGCGAACAGTGTTAGAGGAAAATTTGGACTCCCTCAAAGTAATGCTCAAAAAAGTGAAAAAATAATAAATTCTTCTTCAATTTTTTTTGAAAAAGGGCAGGAATAACCAACCTTTTTGACATAATTTGTTAATAAAGTTAGTGCGCAAAACTCCCAGCTACATTATTGCCGAATACAGTTTAGCGATATCACGAAGTGTGAGTTAGCAGTTGGACAAAAACTGATCACACCTTTTTGCATGGGGCTCACTGATTTTGAGAATCTTTAGGGGCCCATAAAAAAAAATTGGTCACCAATCTCGCCAAACTGAGTATAGGGTTTTATTACCCTTCGATAGTAGAATCGAACCTATACTATCCCGTTTTTGTATTTTTTTCACTGTTGCACTGTGTTATCGATGACGAACTTTTTCACTATTTTTTAAGTTTGACGAAGTTTGTAGCCACTATTTTATAAGGACACCCTAATGTTTACTACTTTATTCAGAAAGTGCACGCTATCACGAGTTAAACGCATATTTGTTTGTAAAAATCGGTCAACAAATAGTTAAGTTATTCATGTTTTCCGAGGAACGCAACTTTCATATCCTATACTAAAATCAAAGAGTTGAAGAAGAAGAATTGTTTTGGTGTTGTTGTTAATTACTTCAAATTTGATTTTAGCATAGTTGCGTCCCTCGGAAAACATGTATAACTTAACTATTTGTTGACCGATTTTTACAAACAAATGTGCGTTTAACTCGTGATAGCGTGCACTTTCTGAATAAAGTAGTAAACATTAGGGTGTCCTTATAAAATAGTGGCTACAAACTTCGTCAAACTTAAAAAATAGTGAAAAAGTTACAAATGTTTGAAATTTCGAGGCAAAAAACAGACATTTATGATAAGTTATCAATAGAACTATATATACCATTGGAAAGGCCGTAGTCTCTTCTTTATAAAACAGCCGAGAAACTTCAAATTGGTTGATATTCAACCACGTTACTGGCTTTTAAGTGCGTAAAGGTTCGAAAAACCGGTATCAACGTGGACTTTATGAGCTATTTAGGTTGTCTAGACACGTTCAGATTGGATTGATATGTTCACGAAAGTTGTTTATCTTTACCAGGGCTACAATTTTGGCGAACAGTGTTAGAGGAAAATTTGGACTCCCTCAAAGTAATGCTCAAAAAAGTGAAAAAATAATAAATTCTTCTTCAATTTTTTTTGAAAAAGGGCAGGAATAACCAACCTTTTTGACATAATTTGTTAATAAAGTTAGTGCGCAAAACTCCCAGCTACATTATTGCCGAATACAGTTTAGCGATATCACGAAGTGTGAGTTAGCAGTTGGACAAAAACTGATCACACCTTTTTGCATGGGGCTCACTGATTTTGAGAATCTTTAGGGGCCCATAAAAAAAAATTGGTCACCAATCTCGCCAAACTGAGTATAGGGTTTTATTACCCTTCGATAGTAGAATCGAACCTATACTATCCCGTTTTTGTATTTTTCAAAAAGTCGTCATTTGTTCCATAGTGTAATTGGTGTGATTTTGTCACCTGCAAGGTCTTTGGCAACGAGCATAGTACAAAATTATTTTCTCCATATTTTCTGTACAATCAAGTCTGTGACTAGATTTCCTTCACTGCCCTAACAGATGGGGAACCCTTTTCTATAATCTTTACTTGTTTCATCTTAATAGGTGACTTTTTTCGGGGTTCACCTCTATTCCTGGAATTTTCGATATATTCGCTCTCTCTTTTCCTTTATGGTGCCAATTCCTCATACAATACGCGACGTTCTTCTTCGCACCAGGACATGCCTGTGCTCAGTTTTCTATACCCAAGCTCGGACGTTGCGCTGCAGTGATCTTAGAATGAAAAAATGAATAAAGGAAATAGAGACCTTTGCTTACAGTATTTGAGAGAGTTTGTTGGAATAGGGATTGGCTATCAAGGTGATATACTTGCGATGTATAGCTTCTTGGCGCTTAATAACGAACGTTTTTAACATTGTTTAATATAGTGCGTACTTTTGAAGCAACTTGGTGGTGATTCGGGTAAATATGTGAACCACGCATCACACGTACGTCTATGACGTTTGAGACTTGCCTTCCATCGATTACCGCATAATCAATATGGTTTGTCATCTTTTAATTAGAGGATATCTTTGTTTGGAAATTTGGTTCCACTGACAATTGGCTATTCGGTTACTTAGAGGGTTAAACCCCGAGGCTAGAAATCGACTTCCTCTACCAACTATGAATCTACATACGGATTTGAATCTTTCTGCTTGGCAGCTGTAAAAGATGTCACAAATCGTTCGTCGTGTGTATCCCTGTCCCGTTCGTCATATTTCCAATATGGCCTTAATGTCGTCTTGTCAGAGACATCCTCCAACTATGTAGAGGCTTCATCTCTGTAGAGAGTTTGGACATTCCTGTTACTATTTGGGATTATTGTCTTTTCAATGCTATATGTTTTCATATTTACGACAAGTGGCCTATTAGGTCACCGTGTCGCCTCTAAGAGAGTCGCTTCAGTAACTTTTGTTACCTACTCCTTGCGATACACTGGTGTTGCATGCCTTTTATGTTACTCAACATTGCGCCTTTTTACATTTGATGCCACTGAACGGATGTCCATTGTCCGTGGAATCCGTGATCTATCGAACGTTGTAAGCTAGTTAGGAACCTTCACAGAGAGTTTGTAGTACTTGCTATGTACATAACGATCAGAAAACTCATGTTATAAAATACCCCCCATCGCATATCACTGCCTACCTATATGTGGCATAATGTTTAGAACACGCGACTATGATTCGGGTGAACTGAGTTGGAGCCCTGTTATAGCCATCTATATTTCTGTAATCATCGTGCCCTTGGATGTTATAGAGAACAACCTGTAAGGATTTTCTAAGTCAATCGGCATTTCCGAAGTAAATGCTTCTCAAAGACCCGACGTAGGCAATCGTCGTTAAACAGTATGTCTTTTTTTGTGAGTTGAATGGAATGGAGTGGAAAGAAAAACTAAGTTAATCCTTGAGCTGTCTTTTATATAAAAATCTTATATTCAAAGAATTTTGTACCTACTTTCGAAAGTATATCACAGTTGTAATGAAAATGACCAAAACTTTCAACACATTGGATGTTTTCAAGTTTCTTAGATGAAAACTACTTATTTCTTTAAAGTATATACTTCCCCCCTCCTAATCACATCTCTGGTCAGTGGTTCCTAGTGGTCAATCTTCATCCTCGCCAGTGACTCTCAAGCACTAGCCACCCAAGTGGGGTCGGTCCAAGTGAAATGTGTCTAAGCCGTGTGAATACATCACTTTAATGCATCAATGAATTTAAATAGCAGCAGCTGGCATAATATCATTCCCTCTCCAGCGACTTGCAACAATATTTTATTCTGTTGCTTTAGATAAGGAAAATAAATCGAAACGCTGGACTCGGGATGTTTTGAATAAGTTAATGAGTGGAAAACGTCTGATTGATTTTGTTATTTGTATGTTAGACGTCGTACATGCGAGTATCCATCTAGTCAGCCAGCCAGCCATCCCTGTGGCTTGCAATTCCATTGTTTCGATATGAGACAATGGCTCCCAATGCAGCTGTACACTTTCTGTTGTTTCGTTATTTTTTTTCGTTGATATATCGCACCAAACAGTGGCTGCTACCGCTGCCATCAGCGTCATCGTCGTTGTCGTTTTCTTCGTCTTCTTCACGTCGACGACGTGGGCACTATTAGGGTGTACTGTTGGGTGTCCTGGCACCTTCTCTCTCGTCTCTCTCATAATTTCGAAAGTTTTGCGCTAGTAGGCAAGCAACATTTGTTAACAACAGCAACAGCAAGAAGGAAAAAAATCCGTTGTTGCAGCAGTAGCAACAATATTAGGAAAACATTAAAGCCACCGTGTGTGAGTGTGTGTGCGTGGTAATAGGTGGTGCATGGTCCAAACTCCTTCCTAACTATGTTTATTCAGCTCACATGGTTACCATGTGGATCTTTGAAAGACGAAACGTTGCTCTGTTTTACGTTCCAAGCAGGCTTCTAAACTGAAGCCGACTTCCTTGTGTCTCCCTTCTCTCGCACACACCCACACACACACACAATCTATGGTGTTTTAGAGGTTGAGCGGGTGTTAAGAGCAAGAGTTGGACCATCTTTATGCATCGAAGGACCTCATCCTTTGGTGTTAGGCCGGATTGATTTTTTGTTTTGTTTCGGACTTTCTCATTGTTCTACGAATTGATTTTGCAACGTATCTGAGTAACGCAATTCTTTGTGTTTATGTTGCAAATAGTACTACCTACGAAAGTACACACATCCGTACATAAATACTTGGCTACATATGTACAAGTAGCCGGTTAGTATATATTTGCATACATGGCCTAGCATGGCCGTAGTAGAGATGTTTCCTTTAGCTATATATATTGTATGTGTTGTTTTGCTGTTGCTGCTGGAGCAGTAGTAGTAGTCTACATTATGCCTGCAAGGATCAGCCAACTATTTGGATGTATTTATGTGTGTGTGTGCGTGTAGTTGTTGCATACATGTGTCGGTAGAAAAATTGATGACCAAAAGGAGCGTCGATACATGCCGACGATACATACAAACATACATACTTACAAACATCAGCAGGCTCATACTTAGGTTCGTTACGTATTCGTTCGCATACGTCCGTTTGTACATACGTACCATGTACCCCTCGCACGAACGTTCGAATGTGCTGTGCCTCCAATCAAACTTCAGAAAATTCGATTTTTTATGGGTAATTTTACTTTTATCATCACATGCACAAAGTGTGGCTTTCTAGTTCAAATCACACTGAACGAAATGTTCGATTGTAAGCGCACTGTATAGAAATTGAATGGAGTCACACAGGAATGGATCTCAATAGCTATATAACCAACTTCTTTGTCACGTAGAAATTTATATAGCGACAATCTTCTTTACAACGATCGCTTTAGAATCTCTAGCGATGAGCGATTTATTTACATCTTATTTTGACATTTTTCGACTGATCAACAGCTTCCAGACAGAGCAGGTGCAGTAATACAGTTGTCGGACGTATTGAACAAGTAAAGATGCGATTTTACTGCCATCCAGGAAGTAAAGAATGGGCATAGTGTCGCCAGCACACCTAATGGTGACGATATCTACAAAAGCCAGTTGTTCTAGGAGATTTTAATGTCACAGTAGGAAGGGAATAAGTCTATGGTCCAACAATCGGCAGATTCAGTCTCAACGAAGGCACAAATAATAACGGCTTATGACTGATATACTTTGCGCGGCACGAAACATGGTAGTGAGTAGCTATAAATTCAAATATCTCGATATACGAAAGGCAACGTGGGTATCTCCCAATCATATTACAAACAACCAAATTGATCACATTGTTTTGTAACAGTTCCAGTGTGTTACACGCGCGTTTGATCCGAGGCGGCAACATTGATTAGAATCATTACATTGCCGGATCTAAGGTTCGCACCGGTATAAACGTAGCGAGAACCGCAGGAACTGTTTTAAGAGAAAGCTGAAAGTCTAAAGACTTAACTTAATTTCCCTTTACACCCCATGATGCTTCTCACGTTGTTGTGATTTAACACACTTTCTATTTAAGATTCACAACAAACGGCACCTACTTGTTTATCGACGGATGCGAACTTCACTGTTTCAGAAGCTTTTACTAGACATGCCGATTGACTCGACACTTATACTGCGGTGTTGCTGTCGATAACATTCGAGGGGAGCCGACAAAGAAAGAAAATTTTTCTTTTAAGATGACTGGAGCCAGGAGTTGAATCTGGGATCTTCCGCATGGTAGTCGCGTCTTCTAACCATCATGCCACGACCGGTCCCCGAAAGTTAAAAGACTGCATACACAAAAAACGGCTTATGGAAAATGCTGCTTAATCTATAATTGGTTGACGCCCCCTTGATTGCAAATGTCCCCATCAGTTTTGTACCTATCTTCCCTGAGGTTTTTAGTTCGGTCAGTATCATCCCGCAAAGACATATGCATCAGCTTTGCGGAGATATTTAACACAGTCATGGCAAAGAATAGTTTTTGCCATTGAATTTTAATAGTCGATAAACAGATACGAGTAGTAAGTATCGATCTGCAATCATTAGGTCTTCTTCAAGATTAGTAGTAGTGTGAAAATCTGGTCGGACGTGGATTTACTAGGCCATCAGCCACACTGATAAGGTCCAATCAGGTTTGCTAAAATAGGCTTTAGTCTTTCACATAACACACTATACAGGACCTTGTATGCGATGGGTAAAAGGCTGATCCCGCGATAGTTGGTACACACACTTGGATTGCCATTTTTAAGCACAGGACATAAAACACTCAGATTCCTATCATCGGGCATGCAATCCTTGAGTCAAATCGTGTTTAAGAGCTGGTGCATGCACGTTGTCAGCTCATCGCGCAGGCTTTTAAAAGCTCTGCCGGCAGTCCATCGGCTCTCGCAGCTTTCTTATTTTTAAGCCGTGCTGATCTCGTTTTGGCTCGGTCGTAGACAATCTACTCCATCGTCGATGATTACTTATGCTGTCTTCTAGAATCGGAAAGAGAAATAAAGTATTCCCTCCATATTTGACCAGATTTCCGTCTCTGTCCTTACAGGTGAGGTTACCTGTTCCAAAACCTTTGCCTTTTTTTAATTTTCGATATCCTAGCTCTATCCTTTCTTCCATAGACGCATTTTCCGCCTTAAGAGACGTTTCATCTCCCTACTCTTGTCATTATAACGCTCCGTCACAGCACACATTGCCAATGGCTGAAGTTTTGCCCTGCATGCATCATCCTTTTCCTCAGACATTGCGCGACATTCATCATTGTACTAGGGCTTGTCTGTGCGTGGTTTTTCCTAACCCAGTACGGTCGTTGGCGCAGAGGTCATAGAATTCGCAATATGCTGCCACTGGGTGTCGGGAACATCAGGTTAAGGGGGATTTGTTTGAAGGAATTGAGAGAGTTAGTTGAAGTAGGCATTGGCTACCGCGGTGGTATGTAGCCTTGCTAAATCTAGCATCCGTAGCATTTGGTAAACATAAGTTTTTAGTACTGCTATACTTGTATAGACTGAATTTTCTGACTGCTGAGGCAATAGCATCTCGCTATTAACATTAAAATTTCCCACCACAACTTGAATGTCATGGCCAGGGTCCATATGTCCTTCAACCTCATAGAATGCATCTTTCGTAGGGGCGTGTACACAATTCACCGTGAAATTAAAAATGTTTCGCCTTGATGCAAATAGGGGCTACTCGATCCCTTACAGGTTTAAACCGCAGGACCTGATGTCTAAGTCTCTTGCCAACTATGAATTCAATTCCATATTCTTGGCTGCTGTATAAGATGTCACAGTTCTTTCGTCGTAGGCATCCCTATCCCGTCCATCACATTTGCTGTATGGCCGTCATGGCAGTGTTATATTTGTCGAGGACATCCTCCAATTGGAATCGGAAAATCTTAGCTTATAATGTTTGCGTTAGTCGCCAAGGATGGTGCCTAGTTTCTTGTGATTGCCAACGCCACTAAAAAAGCCTTTGTGTCGAGTTTTAGTAACTTTTGTTGCCTCTGTACGAATGTTCAATGTCCTTATCCGGGAACTAAATGGTCTATCGGACGTTGTGAGCTGCTTGGGGTCATCCGCGGTCAGTCTTTGTTTATTTCCAAGTTAATAAGGATCAGTATATTCGAATTGCTAAATCTCCCATCCTATACCATATCTCTAGTATCTAAGAATAGAAACGGTCATCATATCGGCAATTACTCGTTCGATACCAAAGAAATTCACTACAAACAGGAATAATTTTAGTTACCTGAATTCTAAAAGGATTAATTTCTTATAGCTTTAATTTTTGCGACAAACCGGTTACCTGGTTATTTTCGAAGGAGTTATGTTGGAATATTCCCAGTCTTTGCTATTTTTTTGTGGCAGCTATGATTAAGTAAAATAAGATGGCCAACATATTATTGCTGTGTCGACAAAAGTAACCGACTAAAAGTGACTTACGCACTTTACTCTCTGAGAGGCGCGTGGTTCGACGCCGTCAAACTGCTACGTTATTGCTCCCAATTTTTTCGGTGTATTCGCTTCCCAACACAAAATTTCGTTGTTTGTACTATTCTTGCTCCTGTCGTTGCCGTCGTCGGCGGCGTTGTTGTTGTTGTATTTTTGCACACTCATGAGTTTTCTTTGCAAGAAATGAACTTTTCATTTTTGTATTGCATTACGACAGCTACTGTGTCTAAACTGGGTGGCTGTTATTGATGCCTCAGAAATCGCCCGTACGTACATACATGCGACCTTAGATGGATGTATGTATGTAATGCAAACGCCTCCTAGCCTCTGCCTATACCACTGTTGCAAGTCGCCAACGTCATCATCGTCTTCGTCAGGAATAGGAAAAACATCAGTAGCAGGAACAACAACCAACCAAGCTGATGTTTGTCCTGCAGCCGCCGTGTGTATTGTGTGGCTCCTGCGTTGTCAATGTGGAGAATATGGAACCCATGGATGTCTAACTATGTGGCCGTTCGCCGTCGCCTTCATCTTTACCTTCGTTCATGCTGTAGCCCCCAAGGGAGGGAGAGAGATTTGGGTGCCGGTGTGTGTGTATGCATGCATCTCGACACAACAAGCAGGGCTCCTCGTATTAAATTGAATCGAACGTATGATTTCACGTCTTTTTTTTCGATTTTTTGATTATGGGGAGCGAGTCATCTATCTCTACCAAAGTAGAGTACTCTTACATACCTGCATACTAGAAGCAAAAGCAAGCAGCTTACTTTTGTTGCACCATCGCACCCCGGCCCCTAGCGCGCATCCAGTACCCAACATCTACACTACAAAGCCGTGTGGCTCTCTAGTCACTGACTACTAGCCAGCCATCTATTGAGCCAGCCAGCTTCAACCATGATGCCTGTGCCAGTGCTGTGTTCGTTCGCATGTACTACGATGACGACGAATAACTTACATTTAGAAATAGGCGGAGTTATCAACGTTTTCAAGTTTTTATAAAACACATCTCACTACAGACGAGCCAGCCACACACCAAACTTGCATGCGAATGAGTGTACGGGAGTACCCCCCCACAATATACTCACACGGGCACACACGACGAGTACTGGTGTGCTGGGTGAGTTGAGTATACGACGAGTGCTACTCGTACACAACACACACACACGTACCTTTTTGTACGAGTACACCTCCGTATGAGTACCACCATCATCATCATCATCGACTACTGGCCCATTCCGGGTTGGTAAAACTTAAATTCAATCACACACTCACACACACACACACACACATGGGCTATGACTATGGGGCCAGCGGTGTCTTTTGCCCACCGTTCACTTACAATTGATAGAAACGTATCGGAGCAAGGAGTACGAAGCAAGGGGTTCAGGGTGCTGCAGAAGAATCTGGGGACGGTACGGGAGTACAAACAAACAAAATTGTATTAGAATATGGTGATTCCATAGATTTTTTCCTTATCCAAAGCAAGCCATTCGCATTCATATGCACATACAGTGGAGGAAAAAAGTTGACATATGCATCCAACTGCAAACTATGTGAGATGCAGTCAAGTCGTTACTCAAATAGCAATACAATCCGATAAAGAATTAACAGAAATGTTTTTAAACTAGTCCGCTAAAACAGTTGATCCTAGTTCCGCTTAAGTTTTTTCAAAAACAGTACAATCGTCTTTACCATAGTTTACTAGAATACTTTGGAAGTTATCGGGATCAGTGCAACGCCCTTAACATACACAGTACAAGATTTTTCTGCTCATTGATTTGGGACACAATTCTGAGAACTGCACGTGAAAGTAGCCCCAAAAAGAAGGAGTTCTGCATAATTCGTTTTTTCAAGTCACATGCCATAATCATTTAATATCGATTTGAAGTTAGTAAGTATCGTATAGGGGACTTTGTCACGTTTAAGGTTTTTTTGTCATGAAACTTGACAAAACGAATGATGCAGAACTCCTTCTTTTTGGGGCTACTTTCACTTGCAGTTCTCAGAATTGAATCCCAAAATCATGTGTTGTACTGTGATATCCGAGAATGTGTGAATGGCGACAGAAATTAGATCAACATCTTTCAATCTTATGAAAAAAAAAACGAGAAGTGAGTTAAACCTTAATTAAAATCGTCCTATTTTCATTGGACCAATAGTGGCATGATGGTTAGAACGTGCGCCTATAATGCAGGGTGCGATACCTGTGAGAGTCATCTGCATTGCTTTGATCGGCGGTCCTCTCGATCTCGTCGGCAGCAATTTCGCAATAGTCGAGACAATCGCTGCATATCTAGTAAGAATTTATCACATAGCTGACGTTTGAATCTCTCGTTTAACTATAGGTCTCGTTGTGTGAGTCAAAAAAATAAATGTGTGTTAGCCACTCAAATGTGGGGACCCTTCCCTTATTTCATTCATATAATGTGCAAGAAAAATACCTGCGTTTTTGTCTTACATCGAAGCCTATACACAATTCAGCGTCATCTATATATGTAAAAGGCTTGGGTGACTGACTGATCACTCTCGATCCCAAACGGCTATAAATTTGAAATTTGCAATGTATGTTCCTTTTATGACGACGGCGCACACTAAGAAGGGTTTTTTTTGGAAATTTAGGCTGCAAGGAGTTGAAATAGGCATGGCACCGCCCCATACAGCTCGAAATTTGTAATGGCTCTATCTCATAAACCATTGTAGGTACGATGTAGAGATTTGGGGGTGTCGAAGTGGGCGGTGCCACTCTCTTTTTTTAAAAATCATTATTTAGGCTAAATAAATGGACCGACTGCAATAAAATTTTCACAGTGACATAAAATCATAGGCTAATTAGAAAAAGGGGCGTAGGACCGCCCACACAAACAGAAATTTGAATCGGTCATATCTCACGAACCCGTAAGGGGTATGAAGATGAGATTTGTTACGTATATTACTGGTACAAGGAGGCTTACGTCTTGCTGGGAAATGGTCGGTGCCACGCCCTTTTGAAAATATTATTATATCGGTCATATTAATGGACCGAAATTTTGTATGTAGGTTCCTTCAGTGACGTAGGTGAGGGGTGAAAAGCCAATTAAGGGATTGTACGGGTAATATCGCCCAGAACCAACAGCTATAGGCAGAATCGCGAAAATAGGGGTGAATGTTTAATTTATAGAATAATTTTTTTTTCGAAACTCATCTTTTATGGTTGAAAAGGCTGAAAACAGATGCAACTGGTACATTTAAATGGGCATGCTCCATATAAAATTAAATAGCTACACCAATGGGTTTTTTTTTCGACATTTGCACTTCTACGGGTAAAAATGCAAAAACAAGGGATAAAACTGGTACTATGGTCGAGGCCAAATGGATAAAGCTATAATCGCAAATTACTATATATATGGGCGAGTATTCTTATAGCATTAGGGTGTTGCACGATCAGATTTTTTGAAAATCGACCAAAAAGACCGAAATAGAAATGAAACTGGTGCATCCCCCACACCAAACGGAGATAGAATCACCGAAATCTATATGGGCATATCACTCATAGAAAAAAAGGGCTGCACGAAGAGAGTTTTCAAAATTCGTACTTTTAGAGATAAAGAAGGCTGAATTAGAGGTCAAATGCGTAAGCCAATAATGATGAAATTTGTAGAGTATGTTCCACTCCTTCGATAAAAACAAAAACGTGGGATTTTTTGAAAATTCAGCTATTTAGTGATTTTGGAAGCGAAAGAAATAGGCGTGGCACTAAATCAGACCAATAAATATTAAGATCAAAAGATTGGTTTTAGGGATTAAGTACATGTCTAGCAAAAACTGCGGCCAAGGTAATGAACCGATCTTGATTAGAAAAACACAGTACTCCACATCTTTATCAATAATTTTGACGGCAGGACGAAGTCTGCCGGGACATCTAGTATTTATATATTTAGATTTCATAGAGATATTGACTATTCGGTCGTTAACATGATTAAATTCATGCGGATGATCAATATTCAATACCTGTCACACTCATCTACATTTCGTGATTCGGAGTAAAGAAAAAATTTCTTAAACAGCCGCCGTTTGGATAAGTAGGTAAACTTGAGACTAACCAGAAACTCTTTGCGGAGGTCCCTATAAGCTAGCAACGTCCAATAGATCACGTATTGCACAGGCAGTACCGCTGGACATCCATTCAATGGTATAAAATGTGAGAAGGCACAATGTTGAGTAACCTAAATAACAAATGTTATAATAAAATGTTATTAAAACTCAACACAAATGCCCTCTCAGTGGCGTTAAGAGCCTCAAGAAATTCTGATCGGACGCAGTGGTCTAACAAACCAATTTCCCTAAATAAACAAATGTCGATGATTTCCGCAAACGGTATGAAAACCATGATATGAGGAAATTTACCTGAAATGACCGAACTCTTTGCAGAGAAAGTGCCTCTATCGAATTGTCAGATGTCCTCGACAATTATAAGGCTAACATAACTGCCATACAGAATATGAGATGGAAGGGACGGGAATGCACACGACGAAAGAACTGTGACATCCTTTGCAGCTGTCATGAAAAAAATCCCGAGTTAGGTTCATAGGTGGTTGGAGTAAAAGTCATATGGTATCGTGATTTAAAATCAACCAATATCCTCTGTCTTCATCAAATCAAAATATCATCATATGGAGCTGATTTGTGTACCCCGACAAAAGACAAAGACGACGACACTAAAGATGCCTTGAGAAAATAAATTAACGCTGCCCTGAACATAATAATAAAATTTTTGTTTATTTTAATGCTAAACGGAAGATTCCTTAGCTTAAGCAGTCGGGAAATTTAGTCTACACAACAATACCTCCGCTAACGGATTTAGACTGGTTACTTTCGTGTCGGTAAGAAACAAGGTAGATGGTGGAACCAGATTTCCACACAAAGATATTCACACGACAATTTGGGATATCCCCAGAGCAGAAACGTGCCGCTAATATAGATTTCGATCACCACCTAATTGCTGCCAAGGTATGCCCGAGTTAAAGCAGTGCCAAAAACTGAAACTTAACCCAAAGGGAACTTTACAGCGCAAGGGGACATACCTCCGAGATAGCTAATGCCTATTTCATTAAACTGTTTCACATACTGCAACAAAAAACTTCCGAAATTCTGATCACTAAGTACTTAAAAATGTCGTGTATTGTCTAAGGAAAAGGATGCTGCAAAAAAGACCAAACATTGTCCATTGATAACGAGGGAACGACATAAGGATAAGATCAGAGGCATGAAACGCCATGCAGACGCAAAAGCGTCTGTGAAGAAGAAGAGAGAGCGAAGATATCGAAAAGTATTGCGATAGAAGTGATAGAATGCTGGTGCGAATACGCTTAGTGTGCTAGAATTATGTAAGGAACATTTTCGTACTCTGCTCGTTCTCGATGAAAGCCCAAGTGACGAAATCTCGTCAATCATCGATGACGGAACAGATTGTTCACTACCATTATTGAATAATATGAAGCCGTGCTAACGGTAGTGCTTTTGGTTAAGTGCATGCTGCAAGCATCATACAACGACCGGAACAAAGAAATGACTGAAATCTGACCGATTATTGGAATCTGAGTGTTCCATTCTCTCGTGCTTAGGAAAGGTGATCATCCAAGTGTGTGCACCAACTACGGCGGTATCAGTTCATTGTCCATAGCATACAGAAACCTTTTGGGTGTGTAATATATAAGACTATCACAGAGCATCTTCGATGGAACCGGCTATGGCATATTTGTTAGAACACGCGATTACCATGCGGGAGATCGCAGGTTCAAACCTAGCTCCAGTCATCTTGGTTCTGTCATTGTCCGCTCCCCTCGAATGTTGTTGACAGCAACTTCGCAGTATTAAGTGTCGAGTCAATCGGCGTGTCTAGTAAGAGCTTCTCAAACAGTGACGTTCGCTTTCATCGATAAACAAGTAGGCGCCGTTAGTTGTGAATCTAAAAATTGAAAGCGTGTTAATTTACAACAACGCAAGAAGTTATCCCATACCTCTTTCATGGGGTGCAAAGGGAAATTAAGTTAAGTTTAAGAGCATCTTCGATATCACTGCCCTGCTTTTGGCCTTTATCAGAACAACGAAATAGCTTGAGAGCGACGTTGACCGATCAGATTAGAAATACATACTTTGTGAGCTATGCTGAAAGCGGCTGCCGAATTAACCTTAGTTAACCTAATATAAATCCACGACCCACCCGATATTCACACTACGACAAATCATGGAGAAGACCCAAGAAGTGTAGATTACCATATTTGTATCGACTATAAAGCTTTATTTGACTGTCCCATACGGCTACACTTAATAGATGCCTTGGCTAAGTTTGGGGTCCCATTTAATTTGATGCAACTATGTGGGATGACACTGACCGACAGGAAGTTTTCAACAAAGACCAGACAGTGGTCCTACATTTCTTGATTTATAGTGTAGAGTTCTTGGTAACAACACAATTTCTTGAATTTGTTGTGATAGTCTTTGAGAGAAAAAATATTCCCAATACTCCCTAGTTTATTTAGCCACATCGTCGTTATCGGAAAATACCGTCGTCGAGTGATTCAGACGACTTCGACTGGGTGGGACATGTTGTGGGAATTGATGAAAATGCTCAAGCACAAAATGTCTTCGACAACAGACTCGATAGGTATAGCGGCGTACCGTCATTTCGCCCAATGTCATTTCGCCCAAAAACGAAAATGACATATCGCCCAAAACATGTCATTTCGACCAAATGCAATGACATAAGACCCAACACAAATTTTTTGGGCGAAATGTCAGACTAATGACGACGGCACGCCCCCCGCCGCATACGTCGTAGTCAGACTCGCTACTCTCTCTGGCATTATTAAAAGACGAATGCGGTGGAGGCACGCCCTCCGCCCTCCTGGAGGCACGCCCTCAGTCTTGCTACTCTCTCTGGAATTATTAAAAGACGAATGCGGTGGGGGGCACGCCCCCCTTGCTACTCTCTCTCTGGAATTATTAAAAGACGTCGTAGTCGATCTTGCTACTCTCTCTCTCTGGAATTATTAAAAGACGTGGGGGCACGCTACTCTCTCTCTGGCATTATTCTTACTCGCAACTCCCTCTCTGTAATTTTTCATAAGTCGATTAAAATTATGCAGTGGGGGGCGTCCGTAGGTTACAAACGACCAAAGTCCCTGAAGTGAACAGTCGAAAGAAGAGGCTGTGTGTGTGAACAGATCACAGCAGTGAGTAAACAAACGACAAAAATCCCAGGAAGCAGAGGACTAGATTTTCTAGGTATATGATCGGCCTAGCTTTTTCTAATTTTGCAAAACTTTTTGAATACTTTTGCACCCCAGTGTCTGCATATGGGTACTGGAGAGCCGGAAAAAAGGAAAATTATTGCTTTACTGAATAGTACTTCAACATCGAGATGATGACGATGATGATGTTCGACTGCGATTTAGGGAAACCGGGAGATGAAGGTGCAGCAAAGAGTTAGAAATGTTAGTTCGTTTATGTTTATTTATTTTTTGGAAAGGGAAAGAGAGAGACCGAATTCAAGTGTCTTTACTCCTAACGCTTTGGGGTCCTGAGCTCGAAATCGTCGTCGTCATCACCATCATCAGCGCCGGTGTTGTCGTTGTCGTAGTCGTCGTCATCATCATCGTCGTAGTGTTGTTGCCTTCCTGCAAAGGTAGCAGTGAGACATTTTTGCTAATGCATTGATTAAAATTGAATTTTTAATTAAAATATATATATATATTGTTGTTGTTGTCGTCACCGCCGCCATCGCCGTTCCCGCCGTCATCGATATTTTTTTTTTCTACCAATATTACAACTGCACTTGGTAGCCGTGTTGTTTGTTGCTTGCTGCTGTTGCTCGTGTATTCTGTGTGTGTTTTTTTTTCGTTTTGTATTATTATTCTACATATCGTATCCTCTGAACACATCCGTTTGGATTAAACACGGGCGTTATTATTTTCCAATACTCTCAAGTTGTTGTTGTTATTGTTGTTCTATACCATTCTGTTAGTCAGCCCTCACGTCCGTCTCAGTCTGTTTGTCTGCCTGTCGTCGATATAGTATTTCTTAAGCGGTTTATATTACAACAACAGCAGTAACAACAGCAACAACATCACCCATACAAGCAGCAGCAGCATCAACTGAAATAGAAAATATGCATTATTATGCATAAAGTTTATTATGTATACTTTACGATATATCGAGAAGAGAGAGGACTTTATTTGAAATATTGAAAAAGATTTAAAACTGATTCAAGAATCAATATACCAAAGGATTGAGATTTTAATAAATTTGTAGCTCAAGTGTTGCGTTGGTTGAATGTGAATGTGAGGAGAGCGGTGGCAATGTAGAATTTATCGAATGAGTATATATGTATGGTGCTGCTGCAAGCAATCGTAATAGAGTAATATGTATAAAAAGGTTGCTTAATTGGTACATAGGTGGTAGTCGTAGATAAAATGTAATGTCCTTCAATAATTACAAGGCTGTAACTTAAAACATATGTATATGACTAATATATATCTGTAGAGATACTATATGTGGAATAGTATTTCGTATTTTTAAATTTATTTAGTTTATTAGTAGTATATTAGGCTTAAAGGCTTTATTACTTGCGTCGTTGGCGATTTTTGTACCAAACTGTTTTATCAGCAGCTTTGTGTAGATGGGCAAACATTGAACGACTTTATTGTGATATACGACTTTAACTTCGATCCCATCAATTTTATAATGTACATATTCTTACTGGATTTTAATGTTGAGGAAACGATTTTGTTTGTATTTTTAATCATTTCATTTGTAGCTGTTAATTATTCTATTATAATGGCAAATTCTCATTCTGAGATTCTCACGGTGAGATTGTTGCGCTCTCCCAACAATTTTTGAAATACAGTTTCTCTGTATGTACTTGTGTGCTTTCATAAAACTTAAAAAAAACTGTGTTTAATGACAATAATGCCTACATCGCGGATCTATGGGATGCCTATTACTGGTTTATTATATTGCTAATTTTTGTGTCACTGATATGAAATCATCGTGACAACTTACACGATTAAGTTTCACATTCAAATGATAAAGCTTTATTATCAAAATTACGTCACATAACCTATGAAAAAAATGCGATATGGATCATGATAATCTGGGCGGAATGGTTCATTTGAATGTGAACTACCAGAAGGAGAGTGACTAGACTTCGAATTTGTTCTCCACAAGTTTATCCTGTTAAAGTTTAACAATATAAAGAATATGGGGACGATTGCATTGGGTGTATTGATATTACTACTCGATTTCTAAAGTCAGGGAAATGGTACATTTGTACGGGAGGTACCCGAAGGGGCGTGGCTAGCAGTAAAATTTTTTCTCTACAACGTTAAAAAGTTATAGCTTTACTTTTTGTTTTTGTAACCATATAATGAATTTGTTGAACTTTAACAAAACGAACTATATATATCGTTGGATATCTCTTTTTTCCAAATCCGCTGAGAAACTTAAAATCGGTTAATATTTGTCCGCGTTACTGGCTTATAAGTGAGTAAATGTACGAAAAACCAGTTTTTTTTACCCGTAACTCAAGATTTTGGTGGTTTTGGGAAGTTTGAAAACAGGTTCTTGTAGTGCTCAGCAACACCTACCAGAAAAATAGTATAATTTCCCAGGTATTGTTCTTTTGTCGCTCTGTGTTATCCATAGAATAATGTGTGTGTCCGCAACGTGTGTCCGCAACGCACAACGAAGTAGCACAACAAATGGGAAGTAAGTTGTTTATAAAACCCCAACCTGTTCTCTGTATTTTACAAAAAGGAATATACTGATCACATTAAAATTTCGTAAAGTTTCATTAAAAGATCATTATAGTACAAAATCAACATTTTCAATCTTCAAATATTTCAACTTTTCGAGAAAACTTAATTTGTGACAAATTTAAAATTTGGGCTTCGTCAGAACCCGCTCCTGGCCATTTGAAAAACATTAAAAAAAGCATCAAAATCTGTTAACAACTCGCAGAGTTCTGCGATCAGGAAGTAGTTGCTGTATGGGAGCTTCCCTCCAAAAATTAAATTGCACTAACTGATTTCGTCTATTACTTTGTAAGCTGGACCGCAACGAATAAACGGTCATCACTGAATGCTATCAAATATAACTGACATCAGCGATTACTAAATGGGTGTTTTAACCGCTGGGATGTTTTGCCATCCCAACAAACGTTGACCATTGTTTCTCTGTCTAAACTTGTGTCTGTTTTTGAGTTGTATGCGAAACAAGCGTATGTGGTGTTGCTTTCATAACACTAAAGTAATTATTTTGGTTACCTTCTATCCTATGAATTGGTGGTCAAAAAATATTTTCGATACTTCTGTTTGCCATTTTCCGTAAAAAGTTAAAATAGACGGGTTCGATTCTCGCAACCAGTCATCTACATTTTTCTTTCGTTGCCGGCCCCTCGATGCTGTCGACAGCAACGTCACAGTACAAGTGTCGATTCAATCGCCCTGTCTAGTAAAAAGCTTCTCTAACAGCGACGTTCGTATTCGTCGATAAATAAGTAGGTGTCGTTAGTTGTGAATCTAAAACTATATAGCGTGTTAATTCACAACAACGAGAGAAGCTATCCCTAACCTCATTCATGGGTTGTAAAGGGAAATTAAGTTTTTTTTTGTAGTTTAAGTCGATGGATGGTGTTACTTTTATAAGTGTTCTTAGATTTGTATGAAGCCGGTGTCAAAGTATCAGATTGACATCTCTACTGGTATCGTTGTTGACCACTGACACCATACAAGTGCGACCACTGTGCATTGCTACTATTTTCTCAAGACGTCATCTGGGAATGCAAAGGGACGCTATAGTCGATCTTAAACACAACAACTGCAAAAGATCAGCCCACTAGCTAATTTTTGTGATTGTAGCTTTAACCGTTTGCTCTGGGTTGGTACTTTACTTTCATCCCTTTTTAAAGTACAAATTTAAAAAAATCTATTCGTTTCGGACAACTTCTTTGTAATATAAACGGGTTCCGCAATTTTTGATTTTGTGCCCTCAGCCGTATGGTCCGAGCACTGGACTAATTGCCCCCCTTTTTATCCCTAAAAGTACGAATTTCGAAAAATCCCTTCGTATCGGAAAACTACTCACCCCAATTTTTGTGGTTGGACCTACAGCTATTTGGAGTGGTCGCTGGTATCACCTTGTTCCAAGGCGAAATTCCCTACTTGAAGTATTTCTAGGGGAGCAAAAATATATTAATTTGCACAATTAAGCTTTAGACGTTTTGTCTGGGTGATGGTACCAGCTTTCTCCCTTTTTCGGTTTGTTGTTACCCCTAAAAGTATGAATTTACAACTCAATTATGGTGATTTAAGGTAAAGCCGTGTGGTCTGTTCAATGATCAATCAGTCATTCAATGAACTGTCAGATCGGTTCAATGATAATCAGATTTCAATGGAGGGTTGCTATATTTATATTATGGTCCCTGCATTTATCTTTGTTTTTCAAAATATTCTCTTTGATAATTAGAGTGTTCAAAACCGAAACCACATGCCGATTTCTTCAAAAATGGAATTACCAAATACCCGAATTAACCTATTTTTTGATGCCGGTTAACCGGTTTTTCAAAAAAGGCGTAAAATCGATACTTTTATAGGTAGAGTACCTAGAAAGTATTTCCATAGAACATTTTGGGAAAATCGAAAAGAGAAAGTTGTTTATGCTTATACTATATACTTCGGGCGAATCTCAATGGATGCTTTGATTAAAATGCCCTAATGCAAGATAAAAAAAACTCTTTTCTAATCGCATAAAAAAGCTTAATTTGTGATCTCTATACAATTGTTCGAAAATCACTAAACTTCAGTTAAGATCTTATCATGAAATAGTTTTGGATCTCATCTTAATATGAGTTGGAAGCCGTCGATATTCATATGAAAACTTTAAGTGCAAATATTTCATAAAATAAGTGTCCGCTCAAAAAGGAGTTCCTTTTGTGATCACCATACAATAGTTGAGAAATCACTAAATGGGTGAAAAACCCTCGATATTCTGTTGTAAAAAGGACAATAATTTGTGATCATATCGATACCATAATTCTAAGAAAAGTATTATAAGTTTGTCAGGCACATAGATTTCACTTATTTGCTAAGTTAAAATTTCCTTATAACTTCTTTTTAGTTTGACTGATGAACCGAGGATTTGGATAGGATATAAATTGAAGCAAACATAATTCAAAAACTCTATTTAAATTAAACCATTCAAAGTTGACTTAATATACTTTAGATTTAAGGTATCGATATTAATTGGTTTTCATATTTAATTCACATAACATATCGTCCGTATCCTACAAAAAGATTAATGGTGCAAAAGGGTCCCAAAAGTCATAGCATATTCCCTGTTAAAAAAAACCCATGTCTATTTAAAGTAGTTTTGTAGTAATTATATTAAAACATAGACGGTCACAACATTAAAATCATCAATAACTCAGAAACACCAAAAGTGAAATTGATAAGTTTTCGCAAAAGGGTCCCGTAAGTCACAGTCTATGCCCTGTACAAATGACTATTTAAAGTAGTTTTTGTAGTTGTTATATTAAAACATGGGCGGCCATAAAATGTAAATTACTAATAACTTAGAAACACAAAAGGTGGAATTGAGACCTTTTTGCAGGACACCGAAGTCAATTGGCAAATCTTAAAACTGCCTTCGAAAGTTCTGAGTATTTACCTCAAACTGAAAGAAATTAATCCGATGAATATAAACTGACATCAATGCACTGTATGAATCAATTGGTGAAACGAGTTCTTCAATCCGGCCCCTTATTTGGCACAAGAACCCGGCTACGTGATCCTATAGCGCTTTTAGTGTTTTGGAGTTTTGGTCGCCCTCTTCTGCGTCGTCCATCGAGTTCATTGTCGATGACTTTTCGAGCTGTAGCATTTTCATCCATGCGTATAACATGACATAGCCAACGGCACCGATGCACCTTAATGCCTTTGACCACATCAATGTCGGTGTACAGCTCGTACACCCCATGATTCATACGACGCCGATACTCTCCGTTAACGATGATGGTTCCATATATTTTACTGCCAGAACCGATTCATCCGCTTGTGTTATAACCCAGGATTCTGAACCATACATTAAGACAGGTAGAACCAGTATCTGGTATAGCTGGATTTTTGTTCGTCGAGACAGGGCTCTGTCATTGAATCGCTTGTTTAGTCCGTAGTAGCATTTATTCTTCTCCGGATTTCAAGGCTGACATTATTTGTTTTGTTGATGGCGGTAGTTAAAATTATCTACCACCTTGAAATTGTAGTTGTCAACGTTCACGCAGTTTCCCAAACGAGTAGATTCTTTGTTCGTTGAAACTAATAACTTCGTTTTGTCCTCGTTCACCGTTTGGCCCATTTTCGCTGATTCCTTCTGTATACCTGAGAAGGCTGCAGTCACATCCCGCAATTTTCGACCGATTATGTCGACGTCATCAGCGTACGCGAGTAGCATGTGGCTTTTGTTGAATAAAGTGCCACTTGTGTTTATTGCAGCTTTTCTCATTATCATCTCCGTCACTATGTTGAAGAGATCGCACGATAGGCCGTTGCATTGTTTTAGACCTCGTCTGGTACAGAGTGGCTCCGTTAGGTCCTTGCCAATCTTCACTGAAGACTTCGTGTCAGTCAGCGTCATTCCGCAAAGGCGTATCAGCTTCGCAGGAATACCAAACTCAGTCTTGGCTTCGAGTAATTTCTGCCGTATCGGGCTGTCGAAGGCAGCTTTATAGTCGACGAAATGATGGTACGTGTCGATCTGTTTCTCTTGGGTCTTTTCCATGATTTGCCGAAGTGTGAATATCTGGTCATTTGTTGATTTACCAGGTCTAAAGCCACACTGATAAGGTCTAATGAGTTTGGATAACACTGGCATTAGTCTTTCACATAGCACACTCGACAGGACCTTATATGCGATGGGTAAAAGGCTGATCCCGCGGTAGTTGGACCACCTTTTTTCAGCACAGGACATAATATGCTTAAATTCCAATCGTCGGAAATGTACTTTTTAAGCTAAACCGTGCGTAGGAGCTGGTACATGCTCGTTATCAGCTCCTCGCCACCGGACTTGAAGAGCTCTGCTGGAAGTCCGTCGACACCGGCTGCTTTATTGTTTTTCAGCTGCGACATTGCTCTTCTTACCTCGGCTTAACTTGGTGGTGGGCAATCTAAGCCGTTGTCGACAATTGGCGTGATACCTTCACGTGCGCTGCCTTCTGGAACCAGCATTTGCTGGAAGTGTTCTCTCCATATATGCAGCACACTCTGCGTATCTGTAACCAGATTTCCATCCTTGTCCTTACAGGAGGGGAGCCTATTACCGTAGCTTTTTGCTTTTACTTTCTGGTAAAATTTTCGGGCCTCACCTCTTTCCCTGTATCGCTCTATATCCTCGTTCTTCCGTTCCTTCATTTGACGTTTTTTTCGCTTAAATAGCTGTCTCGCCTGTTTTACTGTCTCCTTATGCCGTTCCCTAACAGCACGGGTTACAATTGGCTGTAGCGTTGCCTTATAAGCAGCATCCTGTTTATCAGACGCTATGCTACATTCTTCATCGTACCAGGATTCGTCTGAGCGCAGTTTTTCATATCCTAACACGGTTGTTGCGGCGGTTGCCATGGAATTCGGAATATGCTGCCACTGTGAATCGGGAACGTCAGAAGTAGAGGCGTTGTGTCGTAGAAGTTGGGAGAGCTGGTTAGAGTAGGCAGCATAAACAACCAAATTGTCGCATTTTGGGCTCGGATAATCCACACGTCTTCGAGGAGAAGGCGATACACCCACAACGAGTAACAATTTGGTACGGTTTAAGCATTGTGGCATCAAATGCCAATTTTTCTTCGAAATTAAGCAAGGTGTTGTACATGTTAATTGCCAGAATATTCCCCCTAATGACTAAGAACTTAGTTACTATAACGTTTACTTTAGGACTTCCAACACTATGACCGAATAGTAAACGCAACAAATTTTAGTCATCACCACCAACAACAGATCTCAGTTCAACCCAAGTTTCTTCGAAACATAAAGGAAGATGTAACATAATCTTCACAATAGACCCTATACCCAAATATGTGCCAATAAACTAGAGTAACAACTTCACAAATTGAATTGAACAATTACCATAAAGCACTCACTCTTGAACTAACACCATCCTTAAGAATATGAGAACAACATACCGCATACCATAATCAAGTCGAAGAACTTCGACATTAATACGCACACGAACACACACACACACACACACACATACTAAGAAGTTAACCAACATTCACCAAGATACCCATTCGCCAGCATCAGCATTCGTTTACTCATGTCTATGCCAATAACCTTGAGGAATTCCCTCTAAAAATGTAGGACCAAGCAATGACCATCTCATCATGAAGACACAAATACACATGTGTTAACACAAAGTCCTTTAAGGATATCAAATACTACAACCCAATTATTCTGTTACGGCACAGGCGGCAAAGGAATCACATGAAGATGCTGTTGGTGGTAGCCAACTGACTAGACGAAACTTCCACCACCATCACCACCATCAGCAACAGCAGTAGTCTCAGCATGAGCAGCATTATCATCATTATCGTCTGTACGAAATTTGTGCCAGTAACCTTGAGGAATTCCCTTGTCTTGACTAAGGACACATTTACATACTCGAACGTCGTCTAAGGATGTGTGTTTATGTCTGGGGCCAAACAAAAGTCTGTCTACCGGGGTCTATCATGTGCATCTTATGTAGTCGTAGTAGTAGTAGACGCAAGACACCCACACACACACCCGCACACTCTCATGCAACTCACATATGCCATGTCGTACAACTAGGAGTAAATGCAAAAGTCCTTGCCTTACATTCTTCTTCCAATTGCAACCATCAATGGAACCATTGGTTTCCATCTTCCAACCCCTTCCCCTCTCTGTTCTTCCCTGTGTCCGTTGCTCTATCTTTGTGAATGAATTTACTCTTGAGTTTGTGAGAAGGTTGCAACAAACCGAGAAAAAAAAACTAGAAATCTGGCTGCTGGCAGCAGTAGAAGCAGCTTGCTCAGATTGGAAAGGAGTTCAAAAGGAGCAACGACATCTTCTTAACACAAGAGTTCTGATGTGGTTTTTATTATGCATAACTTCCTACCACTGCTGTTGCTGCTGATGATGCTGCTGCTACTAATGCTGGTGCTGTTGCTGTTGGTGTGGCATGCAAAGTGTGGGGGTCTTGCAAGTCACTTGCCACATGTGTAAACTTTCACTTTTGTACAATTGTATTCTGTGAAGGGTGCTGTGCTGTACACCATATGTGTGCTGTGATGGGAAGATGGCAAATTTATCTGTAATTTCTCGCACCAAGACACTGATTTCCCCCTGAGATGCCAAAAGGAAGAATTCCCCAAACTATAAGAATTAAACGAACTCTAGCAGCAGTGCAACAGAAAATGCAACGGCAGATGAGCAACAAGTGTCGGGAATCTTCTGCGGGGAGTAGACGAATCTCGTGTGCCCTCCATGGAAAGCTGTTGGGCCCGGAACATTGCGATATCTCAGGGAACGAATCAGCAGGCTTATTGGCTAAAGGAGGCTGTACTATGTCTGATCATAATTATCAGATAGATGTTTACCCGCCCCGGAAAAAGCTAGCAGACGTCGGGTTGTCGGATTGCTGTTGCTAGCAGATCGCAATCGGGTTACATGGTTGGCCTATGCAGGAGTAATTTGACACTGGTCTTTGGATTTCCAACTGGTCAGTGCAATATCAGGTACCTAATGGGCAGATAGGTGCCCTGTGCTTAAGAAAGGCGGTACAAGTGTGTATACCAACTATCGCGAAATTAGCCTTTTACCTATCGCATACAAGGTCCTGTCTAATGTGTTATGTGAAAGACTAAAGGCCATCCTAGCGAACCTGATTGGACCTTATCAGTGTGGCTGAATACCTAGTAAATTCACGTCCGATTAGATATTTACACTACGACAAATGCTGGAGAAGACCCATAAAATGCAGATCGACTCCTACCATATGTTCATAGATTTCAAATTGGCATTCGACTGACCGGTAAGACAGAAACTACTAGATGTTATGACTGAGTTTGGTATTCCCGCGAAACTAGTACGACTTTGCCGGAAGACACTGACTGACACGAAGTATTCAGGGAAAAAAAAGGCAAAAATCTGACTGAGTCATTTCTACCATGCGAGGCTTAAGACAAGGCGATAGTCTGTCATGCGATCTCTTTAACATCGTTATAGAGATGATGACAATGCGGAACTCTGCAGGGATGTTACTTCGGCCTTTTCAAGTATTGAAAAGCAGTCGGAAGCAGAAGTGGATCTGATGGTAATTGAGGACAAAATTAATGAGAAAAATGTATATGTTTCAGCAAACAAAGTGTCTAGTCCTTTGCGACGCTGCGTGAACGTTGACAACTATAACTTTGAAGTGGTAGATGCTTTTGTCCACATTGGCTAGGCCGTAAACAAAAATAATAATATCAGCCTGGTAATCAAGAGATGAGTATTGATCGGAAACCACTAATACTAGGCTATCGTTGTAATGACAAAGCCCTCTCTCGACTTACAAAGATCCAAAACTTCCAGATACTGATCCCACCTGTCTTGCTCTACAGCGCAAAATCCTGGATAATGACACAAACAGATCAATCTGTTCTCGAAGTTTTCAAAATAATAATACTTTGGAAAATATTTGGACTCATCGTCGATAACGGCGAGGACCGTCATTGAATGAACCATGAACTGTATAAAGACATCAATGTAGTTAAGCACGTTCAAATATATCGAATTCGCTGGCGTAGAAACGTTCTACGAATGGATGGAAATGCTCGAAAGGTGTTAGACAATAAAGTAGATGGGCGGCTCAGGAGGTTGCGACCAAAACTTAGTTGGATGAACCAGATGAAAGAGCTGTTATCTATACTTGGTGCACACTTTGACTGTCCGTGACCAGATTTTCGTCTCTGGTCCCACCTTACAGGTGGGGATCCCTGTTCCAAAACCTTTGCTTTTAACCTTTTGGTAGAACTTTCGGGCTTCACATCTACCCCTGTAGTTTTCGATATTTTGGCTCTCTCTTTTTTTCCACAGACGCTTTTCCGCCTGAACAGGCGTTTCATCCCCCTCCTTTTCTAACGCACCATCACCGCACGCCTTTGGCCGCGTCAATATTTGCCTTCCATCAATTACCAAGTGATCAATCTGATTTTTGGTATTTTGATCGATAGATATCCAGGTTGTCTTGTGGACATCTTTATGCGGGAATCTGATTCCACTCACAACCATGTTTCTTGCCGACGCGAAACTAACTAGTCTGAATCCGTTATCGCAGGTGTTGTTGTGTAGACTAAAACTATCTATGAATGAGGTGCTTCTCGCGTTGTTGTGAATTAACACGCCTTCTATTTTAGATTCACAACAAACGGCATCTACTTGTTTAATGCAAACGTCACTTTTTGAGAAGCTTTTACTAGAAATGCTGATCGACTCGACTGCGAAGTTGCTGTCAACAACATCAAGGGAGCCGGCAATGAAAGAAAAATTTAGATGACTAGAGCCGGGAATCGAACCACGGATCTCCCGCATAGTTGTCGCGTGTTCTAACCACTATGCCACGGCCGGTGATGACCTATATACGGAGCGCAAAAGTCCGAAGCGCTTGGAATTATCTTCTACGTGCGGCTACTGATGGATGAATATCTGTTGCTGCTGTCAAATAGGTGATGAAGAAGAATGTAACCGTTAGGAAAATGTTTTCCTATTAAAAAATGTTTCTGAGTAACAAGTTTTTCAAAATGTTTAACAAAAAGTCTCCTAGGGACAAAATTTTCTTAAAAAAGTTTCTCCAAGAACTGTCGCATAGTTGCGGGCAAGGATCCTAAATCCCTCTATGTGCTTACGGAATCTGCAGTTAAATCTGCAATTGCCGATTAAGAAGTTTTTGCTAAAGGCGACAGGGCGTCGGAAGTGTGATCCAAGGTAAAGCTTCTGATCGGTTTAACTTGGCAAACCCATTGTGACCCTTGCCAATTGCACTTCAATTCTACTCACAGAGCTCCGTATTCGTGGTACTACTACGGACGAAGTACCTCCACGTGGTGACGCCTGGAAACGTGCCTTTGGCACCCGTCAGAGCACTGCTAACTGTGAGGGACGACATCTCAAACCCAGGCACGTCAGCTCAGAGTGGGCGGTACCCTGACCTGCGAATGGGCGGCTTTAATAAAAATTGCGAAGTGATGCGCTGGGCTTGCAACCCGCCACCGACGTTTGAACTATTGCTATGAAAAGAAGTAAGAAAAGAATAAAATGTTGACGACCACCACAAACGAATTAAGGACCATGATTTGAGGATATGCAACTGGAATGTAAGAACACTGTATAGACCAGGTGCCTCCATCCAACTGGCGGTAGGCCGCGAAGAATACAAGGCTGACATAACCGCTTTACAGGAAATCCGGTGGACGGAACACGTGTGCTCGCGCATAAAGACGTGCAACATCTACAATAGTGGCCATGCGGACAAGCACGAGTTTGGATGTGGATTTGTGGTTGGCAAGAGATTGCGACACCTAATCTCAAGGTTCAACTGGATGTGTGAACGTATAGCCACTATAAGAGTCAAGACAAAGTTTTTCCACATAAAACTTCTATGTACCCAGGCTCCGACAGAAAAGAAAAGCGATGAGGATAAAGACGAGTTCTTCGAGGGCCTAGAAAATGTATATGACCGCAGCCCGAGTCATGACATCAAAATTGTACTAGGCAATTTTAATCCTTAAATAGGCAGGGAGACCGCATTTGAGCCTACCATCGCAAAATTCAGTCTGTACACCGAAACGTCGAACAATGGCATCAGACTGATTGATTTCTCTGCGGCAAGCAGCACTAGATTTGAGTGTCGAGTGTTCTGGACGTATGAGTGACCAGGGGTGCGAACATTGACTCCGATCACTACCTTACCGCAGTTAAGGTACGCAAGGCTAAGCATGGTGAAAACGTACGTAGCCAGGCACAACGAATGCTAGTCATCGGTAAACTGCAGACCACAGAGGTAGAGAACGGCTACTCTAACCTATAAACTCAACTGATACGGAATGCTCCAACCCCTGATTATATTACATCGCAGTGGCAATACATAGCCGACTCCATAGAACGGACTGCGAGAAGCGTACTAAGTTACTCAAAGCCGTCTCAAGAAGATGCCTGATACGATGATGAATGTCGCAATGACACAAGAGAGACGGATGCTGCATACTCGAGTATTCAACTCGAGTTGTTCGTGAACGGCACAGTGAGAAGAGACGAGAGACAACTAGTCTTTTTAGACGGAAAAAGAAGGAGCTGAAGAAGAGACAGCCTGAGTGCACAGAGTTGATCCGAACTAGAGGGGAAGCCCGAAAATTCTATAATGCGTGTAACAGGGTTGCTCTCCTGCAAGGATAGCGATAGCCAGCAAGTGACACCCAGATAACGTTTTAAAAATATGAAGAGAACATTTCAGCAATCTGATGGATACGGACACCACTCCAAAAGATCACGCACCAATGCATGACGATGGTATTAACTGTCCAGCTCCGAGCCAGAGCCTTAAAAATAACAAAGGGGCTAGAGCCGATGGTCACTCTGCTGAATTGTTTAAGGCAGGTGGGGACAAGCTGAATAGGAGCATGCATCAGCTCAAGGAGAACATCTGCCTGGGGAGTGGAGTCTCAATCTGTTATGTCCCAAGGTCCTTTCGAGCATATTGTGTAAACGTCTAAAGCCAATTGTAAAAAAACTAGTTGGACCATATCAGTGCGAATTTACACCTGGTTAATCAACAACGGCTCAAATATTCACTTTACAACAAATTCTGGAAAAAAAAAACTCATGAAAATCAGATCGACACATGCCAACTCTTTGTCGACTACAAAGCTGCCTTCGACTCTCCTTCGACTCTCCGATAGGGAATATGCTATATAAGGCCATGTCTGAGTTTGGTATTCCTGCAAAGCTAATTCGACTTTGCAGATGTACCTTAGATAACACCAAATCCTTAGTTAAGATTTCCATTCAACACGGAAAGAGGTATCAGGCAGGGACATAGCTTGTCCTGCACACTTTTAAATATAGCTATGGAGAAGGTGATGAAAAAGGCTGTTGTCAACATGTCCGGCTCCATATACCACAAGAGCCACATTCCACAAGCCTATGCCGATGATATGACATCATTGGCCGAAATCTGCGGGATGTTACTGCAGTTTTCTCATTGCTAGAAAAGGAGTCAGCAAAAATGGGTTTAGCAATCAACGAGGACAAAACAAAAATAATGATTTCGAAGGGAAAAAAGAGTCCTCTCCATGGGGACGCAACTTTAACATTGAAAATTAATGTTTTGAAGTAGTAGGTGAGTTTACCTACCTCGGATCTTCTGTCTATAAGAAAATAATGTCAGCCAATAAATTAAGCGGAGAATGGTGCTCCTCAATAGATGTTTTTACGGACTTCGGCAGCACTTTAGTAATACCACCTTATCTATACTCTGAAAAAAATATATGGACCTGTCGGCGAGTTTCGCCATCGGATGAACCATGAACTGTATGAGCTTCACCGCGACATCGATGTAGCTAAAAAAGTCAGAATCCAACTGCTTCTATGGCTGGGACATGTTGCCAGGATGGATGTAAATGCTCAAGCGAGAAAGGTGTTTAAAGGCTAACCTAAAGGACGGGGCAGAACAGGGAGACCAAAACTTTGCTGGAAGGGACCAAGTGGTAGGCGACGTACCACCATCTGGTAGGACTAACTGGAGAACGCACGCAGAAGACCAAAGCGTGTGGAACTCTTAAAAACAGCAGACCTCTAATTTATAAGTAATTTAAGTAAGTAAGTAACTATTTCCCACTTGCATGGCAATCGTATCGATAAACCTAACAGATCCTCCCAGATATTGTCCCGCACCTATCTGGAATAACATCAACGACTAACGAGGAAGCAGCAGGAACATTATCAAAAGGAGATGCTGCTCAAAACTATAACTCCCATATGAAGAAGGCAGATTTCATGTATGCCAGCAAGACAAACACACAGACACAGACACATATACCAATAGCACCATAGCTGGTACATTTGTTCACAAGTCATAACGACAAGGACGTTTGATGTACTTCATCTTCGTCCTTATAAAAGCTGCCCCTTACCCAAATAGAGTTGTCGGCGAGCAGAGCTGGTAGACGTGTGGCAAGTATAAGAAGAAGAATAAGTAGTATAGTACAAGCAGCAGCAGAAGAAGCAGAAGCACAAGACCCAAGTTCACATATTGGCAAACAAACCGGATATCACAATAACAGCAACAACCACTACTACTACAACAGCAACGACAGGACGAAAACACAATTGCCACAATTGAGTTCATCATCATGAGCAGAGAACACACAAATGTACACACACCACTTTGCAACATGAGAACAACACAAAGTTTTCAATAAAACCGAAATGCACACAGCCAGCCAGAAAGACAGACAGACAGACAGACTGATACATCGACTTACTTACTTACATATCCACAAATGTACACTTGCCTCATTGAGACGGCACACACACACACTCAGACACATTCTTATATTACCACAACCCTAATTCGTCCTTGTTAAGACTATTTTCTCTCTTCTCAGCTGAATCTGAAGACAACAACAGAACTTGGTTTGGTATGGTGCTGTTGTGTGATGAAGGTGGTGGTGGTGGTGATGGTGCAGAGCGAATTGGTAGTCTGTGTTCAAAGTTCACAGGGTTCCTCCAGTCCGTGCGAATGTCCTGCATATCTACATCTAGCTGTGTGCGTGTGTGATGTCTTGTGATTCTGTTGCACATTTGCCTTCAGTAAGGCATTTGCATGCTGGTTGCAACTTTGGAGATGGAACACTTGGCATAACTGCATTAGCTTCGAGACACAAAAGGAGGAAAATTATTTCACACTACCCAACACACTCACACACACACACAAGTGCGATTACTTTGATTTACACACAAAACAATCTCAGAAGAAAGATTTTGAACACTTCAAGACACACACACAAACACACACGCACGTACAAACACTCCTTTGAATTGGTCATAGTTTGGACTAAACGGTTGAATGAGCTCACTTACAAACATACCGACAACATAGACGTCTGACATCGACCAGACAATTTGCCAAGTAAGCTATCAAGTCATCGTTACAGTGGTTTGCAAACGCTTCATGGTATATAAATGACACGAATTATGCTGCTGTAAATTTGGCATTCGGAAACACTTGCAAGAAGATTGTTAGGAACAATAAGGATATTTATATAGTAATTATTAACAGAAATGTTTAGTGTTGAGAATTTTCCATCATCTGATGGAGAAGAACATGATACGACCAAGGCCAGTCATATTTCAGTCTCACAAACGACTTCAGCGATGCCATATTTTAAAAGCGACAAAGATTCGACGTGACTACGACATATATAATAAGGGGAACTATAGGTACTTCTGGGATGGACTGGGTGACTGCTACCCGTGGAAAATAAATATCACAAAACAATGACACATAATTTTCAATAGGATATTATTACTTACTATATGATAGCTCTAGACAGTAAATTTATCTCTATTTTGCTCGAATAATGCCATAATCTAATCTAGAAATCGGAGTCGCACTACCTTCTGTTTAACTCTGCAAACATCTCACCAACTCTTTCCTTCCCCCATAAATAACTTTCCTCACAAAATCTACCAACTATACCACTGTGCACAGCCACCACATCTTACCAGCTACCATCTTACCAGCGACAGCTACCCAACTTTCCCAATTGCTGATTTTTCGTTTACAGATTTGTCTAAAGGAAGTTCTTATGCTACATGAAGCCGGTTTGCGTTTGTACACAAGTGTGTCGACATGCCAAGGCAATCGGCAACGAATACTACAAATGCAATGTGGCGATATCAAGGAGTGAGTCGTGTTCTTAGTGTGCAAGTGAGTGAGTGAGTGAATGAGTGTTTGTTCTTGTGAACTCTGTGGCTAAAGGATGCCAACCAACTTGAGATGAGCTAATGCTTTCTGTGTTCAAGTGTTTAGCATGAATACTTAACATTCATTTGGCTTCCTCCCTGGTGTTTGTATGCGGATTTTATCTGTGTGTGTGTGTGTTGGAGGAGGACTGACTTCTGTTGGGGTCCTGCTGCTGGTAACCCGTGACTGTGTGAATTTGTATTTCCTTTTCGACTTTTACTTCGTTTGGCTTTGGGTGACCTTGATAGTGACGTCGTCGTCGTGGCCGTTGTTGTCGTTGCTGGTAATGGTTGCCGGTTTGCCAGTTTGCCGTTGGTGGTGTGTGCGCTGGTACTGGTGATGTCTCACTTTGGCCAAGTGTCTGCTCGTACAAGAGGGTTTCTTGGCTTTTTGTGTGTTGTCTGCACTTTTCCGTCTGTCCTATAAAGTCGTAGTGTCGTAGTTGTACGTTGGCAGCAGGGTCTGCTGCTCTTCTGGGGCGTTAAGCTGTTGATTGTCGAAGCTATTGTTTTCTTTCAACAAATACTTACACTCAACGACCTTGTCATTTTCGGTAGCTCTTCCGGATACGGACATGGAGCAGCAGCAATCGCACACACACACACACAGACACACACCGGTACACTCATACAAGTAATCATTCTTGCAAACATAGCTTTGAGACAATCACTGGCATTCTTAAAAGACATTTGTTGTAACACTCTGTCTCTGGGCATGTGTGTGTGCCTTTGTGTCCTGGCATTCCAAACCAAAACACTCCAGCAATCCTAGAAGCCTCACACTTGTCTCGGCTGGCGCTCCATAGAAACCTTGAACCATTTACTCCCTTCACAAAAAAGGTACATATGTATTCGTTGCTTTTCATCTTCTCTAATGTTAAAGGTCATTTAAAGTCCTTGATGTCCTGCAGTCCTTCTCATGTATACAGTTCATGTGCTAATTTGTAACGCCTTTGTATGACTGTCTCCGAGATGGTTTGGCTAGCCACCGTTGCCACCATCACCACCACCGCCACCACCTCCAGCACAGATGAAGCAACAAATGATTGTCAAGATTACCAACCACGATACCAGTTTGACACAACAGCAGCAGCAACAGCAGACAACAAAACCGAGTAATCAACACTTCTGTGTAGAAACGGCAGACGAGAGACGGACGGCCAAGCTAAGGGCAATCAAGAAGAAAGGAGGATTCCACAATTCAGTGTCTGTGTGGTGTTATGTTGACCGTTTTGT
This sequence comes from Muscina levida, assembly GCA_964034835.1. Classification (NCBI taxonomy): domain Eukaryota; kingdom Metazoa; phylum Arthropoda; class Insecta; order Diptera; family Muscidae; genus Muscina; species Muscina levida. Next base: position 43,282,924 of record OZ035883.1, on the reverse strand, counting down.
CTGCTTCTGGTGTTTCCTGTGTCATCTTCTTTGACATTTACTTTATTTTCCCACAATTGGAGCAACACAACTATAACAATTTAGACAAATGTTTCCTATTTGTGAATCCTTAGTGGACAGGATACAAAATCTATTAAACTTTAGCAGAGATTAATAGATGCTACACTATATAGTATATATGAAAAATTTACTCACCACCGGAAAAGCATATGGATATAACAGAAAGGATACAATTAAATGGCAAAACCACAATGTAAGTGTTGCTCAAGTACCATGAAATCATGAATATAATCAAAGAAGGAGGAGTAGGACGAAAGCGGTGCAATGTCAGAAAATTGTTTGTGGCTAAGAAATTATCACAGGTGCAAGTGGTATTTCAAGTAGAAAACACAGTTTGGGTATCACCTGGTGGAAGAAGGAAGGAAGAATTATTAAGACATTGCAAGTAAACATCAGAATGCGGTAAAGGAAAACAAAGGACATTCTAAAGGCCTTGCATGTAACATTTCAAATCACACAGAGTTTCGATAAGAGAGGAAAGATCTTCCATAAGATCAAGTTAATTTTTAATTTCGTATTTGTTGAATAATTAGAAATTCTCTGCGGAGGTCCTTAAGCATGCTCTCAAAATTAGATAGAGCACGTATTACCCGGGCAATGCCACTAGGTAATACCCTTCTTACATTTACTACCCTTATCACGCAGATAATGTTAAGTAACCTATTTTTCATGCTACCACTGATGCCTCCTAGGGAGTAAGTTAGATACGGCTATCTTAGAGACGTTGGCAGCCCTAAGATACTAGCAGCGGCGCGGCAGCCTAAGCCACGATCTTTACAGAAACCAAATATTATAAAAACTCTTAAGAAAAGGAAAAACAAATCTCACCAAATGTTGACGACTCCTGCAACGGCTATAAGGACCATGATTTAAGGATACGCAGAGTTGCTGTCTCTATCCAATAGACCTAGACGGCTGAACTAGACAAATATAACATTGACATTATCACCATACAGAAAATGCAATGGACGGGACAGAAACTCACAAGACAGAAGAACCGTCACTTATTTTACAGATTTTAAGCAGAAAGGCATGAATTTGGATGTGGATTCAAAGTTGGTGGAAGATTTAGATATCTGCTCTCGAGGTTTAACCACCCCCCCCCCAGGTTAGCGGATAGCCATTGTTCACTTCAAGGTGAAATATTGTTTCACCACGAAGATTTGTATACACGCCCTGACGAAACATAAAACAAGGTCACTAGAATGAATTCTATGAACGCCTGGTGTGATGCTTGGTGCAAATTTAGACTCGCATAACCACCAATTTACTCACTAGATAAGGCAGTACCAAAAAGGCACATTAGCAAAGAGTAAAGGAAGCCTAATATTTCAAAGCTGTATACCACCAAAATAGCCAATGCCTATTCTAGCAAACTCTCTCAACTACTTACTTACTTAAGTGGCCCATTACAACTTACGAACGTGGTTTATAAATTTGAGGTCTGAAGTATTAAAGAATTCCACACGCTTCGATCTTCTGCGTGCGTTTTCCTATTAGTCCTTCGCCAACCACTTGGTCCTACCAACGAAGGACAGGAAGTCTCCCTGCTCTGCGCCGTCCTTCAGGTTCGCCTTCAAACAACTTTCTCGCTGGAGCATTTACATTCATCCTAGCAACATGTCCCAGCCATCAAAGTCGTTGGATTCTGACTCTGTAAGCTACATAGATGTCGTGGTAAAGCTCATGGTTTATCCGATGGCGAAACTCGCCGATAGGTCCATTTCGCTGACTCCTTTTCCAGTGATGAGAAAACTGCAGTATCATCCCGCAGATTTGGGCCAATGATGACTATCTCATCGGCATAGGCTAGTGGCATGTGGCTCTTGTGGAATTTGGGTGCCAGACATGTTGACAGCAGCCTTTCTCATCACCTTCTGCATAACTATATTAAATAGTGTACAGGACAAGATTATCTTTGCAGAAATACTAAACTCAGACATGGCCTTATATAGCCTATTCCTTATCGGAGAGTCGAAGGCAGCTTTGTAGTCAACAAAGAGGTGGAAGGTTTCGATCTGCTTTTCATGAGTTTTTCCAGGGCTTGTCACAGATTGAATATTTAATCCGTCATAGATTTACCAGGTCTAAATCCGCACTGATAAGGTTCAATTAGTTTTTCTACAATTGGCTTTAGGCAATCACACAATATGCTCGAAAGGACCTTGTACGCAATTGGTAATAGGCTTATTCCACGATAGTTCTTACCATCACTACGATTTCCTTTCTTGTATATGGAACATAACAAACTGAGACCCCAATCCCCGGGCATGTTCTCCTCTAGCCATGAGCTGATGCATGCCCCTAATCAGCTCCTCCCCGGCTGCCTTAAAAAATGCAGCAGGGAGACCATCGGCTCCAGCTGCTTTGTTATTTTTAAGGCGGGATATTGCCACACGTATCTCAATCTGGCTAGGAGGTGAAAAGTTAGTACCATCGTCGTGGATTGAAGCGGGAACTTCCCTGAGTGGTGTCCGTATCCAGTAGATTTCTGAAATGTTCTCTTCATATCTTCAGAACGTTATGTGGGTCCGTGACTAGCTGGCCATCGCTGTCCTTGCAGGAGGGAAATCCTGTTCCACGCATTCTCGTCTTAACTCTCTGATAGAATTTTCAGGCTTCCCCTCTAGTTCGGAACAACTCTGTGCACTCATTCTGTTTCTTCTTCAGCTCCTTCTTTTTCTGTTTCAAAAGACGAGTTGCTCTCGTCTCTGCTCCCTGAGCCGTTTACGAACAGCTCGCGTTGCCATTGGCTGCAGTTTCGCCTTGTATTCAGCATCCGTCTCTCTCGTGCCATTGCGACATTTATCATCGCACCAGGCATCTTCTTCAGACGGCTTTGAGTACCCAAGTAGGCTTCTCGCAGTGCGATCTATGGAGTCGGCTATATATTGCCACTGCGAGGTAATATTCCCCCCTTATTATGATGTCGTAGTCACGTCGAATCTTTGTCGTTTTTTAAAAATGGCATCGCTAATGTGGTTTATGGAACTGAAATAAGACTTGCCCTTCCTCCTATCATATTCTTCTTCATCAGATAATGAAAAATTATTAACTCTAAACATTTTTGTTAACTTTGACTAATTTTATTCAAATAATAAAAAAAAAACAATCGAATTTTGTCGAAAGTCGACTACGACATACGTAATCAGGGGGATTATCAAGGGTTGGAGCATTTCGTTGCAGTAAGTGGTTGGGGTAGGCGTCTGCTACCTCTGTGGACCGCAGTTTAGCGATGTCCAGCTTACGTTGTGCCTGGTTACGTATGTTTTTCGTCATGCTTAGCCTTGTGCGTACCTTAAATGCGGTAGGGTAGTGTTCGGAGCAATGTTCGCTTCCCTGATCACACGTACGTCCAGAACACTCGATGAGTGCCTTCTATCGACTACGACGTGATTATCGCATTCCTCGTCAATTGATCTATTAGCATTTGATTAGCAGGACTATATCTTTTCGTACACAAAACTTTTTTGTATTTAATAAATTTGTATACAAAAAAGTCCAAACAATTTGTGGATGCATCAAATATCATTTCAATTTTTAAATATCAATAAATTTTGCTCTCGCTAATAAATTTGGTTTTCATGTCAAGGTTACATCCTTTCCATATGTAAACTTTATGATAAAAGTTCATGGGTAAAGAATATTTTAACCTTATCCAATTTAGTAGACAACTTACTTAATGAAAAGCACTTGATTCGATATCCTTAAAATTTATCACAATGTCAAACAGCAAAAAAAAAATGTTACCAAGTGTCAAGTTAAACAATAACAACAAAAAAACACACACACTCATAACATTTACAGTGGCTTCAGTTAATGTTTCATGTTGGCTTTCGCCGCCAGTGATTAATATATTTCTATTTACATATGTTACAGTTGAGGTTATAAAACAATCTGACTAATCTGACACAACTTCGTCGATGTCATACCTTTTGTGTTTTAAGTGATTATTTCCTCATTGTGAGTCAGCAACCCGTAATAGCGATCCTTTTTTTCCCGACTCTTTCTCGAGTCCTATTCAAACACACACACACAATGACTTCATGAGCGATTAACTCATTCAGCGGCTTCATCAACACCATAGGACAGGACAACATTACAGTCACATTCCGTGTAACAAAAGGATAGGCAACACTTGTCGCTGCAGCAGCCAAGTGTTGCCCCCACACAGGATACACCCCCGAGTTGTTCGTTGGTATCTTTATTATTTTGTTTAATTCTTGGCAAAATACGAAAACAAAAAAAAAACACACAACCTCAAACAAAACAAAAGCGAATAACAATAATGTCCGGACCCAAACATTAAAATTGTACGCTCGAAGGAAAATTGTAGATAAGTTGAATAAAATTAAAATATTTCTTAATTTAAATATTTGAGGAGGAAACTTTGAACATTTAAATATTTGAATATGTGTATGGATTATTTTTTATTAATTGTGTACTATATATGTTGCATAAAAACTTATAACTTATTTTCCCTTTGTATCCCATAAATATGTGAGTGCTTTTCGCATTTGTGTAAGTTAACACGGTTGTATGTTTGGACACTTAAAAAGGGACCTTTAGTTTAACGACCGATCTGTACGTCAAGCCATAGACATGTCGATTGACACAACTACTCAATACCTACTGTCTATAAAAGTAAGAGGATCTCTCAAACTTAGTTCTCCCACATGATAGTCGCGTGTTTAACCACCTCGCCACAATCGGCCTCAAAGGTATAATACCTTTATAGGATTGTAGAGCTTTCGTCAAATGTTAAAACGCTTTCTGTTAAATGTTAAGTCGTCATATACTGTGAAGTATCACACAAACTACCGACGAACAGTGGCGCCTGTAGAACAAGTGAGGTGACAAAAATCAAAAATTCCATGTGCCCCTAGAAAATATTGAATAAACATATTTTACATGAGATTTCCAACGATTTCAAATATGCTACTCTTGTTACAATCAGATTTTTGGTTCAGAAGATATAGCGTTTCAAAGTTGACTGATTTTAAGTTTAAAAAAAAAGACGATTTTTAGGTAATTTGGTCCGCTTTCAGATACAGTATTCCGATAAGTAGGTAACGGATCGTCCTTCTGTTTTATTCTATTGATAGATCTATTTAGTAAGAAAAGAATTAAAAAAATTGTACTGTTTGCTTTGTGTATGTCCAGGTAAATCGATTTTTACCAACAATCCATTTTTTCAATATTTTCAAAATTTCGCCCCTGAACGAAAACCTTAAAAAATATGTTTCCGAAGAAGCTTTTTGGCTATGTTTATGGACTTAGAACTTTCTAAAGAGCAATATGAGATACTACGGGTATCATTAAGGCAACATGGAGCTGACATTTTACCCGGATACAAGCATGTATCGAAAGCCAAAATTGATTCACCACCACTGCATACGAAATTTACTGAAGTCTCTGCGAATGTCAATATGCAGGATCTTATGGACCACAAAGCAAAACGGCTGTTTGAGAGTGTTCCTGAAAATGTGGTAGAAATTCTTCCTGAGAAACTGACATTGATCAGTAAATGGAGCTGCGATGGATCATCTGGACAAAGCATTTATAAGCAAAAGATATCTTCCAATATCGGACGAAAATATGTTATGGTATCTGTTATTCCATTGCGACAGTCTGATATGGAAAAAATCTGGAAAAAATTAAAAATTAATGTTTCAGTTCGCAAGGGAATCTCCGGAACTCATAAGAACCAATGTGAAAAACAAATAAAATAAAATCAACCCACAAAGTTCGATAGGAAAATACATTGAATGTAGTTACAAGTTCCACATGACCATGGTTGATGGAAAAGTCGTAGACGAATTGACAAATTCAATCTTTACATTGTCATGCCCAATTTTCAAAAAGACGGAAAAGAACTTCGACAATTTAAATGATTTCACAAACGAAGAGCATTATGAAAACGGAATCTCACCATTGCACGCAAGAATAGATGTATGGAGTTCTTGTCACAATTAGCGTATCAGCTGAAAATAAAAAATCATAAAAAAAAGATAAGGAAAGGATCCAAAAGAATCGAATACGAATGCGTTTTCGGAACAAATTAAATTGAAAATAGACTGTCCCAGGTACGGATACGGAAACTCAAACGATGGAAACATCGAGAAGATTTTTTGAAAATGATGAGGCTGGAACTCGAATAAACAATGAAATCGTTAAGAGAATGGGAACGATCTTGAATGTTTTAAACAAGGAAAAAGTTAATTCTGGAAAATATGGAGAATATACTTCGAAAACTGCATCACTTTTAGCAGAATTATATCCACAGAAAAAGTTGACTCCGACAGTTCATAAAATATTGTCTCATGGCAAAGATATCATTGAATATCAGACTTTGCCAATTGGAGAGCTATCAGAAGAAGCACTAGAGTCCCTAAACAAATTTTATAAAAAATAAAGATTACTGAACATCTTTAAATCATCAAGGGTGAGGCAAAATGAGGACCCCTTCAACATGTAGGCAGCTTATTAGCACCATCTTCCGATCCACATAATGATTAGTCTTTTAGATATTTTACAAAAAATCGTTCTTGATTTTATTTATTGTTGATCTGTAAAGAATTATGATATTGTCATAGTTCGGTTTGAGATCAGTTCTGTTGGCAATTATTTATTATTGCCAATAGGTTTTTAATCAAGAGTTTGTGAAATGTATTATGTTGACAGCAGGTTAGGCGTATGACGTCATTTCGACATTAACCACAATGTCTCGTCAGCGCCCTTTGCTGTGCCTTCTCCTCTATCATCACAAACCTTAAGGGAAGAAAGCATCTCAAAGTTAATGAGAAAAAATTTAAAAATCATTCATAAAACCATTTAAAAACCTTACAAATCAAAAAAAATGTAAAATAATTTATTTTACTTCCCATAAAAAGAAACACTTTATGTTTGCCTAGGAAAATCGATATTTACATTCAATTTTTTTTTGGTTTTTTATGACATATAACACTGAAAACCTATTCCTATTGTCATTGCTCCGGTCGTTATTGCTTAAAAACAAAAATTATAAAAAAAAAATTAAATCTTTTTTAGAATATTTTTTAGTCATAAAATCCTTTAAAAACATAAAAAAAACACAAAAATTTAAAAAAAAAATTGTTTATTTTACTTCCCATAAAATTGAATTTTCCACAAATTTCAACTCAGAACCCTTTTCAAAGATTCATTTCAATTATCAATCATATTCAATTATCTATCATGCCTTATAAATTTCTTGATTATCTCATTTTGTTCAAAAGTTATGATATTTGCATCGAAAAAATTCAAATGGCCCCACTGTGCAACGCACCACAATTTGACTGTCATAAAGTGTTGCGAAACATCATTATAAAAAAGATCCTGAAAATATGAGGTTTTCAGATTTTCCTGAATGCTGTTGCCTTTGAAGGCCCCTTGTAACTGAACAGTACTTTTGAGACAAAATAATTTATTTAGAAAGGTAATTTATCCATTGTGTTTTTTATATAATTTCCTTACGAACTTTTCTCACATTTATGACTGCCAACTTAATATTCGATTTTCGGTAGTTTTTTTTTTCTTGAGCGTATTTGCTTTTTTATTTTTACACCCCTTACCGGATATATATACATCGCTCTCTGTCCTCTTCCAGCTCCCTTTGCCTTCATACAGCTCATGTTGAGTAATTGTTGAACCTTCTGTTGTTTCTTTTTGTTTTTTTTTGTGGTGCTGTTTTTTGATGTCCTTTAAAAAGGGTTTCATTCTCACATCGCTCGTGCACTTGTTGCCTGTTGATATTTGCTGCCTTATCCGCAAAACATTTTCCAGGATTTCTCTAGCAACCGCACACAGAGATAATAAAAATGTGGCCAGAAACAAAAGCAGCTTGTCATCATCATACAACGATGCTCTCGTACCCCTGCTTGCTGCTGGTTGGATATGACGGCAGAGAATGGGAGCTGCTGATGTAAATCCTCCGTTTTAATATGGTGCTAATCTTCTATAACTCTATTACTCAGTAATTAAGGATGAACTTATGTGGGACAATGCCACATAAGTATTACATGTTCATATAGTATTTTGCATGTTGTTTAGTGTGGACTTAAACGTTTACGAGGTGTGGTAAATTAGTTGTGGCAATTGGGTAAATTGTTAAGTAAAATATATTGTTTATAATCATAATTGCCGACAAAATATTTCGCTGTTGCCCAAATTAATCTTGAGGTGTAATTTCATAAATCTAGGACCGGCCGTGGCATAGTGGTTAGAACACGCGGCTACCATGTGGGAGATCTCAGGTTCGACTCCTGCCTCCATCCATCATCTACATTTTTCTTTCATTGCCGGTCTCCTCAATGTTGTCGACAGCAACTTCGCAGTATAAGTGTCGAGATAATCGACATGTCTAGTAAAAGCTTCTCAAACGTTCGCATTCGTCGATTAACAAATAGGTGCCGTTTGTTGTAAATATAAAATAGAAAGCGTGTTAACTCGCCACAACGCGAGAAGCATTCCATACCTCATTCATGGGGTGTAAAGGGAAATTAAGTTTTTTTTTCAGGATTCGGATGCCAATTTACCAGTTCGATGGATAACATTAATAATGTTTCTCGCTACAGTGCCACGATTTCACATGCTGTGTGACTAGCAGCGACATGTTGCCGAAAATATGTGGATTAGATTTTTACATGGTAGTAGTAATGTGAAATTTACGAAGCCGATCATAGGTCAAGTTTTCCTAAAATTTTGGATAACATTTTGGATAGAGCGATGGACTGCCTAATGGAGTAAGAAAGTTTGAATTCTCAAGAGAAGGTGCAAAATAGAAGTTAAGTTAAGTTTCGTAATTCTGTAACTTGTGAAAGTGCGTAATGTGGCGAAATAACACACATCTAAAGCTAAAATTATTTTCAGATATTTTGAAATTCTTAAGGGCCCTAGTGAGTGTAGGGGCTACTGAGTGGTTTTTAAGGATTTTAAAGATTTCGATAGTGGTAGTACTCTCATGTGGGTTACCTTTTCTAGATAAAGAGATTATTGCGCAACAAATTCTTAGTTTCTGGGCGAAGTGAATTGAATGCATAATCAAAGTTTTAAATAAATTTATCGAACATGAACATGCGATGTAGATATCAGCCAAAAACGTCCAAGCACCAATCCATTTTTTGAATATGACCGTTAACATTCAAACATGATAATGGAGGACTTTTTTCCCCACAAATTCCCTTATTTTTCCCCTCTAAAGCTTAAGTTAAGGATTGCTCTGAAGAGATTTGATTGTTTTTCTACGCTTCTAAAAATTAAAAATTTTATTTGAATTTTTTAGGCAAATTTTTTATTTTTTCTTTTCATAATTTTTTGTATAACTGCGAAACTGTTCACTATGTAGAGAAATAATATATCGTATGGTATAAATAGGACTAGTCATTCTTGAGTTATGCCGCCCCAACATGGCTATAGAAGCTTAAAAACTTTAAGCCCAAAGCGGCATGGGTTAACATACTCCAATCGTGATCAAATTTTAGCTCTACCAAGATTTGCAAAGACTTATCATTTTTGGGGGGTCAGACCGACAAATTCTGCAATTTTTTCCATATAATTTGCGAGCACCCTATTTTGACCATCCCTTCGAGAAACAAACAAGCACAGAATTAGTCATGTGACTGGACCCTGGTGGGTAGGGACCGGTCCAAGTTCCAACTCAAATATATGAAGGAAACAGGTCACTATAACATGGCTCTGTCATTGGAAGTGTGAATTAACCATCTAAGCCATAATTTGAACCACTCCTGTGTCTGTTCTACATTAATTGTCTTAGGACTGACGTCGAGGAACATGACTCAGACCAATTCCTTAAATATTTCGTGCGCCAGTTCTGTATTACTTATCTTAGGACCAATCTCGAAGTACATGACTCCGAGCACATCTACTTTTTCATTCAAGCATTAGAGTTGTATTAAGGGTCCCGATTCCTTTTAAACCTGTAAAAGAATTAGGAATTATAAGATTAAATATGTTTTAAACACCGCACTTGAAAAAATACAAATCCTGAAGGAACACTACACATCAGTCCAATTGACACTTCTTTTACATTTTGGAACCAGTTTGGTGACACGTCCGCTTTTCAGCTATCTTTCGCCAGGTCTGATTAATGACGTTACTTGGCAGCCCATAATTTCACTTGAATCAGATCATCTCCCCATAATCCTCTCCATTGACAGACCAGCCGATACATCATCTGCGAACGCCGTACTTTCTTGAACTAGAGGAAAGCTGACTGGAACGGTTTCAGAGAATTCATCAACCGCAGCTTCAATGCACTGCCCATTCCCTCAGATGTTCGGGTGGCTGAGAAGAAATTCCGAGACAACATACCGAAATACGACTTAACTTCCCGGCAGAGACAGCGGGACTCGCAGACGAGCGTATGAAATTCATAGTTCTAACCCCGCTGATCCTAGAATCGGAGAACTGTATCTAGAATTCAGTAAGATGGTCGACGAATATAACCTTAGTTCCAGTATCGGTAAATTGTGTGCAACGGTTAAGTCACTCTCAAATCCTGGCGAAGAGAACACCGGACGGGAATCACATTTGGTTCTACCACTGTGACTGACCCAAAGAGGTGCGCGATAGTGATAGGGCGAAAAGGAGAGTAATGCGTCGTATTTATGCTCTCCAAGCCGAAGATGTACCACCACAATTTACAGTTGGAGAAGTTGCAGATGTCATCCGCAGCGCAAAGTCATCCAAAACGCTAGGCCCTGACGGAATATCCATCTTGATGCTGAAATAGTTAGACATACCGGGAGTCGAGTACTTGACTTATGTCCTCAATTTGTACAGGTGGTGACGTCAGTCGTATGTGGAATTCAGAAACAAGAAGTCCAAACCCCGTATAATTAAACAGGGAGTTCCGCAATGTGGGGTGACATCTCCGGCACTGTTTAACCTCTACCTTCTTGCAATTCCACCACCACCTGACGTCGTTAATATCGTATCCTATGCCGATAATTGTATATATGTGAAAGGAAGGAGAAATATGAAAATATCCACCACCATCGGCCACACTGTTCACTGAATGGACAGCGCAGGTGAAGGAGCAGCTCAACGTGGTAGTCGATGACATAACAATTCCGACGACCAATTATCCCAAGGACCTTGGTGTCACATTTGCCAGCCTCCTCAGATTCAACGCGCTGTAACGACTCGCAGGGACCCTATATCTTTGGAGGTGCGCTACCTATGAAACCAGCCGTGCTCAGTCGGAACTTGGGGGGTGTTCTTTCTCCTAGGAATTAGGCCGAGTCACTACCATTAATTTAAGTTCAGGAAGCTTATTCAAATGGATTATAATCTGGGATGCCGAAAGATAGGATTTTAAATGAGAGCTGGAGTGAGGTTAATAGGCCAGAAAAAGGTGGTAATTATTCTGCCTTTTCATTACCCGCCCATCCTGTCATCCTCGCACATTTCATTCGATGACCCACATACATTACTAAACGGAAGTTCCCTTAACTTTTCGTGGACTAAAAACTAGTTAATGTTTCATCTTGAAATTTTATTCAACAAAATATCTTAGCATTGAGATTCATATTAAAATTTCAAAGTGAATTAAATATTTAAGTTTTAATATTGTGATTGATAAATTTAAATTCAAAATTGTTGGTAAATTAAATATCGTTTGTTAATTAAAATTATTTGTGAATTAAAAATTATCTGTAAATTCAAAACTATTTGCAAATTAACGAACTTAAGTTAAATATGACAAGTGTTTTGGTTTTGAAAAGAACATATTTAACACACTTTAACCGCATATTATTTTTAATTATTAGTTATACTCACAGTTTTATTTTCTGGATCCTTCGCCGACAAGCGCTTGTAGACAGGAACAATATGTTGAAAAAAGTTATTATGGCAGTGCGGCAAAATGTGTTGCAGAGTTTTTGGTTTAAAGTATTTTCAAAATGTGTACCGATACATATATAGTTAATATAAGATAAAAAAATTTATGGTTCTGGTCAATTCCGAAAATTGCTGGAATGTTTAAATCGTAAAATTTCTTCAATAGTCATCTTAATAAATCAGCGATGTCGTGATAACATTTTTCAGAAGGACAAATATTCGAGAATTTGGTTATTAGACGCCCACAGAAGTAGCCATTAATGCCGCTATTCGGGTTTGTCCCTCTCAATTTGAAGGTACTTGGAATCTCCTTTTACGTTGGGTGTGCTTGAACTGTTTCGTAAAATGTTGAAACTTTCCAGGAGGCGCTCAGGCTCTTAACAAAATCGATTTGGCCGTGGAGTTGTTTCAATACGTCTTTTCAGGTCTTCCGCAGCTTTTCTACCAACGAACTAAAGTCCCTTAGGTGCTTGAAAGCCAAAATTCACAAATCGTTGCCCATAACAAGAGAATTCCAAATGATTTTCAAAAATGATATTAGTGGAACTTTTCAGAAATTCAGGCGGATACGTATTCCCGTTTTTAAATTATTTTTAATTTTTCGTCTCTTCCCATTGAAATCCAAAAGCCAACTCTCTAGAACAAAATTTTTTGACAACCCCCAACAAAACAAAATTTCCAGTTTACTTAGATAAAACAATTTTATTCGTAGCAAGTGTTGTGCAGTAGCAAGTTTCAAGTCAGTAAATGTATACAAAAAAATATCTCCTCACAGCGCACGCCACAGCTATCTGCAACAAAATGAGATGTAGGAACAAGGTCCTAAAATCGCTAGCCGGCAGCAACCGACAAAGAAAGGTCAGGAAAGACCTTCATGATTTAAAGCGCGAGGTTCAACGTAACAAGAGAGAGCCTCTAGGTCAAAAAGCATTTTAGGCAGGCTTAGCGGACATTGACTAGGACGCAGTCGTCGAAGCCGTGAATAACTATAGAGTGAATGTCGTGCTTGGAGAACCCCCTACATCAGTGACTTCGGAGGAAGAAGTATTACCGTGGCAGACAAAAGTTGTTTTGGTCCAACTAAGATCTGGATGGTGTAGTCGCCTCATTTCGTACTGGGCAAGAATTGATGGCAATATGTCGAATACCTGTCCCGCTTTCAACCAGGGACCACACGACACACTTTACTTGTTAAACCGTCCTGCCAAACCAACTCAGCTTGGACCCACTCAGTGGAAGTATCCAACTTCCTTGGCCTGGAAACAAACAAAGCAGGAAATTATACACAAGGCGAACCAATTAACACATAATGGACAACATTGACACATATACTGCTACAACAACAACAGCCTATATCTGAATAGATACTCTTAGACAATTGACACCCGACTTCCCCTATGGATATGAATTTTCGCGATTCTACCTAAAGCCGTTTGGTCTGGCAAAGGACCTTAATACCTTAATATCGAACAACTACTCCATAAAATAAATTTTTAATCCAATTGTCGGATTTATAGCCATAGTCTTATGGACTGGACGGTAGTACCAATTTTATCCTTTTTTTCGACCTTTTCTTCAAAAAAATACCCTATAAAATAAATATTCACCTCAATTTTCGTGGTATGATGGTTAAAACACGCGATTATCATGCTAACGAGCTTTCGCATTCGTCGATAAACAAGTAGGTGCCGTTAGTTGTGAATCTAAAAATAGAAAGCGTGCTAATTCACACATGCCGTTGGGGATGTTAAGTGAATCTTGCATCTCAAGTTCGTGGTGGTAACTAGACAACGGTGTTCGTGATATTTTTTTTTATCATGAATAGCGGCTGATAATGAGCGACGAACCATGATGGTTGTGCTAGCCACCCGCCTTCAGGTCCTTTACTGGCTATGAAAACACTAGAATGAAAAAGTAACAAACGGAACCCCCCAAATGTTGACGACCCCCGCAAACGAAATAAGGACCATGATTTAAGAATATGCACCTAGAACGTCCGGCTGTGGATTTGTAGTTAGCGAGAGACTCAGAAATCTTTTCTCGCGATTCAATCCTGTTACTGATCAAATAGTGGCAATTCGCATCAAGGCGAAATATTTTAACATCACGTTGATTTGTGCTCATGCCCCGACAGAAGATAAAGACGATGAGATTAAAGATTCATTTTACGAGCGCCTAGAGGAAACATACGACCGCTGCCCTGGCCATGACATTAAAATCGTTCGTCGAGATTTTAATGCAAAAATAGGAAGAAAATATGTTCTTGGTCCATCGATCGGTAAATTCAGCCTTCATACCGACACGTCAGACAACGGGTTTATGCTGGTTAGATTCGCAATGGCAAGGAACATGCTAGTGAGTGGAAACATATTCCAGAACAAAGATATCCACAAGGCAACTTGGCTATCTCCCGATCAAAATACAAAAATCAAATTGATCATTTGGTAGTTGATGGCAGGCATGCATCTAGTGTCATGGACGTGCGTGTGATCCGTGGTGCAAACATTGGATCGGACCATTACCTGATTGCAGCCAAGGTGCGCACAAGATTGAACAGAGCAAAAAACGTACGTAACCAAAAATAAAGAAAGCTGAACATCGCGAAGCTGCACACCCCAGAGATAGCTACTGCCTACTCCAACCAGCTCTCCCAACTTTTACGACACAACGCCTCTACTTCTGACGTTCCCGCTACACAGTGGCAGCATATTGCGCATTCCATGGCAACCGCCGCAACAACCGTGCTACGAATCCTGGTACGATGAAGAATGTCGCATAGCGTCTGAGGAACAGGATGCTGCTTATAGGGCAACGCTACATCCAATTGTAACCCGTGCTGTTAGGGAACGGCATAAGGAGACAGTTAAACAGGCGAAACAGCTATTTAAGCGAAAAAACGTCAGATGAAGGAAAGGGAGAACGAGGATATAGAGCGATACAGGGATAGAGGTGAGGCCCGAAAATTTTACCAGAAAGTAAACAAAAAACTACGGTAAGGGGCTTCCATCCTATAAGGCCAATGATGGAAATCTGGACACAGATACACAGAGTGTGCTGCATATATGGAGAGAACACTTCCACCAACTGCTGGTTTCAGAAGGCAGCGGATGGGAAGGTATCACGCCAATTTTCGACGACGGCTTGGATTTCCCACCACCATGTCAAGCCGAGGTAAGAAGAGCAATGTCGCGACTGAAAAATAATAAAGCAGCCGGTGCCGACGGACTTCCGGCTGAGCTCTTCAAACACGGCGACGGCCTATCGTGTGACCTCTTCAACATAGTGATGGGGATGATAATGAGGAAAGCTTCAGTAAACACGAGTGAAACGATATTCAACAAAAGCCACATGCTACTCGCGATACGTAGACAACATCGATCGAAAACTGCGCGATGTGACTGCAGCCTTCTCAGGCATACATAAGGAATCAGCAAAAAAGTTATTAGTTTCAAAGAACAAATAATCTACTCGTTTGGGAAACTGCGTGAACGTTGACAACTATAATTTCGAGGTTAATTTTATCTACCTAGGCTCCGCCATCAAAACAAACAATGTCAGCCTCGAAATCCGTAGAAGAATCCTGCTTGCTAATAAATAAATAAATGCTACTACGGACTAAGCAAGCGATTCAATGACAGAGCCCTCTCTCGACGAACAAAAATCCAGCTATATCAGATACTGGTTCTACCTGTCTTATTCTATGGTTCAAATCCTGGGTTATGACACAAGCGGATGAATCGGTTCTGGCAGTTCTGGCGACCAAAACTCCGTTGGAAAGACCAGGTCACTGAGGACCTTACAGAACTTGCTGTGACTAACTGGAGAAGAAGCGCAGAAGTTCGAGGCGCTTATAATATTTTTCTACGTGCGGTATTTAATCCAATGGGATTGCAAAGAAGTGCTATCATGCAAACACGCTGGATCCTCTAAGACTTAAACGTTTTCTAAACGAAACCAATCTTTTGTTTCCTTACTGGAGTGAACAGATGAATTTTCTTGCTGAAACATGTTATTTAGCTCCTAGTTTCTTCTTCAGAAAGGCAATAAGTTCAATTTTAGTATGTTCACATACTCGTCGAAGTTCATGCGACAGCCAAACTATTCCGCTCCCAAACTCTGGTCCTACCTCTCGTATGAAACTGTTGTGGGAGTTTTCGGGAGAATACTTCGAAAAATATTAGGAAAATATCGTGAGTTGCATAACGACATCGACGTAGCTAAGCGCGTTAAAATAGGTAAAATGCTCAGAATGTGACAGCATGTCTTTTTGCGGATGAAAATGCTCCAGTTTGAAAAGACTTTGGCAACACACTTTTTGCAACCAAAACTGGTTGCGAGTTGTTTACTAAACTTATTGTATCTACGAATTGCAAACCGCCAAAGCTTTTACTATGTACGACAATTGATGGTTGAATATCTGCTGTCCCAATTAGGGTTGCCAGGCACAGGGACAAATGAAAAGATCATTCTGATTGTTACTCACTTGGGAGTGACCAGAAGCGATTCCCTTGTGGCACTGTCCAAGCAGCTAACTACTTCTGGTCTTAGACCAAGTATTCCCCGGGCAATGACTTTAAAGCAACCGCTTAGAAGTTAGCTAGAGTTAGAAGGTATTACAACCATGTATCCTGAATGGTCAAAGAGACGTCTCAGGAAAGTAGGCTTAACCCGCTTAAGCATGGTTGCATCGTGGGATTGGACGCGCAGATAGCAGATAGATACCTATTACCAATCCAGGAGACGAGGGTAAGCAACCCACATCTTCCGAAATCTAAATTGCTAACAAATTGACTAGTTTTACTCCCTCGTCAGTTGTTAAAAATGACTGGAATTCCTGATAGCTTTTATCAATATTCAATCGTATGATTAGTTCAGCCTTTATGAGATCAAAAGACATTTGGTTTCTATCTTCCTTACCAATTCCACAACCAACAACCAAACACATCGATGACTTCCATTTAAGGCGGAAACATCTTACTCATATCTGCTTGTACGTAAATTCTCACATATCTATAATAACTTCCGACGATTAATACTTTTCATATCTGTTTCCATTTAACGTGAGAAATATCTTACCTGATTTATTGGCCTTCACGTAGGCCAAACTTTCCCTTGGCACCCCATTCCCCCGTTTTCCCCCCTTCCTGCTGTTGTAGAAATAAAAATGCATTGTAATTGTTTTATTTTGTTGTTGTTGTTTTGCATTTAATGTTTTAAACTGAAAATGTTTATTCACACGTTCTTTATCATTATATTGTTTAGCTTTTTATTTATTATTCTTATTATAATTTTTGTTGTTGTTGTATTTCACATTACAATGGGTCGGTCGGTTGTTATTACTGGAAAAGTGTTTTCCTGCCTGCCTGCCTGACTGCCGCCTGCATTGACGCTGGGGATCGGTTGGAACACAAAACAAAAAAAACTCACTTATACAATTAAATTTTGTTTTAATACTAAGTATATCTCATTCTCATTCTCAGTTTCATTCTCGTTTTCATTTTCATTTGTTGTTGTTATATAAATTGTTTAGCATATTTCTGTTATAGAGATATAGGCTTTATCATAAGTGTGAGTGTGTGTGTGTGACCAGGTTTGGCCGTATGTGTGCCACTGTACGTCTGCATATGTGTGTGAGTACTTATTGTGTTACACAAACTAATTATAATAATAATTATTATTATTATTTATTAATAATAGTTAATAATGATAATGATAAAACTTAAATATTAAAATTGTAAAGAGTTTCACTTAATAGCTCTACATGTTTAAAAGTCTGGGCAAGTGGGGTTTTTGGGGAGCGGGGGGGGGGTGTCATACTTAATAACTACACTTTGTACAATATCTATTTACACGTGTAACCGGGGTCGGGGTCGGGGTGATTTTCATAAATGTAAAAAGAGCCCTCCTATTAGTCATTGTGAGGTGTAAACGATACCTCCTACGGTTAGCTCAAGAATGCCGCACACATACGCGTACACTGCACGATGGCAACGGTCATTTTACTGTCTACTAAATATGTCTATGATTTCATCATTATATTCTTCGTACAGGACATGAAAAAAAGAACTGAACAACTCCATTCCATAAGATATTGAGTCCACATATTGTGGGCGGTAGATGGTTATTGCTATATATGTATTAACTAAACGAGATCATATACTCTACGAAATATTTCACATGGGAGCAGAAAGAAAACTTTAGAGAACTGCAGGTAATGTTTGAAATCAATTATGGAGAAGTACCAAAAGAAAAAACTGTAATTATGGTATTTCCTTTTTTATATAGAAACTGTTGAAAAAAGACGTCGGGAAAATTCTATAAAATATCTAAGTAAAGTTAATAATAATATTTTATAGAAAGAAGTACTTTGTTATATTTTCGGCTCTTTTTGTGTCAATGTTATCAGTGTGACCAAATTTTTAAATGGAAATTTTAATATTTGTTGTAGGAAATCAAGTTTTTTATAGAATAACATTTCATCCAGAAACCAGATTCCCGACTAAACATATACACAAGGCAACCTGGATATTTCCTGATCAAAAGGCAATAAACCAGATTGTTCACGTGGTAATCGATGGAACGCATGTCCAAAGCGTTATGGGCGTGCGTTTGATGGGCAGTGCAAATATTGACTCGGATCCCCACCCAGTTGCAGCCATCGCAAAGCTACATACCGCCAAGATAGCCAATGCCTATTCCTAGCAACTATATCAATAATTACAATTCTGATGTGGCAGCATATGAAAAACAACGCTCAAACAAGCCCTGGTGCAATGAGGATGCTGTATAATGTCTGAGGAAATGGATGCTGCATCCGAGGCAAAACTGTAGCAAACGCGTTGCAACAGTAACTCGTGCGGTGACGGAACGATATAAAGAGCAGTGTAGGGAGACAAAATGTCTTAAAAAAAACTTAATTTCCCTTTACACCCCATGGATGAGGTAAGGGATAGCTTCTCGCTTTGTTGTGAATTAACACGCTTTCTATTTTATATTCACAACAAACGGCACCTACTTATTTATCGACGAATGCGAACAATAATATCGACACTTATACTGCGACGTTGCTGTCAACAACATCGACGGGGCCGGCAATGAAAGAAAATGTAGATGACTGGAGGCGGGAATCGAACCCGGAATCTCCCGCATGGTAGTCGCGTATTCTAACCACTATGCCACGGTCGGTCCCGACGAAATGTCTCTGAAGGTGAATAAAGGGTCTCTTTATGAAAAAAGAGAGTCGGAAAGTATCCAAAAGTACAGGGATAGAGTTGAAGCCCGCAAGTTATACCAAAAGGTTAAAAGATAAGTTTTTGGAACAGTGATCCCCACCAGGAACATCATCTCCACGGACATTCAGAGTGTTTTACAAATATGTAGGAAACACTTTCGTAGCCTGCTCGTTCCCTTAGGCATGATTTTGGGACTTAATTCTGAGAACTGCACGTGAAAGCAGCCCTAAAAGAAGAAGTTCCGCATCATTCGTTTTGTCAAGTTACATGCCATAATAATTTAATATCGATTTGCATTCTCTTAGCCAAATTGGTCTTAAACACGTGAAAAATTTATCGTATAGGGAAATTTTTAACGTTTTTATGACCAATTTGGCTAAGAGAATGCATGACCGATGCTCAGAATCTGAGGGTTCTATGTCCTGCTCTTAAGAAAGATGATTCAAATGTGTGTACAAACTATCACAGGATCAGGCTTTTCATCGCATACTATCTCCTGTCTAGTGTGTTATGTGAAAGACTAAAGCTCATTTTGGCGGACCTGAATGGACCTTATCAGTTTGGCTTTAGACCTGGTCAATACTCGACCGACCAGATATGCACACTTTGAACAAACATGGAAAAGACCCAGAAAAGGCAGATCGACACCTGATTATCGATTACAAAGCTGCATTCTACAGGCCACCTACGACAGAAACTATTAGATGCTACGGCTGAGTTTGGTATAAGTGAGATGGTGATTCGATTTTGCGGGATGACACTGACACTGGATCGACCGTGCATACCGAAGTAGCCATCACCGCTAAGGACATAAGGGTGAAAAAGAACTCGAACGTAGCGTTATTTATATAACGCTATTTTCAGCCAGCGGACTACAATTGTATTGTGCGTTTGGTCAAGGGGCCGAGTATCAATTGGAAGTTGCACCAGATTATTACCGTCAATTCATCTTCTGCGATTAGGCTGTTTTTTCTTTTTGCTGATGTCAGCTATATTTAGTAGCAATAAGTGATGATTGTCTCGCTTATATTCCTGCTTAAATTTGGCATAGGAGTGTCATATGCCTTTTAGTCGATACGCTTTCTCTTACAAAGTAAGCGAAGATGTCAGTAAGTGCCATTTTATTTGCAATTACGTTATAAGCTGAGTTTTAAGCAAGCTTGATAGCACGCTTGATTACGAAGTAAGTGACGATGTCAGTAGGTGTCACTTCAATAGCAAATTCATAATGAGAGGACTGATACTGATGTCATGCATTACTAAATAAGTACTTCGTTTCATTTACCGCTGTGTACTTAATCGCTGGTGTCAGCTATATTTAGTAGCAATCAGTGATGATTGTCTCGCTTATATTCCTGCTTATATTTAGCATAGAAGTGTCATAGGCTGTTTAATCGGTGTGTTCTCGCTTACAAAGTAAGCGAACATATCAGCAAGTGCCATTTCAGTTACGATTACGATACAAGCGGAGTTTTAAACGAGCTTGATAACACGTTTAATTACGAAGTAAGTGACGATGTCAGAAGGTGCCATTTCAAACGGGGCTATAATGGGTGGACGATTGTATTTACATTACGCAGGCGTGACATTCGAAGTACTTAGATCGCTCGCTTACAAATCGTACTGATATCATGAATAACTAAAAAGGTACTTTGTTTCATTTACCGCTGGGTAAAAAAGCAGAGAGCACAATCCCTATGAAACTCTGGAGGTACATCGTTTCATTTACCGCTGGGTAAATAAGCAGAGAGCACAATCCCTATGAAACTCTGGGAGATGGAACTCTCCTTTTCTCTATGCACAGCGAAAAATTTTGATTTGATTTGATTGATTTTTTTGATTTTTTTTTTCCAAAAAGTGAATATGAGAAAACAGAATATAGTTTAGCAATACGAACATTTCTAAATAGAAAAGGGGAAATTTCGAAAATTGTACTTAACAACAAAAAATCATTCGCCCATTTGTCATTAATTTTTATTTTTTGAGTGTACGCTATGCAACAAAGCAATGTGCGATAAAACAACCACCACTCTCGCTCTAGCAAGAGTAAATGATTTTGTTAACTCTCTTCCAATATGCGTGAACAATGTGGGAGAGCGAAATCACCGTGCTTTGCTTTTGCCGATCTATGTTCTGGAGACTACATTACACGCCGAAAAAATCACTGTTTAGCAAAAATTTTCTTGATTTTTTTTTTGACCTTCTAGGTTATTTAGTTCATTTTCCTTTAGGAATTTGGAATTTTCTTCATTAAGAATGTGGATTTTTTTCTATACAAAATTTTTTCGAGTGTAATTTATTTAAAGTACAATTCATTGTAATTTTATTATTATTTTCTTTTTCGAAAAAATTAAAATTTTTAATTCTGTGAACAGAAAATCGGTATATTCTGTACATAGAGAAGATAATGTAGACATTTTTCTACACAATTTGATTTTCTATGAAATTATTAAAATATTCCACTTTAAATTCTGCTACAATATTTCGTAGAGCTATTTGCAGTACCTAAAGAAAAAGTGATATTGAAAACGAACTCACATCGACTCTATAGGAAATTTATTGTTCAATACACCAAAAATTCTTACCTTTTGCCGTAACTCACACAACTCAACTCTCTAATCTGCTCAGTAGGGTGTTGTTAGCAACTTAAATGCATTTGAAACTGATCTCAAATTAAAAACTAATTAAATATTATATGATCAAAACAAAAAAAGGTTTAGATAACTATGGAATATTGTTATTATTGTTATTGTTATTATGTAATAATATTAGTTTTGCTTTTATTATTGTTATTTAAATTAAGATACTCGCATAAAGCTGCGTGTGTGTGTGTTTTTTTTTCTTCTTTCTTTTCTTTGTATTTTCATCATAGAAGGGGTTTTATTGCTATATACAATAGATATCTAGGGGCTTACAGGGAGTGGGGGTTGGGGGGCGAAGGGTCTCTAGGGGGTCTATGTTATATTTATATATTGGTATGTAGTAGATGTAATTAGACGAACTTAACCTAACAACGTTGGGTATAAATAGCAGTCAATGTGTGTGTTTATGTGTATGTACTTTGTATGTATGTACGCCTGACGATGTCGACACAGTTTTACATCTCCATCGTCGCCTTGAAACAGCTTAAGTCTGAGTGTCATGACTGTGGCGCGGCTTTTCAATCTTCATGCTGCACCTCTGTAGGCTGTTGTTCCAATTTGATTTTCATTAAATTGTACTCTCGTTGGGCGGGAAAGGGTGCATTAGCCGCTGCTTCGGCATTCGCTATAAGTTCACTCATATCGGGACCGGGAAAGAAATCTTCAAAGCGTGGACTTTTGTTGGCGGACGTGGATTTTTGCAGCAAACCATTGGCAATGGCCTCAAAATCAATGCCCGGCGGTAGGTTGTCCAAGAAGCGTTTGTTGTAGCCATAGCTGGTGTGTTGTTCCTTGATCTTGTTGTGGGGGAATGGTGAGGCGGGTCCCGAGGGTTTTGGCATGTCGCCGGCGGCCGAACCACGCGATTGATTGCCATACTGGCGTGCCTGCATAGCATCTTTAAGCTCACGTTCGCGCTCGCGATCTCTCTCACGTTCACGCTCCCGTTCTCGCTCACGTTCTCTTTCCCTCTCGCGGTTACGTTCTCGTTCACGTTCGCGTTCTCGCTCGCGTTCTAAATCTCTAGAGAAGGCAGCCGCGGCATTGGAATGCATCTGATTGCTACGCGCTCCACTAGTGGGTATAACATTTAGGCCGGGTAAACCCATTAAACCCAAAGCACTTAAATCGGGCAGATTTTCCGTAACCCTTCGGTCCGAACTCTGATGTTGCTTGCTGGACGATGATGCAGACAGTTGATCGTCAATTTCGGAACGTTGAACATATGCTGGCGATTTGTAAATGTTCATGGACTGCGATATGGGTGATTGTTGTTGCTGTGACATAATTTGTCGTCGCAGGTTCTCTGTCATCGAAGATAGAGGGCTGGTAGAATCTTGATGGCCTATGGTGGCATTTTGAGCAGCGGCCAATTTAGCGGCGCTGTGATAGCCATTTGCTGAGGCGGAACTACCGGGCGCTGTGCCGAAAATGGCAGCCTAATTAGGGAGAGAGAGAGAGGGAAGAAAAGGTTGAAGTTTTTGTATAAGTAAAGGTCAAGAATGTCGAAACAGAAAAAAATTATCTTCGTAGGATGTATAACGGCGATACCTGTTCAATATATAGCTCTTCATTTAAAAAAATATATATTTTTAGACTCATATAACGGCACCTACAGTTTAACGAAGAATCCGAAAGTCTGCTATTAAAGAAGATTTTACTAGACAAGCCAAATGACTGGACTACTCAGAAGTTGCTGTCGACAACATAGAGGGCGGCCACCGATGAAGGAACTATAGATAACTGTGACCATTATGCCGGCCGTGGCATAAAATACGGAACACGCGACTATCATGCGGGAGATTCAGGGATCGATTCCTGTCTCAGTCATCTACATTTCTATTATCGGCGGCCCTCTATGATGCCGACAGCAACTTCGTAGTATAATGTGAAATCAATCAGCATGTCTAGTAAACGTTCGGATACGTCTATAAACAAGAGGCTCCGTTATGTGAGGCTAATAATAGCAAGTTTATTCATTCAAAATAACGCGAGAAACCCTCTTTCATGAGGTGCATAGGGAAATTTAGTAGGTAAGCTGACCGTGACAGGGCTCGATCTCAGGTCAACTTCATGATAGTAACGAGTTCTAACCATCATGCCATAGTTGGCTTAATACGCTCTTCACTACTCAAGGAATATATTCGTAATTGTTATGTCTGGAAAATGATTTCTGGAAAATTTTGGAAGGTGAACCAAAAGTTTGTTTACATTTGAATCGGTAACTACGTCGAGCAGCCACAATGGATTGGATCGGGAGGGTTACAAAATACAAGAGAAGTCAATGGGAATTTAGTGCCATGGCGTCATTTAGCGGAGCACATTGATTCCATTGATTCGATTATTTCGGCATAAAAATCGGACCGACACTATTCCTTTTCTTTAATTTACTTAAAAAGTACCAAAAAGTGAAGCAAGTAACTAAAGGGGGCGGGCGTCCCGAGCAAACGACTCTATTATGAAAAATTACCTCTTTTATCCGAATATCACCCCCATGTTATCCTATCTTAAAAACTTAATTTCCCTTTGCACCCCATAAATGAGGTATGGGATAGCTTCTCGGTTTGTTGTGAATTAACACGCTTTCCATTTTTAGAGTCACAACTAACGACACCTACTTGTTTATCGACGAATGCGAACGTCACTGTTTGAGAAGCTCTTACTAGACATGCCGATTGACTCGACACTAATATTGCGAAGTTGCTGTCGACAACATTCGAGGGGGCGTTTCAAGAAAACGACGAGAGTTGGGGTAAAATGGGATGATATTCAGGATTTCATTTTGCATACTGCAAAAAAAAAGGGGTGTCCCGGTTAAAATCGATGGATGATGGGAACAAATGGTGAGATATTCGCATTCAGGATGTAATTTGACATAAGATCAGCCATTTTTTCGGGACGCCCCCTCCTTTTAGTTTCAGTTAATAACTTCACCTTCAATGATGTAAATCAAAGAAAAATGGGTGGTCGTCCGCATCATATACCGTGATAGGTTCAAAATGAGGTTGATATTCGGATTCAGGAGGACATTCTGCATAAGAAGTGACTGGAATAGTGTCGTCGCTAAGACTGACAAAAGGGGAAAAACCGAGGAAAATCGGTGGTTGATAGAGATAAAACGGCAGGAGATGGGGTGTAATGGGGGTGATATTCAGATTCTGGTGGTCATTTTTCATAAAGGAATAGCTGGGATGCTTACATTGACTGAAAAAAGTGGGGGCATTCCGAGAAAAATCTAAGGGTCATAGAGACAAATGGGGTGTTATTTGGATTCAGAAGGTAATTTCACATAGGAATCAGCCGTTTTCTCCATTAACTGCTTCATTTTTTGTTATCAATCAAGTAAATCAAAAGGGGCGGGGCGTCCCGAGATAATTGTACGTGATGGGTCAGAATGGGAGTGATATACGGTTTCAGGAGTTCATCAGCAGGAAAAGTGTGGGGGCTTACATTGAGAAAAAAAAGTAAAAGGGTCGTCCCAAGAAAAATTAGTGCATAATGAAGGAAACTGTTGTGATATTCGGATTTAGGATCAGGAGGTCATTTCACAAAGGAATCAGTCGTTTCTCAGGACGCCCCCGACCTTGAGTTTCTGTTACTAACTTCCCTCTCTGACTACCGAATACGACCCCCATTTTTTCTATCACCCGCCGTTTTCACGGGACGCCTCCACCACCTGCATTTGTTTCTGAATGATAACAAAAATGATAATATGGGGCGTGCCGAGAAAACGGAGGGAGATTAGGAAATATGGTTATGATATTCGGATTCAAGAGGTAACTTTGCATAAGAATCAGAAGGTATAGTGTGGGGGCTTACATTGGCAGTATAAAGTGGGGGAGGGGGGGGCGTCACGAGAAGACTCCGTGGGTGGTGGGGAAATCTGAGGTGTTTTTTCTCGGCACGCCCCCGCCCTTTAGTTTCAATTACTTACTTCACTTTTTGTTTCCCTTCAAGTAAATCGAAGAAAATGGGAGTGGGCGTGCTGATAAAATGGTACGTGTTGGGATCAAAAAAGGGGGGGGGTTTCCATATGTAATTTTACATAAGAATTAGAAGGAATAGTGTCGGGGCTCACACTTGTTGTTCTTTTTGGCAACCAGTGTTATCGAATAATGGCAAAAAAATCGTCGGGCGTCCCGAGAAAAATCGGTGGGTGATGGGGATAAATGGGGCGATTTTCAGAATCAGGAAGTCATTTCACATAGGAATTAGTTTTTTTCCTAGGGAAGCCTCCGCACTTCAGTTTTAGTTTTCATTTAAGTAAATCCAAGAAAAGGGTGGGGGATTGGGAGCGTCGCGAGAATACGGTACGAGATGGGCCAAATTTGGGGTGATAATCAGCAGGAATAGTGTCGGGGCTCACACTTTTTTCTTTTTGCCGAGCAGTTTTTTCGAACAACGAAAAAAAGGTGGGTTATTGACAAAAATGGGGTGATATTCGGATTCAGGAGGTCATTTGACATACGAACATCCCCGTCCTTCAGTTTCAGTTACTTACTTCACTTTTTGTGAAATGAAAAGTGGTGGCGTCCCGACAAAACGGTACGTGGTAATTTCTTATAGGAATCAGCAGGAATAGTGTAGGCGCTCACACTTTTTTTTAATTTTACCGAGCAGTGTTATCGAGAAAATTCGGTGAGTGATGGCCAAGAATTGATTCAGATTCAGTTACTTACTTCAGTTTTTGTTTTCATTTCTTCACGGTACGTAATGGTTAAAAATGGGTATGATATTCGGATTCATGATGGGGAAAAATGGAGTGAAATTTGCATTCAGATGATCATTTCATATAGGATTCAGTCGTTTTATCGTGTCGCCCCTGCCCTTCGATTTCACTTCTTACTTACTTTACTTTTTGTTTTCATTTATTAATCATCGTAAGGGCAACATTTATTCTACGCAAAATGGCTAACACTGTTCTCTACGAAGATAATTTTTTCCTCCTCCATTAATTTTTTACATCATATACTATTGTTGTTCGTATCTTCACCTTAATACCTACCGCATGAGCTTGACCATTGGCAAATGGCAAATTTCCCATTTCATCCTTGATCTCACGATAGTCCCGGAACACTACAGCCTTGATGACCGAACGTATTAGATCCTCTGGCCACATACCCAGCAAAATACGTTGTGGACGTCCTCTTGCCTTGGGCCGCGGATCCGAACCGCCATCCAACGAAGGGCCCAACATATTGTGCACACGATTAGCATACAACACAAATGTCGGATAAGGTATATCATATTTTCTGGCCGCTTGTGACAGCGACAGACCCTCTTTGAGTACGCTGAAAATGGCCTCAGCCATTGCCTCCGGACGCCAGGATTTTAATGGGCCGCGCTCACGAAATCTCAATTGTTGCACAAGGTTTTGCTGATTAGTATTCCAACATTTTTGCCACATGGATTGCAATTGATACTGATAGCTGTCTATTTTGTGTGGAGAAACGAAAAGGAAACGGAAACAGAAACGGGAATTTACCACAAATGTACGAAAGGCAAAGACATAGCAAAAAATGCTACGGAGGGTATAATAATAATCCATTTGCATGCAAATCCTTGGGTGGAATTTATTGTATTTATGCAAGTTTTAATCGTAAGCAAAAAATAAAACTAGAATACTTACCAGTTACCGATGACGTTGATGCACCACCCATCCAAGGATGTCCGCTTTCAATCATTTTCGCCTGTAAATAGAATGGAAAGGAAGAGAGAAAGACACACGAATTAGCATGAAATCGAAATAAGGAAATACAAAAAATGTAACAATAATAAATCTCAAGACAAATATTGGTCAGTTTTTATAAAGTGTACGTAAGCAAAAAGCAACAAGGATATATAAACACAAACAAGACCTGCTATTAAGGCTCTAAGCTCCCTATAAAAACTAAAGGACTTAAAATATAAACAATACCTAATATTAGGAATGACTTTACTTAAGGTTTTGCATGGACAACATTTACAGTATTTCTAAGTAATTAATTACTTTATTCATTCTAAATTTAAAACTATTGATTATTTTCTTTGGTAAGCGACTTGAAAAGTTCTTGCAAATAGTTTTATGTTACAATAATAATTCCATCACAAAGTTGATTTTGACGCCCATCATCACCCTTTGCCCTTTTCGCGCGTTGTCCTGTCCTAAAAATTCATTAAGAGCACCATCATCATTACCAGCAGTGCCCAACAACAACTCCACATCACAACTATCGTTGTCGTGGCATATGTGCCACCGCCATCTTTGCTGCTACCAAGTTACAGCAGGAGCCAACAACCACCAACCCATAGTCATGAAATTGGTCTTTCTCTCTCAACGCTGCTGTCTGCCATCAGGCCAAGCCCCCTGCTCTATACAACAATAAATTTTGCTCACAAACTATTTGTTCGTGGTGTTGGCGTTGATGGTGATGATGACGACGACGACGACTTCAACGATATCAACGACTCCGATGACTACTACTACGACTACTCTGGCGATGATGGGTACTACATGCTTGCATGTGGATGGTATGGATGATGGCTGGTGGCATGTATGGCCATGTGGTTGTGTTGCATGTAGCTAGCAGTCAGCTCTGGTGATGGTGGTGGCTCTGAGGATGGATGGCTGATGGTCTTGTTTAGTTTTAGTTTGTTGCAATTTTATTGCTTGTGCTGTTATTATTATTGCTGTTGCTCCTCCAAGTGATGTTGTTGCTGTTGTTGCAGCTGTTGTCATTGTTGTTGGCTGTGTTGTTGCACAAACACGAAACTATAAAAATGCTTCCGACTTTTTTATATTTTCATTTATTTTTCATATCAATTATTCATATACTTTATGGCCTTTACCTTAGCATGCATGGACGTTCCATGTACTTGGGCAAAAGCGTGGTAAACGTGAGGACAGTGGCACGAAACCCAAAGCAAATGTTATTGCGAATATTACTGGTAATATGAACTACTGCTGTCTTTTAGACACTAATGTGATATTTTACCTCAATTGACAAAAATTATATTAGTTTCTCTCGATATTGAGAAGTTTCATGAGTATGCAACAGTTCAATGTTGTCAATGTTGATTACTTAAGTTACCTCACATATGTGCAAGCCGTCATAAAATGTATCTGAAATTTGACCGACAAATTCCTTTGCAATTTCTATTCAACTGTTACCGACAAAGGCAGCAAACAACGAAATCTCTACAAGACTTCTGAAGCACCAGTAGAAGGTGCAGAAAAGCTTAAAGAGGGCAAACTTAAGCTTCAAGATTTCTACTAGTTGTTAAATGAAAAACATGCCCATAGGCGGACAAATAACACCACCTCTTGAAAGTTAAAATTGTTTAAGGATTATTTTTTATGTAGGCATCCCATAGCCTCTCGAGGCTGGCAATAATCGTCTTTTCACGCAGACACGGTCGGCAATACACACTCACGCAAAGCTGTGTTTGATTCAAAGCAATCGGTTTCTGCTTGAGTGTTGTAAAAGCAACTCGATGCACTCTTGCTTAACATACACAAACACATAATATTTGTATGTGCGTGTGTTCGGATTTGCCTGATATTGCTATAAACCTACTAACGAAAACTATCCTGACACAGTTTTCAAACCTTCTTATACTTCTTAATTGGCAGCAGCAACAAAAATTCATAAATTAGCAGCCTAACGTAAAAAAGAATTCCAAACGGTTCGATCTGTTGCACTCCGTAAATAGTTAGTCACACCATGTTTAGATAACAGCTCTTTCACCTGTTCCATCCAACTAAGTTTTTGTCGCCACCTCCTGCGCCGCCTATGGAGTTTATTGACGAAGAACATTCGAGCTGGAACATTTTCACACATTCGTACAACGTGTCCAGTGCATGTGGTCTATTTTAACGCGCTTGATTACGTCGATGTCGTTGTACAGTTCATTCAGCTCGTGGTTCATTCAACTACTATACTCGCCCTTAACGATGATAGGTCCAAATATTTTGCGTAGTATTTTTCTCTCCAACACTCCCAGAAAATATTGATCCGCTTGTGTCATTAGCCAGAATTCTGCGCTGTAGAGCAAGACAGGTAGAATTAGAGTCTTGTAGAGTTGGATCTTTGTTCGTCGAGAGAGGGCTTTGTGATTTAATCGCTTGCTTAGCGCATAGTAGCAGCGGTATGGGAGCAATACTCGCTCTTGGTTTCCAGGCTGACATTATTATTTTTATTTATGGCGGAGCCAAGATTGACAAAATCATGTACCACTTCAAAGTTATAGTTGTCAACGTTTACTCAGCATCCCAGACGAGTAGACCCCTTGTTCGTTGAAATACATAACTTGGTTTTGTCCTCATTTATCACCAGACCCCCTACTGCCGACTGCTTTTCAACGCTCGAAGAGGCCGCAGTAACATCCGCAATCCACGGCCAATGATATTTACATCATCGGCATACGCGAGCAACATGTGACTTTTGTTAAAGATGGTACCATTTCTGTATACTACAGCATTCAGCATGATCATCTTCACTCCATGATATTAAGGAGATCACATGACAGATAACCGTCCGTTTCCCAATGCTCGAAGAGGCGGCAGTAACATCCGCAATCCACAGCCAATGATGTTTACATCATCCTGCAAAGTCGTATCAGTTTCGCAGGTATATCAAACTCAGCCATAGCATCCAACAATTTCTGTCGTATCGGACTGTCGCAAGCAGCTTTGTAATCGATACAAAGACAGTAAATGTCGATCTGCATTTCTTAGATTTGCTCCATGATTTGTCGTAATGTGAATATCTGGTCGGTCGTGCATTTACCAGGTCTAACGCTACACTCATTTGGTCCAATCAGGCTCGCTAGGATGAGATTTAGTCTTTCACATAACACACTAGACAGGACCTTGTATGCGATGGGTAAAAGTCTGATCCCGCGATAGTTGGTACACTCACTTGGACTCGGGAAAAAGTAGAAATCGAAAGTGTTCCCTCCACGTTAACAGCACACTCTGAATGACAGTGATCTTTTACCTTTTGGTAAAACTTTCGGGCTTCACCTAGTAGAACTTTCTCTGTAATTTTCGATATCATTTAGGATATTCTTGATCTTTAATCCCTTTGGGTACGGGAAATAGTTGTCCGATCTTACTGAAATTTCCGTCATGGCACAATATTTCAGTCGAATATTTCCGCAAAAAGACATTTCGCTACCACCGTAATATGTATAAATTATCAGCGGTTGAGTTTAAAGATAACTGTCCGTCTGTCTTTCCCCGCGATTATAGTCGTATTTTAAGAGCTATCGAAAAAAAATTTTGTATAGAGCCTTGCATACCAAAGTTTTGCTCGATAGCCTCTACCTGTCGCTCTTTGTCGTCCCGACTTTTCTCCTTTGGTCGTTCCCTTGTATGAACATTGAAAAGTATGCATGCAGGAATATCTCTTCTCCTTATGTCGGTCCCTTGTATGCAGCATTTTTTCCCTCAGAAAATACGCGCTGATTTTTGTCGTAACAGGACTTGTCTGAGCTTGGTCTTTCATAACGAAGTGGGGTCGTTGGGGCAGTGATACAATACAATTCGCAATATACGGTATGTAAGGAACATCTGAATTAGAAGCGTTTGTTTGCAGTAATTGAAAGAGAGTTGTTTTGAATAGGCAGTGGCTATATCGAAAGTGTGCAGCCTGGGCGTTGAACCGAGTCTGCATTTGCGCCAGATATTCTGGTTGCCTTGTGGATATCTTTGTGTAGAGATCAGGTTCCACTCACCACCCAAAACAATGTTAAGTCATGGCCAGGACAACGCTGCAGCGCTGTTCTCTTCGCGAGACCACATGTCTAAATCTCCAGCCAACTTTGAATTCACACCAGAACTCGTCTTTCTTTCTGCATGGAGGCTGTAAAAGATTTCCAAATTCTTTCGGCGTATGCATCCGTGTCCCGTCCATCGCATTTCGTGTATGGCGGTAATGTCAACCTTATGTTATGTTTGTCGGGGAGATTCGTCAATTGGATAGAGGCACCATGTCAAGTGCATATCCTTAAATCACGGTTCTTATATGGTATGTGAGGGTCGTCTTGTATTTTCTTTTATATTGTTTTTTGAAGGAGAGTGCCTTAACCGGTAGTTCAACAACACTGCCACTTAGTGGCGTTGACAGCCCCAAGAAGCTAGAATCGGGAGTGGTGCCTAATAGTTAAGTCTTTAAAAAAAACCTAATTTCCCTTTACACCCCATGAATAAGGTATGGGATATCTTCTCGCGTTTTTGTAAATTAACACGGTTTCTATTTTTAGATTTACAACAAATGGCACCTTCTTGTTTATCGACGAAAGCGAACGTCACTGTTTGAGAAGCTTTTACTAGACATGCCGATCGACTCGACACTAATACTGCGAAGTTGCTGTCGACAACATTCGAGGGGAGCCGACAATGAAAGAAAAATGTATTTTTTTTATTTTTTTAGATGACTGAAGCCAGGAGTTGAACCAGTGAGCTCTGGCATTACATACGTAATATATACAATACTTGCAACTTTTCAATTGTTCCATTATTTAATTGTTCTTCACTCCATTGATAAACTATAAGCTACTCAATTATTCACTTATACTGTGCTAATACTATACTGGGCACATATTCCTTTCCTAGTCTAAACAGTTTTGCAAAACCGTACTTTATTTAATGTACAACATGCTTTATTACCACCACTGTTCATGTAGTGATATACGTTCCTATTCCATTATGTTACTATCTCTCTCTCTCCCTCCCTTTTCTCTTGGCCAATTGTCGTTATGAGCTTTGAGATCGTGTTGTTATCTAGAGGCTTAAAGCAAATTATAACCCTAAGTCCCTCTTCTGCTTATTTAATGTTGGTTTTTTTTGTATGTGTGTTGCTGTTTTAGTTATTGCCATTTCGCTTAAGATTTTAACGCCCAAAACATAATTTTCATTTTGTTAACTTGACTATAACCATGGCACAATGTTGCCACTGTTCCAGCCCCCCCACAAACAATATATTATAAGTAAGTAATGCAATGCAATGCTAGTCTACTGGGCACTGGGCACTGGGCCTTAGTAAATCGACCATACTAGCTGCGTTGTGGCCCTCCCAACTTCTTTGCCTGTCGCTCATTATGATGCTACTTTTGATTCATGCTGACCGGGTTGGTTTGACTGTTTGGGGGTCATATATTCATATGTCATTCTAACATGAAGTAAACATCAATTCCACTTTAAAAGTTTGAGGTTTAACGGCGGCGTATGTTGCACGGCTACACACAGCTGAAAGGATAGAGTTGGCTGGCTTGTAAGGGAATCCTGTGAGAAATAGGCGAATTTTTACTTAATTATTTATGTGCTTGATGCTATAGTTAGGTGTGTGTGTTGTTGTCATTTCTAATATACATACAACTAGAAATTTTTCAAAATATTATATAAATTTATTGGATTTTAGTAAAGACAAGCTTTAAGTTAAAAGGGGGTGGCAGATTATTTGCAGGATATTAAAGAGGTTTTGCTAAATGAAGAACACTTTCATATGCCAGTAGCTTAATGAAATTTTTGTAATAAATATCTCATTCTTAAGTTATATGAAATTCTTTGCGAAACTTTCTTTCTTTCTTTCTTGAGGTATTTACAAAGTTGCGCGTATTGCGGCAAACAGATTTACATATGGTCATACATGTATAGTTGCGTATAAAAGTTGTCGTCATGCCATAATGTCGGACAAAATCTATTATGGCAGCTGCACTAGATTTGTTTGTTAGTGTAAAGAATTTAGATTTATCTTAATGAACCACAAAATCTACATATCTTGTATACTTTTGCCAGCAACTGTGTGTGTGGTATAACATGTATGGATGGCTATGGCTATGGGTGTGTTCGCATACATTTGTAGGTATTTGTGTAGCATTTGCTTGCACTTAAATTGTTAACTAAAGTAACAGAATGGCGGAAACAGTGAAATCAAGAATGAATTATAAATAAAGTGTTATATTTTATATGTTTTGTATGTGCATACATGCATATATATGTATGTAGGTACGTAAACACATACACGAAAACATGACCATACAACATTTTAGCAGAGAATTGATATTGAGGCAAAGACTCCCTACACACTCGAGGAAATGTGCATGTAAGCGAATGGAAATGAAAATTTAGAAGTTGAGAAATTTTAAATTTAAGAATTATCAAAAAATATACCAAACTGACAAAAGATAAAATAAAAGCAATATAACAAACACAAGCGAAAACATTGGTTATATATAAATTAAAATATTATAACTTAAAAGCACAATTAAAGAAATCATTATCCCTTACAACACATGATTTTGGGAAACAAAAGAGCCTAAAACATGACAAATTCCCCTATACGATACTTACTAACTTTCAAATCGATATTAAATTATTATCGCATGTAACTTGACAAAACGAATGATGCAAAACTTCTACTTTTTGGGGCTACTTTCACGTGCAGTTCTCAGAATTGAGTCCCAAATCAATGAGCTGAAAAATGTTGTACTGTGGTAATAGCATATCCAAGTTCTGCTCGCATTGGAATGAATTAACATGCTGTTATTTCTTTAGACCAGTGCCGGGCAGCCCATAGCCTCACGAGGCCGACTATAATCGTATTTCACACAGTCAAGATGAGCGGCCGTGGCATGATGGTTAGAACACGGGTCTACCATGCAGGAGATCCCAGGTTCGATTTCTGGCTCCAGTCATCTATATTTTTCTTTCATTGTCGGCTCCCCTCGAATGTTGTTAACAGCAACTTCGCAGTATAAGTGTCGAGTCAATCGGCATGTCTAGTAAAAGCTTCTCAAACAGTGACGTTCACATTTGTCGACAAACAAGTAGGTGTCGTTAGTTGTGAATCTAAAAATAGAAAGCGTGTTAATACACAACAACGCGAGAAGCTATCCCATACCTCATTCATGGGTGTAAAGGGAAATTAGGTATAATCGGCTATTCACACATACGCGAAGCTATGTTTTATTCAAAGCAATCAATCTTTGCTTGAACAATGTGAAACACAAATATATAATTTTTAGATGCGGGTGCGTTCGGTTTTGCCTGGCACTGATGTAGACTCACAAAACGGCCTGTACAGTTTAACGATAATTCCGAAAGGCAGCTCTTTTGAGAAGTTTTTTACCAGAAATACGTTGACTACTACGAAGAAGATGTCGATAGCATGGAAGGGACGGCCGATCAAGATGTGGAAAGAATTTTTTAAAAGTAAAATTCACAGCGTCCGAAATGTCATGTAGTTCCCGGGACATCCGTTCAGTAGAAGCGAAAGTGAAAAGAAGCACTAATGCGTATCCTAAGTAGGAGGCTACCACCTTCGCCCCTTAGGGAGTAGGTAACAAAAGTTACTAAAGCACAATCGCTCACTTAGTGGCGTAGGCAACAGCCCTTAGAAACTAGGATCGGATGCCACAACCTAATAAGTCACACTCCTTAAATAAAACAAACGTTATGAAAACTACAAGAAAAGAAGACAAGAAACCCTCAAATGTTGACAACATCCATAAACATTATAAGGACCATAAAGAAAGGATATGCTCAAGGAATGTCCTAACTCTGTATAGAGAAAGTACCTCCATCCAATTGGTGGATGTCCGCGACAAATATAAGGCGGACATTAATGTCATACAGGATATCCAAATGACGAGATGCATACGACAAAAGATCGCCGAAATCTTTTACAGCTGCCATGCCCAGAGACACTAAGGTGGATGTGGAGTCATAGTTAGCAAAAAACTTAGTAATCTGGTTTAATCAAGTTTTATCAGAATTGTATAAAGTTTCTGGAAGGTTTTAATGCAAATTGCAAGGGAAGACGCTATCTGAATTCAGCTGTCACAACATCTCCGACAACGGATACAGGCTAGTTAGCTTCGCGTCGGCAAGGTTAGTGAAACCACATTTAAACACGAAAGATATTCACAAGACAACCGGAGTATCCATTGATCAAAAGTCAAGAAACCAAATCGATCACGCGGTAATCGATGTCGAAATCATCTCCCAAGGAACGAGGACGTCCGTGTGATTCATGGTACATATAAAGACTGGGTCACAAACTTGTCACAATCAATGTACACACGACATTAAATAATGTCAAAAATATTCGTAACCACACACAAAGGAACCGAGACATCTTAAGGTTGTATAACACCGAGATAGCCAATGCCTATTGGAACCAACTCTCAATTACTGCTAACAAACGCCCCTAACTCCGATGTTCCTGATACATAGAGGCAGCAGACTGCACATTCTATGACAACAGCCGCAACGACCGTACTTGGGAATGGTAAACTATCCTCAGACAAGTCCCGATTTGATGAAGAATGTCACGCATTATCTAAGAAATAGTAAGCTTCATACATGACAATACTGTAACCAATGGCAACGCATGCTGTGAGGCAGCAATATAAAGAGAAGAGGAAAGAAAAGAAAATAATTGCATCTTCAAACAGAAGATGTGTCTATGAAGGGTAAGAGAGAGTGAGAGTATCGAAAAGTACAGTGATAGAGCACGAAAATTCTACCAAAATTAAATTGCAAAATTTATTGAACAGTGATCCCCATATTCAAAAACAAAGGTAGAAATCAGAAGAGAAAAGGGACGAATGTCTCTTCACACAAAAAAGGCGTCAATGAAGGATAAGGGAGAAAGCTAAGATATCGAAAAGTACCTGGATAAATATAAAGTCCGAAAATTCTACCTAAAGGTAGAACGTAAAAGTTTTAGAATGGATAGAAAGAACAAAGATAGAAATCTGGTTACGAGCACGCAGCTTATACTGCATATATTGAGGGAAAAGTTTTGTACTCTGCTCATTCCCGTAGCACTAGTGCCGAAATCGAGCCAGTAAGGCAATTGCAGGGCTTAACAATAACGAAGCCGCGGGTTCCGATGAACTCCCGGCTGAGTATTCAAGGCCGGCGGCGTTGAGCACTTACGCTCACAAACACGATGTGGCTAAACAAATACATGCTTCATAAGTGGAGTCTGAGTGTCCTGAAAGGCAAGTCCAAGTGTGTGTATCAACTACCGCGGGATAAGCCTTTAACCTGTCGCATACACGATCCTGTCGAGTGTATTAAGTGAAAGACTAAAGACCAGCATAGATCTTATCAGTACTACCGAACAAACGCAAGAAAATGCTGTGCTCTTTTTGTAATGAATGCGAAACAAGCGTATGTGGTGTTGCTTACATAACACTCAAGCAGACAGTAACTGTTTTAAATCAAACAAAACTTTCGAGTACGTGTGAATTTGCCGATCGTGTCTGTGTGAAAAAACAGTTATTTCCGGCCTCGCGAGGCTCTGGGATGCCTATCACTGCTTTACACTAAT
This sequence comes from Muscina levida, assembly GCA_964034835.1. Taxonomy (NCBI): domain Eukaryota; kingdom Metazoa; phylum Arthropoda; class Insecta; order Diptera; family Muscidae; genus Muscina; species Muscina levida. The sequence continues at coordinate 43,245,787 of OZ035883.1, read as the reverse complement.
AAACCCACGATCCCATGATATTCACACTGCAACAATTCCTAAAGAATACACAAAAAAAATGCAAACTGACACTTACCATCCCTTCGTCGGGTATAAAGCAGATACGATAGAAACTATTAGAAGCCCTGACTGTGTTTGGTATCCTTGCGAAGCTGATACGATTTTCCGGGGTGACACTGACCGACACAAGGTTCTTAGTTAAGATATGTAAAAAACTGACCGGGTCACTTCAAACTAAACGAGGATTCATACATGTCGATAGTCTGTCATGCGGAAAACTACAGTAAACACGACAGGCACCATCTTAGGCCAATCATATACATATATATTATTGGCCGACCACTGTGAAATGTTACTGCGGCCTTTTCTACCATTGAAAAGCAGCCAGGAGAAATGGGGCTGGCGTTTGGGTCAATGTCATCTACGAAGTGGTAGATGATTATGTTTACCTTGTCGCCGTCGTTAATAGGAATATCAATGTCAGCCTTGAAATCAAGAGATAAATATTCATTCCTAATCGCTGCTACCATGTTTTAATGACAAAACTCACTCGCGATGAAGATAATCCACTGAACTGGACACTGGACCTAAGTTAGGTCGTGGACAATAGTAATCTTGTAAAAAAAAAACTAAATCACACTACACACCGTGATCTAGTGATCCATTGTGATTGTCCGATAGAAAAAGGGGTGAGGTAAGGGGAGGAGAAAGATGGAGAGAAGGGAGGTATAAAGAAGGAAGACAAAATCGTGGGAACCCCAATTGTTATCTTGGTCCAGTTAGGCATGGAAGGCACCGCATGAAATATATTTAATCGCACACTCGGACAGAGAAGAGATACTCTAGGTCTTCTATATAACTTTCTCCCAAGTTAGCCTCCTACGGTCTAAAGCGGGCAGCTATAATGAAGACGTTTCATCGTCTCGGACTTGAATTCGGATCAGATTCATATGACACACTAGGTAATTTCTCATCGCTACAATGTTTTAATGACACAACTCTTTCGCAACAAAGATAATTTACTGAAATAGGCACTGGACCTAGGTTATGTTGTGGACAATTGTAATCTGGTAAAAACGAAAACTAGATCACACTACACACCGAGATCTGCTGATCCATTGTGATTGTACTTTAGAAAAACGAGTGAGGTAAGAGGAGGAGAAATAAGAGAAAATCGTGGGAACCGCCATTGTTATCTTGGCCCAGATAGCCATGGAAGGCTAAATCGCACACTAGGACAGAGAAAAGAGATTCTAGGTCTTCTATATAACTTTCTCCAAAGTGTCTTAGCCTCCTACGGGCTAAAGCGGGGCAGCTATAATGCAGACGTTTAATCGTCTCAAAGTCGAATTCGACACAGATTCATATGTCACACTAGGTAATTTCTCATTTCACGATTTTTCTTCGAGTGTTGCTTGTGTAGTGGTAAAAATTAAAATTGCATTAGACGCCAGGCAAAGCGAGTTTCCAAACTAAAAACCTTTGCTAAACCCATCGTCTTGCAGTTGCCGCGCAAAAACGGCGCAAACTAAGAAACAGGGGCAGAGAAATCTATATTTTATTACAATCAACCCAAAAAGTGTAAACCCAGTCAACATGTTAGGAAGAATGCACAAAGACATTACACATACACACACACAAACATTGCCATACTCACTCGTACACATTTAAATGGGAAAAAAATAATCAATAAATTTTATAGAAAATTATTGCAAATAAAAAAAATAACGAAGAGAATGAAGAAGCAGCAAAAAAAAAGTTAATTAAATAAATTATTATATGAATGGGGTGTGTTCTCAACGTAAGTGAACGCCGCCTTAAGCCACCCGATTTTCAACCCACAAACTCGTCTGTGCACGTCTGATGTCTATATGCTGGAGGAAGAGCAGGACGTACAAAGGGGGTACGTGGGTGTCTTAGGGTATTGCTGGCTGTGCAACTGCGAAAAAAGCGAGCTACCCAACAAAATGTAGCAAAGGCACGGTCACAGCCGCAACAGTAGCAGCAGCAGCTATGACTAATGGTAAATTACAATTTAAATATATTTGATATGTGTGAATAAACTAAATAACAGCACCAGCAATAGCAGCAACAACTACCTTTACACCGCAAAGACATATAAGTCGACGTTTGTTTTGCTGGCCCCACTGTGTAGGCGGAAGTTATGGGTGTGTGTATGCGCCCCCCCTCTTAATGTGTTTTTGTAGTGTGCGAAATATGCCTGGAGTTTTGTCGCTATAAAATTCAATTACTGTTAGATTCCTTGGCTGGGGTAAAGAGGTATAGGATGGGAACATTCAAAAAGGTGTGGGTGCTCGTTTTGTTTTAAAATAAAATTAAATTAATTAACACAAAACAAAAGGATCTTTCGCACTACAATTGCAAAGCAACGTCAGGTTTACTTAGCAATTCAATATCACGGTTATGGGGGGGCAGTTGGCAATATGACGAAAGGGTTATGTGACCGGTGGCATTGAGTTACATTTTAATGATGCGTCAATGTTTAGATACCACATTGGTGGGGATGCGTTTACAGATTAGAGGTAAAAATGTTTTGTTAACAAAAAAACATAAATGTTTTTGAATCGAAAGTATCATTTGCCATCCCTTCTATAGGGGCACTATGTGCGACCTCGGTGATAATGACCTTCAATATTTTAAGTGTTTTCAAAAGGTCATATATCTGTATGGTCAGTTGAAAATTTTGATTGATAATAACTTAAACTTAAAAAAACAAACTTCATTTCCCTTTACAACCTATGAATGAGGTATGGGATAGTTGTTGTGAATTCACACGCTTTCTATTTTTTTTTAAATTCACAACTAACGGCACCTACTTGTTTATCGACGAATGCGAACGTCACTGTTTGAGAATCTCTTACTAGATATGCCGATTTACTCGACACAGATACTGCGAAATTGCTGTCGACAACATTCGAGGGGAGCCGACAATAAAGGCTCTAAGATAACTGGGGCCAGGAGTTGAACCTGTGATCTCCCGCATGATAGTCGCGTGTTCTAACCACTATGCTACGGCCGGTCCACTTACCTTCATTTAATCGTCAATAAGGTTGTGTTCGACAGAAACTATTAGATGTCATGGCCTGTTGGGTAACCCTACGAAGCTGACACGACTGCGGGGTGACACTAGCCGCAACGAAGTCTTTAGTGAAAATAGGCAAAAACTGACAGACTTTTTAACATCCTAATGAAGATAATCAACGTAAGGAGGCATTAAACACAACTGATATTATCATTAAGGCACATGCTGGGGGATGTTACTGCAACCTTTTCAAGCATTGAGACGCAGTCGACAGAGGTGGGTCTGGTGATAAATGAGGACAAACCCAAGTTATTTGTTTCAACGGAAAAATAGTCTACTTGTTTGGACGCTGCCGTAACATTGATAACGATTATTGTATATTGGTAGATGATTTGGTCTGCTTTGGCTGGGCCGTAAAAAAAGCACTGTCAACTTGGAAATTAACAGACAAGCATTGAGAGCTTAGTGGAAGTGACATAGATTAGCAATCCGAAGGTACCGGATTCGATTCCTTACCGGGGCACTGGTCAAATCAACAACGATGTAAAATAACTTTCTAATACTTTTCGAGTTCTGCAGCCAACAACAACATATCCTAGTTGCTTCTTCTAAATATTCAGACTGGCAGATTGCGCAAGGACAAAGGAAATAGAATGTTTTGTCATCAACACCGCAAAATAAATTAAACAAACCAGCTGGCGCCATCTTTGAAGGAATTTGGCTGTTAAAACCTACAACAACATTTACAATCCCTTGACACAAATCCTTGTTGTCTGCAATGGAACAAAACAGAGTTGCCAAAATTTATAGTATGATAATCTGATTACATGACAAATTGAATCTCGGTATAAAGAATTATCAGTCTAGCTACTGTTTAAATGCACACACACTTCCTCCAGCTGTTACAACAACTAATTAAGCTTTTTAACGACAATGGCTTCTCTGGAAGAACAGAAATGTAACTGTATGAGTCACTGATCCTACATTAGTGCAGTATCCCCTGAAATGACGCACTTTTTTCGTAGTGTTGGTTCCCTTGTAAGAGCATTACGAGGGCTTTGGTTAAAACCGAAATCGCAGTTAGTATTTGGGTTGGAATGTGAAGTTGGATTGGCTCCACGAAAAGCACCCCAATGAAATAACGCCCAGAAAATAACCCCCAATGAAATAAACCCCAAAAAATTGGAAATAACACCCAAAAACAGTGAATGAAATAACATCCAAAAATAAATGTTATAAAGCCCAAAGCTAAAACGAAAAATCCTCCAATATTTGAGAGTAATTTCATATGAAATAACACCCAATGATGAATATGAAATAACCCCCAATGAAATAAACCCCATCAGCAACAAAAATGAAATTTTCCCCAAATTTCATAAAAGATTCAGTTTCACCAAGGATTTCATGAAGTCAATATGGACCAACAGCAAAGTCGCACTCCCAAAACTCCCAAAAAAATTGGGAGTTATTTCATATGAAATAACACCCAAAAATGTATGAAAAAAATTTGGGGAATATTTCATTTCTCGTTTGGGCGTTATTTCATTGAGGGGGCTTTTCGTGGAGCCGTTGGATTACCATTGGGTGCTGCATAGTCGTAAGAAGAGGAAGGGCCCTATGCCATGCCCATGCCCCATTCTGACATATCTAATATGGTAGATCCTGGCTGAAAGAATGAGCCGACAGTTGTGGTATTTTCCTATTACCAAATAGTCTTAGTTCACAAGGCTATCCCTGGGGGGTGGGGGTCTCTGGCAAACGCATTGTAAGATGTCCAGAGTGCTTATCGCACCATGCGTAAGGATTTCATGATGAGACTCGTGTAAAACTCCGGTGGACTTTGTCTTGGTATACAGCGTAGAATCCTGAGTAATGAGTATGGAACGAGACAAGAGAATGTCAATGGATGCAATAGGATCAAAGTCATTTGAGAAAGTCAGTCACAATGTAAAAGTCGCTGACTAGAAAATCTGTCGATCGCTACCTAGAGAATATTTGTATTTGAACAGTCATCCAGAAACATTGAAGTGACTTGAGCTGGCTTGTGGTCCTTATAATGTTGGCAATTTCTTGACAGATCAATTTTCAGTTAATGGAGTAAAATATTTTCTAGTAAGCGACCGATCGACCGATTCTCTAGTCAGTGACTTCTATATTGTGAATGACTTTCTCAAATGATATTGACATGATGATTAGTCACGTGACCATTATGCGGTAGAACAGGCTCCTGTCTCATTTGTCTACATTTCATTCATCGGCGGCCCCCTTAATGTGGACGACAGCAACTTCGCAGTAGTGCCGAGTCGCTTGGCATGCCGTGTAAAAGCTTCTTAAACAGGTGACTTGGATCAGTTGTTAAATGTAGGTCCTGCTGTATAAGTCTAAAACTTAAAGCGTGTTGATTCACAATGATGCGAGAAGCTCACCATATCTCATTCAAAAAATCAATTCAACTATTATACTAATAAAACGCCACACAAATGATATACGTATGTGATAACTACTTGCCGCTGCTAACAATTCATTTAAACTTTTCTCCTTTATACAATTTATATAAAGTCATATATATTTGTTTTTTATTTTTCACCAACAAATGCACGTCGCTTGCAACGCAATACTGTACAGGTTACCCTGGGTCAAAAATATATATGAGTATATGTTGTTTGGCCGAAAAAAAAAAATACAAAACGTAACAAAACAAAGTAATACAAAAGCAAAATGTTATAACACACAAAAAAAAACACACAAGAAAATAAATAAAAATGTGGAAAAAAACGCGTATCAAAAATAAAACAAAATTAATTATTAATAAAGAGAGCGTTCATAGAAACCCTTGAGATACTCTTTACACAAAACAAAAGAACCATTTCATTTCTATGCAGGACCACATTATATATGCAGTATTCTCTAAATGGAGCCCAGGTTGCAAACGAAGCAAATGTTGTGCAGCATGTTGTCGTTGTCGTTGTTGTTGTTTTTTTTTTGTCCACGTATTTTGTTCACATTCAAGTTGTTGTTGTTGTCGTCGCTCAGTGCAGTGCAGCAAAGAAAAATTGCAACGGTTGCAAGTTGCAGCGCCAGCAACAGCAAGCACCAGTTCGTAACATTAGATTGCAACGCACTTAGACAATACCCTCGAATGCGTTGAATGGCAAATTGGAGGGAGGACATGCGGAGCGAAGCGCAGGAGCATGAGTGAGTGACATATTTGCAATGCACCCGCGTGGAGGCAGGCACAGCCAAACTGTCATGGGTTATAGGCAAATGCAAGTGCAGCAGTGAGTGCAGAAGGCAGCGAGGCAAAGTATTTAGATGGATGGGCTTGCCTGCCTGCAAATCTAAATGTTTAGATGCACACACACTCTCATTCTAACAGAGGCATAGATGCGACGACGAACGGCTTCACAGATTCATGTACAAGTAATTATTCACAGGGCACATTCATCCAACCATCCATCCATCCATCTATCTTTGTGCTCACGCTCACTGTTGGAGCATTGTCGCCCCAGCCCCGGTCCTTACCCAATGCTGCTGTTGTTGTTTGCAAAGAAATATGGCCAGATTATATATGAAATGCAGAATAACCCTCGAAATAATATTTAATATTTAGAGAGGAATAAATATTAAATGAGTGTGTTACTTAGGACATTGCAAAAGGTAGTACTATGCAAAGGTACCACCACCACCAGCCCTCACTATCACGTTGTGATATGCATATGTAGAGTAGTGCGATATATATACATAGGCACATATGTATGTATGTAACATACAAGTATTATTCTTGGTAGAACCACCATGTAAATGCACTGGCTGCTCCTCTATTCAGGCACTCTCTCTCTCTCAAATATCTCGGCTGTGAATGTGAAGTAAGTAAACAACAGAAGAAGCGTTTGGAGCCCACCAGCAAAACATTTGTTGGCCCAACTTGTGCCAATTGTACACGTTACGACGCAAGACGGACAACAGCACGAGACGTAGCTTTACTGCGTGTGCAGGGTCTGTCAACACATAAAAAGTTACTACACACTTGTTTTGCGCTCGCACACAATGCTACTATTACGCTTCTTATAACAGTTAAATGCAAGTGACATTTTGTACAGTTGCCGACAAAAGTGGGGGTGATAGAGTTACTGGAGAAATTACAAATTGGATGAAAATTTTTGGTTTCAGTGAATGAAAGTCTAACGTTTGTATACCACCAGAATGGCTGTTACTTCAGGCCACGGCTTCTCAATATTCGAAAAGACTGCAATAACATGACGCAGTTCTCGGCCCTTGATGTCAACATGTGATTTTTATTAAAAATGGTACCAGTCGTGTGTACCCCAAGCCTTCCGCTTGATTATCCCTTTTTATGACAGACTGATGCATTATGACCTATGACAGACTATCGCTAGTCTACAGCCTTGCTTGATAGAAAATTACTTTGTCAGGTTTCTGCCTATTTTCGCTGAAGACTTGGTGGCAGTCAGTGTCATCCAGCAGAGTCGTATCAGCTGCGCTTCGAATACCAAACTCAACCGAAGCATATAATAGTCTCTGTAGTATTGGACTATCGAATACAGCTTTGAAAGCTGCATTCTAAAACCACACAGTAAGGTCCAATCTAGTACGCTAAGATGGGATTTAGTCTTACACATACATATAACACTAGGCAGGACCTTGTAGGCGATGGGTTAAAGGCTGATCTCACGATAGTTGGTACACACTCTTGGATCGTCGTTCAAAGGCAGGACCTAGAACACTCAGAGTCCAATCAACGGACATGTATTATTTTAGCCAAATCGTGTTTATGCGCTGGTGCATGCACATTGCCAACTCATCTCCGCCGGCCTTAAAAAGCTCTACCGGAAATTACTTGGTTCCCACAGCTGTATTGTTTTTAAGTCGTGCAATTGTAGTGCTGCTACCGTTATGACAATTGGTGACAATCTACTCCGTTGTCGATGATTGGCGTGATTTCGTCCTTATGCTGTCTTATGGATCTAGCAGATAACGCAAGCGTTTTCACCATATTCGCAGCACACTCTGCGTGTCCGTGACCTGATTTCCATCTCTTTCATTTCAATGGGGTTTTCTGTTCCAAAACTTTTGGAACTTTCGGACTTCACCTCTATCCCTGTACTTTTCGATATCCTCGCTCTCTAATATCTTCCATAAAATCTTTTTCATCTCCCTCCTCTTGTCATTATATTGTTCCGTCACAGCACGCGTAACCATTGGCTGCAGTTTAGGCTTGTATGCAGCACGCATTTCCTCAGATATAGCGCCACATTCCTTATCGTACTCAGGCTTGTCTGAGCGTGGTTTTTTATAACCCATTACATTCGCCGCGGCAGTGGTCATAGAATTCGCACTGTTTGTCGCAAACTTCAGTTCAGTTCAGTTCAGGGGTTATCCAGTTTGCCTGGATATTTTAAAACGGGAACCTAGTTCCTCTCACTACCATGACTACCAGGATAAATTTTGCGACTTCTTCTGAACCAAGAGCTTCTTCCCTTCCTACTTTAGCATTAAAATCTACCTGAACAATTTTAATGTCATGGACAGGGCAGCGTCCATATATTTCCTTCAGGCGCTCATAGAATGCATCTTTAATGTAATCCTCTCTGCCTTCCGTCGCGGCGAAGTAAAAGTGTATCGCCTCGGTGCAGATAGTGGGTGGCTGTTCGGTCACTTACAGGGTTAAACCGCTTGGACATACGCCGAAGTTTCTTACCTAGTTTAAATTCGCATCTTAATTTGTGTTTTTCTGCATGACAGCCATAAAAGATGTGGCAGTTTTTTCGTCGTGTGAAAATCTATATCTAGTCCATCGCATTTCCTGTCAGCCTTGTATTTGTCGTGGACATCCGCGAATTTGATAGAGTCATCGTCTTTGTAAAGAGTTCGGACATTGCAGATTTTGGGGGTTCTTTCTTTTAAATTAGCCACATAGTTCAATGACCGTGTTAAAATATAGAAAAGTGCTAAAAATCCACCTTAATCAATAAATCTCCTATGGCCATTAATGCATATTACTGCAGCCAACTTAACAAAACAAATGATGCAAAAGTTTTTCTTTTTGGGGTTACTTTCACATGCAATTCTCAAAATAGAGTCCCAAATCAATCAGCTGAAAAATGTTGTACTGGGTTATTCATGCAGCCAACTTGACAAAACAAATGATGCAAAAGTTTTTCTTTTTGGGGTTACTTTTACATGCAATTCTCAAAATTGAGTCCCAAATCAATCAGCAGGAAAATTATGTACTGTGTTGTTAATGCAGCCAATTTTACAAAACGAATGATGCAGAATTGCTTATTTTTAGGGCTACTTTCACATGCAATTATCAAAATTGAGTCCCAAATCAATCAGCTGAAAAAATGTGTACTGTCCCAGCGGTAAATTAAACGAAGAACCTATTTAGTAATCCATGCCATCAGTTTGACATTGTAAAATATCGTCTACCCATTATAACTCCGATTAAAATTGCACCTACTGACATCGTCACTTACTTTGTAATCAAGCGCATAAAACTTCGCTTATAATGTAATTGCAACCGAAATGGGACTTACTGACATCTTCCCTTACTTTGTAAGCAAAAGCGAACCGATTAAGCGGCCTATGACACTCCCGTGTAAATGTAAGGCGGAACATAAGCGACAGGATCATCACTGATTACTACTAAATATAGCTGACATCAGCGATTACGTAATGGGTATTTATACCGCTGGGGTGTTATTATATGTAGTTAAATATAAAAGTGTGAACTATCCCCAAACTTTTACCAACAAATGTAACATTTGTCATTTGTATGCCGCACTGTGTGTCTGTTTCAATAATCTTGTTATCGTAATTTTGTCCTCCATTCTGTTTATCAAAATCATCGACCCAGCTTACCTACTTTTGACGATCGCTGTATGTGCGAAAGTCTCGATTTACCACTTTTATGTGCCTTACAAACGTTAGTTAACAGATCTGCTATTTTATTTAATTTTTTCTAGCTCAACTTCAATCAGATACCTCAGCTAGTCCTACTGATGTTCTATTGCCACAAGTGCCCATACAAACACCTTTTTGTGCCTCCTTTAAAACGTTCGTTTGGTTGTAACCCATACCACCTAACAAACGAACGCCCAGTCCGCCCATTACTTTGCCCCCAATATCAAATACAAAACGACAACAAAACACAGAGAGATAGAAAAAAAAAACACACAAAAAGATACATGTGTGTGACTGCATATATGAGATAGAGTGTGTGTGTGTGTGTGTGTGTGTATTTAACCGAAATTCTTATAAAATATTCAAAGTCCATGTAATTTCTTATTTAAAATGCCATTAAATTTTTTTGTTTATTTGAATGAGTACGTATAGATAAATACACACATACTCATGCACACACTCAAATGCATATAGACCTAAGTGTGTGTGTGTGTGTGTGTTGATTTATACATGTGTTTGTATGTGTATTTACAAATTGCATAGAATTCTCTGTTTTATGTATAGCAGCAGCTACATACATATGTTAGATGTATACATATGTACTTATATATGTATCACACATATACTGAGATGGACAGACACTGAATTGCATTCACACACAGGACTCTATTGATTACAAAGCGAAAACAAGAAAAGCAGGCACATGCTGCGGCACTGAGTACTACTACCTCTGCAATATCGTGGTATGATACATAATATTTTATGTTCTACATGTGTGTGTGTTGTGATGGTGCAATAGTCATATCATCAATGGCTGGATGGACGTTAAGGACTTTTAGGAGACCATAGAGAACAGTTTCTTAATAAGAATGAAAAGTTGGTGAGGTTTTGTTTTTTGAATATAGCAAAATGTTGCAATTTATAAAAAAAACAACAACAGAGAAACTCAATTTTTTATTTCTATTGCATAAATATTTATAGGGATTTTAACAATAAACTTATTCAGGCAACTTCCCTATATTGCACAACATAACGCAGGATTATAAAGGGAACAAAAGAGCCTTAATTGCCAATTGCCACAAGAAAATCATCTGATCCGAATAATATCATACCCGTATGTATATTTTTAAAAAAAATACACTAATCGATTGTATTTACTTTTACGCTAATTAACAACATCTCATACAATGCCCTGCTAAAAATTTATGATCAATATTAAACTGGTTACAACTTTGTTCTTGTCCACAAATGAATTTTATTTCCGTTAATGAATTTAAAAAAATAATTAATATAATTTATATATACATTATTTGTTATCACGAAAAGAGAGTTAACAAAGGATTCACAGTTTTATGTTTTATTAACAAGAAATATTAAAATCCATTCGATTTGCATTGGTTTGCTTGCGACGACACATTTACGTGGGGGTTTATGAACTTCGAAGCTTTATTTGCACTTAGTAAAATTTTAAGAGTATAAATGATTTATGAAGTCATTGACATCCATTAAAATAAGATTTGCCTACATCATGGAAGGGACAAGGGCTTATGACTAGACCAATACATATCGATTTAGGGTATATGGGTACTTTGAATGTCCGAACTCTGTATAGGACAAGGTGTCCCTATGCAGTAATCAGATATCCTGGATAAGTATGAGTTAAGGTCCGCAAAATATTTGGACCCATCATCGTGAACGGCTAGTACAGTCGTCGAATGAATCATGAGCTGTATGAGCTGTACAACGACATCGACGTGGTCAAGCGCGTTCAAATAGACCGAATGCGCTGGCTTGGACACGTTGTACGAATAAACGAAAACGCTCCGGCTCGAAAAGTCTTCGGCAATAAACTCGATGGGCGGCGCAGGAGGGGGCGACCAAAACTCCGATGGATCGACCTGGTGACGGAAATGTTAAGTAAGCTTGGTATGACGAACTATCTACGGAGCGCAAAAGACCGACGCGCTTGGAATGGTTTTCTACGTGCGGCTACTGATAGATGAATTTCTGTTGTTGCTGCCAGTAAAGAAGAAGAAGAATGTCTCTCTCCATTAAAAAAAAACTGCAAAAATTTTTAATTCATTTTTGTTATTTTAATATATTTTTTAACTCATCTTGAGGGATGGGGGATTTTCAGACGTAAAAACTGATCCCCCGACCACCGCAAACTTAATAAGCACTACTATTTATAGATATACACCCGGAATGTCTGAACTCTCTATAGAGATGGTGCCTCAATCCAATTGGCGGATGTCCTCGACAAATACAAGGCTGACATCACCGCCATATAGTAAATGCGAAGGACCAGATACGACGAAAGTTATGTAACATCTTTTACAGCCGCCATGCAGAAAGCCACGAATTTGTTTTGCCATTTCATAGTCCGCCAGAGATAGTCGGCATCATGTCTCACGGTTTAACCCTCTAAGAGACCTAAATGCCGCTATCCGCATCAAGACGAATTACTTTTACATCACGCAGATTTGTGCACATGTCCTGACGGAAGACAAAGGCTATGACATTAAAGATGCATTGAATGAACGCCTAAAGGAAATATATAAACGTTGACCCATTGTTTCGGTTGACCCATATGCTGCAATAAGAAAGAAAGATGCTCTAGTTTCAGCAATCGGAAAGTTCAGTCTACGCAACAACAACTCCGATAAAGGATTCAGACTGTTTAGCTTTGTGTCGACAAAATACATTGTAGTGATTGAAACCAGATTCCCGCATAAAGATATCCACAAGGCAATGCGGACATCTTATGATTAAATGTCAAAAAACCAGATGGAACACGTGGTAATCGGTGCAAATATCTACTGGGATTGCCAGTTAGTTGCAACAAGGATACGCATGCGATTAAGTAGTACTACAAACGGTCGTAGCCAAGCGCAAAGGAAGCTAGACATCTCTAAGCTGTATGCCACCGAGATAGCCAATGCCTACTTTAACCAACTTTCTCAAGTACCGCAAACAAGCGCCACTAATTCTGATGTTCCCGACACACAGTGGCAGATTATTACGAATTCTATGACCACTGCCGCAAAATGGAAAGCAACGCTTAGACAAGCTCTGGTACGATGAAGAATGTCGCCCAATGTCTGAAGATATGGATGCTATATACAAGACAAAACTGCTGGCAATTGTATCGCATGAACGATAAAATGAGAAAATGTTTAGTATAAGAAAAGAGAGAACCAGGATACGTAAAAGTACAGGGATAGAGGTGAAGCCCTTAAGTTCTACCAAAATATGAAAGGCAAAGATTTTCGAACTGGAATTTTTAACTGTAAGTACGGCGACGAAAATCTGGTCACGCGCAAGCAGCCTGAGCTGCAAATATGTGGGAGCGCATTCGTAATCTGTTCATTCCCAAAGGTAGCATAAGAGACGAAATCATGACCAACACCGAGCCAAAACGAGATCAGTACGGCAATTGCACGGCTTAAAAACAATAAAGCTGCTGGTGCCGAGAGCAGAGCTTTCTACGGACGGCGGCGATGAGCTGGCAACGTGCATGTACCAGCTAATAAACATGATTTGGCTTAAGGAATACATGTCCGAGATGGTTATGGAGTTGATCATGCGGAAAGCTGAAGTAAACACGACTGATACCATCTGTAATAAAAGTCACATGCAGCTCGCGTATGCCGATGATATAGATATCATTAGTCAAAACCTGCGGGATGTTACTGCGGCCCTTTTAAGCATTGAGAAGCAATCGGCAGGCGTGAGTCTCGTAATAAATGAGTACAAAACTTAAGTATTTGTTTTAAAGATCAATGTGTCTATTATTTCAACGAACAAAGTGTCTACTCGTGTGGTATTCTGCGTGAGCGTTCAAAACTATTACTTTAAAGTGGTTGAAGATTTTGTCCACCTTCGTTCCGACCAAAACAAAAATAATAATGTTAGTCTGTAAATCAAAAGACGAGTATTGATCGCTGACCGCCGCTACTATGCGTTAAGCAATCGATTGCATGGCAAAGGCAACTCTCGGCGAACAAAGATATAACTCTATCAGATACTAATCCTACCTGTCTTGCTCTACAGCTGAGAACCCTGGTTAATGACAAGAGTGGATCAATATATTCTGAGAGTTCTCGAGGGAAAATTACTTCGCAAAATAATTGAACTCATCATCGTTAACGACGAGTATGGTCGTCGTATGTACCATGAGATGTATAGCGACATCGACCAAGCGCGTTCATACAGGCCGAATGTGCTGATGGAAAAATCTTCGGCAATAAACTCGAAGTGCGTCGCAGCTGGGGGCAACCAAAATTTCGGACCAGTTGAGAGAGCTTTTATCTAAACTTGGTGTGACAACCAATGTAAAGAGTACAAAATACCATAGCGCTTGGAATTATTTTATTCGTGTGCCTACTGATCGCAAAATTTCCGTTGCTGCTGACAAATAAAAATAAGTTTATATAGATTTGAAAAGCTATATCTTAGCACTGACTCTGTAAAACGTCATCACTATAATCAAAGGGCTTACTGAACCCCGACTTAAATTGAATTAATGATGCAAAAGTGTCCCACAAGTCAAAGTCTATGTCCTGTAAAAGAAATCCCATGTCTATTTAAAGTAATTTTGTAGTTATTGTATCCAATCACAAGGGGCCATAAACTTTAAATTTTCAATACCATAGACACACAAAAAGTGTACTTGGGAACTTTTTGCAACATACCGATGATATATTTATATAGATAACTTGTCATATATGTCTTATGGCGTGTAACCAGACAAAACAAATGATGCATAACTTCTTCTTTTTGGGGCTACTTGCACGTGCAGTTCTCAGAATTGAGTCCCAAAATCATGTGTTGTACTGTGTTATGCACTAAGACACTCTCCAAGCTCCAAATAATTGTAGCACCGTATTACTTTCGTTGATCTAATGACCTTATGACCTGAATATGTTGAGTTTGTTGCATTAGTGTAAGTTAAAACGCTTATATTTTTAGACTTACACAAAAATCTTTACTTACTTCGGTAATTTATAACCCAAATAGACTATTGCCCTATCTATAACTAACTCATTTAGAAATATAACAATTAGATGCTAACAAAATGATCAAATCACTGTTGTTTTTTTTATATCAAAAAAGTACGTCATATTTTAATGTGCATGCAAAGTGTTATATTGGCCTTTTGTACTCTCATTCTCTATTTCTCACCCCCTCTGCTATGTACGTCAGAAGTCAGACTTAAAAGGCACACAATTGTTAAACGGACACAGACCTATGATTAGTTATAAGATTAATAAATATTTACTATTTACGCTCAGTTCATAAATAATTAATAGCATCTCATGACATATAACTTGAGATAACATATGCCTATTTTGTTAAAAACAAATCTTTAAAGCATTTCCGAAATATTAACATTTCAATACAACACCTTTTAGATGATACATATTTATGTACTATAAGATGTTAACCATAATGTTATCTGTTTTGGCTGCTGCTGCTGCCTCAGTTAGCCTCCCGGCTGACGTGCGAGCTTGTCTGTGCCTCCACCAACCACAAAAAAAGCAACAAAATACAAATTGACATAATAAAAGTAAAACGTGTCTGCATAAATTAATTAATAAGTTAAGCTTAAAGCTACAAAATAAAAATAAATATAAACAATATACACAAACAAATAACACAATTATATAAATACATATATATATATATACTTATACTTATATATAAATAAAGATATACAGAGACATTTCAAATGTCACTAATTAATAATCATACTCGTAAAAGAAAAAGAATGAACAAGAAAAAAAAAAACAAAACAAAAAAAAACAACACACACAAAATAAATAATATAAAACAAGTCAAGACGCCGAGTCGCATATGGGAGGTGGTGGTACGTACCTTCACTATAAATTAGTTTAAAATGCGGCAAGTTTTAGTGGCTATAAAACCAAGAAAACTTTCCATTAAAGTTGCAAATGTATAATTGCCAGCAATGTAGTAGTAGTAGTAGTGTAGAGTATGTGAGTGAGGTACATATATAGGCTTGCTGTTGAAATCATTGACATTAGTAGAGGAAATTCTAAATTTGATATAGGCTAAGAAGCCTATTTGTAATGTTTTTGTTTTTCTTTCGAAAAAAATTTAAATTATTGTTCTCAATATCGTATAACACCTGGTTCAGCCAACAAAGGTTTAGTCTTCCCCTTTCTGTGCCTTACATCGAAGTAATTGCCAAAGACTTTTCGAGCTGGTGCAGTTTCATTCATTCATACATGTTCCAGTCCGTATACAGCTTATGGTTCATACGACGACGGTGCTCGTATGTTCCACCCAGAGCATTCGATTTATTTGAACGCGCTTGACTACGTCGATATCGTTATACATTCGACATGGTTCATTCTACGGAGGTACTCGCCGTTAACGATGATGGGCCCAAATATTTTGCGAAGTAATTTTCACTCAAAGACTCCCGGAATAGATTGATCCGCGTGTATCATTACCCACAATTCTGTGCAGTAGAGCAAGACAGCGAAGATCAGCGTCTGCCATCGAGAGAGGTCATTGTCTGTAAATTGCTTTCTTATCTTATAGTAGCAGCTGTTGGCGATCAATACTCGTCTCTTGATTTCGGGGCAGACATTTTTTTTTGTGTGCGGCTGATCCAAGTTTGGCAAAATCATCTACCTCTTCATAGTCAAGCAGCATTTCAAACGAGTATTTTCCTTGTTTGTTGAAACAAATAAATTTATTTTGTCCTCATTTATCACTGGACCCTTTTCTGCCGACTGCTTCTCAATACTTGAAAAGGCTGTAGTGACATCCTGCAGTCTTTGGACAATGACGTCTATATCATCGGCATATGCGAGCAGCATGTGACTTTTATAAAAGATGTTACCACTCGTGTTACTGCAGTCTTCTGCATGATCATCTCCATTATGATGTTAAAGATATCGCACTATCTAAAGCCTTGCATTGAAGAGGCTTTTCAATAAACCATCGAACATAAGTGTCGATCTGCATTTCTTGGATTTTCTCCAGTCGTAACTTGAATATATGGTCGGTTGTGTATATAATCCTGGTTCCAGTCATATTAAAAAAAAAAATTTTCCTTTCATGGTCGGCTCCCCTCGAATGTTGTTGACAGCAACTTCGCAGTATGTGTCCAGTCAATCGGCATGTCTAGTAAGAGCTTATCAAACAGTGACGTTCGCATTCGTCGATAAACAATTATAAAACATTCAGATTCCAATCATCGGACATGCATTTCTTTAGCCAGAAAGTATTTATAAGCTGGTGTATGCACGTTGCCAGCTCATTGCCGCCAGCTTTAAAATTCTCTGCCGGCAGTCCATCGGCTACCTCAGCTTTATTGTTTTTAAGTCGTGTAATTGTTGTGCTGATCTTTTTTTAGCTCGGTGTTGGATAATCTACTCCGTCGTCAGTGATTGGTGTGTTTTCGACACTTATTCTGCCTTCGGGAAAGAGAAGAATACGAAAGTGTTTCCCTCCATATTTGCAGCACATTCTGTAAGTCCGTGACCAGATTTCCATCTCTATCCTTACAGGTAGGGTGATCCAAAATCTTTGCTTTAACATTCTGATAGAACTTTCGGGCTTTACCTCTTCTCCTACATATTCGTATTTCCGCCTGAAGACGTTTTTCGTTTACCTCCGGACATGCATTTCTTTACCCAGAAAGTATTTATGAGCTGGTGCATGCACGTTGCCAGCCCGGCTTTAAAATTTGCTGCCGGCAGTCCATCGGCTACCTCAGCTTTATCGTTTTTAAGTCGTGTAATTGTTGGGCTGATCTCTTTCTGGCTCGGTGTTGAACAATCGTCACCATTGTCGATCATTTGCAAGATTGCGTCACTTATGCAGCCTTCGAGAAAGTGAAGAATACGAAAGTGGTTCCCTCCATATTTGCAGCATATTCTGTTAGTCCGTGACCGGATTTCCATCTCCATCCTTACAGGAAGGGGGATCGCTGTTCCAAAAACTTTGCTTTAACATTCTGATAGAACTTTCGGGCTTCACCTCTTCTCCTACATCTCGTTTTCCGCCTGAAGACGTTTTTCGTCTGCCTCCGGACATGCATTTCTTTAGCCAGAAAGTGTTTATGAGCTGGTGCATGCACGTTGCCAGCTCATCGCCGCCGGCTTTAAAATTTTCTGTCGGCAGTCGATCGGCTCCCCCAGTTTAATTGTTTTTAAGCCATGTAATTGTTTTGCTGATCTCTTTTTGGCTCGGTGTTGGACAATCTACTCCGTCGTCGATGATAATTGACGTTATTTCGTCACTTATGCAGCCTTCGGAAACGAGTAGAGTACGAAAGGGTTTCTTCCTTATTTTTAGCACACTCTGTGTGTCCGTAACCAGATTTCCATCTCTGTCCTTACAGGTGAAGATCCTTGTTTCAAAATCTTTGCTCTTAACGTTCTGTTGGATATTTCGGGTTCACCTCTTCTCTTACATATTAGTAAAATCATGTTTCCATATTTCCTAAACCTCTACAGAATTTTACTATTTTTGCTAATGCATTACCACAATTTATCTCTTTTTTATGAATATCTCCAGAAAACTATTATAGCCAACATAGATGATTCTGCGAATTTCATATTGATAGTAAGACTCTAATTAACCACAAACATTTCTCTGTGAATTTACACTTAGATCTATTTTTAGACTTGGCTCCGATTGGTTTATTTTTAGATTCTTTCGAAATGGGTTACTAAGGTACAAATTTGTTCCTACTACAACTTAACATTTTATCCAATCCATTGATCCAATTTTGTAAATTTTTAAATATATATTAAAAGTTGTCGCTTATTCTGATGCCTCCCGCCTTCGCCTCCTACCCTTAACCCCTTTTGCCTTTATCACAAGCTAATTTTAATCTACAAAGTGATGCCCCCATAAAAAAAATTCGAGTCAATATCTTTTACTCGAGCTATGTGTGCTTGTGTGTTATTGACACACAGCGTAACAAAAATAGATTGTTTAACGCATGCGCGCATTCTCACACATATGTGTGAGATGTTTTCAATATCTGTATTTATTTGTTGCTTGCGCGTTGTTCATCTAACGGTCTGTCTGTCGGACGACAGTGCGATTCGATGCTCTCTGGCCCACCAGTCAATATTTTTTGTTATTAAATTTATTTATTTTTGTGTGTGTGTGTGTGTCTGTTTTTTCTTTATTGCTTAATATTTAAATAAATGAATTTTTAATGGAAATAATACATACTACAATGAATTAACAAATCTGCTGTGAGGCTATAAAAATTATTGCTAATATAAAATAAATATATATATACCTACATATGTGTGTAGAGTGTTAGTTAGGGTGGCGTTTATTTCGTGGAAATTTTAACGAATGGTAATTATAATTTATAAAAAATTTTTGTGAAACCTTTGTTTTATAGTAAACATTTCTTCTAATAAGTGTACAAAATGTGGAATTTTATGAAGTTGGACATGGTCAGATTTGTCTCAAAATTTTAGCAAAATATTACATTATTTTTTAATAATTTTGTCTTTATTTTAGAATAAAAAGTAAAGTTCCTCACTATTTTTATTTTACAGGATCTTTTAAACTGGAAACTACAAATTCGAGATAAATTTTCATTGAAAAAATTAACAGCTGCAACAGTTTCCAGTTTCCAACTAAGCACAAGATGAGCCAAGTAAGTTTACATTTTAAATTTCTGAAATAAACTTGAATTTTTGCAAATTAAAGAAACGTCTTTTATAAGAGGCATTGAATTCCTCACAAGTTTTACCCCTTTATTATAGAAACTTTTGTCGAAAATTTTCTTTGGGTTACATTTTTATTTAACTTTTTTAATTTATATTTTTTTTATGAAATACCAACAAACCAAAAAATACGGAAATTATTTAAAATCATCGTCCTTAGAATATAAGACCACAATCTCTATATGGTATTGTTTTTACCGACAATATATGAATGATATCTCGAACAATCTCTAGTATTGGTACATCGAAACTTTATATAAATCGATTTAGTAATAGCAAATGTAAGAAGGGGCAATATTGAGTGCACTATAAGCATGGCAGCTACGATGCGTTAAACTTTACTGAACCTGAACGCTATTGCTCTCTTAGTGGCATTAGCAGCCACAAGTAACTAACATCAAGCTCGGTGGCATAATACAAAGCACTATAGCACTATAGATGCATTCTTTGAGGGCCTAGAAGATATATATGACCCCAGGACAAAAATCATATATCATATATCTATGACACTAAAATTTTTCTAGGAGATACTAATGCTAAAATAAGAGGGAAAGATGCTCTTGCTCCAGTAGTCGAAAAATTCAGTCGAGGTTGAAAGTGGAACCAGATTTCCATACAAGCATATCTACAAGACAACCTAGATATCCCCTAATCATAAGACAAGAAACCAAATTTATCGCGTGATACTAATATATATCTGGATCACCACTTAGCTTCACTTAAGATACGCACAAGATATGACCCCAAGGCAAGGATTATATACCACACTCCATGACACTAAAATTGCTCTGAGAGATACTAATGCTAAAATAGGGAGGGAAGATCCTCTAGCTTGAGTAGTTGGAAAATTCAGTCTAGGTAGAAAGTGAAACCAGATTTCCATACAAACATATTTAAATAAAAGGCAATCTTTTTATCCCCTAGTCAAATTGATCACGTGATGCTGATAAAGAACTGAAGAACACCACTTAGTTACAGTAAAGGACGCACAAGTTATGACCCCAGGACAAGCATCATATATTACAATCTATGGCACTAAAATTCGTCTAGGAGATACTAATAGTAAAATAAAAGGGGAAGATGCTCTTGCTTCAGTAGTTGGAAAATGCATTCTAGCTTCGGGTCGGCAAGAAACATATGGAACCAGATTTCCACACCTTTCTACAAGGCATCCTAGATATCCCCTAATCAAAATACAAGTAACCAAATTGTTCGCATGATGCTAATATAGACCAGGATCATCACCTAGCTGCAGTGAAAGTACGCACAAGATATGATCCCAGGACAAGAATCTGCAGTGAAGGATGCAGTGAAAGTACGCACAAGATATGACCCTAGAACAAGAATCATATATCACAATCCATGGCACTAAAATTGCTCAGGGAAATACTAATGGTGAAATAAAAGAGGAATGCTTCAGTAGTCGGAAAACTCAGTCTAGCCAGAAACTAGATTTCCACACAAAGATATCTATCTACAAAGCAACATAGATATCCCCTAATCAAAATACAAGAAACCAAATTGATGGCGTTATGCTAATATAGACTACGATCACCACTTAGCTGCAGGTGCGCACAGGATATGACCCCAGGACAAGGATGACATATCACAATTCATGGCACTAAAATTGCTCAGGGTGACACTAATTCTAAAACAGACAGGGAAACAACTCTTGCTTTAGTAGTCGAAAAATTCAATCTAGCTTCGGGACGGCAAATGATAGTGAGAAGTTTTATAGATGTCCACGCAAATTTATGTATCTACAAAGCAACATTGATAACCCTTGATCATAATACAAGAAACCCTATCGGATACTTTGTAACCAAATTGATCGCGTGATGGAAATATAGAACCGGATTACAAACTAGTTGCAGCCAAAGTACGCACAAGATTAAGCAAAAAAATAAACGTTTGACATCGCAAGGCTGCATACCCCCAAGACAGCCTAATGCCTATCCCAATTAACACCTTAGATTACTGTAAACAAACGCCCCTAATACCGATGTTCTGGCACATAACGGCAGCATATTGCGTATTCTATTACCACTGCCACAACGATCGTACTTGGGAATGAAAAGTCACGCTCAGACATGTCCTAGTACGGTGAAGAATGTGTCGTATCGTCTGAGGAATGTGATGTTACATACAAGGAAACACTGCAGCCATAGGTGGCGCGCATGAGGAAGCATTCTAAGGTGGACATAAAACGCCTCTTCAAACAGTAAAATCATTTATTCATGAGAAGAGAGAGCGATACTGTAATTTACAGGAATAGAGGGACCGGCCGTGGCATAGTGGTTACAACACGCGACTACCATGCGGGAGATCGCAGGTTCAAACCTGGCTCCAGTCATCTTAAAAGAAAAAAATAAATAAAATTTTCTTTCATTGTCGGCTCCCCTCGAATGTTGTTTGACAGCAACTTCGCAGTATTAAGCGTCGATTCAATCGTCGTGTCTAGTAAGAGCTTCTCAAACAGTGACGTTCGCATTCGTCGATAAATAAGTAGGTGCCGTTAGTTGTGAATCTAAAAATAGAAAGCGTGTTAATTCACAACAACGCGAGAAGCTATCCCATACCTCATTCATGGGGTGCAAAGGGAAATTAAGTTTAGAGGTGAAGCCGGAAAATTCTAACATAAAGGTAAAACGCAAAGGTTTTGGAACAGGAATCCCCACTTGTATGAACTGAGATGGGAATCTAATCACAGAGTGTGCTGCAATTAATAAGGGGACATTTTCGTACTCTGCTCCTTCCCTATGACATCACAAGCGACGAAATCACGCCAATTGTCAACGACGGAGTAAATTGTCCACAACAGAGATAAAACTAGATCAGCACGGCAATTTCACGGCTTAAAAACAATACAGCTCCGGAAGCAGTACTGCCGGTGGCGATGAACTGGTAACATGTTATATAAAAGACTAAAGCTCATCCTAGTAAACCTTATTGGACCTTAATAAGTGTGGCCTTAGGCCTTTATCGGTTACAAAGCTGAATTTGGCAGTACGATACAACAAAAACTATTTGATGCTATGGCTAAGTTTGGTATCCATGCAAAGCTGATACTACTTTGCGTGATGACACTGTACGACACGAAGTCTTCAGTGAAATTAGGCAACAATTTGACAGAGGTAATATAAACCAAGCGTGGCTTTAGACAAAGCGGTAGTCTGTCATGCGATCTCTTTACCATCCTAATGGAGATCATCATACAGAAAGCTGCAGTAAACTCGGCCATTTTTAATAAAACTTTTCCATATGGTATATATATCAGTGGCAGCTGACGTTATGTTACTGCGGCCATTTCGACTAATGAGAAGCAGTCGGCAGAAGTAGGTCGGATTATGAACGAGATGTCTACTTGTTTTGGACACGGCGTGAACGCTTCCAACTATAACATTGATGATGATTTTACGGTACTTGACTGCCGTAAAAACCCAATATACTTTCATTTTACGTTCCATGCATGAGATACGGGAGAGCTTTTCGCTTCTATTTTTAGACTCGGGACTTACACTTGAACGACGAATCCAACAGTCAGCTGTTACATAACTTTTACTAGTCAACCGATTGACTCGACACTACTGTGAAACTACAGCTATCGACAGCATTGAGAGTGCCGCTGACAAAAGAAATGTAGATAACTAAGGCAATTATCGAACCCTGGGGCCTAATCACGGCATTCGTGATCTAAAGATTTTGGTCAAAAATTTTCGGCAATCGTATTGCAAAAAGTTAAAAATTTCGATCGAAATCTTTCGATCACAAGTGCCATTAATTGGTCGTTAAACTGTACGTCCTGCTATGAGTGTCTAAAAATGGTAACGTGTTAAACACTAAAATGTGGGAAACTATCGTATATCTCATTCATGGGAGGTTAAGGGAATATGTATAAAGCTATTGCGATATTTGTTAAAATATCATCATTAGCACCCTCCGCCATTAGTGAAACCTTAAGCGCATATATGTTCACCAAACAATCGAGAATTATAAAATCCATTAATGCACAGGTGTTCTCAACGAAGTCTCCTAATTCAACCCTTATTCAAACTTTACAAATTGCTGTCTAAATGCATAGCCGAATCTATGGAGCTTTTTTCGACGAAACTCTTCTAAAACATTGTCACCTTTTTAATTTTGTATATCTCCAAAATTACCGCACACCCTACCAAAAATAATAATAATAAACAAAACTTTTAAGCGGTGAACGCCAAAATGGAATCAAGTATGTATTTCACCATCAACCCGCAAATGTAAACAACGCGCGCGAACGAGTAACGAAATTGAAACGAGAAAAGTGACAAAAAAAAATGTGAATAATAAAATAAAAATCAGAACGCACGTGTAGCGTTTTTTTTTTGGTATTTGTATTTTTTTTTGTTATTTTTTATTTTAATTTTTCAATCGTTGTTATATTTTTATTCCATTTAGCATTTCGGCATCAGCAGCAGCAGCAGCAACAATGTCAGTCACAACCACAACAATAACAACAACACATAAACGGTTTAATCGAAATCACAATACGATTTATGCCGAATAACGATGATGACGACCCCGTCGCCGATCAACGACCAATTAAAAGCGTTGTTAGTCAGTCTACTAACGAGCTGTGAAACGGTAGTAGCAATTGCAGAGTCGGATAAAGTAGGCGGCAGGGTTAATTTAACCATCGTCGATATGACTTATAAAGTTACATATTTTGAATTGGAAATTATTTTTTCATATTATTGATGGGATTAAATAAAATAATTAGTCAAGCAGTTGTTTGTAATTGCAACTAAGGGATAGGTCGATTAGTTGTAAGAAAAATTATGTGTACATAGTAAGAATGCGTACGTAGACTGATATGTTTTTTCATCTCAGTCAACTTTACCAAGAAAACGCTTCGCCGCTAACAAAAAGAAATAACTTGGCAGCACAGTAATTTATGTCAAATAATTTGTTGTTTTGAAATTTTTTGTGATATTTTTGAATAATGTTGTAATATTAAAATAAACATGATTTACATGACCCTTCTTGGGATCTAATGTTCCGCATGGGCCTTAAGCCACAAATTGGAACTTTTTTCTAGGTGTTGCATGACAAAATTGCTTGTAAAATACATAACACATTTCATTGAAAAAATATAATTCAACAGATAATTATTTTATTTGACGTTCCCTTTTCTTTTAAATTTTTTGTTTACGCCTGCAATAAAAAATTTGGTCACATTTTAATTTTTACTACTATTTTGAACAACTTATCCCCGTTTACTTTACATGTAATTTTATCCCCGTTAGCGTGTATAGGATAACATTTGTATGGCTAAGCGCGTATAAGTTACCAACAAAACGCAACCAATATAACTTATGAAAGCAGTTGGTAACCACAGGGCGAAACTGCAGCCAATGGCAACGCGAGCTGTTCGTGAACGGCACAGCGAGAAGTGGCGAGAGGCAACTCATCTTTTTAGGCGGAAAATAAGGAACTGAAGAAGAGACAGGATGAGTGCACAGAGTTGCTCCGAAGTAGAGGGGAAGACCGAAAATTCTTCCAGAGAGTTAAGGGGAGTATGCGTGGAACAGGGTTGCCCTCCTGCAAAGATGGCGATGGCCAGCTAGTGACGGATCCGGATAACGTTCTGAAGATATGGAGAGATAATTTCAGAAATTTACTGGATACGGACACCACTCCTGAAGACCCCGCTGTAATCCATGACGATAGTTTTTACTGTCCACCCCTGAACCAGAGCGAGATACGTATGACAATATCCTGCCTTAAAATCAACGAAGCGGCTTTAGCCGATGGTCTCCCTGCTGAACTATTTAAGGCAGGCGAGGAGCAGCTGATTAGGAGCATGCATCAGCTCACCGAGAAACTCTGGCTAGAGGAGAGCATACCCGGGGATTTAAGTCTCAGTCTGTTATGTCCCATATACAAGAAAGGAGATCGTATTGACTGTCAGAACTACCGCGGAATAATCCCATTACCAATTGCGTACCAGGTTCTTTCGAGCATATTGTGTGAACGTCTAAAGCCAATTGTAGAAAAACTATTCGGACCATATCAGTGCGGCTTTAGACCTAGTAAATCTACGACGGATCAAATATTCCCCTTACGACAAATCCTGGAAAAAACTCATTAAAAGCAGATCGACACCTACCACCTCTTTGTCGACTACAAAGTTGCCTTCGACTATCCGATAAGGAATAGGCTATATGTGGTCATGTCTGCGATTGGTATTCCTGCAAAACTAATTCGACTTTACATATGTTACGTAAGGAAACACCAAATCCTCGGTTAAGATGGTTAAGGATCACTCTGAACCATTCAACACGGAAAGAGATCTCCGGCAGGGCAATAGCTTGTCCTGTACACTTTTTAATATAGTTATGGAGAAGGTGATGATAAAGGCTGGTGTTAACATGTCTGGCATCATATTTCATATCATCGGCATAGGCTGGTGGCATATGGCCTATGCCGATGATATAAACATCATTGGTCGAAATCTACGGGATGTTACTGCAGTTTTCTCATCACTAGAAAAGGAGTCAGCAAAAATGGCTTTAGAAAAAAAAAAAATGCTTTCGACAAACAAAGAGTTTTCTCGATGGGGACGCTGCGTCAACGTTGAAAATTATTGTTTTGAGGTAGTTGATGAGTTTAACTACCTCATAGCTTCCGTCAATAAGAAAAATAATGTCAGCCAAGAAATCAAGCGGAGAATGTTGCGCTAGTCAATAGATGTTTTTACGGACTTCGACAACTTATCCGTGGAGACTAAGGAACAGCTATACTAGGTGCTAATTGTACCCATTCTATTGTATGCTGCCGAATCGTGGGTGTTTACGAGAACGGACATACAAAACCTGGGAGTATTTGAGAGAAAAGTACTCCCACAAATATATAGACCTATCTGTGTCAACAGCGAGTTTCGCCATCGGATGAACCATGAGCTGTAAGACCTTTGGCACGACATCGACTTAGCTGAAAGAGTCAGAATCCAAAGACTTCTATGGCTGGGACATGTTGCCGGGATGGATGTAAATGCTCCAGCGAGAAAGGTGTTTGAAGGCCAACCAGAAGGACTGCGCAGAGCAGGGAGACCTAAACTTCGTTGGAAAGACCAAGTGGTTGGCGACGTGCCACCATCTAATAGGACTAACTGGAGAACACACGCAGAAGAACGAAGTCTGTGAAATTCTATAATACTTCAGTTTGTAAGTTGTAATGAGCCACTTAAGTAAGTAAGTAAGTAAGAGAAAACCAACGATATGTCAAATTTTAGTATATTTGTTAGAGTTTTCGTACAAAAAGAAAATATATTGTGCGCTATTTACTTTGGGATAACTTTTATCCGGTAGAGATATTGTGATATATAATTCCGTGCCAGTATTTTTTTGTACTTTCAGTTTACACATTCAGTTTTGTTTATCACATCGAAACCGAACCGAAATCCGGTTTTTAATAAAGTCATTTTTTACCAACAACACTACATCTACATTTCTCGCGATCATCGTGTAGCTACATTTACTCGCAGCATGCCACGAGATGTCAACAAATGATGGACGTTTGCGTGGCAGCAGCGGCAAGCCGCCACTATTTATTTAATATATTCGCAAAAGTAAAAATGTAACACAAGTAATTAAGCAAAAGTCTGACCATCAGATAAACTATAGACCAAATGCGTCGACAAGCCATTGCAAGTGAATGAGAAGGGGGCAGCGGGCTACACAAATTCAATCAATCGCAAATCAATACGAGCCATAGTCTTCCAAGAATATCACACACATGGACGGACATATAAACTATTTAGTAATAATTACTATGACGTCTAGTCATTATTTACAATGTCATTACTTACTTGGTTGGCCTGTGTAGAGAACATTTGTCGTCGTTGTCGTTAAATTGGCTCATAGAGAGAGATAGACATTATTTGAGCGGACACAAAATGTTCAGCTGCACTGAGATGTCTTCTTTCCGCTAATGTGCGTGTGAAAGTGTGTGTGTCTTATTACATGTACCCCGGTGTGATTGTACATTTGACTATGGATTAACCCAACTTGTGATGTTTGTATATCTTTAAGATACTTTTTGTTTACACTACCACGACCAGGCGCACATATTAGCTGGCACATAGACAAACGGACAAACCAACCAACGAACGAACGAACGTACGTTCATACGGACGGTTACGTTGTTTGTCTTGAGAGTTTGCGGCAAATTACAAAGCATCTCATCGGCCAGAGAGGGCAAATGTAATTGTGTGCCAGTCAGCCACAGAGAGCATACACGGCCAGGCCAGTACAACTCGACTCGTAGTAGACAACAGAGTAGCTCTCTGCTGGTATTCGACATGAATGAACAACATTCAAACATACAATGTGCGTAATTAATAGTATTTATTTTTAATTCATATTTTTTATTACACACCATCTAGCGAATGGAATATTTCATTCTATTTCATGAGTTTTTACCCCCTCGTTTGTGTGTGTGTGTGTGTGTGTGTGTGTGTGTCTGTCGGGATACTTGAAGTTGGATAATTTGTTTATTCATTTCGAAATTCACCGACATATTCACTCTTGTGGCGGTCTTTCTAATGTTTTTTGTACGGTGGATGTGTACACATCTCTTTACATGAAACTGCGCCGTGATACAAATGTATATACAAATCATGCCAAAGCGTTTAAAGTAGATTTTTTTTCGTATTATTGGTGGTGGAGGTCTTTGAACCTCTAACTGCATCTTATGCATGCTGTGCACAGTAGTTTTTTTAAAGGGGAGGGCATTGGTTGTCATCGGTCGATTGATTGGATGGACCTACCCCAAAGGAAATTGTAAAAAGTGTCTGAATTTTATAACGATATTGATACTTCGGTTTTGGAATTAACGCAGTTTAACAGCGAAGTTAGGGAATTGTCATACCCAATTATTGTCTATAGCACACAATCATGTCATTACAAGTTTCTATATATGCCATTTATGAAATTGTTATATGTGGATAAAGTATGTAACGGATAAACTCAGAAACTACTGAATCTATCTTATTAATTCTTTTTTTAAAACGTCACAAATGGGCTAAGGAATTAAACCGACATGTTGTCCCAATATAGTTTTTGCACCATTTGTAAAATGTGTTTTATGAGGAAAGTTTGTAACGGGTGAACTCAGAAATTACTGAATTGAATTCATATATTTGATATGGATAAGGAAGAGTATAGACGAAAGCCACTTATGCGAGGTTCTATTCCTAACCCTATACTTTTATTATTTGTTTACAATAAACAATAAAAACAATACATTTTCTTATATGTGAAACTCCAATTGTTTTCTATTTAAATCACTTTGTACTCATTTTTGTGGAATTCCATTAGAAAATATTCTATAAAATAGTTACTGGAGACATATGCCGGATCATCTAGTAAAGGGCGTGGCTTGTAAATTTCGAAGCAGATGATCAATTTGAAATTTATGCAGTGTCGCTTTACGCGTAGAGCGTTAAGTTCTGACTTTAACTCAAACTGTCTGAAATTAACGTATCAAAAGTCGATAGAAATAGAATACCATCAATGCAGGTTGTGGACCAATTTGTGAAGCCAGTTTGTCAAACCGACTTCTTCTTCAACAAAAGAACTCGTGTACATGCTCGTTCAGTGCATTCAGTGAAAGATCATACTGATTTCTACACAAAAATATCCACAAGGCAATTTGGATATCCCCTCATCAAAAGGAGAGGAAACCAACTTGCTCAGGTGGTAATCGATGTAAGACATGTCTTAAGCGTTATGGACGTATCTGCGATATGTGGTGCAAATATAAACTAGGATCACCATCCAGTTGCATTTTGGATGGTTCTCAACCAACGTTCTCAACCAAACCTGAAGAAAGCTAAACATTGCAAGACTTCATACCACCGATAGGGCCAACGCCTATTCCAACCAACTACTAACAACATACTTACTGCTAATCAAAGCCATTTATTCCGATATTCCTGATACACTTACTACTACTTACTTAATTTCCCTTTACACCATGAATGAGGTATGGGATAGCTTCTCGTGTTGTTGTGAATTAACACGCCGTCTATTTTTAGATTCACAACTAACCGCACCTACTTGTTTATCGACGAGTGCGAACGTCACTGTTTTGAGAAGCTCTTACTAGACATGCCGATTGCCTAGACACTAATACTACGAAGTTGCTGTCGACAACATTCGAGGGGAGCCGACAATGAAAGAAAATGTTACTTTTTTTTAAGATGACTGGAGCCAGGAGTTGAACCTGTGATCTTCCGCATGGTAATCGCGTGCTCTAACCACTATGCCACGGCCGGTCCCTGAAACACAGTTCTAACATATCGCGCATTCAGTAACCACTGCCAACGCGTTCCTTATTGGAGAAGTGAAGAAAGATGCTGCCTACAAGGCAATGCTGCAGCCAAATGTAACGCGAGCTGAGAGGTTAAGATATAAGTTGATGAGAGGAGGGACAAATCGCGTTTTCAACCAGAAATGCGTCTATAGAGTAGAAGAGAGAATGAGGATATCAATAAAGTACAGGGTTAGAGGTGAAGCCCGAAAATTCTACCAAATTGTACCAAGTAACCGCTGTGGAAGAAGGATTCCCAACAGTAACTACAGAGATTGAAATCTGTTGACGGATATATCGAGTGTACTGCAAATATGGAAAATTTTTGTACTCTGCTCGTTACCGAAGTCAGCGCAAGTGACGATAAGACGTCAATCTTCGATGACGGCGTAGAGTGTCCACAACCGAGCCACAACGAAGATAGTATGGAAATTGTACGGCTAAAGAATAACAAAGCCGGACTGCCGATTGTATTCCACTCCTTTCCAAAGTCAACGCAAGTGACATCACGCCAATCATCGATGACGGAGTAGATTGCCAACCGCGGAGCCAAAACGAGGCTAGTGTGGAAATTGCACGACTTAAAAATAACAAATCCACGGCTGCTGATGAATTACCGGTGGCTATAAACTTTGAATGTTCATACACCACTTCATAAACCCGATAACGATAAAGAAATGCTTGGACAATAATTGAAAACAGAGTGTTCCAATTTCCTGTGCGTAGGAAAGGCGATCCAAGTGTGTGCACCAACTACCCCGGGATCAGCATTTTAACTCTCGCATATAAGATCCTCTCCAGTTTGTGATGTGAAAGACTAAAGTCCATCTTTGCGAACCTAATTGGACCTTCTCAGTGTGGCTTTAGACCCGCTAAGTCCACGACCGACCAGATATTTAGACTACCGCGAATCCTGGAGATTGCCCAAGAAATGCAGATCTATACCTATCATATGTTTATTGATTACAAAGCTGCATTCGACAAGCCGATACGACAGAAACTACTGGAAAAAACTATTGAGTTTGATATTTCCGCGAAGCTGATATGACTTGTCGGTATGACACTAACCGACACGAAGTCTTCAGTGAAGATAAGCAAAAATACATCTTCTACCAAGCTAGACTTGAGACATGTCGTTAGTCTGTCATTCGATAACATGCTGATGAATGAGATCATGTGAACAGCTGCAGTAAACATGACTGGTACCATCTTTAATAAAAGTCACATGCTGCTTGCGTAGGCTTATGATATAGACATCATTGGTCGAGGACTTCGGGATGTTACTGCGGCCTTTTCAAGCATTGGGAAGCAGTTGACAAAAAATGAGACCAAACCAAGTTTTATCATCTAACGAATAGCCAAATCTTCTGGAACGCTGTGTAAACTTTGATATCTGTAACAATGTCAGCTTGACAATAAAGAGATGACTATTGATCTCAAATCGCTTCATCTATAGGCTATGCAAGCATTTTGATGACAAAGCCTACTTTCGACAAACACAAATACGACTGCTCCAGACACTGACAGTACCTGTCTTCCTCTAAGGAACAAAATCCTGGTACAGAATCCTAATGACGCAAATGTATCAATCAATTTGGGAGTCTCCGTGAAAAAATACTCCGTCCAAAATAGAATATTTGGACCTATGATTGTGACTATGATTGTGAGCTATATGGGCAGTACAACGATATCAAAGTACTCAACCGCGTCCAAAGAGAACTAATTCTGGTATAACGTTCAACAGTAATGTCTGGTTTGGTTTCTGGCCAAAAATATAAAAAAGTTACTGCAACCTTGACAGTATTTAAAAGGAAGTATACAGAAAGTTGTTCGTCAATAAACTTTAATTCACATCGACTGATGTGGTCTGCCTTCTTAAATATTAAAGTGACTCTTGAGGTAGGTACACCTGGACCGGCAGTGGAGTGGATAGATAATATGTTATGTGATCGCATCGTTACGTCAGATCTAGGTGGAAACCATTTAAGGACTAGATCCACTAGAGGCAATCCCTAAGTACGACTTTTATCTCCTCAGCTATTGCTGCAAGTAATCAAGTGTATTATTTTGGACTTCCAGAAAGGAGGAATAACCGCAGTGATATATACAGGTCTACGGGAGCGCTTAAAACTTTGTTGGATGATCTAGGTTAAGCAATATATATCGAGACTTGGTAGGGCAAAAGACAACAGTGCTTTTAATACTTTTCTACATGCGGCAGATGAATGGAGTCCTAAAACCTCATAACCTGCGGAAACCCGAATGTCCGTTGGACACTTTGCAGTTGCAATTTAACCCCGATGGGCAGTTTCCATTAAGGCTGTAAAACACGCAATCGAAGATGTCCCAAACAATCAAAAAGGAACTGATAAATGAGGTAAATCAGAGGATGTGCTGCTAAGCAAGCCGTGATAGCAATTTTGGGGTCTCAAAATTTAACGTATTTTATATTTTTATGTAGGTTGAAGTATTGGAATGGCAGGAAAGTAATTTCGGAAATATTAAAATTTAATTTCTTTTAAAATTTCTCTTCGTGGCTTTTTTTATAAACAAAACAACACATAAATTTAAGAAAAGTTAACATTTCAGTTAAGTAATTAAAGAAGCAAACCAAAATGCAATTTCAAAGGCCACGGTTGCGATCATTGCTAAGTGTAAATCCATAGCTAAAATAATTACGATGTTTATTCCCTGTTTAGATCTTATCATGTACAGACTATTGACCTCTCGTGTATCTTTGTCAGTCCGTTCAAAAGATGCGTTAATTTATGGAGAGAAAAAATATTAATCTAAAGCTAGAAAATCAAACATAAAAAATCATATTCATGTGCAGGTTCAAATGTAAATTTCAACATGTGTTGTATGTGGTGCTTAGCCACAGAATGCTGCTGCGAGATACGATGTTGGCGGCGGTGGCTTCCATGATATAACATAGGATATATGAATGAATGGATCAAAATCCATATGACTTTGCTAGCGGCCGGTGGGGTAAATGGCTAAGGGAACAGCGACAAAATTGAGGAAGATTCGAACTACACCAATAACAGCAATAACAACAACAACAATAGTAAATGAAGGAAGAAAACAAAATTAAACGAAAACAAACAACAACATTCTTATTTAAACACAATTGAGATTGTTGTTTACTCTTTCATTTCTCTTTGAAGTCTTGGTGGGTCTCGAATGCACCACACGGAACGGACAGACAGACGGACGGTATGTACCACATACAGGGCACAGAGTTAGCAGACTTGAGTGCCGCTGTGGCCGATGCTTTTGCTGGTGCTGCAACTCCATCAATTCAATCCAAATCCAAACCATTTCCAAATGTGGCAAAGACATCGCTCACACTAGATGTCGGTATGATTCTTCTTCTGTTGCATTTATGCGTTTGGCCATTCCTTGATGTGTGTGTGTATGTGTTTGTTTTTTTTTGTTATTTATTTATTTCATTATTTTTTCTTTTCTTCACACAAATTTTATTACTTTACGAATTTTAACACATCTGCTCGAATGCATTAAAATGTGTAATTTATAAAAACTAACAACAACAACTACAACTATGACAACGCATGTGTTGTGTTGCAAGTAAGCAAGCAGCACAAACATCAAGGAGTGCAACCATGTGTCTCTTGTTGCTGCTGCTGCAGCTTTCTATCTTTTTGTTTGAATCTTTGATTGTTGTGTTTTTTTTTTCAATTTCAATTTGTTTTTTTGTGTTCCGAGTTGCCTCCGAGATGCCAGGCAGCAGAGCTCTAAAGCTGATGATGATGATGAAGATGACGATGATGCATCCATCAATATTTATTAGTTTATTACAAGGAAACGTACAACAAAATTTTTGTTTAAACTGAGAAAATACAGCAACAAATGAAAAAAAAAACACCAGAGACTTTGTCGACGACGCCGACGATGACGACGATTGAGCAGATGAAGAGAAATCAATAAATAATTAATGTCTGTCCATATCTGTATGACTGTCGCTTTGTTTGAGTGTATGTATGAGTGTGTGTGTGTGTGTGTTGGTGCAACAATCTCCTTTTTCTGAGATACAACAATATGGATATTAGTACAGTCATCCCAGATAAACGATCAAATGAGTTCAATGTTCATTGCATTTCATCATATTGGATTTTATCACTTAAATCTTGAGAAGTTTATATGGAGATGCGTATCTTGAATTTCATAAACAGAATTATGATGTCAGACTTTTTGAGGTAATTGAAGGGTTAGCCCAACTAAAAATTATTAAAAGATAAGATCTTACTTCAAATAAAATGCCTGGTCTGGTAAGTGAGCGAGATTTTGTACGTCCTGAAAAATATTCTAAATGTTACTGCAACCTTTACAGTATTTGAGATTAAGTTCGGAGAAAGTTCTTCGACAGTTATGCCTGGTCTGTTATTTGGCCGAGAATTTATCTGACCAAAAACTATATGAGATGTTACTGCAGCATTGGCAGTAGTTGAAGAAAGAGTCTGCAGAAAGTTCTTTGTCAATAAACTTTAATTTAAATTTACGGATATGGTAAAATATACAATTTTATATATGCATATCATCGTCTAGCTAAGAATAATGGTAATAAGACAGCCGCCTTCTTGGATATTGAAGTAGCTGTTGAGGTAGTTGAACCTGGACCGGCAGTGGGGTGGATAGATTATATGTTAAGCGACCGCATAGTTACGTCTGATCTGGGTGGTTGCCTTTTAAGGACTAGATTCACTTGGGGCATTCCTTAAGGGGGCTTTGTACCTTCTCAGCTATGGATGCTAGTGATCAAGCGTATTCTATACTGACGACACCATCATTTTGCCCACATAAAGATGTCTACCTACAACTATAAATTTAATGCAAACCGCACTGGTCTTGCATTCAAATAAGGCTAATAACTTTTGGACTTGGTATTATCTGCAGAAAAACAGAGCTGATTAGGCGCCTTTGAATTGGAATTATTCTCTGTAGCGACATGGAATGCCAATAGAGTTTCGACAAGCATACAGTGTGTTAAATCCTCTCTTTAGCATTTTCTCAGTGATTCTATTCCAGTTTAGTTTGCTGTCAAGAATTCCACTATTTGTATATGGATGACTGGGTGAAGTCACCAATTCGACTTTCTACATTAAAGAACAGTTTGCCCAAACTACCCAATTACGACACAATTTTGGCAATCACTTCCTCATTTAATGTACGAGAGCCATTTAAAAAATGCATGATAAAACATAAAGTTTAATCTTAAATAGAGTTAAATCTTGTCAGCGCCGTGCAATAAAGCCATAGGTAATAAGGCCATATGGCCTTATATACCATTCGATTGGGATTGGGATTGGGATTGCAATAAGATTATATTAAATTTCCGATCACATAGCTGCATTGCTTATTTACTTTGTATCTTTTCAGGCACTGAAAGCAGACAATCGCATTTCGAGCTTGCGTTTGCATTAAAATGGGGGTAGTTTACTATAGGCTTCGAACTTGCTTAATTTTTTCTTCTTTGCCTTCTTTTGATGCAATGGCCTGCTTTACCTGCAGGATTCTACCTAATTTCGTGAATTTTGAAACCTATTGGAATTGTACCTGCTGAAACGAGCGATATGCCTAATTAAAGATGCAAGTAAGCCATATGCTGAATCTCTTCTTCCACCTCATTGCATCTCTCCAAATCTCGCAGCCAAAGAGAAGGATGCTATTGCCTGTTTCCATCATTAGTTTGAGCTTGTTTTAAAGTTTCCGCCTTCGTTTACAATAAGTCGGCTTAGTTATGCTGCTATCTTCGTGGTCCTGTTCGCTGTATGCTGAATTTTATACCACTATAGTCAACCATAATACCATTATAGTTTACTCTTCTTTTAGTCTGTAATAAGATGTCGCCAATCTTCCTATTTATTTCCATCGGTTTGTGTTGCCTGGTATGAACAAGTAATTCGGCCTTCTGGATAGCTAGTTAAGGTCGTGTGATTTTAGCCACTGATAATTTACTAAAAACTCGGTAATCTAGTTTTCCAGTTTCCAATAATTTTCTCGTAATTACTGACATCCTAATACATATTAATGAACATTTTGCTGTGTGTGTTTGCATTTAAAATGCCAACTCTGTGGTAATGTTGGTGGAGAGGGTTAAGGTGTCCCCATTATCCCCACCTTTAGACGTTCTCATACACACACACACACAGCCATTTGTAGATTTTCTTTATAAATAAATACATATAATTTTTTTTTGTTGTAGTTTTTTTTAATTATACACATTGCGATGCATTAAAATAATAAAAATTATTCGGAGCAAATGTTATTATTACTACTTGCTTGTGCGACTGTGTGTTTGAGAACACGTGAGTGTGTGTATGTGCGAGTACTGGTACAATTATGGGTATGTTAATGTAAGTCCATGTGTGTGTGTCTGTGTTTGTTTGTGCTGTTTATAACAAATACAATACAATACATTTAATTAATGTTGTTTGTTATTGTTGTTGTTATTAATATTTTCTTCTATTGTTGTATTCTTATACGATTGTATATCTCGTATCGTAACGCAGCAACATACAATAGTTTGAGTGCCTCCGTGGATATTTGCTTTTTTAAACTTGGCCGTCGTCGTTGTTGACGTTGTCGTCGTCAACGCTCTGACTTCAGCGTGAACAAGTTACTTCACTGTATGACGACTGTGCGCCGCCGCTACAAAGCGAGGTAGAAGTAGAGTAGGAGACTTATACGTTTGACTATGTTACAATTGTAATTACAAGTTTTCGTTAGTTTTTCTTTAAAGTCATGATGACAGTGCGTGTTTTTCCCTCTTTTTTGTTGTTGTTGTTGTATTCACTGATGGTTTTTGGTTTGGGATCTTTCAAAAGCGCTAAAGTGAACTGAACGAATTAAATATAGAAAGAAAAAAAAAACAGAAACACAAAATATCTCATAAACATAGAAATGTGTTCGATTGCATTATTATGGTTGTAGTTTTTTTTGCTGCCTGTTTTATAATTTTTTGTGTTTTTTTTGCTGTTGATACTGAAGGCGGTTTTAATTAAAATATATTTTTTCCAGGGCAGGAAATACGAAATAAAAACAATTATGTGTGTGTGTGTGTGCGAGTATGTGTGCATGCATGGCGGTATGTAAAAATGTTTATAATTCACATCATCATTATGTGATTGCCGCCACCGCCGCCGCAACTGCCACACATGCCTGAAATGCTATTTACAACTCTATAAAAAATACAAAATAATTACTTGGAAAATGTTTTCAACAAATTATGGTTTTCTTTAACAACCCAAAATCATCATATGTAATTTTTTCACAAAGTCATCATAAGTTATACAAGTTAGTGAGTGTGTTACGCACCCAACAAGACGCCATTATATTCTATTGGGAAAATGCGGCGTTTAGCAATTTCTCAAGAAATTGTGTTTATCATATTTTATGCTAATGTAGAATGTCGGTGTTTTTTTGTTTTAAGAGATATTGTAGTTTTTGCAACTAAAAATTTGTTAGTGTGTAAAAAACTGATGTTATAAAACGGCTTTAATCATCCTTTGGATTGCATTGCAACATTGTTTAACTTTATTTTAAAGTGGCTACAAGGTTGTGCTTACGTTCGCGCGGTTGGCATTATCATGTCCAAACATTTCTTTAAACAGTAATTTAACCACTCATTATGGTAACAGCTTTAAAACAGGTTAATAAAAAGAACCAAGTTCAAAATAATTCATGCAATACGTTTTTAAGATATTACATATTATTTTCAAATAACTAAATCTAAAAGTCTTTAATATATCAGTCTTTAAACAACCGAAAAATATTCTTAATATGGAGTGACTTTTTATATCCCTCTTTATTGCTATGTTGCGCACATGTGAAAAACACCTATTTAAAATGCTCCCCCACGCTCGCTACTGACGTCTGATCGCATAGCGGTAAATGAAGAATGAAAGATCAAAGCATGCTTTGATGAATACAAAAAAGAAACTTCTTGACATTTATTTTTATGTTTATTTTATTGCATGCAATATCTAACGTTGTCGACGTTACCATATGGTAACAGTCGTCACTAATGGGTTAACATTAGGCGTTACTTGTGCTGTAACGACCACAACCATTTCCTCATAGCCTTAAACAAGCCTTTCTATAGTTTTGGCAATGGTGTCAATGCAAAAAACAAAATAAGCGAAATGAGGATATCTGCTTTCAAAGCCTGTTAAGCACAGAGTAAATAAGATTCGACTATAATACATTGATAGGCATAACTGAACGCATGGGCACAATAATATGGTGTACTTGTGTGCGGTTGCTCAGCGTTGTCACAGTGAAAATGTTGTACTCTCCCAACAATCGGTGAACATTGTTTTTCTATCTGTCTTTGAGTTGAATGTGAGACAAGCGTGTGTGATGTTGCTTTCATAACACTCAAACAGAGTCTTCAAAATTGTATAAACACTATAAATCTATATATATAAAAATAGTGGAAAAAATGTATATAATTCATCAATTGAGAACGGCTGGACCGATTTTGCTGAATTTTTTTTTCAGTTGTTCGTAATTGCCATGGGAAGGTATATGTGAAAGAAAATTTTTTTTAAAAATCCTCCGGAAAAGTCGGGAAATTGGGAAAATCTAAAATTGCTTTTTTGTATGGAATTTTGTGTGAAATTATTACTAATGACTTTTCGGTCCTAATGACTGGGACCGGCCGTGGCATAGTGGTTAGAACACGCGACTACCATGTGGGAGATCACAGGTTCAACTCCTGGCTCTAGTCATCTTAAAAAAAAAAAAACATTTCTTTCATTGTCGGCTCCCCTCGAATGTTGTCGACAGCAACTTCGCAGTATTAGTGTCGAGTCAATCGGCGTGTCTGCAACGTGAGAAGCTATCCCATACCTAATTCATGGGGTGTAAAGGGAAATTAAGGTTTTTTAAGACTTTTCGAAAGGAAATATAAATAATTTTTTTTTGGGAAAATTCGGAAAATTCCGTGAAAATTCGAAAAATTTTATTTTTTTTCGACGCAATTTTGCATTTTATCGGGTGATTTGATAATTTTAGATGATGTAACTGTGTAACTTTTCGAATGGAAAAATAGAAAAATTCTCGGTGGAAAACTCGGAAAATTCCGGAAAAACTTGAAAAATTTTGATTTTTTCGGCAAAATTTTGCATTATATCGCTTGATTTGATGAAAATCGCACATTGAATTATTGTATAAAATGTTGTTTGTAATTGTTCCGTAGTGGCTTTTCGAATGGAAAAATAGAAAATTTTGGTTAAAATAATTATGAAAAAATCCCAAAAATTTGAATTTTTTTGCGACGCAATTTTACATTTTATCGTATGTTTAGATAATTTTGGATGATGTATGTTAAATATGAAAAATTTTGGATAAACATTCCGAATAGAAAAATTCTTGGTGGAAAACTCGAAAAATTCCGGAAAAAACTCGAAAGTTTTGGATTACGAAAAATTCGTTGTGATGCTTGGAAAATTTCGGATTGTTTGGATTATGTAAAAAAATAGTGCGAAGTGTATAGTAATTCATCAAGTGAGAACGGCTGGCCCATTTTGCTCAAATTTTTTTTTCAATTGTTTGTAATTGGTAGGAAAAATTTGGGAAAATCCTTTGGAAAAGTCGGGAAATTGGAAAAATCGAAAATTACTTTTTTGTAAGGAATTTTGAGTGCAATTGTTACGGAATGGAAAAGTAGAAAATTCTTATGGACAAACTTGGAAAATTCCGGAAAACTCAAAAAATTTTGTAATTTTATTTGACGAAATTTTGCAGTTTTCGCATGATTTGATAATTTTGAACGATGCTAATGGGGAAAACCTCAGGTAAACTTTGTTTAGAGAATTTAACGAGATAAATAACATTTAGATAAAAAACATAAATAGTGATATCCTATGCAATATTTATCAATTTGATAATTTTTTCAGAAAATGAGTTTACGGGTGAAAAATAAGGTTATCCAATTGGATTGCGGGCATTCATTCCGTAACGACTTTATAGTTTTTTAAGGGGAGTTATTTGCTTGGCTAATGCTTCCTATTAGACGGTCAAACCTTAGATGACGTAGACATCGTGCAATAATTAGTCAGACTATACACAGTTTATCCACGCAGAGGTGTATGCTTCTACCTTAGCTATCCTTTAATTTTCTGCGTACTCTGGATTTTGTTCTGTGCGCCGCATTCCGGGAGGCTTGCCAAAACTTAAATGTGCTCGATAACAGACTCAATGCTCGCCGATGCGAACGTTTCTTTGTCAGCGATTCAAATTCGTACATTGTTTGCGATCATCGGAGTCATATGTCATCCGTCGAACCCGGCCGGATAAAGAATAAACGAGCTTTGGCAGTAGTTGAGCGAACGGTGAAGGATTTACGAGACGATTTAAAACGATTTGAAGGAGGTATGATTTTTCTGACGAAATCCACTGCTGCTAATTTACTTAAACCATACTTGAAATAGTCGTCAATGTCAAGAAGTTAAAATTGACCACGAACATGAAATTCGCATTGCAGAACCTCCCATCGTCTGCTGAATTCTCGAGACAACTGCTGGCGCTTGGCAATGGCTACATTTGTGTTGATGTTTCGACTGAATTTATATCTTTCCCTGCAACTTTTGCGAGTTCACATAGTCGGTAGAGCAACTCATCACATTGCATAAAATTATAAAAATTTTGATGGGATTAATTATAGGGCAGTACAGCGAAGAATAAAGACATAGATAGTTTTTATTTCATTTTAGAAAGTTAAATCGCTGGAAAAATGTATTCGTACAAATCGGTTTACAGCGTAACCGACAAGGATGAAGCTACCAACAATCCGACCGAATTTTTCAACTCGCTTAATGTGCCGCATAATTTACCGATGATACTGAGGAATCTTAATCAACCGCGGTTGTCCGGTTGTCTAATAAACAATTTGATTTAACCGACGATCATCAAGGGCAAATTTAAAAAATAGGAAACCATTATCTTAAGACTTCCGATTATTCCAACTGATCATCCATTCTAATTCCCCTTTCGGTTGGCTTTGGCAATGACAATCAATAAATGACAAGGCCAATCGTTGAAAGTTTGTCGGATTAATCTCGAATTTCCCTGTTTTTCGTGCGGTCATCTGAACGTTCCCTTTTAGCGTTTTGGAGAACCGACTTAATTGTTTGTTTTTGCGACGGAAAACTAATCGAAAAACATTGTTTATCATACCACTCCCTACTGAGTTTATCTGAAGGCATTAAATTGGGGCGAGACGAAGTTCGTCGGGTCCGCTAGTATTTAAAAAAAACAGTAACGGTTTTACATATACCTGAAGTTAGTCATGGGGTTAATTCAAAATCTTAAGGTCTCTCACTAACTCTTTTCGTTGCTCTCCTTTCCCCCTAAAGTACAGGTAAAATGCTGAATAATTACTGTACCCCCCTATTCACATTCACTGCAATAGATTGTGTACGTACTATTACACTTTCTTTGGAAGTATTTTGTTATTGGGTTTTTCTATTTATGAGTAATTAAAGCAAGTACTAATTACAATAAACTTTGAAGGCGTTAATACTAACGTTTAATTTGTTGTTTTTTCTCCCGATTTTTTTAATTAAAAAACTAGTAATTAATATAGAACGACGGTATAAAAAGGAAAAACAACGGGTTTTTTTTGGTGAATCTAGGAAAAGCTGGCACTTATTGTACAATTTTCGATACACATATGTTGCTTACAAACGCAGTGAGATTCTGAATATTGAGATATAGAGAATATGACCCAAAATTCCATATAAATTAGCTAAAGGATTTCATAGACAACAATGTATTAGTTTAATAATACCTAGGCCAACTCTACCTCACCTATTTATCATATGGCCTTCGTTTGTTTAATAACATAGAGATAGTAAATATCTTTGTCAATAATTCAGCGCATTAAAAAAGTCTTACATGTAAACCATAAAATATAAATCAAGACGTGTTATACATTTCATTTGTCGATCACTTTCGTTGTATGTACCTTAACCCTATTACATGTACATTGTTTTAATGATGGTTAATAAAAAAGTCTCCCCCCTTGGCACCACCACCATCATATGAATTTTTATTCGTTTCTTTGTTTTTATAGCATTTCACACAATGACTTTGTATATTGAAATAAATAATAAATTGTATTAGTTTATGAGACGCAGGTAAACATAATAAAATTAACATTATCGCTAACCACAACAACGACAACGAAGACCAAATAATATCATCAAGAATAAAGTAATACAAATTATTCTATATAGTATTGTGCAAACATCAGACATTGAAACATATGTATAGTATGTAGCAATAATATTGTATATGATGATTATAACTGTATTTTTTTTCTTTAATTTTTTTTTTATTAACACGAATAGTGTAATCTGTACAAGAATAAAAATATTATAAAAAATACTGCCATAAAATAAATCCAAGATAAGATTGTCGTTGTCGTTAGACGTTATAACTTTGATATTTGAAAATAACAACAACATTATAATACAAATCCAAAGGCGGTCGCGTCGCGTTCGCTCGAACTAGAATACATTGTCTAAAGGAGTTGGTAATACTATTTAAACAATAGTCATAAAAATCGTTATTAATTTCATAATATGTGTTACACTCATTTGTCATATGAAAGGTATATTAAAGGTATAAGATTATCACTGCCCCTTCAGCCACAACACAACTTCAAACGATCAGCGTAGCGTGTATTCTTTGACGTTGCATCATAAACTTTATCTGCCTAAATATATATGAATTTCAGAAATGCTCGTGTTTTTCTGTGGGGTTTTTCTATCTTTATATAGTCTTATTAAAAATTATAATAATAATAATTTAATTTTGCTGTTAGTGGCAATAAAATGTTATCACCTTGAAATTCAATAATACTAATTAACCATAATAGAATGTGAAACATTGAAACATTTTTCAATAAAATGTCGCTAATGTCAATTTATGAGTTAGTATTTTTTTTTCTTTTTCTGAGATATAAGTCATAAATTATTCGATTATATTGGACACAAAGTAGTGGTAGTCGTCTTATCCATTAGTTAAAGTTGAAAAATTTCAAGGAAATCAGACAATAGCGTGGCAGGGGCGATTAACGTGTCAGACCAATCCGTTGTAGAGTTTTTGCAGGGATTGGAAGACTAGAATAAACAATCGAAACGATTGACAGAAAAATACACTTTTCTGAATGAATTTAAGTTGGTAGTTAGAGTTTATATTTCAGAAGTTTCAAATGTTCTAATAATGGCATAAATTTGATATCACTGACGTGCGGTCTTCGTTGATGCTATCTTCGCCATGGAGTTTTTGACTTCTCAGTTGTTTGAGGTAGCTTTTAACACTTAAAGTTTGTGATGATAATGGAGGAGTCAAGCAAAGGGTGCTGATGAGATGGTTTGGCACCCATCGAAATAGCTATATATATAATATATCTTAAATCGACTGACTACAACAAACTCATTATTAGAAAATTTGTTTTTATATCCAAAATCAAAATAATTAAATTGTTTTCTAATTTATTATTATTTAATTATTTTATTGTTAAAATTTATAATTATTTCAAAAATTATTTAAATGAAATAATTTAAACTAGCTAAATTAATAAAAAAAATTAACCAAATTTATAAAATTAAAAAATTAATAATAATATTAGTGAGAATTAATGAAATTAACGAGACTGATGCTTTTAACAAAGTTAATAATATTGGTGAAAGTAATTTAATTATTTAAGAAAGAAAACACAGTGCAACAGGAAAAAAAACACCCAAACGTGACTATATAGGTTCGAAAGTACAACTAGAGCTGAGTAAACCCCTAGCTCAGTTTAGCTAGATTGGCTACCAAATTTAGTTTTTTGTCCCCTTAACTTGTTGAAATCCCATGGATCCCTTGAAAAAAAGGTGACATCAGTTTTTGGCCAACAGTTTTTAATCTAGGGCTTTCTCGTATCAAGCAAAGTTGAAGCTAATTGTTATAATAAAATTTCCCAAAAAAATTAGACCCCTCGTTTATATTCAAAAAATTTCGAAAAAATTTTCATTTTTCACTTATTTTAATATGTCGTAGGGAATCCAGATTTTTTGCATACTCTATTCAGAGAAATTGTAGTTTAGGTAACACCGAATAACTTCTCTGAACAAACCCATGCAATCGGAACAAGTATGGGGGGATATTAAATATCTCTCAAAACACTAATTTACTTTAAACAAATCAGTTTTGGGCCATTGTGCAAGGCTTTTACTTGCTATTATTAACAAATACTTACTTATTGTATAACTTAACAACTTCTGTAAACAACCAATATGATCGGAATACTCCACCCCTTGAATTATTCACACAGAGCATTAGGGTGTTCCTTACATGACATTTTTTCGAATTCTGTTAAAAATATGTATTAATATGTTTTAGCTTCACCTGACGTTTGTGTATGAGTATTTTCCTTTTCTTCAATCAATAAAAATAATGAAATCAATGAATTTAATAAAGTTAATGAAAGTTATGAAATTAATAAAATTATGTACTCAAATTAATGATGAATGGTGAATTAATGAATTTTATGACGATACCAAAATTTTTGAAATTAATTAAAGTAACTAAATTAGTTTTATTAAAAGAATTAATGAAATTAATAAAATAACTAAAATTAATAAAATTAATAAAATTAATAAAATTAATAAAATTAATAAAATTAATAAAATTAATAAAATTAATAAAATTAATAAAATTAATAAAATTAATAAAATTAATAA
Organism: Muscina levida; assembly: GCA_964034835.1. Classification (NCBI taxonomy): domain Eukaryota; kingdom Metazoa; phylum Arthropoda; class Insecta; order Diptera; family Muscidae; genus Muscina; species Muscina levida. The sequence goes on along the minus strand of OZ035883.1, from coordinate 43,200,980 downwards.
AATTAATAAAATAAATAAAATTAATAAAGAAAATAAAATTAATAAAATTTATAAAAATTAATAAAATTAATAAAATTAATAAAATTAATAAAATTAATAAAATTATTAAAATTAATAAAATTAATAAAATTAATAAAAATTAATAAGATTAATAAAAATAATACAACTAATAAACTTTATAAAATATATAAAATTAATGGAATTGAAATAAAAAAAAACTAATAACGTTTATGCTATTTATGCAATAAATAAAATTAACAAAATAATTAAAATAATAGAATTAATTAAATTAATAAAATTAATAACGTTAATGATATTTATGCAATAAATAAAATTAATAAAATTAATAAAAATTAATAAAATTAATAAAATTAATAAAAATTTATATAATATAATTAAAAAAAATAGTTAAATAATAAAATAAATAAAATTAATGAAATTAACAACGTAAATGATATTTATGCAATAAATAAAATTAATAAAAATAATTAAATTTATGAAATTGATGAAACTAATGGAATTAATGAAATTTTGAATTTTGTTAAATTATTTAAATTAAAGAAAGTAATGAAATTAATAAAAGCCAAAGAAATTGATGAAAATAATTATATTAATGAAAATAATGAAATCAATGAAATGATTGAATTTAATAAAATTGTCAACAATAATTAAATAAATGAAGTTAATGAATTAATGAAAAGATTGAAGTATATTAAATAATTAAAATTAAATAAATTAATTTTACAAATGAAATGAATGAAACTAACAAAATGAAACTTAATTAAATTAATAAAATTAATGAAAATAATAAAACTACTGAAATAAATTAATTAAAAGAAATTAGTGAAATTTATAAAATAATGAAATTAATAAAATTATTGAAATTAATAAAATTAACAACTATTAATGATATTTTATGAATATATTGAAATTATTGAAAGTTATAAAATAATTGAAATTAATCAATGGAATGACCAACATTAATACAAATAATTAAATCAATGAAATTTATTAAATTATTGAAACTAGTAAAATTATTGAAATTAGAAAACTACGAAATTGATTATATTAATGATATTATTTATTGAATTATTAATTAAATTACGAAGTTAATCAAATAAATAAAATTAAATAAATTATTTAAATAATTAAATTAATTAAACTTATAAAAATAAAGAAATTAATAAAATCAACGCAAATAATAAAATTAATTAAATATGGGAAACTAATGAGTTTTATGAAATTAATTTCATTTATTAAATTTCCGAAATTATATGAAATTAATCAATCAATGGAATTGAAAAAAATTAACGAAATTAACAAAATGAGATGAAATTAATTGAACTAATAATAATAATTAAATTAAATAAGTTAATTACACTTATGAAATTACGAAATAAATAAAACTGATCAAAGTTAATAAAATTTATGAATTTAGTGAAATAAATGAAATCAACAAATTATTTAAAATAATGAAATTTGAACTAAATTTATAAACTAAATAAAAATAACAAAATAATGAAATTTGAGAAATTAAATATGATTATTGAAATATTATTAATTAATGAATTTAATCAAAATGATAAAACTAAATGAAATTGATGCAATTAATAAACTGTATTAGATAAATATAAATTAATGAAATTTATTTAATACTGAAATATTTTGTATTAATGAAATTAATCAAAAAAAATTAATATTATTTCATATTAAAGAAATTAATCAAAATAATTATTTAATTAATTAAAATTAATCAAAATAATAAAATTAATTAAAATTAATGGAATAAAAGAACTTAATTAAATTAATAAAAATTAATGAAATTTTTTTAATACTGAAATATTTTTTATAATGAAACTTATTTAATTAATTTAAATTAATGTAATTGATGAAATAATTCAATCAAATAAAATTTATGAAATTAATAAAATTATTAAAATATTTTAAATTAATGGAAATAATCAAAATAATAAAATTCATTGAAATTAATGTAATTAATTTAATAATCAATTAATTTAATTAAAACAAAATAAATTTACTAAAATAATTGTAGTTTTAATAAACTAGTTACTTTTAAGAAGATTAAAAAGGACATGCTATTACAGTAAATGCAGATAGGTATAATATCTTGCTAAAGATCTGTTTTGCATAGCTTCCAAAATATCAATGGTTTTGGCACCTTATAGTCCAGACTTAACCCCAATGGCCTTTTATCTTTGGGGATGCCTTAAAAGGGAACTTTTAAACCATAAATCTTGAGTAATTAATGTCATGCAGTTACTGAAAATTACCGCTTCAGGTTGCAGCAGTGTCACAATGTACTTTCATAATTAACAAATAGTTTTTATCTCATATACTTAATAGGGACATAAATACTATGACAACTTTTAACATATCCATTTCAATAGTACAATTAAATATTCCCCGTGATTACAACTTGATTTATGAAAGCCATTCACTATAGCGTTAAACTATACAGGTTTCAACATGGAGTGATATAGGATTATAAGATTTTTTATTAAAGAAATCAAAAAAAGTGACGTTTTCCAAGTGCTCCGACAGCTTGGGATAAGTCGCATGTTTGCATACCGATACATAAAACTGTTTCGGGAGACTGGAGATATCGAACACCGCCACCGATCGGACCAACCACGCCCAGTTCGAACGACGCAAGTCATCAAAGCCGGCAATTCAAAAATTCAGCGAAAGCATCGGAACTTATCCCACGAGTTGGAAGGGATCATCATCCTGTTATGGCATGGGCGTCGGGCAGAGCAGAATAATTGTTTAACTTGTTGTAAAGTCGTATAACCATTCCCTACTTCAAAACATAAAAAAAAGCCGTGTACTTTCTAACAAGTTTTTGCTTCGCCTCTTAAGGCTGAAATGGCAAAGATCTGTCTTCAAAACAATTTTTCAGCTTACTGAAGAAAGGTTCTCTACAAGCCCCGCTTTAAACCAACGGATTGCAAATGGTTCACAGTTTGAGGACATGGTCTCCCACAAATGATACCGCAATATTGATTTCATTAAGGCAACTTTGATGCGAGCTGTAGCAAATTTTCCAACGGACGCAGTACGTGGTTCAGTTGATGAATGGCTTGCGGGTCTTAAGGCGTGCGTGTATGACAGAGGCGATCATTTGGATTGAACAGTAGCTTTTTAAATACAATATATATCAATAAATAAATAAAAAAAAGCTTGGTCCAAAAACATTCATTAGTTTCAATTTTATAGCAAAGAATGTATGTAACATAACTTATGTCCCTACTAAGTACATATGTAGCTTCTTTTCAATCATCTTTTGAAAAGTATTATGACATTTAGTCCACCCTTTTTAGTAAATATTACATCACATTACTAATGCCCCCTCGCCAAGACTATGCTCGCCAAGACTTATGCGCTCCCTTCAAATACTGTTTTCAAGTTCCAATAATGTAGTAAGAGGTCGCCACAGGATACTTTCCTAAAAGAGTGCTGTTATTGAAAGTAAAGTATCATATCGAAGTTTTCCGCAAAATTACATTTGCATAAAAACACAATTAGCGCACACAACCAAAGTGAAAGGACTCGGCACAAAGTGCCACACACTAGCAGGAAAGTGTGAAAGGGGGGCATTGGAGGATACTACACGGATGGTTTGTGATTTCAAATAGGCAAGCACGATGCAGTCAGCCTCTAAATGATCAAAGTACCAAGGAAGGCAGCCATCGACTACTACGCCGCCACCGTCGTCGAAATGTGAGTAAATAAAGCTCATGTTGCAAGTTAATGCCGCATGATAACTGATGGTTGGTTGCTGGCTGCGGGTGCTGTTGCTGCTGCAGCTACTACTATGGCTCAGGTGCAAAGAGTCTACATATAGATTGTATTGCATTCGAGAGTGTTTAATTTTTTGTTTTCGTATCGTAGGAGGCCAGTGCGAAAACTGCATCAACAACCATTTACGAAAGCAGTCAGACAAACTCCCCTCTCTACACTCTTGGCTGCGCCGGAGAAAAAGCATTTGAAGTGAGTTCTAAAGTTGTGTAATTGTAAAAGGTATGAGGAAATAGAAAGGGAAATCAACTCCCCCCACCGTATTTTAGATGAGGCCACAGCATAGGCAGCAAGAAGCGAATGTAGGCTAGAGTTAGAGCAAAAAGCAAAAGGAAGGAAGGAAGTATTTGTGCAACAACGCATCTAGCAAACGTGTTCCTTGTGCACTACCACCACCACTGTCGTTCAACGTCGTGCAACAAAAACTTTCCGTTCAACACCAATTACATGTGTTGCCGCAGGAAGGAGGAGGAGAAGGAGGTGTCTTATACTACATGATGCAAGGTGCATGTGCATCTAAACCACCACTGCGAACACAAAGTGTTGCAAGAATGCAAATCTAGTGAAATTATTGTATTCTCTCATATATAAATATAATGTTAGTTATTAGACATTTGTATGCCACCACCAACAACATCATTGTAATTATCATCATCATCACCACCATCGTTGTCGTCGACGTCGGCCTAGTACAGTTGGCCAAATATTTATTTGTTATTGTTGTATTTTCTCATTCGTTATAATCATCAATATTAACCGTTGTATCCACATAACCTCATTTGATATTCAAAAAGAATATAAAACATTTAGCAGTAGTGCTGCGGTCGAGCGGACGAACGACCGTGCTAGCTCTACTCTAAGACCGTTCATAGTGAACCACTCAGCAGTCAGTCAGTCACTCAGTCAGTTAGTTGGTGCAACAGAAACGCACTCACTCACCCGGTCGCTGGTGGTACTCTGCTCTGTACATTCATCATCAAACTGCTAAAGAATGGAAATTTCAAAGTAATTATTTGTATTTTTATTGTTTACCATACAAAGATGAAAAACGCTTAAGACACTAGCGTCACAGACAGACGTTTGCTTCGATGGCCTGGCAAGCTAACGCACACACACACACACACACGGAAGAATGTAGTACGTATGACTGACTCGCTGACTGGCTGGTCGGTCGGCCATAGAGTCATCCATCCACCAGGCAGGCCACCAACAAACAACAGTCATATTCATATTTGCTCTATGAGTTCCATATCTGCTTAGACCAGACTATCAAAATGTTGGCTAAACATTAGTGGAAATCGGCCTTAGAGTTGCACTCGCAGACAAAAACGGGACTCACGCATGCAAAACTCTCTAATGCTACCACAAGCACAGTGCATTGGGAAAGCTGCTATGCGCAAGTAATTGAGCGTTAGGATATTGTTGTAATCTAGGAATATGTAATTGCAGTTGTTTTGGCTGTAAATAAATAATATAAATCTCATTTATTTGTACTATTTCTAAAATGGGAGTCTGTTTGCAACGGGTAAACTCGAAAACTACTCAAGCGATTTCAGTAATTCTTTTTGCAAAGTTTTACAATTTGGCTATAGATCAGAGTAGTATACATAAGTTTGGTGATTTCTTTAATTTTTGGATTAAGTTTCTTTTTATAAACAAGCAGCACATTTTAAAGGAAGAAGAGAGAGGTTTAATCTTAATACAGCACTGAAAGATTAATTTCACTAAAAATTTAATTTGTTAATTATATTGATTTTTTTATAATTTTCCTTCTATTTCATTAAAAATTTGCAATTTTTCTTTACAGCCTTCCGCAACACTGTGCATGGCATCACCACACCATTCTATGAGGTCGAGCATTGCAGCAACAACTGCAATCGAAAAGTGAGTGCAACATGCATTTCTGTCGTTTCTCGTCCCGACCTCTCTCTTGCAGACATTAAATATTTACAAATGTTGTGCGTTTGTATGTCATCGTTTGGTATGTAAGTACTCGTATGTAAAGTTTATTAATTACATCTGCTGTTCTTTAAATGTACATACATATACTCGTATAGGAAAAACTTTACCTACTAATTATCTATACACAGACGCAACAAGACTTCCTAAGTCAGACGACAGACAAAATAACAATTTATTTTATACTTGATATTATTATTTATATTATTTGTTGTTGTTTTGCTAGTTTGTTTTTTTTTTTTGTTTGTTTGCTTCATTCATTCAATCGAATATTGTTGCACTTGTGCGAACGATCACCGTCGTCATATGCCGTAGTAGTACTATGTCATCGTCATCGTTGCGGTAAATAATGACGTCGTCGCATACGTTTGGCAGCTTTGGTAGAAAACCAAAAAAAATTATACGAATTTGTAGGCAAAAGTGACAGCATTGTAATTGGCTTCGTCGCATCGCTACAGTGGCTCGCTGAAGTATGATTACTTAGGTAGCATTTATAAATGTTATATGGCCTTAGCTCCCCTAAAATTATGACTACATATATTTTATATGAAAGTCAATTTCTATTGAACTGTTAATTTTACTCTTGTTACAAAATTATAAGCTGGATTTTGTATACTTCGATGCAATGTATTGTACTACTAGTTAGAAGACACACAATTTTGTACTTGAGTGTATCAGTTCATTCATACCTGGGACCACATACCGTGCGCACACACACAAACACACACATTATCTAATGCATCTGTTGGATGGATATTGTATTTTTTTTGTGGATTTTTCTTATAGTAAACCTAAGACAATAGCAAAAACAACAATAACAATATAAAGAAATAAACGGCAAATAATACAAACTAATAATGACACTGAAAGAAATATGTGGGCTATATATAGCTAAAACATTAGCTAAGAATGTTATTGATTGTCTAGAAACATTAGTTCGGTATTTCGGCCAAGATTTGGATAACTCAACAGATTTGTATTTTCATATTCCGTGAGATTTCCTGCCCGTACAATTTTCCGTATAAATGTATTTTCCGCATAGATGATGCGGAATTCTATTTTCGAATTTTTGTTTAACTTCTACTTCCACAGCTAAAAATGGCAGAGGTAGGTCTTATGATATGTAAAGGTTAGACTTAGTCCAGATCCCCCCTACCATCTGAGATCGATGTATACACTGTGAAACACAAAATGAAAAAAATAAAGAAAATTTTGAAAAATAGTAAAGAAAAGTAGTGAAGTAAAGGAATGAAAGAGTAGAGAGAGAAATGTCTGCATAACGAGGAGCTAGGGATGTAACATAGACAGTTTGGCCATATTAACCATTTCCATCACGTTTAGGTTCTTGAGCTAACAGTGCGTCTCAACTCGCGCTGGAGAGGTGGAGATGTTCAACTGTGTCAATCTTCATCATTGTACACAGGACAATAATCCGTTGAGTATTATTATCTAAAGTAACACGACCTTCAGTTCCGCACCCGATCTCAGGTCGGTCTGTTCTGGTCCGAAGCTAAATGAATTGACTTTTTTATGAGTTACCCCGCTACGCAAGGTAACAGTACCGATAGGTTGGTATGGATTTCCGACATAAATACAATATGATTCAATCAATGTTTTCGACTCGATTAAACTTCTGGTCTGAGACTTCACGGAGCTACTTAGTCTTGGAGCAAAACTACAGGTGATTACTCTGTTTAGCCTCCAACTTTAGGTAAAAATACGCGACTTTTATGCGGTTGACCCGGGTTCAAGCCAAGTCGTAGTCATCTATATTCATTTGACCGGCCACTATCAGATGTTATTGACAGAAACTTACTGTTATTGACTGCAACTTCCTGTCAGTACCTTACCCAATGTTACTGGAGCTAATATACCACCGCAAAGGGTCCGTCTCGCCTCCGCAAACTTGAGAGAACCACCGATGTACCACTTGGCCGCTACTGCGGTGGCCAAAAGTGGCAATAGAGGCATGCCCAAGGCAGCTTGCCTTGGTAAGCTTTCCTGCCTGGTAGTTTAGGTAAGAAACCAACTCGGTGGTGTCACATAGCGGTTAAAACGAATAAATATGCTGGTTAATTGAAAGTTTATGTTCGAGTTATGACTGATCGTGTCCTTTGATACGACAACTCTTGCATTTGTCATAGGCAACAATAATCCTTTTGGTTGAACAAAAATTAAGGAGATAAGATAGCACCGAACCTTTAACAAGGCTAACCTAACCTAATACTGCATAAATGAAGGTACATTGTAAGCCGTTGGTGTCTTGGTAATAGGATAAGACCGGTTTATTAAATGTTATAAATATTTACGGTTCGATGCAACTTTTACGGGCAACCGACTGGTATAAGTTGCAGTAAACAGTGTGGCTTTATACCTGCTAAATTCACGACTGACCAGATATTCACACTACGACAAATCCTGGAGAATATCCAAAGCGCTCTCTCGAAGAACTAAGATCTAACTCTACCAGACTCTGATCCTACCTGTCATGCGCGTTGAAATTTACAGATTGCGCTGGCTTGGACACGTTGTACGAATGGATGAAAATGTTCCAGCTCGAAAGATTTTCGTCAATAAACTCGATGAACGATGACGACAGGGCTAACACACTGAGGTCGTAAGATGACTATTCCCAGGCTGACGGGAAACTTTGGTTTCTGGACGATGATGGTAATTATATTTAGGTTGCCAAGACGAGGTGTTTGCCCAAAATCCATAGGCCCTGGTCCATCTTAGTAGGTTCCCAATGGTAGTACGAATGAGGTCATTAATCAAGAGCATAAATTTCTCAACCTGATAAGAGCAAAGCCGACCATATACGGTGAAACTCTATTGAAATTACTTCTTAAGCGTTATTTAAAACTTTATTCACATTACGAGAAACCATACAACCCGACTTTTGATCCGTAGGGTAAACTTTTGAAAAATCCAACTTTGACCCATTTAGAGTTCCCCAATCAAATCCAAATGTATGACCGATCCCCACTTACTTTGGAGGTCCGTCCCACCCATGCCAGTGGCACATCCCCTGAAACCCTCCTGGGGGTTTCCCATACAAACATTTCAAAAAATCACCATCACCAATAAAAAGGAAAAAAACAAAGCCATTTCGCTGATTTTTTTCATGTTTAGTGACAAAAATTTTGATTTTTTGAAATATCTGTATGGGGAACCACCCTGGCCCCTGGGGGGTTCCAGGGCCACTTTACATGAAAAAAAACAAAAGAAAAAAAATAGTCATTTCGCTGTTTTCTTCATGTAGTACCAAAAATTGAGATTTTTGGAATCGTTTGTATGGGAACCCCCCGAGGGTTCCAGAGGATGTGCGAATATGTTCGAACGCTGTCTCCATAAAGTTAGAAGTTCTTCCTCTTCCTATTATGTTCTTCCTCATCATAAGATGAAAAATTCGCAACACTAAATTAACAATTACTAATTTTATTTAAATAAAAAAAAGTCAACAACCGACTGACAAATTTATGTACCTAATAGCTGTTTTTCCGCGACAGGGTGTCTAATAAAAACTTAACATTTGCAAGCAAAATCTATTCCAATAACACCTCCGTCGAATGTTTTACATGATACCAATGAAAAGTAAATTCAATGCGACTGCGACAGTTGGCGAAGGCAAATACGACATACGTAATAAGAGGAATTATATTATATTATGTCCTGCAACAATTCTCTCAGTGTATTTTTCCAACAACGATCGCATCTTGTTTTGTGCCACACCGGCAACAACAGCAGCAGCAGCAACAACTGACAACACAAAACCGATGAAACGAATAAAAACTACACCAGAAATGGCAAGAGGAGCTAACAAGAACAACAACAACAACAGCAGCAAAAACAACAACAATAACAAAAAAACGAACTGAAAATAAAATAAATAATAATAATAACCATTAAGGAAAGAAACATTAAATATAATAAATTACATTCAGCTCGAAAACGAATAAATACGAATGAACACTGACTGGCTCGCTGGCTGACATACAAATATACCGGCTACACTGAAAGATACTTGTACTATACAGCAGAGACCGGGACCAGATCCAAAGAGAAAGATTCATACTGCTATGTATGTACGAGTGAGTGTGTGTGACTTCTACGCGCGTTTTATGCCATCGATAGGTACGATTATGCGATACGTATGTATGTAAGTATGTCGGTAATTCGGTAAGATGTATGTGCATGTAATAAATATATTTATATGTAAGTTATTATTATATGTTGCCCACTTTGCTGCGCCCTCAGAGGGCCGAGGGTTGATGATGGTTGACGCTCTACGAGGAGTGGAATGGGAGAACTGGATGTATTATTACGATATTTCAACTCGTCGTAGTCGTAGTCGTTCGAATTGAAGGGAAAGAGCAACTCATAAATCGTAATCATAAAAATAATAAGAATATTTTGTACGTGTACTATTGTCTGTGTGTGTGACTGTATATTATTTGTACACCGACATAATTTGTATTTATTATAAATATTTATTTATAATTTCTTCTCTTCTTTTATGATGTTAATCGTGGTGGTGGTGGCAGCGGTGCTGCTGCTGCCACTGCCGTTGGTGGTGGTTAAAGACAGCCAACACTAAAAAAATTAACTTAAGTACAAAAGTTCATCGAAAATGACTCTAGTTCTGTATGTCTGACTGTTTGTCTGTACGTTTGCGTTTGTATTCATTTGTCTGTTGCGTATGGGTGTTTTGAATATCTTTAATCTGTTTTGTTGTTGTTGTTTTATTTTATTTTATTTTATTTTACGTATCAAAAGGTTTCATCATTTGTTTGTCTGATGATATTTGTTCTTGTTTTTGTGTGTTTCCTTCATAAGTAAAACTCTTTTGGTATCCGCAAACAACAACAACTTTGTGCATGTGTTGCTTATTCAACCCTATATTTGATTGAAACATACAATACAACAACACTGTATACTATAACTCAATACAATCATAATAATAATAACAATAATAACAAGAATAATTACATATTTTTCGATTCAAATTTTGTTCAGGGGAAAACTTGCCCATATGGCCAGTCGGTCTTTTGAAAGATAAAACACAAAGGATCTGAGAAATTACATACACTTTTTTTCCGAAAAGGATTGTGAGTGAATAAAATATTTAAATACATATGAACAAACTTTAAATTCGTTTCATTGTTTGATGACCGACATCATAGTTTGGGAGAATATCTTTGATATTTACTAAGAAATCAAGTTTATTTATATTTATTGATATAAATGCCAACAAAAAACGATGGTAAAAGTGCAGTGATATGAACTGACTTATACATAAAAGCCACATTATCATGACTTGATTTTCAGTAATAACCAAGGGATCCATAAAGATTTTTCAATATTTGAAACCTACGAATGCGGTCTCCGAATTAACTAACATCACAAAGAAAACAGTGCATATTTGGAAAAAAAAAATTAGTCGCTGATGCTTTTATATCAGCTATGCCCAACGTCAGCTATGCCCAACTATGCCCAACACTGTTTTGCGTAAACAAAAAACTATTTTCCCAAACATCATTAAACATTTTAAGAAATACTGAAAATCGCTTTCTGATTTGTACGTGTATGTGTAAAAACACAAAGCTCTTTATGTGTACATGTAAAAGCACAACAAGCTGTTTCGCTCGCGAGCTCAAGCTGTGGGCATACCTGTTTTATATCCATGAAGCAGTACAATATGTATCAGATGCAAAAACGCTTGTTCAAAAGTAACGGCTTTATACATTTACTCACTTTTTGAAGCTATCTGAAAGGAAGGAAAAAAGGAATCCCAGAAGACAGGCCTAAAGAGGGTGATCTATCTCACTGTAAGAACTACAGGGACATCACGCTACTAAGCTCATCTACAATTGTAGCAAAACTGTTACATGACGGAATTCACGACAAGTTGGAATCAACACTCCGCAGACAGCAAGCTGGTTTCCGCACCAACTGCTCATGCACGGATCACATCGTCTTACTCCGTGTAATCGTCGAGCAAGTCCATGAATGATAATCCAATCTTCATGTATGTTTTGTGGACTTCAGTACTGCCTTCGACAGTATATGAAGACAGCTCTCCAGCTTCCTTAGAGCAGCTCGCCACCACCAGCATTAACCGCCACAATCACTCAGACCCCACAGGGAAAGAACACTGGCACTGGACTTGTCGAAGGCCTTCGACACAGTCAGCCACACCCCACCCGTCCAGGACATCCTGCAGTCCACCATGCCAACAACCTGAAGAGATACATTGTGAACTATCCGATTGTTCGTCAGTCGACAAGTGCTCTGTTAAACAAGAAGTACCACAGAGCAGTGTACTATCCTACCAAATGTTAAACTTTTACCTCTCTAAACTCTCCCCACCTCTACAAGGTGTAGAAGTGATATGCGGACGACTGTACGAGCTAAGCGATCTAGTATATGGTTATCTCGGAGACAGCCTGTTTACCTCCTTATGTCATGCCACTGCAATTACGCACAAATTGCGAAGGTGGCCTTCGATAGCTCAGTGGAAGCGACGTAAAAAATTACCTTTCAAATACTTTTGAATTCTCCAGCCAACAAAACTCATCCTAGATGCTTCCACTGCAGAAATCCAGATTGCACTAAGGAAAAAAGGAAATGATTAATCAACATCGCAAAATAAATAAAAAAAAACCGGCTGGCGCCATCTTTCGAGGATTTTGTGCGGTTAAAACTCAAAACAACATCCTTGACACAAACCTTGTTATCTACAAAGGAATGAAACAGGGTTGCCAACAATGATCGTATTATTAACGGATTACATGCCCAATCGAGTACCGATAAATTGAAAATCGCTATAAAGAATTATCACCCCAGCTTATTCCTTCAGCTGTTACAACAACAGCAACAACAACAAATTGCGAAATAGGAACATGCTCCTCAAGGCGCTACGTACAAAACAAATGGAATCTCACTGATCACGTTAGGTCTCCTTTGCTGAGTGATACTTTGCAGTGGTGAAATATTCACAGCTGCCAAAATGCTACTCTACGGACTGTAATGGGTTACATACCATAAACTCTGAGTACCACTTACATGATGAAACAAAGGTCCTCCCAGTCAGAGTATATAATGGCATGCTTACCAAACAGTTCCTCCTGGGTTGTCATCGAAGGAGTCATGCCAACTTTAACATTACTCAGTTAAATGATCCCCCTGAGGCATGTCAGAAAGGACCTTCGTGTAACCGAATAGAATTTAGAAAACTATGTGCAGGATCCCTTGGATCTTACCTCGTATACATCAGCTTTAAACAACATTCATTGAGAGGCCATCAATACTGCGTTTCAGGTTACCGAAAAACCGTCGCATCCTTCGTGGCAGTTGTAGAGAAAAACGATTGCTTTGACACAATTGAGATCGGAATGGAGCCAGAGATGATCTATCGCAAACTGTGACGTATGAGACATACATTTGTGACGTATGTGATATACGTTTACAACTTCGTAAACCTAACCAGAGATGATCTGTCGTAAACTGTGACGTATGTGACATAAATTTGTGACGTCTGTGACATAAATTTGTGACGTATGTGACATACGTTTATAACGTCATAAAACTAACGTCACCAAAATTGATCCTTTCATAAATGAGAAAAAAATTTAATTTTTGATTATTTAATTAACCGATGCCAAGAAATATTCGATAATACATTAACTTTAACGTCTTATCAGAATAATTTTATGAAAAAAAAGTAAGATCAAGTCGAACAATATCCATAAAAACTCTTAAAAAAAATTTCGAAATACTTTGTGTGCTACATTGCTTATTGATAGTTACTTGAAGCACTTGCTTTATTGCAATCAATAGTCAAATTTTGAAAAAGAAGGTAAATTTTGCTCGTTATCCCTATCAGTGATTAAAAGTAAGTTAAATTTATGTTTAAGATTTTATGACATTTGATACTTTTGAGACAGTTTTGTGACATTTTTAACTTTACACCTTTGTGGCAGTGGATGGAGCAACACGCTCAACGCCTGCATAGACCGCACCGCCCCTAACGTATGCCCAGCATGTGTTCAGGATCAGGATGTCCAATGAATTTGTGGACTAAACCAGCACAAACAGCCTAATTTTTAGGCTTAGACTTAGCTGTAACAACAATAGTATATGCAGAGAGTCCATATGAAGATCCCTACAGGCTAGAAACGTATCAGGAAAATTGGTAAATAGTAGGGATTCAAAATCAGATTTATAAAAAACAATCAGCTGCTTCCTTAATTTCAAAAAATTCTATTGTCGGATATAACGCCTTATGTCACCACTAAACATAATATCCCTTTACACCCCATGAATGAGGTATGGGATAGCTTCTCGCATTGCTGTGAATTAACACGTTTTCTATTATGGATTCACAACAATCCATAGCACCTACCTGTTCATCGACGAATGCGAACGAATGCTGGAGCCTGGAATCGAAGCACGTATCTCCCGCATCTTAGTCGCGTGTTCTAACCTCTATGCCACGGCCGGTCCCTATGTCACCGCTGTTCTTCCTAATTATGCTTGATGACATACTAAACGCAATTCTACCAAAAAAAGGTTTTCATTGGAACCTGTCCAGTCACCTAGAAAAATGGGTTTTTTTTAACTCGCTTAATCTATCAGCCTGCATATTAACACCAACAAAACAAGTTAATCTCTACCGAAGCCTAAATGTTTATAGTGAACGAATTAAGCGCCGAAGTAAGCCCCGAAGGTCAGACCACACTCGATGTCACTTCCCGCATCAACAAAGAAAGACAAGCATTCGCCATCCTGAATAAAATCTGGCCCTCAAATAAGATTTCCCGCAACATCAAGCTATGTGTTTATAATTCGAACAATATGAGAATCCTATTCGCATATAAAGACAATGCAATGCCAACTTCTAGAAAAATAACAGCAACTTCCAGTCCCAACTAGGTAAAAGTTGTCATACTCTCTGTACAAGAATTTCCTTCTATACAGCGAGCAATTTGAGCATCTTCTACAGCTTCCCAATTTCTACTAATTTCCATTGCCTGTATTCTCCGCAACCAACGAAAAATGTGAGCAAACCTAAACCTTACACAAACTTCAAAAAGTTAGTGGCCTCTCTCATACCGCCAGTATCTTTTTATTCCAGGCCCTAGCAAAAACAAACATTCGCACGTGAAACGCATGCACGCACCTCCACGCCACTTTGTTTGGGTCGCGCATCAAGCGAGCATAATTTGCCAAAAAAAAAAAAATACAATATCAAACAAAAATATATTTTCTGCACGAGTCTGGGGCACGGTGGAACACTGTCCCTACACTCTTGTACTCGCAATAAAATTGAAAATAAAACGCGCGCGGGTTTTCTGTTGTTGGCCCCCCATCATTGACTGTGAATCATTGACTTTGCAGTAACGTTTTGTTTTTGTTGTCTCTTTTTTATTTTGTGAATGAATGTTTAGTTGCGAAGGGGCTACGAGACGATGAGCGGGGCCAATGAATATGAGTGCGCTACAGTGTTGTCCCTCTCTCCCTACCTCTCTGCAAGAGTTCATTCATTCACACGACGAGTACTTGTAAGGTGGCGGCGTCGCACGTCGTCAATCAGACGACGCACACAAAAGCAGAGCAATGCTGGGATATCAGTTCTGGTGAGGAAGTAAAATGACATCAATTTCGCTAGTGTTTGTGTGAATGTCTGCTATATAGCTATAAGAAGGAAGGAAGAATTGCTTCTTTGGCAAATTGTCTTTATTATTTCTGTGCCGTGCCGTTGTTTGTTGAGGATATTTGCGGCGAGTCTTCGTCTTCGCCGTCGTCGTCAGCGTAAGTTCAAGAAAGTTTGTGATTGTTTTTTTTTTGGCAAAATGGAAGAAGTGGGGAGGAAAGTGTTCGATAATATACTCATACTATGGTGGCTGGTAAGGTAGTGTCTTTTTTGGGGTTCTTGACAAATAGGGAAAAGAAAAAGTTTTACATTTAGAAGAACATAAATTTGTACAAGATATTCAATAATGTAAGAGCACAACAAGGTGGTGGTGGTACACCCTTGTTAGAAGTGGACATAATAGAGTGGGAAATATCTTAATATAACATAACTAGAATTACTGAGAACAGAGTCCTAGTTGTGGTCATATTTAATTGTCTTTTAAAGTTTACAAACAAAATTATAGCCAGATATGATGTGAACTAAGCTCTCTAAATTTTTTATAAAAAATTAACTATAAAATTGTATCTGATTCATACATTTAATTTGCATTTAATTAAAGCTCTAGACATGAGAAATAGTTCGAATTTTTAATAATAGTAAACATAGTTCATAGACAATTTAATATTCTATCTGGCAATTACCGTGGGCTATATATTCGTAGAAACTGAACCCTATCAGTGGGCAGAGGGGGATACAATTTGAGATACTGTTAGTTCTCAGCGCTACAGGTTAAAATTTCCAGAAGAAATGTTTATTTTCGTTAGATAGTCGGAGAGGCGTCCCAAGAGACGGGCCAATTTTGTATAGAAAGAGAGAGAGTTCTCGTTACCACCTACATATATGTGAGTGTTTCACCCAAGTTCTAATTATTGAAACACTAGTTAATGTTAAATTATAATGTTTATTAATATGTATGACTTATTTAGGTGGTATTGTAATGATTGATTTAAACAGAATTATTAACACAAAATTAAAAGACTTCTATACATCCGTTCACTCTGGATCACTCAAACTGTTCTTTGGGCTTTTGCCACTGCGCTGTAAAGCGTTTCGCCAATTATATGTCGTGCGCATGTTCGCTCGCGCAACAATGTGTGCATAATATGCAAACGTAATTCTTTTTCTATCTGTGGGCCAAGGCGGTGAGGCAAATTTGTACTTTAGCCCTAGACAGATACAATTTTGTATACTGCAGGAATACATTTTCAGACGAAACATTTTTTTTTTAACTGTGGACAAAGAACAAAACTTTAAGCCGTAGATGGATATAATTTTGAAAGAGTAAGTTCTAAAGGTTCAACATTTTAAACCAAATTTATATATTCCACCAGTGGAGGCGTTGTAAAAGTGGTTTAAGACCCCATTTTTAAGTTTAATGAAGAATTACGTTTTATTTTCGATCAATGGACAGAGGGGTCAAGGCAAAAATTGTGTTAAGGGAGTGATTTGATTTGGTACACAGGCAGTACTCTGAGATGGACTTAAGGTTTGGCAGCGAACTTTAGATTTTCGGTAATACCCGAGCGGAATATAGTGTCAGTTGTTATAAAACGGACCGGTCGTGGCAAAGTGGTTAGAACACGCGACTACCATGCGGGAGATCCGTGGTTCGATTCCCGGCTCCAGTCATCAACATATTTCTTTCATTCTTGGCCCCTTTGATGTTGTCGACAACAACGTATAGTGTCGAGTCAATCGGCATGTCTACTAAACGCTTATCCAACTGTGACGTTCGCATTCGTCGATAAACAAGTAGGTGCCATTAGTTGTGAATCTAAAGATAGAAAGCGTGTTAATTCACAACAACGCGAGAAGCTATCTCATACCTAATTAATAGGGTGAAAAGGGAAATTGAGTTTTTTTTTCTATGCTATGGTCAAGATTGAGCAAATCGAACAACTTGAAGCTTTGCCTTTGACAGTCCCAAAAGGGGTCAAAGGTTACATTTATATATATAAAAACGAGTGTGTTTTTGTTTATTTGCATTTATGTAGTATCGTATAGACTCGAAATTTTCACAGAATGTAGCTGATATAACAAGCGGGCGTGGTCCCTCCGTTGAACCCCATCTTTGAAACCGCCATTTCTGGAGGTTTTTTGTGGATACATTTCGCCTTAAAAATTTGTGTGGATACATTTGGCAGCAAATTTCGTGGTCCCACAAAAAAAGGCGGTATGGGATCAGTGGGCGTGGTATAAAACTTGAAACTTTAAACGACTATATCTCAGAAACTATAAGAGATATAAAGATGATTTTATGTATGTGTTACCAAATGAATAACACAGAAAACACATGCTTTTGGGAATCAATTTTGAGGACTGCACGTGAAAATAGACCCAAAAAGAAGAAGTTCTGCATCATTCGTTTTGTGAAGTTATATGCCATAATTATTTACTATTGATTTGAAGTTAGTAAGTATCGTATAGGGACATTTGTTACGTGCTTCTTGAGTAATGTCAAACTAAAGAGCCTAAATCGTGCCAAATTCCCCTATTCGATATTTACTTACTTCAAATCGATATTAAATTATTATGGTATGTAACTTGACAAAAAGGATGATGCATAACTTCTTTTTTGGGCTACTTTCACATGCATTTCTCAGAATTGAGTCCCAAGATCATGTGTCTTCATCCTAAAACTGTATAAAATATACGTTAACAATTCGTTAGAAAGAGAGTGTCATCGAAGCAGTTTTTGGATCAATTGGTGAAGAGATACGTTTGTCAATCCGGGTCTTTGTTGGAGAAACGAACTCAAGTACGTTCTGGGCCAGTCAGTTAACGGAAAATATTGTCACTGTAGCGTAAAGGCTGCACGAACAGCCAGCATCTTGAACTCCTCACCGTTCGCAAACGTTGTTCAAACGTTAATCTACCCATTTTGTAAATGTCTAACCTTTAACTAAAAATCCGTCTTTGCACACATTTCAAATTACGTTTTGCTGTCCCTTTAAGTCTATGGAGAAACCCTTATTTGCAGCTTTACAAATTTAGCTTATTTCGATCCTTAATCGAGCAAACACAATCGTCTGCTGCACTAGTTATTCCATCATATCTAATCGCTTGAAATCACACAAATTGACCCGACCCAGCCCTATAACGAAATAGTGAAATCTGGAAATTTCCTTTGACATTAAATGCGCAACTGTAATTTCCATTAAGTTACAAAATATATATTTTTTTAAATGGCTGTAACTAACAAACGATTTTCTCGAGAAAACTTTAATTGCCACATTAACAATCGTGAATAAATTGTTTATAATTTTCAAAATTATTATTATATTCTATTACGTTTGCCAAGTGCGTAACATTACAACGCGACTTGGAAAAACACGAATCAACAACTACAGCGCCCGTCAGGGTGAGGGCGACAGACATACAGCTAGGTTAACATCTTAAGCACACACTTTGGCGTGGCAATAAGTGCGTTACGGTCATATGTGCGACGCGCGCGCTTTTATGTGTGTGTGTGGAAATAATTTCAAGTTAATGACAAAATTACTTAAAGCAGGCACTCTTGTGTCTGTCTGTTCCCCTAATAGGCTAATAAGTGACTGCTGCTGCTGCTGCTACGACGTTCACTAGCGCAACATGCAACAATCATCAAGTTAATGTAAATATTTGTTTAAATAATTTAGAAAAACAATAGAAAAAAATATATAAACCAAGTACAATTGCAGTGTGATTTAAACAAAACAATTACGTGCACACAAACACACGCGCTTGCACATACGTACGTTTATAGTCAACATTTGTTTAACAGTGTAATTGAATTGCGTTCTCGACTTACCCTCTCCTCTTCGCGTATCATTTCTGCTATCTCTGGCTTGATTTCCATGTCATCGTGATGTGTGGTGGAGGCACCCGCGGGATTTGCAGCTGGGGCAGCTCCGGCCGCCGCTGCTGCCAGGGAAGCACCTAGGGCACTGGCCATGGCGGCATGCGAATGAGCGGCGGCATGTAGCTGATGCTGGGCGGCCAACTGCTGAGCTGCAGCGGCGGCATGATGATGAGGATGGTGTGGATTGGCTAAAGCTGCAGCGGCTGCTGCCGCCGGATGGGGATGTATTGAAATTTGGGCCGGTGATGAGCTGGAGGGTGAAGGCAGCGATGCAGCCACGTCGTTGGCACGTACCTGTGCTGCTGCTAACATGGGCGGGGAACAACTGCGATCGTGGGGGCGATAAGCTAAGGCTGCAGAATTTGACGAAGCGGAGGACATTGAGCTGGCCGAAGTGGAGCTGGATGTTGAAGATGTTGAGACCGATGTTGGGTTAGCCGCGCCACTCTCAGACGCCGGCTGGTTACTGGGATTTGGGGAAGCGAATGGATTCCTTACTATGGTAGAGGTGGTCATTGCAATGGGTGCCGTGGCTGGGGAAATATTTTCTTTATCCTGCGGCCGGTGTGTGGGTGAGCGACTACGTTCCGGCACAGTCAAGCGATCTTCATCGATTATTAGGCCGTCTCGGGAGCGCTTACGCATGCGCTGATCGCTTAAGTTCATATTGAGGGGCGATGTCACCTTGGCAGCCACTTGCATTCTGGGTCTTTTGGCCTGCGGCGTCTCACAATCCTGCTCGTTTTCCGCATTGTCCTCTTCTTCCTCCTCCTCTTCGTCATCGTCAAACAATGGCCGCTGCTCCGGCATCATTTGCTGGCCTGCCAAAGAACTGCCGCCGCTGCTAACCTCCGCCAAACCACGAATCTTTAGCATTTCCGCTACTTTAAGCAAAGGATTAATTTGTTCCTGGCTCACATTGATTTCACCCTTATACATAAATTCCATGAGAGCTTTCAGCTCCTGCCACCGGACATCTCGCATAATGACAATGGGATGCTGGCAGGGATTGTCGTAGAACAGAGCTTGGAAATATGGCGAACAGGCGGATAAAATCATTTTGTGTGCCTTAATGGACTGGCCCTCACAGGCCAATGTCACATCAACAAAGGACTCATTCTGTAATAGCTCATCGAACACGTTGGTCAGATTACTCTGGTAATTGTTCCAACGCAAACAAAACTGTTGATTACTTCTTTGCAGGTTTGGATCCAGAGAGGCTTTAAAACTTCTGCTACTTAACTTCTTCTCGCCCAACGTCAAAGGTTTGGACGTGGCCACTGCTACAGCGGCCGCCACCTTGGCTCCAATATCTATGGGCGGCGACGAGTGTATCTTAGAGGGCATTTCTAAAGCCTTTGCACCGCCACCACCACTGCCAAAGGCAAAAAGCTCTGTAATGTGAGAGCCCTGTAAATGGTTGGGGGACGCCGGCAATGATCTCGACTTGCTAAGAGCCACTGTAGCATCTAACTGCAATTCTGGATCCTCTAAAACGCCAGAGAAGCCAACTACTTCGCTTGACGTCAGAGGTCTAGGTGGCGGGGAAATATCTCCGGCAACCACCGACTTTAAGCCCAGATTTTCTATTAATTGTGGTGTTGTGGGTTTCTGCGCTCTCTCCGCCGGCATTTTCATTTCTGTACTAGTCTTGGCCGGCGGCGGCGGTTGTTCATTGAGTAAAGGTTCTTCACATGTGCCGCTATCGGCAAACATGCGGAATTCGTGGTCAGCTAACATTTTCTGTTCATCGTTTATTTCCGGCATCTGGCAACGTTCCACTTTACAGGTGAAATCTAAAATATCCTTGGTCAAGTCCATGATGTTATGCTTAGATTATTTACTTAAAAGCATTTTAATACAACGACCGGACCGTATATTAAGGAGGTTTGCTCCTAACGCCTGGCAAGAAAGTGCTGGACAATCTGAAATGAAGAAAAGGAAACAGGGGGGTCAATTAGCGGGTGCGCAATGGTGTTTTTATCTTGGGTTATACATTTGATAATAAAGCATATTTAAATGACAGCAATCAGATAATAGTGAAGATATGATGGTGTTTATTTTATTTATCGATATTTTCGTACGAAATATTTATGTTCAAGGAATCAAATCGATAACCGTTAACGCCCCAAGAGTTTTATACTACCGTTAATTTCTTAATAAATGGCTTATATACATATAATCGAATATTCCTCTAGCACTGTTAGATGTCAACCAAATTGCGGCATATAAATGGAATTCTCGACCATTTTTTTCCAGTATAACAAATTTGTTGGATTCTTAGTTAATCGTACTACTAGGTTAGATGAATTCTCCTATTAACCTAGTAGCACAACAATTTCGTTCGTATCTACCGAACAGAACGAACTTGGACAATTTTTACCAAAGCCATGACTTCGAATATGATTTCAAATTGTTCTTAACTCTATCCATATATGTACTCGAGTTTACTTACATGTATAAAACATATTTTGAAGAATCTTTTCGAATCTACCCGAAACAATTTCGATACATTCTATCCTACAATACGATCGGTTCGTTCAAGAGGAATTAGTTCGATCGAATCCTTCTACCGAAGTAGGAAATTCATTAATTTTTAATATACTTTCCAGAAGATCGTTTTCATTCTATTCATTCCAACAGAACGGTTCAGATAGAGTTCAGTAGATTCTTAAGGAATAGTTGTAATATATTCCTCTCACCAGGACGATATCGATCAGGTTTCTTCGTACAGTACGATCTCTATCTGTTTCTTCCCCACAACTTCAGTTGATTTTAACCCACAAGACGATTTACCTTCCCCACTATTTTCCGTCTATCAGTTGAAATATAATGTTTTCAATAGGTTCTTCTCAACAGACACAAATTTGAAGAAATTTCCTCATTTTTAGCAGAACAATCTCAGTCAATTCTTTTCAATGGAACGTTTTGGATAGGTTGATACCATTTAACTAATTCGGTATACATATGTTGATTCTAAAGTAAACTATTTCGGTAGATTCTTCCGAGGGGAATAGTATCAATATATTCAAATCACCGAAACGATATCGATTGGCTTCTTCCTACATACGAATATCTGTAGGTTCCCTACTGACCAGCTTCAGTTGATTCTATCCCACAAAACGATTTCTCCTTCCCCACGATTTTCCTTATATTACTTGAAACTTATAAGCAGAATGTTTTGGGTAGGTTCTTCTCGAAAGCAAAAAATTTAAGAAATGTCCTAATTTTGACCTACACTTTCCAGCAGAACAATTTCAGTCAATTATTTTTAATGGAATGTTTTGGATAGGTTCATCCCATTTTACTTATACGGATAACATATTTTGATTCTAAAGATAACGATCTCGGTAGATTCTTCCAAAGGGAATAGTATCAATATATTCAGATCACCGAAACGAAGTCGATTGGCTTTTTCCTACAAATAGATAGCTGCCGGTTCCCTACTGATCGCCTTCAGAAGATTACTCACCCCAGAAATATTTTCCTTTCCTTCGATTTCCATTTTAGCAGTTGAAACTTTTAAGCAGAATGTTTTGGAAAAATTTCGGTCATATATTATGGAGGAAAAGAACTAAAACACAGTTCTTACCAAAACCACGATCTTAACTCGTTCTCACTTTTCAAGAAGAAGAAGAAGGTTTGGGCCGACACTTTCCAAAAAATGCATTCAATCACTTCTTCTCAAAGGTATAGTTCGAATGGATCTTCCCCAACACAACAAGTATCCTTTGTTAAGTGAACGTTGTGGATATGTTTTCCTAACAGAACACTGTGTACACGATTTTCCCACCTAACCGTTGGTACATTCCAGAGAAATGAAGTTGATTGAATCATTCCTGAAGTAGAAATCGAGGAAATGCAATAATTTTTGCTTAAGAGGACGATTTTATGTAATTCTTTCGGTATATTCCGATTCCAAAGAAATTTATTTATAAAGGGATTACAATATTTGCAATCTATTACTTCCAGCAGAACGATGTTGACTGCGACGATTTTGAAATAGTCCCGTGTTCAAACTATAATGCAACGGCCGCTCCTAAATTAACGCTTTGGTTAAAAATCTAAATTTGTATCTATTATTCCTTACTCAACAGTAGAAAGATTCCCGTCGATTCGTTCTGAATAACAAATTCGGTTGATTCCAATTCCCAAAACAATGATTCCATTTCGTTGTGCGGAACTATCGGCGCAATGAAATGTAATCGATTTTTTGTAGCAGAAAGTTTTATTACAACATTACGAAGAGAACAAACTCTTCCTTATTGACGGATTTCAGTTGATCCATTCTCAAAACAGGATGATGTTAGATAACTTTTCACCACTGTAAGGTTTTGGTAGATTTTCCCAATAGACTGATTTCATTTAATTCCATCCTATCCCAGATAACCACGAAACGGTTTCATGATATTCTTCTCAACAGAAATATTTTGGTTAATTCTACGATTAAGTTAGTTCTACTCTACAAATTCGAACAGTAATGATTTTGCTGATGTATTTTCATCTAAATGATCTCGGCCGATTCTTCCTTAAAAAAAAAACTAATAAGTTTGGTTCTATACATGATAATTACACAGTAAAACATATTTCAACTCATTTATTTGGGACTCAATTCTGAGAACAGCACGTGGAAGTAGTTCTAAAATGAAGAATTTCTGCATCATTCGTTTTGTCAAGTTACATACCATAAAAATTTAATATCGATTTGAAGCTAGTAAGTATCGTATAGGGGAATTTGTCATAACTCGATAACCACTTGTCCGATTTAGCTGAAACAAATTTTATCAAATTAAGAATTACAATTCCTTAAATCTGTTCATATAACGTTTCCCTACATAAGCAACAGTTTCACTTTCGCATTCATCAAATGATTTTGAACTGGGTGTATTTTGTAGCAGTTACAATAAAACTGTTGTACTCCGTGGCGTATGATTTACGTGGAATATTAACTATGATAATCATACGCCACCATATAGTATTTATGTTACGTCAAACAAAAGAGTCTAGAACATGGCAAACTTCAAGTCGATATTAAATTATTATGGCATGTATCTTGACAAAACGAATGATGCAGAACTTCTTCTTTTTGAGGCTACTCTCACGTGCAGTTCTCAGAATTGAGTCCCACAATCATGTGTTGTCCTGTATTATGTAAGTGAACATTTTTCAACAGAACTATTGCGTCCGGTTCCGATTTCAAGAATAAGTTTCTAGCATATTTTTCCCCCAAATGATTTTAATCTGTCCGTTGTCACAGAACGTTTCCTATCGGATATATATTCAACCAGTCAGTTTCAATTTTGGTCAATCCTAACACCGTTATCGACCTAAATATTCTTCTCAAGAAACCAACTTTGGTCAGGAATTCGATCTGTTTTACCAACTAGAATAATTTCAAGAGTACAAACAGAATTATTTCAAATCTTTCCAACAAACCTTATTCATCTTCGGTTCCATCCAAACAAATAAACCAAACATGTCCGTTAATTCTCTTGGAATTCGACTTTAATAGCTTCTACCCTAGCCAACGATATTGGTTGATTCTTTGCAACAAAGAAACCTTGATTAGGAACTCGATCTGTCCTGGCAGTAAAAGTTGTCAGTTGTTCTCTTATGGATGTTTTTTGAGTGGTTTTTACAGGCTACAGTTGTTTGGCCTTGTACTTGACTGGTCACACGTTCTTGTTTTGTTTCTTTTATACTATGAACAACTCTTACACTAGGAACAACACGAAAACTCTTTTTCATTTCCCCCCTCTTTATTGTTAGACAAGATATGGCATGGGAAGCTACCGTCGGCTTTTAGAAGCGGGTGGAGTAGTAAACTTTTATTTCCCACAATGTACAAATTTTTCCACTTCTTAACAAAAAAAAAATATGTAAAATCAAAAAGTTTAATGCTTATCTGCAGCATACGAAATGAACAGGCGCACTAACTTCTGTGCGCCTGCTATAGTTTTAAAAACTTTTGCATGATATTTTTAGCACTTCTCTACGCACTTTATGCTGACGACGAGACAGTCGCGTGTGATGCGTCTTATGCAAAGATATCATCGAGCTGCTTTGTGTCGCAGCAAATGTTTTATTACGTTTATTAAGTTTTATTTATTTTAAATAATTAATAATAATGTCACTATCAACCCTATCCCAATTTACGACCCCCCTTGGGGTGAAATTACGGTGACTGACTATATGGTCGATTTTATGAAATGTAAATGAAGGTATTAAACTGAATGGCTTTACACAAACACAGCATGCTTAAGTTTTGCGACTGAACCGTCAAGTGATTGCCTTAAATATTATTGGGTCGCTTTTTATATGCCCAGAAATTGTCAAACAGACGTGCAGACAAATAATTAATTAGATAAGTAATGTTATTTTTTTGGATTTTAGGATTAATAAAAGAATTCGCAAAAGTATTTCAAATTAGGAAGAAAAATGAATTTTGTTTAAAATATTATCCGTTTTAGGCTTGAAATGCAAAAGCTTCTTCCTCCCTAAATTTACGGTAGAGAATTATCTATGCACTGCATAGATCTCGATGGCGATCCTAAAGGTGCTATCTGCTAAAGTTTCAGGACTTCTCAACAACAATGAGACGCCGATAAGGAATGCCCATCGGGGAACATCAAGTCGTAAAAGTCTTGCAATATGAGTTTAACGGTTACATAGCCGGTTTCTTTTAGATCAAATAACATGTGATGATGTCGAAGATTGAGTTCTTTTTTGTCAGCAGTAAGCAGGTCTTACAACGGACATGAAAGTGGACTTGCATAATACTCAAGGATCCAGTATGGATGATGTAATTTATAAAAAAATACAATCCTTGTTTGTGCAGTTCATAGTGGTTTAATCATCGCTTGAAAGGAGGCGGAACTTTAAGGGGGTCCTGTCAAATGAATATAAAATTCCGTGTTTAGCGGCCCTTTCGATTCTGTTGATCGCAACTTCCGAACAGTCGAGTCAATAGGCAGATCTAGATAAAGCTTCTTAAAATATCTGATGTCGTTAAACTAACTATACGACACAACGCCTCTACTTCTGACATTTTTGATAAACAGTGGTAGCATGCGCATTCCATGGCAACTGCCGCAGCAACCGCTAAATGGATAAGAAAAAATGGAGTCCAACCACTATATTTAAGGGGAAAAACGCGGGTTGAAGAAACGGGAAACCGAGGATATAGAGCGATACAGGGATAGAGGTGAGGCCCAAAAATCTACCAGAAGTTGAAGGTTATGATACTGGGCTGTCCTGATGTAAGGACGAGAATGAAACTTAGGATGTTAAAGATACGTAAGAATGACGCAAAGCGTCATAGAAATAGGATTCTGCAAGGCTACAACCAATTGGAACCCTAACAGTACAACCTATTTAAGCCGAAAACTCGTCAGTTGAAGGAACGGGAAACCGAGTATATAGAGCGATATAGGAATAAAGGTGAAACCCGAAAATTCTACCTTAAGTGAAAGGTTATTTTGCTGGGCTGTCTTGATGTAAAGAAAATTTAGTTACAGATAAGTAAGATGGATAAGAAAAACGGAACTCAGACAAGTCTTAGTACGATGAAGAATGGCGCATAGCTTCTGAGGAATAGGCTGCTGCTTACGCTACAACCAATTGGAACCCGAACGGTACACGTTATATAAGCCGAAAACTCGCCAGTTTAAGGAAAGGGACATCGAGTATATATAGTGGTACAGGAATAGAGGGGAGGCCCAACAATTTTACCACAAGTGAAAGGTTATGTTGCTGGGCTGTCTTGATGTAAGGACGAGAATAAAAATATACTTGCTGATACGTAAGATGGATAAGAAAAACGTAGCTCAGACAAACTTTAGTATTTCTTCATAATGACGCATAGCGTCTGAGGAATAGGCTGCTGCTTACAGTTGGATCCCAGATGGCACACGTTATTTGAGCCAAAGGAATGTTGAGACCAGTTGAAGGATCGCGAGACCAGGTATATAGAGTGGTACAGGAATAGAGCGGATGCCCAATAATTTTACTGCAAGTAAAAAGTTATGATACTGGGCTCTCTTGATGTAAGAACGGAGATGGAAAACTAGTTACAGGTACACAGAAAATGCTCCATATATGGGTAGTTAGTTCACTGCCACCAATTACTAGTTCTTGAAGGCGGTGCATATGAAGGTATCAAGCTACATGCCGACGACGACTTAGATCGCCCGCCACCATGCCAAACTGAGGTTTGAAGAGCAATATCGTGGCTAATAATTTAGAAAGTAGCAGGTGCCGATGACCTTGCGGCAGAGCTCTTTTAGTCCGGCGGTTAGAACCTGATACGAGCAAGCACCAGCTTCTAAGCACAGTTTGGCTTAACGAGTGCATACACGATGATTGGATACTAAGCGTATTATATCCTGTGCTGAAAAAAATGTGATCCAAAAGTGTACACCAACTATATAAGGCTTTTACTCATCGCATACATGGTCCTGTGTTATGTAAAAGACTAAAGTTTATCATAGCGAACCTGATTGAACCTTATCAGTGTGGCTTTATACCAGATAAATCCACGACCGACCAGATGTTCAGACTACTACAAGTCCTTGAGAAGACACAAGAAATGCAGATCGAACTGTAAAGCCGCCTTCGACAACCCTAATCGACACGAAGCCTTTAGTGAAAAAGGGCAATAATCCGGCAGAGCTATTTTCTACCAAATGAAGCTTTAGAAAAGGCGTGTGATCTCGTTAACATCCTAATGGAAATGATCATGAAGACTGCAGTAAACACGACTGGTAGCAACTCTTATAAAAGTCACATGCTGCTCGCAAAGGCCGATGATATATACATATATGTATCACTAGCCGGGGA
The DNA here is from genome assembly GCA_964034835.1 of Muscina levida. Classification (NCBI taxonomy): domain Eukaryota; kingdom Metazoa; phylum Arthropoda; class Insecta; order Diptera; family Muscidae; genus Muscina; species Muscina levida. The sequence goes on along the minus strand of OZ035883.1, from coordinate 43,172,826 downwards.
TTGCAGGATGTTATTGCGGATTTTTCAAGAATTGAGATGCAGTCAGCAAAAGTGCCTCTAGTGATAAATTAAGTTAAATATTTGTTATTTATATCAACGAACAACGAGTGTATCCGTTTGGGAAGCAGCGTGTACATTGAACAATGTCTTAAAGGTCGTTATGTTACTACGGCCTTTCCAAGCATTTAGATGTAGTCGCTAGAAGTGGGTCTTGTGATAAATGAGGATAAACCCAAAATATTTGTTTCAACTAACAAATAATCTGCACGTTTGGGTCGCAGCGTGAACGTTGATTATTGAGTTAAAGCTCGGTATGTTACTTCGGCCTTTTCAAGCATTGAGATGATGCAGCGTGAACGTTAATTAATGGGTTAAAGGTCTAGCCTTTTACCCATCGCATATAAGGTCCTGTCGAGAGAGTTATGTGAAGGACTTAAGCCCGACCTTAACGAACCTGATTGGACCTTTTCAGTGTGATTTTAAATATGTTAAATCAACAACTGATTTACACATAATATCTGTTTATCGATTACGAAGCTGTTTTCGATAGTCCAATGCAACAGAAACTGTAAGATGCTACAGCTGAGTTTGGTATCCCTGAGAAGCTGATACGCCTTTGTGGAATAACCGTTATAGACGCGAAGTCTTCAGTGAACACCGACACATACATTTTTCTAACAAGCGAGATTTTAGACAAGGCGACAGACAGTCAAGCGATCTCGTTAAGATCCTAATAAATATGATCATGTGGAAAGCTGCAGAAAACGCGACTGGTACCATTGGTGATATATATATAATATTGGCCGAGAACTGTGGAATGTTACTGCGGCCTTTTCAAGCGTTGAGAAGCTGTCGTCAGAAGTGGTTGTGGTGATAAATGAGGACAAATTCAAGTTATTTGTTTTAGCGAACAAAGAGTCGGCATGTTTGAACGCTGCGTTAAAGTTGACAACAATTACCTTGAAGTGATAGATAAATTTGACTACATTGGCTTCGGCGTAAACAAAAATAGTAACAACAGCTTGGATATCAAGAGACGAGTATTGATTGCAAACCTGTGCTAATATGCGCTATATATACCAGGTAAAAGAGCTGTCATCTAAACTTGGTGTGACGAAGAATCTACGCAGCGCTTGGTATTCTTTCTATGTGCGGCAACTGATGGAAGATTCTGTTGTTACTTTCAAATTAGAAGTAGAAGTAGAAGAATCTTTGTTAACGGTGGATACCGTCGTCGTATGAAACATGAACTGAATGAGCTATACATATAATGACATCGACGTAGTTAAGCGCGTCCAAATAGACCGAATGCGTTATCTCGGGCATGTTGTACGAATGGATTAAAATGTTATAGCTCGAAAAGTCTTAAGCAATATACTCTGTCGGTGGCACAGGAGTGGGCAAAAAAACCGTTGGATGGACCAGGTGAAACAACAGTTATCTAAACTAGGTGTGATAAGATATCTACGGACTGCTCTGATTTATTTTCTTCGTGTGGCAACTGATGGAAGATTCTGTTGTTACTGTCAAATTAGAAGAAGTAGAAGAATTTTTGTTAACGGTGGATACCGTCGTCGTATGAAACATAAACAGTATGAGCTATATAACGACTTCGACGTAGTCAAGCGCTTTCAAATAGACCGAATGCACTGGTTGGAACATATTATACGAAAAAATGAAAATGCTCAATAGAAAAGTTTTCGGCAATAAACAGGATAGGCGGCGAAGGAGAGAACAACCAAAACTTCGTTGAATGGAACAGTTGGAAGAGCTCTTACCTATACTTGGGGTGACGAACTTTATGCGAAGCTCGGGTAATTTTTGTCTACGTGCGGCAACTGATGGATGATTCTAGTGTTACCGTCAAAAAAGAAGAAGAATGTGAACTTTGAATTTGGATTGTTCATCTTTGTCTATTAATCTGCTTTCATTTTCCGAAGGCACTTCAACTTATTTTTTGTCCACAATTTTGCATATTTATCCTGAAATAGCATTAGACTGTGTGCCCATTTTTTGCTACACCTATTTAATCGTCCCTCCAGCTATCAACGGATTTCCACCATAATCCTTTCCTATGCCGCCTTACTCATATTGGTTATTTACTCGGCTCGTTTGTCTCATTTTGTCAGTCTGTCTGTCTTTGCGCTTTGTCCGTCCTTTGGTCTGCTTTATTTATCTGTCTTGCTGTGGTGACTCGTGCTCAACAGCGAGCGGTGTGGTGGGGGGGAGGGGGGTTCGATTATGGTTGAGTTTTCTTTGTTTCAAGCTTGGGCTTGGGTGAACTCGTCTCATAAATAATAAATTTATGAATACACGCGCTCAATCAGACACATACAAACACAAACACACACGCACGCACATTCACTCGCTGAGCGTAAGAAATTTATGCATTTTAATAATTTATTTAATTTAATTAAATTTATTTCTTTTTTTTATTATTCGGTTTTGAATGTGCGCGTTCAACAGAACATGGCACAAGGCCTCTCACGCTCCAACTTCTGTGCCACCGCCGCCGCCGCCAATACTTTGGCGGGGGAGGTATTGCAAGGCAGAGCAAGCATGCTTCATTTACGTGCTGGCAAATGTACGCTGGTGGAGAGCACTGTGTGCGTTTTCCCAGTGAACATTACGCCAGGGTCTGACTGCCTGGATGGGTAAGGCCATGCTTTGTTGTCTGTATGAATATAACGTATATGTGTGTGTGTGTAAATGTGTAACAGTATGTGTGTTGATGTCTCGGTGTGTGTGTGTGTGTGTGCGCGTATTTCTATATAAGTTTTGTGAAATATTTATTTTTTTGTTATTAATGTTTAATGCTGCACGTCATAAATTACACAAGTGTCGACATTAAGTATTGCAGTGCAAAGTTTTAAGAGGGCTGACAATGTTGGAGCATGGTGGTCGGGTCGTCTCCTTCCATAGCCATAGCCAGCTCATTATCCTGCCTGCTCCTGTTTCTTTGTGAACTTTGCTGTTTCTTAGTTTCTGCTGCGCCAGCAAACCGAGAATGGCAAATAAAAACAAAATTTACCAAAACATTAGATACAAGTCGCGCGACTTTTCTTCTTCTTACGGATACCCCCAAAAAAGGGAGAGCAAAAGAAATACTTGTGAAATCATTTAAAATTGGCGGTGCTCTTTGCAGTGGGAGGATGGGTGGTGGCGGCAGCCTGTATACACTTTACTTAATCTTTCGAAACAACAACAACAAATTTCGTTAAGAAACTGAAAAAGCGCGCGATTTTTTGTTTTGCTTGCCTTTTATATTGGGAGGAAGATTTTGAACACATTTTGCTGAAGTCCTGTTACAAACAATGCTTAAGTAAATGCATAAGAAACTGTTGTACGTACGTACGTACGTATGTATACAAGGAGGCAAAGTCAAAGTTATTCAACTTTGTAGAATAATAATAAAATTCGTGGACGTGGTTTGAGTTCGAAGCGCAGCACAATTTTATTGCCAGCCACCCACTCACTCACCCGCTTGCTTACTCGTTGGCTCGCGCTGACGACAACATGGAGAGCACGTCCACAGACTCCATCCACAAATTTTGGTGTCTGAGTCGCTGTAAGTCTATGTGTGTGTGTATTATTATTCTATGTGTGTGTGTTCGTTCCTTGTTTGTCATCAACATCTCCAGCTGTAATGGGAAAAGTTTTCCTTAAGCGAGCTACAAAGAAGGCGGTTGGGCGGGGCGGGCGTACAGACAGACATTGAGACGTCTGCGACGGCAGTGGCGGCAGCGGTGTCGGTGGCAGCACTGATGAAGGCAGCAAAGCACGCGCTCGGAGGGAGGAAATTGAGTATAGTGGTGTTATAAATTAATAAATTACAATTTATGTGATGCTGATGCTAAAGCTGTAGCTGATTTTACACAAGCGCCAGCCAGCAGTAAAAGCAGTAAAAACGGTAAAGTTCGAACAACTGAGTTTCGAAAACGAAAATCGATTTTTCGTGCTTCGAAACAATAGCATATACAAAAGAAATTAAAATTTAATTAAAAGAAATAAGACAGCAACAACAAAAAGCCCCCCTTGTCGTAGAAACACAAATGTAATTAATATTAATTTAATAATAAAAATAATGGAACAAGGAAATCTTTAAAACAAAAAACAAAATAAGCTGGCGCAAAGCAATACCGTTAAAGTGTGTTTAAACTATAATTTAAATGTTAGGAAAAAAAATATTGTTAACAAAAAAAGGTTTATTAAGACGAAACAACTTATACTTTAAACAAGTTGTCTTGCCTGCCATGAATAAAATATGACAGAGTTTTACACATTTAAATGAGTTAAGACGATTCCGTTTTGAGACTTAGTCAACATAGAACAAAATGAACAAACAACAAAATGAATATAATTTTATTATTTTTATTATAAAAGTTATGGAAAACGATTATTATTTTTTTTTTTTGGAATATTGTGCAAGATATTAAGAATAGAAGAATAGAATTTAACATAAATCTGAAAATTTCAGTTTCATTTAAAATTTTTCATAATTTTCTTTGCATATTTTCTTTTTTGGTAAATTCCATCCTTTTCCTAGTGATTTTCTCCCTTTTTCATTATGATTACAAATAAAGTCCTAGCACGATGCTTAGTTTGGGACAGTGATAGGCCCAGCATAGCCTCGCGAGGCAGGTAATAATTGTTTTTTTCACACAGACACGATCGGCAATTCAAACGTACTCGATAGTTTTGTTAGATTCAAAGCAGTCAGTCTCTGCTTGAGCGTTATGAAAGCAATACCACACACACGCTTGCTTCGCTCCTGCATATAATACAGACCCAAGTACAGACAGCAAAACAATGTTCAACAATTGTTGGGAGAGAATGTGAGCGCTGGCCATTCTTGTGCGAGCGTTCGGAGATGGTATAAGAGATATATCCATTTAAATATTTCCTTACGGGTTTGGAATACTGTTCATCGTGATTTCCCCACTTTATCATTACACAGTAAAACATTTTTCAGTTCATTGATTTGGGACTCAATTCTGAGAACTGAGCGTATGATTTACGTAGAATATTACTTATGATAATCATACGCCACCATATAACAATATAACAAAAGAGCCTAAAACGTGACAAATTCCCCTATACGATACTTACTAACTTTAAATCGATATTAAATTATTATGGCATGTAACTTGACAAGACGAATGATGCAGAACTTTATCTTTTTGGGGTTACTTTCACGTGCAGTTCTCAGAATTGAGTCCCAAAATCATATGTTGTACTGTGTAATTATGACAAAGTTTAGCTCTATTGTGCGCTCGGAGCGAAGATAAATGCATTGAAAGATTTGGAGATGTTCAAGGATTTTTGTTTGTCCTTAAGTTTTTTCGACATTATCTCATTTTATCGTAGATATTCTTTTTATATTAAGCAATTCTTAAGGTGCTTGGATTTCCTTCTTTCGATCTTCTAATCAAATTAAAGACCTTATGCATATACAAATATATACAAGCCGTTTTATCTATTGACCCGTATGAACAAGTTATATTCAACTAATTCTAATAAGATATATATAGTCAGAGATCCGAAAATTGTATATATCTGATTGGTTTAGGTTATATCCATGCTGGTCTAACTGTATCTAATTTCATACAATCTGATCCGATTTTTATTCCTGTTTTTGTCAGATATTACCCCTTGTTAAGTATGTCGTAGTCGACTTTCGACAATATTTGAATTATTTGAAGAAGAACGTGATAGCATCAAGGAGAAGTCAAGACGGTCTCATAAAAAACAACAGATTTGATTTGAAAGATGTCAGATTTAAAAAACGACAAAAATTCGACGAGACTACAAAATACATAATAATCTTATCAAATTTTATCCACAATATAATTTACATATTTTCATCTGATCGCTATGTAAGCCGACTCTATGTATATACAAGCTCTCATCGGTTGAAATTGTATACAGTTATATTTGTCTTTTATAATAAGACTTATATATTAAAATATCAGGAGATGTTTTTTATCTAATTGAGTAGATCTTATCAATCACTCAAAAAAAAACTTACATCCCATCAATAAGTTATGGGATAGCTTCTCGCCTTATAATGAATTAACACGCTTTTTTAGATTCACACAATAGGACCTACATTTTAGAGAAGAATCCGACGTCAGCTATTTGAGAAGCTTTACTAGACTTTTACTGCGAATTATTGCCGATAACATCGAGGTTGCCGCCGATTAAAGAAATTTTGATGACTGAGAGAGGAATCTAACCTTATTCTCGGCGTGTTCTGACCATCATGATACGGCCGCCCCGTATTCGGGGATCAAATTAGAAACAACCAGTTGGATTCCAATCCCAATTGATCCAATAAAATATAAATAATTTTCGGAATTGTCAAGGGGTATAAACATCCAGTTGGTTCTACAGATTAAATGCAGTTGGTTTGCATGAGAAATTAACGCCCCTCGACTCAGTTGAGTTGAAATTGAAAACAACTGCAATGATGAGTTGTAATTTGTTGGTTGAGTTGTACGCAGTTGTGAAATGCAAGATCAGATAATGGAAATTCGATACCATGTTGTCATTCAGCGGAGAACAACATACGTTCTTGTTTTTTTTTTTGGTATAAGTCATCTGCGCATGTGAAGTAATGAATGTGATGAAATAAAACCCAATGACTAATGGCTAGAATATATCCGATCTCCTAGTGCCCACAGAGTTCGTATCTATTAGTTTTGCTTGGCATGTATCTGGTATAAAATCTTATTCTGGATGACAGAATGCTAATTGTTTGTGTTTCTTGACTCTCTGTTGACGGTACTCAATTTTTTCTACAAAATTTTATTAAAGTTTACTTAATATTTTCAGTCCTAATGCGTCTCAGAGATTGACGCGTTCATTAAAGTGATCTGCGCATGGGGGACAATTATTCCCAGCTGCTAAAGCTAAGTTAAAAATTTTCTAATTGCTTAAATACCGATGCTTTTAAGCTCTATGAAACTTCATCTATATGAAACTTGATTGCTATGAAACTTGATCTCTCCGTTTTGTTCAGTGGTTAGGATATATGAATCGAGGATTGGCATATATTAAAATATAGGTTTTTGTTTCAAACTCTTCCCTTATTATCTAGTGATTAGGATATCTTAAAATCAAAGAATTTTTAAGTGAAAAGTGCTCTTAATTGTCTTCATTTTCTTTTGTAGGCATAGATTGATCCCTCTACCTTTCTGTCTGTACATACAGACAGAATTTCATCTGACCATTCTTCAATTCAATTTCACTACAAACAAGGAGAAAGCTTATTGTTTTTTTCTTCTGCCTTAGATCTATAGAACCGCAAATACTAATTTATCACTTATTAAAATATATGATTTTTTGACAATCTTTTCCCGTATTATCTAGTGGTAAGAATATATCTCTTAAATTTCTTTTGCAGTAACAGTTCGATCATTTTACATTTATGTTTGTACACATCCATCAGTCTGAATAAATCTATGCGTTTGTTCTCCATTTCACTATAAAGTTCAAAACTATCGCAAATATTGTGTTTTCCTAACAAAATTACATAAATATAAAATGTTAAATTTTTTCAATGGAGACAATATCTCATTTGTTAATCTGGAATTTTGTCCGTCCAGTAAAAAGTACTAATTGCTTATCAAGTCAAATAAGTAAATTATAGAAGTTATTAAGCTATCTTCATTTTGCTAATGATTTGGATATATCAAAACCTATGGGTTTGCCAAAGAAAGTATTACTCTCAAATTGCTCTTATTTCAAAGTGCACATGGGGGGGCGATCGAATGATCGGGATGATTAATTTAACCTTTACACCCTCAAGTAACCTTTTTTAATACCGTATTGTCTAGTGATTAGAATATTTTAAATAACTTCAAATAAATTTCATAGTTCATATATTAAGAATTAGAAAACTAAACTTGTGTTCAAGTTTTTTTTTTTTTGGTTCTTTGTAACGATTCAATTTTTAAAACACTTTATATATAAGAAAAATAAAGAATCGAATTTAATAAAACTAAACAATAATATGATTTGTTATTCTCATTAAATTTTCCAAGTGGAAAAGAATTTATGATGGAATTAAATTTACACAGAAATTTATACTTTGAAAATTTCAAAATTGCTTTAACATTTTAAGTAAAATAAGTTTTCAATAGTCAATAGATCTATCTCCCAATAGCTTAAATTCTAAAATGAAAAATTATTAATTTTTAATTTATTAATTTTAACAAAATAAAAATATTTATCTTCAACAATTTTTTTATTACACTGGCGAAATTTTATTTACCACTTTAACAAATAAAGTGTTTACTACAATTCATCAAAGGACGGACATTAAGCAGACAAGAGTGTCTTGAACAAAATAATAACCGCAAGTTTCCAAACAATCTTATTCACACATTTAAGTTTTACATCACAATGAAATCCATCCATTAAACACCACGAAAGTTTAACAAAAGCAATACTCCAAATATTTCAAAATTATGAAAAACTTAAGAACAAGGGAAATTATTAAAATCATTCTTATTAAATTTCCACAACAATTACCCCCCAGAGACCATGGAAGAAATATTTGAAATATTTTCCACCGCAATAACACATGTCAAGCAAAACTCCCATACAAACAAGGAGAAAAAACTCGAGTAAATATTTTTTCACATTCTCTCAACAATTGCAATAAATTTTTTTTATTATAAATATTGAAATTTTTCCAAATTTTAAAATTATTTAAACTCTGTAGCCCAGTCATTACAATTAAATTAAAATTTTTTTTTTATTAAATTTTGAAATTTTAACTTCTAGTCCATTGCACCTCTACACACAATTCACTTCCGTATTGCAATGTGACAAAAAATAAAATAACACAAGAAGTCCAATACATGGGCTCCTTCCTTAGAACTCATACACTGCCCACCCTACCACCCCTTCGCCCAATGGCAGATCCCACACAATTTGTTGTATATGTATGTATGTATGTATGTGCAAGCACCACGATCATCTTCAATTTGTCTTCATCTGTCACTGGTATAAGCAAAGACCACACTCACTCACTCTTTCTTTGGAAAGTTGTTGTTGCTGTTGTCAAAAAGCACCGCAGCAGCAACAACAAATGTAGTTTTGTATGTTTGTTGTTTTTTTTTTGTTATTTGTAACCGCTGCTTTTATTTCTTTTTGTTAATGCACCTGGGGAATTTGCAATTGAACTTTATAAGTTTGTTTGCTGTTGTTTGTAATTTTTTTTTCTCAACTTTAAATTGTTGCTGTTGTATGTATATATTTTTAATATATGTTATTGTTTGTTATTATTATTATTTATATATATATATCTATGTATATATATAACTGCACTTGATTTATTTGGTGACACTCGCTCGCGTTGTTGTCTTACAAATTGCTGCCGAAGCTTTTTTGGTACACACGACGACGACGGTTGAATGTGAACTGATTGTTATAATATGAATGAAACTCGGTTGTGGTCGCACTCAGCACACATTTTGTATAGCGTACCTCTGTGCTGTGCTCTGCTGCTAACTTGCACAACGTAAGCAGTGACGCTAACGCCAACGTCGACGTTTACATACTCTAGCAATTACATACGCTCTCTCGCTACCATTTATGCTCTCTCGTTCTCCATTTCTCTCCATGGTTATGTGCGTGTTTTTCCTCCTCACTGTTGTGTATTGGTATTGGTCATGGTGTTTCATCTCGTTTTTATTTTCCTCCCATTCTCAGGTGCTGTTCCGGCGTGTGTTTGTGTGTGTGTGCGCTTGTTCCTTTTGCTCAATATTTTGCTCGGTTTAATTATTTGTTTGTTCACGAATTCTTGTTGTTTGTTACGTTATGGGAAATGAAACATCATTTCCGTTGCACCAAAGTACGGCGAATTCATTAGGCAAAGAGTACATAACAAATAAAAACTCTCACACACATTCCAACACACAAAACAAAGGTTTATAGTTAAGAGAGTAAAGAGGTGGCAAAGAGCACGCAGTACCTTACTTTTAAAATGCTATTATTTAAGAAAGCTGTTTGTTTAATTATTGTAGTTTTTTATTATGAAACTACGATCGTTTGGAAATTTTACAACTCTGCTTGGCAAATGCGGCAATTTTCAAAATAGTTTATTCGCCTTCTGATGTTTGATTTGGTGTTATTGGATGCCAACTTGAAAAATACCTCATTTGCAATATGTTTTTTATGAGGTGATTAAACGAAGTTTCTGTCATTAGTTACATAATGCAACTGCCAAATTATATTAGGTATACAATTTTAAAATTCTTATTAAAAAATTCAAAATTCTTGTGTTCAGGGCAAGTTTAGAGGTTGATGTAAGCATCGAGTTTTAATTTTCCATACAAAATAAAAGCGCTGATATACACTTTTCAGAAGATTATTTTGTTGAATATTTCAATTCAAGACACTTAAGTTCCATTCATTCGAATAGTGTATGTTGCAGGTCTTGTCGAGTATAACATAAATCTTTATTCCAAAGTTTCCTAACACCTTAACTTGCAGTTAAAAACCCGGTTCTTTGGTACTTTCCCCAACTTAAGGCTTATGACCAGTGACGGTATATTTGACGATTTATCGTCATTTTGACGATTTTTTGTCCAAAAAAAAACAGAAATGACGATTTGACGATTTTTACTCCTCAAATGACGATTTTTACAAATTACAACTTTCGTTTCCAAGTTTGCGCTTGGTAACCCTAACTTAATCAGCACACAATGAAAGTGATGCCAAAAAAATGGTAAATTCATTACAAAACATGGCAACAATAATTTTTGACACATTTTGTGATCAACTTCGATTTGACGATTTGAATTTGAAAATAAATTCAAATCATTAAACTTAATTAATCCTTATGTACAGTCTTCCTCTGTTATTGTAAAAGAGTATCAACATTTTTTTGAATACGATGAACTGAAAAGTTTAAACTCCGAATTCCGCGAAGTATCCCAGTTAGATTTTAGAAATATATTTAATAGTAACAACGATGAGTTATTGAAATTTTGGAAAACAGTCTGTGAGCTAAGACGTGTGGACTCTAAACTACTATTTCCAGTTTAACCAAAATTTATTAAAATAATTCTAATTAAAAATTAAATTAAAATATTATTTTTTTTATTCTTTTTATGTTTTTTTTCAGTTTTGTTTTTTAAGTTATTTCATTCAATGAATTATTTTATTTAAATTAATTTTTAATGTATTTTATATAAAACGTTTAAAAAATGTATTTTATTGTTTTTTTTTTGCATTAGGTTGTTACATACCGGATAAAATAAGTAAATTTTTGTGTAGATTTTTTGACGATTTTAAAATCAGGTTTTGACGATTTTGACGATTTCAAAACCCAAAATTGACGATTTTTGACTAATTTTGTATACCATCACTGCTTATGACTCAGACAATTCTTAACTGAGTTTTGATTTTTTTTTTTTTGATAACCGCAAACTTTTTGATTTTTATCACTATTTTTAGGTACGATGAAGTTTTTAACCACTATTATATTATGATATCCTTATTTTTATTATTTTATGCAGAAAGTGCGCCCTTTCATGGGTTAAACGTATATTTGTTTGTAAAAATTGGATGCACAATGGTTAATTTATTTTAGTTTTTACTCTGAACGGATTTTTTCATTTAGTATTTTTTGGTATCTTGGAAAAACGGCATTTGGAATATAAGCGATTGTTTGTGAAAGCCACAGAAATATTCTCATGTTTTTATTTTTTTCTTATTTTGTTGTATTAGAAGGGTTGTGAGGAAAAAAATTATCCTATGTAACCATTTTTATTAGGCGCCTCTAAAGAGTAGAGTAGACCAGTTCATCAAATTTATAGCTGTGGGTGTAATATTGGACGGCCGTGGCATTGTGGTTAGAACCCGCGCCTACCCTGCGGGAGAACCGTGGTTCGATTCCTGGCTCCAGTCATCTACATTTTTCTTTCATTTCCGGAACTTTCGATGTTGTCGACAGCAACTTCGCAGTATAAGTGTCGAGTTAATAGGCATATCTAGTAAAAGCTTCTAAAACAGTGACGTTCGCATTCTTCGATAAACAAGTAGGTGCCGTTTGTTGTGAATCTAAAAATAGAAAGCGTGTTAAGAAGCTATCCCATACCCCTTTCATGGGGTGCAACAAAAAATTCAGATTTGACGGAAAATGTGAATGTCCGAACTCTATACAGACTATACAGAGATGGTGCCTCTATCCAATTGGCGGATGTCCTCGCCAAATACAAGGCTGACATCACCGCCATACAGGAAATCAGATGGACGGGACAGGAATGCACACGACGAAAGAACTGTGACATTTTTTACAGCTGCCATGCAGAAAAACACGAAATTTGGATGGGGTTCCATAGTCGGCAAGTAGCCTCGACATTTGGTCTCGCGGTTTAACCCTGTAAGTGACCGAATAGCCACTATTCGCATCAAGGCGAAATATTTTTACATTACTCAGATTTGTGCACACGCCCCGACGGAAGACAAAGATGAGGACATTCAAGATACATTCTTAGAGCGCCTGAAGGAAATATATGACCGCTGCCCTACACATGACAATAAAATTGTTCTGATTTTAAGGCTAAAATAAGAAGGGACGATGCTCTTTGTTCAGCAGTCGACAAATTTAGTCTACACAACATCACCTAGACTAGTTAGCTTCGCGTCGGCAAGAAATGTGGTAGTGAGTGGAACCAGATTCCCGCATAAAGATATTCACAAGGCAAGGCCGACCGAGAATTAGCTGATGCGCCGCCGCCGCCGTCTGTTTATCTGCAGCCGCGCCGCCGCCGATTGGTACAGCTAGCGTCGGCTTATTTTTGGCCGCCGATGTATTCCATCTGTAGCGGCTGAAGTCGGCAAAATTTTGTTGTGTTGGTACCCTTTTTTTTCTCTTTTTTTGGTCACCAAAATTTTGGTGAAATCTGTATGACCTTTTTTTTTTTTGGTCGCTGTTTTGTTTAGACAAGATACCAGATTGATCACGTGGTTATTGATGGAAGGCATGTCTCAAGCGTTATAGACGTGCGTGTGATGCGCGGGGCAAATATTGACTCGGATCAGCACCTAGTTGCAGCCAAGGTACGCACGCGATTAAGTAGTGCTAAAAACGCTCGTAACCAAACTCAAAGGAAGCTAGACATCACAAAGCTGCATACCACCGGGATATCCAATGCCTACTCGAACCAACTCTCTCTATGACCACTGCCGCAACGACGTACTGGATTATGCAAAACCATGCTCAGACAAGCCCTGGTACGATGAGGAATGTCTGAAGATAAGGATGCTGCATACAGGGCAAAACTGTATGCGTTATAATGAGAAGAAGACGGAGATGACACAAGGAATGAGAGCCAGGATTACAGGGATAGAGGTGATGCCCAAAAGTTCTACCAAAAGGTAAAAAGTAAAGGTTTTGGGTCAGAGATCCCCACATATAAGGACGTAGACGGAACTCTGAAAATATGGAGGGAACACTTGAGATCTCTACTCGTCCTCGAAGGCAGCATAAGCAACGAAATCACACCGATCATCGACGATGGAGTAGACTGTCCACCACCGAGCCAAAACGAGATCAGCACGGCAATTGCACAGCTTAAAAACAATAAAGCCGGCGGGAATGTGCTGGCAATGTGCAATGCACATTGTGCATGCACCAGCTCATAAACACGATGTGGCTTAAGGAATGCATGGTCGATGATTGGAATCTGAGTGTTTTATGACCTGTGCTTAAAAAAGGCGATCCACGTGTGTGTACCAATTATCGCGGGATCAGCCTTTTACCCATCGCATACAAGGTCCTGTCTAGTGTGTTATGTGAAAGACTAAAGCCTATTTCAGCGAACCTGATTGGACCTTATCAGTGTGGCTGATAACTCGACTACAAGGCTGCATTTGACAGTCCGATACGACAGAAACTATTACTATTAGATGCTATGGCTTAGTTTGGTAGCCCCGAGAAGCTGATACGACTTTGAGGAATGACACTGACTGACACGAAGTCTTCAGTGAAAATAGGCACAAATCTAACAGAGCCATTTTCTACCAGGCGATGCTTTACACAAGGCAATAGTCTGTCATGCGATCTCTTTAATATCATAATGGAGATGATCATGCGGAAGGCAGCAGTAAACACGACTGGCACCATCTTTAACAAAGCCAAATGGGCGTCCAATGTATCATGAGCTGTATGAGCTGTACTACGACATCCTTGGATTTCTCAGATGACACTGTGTTGCTGTTGAAAACTATACTTTAATGGCATTCCAAAACGACCATTGGGAATAAAGCTATATTTGCATGATTGAAATTTTCTTCAAAATTTCTCTTCAAAATGCTTCAAACTCGTGTAAACAGCAAAATTTCTTCAAAATTTATTGATCAAAATTTATTGAACAAAACTTTTGAAGATTTTATTGATGCCGTGTAAATAAGCATCAATATCGCATCTGGCAATATTGATAACTATATATAATTTGACAGTTGTTTTTATTTACATATCGATACCTTCCCATATGGATGTATTAAGCAACACTTTTTTCGAAAATGACTTTTTAATGTGGAACTATACTAGAAGTTAAGCGCCACATTTTGGCCAAGGTTTCGCTGCCCTATCATGGATGTAAAGGAAACTAGAGAGAAAATAAAATTGTATCAACCGTCAAGTTTTCTCACTGGAATAGTGTTGCACCCTGAAATTTGAAATTTTCTTCTGATTAAACTTTTGGTTTTGCAATGATGTCAAGTTTTGTATTGTGAAAATCGCTTTCCAAATATGTTCTTTTCGATAAAATACACAAATAAATAACTAAATGAGACGTTTTTTTTCGTTTCCTACACAATTTTAGAAATGTCGCTTAATATATTCTTATGGGAAAGTATCGATATGTTTGTTGCGGGAATTTGTCAATGTAATTAAATGTCTTAAAGAATAAAATTAAAGTTATTAAATTTTAATGAGTTGGTAAGTATTACATATTTAATAACTATATATTTGAGGAATAATATATCAATATTTTTAAAAGTAATAACGTAAATGATAATTTGCGCAACAATAGCAAGCAACAGAAAAAGTGGACAGAAGATGAACTGAGACTGTTCATCGAAATGGTTGAAGTACGCGAACCGATATGGAATTTCAAAATTGATGGGTACAGAAACCGAAATACCGAAACCGAAAAAAGGTGTAACGCATTAAAGAAAGCGAGTTAGACCCAAATTATCTTAAGACAAAATTCGTTTCAGGACATTTTAAGACGATTGAACTATGTCCGTCTGGTTGGCTGGTCAGCAGGATAACTCGAGCAAACCTTAACGGATCGGTATGAAAATTTACCAGTATTAATATTTTTCGAAACGAACTAATGGAATTGTAAATGGGCAGAATAGCCCCACCCTTTCTGGTACCTCCCATACAAAATTACCCAGTTTTGGATAATTCATATTTCTTTCATAACTTCCAAACAGACGACCGAAGAATATTTAAATTTGGCCAGTTTATTTATTTTGCAAAAATAGATAAACCATAAGCAACCCGCAGCCTTTGCCACACCGCTTTTGGTACCTCCCATACAAATGCCCGATTTGCCCCTCATAGTTTTACATACACACATTTTTTGTAACTTCACTAAATTCACTCAAATGTGTAAGATGTTCGCTAATGAAAATTGGTCTCAGGAATGAATATTGACTATATATGTTCACCCCTTCTGGTACCTCCCATACAAAATGACCTATTTTTGGAAATTAATATTTCTTCCATAACTTCCAAACGGACACTTTCTTCCATAACTTCCAAACAGACAATTGAAGGGTAATGAAAATTGGTCGGTTAATTTATCTTGTGATATGAGGCATAACCTCAGAAAACTTAATTATTGGCACACCCCTCCTTCCATACAAATGACCGAATTTACCATTATTGTCTTACATACATATATATTTTTTAAGTGTACTGAATGCAGTCAAATTTTGCGTAAGTTGAACGGTTATGAAAATTTGAATCAGGAATAAATATGGAATATATCGGTACCTTGTGGTACCTTCCATACAAAATAACCTACATATTTCTCCCATAACTTCCAAGTGGACACTTGGGGGGTAATCAAATTTGGTCAGTTAATTTATCTTATAATAGGAGGCAAAACCTTATGGCTTTGCTACCATAAAACTAATTATCCATTCTACTTCTAGGCTATTCAGTAATTTATTCATTATGACATGTACTTCGACAATAGTACACGAGTCAGATTCTAGAGCAAATATGGACGTTTAAAATTCTCGCAAAATATTTTGTAGTTTAAAATACTCTGGCACGGCACGGCCTAAAACTAAATGCCTTACTTTGACATAGAAAATTTAAAGTAATCTTAGTTTACCAACAAAACCTTGTAAAGAAGTTTAAGCTTTAAGGTAAAAAAGGGAATCGTGGGGAGAGAATTTCCTCCATTTCTCATGTTTGAATATTAACGGTCAAATTCAAAAAAAATACAACACTGGTGCTGGCCATTTTCGGCTGATATCTACTTCGCATGTACATGTTTGACATAATTGTAGATATATATACAGCTGATGATGTACCATTGTGCATCAGTTGGTCACAAAGGGGTCTGAAGATGAACTCGTCCTGGAGTTCGAAACGCGTCATCCTAGTGCGTGACACACTGAATTTGACCAAAATATTTAAACAATAAAATAAAAACACTTTTCTGATCGTAAGCCGAATTTGATGTATCATTTGATAAACTTAACGTAAATTTAATTTTGTAGAAAATATAGATGGAGCTCACACATTCCTTTCAACACACATTCGTCGCGGCGGCTGTTCAATTCCGAATCTGCACACAACTAGTTCATAAGAGAAAAGTATTTTTTTGTACCTTCTTTAATATGTTGTAGCTTTGATTATTCTAAGTATAGATAGAAAATATTAAATAGTCGGGATTTTACCCAGAATTACTTTAATACTCTGGACTCGGGGTTTTAGCGAGAAGTCGGAAAAATCCCGCCTAATCCCGACCATCTGGCAAGCCTAATTGCATACCTTCCAAAAGAAAAGGCCGAACCCAATGTTGCTTTTGTTTTCTTCTTTTTTTTTGCATTATTATCAGCTACTTCTTCCTCCAATATAAAAAATGTGGATGCTATGATGATTGTGTCGTCGTCCATACTTATTAATAATAAATTATTTGACAATAGAAGCAAAACAGCTAATCAAAGGCAATATTTTCCATATAAAAAGTTTACCAATGGTGTAAATTAGCCTCAACAAATTTTGATCAAAAGATTTTGAAATATATTGAAAGAATATTTTGATCAAATTTTTGAAACGTGTAAAAAGAACATCAAAATAAATTTTCAAAATTTTGATAAGACTTCAAAATGCCTTCAATCGTGTCAATGTAGCTTAAGTCTGAGCTACTTTTAGTTTATTACACAACTTAGCGAACTTTGTTGTTGAAAGTGTGAAAACCACGACAGTTGTTTAAAGCTACTGAAATTCTGTAGCGCTGGAACAAACAAATCGATAGCAAGTAAATATATTCGCTCTATATTCACTGTAACAGCATGTTCTATTGCTGAGTTCTAGGTTGACCGGATCGCAGTTGATTCATTACTGACCCTGTTTGCTTGAACTTTAATTGAATTAAATGGATGAAGCATAATTTCTACGCCTTATGTTGTAATGAGCGCAGCATTTCCGTTGTGTTATAGTCAAAGAATGGTTGTTTCGATAATACTCGCAACGTAGAAACACTTTGTGCTCCGCTAAATGTTAGAATTCCATTTAATGATACTGAATTCCTATTGGCAGTACTTGAATTTCTTAACCCTTCAGCCCCTTTCCAACGTAGTTGCTCGACGCAGATACCGATTAAAATTTATACGGACACCTGGTCCACCATTTCATAAAAAAAACAAACTTGCGAAAAAAAAGTTTGCTAAATTTTATAATTTTGTTATTAAATGTGTCGTTCCCATTACTCAGTCCTAAAATAATGTCATATAATAAAAATGGCATACTTCAAGTAAGCGTTAACAATTTAGAGTACTTTTATGTACATTTAGTACATTTTACATAGTTGTACCATATCATACACCCATCCACCAAAGTATCGTTTTTGCCATCCCTGACTACGAGCTTTAAACTTCATTTCGACCTTATCTTATTTTTGTGTACGGTCGCGGTAATTGACTAACTCGTTTAAAACGACAATAATACAGATAAAATGCTATTAAATAGTGTAAATTTTTCAATCAACATAAAGTTTATTAATAGTTCTCTTAGATTGTGTAAAATTTTCTTTGAACCATTTAGTTAATATTCTGAAAATCGTGTGTGAAGAAGTCTCTGCTAATTTGCAAAATATCAATGTGAAATTAATCAGGCATGATCGTGGTGAATTTAAAAATGTAAACAAACAAGTGGTCATCACTCACAAACACTTGTGCGTGCGAATGTGTGTCTTGTAGAGAAAAACATCTTGTAGAGAAAAACAAGCAATATTGTGGTGAAACAATTGAGAGACAAAGAGAGTAGTAGTGATGACTGAATATATTGAGTTGTCTCAGCGAGATGTGTGGTGAACAAATATAATGTAAATAACATTTGTTGGTGCTATTAGAATGATTGAACAATTGGGGATGGTGATTGATAGCAGATAATCAAGTTACAGGCCTAAATAGTAAGTATAGTTATGGAAGTGATAAATTTTTAGGAGAATGCTGTCGTTTAAAAGAATTATTTAAAAAAAGGAACGGAAATATTGGGATTTTTTTTCGAATTATTTTAAAAAGGAACGGGAATAGATATTATTTATAGCGCCTGATTAGCAATTAAATTACACACGCAGAAAGTAACATTGGGTTCTTGTAAGACTCAAAAAAAGTGTTACTTTGGCCATATTTTTTTAGTGTAGGTAGGATAAATAAAAAGTATTACCAGTATTATTAAAGCCCTCGAATTTAGGGGCGCTTTTTAAACAGGCAGAAAAAACATGCGAAATATTAAAAATTGATTTCAATTATTTTTCAATTTCGTTTATTGTAATATAAATACAATTGTTGGCCAATTTATAATATTACATAGATCATTGCAATATTCAGGTGTATTTACATAAATTAAAATAATTTTTTCTAAATAACAAAAAAAAAAAAAAAAAACAACATATAAAAATAAAAATTTAAGTTTATTAACAAATTTAGCAAAATTGTTGGCCCCCCAGCCAGAAAGGTATATAAATAGGAAAAATAAAATTAAAAGAGGTCATTGTTAGCAACAATATAATTAGAAAAATATAAAAGAGAAGAAAAAAAGTCAAGGGTTCCCAAAACATAAAATTTTGAGCAGTAAACTGTACGAAATTATAGCAATTTATGTAGGTGAAAGTAATCAATCAATCAATATTCTGCAATAAATAGTAATAACTTTCTCTTGTACACATTAAAACTGTCTCCAAACTGTCTCTTATTGATCTTGAAAAAACAAAGGAATTACGTACATTTGGAGGGGTCGAGGTAGAGATAAGTTTGTAAAAGAAAAAGAGTAACCGTACCTGCACAAAATTACGGAAACTACATCCTAAGAATTGTGTGACATAAGGAGATACATGCTCCCGCACTCGTACACAGAAAACAAAGCATGTAATCATATTAAATAGCTTTTGTAATTTTACGAAGTTGTGTGACCAAAAAAAAAACTAATTTTTTAATTCGTGTGCGGCTTTGTTGTCTCTATGTAACAAAATTCCTTTAATCCTTGTTTACCCATTAATTATAAAAAATAAGTGCATATGAAAATTTTGAAATTTTCAGCAATAAAATATAAGCTTACATAGCAGTAGTAAAAAGTTAAATTACTGATCCACAAGTACTTCGGATTTAGGTAGGGTAGCCAGATATTAAAGTCGGAAAAACAGTACATTAGTGATCAAAAAACAGTAAAATTAAGAAAAAACAGTACATTTAAATTAAACATTTTAAATATATCTCTTTTTTAGAAATTGAGTAATGTATGCATTAATATACATTAAGTAAAAATACATCGATCACAACAAAAAAAATTTAATTTTTTTGTTTTTGTTTTGTAGTGATGAGCAAAAGCGCTAAGTCCAATTTATTACATCTATGCGTAATATCTCTAATAGAGATATGATAAGGTTATTTTCGTCTGTCCTATAAAATTTTAAAGAATGATCTTAGAGCATAGGCAAGAGGCGCTAGTAGTAAGGACAGACAGAGCAACCTGAGAGTAAGGTAGTGTGTATTGAAACGTAAGGGGCCTGAGTGAGAGAGAAAAACAATACGTGTGAATTGAGCGAGCACAATTGTGCCACAGTTGGACATGGCTCAATCGTTTTTTAAAGCCCTGAAACGAATTTGGTCTTTAGATACTTGATACTTTCGCGTATCAATAATATATATCCTTATCCTTAATTGAGTGGGTATAAATGTATTATACCGCGATGTTAAAAATTAATTTTCAAACTTATTTTAAAAATTGAATGCATCCAAAACAATAACATCGTTGATAACAAACTATGTGTTTACTGTAATAGGGTAGTTCATATTTTCTTCGGCATAACATGTGTTATCAAATATTGAAATGAATTGTTGTAATAAAAATCAGTAAATTAATAAAACAGTACAAAAACAGTAGTCGGTTTGAAAAACAGTACTTTCGCGTACTGTTTTACGTGTTGTGCATAAAAAAGTACATTAACAAAAAAACAGTACGTGTACTGCTAAAAACAGTACGTCTGGCTACCCTAGATTTAGGTGAGTCACTAATGATATGAACATTGGCATGTCATAGGATGGAATTATGTTTTCACTTCAATTTCAAGTAGTGCTAAAATGTTCGATACTAAAATGTTCTTTTAAATTTTGTACTAAATTATTTTTTTTATTTTTATATACTTACAAAGAAAACGTGGAAATTATTTTGTGTGATTTCAGTTCTTATAGTTTGTATGCTAAATTAGTACTAAGCGTAATCTTAATTGAAAAAATGTCACACTCTTCAAAACACACTACACAATTTTGATGTTTTGCGGTTGCAGTAGTACAAATATGGTCGAAATTTTAAATTAAATTTTTTAAAAAATTTGATGTTAAAATTATGAATTTTTTACATGTTTCTCCACATAATTAATGATAAGTGGGTAAGTATGATATTATTAAAATAAACTTAGAAAATTTTAAATTTACATAACCTTTAATCCGTTCATATATCGCGTTACAATCAGCTTAGTAGTTTCGGAGTTATAATAAAAAATTTAAATTTTAAATTAAAATAAAATTTGCTATTTTTTTGCTTTAAAAAAAAATGCAAAATTAATTGCTTTTTCGCAAAGCCACATGTAAAAGCAACAAAATGAGATATCGACCATAAAAATCGACTGATTTTTTGCGAATTTATTTACATTTAAGTGAATTCGTTCACTTTCACAAAATTTTAGTTTCTAATGTTGGGGTAACTTTTAATTTTCCAAAAATAGGTTATTTTGTATAGAAGGTACCAGAAGGGGTATGCCGATATAATACGTATTCATCCCTGAGTCAAATTTTAATCAACTTATATCTTGCACTAAATATAACCGAATTTTATGTAAAGGGTGGTTAAATTTACAGGGCCGTTGTTAATTTTGAATAAAGCTCAAATTATTTAGGAAATTATTGTAATTTCTTTTTATTATGTAATATAGGTATGGTTCAATTATGTAAGGAACAAAATATCGGCGAAATGGCCGCCGCGACCTCAGCGACATATCTCCATCCGAATTTTCGATGACGCTGAGGCATAATTGAGGTTCTATGCCGTTAATGTGCCGAATTATCTCATCCTTTAGCTCTTGAATTGTTGCTGGCTTATCTTTACACTTTTTCTTTCATATAGCCTCAAAGTTAGAAGTCCAACGGTGTCAAATCGCATGATATTGGCGGCGAATTGACATCGCCACCACGTGAGATAACACGGACATTGCATTTGTCGCGCAAAAGAGCCATTGTTTCGTTAGCTGTGTGGCAAGCGGCACCGTCCTGTTGAAACCATATATCGTCCACATCCATATCTTCCAATTAGGACCATAAAAAGTTCGTTATCATCTCACAATAGCGAACACCATTCACATTAACTGCCTTACCGGCCGCATTTTGCAAAAAAAATTTCGTTGCTTGTGTGGCACGTAGCGCCGTCTTGTTGAAAGTAAACGTGGTCCAGATCAATACCATCCAACTCCGACCAAAAAAAATCATTAATCATCTCTCGATAGCACAATCCATTCACCGCAACTGTTGATCCAATCTCATTTTCGAAAAAGTAAGGTCCAATGACCCCGCCGGACCATAAACCGCACCAAACAGTCACACGTCGAGGATGGATAGGCTTCTCAACAATAACTCTTGGGTTTTCCTAATCCCAGATGAAACAATTTGGCTTGTTGACGTAGCCACCGAGGTGGTACTGGGCCTCATCAGCCAAGATGATTTTTCGATGGAATTTTGGATCATTTTCATGCATTTCAAGAACCCAATCAGCAAAGACACGACGTTGTTGATAATCGGCCGGCTTGAGTTTTTGTGTTAACTGAACTTTATAAGCCTTAAGACCCAAGTCTTTATGCAAAATACGGTGTAACGACGTTTGTGGAATGCCCAATTCCAAAGAACGACGAGGAATGGACAAGCGATGAGCGACGTGCAAGGGTTTTATTCTTCACATCCCTAACTTGCCCCAAACAACTCAAATTTTATAATGTGTGTTGACTTTAAAAGTCCCACCGCCCATCGTTTTAATGTAAAAAGTATTTTCGCAATGCTATCTGCTTTGTCATATTTGAAAAGTTAAAAGCTAATTGACTATTTCTCTTTGGAAGTACGCATTCGCTAATTCACAATTTTCCTTACGTACTTTGATAGTTCTGCCAACTAACGAGTAATGAATGTAACTAGAGGCAACATTAATGTTAATTCTTTAACAAAATATAGGCGTCGAAAAAATATAGAAATTATGTTCCCATCTTAAAGAAATAAACAGGTGGTGTATATACTGCGAAATATATATAGGAATATAAAAAAAATAGGCCAAAATAGGCTTTTACATGCATAAACCCCCAAAACATGCCGGTAAGACTGCAATATGCATTTGCATATACATTGCATACTTTTGTTGGCCCTGATAATAATGAACTTTATTGTAATCATAGTACAAATTGAGACTAAAACTTTCAAATCTGTTTAAAAGTACCAAAGGTATTTTTACTTCACCAAAAAAATCGATATTTCGATAATACAATTGTTTTGAAGGCTGTTCTTACTTTTGTATTTATTAAAAATAAACTAGATTATGTCCTAATATAACTCTAGTTGTTCTTCCTTTATAGATATTTTATTCTCATTTGCATAGAGTTCTTGTGTAGCTAAGTTTAGATGGTTGCTAAATCTTGCAATGTTTTCGGATCTGCTAATGGACAGTGTTGCTAATATATATATAATAACATTGTCGACAAAAGTTTTTTTTTTCTTGTGTTGCATTATGTGTTTCTGAGAGTTTTTGACATGGGAAATTAATATACGAAATCAGAATTTTGTTTTCAGGCATAGTTTTTTGGTTATTTGAAAATAACTTTTGTTTTGCATGAGTAATTTGTATAGCAGCGATTGCTGACAAATTTAATAGAAACAGGTGGTAACATCAGAAACATGCCTGTTTGGCTGCAATTATCGTCTGTATTGACTTCTATGAGATGATTAGAGATTAATCAATCTCTTGCGTAATTGTTGGAGGGATTGTCAGAGCTCTTGTTGTTGGTTGTGAGTGGACTGTATTTAATCTCGGCCGCTGAGAAGGCCACGGGCTATGGAATAAAAGTTGCGATTTAAGCTTATGTGTAATTTCTCAAGATCATGAGAAATTACAGTTTGGCAGATGTTTATTAGAGAAAAGATAAGAAGAAAACCAAATTAATTAATATTTAATTCAAATGTTTTTATTGGAAAGAGACTGATGCTCACCGATAGATGACTTCTGGGAAAGTGGACGATTAATTTTCAATGCACTTACATTGAAGTTTTCTTATTGTTTTTTACAGTTAATCCAAAATTATCAATTCACAATATCTGTAAATTCATTTATGATCATTTAAACGTACTATTAGATATGACATGTAATATTAATCTTATATACATATTTAAAATCATTTAGGTTCAAAAATTTAAGTTTCATAAACAAAATATAATATAAACTTTTAAGTTTATACATCGTCCTATTCTATTTTATTATCACCTTATTCTCTATTTAATATTCTACTTAAACTTGGAAAGCAACATATTCTTGAAAGTGCATTTTTTGCACTCTCATTTAGATTTCTTGCATAAATGATACAGCGACGTATCCGATGAACATGGTGAAGGTTTTCAAAAAGACATTCTAACGAAAAGCGTTACGAAGGAAAATATATACCTACTTTGCTCGCTGACCGGCATAAAATGCAGAACTAAAATGCATATTTGTTCTTATTATTTTTCATGTTTTAAGCTATACTAGTATTGGTTATTGTATTTAGAAAATGAAAAATTTATGAAAAATATATTTTAATAAAACACAAAGAAAGAAAAACAAATTCAAATCCAAATTACTGAAAATACCTGTGCCAGATGAAGAAAATCTGAAAACATATTTGAAATCATAATATTAATAACCATGGGAATCACAATACTCAGAAAAATTAAAAATATATTTTGTTGTATTTGGCAAATGCATAAACACAAAAGTATTTGTGTTTGTTACAAAAATTTGATAAGAGCAACATTATGTGTTTACACGATTGTCGGATGTCTGGCAATGGCAATGCTACGTAATAGCAATGCTTTTTCTGCATACGTTGCCATACACAAATTTTAAGTTCACACGGTTGTTAAATGATTTCTGAACATTTTTAGGCAATATTGTTAGATCTGGCAACCTTCTTCGTAGCTAGCTAGCTATTATTATTGATTTGTTTTATGATAACTTCGCATTTAATTAAAATTATTTTTATTTATTTTTCAGGCAAATTAAAATGTTAATCCAGGTAATTAAAAATTTTATTATAATAAAATAATTATATTGAATATTTTTTTTTCACTCAAACTAATACAAACAAATTTAGATACTTTCTCTTGTCAAAAGATGAAATAAAAACAAAACACTTAAAAAAACAAAATTTTATTATTATTCCTATTTGTAATTAAGTTATAAAGAATAGAATTCACAGCATAATGTCGTCAGTGTCAAAATTATGAGATGAGGATAAAATCTTATTCAATAGTGATCTGTATAAATTTCCAACCATGGCAAACTGATTCCTAAACCAGATTTTTTGGCAGAATATCCAATAACTAAAAATGGAAAAAAAGGTATTTTCATATTGCTATCATGATAATATTTTCAAAAAGTTAAGGTGGATACACTGACAGACTTTCAAGCTATTAAAATTAGAAGTTGAAATATGTGTAATTATTTCGGAATAAAAAATGTGTTACATTAAAATTCAATTTTGTTTAAAACTAAGTATGCAATGAAAAATTATAAAGTTGATACGAGTACATAGTTGAAATTGAAGTCTAATTTGCATTATTTCAAAAAATCATATTATATTGTTATTGTCGAAATTTTTGGGTGTTGTGATTATGTTGTTATTTGCCAATGTAACCTATAAGTTTCATGGACAAAAAGTTGTACTTGGGCAAAAATTTGCACGAAGTTAAAAATGTAATAAAGTTCGACAAAGAATGTTATTTAAGTACAAATGTATATCTCGTCAGCATTTTTCAGCAAACTAAATTTTTTTTATCAATTTGTGTTAGTGTATCATTCGATACTTTGGCTAAACGATCAGAAAAGATTTTTATTTTTGATGTTAATGGTCAATTCATTGTCACGCACTAGGATGACGCGTTTCCAACTCCATGACGAATTCATCTTCAGACCCCTTTGTGACGAACTGATGCACAATGGTACATCATCAGCTGTACATATAATAGTATGGGATAGCTTTACGGTTTCTGTTTTAGATTCACAACAAACGGCACCTACCTGTTTATCGACGAGTGCGAACGTCAATGTTTGAGAAGCTTTTACTAGACATGCCGATTAACTCGACACTTATACTGCATGTTGCTGTCGATAACATCAAGGGGGCCAGCTATGAAAGAAAAATGTAGATGACTGGAGCCGGGAATCAAACCACGGATCTCGAACATGCTAGTCGCGTGTTCTAACCACTATGCCACGGCCGGTCCGGATTTATGTGTTACATTCTCTAAAATTCGCGTGCAATTTGAATCCTAGGTTCAATATCGAGCTTCAACTTCAAAAGCTGTCTATAGATAAGGGCAATATATCTCAGAACCTGGTGATCCTGAAGTGTGTAGAGTGTTTCTTTGAGAATTCACGTCCCGGGAAATCCGCTCATTGTGCATTTCCGCAATTCCGCATATTTTCCGGCAATTCCCGTGAAACTAATATGCATTCGGTCAGCCAATAAAAACTGCAAATTTATTAACCGTTGGTTGTTAGGAAATGAAAAAACGTTTTTTTTTTATTTTCGAACTAATTTATGTCCCCTATAAAAGTGGAACAACTTAAATCTTCTTCTTATATGACAGCAACAATTGAATTTCATCCATCAGTAGCCGCTTACGTAGAAAAGAATTCCAAGCTCTTCGGTCTTTTGCGTTCCGTAGATAGTTGGTCACACCAAGTTTAGATAACAGCTCTTTCACCTGGTCCATCCAAGTTTTGGTCGCCCCCTCCTGCGTCTCCCATCGAGTTTATTTACGAAGACTTTTCGAGCTGGAGCATTTTTATCCATTCCAACAACGTGTCGTAGCCAGCAAATTCGGTCGACTTCATCGCGCTTGACTACTTCGATGGCTTTGTACAGCGCGTGGTTCATTCGACGACGATACAGGCCGTTAACGATGAAATAAATATTTTGCGAATTTTTCTCTCAAAGACTCTCAGAATATATTGATCCGCTTGTGTCATTAGCCAGCGTAGAATCTGTAGAGCAAGATATGTAGGATCAGGGTCTGGTAGAGTTGGATTATTGTTCTACGAGAGAGGGCTGCCATTAAATCGCTTGCTTAGCGTGATCAATTACCGTCAGGCTGGCATTTTTATTTTTCTTTATGGCGGAGCCAAGGTAGACATATACCACTTCAAGCTGTGGTTCTCAACGTTCAGGCAGCGTCGCAGACGAGTAGACTTTTTGTTCGTTGAAATAAATAACTTGGTTTGGTCCTCATTTATCACCAGACCCACTTCCTCCGACTGCTTTTCAATGTTAAAAAAGGCCGCAGTAACATCACGTAATCCACGGCCAATGTTGCTCGGCATACGCGAGCAACATTTTATACCATTTTACTAAAAATGGTACTAGTCTTGGTTACTGCAGCCTTTCGCGTGATCATCTCCATTAGGATGTTAAAGAGATAAAATAATAGAGTAACGCTCCGTCAAAAGCCTCGCTGGGTAGTACTTGTCTACCTTTCTTAATGATTTAATCGCTTGCTTAGCGCATAATAGGAGGAAGTTCCAATTTGTGGTTTAAGGTCCATGCGGAACATTAGATCCCAAGGAGGGTCATGTAAATCGGGTTTATTTGAATATTACAACATTATTCAAAAATATCACAAAAAATGTCAAAACTGCAATTAATAAATTATTTACGAATGAATGAAAAGAAAACAACAAATTATTTGACATAATTTACTGTGCTGCCAAGTTATTTCTTTTTGTTAGCGGCGATGCGTTTTCTTTGTATCCTATACCCGTCTCCTATATAGCATACCAAAAAAAACACGACCAATATCATCTATCACTTCAAAGCTATAGTTAACAACGTTTAGTCAGCGTCCCAGACGAGTAGGCACTTTGTTCGTTGAAACAAATAACTTGGTTTTGTCCTCATTTATCACCAGACCCACTTCCGCCGACTGCTCCAAAAGACCGCAGTAACATCCCGCAATCCACGATGGTACCATTTTTGTTTACCACAGCCTTCTAAGTGATCATCTCCATTACGATGTTAAAGAGATCGTATGCGAGATTATCGCCTATCTAAAGCCTCGCTTGGTGGAAAATGGATCAGTCAGATTTTTACCTATTTTTACTGAAGACTTCGTCTCAGTCAGTTGTCAATCAGTCGCTTGGTGGAAAATGACTCAGTCAGATTTTTACCTATTTTTACTGAAGACTTCGTCTCAGTCAGTTGTCAATCAGTCGCTTGGTGGAAAATGGCTCATTCAGATTTTTACCTATTTTTACTGAAGACTTCGCATCAGTCAGTTGTATCCCTCAAAGTCGTATTAGCTTCGCAGGGATACCAAACTCAGCCATAGCATCTAACTATTTATGTTGTATCGGATTGTCGAATGCAGCTTTGTAATCGATGAACGGATGGTAGGTGTCGATCTGCATTTCTTGAGTCTTTCTCGTAGTGTGAATAGCCACACTGATAAAGTCCAATCAGGCTCGCTAGGATCGGCCTTAGTCTTTCACATGACACACTAGATAGAACCTAGTATACGATGGGTAAAAGGTTGATCCCGCTATAGTTGGTACTCAGAGTCCAATCATCGAACAAATCGTGTTTATGAGCTGGTACATGCATGTTACCAGCTAATCACAGACGCCTTTTGAAAGCTCTACCGGCACTCCATTGGCCATCTGATATAATCAGTCATAACGTTTTTTCGGTTTTGCGAGGTAAAATTCGATCTGCTGCTAAATCTTATTAGATCTTCATATTTTAAATGCCATTATTTTTTTTAATTTTCCAATAAGTTGCCGAATTTCTTCAAAATTCTTGAATATTAAATTCTGTTGATGTCTTCCGAAATAAATATATAAATTTTTGAATTTCAATTGGAAATAATGTAGTATCAATCATCCCCTAATCTTCACTTACTTTTAATGTTTAAGCAATGCATTTTAAATAGAAAATGTTAAAATTAAATTAAAGATTACACAGTACAACATTTTTCAGTTCATTGATTTTTGGGACTCAATTCTGAGAACTGCATGTGAAAGTAGCCCCAAAAAGAAGAAGGTCTGTATCATTCATTTTGTCAAGTTACATGCCATAATAATTTAATATCGATTTGACGTTAGTAAGTATCGTATAGGGGAATTTATCACGTTTTAGGCTCTTTTGTTTGACAAAACTCGAGAACTACTAGTCCGATTTGTCTGAAACAAATTAAAAAAATTAAGAATTACAATTCCTTTCATCTGTTCATATAACGTTACCCTACAGTTTCACTTTTCCATTAATCAAATGATTTTGAAATGGGTTTATTTTGTAGCAGTTTCAATAAAACTGTTGTACTCCGTTGCGTATGATTTATGTGGAATATTACTTATGATAATCATACGCCACCATATAGTATTTATGTTATGTCAAACAAAACGTCACAAATTCCCCTATACGATACTTACTAACTTCAAATCGATATTAAATTATTATGGCATGTAACTTGACAAAACGAATGATGCACAACTTCTTCTTTTTGGGGCTACTTTCACGTGCAGTTCTCAGAATTGAGTCCCAAAATCATGTGTTGTACTGTTTTATATTTCAAATGATAAATGTTTTTGTTATAATTTTTAAATAGAAATTTTGAAATATCAATTGAAGAATTTCTAATTAATGAGTCTTGTATATCACTTATCACAATAGTATTTTTAGAATTCTAAAGAGATTTTTTTGAACTTCAATTAACTGTTTTTTTGTTTTTGTAATTTTAATAAGGAATAGAGGTACATTAATCTAATCTCTCAGACGTATCACTCTGTAGCATTTTTATTACATTAAAGTATAACAATAGCAGTAACTTCTAGTACAAAAATTTATCTAATATATGAATTAAGAGCTTTTGTTTTGACTCTTTTGAAAAGTTGTTGAATATGTATCACATATCATCTTGTAATTCCGTTGCCATAGCAGCTAATTTTTCGTCTCCCCGATCTATCATAGTCATCACGCAACCCTAAGTTAGCATATGTGTATGTGCCTACATATTTCAATAGATACCTATCGAATCCTTTGCGAAAGACGATGACGATTAACATCCAAATTTCGCCATTTCTATTTTCTCAATATAGATGCCTAAGAGGTACCTACTCGTCGAGAATTCAGCGTGTCAAGTGCAATAGCAAAAAAGAAATTCAATGCGTGCAATAAAGATCGAAAATATTGTAGCAACAAAAACTAAAGGCAATGCCAACATGAGTTGAGGAGATATTATTCGCCAAAACGACGCACGAAATCGAAAAGGAAAGACCTCCTAAAAAGTCCTTGCACAAGTGCAGGCAACAACAATAAGCACGAACAACAACAGCCTAAGCACAACAATAGTGCAACAGCAATGTGTGCGTGCGTATGTATTTGGGCCTTCTTTCTTATCACATTTTCATACTTCCTACAATATTTCTTTATGTCGATCCAAAAGGACCCTTTCGTTTTGCACTGAGCCTGTACGACGGCATGAAGAGCAAAGAAATACATACCTACGATGAGAAAGGAGTAGTAGTTGTATTTTTTTTACCCCAAGAACAAGTAAATTGAAATAAGCTCCGCCTTAAGTAGGCACACAAACACTCACAGCTCACTGTCAAAGCAACGGCCCAACAGAAAACTGTATGGATGAGTATAACGTTATCAGCCTTATGATGATGTTGTTCTTGTCATTGCTGGTTTCTTTTTTTACTACCTCGTAAACAAATGACGACTACGACGACGACGTTTGGCTGTGAAACGACCCCACCCTCCCATCCCAGTCGTAGACACATACCAACGAACACTACAACACTATACTCATTTCGGTTACTTTGCTAAATGAGTTTCTCTTAAGTTATCTTATAGTATTCTCTCGAAGAGAACACATTTTAATGCTCTCTGTATGGATTTCTTGCAATTGTTGGTGTTTTTTTATTGTTGGGTTGTTGGGTGAATGGAACTCTTGGGGAATGCACTGAGTGCGGGTAAAAAAAAAGTAATTCGCATTTTAAAGCAGTCATAGCAACAACAACAACGACAAGAAATACATTGTATTGTGACGTCATAGAGGAGGTGGAGCTTCGTTTACGTTTTTTTACTTTCGTTCGTTTGCAATGCTTGTGTGTGTGTAGAATTGTTGGTCGTGTTGGTGGGTCACATCGGGAGTCTCGTATGGGACAGTGTTCGTCCAGCAATGCTCAAGTGGGACGAGCAAATGTGTGTGCGTGTGTAAAACGCATGCAAATGCTTTATGGCAGCGTGTGTGTACGTATGCAACACACGTGATTCATGATAACAAAAACGACAAGATGAGGGAAAAAAAGGCAACCAACAAAGAGCAACAAGAACAACTTCGTTTTGACACATACGGAATATAGGCAGTACTGCACACACACACACACATACACTTAGCCAAGGTCGGCTGTAATGCATATGGACTGCTCTGACTGAGTTATATTATATAGAGACTAAATAAATGAATATTGTTTTATTTAAATTGTATAATCATGGGTGTGTGTGTGTATGCATGAGTGTGCTATTGTGTGTGACTATGTTTTCTACCTTCTATTGGGGATCCTACATTTGTACAGTTGTGTTGGTGTGTATTCCTACTAGTTATTTTATAATGTTGCAGCCCACTCGGTTGTCATTGGCAGTTGTACCAAAGTTACAATAAATATCATTTGTGTGTGTGTGTGTGAGTGTGCGTTATGTCACTTCTTCTTAATATAATGGTAATTAAATAAATTCATGTGCTAGGTATGTATGCAGAAAAAATGAAGTGATTTTCCATTTTAACAACGCGTAGATAATTGATGGTGTTTGCTAATGTTTTTGTTTTTTCTGCTATCTACCAGTAAGGATGTGACAGATATTGAGGTTGTGAGTGGCAACATTATTTGAAAGATAGATTGGTACGTATGTATTTGAGAATTCTTATAGTAATGGGTAAAGTTAAAAAAAAAATAAACAAAGGGACCGAAGTAAAATAGGGAACACCATTATTTACATTATTTATTGAGTGTCAGGCAATGTATTTTAAAAAGTTTGCTACACCTATCAAGGGGCTGCATTAGTTCGTTTTGCAAGCAATATAATATAATTGAAACAATTCTAGTTAATGCAACATGCTTTATTTTATACCACTTGCGGAAATCGAGTATTAACTGTATTTGTTTTAAAATATCAAAAACATCAAATGAAATTCGAAACGCAATTACTGAATTTCAAAAATAACACTATGTGACAGTCATTTGAAATTTGGGTAGTGACCTAGTGCATGTTGTAGGTTTGGTCGAGTACAACATGACCCTGTATACCAAAGTATCCTAACACCCTCAAAATCTTGACTTACGGTTCAATAACCGGTTCTTCGGATCTTTCCCCACTTAAGAGCTTATAACTCTGTCAATTCTTAACCGAGTTTGGAATTCTCAAGGGTTTGGGAAATAAGAGTCTCAGACCTTTCCACCGATATATACATTTATATAGATAACTTGTCACACTTGTCGGTTTTTGCCCCGAAATCGCAAACTTTTGTGATATTTTTTAAGTTTGAAAGAATTTTCAGAAAGTGCATTTTATCACGTGTAAAACGCATATTTGTCGGTAAAAATTGTTGAACAAATGGTTAAGTTATTTTTTTTATTTTTCTAGTAACGCATTTTTCCTATCCCATACTCAATAACAATAGGTATATTTTCTTTAACTGTTTGATTTTTTATGGGATAGATACGTATGATTAATATAAAATCCGCATAAAATTAATGTTACTCATACGTTTTACATACATATGTATGTAGCGAGTACCTATGCAAACTCGCTACATATACATTGGTCTGGTGAATGGATCCCATAGCCTACTCCTCTTATAGTAAAACCGCCAAAAGGTTTGGCATTATCAGACCATATTTTTTCCTTATTTTGATGTTTATTCGCTTAGTTTTTCAGCTGTAACTTAAGAACCATTGATGACTACTAATTTTATTATTCAGCAGATTTGTAGCTAAGGCTTAAATAAATAATTTCTATTAATATATCCTTGAAAAAATGCCAGTTAGACTAATTATATCAAATGCAATCTTCACCAAAATTATTACATTTTTTCATAACTTTCCTCAATAACTCATAATATCTGACCATATAAAGGCTCATCTCATCTGTGATAAGTAGAAAACTGGTCATTGCTGATTTTATTTAATGACGATCCTGACCCAAGTACTGTTGCGTTACCTGCAATTTAAATGGGGAACAAAATTCCAGAATTTTGTCGGTGCCACCCCCCAAAACTAATCTTTGCAGATTTTAGGATAGCCAAAGTTTGAGCACGATTGGAATACGTTAAACCGTGCTGCTTGGGCTTAAAGCTTTTAAGCTCCTACAGCGTTTGGATGGCATAACTCAAGATCGACAAGTCCAATTTTAATGAAACAAAAATCCGAAAATTGCTTTTATCTGTTCATATATAATTTCTCTGTATAATCAACAGTATTGCAGTTATAAATAAATTTATTAAAAAAATAAATTATTTGCCTTAAAAAATATATTTAAAAAATAAATAAAAATCCAAAACGGGAAAAAGTGTCAAGTCTCATTACTTTCACGTAATCACATAACTTATGAACAAAATGAGACACAGGTCATGAAAATTGATTATCGCATTTCGCTTTTATTCACAATTAAGTGAATGTACTTTTTTTTTGGAAAATATAAGTTCAGGATATATGGGAGATGGGCGTGTCCTTCAACAACAGTTTTGGAAAATATATGTTTTTTCCATTACAGGATATATGGGAGGTGGGCGTGTCCTTCGGGATACTTTAACATAATTTAACATAGTTGTCAGTTAAATATCAGAGACAAGTGGAGCCAAATTTGGTTAAATACCAACAACAATTTTGAAAAATTTAAGTTTTGTTCATTTTAGGATATTTGGGCGTGTCCTTGGGCCGATTTTCACAAACTTTTTTTTATATTTTTCTTCTTTCCTATTTATATAAGCAATGTGTACTAATTTTCCTTATTTTATGACAACTCTTTTATTTTTGGTCTCCGTATGTATGAAATCACGATACTGTGCGGAAATCATAAAAATGAAATAACTTTTATGTTATTACTTACTTTTATTAATTGTAAGAATCATACAAAGTCATCAACGTTTTTTCCCAAAGAATTTTGAGCATATCCTCAAACATATTTTGTTAATTCATTCAGCATGATTATCCGTACTCATTGTATTCAAAAATCAACATTATTGTGAATAAAAGCGAGACACGTTCATCGATTTTTATGATCTCTGTCTCATTTTGTGCACAGGTTATGTGACAGTACGAAAAAGTAGTAAGTCTTTACACTTTTTCCATTATGATTTTTTTTATTATTTTTTAAATATAAAAAAAATTAATTGTTGAGGAAAATTTTTACTTTTTTTCATAAATTTATTTATATCTGTGAAATATATCTGTATGCAGAGAAATGATATTTAAAAACTAAAAACTAATATCTTAATTTCGGATTTTTATTTCATCAAAATTGGACTAGTCGTTTTTGAGTTATGCCCCCTAAACTTGGATGTAGGAGCTTTAAAGTTTTAAGCCCAAAGGGGCACGGAGTAACATACTCCATTCGTGCTCAAACTTTGGCTATCCTAAAATCTGCAACGATTTATAATTATTGGGGGGTGGCACCGACAAAAATCCAACATCGAATTTTACGACCGCCATAGTACATACATATGGGCATTTCCACAGAAAGGTCTAACGTGATCGAAAAATAAAAAGTTAGAAAAAAAATATTCTGACTTGTATTAGTACAGACAAATACTTAAATTTTATAAAATTAAAATGTCCAAAGCTTATCTTATTTTCATTTATGATTAAACGGACTGCAAAATTGCAATAATTAATTAAATTTTAAATAACTTATTTACTGATGATATTTCATGATTTACCATGAAATATATGTTACAAGAGTAAATAACTCCAATGATAGTAAAATTGATCAGTTAGCCCCAGAATTTTGATCTGATGTTATTGATGTTCTAATGTAACAACAATTTGTGATATAAAAATTTTATAAAATTTACTAATTTTGCTAATAAAAAAACGATGGTACTGCCCACATATGTATACAGCCCATATACATATGTCACGTACCAAACAACTTAAAATTTAAATTAAGCAAAACTACCCGAAATATTTCTAATACTTTCTAATATTTCGAAAACTTTTGTTATTTTTTTAAATTTTTGAACTCTGTAAAATATTGTGTTTGATTTCACTGATACTTATGTTTTTAAGGATGTTCACGACTACTCGGCACCGTGGAATTGCCGATATGTATGTAAAACGTACTTTGGCAAATCCTGGAAAAGACCAAAGAGAAACAGATCGACACGTACCATCTTTTTGTCGACTATAAAGCTGCCTTCGACAGCCCGATACGGCAGAAATTACTTGAAGCCATGGCTGAGTTTGGTATTCCAGCGAAGCTGATACGTCTTTGCGGAATGACGCTGACTGACACAAAGTCTTCAGTGAAGATTGGCAAGGACCTTACGGAGCCATTCTATACCAGACGAGGCCTAAAACAAGGCGACGGCCTATCGTGCGATCTCTTCAACATTGTGATGGAGATGATAATGAGAAAAGCTGCAGTGAACACGAGTGGCACTATATTCAACAAAAGCTACATGCTACTCGCGTACGCTGATGACGTCGACATCATCGGTCGAAAACTGCGGGATGTGACTGCAGCCTTCTCAGGTATACAGAAGGAATCAGCGAATATGGGCCTAACGGTGAACGAGGACAAAACGAAGTTATTAGTTTCAACGAACAAAGAATATACTCGTTTGGGAAACTGCGTGAACGTTGACAACTATAATTTCGAAGTGGTAGATAATTTTGTCTGCCTAGGCTCCGCTATCAACAATGCAAATAATGTCAGCCTAGAAATCCGGAGAAGAATCCTGCATACAAATAAATGCCCTCTCTCGACGCTATACCAGATACTGGTTCTACCTGTCTTAATGTATGGCTCAGAATCCTGGGTTATGACACAAGCGGATGAATCGGTTCTGGCGGTATTCGAGAGAAAAATACTCCGTAATATATATGGACCCATCTTCGTTAACGGAGAGTATCGGCGTCGTATGAATAATGAGCTGTACGAGCTGTACACTGACATTGACGTGGTCAAACACATTAAGGTGCAACGGTTGCGTTGGCTAGGTCATGTTGTACACATGGACGAAAATGCTCCAGCTCGAAAAGTCTTCGACAATGAACTCGATGGACGGCGCAGAAGAGGGCGATCAAAACTTCGTTGGAAAGACCAGGTTACTGAGAACCTTACAGAACTCGGTGTGACTAAATGGAGAAGAAGCGCAGAAGATCGAGGCGCTTATAATATTTTTCTACGTGCGGTATATAATCCACTAGGATTGCATAGAAGTACCAGCTAAGTAAAGTAAGTAAGTAAGATCATGTAATAATTTTAGAATTGTTGTAGGTAAAATATTATTGAAGGCTCCCTCGATGTCTAGAAAAGTCCCAGAGTGTAGACCTTATTGCGAGAGTTCTTGATTGCACTGAATATAGAGTGGACAGCTGTCTCAGTTGACCTTCTTTTAGTATAGGCATACTGAGGTGTTGATAGTAAATTTTGTGGAAGATTGCATCGAAGTTGAATATCTAATAATCTTATATATGTTTTAAGGACCAAAGATTAAAGACTGATCGGTCGAAAGTCTTTTGGTTTGACATGAGAGCATTTGCCAGCTTTCGGTATGAAAACCACTTTGGCTTGCTTCCAAATGTCAAGAATGACCCCCAGCATGAGGCAGCCCCTGAAAATTACTTCTAACCAATAATAAGATTGGTACCTGTTAGGCCTACTCTTATTGCGCTGAAATTATTCCGTTAGGTCTGGCTGATTTATAGTGTTAAAAGTATTAAATGGTTCATATTGAATTTTTCCTGCCCACTATCGAGCGAACCGTATTCAAGTTAGGTAGGTGTCCGGAGAATCCCGAGAGATTCTTCAGACCAAAAGGTAAACGTTCCATGATCTTTCATTAAAAATCCAGTTCAAAATCCCTGGTACAGATTAAGACTAGTTTTGCAAATGTTCCTTTGATTGTTGCCAGATTAAGCTTTATTGAAAGTTATCTTACGGAGAACATTATAACCCGAAGTTCATTGTTGGAATCTGAGTTTTCCATGTCATGAACTGAAGTGTCTGCACCAACAACCGCAGTATCAGCCTTTCACCCATGGCATACAATGTCCTGTCTAGTCTGTTATATGAAAGACTAAGTCCATCCTAGCGAACCTAACTGGACATTATTAGTATGGCTTTAGACCTGGTAAATCCACGACCGACCAGATGTTCACACTACGACAAATCCTGCCGGAAGTATGTCGCTTTTTTTGCAAGGAATCAACCAAGATCCGGCAGACTTCGAACATCAAGGTACCCTTCATGTGCCCAGAACCATGTAATATTTCGGATCAGAAAAGTATTGAAAATAAATTCGATGCAACCTCTACCTAAGCAATTTAGTAATGTATCTTAATTGGTAGCCATCATTTAGAGCCACCCCTACAAAAACCGTTCGGGACACAACTTGACAACCTAAAACTGTACTCCAACCTTACTACATTTTTTGAAGCAAGGGAGAAACAATAATTTTGTAACCATCTACCAAAGGACCACACTACGACATTCAATTCAATTAATTACTTGTTGCAGTTTTTCTTGTAAGTTTGTTTATAACATTTTTATTACAATGTCTCTTGGCTGTTTTGGTTTGAATATTTTATATTTTGTCATTTGAAATAAATTGTTGTATGTAATTAAACTCTTTGCCACATGTCCTCGTCGTCGTCGTCGTAACTTTAAAGAGATTTAGCAAAAGGACTAGAAGAAGAAAACTCGTCTTAGGCCACTTAAGAATTGAATATTTGTGATGGTTCAATGTTCTGCTCTGTGGCTCTGCACCGATTCTAATATGTCTCCTCCACTCAAAGGGAAATGAAAACTGTTTCCGCCTAAAGAATGGCTTCCGAGGAAACGTTAATGGGCAAAAGAAAAGAGTTCAAAAGCGAATGCTTGGACAAACGGCTGGCTGAAGGGTGAATTGTTAGGACGGACGGATGGAATGGAATGAAATGGATGTAATACTCGTGTATTGAAATTTGCATCAAACGTCCAACGACAAATTGAAATTCGACCATGCAAATGCCACCAACTAAACGATGAACATATAAACTAAACTAACGAAACGATGAAAAAAGCAAAAAAAAAACACATCTAAACCGAACGACGGAAGAATAAATGAAAGCAACATATAAGAGCAAAAAATTGTTACAAAAAAAAAATCTACAAGAAAATCCACCAGAAAACTACGACATCCGCGAAAGAGTACAAAGCTCAACACGAAAAAAAATAACATTAGAAAGGAAATACACGAATCAAACAAAAACAAAATAAAAGGTAAAGAAAAAATTGCAGGAAGTGGACAACGCTTTCACATAAATGTGATGGAAGTCAAGAAATTTCCTCCACCTTCACCAGAACCCCACCACTCTCTCAGTATTGTAGAGGAAACCACAAACGAAGGGAGTAGAAAATCATGAACTTAAAGATTGGTTTGGTGTGGTCCACCACACACACGATCCCTTAAGTAGATTTTGGAAAACTTTAAATGATGAGGTTAACCAAAGAAACGACAAGCTGAGCCAGGTTAAAGGCAAATTGGATAGTTTCAATTCGCACGCTGATGAAGGATTATTGGGGAAAAGAACAGAAATATGGGGACGATAGAAAATCAGGTTAATTTCAAAGTGTTTTTGATAATACTTTCAAGGGATACACCTAAAAGATGTTTATGCGTACAAAATAAATGTATTCACCCTCACCCTCATGCTACGGGTGGGAGGATATATATCATTTGATACGACCCAAAAGTGTAACACATAGAAGGAGTTACTTTAGACCCTAGATAACTTTGAACGAAATTCAATTCATGACTTTTAAAGTCGTTTGTGTCATGTCCGTCTGTCTGTCTGGTTGGTACGCACGATAACTTTCAAAAGAAGCAACCAAATGTTTTGAAACTTTGCACAAGGTAATATTTCTCCTTAACTACTTACGGTATTGCAAATGGGCTACATGGCCACGCCCCTTCTGGTACCGCCCATACATATATAGCACTCCGCCCACTTTAGAAATCAAGTTATAATATCAATAAACTAGAAAATTTTATATTTTACTGAGTCGGTTTTCCAGACTGAAACGTTCTCACTGATTTTCATGGTGACCTGTGTAAATTTGTTCTACAGCAGTGTTGTTCTACTTGTACATTAAATCATCAATAGTTTCATAGTTGTGGTTATAGACTCTTTGCACGTCCAAACAACTATCCTGGTTTTGCCCACGTTGGTCATTTCTGCCGACTGTTTTTCACTGCTTGAGAAGATTGCAGTAACATAACGACTTTTCAAGACAAACACATTTTAAACATATTCCACAAAATTTGTATATCCTCAGCCACAGAGATGAGGGAGAATGTATATTTGGATACTGGAAAAATTATAGCTCATCAAAGTATACGACTAATACCCTATATATCTGAAGAGGCTTTAGACTTTTTATACAATTTAGACATTAGCAAGGAATATAGAGGAAACCGTCACAATATATGTGAGCGTTAAGCAGCAAAGGTTATAAAGTCGAATTGTTGCACATATGTAGGATGACGCTTTCAACACTGTCGGGTAACAGTGTTCAACTATGTTGGCTCTCCAGACACAGTGACATACTAAGAAATAAGATTACGGATGAATTGGCGTGAAAGGACTCATCCCTAGGACCCGGTCAAATTAATGAATCAGTGCCACCGCCAATGTATTATATACGAAATTTTGAACCGAAATTTTGTATTATATACGAAATTTTGAAATTTCGAACGGTTGGCAAATGCATCCAATGAACCCCACTTAAAAAAAAACATAATTTCCCTTTACACCACATGAATGAGGTATGAGATAACTTCTCGCGTTGTTATGAATGAACCCCAATGAACCCTACACCGACTGCGTAATATCACGGCGTATTTGTCCAAGACTGGATGGAAGACAAAACAGATCACTCTTGGAGTTGGATAGGAGTCTTTCAGACAACTAATTGACATTATTACAGGAAACTGTGCCGTAAGGGCATTTACATCGAACTGGGAGACGACACATGAGGACTGCGTGACGATGAGGACGATATTGAGAACATTTAGCAGTTGATGTGCCATTGCCCAGCTTTTCACAGAAGAAGGAATCAATTCCTTGGGTAGAGGTTTTTTGATAGTCTGAATTAAATATCGTCATGTAACATGAAGAATCTAATGAAATTCACTAATGCTGCTGGCTTAAGGGATACGGACCATAATGTCCCCATGTAATCTTATTATTTTATCCTTATAAAAGTTGGTGGAGAAAACCCACTGGAATTTTTTGAACATATCTATCATTCTACTTCTGAACTATCTTTTTAAAATCTTTATCTTACCTCTTAACAACACTCTAGTCTATTTCTTCATATTTCTTAACTTCAAATAGGACAATCACAATGGTCAATAATGGTCTCCGAGTCGTGTTATGACATAGTCTTGCGACTGTGATCTTTTGTGACCCAGTGACCTTTTGTAGGTATTCCTATTCGGAATAAATGTCCTTAAATAAGTGACTGGTAATAGGTACGGAACCTACCGTGGCATGATGCTTAGAACACGCGACTACCATGCGGAAGATCCGTGGTTCAATTTTAGTCTCCAGTCATCTACATATATCTTTCATTGCCGGCCCTCTCGATGTTGTCGACAGCAACTTCGTAGTATAGTGTCGAGTCAATCAATCGGTATGTCTAGTTAAAGCTTCTCAAACAGTGACGTTCGCATTCGTCGATAAACAAGTAGGTGCCGTTAGTTGTGAATCTAATAATAGAAAGCGTGGTAATTCACAACAACGAGAGAAATTATCCCGTACCTCATTCATAGGGTGTAAAGAACGGGATACAGTATTACGTTTTTATGGTAATTAAGTTGATCCGTGGTAGTAGTTTAGCATGTTCAGAATGCTACGATATCTTAACGCTACATACTCTGATTCTCAGAATGACACTAAGTTCTATACATAAGGCTGTATTCATTACACTAAATCTAATTAATGCTGATCTTTAAAATGTTTTCAAAGAATTCAGAACGTATTTCTTATGAACACGCGACTACCATTAAATTGAGGTTTCTAGCCTTACAGGTGATGTCAAGATCATCAGCGTAAAATAATACTGGCATTCGGCCATCTCTATGTAAAGCATAGAAGTGGAGGCAGAACTGCTTTCTGACATATCCCTCTGTTAACGTTCCTAGCAGTTGTGAACCTTCCCCATACAACTCTGATGGTTCTTTCCACTAGAAGCATTCTTATTAGGTGAGTCTTTGAACTGCCAACTCCCAGATCATGTAATTTTAAAATTTCTGTAGGTAGAATATTCCTCGATGTCTAGGAAAGACTCTAGAGCGTATGCTCGAGGGAGTTCTCGGTTGTACTGACTATAGAGTAAAGAGCTAGCTGTCTCTGTGTAACCTCCTTTAGTGTAGGTATCCTAAGATTTTGAGAGAAAATTCTGTGGAATATTAATTCGAACGTGAATTTCAAAGAACCTCTTAAATATTTTAAGGACAAAAGATGAGAGATTGATCGGTCGAAAGTCTTTTGATTTGACATGAAAACATTTAATTCCCCTTATTATGTATGTCGTAGTCACGTCGAATCCTTGTCGTTTTTCAAATTTGGCATCGGTGATGTTGTTTGTGAGATTGAAATACGACATTACCTTACTCCTATTAAGTTCTTCTACTTCGAACGTGGATTTCAAAGAACCTCTTAAATATTTTAAGGACAAAAGATGAGAGATAAATCGGTCGAAAGTCTTTTGGTTTGACATGACAACATTTAATTCCCCTTATTATGTTTGTCGTTGTCACGTCGAATCATTGTCGTTTTTCAAATATAGCATCGCTGATGTCGTTTGTGAGACTAATATACGACATGACCTTACTCCTATCAAGTTCTTCTTCAACAGATGATGAAAAATTCTCAACCCTAAACATTACTGTTAATTATTACTAATTTTAATCAAATCAAAAAAACATACTTATTTTGTCGAAAGTTGAATACGACATACGTAATAAGGGGGATTATCTATCGGGATGAAACCAGAGCCCAACCAACTCGCTCTTGCCTAAAAGTGGAATGTATGCTCACTTGGCGCTAAGCGGATGTTTTCAAGCTCTCTTCTTACACAAATTACAATAAAACAAAAACACGCCAATTGCTTCTTATTCTCGCACAATTCTCCTAATATTTACTCATCTTTCACCTCAAAAGAGAGAAGTTCCCATCGGCCTATGGAACCTAATTTTAAAGAGCGAGTTTGTACCCCTATCTACCTATGGTTTGCTTTTTGGGAATGACTTCCAGCATTAGGCCGTTTTCGAAAATTACTTCGAACCAATAGAGGTTAAGGCCTTCTGCAATTGCGTTGGAATTATTTTGTCAGGTCCCGATTTTTTATTAGGGTTTAGAGCATTTGATGGCTCATATCAGAATATTTCTGCTCACCATCGAGCGAACTATATTGAAGTTAGGCGGCCTTCCACCTGACCAAGATTCTGCGCTGTAGGGCAAGACAGGTAGGATCTGCGTCTGGTAGAGTTGGATCTTTGTTCGAAGCC
The DNA here is from genome assembly GCA_964034835.1 of Muscina levida. Lineage (NCBI taxonomy): Eukaryota > Metazoa > Arthropoda > Insecta > Diptera > Muscidae > Muscina > Muscina levida. Next base: position 43,129,995 of record OZ035883.1, on the reverse strand, counting down.
GCGATTTGCGATTAATACTCCTCTCTTGGTTTCCAGGCTGAAATTATTTTTGTTTACAGCGAAGCCAAGACAAAATCATATACCACTTCGATGTTATAGTTGTGAACGTTCACCCAGCGCCCCAAATGAGTAGACTCTATGTTCGTTGAAACAAATAACATTGTTTTGTCCTCATTGTCAGCAGAACCATTGCTGGTGCTATTCAATGCTTGAAAAGGCTGCAGTAACATACTGCGGTCCTCGGCCAATATATTATCGGCATACGCGATAATATCCGCATAAACCTCTTCATTAGGATGTCAAAGATCCCATAACAGACCGTCGCCTTGTCTGAAGCCTCCCTTGGTAGAAAATGGTTCTGTCATTTCGCAAACCCGGATCAGCTCTGCAGGGATACCAAACTCAGCCGCAGTATTTCGAACTGTATTTCGTTTCTGTCGTGTCGAACTGTTGTTTGCAGCTATGTACCTTTGTGGAATAACATTGCCAATTTTGTTATTGTTGTTGTTACAGCCGCAGGAGGTATCTGGGGTGATAATACTTTATACCACTTTTTAATTTATTAGCACTCGATCGGGCTTGTAATCCGATTATCCGATACGAGCATTGTTGGCAACTCTGTTTCGTTCCTTTGTAGTTAACAAGGTTTGTGTCAAAGGATTGTTAGGCCTTGTTGTGAGTTTTAACCGCCAAATTCCTCCAAAGATGGCGCCACTTGGTTTTGCTGATTTATTTTGCAGTGATAATAAATCATTTCATTTTTCGTTGGTCCTTGAGCAACCTGAATTTTTGTAGTGAAAGGTTCTAAGATGAGTTTTGTTGGCTGGAGAACTCGAAAGTAATTTTTCATCGATGTTGATTTGGCCAGTGCCCCGATCGGGAATCGAACCCGGCACCTTCGTATTGCTAATCTACGTCACTGCCACTGAACTATCGAGGCCCCATTTGTCGGCTACTTTTGTGGCTTCCGCCCATACCTCTGATAGGCCATGAGATGTTGTCATTCGTGAGTTGTTGTGAGTTGGCTGGGTGGCGCTACACTCCTGTGTTCCTTTAAGACCTGTTTAAATGTATGATTGTTTACAACCACATAGCAAAAGGAACTGAACCATAAGGATAATTGCAATTTCTTCACAGGGTAGTAAATGTGTGATAGCTTGTCTTATTTAAGATTAATGTAATGTTAGCCGATGTAAAAATCTCTATGTGGTAGCTAATGAATCGCTTTATTTTTCATTTAGTCATTGCGGCAGACATTATTAACTTTGTCCTTTCTCATTTATCATTGTTCTAATGATAAAAGCATCTTATGAATATCCAAACAAACCTTATATTGATATATTAAAAAAAAATCCTTGCTAATTGACAGCTAAAATGGTCACTTGAATTCCTGTACAGCTTCCATCTGCTATCGCAGTCAAATTGTTACTTTAGTCTAAACTAAATTGGTAATGAGCTGAAATGGTTCAAACTACTCGAAAAGCATTTAAACCCCAATTTAAGTTTAGCAATAAAAAACAACAAAAACATCACACAATCATCATATTCAAATATAAGTAAGTATTTTACCTTTTTATAGATGTACAAAATGTATGTATGAGCTTGAATTTTGTTTTTTTTATTTTCCTTATGACATGTCAAGTCCTGCATCTAATGGCATAAAATCGTTGTCTGTCTAATGTCATAGCGGAGCAGTGTAGTTGTTTTTGTTGTGCACATTTTTTATTTTCTTTACCAGACATCCTTTTTTCATAACTTCAATCAAAATAAAAATTTCCTAATTTAGTTACACTTATACAAAGAATAACCAAAATAATAACCAAGAAAAAATGCTATGCAGTCAAAATGCCTGAAAAACGAAAAAAAACAGCGAACAAATAATAAAACTAGCATTCAGATTGGTTATTTCGATGTCACATCATGATGAACGAACGTAACAATGCTCGTAGACAAAGGACGAAAAGGACGTTTGCTCGGCAAATGGAAAATAGTCATAAAGAGTTACAAGGAAACTGATTAAATATAAAATGTTTTTAAAGTAAGATGATGATGAAGTATTTACTTTATTTTAAGTTCAAAAATATTATGGTATTGAACTTAATGTGATGTATACAAAATATTTCTTAGATTGGATTTCTTTAATTACTTATTATATGTTATGTTTCGGATCACTCATTTGTCCTTTTTATGAGCTATAGTTTGTTTTTATACAGTGAATATCGTTAATAAGAAAATTTTGTGTATATTACATAAATGAGATAAAATTTTCCATTTAATATGGAAGTTAGCAGATTTTATTTTTCAAAAATTACATCATCCGTATGTGATCCGATTGTGGCTTGAGGTTAGAGAACACACGACTATCATGCGGGAGACCAATGTTTAATTCCTATCACAGTCATCTAATTGACGTTCTAATTCATCTTTAGTATATAAAGGTCCCGTAGGGACCGGCCGTGGCGTAGTGGTTAGAACACGCGACTACTATGCGGGAGATCGCAGGTTCAAACCTGGCTCCAGTCATCTTAAAAGAAAAAAAAAAAAAGAAAATTTTCTGTCATTGTCGGCTCCCCTCGAATGTTGTTGACAGCAACTTCGCAGTATTAAGCGTCGATTCAATCGTCGTGTCTAGTAAGAGCTTCTCAAACAGTGACGTTTGCTTTCGTCGATAAACAAGTAGGTGTCGTTAGTTTTGAATCCAAAAATAGAAACCGTGTTAATTCACAACATCGCGAGAAGCTATCCCATACCTCATTCATGGGGTGCAAAGGGAAAATTAAGTTTAAGTAAGGTCCCGTTACATGGGTTTAAAAGTAGAAGTGTGTTTACCACGTTAATGAGAGAAGCTCTTCCATATCTCATTCATGCGATGTAAAGGGAAAAAATTAGATTTTTATGTGATTCTTGATTTTTTTTAACACTGCAAGCTGTAACGGAAATTTTTAATGACGGCTTGCGTTTATTTCTTGCAATGTGTTAAATTTCATCGCAAAAATGTTTCTATACTTCTTCAAAAGACTTTGGTTTGCTATTGAAAACTTGACTTTTATGCGAGGTGGCCAGTTAATGTCACCTCTTATAAATATCCCTTTTTTTAACCTCCCTAGTATGTATTTTGTTAGCGAACTGTACTATTTGGAATTTGTAAGAAAGTGAATGTAAATATTTGCAAAGACTTTAGACCGCTTTCGTTTTCGGCGTCTTAATGTTCTCCAGCACCCACTTCCCAATCAATTGAATCGATGGGGCTTCCTAGCGGAAAATGCTAAGTTACTTGAGCACAGTTCTTCGGTAGTCACTGATTACACATTGTTTATTGTGTTAGCGAACATCTAATCACTTAGAATGTAATCTGAGTCTAAACGAGACTGTAATGCTAAGAAAGATGATCCCGTAACACTTGTTGTTCGTCTTTTTTATTTTCACTTTTTGTTATATTTTGTTAGTTAACATTTCATAGTGTAAAGGAAAGGTTGTTTAAAATAGTCGATTTTTATGATATGCTATAATTATTTTAAATTAGCTTTCCCGGCTTGCGTTGCTTCACCCGTACTTACAATGAATCTTCTTAAGAATTTGATCAATACAGCTAAAGTGCAAACGCTTCGTAAGACGAAGGGACAACTCATTTATTTGATTGTAGCTGGTCTGAGTGATTGTACCGCTTTAGTCTCTTTTTATCCCCAATAGTTCGAATTTCAAAAGATACACTCATACCGCACAACTAAAATGGCCTTATATCCACTCTAATTCTATAAGGAGCATGCTTATATATGATTATAGCTTTAGCCGTTTAGTCTGGGTGATGGTACCAGTTTTAGCATTTTTCGGCATTTTTTACCCCTAAATGTTCGAATTTCTAAAAACCCCATTTGGCGGCTCTCTTATTCAATAGGGTACAATGCTATATACATTTTCGTTACTCTATTTTTAGGTATTTGGTCTGGGAGATAGTCCCAGTTTTATCCCCTTTTTCTGTACTTTTACTTTTCATATCGCACAACTAAAATATGCACTTAAATTTTGCGACCATACCTTTAGCCGTTTAGTACCATTATTGTCCCCTTTCGGCTGTTTTCCCCTCTAAAAGGTAAAAATTTTGAAAACCCTCCTTGCTTCATTTAAGTTCTATAGGGAGCAAGCCCTAAAAATGAGTCAGCAAAAATGGGTTTAGCGGTCAACGAGGACAAAACAAAAATAATGATTTCGACGAACAAAGAGTCCTCTCGATGGGGACGCACCGTGAACGTTGACAATTATTATTTTAAGGTAGTCGACGAATTTACTTACCTCGGATCTTCTGTCAACAAGAAAAATAATGTCAGCCAAGAAATTAAACGGAGAATAGTGCTAGCCAATAGATGTTTCTACGGACTTCGGCAGCACTTTAGTAACACCACCTTCTTTCGGAATACTAAGAAACAGCTATACCAGGTGCTTATCTTACCTGTTCTGTTGTATGCTGCCGAATCATGGGTGCTTACTACAACGGACATACAAAACCTGGGAGTATTCGAGAGAAAAGTACTCCGAAAAATATATCGACCTATCTGTGTCGAAGGCGAGTTTCGCCATCTGATGAACCATGAGCTGTATGAGCTTTACCACGACATCGACGTAGCTAAAAGAGACAGAATCCAACGACTTCGATGGATGGGACATGTTGCCAGGATGGATGTAAATGCTCCAGCGAGAAAGTTGTTTGAAGGCGAACCTGAAGGACGGCGCAGAGCAGGGAGACCCAAACTCCGTTGGAAGGACCAAGTGGTAGGCGATGTGCCATCATCTTTATTACTTCAGGCCTCAAATTTATAAACTACGTTTCGTAAATTGTAATTGGCCACTTAAGTAAGTAAGTAAATTTACGTTAAGTGTATCAAATGATACATCAAATTCGGCTTACGATCAGAAAACGTATTAAATTGCTAAAATGGATCAGCAATACCATGTCCATGAGTTGATGAGTACTTACATATTGATTGGCATATATTCTAAAATAATATTTTTAAGCCAAATTTCTTTGTTGGTGTACTGGGTGATTGTACCTTTTTTTCTATTTATCTCAAGGAGTACGAATCTCAATAAAATATCTTCATATTGCACAATTACGCTAAAAAAGAAGTGTTAAATCTAATTGTCGCGATTCCAACTGTAGCCGTTTGGTCTTGGTGATGGTAACAGTTTCACCCTATTTTCGGTTTTGTCCTCCTAAAAGTTCAAAATTCCTTCAAATCTCGCAATTGCTCCATAAAATAAATATTCGCCCCAATATCCGCATTTCTAACTTTAGGCATTTGTTGAGGGTGATGGTACCAATTTGATATGAATTTACAGCGCACAACTACTCACTAAATTAAATACTCCGCCCAATATTTGCTATTCTACCTTAAGCCGTTTGGTCTTGGTTTGGTTAGGTTTTTCTTTAAGGGGTAACAATTTTAAAAAATCTCCTTATTCAGATCTCTGATTCTATAAGAAGCATTCCCATATAGATTTTTGCGATGCTACCTTTAAGTTTTACCCCTTTTGGGGCATTTTTAGCACTTAAAAACGAATTTTGAAAAATGTCTTCATGCATCTCTCTAATCTATATATATAAAAGGCTTGGGTGACTGACTGATCACTCCCCAGCCCAAACGGCTAAAGCTAGAACCGTGAAATTTAAAATTTAGGTTTCTTTTATGACGTAGGCGCGCACTAAGAAGGGATTTTTGGAAATTCGGACTGCAAGGGGGTAAAATGGGCGTGGCACCCGTTCAAACAGCTCGAACTTTGAAATGGTTATTTCTTTTAAACCGTTATAGGTAGAGAAGTAGAGATTTGATAGATATGTTGGTCGTACAAGAAAAATTATTTTTGTGGACAGTAGGCGGTGCCACTACCTTTTTAAAAAAAAATTATTATTTCGGCCAAATGAAAGGACCGTTTGCAATTATATTTTCTTTGTTTGATACAGTCCATAGGGCCTCTATTAGAGGCTACGTGAAAACAAAGTTAGACAATGGGGCGTGGCACCGCCCACACAAACTGAAATTTCAATCGGTCATATCTCACGAGCCATTTAAGGTATGGCATGGTAAGGTATGAGATTTGCTATATATATTACTGAGACAAAGAGGATTGCATCTAGCTGGAAAATGGGCGGTGCCACGCCCCTTTGAATAAATGGTTGTATCGGTCTAATTATTGGGCCGATTGTAATAAAACTTTCACAAATTGTATCATATCACTTACTGATCACTCCCCAGCCCTTCCGTACCGTAGGTAGGGGTAAAATGGCTAACAGAGGGATAAAACTGGTACTATCGACCACAACCAACGGCTATAGGCAGAATCGCGAAAATAGGGAAAAATTGTATTTTATAGAACAGTTGTGCGATACAAAGGGATTTTTTGAAATTCATACTTTTAGGAGTTAAAATGCCGAAAAATGGAAAAAAGGGTACAATCCCGAAAATTTAAATGGGCGTGGTCGCAATAAAAGGAGATAGCTACGCCAAAGGATTTTATTGAAATTTTTACGTTTAAGCTTAAAAAGGCCAAACAAGGAATAAAACTGACTAAAATTGAGGTTAATAATCAGTTTATAGGAAAGTTATGCGTTACGAAGGATTTTTCAAAATTCTTAACTTTATGGGTAATAAGGCCGAAAAAAGCGATCAAACAGGTTCCATCGAGATTTGGGACGAAAATTTAATTTATAGAGCATTTTTCGTAGTTTTTTAGAGGAACAAAGTAGAAACGCGAAAAATAGGGTGACTTTTTTTTTAATAGTTGTACGATCTGAAGGGATTTTTCATCACAATCAACGAGAGGGCTAAGGCTAAAATCTCGACAATGTATAAGGGCATTCTCCCTATAGAATTTAAAAGCTGCATGAAGGGATTTTCTGAAATTTATAGTTTTAGGGGTAAAAGACCGAAAATGGGATTAAACTGGTACTATGAACCAGACCAAACTGCAACAAGAGAAGCCGCAACTTCCACCACCATCCAGACCAATGAATTTATATATTAAAAAAATTCACTTATAAAAAATAAACTTATAATAATGTTAGCATTTTAACTGTATAACTTTTAGTCTCGAGAAGTTTTATTGTAAGTAGCGGCGAAGCAACGCGAGCCGGGAAGATAGTTCTATATATAATGTTACCGGTTTTATCTCTTTTTGGCCTTTTTACCCCAAAAACTACGAATTTGGAAAAATCCCTCCTGACAGCCTTTTTGGTCTTTAAGAACCTTGCTCATATACATTACCACGAATACAGCTTTTGCCTTTTGGCCAGGATAATGTAACCAGTTTTCTCACTTGTTAGATCTTTTTCCCCCCTAAAAGTACGAATTTAAAAAAAAAAACTCTTCCTGCACCACTCCAAGTCTATAAGGAGATTGCTCATATACACATTTCACGATGATAGCTTGTCTAAGTATTAAAAATTTTTTGGATAAACCTTAACAAGAGAATTTTAGAATTATTTTTATGTTCCATTTCATATTTGTTTGTATTAAATAAAAACTATTTTTTTTAATAGATAAAGGCAATTTTTATTTATTTTTTGATTTGGACTGGGATTTCGCGGGATCCAGGGAAAAATTAAGAAATTTTACAAAACATCGTTGTATGGCCGTCTTAACTATTTGGCTATGTTAAGAACTTTTGCCACTTTAAATATTATTGACAATTTTTTTTTCTTAATTATTATATTGTGCAAAAAAAATGTTCTTAAAAGTTTTTTTTAACAATATTACAAAAACTTACATCCTTTTTGACGCTATATGCAAAGTTATATGAATTTAGGCTAACTTCAACAGCTAAAGCTACGCACAGACGGTTGCTTGATCTTACAATATTGCCCGATAAATTTGCAGAAAATGTTCAACAACCGTGTGCACCTTAAATTTTGTTTTGCAACGTTTGCAGAAAAATCATTGTAAAACAACAATATTGCCAGACATCCGATAATCTTCTGAACCGCAAAATGTTGCCACCTTCAAATTTTTTTAAGATATTTGCAAACACATTTAATTTGCAGATTAACAGCGGCCGGAGTGTTGTGTTTATGCATCTGCAAATTTCACCATTTGCAGAGATTAATTATATGGCAACACTGTCCACGTCAGTAAATTGCCGGTACATTAGCAGATTTGACAAAATTTCTATTTCTGGCAACCGTCTGTGCTTAGCTTAAGTATTATTGTGAAGTTTACTCACAATCATAACTGTCAGTTAAGTCGGTGAGTTAACGCCATTAATATTTTGCCTTTACAAATTATGTGAAAGAAACATTGATGTTCACTATATATGTATGAAAATCAATTCGAATTTATTAATAATTTTATAAAAACTGTCACGCAAATGTGTATAGCTTTCTTCAATTCAATAAACAGGCTGTTTTTCGCTAATTAGTGGTTCAAAATTCCAAAAAATTTCCATCTTTTAGGTTGCTGCCATAAATTGCTGTATTATAAATAAGGAAGAGTGCTGGACATTTACTTAGCTGTTTTCATTTAATTCTTCCCCATATAAACGTCTTTCACTAAAATTAGCTTTTTAACACCCCCTTTTTTATATTTAAAAAGCATTTATATAACTTCGTTACTTTCTCTTTGTTGGTCATCTAAGCTTTGCCAGACTATAGTGGACTCTGCTGACAATTCCATAAACACCACGGAGTTCAAACCACAGACACCAACCCGACAACCATACAATGACTCATACAACAAACGCTCTCAAATGTTGCTCTCCTCTTACAACAGAGGTCGCCTATACTATTCCGGTCGTTCGTTTTGAACCGCATCGATGCATATTGAAAACCCATGAGTTTCTAACAAAATAAAAAAATAAAGAAAATTAAAACACCGACCACCGTCATTCATATCGGACAATATCAAGTGTCGTATATTGCCATCGTTCTTATCTTTAGCCCCCCAAAAAAAAGAGGGACAGATTTCACAACATATTAGTGAAAGCGATGACTTAGCTCTCACTCTCACTCAATGTTCTAACATAATTTGCCCCAGTCAATTGCAGATAGCCGTAGAGTATAGAACAACACAAACTACTGGACAATAATCGCGTCTGCGACATTAAGTCGTTATCTTGATTTTCTATATACACAAAAAAAAACAAACACACAGAGCGCAATTTAGACGCCGCCGTGAATTTCGAAGTGAATAAAGGGCAATTCAGTAGACATTTAGTTTTCATTAACAGCGGCCGGAGGAAGGAAGAAAAATTAAAAAAAGAAAACACGGTGATCATAAACAAGTACGAGTATGTACCGACACATTGAAAGAAAGAAAAAAAAGTCAGATTCTAATACAAATTTTGGGTCTGTAGCAATAAGCTTAAGAAATGGATGGACATGAGGCGACTGAGTGTTGTGCGTGCATTTAACGGTTTAAACTTTTAAAAGTATGCAATAAAAAAAATATATTAAAATCAAACGATGTTTAATAGAGAAAGTTCATTAGAATCGCGTGGTCTATGACGACAAGATGCAGTTACAGATACTCGAATGATTTTTGTTGTCCGGTCTTAAAGCAAAGTCATGTCCAAGACATTTTCATTACACTGAAAAATAAATTTGTATTTAATAACACATATAATAAGTCTTTTAACCCAGCAAAATTTGTGATAAAGTTCGAAGCAGTTACCTTTTTGTTATATACAAGAGTACATATTGAAAACTATTATAGGTAATGGTATCGTTAAGCACAAAAGTAAGCTGATCGATGGTAGACAAATCATCCTATAGTACAGCGTCTACATATGTGTTAGAAAATAATAATATTACTTTGGATTTAACACCAACCCCAACACGATACAAATTTTAATATTTTGTATCTTTTTTATTGCGATGTAACTTTTCGAATTTCTCGTTTCTGCAGTAACACACCAGAAAACTCAACATTAATACAAAATCTTTATACGATACTACTCATTGTGTCTCTTTCTCAACAATAGTCAACATGATTTTTTTTAAATTAAAACAAATAAGACATACAAATATGAACATTTCTGAGCTTAATTTCTTGGGTTTAAACTGTACATTGTTTGTCTACGACGCTATGTGTCGCAAGTGATACAAGTGAGATAAGTAATCTTAATGCACCTCATATTTGAAATCTAAAATCAGTGTGCGTGGAAAAAAAAGTATACTGCTTTGGAGTAAGAATGTGTGAAATAAACTAGAAATATAATATTGTGGAACTCTCTGTTTTCGATTCAAAGAAAAAATTACAATAATGTTACATCTTACTTGGTTTCCGAAATAATACATTAAAAAATTCAAAACATATTTCAAATTCATTGTACTTTTCTAACGGTGCCCCTTAATCAACAATACTAAGAACACAGCCACATACAAAAAAGTGTTGGTGTTAAAGTGTTCAAACTACCCTTTCCTTATATTTTTTGATGCGCATTCTGATTCATTTGATTCGTATTCTGAATCTATGCTGTATTTAACTGTAACCTCTAAAACGTAAAAAATTCGACTCCCAAAGTTGGGGTTCTTTGAGGTTATGTCATAAACCTGTCATAATTGAAATAAATGGATATCAAATTCGGGTTCAGGAACGCCAGAAATAGAAAGTCCGATTACATTCGAATTGGTAGCTGCAACGTGCAGCCCCTTTTAACTGTCCCGTATGGGTAACGAAGTGCAAGAGAAGAAAATGGGATTTAAGTGCCATAGCGTTATTCAGCAGAGCACAACGTGCGTAATTTGTACTTGAGTAGTTTTGAAACACCGATACTTCGACTATAGCGCAACGAAAACTTTGCGCTCATTACCACAAACGGCTTAGAAATGCAGCTCCTTCGGTTCAGTAGATTGAAAAATGCGTGCAGAAGTTCAAGGAGACATGTTCAACAAAGACTCAACCATGATTTGGCCAACATAGAACGTCTGTTCATGAACAACGACGAGGCACACTTCTATGTAAACAGGCAAAATTGCAGGTATTAAAGTGACACTTAAAGCTCCTACATTTACCCAAGGTTACTGTGTCACATTGAGGCACAATTGGTCCATATTTTTTAAGATCAAAGAGGCGCTACAGAATTCCAATGATTTTAATCATCGATCGTCGTTTTAGCATGATGGAAAAACATGTCGCACCTCCAACGGCTAATTGCGTACAGTCCGAAAAATTTCCAGGCAGAGAATTATATCTAAAATAGGTGACATGTACTGGCCACCTCATAGCCCAGATTGATCCCCAATGCACAGTCTTCTTTGGCAATACCTTAAAGAAGTTGTTAATTAACTTTCTTTTTTTGGGAATACCTTAAAGTAAAAGTTTTCAACAGCAATAAAGTGTCACTTGAAGAATTAAAGAAAGGTGTTGGCAATGATTTACAGGACACTATACGTGCTTTTATAATATGCTGTCTGACATAGTCCTGCATCCAAAGTTATGCATAATGATGTTTTGTACTGTAACAAATTAGTAATGACTAGTCCATTATATTATATTTTTTTGATATTTCTATATTATATTTTTATTTTTTTATATTTTTATATTTTTATATATTTATATTTTTATATTTTTATATTTTTATATTTTTATATTTTTATATTTTTATATTTTTATATTTTTATATTTTTATATTTTTATATTTTTATATTTTTATATTTTTATATTTTTATATTTTTATATTTTTATATTTTTATATTTTTATATTTTTATATTTTTATATTTTTATATTTTTATATTTTTATATTTTTATATTTTTATATTTTTATATTTTAATATTTTTATATTTTTATATTTTTATATTTTTATATTTTTATATTTTTATATTTTTATATTTTTATATTTTTATATTTTTATATTTTTATATTTTTATATTTTTATATTTTTATATTTTTATATTTTTAATTTTTATATTTTTATATTTTTATATTTTTATTGTTTTATTGTTTTATGTTTTTATATTTAATGATGGCCGTGGCATGATGATTTGAATTCTGCCTCCATTCATATACATTCTATGTATATATATTTTTATATCTATTCACTTTTGTAACATTTATTCTATTCCGCTCAGAAATCAACCAAAAATTAGAACAAGTATATTTGCCGCTCACATGCCGCTCATTGCTTGACTTCGGCCTTATACGCTGACTGTTATACATCTTTTGATATCTGATACACACACATTTGTTGAATATGAACTCACACAAAGTTCCAAAGCTCTCACTTTCATATTAAGCCAGATATTGAATATGTATTAATAGTGTCGTAAGAGCAGGGCCACACCCCCCTTAAATGAATAAATACTAAATTTCAAGACTAATAATGCTATAGTTCTCCAGATATTCCATTTAAAAATATAGAATGATATTGGCGGGGCGGGGTCACGCGTTCTAATCCAATCCCGCCCATTTTTGATCTGCATCTTCACCTGATTTCAAGTGGCCAAAGTTAATAGTACGTTAGATATTGCATGTTTGTTAATGGGGTCGCATGGGACAGTTACTCCCCGAGATGAGATCCCGCCAATTTTCCCATAGAATATTAATATTGATTTCAAACTTATTTATACCAAAGTTTAAGCAAAGTGGTGCATTAGTCCTCCAGATACAGCGTTTTCAAAAATTGGTTCCTATTGGTGGGGCCATGCCCACTTACTATATCAAAATATGAAATTTTGATATATCATTAAGATACGAAGCTATATGCTATCAAAATATCAAGATCAATTTAATGTTGTAGCTTCCTATAAACTTCAAATAAACACAATTTAATTCCATACAAATAACTGTCGTACAAGATTGAAGAATTAGAACTAGCAACCAGGAAAGTAGTTTTGCATTAAAAAAAAAAACAAAAATTGCATACAAATGTTCCAATAGATACAATTATTTTTTCATTTAAAATCGTTTGCATGTTGTTTTCGATTATTTTTTTACGATTTGAAGATTTGAATTCTAAATACTCATTTTAAATGTAAAACTACAAATCTAAATCTACCAGAACCGCTGAAAATAATAATATACCGAAATATTTATAACAAACCTTAAATTTGTACAGTATCTGACTTTTTTAAATTTCCGACAAAAAAACACCACACAATTAATATTTTTCGAACGGCCGTTGTCAATTGCACGATTCTTTCTCTTTTTTTTGTTATGTCTCGTTTCAGATTGAGAATCTATTTAAAGCAGCGCATAACCTGACACTACTGTATTATCTGACTTTAGAATGATGTCACGCACCGTTAGGTAAGACCGAAATATTCCAAATTTCAATGCAAAAAAAAAACACACACACACAATCGCGATAGTTGCAATTAATTCCATAATTTATGTTAAAAGTTTCAAACAAAATTACAGATATTTCAAACTAATGTACATAGTAGCTGGTATTCTATTGAGCAATGAGGATATCTGTGATACCGTCGATCAAATACAAATTGCTCCACGTGTAGAGATGCGAGGTGATAAAGTCCAACAGCAGCAGCTGAAGAAGACACAACGTTTAGCCATCGAAGAGAAACCATTGACGCCGAAAAGTTGGCTACGCAAACTCTCCATATATGAGCTGGTAGATCGTATCAAAATCCGCGTACGTCCCACTTGGAGTTCATTCAATTTGTGGACGATACCAAATTATTTAATTGATTATTCTACGAGTTTAATATGCCGAATATTTTTACTTAACACTGACTGTGATCTGATATATAAATAATAACATTAATGATAATAATAGTAATAAAAACCAAACATAAACATATAAAATTCTAATTGTGGTTATCTTAATACGAGCACAGTGATAGTAAAAAACACCATAACACATTGGCGTCTGGAAAACTTGCATATAGATCCGATGAAGCGATAAATACTATATCATGAGTAATGGACAAGGGGAATGTCGCCAAAGGTTGTCCCAGTTCCAAAGTCCCAGTTTTGAGTATGCAACATTTTTATTTCGAATTTCTAAGCGATAAAGTACACTTAACATGCATGACTTATCGGAAATATGACGAAAAAGTCATAAATATTATTCCAAGAAAATACAAAGGGGGTTGAGTGATCAAAAGAACGGCACAGTGTTGCAAAACCTTAAGATTTCAATGGGGTTAAATTAACAACATTTCCAAAATATACTTAACGGATATGCAATTGCACATTGATCAACAAGTGCGTGCCTAGCTTATATAACTTTAATTTTGTACGTTCTCTGTAATTAGAGATATATTTTTTATCGATTTTTTTTTATTTATGTAAGATAAGGACAGAAACATGTTGTTAAACTGTAGAAAGGGTTACAGTGTAAAAAGTGTTAATAAACTAAAAAAAACTTAATTTCCCTTTACACCCCATGAATGAGGTATGGGATAGCTTCTCGCGTTGTTGTGAATTAACACACTTTCTATTTTTAGATTCACAACTAACGGCATCTACTTGTTTATCGCCGAATGCAAACGTCACTGTTTGAGAAGCTCTTACTAGACACGCCTATTGACTCGACACTAATACTACGAAGTTGCTGTCGACAACATTCGAGGGGAGCCGACAATGAAAGAAAAATTTATTTATTTTTTTTTTTCTTTTAAGATGACTGGAGCCAGGAGTTGAACCTGTGACCTCCCGCATGGTAGTCGCGTGTTCTAACCACTATGCCACGGCCGGTCCCAAATGTAAAAAGTTCAGTTCAATATCTCTGGACATATGGTAATTTTGTATGGGCGTAATGAAAGGGAATTTTACTGTACCAACTGAGAACTAGGAAACAAATCTTTTCTTTATTAGAAATTATTGAAAAGTATTAAATTCCGGAAAATGGCTTATTTGTATAGAAGGTACCGGTAGGGGCAGCACAACGTGTCCGAATATTATTCGTTAGGCACCGTTCAATAAACTTTTACATTATGCAAACTTTTACTTCATTTGCTAATATTATACTGATCAAATTTAAACATCGCCCATTTGTCCGTTTGGAAGTTATGGATGGAATATAAATTTCCCAAAATAGGTAATTTAGTATGAGAGATACCAGAAAGGGTCGACCGATATAGTCCATATCCATTCCTGACGCAAATTTCAATAAGCGTACGTCTTGTGAAAAATATAACTGAATTCAGTGCACTAACGAAAATTTCATAACGATCAGTAAAGGTTTAATCGAGTTATCCTGCCCACCAGCCAGCAAGGCAGACGGCTAGAGTGTTCAAAACCGAAATCGGAAACCGTCTAACCGGTTTTTTTCTCCGAAACTGTTTGCCGGTGTCTACAAAAATGCCAATTCCGAATACCCGGATTAACCGGTTTTTTGATATCGGTTAACCGGTTTTTCAAAAAGGAGTATTTTTACAGAATAGTATTTTTACAGATATAATTTAGGCAAATCGGCTTAGAAGGTTGTTTATGCTTATCCGATATTTTTTGGGCTAATCTCAACGGATTCTATCATTGAAATTTTCTTATGCAACACGAAAATTTGTTTAGAAAATGCTGTTTAGATGAACTGGATATGAATTGAAGCAGAATGAAATCAAAAGCTCTAATTAATTGAAGGGATTGAGGTATCGATATTCATATTTTTTTTCTATTTACTTTTATTTTACAATTTCCGAAAAACCGAACGAAACCGGTTTATGTGATTTTTTACTAAACCATGTAAGTAACCTAATCGGCATGCTACCACCGATGCGTCTTAGGAAGTAGGTAACAGATGTTACTGAAGCTCAACACAGGCTCTACTAGTGGCTTTGGCAGCCCCAAGAAACTAGGATCGGGCGCGGTGGCCTAATAAGCCACTCTCCCTTAACAAAATTATTATGAAAACACGAAGAAAAGAAAAAACAAGAACCCCCCCAAATGTTGACGACCCCCGCAAACATGATTAAGGGAAATGCACCTAGAATGTCCGAACTCTATACAGAGATGGTGCCTTTGTCCAACTGGCGGATGTCCTCGACAAATACAAGGCTGACATCACCGCCATACAGGAGAAGATATATGGCCGCTGCCCTGCACATGACATTAAAATTGTTCTGGGAGATTTTAATGCTAAAATAGGAAGGGAAGATGCTCTTGGTTCAGCAGTAGGAAAATTCAGTCTACATAATAACACCTCCGATAACGGACTCAGACATGGTTGTGAGTGGAACCAGATTCCCGCATAAAGATATCCACAAGGCCACCTGGATATCTCCCGATGAAAATATCAGAAATCAGATTGATCACGTGTTAATTGATGGAAGGCATGTCTCAAGCGTTATGGACGTTCGTGTGATGCGCAGTGCAAAAATTGACTCGGATCACCACCTAGTTGCAGCCAAGCTACGCACACGATTAAGTACTGCTAAAAACACTCGTAATCAAATGCAAAGGAAGCTAGACATCACATAGCTACATACCACCAAGATAGCCAATGCCTACTCCAACCAACTCTCTCAATTATTCCATAGTTGCGATATTCCCGACATGCAGTGGCAGCATATTGCGAATTCTATGACCACTGCCGCAACGGCCGTACTGGTTTATGAAAAACCGCGCTCAGACAAGCCCTGGTACGATGATGAATGTCGAGAAATGTTTGAGGAAATGGCTGCTGTATACAAGGCAAAACTGCAGCCAATGGCGAAGCGTGCGGTGACGGAGCGTTTTAATGAGAAAAGGACGGAGATGAAACGCCTGTTCAGGCGGAAAAAGCGTCTGTTGAAGAAAAGAGAGAGCCAGGATATTAAAAACTACAGGGATAGAGGTGAGGCCCGAAAGTTCTACCAAAAGGTAAAAAGTTAAGGTTTTGGAGCAGGGAATCCCACCTGTAAGGAAAGAGACGGAACTCTGGTCACGGACACTCAGAGTGTGCTGCAAATATGGAGGGAACACTTTCGCCTTCTCGAAGGCAGCATAGGTGACGAAATCACACCAATCATCGACGATGGAGTAGTTTGTCCACCACCGACCCAAAACGAGATCAGCACGGCTAAAAAATAATAAAGCATGCGGGAGCCGATTGACTGTCGGCAGAGCTTTTAAAAGCCGGCGGCGATGAGCTGGTACCATGCATGCACCAGCTCATAAACATGGTTTGGCTCAGGGAGTGCATGCCCGATGATTGGAATCTGAGTGTCCTATGTCCCGTGCTTAAGAAAGGCAATCCTAGTGTGTGTACCAACTATCGCGGGATTAGCTTTTTACCCATCGCATACAAGGTCCTGTCTAGTGTGTTATGTAAAAAAATAAATCCCATTCTGGCGAACCTTATTGGACCTTATCAGTGTGGCTTTAGACCTGGTAAATCCACAACCGACCAAATATTCACACTACGACAAATCCTGGAGAAGACCCAAGAAATGCAGATCGACACCTACCTTCTGTTCATCGATTACAAAGCTGCATTCGACATTCCGATACGACAGAAATTGTTGGATGCTATTGTTGATTTTGGTATCCCCGCGAAGCTAATACGACTTTGCGGGATGACACTGACTAACACGAAGTCTTCAGTAAAAATTGGCAAAAATCTGTCAGAGCCATTTTCTACCAAGCGAGGCTTTAAACAAGGCGATAGTCTGTCCTGCGAACTCTTTAACATCGTAATGGAGATGATCTTCCGGAAGGCTGTTGTAAACACGACTGGTATCAACTTAAACAAGATTCACATTGTGTTCACGTATGCTGATATCATGGTATCATTGCTGATGACATAGGTATCATGCGGGATGTTACTACAACCTTTACGAACATTGAAAAGCAGTCGGCAGAAATGTGTCTGGTGATAAATGGGAACAAACACATTTCAACGAAGATTCTACTCGTTTAAGACGCTGCGTGAACGTCGACAACTACATATAACATTGAAGTGGTAGCCGGTTTTGTCTACCTTGACTGCGCCGTAAACTAAAAGGCTCCACGAAAAGCCCCCCAATGAAATAACCCCCAGGAAATAACCCCCAATGAAATAAACCCCAAAAAATTAGAAATACCACCCAAAAACAGTGAATGAAATAACATCCAAAAATAAATGAAATAAACCCCAAACCGAAAACGAAACAACCCCCAATATTTGGGAGTTATTTCATATGAAATAACACCCAATGATGAAAATGTAACCCCCAATGAAATAAACCCCATCAGCAACAAAAATGAAATTATGCCCAAAATTCATAAAGGTCAGTTTCACCTAGGATTTCATGAAGTCAATATGGACCATCAGCAAAGTCGCAAAATTATTGAAATGAATCGTGTGGATAGTAGATCATTGTAGCCCTGCTCTATTTTTGCAGTTCGGAAGATAATTTGCCTTTTACGTTTGGCTTTTACGCAACCACCTCCAGTTTTCACAAGCAAATCAAACTCTCTGCTTTTATTGAATTCTTCCTTTTGAAGAACTCTTACAAATTTAAAAAAAAAATCATTCTTAGTGTGTGCTAACCGAATTTTGCATTTTGTTGATTTTCTATCCGTCAGTATGAACATAAATGGAAATATCTGTAAACATTCATAAGATATTCTAATATATTCACAGGCTAAAAGTTTTCTTGTAAAAGGCCTATTTTTATATAATTATATAATTATAACCCCTTAAAGCCAACAACAAAATGAAACAACCCCCGAATAAAAAATGAAATAACACCCAAATTATACACGATATGAAACAAGCCCCAAATTTAAAAAATTGGTTGGGTGTTATTTCATTGGAGATTATTTCATAATTTGAAAACCCCAAATGAAGAATGAAATAATTCCCAAAGAAAAATGAAAAATGGCCCAAAAAAATTGGGAGTTATTTCATATGAAATAACACCCAAAAATGTATGAAAAAAATTTGGGGAATATTTCATTTCTCGTTTGGGCGTTATTTCATTGGGGGGCTTTTCGTGGAGCCAACTAAAATAATAATGTCAACGTGGAGAATCAAAAGAAGAGTATTGATCGCAAATGACTGCTACTATGCGCTAAGCAAACGATTGAAGGACAAGGCAATATCCCTTATACAAAACTTCTTCTTCTTCTTTAATGGCAGCATCAACAGAAATTTATCCATCAGTAGCCGCACGTAGAAAAGTATTCCAAGCGCTTCGGCCTTTTGCGCTCCGTCGATAGTTTCTCACACTAAGCTTAGTTAACAGCTCTTTCACCTGGACCATCCATCGGAGTTTTGGTCGCCCGCTCCTGCGCCACCCTGCGAGTTTATTGCCGAAGACTTTTCGAGCCGGAGCGTTTTCGTCCATTCGTACAACCTGTCCAAGCCAGCGCATTCGGTCTATTTGAACGCGCGATGTCTTTGTACAGCTCATGATTCATTCGACGACGGTACTCGCCGTTAACGATGATGGGTCCAAATATTTTGCGGAGTATTTTTCTCTCGAAGACTCCTAGAATAGATTGATCCGCTTGTGTCATTAACAAGGATTCTGCGCTGTAGAGCAAGACAGGTAGGACCAGAGTCTGGTAGAGCTGGATGTTTGTTCTTCGAGAGAGCGCTTTGTCGTTTAATCGCTTGCTTAGCTCATTGTAGAATCGGTTTGCGATCAATATTCGTTTTTTGATTTCCAGGCTGACATTATTATTTTTGTTTAGACAAGGTAGACAAAATCATCTACCACTTCAAAGTTATAGTTGTCAACATTCACGCAGCGTCTCAGACGAGGGGACCCTTTGTTCGTTGAAACAAATAACTTGGTTTTGTCCTCGTTTATCACCAGACCCACTTCAGCCGACTGCTTTTCAATGCTCGAAAAAGCCACAGTAACATCTCGCAATCCACGTCCAATAATATCTACATTATCAGCATACGCGAGCAACATGTGACTTTTGTTGAATATGGTACCATTTTTGTTTACTGCAGCCTTCCGCATGATCATCTCCATTACGATGTTAAAGAGATCGCAGGACAGACTATCGCCTTGTCTAAAGCCTCGCTTGGTAGAAAATGGCTCCAACAGATTTTTGCCAATTTTCACTGAGGACTTCGTGTCAGTCAGCGTCATTCCGCAAACTCGTATCAGCTTCGCGGGGATACCAAACTCAGCCATAGCATCTGATAGTTTCTATCATATCGGACTGTCAAATGCAGCTTTGTAATCGATGAACAGATGGTAGGTGTCGATGTGCATTTTTTGGGTCTTCTCCAGGATTTGTCGATGTGTGAATATCTGGTCGGTGGTGGATTTACCAGGTCTAAAGCCACACTGATAAGGTCCAAACAGGTTCGCCAGAATGGGCTTTAGTCTTTTACATAACACACTAGACAGGACCTTGTCCATCGGCTCCTGCAGCTTTATTATTTTTAAGCCGTGCAATTGCCGTGCTGATCTCGTTTTGACTTGGTGGTGGACAGTCTACTCCATTGTCGATGATTAGTGCGATTTCGTCACTTATGCTGCCTTCGGGAACGTGTTAAGATTGAAAGTGTTTCTTCCATATTTGCAGCACACTCTGAGTGTCCGTGACCAGATTTCCGTCGCTGTCCTTACAGGTGGGGATCCCTATTCCAAAACCTTAACTTTTTACCTTTTGGTAGAACTTTCGGGACTCACCTCTATCCCTGTAGTTTTCGATATCCTGGCTCTTTCTTTTCTTCCACAGACGCTTTTTCTGTCTGAACAGGCGTTTCATCTCTCTCTCTATTTCTCTTTATAACGTTCCGTCACCGCACGCGTCGCCATTGGCTGCAGTTTTGCCTTGTATGCAGCATCCATTTCCTCGGCGTTGTTGTTGTGCAGACTGAATTTCCCGACTGCTGAACCAAGAGCATCTTCCCTTCCTATTTTAGCATTAAAATCTCCCAGAACAATTTTAATGTTATGTGCAGAGCAGCGGTCATATATTTCCTCCAGGCGCTCATAGAATGCATCTTGAATGTCATCGTCTTTGTCTTCTGTCGGGGCGTGTACACAAATCAACGTAATATAAAAATATTTCTTTCAGGGTTAAACCGCGGGACCAGGTTCTTGTTTTTTCTTTTCTTCGTGTTCTCATAATAATTTTTTTTAAGGAGAGTGGCTTATTAGGCCACCGCGCCCGATCCTAGTTTTTTGGGGCTGCCAAAGCCACTAAGGGAGCCTGTGTTCAGCTTCAGTAACTTCTGTTACCTCCTTCTAAGACGCATCGGTGGTAGCATGCCGATTAGGTTACTCAACATTATACGAAACTAACTAACTTCAAATCAATATTGCAAATAACTATGTGTCATTGAAATTAAGAAAATTTTAAAAGCTCTTAAGTAAGAATTAGCTATAAAAGAAAACTATACTGATCACACAGTGTTAACTTTAAAATATGTGTTTATCATGTGTATTATTGTTTTTAAAGTAACGTTTAACGCTCGTATATTCAAAAAAAAAGCTACTAGTTTTGCATAATATTGGTATCTTTACATTTCATTACATTATATTTCAGAAAAAAATTAATGATTTTGTTATGTCATTTTACACATGCCAATTTTTTTATGGGCAATAAAGTTGTATACTGATACAGATTTTGTAACAATTAGTGTGTTTTTTGTTTGTTTTTGCCATGACGGTCAGCTGATTTCTGAAATCTAATCTCAAAGCGATAGATTTTGATGATAATGCGAATGAATTCCCTTGTACTGTTTTTACATCACTTACAAGGCGCTCAAGCCAATGATATAAGCAGGCATCGACCTCGTTTAATGTCAATGGCAAATAATAAAATTTTTGAAACAAATAACAGCTAATCAATAATACATATGTATTTCTTATCGTACGTTAAAAATGCACACACAGATCAATATCACAAGTATTGATTAGATTATGTTTTAGCTAGACAAACAACTGAGCTGTGTGGAACTTCTAAAGCCGGTCACTTTAATTTAATATGCATGTTTTGCAACTACGCCGAATTATTTTTACTGCGATTTTGTATCGATAAACGTTATCAGGTCTATTTTCGTAAAAATAACACACATTTTTGCATTTTTTAAATTACTGAGCATTGATAAGTGTTATCGTGGTTAATTTGCTTAAAGCCTCGAAACTTTGCATTTGTTTGAATTGCCTAATTCTATAGATTTTGATATGTAGCCAACTATATAATTGAATAGTAATCTTAAAATCATATATTGATTTTAATATTTAAGATGTTAGGAAATCAATACTATTTATATCTTTGTAATCCTGAATTTACTGTAATATGTGAAATTTTAAAATTATGAATTAATTTAATTTCAAGTCATTTTTAATTCTTGTAGAATCTGTGTCATCAAAAATCTTCAAGTCTTGTAGTATAAATAAGTTTTGCTTAACAATTATTTTAAAATTTATGAATATTTTTTCAAAGTTATAATAAGTATTCCATTGCATGATTGAAAATCTCTGATTTTTTAAGCATTTTCAATATATCCACATTTATTTTTTGTTTTTTGTTTATTACTGTTATACATTAAGAAAAAAAAAATATTTATGACATCTAGTTTTTTTTTTTTATATCGGTTAAAGATGTTTATAAAAAAATACATTTCATAGTAACAATAATGGTCCCTCAGTTAGGTCATGGTCATGTATTTTTAGTTGCTCTACATCGTTTACTCTTCTAATGGTCCAAGCGAATGTTGAGAGTTATCCGAATTATCTGGACTTATTGCACACTGAGGACTTCGATCGCCGCGTACATTTAAACTAGTCTGCAACATATTGGCAATACTATCAACATCCAAATTTTCATCGGTGGCCGAGATTTTGCGTAAAGCAGAACAAACAATACTCAAGTCGCCTTTAAGTTCACTCACTACTGCAGTGATTTTTTGGGCATTCGACAGGACCTCCACGCTTTGGGTGTAGGGATTATAGCGGACACCAAAGGGACGTTGGATGCTATCAGCAAATAACCTAAATAAGGGGTGATATGAATTGAGATTTGCATAACGTTTTCTTGGAGACATTAATCCTACCTCATTTGTTCTTTTGCCTCCTCAAATGAATCCGTGTAGTAGTAGGCATTCTGATAGGAAGTTATAATACATTCCTCTTTACAGGTTATTTCAGGATCGAATTTCTTAATCTTCTCCTTGCAGCTAATCGCATGTTGCAACTCAGCCACAGAGCTAAGCAGACCGGCGCCATACACCTTAAAAGAGTTATCGGGTTGATGGCATAAACCAAATTCCACGGTGAAAAAATAAAGCTAAAAATGTTTAGAAAATATATTAATCTTAGTACTGGTATTGCTTTTGATAACGTTGTTACAAACCGTTGCTAATTTTTCTATATCTGCATCGGAGGCCCCCAAAGAAGCCAAACCAAGTTCTTGCGAAAATTGAGCAAAACTAGAGTTGGCCAATAGAGGCATGTGTCCCAATAACTCGTGGCAACAATCTCTGGAAAATCAACTTTTCAAATAAATGTTTTTATGTTTCCAAAAACACAACTCACGGTTCCGGTGTGTAGAACGGATCTGACGAGTGTCGTATGTATTGGGTACAATGAAATACCCGAAAAGCCAAACCTGATAGAAAATCTCTGGGCGACAAATATCCCGCCACCGGTCGCAATTGAAAACCAGTCTTGCGTTTAAGGAAAACGCTAACATCTTGTAGTTGGGGTATATTGTCCTCACGATAGCCACAATACTTGACCAACTCCGGCCAGTTCTCCATATACTCGGGCACAGCGTGTTTAACGTACAAACGATGAAGCTCACAGAACACGGTGCCCCTAAGAGAAGTTTATCTAAAATCCCCAAACTTTTAAATTTATATTTAATTGACTTACCAGGTTTTTATTTCCTCCGCTGTATATTGGACCCGAGGTATAGGATTTCCACTGGAATATAAATAACAATACATATTAGATATTTTTTTGTTCTGATATTTCTTATTAAATTTCTTTCTTCTCACTGTTTAAAGTTCATGGCAATCGATGAAAATTTCTCTCGACGTTTACGGTAAACTGGATCTTTGAATCCCGGATGATCTGCATCCAATTCCGAGCCATACATTAACACATTCTGAGCTTTATCCAAGTCTGAGATTTTGCGTGGAAACCAAACCATATCTCCGAAATCTAACATAAGATAGTTATTAACATTGATTTAGCTTAACTCACTGATAAGACAAAGTGTTTCTATTCGGATTTCTCTTACCAAAGCTGGAACAAGCCGATAGAGAGGGAGCTCGAACCAAAGCATTTTTATCCACTGTTGTATAGTTTACTGAATGAACTTCACGATTTAACATCTGCAAGACCTGATCCAAGCGCTTGGAGTCACATTCTACATCAACCAGGACATCAGCCTATGCGTTGTAGGAGAAAATATTATTAAATAACTTATTATCTCTCTTGGCCAGTTTGAACAATATTATCAATTAGAAATAAATAACGTGGTGGCGGTGGCCTAATAAGCCACTCTCCTTGAACAAAACAATTATTATAAAAAACACGAGGAAAAGATAAAAAGAACCCCCCCCCCCAAATGTTGACGACCCCCGCAAACGTTATAAGGACCATGATTTAAGAATATGCACCTGAAATGTCCGAACTCTATACAGAGATGGTGCCTCTATCCAACTGGCGGATGTCCACGACAAATACAAGGCTGACATCACCGCCATACAGGAAATGAGGTGTACGGGACAGGGATGTACACTACGAAAGAAATTTGACATCTTTTACAGCTGTCATGCTAAAAGACTCGAATTTGGATGTGGTTTCATAGTCGGCAAGAGACTTCGTCACCTGGTCTCGCGGCTTAACACTGTAAGTGACCGAATAGCCACTATTCGCATCCGGGCGAAATATTTTTACATTACGCTGATTTCTGTACACGGCCCGAAGGAAGAAAAAGACGATGATATTAAAGATGCATTCTATGAGCGCCTGGAGGAGATATATGACCGCTGCCCTGCACATGACATTAAAATTGTTCTGGGAGATTTTATTGCTAAAATAGGAAGGGAAGATGCTCTTGGTTCGGCAGTCGGAAAATTCAGACTAGACAACAACACCTCCGATAAGGGATTCAGACTGGTTAGTTTCGCGTCGGCAAGAAACATGATTGTGAATGGAACCAGATTCCCGCATAAACATATCCACAAGGCAACCTGGATATCTTCCGATCAAAATACAAGGAATCAGATTGATGCTGACATGTCTCAAGCGTTATGGACGTGCGTGTGATGCACGGTGCAAATATTGACTCGAATCACCACCTAGTTGCAACCAAGGAACGCTCACGATTAAGTATACCTAAAAACACTCGTAATCAAAGAAAGCTAGACATCACAAAGCTGCTTACCACCGAGATAGCCAATGCCTACTCCAACCAACTCTCTCAATTACTCAAAACAAACCCACTTAGTTCTGATGTTCCCGACACACAGTGGCAGCATATTGCGAATTCTATGACCACTGCCGCAATGACCGTACTGGGTTATGAAAAACCATGCTCAGACAAGCCTTTGTACGCTGATGAATGTCGCGAAATGTCTGAGGAAATGGATGCTGCATACAAGACAAAACTGCAGCCAATGGAGGAAGATGAAATGCCTGTTCAGGCGGAAAAGCGTCTGTGGAAGAAAAGACAGAGCCAGGATATCGAAATCAACAGGGATAGAGGTGAGGCCCGAAATTTCTACCAAAGGATTAAAAGCAAAGGTTTTGGAACAGGGATCCTCACCTGTAAGGATAGAGACGGGAAATCTGGTCACGGACACTCAGAGTGTGCTGCAAATATGGAGGGAACACTTTCAATCTCTACTCGCTCCCGAAGGCAGCATAAGTGATGAAGTCACACCAGTCATCGACGATGGAAAAGACTGTCCACCACCAAGCCAAAATGAGATCAGCATGGCAATTGCACGGCTTTAAAATAATAAAGCTGCGGGAGTCGATGGACTACCGGCAGAGCTTTTTAAAGCAGGCGGCGATGAGCTGGTAACATGTATGCACCAGCTCATAAACCCGTGCTTAAGAAAGGTGATCCAAGTGTGTGTACCAACTATCGCGGGATTAGCCTTTTACCCATCGCATACAAGGTCCTGTCTAGTGTGTTTTGTGAAAGACGAAAGCCCATTCTTGCGAACCTGATTGGACCTTATCAGTGTGACTTTTGATAGTCACACTACGACAAATCCTGGAGAAGACCCAAGAAATGCAGATCGACACGTACCATCTGTTTATCGATTACAAAGCTGAATTCGACAGTACGATACATCAGAAATTGATGGATGCTATGGCTGAGTTTGGGTTACCTGCGAAGCTAATACAACTTTGCGGGATGACACTGACTGACACGAAGTCTTCAGTGAAAATTGTCTATAGACAAGGCGATAGTCTGTCCTGCTATCTTTTTAACATCGTAATGGAGATTATTATGCGGAAGGCTGCAGAAAACCACGAATGGCACCATCTTCAACAAAAGTCACATGTTGCTCGCGTATGCTGATGATATAGATATCATTGAACGTGGATTGTGAGATGTTACTGCGGCTTTTTCGAGCATTTAAAAAGCAGTCGGCTGAAGTGGGTCTGGTGATTAACGAGGACAAAACTAAGTTATTTGTTCAACGAACAAAGAGTTCACTCGTCTGGGACGCTGCGTGAACGTTGACAACTATAACTTTGAAGTGGTAGATGATTTTTGTCTACATTGGCTCCGCCATAAACAAAAATAATAATGTCAGCCTGGAAATCAAAAGACGAGTATTGATCGCAAACCGCTGCTACTATGCGCTAAGCAAGCGATTTAACGACAAAGCGCTCTCCCGAAGAACCAGCTCTATCAGACTCTGATCCTACCTGTCTTGCCCTACAGCGCAGAATCCTGGGTAATGACACAAGCGGACTAATCTATTCTGGGAGTCTTCGAGAGAAAAATACTTCGCAAAATATTTGGCCCATGAGCTGTACAACGACATCGAAGTAGTCAAGCGCGTACGAATGGACGAAAACGCTCCGTATTTATAGCTCAGGATTTATAGCTTTCCAAAGTTGGTAGTTTGCAGCATTTTGGTGAAGAGAATGCATTGTTGAAGTTGGATTAACTATTGAATGCGACATCAGATAATAACGATCAAGGTGCCACCAGTTAGATTTCAAAAACGGCAGGTCCTTGTGAGCCAAAGACATCAAAATGCTCTTCGGCCTTGAATATCCGGAAAAGTATCTTTAGATTTTATTAACTTTAATTTAAACTAATAAGGTCAGGTACCCTTCACCATTTTTTTTTTTAAACTATGTACCGTAAAAATAATGGGAGTTTGTATAAAAAGTGAACGTTACTTTTAGCCTCTCACATCCATTTGTTGCAAAAAATGAAGAGGTATAAGTAGTTTTCGTCCGAACTTGCTCACATTGGAGTTTAACCTCCCTTTGGAGGATACATTTAAAAAAAAATGTATATTCCGTTCTTAAATCATTCCCAAGCGGTGTCAAAAGTACGGTAAGTACGGATTTTCTTAAATCCAGTACAAAATTCTTGATCTAAGAACGAAAAAACTTAGCCTGGATATCTAATTTGTAGATGTTATTAAGCCTTGTGGCGCTTGATTTTTAAGTATAAAATTCTTAATAATAGATGACATTAAGCCCGCTTGGGCTTTAATTTTCAGTATAGAATTCTTGAATATAGATGACATTAAGCCTGCTGGGGCTTGATTTTTAAGTATAAAATTCCTTATTACAGATGACATTAAGCGTAATGATGATTTTTAAGTGTAGAATTCTTAACTATAGATGACATTAAGCTAGATGGGGCTTCATTTATATTAAATAATATGCGAATAGCTAATTAGATAGTGGCCAAACTATCTTATCACTACCCTTTTGCTTTGCTTTTTTACTATCGTTACAAACCTTAAGTGTTATAATCTCCACGAAATTATAGAGAAGTCAAATCACACTGGTGCGAAAATGGCATCAATGAAGATCACCCTTCACTTGATTCGCGCAAGCTCTTAAGATTTTCATACTTAATTGCAGAATTTATAAGCTTAAATTCAAGTACGATTTTCGCGAAAAATGAGAATTTTAAACTTAAATTTAGAATGCGAATTAATAATGGGGAGGAAACATTAAGCCAAGAAAGTAAATGTTATTTCTCTCCCAAACATGTTTTTCTCAGAGTTTAATGTAAGATGTTTTATTCTTACTTTCAGTCAAATATTACTTGATATTTATTCTAAGAATTTTTTACTTGATAGTTGACAAAGTTCGTTCTTAATATTCTCCAATTTAGTTCGTACATACTTAATTGAAGAATTTCATTGTTATTTAAATAATTTCTACAGAGATTAATGTAAGATTTTTATTCTTTCTTTAAGTCAGAAAAAACTTGATATTAATTCTAAGAATTTTTTTACTTTAAAGTTGAGAAGTTCGTAGTTAAAATTATTTAATTAATTTCGTACAAACTTAATTGGAGAATTTTATTCCTATTTTAATAATTTCTACGCTTACATTTTTTAACATATCCCGTTTTTTACATGATTTAAGAATAATTAGCACTATTCGTATTTTAATATTTAAGTACTTTTTTTGCGAAAAATAAGAATTCTCTTTGGATATCAAATGTCAGCTCGATATTCTCGATAACTACGGCTGTAACTACGGACATAACTACGGACAGATCGACGGACACCCTCAAAAAGGGTTTGTATGTGACGTGGAAGTAGTTTTTGGGCGATCCTGCTCACCTTAGAACATAACCTCTGTCAAGCTTTCTTATGGTCGAGTAATAAATATAGATATCTTTAATTTAAACAAATCCTTTACGTTTTTTTTTTCAAAGCTGTCCCAATTTTAATATTCCATACAAGGGTTACCCTTGACTTTCTGTAGAGGTCATCAAAAAAATATGAACTGGATTTTGAAATTTCCAAGAACTTTTCCTCATTCAAAATTAAAAGATAAAACAGTTTTGAAACTTTTCAAAAGAACAAATACAACTTTATGGGTTAAAATTTTGACTGATTTCTTGTACTAAATTGTCTGCAAGTTAGTTTGAAAAACATTGAATACCTCTATCTCAAATTCTAATTTACTTAGATAAACTGATATATCGAAATTTAAAAAAATAGATTTTAGTATTCTAGAGACATGTGGCAGTATACATTTTGGATCCGTTGACTTTAAATTTTAACAACTATTCTCAACATCCACAATATATATAGCTTACCTGATTTGTACCACTTTCCAGCGGCGATAACTCCAAATGCAACACATTTATACCCAACTCTTGAAACACTTGCAACGCCCTGGCCAAATTGCCCACTTGATTCTTTAAAGTGAATATTATCGAGACCTTATCACCGGGCGAACTCTGCTGAAACGCTGCATCTTTTCCAGCACCGGCGGTGATGGCTTTAAATCCAGGATTTTCCTGAGGAGGTAACAAGACAACAACGTTGTTACTATGCCCTTGAGTTCTCCTCGTTCTTGAAAAGTTCTGTAAGCCAATAGATTCACTTACATTGCCCGTGGAGTTAATAGAATCTTTCTTAGACCGAGGTGTATGCAAAGGACTGCCCTGTTTAACGGCCCATTCCTGTTCACCGCTGCGATAGAGCCAAAGGCCCAATAAACTTTTACCCGACGCACTCATAATCCTATGTGTTTTTTTTTTTTTGGGAACTTACAACCGTGCTCCGCGAGTTTTCAATAGCAACTGAAAAGCGCTGAAGCATCCTGTGAGCCTTTTATACCCTTGCGCGCCACCAGCATAAAATTCACACAAAACACATCGTTAGCATACATTTAGCCACTGTGAACACACGCATACATACATCTAAACACACATACGTGGTCTAGGCTATATTTTATATTGCAACAGTTTGCTGTGCTTTGTGTGTGGGTGGATGGGTTCGCTTGCTCAATAGTTACTTCCTCCAGCAGCTTACTCGAGTTCAAGTCATTCTCATTTATATTTTTATTCATGTTTTTTCCCTTTCGCCAGCAACAAGTGTGTTTGACTTTGCAAAACTCCATCTCTCTGTTTCGTTATCTCTCTGAAATGCTGATAAAATGTACTTTGGTCAATTTTTATTTGCTTGACATTGGCATTGTTATACCCTACGCCTAAGATGGCCATCTTAACACTGGAGGGGCGGAAGTGGAAAGTAGAGTGTTTGCGATAAATATCGGGTAGAGTTAGACCGAGGGTATTTGAGAATATGCTAACTTTAAATGTATATGGTCGTCGGATTTGGAAAGCACTTGTATACGGCATTATCACAATCGGTCGTAATCTTAGCAGAGTGATCGAATTAACATAATATATACGATATACTAGCTTTCCCGGTTCGCGTTGCATCACCCGTACTTACAATGAATCTTCTTAAGAATTAAATCAATACAGGTAAAATGCAAACGTTCATAAGATGAAAGGGCACTACATTTATGTGATTGTAGCTTTATTACATTGCTCAGAGTGATTGTACCGCTTTAATCCCTTTTATCCCTAAAAGTTCGAATTTCAAAAGATACATTCGTATCGCACAACTAAAATGGACTTGTATTCCCTCTTATTCTATTGGGAGAATGCCCATATACGATTATAGCTTTATCCGCTTGGATTCAATCCAATTTGCAAGTGAGCATGCCCATATCACACAAAATTTCAAACGAGCTCTCGGCTCGCGAGCCAAGTGCCTAAATAAAGAGCTGGCTCGCGTGCCAAGATCTACAAAATTTTAAATGAGCTCTCAGCTCGCGAGCCAGGAGCCACAACATTTCAAATGAACTCTCGGCTCGCGAGCCAATAGCCCAAAAAAAGAATTGGCTCGCGAGCCAAGAGCCCAAAAAGAGCCAGCGAGCTCTTGGTACTTTTTTATGCCAAAAAGTAATTTCATTGCCCAAAAAAAATTTTCTGTTGCACAAAGTACTTTTAACGTACTTTTTGACACAAAGTACTTTTTTTGAACCAGAGTACACTTTTGTACCAAAAAGTACTTTTAATATACTTTTCAGCACAAAGTACTTTTTTGTACCAAAAGTACTTTTAACGTATTTTTTGACACAAAGTACTTTTTTTGAACCAGAGTACACTTTTGTACCAAAAAGTACTTTTAATGTACTTTTAAGCACAAAGTACTTTTTTGTACCAAAAGTACTTTTAAAGTACTTTTTGACACAAAGTACTTTTTTTTGTACCAGAGTACACTTTTGTACCAAAAAGTACTTTTAATATACTTTTTGCCACAAAATTTCAATTCAATTTCTTTTTTGAGCTCTTGGCTCGCGAGCCAGCTCTTTTTGGGCTCTTGGCTCGCGAGCTGGCTCTTTTTGGGCTCTTGGCTCTTAGCCTGCGAGCCAGCTCTTTTTGGGCTCGCGAGCCAAGAGCTCGTTTGAAATTTGTGGCTCCTAGCTCGCGATCCAAGAGCTCTTTCGTAGTTTTGAGGCTCCTGGCTCGCGAGCCGAGAGCCGAAAAGAGCGAGCCAATACGTACTCTGGTAACAAATCTCATCTTCTTACCTTTAATGGCTCGTGAAATACGACCGATTGAAATTTTGGTTTTGTGTGGGCGGTACCACGCCCCTATCTCTAATTATCTTTTTATGTAGCCTATGATAGAGGCCCGGCATAGTGGTTAGAACACGCGACTACCATGCGGGAGATCGCAGTTTCAAACATGGCTCCAGTCATCTTAAAAAAAAAAATTTTATTTTATTGTCGGCTCCTCTCGAATGTTGTTGACAGCAACTTCGCAGTATAAGCGTCGAGTCAATCGGCGTGTCTAGTAAGAACTTCTCAAAACAGTGACGTTCGCATTCATCGATAAACAAGTAGGTGTCGTTTATTGTGAATCTAAAATAGAAAGCGTGTTAATTAACAACAACGCGAGAAGCTATCCCATACCTCATTCCTGGGATGCAAAGGGAAATTAAGTTTTTTTTAAGTTAATAATAGAGGCCTTAAGGATAGTACTACACAGTTAAAATTTTATTGCAATCGGTTCATTTATTTTGCCCAGATAACGATTTTTCAAAAGGGGCGTGGCACCGCCCATTTTTCAGCGAGATGTAATCCTATTATCAGTAACATCTCATCTTCATACCTTTGATGGCTCTTGAGATATGACCGATAGAAATTTCGGTTTGTGTGGGCCTTGCCACGCCCCTTTGTCTAATTATGTTTCCATGTAGCCTATGAATGAGACGCTATGGACAGTATCGCACAAAGAAAATATAATTGCAATCGGTCCATAAATTTTGCCAATATAACTACATATTTCTTAAAAAAGGGCGTGGCACCGCCCACTTTCCACAAACAAGTAATTTTTCTTGTACGACCAACATATGTACCAAATCTTGACTTCGTAACTATAATGATTAATGAGATACAGCCATTTTAAATTTCGAGCTGTATGGGGCGGTGCCCATCCCTTTTGACCCAATTGAAGTCCAAATTTTAAAATGTTCTGAATTTCGACGCGAATAACTTAAACTTAATTTCCCTTTACACCCCCATGAATGAGGTATGGGATAGCTTCTCGCGTTGTTGTTAATTAACACGCTTTCTATTTTAGATTCACAATAAACGACACCTACTTGTTTATCGATGAATGCGAACGTCACTGTTTGGGAAGCTTTTTACTAGACATGCCGATTGACTCGACGCGTATACTGCAAAGTTGCTGTCTACAACATCGAGGGGACCTACAATCAAAGAAAAACGTAGATGACTGGAGGCGGGATGCGAACCCGGGATCTCCCGCATGGTAATCGCGTGTTCGAACCACTATGCCACGGCCGGTGGCATAGTTATTTCGTCGCAAATAACATTCTTTAATTCCTCAAGAGACAATGAGTTGCTGTTGAAACTACTCTAAAAAAATATTATTTTAATAACATAAAAAACATTTCAGTAAATATAAATACAATTTTCTTTTTAGTTTTTATTTTGCAAATATTTAACATTTTTTATCAAATTTATCTTCGCTTACATTCTTACTAGGTTTATGCAATAGTACGCAAACGTTATTTTGGCTACTACTGTATGTCTCAAATGCAAGTTGAAGTCACAAATCTCTTTCCCAATACGCCATCGATATCTGTGCAATCAACATGAAACACTTGTTGCCTTACTAACCTCCTCCCGCCCTGGTTCGCTTTAGCTTAAAGTGCGTAGGTTGTCCTATATGTATTTGTACATTTGTACAGCAAAGTATTTAAATGAGTTCAATGTAAACCTTTATTTGATTGGCTAAATCATGAGGAAATCAGGCTCTCTCTCACGTTATCGACTATTTTACTTAAGTATCATAACAGCTCCCATGTGACGTCAGTTCCACTTTTCTTGTTTTGGTTTGCTTTGGCTATGGATCATTTCCTTTCCATTGGTTGTTGAGGCACTGACGAGTGGTGTGGTTAGTTGGGGGTGGCGTATTTAAACTTTGTTTGCTCAATGAAAATCCATGAAGGGCATGAAACTGACTTTTTCCTCCTGTTGCAATATGATACAATTGAATATACGGGTTAGCAGAAACTTTTCCTACTATTCCTATATGTGAGTAGTTGACTGCGAGTTTCTTTGGAACTGACGCCTTTGCTAAGTCGACTGAGTACTCGTACGAGTATGTATCTGTATATGTTGTATGTACATTGTTTGAATTTAAGCGTTTGTAAAAATTTGTTTTCGCTTTTCATCTTGTCGTGATAAGCAAGTTTTGAAAAAGTTATATGAATGTCCTTAAATTGAATTTAAATAGATATGATTAAATATACAGAATTTAACAGAACTTTCTGAGTCAGCAAGTGGTTGCTTATCTGATTTGTGTCTGTGTGAACATGCAGGCTCGTGACTGTCCGTGAGTTATTGCTCTTGTGTCTAATGTGGTCGAGTGGTTTAGATCATTAACATCAGGATATAATGAGGTCATCTGTTCCGTCCTTATTTACTTTGGAAGATTTATTCGTAGTAATACTTTTTAAAAATTAAAACAATTTCAAAAATGATACAAACATTTTAAGCAATTTATTACTCCAATCCACGCAGTTTTGCATATTTACCTTTCCATTTAGGAGATGTGCCATATGTGGCATTCCGTCAGTAATCTGGATCCTGTGAGCACGATCTTGAAATTTTAATTCTATATACATTTTGTATATGCATTAGGGCTATAACCAAATTTTGGCACGACACGATGGCGAATGTTGTTTATCGACAAATGCGATCGTCACTGTTTGCGAAGCTTTTTACTAGACATGCCGATTGACTCGACACTATACTGCGAAGTTGCTGTCTACAACATTGAGGGGACCGGCAATGAAAGAAAAATTTAGATGACTGTATCCGGGAATAGAACCAAGGACCCCCCGCATGGTCCGGTCCGTGTTAATTACGAAAAATATTATTTCATTTGGAATAAAATTCATACCCACAAAAATGATTTTTTAAAATTTCCCAAAGAAAAAATATAGATACAAAATTCAAAATTTTCTCAAATTTTTATATTTTTTTATAATGTGTATTTGTGTTTTTGTTAGTCGATCTTACATTACATTATATTAATTTACGTTAAGTGTATCGAAGTGATACAACATCAGTTAGTCACAAAGGGGTCTGAAGATGAACTCGTCATGGAGTTCGAAACGCGTCATCCTAGTGCGTGACACACTGAATTTGACCAAAAAATATCAAACAATAAATAATAGAACACTTTTCTGATCTTGAGCCGAATTTGTTGTATCACTTCGATACACTTAACGTAAATTAATATAATGTAATGTAAGATCGACTAACAAAAACACAAATACACATACACTGGCACGGCACGGCCTAACAAACTATATATGCTTAGTAGTTAGTAGTGAGCAAACACTGTATATGCTCAGTAACAATAGTAAGCTTAGTTTAACAACAAACCTTGTAAAAAAGCTTGAGTTTTGTGGTGAAAAGCCATGGTAAAGCTTGAGCTTTGTGAGGTAAAAAGGGAATCGTGGGGATAAAATATCCTCCATTCTCATGTTTGATTGTGAATGGTCAAATTCATAACTATGCTTGACATTTTCGGCTGATATCTACTTCACATGCATATGTTTGGCATAATTGTAGATATATATACAGCTGATGATGTACCATTGTGCATCAGTTAGTCACAAAGGGGTCTGAAGATGAACTCGTCATGGAGTTCGAAACGCGTCATCCTAGTGCGTGACACACTGAATTTGACCAAAAAATATCAAACAATAAATAATAGAACACTTTTCTGATCTTGAGCCGAATTTGTTGTATCACTTCGATACACTTAACGTAAATTAATATTTTTTTATAATATCACAGCGAAAATTTTCTCTTGTAGCAAATTTTAAATACAGAATCGAAAAAAAATATTATATTTGCATTTTTATCTAAAAAACAAGATAAAAAATCTGATTTCCAAACTTTACCGCATTTTGTGGGTGAAGTTTTTTGACAACTGCGAGAAAGTTATAGCCTGAATGTACATTAGACCGGGTCGGTCCCCATACAAAATTTTTTTTTCTCCAAAGTCGAGGGCAAATATTAAAGATCACCTCGAGACAAATTAAAAAAAAAAAATTTTTTCCTCCCCCACCCCCCGGAAAAACAGCCAAAATCGTTTTTTTATTATTGCTTTTTTGTTTGTGGCTCGATCGTAACATACAAGACATCGGTGTATAGGTCTCGACGAGTACTACATTTGTCCTATAGATGTCGCTGACATACGACATCATCTTGTAATGATGGCCTCATTTAGAGCAATTTCTACCCCTAAAATTTAAATATATTTTTCTCTAGGATTAAAGCCCTTTAAAATCCAAGAACATTTTGCTTTGGAAGTATACAGTTTTATTCAAAAACATAAAAGTTACGTATGATTAGATGTATTTACAGCATTAACAAAAACATTTTTTTATGTTGTTTGCATTATTATTGCAAATTATTGCATACTTTATAGCGCTGACGGAAAATTTTTAAAAAAATTATTCCATACTTTGTAGCTTAAATTGTTGCATAAGTCTTAACGCCATCGAAAAAAAATTAAAATATTTTCTTGAGATAATTCGTTTTTAATATAGTTACCGGCGAAATATAATTTTTATTACAAATAAAATCCCAAAACGAGCATAGATATGTATGTAATTACAGCAAATATTGGCTGATTGGCTGACTCAAATTCCGTCCACGACTTTCTAATTTTGCAAACATTTTTCATTTTGATTAGTCATTCCAAGCGCTGATTCACTTACATTACGCACAAATGTTCAGTGTTGCAATTTGCATGGGAAGAATACAAGTACAAAGTTATGTCTATAATTTATTATTAATACTTCCATTGTGGAGCAGGTATCTTTATAATTTCGTTTCTTGAATATTGGTGACACTGAATACTTTCATCCGCATGTTTAAAAACACTGTTTGCGCTAAAAAGTATGCAATAACTTGTATTTAATTTTTTTTCGATATCGCTAAGAAGTATGCAATAATTTTCTGTAATAATGCAAGCAACATGAAAAAATATTAGTGTTGATGCTGTAAATACATCTTTTCATACGTAACTTTTTTGTTTTTGAATAAAACTGTATACTTCCAAAGCAAAATGTTCTTGGTTTTTAAAGGGCTTTAATCCTAGAGAAAAATATATTTAAATTTTAGGGGTAGAAATTGCTCTAAATGAGGCCATCATTACAAGATGATGTCGTATGTCAGCGACATCTATAGGACAAATGTAGTACTCGTCGAGACCTATACACCGATGTATTGTATGTTACGATCAAGCCACAAATAAAAAAGCAGTGACAAAAAAACGATTTTGGCTGTTTTTCCGGGGGGTGGGGGAGGAAAAAAAAAATTTTTTTGAAGTTGTCTCGAGGTGATCTTTAATATTTGCCCTCGACTTTGGAAATTTTTTTTGGTGACCCGGTCTAATGTACATGCAAATCTTTGTAAGCAATGCGGTTTTAAGATGTTCTGGGTACATTTAAGGTCCTAAATCGCTTTGAAAGTATAGGTTGTTCACGAACAGTAGCTCCTGCACTCTTATAAGGGATGGTTAAATTGTAAAGTAACAAACGGAACCCCTCAAATGTTGACGACCCTCGCAAATGTTATAATGACCATGATTTAACGATATGCATCTGGAACGTCCGGACTCTCTACAGAGAAGGTGCCACTATTCGACTGGCGGATGTCCTCAAAAAATATAAAGGATGAGGATGAGATGGGCAGGACAAGGATGCTCGCGACGTAAAATTTGCGACATTTATTACAGCTGCCTTGCCGAAAAGTACGAATTTGGATGTTGATTTGTAGTTGGCGAGAGACTCAGACATCTTGTCTCGCGATTCAATCCTGTTAGTGATCGAATAGCCACAATCCGCATCAGGGCGAAATATTTCTACATCACGCTGATTTGTGCTCATGCTCCGACGGAAGATAAAGACGATGAGATTTAAGATGCATTATACGAACGCCTTGAGGAAACATACGACCGCTGCCCTGGCACGACAATAAAATTGCTCTGGGAAACTTTAATTAAAAAATAGGAAGGGAAGATGTTCTTGGTCCATCGATCGGTAAATTCGGGTTTAGGCTGGTTACCAGATTCCAGCACAAAGATATCCACAAGGCAACTTGGCTATCCCCCGATCAAAACACCAAAAATCTAATTGATGCAGGCATGCATCTAGTGTCATGGACGTGTGTGTGATCCGTGGTGCCAATATTGGCTTGGATCATTACCTGGTTGCAGCCAAGGTGCGCACAAGATTGAGCAGAGCGAAAAACGCACGTAACCAAACACAAAGAAAGCTGGACATCGCGAAGCTGCAAACCCCAGAGATAGCTACTGCCTACTCCGACCAACTCTCCCAACTTTTACGACACAACGCCTCTACTTCTGACGTTCCCGATACACAGTGGCAGCATATTGCGCATTCCATGGCAACTGCCGCAACAACCGTGCTAGGATATGAAAAACGGCGCTCAGATGAATCCTGGTACGATGAAGAATGTCGCATAGCTTCTGAAGAACAGGATGCTGCTTATAGGGCAACTCTGATTTGTAACCCGTGCTGTTAGGGAACGCCACAAGAAGACAGTAAAACAAGTGAGACAGCGAAAAAAAAGGGGAGAACAACGATATAGAGGGATACAGGGTTAGAGGTGAGGTCCCAAAATTGTACCAGAAAGTAAAAACAAAAGCTACGGTAATGGGATCACCTCCTTTAAGAGTATTTTTTTGTAAGGATGGAAATCTAGTCACAGATACGCAGAGTGTGCTGCATATATGGAAAGAACACTTCCAGCAACTGCTGGTTCCAGAAGGTAGCGCACGTGAAGGTATCACGCAAATTGTCGACGACGGCTTAGATCGCCCACCACCAAGTCAAGCCGAGGTAAGAAAAGCAAAATCGCGGCTGAAAAATAATAAAGCAACCGGTGCCGACGAACTTCCGACAGAGCTCTTCAAGTCCGGTGGTGAGGAGCTGATAACGAGCATGCATCAGCTCCTACGCACGGTTTGTCTTAAAGAGTGCATGCCCGACGATTGGAATTTAAGCGTATTATGTCCTGTGCTGAAAAAAGGTGATCAAAGTGTCTGCTCCAACTACCGCGGGATTTGCCTTTTACCAATGGCATATAAGGTCCTGTCGAGTGTGCTATGTGAAAGACTAAAGCCAGTGTTATCCCGATCAGGTTGGATAACACTTATTAGTGTGTATTCAGACCTGGTAAATCAACAACTGACCAGATATTCACACTTCGGCAAATCCTGAAAAAGACCCAAGAGAAACAAATCGACACGTACCATCTTTTCGTCGATACGGCAGAAATTACTCGAAGCCATGGCTGAGTTTGGTATTTCAGCAAAGCTAATACGCCTTTGCGGGATGACGCTGACTGACACAATGTCTTCAGTAAAGATTGGCAAGGACCTTACGGAGCTATTCTATACCAGACGAGGCCTAAAACAAGGCGACGGCCTATCGTATGACCTCTTTAAAATAGTGATGGAGTTGATAATGAGGAAAGCTGCAGTAAACACGAGTGGCAGGATATTCAACAAAAGCCATATGCTACTCGCATACGACGTAGACATCATTGGTTGAAAACTGCGAGATGTGACTGCAGCCTTCTCAGATATAAAGAAGGAATTAGCGAAAATGGGTCTAAGGGTGAACGAGGACAAAACGAAGTTATTAGTTTCAACGAACAAAGAATCTACTCGTTTGGGAAACTGCGTGAACGTTGACAACTATAATTTCGAGGTGGTAGATAATTTTATCTACCTAGGCTCCGCCATCAATAAAACAAATAATGTCAGCCTCGAAATCCGGATCTAGCCTACAAATGACCCAATTCACCCTCAGAGTTTAGACAAAATAAGATATGCATGTAATCTTTTTGTAAGTACACTGAATTAAATCGAATTTTGTCCACAACAAACGCTTATGGAAATCTGACTCTGGATTGAATATGGACTGTATAGGTCTACAGTTGCAAGTTTAAGCGCTAACCTTTAAGGCTAAGTTTAAAAAGATTATACATAACACCCGCAAATATCGACAATTAATTTGGAAATATAACATAACAATATGACACAATTTGAGGGTCATTGTCTCGGTGGTGAATGAAACCAATATCAAATGATAGCATTTAACCTCAGTAACAAAACTTAAACTTCATTTTGCTCCACTACGTCACAATTTTTTGTTTACAGTGGTTTGAAATTTGATAATTGTGGTCAAACGTCGAAACAAAGAATATGAAAAACCATGTGTAAAAATACATGTGGGACAGTTCATGTCATCGGAGACCTATATAAACATTTTTCGGGGAATATTTCCTGGGAACATTTTAACCCTCTAGCTGCCACCGGTATGGCACATTTTGGGCCCAATTTTGAAACAAAAAACTTAGAACACAACTTGGAAGGAGGTCAAGGGTTAGAATCTTCGATAGAAATATTCTCCGGAAAATTTCACTAAGAGTCACCGTATACAAGTAACCTTTATGAGTCAAAGGTTATAAAATCAAAATGAAATCGCGAGCCAAGAGCCAGAAAATTTTAATCGAGCTCTCGGCTCGCTTGCTAGGAGCCACAAAATTTTAATAAGCTCTCGGCTCGCGAACCAAGAGCCAAAAGCCCAAAAAGAGCTACCTGGATAGCCCATTTGAAATTTTGTGGCTCTTGGCTCGCGAGCTAAGTACCAAAGTTATGTACCAAAAGTTCTTTTTTATGCCAAAAAGTACTTTTATTAGCCCAAAAACACTTTTCAGTTGCACAAAGTACTTTTTTTGTACCAGAATACTTTTTTGTACTTTTTTGTTCATAGTACTTTTATTGTACTTTTTGGTACAGTTTTTTTTTGAACCAGAGTACTTTTTTTGTACCAAAAAGTACTTTTAATTTACTTTTCCGCTAAAAGTACTATTTTTGTACCAAAGTACTTTTTTATGCCAAAAAATACTTTTATTGGCCCAAAAACACTTTTTGTTGGACAAAGTACTTTTTTTGTACCATAATACTCTTTTGTACAAAAAGTACTATTAATGTACTTTTCGGCACAAAGTACTTTTTTTACCAAAGTACTTTTGTTATGCCAAAAAGTACTTTTATTGGCCAAAAACACTTTTTGGTGCACAATGTAGTTCTTTGGCACCAGAGTATTTTGTTGTATCAAAAAGTACTTTTAATGTACTTTTTGGCACAAAGTACTTTTTTAATGCCAAAAAGTATATTTATTTGCACTTTTTTGTACCAGAGTACTCTTTTGTACCAAATAGGACTTTTAATGTACTTTTTGGCACATTTTTGTTCCAAAGTGCTTTTTCATGCCAAAAAGTACTTTTATTTTGTACCAAAATTTGTTTTATTGAAGTTTTCGGCACAAAGTACTTTTTTTCGTACCAGAGTAATATTTTGTACCAAAAAGTACTTTTTGTCATAAAAAAGTTCTTTGATGGAAAAGAAAGTACTTTGTACCAAAAAGTACTATGAACCAAAAAGTATTTTTTGGCACAAAAAAGTGCTCTGGTACCAAAAAAAGTACATTGTGCAACAAAAAGTGTTTTTGGGTCAATAAAAGTACTTTTTGGAATAAAAAAGTACTTTTGGTACATAACATTGATACTAAGCTCGCGAGCCAAGAGCCACAAAATTTCAAATGGGTTCTCGAGCTGGCTCTTTTTTAGGCTCTTTATTTGGGCACTAGGCTCGCGAGCCGAGAGCTCATTTGAAATTTTGTGTCTTCTGGCTGCGAGCTGAAAGCTCATTTGAAATTTTGTGGCTCTTGAGCTAAGGGCCAATTTTAAGGAAAAGAGCGGCGAGCGAGCCAATACGAACCCAGTTAAAAAGTTTATTTTTGAGCAAGAAGTGCAACAAAATTTTTCGGGTTTGCACCCAACCAATATCAAACGATAGCCTTTGACTCAGCAATAAAGCCGTAAACCCCAATTTGCTCCAATACGTCACATTTTTTTACAGTTGTTTGAAGTTTAATTTTTTTTTTTTGTAAAAAGTCAAATGAAATAATATGAATAATCGTGTCTAATTTGTGTACGATAACGACCTATCCTACAAAACTATAGGTACTAATTTCTGAATTAGTTTGAGTTGAGTTTCTGTTCCGAACACCGCTCAAAAAATATTCCCATAAAATTGTAACCTGTGATGCTATAATAGTTATCACACAAAACTGTTGTCCTACTAAAGGTTAACCTTTGCCCAATGCCCTCATTCAATTAATCTTGCCAAACTTCTATCCACGAAGCTGCTTACAGAACTTTAATGTTCCCGGGAGTCGCGCCAAAAAGGTTGTAGCATCATCGCAACATTGAATATATTAACCAGCTATTCTCTCCTTTTCTTTATGAATGAATACAAATGAACTAATTTCAGAGTCAGGTGATTTCACTGAGTGGAGGTAGGTTATACGAGCTTGCATATATTTATCAGTAGATAGTCTATACATATAACATCAAACATTTACCATTACGCGCGCAGAGTTGCCGAAAGACACACACATTAGAGCCTTAAACAAATCCTTTGAAGGACCTAGTCAAACATCCTTCTCTAAAGACTATTACTAGTTTAGTG
The DNA here is from genome assembly GCA_964034835.1 of Muscina levida. Taxonomy (NCBI): domain Eukaryota; kingdom Metazoa; phylum Arthropoda; class Insecta; order Diptera; family Muscidae; genus Muscina; species Muscina levida. The sequence goes on along the minus strand of OZ035883.1, from coordinate 43,088,009 downwards.
GAAAATTCACTAGTAGTAAAATAATGGCAATCCTAACCACATTTAATGCTGTCTATATGTTTCGGATTTAAACGGTGGCGCAAAGCTTTAACATGCGTCCCCTTTAAGAGCTACAAACGTTAAGTAGTTTGTTTTATTTTTTTTTCTATCTTATTCTTCTGTTCTTGGCCGTCCTTTTGTTGCCACTTTTCATTTTAAGTGATTGAATGTGAAAAGCAAAACGTTTATTTGTACAACAAACCATTTATGCCTCGCACTCAGGAGGATTTATTTGATTTAACAATGAATTGATAAAGACCGTCATCATGATAGTTAGGGGGTGATGGATGGAGAGATGGTAAGGTGGTAAGAGTCACTATTTACGGTAGTAGCACCCCCCAACCGCAGTGAAGTAACAAGTTGTGCTTGTTTCCGTAAAAGTGGAGCCATCGTTTTGACTGTGGCATTGTTGTTGTATCCTTTGAAGGATTATTTGCGTGAGAGTGTGTGTAAATTAGTATGTGGGCATGCGGCGGGTATTAAATTAATTGAATTGATTGATTTTTTATACAAAAGAACACAGAGGTCGAATTGACAATACTTTGCCACATGACAGTCATTCTGGCAGGTCTTCTGGGAGAATAGCTATGTCTTGGAATACAGGTTAAGGCCTTATCGATGCTGCCTAAATAGTGTTATTAAATGCTCTATCTATAATTGAGTTATGTCCAATATTTTTAGAATTCAAAAATAGCATATTTTTAGGCATATGTTGATATAATCCTAGAAATTTTATCTAGAATTACTATTCCGATGCAACATGTCCTTGAAAGTGCCTTTTTTGTACTCTCATTTGGGTTTCTTCCATGAATGATGCAGCGACGTGTCCGATGAATATGATGAAGGGTTCCACAAAGACATTCTAACGAAAAGCGTTACGAAGAAAATAGATGCCTAGTATGCTCACTGACTGCTGCTGGAATATTTTAAGAGACTGCAAGGATATTAAGCTTAAGATAAATAAATAACATTATTAAATAATAGAAAATACATACATATTTGTTCTTCTTATTTTTCATGTTGCAAGCTCTACTAGTATCGGATATTGTATTTAGCAATGTTTCTGTTGGATAAAATAAAGTTTTCATTACATTTATGCAAAATGTATTTTAAAGCAACATTAAGAAAGCTGCAAAAAATAAAATCCAAATAACTAAAAAACTGTGCCTGATGAAGAAAAACTGAAAACATATTTCAAATCATGATATTAGTAACCACAGGAATTACAATTCAGATACCCAGAAAAATTAAAAATATGTTATATTGTAGAACAGTGTAATTGATTTCTATACTGAAGGCAAATTCCAGTATTAGGCAACGGCATAAAGATGACGAGATGAAATGTCACGAAAATTATGTATATGCATTTATGTTCCCATTACTTCCGATACATAAAATATGAAAAGAAATTCCAATCAGGTAAACTAACTGATAAATACCCTCTTCCTATGTTTGATATTGTTTAACTTTCGAGTTATTGTACTTTACCGATTTTTAAATGAATTTATATAAGATCTTATAATATTTCATAACAAATGTTCAGAAAATATATAATAACCGTGTGAACTTAAAATTTTTGTCTGGCAACGATGTCAGAAAAAGCATTGCCATATCATTGTAAAACAACAATGTTTTCAAACATCCTAAAATCGTGTGAACACAACATGTTGCCATTATCTAATTATTGTTAGATAATTGCCAAACACTTTCAATTTTCAGATGTGCCAAGTTTATGTATCTGACAAATACACCATTTCCAGAGAAATAATTATATTGGCAAAACTGTCCATGTCAATACTCAATATCTCTAGGTAAATATATTTATGGTAATTTTTTATTTGTGTACTGAAAGGGTCTTTCAAGAAAAAAGTATCTTATAAAATAGCACAAATATCTCATGTAGTGTTTTTGATTTCCCGGCATTTTTAATTTCCCGGGATATCGGGATTTTTATTTCATTTTCCCGGGATCCCGGGAAATCGCGGTCCAGAACAAAAAATATCTAATAAATGCCTTTAACTATTAAAAAATTTTTTTAAATTTTAATGCAAACAAAGAAATATGAAATGAAACATACAAATCATTCTAAAAATATCGTGTTATGATTTATTTGAAAAGTTGTTAATGCTTAGACAAGCTATTTTCGTGAAACCTGTATATGAGCAATCTCCTTATAGACTTAGAGTGATGTACGAAGGGATTTTTCGAAATTCGTACTTTTAGGTGGAAAAGAATTCTAACAAACGAGAAAACTGGTAACATTATACACGCCAAATGGCAACAGCTATCATCGTGGCAATGTATATGAGCAAGCTTCTTAAAGAACAAGAAGAAGATTTTTCGAAATTCGTAATTTTTGGGGTAAAAAAGGACCCAATCCAAACGATTAAAGCAATAATCCGATGGCATTTTTCAAAACTCGTTCTTAGGTGCTAAAAATGCCCCAAAAGGGGTAAAACTTATACAATCACCCAGACCAACGGCTAAAGATAGCATCGCAAAAATCTATATGGGAATGCTTCCTATAGAATTAGAGATCTGCATGAGGAGATTTTTCAAAATTGTTAACCCTTAAAAAAAACCTAACTAAACCAAGACCAAACGGTTTAAGGTAGAACAGCAAATAAGGAGCGGAGTATTAAGTTTAGTGAGTTGTTGTGCGCTGTGAATTCATATCAAATTGGTACCATCACCCTAAAGTTATAAATGCGGGTATTGGGGCGAATATTTATTTTATAAAGCAATTCCGCGATATGAAAGAATTTCGAACTTTTAGAAGGACAAACCCGAAAATGGGATTAAACTGTTACCATCACCCAGAACAAAAAGCTAAAGGTGGAATCGCGACAATTCGATGTAAAACTTATTTTATATGGTAATTGTGCACTATGAAGGGTTTTTTTTGAGATTCGTACTCCTTGAGATAAAAAAGGGATAAGTGTTATCATCGCTCGGACCAAACACCTAAAGGTACAATCACCCAGTACACCAACAGGGAAAGTAATATGTCAGTCAATTGGCTTAAAAATATTGTTTTAGAATATATCAATAAGTAAGTATCCATCAACACATGGACATGGTATTGCTAATCCATATTAGCAATTCAATACGTTCGAATTTTTCGCATACATTAAAGCACATTTGAAAGATAAATAACACATCGAGAGGCGGAAGACGATAGTGATGGTCAAGAAAATAGTCACCAATTGGTAATTTTATTGTAAAAATTTGGAACACTAAATAATTTATGGTTTTAGTTTTAGTAGTTTAAAAGATTAAATAAGCATAATGAAATCCCGGGAAATCCCGGTCGCATTCCCGGGATTCCGGGACAAAAAATTGGCCGGAATTCCCGGGATTTTTGTCCCGGGAATTCTCGGGACAAAAACACTAATCTCATGACATATGTTCAGCAGCAGCAATAATAGTCAATAGTGATAAAAATTAAACGAAAAATGTGTACTATGTATATTTTTAGTAAGGAAAACGATTTAGGTAATTAAAAAGAAGATTTTTTTCAAATTGGATACGATAACAACTTTTGTGTTCTTTTTGTATGTTTTATTGCGTTTTTAGATGTTGCTGGTTATTATCCTGCGTCAAAGTGTTGTTCACAGTTTTAATAAGCCCAATAGCAATCGTTGACAACGCTGATGTTTATCACAATTTCTTTAATCCGTTTACAATTCTCATTCTTGGGCCAATTAGACGGGTGGATAGCAAGAAAACTGCTGCCTACTCCAATTTTCTTCGCAATCTTGGTCACCAGGATGCTTTAATGCAGATGTAATTTTAATTAAAGTTCCTTCGGTATGCGTGGGGTCGAAAAGAAAAAAGCCGAACGCGATGTCACTTATATACCATAAATGCCACACAAAACTTTTGAGTGCAACATTTGCTATTATTTCATTTGATTTGCGGTACTTTTTTAAGATTCTATCAACAAAATGTCGTTTAATGGGGCTTGTGTTGCAAGGGGACACGTAAACCAGTTTTGAATGTAAATTTTGGCCACAAAAATGTTGATCTGAATTAATCCATTTAGCTCATCACCAGCGAAATTGTAAAAATTTCAGCAGCAATTAAAAATTCTATTCATTCTGTTATCCATCAAAAGTATCGTTAGGAAGTGTTTGTCAATTGTGCATTTAAAGATATAAAAAAATTAGGACCAAAACTAAAAAAAAAATTTTTTAATGGGCAAAAGTAGATAAATTTTGAATTAACATTTTAAAATTTTTAGGTTTGAAGGGTTATTAAACTCAAACTACTATCTGAAATGTTTTGATGTCTTTACAAAAAATGTGTGAAATATTATTACCTTTAAAACAAAATCGGTCAAGCGTATTAAAACTTTTAATCATATAAGTAAATCAGTATTTTTGAAACATGCCTTTTTGCAGCCAAAAACCTTAAACGATTTTGCGCGACCCCTAAACGTCGATCAATTTTCAAGTTTTATATACCTAAGTTTTTGTTTTTTTAAGTAGAATTAGAAAATATATTATCCCAATGACTTTTCGAAAAAATTGGTAAAATGAAATGGTATAATATACATATGTATATGTAAGTGTCTAAGTCAGATGCTGAAATGATTAGAGATTTCCATTCGCTTCGATCTTGTGCGCACCGTCTCCAGTCAGTCCTACCAAGCATCGTCAGTGATTCCTCCACCTGGTCCTTCCAACGTAGTCGCGGTCTCCCTCTTTTGCACCGTCCTTCGAGGTCTTGATAGAATACCTTTCGCGCTGGAGTTTCCTCATCCATTTTCACGACATGACCTAGTTGCACTTTGATTCGCTTGACGACATCAATGTCGTGGTATAACTCGTACAGCTCATGGTTCATCCGAATCCTAAACTCGCCGTTTACGCAAATGGGTCCATATATTTTGCGGAGTATTTTTCTCTCAAACACCGCCAGATGAGCTGCATCTGCCTGTGTAAGCACCCAAGATTCGGAGGCCATATGGCTTTATTTCTCCTTCGATTGGAAAATAAGGCCATTTGGTTTTTATACCACAGAAGGTATGAAATAAAGCCATTATGGCACTATTTCACCTTTGAAAATTTTTTTAATAAAATGTATCTAGTATGTAGTATGTTTGTTTTGCTCGCTCTAGTCTAGCTACATAACCAGGCTATCTCTCTATTTCTGTTTCTGTTTATAAGTCGACTATTGGGCCCGGCAATGCTTCGCTTTTGCATTTTAACTTGTATTATATTTCACATTTAGGTCTACAAAGTACTTTGAAAACGGTACTTAAGCTCGATAATGATATGTTGAGTTTATTAGCTTATGTAACTAATTTCAAGCAACTCCTTAACATGAAAGTTAACAAATTAAGTGTTGTTGTTTTAAATTCTAAATATCATAGGCTCTATGACGATAGTAAAAAGTTCATCAGCAAAGTCATATCTTTTACAAATCGGAAACAGACATTCCGTTAGAGATCAAAATTCAATGTAGTAGCGGTAACCGTCTGTATACTAACTATCTCTTTGGCGTAAAAAACACTTTTGACATGCCTACTCCGCCTATTGACCGAAAATTAAAATTTCGTTTGAAGCTTCATGCCTTTAGCCATAAAAACCTCTTTTGCCATGTCTTTTTCTCACATGGATCAAGAATATTTCCGAATACTATCTTTGTATTGAACTCATATTACCATTCTATGAGATAATTCGGTGACCAACGTTTGGCTTTACAAAGTGATGATCTCACGCGCTGTATGGCATTTTACGCAGTCGTGTTGGAACCATTTCTCCTTCAAATAATGTGCAATGACATGATAAATAAAAAAAATCAATTAATCGTCCACTGGTTTTAGTTCTTCTACCAGTTGGATATATGAATATAGGCCAAAATCTTTCCTCAGCATTTGCAGAGACCGAGTTGCTGAGAACGGCGTCGGTTCGATAAATTCGAGTCCCCTGTCACACTTACGTCTACAGCGTCGATGGCTTCTATTAGCTGCTCAGATGGATGAGTATATGCACCATAAACTTCACAAAGGGCAAACAGAACGCGCATTTTGAAAATAAATTTGCAAGATTTGTAAACGTTGTTCTTGTGTAGTCAATGAAAGTCTATCACACTTCACACACCTCGCCTGAATGACAAATTGGTTGACCTAAAATGGCAAGAAAAACGGTAAATGGGTTGGGGGTCAATTGTACATTAAAAATCCACATGAATCAAAATCCTAGCTGATACTTTTTTTAAGATAGAAGGATTTTTCGTTTATTTACTCCGTTTTGTGCTTCTTTTAGAAGTGACGTTCGTTGCCCCATGATTATTGAAAGCGTACACTTTTTAAGACACTTCTATCAAAATTTAAGTTTGATATTGTCATAGTTCGGTTTGAGATCTGTTCTATAGTTTTCTGCACTAAATTAAGCTATCCCAGCGCGAGCTTGAAATTGATATTACACCCAAAGTTTATTGGTGACATTTTCTAACAATTCATCGCAGATTTGGTTAAAATTTTTGCGAATAAAAAAACTGGCCCACATTACTGTTCATATCTCTAGGCGAACTCCAATATACTGTGTAATTTTGACAGTTATAACTGTTTATTTTAAAAGGGGTGTGGTACAGCCCACTTCCACTCTTACTGTTATTTATACTGCAACAACAACATATGTAACAAATCTCATATTCATACCTCTTATAGTTCATGAGATATAGCCCTTTTTATTTTCATGTTGTATGGGCGGTGCCACGCCCCTTTATCCAATCACAACCTATTATAGCCAGGGACTATCAACAGGTCAACAGTACCATTTGGTAAAATTTTCGTATCAATCGGTATATTAGAAAAGCCGTTAAAGCGATTTTTAAAAAGGGGGCGTGGCACCGCCCACTTCCACCTTGACTCTTATTAATACTGCTCCAACAACATATATACCAAATCTCATCTTCATACCTCTGATAGTTCATGAGATACAGCCCTTTTGATTTTCAAGTTGTATGGGCGGTGCCACGCCCCTTTGTCCAATTGGACCGAATTGTATATATAAACCAACCGGGGCGCCACCCAAACGCATACAAAAAAATTTATGCAAATCGGTCCAGCCGTTCGTGAGTTATATGCTTAATAGAAAAAGTGGGCGTAAAAGTGGGCGGGGAACAATTTTATATTCTATAAACCTCACGGAGCCCGAGACCTTTCCAAAGAATGTAAAACCGTGGAAATCGGTTCGTGCGTTCTGGAGTTATAGCGTCAGGAAGGAAAACCCGACTTATTTTTATATAATACATAAACATAGTGGTGTACTAGAGAACACATTTCAGCGAGAGACGAATGCGGTGGGGGGCACGCCGTACGCCGTAGTTTGCCTCATTGCGTACTTAGTTTCGCTACTATGTCTCTCTGCAGCACGAGACGAATGCGGTCGGGGGCATTCATCAACTTCATAACTCTTTTTCATTACTTTTCGTCGCATTTTTCATTGGTATGGCATTATTTCCACTTTGATCGGAAATTTAAAATGGTGTTATTACCTTGGCTTTATTGCAAGACGCCTTCGTGTTGTCGAGTTTTAAAAAAAAGTTTTCCCACGCCCACTCCGCCCATTGTGTTAAAAATTAAAATGTCGTCTGCATATTTACATTCGCGTTGTGGAGTACTATATGGGAATCAAATGTTTTCTCTTTAGCTGTAAATATAGTTTTGCCACGCCCACTGCGCCTGTTGGGATAAAAATTAAAATTTCGTCTGCATTTGTATATTCATGTTGTCGAGTACTATATGGGTATTAAATTGTATTTGTCTAGCTCTTAAAAAAGTTTTGCCACGCCCACTACGCCCATTTAGTGCAAAATTGAAGTTTCGTCTTCATATTCATATTCGCGTTGTCGAGTACTATCTGGGTATCAAATGTTCTCTTTTTAGCTGTAAAAAAAAGTTTTGCCACGCCCACTATACCCATTGGGTCCAAAATTAAAGTTTCGTCTGCATATTCATATTCGTGTTGTCGAGCTCTATCTGGGTATCAAACTGTATCTGTTTAGCTCTAAAGTTTTTGCCACACCCACTACGCCCATTTGGTCCAAAATAAAAAGTTCGTGTGCATATTCATATTCGCGTTGTCGAGTACTATCTGGGTATTAAATTGTATTTGTTTAGCTCTTAAAAAAGTTTTGCCACGCCCCCTACGCCCATTTAGTGCAAAATTGAAGTTTCGTCTTCATATTCATATTCGCGTTGTCGAGTACTATATGAATATCAAATTTTATCTCTTTATTTCGTTTCACCCGTTTTACCGTGACTGACCTACAAACACACATTTATATTATTAATAGGGAAAGGATTAATTTTTTATGTTAACATCTTTAAAAATAGATAAACTTCAATCCTATATATTCCCCTTCTAAGAAAACAAGTTGTACTTTCTAGCGCCGCATAATCCGTATAAACATATTTTAAAATATAAATATCAAATTCATTTATTAATTTAATGTTTATCCATAATTTCTGTTTGGTACTTGGCATTAAACTTTTTACGCTCATTGAAATGTCTTTCATTTGCAATATCCTTCCGGGGTGTTCTTTTCAATTTTGCGCCATCCAAAACAAAGAGGGCAATTAGATTTTGGAAGTCTTTGCTAATTAGATTCATTACTTCATAATGATGTGCATTGATTTGTCGCGCTTGTCCGTTGTTTATACCAAACAGACGCAATGTTCCAAATGTTAGAGGCAAATTTTCAAGTTCATGGTGTAAAATGTACAGTAGCGGGTAATAATAAGCTAATAACATAAAAAGTCTGTAATTATGCACTAAAATTAAGGAAACTACTATTAAATAAAGAGCATCTTAATAAAATGTTTTATAATTTAATTAAATAGTTAATTTAGTTTAGAGCATTTTAGTCCAAACTTCTACTACAACTTAGTAGCTTGTAGCAAATCTCATCTTATACCTTTAATGGCCCGTGAAATATGACCGACTGACATTTTGGTTTGAGAGGGCGGTGCCACGCCCCTTTTTAAAAAAAAGTTATATTGGCCAAATAAATGGACTGATTGCAATAACATTTTCACTGTGTTGTACTATCCATAGGGTCTCTATCATAGGCTACATGAAAACATACTTAGACAAAGGGGCGTGGCACAAACTAAAATTTCAATCGGTCATATTTAACGAGCCATTAAAGATATAAAGATGCGATTTGCTACATATGTAAATGGTACATGAGGGATTACGTCTAGCTGGAAAATAGGCTGTGCCACGCCCCATATGAAAAATTGCTATGGGGTTATATTAATAATACGATTGTAATAACATTTTCATAATATATATGATGAATTTCATATCAAAACCGATATTCATTGAACCCGACCCTCTCAGATTTTAATGAAATTTTGCATACAGGTATATTTTACCTACAGAAACATAACCTCATTTTTAGAAATTGCATTTTTGAAAATCTGTGGGCGTGGCAAGGTATCGAAATATTTAAAAAATGACGGTAATAGGTACATTTAAACTGCAATTACTATGGAACGACTTAGCCGATTTAAAAGATCTTGGTGTCATTAGAAAGGTATATGAGTCAGCTTTCGAAAACATACACTGTAAAAATTTTATATTACACTGAAAAAATTTTTTTGCCAAAAATTAAAGTTTAAACTTAGAAAACACTTCGAAGATCAAGCCTTTTTTTGCAAAAAAAAATATTTTTAGATAGGCCTATTTAATATATATAACATATCTGAAAACAAAAATGGCGTTTTTCTTAGTTTGTTTTTAAAAAAATTTTAAGTAAAGTCTTTTTTGTTAACTTCCTTATTTTTTGATATTTTTGTGTGACAAACTGCAATTACTATGGAACGACTCAGCCGATTTGAAAGATCTTGATGTCATTAGAAAGGTATATAAGTCAGCTTTCGAAAACATACACTGTAAACATTTTATATTACACTGGAAAAAAAATTTTCCCAAAAATTAAAGTTTAAACTTGGAAAACACTTCGAAGATCAAGCCTTTTTTTGCAGAAAAAATTATTTTTAGATAGGCCTATTGAATATATATAACATATCTAAAAACTAAAATGGGGTTTGTCTTAGTTTTTTTTTAAAATAATTTTTAAGTAGACATCTCTTGTTAACTTCCTTATTTTTTGATATTTTTGTGTGAAAAAAAAGAATAAAGTAGCTAAACTTTGGATATGGGGAAATATCGGTCATTTGTATGGGAGGTACCAGAAGGGTACCCAAAAAAAAAACCTGCATAACTTCCAAAGTTTAGCTACTTTATTCTTTTTTTTCACACAAAAATATCAAAAAATAAGGAAGTTAACAAGAGATGTCTACTTAAAAATTATTTTAAAAAAAAACTAAGACAAACCCCATTTTAGTTTTTAGATATGTTATATATATTCAATAGGCCTATCTAAAAATAATTTTTTCTGCAAAAAAAGGCTTGATCTTCGAAGTGTTTTCCAAGTTTAAACTTTAATTTTTGGGAAAATTTTTTTTCCAGTGTAATATAAAATGTTTACAGTGTATGTTTTCGAAAGCTGACTTATATACCTTTCTAATGACATCAAGATCTTTCAAATCGGCTGAGTCGTTCCATAGTAATTGCAGTTTGTCACACAAAAATATCAAAAAATAAGGAAGTTAACAAGAGAGACTTTACTTAAAATTTTTTTAAAAACAAACTAAGAAAAACGCCATTTTTGTTTTCAGATATGTTATATATATTAAATAGGCCTATCTAAAAATATTTTTTTTTGCAAAACAAGGCTTGATCTTCGAAGTGTTTTCTAAGTTTAAACTTTAATTTTTGGCAAAAAAATTTTTTCAGTGTAATATAAAATTTTTACAGTGTATGTTTTCGAAAGCTGACTCATATACCTTTCTAATGACACCAAGATCTTTTAAATCGGCTAAGTCGTTCCATAGTAATTGCAGTTTAAATGTACCTATTACCGTCATTTTTTAAATATTTCGATACCTTGCCACGCCCACATATTTTCAAAAATGCAATTTCTAAAAATGAGGTTATGTTTCTGTAGGTAAAATATACCTGTATGCTAAATTTCATTTAAATCTGGGAGGGTCGGGTTCAAAATGTCCCTTTTTTTATAGGTTTTGATATGAAATTCATCATATATAAAAATAACTTGACTAACTGATTCGTTAAATGGCTGTAGATAGGATAAGAAATTCGTACTTTTAGGTGTTAAAAATTACCATTAAAGGATTAAAACTTGTACCAACGCCCAAACCAATCGACTAAAGCTATAATAAATGTGGGCATGACCACTTCAAATTGAATTGAAATTTTTTTTCGAAACCCGATATTTCTGGCTTATGTAACTTACTTGTAATAGGTGGCACAATCTTTCCACACAAAACAGTCCACAAAGTCACATGGTCACACCTGACCATCGCACTGAGAACCAGATTGACCACATCGCCATAAGCAGTACATGGCGCGTCTCCCTATTGGATGTACGTAACAAACGCGGAGCTGATTGTTCTAGCGATCATCACTTGCTTATGGTTACGATCAGACTAAGGGAAAATTTGATTTCCAGAAGCTAAATGACCACCGTACCAAAAACAGGTACACACAGGCCTTGAAAAATTCAGCAGGAGCCAACGAAACTCTCCTAGTTAAATTCGAGAATGTCAGAGAGCTCATATGTGATGCTGCAGAAAACCATATTGGATACAAGACACTCGAAAGACAACAGTGGATATCCGACGATACGTGGAACCTTATAATAATGATAAAAGATATAAAGGCACAACTGAACAATACCAGAACTCGTATGTAACAACGCAGACTACGGGATCGCCACAGTTCTCTTGATAAAGAAGTAAAGCGTAGCGCTCGTAGAGACAATCGGAAATGGGCTGAAGTCCTGGCAACAGAAGCACAAACGACAGCCGAACCAGGAAGATTTCGCGACTTATTTAGAATAACGAAAAAGCTCGCTATTAAAAGTTGTACCTTCTCAAAAACCGTTAAGAAACCACAGTAGAGATCTCATCACTTCAAAAAACGGTCAACTCCATATCTGGGTACACTACTACTCCAACATGCTGTCAACATACCGCAACCATTTTGCAACTGTCCCGCTTGTTCGGGTAACTAGTGCCGCACTATCAATATCCATTAGTATCTAGCACTAGTTACCATCCAATCTACTTCCCAATTTTCACCAAGACTTCGTGTCAGTCAGTGTCAAGTCGAATTGGCTTCGCGGGGATACCAAACTCAGCCATAGCATCCAACAATTTCTGTCGTATCTGACTGTCGAATGCACCTTTGTAATCGATGAACAGATGGTAGGTGTCGATCTGCATTTCTTGGGTCTTCTCCAGGATTTGTCGTAGTGTGAATATCTGGTCGGTCGTGGACCAGATTTCCGTCTCTGTCCTTACAGGTGGGGATCCCTGTTCCAAAACCTTTACTTTTTACCTTTTGGTAGAACTTTCGGGTCTCACCACTATCCCTGTAGTTTTCGATATACTGGCTCTCTCTTTTCTTCCACAGACGCTTTTTCCGCCTGAACAGGCGTTTCATCGCCCTCGTTTTCTCTTTATAACGAACCGTCACCGCATGCGTCGCCATTGGCTGCAGTTTTGCCGTGTATGCAGCATCCATTTCCTCAAACATTTCGCGACATTCATCATCGTACCAGGGCTTGTCTGAGCGTGGTTTTTCATAACCCAGTACGGTCGTTGCGGCAGTGGTCATAGAATTCGCAACATGCTGCCACTGTATGTCAGGAACATCAGTACTGGGTGGGTTTGTTTGGAGTTATTGAGAGAGTTGGTTGGAGTAGGCATTGGCTATCTCGGTGGTATGCAGCTTTGTGATGTCTAGCTTATTTTGCGTTTGATTACGAGTGTTTTTAGCGTACCTTGGCTGAAACAAGGTTGTGATCCAAGTCAATATTTGCACCGCGCATCACACGCACGTACATAACGCCTTCCATCAATTACCACGTGATCAATCTGATTTCTTGAATTTTGATCGGAAGATATCCAGGTTGCCTTGTGGGTATCTTTATGTGGGAATCTGGTTCCACTCACTACCATGTTTCTTGTCGACGCGAAACTAATAATTTATGCATAATTTAGTGGTACTAAAATAACTACCGCTGTTAATGGTTGGTTATATAACTATTTACAAACAGGCAATTGATATTTGCCGAACAAGCGCCTTGCTGCTCCAGAATATTTTATAAAGACAATGAACTTTCCGAGGAACTGAAAGAGTGCTTGATCATCAACATTCCTATGAAAGAGTGCAAAAATTGGAGGGGAATCAAAATTTTGAGTATAATAAACAAGATCATCGCGAATATTATCAATAGACGACTTTCAGATTCCCTCGACAAAATGTTTCGTTGCGAACAGGCTGGATTTAGAGCTCAAAAATCCTGCGTAGATCACATAAACAGCCTACGCATAATAATCGAGCAATCAGTAACTATTCTGAACGTAAGTACTAAAAAACTACAAAAACTTTTTTTTTCCTTACATACCTTGAATGAAATATGGGCGAGCTTCACTCACTTCAGTGATTAACATTCTTCATTTTTTAGTAGATCTTCACAACAGGATCTACTGTAAAACGACGAATCCGAATGTCGATTGCGATAAAATTGTGCCTTGTCCATAGGACTTGCAGTCAGAGTCTGTAAAAATTTAATTTCTCATATATTTATACTCAGTCAAGAACTTTTAAATTTCCCAGCCGTCATGCCATTAAGTTATCCTTTTTCCAAAAAATATTTATTAAATGAAAATATTGACACAATTGTGAAACGAGGGTATCAAACTTTGAGAAAATTAAACATATCATCATTTACTTGTATTCACTCCGATTTCAGAATACTAAACATGTTGTCACATTCTTATAACATTCTTCTCTTTGAAAATTTGCATCTCATCTCTACTACCCCAATGTTAACGTAAACGTAACACAATATTCAAATTCAAAATATTCATAACGGTTTGCCGTTAAGTTTCTTTGCTGTCTTTCGTAATATGTATTAAATTTTGTCTGTATACCAGACGACCAGACGATACCATACAAATAACGAAATATCTTAACGAATAGCACAGAAAAAAAAACCTCAAAAGTCTCCACCACAAAGTTGCAACGCCTGCGCTCTAAGTGTTTGGGTCATATGATGACAGATTGTCCCGTTGTAAACAAAACAATCACTTTCAACCCTGTTGTCATATTCGAGCTAAATAATTGGCACATACACACACGTACCCATACAGAAAACGTCAACGAGAACCTTTAAGGGCTGAACCACTTTTTCTTTTCATTTTTTTGCGTACGAAGTCAGTACAAGGAAATTATCGATTTTCGCATGAGCGAGTTTCAATTGAAGGAGAGTTTGAAAAGTGTAAAAGTTATTTTTTTCTCATCTTAAAGTTCTCTAAGTGGCATAAGCGATTAATATCTCAAAATTAGAGATGATTATAAGATTGGCAAAGATTGGAAATACATCTTAAACCTTAAAAGTATTAAAACGAAAACGTAAAAGCGGTGTAGTGCACAATGGCCGACAGTGAATTCGAGGAATTCCATCGACCAATATTTGAAACACACTCGATACCGTTCGCCTCCACGGGTGTCGTGAGTGGAGTAAAAAAGTCAAATCCCCATACGTTCTATTCGTAAGTTCAGCAGAATAATCAAAAAAAAAAACAGAAAAAACCCAATGAAAATTATAAAAATCATTAAAACAAAAAAAAACAGGACGGAACACGACATCAAGACATAGAGATGAGGACATAAGAAGGACACTTCGGGTCATCGCATTATATCTAATTTCGTAGGGGAAAAATCAATGACAACCCCCCGTGTGTGTGGTGTTATTGTTATTGTTGGTGGTGTTGTAATCTCAACTCTTTGGGCGATTTCTTTACAGCCTTATACCCAATGACGATGTCGAGGACTCGCCGTCCTCGAAGAGTGACACCTCCGACCAGGAGGACAATGTGGACTGTGGCAATAAAATAAGCAGACAAGTGGAGGATGATGAGATAGGCGACGGCCTGAAGGTTGTCTCGTTATCGTCGGACGGTTCGTTGGACACTAACGACTCTTTTAACTCCCACCACCACCACCCACTGAATCATCAGGATGCAATTGGAGGTCTGGTCGGTATAGGCTCAAGCAATGCTCACGGTGGTGGCCCACATCAACTGTCGACACCATCGTCGCACAGCATGATAATCAATGGACTCAACAATCAGCAGCAGCAGCAGCAACAACAGAGGCGTCGCAGGAAATTGCCGGAAATACCCAAAAACAAAAAATGTGAGTGTGTAGAATATAGTGGTTCTTTTTATTTTACACAACTTTCAAGATTAGAGTCAATAGATGTAGCATACAATCGCCAAGTAAATAGTTCGTCATACAGTAGAAGATCATCAACTAATAGTTGGACTCGTTGTTACATGTGTGAGCATAGCTAATATGCCACTCTTTTCATATATATTATATCGACTTGGCTCATTCATCTCCTAACATATTGTGTTTGTTAGTATTTTTAAAAAAAAAAAATTGGAGAATTGTGATGTTGTATATATGTACAACAAGGAATAATCAATGACTTCACATAAAGACTACAACTTCTGAGTAATGGAGCCAATTGTTATTTAAAAGCTTTAAAGCTGGTGTTCAGAATTTCAGTTAAACTGAAGATTTGTTTTATTAAACGTTAGCTCTATTGGTCTAACCTCGTTAGACCTTTTAAAAGCCACGCGGTCCGACATTCTTAGAATGGCCCAAAATGTCTTATAAGACAATGCAACACACTTTTTCGGGGGTGAACCAAACCAATATCAAACGATAGCATTTGACCTCAGTAACAAAACCCTAAACTCCACTACGTGCTCCACTACGTCACAACTTTTGTTTACAGTGGTTTGAAGTTTGAATTTTTTGGTCAAAAGTCGATTCAAAGAATATGAAAAATAATCTATAAAAGTACATTTGGGGTATTTAATGTCTTCGCAGACCTATACTAAAACATTCAGGGGAATATTTCCTCAGAACAAGTTAACCCTCTAGTTGCCAGCCTTGTGGGACATTTTTGGCCCAATTTTAAAAAACTGTTTATATGTCAACTTTGAACGGAGGTCAAGGCTTAGAATCTACGATAGAAATATTCTCCGGAAAATTTCACTAAGAGTCACCGAAGACAAATAGCCTCTATGAGACAAAGCTTCCAAAATGAAATGTTAATGGAACGTTAAAAACCCGATTTTTGAGAAACCAGTGCAACACACTTTTTCGGGAGTGAACCAAACCAATATCAAACAATAGCATTTAGCCTCAGTAACAAAACCCTAAACTCCATTTTGCTCCACTACGCCACAAATTTTGTTTACAGTGGTTTAAAGTTTGATTTTTTTTAGTCAAAAGTTAAATAAAAGAAAATGAAAAATCATGTGTAAAAATAGATATGGGTAAGTTCAAGTCTTCAGAGACATACATTAAAACTTTCCGGGGAATATTTCATCGGAACATTTTTACCCTCTCAGAATGGGTGGCAGGCTGAACATTTGAGGAAATTTGACTTTGAAGCTGTTTTTTTTTAAATTAATCCTAAGATGTCCCATACGGGTGGGAGCTAGAGGGTTCAAATGTTCTGATAAAATATTTCTCAGAAAATTGTAATGTATGTCTCCGAAGACATGAACTATCCCAAATGTATATTTACACATGATTATTCAAATTCGTTGATTCGACTTTTTACCAAAAAAAAATCAAAATTCAAACCACTGTAAAAAAAAATTGTGACGTAGTGGAGCAAAATTGAGTTTAGGGTTTTGTTACTGAGATCAAATGCTATCGTTTGAAATTGGTTTGGTTCACCCCCGAGACAATGACCCTCAAATTATGTCATAGTGTAATTTAATCAAACAATTGGCTGAAAGTCAGAAATTTCTGTTTAAATAAAAAAAGCGTAATTCAACACCAAAACTCTTCATAGAAATCTGGAAAAAAAAATTTTTTTTTTTTTTTTTTTTTTTTTTTTTTTTTTCAGTCTCTGATTTTTTTTAAAAAATCAGATATTTTTACTTTATTTTAGAAAAAATTAAATGAATATATATCATTCAGGTATACTGAATTTCGGAATTCAAAAAGAAAATCGCTAAGGCACTTAAATGTAATTACACTTTGATAAATTAAAGATCATATTTGATTATTTCCGTGTCAATATTTTACACACTTTTTTAGCTGATGGTTCAATTTATAACGTAACTATTTTTTTTAATTTTTTTCTGACTGAAAAATTAAACTGGATAGACACCATCGGCAATCACACGAACACGAAAATGGAAATATTGTTTGATTCAAAACAGTCAGTCTCTGCTTAAGTGTTATGAAAGCAACACCAGACACGCTCGTTTCGAATTCAACACGAAAAGAGGCACAAGTACAGACAGAGAAACAATGTTCAACGATTGTTGAGCACAACCTTTTCACCGTGTATAATTCGACAGAGCTGACGCTTTTTGAGCGACCGCACACAACCTAACCATATTGTTGTATTCGTTCGAAAGTTCACCAATTGCAGCATTTTGGTTAAGTCATACCTATATTCAAGTTGGAATAACTTTTGAATGCTACATCAAATGGCAACGATCAAGGTGTCACCTGTAAGGTTTTAACCTTCTCTTTTGAAATAAAAAAACAAAAATGGTCCTTGTGAGTTTAAGACATTAAAAGTTAAAAAATGACTTTCATCCTTGAATATCATGGAAAATGATCAGAGACTTACTGTTTTGAATCAAACAAAACTTTTGAGTACATGTGATTATTGCTGGCCTCGTGAGGCAGGCCGTTGTTGGTCAAAGATATTTAAATTTGCAAAATGTCTTTCATCCTTGAATATCTTTGAAAATTTTCAGAGGCTTACTGTTTTGAATCAAACAAAACTTTCGTGTGATTATTGCCGGCCTCGCGAGGCTATGGGAAGCCTATCAGTGATGTAAATGAAAATCTTGGTGAAGAATGCGCGTTAAAGATGTTCTAGGCACATTAAATACTATAGACCGGGATCCCTTGAAGTTCTGGGGCCGACCGTGACATGATGATTAGAACACACGCGACTATCATAAGGTAGATCTAGAGTTCGATTCCTGTCTCAGCCATCTACATTTATTTTATCGGCGGCCCCCTCGATGTTGTCGACAGCAACTACGCGGTAAAAGTATAGTAAAAGTTTTTCAAACAGCTGATGTTCGCAATCGCCTATAAACAGTAGGTGCCCTTGTGTTGTGAGTCTAAAAATGGAATATTAATTCACTATAACGCGATAGGGATACATTATTCGTTCATGGGGTGTAAACTGAAATTAAGTTTTTTTTAAAGTTATTTATATAAGACAACATTATGTACAATTGAATCTATATAGATATGAGATCAACAAGTATTGAATGATCTAATAAAATGTAACCACTTTCTGGATCTGTCGAGTTCAATTCGCCCTTGTTTAAGATTTTGATTTAAATTAGATTAGTTCTAATCTTATTGTATCTAATTAATTGTAATTTGATCTGATATTTTCCCAATAATATGAATAATTAGATCTGATTATATATTCTTTAATACTATTAGATCTCAACACCTTTATCTAAATAGATCCAATTATAAATATATGTATGTCATTGAAATTTCATAACATAGGATCCAATGAGAGCTTTTCATCAGATCGTCTTATGTCTTATGAATTCAAATTGATATGATTAGATAATTAATATTGATCAGATCAACTTAGATACAATTAGACCAGCACTGAACTAATCTGATCAAATCAGATACCAGTATAACCATTCTGACCAGATCCAATTTAAAATTCTACATATTTTTTATTGTCTTAAGCTGACGAACGTTTTAAACCAGATATATAATTGTTTATTTTTAAAATCGATGTTCTGAGATGCGGCTGAGACCATGACTACTTTATGTTTTTGGGGTTGCTGGTCAAGTTTTTGAAATAACCTCAAAAACTTAAAATTTGGACCCCAAAGTTTGGGTTTTATTGAATTTATGTCAATAACCTGACGTGATTGGGATAAATAAACTTAAGATTCGGTTTCAGCGTGCCCAAAAACATAAAGAAGTCATAAAATTTTTGAGTTGAAGTTCAGACCACGACTATTACTTGGTTTTTGGGGTCCCTGAAACCGAATCTGAAGTTTTTTTATCCCAATCACATCAGTTTATCACCTCAATAAAACCCAAAAAACTTGAAATCTATTTAATCCCATAAAGTAATCTCGAAAAACAACAAAAATTCGACCACAAAATATTTTTAGGTTATGTCAAAATCTTAAAGTGATAGGTTGAAATAGACTTCAGGTTCGGTTTCACCTACCAAGGTTAGCATTAAGTAGTCATGGTCGGATCTCGATTTTTTTGTGTGCCTGTGTTATCAAATGTCCATCATCTACTCCACTTAAGGATATGTTAGGCGACAAATACTTAAAGAATTTTGCCGATTCTTTCACCAACCGATGATAATCTGATGATCTCTGCAAGTTTTTCCTTTTCTTTTTTACACTTGGTTTCTAGTTTAGTTTGAACTTAATCTCATCCCCACAATCCGGCAATTTTTTGCAGCTTCCATTCTACATCTTTTAGGTGGTGGCGTTGGCACTGGCAACAGCTATGAACAATCCAATTTGGCCGATGAAATGTCATCGGGAGGACGCAATCGCACCGCCAATGGCGGCCAGCAAGGACGACAGAATCAACGTTCGTTTCTAACGCTTAAACACAGCTATCTGCTTGACGAGGACTCTAGTCCCGATTCGGAACGTTTGCAAAGTTTAGGTGACGTCGATAGCGGCCATAGCACTGCTCATTCGCCGAATGATTTTAAGAGCATGTCACCCCAAATTACTTCCCCCGTTTCGGAGTCCCCAATACCGCAACCCTTTGGTGGGGTGCCATTTGCTCAGCTGGAAATGCTCGAGGCTACACATCGAGGTTTGCACAAATTTATACCGCGTCACCATGACGAAATCGAAATTGAGATAGGCGATCCGGTGTATGTACAAAAGGAGGCGGATGATTTGTGGTGTGAGGGGGTTAATTTGCGTACGGGACGCCAAGGCATATTTCCGTCAGCCTATGCTGTCGACTTGGATTACAACGAGTTCGATCCGACTGTACAACAGGTGAAGAAGGAGCGTTACTTGCTAGGTTATCTGGGTTCGGTAGAGACATTAGCTCACAAAGGCACCGGGGTGGTTTGTCAAGCGGTGCGTAAAATTGTGGGCGAGTATGGCAATTCTCCCACAGGCCAGGTGTGTATATTGGAAATATCCGATCAGGGCTTGCGTATGGTAGATCGTTCTGCACCAAATGTAAGTATTACGTAGTATTCTTGCCTTCATAAACTAATACCTCTCGTTTCCTTGACGCCGTCTATAGAATAAAAAGGACAAGAAACCCTGTATTGATTATTTCTACTCGCTTAAGAATGTATCCTTCTGTGCATTTCATCCAAGAGATCATCGTTTCATTGGCTTTATCACAAAACATCCAACTGTACAGCGATTCGCCTGTCACGTCTTCAAGGGATCTGAATCGACTAGGCCCGTTGCCGAGGCCGTTGGGTGGGTCCTCGATTGTCGGGTTTAATTCTGCAGCGTAAAATAACTTTTTGTTTTTTATCATTTCAGAAGGGCTTT
This sequence comes from Muscina levida, assembly GCA_964034835.1. Taxonomy (NCBI): domain Eukaryota; kingdom Metazoa; phylum Arthropoda; class Insecta; order Diptera; family Muscidae; genus Muscina; species Muscina levida. The sequence continues at coordinate 43,067,266 of OZ035883.1, read as the reverse complement.
CCAGCGTTTCTATCAGAAGTTCATTGAGACCGCTTACCCCATTGAGGATATTTATATTGAATAAACAGCGTTACTTTTCATATCAGCTCTTACAATAGTATGAAAAGTTACATACAGTAATACTCTATGTATATGTATATAATAAATATATAGGTAACCAAAACAAAAAACAATAACAACATACTTTCAAATCTCTATTCATGTGTCTGGACTAAAGTCCTAAAATAATCCAATAAACGCAATACGCATGCATGAAAGGGATTTATGAAGCGTCTTTTGGTTTTTTGTTCCTTTATCTAGAAATTGTGGTAAAAGTTCGCAGTAAGTAGTGAAGTTTTGAAATATGCCTAATATTCATTAATAACTACTGTTACTCTTATAAATATTATTCACTTTTATTATATTCGTAATATGTGTACTATTTATAATATTTTGCAATTTTAAATTAATTTGAAAACTTAATTTTTATAAAGATAAACTTCATAATAATTAACAGGCATTACTATAATGATTTTATATTACGAAAGATCAATTTCATTTTCTAAAGGACATTTTCTAAAGGGAGTAATTACAAAAAAAAATTTCTAATTAAAATGGAAACAAGGGTACATTTAACTTGGAGACGAAACACGGTTTAAAAATTAAAGAAAATGAATATAAAACAAATGGTAAATATTTCAATACGATGAAACTTGTTAAATGTTTTTAAACTTGGAGTAGTATTTTTATATAAAGGAGTATTTAAATTTATTTTACTCTCTAGCGGAATTTGTATCTACTCTTGAGCGCAAGATAGATGTCTATTCAAAACTTCTCTATAATATGTCTAATTATTGCTGTAAAGTAGTAGTATCGAGTTAGAGAGTCAAAAGTTTTCGCTTTACAAAAAAAAATGTATTATAAACAATAAAATGAACTAATCGTTTTGAGTAGAGTGGATGAAGTTAAAGATCTCGGTGTTATATTTGATTCAACACTGCAATTTTCTATATTGATTATATAACAGCAAAAGATTTTAAAGACCCAATTAGATTCAAAACATTATATGTTTCTTTTGTGAGAAGTCAATTGGAATATTGTTCTTTAATTTGGAATCCATTTTATACTATCCATTCTAACAAAATTGAAAGAATTCAAAAAAATTTTACAAATTTTTGGTGGGCGGATGGAACTATTCCATATGATGCTCGCCGAAAGTTTTTGGGCCTTCAATCCCTAAGAGAACGATCAATAATATTCATTTATAACATTATTTCTAATGAAATTGATTGTATTGAGTTAAAAAATCTTGTATCTTTGTATAATCCTCCTCGTGAGTTGCGTCATGACCGTCTGTTTCGTGAAGATTTTCATCGTTCTAATTATGGAATCAATGAACCAATCGCAATAGTTTTTCCCCTTTAATTAATTTTAATGTAAATAAAGTAAATTTTAAATTGAACTTATTTAAATTTATTAACTAATGGAATTGAATTTAAACTATTAATAGAATTACTGTAAATTAGTCTGTAAGATAATTATGTCAATAGGCTAAGTAAATAAATAAATTTAATATTGATTTAAAGACAAAAAACCTCAGTACAGAAAAATTTCATAAAATTTTAACATTTCCCGATGAATCAGGCTTAAAACGTTAGGCGGCATTGTTTTAAGTGGGCACAGCAACATTCGCTCTAAGAAAACCAATACAATCAACCATCTGACATTGCTGGTGGCCCAGTATATAATTACCCAGCAAACCATAGGTGTACGAAAAAAACTCTTTTTGACTACTTTTCGGAGCTTTCACGCTCTTTAAGAGCTCAAAAAACAATCATTTCCGATCCGAAAACCTTCAGAAAAGAGGGTCTTTTTCTTTGAAAATGGTCTGACGGCCCATAATTTACATATGTCAGAAAAGAGTTTTTTATGATGGGTTTTTTGAGCTCCAAAAAAGCATAGTAACACAACCCAGCAAGCAATATGTGCGTTTTCGGACACTTTTCGGACATTTTTTATGAGCATTCACCGTCATAATGTGCCCAAAAAAGAGTCCGGAATGAGCGTTTTTTTTATGAAAACGGTGGCACCTAATGTGGAAGATTTCTGAGTCTAATCCGACTCTTTTCTGACACAGATATAAGTGCTTTCACCCTCCCAACGAAAGATTAAAAACCTCAGAAAAGACACATAATAGTTACTTTTCCAGGCACTTGAATAGCCTCCTGAAAGGTTCTTTTCAGACGCATATTGCAGTGCAGATTAATTAAAAAAAGTTTACTTTATAAAAAACAAAACAAAATTAATGTATTTTTTTATATTATATTTGACTAAAAATAAACAAAATGAAAAATAAGTAGAAACTTAAACATAAACACCTTTATTAAGAAATAAGTCTGCATTTCAAATTTATATTCTTAAATTTAATCTTATATATGAATATTTTAATTCTTTAGTGTTATTGTTTTACCGTTTTTTTTGCTTTCTTATAATATTTAATTCTGTCATTGGCAGTTTGAAACCATTTGCTGGATATTGAGGCGAATTGCTTTTCGTCGACAGAAAATTTGCGATTGAAAGCGCCTAAAAGGGTGACAAAAACATAAATTTAGAAACTTAGGAAAAGGTTTGCAAAAACGATCAATAAACAAAAATTACAAATATATTAAAGACAAAATCTTATCAAATCCATAACTTACTTTGAAGAGTAGTTGTAATTGCTATGCTGAGAACACACTTTTTTTGTTGGTCTCCTTCCACGAAAAGCTTACAGCAACTTCGTCCATAAAAATTATCCGCATGATTCTGCAACCCGTTATGTTCAGCACCGTTATTTTCGATTACCTGCCAACTTCCACTCCGAAAATACTCAGACAGAAGTGCTTTTTATGAGCCCATGGTTAGAAAGCACTGAATGTGCTCCGTAAACCCTCAAATTTATGTGTTTACTCCAAAAACGTTCTTAAACTCGGCTCTTTTCGGACACATAATTTCGGGTCCTCTGAAATTGGCTTGCTGGGAAGTAGCAAAGCAAACTTTCGTTACTTGTGTTTCTGTTGTCCAGAAAACACATAAAACGCTCTTTATGAGGAATATTTTAGGATTTTTATTGATTCTTAAGACTCTTTTTCCACTCAAATAAATATCATTTAAGGAGCGCTTCGAAAATGCTCTTTAGTAGGATTATTTTCTGAATCCTTCTTCGGAGCGCTCCTAGAATACTCTTTAATATGGTTTGCTGGGAAGTAATCACAGTACAAATAAAATACATAAAACAGAATTCATTAATCAGTATTAGACGCACATCACCTACAGCTGGTCGTTTTACCATAAAGATGTAAAGTATTACCAACAACTACAGTGATCACTGAAATGGACTAAAAATGTAAATTGTTTGCAACGACTGTGAGTCCCTACAATATTTTGGGCGCACAGCATCTTCCGCTGTAAGAAACAACAATAAATAATCACCCCTATTCCCGTAGTCATCGTCGACATCGTCGTCGTTTTTATGTCAATGTCACTTCGATTCAACATCGTCGTCACATCAATGCTATTTCGGTATTCTGTAACTACAATGAGACGACGTCGACTTGTAATCGATAACATGAAAGAAATGACAACAGCTGATGTAAAATCTGTGCATCAGCTGTTTTATTTTGATTTTTATTGTGTTTCATGAAAAAATATTTTTGTGCCCGAATCAAATTCAAGCGATGAGGAAAGCAAGAAATATCTTATACTGGAAAGGAAAATACTTCGACTATGATCCGATGATTTTAAAATTGCCAAATCACGAGTTTGTTCATCGGTGTTAAAATCGTAATTTGAGGTTATCTGTTGGCCGGGCTTTCAACTTTTTTTTAGATTCGAGAACTACTTAAGTCTTAATATAGCAGCATTTAATTACGTAATAGTTCTAATAGAAATAGTTCCTATCATGAAAAGTGAACTCAGGACATATGTTTCAGTCATAATTAAGTTGTCAGCAACATTGAGGTCCTTTGGACAGTTGCCTTACAACCTAAGTGTAAGTGCAGCCAGTAGTTGCTACATTCCTTTCGAAACCCTGAATGCATTAGAGCGGTGATTTGTCCACCTTGGATACAATTGGAAGTAACTGAAGATGACAAATCAGAAGCATAAACTAAATTTTTTTAACAAAACAGGATTTACTGGAGTTATTGGATATGTCGATGGAACCCATATCAAAATTTTTGCTACAAATAAAGAAGACCAGATTCGTAACTACAACCGCAAAGGATTCTTAAAGGCGCTCCAAAGGAATTAAGTTGTTTTTAACCAATTTTCTCACATTACCCCTTAAAATTTGACAAAATCCTTGTACCTATGAGGGATTTTGTTTCCAAGTCACTATTTGTTACTCGACATTGTTATTCTAGACGTCATTAAACAAAACCTTTTTTTAAATTTACAAAAACTAAAACTATTCCTTCAAATTATTTCAAGTCGTTACTTACAACTGAATACCAAATTTGTGTCAATAGTAACCGATAGTTATCGAAAACGACTACGAGAATACCGATTTTACAGCGTCGTCACAAGACAACGTCGTTTTGCGTCGACGACGACTACGGGAATAAGGCCGAATATCAACTATCTGCCGTGGCTGGTCGCCCAGTATAAGAAAAGTAGTCACAGCACAAATGTTGGCAAAAAAATAAAACAAATTCGTCATTATCATTTTTTTACGTCTTTCCTACAACCTGAACATTACGTAAAGTAGTAGGCGCACAGCACCGAGAGCATATCAAATGTAAAAAAACTAAAAAAAATTTCTTTGCTCCATCAATGCTGGATTGGGCGCCTAATACTTCTGTCGGTTGCAAATGATTATTTTTTTGGTCGTCCATTAAATTTTGATGTTCATATCGAAATATTTTTTTTAACAAATATGCTACGACTCCCCATTGTATCAGGCGCACAGCAAACTCAGATATAGGAAAAACAATCATATTACAATTCTGGTTGTTCAGTATATAATAAGTAGTCTCAACAAAAAAAAAGTGACCTAACAGTTTTACAGAAAATTTCTTACATTTCAAATATTTCCTAAAGTATCAGGCGCACAGCAGCAACAGTTGGTTCATTTATTAATCTAATCCATCATGGCAAATGTTGATATGTCGCCTTTTTTTAAAAAAAAAATGGGTTTTGTACATAATATGTCCTTTAAGACTTTTGGATTAAATTGGCAAAATATGAGATGTCTGATATAAATGGAAGTCTATGAAATTACTGCCCATATGTCATTATAAGTTTTTAAAACTTTAAATCTGTTTACTGTAATATTATTAAAAACGACATATCAACTTTTGCCAAAGCAGTATAGAAATATAAACATTACATTACTGACAAGTACAAATATCTTCAAAATGAACTAGAAACTAATAAGGTAATTATCTTCGGCTATACCGACGCTTTGAGATACCCTTAACCATTTGTAAGAATGGTGATAAACCCGGTTATATACACTAAACTAAATTTTATTAAAAGATGGAAGCTTGAATACCAAATTTAAGCTCGATACCCAGTAGGAAAAAATACTAGTTCGGAACTAGTATAATACTAGTTCCCCATAGGGCAGTGAGAGCGGCAGTTGATTGTCTCCTTTGAACTTGTATGGAACTACTTCAAGAAAGGTTAATAAGAACTAGTATTATTCTAGAAAAAATTGAGCTAGCACTGTACTAGTATTTTGAATATGAAAAAATACATAAACGACGTTCAAAATTTATTTTAATGTGGGTGAAAAGTACGATATTGTAATTAAATGCATACAACAATTGATTTTTTTTTTCATCTAAAAAATTATTAAAAAATTCCCTTTTTTCTTATTCATCAGCTTATTACGTTTAACTAGTTCAAAATTCGATAGTTTAGGGAGTAGTTCACAATTCCATACTTTTGAACTAGTACGTTTTTGAACTAGTTTGACGATTCCCTACTGGGTTGCTTTCAAACTACGGCACTCGAGGAGACAGATAGACGGACACCCCCAAAAAGGGGGAGTTTGTATAAAATTGTGGTGTAGTTTTTGTCCGATAATGTTTATCTTGGAACTTAACATCCGCTTGGAGGATAGAAGCTTGTATACTAAAAAAAAAATTAATTTCCGTTTGCACCCCATGAATGAGGTATGGGATAGCTTCTCGCGTTGTTGTGAATTAACACGCTTTCTATTTTAGATTCACAACTAACGGCACCTGAGAAGCTCTTACTATACACGCCGATTGAATCAACGCTTAATACTGCGAAGTTGCAGTCAACAACATTCGAGGGCAGCCGACAATGAAAGAACAATTTTTTTTTTTTAAGAACTGGAGCCAGGTTTGAACCTGCGATCTCCCGCATGGTAGTCGCGTGTTCTAACCACTATGCCACGGCCGGTCCCAAGCTTGTATACCAACAGCCTTAAATTAAGGCTATAATCGTTGGGAGAGGCAGACGGACACACTTACAAGGGGTATGGACAAGTGTGTATGGAAGATGGGAATAGTATTTGTCCGATATTGTTTAACTCAGAAATAAACCTCTGCTTAAACCTCTACATATCAAATTTCAGCTCGATATTTTTCAAACTACGGCTGTATTCGCGGGGACAAAGAGAGGGACACCCTAAAAATGCGAGTGTGTATTGGACATGGTTGTACTTTTTGTCCGATCTTGCACATCTTAAATTTAACCTTCACTTAGAGGATAGAAGCTTGCATACCAAATTTCAGCTAGGTACCTCTTAAACTATGGCTGTAGTTGCAGGTAGAGACCCCCAAAAAGGGGCAATTGGTATGGGAGGTGGGAGTGGGTTTCGACCGATCTTGGTCGTCTTAGAACTCAATCTCTACTTAGAGGATAGAAGCTTGCATACCAAATTTCAGCTCGATGGCTTTTAAACTGCGACTTTAATCGCAGGAACAGACCCCCAAAAAGGGGCAAATTGTAACGGAGGTGGGAGTAGTTTCTGGCCGATATTTCTCAAACTAGAAATGAGCCTCCAGTAGGAGGGCCGATGCTTACATACCAAATTTCAAGTCGATAGCTACTTAATTACAGCTGTGATCGCGGGGACAGACTACAAAAAGATAAAGTTTGGGGTTGGGGTAGTTTTTGACTAATCGGGCTCGTCTTAGAACTAAACTCCGCTTTGAGGATATAACTTTGTGTTCCATATTTCAGCTCGATATCTCTTAAACTACGGCTGTAGTTGCAGGCACAGACCCCCAAAAAGGGCTATTTTGTGTGTTAGGTGGGAGTAGTTTTTGACCGATCGGGCTCATTTTAGATCTTAACCTCCGCTTAGAGCATTGAAGCCTGTGATCCAAATACCTTAGCCTAATACCTCTTAAACTACTGCTTATTCGAGGGGCAGACTGCAAATAGGGGGAATTTATATGGTAGATGGGAGCAGTTTTTTTATGATCGGGCTCATCTGAGAACTTAACCTCCGCTTAGACCATTTAAGCCTGTGATTTAAATGTCAGCCTAATATCTCCTAAACTACAGCTGTAATCGAGAGGACGGACTCCAAAGTGGGAGAGTTTGTAGGGGGGATAGGAGTAGTTTTTGCCCAATCGGGCTCATCTTAGAGCTTAATCTCCGGCTGTAACTGCGGGGACATATTTAAATCGACTCAGAATTCGACGCTGATCACTTATATATATATCATTGTTTAACGCTATCTTTACCCTATACTAACTTCACCCCCATTACAAATATTATTGCTGTTCTAAGAAGTTAAAATAAAAAAAAATTAAATGTAAATAGAAACTGAAAAATGTTCTTCGCTCCAACAATGCTGAGCGCCTAATACTTATGTACCTAGTAATGTTGTTAGCTATGACAAGTTTGGTCGCCCTCTTTATTAATTTAAAAGCACTATTTAAAAAATATGTTCGGGCCCAAAGTATTCGGCGCACAGCATCACCCGCTGCAAGAAATCCACATATTTTACATACATTTATGGTGGCATATATATTTTAGAAAATGACCAGCTGTTTGTTGCTACTGTGCGCCTAATACTTTTATTTAATATTTGCGATTTTTGTTTGTTTTCACATGACCACTATTTGTGTTGAGAGAGTATTACTTAGGCGCACAGTACCAACAAACAGGTGGTCATTTTCTAAAAAAAAAAACGAAATGCATTAACAACAATTGCAGGGTTTACTAAAAATAATGCCAAATTAATAGTTTGCGGCACAAAGAGTACCCAGGCGCACAGCAATACCATCTATAAGAAAATCAACCATATAACATTTCTAGTCGCACAGTGGTGTATAAATTTTGAAGTTCAGCTGAAATTTTTTGTTGTCCAAAGTTACAGGCACACAGCAACACTCAATGCAAGAAAACCAACCACCTAACATTTCTGGTCGCCCAGTACATAATCACCCCTATTCCCGTAGTCGTCGTCGACATCGTCGTCGTTTTTATGTCAACATCACTTCGATTCAATGTCGGTGTCACATTAATGCTATTTCGGTATTCTGTAACTACCATGAGACGACGTCGACTGGTAATCGATAACATGAAAGAAATGACAACAGCTGATGTAACATTTGTACATCAGCTGATTTATTTTGATTTTTATTGATTTTTATTGCAAGAATAATCTTTTATTGGAAAGGAAAATACTTCCACAATGATCCGATATCTTAAACTTGACAAATAACAAGTATGTATAACGGTGTTAAAATCGTAATTTGAGGTTACCTGTTGGCCGGCCTTCCAACTTTTTTTAGATTCGAGAACTACTTAAGTCTCAATAATACAGCATTTAAATATGTAATAGTTCCTATAGAAATAGTTCCTATACTGAAAAGCGAACTCAGGACATATGTCTCAGCCATAATTAAGTTGTCAGCAACATTGAGGTCCTTTGGACAGGGGCCTTACAACCTAAGTGTAAGTGCAGCCAGTAGTTGCAAGATTCATGTCGAAACCCTGAATGCATTAGAGAGGTCATTTGTCCACCTTGGATACAATTGGAAATAACTGAAGATGACAAATCGGGAGCAAAAACTAAATTTTTTAAACAAAACAGAATTTATTGGAGTTATTGGATATGTCGATGGATCCCATATCACAATTTTCGCCACAAATAAAGAAGACCAGAATTGTAACTACAACTGCAAAGGATTCTTAAAGGCGCTCCAAAGGAATTACGTTTTTCCCCCAATTTTCTCACATTACCCCCTAAAATTAGACAAAATCCTTGTACCTATGAGGGTTTTTGTTTCCAAACCCCTATTTGTTACTCGACATTGTCATTCATGACGTCATTAAACAAAACCTTTTTTAAATTTACAAAAACTTAAATTATTCCTTCAAATTGTTTCAAGTCGTTATTAACAACTGTGACGACAGATTCAGAGTCGTTTCTATTCAACGTCGTCGTCACATTTTCTTACAGAATACCAAATTTGTGTCAATAGTAACCGAAAGTTATCGAAAACGACTACGAGAATACCGATTTTACAGCGTCGTCACAAGACGACGTCGTTTTGCGTCGACGACGACTACGGGAATAAGGCGGAATATTGAGCTGATTTTCTTTTATTTTTGATGTGAAACAAAATAATTCCCCACCAAAGTATCAGGAGCACAGCACAAACAGTTGATCGTTTGCACATAATCAAAATAAACGAAAATAATTTTTTGTTATTTTAACATTTCCCCAAAGTATCAAGCGCACAGCATCAACAGCTGTTTGTTTTTAATATTCATGAAAAGAGTAATGCTACCAACAACTGCAAAGATCACAAAAACAGAACGCAAGAAAAAGCAAATTGTCTGCGCCGACAGTTTCCCCTTTTTAGGTAGTCCTTCATCTCCCTCCCCCCGTTTTTCCAATATAAACAGGTTTATTCATTTATTTGTTTTAACCCCCCCTATCAACTATGCCCTCAAGCTTAACATCAATAGCATTGTTCTTGTACAAAGAACACAAAACCAAAACAAACAAAAAATAGTTTTCGAAGGACACAACAATTGAAACTCTCTTGTTTGATAAACAAATTCTATTAGCGATAATAGAAAACTGATCTCAAACCGAACAATGAAAAACATATTCAAACAATTTTCTTTACCCCATCATTGCTGGGCGCCTAATACATACAAATTGTCTGCGCCGACAGTTTCTCCATTTTAGGTAGTCCTTCATCTCGCTCCTTCCTCCCTAAAGTGTATCACGAAATAGTAATGCTACCAACAACTGCATAGATCATCAAAACAAAACGCAAGAAAAAACAAATTGTCTGCCCCGACTACTTTTCCCATTTATGTAGTACTACATCTACCCCCCTTTTCACTTAACCGGTTTTTTCAAACCTATATACACCCCCTATCAACTATGCCCCCCTAGCACAAACAGAAGTAGCATTGTTTTTGTTCTAGATACCCAAAACCAAAACAAACCCCTAATAATTTCCGAAGGGTACTACAACAATGCATTCAATTGCATATCAATGTATAATAAATAGAAACTAAACAATTTTCTTTACTCCATTAATGCTGGGCGCCTAATACTTACATAAGTTGTAAGCAAATAGCCAATATCTATCTATATATATAATATAGGTCGTCCTATAAATTTTATATCTCATGTAAAAAATTATTTTTCTGCACAAAGTACTAGGCGCTCAGCATCACCCGCTGCAAGAAAACCGACCACCAACGTTTATTTATGGTCGCCCAGTATATATATATATATATGAAATACTTCATGTGAAAGAAAGATCATGTGAAAACCAACCAATCTTGTTACGAAATAGTTTGCTGTGTAATTTTAACATTTCCCCAAAGTATCAGGAGCACAGCATCGACAGCTGGTTGTTTTCATGTCTCACGAAAAGAGTAATGCTACCAACAACTTCATAGATCAACAATACAAAACGCAAGAAAAAACAAATTGTGTGCGCCTACAGCTTCCCCCATTTATGTATGTAGTCCTACACCCCCCATCCTCCTCCCCTCTCCTTTTCCACATAAACCGGTTTTATCAACCTTTCTTCACCCCCTATCAACTATTCCCCAAGCACAAACATTAGCAGCATTGTTTTTGTTTTAGAAATACAAAACTAAAACAAACCCATAATAATTTCCGAAAGGTACAACAACAATGCATTCAGTCAAATGTAAACAGAAACGACATTAGTTTTCTTCGCCCGATCAATGCTGGGCGCCTAATACTTTTGATGGTTGCAAATAATGCGCATCGTTGGTCAAACGAATGGAATATGCAGCAGAATATGCAGTTTGAGGCTTAATGCATTTAATGAAAAATCGTTTTACAAAAAATTTAATTAAAAAATCCTTCATATCTATATTTTTTTTTTAATAAAAGGCAAAGTGTTGAGCCATAGTTGTCTAAAAAGAATAAATTTGTTTCAAGAGAACTAAGAAGACATGATAAGATTACTACCATAACTTGAGTAAAACTTAGTAGAGCCCAACTAAAAATTTGTCAATAATAGTCTAGTTCAAATGATGACCTCATCTTAAAGTTAGATACACATAGGATTTTTTTTCTTTTCTGGTAACCATTCCCTTTTAAATATCGTCCCAGTCTTCTAGCTGCTATCACCACCACGTTTTCTTTTAAATACGTAACTTCTATGTCAGTTAAGAGAAAAAGTGATTAAGAGACATGTCAATAACCGCTTAGGGTTATTTTTGTTGTTTTGTTAATAAGGCTTTGTTTGTTTTGTTTATTTTTAAATTGTTTCTTCATTTTATTTTAATTTATGCTAAACTTAAGACTTAATCTCGTAATAATAATAATAATAATCCTTTTACAGTAATAATAATAAAATATTTTGCGTTTAATGCTCCTTTTGCTTTTACAATTATAATTATTATATTTGCTGTTTGTTACTGTTTTTTTTTTCTTGTAATTTTAACGAACAATAATAATTATACATAAAAATAATCGTAATAATAGATAAATATTTACACATATACAAGGTATATAAACTAACTAATATCTAAATGAAATCAGATATATATGGATCATATATATTTATAAAGAGTGATATATATAATTATACCAGGATTTGGAATTGTTGTTACATTAAATTTGTGTATGGGTGTGTGTGTGGTTTTATTTATAATTTCATGGATGTTATTCCTTGTTTAAATTTATTTATTTTTTCTTTTATTTCAAGTTGTCGCATTTATATTTATTTACATTTGTTTATATGTGTGTTTTGGGGGGTACGGAGAGGGAAGGGTGTGTATGTGTGAGTGTGTGTTTAAAACATTTTTTTTCTTAATGCGGTTTTTATATGTATGTATGTTTGTATATACATATTGATTGATGATACCTACAAATTAGTTTCTATACATATGAAATTTATTTAAATTTTTACTAAAATTGTTTGTTTGTTTGTTTTTTGCTTTATTAAATTTTAAATATTGTTTTAATTCCTATATTTTGTTACCACATTATGGGGACTTTTTGCGTAAATGTATGTGTTTTCTTATGGAAGGAGTGGGGGTGAGGGGCTGGGTGATAATCGAAACTATTGCAACGTATCTAACATTTGATCGTCGTTTTTTTTTTGTCTTTTGGTTTAAAGGACCTATGGATGATCACTAGACTTCATCAATACATACGGCTGGCTAATACATATGTGTGGGTATTATGTATTACATATATAATTTTTTACAATTATTTTTTTTGTTTGTCTTTCAACAGAATTACGTATGCTTGAGTTGAGGGGGAGGATGTAAGGAAAACTTGGCATGATGTACAGAAATTATAGGGTAATATAAATTGATCGAACGATTGATTAATTTACTGGATTTGTGTTTAATTGGATTAACTGGTTGAACTTGTCGATTTTATCTACATGTTTTGAAAATGTGTTTAATCAAAGAACTGTGTAAATGTACTGATGCTAAGGTAGCCTTTACATATGACTTGTATACGAAACTCGCACTTAAATCATGTTACAATTTTAAATTCTGTCTTTGATAAAACATTCGTTTTCCGTTACCGTTGCTCTTTATTTAAGGTAGTGTTTTCAGTCCAATTGATTGTGACTGACACAAAATTTAACTTTATATTTTCACCGTCCTTTATTAAACCGTACCCGGCTTTCGGCATAAAGTTCTTGTATATCACGAATTCTAGGTAGCGTGCGATTTAAATGTTTTACAATATTTTCAAAATAATTAGTCGAGTTAAAGGTCGTTGTTGTTAAATTTTGTATTTATTTCAATATTTCACTATCCTCCGGATTTCATCTTTAATATTGAGTAACAATCAAAAACGTCAATTACATTACAGATTTAAAATTGCACTCTGTTTTTAACAGTCAACCCAATAACATAATTTTGAAGTATATAAAGATTATCTACAAATGACAGCTGAGTGGAAATCGTTTCGTTTTGATAACACCAACTCATATTATTAGTTCACTCATGGTCTGATCAATATATAATTTTTGTTTTCGTAAAGCATCACAAATTTACACAATTACTAAAATATTATTCAACGAAATCTCACCATCCAACATTATTGAACAATTTTCTTCTCTCTATTTTTCTCTGATTGTAAGACCGCTTTTTTTTAGACACGACAATAATAATTTACTTAACTATAAAAACAAACAAAACGAAAAACCAACAGAAACGGAGTACATTTGTTTATTGCTCTTCTGAGGACTTGGCATCCAATATGGTCTATATTCATAGGTTTTTTTTTGGCTTCTTCAAAAGAACGGGAGTAGTTTTTTTAAATAAATAAAAATAATAAAAAATAAAACAATACAATATTTTTGTTCACTCCTCACACCTTTTAGACTGATTCGGTATATACATAATAAAGGCGGAGCAGCAGGGGGCAAGGACTTGGTAGGTAGATGTGGAACATAACGATGTGATGGGGAGTGAGGTGTCGGGGCGGGGGAATTCTTAACTATATCAACAACACTAAATGTACAATTTACTTAAAGGGGGCGGTGGCGGGCGAGGTGACTTCCAGCGTTTTCTTACCGTCATCATCATCTGACTTCGCAATCTTTTTGCAACGATAGCAGGGGGCCACCGCCACCACTATTCGTGTTGCTACTGGAGTTTGTGTTATTGCTATTACTATTACTATTGCTATTGTTGTTATGCTGGGTATTCGCACTACCACTCAGACTCTGGTGAGCCGCGCTCATCATCGAATTCGAATTCGAGTTACTGAGGTGGGTATGGCTGCTCAGCGCCGACGATTGGCTATTGCTGTTCTCGTTGCAATGGCTAGGCACTCCGCCGCCGCCGGTGTTGGACAGATGAACTTGTGTGGGCGTCACCACCATCGGCGACCGCATCATCATGGCATCCGGTATACAAGGCGCAGAGGGATCGTGCAACGAGCTGGCCGTGTTTGAGGAGTCGTGTACATCGTTACTCTTACTGGAGTCAATGACAAGGCACGGTGAGGGTGTACTTGAATCTTTGGCAGCGTCCGACTCGGCCGCTCTGGCCGCCATTAGCGAGGAGGGTTCATGGCTGTAGTGGGTGTAGTTTGCGGTCGCGGGCGGAGAATGCATGCCGGCATGAAATGCATTGGCGTCCTCGGCAAACTTTGCAAAATCTGACAGCGTAGGCTGTGCCGCTGCTACTGGTATACCACAACTAATGTTGGAGTTGGTGTTCGCCGAGAACTCGTCGTTAATGGCGGGTGAAATGTGTTGTTTTTTCTCCTTTTTGCGTTTCTTGTCGCCTATGACATACCCACCTCCATCAGAGACACGAGCAAGTTTCAGGCGTATAGGCGCCGCTGGTGGTTCGTCGACCACAGCGTTGGTGGCAGCCATGGCGGGAGATGAGAGACTTGTGTCGGTCGCCGTTGACTCGGCTTTGCGCTTATTTATTCTTAGTATCAGCTTTGGTGGATCTCCCGGCGATGCACTCACTGGCTGTTCTATGAGCGTGGTCGTCATGCTGTTGCTGTTAAGGCCGCCAAACATAAGACTTGTATTGTCGTCCGTTTCTCGATTTTTGTGACGTTTTTTCTCCTTCTTGTCCTTCTTTGGCTTGGAAGACTTAGCTTTCTTCGTCGGTGGCAGGGTATTGACTTCGGCATAGGACTTGACAGCATTTGAGCGTCTCGAGCGTTCCTCTTCGTCACCGCCGAACTCCTGCATAACTTGATCGCGATAATTCATCGAATCACGCATTAGATCTTCTAAAGTGGGCGTGTAATTCGAAGTGAGCCGTTTCTTTGGGGGACACGCAACAGATCTACGTGAAACTTCGTAGTTATTAAAACTTGTCTCACAGCTGCCGACAGTAGCGGTCGCGCTGCCTGTGCCATCGCCAAAGCCACGAATTTTGATTTTCAACTTTGGCGTAGGCTCATCGTCTGCACCTCCTTCAGAAGTTTTGCTGCGTCCGCGGCGTTTTCCCACACTGCTGACAGCACCAGTCTTGATGTTGTTTTCTGTACTGCCAGAGGAACAAGCACTTCGTCGACGACCATCCGCACCTGAGCTCAAACCAACAGCGCTTATATCGTTTACATCTCCAGAGATGATATCCAATGAACGCAGCTCTCGGCTAGAGTTCTTTTTGAACCTTTTCGAACTGGTGCCAGCTATCTCAGACCCGTAATCGTCCACTTCGCTACACACACTGTCCGTTTTACGCGTCACTTCCATTGAGTTGGACATAAGACTAGAGTCTGTGGGGGGCAAACCACAAGACGAATCATCACCATGATTATCCTTCTGGACCACATACAAACTGAGCAGTTCTTTCTTGCGCATGCGCCGCGAATTAGTGCCACTGCCACTGACTGAGGCACTGATGACCGTGCTGGCAGAGACCATGGATTGCACACTGCCCACGTTGGACTGCACCACAGTGGAAGAGTGGTGGCTCATTGTGGCAGAGCTGTTGTAATTATCTGGATATGCCAGAGGACCTTTGATTTTAAGCTTAAGTTGATTGCGAGCATCAGACAGCGATGCCTTGGTGGCCAGAGTGGTATCCGAATCGATGGACACGTCTTCGGAAGTTGTTTCCATAGATGTCTGCAGGTCTGTTACCAGTTCCGCCGAACATATTGTATTCGTTGCTGCGGAGGTTAACGTGGATGTTGTAGTATTTATGCTGCCACTGCTCAACTCGAGACCTGATACAGCTGCTGCAGATGCCGCCACTGTGTGAGCAATGACCGGAGAGTCTGACGTCGTGTAGGCGGAGGTGTTGATAAGATTTGCGACATTGGAACTCGCCGTCGCAGATACTGTATCCAATTTATGTGTATGGGGCGCAGATGTTGTTGACGTTGTCGCCGGCGTCGTCGTCGTGCTGATGTTGTGCGGCAACGGCGGTTTGTTCGTTATGGAACTGCTAGTGGTTCCAGTGGCTCTCAGTGCTGATTGGAATTCTCTTTCATCGTCCTCATCGAATTCCGACAAGGTTTGATCGGCTGTACCCGAATCGAAAGCACCCAGCAGGTTGTTATTATACGCCTCCTGGGAAGCGCTGGAATGTTGAGGTTCAAATCCGAGATTGTAAGTGCGCATATCCACCGGTCCCGGCAACATGGGTTGTACGATGGAGTGCAGATTCGAAGAACTGGTCTTTAGAGTGTTATTGCAATTGACCAGAGAGTCTGTGCCGGTCGATACTGAGGAACTTGACGTCGCCGCCGAAGCTGCTGCTGACGCCGATGAATTACCTCTAACCTTGCATGCTTGCGCACTGTAGCTGGGGCTGCGATATTTCTGGGTGTCCGAGGTGTGAGCATTTCGACAATCAAACGAGCGACGGCGATCTCTTAGCGACTGCAAGTTCTCCATGCCAGGAGCGGCCATTTCCTCGTCGTAATTGAACTCGAAGGGCGTGCCAACCAAGTTGTCAGCACTTACGTAGTCTGTCATGGACAACGGCAAAGGTATAATAGCATTGGCAACACTATTGCCTCGACCGCGTCCACGTCCACGGCCACGGCCCCTAGAACCAGCACCAGTGCCCCGGGGTGCCCTTTGCCGGGGTTTGCCAGCCAACGTGTGGGTCAGGGGGTCATACTTTGTTGTCTTATTGCTGGTTCCCATATTCGAGTAGTCCGTAAGAGAGGAATGTGTCTGCTGTTGCTGCTGCTGTTGTTGTTGCAGTTGTTTGCTAAGCAACTCCATTTGGCGCGGTGACTTGCCCGGCGATTTGTGCTGGCCTATTTGGGGAGATTTGTGCGAATTTCTTAATTGCTGTTGTGCTTGTTGTTGCTGGCTGAATCTGCCGGACGTGCGGTTGCCTTTCGAGGGCGACTCTTTGGTCGGCGTAGTTTGTTGCTGTTGTGCCATATTGTTGATCTCACCACCACTACTACCCAAATTGCCCATATGCATGTTGCTATATGGAGAGGGACCCGCTGCAGTATTTGCATTACTTGGGGAGGTTAAGTTGAACTGCGGCGTTCGCGGCGAATTGTGGTCAATCAAGCTGCCAGGTCCAGACACACCCACAATGGCAGCGGTCAATGCCATATTGTGTGTGGATGAAGTAAATGCCGCGCCGCCATACTGACCGGTGGAGGAATTGCCGCCTGTAATTGCAGCTGTGCTAGCGCTGTACAAATCAGTGCGTGGTTGTTGTTGAGTACTTGGTGTGGGGCCAGCATTGACATTAGTACCTAAGCCCGGACCAGCGGGATACATAACGCCGGCTGCACCAGTGCCAGCAGTACTACCAGCGAATGGTAACTGATTCATGCTGGCCGCCATAGCCGAAGAGGCCGAATCGTGGAATAAGCCCACAGATCCATTATATTGTTGCGTCGAAACCTGTTGAGGTGGCACAACGCTTTGTTGTTGCTGTTGTTGGTGTTGGGGTGTGGTTTGTGAAGTGGGCGTTGTTGCGGGCGTTGAATTGTATCCTTGATTGCCGTACATGAGTGAATCAATGCCATTAACAAGAGGCGATTGCTGCTGGTGTTGTTGTTGCTGTTGCTGCTGTTGTTGCTGCTGCTGCGACTGCTGGTTAAGCTGTTGCTGGAAGGCTGTGGCAGCCATACCGAACGGATTGAGGGCATTGAAGAATGAGTTTTTACAATTCGGTGAGTTGTTGGTCACATTCTGCATGGAATTCATTGTGTTGTTATTGTTGTTATTGAGGACATTTTGTGACATCGCATGCTGCTGAACATGGGGACTATGCTGCAGCCCAATTTGATGTTGCACTGGAGGACCTTGTTGTGATTGCTGCGATTGCTGGGGTTGCAAATCGATCGAGGGCGTTTGATCGTTCGACTCGGATACGGAACTGGGCGATGTGGATCTTCTGGCTGCTATCAAATCATTTTCATTCCAAATTCGATTAGTCTGCATGGAATATGGCGACTGCATTCGAGTATTTTCATCGAAATCACAGTCAACGACCAATTTGGAAGAGTCGACGACACCGGCAGCGGATCTCGTAAAGTCAAGATTCTCTTTCGATGCCGCAGCTGCTGCATGCAGATCCACAAAATCGGGAGTGGCTGGAGTGTTAATGCTGCCACCAGAGGAAGACAATCTGTTATTGAGTTTCGTAGAACCGAAAGAATCCAATGTCAGGGACTTATTGAGGGAGTTGGAAGATGACGTTGTTTGACTAGCCAATTCTTTTTGGATGAGGGATGTTAGTTCGGCCACATTGGCTGTTGTCGTCTGTTGCTGCTGCTGTTGAGTGGGCGTTAGGGGAGATTGTTGACTGTAGCTGGATGAAGTCGGTGTGGTGGCAGTATGAGACTGGTGATGCGTAGGCGTGGTATGCTGCTGCAAAGGCGATATAGGAATTTGAGTTGGTGTATGCTGCTGTGGCTGCTGCGTATGCGCTTGTAGACTGGATCCCAGATAGTTCAAAGCATCAGTGGGTATTGCAGGCGCGCCTGAGTGAGTAATACTTCCAAATATATCCATCCCGGTATCTTTGTTCGCTACAGCATTATTGTTAGGCGATGCTCCCACCACCACACTATTGCTTGAGTTAGTTGACACCTGTGAGGATGACTGTGTCGTATTTTCGTTCACAAAATGTGACGCACTACTGGCTTCCATGGCAGCCATGGCACTCTCCTTCTGCAAGTGAGTTATGTCTTCAGGATCAGCCGCATTGTGGAAAGGAAATACAGACGGTATTGCTGGCGTTGGTGGTGGCAACATAAGGTCAGGTTCCTTCGAGTCGTCCGTACGATTGCGTTGCTTGGTTTTTCGCAACTTTTCCAACAGATTCATAGTAGCCTGGCTACTATCTTCGGAACTTAGGTCTTTGCCCAACGCCGCATCTCCACCTAGCAGACTAGTTAGACTTTCCGTTTGTTGGCTAAGCACATGATTCACGGTGTGACTCCCATAGTGGGAGGCGGCTCCCAACAAATCATTGGAGAATCCTAGTTGTTGTTGTTTCTCTTGTTGTTTCTTGTTGGCATTGTCCTCCAGGTCGAGAATTGTGTCTACTATGGGATGATGGGCGCTCTCCAGGGATGCTGACGAGGTTTGAGCGTTAAGCGGAGTGGTCGTCACGGGCGGGGTGTTGTGGCACTCTACTGTCGCCGTGCTCATCAGTAAAATCGATTCGGGTGTTTGTTGAGATTCCTTTAGAAGATTATTGGAGCAGTCAGCGACAGTTTCCAGCGATTTACAAGCTGCCAGACTATTGTTTACACACTCAACGGGAGAAGTATCTGCGCTTGAACTTCGTCGTCCGGTTCCAATTATCTCTGGTGCTGTGGCAACTGCTACTTGAGGCACCTTTTCAAGCGACGTCATGATGTCACCTGAATTGGAATTTGAGTCAAGGTTGATAATCTCTGGTGGTTCGGGCGCAATAACTGCGACAGCAGGTGATGAAGATGATGCCGAATATTTGCTATTGGCACCCGCAGCATTGGCCGCCGCCATCTTACGCTCTTCTTCCAAAGCCCTTACAAGTTCCATTTCATTGAGCAGATGTTGGGTGTGATGCGTATGCTCTTCCTCGGCCGACATGGGCGGACTTCCAGGTCGCGTTCGCCTGCGGCGCCCACGATCTTTGCGAGATCGTAATGTTGAATCGTTTTCATGGTTGTCGTTATCATCACTAGCATTCGACTGGTCGTCATCGTCGTCTTCATCGTCGTCCGACGAACTGGAGGAGGGATCAGGCGATGCTGGAATTGGTGCTGCTGGTGGCCGTTCATCAAGATCTACCAACAATTCATCGATTTTTACAGGAGATCGCGCTGCGCTTCCTTCGGGTAATGCCGTGTTCGTTGGAGCTGTCGTAAGTTCCTCATCAATGTCCATCGGAACTTCAGAGCACAGATCGCCAAACGGCGGCTCCTTGTCAGATTTTGTAACGCCGGAAGATATGTCTTTTTTATCACTTTCTGCTGCAGAACTAAGAGGTTCCATTGCCATGGCTTTACCACTAAGAGGTTCTTCCTCTTTCTTCTCCTCACCAAGAATCTCAATGTCATCATTGTCGTCGATATCTTGGCTTGTGTGTTCCTTTTCACTGCTGGATTCTTGCGCCTTCTCCTGTATCACATTTGTTTCCATCGTAATCTCCTTAGTAATATCAATCGAGTGTTGATCCTGGAACACTGTATCCCGTGGTTCCTTTGGTACTAGTACTTCTTTGGGATCTTGTTCGCGGTCTTGTTGGGGGTTTTCCCGCACATCCAGCGATTTGTTTTCACATCGGGAAGGACTAGATATGGATGATTTTAATGGGGTTAAGTCACGTAATGAATTGATCACTTTAGCCTCCGCCAGCATTGATTCAGCGGCATCTTCCACTTTTTGGTCTTGTGACAGTTTCTGTGCACGTTCCTCAAGTAAAGCGGACTTTCTACGCGTTTGGATTGTCGATTTATTTTCAGCCAGCAGATCGTCACTGTTAATGGTGCTTGAAGTGCTAGTCGTGCTGGTGTTCCTTCTAAGTTGCTTTTGTGGCGAAACTTTGGGGGATTTAGCACTTGGTGCTGGAGGTGCCGAAGTCGCTGCAACTGTACGACTGTCGTCTGATTTTCTGAGATTTCGCTTGTTGGCGGCCGATACAGGAGTTGGCCTCTTCGAATCCTCTTTTTCTTCCACATCACTTGTTGCATCGTCATCGGACGAAGATGAGGAGTAGCTGCTGTCGCTATTTGACGAACTGTCGTCGCTGCCATCTGAAGAGGAAGAGGATGAACTGGAATCACTCGCAGAACTGGAAGTGACAGACACTTTTCTCTTCTTATCCACCACAGGTGGCTGAACTCTTTTGGGAGTGATGTTGGTAGGCGTTTGTTGCTGATGCTGCTGTTGTTGTTGTTGCTGCTGTTGTTGGCGCTCAACATCATCTTTGGAACGTCTTCGACTGCTCGTGGGAGTTTTTGAAATAGCTGCTGACTGTGGTGTAATATCTTGTTGTTTCTCCTTTATGCTGACGGACGAGTTCGACGCATCGCGAACTGACATTCGTCTCGTGGGTAAAGATTTTGCACTGCGATTTTCGGGTGTTTTGAGTTTACCTTCCTTTTCGTTGGTAGCTTTGCCCTCCCTGTCCTTATCTTTGTTTTCATCTGAAACCATTCCCGAGGTCGGAGCGGTAGCATCAGTTGCCGCTGCCAAAGGTTTATTGCTACTCTTCAGCTGTT
This sequence comes from Muscina levida, assembly GCA_964034835.1. Taxonomy (NCBI): domain Eukaryota; kingdom Metazoa; phylum Arthropoda; class Insecta; order Diptera; family Muscidae; genus Muscina; species Muscina levida. The sequence goes on along the minus strand of OZ035883.1, from coordinate 43,045,665 downwards.
CCGCTGCTTTCTTGGCCGCTTGCCTTTGAGGTACATACGCTACAAGTATATTATTTTTGTTGTTAGCATCATTCGACGACAACGACAACAATGAAGTTGACGATGCGACGGAGCCAGTCTTCTGTCCAGATTCGCTAGATTGATTTGCTTGTGATGACAACTTCTCAGCGGACGGTGCTGTTTTGGCACTTTGATGTTGTTCAGCAGCAGTAGGTTGTGATGACGATATTGATCTTTTAGCTTCCACATCCACGGATGACGATTGTGATTCCCTCCTTAGACGGCTTGAGATTGCAGATTGATTTGAAATTGCTGCCGCAGAAGATTGTTGACTAGCGTCCATGGCTGTGGTGGCATTGGTAGTGATGGGTTCTTTAGAAATCTTTGGGGGACGTCCACGTTTATTGGCACTCGGTTTTTCATTAACTGTCGACGAATCTTGTGATTTCGCTGCAGCGGTTCGTGCAACTTTATCGGGCTTTTCGTCTGTTTTCGCTACATCTTTATGTTTGGCATTCGTTTCACGGGTTTTAACATCAACATCTCCCCGTGGCAAAGTGCTTGACGCATTAGAGCTATTGTTGGATGATGACGATGCAACGACTGTAGTTGATCTCATGTTCTCTGATGCCTTCTTAGCAGCCTGTCTTTGTGGCACCACCAGCAAGTCAGCACCAAACTTATGCTGTTGTTTCTCGTGTTCTGATGAGGAATTTGCCCCTTTCCTAGTGGGCTCTGATGATTTTTCCTTTGCTTTGGACGACGTGGCAGAAGAAATTGCGCCCTTAGCCGATTTCCCTGACGCTGCCAGCGAAGATGACATGGAGTCTTTTTGTGTCTTATTACATGACGTTTGCTGTTGTAGCGTGAATTCCTTCATGGCTGCCTTCGTTCGTATTGTTTGTTGATTCTGTGAATCACTGACATTGCTCTCAGCTGTACGTTCCTCTTCCTTGTCTTTGTTATCAGAGTCCAGAGAACTATCCGAATCCGAATAGATCTGTTCGACAGTTTTGCGTCCAACATTACTCTTTTGCGGCGCTGCATTGCCGCCCTCATTGAATAACTGCTTTCTGTTCTTCTTGGGTATCAAATCAAGACTTTCATCACTAGACGAATTCACATCCTTGAGAGAATGACTAAGTGATTGACTTGCTGACTTGTTAAGATTGCCCCCGGAGGGAGGCGTTGGACCGGATTGGTTCTTTGATTGTTGTTTGACAGGTACTGATGATGATGATTTATTTTTCTTAACACTAGCAGTTTCATTCTCAATTTCGCTGGAACTCGAGAGCACTGTAGTTGTTTGATCAGCTAGAGCACTGGGATGACCCTTTGTCGTTGATGTGGCCGTCGCCGATGTCGCATTGGGGTCTGTCTCAGCCACGGATTCTGCGGCGCTCTTCCTTCTTTGTTTGTTCCGCATTTCGACCGACCGCGAATAGCTTCCACGCTTCAGTTGTGTTCCCTTTTTCGGAGATGTTTTGCCGGCCTTAGGTGACTGTACTTTTTCAAAGCTTGATGATGAATCAGAGTCGGATGACGATGAACCGCTTTCGGATCCGGAACTGCTGCCGCTGCCGGATGATGAGCCATTGTCTGAAGACGAATCTTCGTCATCCGACGAAGAACTGCCCGAAGAACTTGAGGAGTCGTCGTCAGAACTTTTTGACACCGATTGTTTTGTTGATTTCGGTGGTGTGCGAATGTTACTCGTACGTGGCTTTGCACTTGGCGTTGTGGCGGATGTAACGACCGTGCTAGATTTTTGGGATTTTTCAGCTCCAATTGAATTGCGTCTTGTCGCACTACCCGAACTGGGTGCACTAGATTTGGCTTGCAAAGACTTCTCGGTTGTTGTACCCTCGTTTGTGGCAGCCACACTGGACGACAATGACGACTTTCCCGTTACTACAGCACCATTGTTGACTTTCTTATTCGCGGGAGACTTGCTTGTCGTTGCAGACGTAGAAACAGCCGTCGCTGCTGCCGCGGCTGAAGACGTAGATGCCGTTGATTGCTGTTGCGCAGAAGACGTTCCTGAGACTCCTGACTTGCTATTATTCCTTTTTGTAGGCGAGGTGGAAGCTCTGTGTGTCTTATTAGCATTTTTTGGTCCATTTTTAACATTCCCCAGGAGTTTCTCCAAGATATATTCTAAACTTTGGTACTGTGTATGTTTACTTTTGTCGCACGACGAATAGAATCTGTCATAAAGCGTGGGGCCGTCATTCGCATAGATTACGGCATTCTTAAACTGTTCCTCGCAAGCGTCGTCGGCAGCACTGCGTCTGTCGTCAGTCCGTGTATTTTCTTCGCTAAGCACAGATATTTGTTTGTAAAAAACTTGTTCCCGTAGTTTGAAGTACGATCGTGACAACTTCTCTCGCCTGCTGACCATGTAGCATAGGTTTCGAACACGCTCCAAATCTTGCCGAAGGTGAACAACCAGTTTATGATTCTCGAGATCCTGTTGTTCCTGTTTGCGCGCAATCATTTCAACATCTTCAGACTTAGGGGGTATGAGAGCGCGATTATGACGAGATTTTCGCTTTAGCTTCCAATAATTGTAGATGGCTTCGATTGCTTCGTCGTCGACATCGAACAAATGACAACTAATGTCTTTAATGTTCACATGTTTGTCGAACTCCGATTCAACCTCCTAGAGTGGAGAAGAAAATAAAAAAATGTATAATTTTATTTTTACTAATGTCTAATCGAAAAAACGCACCTGCAGGCGACGGGCTCGCACTTGGTTCCGTTCTTCTGAGGTCATATCAGATTTGCGGCTTTTCCGCCTCCGACAATCGTCATCTTCATTGCCCGAACCATTGCCATTGCCTAATTTGTTCTTACAGTTAGAGCTGCTGGTGCTTTTGTTATTCGCTTCCTTTTTGCCCTTGCTCACGCTGTGTTTGTGACAGTAGGAACGTAACTTGACACCGTCCTCCGCGTTACCTTCCTCGATAATGGCCCGCATCTCCAAACCATGCTGGAAAGCACAGGTGACGTGATATGCCGTCTTGCACGTCTTAACCGAGCATTGTATGCACGCACCGACCCGACCTCTACACAGTACGCATATCAGGGACCATCTACTATGTGGAATGCTTGATATTTTCGTTATCGGCTCCATGCGATCAACACACCCAATACTGACTTCCGGTATCCAAAGGGCACAGGAGACATGCGCCCAATGTTTGCCGGATTTCGTTGATTTCATTGCACCTCCTTTGTTTGGACACAACACGCAGTCCGGTTTAATGTCCATTGAACATGTTCGACAAAGCCATTGACCTAAAGCATAACAACAACAAAAACAAAATCTAGTACATATAGCACAAAATATGAATCGCCGTCTCGAACATACCCGATGGAATGGCTGTAATGCCATAACAAGCCTGATGCACACAAATATTGCAGTTATCACAGAAAACCATTTCGTTAGCTTCCTCCGAGTCGGGAGATCGACACACATCGCATATGACATTCTCATCATATTCAATACCGAGTCCTTCTTCGTTCTTCAGTATAACCTGGATTTGTTCCCAACATCGAACCTGTCAACAACAACGACAACAATATGAATAAGTTTTATATGATATCTGCAGATACAGAAGCGTTTGCGAGAACAAAAAAGGGGCAAGACTTACCTCTAATTCTTCGATAACTCGCTCGAATTGAGTTTCACTTATAGAAAAAGCACCAAATTGTGCTCGATCGACATTATATAGTTTGAGCCACGCTTCGTCGACCTGATCAATGTCATAGGCGCAGGAATTTTCAGCTAAAGCAACCACATTGGTAAGACAATGTAACTCGGGTGAGTATGTATCGTCTTTGGTTATGCGCAGGAAGCGATTTTTTGGACTAAAATGAAAAGAAAAACAAAGTAAAAATAAAAGAACCAGTAAACATGTAATGAATAAAAATAAAATTAAATAAATAAAATAAAACAAGATAAAATAAATTGTACAAAGTATTTATAAATATGAAATAGAGTGTCCTTTTTTGTTAATATTGATTCTTGTCAAAAAATTAAATTTGAGTGTGTTAAAAATTTAATTTAAACATTTATTATCTTTAACGAATTATAACAAACATACCAAGCAAAAAAAAAATAAAAAAGGCCGTTTATAGGAACTTCTTAGAAATCAGAAATACATCAAATTTTTTGCAAAACTTATGATTTTAACATGGGGTTGTCATAAGAAGTAGGCTTTATGATGACTATCCCTCCACCTTTTGTTGTAGAGTCAAATAAGTAATGCAAATGTGATTTTATGATGACCATGGCACAAATCGGTACCAATTCACCACAGTTGTAAATAAAAAGTTCAATATTTCTTATATTATTTTAATATCTAAAGGGATATTTTAAAATAACTTCTATGTTGATAGGAATTGTTATAGAATCAGATATTGTCTTGGTAGTAATGAAAAAGTACTTCCATAAGAAGTAGTTAGTTTTTTTTAGCTGGAAATACTTTACGGATAAATTTAGAAACTAGGTTCGGTGTTAAATTATTTTCATTGTCACAGAGTTATAAACGTATGTATATGACTTTAATAAATAAATTTATCTAAATTCTATATAAATGTATAGTTTTGTGGATATTGTATCGCTAAATGCATGTATCAACTTACAGTTTGAAATCATGGGCAGGCGGCACTATCGGTTCAGTCAGCACTTCAACATAGGGTTCAGGCAAAGAGTCCGGATTGACGGGCACTTGTACACCACGTTCCCATTCTTGTTTCCATTGATCGTTTACCACCAGATATTCATAATTTGCCAATTGTTCTGAATCTGGAAGTTTCATGGCGCTAATGAGATCCTTACTGCAAATGTCACAATAAAAAGAAATTTAGATATAGAAATGATATGTGTCATATTTTTAAGATGCCGTTTTTTTTTTTGCTTACCGATAGAGTTCTGCAGGCGCTTCTGTTGAACTCCTATTGTATATACTAGACATTTTGATGTCTGATACAGATCTCGCCTGCCAAGCAGCTGCCGATGACGATGAACAACCCTGTAACCCCGTAGCTTTAGAGCTGGTGGAACACAATGCCTCGTCGCTTCCTCCTACTGCGCCCGAAATTGAGGCAATGGCAGCTGTTGCGGCTACATGTGGATTGTCAGTATCAATTTGGGAGTTATTATTGCTTGATGATATTAATGGTGGGTGACAGATTGAACTAACACCCGGCGGCATTGGTGTAGGATTGTAACTGCCTGGAACATTGCCACTGCAGCCAATTGCTCCAACACTACCACCACTAGATGGAGCGTAGCCGCCACCAATTCCACTACTGCCACTGCCTGCTCCTCCGCCACTGTTACCTCCGCCACCGCCGCCGCCACCACTGCCATTGGGTGGCCTACCTTTACGCCTTTTTGTGGGTGGCGGCTGGGGTTCAACATCGAGTCGAGGATGATGTAAATGATTGCCGCGTTTACCTCTTTGTGACATAATTCCTTGGGGATAAACGACGGCAAACACATGTATTGTGGCTTCGTTGTTATTTTCTACTTTTTAGACGATTCTATTTTTGCCAATTTAGCAAAAATATCGACCAAGATTTAATGATGAATACGCAACCACTTCGTGTATTCGTCTCACTTTGTAACAGCTGATTAGATGTGAGTATTGATACTTAAAGTCCTGAAAAGAAATTTGAAAAATAAAAAAATGATTAAAGTTTTAAATATTTTTTTATGAAGATTGTTAACAAAGGAGAATTTTATAATAACCAAAAGAAGAACCTTATTATAAATTTAAAAAACCTTCTACAAGTTAGAGATAGATCATTGCCAACTGCTCAAGACCAATACAACGGAATTTGTTTATGCAAGTAATGCAAGTAATTAAAAATACCAGTTACGTAAAACAGTGGGCTAGTTAGTATTCCAGGTTTGGTTTAAAATATATAGGTGAAAATAATTCGAATGAAATTCAAAGGTTTTACGAAGAAAAAACATTTCTGACCGTTGGATTTTGTTAAATAGAAACAATATATGATTGCAGGAGAATTGCTTCAACGGGTGCGGTCAAGGTTAATTGCGGTTACAACAATGGTAAAGTTCGTGAATATACAAATATCACCTTCTCGATCTTTTCCCGTCACAAATATAAATTTGCACTCTTTACGAATTAAAGGGAATTAAATACTTTAAATATAATGTCAAATGGATATTTGCCGATTAATTCAAGCTATTCCGGATACATTTTAAAAGAAGCCAATAACAGTTATCGCAACAACAAGTTTTCTATTTATGAAAAAAGTAATTGAAGTAGATTAATTAAAAAAATATTTAAAAATAAAATAAAAAATTATTCATTATTCTGACAAACATTTATTGACTAAAGCGATCTACTACATTTTATACATAATATAAATAATAATAATAAGTAAATATTTAATAAGTACATGCGGTTAATTTTACCGCCAAAATGTTATGTGGAGAAAATGTTGCTTAGCGAAAGAGCATTGCGAAAAGTATATGCAAAAAGAAAGTGAAATATTGAAAGGCGGCAAAGCGGGAGAAAGCAAACTTCATTGAAATAAGAGAATATTTTTAAATATACCTCAGTTCTTGCTACCGTGTGGTCTACATTTAGGTAACTGATTGATATTTGGCACAAACATGTCGAATTAAAGTTAGGTTTAGAGTATCCAAATGAAAGTATGTAGTAGAAGTATGTATTAAAAGCATTTAGATAAATGCTACATGCCAAAATGTTCATGTTTCTTTAGGGATTGCAGATATCCACAATAAAGTTTAATATTTTAAAAGAGAGAGATTGCTTAGGCATTACCTTAAGGACTTTTCTTCTTAAAAAGGTGTGTGGAATCAAAATTTTAAGGTGCATAGAATAATTGGTAATATATGCACTGTGTTGGCCCTTCCCTTTCTACGCACTTAATATCCTCTTGGTATCAAACTTCTTAAAAACAATTTAGTACAAATGTCTAAACAAAAAAAATAAACCATTAATAAAAACTATTGTTCATTGCCATTTTGCTTTAGGCCTTCAATTTAATTTAAAGTTGGCATTTAAAAAAAACTGCTTACAGAATATGCGGTTTAATACAAATATTAGCAAGTTGCTGGTAAATGTTATGTTTTTATTAATATTATGGAATCATTCAGTCTACGAGCTGTGGATAGAGCGTAGAGAATACCTCCAAGGCCTAACCAACAATAGTTTTAATGTAGTTTTTTTTTAATAAATGAAACAACATAAAACAAAATAAATCTTTTCCGTACTAGAAGAAAATTTTTGAAGTGCTGCTTTAAAAAAAGTGTAATATTTTGCACTAAACCTCATGTTAATGTTTATTGAAGCTTGCATTTCTTTATCCTATGTATACAGCGGCATTAAAAGTTAAATAAAATGAGACCTATGAAAGGTAAGTTATAAATTTTCGCCACTTCGTAGTCGCACAAAAAGCATTTCCACAAATTATTTTATTTTCATTATATAAGCTTAATGTTGACTATGCAAACTTTAATTGGGGACAAAACTTCTTACATTTGTTGTAAGATTGCAGATAGTTATCTATTATAATAAGGAACCCTATGCATTTAACATCATATTTTGGCAATAATCTTCAGAAGCGCATATTTCTTTAGAGAAAAAAGTGTATAAAAGATTAATAATTTTTTTTTATAACATGAAGTATTTTATAAATATCAGAAAAACTACTGAATCGCTGAGAACCACCAATATAAAAAATTAGAATCTATGGAACATACAACTTTAAAGCAATTTATTGTTAACAGCATGATAGGAATCTCAATAGCGGACAATAATAACTCGATCCAAAACTACTAAAGGAAACGGCTGTGATATCTACTGCCGATTTAAATGTAAATATTTATAAAGATTTGACTTTAATTACTTATTGCCGGCCGTTACCTTAAAGTTACATATTCCATTTATACTTATATTGCGGTCATGTTAGATTGATAGTTTAAATTGCGGTCATGTTACATTGATAGTTTAAACAATCTTTTTTTTTTTTAATTTGGCACATAAACTTTTTAATAATGTTTCGAAAACTAAATATATTCAATTGCATGCTTTCTTTACCAATTCCAAAGATAATCTATTCAAACAACAAAAATGTATTTAAAAAGGTCTTTGATTATCTTTGAAATATGTATGACCAAACATAACGAGTTTTAAAAATAGATACAAAATCATTTTGGCAAACCAGAAACATTTAATAACTTTCGGTACAATCGCAAACAAATTTCGGCTAACGCCTTCAATTTACATATAAATTAAAGTTTTTGTTGTAAACAAGCAACAAACTGAATCTTCATTGTAATAGCTTAGGCATAATCTGGTTTCCTCACTTATTAGACTAAAATTATAAATTCCTTATTTATACATATATATATATATATATATTGTGGTTATTAAATATATATTCTTATGCCTTTGTGCAGTTCAATATACGTAAGGGTTCTATAATTTTAATCGACATTTTGTCACGTCAAAAGCGGGTTTTATGTTGTTAAGTCACATCTGGATTAATAAAAAGTTTTCTCTTTCCAACTGCCTTATAAACTGCTTACTTTAATAATTGTTTCTGGAAACGTGTACTAATTTTTAAAAATGTGTTACCTAACATTTCTTTAGAGCTACACCATATTGTGTTAAAAACTTGTTATGTCAAAGAGGCACAATGTCTTATAGTTCTGACCTTAAGACTTGTCATATTGCTTAAAAGTATTTCAAATATCTTTACTTCAGTTTTTTATCTATTTTTTATAAAATTACAATTAGGTTTGTAGTTTTAATATGTATTAATAATATAGTAGAAAGGAACAACAATTTAACTTTACCTTATCCGGTTTTCTGCTACGACTTTACTTTTAAAGCTATTGTCCGGTAAAAATCTGATTTATTAGTCTTTGATGAATGCAACTCAATGATTAAACTGTGTTGTTTCGTGTATAACCTTGATCTTATTGGCTGATAGTTTTTTTAATTTAATTACATTAAGTATAATTTAGCATCATTCTATAATTTCTATATTATTTTGGCAAAAGTTGATATGTCCAAGTTAAATAATTTACACGAATCCGATTCAAAGTTTTTAAACCTCATTTAGATTAATAAACTTCCACTTATCTCAGACGTATCATTCTTTTCCAAGCTTGTTCTAAAAATCTTAAAGGACTCATAAAATTTCAGTGATCAATTAATCAAGACCTCGTGCTTGAATTTTGCCATGACGATACAGATTAAACAGATTGAATAGTCTTTCTAATAATTTGAACATAGAAACTTCTGTTCTACTTATATTTTAGACTGCCCTTTTTATTCGAGTTTTGGCTATAGATACTGGGCAATTATACGTAGGATGACACCCGTCAAAATTTTTTACTAACTATTTTGATGAGCTGAAATGATATTCATTTTGTTTTTCTAGTTATTAAACGTTTTTAAGATTTACATTCTTGGGAATCGCAGTCATTTTTTAATGATACAATTTATATTTAAGAATTATTAAAATCACGGTTATACCCATCACAATGGAATTCCCTACTGTTACTTTACAATCATAATTGTGGTATATGTATATACATTACCTTATTACTACTTTATATAAAATAATTGGTAGGATTTACGATTCCTGTGAACCTAGTAGAAATTTCAATTAAACCATTGCATACGACCTTAAAACATTAATCTCGTCTTTAAAACTAAGTAACATTGACTATAAATAATCTTTTCCTGTTTTATTTCTTTATTTATATACTTCACATAGTAATACCTAAGCCTTCAAGGCCAAATAAATGTATAACAAAGGAAGGACCTTATACCTAAATTGATCTATATACTATACTTGAAACTATTCAAATCTTTGTATAATTCAAAAATAAATCTTTCACTTTCCCTTCCACTATCCTACTGCTACCTTACTTTAGCTGATTGAATTTGAATTTGTTTTCTTAAAACAATTCATTAATGTTTCAAGCCGTGTTGATATTTTCAAACAGTTAGTTTCTTTTTTGCAATGACCGGATTTCATTAAGTTCCAGTTGGAGCTTCGTAGTGTGACCTTCTGAGTCATACCTTATACTGTGGCTTATGACTATTTCAGTTGTTTACTTATGGTTTAGTTCTTCATGGCAAGATTTTCCTCTATAAACAGTAGTGCAGTAGTATCATTAAATTGTGTTGACTACGAACTAGTACTATATATAGTATTTACGTGTGAAAAATAGGCAAAATAATATTTTTATTATCTGTTGACATTTGGCTTAATCTTTAAGGGTCTTCTTTTGGCTGTTTGGTCTATTGTGATTGACCGGTTTTGGGGCATGGAAAGTTTTGTGTGTATTACACACTTGCATGTGCCCTAGTCGCGGCAATTACTTACTACATATTTCTCCAGATTATGTGATCATCATCAGCAGCATCAGCGACGGATCGGCCGACCGTGTTTATTGGCTGGGAGAAGGTGTTGTGATGTGATGAGTGTGAAGGTAGTAGCTTTACACTTCCGAACGGCATTGACAAGTGGTTTTTTGTGGCCTTTTTTCTACGCAGGAATGCCACCAAGACGGCATTAGACGATGTCTATATCGTTGGTGTTGGTAGTTGGTGTTGTTCTAGTTGTTCCTCTTCTATTGTGGAATATTATTATTTATATTTATTACTATGTATTATTATTATTATTGTTGCTGGAACAGTTGTATCCGTATTATCACTTGATGTATCAATTGATGCGTTGATGGTGATGGTGGTAAGGTGGTTGTTTCTTTCATTTGACGTTGACGTGCAATCAATTGTGCGCAAAGGCGTGTGCTTTATATCCTACTAGTATATTACAATTTCATATATTCTTATTAAATCGGCATAGTGTGGTAGGGAACATTATATGTTTTACTTGCAGTTTGTTCGTTTGGTTTTTGTTTTATTGGAAATTGACAACTTTGCTGCTGTTTTGTAAAAGAATTTTCTTTAGGTTTTTCTACGTTTCTTAATTGTTGTATATTTTTAAACAGCACTTTCTTTTCTATTGTTTCTTGTGTGTGTCGTTTCGTTCCTTTTTTTTCTTCCTCTCTTCTTGTGCTCTTTGCTTTGCAATTTCCGCCTTCTTGTTGTGCACTAATATTCGTCGTCGTCGTCCATTCCCACAAATGATTTTGTGTGTATTTTGTATGTGTGGTATGTGTACTTTCAATCGTACGCACCAACCACGAAATGTTTTGCACTACTATTCACAATAGCGTTTTTTTTACTTTGTAATTTTCTTTATGCACTTGATGTTTGATGTTCTGTGTTTGGGTGTATTTGTTTTGTTAGTCATATACGCGCGGGTGGTGTTGATTAGGCGTTCACTAAAATTTATAAAATACAGTATTAAGTAAATTGGCACAAATTTTTGTTATTTCACAAGGCGACGACGATGTCTTCTATCCGTTTTTCTTCTCTTTGGTGTTAAGAGGTTCTGCACCTTCTTCTTCTTGCTTTTTGTTTTCGCCACAATTCACATTAGCACTGCGGGCAGACATGACACTATGTGAGGTACATAAAGTACACTTTTGATGGGCACAATGTGGAAGTTGTCACAAACACATGAGGATGAATTCAATTTTTAAATTCATGTTTTTTACCAAAAAATATAATACAGTATACGTTTTTTCGGCAATCGCAGAATTTCGTTTGGTAAAGGTTAAATTTAATTTGATAATTTATCAAGGCTTGTTTTAGACAGAATTTCAGATTAAACTTTTTTTTTAATACAATTCACACTACACTTTTATATGAGTGGGATGAGAAAATTTGTTGATATAATTTTTTGTTTGTTTTTAAGTAATAATACATAAAATTGTTGTATCTTTTTAATATTTGAGTAATATTTACTTAACATTGGCGACATTGTGAAATAAATGCAATGATATGGAATGTTCCAATTAGAATGTTGTGGTCCCTTTTTTCTTATTTAAAAGGTGTGTGGCATCTTAGATAGTTAAGTTAGATACAAAACATTTCAACTACAGTGGATACGGGTTTAGGTTTTTAGAGCTAAACAAGTGTTTTGAGCGGTAAGGGATACGCAGTTTTAACTAATATTATTGAATCGTAGCTAAGTAGCTAAATTTCTCGAAACGTTAAGAATGTTAAAAAAAATGGGTTTAAAAATCTGATTTTAAAAAATTAAAGACCAAATTTGTATCTGGTAAAACTTTTATCAAAGTCAGGAAAATAATACTTTTAAAGAAAAAAAGATATATTATCTACAAAAAAAACTTAATTTCCCTTAACACCCCATAAAGGAGGTATGGGATAGCTTCACGCGTTGTTGTGAATTAACACGCTTTCTCTTTTAGATTCACAACAAATGGCACCTGCTGACTGGAGTCGGAAATCGAACCACGGATCTCCCGCATGGTAGTTGCATGTTCTAACCACAATGCCACTGCTAATTTATCACGAGACATAATAATACAGATTGTGGTACTAATCTGTCTGTCTACGATTGTAAATTTAGTCGAATTGCCTTCGACCGTATAAGAGTTTGGGCTTGCAAAACAAACTGACGACATTTATACAGACTTCAAAAGGCTTTTGATAGGGTGAATCAGGAGGTATGGGATAGCTTCTCTTAATTTGCCTTTGATTGGATTTAATTCTTTTTTTATTGGATTGGATATCTTCTAATCTGTATACTTTGGCAGTGCTTTTTCTCAATCAATATCGGTTTCGTCGGTTGTACTGCATGGAAGTCACCTGGGTTCCGTTTTATTTTTATTATTTGTTAATGACATGCCAAATACTATTGGCATGTATGCCGATTTTCCTTAGTTTCAATTAAATCGGAAGAATTGCAGGTGGGCTTAGATAATTTGGACAATTGGTGTTAACTATATGGATTTGAATTTGAGTGAGTGCAAGCACATGAGATTTTCCACAGTTGCTCCAACTCTATGCAGAATCACTTTGGGCAACACAGAATTGAGATTGGTAGATTCGATTGTTGACCTTGGTATTTTAATGGAGAGGGCTGAATTTTAATGATAATATATCCTCAATGGTGGACAAGACATATAGTGTGCTAGATTTAATAAAAGGTAGGGCTAAGGAGTTCTCTGATACTTATGTGACGAGCCAATTTTTTTAAGTACAGATCTGGGGTTTGGGATCCTCAATATATTATATGAACTTCGGTCCAAAAACATCTTATGAGGTTTTCGCTGGGAACATAACAGAATAGAAACACAAAATATGTAATTTCAAAATTAAACTTCGCGATTTTCGAAATTAAGTTCAATTTTAAAAATGTTCTATACTTCTATTTGTATAATTTAAAGAATTCAACGATTTTTGATGTCTTTATTTTAAAATGTATTTTTGATACCAAAAAATGTCTGTCAGGCCTGTGTTTACTTTGTTAGATATGTATGTCCAGATTTATTTAAAAATCTAATGACAAGTCTTTTGACATTACAGAAAAATCTGTCAAACGTTCATTTTTCAACAGCAGTCAACATGGACTGTGCAACATACGATTTTTTAATTATACAAAAATTTAACATTTTCTGAATGTTTTATTTCTATAAGATCTCTACATTTTTCTTCCATTTGTATAATTTATAAAGCTTTAGGATTTTTCATTGTTTTTTTTTATATTTTCGTTGATTTTGTCTGCTCATATTTAAAAAAATCTAAATTTATTTTGATTTCTTATAGACAAATCTGCGCAGGCCAAAAACATCAACATAACCAATATATCTCACAAACCGAATTTATTTTTTATGTACTGAAATTTCTGTCACCTAAATAATAATCAATAATTTAAGACACTAATGACAAACAAAAATTCTTTCCATTATCTTTATTAATTTTAATATGGAATCTTCAAAAAAAGGTACATTTTTGAATGTACCGTTTTCGTACTGGCTCATACATTATCATTCCTGACTGACATTAACACTATCGTGAAGGTGTGATTAAGAAGAAGAAGATTCATAAGACGATGGAAGAAAGAAAAAATTGGTATCTCATACAAAGAAATTTCGCAATGTTTAAATCTTTTCTGAAATTTGAACTCGAACACTCTATAGTTCTAGCTAAAGATACAATGACATATTATTTGTAAACATTTGTCATGCACATTAGCCAATTTGCCGCGTTTTTTATTTATCTTTTATCTTTTACTACCTATTGTTGCTTTCTTCTTTATAATTCACTTCGCCCATTGATTGCTGCTTAGTGGAGATGTCACTCACTCAATCATAAGGAAGAAGACTAGGCTAAAGCAAAGACTCAAACCCCACATTATTGTATATCCATAGTTCCCATTGAACTGAATTAAAAAAAACAGATTTTTTTTTTGATCGATGCTCCACAATGATGACACCTTTTAAGAAGTAAGAAAGAGGAAAACACAAATTGACATCGCATTGCCCACGGTGTAATTAGAATCACAATTCGCCTCAGAGTTGCAATGCAACGAGCGAACGGCATTGATTGCAACGTCTTACTAGTTATGTACATGAAACGTTGTTACTTTTTGCATGTAGTACATAGTGGACAAGATTTCGTTGAATCCGCTGAATGAGACATCTCTCTAGTAATTCCCGCCATTAGTTAACAAATACACATGAACTAGGCGATAAACACGAAAATTTGCCTTTCCGACGACGTTGATTTTTGTTGTTTTCACTTTGTAAGGAGAGAAACATACACACAAAACACACACGGAAAAAGCAATGACGATGCTTGTGCTCTGATGATAAATTAAAAGATTATATACATTTGCATTCATTGGGGCTATTTTTTTTCTTCTTCTGTTTCTGTTTGTTACTACTACTGCTGCTGCTGCTGTTTGTCTTCTTGGCCAAACTCAATTCAATCACTCACGTCGCAAGTGCCAGCCACCTCTCTTCCGATTTTTCTTCTTACATATTCGAGACGAACGAACGAAGAGACGATATAGAGTTAACAACAACAGCAAACACACACACACACTGCATGCCCCCTCTCTTCTTCTTTCATCCACTCACATTCATTTCATTTTTCATTATTGAAATTATCCACAGGATCGCGTTTTTTCTGGTGTGTGGGGAATTTTTTTTGTTATTTAGCCGACCCGGAATAATCTTTATGCATATTTTTTTGGTGTGGATTGCAAACTTTTTTACTTGTAATTGCTTTATTCGGTACACTTTTTCCTTTTGTTCTTTTCGTATAATCGACGTTTCTTTACACTTATTTTTTTTTCTACTACCCAAAAAATTTACCACGGAAAGACAGAAGAAAAAACTTTGCCGCCGTAAATTATACGTATTTTCGATAATGTTAAAGCCTTTCAGCGCGTTTTACTTGTTCACAAACGGGAAAATTTCTTGATTCCGCTATTTTAACACGAAAAAGTTAATAATTTTCACTTTAAAAACACTTTTTCTTGTTTAATATTTACAAGACGTCTTTGCAGTCGTCGCCATTATTAATTTTTGACTCCATTTTGATTTCGCCGCAAAATCAATTCGCCAAAAATATAGGAAAAATACATGCTATCAATTACAGTGAATGCGCAACGCTATTGTGAGTGACGGCTATTGTAACTAGATTGGGGGGGATTGGACAATGTAGGCGACACAGAACGACGACAAGGAAAACAAGAAGTTGCAAGGACAATTGGTTAATAACTGGGACTGTGATCAGAGTCACATTCCGCAGATGTCGCTAATGATAGTGCCGTACTTGGATACAACAAGACGCTGTTGAATATGTTTATGTTTTAATTTTTGTTGTTATTCGGCTTATTGTCTTGGTAATGATAACTGTAACTTAAACTGAATCCCATCTCTGTTGTTGGATTTAATTAAAATAGATATTGAACAAGTAGAAAGTTGAAAATTGTTAGTTATTTATTAAAAGATCGTAAATTTAAGAAACAAAACTACTAATACTCCATTATAAAAAAAACTGAATCTTTTTTCAAATTTCGGGAAATCAGTTATGAGATCCAAGAAGATCAAGAACAATCATTAAATAATTTGCAAGATATTGGCAGATCATTTTCAAAAAATCTATGTTGAGGATAATCAACGGTTCCTGCTGGCATAGATTTTTGACTTGAAATGTCTTAGAACTTTTAGAACATGCTGTCAATGGAAGATATCACCATATGTCGTTATAAGGTTTCAAAGCTATAAATTCGATTGCTGTAAAATTTTGTAAATTTTTGAATTTGTTTTTTTTATCACAAAAATATTTTTTTTATCACAAAAATATTTTTTTTATCACAAAAATATTTTTTTTAATACATTAGAAGTTTTTTAAATATTTATGTTTGTAAATATTTCATTTAGGAATTATCTAAGCATACAATTCATACTCTAGTAATTAAAAAATTGCATGCATTAAATTGAATTAATTAGAAAACTCAAATCTTTAAATATTTAATGATATTTTTTGTTCATTTAATTACAAATAATTTTAATTATTAAAAATTACAATTATTGGCAATTTTTTTAAAAAAAATTTCGCTCCATTTCAAATCTTTTTTTTGTAAACTAATGTTATTTTGTATATTTTTATAAAAAAAATTTTTAGATATATTTTTTTTTTTTTTAATTTCAATTTCGTTTATTGTAATATAAAGGCAATTGTTGGCCTATTTATAATATTACGTAGATCATTACAATATTCAGGTGTAATTACAAAAATCAAAGAAATTTTTTCTAAATAACAAAATATATTTAAAAAAAAATTGAAATATTTTAAAATAAAATAAAAATTTTATGTTGATTAACAAATTTAGAAAAATTGTTGGCCCCTAGCCAGAAAGGTACATAAATAGGTAATATTAAATTAAGAGAGGTCATTGTTAGCACTAATATAATTAGAATAATCTAAAGGAAAAAAAATTCAAGGGTTCCCAAAACATACAATTTTTAGTTTTGGATTTTTTTTTTGCAAAATGTTAATAAATTGTTTGAAAAATGGGTTGAATTAATGACAATTTTCCTACACATATTTTGAAATATTTTAATATTTAAAATGACTAGACTCATTATTTTTTAAAGTATTTATTATTTAAATCAATTAAAAAATTAGAAAATATTGTAAATGTTTACAATTGTTTTTTTTTAATACATTTAATTGTATATATATATTTTTAATATTCCTTAGATTTTCATATCTCATATATTATTATTAAACTTTTTTCTCTACTAATAAAACATAAATTAATTTATAATAATAAGTTGAAACTTCCAAATTTTTAATTGATTTTGAAATATGCCAAAAAGCTAAAAATATTATTTACGTTAAATTTTTACATATTCAAAAAGTTCTCTAAAAAATTTACAGTCTATGTTGTATAAAAAAAATTAATAAAAATATACTAAAATTTCCGATTATTTAACCGTTTTTTATTATTTATTTAAGAAATTAATTTATAGTTATTATAGAACATTTTTTTGGTTATTGTATCCTGTAGTAAAATTAACTTTATATATCAATCACTTTTTAACGTTTAAGCTTTAAACAAAAATGTCATTAGTCTGGGCTGAAATCTGAAAGTTAAAGCTAATATTTGCATGAAAACTAATTTAAAAATATGTTTTTCTATAGAGCTAAGGCATATTACAGCATATTTCTTAATTGCATTCAATGATAAACGCATAAGTCTAATTGGGAGTACATCGCAAAGTTAATCTAACAAGAACACAGTATTTAAATGTTCTTAAAGTTCTAATTAGCTTATGTGGTATTGAGGCTGCCACCAAATTGCATTTATTTGTACTTAGTTAAATCGAAAGCAAGAAAAGATTCGCTCCCCTGAACAAAAAAAAAATTAACCGACCTTTCAAAAGTAATACAAATTATATTTTTTGTGAAGTCCTTTTTTCTCGTTTCACACATTTATTTACCCACCTATGTTTTGTGAACCACAATAAATACCTTTAAGACTATAATCAGCATGTTTAAATAATTGAAAAACATATATTTTAATCTTTTTTTTGTATATACTAAGTATATTCGTATATAATTATTACATGGTGGAAATGGTCTATTAGACCTTCAAATACATTGTGCCTTTTCGAGACCTTACACTCACTTACTACCTACTAAAATGTTTGTTTGGAATATTAGACAACATATAGACCAAAATATAAATGAGTTTGTATATAATGAATGTGTTTCTGCATGCCTATACGTTTTCGATAGAACAGTCTACAATCTCTAGAAATGTTCATGAGACGTTTTACTCATCTGCATCCGCAAAACGGTCATCTTCCAAAGACATGTTATTCATGTTAGCTCGTGCAGTTTCGACACCGCCACCGTTAGCTATGCCATTGTTTGGTTCACCAACATCCTCAGTACAACTGTCGAAACCATCACCACCGTTTATGCCATCTTCGTCCTCCTCCATCAAATCACTATCCTCTGATATGCTATCTTCCGAGTCGGGGTGCAAAGCCTGACATTCCGTCATGGCCTGGTACATTGTGTCCACAACATTGATGTCGTCGGGCAATAGCCAACATTCCGTAATTTGATCTTCTTCAGCATCTTCAAAGATTTCCTCATCTGATGCATCGCCGTTATCATCATTGCCGCTATCGGGCTGGCCATTGGTATTTGATTGAGGCGCTACCGCTTCGGGAAGGCCGGGCCATTTGATTTGTCGATCGATCATGAAATAAATGCACTTATTGGGGGCATTAGAAATACCATGGACACCAACACGTTTCCAAAATATCGAAATGCCATCTTGTTCTGAATTATTGGGTTGCCAGACAAGCGAGCTGCAAACAAAGAACAAAAGCAATTATACCAGCTGCTCCACTCAGACGGGAGGTCACTACACTCACTTTTGGCTGATGTATACTGTTCCCGCACCAATCAAATGCTGGCCAATTCTTAACTGAACATTGTTGCCAGAGAAGGCCAGACCAACGTTGGGAGGTGTTACCTGTCCAATTATGACCATTTTTCTCGTATTATTCGTTCAATTGGCGCTCTTCACGTGCAAATATTCGCAACAGTAAACAATACAAATCACAAAGCTCACATTTGCCGGTTGAAAGCAAAGCCACCGGAGAATACTTTGACGCCGTAATGGTAACGCTAGTGTTCGCTATGGAAAATTTGACGCCGTAATTTGTTGGTTAGGAAAAAATCTGACAGATATGTTTGGTAATGGGCGGTTTGGAATGTCCTCCAATTTTTAAATATATTCAAGTGGGAATTAATATCAAAAATATTAACAATATAAAATATTTTAAAAATATTGTATATATTTAAAATATATAAAATATTGAATAATAAATAAAATAATAAAAACTAAAAAATAATAAAGATATTAACATTGAAAAATAATACAAAAAATATTAGCAATTATGGATGATTGCTGCGCCACCTAACGGGTCTAATTTTGAATTTAAAACAACTTACAGAAACTTACTTAACAAATACCATAATAATCAGTTAATTCGTTTTGGAGGAGTTCAGTGAAAAACACTCGTACAGAAGAATTTAATTTGTAAAGATGATCCCAAATCATTTAATAAAGAAAAACTCAAATTTTAATGTTTGAAAATATTTTTGAAACTTTTTATTTTAAATATTAATTATTTAGTGTCCAATACCTGTGTTGGCCTTGATCCAATCTAAGTAATTGGTGACACGTGCAAATCCTGATGGATAACCGGCCGCACAACCAGCACTTGCCACAAACGATGTAACACCAACTAAAATTCCAGTTGATTCTAAAACCAATGGACCACCGGAGTCACCTTGGCATGTGGAAGTACCACCGGGTGTGGAAACGCACAGAGTGTTGGAGGTAACAACGGAACTGCCGTAGGTGGCGGCGCAGACGGTATTGCTAATGATTTGTAATCTCGCGTAGTTAAGATGGGCGGCAACAGTGGAATCTAAAAAAAATCGAGAAAAATGTTTAAAATTACACTAGATTACAAAATAAAAAAATAAAAAATAATTTTTAAACTCGATACTTTTCGGTACAATAAATGTACCACGTGGTACAAAAAAGTACTATTTGGTGCACTAAATGTACTCTTTGGTATACATAAAGTACCTTTCGCTACAGTAAAAGTACTTTTTGGTGCAATAAATGTACTTTTTGAAAAAAAAAATACTTTTGGCACAATTTATGCACATTTTGGGAAATTTAAAAACTTTTTAACACAATATTAGTACCTTTTGGTACAATAAAAGAACTTTTAGTTACATTAAATTTTCATTTTTGGTACCAAAAAGTACATTTATTTGTGTCAAAAAGAAAGTTTACCTAATGGTACTTTAATTGTATTAGAAGGTAATTTTTATGTTTAAACAAGTACTTCATTGTATCAAAAAGTACTTTTATTATACCACATGGTTCATTTATTTTTTACCAAAAAGTACTTTAATTGTACAAAAAGTAAATTTATTGCTCCAAACATAACTTTTATTGTATCAACAAGTAATTTTATTGTACCAAAATGTACATTTATTGTACCAAAAAGTAAATTTTATTGTACCAAAAAGTACATTTATTGTACATTTTGGTACAATAAAATTACTTGTTGATACAATAAAAGTTATGTTTGGAGCAATAAATTTACTTTTTGTACAATTAAAGTACTTTTTGATAAAAATAAATGAACCATGTGGTATAATAAAAGTACTTTTTGATACAATGAAGTACTTTTTGAAACAAAAAAATTACTTTCTAATACAATAAAAGTACCATTAGGTAAATTTTCTCTTTGACAGAAATAAATTTACTTTTTGGTACAAGAAATTTACTTTTTGATACAATGAAAGTACTTTTTAATACAGTGAAAATACTATTTAAAACAATAAAAGTATATTCTGATACAATAAAAGTACATTTTGGCAAATTTACTTATTTGCACAATTTAATAACTTTTTGGTACAATAAGTGTACTTTTTGTTGCAACGTTTTGCAAATGCAAGAAATTTACTTTCTGATACAGTGAAAGTACTTTTTAAAACAATTAAAATATTTTATGGTACAATAAAAGCATTTTAGATACAACAAAAGTAGTTTTTGGTACAATAACAACACATTTCAATACAGTAAATGTACTTTTTGGCGCAATAAAAGTAATTTCTGATACAATTAAAGTAACTTAACTTAATTTCCCTTTACACCCCATGAATGAGGTATGGGATAGCTTCTCGCGTTGTTGTGAATTAACACGCTTTCTATTTTTAAATTCACAACTAACGGCACCTACTTGTTTATCGACGAATGCGAACGTCACTGTTTGAGAAGCTCTTACTAGACATGCCGATTGACTCGACACTAATACTGCGAATTTGCTGTTAACAACATTCGAGGGGAGCCTACAATGAAACAAAGTTTTTCCTTTTAAGATGACTGGAGCCAGGAGTTGAACCTGTGATCTCCCGCATGGTAGTCGCGTGTTCTAACCACTATGCCACGGCCAGTCCCAATTAACCCAATTAACAATTAAAGTACGTTTTGGTAAAATAAAAGATCTTATCATTTCTTATGTCTTGTACAATCACTTTGAGGCACAAAATTACTTTTAGGTACAATAAAAGTACTTTTTGGTACAGTAAAAACACCTTTTAGCACAATAAATGTACTTTCTGATACAATAAAAGTTCTTTCATGTATAATTAAATCACCATTTGACGCGATAAAAGTACTTTCTGGTACAATAAAAGTACTTTTTAGCGCGATAAAAATACTTTTTAGTGCAATAAATGTACATTTTGGTACAATAAGAGTACTTTTTGGTACAATAATTTAACTTTTTGATACAATAAATGTACTTTTTGGTACAATAATTTTACATTTTGGTGCAATAAATGTACTGTTTGGCACAATAAAAGTATTTACTGGAACAATGAAAGTACTTTTTGGGTACTATAAAAGTACTAAAAAGTTGTTGGTGTTCTAAAAATGTCTTTCAACTTTATTTTTTGATTAAGTAACGATCCCTTCTACTATGCAATTTTAAGTGTGAAAGTTTCTTGGTGTGCTGTGTACAAAATTGCAATAGTTATCTCTAAGTCTTTAAAAAAATTTTTTCATATAACAACAAAAACCTTAACTACAAACAGTCGAAAATTTCGGTTAAACTTTTACTCACCATCGGCAGTACGACCCCAACCAGAAGCGATTGCATAATTTCCAGCATAAGTCGAATATGACGATGAAATTGCTGGCAACCTTGCCGGCTGTATGGAACTAGTATACTTGACGGAGGGTATCTTTATTAAAGATATATCATTGGCCAGGATCTGGGCATCGTAGCCACTATGTTGGAAAATATTTGCAGCATCCACAGTATAGGATACACTGCTGTTGGCGCGAGCAGTGCCTCCCAGGTAGACCGTCACTGAGGTGGCACCTTGGGTACAATGAGCAGCGGTCAATACCCAATTTTGACCAATTAAAGAACCACCACACCAAGATGAAGACAAAAGACTCTTTCGCAGCGATAGACCAACTTGGTAGGGAAATTGGTTCTCTACGGCAGGGTTGCCATTTGTGATACGACCCTCTAAACTCTGGACATTAAGGGAGTTGAGTGCATCCTTCAGAGGGACAGGTTCCGTCAATGGCTGTGTGGCCGTAGACAAAGCGAAGAGGCCGATTAAACAGAAAACGATATGTTGCATCTTTAACGACTATTAAACGACTACTGTGCTGAGTTTGTTTTTAACCAACTAATAACTTTTGAACATTATAGCATATTTGGTAGACTTTTGTTTTCTGAAGATAAGATATTTGATTCCAATTTTAAATTAAAGTTTTTAAATACATATATCAGATACAATTGTTAATAGTATTGATTAAATACTCAATAGTCGAAATTTATGACCATGCTTTGCAATTAATCTACATACAGACGTAGGCAAGTCTGTACATATGAGCATTAAGGTGGCAGCAAAAATTCAACTTGAGGGCTTCATATTATAGAGTATTTAACTGTCATAAACTGTTAGTCTTTATCACGGGAACAATGGGAATACGCTGAGATGTGGCTTTTTAGGTCAAAGTCTGACAAAACAAATCGATAAGTATACACATCATTTGAGAAATTACTCTTCAGGTCCAATCTCTTGTATAAAATGACCAATTTTTTTTATTTTTTATTCATATAAGTATATATGGGTTTGAAAAATAGAAAAAAAGAACCCAAATAAATTTTTTTTTAACTTTAAAATTAAAAAAACTAAATTAAAAAACGTTTTAATTTGGGTTGTCAACGCCAAAATATATACAATGATTACAACAAAAGTACTATTTGTTACACTTAAAGCACTTTTTGTTGCAATAAATAATATGTTTTTTTTTGATACATTTTGGCACAATGAAAGTTCTTTTCGGTACAATGTACTTTCTGGTAGAATAAAATAAATTTTTGAACAAAAAAGTACTTTTTGGATTACAATAAAAGTACTTTTTGGATTACAATAAAAGTACTTTATAGACAAGAAAATTGATGTCTGGCACATTGAAAGTACTTTTTGGTACAATAAAAGTACTATTTTATGTGTGGGACTTTGAAGGAGTACATTGAAAGTACTTTTTGGTACAATAAATTATACTTTTTGGCAATAAAAGTACTTTCTGATATGAAAGTACTTTCAAGTACAACAGAAGTCATATCTGGCACATTGGATACTTTTTGGTACAATAAAAGTACTTTTTGGAACAATAAATGTACTGTTTGTTACAATAAAGTTGTACTTATTCGTATAATAAAAGTACTTTTTGGTACAATAAATGTACTTTATAGACATTAAAAGTACTTTTTGGCAATGAAAGTACTTTTTGGAGCAATAAATGCACTGTTTGTTAAAATAAAGTTGTACTAATTCGTATAATAAAAGTACTTTTTGGTACAATAAAAGTACTTTATGGACATTGAAAGTACTTTTTGGTCCAATGAAAGTACTATTTTAATTGTGAGACTTTATGGGAGTACATTAAAAGTACTTTTTGGTACAATAAATTATACTTTTTGGCACAATAAAAGTACTTTCTGTAATAATTAAAGTACTTCCTAGTATTACGGAAATCATGTTTGGCACATTAAAGGTACTTTTTGGTACATCAAAATTACTTTTTTGTACAATAAATTGTACTTTTTGATAAAATAAAACATATATAATTGAAGGACTTTCTAGTCCAACAAAAATCATGACATGCGGCACAATAATTGTATTGGTTAAGTAAAAGTACCTTGGGGTCCAATAAAAGTACTATTTGTACAATAAAATTAAAAAATACTTTAAAATTATTAAGATAATTATCTTCAGTTACCCTTCACCATTAGCAAAAATAGTGATACAAGTATTATGCATTTTTTAACCACCAAAAAGGGCGAGTTTTATGGGAGGTGGAAGTAGTTTTTGTTCGATTTTGTTTATCTTAGAAAATAATCTTCGTTTAGAGGATAGAAGCTTGCATACCAAATTTAAGCTCGATAGCTCTTAAACTACGGCTGTAATAGCGGAAACAGACAGAAGGGCGGAATTAAAAAAAAACTTAACTTCCCTTTACAACCCATGAATGAAGTATGGGATAGCTTTTCGCGTTGTTGTGAATTAACACGCTTTCTATTTTTAGATTCACAACTAACGGCACCTACTTGTTTATCGACGAATGCGAACGTCACTGTTTGAGAAGCTCTTACTAGACATGCCGATTGACTCGACACTAATACTGCGAAGTTGTTGTCGACAACATTCGAGGGGAGACGACAATGAAAGAAAATTTTTTTTTATTTTTTTTTAAGATGACTGAAGCCAGGAGTTGGACCTGGTAGTTGCGTGTTCTTACCACTATGCCACTGCCGGTCCCAAGAAGGGCGGACGGACATCTTTAATTTGGCTCGGAATTCGACGATGATATATTTGTATGGAGTAAAAAAAAATGCACCAAGCAATTATCTAAATCGATATCTACAATGAATTCTAATAAAATTAAGCCCAAGAAACCATGGGTCTAAAATCTTAATCGAGCCCCCGTGTTTTAACGGAAACTTTTTGAATTGGTGAAAAATCCACAGTAAGGCCCACAAATGCCCCGGAATAGCCCCTAGAGGGTTCAAATGTATAACTGACCCCCAGTCATTTTTTCCTCCTAACATTTTCCCACACTTACCCACTTCCCACATCCACCTCCTAAGGGGGCTCCAATACAGAACATTTTTTTTTTATTAATTTTGCTAACACCGCTCTAACTGCCCCTAGAAAAGTAAAATTTTGGACCAGCCCCCAATACTTTTCAACCTCAACAGTTTCTCTATCATATCTTTAACCCTTAAGGTGGTCCCCATAGAATTTTTTTTATTGTTATAACGATATTTTTCAGTTATTCCGGACCGGCGTTAAAACCGGGGTTTCAATTTGGTTTTAGACCCATAGAAACTTGACCCACTCTAATGTATATATATTGTCATACCTACCATGCCTCCTTCTGGGCAATACAATAGGAAGTACAAACTCAAAATATCCTTCGGTACGTGCATAAGTGTGATGAAAGGTATATAAATATTTACAGATCTGTGATCACGAGCTAACGATTCAGTCCGTTGATGCCTACTATACCGGAGTGTGTCACGACTCAAATATTTGAAATCTCAGCTGATTTAGAGCTACACCTAAGAAAAAATATCTATCCCTTTCGTTAGACTGAAGGTAAAATATGAAATATGAAAATTCATGAAAATTTTCCATCCACTACACACGTGTCTTATAATAACTTAAAGTGTTTAAAATTCCATTTCTGATAAAATTCGGCAGCGGTCAAACACTACCCTAATAACAGAACTTGCTCAAACCTTAGTAGTAGCCTCCTGTAGGCAGTATTGTTTTTTAATTAACTACAAGATAAGTTAAAAAAGTAACAGATTTCTTAAGTTCTATTTTAGTTAATTTTAGTAAAACTAATCAGTTGCCTTGAAGTCTGCAAACGACGCGTCGTGTGGCAAAATTTTGATTGTGATCTTAAATTATATATAGAATTCACACACACAATTAAATATGTCTAAAATTAACTTTTACCTATGCCTGTGTTATAGATTTGTCAATAGAACATAGCCATAAGTGAGTGATTATTTTAACAATGCCATTAACGATATTCATATAAGTTAAAAAGCCCCTAATTTCTGGTTAAATATATCTTATCTTTTCAAAATTGTCTATTAAATATGCTCTGTCATGCTATAAGCCATAAAAAATATAAGCCAGTTAGAATAACCTCTGTGTCGCAGTATTTTTAAAACCGTTAAAGATGCCACATAACGTTTTCTTCATATGCGCACTCTTCACTTTGTCCGCCGCCACACCGATGTTGACGGAGCTGGGTTCCAGCTCCGGTTTAGAGGGTCGCATTACAAATGGAATGCCGGCCAAAAATGGTCAATTTCCCTATCAAGTTGGTCTAACACTGCCGAAGAGTCCTATTTCTTCCACTTGGTGTGGTGGTTCTTTAATTGGTCACAATTGGGTATTGACCGCTGCCCATTGCACTGACGATGCCAAATCAGTAACAGTGCAATTGGGTATTACTGAACGCTCTGAAAATGGTGTAATCTTTACCGTTGCTGCTTCAAATATCATTCAACATAGTGGCTATGATGGCAAGCTATTTACACATGATATATCTTTAATAAAGATACCATCGGTCAAGTATACCAGTTCTATACAGCCCGTGAGATTGCCAGCAATTTCATCATCATATTCGACTTATGCTGGAAGTTATGCAATTGCATCTGGTTGGGGTTTCGCTGTGGATGGTGAGTATGTATGTTATTTGTTAAAGGGTAAAGCCCAACTGCTGCCTAAGTAGGAGGAGGGTAATAACATGTAAATTGCCGATTATTTTATAATAATATGCATTTTAGAAAAAAGAGAAGAACTGTATTTTTTTCCATTACAAAATTTTTGTTATATTGTCTCGACTAGCTTACATTTGATAATAACAATGGCATCAAGTTTTTCAGAAATTTGTTTTTATTTTTACCGATTTTTAGGTTCGTCTATTGTCTCGCACCTCAACTATGCACGATTGCAAATCATTAGCAATACCCTTTGTGCCGCTACCTTCACTGCGTATGTTACATCCAACACTCTTTGTGTTTCGACTCCAGGTGGCATAGCGACATGCCATGGTGACTCCGGTGGTCCATTGGTTTTAGAATCAAATGGCATCTTAGTTGGAGTTACATCGTTTGTGTCCACTGCTGGCTGTGCAGCTGGATACCCAGCAGCATTTGTACGTGTCACCAATTACTTAGACTGGATCAAGGCCAATACAGGCATAGCCTACTAATCGCACAATTTTAAAATATAAAAATATTTTTTGAGACTAAAGAGTTGTTATTTATTTATTAAATGGTTTGGAATCACATTGTATCATCATATATACATAACTTTTAATATAACTGCAAAATTATTGATCAGGGTAAAAAAAAACATTAAACAGACTTGGAAGTCATTAAATTAAGGTGTCAAAGGTGTCAGGGTCAAAGGTGGCGGTGAAGGTAAAATACCACAACAAGTCCCGCAAATGGTCCGTAGTCGACCCTAGAGAGGTAAAATGTATGACTGGTACTGGTATGACTGGTACTTTCCCTCCATTTTCGAAAAAGATATGTTGTGAGAAATTGTTGGGGGCACTTTTGAGGCTATTAGAGCGGTGGGAGCAAATTTTATTTCATTTTGGTTTTTGTATGGAAACCCCTTAGGAGGTAAAGATAAGGAGTAGAAATGTTTGACAAAAATGTTAGGAGGAAAAAATTAGTGGGAATCGGTCATACATTTTACCCCTCTAGGAGTCACCAGGAGAGCGACAGGAGCTAATTTCATAAAAAAAAATTATAAAAAATAAATAAAACATTGAATGGGGGCCACCTTAAGGTTTGAATATAGAGGGTAGATATGTTATGGGAAACTATTGGGATTGCGATAATAATGGGGGTCGGTCAATCATTTGACTTCTCCAGGGGCACCTTTGGGACAGTTAGAGCCATCGGAGAAAATTTTATAACATTTTGATATTTGTATTGGAGCTTCTTAGGGGGTAAGGCGTATGTTTGGCAAAAATGTTGAGAGGGAAAATTAGTTGGGATCGGTCATACATTTCATACCTCTGGGGGGGCACCAAAGCAGCAACAGGAGCGGATTTCTTAAAAAAATTATAAAAAAAAATTTAAAAAAACTGTATGGGAACCACCTTAAGTTTTGAAGATAGAGTGTAGATATGTTTTGAGAAAATGTTGGGTTTGCAAAAATAATGGGGTTCGGGATCCAGGTTCACCTTTGGGGCAGTTAGAGCGGTGGGAGCAAATTTTATTACATTTTGCATTGTATGGGATTTTCCTTAGGGTGTAAAGATACGGGGGGTAGGTATGTTTAGGAAAAAAAAAGAATTAGGATGGAAAAATTAGTGGGGGTCGGACATACATTTCATTCCTCTAGGAGGCAACACGGTAGCGACTGAGGCTGATTTCATAAAAAAAGAATATGACAAATAAAAAACATTGTATGGGGACCACCTTAAGGTTTGAAGATAGATAGATATATAGAGGTTAGATATGTTTTAAGAATATTGCAAAATTATTGGGTGTCGGCCATGCATTTGACTCCCGCAGGGGCACCTTTGGAGTAGTAAGAGCGGTGGCAGAAAATTTTATTTATTCACCTCCTATAGGGGCTCCCAAACCCTTAGCAGGTGAAGTTGGGAGGGTAGATATGTTGAGAAAAACTGTAGGGTTTGTAAAACTATTGGGGGGTCGGTTATACATTCGAAGCCTCTAAGTGCACCTTTGGATCAGTTAGAGCGATGGAAACAATTTTTTTTTACATTTTGATTTTATACGGGAGCACCCTTAGCGGGTGAAGATAGGTTGTAGGTATGTTTGGAAAAAATTTGATGAGGCAAAATTAGTGGGGACCCACCTTAAGGTTTTTTGCAGATAGCGGCTAGATACAGATGTTCTGAGAAACTGTTAGGTACCTTTGAGACAATTAAATCTGTAGGAGCAAATTTTATAACATTTTAACTTTTGTATGGAAGTCCCCCTGGGACCGGCCGTGGCATAGTGGTTAGAACACGCGACTACCATGCGGGAGATCGCAGGTTCCAACCTGGCTCCAGTCATCTTAAAAAATTTTTCTTTCATTGTGGGCTCCCCTCGAATGTTGTTGACAGCAACTTCGCAGTATTAAGTATCGAGTCAATCGGCGTGTCTAGTAAGAGCTTCTCAAACAGTCACGTTCGCATTCGTCGATAGTTGTGAATCTAAAAATAGAAAGCGTGTTAACTCACAACAACGCGAAAAGCTACCCCATACCTTTTGGGGGTGCATATAGGAGGTAGGTATGTTTGGGAAAAATGTTAGGAGAGAAAAATTAGTGTGGTCGACCATACATTTTACCACTCTAGGAGCAACTCAGAGGCAGTTTCGGGTATTGTTGCGGATTTTTTCCTTCCCCAACTCCTTTGACGAGGCTACATTTAAATTAAACTAAGTGAAATAATCGAAAAATGTCTATGATAGATAACACTAGTTTACAACCATTTTGCAGCAGAGTTGAAAATTTTTTTTTTTTTGATTTAAAAATTTTCTCCTCTGATTAGTTTTCAAGATATGAATTTTTGAATTATTTTGCAAATTTTTTATGAGATGCATCAGGTTATTGGAGAATAATTCGTAAACGCGTCCAACGATTTGAACAAGCGTGGTCCCCAATTAAAGGTAATGTGCTCCCCTAAAACATTTCTATACAAGCTTTAAACATCGGTTGAATAGTTTTGAAGGTAAAAGCATTTGAAGTTTAAAAACGATTTTTTTTGGTGCAAAAATCACGGTTTTAAATTTATAAAAAAAAATTAGAAAAAATATTAAACGCAAAAATAAATTAAGTTTCATAAATTGAGTATAAATATTGGACTTCCCCGAGCAAAACAAGCCATCCTTTATAAAAATTGGGTGATAAGAGGGAGAGTTACACGTTTTTTAAGAAGACACTACAAATTGTAAATTTTTTGATTTTAAGCATATCACGGTAGGCTTAAAGCTAAACTTTACGTTGCATAAAAATTACGATTAAAAGTGGAAATGCCACTGTATTCTGCGTTGATCATGCATCACAAAAATGCTTAAATTGAAATCCTAGCTGATCCTTTTAAGAAAATATCGATATTTTCATTTCTGCCGACTGGACCAGAAGTGTTTTCATTTTTTAAACGATGACAGTAAATAACTGGACAAATGAGATAGAAACTGTTTGTTTATTATAAAAGTACACATGCATGATCACTGATTATTTTGATATTGCTGCAACCTGGAGACTTAAAGTGCATTTTAAGACTTTAAGTCTCCAGGTTGCAGCAATATCAAAATAATCAATGATCATGCATGTGTACTTTTATAATAAACAAACAGTTTCTATCTCATTTGTCCAGTTATTTACTGTCATCGTTTAAAAAGTGCATTTTAAGACTTTAAGTCTCCAGGTTGCAGCAATGTCAAAATAATCAATGATCATGCATTTTTTTTATTTTTCTTAACAATAACACACGAAACAATAAGAATGTGTTTTCACGGTTATACATATTTTTGAAACTGTGTTTTTTCAAAGTTTTACCTTTAGCAAAAAATGGGGCAAAAACGGGCAACTGGAAATTTATGCATTTCTGAGGTTCTGATTAAGAAAAAAAATTTAAAAAATTTTTTTGAATCGGAATTTTTTTTTTAAATATTGTTTTATTGTAAACTAGCGGACCCGGCGAACTTTGTCTCGCCCCAATTTTATGCCTTCAGATTAACTCAGTAGAGGTTCTCCAAAACTCGAAAAGGCAACGTTCAGCTGACCGCACGTAAAACAGGGAAATTCGAGATTAATCTCACATACTTCCAACGATTTGCCTTGGGATTTATTGATTGTCGTCGAGGAATTGGAATGGATGATCAGTTGGAATTTGATCTTGGTGATCGTCTGAAATCACATTTTTTTATCAGATTCTTGACGGACAACCGCGTACCGTTGCACAATTTCGGACGATTCTGATTCCGCAATATGATTATGATCGATCCCACCTTTATCTGTAAATTATGCGGCACATTGTGCGAGTGAAAAATTCGGTCGGATTGTAGGTCGCTTCATCCTCTACGGTCACGCTGTAAACAGATTTGTACGATTGCAGTTCTCAAGCGATTTAACTTTCTAATTTGAAATTCTAGCTATTAATATCTTTATTCTTCGCTGCTAGTAACATACTGCCCGTAAATTAATCCAATCGGGATTTTTATAATTTTGTGCAATGTCATGAGTTACTTTTTCAACGATATGAACTGGCAAAAATTTATAGGGAATGATATCAATTCAGTCGAAACATCAACCCGAATTTGGCCATTACAACTTCTTGACATTGACGACATTTTCAAGCATGGTTTTAGTAAATCAGCAGCATTAGACATTTTGAGTAAAATCATAGCCCCACCAAATCGTATTAAATTCCCTCGTAAATCTTTTATCGCTCGGTCAACTACTTCCAAAGCTCGTTTATTCGTTTATCGTTTATTCGTTATCGCGCATTCATCCGAAATGTTGATTTAGCATTCCCGCATCTACTTCCCTGTTGCGAAATTCTTGGTCATTGTGTACTTTGACAAAACAGTTTTAAAGTGGAATTTGCAGTTCGAATGCCTTCCAACAATGTGACAGGTATGCCAGAGAATGCAGCGGCTAACGTTATTTGAGATCTTGACCAAATTGTTGCCGGAATCAACAAAAAAATGTCTTGGCTGTCCCACTCGGAGCTTCGAGAAAGTAAATGCCTCCAGTTTCATCGTGAATCGTACACGTTCTTGTACTCGGTATTTAACAGCGGCACATTTGCTCGAACTCTTCGGGCAGCTCATCTAGATTATAGTCTTGCTCCCGTTAAAATTCGCGATCGAATGCATCTTGTATCGAACGATTTGGCGCTGGCATTCCTAATGTCGACAGCAGATTGCCGCACATCTCGCCGGGTTCGACGGATTATTTATTTAAATAATATTTATTTTGTTACCAATCAACATTTTTCACCTAAACATCGTTCAAAAATATCAAATCATGCGAAAATTGCAAAAATTTTTCGATAAAAAAAAAACTTTTTGCACTTTTCCGGAATTTTCCGAGATTTCCCTAAGAGTTTTTTATTTTTCCACTCGAAAAGCCATTTCGTAACAACTGCACACAAAATTTCGTATTTCTCGACTTTTCCGAAGGATTTTCCCAAAATTATCTTGCATAAACCCTCATACCAATTACGAACAATTAAATAAAAATTGAGCAAAATGGGCCAGCCGTGCTCTCTTGATCAATTACTACACACTGTTCACACCGTTTTCATACATATGGATTTCACAATAAACCGAATTTTTCCAAGCATCACAACGAATTTTCCACTTTTACGTCTTTTTCCACTTTTACGTCGACATCATCAAATCAAGCGATACAATGAAAAATTTTGTCAAAAAAATCCAAAATTTTCGAGTTTTTTCAAAAATTTTCCAAGTTTTCCACCAAGATTTTTCTATTTTTCCATTCGAAAAGTCATTTCGGAATGATTATCCGAAATTTTCATATTTACGTCATTCAATATTATCAAAACACAATAAAAAGTAAAATTTCATCGAAAAAAATTAAAATTTTTGGAAATTTCCCATAATTTTCCAACCAAAACTTTCTATTTTTTCTACCGAAATGCCACTACGGAACAATTGCATACAAAATGTTATAAAAAAATTCAATTTGCGATGCAAAATGTTTCCGAAAAAATCAAAATTTTTCGAGTTTTTCCGAGTTTTCCACCGAGAATTTTTTTATGTTTCCATTCTGAAAGTCATTTCGAAATAATTATCCAAAATTTTTCACTATTACATCGTCCAAAATTATCCAATCATACGATTATATGCAAAATTTCGTCGAAAAAACAAATTCAAACTTTTTGAATTTTTCCGGAATTTTCCGCATTTTTCAACAAAAATTTTCCATTTTTCTATTCGAAAAGACATTCTGTATCAATTGCACTCAAAATTCCATACGA
The DNA here is from genome assembly GCA_964034835.1 of Muscina levida. Taxonomy (NCBI): domain Eukaryota; kingdom Metazoa; phylum Arthropoda; class Insecta; order Diptera; family Muscidae; genus Muscina; species Muscina levida. Next base: position 43,012,551 of record OZ035883.1, on the reverse strand, counting down.
AAAGGCAATTTTCGATTTTTCCAATTTTCCGACTTTTCCGGAAGATTTTCCCAAAATTTTCTTTCACATAAACCTGCTCCTGGCAATTACGAACAACTGAAAAAAAGTTTGAGCAAAATCGGCCCAGCCGTTCTCAATTGATGAATTACTATACATTTTTGCCACCATTTTTATATATATAGATTTTTTTTTCGATGTTACCCCACAAACCATCTGATTAGAATTTCTGTTATGAATTTACCAATTACATATTTAAATGAAAAAAGTAAAATAATCGAATTTTTAGCGCTAAAACGATTGGTAAATAATTTTACGAATAGTAAACGAATCGGTTTTACGATGAGTAAACGAATCGATTTTACGATTCGTTTGCGAATGTTCACCAGTGATTCTATAATGTTATGAATATGTTTTAGAATCGCTTTTTACGAATAGCTTTAGTGAATTGCCAACGAATCGTTAGCGAAACACCAGTCACCACAAGGTTTGTCGGGATGTTATCATTTTCAAATGTGTTTTTTTTTTAAATTCTATGGCATTTTTATCGGTTTTACAAGTTTTACAATTAGTAAACGAATTTCTATTACGATTTTGCCACATCAACTCAATACATTGCACAATTTTGCCGTATTGGCTAAATATATTTAAAAAAATTGTGTTTTTTCATGAAAAATAGTTAAAAATAGTAATAGTTTTTAAATCAGGAATAAATCGAAAGAAAAAATTGTATCTACTTTTTATATTTCGATCAAGGTACACCTTTCTGTGGAATTACCCATATGGTGTAGCCAAATGGTGCTGCATAATTGTATACTAAAATTGTATTAGTGCAATAAAATAATAATACAAAAAATTTCAAACGAACGAATATTTATATGATCTGCTCATAAATCAATATAAGACAATATTCTATCCTGATTTACTAAAATAACTTCTTGTTACGGTATATGTAGTTATATGATTTTTATGATTTATTTTATTGACCTAATCTTATCGGTCGGCGATATGTCTATGGCACGTTTGTGTATACTTTTCTTACGATGTGTTTGTATCTTCATAACTATTTCTATAATTATCTGATCGGGGTTTTCCTTTGGGAAATGTATAGACAAACAAATTATTGCGCAGTGGGTAAACATAAATGTGTCATTGTACAATCAATACATTACAAATGTTGTTTTGTGTATTAAATGTTCTAAGACCAATTTCTTAAATATTAAATATCCCGAAGAGTAATATTTTTTCAAATAATCTGTGCAAGCTGTAATGCTTAATATGAAGACATTCCTAATTCTTGAGAAAATTGGTATAAATTGTCTTGGATCAGCTGTTATAAAAAAAAACGTAAAAAAAATTATATATTGTAGTTTCGCCGACGCAAAGTAGCGCATCCTTTAACGGTACACATTTTTGCATATCCGAAAACATTCATAGTGACTAATGAAATGTAGATAGTCATACCGGTCGCTTGCGTTACGAAGAGATACGAATAGATTACAGAGAGATTATGTTGTATCTGGGAGTGAGAAATTCCAAGTCAGATTGAAGGTACTAGTCAGTATAGCAGGTTTGTATGACCTTTCATATTTTTTCATTGTCTTGATGTTTGTTCGCTTAGTTTTTTAGCTATAACTCAAGAACCATTGATAATTTTTCTTCAGCAGAATTGTTGCAAAGTCTAAAATGAATAATTTCTGTTAATATATCTAAATAAATTCATAAATTTTCCTAAATACCTTCAAATTTCTGATCATATATAGGCTGTCTTGGGACCGGCCGTGGCATAGTGGTTAGAATACGCGACTAGCATGCGGGAGATCACAGGTTCAACACCTGGCTCCAGTCACCTTAAAAAAGAAAAAAAAAGAAATAAATTTTTCTTTCATTGTCGGCTCCCCTCGAATGTTATCGACAGCAACTTCGCAGTATTAGTGTCGAGTCAATCGGCGTGTCTAGTAAGAGCTTTCAAACAGTGACGTTCGCATTCGTCGATAAACAAGTAGATGCCGTTAGTTGTGAATCTAAAAATAGAAAGCGTGTTAATTCACAACAACGCGAGAAGCTATCCCATACCTAATTCATGGGGTGTAAAGGGAAATTAAGTTTAAGTTATATAGGCTGTTTTATATGTATGTGATAAGTAGAAGTAGATATTGAATGACGACCCATGACTTAAATGCTGTACTGAACATATGTAGAGAGGGTTTGCATATGGTACTCCCTACAAATGTATGTACAAAGTATGAGTCATATTATTTTATGCAGATTTTATATTAATCATACGCACATGGTTCTAATATTGCGGATTAAGGGCTCAATAACAGAGGGGTCATGGTGAAGGCACTAGGTTAGTATAGTAGAGCCACCAAAGGGTCTGGCGTTCTCTACAATTCTGCAGAAGAATGAAATGAGAAATCATGAAAAGTTCTGGACTTATAGCTGAAAAGCTAAGCGATAAGCAAAAAATATAAAAGATCATAAAAAAAGTTTGGCCTGAGAACGCCAAACCCCAATAATGTTCCACAGTGTAATTTATTGCGTTTTATTATCAGGGTGAATCTGGGAAAAAATTATATTTTTAAACTGGGGTGTATCTGAAAATTTTTCACTAATTTAAATGAAAAACTTTATCCAGGTTTTAAGGGCAGAAGTCCAAATTCATATAATGTTTACAATAATAGTACTTTTTGGTACTGAAAATCCTTTTTGCGTACAATAAGAACAATAAAAATACGTTTTAGGTACAATAAAAATATTTTTTTGATACATTAAAAGTACTTTTGTGGCACAACAACAGAACATTAATAGTACTTTTTGGAACAAATAACAGTACTTTTTTCGGTGCAACTACATTACTTTATTGGTACATTAAAAGTACTATTTGGTACAATAAAAGTACCTTTTGGGTAAAATGAAAGTGCTTTTGGATACAAAAAAAAATATTTTTTGGGAACAAAAAAAAAAGGTACTTATTACTTTAAAAGTATTTTTTGGCACAGTAAAATAACTTTTTGGATACAATTAAAGTACTTTTAGTAAAAATTACCAAAATTATTTTTGTTGACTCATTTAAGGTAATTTTTGGGTAAAATACTTTTATGGCACAACAATAGTACATTAATAGTGCGTTTTGTGAAAAATAATTACCATTTACCAAAAGTATTTTTTTGACTTATTTAAGGTAATTTTTAGATAAAATACTTTTTTAGATAAAATAAAAGTAATTTTTGGTTACAATAAAAGTACTTTTTGAGTACAAAAAAGTTCTTCATGGATGCATCGAAAGTATTTTTTAGTATAACCAAAATATTTTTTAGGTACAATTAAAGAACTTTTGGGATACATTAAAAGTATTTTTTGTTCCAAAAAAAAAGACTTTTAGAGTACAAAAATTTCTTTTGGTATACTAACTAATTTCTTTGGTATACTAAAAGTATTTTTTTTCATTAACTAAAAGTACTTTTTGTTTGGTAAAACAACATCACTTTTTTGGTACATTACAAAAAATTTACTTTTTTGGTACCTTAAAAGTAAATTTTTTTCACAAAAGATGTGACTTCACGATCAATGTGCTAAGTAGAAAACTTTTAACCGTTTTAAATTTTTTTTTATTATTTTTATATTTTTTTTTGTACAACTACGCACTCTACAGCTTACGTACTCGTTAATATTATAACTAAGCAGGCATAAATTATACGTCTGCATTTAACACTTATACCCGTCCACGGGACATTGACACTATCATACCAAAATGTCTGATATACCAAATCTCATATATGTATATTCGATGCAAAATGCCTAATGCCATTGCAGTTAGTACAAGTACGAGTACAAATCAAATTAGCGATAACAACCAGCAGCAGCAAGTCTAAGTATAAATAGGCCACACGACCAGTAAACCACTATCAGTATTTTACTAATAGTATTCGATAACCATGAAGCTCTTCATCGTTTTGGCTCTGGCTATTGCCAGTGTTTCGGCTGGAAGTATCCTGCCGCAGCAGAAATTCATTGAACCTCGCAGATTGCCAATGGCTCTTAATCTGGAGGGTCGTATTACCAATGGCAAGGATGCCGCTGAGGGACAATTCCCCTATCAAGTTGGTTTGAGTTTCTCCAGCTCTAGCGGTGGTTGGTGGTGCGGTGGCTCTCTCATCGGCAACACCTGGGTATTGACCGCTGCCCACTGTACTAGCGGGTAAGTTGAAAATACTATACAGTTCCCTACAACAGACAACGCCAATTATCGCTGCTATGCTTTGTGTTCTTTTCTAAATAGTGCCTCGAACGCTAACGTCTATTTGGGTGCCACCGTTCGCACAAGCCCCAAGGTTACCTACTCCGTTTCGAGCAGCAATTTTGTTCAACATGCCAGTTATAACTCTTTGCTTTTGAGAAACGACATCTCTTTGATCAAGATTCCCGCTGTCGCTTTCACTTCGCACATCAATAAAATTGCTCTGCCCTCTATCTCTTCGTCTTACTCCACCTATTCCGGTCAAAATGTTATCGCTTCGGGCTGGGGTTTGACTTCCGATTCGGCTACTGCTGTGTCCTCCAAATTGCAATATGCTAATCTTCAAGTTATTGACAACAGCGCATGCGCCAATACCTATGGTTCGTTGGTTATCACATCCAATACCATTTGCACAGCGACGCCCAGTGCCACTTCTACCTGCAGCGGTGACTCTGGCGGTCCCTTGGCTTTAGTCTCATCTGGTGTTCTAGTCGGTGTCACTTCTTTCGTTTCGTCGGCTGGCTGTCAGTCCGGTGCACCTGCTGGCTTTGCTCGTGTTACCAGTTACTTGGGATGGATCAAGGACAATACTGGAATTTCCTACTAAAGCGATGTAATAATAATACAATAACTAATAAAAACGCACAAGTGATTTAAAATTTGAATTGAATTAAATGTTGTGGAATGTACACATTTTTACATTTCACCCCTCTAGGGGGCAACATGGGAGCGACAGGTGATGATTTCATACAGAAAAAAAATTATAGGAAATAAAAGATTTTTATGGGTATTTTTACGTAGAAGATAGAGGTAAGATATATTCTGAGAAACTGGTTAGGTTGCGAAAATGTTAAAGATCAGGAGCAAATTTTATAACAATAAATTCTGTATGAAATTCCCCTTAGGATCTGAAAATTGGGGATAGGTATTTTTGGAGCTGATTTCATAAAAAAAAATTATAAAAAAATATGTATATATATATAAATGAGTTCTGAGAAACTATTGGGGTTGCAAAAATATTAAATTTTTAATTTTGTATGAAAGCCTTCTATGTGGGTGCAGAAAAGCGGTAAGTATGTTTGGAAATAATATTAGGCGGCACAAATTTCCGGGGTTCAGTCATACATTTGACCACTCTACTCTGGTACAAAGATGTTTTTTTTGGAAGAAATTCAAAAAAAATTTAAGATTTTTTAAAAAGTGTAACATTTTGAAAGTTTACCATTGATTTTTCGGTAGCTTTTGGTTTGAGAAAAAAGTTTCACTACGACATATCAAAAAATCATTTTCGAGGCGCATAAATTTAAACTCTTATTGAGGATAATCAATTTTAATGCAAAAACCCTCGTTCAAAAAAAAAAAAAAATGCAAACCAAAAAAAATTTTTTTAAAGTTTAAAAAAAAAAACAAGTGGTAGCTATCGAAAAATGTGCAAATTTACCAATGTGTTAATGAAATTGTTATACAATTAGTGAAAAGTTTTAAGTGAATGGGGCGTGGCTAGACTAAATAAAGAATTTGGGTACGATCGCGTTGGATTTATAGATATTATTACTCCGTCTCTAAAGTGGGCGGTATAGTACATTTGAATGGAAGGTACCAGAAGGGGCGTGTCTAGACTTCCAGATTTTTTCTCAAAAACTTAATCCTGCTTGAGCTTTACTAAATACAGAATTTGGGCACGATCACGATAGTTCTATTAATCAAATTAATCGATTTCTAAAGTGGGCGGTACCTTAAGGGTAAGGGAGGTACCAGATGGGGCCTGGCTAGACTGTCAGTTTTTTTCCCCAAAACTTTATCCTGTTACACCTTAAAAAATCGTGTCGAGTGTATTCATATTATTATTCCATCTCCAAATTGGGCGGACTGGTACATTTGTAATGGAGGTACCAGAAGGGGCGTGGCTAGACATCTAATTTTTTTTCCAAAACTTTATCCTGTTATAGCTTTACTAAATAGATAATTTGAGTACGATCCCTTTTGGTATTTTGATATTATTACTTGGTTTCTAAAGTAGGCAGAATGATGTACACTCATACCTCTTTATACGGCCCCTCTTTTTATGGCATTTCGCTATAACGGCCTTTTTCAATTCTGGAACACTTTCGCTTTACGGCGCACATTACCTCGCTATACAGCTAAAAGCAAATAGGGGATTCACCGTTTTTCTACGAAGACTTACAAAAGCATTCACTCACAAGCGCAGCGAGTGTTGATGCAGCAGTCTCTTGTTTGTGCTGATCGTGAGTAGTCGTAGTTTTCTTGCACATTTTTCCGTTCTTGAGTAATAATTAGTGCAAAATAAGAATAAGAATTTATTACCTCGCTTTACGGCGTTTCGCTTTATGGTCAACATTTTGGGAACGTATATAGACCGTATATCGAGGTATGGGTGTATTTGTATATCTTATGAATTTTATAAAACATTAGTAATTATAAAGTAGAAGAAGAGATAACCCTTAAACTCTCAAATAGTATAATATAAGTAAATTGAAAGTGTAAATGTTATAAAACCAATAAACAATTGAATTGAATTGAATTAAATAAAAGTACCTTTTTGGTATACCAAAAGTATTTTTTGACACATTTGATATATTTTTTGGTACAACAAGATTGCTTTTTGATATAAAAAAGTACTTTTTGGGTAAAATAAAAGTACGATTTTGATACACTAAAATTAATTTTTCGTAGAAGAAAAGAAAATTGTTGGTACATAAAAAGTAAATATTTAGATACAACAATGTACTTTTTGGATACTAAAAGTACTTCTTCGAGACGGTGACATAAGAAATGTACTCCAAGTGTAGGAATAAAAGCATGCTGAATTGTTGAAAAATTATGACCTGCTTAATGAAAAAAATATGTTTTACAAAGTTTGGTTGAAATTGTACTGCCGGATAGGGTGTTAAAGTATGATTAATATTTGAGACCCATTGCACTCTTTGTATGGGAGGTACCAGAAGCCTTCGTCCGATATCTCTTAAATTTAGCACTGAGTTTTTGGCAAAGGACAAAATATGTTTTAGAAAGTTTGTTTAAAATCGTTCTGTCGAAAAGGGTGTTACAGCAAGATAAAAATGGCAAGATTAGTTAAATTCGCACTATCCAATAGGGTGATAGTCCCTTCAGTCCCTTGTATGGTAGGCTACGACGCGCTGTGTGATGCCTTCGTAATGTAAACAACACGAAATAGTGATTATTTCGGGATATAATAGAGTCCTGTAGAGAATTGTGCTCTCTTTAAAAACGAAAATTCTGCTTAAAATCTGGATCTCGTACTCGTAGTAAACTTGCAGACATCGAGTTCCTGAAGACGTCGTCGGATCGATAAATTCCAGTTCTCACTCAGTGTCACACTCACATACGCACGGTACGTGCTCAATTTGGATGAATATTATCCATAATAAATATTGGGGAATGGGACTTTGCCCAGAGGCTGAAAGTTACTGATTGTCACTCACTTGGGAGTGACCAGAATCGATTCCTTTGCGGTATTGTCCAAGCAGCTAACTACTTCCGGTCTTAGACCAAGTATTCCCTGGGCAATGACTTTAAAGCAACCGCTTAGAAGTTAGCTAGAGTTAGAAGGCGAAACGTTGAGTAACCTAATCGGCATGCTACCACCGATGCGTCTTAGGAAGTAGGTAACAGAAGTTACTGAAGCTCAACACAGGCTCTCCTAGTGGCTTTGGCAGCCCCAAGAAACTAGGATCGGGAGCGGTGGCCTAATAAGCCACTCTCCTTAAACAAAATTTATTATGAAAACACGGAGAATAAATATAACAAGAACCCCCCCAAATGTTGACGACCCCCGCAAACGATATAAGGACCATGATTTAAGGATATGCACCTGGAATGTCCGAACTCTTTACAGAGATGGTGCCTCTATTCAACTGGCGGATGTCCTCGACAAATACAAGGCTGACATCACCGCCATACAGGAAATGAGATGGACGGGACAGGGATGCACACGACGAAAGAACTGTGACATCTTTTACAGCTGCCATGTAGAAAGACACGAATTTGGATGTGGTTTCATAGTCGGCAAGAGACTTCGACACCTGGTCTCGCGGTGTAACCCTGTAAGTGACCGAATAGCCACCATTCGCATCCGGGCGAATTATTTTTACATCACGCTGATTTGTGTACACGCCCCGACGGAAGATAAAGACGATGAGATTAAAGATGCATTTTACGAGCGCCTAGAGGAAACATACGACCGCTGCCCTGGCCACGACATTAAAATTGTTCTGGGAGACTTTAATGCAAAAATAGGAAGGGAAGATGTTCTTGGTCCATCGATCGGTAAATTCAGCCTGCATACCGACACGTCAGACAACGGGTTTAGGCTGGTTAGCTTCGCAGCGGGAAGGAACATGGTAGTTAGTGGAACCAGATTCCAGCACAAAGATATCCACAAGGCAACTTGGCTATCCCCCGACCAAAACACCAAAAATCAAATTGATCATGTGGTAATTGATGGCAGGCATGCATCTAGTGTCATGGACGTGCGTGTGATCCGTGGTGCTAATATTGGATCGGATCATTACCTGGTTGCAGCCAAGGTTCGCACAAGATTGAGCAGAGCGAAAAACGCACGTAACCAAACACAAAGAAAGCTGGACATCGCGAAGCTGCAAACCCCAGAGATAGCTACTGCCTACTCCGACCAACTTTTACGACACAACGCCTCTACTTCTGACGTTCCCGATACACAGTGGCAGCATATTGCGCATTCCATGGCAACCGCCGCAACAACCGTGCTAGGATATGAAAAGCGGCGCTCAGACGAATCCTGGTACGATGAAGAATGTCGCATAGTGTCTGAGTAACAGGATGCTGCTTATATGGCAACGCTACAGCCAATTGTAACCCGTGCTGTTAGGGAACGGCATAAGGAGAAATTAAAACGGGCGAGACAACAATTTAGGCGAAAAAAAACGTCAGATGAAGGAACGGGAGAACGAGGGTATAGAGCGATACAGGGATAGAGGTGAGGCCCGAAAATTTTACCAGAAAGTAAGAGCAAATGGATACGGTAATGGCCTCCCCACCTGTAAGGACAGTGATGGAAATCTGGTCACGGATACGCAGAGTGTGCTGCACATATGGAGAGAACACTTCCAGAAACTGCTGGTCCCAGAAGGCAGCGCACGTGAAGTTATCACGCCAATTGTCGACGACGGCATAGATTGCCCACCACCAAGTCAAGCCGAGGTAAGAAGAGCAATATCGCGGTTGAAAAACAACAAAGCAGCCGGTGCCGATGGTCTGCCCGCAGAGCTCTTCAAGTCCGGTGGCGAGGAGTTGATAACGAGCATGCACCAGCTCCTGCGCACGGTTTGGCTTAAAGAGTGCATGCCCGACGATTGGAATGTAAGCGTATTATGTCCTGTGCTGAAAAAAGGTGATCCAAGTGTGTGCTCCAACTACCGCGGGATCAGCCTTTTACCCATCGCATATAAGGTCCTGTCGAGTGTGCTATGTGAAAGACTAAAGCCTGTGTTATCCAACCTGATCGGGCCTTATCAGTGTGGCTTTAGACCTGGAAAATCAACAACTGACCAGATTTTCACACTTCGACAAATCCTGGAAAAGACCCAAGAGAAACAGATGGACACGTACAATCTTTTTGTCGACTATAAAGCTGCCTTCGACAGCCCGATACGGCAGAAATTACTTGAAGCCATGGCTGAGTTTGGTATTCCAGCGAAGCTGATACGTCTTTGCGGAATGACGCTGACTGACACGAAGTCTTCAGTGAAGATTGGCAAGGACCTTACGGAGCCATTCTATACCAAACAAGGCCTAAAACAAGGCGACGGCCTATCGTGCGATCTCTTCAACATTGTGATGGAGATGATAATGAGAAAAGCTGCAGTAAATACGAGTGACACTATATTCAACAAAAGCCACATGCTACTCGCGTACGCTGATGATATTATCGGTCGAAAACTGCGGGATGTGACTGCAGCCTTCTCAGGTATTCAGAAGGAATCAGCGAAAATGAGCATAACGGTGAACGAGGACAAAACGAAGTTATTAGTTTCAACGAACAAAGAATCTACTCGTTTGGGAAACTGCGTGAACGTTGACAACTATAATTTCGAGGTGGTAGATAATTTTGTCTACCTAGGCTCCGCCATCAACAAAGCAAATAATGTCAGCCTAGAAATCCGGAGAAGAATCCTGCTTGCAAATAAATGCTACTACGGACTAAGCAAGCGATTCAATGACAGAGCCCTCTCTCGACGAACAAAACTCCAGCTATACCAGATACTGGTTTTACCTGTCTTAATGTATGGCTCAGAATCCTGGGTTATGACACAAGCGGATGAATCGGTTCTGGCGGTATTCGAGAGAAAAATACTCCGTAAAATATATGGGCCCATCATCGTTAACGGAGAGTATCGGCGTCGTATGAATCATGAGCTGTACGAGCTGTACACTGACATTGACGTGGTCAAACGCATTAAGGTGCAACGGTTGCGTTGGCTAGCTCATGTTGTACGCATGGACGAAAATGCTCCAGCTCGAAAAGTCTTCGACAATGAACTCGATGGACGGCGCAGAACTCGGTGTGACTAACTGGAGAAGAAGCGCAGAAGATCGAGGCGCTTATAATATTTTTCTACGTGCGGTATATAATCCACTGGGATTGCATAGAAGTACCAGCTAAGTAAGTAAGTATTATCCATAAATTTAAGTGTTCATTAATCACTCCATAGAGTGGCATATTATGGCGATTATGTGCACCGTAAACTAGACGAAGTGTTTTGTAAGTTTAACGAACAAAGCGCGAATTGAATGATATTACATTACTACGATTTGTAAACGTTGTTCTGGTGTATGTCTATGTATGTCGGTTTGCCAAAGTATACTGAATTAAAGTCAAACACACTTCACTTAACCCTATCGGATGTTCCAAATGTCTAGAAACATCCTATACGTACTTTTTTTGTTTTTTTTTTATTTATTTTGAATTGAATGCTTAATATACATATACATAATATTATTTTGCCTCAGCGCCGAAAGGCATTATAGAGGCTTAAAGGCAACTTATCGCGACATACATTCACGCTATAATTCAAATAACTCTATATATAACTGTTTATAAAATTTATTTAATATATCTAAAATTAATTATTATCAAATAATAGAAGTATTTCAACATCCTGTAATATATGTTGTTTTAGTTCCCTTTTAAAGGAAATTAATGAAGACAAGTCTCTTAAATTCAATGGTAAACGATTGTATTCTATGGGACCCGAAAATTGTATACGTTGTTTTGTTAATTGTAATCGACATGTTACATAAGATAAATTTTGTGCTTGTCTTGTAACTCGCTGTGTATATACTATATTCTGCCGGAAGTTAATGGTGTGAGATCCTATACCTTTTACAGTTTTGAACATATGAATCAAAAGCTGTTGTTTATAAATCCCTTGTACAGGAAGAACATCTTTTGCATAGTTATTAAACAGATTTTAAGTGCCTTTTTCTGCGCCGATTGCAATGATCTAAGTGCTGACCCAGCCTTACTAGCGTATGCAATTGCTAAATATGTTAAATGCGAATGAATTAAGCCATAGTATATCATTTTTTTCAACTCAACGCTGAGTTTGCTACTAAATTTTGTACAAAATGCCAATACCACATGATAATTTATACTTTAAATTGTTGATATGGTCATCCCAAAGCAGATTATGATTTAACGTTAATCCAAGATATTTAACACTTTCGGATTCCTCTATTTCTTGACCATCAATAGGCACTGTAATTTTTACGTCATTCTTTAATATATACGGTCTGAATCTTACAAAATTTGTTTTACTGACATTCATCAATAAGCCATTTACTCTTAAATATTCTGCAAAAATGGCAGCATCATATTCAATTAAGGTCCGTAAAACTTTAGGGTGATCATAATTGTAAAAAAGACTTACATCATCTGCAAATATAAATAGTTTGCCTTTAAATTGAATGTTCTGTAAGTCATTACAATATATAGTTTGAACAAAAGTGGCCCCAGTATACTTCCCTGATGGGCACCACACACGACCGGGAGAAAATTACTTTTTGCTTCTCCAATTTGTACATAATGATATCTATTCGTTAAGTAACTTCTAACCAGCTTAATGGCAGATGTAGAAAATACAATAATTTTCAGTTTCTGTAATAAAATTTCATGGTCAACCAAGTCAAAAGCTTTTCGGAGGTCGAAAAAAACACCAGCCACTCCCTTATGCCCTGCATCTAAGCCACTACATATACAATCAGTAACATCCGTTACAACCTCTTCTACGCCAGAGCCTTTTTTGAAACCATACTGATATTTAAACAGGATAGAATTCTCATCCAAGTAACTTGTTATTTGCAGAAAAATTATTTTTTCAAAAACTTTATCGATCGTAGATAAAATAGATATGGGTCGAAAGTCTACTACTTTATTAGATCCAGATTTTTTTTGGCACTGGAACGATTTTATGTCTTTTTAAAATATCTGGGTATGATGATTCATCTATAATCTTATTAAAAATGTGCGTAAGAATCTGCGATATTAGTAATTTCCTTGCATGCAGCAATTTTAATGTTATTCCATCACACCCAGGGGAAGTATTCATTTTTAAACGGTTTTAAATGTTTTCTAGTTGTTCACAATCAACTGGTTCAATTCTAAAACAATTATTGACTGGGATTAAAGAGGAAAACAAATTTATACTGTCATGAGTATCGGTTGTAATACTAGCTTTAATATCTCTAACTACTTTAGAAAAATAATTGTTAAAATATAACGCCTTTTCTTCATCAAGCGTCAGAAGATCATCATTTTCCGTTAGAATAGCCGGTGATGGTTTTATTTTCCTTCCTAGTTGTTCATTAAAAAATTCCCACATTTTCCAAATATCTCCATTTACTTTGTACCCCAGATTCCACAATTTTTTACGCCTCACTTCTAACAATGTAGAATAAGATAGAAAGGTAATTCTGATACACAAAACTAACAAATTGGGTAAAACACAATGAAGTTTGCATTTCTCTGCTTACGTAATTGGTTAGTAAATTGTATCGAAAATTGTAGCGCAAAACGTTTGCCTTTAACTTTATACATATATATTCCAAAACATTGAATTCAATTTAAATTTCAAATCACTTGTATCGTTTTTATTAGTTCTTGTATTATTACATCGCTTTAGTAGAAAATTCCGGTATTGTCCTTGATCCACTGCACGTAACTGGTAACACGAGCAAAGCCAGCAGGTGCACCGGATTGACAGCCAGCGGAAGAAACGAATGAAGTGACACCGACTAGGACACCAGATGAAACTAAAACCAAAGGACCGCCAGAGTCACCGCTGCAGGTAGATGTGCCACCGGGCGTGTTTGTGCAAATTGTACTGGAAACTATAACCAATGATCCGTAGGTGCCAGCGCAAACGCTGTTGTCAATAACTTGAACAGTGGCATATTGCAAATTGGAGGCCACAGTAGTAGCCGTATCGGAAGTCAAACCCCAGCCGGAAGCGGTGACATTTTCACCAGAATAAGTGGAGTAGGATGTAGAAATAGCGGGCAAAACAATTTTATTGATGTGCGTAGTGAAAGCGACAGCGGGAATTTTGATCAAAGAGATGTCGTTTCTCAAAAGCATAGAGTTATAGTTGACGTGTTGAACAAAGTTGCTGCTCGATACGTAGTAGATAACCTGGGGGCTGGTGCGAACGGTAGCACCCAAATAGACGTAAACGTTCGAGGCACTATTTAGAAAAGAATACAAAGCATAGCAGCGATAATTGGCGTTTTCTCGCGGTTTTGAAATGTATAGAATTTTCAACTTACCCGCTGGTACAGTGGGCAGCGGTCAACACCCATTCGTTGCCGATGAGGGAACCACCGCACCACCAACCACCGCTAGAGCTGGAGAAACTTAAACCAACTTGATAGGGGAATTGTCCGTCAGCGGCATCGTTACCATTGGTAATACGACCCTCCAGATTAAGAGCCACTGGCAATCTGCGAGGTTCAATGAATTTCTGCTGCGGCAGGATACTTCCTGCCGAAACACTGGCAATGGCCATAACCAAAACGATGAAGAACTTCATGGTTATCGGATACTAGTAAAATACTGATAGTGGTTTACTGGTCGCGTGGCCTATTTATACCTAAACTTGTTAGAGCTGATCGTTATCGCTAATTTTATATGTACTCGTACTTGAATTAACTGCAATGCCATTAAGTATTTTGCATCAAATAAACATATATATGAGATTTGCTATATCAGATATTTAGGTCTGATAGTGTCAATGCTCCATGGACGGGTATAATTGCTATTTGCATGCGGATTATTTATGCCTGCTAAGTTGATTATAAATAAAGCTATTTATGTTGTTAACGAGTACGTAGTCGTAAAAAAATTTAAAAATAATAAAAAATTAAAAACGTTAAAAACATTCTTGTGAATATAATGAGTCCTTTCCTAAGAAAATCGATGGAGAAACTGTGATATTATTTAAAGTATAGTTCACGCACAATCTGGAGCAAAAATATTTTTATCAAAAAATGTACAAGATTGCAAAACAGCTTTGAATGACGCAAACGACACTTACGTTAAAAGTTTACATATCCAGTAGTTTACCGTGTTAAGTTTTGGCATTGTCCACAATTAATTCCTTTCAAAAAAAAAATTAAATTAATTCCTACTAAAACAACCATATGGATGTCATCCCAAAGTACAACGCCAAACAGTCCAAATCTCAGACGGATTGAACAAAATTGAGCAATTAAGAAGCAGAAATTTAAGAAAAATTTTAGAATAATAAAAAAAGTTAAAAAAATGCCCTTCGGTCATACTATTTATCAGGGTTTTTCGGGGGTGGACTTTGTTAGGAGTCCCAAGCCGCTATTACTGCCGATTTTAGCTCTGCAACGCTATTGTATTGCCTGTTGTTGAAGTACACTTTTTAAATAAATATGCCCCATACATTTTTAATATGGTTAATGGAATAGAAACACGCTGGCCCCTCTATGACCTCAACGTTTTCTGACCGAACCCAAACTTGTGTTTCCTTACTTTCTCTTGCTGAAAAATGTAATTCATCTGTTGGTTTAGCTTTAAAAAGTGCAATAAACTAATTTTCAGTATATCTCTTCGGAGTTCATACTCATCAGAGTTCATGCGACAGCTTGGAAAGGCCAGCTCCAAAGCTAATTTTTCAGAGAGTCCACCCCAAACCAAACGGGCCCAAACTCAACGGCCCCAAAACGGTCCTGACGATTTTAATACCTACTGGAGGGATCTGCGCAAAGACCCACGCAACTTTTCTAAAGGAAACATCGATGGTGGTCATTAATTGTTTGAGGTGGATTTTCTATAAAAATTGCCTTTCCAAGCTGTCGTATGAACTCCGGAGAGTATGAACTCCGAAGAGACATGCTGAAAATGATTGTATTGCCCTCTTCAGAATATTTTATTGTACCATTTGGCTCGATCTGCTTCAGAGTGCTCAGGATTGCATTTTAAACACCTAAGTACTTTTAACCGCAACAAATGGTTTTTGGTACCATTTTGTCCACATAGTTGTCTTCGTTTCTACAAATAATCCGAATACGCTGTTGACCTCAAAAATATTTCAAAGATTTTGCTATCATTGATCATGACCAAAGTGGGTTTTGTTTTTTTGATTTTTATGCACACTAATCTCTCGTTTACGCTTAACCATCACATATATTTCCGACAAACATTACTGTAGTCAGTAACTACAAAATAACGGTACATTAGCTGGCTTCAACATGTTAAAAGGGCATTTGTCCTCCGACCGCTAGAACGGCTGCAGTATCAGTTTTTCTGTGTCCAGATTTTACGTGAACTCTACTTTAAATAATATCAGAGTATCTTCATCGGTTTTCTTAGGATAGGTTTCATTTTTTTCACAAGAGATGTGACTTCACGACCAATGTGCTAAACCGAAAAGTTTCTAACGTTTTTAATTTTTTTATAATTTTTAATTTTTTTTATGACTACGTACTCGATAATAACATAAATAGCTCTATTTATGATCAACTTAGCAGGCATAAATAATCCGCATGCAAATAACACTTATACCTGTCCATGGGGCATTGGCACTATCAGACCAAAATATCTGATATACCAAATCTCATGCATGTTTATTTGATGCAAAATACTTAATGCAATTGCAGTTAGTTCAAGTACAAGTACATATCAAATTAGCGATAACGATCAGCACTAGCAGGTTTAGGTATAAATAGGCCACGCGACCAGTAAACCACTATCAGTATTTTACTAGTATCAGATAACCATGAAGTTCTTCATCGTTTTGGTTATGGCCGTTGCCAGTGTTTCGGCAGGAAGTATCCTGCCGCAGCAGAAATTCATTGAACCTCGCAGATTGCCAATGGCTCTTAATCTGGAGAGTCGTATTACCAATGGTAACGATGCCGGTGACGGACAATTCCCCTATCAAGTTGGTTTAAGTTTCTCCAGCTCTAGCGGTGGTTGGTGGTGCGGTGGTTCCCTCATCGGCAACGAATGGGTGTTGACCGCTGCCCACTGTACCAGCGGGTAAGTTGAAAATTCTATACATTTCAAAACCCCGAGACAACGCCAATTATCGCTGCTATGCTTTGTATTCTTTTCTAAATAGTGCCTCGAACGTTTACGTCTATTTGGGTGCTACCGTTCGCACCAGCCCCCAGGTTATCTACTACGTATCGAGCAGCAACTTTGTTCAACACGTCAACTATAACTCTATGCTTTTGAGAAACGACATCTCTTTGATCAAAATTCCCGCTGTCGCTTTCACTACGCACATCAATAAAATAGTTTTGCCCGCTATTTCTACGTCCTACTCCACTTATTCTGGTGAAAATGTCACCGCTTCCGGCTGGGGTTTGACTTCCGATACGGCTACTACTGTGGCCTCCAATTTGCAATATGCCACTGTTCAAGTTATTGATAACAGCGTTTGCGCTGGCACCTACGGATCATTGGTTATAGTTTCCAGTACCATTTGCACTAACACGCCCGGTGGCACATCTACCTGCAGCGGTGACTCTGGCGGCCCTTTGGCTTTAGTTTCATCTGGTGTCCTAGTCGGGGTCACTTCATTCGTTTCTTCCGCTGGCTGTCAATCCGGTGCACCTGCTGGCTTTGCTCGTGTTACCAGTTACGTGCAGTGGATCAAGGACAATACTGGAATTTTCTACTAAAGCGATGTAATAATACAAGAACTAATAAAAACGATACATGTGATTTGAAATTTGGCTGCATTTTTGCCCAGCATCCTTTTCTTCAGATATTTCGCGAAATTCCATATCGTACCAGGGATTGTCTGAGCGTGGTTTTCATAACCCAGTACGGTTGTAGCGGCAGTGGTCATAGAATTCGCAATATTCTGCCTTTGGGTGTCGGGAACATTAGAATTAGGGGGGTTGGTTCAAAGTAATTCAGACATGCTTGGAGTAGGCTTTGGCTATTTCGGTGGTATGCATCTTTGTGATGTCTAGCTACCTTTGCGTTTGGTTACGAGCGTTTTTAGCACTGCCTAATCTCGGGCGTACCTTAGCTGCAACTCGGTGCTGATCCGAGTCAATATTTGCACCGCGCATCACACGCACATCCATGATGTTTGAGACATGCCTTCCATCAATTAAAACGTGATCAATCTGATTTCTTGTTTTTTGATCGGGAAATATCCAGGATGGCATGTTAATATCTTTATGCGGGAATCTGATTCCACTCACTACCACATTTCTTGACGACGCGAAGCTAACTAGTCTGAATCTGTTATCTGAGGTGTTGTTGTGCAGACTAAATTTCCCGAATGCTGAACCAAGAGCATCTTACCTTCCTATTTAGCATTAAAATCTCCCAGAACAATTTTAATATCATGTGCAGGGCAGCGGTGATATATTTCCTCCAGGCGCTCATAGAATACATCTCTAATATCCTCATCTTTGTCTTCCGTTGGGGCGTGTACACCAATCAGCGTAATGAGTCGTTGTGTTTTACAACTAGTATCGTCATGTAGACCTGACCAGATGCATGATTCTTAACATATGTGGGGGTGCCATATTGACTGATAAGTACAAACTCGAGGCTAGCACTCCGTCCGATTTGGCCCCCACGACTAATATTTGCTACTTGATGTTGTTAAATTCTATTATTGGTCATGGTTAACTCAAGGTTAACACGCTTTGGACAATACACAAATATAAAATGAATGGCTACTGTCCAACTTGATAGGAAGAGCTCAAAGAATCAGTCACAATTATAATATTTCGCTTTGTACTGGAACTAGTCCGTAACAACGTAAGAGTGTTTCTGCAATCGCTGTTACACCCTTGTTAGAGGTTTGGTGCCATCCATCACCAAGACGCTAAACTAAACTAAACTAAACTAAACTAAACTAAACTAAACTAAACTAAACTAAACTAAACTAAACTAAACTAAACTAAACTAAACTAAACTAAACTAAACTAAACTAAACTAAACTAAACTAAACTAAACTAAACTAAACTAAACTAAACTAAACTAAACTAAACTAAACTAAACTAAACTAAACTAAACTAAACTAAACTAAACTAAACTAAACTAAACTAAACTAAACTAAACTAAACTAAACTAAACTAAACTAAACTAAACTAAACTAAACTAAACTAAACTAAACTAAACTAAACTAAACTAAACTAAACTAAACTAAACTAAACTAAACTAAACTAAACTAAACTAAACTAAACTAAACTAAACTAAACTAAACTAAACTAAACTAAACTAAACTAAACTAAACTAAACTAAACTAAACTAAACTAAACTAAACTAAACTAAACTAAACTAAACTAAACTAAACTAAACTAAACTAAACTAAACTAAACTAAACTAAACTAAACTAAACTAAACTAAACTAAACTAAACTAAACTAAACTAAACTAAACTAAACTAAACTAAACTAAACTAAACTAAACTAAACTAAACTAAACTAAACTAAACTAAACTAAACTAAACTAAACTAAACTAAACTAAACTAAACTAAACTAAACTAAACTAAACTAAACTAAACTAAACTAAACTAAACTAAACTAAACTAAACTAAACTAAACTAAACTAAACTAAACTAAACTAAACTAAACTAAACTAAACTAAACTAAACTAAACTAAACTAAACTAAACTAAACTAAACTAAACTAAACTAAACTAAACTAAACTAAACTAAACTAAACTAAACTAAACTAAACTAAACTAAACTAAACTAAACTAAACTAAACTAAACTAAACTAAACTAAACTAAACTAAACTAAACTAAACTAAACTAAACTAAACTAAACTAAACTAAACTAAACTAAACTAGGATTATGACCCCTTAAGAAATACAGTGGAGCGTATAATTTTCTGCTCTCCAGTGTATTATACACTTCTTCAATTATATTTATATTATACTTTCTACAATGAAAAAAATTATAAGAAATACAGTGGAGCGTATAATTTTCTGCTCTCCAGTGTATTATACACTTCTTCAATTATATTTATATTATATTTCAATTTTCAACCAAATTTGAGAATTTTTACTATAATTATGATTTTTCTGATGTCCTTTTTGAAGTCTTTTTCGGGATTTTACTGATCCGAATTTAAGAATTTTTCGGATCCGAAAAGTGTCCGTAACGGATCAGAAAAATGCCGTAGTCCAAGTCCGTAAAAACCCGTTAAAACATACACACAACGCATTTACTTTTTTATTTGCGTGTTGGTTGATACAAATAAATAGCTCTATTTATGATTATCCAAATGGCCATAAATTGTCCACCTGCAAAATAATACTTAGCCCTGTCCGGGGACAATGACACTTACACGCTAGAATGTCCGATATAGCAAATCTTTTACATTCGATAAAAAAAATGCTTTATGCAAGTGCAAGTACAATACAAATTAGCGATAACAAACAACAGCAAATTTAGGTATAAATAGGCCACACGATCAGTTAACCACAATCAGTATTGTACTAGTAACCGTTTACCATGAAAATCTTTATCGTTTTGGTTCTGGCTATTGCCAGTGTTTCGGATGGAAGTGTCCTGCCCCAGCAGCAATTCATTGAA
Organism: Muscina levida; assembly: GCA_964034835.1. Lineage (NCBI taxonomy): Eukaryota > Metazoa > Arthropoda > Insecta > Diptera > Muscidae > Muscina > Muscina levida. The sequence goes on along the minus strand of OZ035883.1, from coordinate 42,992,198 downwards.
CGCCGCAAATTACCGATGGCTTCTAATATGGAGGGGCGTATTACCAATGGCCTGAATGCCACTGACGGACAATTTCCGTATCAAGCTGTTATGGAATTCACCAACGTTATCCAAAGTGTTATTTGCGGTGGTGTTCTCATCGGCCCCACCTGGTCGATGACCGCTTGCCACTGCACCTTTGGGTAAGTTGAAAATTATCTACGATTACCTTAGACAATGCTAATTATTGAGCTATGCTGTTAAATTTTATCTTTCTTTTAGGGCACTGTTCGGTAAAATCTCCTTGGGTGGCACTGTTCGCACCAACCCCGAAAAAAGCTTCACCATTTCCCTCATTAACATTGTTCAACACCCGGAGTGTGGGTACCCCCTATCTTTGACTGACGACTTGTCTCTGATCAAGCATCAACGTGTTGAATTCACAAGTAAGATCAACAAAATTGCATTGCCCCCTCTAAATTCTTTCGACAAGTATGTAGGCCGAGAAGTCGTTGCTTCCGGCTATGGTTATACTTCCGATTCGGCTACTACTGTATCTCCAACATTGCAATATGCCTCTTTTAAAGTTATTTCGAATGAAGATTGCGAAAAATACTATGATGGTCCGTCTGATGTAACAGCCGGTACCCTGTGCATAGAAACTTACAATGGAACATCAATCTGCAGGGGTGACTCCGGTGGTCCCTTGGCTTTACCCACGATTGGTGAGCAAGAATTCGTACTAGTCGGTATCACTTCCTTTGGTTCTTTAGAGGGTTGTCAAGTAGGTGCACCCGGTGGCTTTATTCGTATTTCCGAGTACACGGGCTGGATCAATGATAAGACAGGAATTTCCTACTAGACTTAAAAGAAATGCGATACAAGCGATTTTAAATTTGATTTTAATTATATATTTATATTTGAAAATATAGTTAAGGGCAAAAGCTTTAAGCTGCTTTTAGCTACTACGAGTATTTATGGGACTAAAGTTGTATAACGTACTTTTTAAATGTTATTTACTTAATGTGATAAAATATTTACAAATAAATAAAAGTAGTATGTATAGTTGTAACTAATCAACAATTAAGATATTAAGAGATTTTGATTACCTTCAAAACATGCCTACTTGTAGCGCCATAGAAAGAATGGGTAAAAATGCTTTAAGACGTTGTTGGATACATTTGTTATGAAAGAAACTTTGCTTTTATGTCCCCCTCTTGGATGTAATGTTTGACTAAAATTGGTCACGCCTTCTGTTGTCCTCCCATATAAAATGAAATAAAAAAACTTACAAGCGGACAACATTTCCTTAACTCGAATCAGCTTTTTCTACTACTGAAAATACTCTCTGCCGAATAAAAACAACAACCCAGTAGGAAGTTCCGTCATACACGACTTTGTCGTCAATGGTGTCCTCAAGACAAAATGTGAAAAATGTATGTATGTATGTACTTGAAAAATCTGTCAAAATCCCAGAAAATTAAAATAAAATAGTACAGAAATTTCACTAAGGTGAACTGACTAATATAAAATTTCAGCCTATGTTCATTCACCAAAATTCTAGTTGATATTTTAAACTCTGAGTCAATGAAATTAACTGATTTTTAAGTAAAAGTACTTATGTATTGTTATTGCCATGCTTGTGCAGTGGTGTTGGCCCGAAGTTTACAAGCATGTATCAAAGCTGTAGAAATGATTACAGTTTAGAAAGTGCAGATAAATTCACAAAATATTAAGAGTTCCTCCTTGAAATTGTTCAAAAAATTCAGACTTCCTTGTATTGGAAGTACTAATACGCAAACCGAGTCCCTTTTTATACCATCACCCTTAGGGATGAGGGTATATATCATTTGATACGACCCAAAAGTGTAACACATAGAAGGAGTGACTTTAGACCCTAGGTTTCTTTGAACCAAATTCGATTCATGACTTTTTAAGTCGTTTGAGCCATGTCCGTCCGTCTGTCTGTCCGGTGGCTGTCCGGCTGGTTCGCACGATAACTTTCGAAAGACGCAACCAAATGTTTTAAAATTTTGCACGAGTTATTATTTTCTCAAAACTACTTACGGTATTGCAAATGGGCTACATGGCCCCGCCCCTTCTGGTACCTCCCATACAAATACATCATTCCGCCCACTTTAGAAATTGAGTAATAATATCAATACACCCTACGGGATCGTTCCCAAATTCTGTATTTAGTAAAGCTATAACAGGATATAGTTTTGGAAAAAATTTTGAAAGCCTAGCCACGCCCCTTCTGGTACCTCCCATACAAATCTACCTTTCCGCCCACTATAGAGATGGAGAAATAATATCAATAAATTAAACGTGATCGTACCCAAATTCTATTTTTAGTAAAGCTATAACAAGATAAAGTTTTGGAGAAAAAAATTGAAAGTCTATTCACGCCCCATCTGGTACCTCCCACTTTAGAAATCGATTAATATTATTAAGAGACCTAACGCGATCGTGCCCAAATTCTGTATTTGGTAAAGTTTAAGCAGGATAAAGTTTTGGAGAGAAAATCTGGAAGTCTAGACACGCCCCTTCTGGAACCTCCCATACAAATGTACCACTCCGCCCACTTTAGAAATAGGGTAATAATATCAATACACTCGACACGATCGTGCCCAAATTCTGTATTTTGTTATGTTATAACAGGATAAAGTTTTGGAAAAAAAAATTGGAAGTCTAGCGACGCCCCTTATGGTACCTCCCATACAAATGTACTTTTCCGCCCATTTTAGAGATGTACTAATAATATCAGTACACCCAAGGCAATCGTGCCCAAATTCTGTAATAAGTAAATCTATAACAGGATAAAGTAATGGAGAATAAATCTGGAAGCCTAACCACACCCCTTCTCGTACCTCCCATACAAATGTACCACTCCGCCCACTTTAGAAATCGAGTAATAATACAATATAATAGAAAATTATTTGTTTTACTGAGGGTAAGGGTAAATGTAAGTTGGGTTGCCCGACTGAAACTTTCTAACTGCTTTTAATTACAAATCGGTTAATTTCAATAACTCAAGACTTAAACAATATCTTATATTGGGTGATGGTATTTATCAGTCAATTCAACTGACTTAGTTAACGTTCAATAAGCGAATAGATTGTGCAAAATTTGAACTGTATTTAGTGCACTTGCAAGAGAGATACTTTGTATATATGTAAATGTACCAAATTGAAATATCTTCCAGGTTTTCATTAGGAAGTTATGTTTTTATTTAGGAAGTTAAACTAAATTTTGAAAAATTATAAAACTGTTAAATCTTTAAAAGGATCTGTAAAGTTTACTCGAGTTCTCCTGCACACCAGCCAGCCGCCCAGATAGACGGACACTTTTCCAGAATTGAATTCGCATTTCAGATTCTTAAGGTCCAACATGTCTCCCGTAACACGTTACACTCTTGTCAAATGATATAGAAGGTGGACCAAATACAATTTAATTTTAAAATCAAAAAAAAAACTTAATTTTCCTTTACACCCCATGAATGAGGTATGGGATAAAAATCATAGTATTTTTTAAATTTTTTAAATAGTACGGATTTTAAAATCATAGTTTATTTTAATCCAGAAGCGATTCAATCACTTACGGCCAATATCATCAAAGCAATCCGTGAGCTACAGTCCGAAGGCTTTAACGAGGTCTTGGAAAATTGGGGTGACAGAATGAAGTACTGCCGGATGTAGCCTTTTAAACGAACACAGTAAAAATATTCCGTACTCGATTTCCGAATCGATTCTTTTAACAAGACCTGAGACTAAATTAATTAGTTCTTTGGATTTGTAGGTTACATCCAGTGAAAAAGAACTATGTGGTAGTCGAAAAAATTAAAAAGACCGAACTCGACAGTGTTAACCTAATTCGGAATCATTAATTTTTGATTAACAATGACGGTTTCGTACAAAATTTTTTTTTAAGTTTTTTTTTACTTTGAGTAGTGATTTAAGGGGTTAAATAGATTTTCGACAAGCTATATTTGGGATTTCGGATAAGCACGACTTATTTAAAACAACTTTGTCGAAGGCGGCATATCCGAAAACTATAGTCTGCGAAAATCGATTTGAGCCCAAAAACCCCAAAAAATATTTGAAATTAAAGTCAAAAATTATTTTTTCATCGACTTTGACACATTTAAAAAACCTAACGATAAGGAATTCAGAATAAAACCAGTAAGAAAGTTTCAGTCGGGCAACCCGACTTACATATACCATCACCCCCAGTACAAAAAAAATAAATTTTATACTGATATTATTACTCGATTTCCAAATAGGATGGAGTGGTACATTTATATGGGTGGTACCAGAAGGGGCGTGTCTAGACTTCCAGATTATTTCTCCAAAACGTTATCCTGTTATAGTTTACTAAATACAGAATTTGGGCACGATCGCGAGGGATGTTTTGATATTATTACTCCATCTCTAAAGTGGGCGGAAAGGTACATTTGTATGGGAGGTACCATAAGGGGCGTCGCTAGACTTCCAATTTTTTCTCCAAAACTTTATCCTGTTAAAACTTAACAAAAACCAGAATTTGGGCACGATCGTGTCGAGTGTATTGATATTATTACTCCATCTCTAAAGTGGGCGAAGTGGTACATTTGTAAGGGCGTGTTTAAACTTCCAGATTTATTCTCTAAAACTTTTTCCTTCTTGAACTTTACTAAATACAGTATTAGGGCACGATCGCGTTAGTTATATTAATAATATTAATCGATTTCTAAAGTGGGCGGTACCAGATGTGTATGGGAGGTGCCAGATGGGGCGTGGCTAGACTTCCAATTTTTTCCGAAATTTTATCCTGTTAAAGCTTTACTAAGTACAGATTTTGGGTACGATCATCTTGGGTGTATTGATATTATTACTCGATTTCTAAAGTCGGCGAAATGATGTATTTGTATGGAAGGTACCAGAAGGGGCGGGGTCATGTAGCTCATTTGCAATATCGTAAGTAGTTTTGGGAAAAAATTAACTCGTGCAAAATTTCAAAACATTTGGCTGCGTCTTTCGAAAGTTATCGTGCGAACCAGCCGGACAGCCAGACAGACAGACGGACACACAGACAGACAGACAGACAGACATGGTTCAAACGACTTAAAAAGTCATGAATCGAATTTGGTTCAAAGGAACCTAGTGTCTTAAGTGACTCCTTCTATGTGTTACACTTTTTGGTCGTATCAAATGATATATACCGTCAACCCTAACCCTTTAACCACTAAGACCGTCTACAGAAGGTCTTCACTAAAATCCATTTCTAGCCAAACTGATTATTTTCTCGCATTAACAACCAATGAAGTTCTTGTTTATTATGAATTTACTCACATAACGGCACCAACCTGAATATGCTCAGTTGAGTAGTTTGACATATATTGTCATTTCTAATAAGAATTTTGTGAAAACAGACGCGAAAATTGTTTGTGATTTTTGTACAAATTTAAAGTGATAAAATTAAGGTTTTCAATAAGTCAATGAACTCAGGAATTTTTTTAGTAAGTAATTTCATGTTTTGCTTTGATAATTTGTAACTAGTTTGTTATGTGAAAAATAATTTTTATCAAAATCAATGATTTTGTGATGACCGTCTGTAGACGGTCTTAGTGGCTAAGGCGTTATTTGACATGTGTGTTATAATTTTTTTTTTGGTGGTCTGTTTTAATCATTGTTATAATTAAAAGGGTTAATTGTTAACTAAAGCGATCTTTGAAAATGTCAATGCGAAGTGGAATAAACAAAGACTGGGAAATGAAGAAAAAAAATCAATCTTTCTGCATTGAGCGATAAAGAAATTGAAGAATTAATGAATCAAATTGACTATGATGAAAAACTCCAGGACTTGGATGACAGCATTGAAGATCCAGATTATCATTAATATGAGATCGAGCATGAAGATAATTCAAAGATTACCGATTGTTTGAACAAAACTACTGGACCACAGCAAATACCAACTATAGATGACAACGCCCCACAGAATGAATGTGTAACTGAGTGCATGCAGTTACATGTCAACGAAGTTGCATTCAGAGAAAAATCATATTGCCGCCTGAAGTAAAAACATTGCAAATACCTTTGGATTTCTTCTCTTATTTTATTTTACCAAGATCTTTTCGAAATGATAATTTTGGAAACAAATCGGGCTGCAATCGCAGATAACGTAAATAATCAATTCAAAATTGATAAATAAGGAATTCGTAGATACAGTTTTGATTTGTATGTCGATTTTTCGATAGCAAAACATTGAAGCACATTGGATCGAATACGGCTTTCGACACATACCAGACTGCATGTCAAAAATAAATTTGAACAAATAAAGAAATATCTATTGTTCAACGATGAAACGCAACGGGTCAAAAAAGGTCATGTTGGCTATGACCCCATCTTTCGAATCCGAAAAGTTGGGGCATATTTAGTAGAGCATTTTGATTCAATTCCTAAAAATGCTCTTCTATGTATCGACGAGCTCATTCAAAATGGCTCATCATTTGCGCCAGGACTTACATGACAAACCGCATCCTGGGGCGTAAAGTTTTTTGTTTTGTGCGACAACAATGGTTACTCTTACAGATTTGAAATATAGACTGGAGCCAAAAATGATGATATAATTTTGGCTGATGCTCCAGGCAACTGGAAATGTTGTAATCAGAACAAAAAAATATACGATTTGAGAATCTATTATCTTATTATATTTGTATATTATTTTTGATAGTCCTGTTATTATTTAGTCCTAATTGCAAACTACCAACCGACAAAAGCGAAGAACTGAAAAAAGCACCAAGAGGTTAATCCACAGAATTCTTTGGATCGGCTTATGGTGTCGATTTTACTACAGCTTTGTGGAGGGACAGTAAGAATGTCGGGCTGTGCTCAACATATGTTGGAACAAAGACTTTCCTGAGAACCAAAAAAATAGCTCGTTATAGTCGCAAATAAAAATCATATGTTGAAATTGACTTCCACAAATTATCCGTGAACACAACAGACACAAGGGGGAGTCGATCTTATGGACTCATATATGGGTCGCAGACGACTGCAAATTAAAACTCAGGAATGGCTACCAGAATTTTCTATCATCTTCTCGACATGGCTACAACATATGCATTCGTTCTGTATCGAAGACTTAATACATTAATTTCGATTGAGCATTGCGAAAGAACTTTGTGCTATGTACACGTACGTACACGTTGTACGAATGGACGAAAATGTTCCAGCTCGAAAGGTTTTCGCAGGAGAGGGGCGACCAAGACTTCGTTGGATAGACCAGGTGAAAGAGCTGTTATCTATGCATGGTGTGACGAACTACCTGCGGTGCGCAGAAGACCGAATCGCTGGGAAACTTTTCTACGTGGGGCTACTGATAGATAAATATCTATTGTTGCTGCCATTAAAGAATAAGAAGAATATGAACGGTAGTATGGTAATATTTATTTCGAAAACAAAATAATATTACGGCCTTATTCATAAAAACTTATAAGGGGTTTATAATGCATTTTTAAGCAAATTTCGACAAAACAATATTCATAAACGATTTACATCTTCAATATGTTAAAGTAGGGTTGTATCCACTTTAAGCGTGCTATAACTTGACGTTTATACAATTTATTCTATATTCATGAATTTGAGACCTTTATTTTGAGTTTTTCTGCACGTTACCTATTGGAAAGAGTTGTTGCGTGTATACGTTTTGAAGGAAATTTTCTTCTTAATCATCGCGCATATAAAGCTTTTTTTGTACATCATTAACGACCAATAACAGTCGGCGTTGCCACCGGAACACATAAAGCTAAAGTACTGATAAAAAACGTTTATGAATACAATTTCTTATTAAAGGTTTTTTAGAGCTGAAGAATACTTTAGCTAGAGAACGCTTCATACCTACTTTAGAAATTTTTTATGAATAAGGTTGTTAGTGTCTAAAACTAATAATGATTTATAATACAAACAAGAACATTGAAATAGGTTCTAGAGTTTTAAGATTTTTACCGTGGAAGTTAACCTATCAAGGCCTTTTTGAAGTCCTCCGGAATAACAAGGCTGTGGCGCTTCTTGGTCAGATTTGACCGCAGGACTACTTCTAGACGGTGACTTAAGGAATGTACTCCATGTTTGGGTATAAAAGCATGCTGAATTGTTGAAAAATTATGACCTGCTTAATGAAAAAAATATGTTTTAAAAAGTTTGGTTGAAATTGTACTGTCGGATAGGGTGTTAGAGCATGAGTAATAGGATTGAGACCCATTGCACTCTTTGTATGGGAGGTACCAGATCAAGCACAACACCTAGGTACTTGTCCTTCGTTGAGAGCTTCAGTTTCACCCCTTTCAGTTTCGGTAGTCTGAAATCCTTTACATTATATCTACGAGTAAAGAGAATCAATTAAATTTTCTGAGGTTTCACCGCTAGACCACAGGTCCTGACCCATAGTAGCAGATTTCGAAGGACAGTTTGGATAACGTTACAAATTTTCCAATAGCTTTGCAATACCATAGCTTCATGTAGAAAACTATTACCGTTAGTAAATTTTCATAAAGGTTTCCTCGAGCTATCTTGCCTACCAGCCAGACAGACGGACATGTGTTCCTCGAAAAACTTGAATAGCTCCATCAATGAGTAACCAATTTTTACAAGCAAATATGCGGTTTACTCGTGAAAGCGTGTATTTTCTGAATAAAATTAGGACTTCTTAATAAAAAAGTGCCTCAAAATTCCTCAAACTTTAAAAAAAGTGAAAACCCAGTTCTTTAATCGTAAGTCAAGATTTTAAGGGTGTTAGGAAACTTTGGTATACACATTCAATGTTGTACTCGAGTTACTTCAATTTTTTTCCATTCTGTAGCAATGTGTTATTTAAAATGTTTATTACAATAACTTCAGCTCCTTAAGGTCGTGACCAACCAAAGCACAGTGGTTGCCGTTTCATACAAAGAGCGGCCAGGAATAAAAGGAGTTTTCATAGGTGAATAATATTTGGCGTATCTCACAGTCTCTTTTAATGACGCCAATTTCTAAAATTTGGTTAAAAACTGTGATAGGATTCAAGGACCTCTCTTAGATCCTGAAAATTTAAATTTTATTGTAGGCACACCAAAGTCATCATATCCATTGATTCCATCAATCTATGACTGAATCTAAAATTTGGTCAATGTCGGACAAAGGATTCAAGGACCTCTCTTAGATCCTGAAAATTTGTCATATCCATTGACTCCATCAACCAATGATTACCCTACGGGAAAATGAACCGGTACAGTACTAGTCACGGGACCGGTTCCCTGGGGTGCATGAACCGGTTCTAGTTACAGAACTTTTGTATGTAGAGAACTGGTACGTTTTGTATGGGGTTGGCCACAAAAGTGTCAATTGACACCTAACTGATACTTTGTGATGTGTCTTGAACCGGTTCAACAGTACAAGCCCTACAACAGGTTCAGTAAAAACCAGTCACCTAACTATGATATCTATTTTTTTGTTAATGAGCCCCAAAATAAGACGAAAAAATTAATTCCCTCTTCACCCGTCCTGAGATAGGTACACTTTTCACTTTTCCCGTAGGGTAAACCTAAAATTTGGTCAATGTCGGATAAAGGAGTCAAGGACCTCTCTTATAGTACACAATCAAAAAAAAAAAGACACCGAATACGATGAGGCCGCTTTGTTCTGTTGAAGATAACTCAACAATCCGCAAATTTTCGTTTTATTTACAACAAATTTGGTTGTCAACTTCGATCGACTTCGCAACCAAAACTCTAAGTGAAATTTTAGTCTACACACGAGTTAGTACTGAAATAGGCACATATAATAAATTAATTAAATAAAATAGACACAGCATGCTAAGAAGTTTTTAATTCTTTTAAATAATAGTTTATACCTTTCTTTACAATATTTAATTCTTCCATTGTTTAAAGGGCCTTTTACACTGGCAGACTTGTCTGGGAGACAAAAAATCCCTGTAAACATCCACTGTACCGGAACATGCCCAATATTTGTATTTTATCTTCACAAAAAGTTAGCACAACACTTTGAATGTTAATTTCTTAAAATATTTCTTCATTTGACTTTTGTTTGCATATTCAAACTAGTTTAGAAATTTTTATTATTTTTATTTTGAAATTTTTTTTTGACACGAAAAAAAAGTCTGTCGAACCTGTCCGTACATTATCAGACATGTCTGCCCAGTTTTCTGAAAATCAAAATCTCTTTAATTTTTTACAAACAAGTATGCGCAGATCGAAAACATCGCCCTAGACTGGGGGATAAGTCTGGACAGACATTATATCTCACAGACATGTCTGCCAGTGTACAGTGCGCTTAAGCTATCTTTTTAAACAGAATTTTACGTTTTATTTTGGACCTTCACTTGAAAATTACTCACGCTGCGAAACAAAAATATATTCATAGTCTGCCTTTAGCAGCTATTCTTAAAGAGGACAGGTGGAATAAAGCAAAAACAAAAGTAATTTGAAAGAGCAAAATCTATTGTGAGATAGTGTTGCCACAGTATTACCCAGAATGTTGACTTAATTTTTTTATTTTTGGCCAAAGGAGACGACCACTGTGCAAAGTATACTATATTTAAACTCTTTTTTTTTAATTTTTTAAACCCCCAAAAATTGGGAGTTTTTATGGGAAATGGAAGTAGTTTTTGTCCGATCTTGGTCATTTTAGAACATAACCTCTGCTTAGAGGATAGAAGCTTGCGTATCGATTTTTAGATCGGCTGTAATCGCAGGGACACCCCCTAACAAAGAAGCTTGCATTTCAAAATTCAGCGCGTTATCTATTAAACTACAGCTAACTCGCGGGGATAGACTGTTAGACTGACGGACATCTTAAAAAAATTGGATGGAGCCGATCGATATAACTTGAAACTCACAAACCTAATATGTATCTCTTTACATTGCATAAATGAGTTATAGGTGAGATTTTCGCAATTAAGTTGATAACACGCTACTATTTTAAGACATACACAACGGGACCCACAGTTGAACGACGAATCCCAACATCAGCTGTTTCAGAAGCCTTTACTGGGCATACTGGTAGACTTAACACAACTGCGAAGTTGCTGCTTACGAAAGATAGACGCGTCTTCTAACCACCCTGCCGCCGTACGCACCAACCCAATAATTTAATAAACTTGACTTTTAAATTTTTATGTAACAATGGTTTATTTAAAAATTTCGAAAACTCAGCTTTTAGTAGGAAATGCCAGTGTTGGACTTAATCCAATCCAAGTAGCTGGTAACGCGGATGAAGCCAGCAGGGGCACCCGACTTGCAACCAGCACCGGACACGAAAGAGGTAACACCAATCAAGATTTGAGAAGATTCCAAAACCAATGGGCCGCCGGAATCACCTTGGCAAGTGGATTTGCCACCGGGTGTGGCAACGCAGATGGTCTTGGAGGTTACAACAGCTGAGCCATAGGTGGCGGAGCAAACAGAGTTGGCAACAACTTGCAGGCGAGCATAGTTCAAAGAGCTGGAAACGGCACTGTCTGAAAGTATAAGAAAATACAATACGAACATTACCGTGATGGCTCTCAATTTTTGCCCTCTCTCATTTTTTTATTTTTATTTTTTTTTTGAAAACTTACTGTCGGCTGTACGGCCCCAACCGGAAGCGACAGCATAGCTACCAGCATAGGTGGAGTAGGACGAGGCAACGGAGGGCAATCTGATGGCCTTAATATCGGATGTGTAGGAGACAGAGGGAATTTTGATCAAAGAAATATCGTTGGCCAAAGTCTTGGAGTTGTAGCTAGCATGCTGATAAATGGCGCTGCCGACAATGTTATGGGCAACCTTTGCGACAGTGCGTTTGGTGCTGCCCAAGTAAACAGTACCCGAGGTGACACCATCAGTGCAGTGAGCAGCAGTCAATACCCAGGTATTGCCAATCAAGGAACCACCACACCAAAAAGAACCGGCACTGGTCTTCATGGATAGACCGGCTTGGTAGGGGAATTGACCGACAGCGGCAGCATCTCCATTGGTAATGCGACCATCGATGGTCTCCTCAACGGCCAAGTCGCGGGGGAACACGGGGGCGTCATAGACTGATGCAGCAGATGCGCTAGCCAATGCAAGAGCAAGAACTATGAAGACTTTCATGATGATACCTTACAAATCACTGATGGTCATTTCTAATGATTGCCTCCGCTTTTATACCTTTTAGCAAAACCCTTATCGTCGGTACCTTCTTATCATTTCTTCGTTTTGTTGTTGTTGCTGTCATATTTTTTGACACACGTAAAAGAATATAAATTCCAAGTAATCTGCCGTTAGATGAGGAGCGGTCACTATCTCAAGTGTCTTAGATAGAGTATCTACATTTGGAACCCCTTAGATGCTAATTAAGCCAACAAACAAGAGGTGACATACTGCAGATTATAGATTTTAGATAGTCTTTTTTTAACTTTATTTTTATTTATGTTTACGTTTTTATCAATCGTACAATTCGATATATTTATGGGGGCACATCGAACTTCCGCGAAAACACCTGTAATGACGTCGACTACATGTTTTGCGTGTGATAAGATAAGAAAGGAGGACCTATGAATATATATAATTGTGTCTCAGTCAGGAGACCCATTTCTTTATTGGCGAGACAGTAAAGTTCGTTGGTTTTGCACATTTTGAGCTCCTTGCACAAATGGACGACGATCGCCGGATAAATTTGAAAGACGTATTTTGTGCTATACAACATTTTAAAGAGTCTCAACAAATCCGCAATTTGTTTCGTGTTATATTTTTACTTATTTAACATAATTATTAACTTCCTTACTTACTTACTTAAGTAGCCAATTACAATTTACGAAACCTAGTTCTTAAATTTGAGGCCCGAAGTAATAAAGAATTCCACACGCTTCGGTCTTCTGCGTGTGTTCTCCAATTAGTCCTACCAAATGGTGGCACGCCGCCGTCCTTCAGGTTCGCCTTCAAACACCTTTCTCGCTGGAGCATTTACATCCGTCCTGGCAACATGTCCCAGCCATCGAAGTCGTTGGATTCTGACTCTTTTAGCTACGTCGATGTCGTGGTTAACGTCATACAGCTCATGGTTCATCCGATGGCGAAACTCGCCGTCGACACAGATATTTCCATATATTTTTCGGAGTACTTTTCTCTCGAATACTCCCAGGTTTTGTATGTCCGTTGTAGTAAGCACCCATTATTCGGCAGCATACAACAGAACGGGTAAGATTAGCACCTGGTATAGCTGTTTTTTTGTATTCCGAGATAAGGTGGTGTTACTGAAGTGCTGCCGAAGTCCTTAGAAACATCTATTGGCTAGCACTATTATCTGCTTAATTTTTTGGCTGACATTATTTTTCTTGTTGACGGAATATCCGAGGTAGGTAAACTCATCGACTACCTCAAAACAATAATTGTCAACGTTCACGGTGCGTCCCCATTGAGAGAAATCTTTGTTTTTCGAAATCATTATTTTTGTTTTGTCTTCGTTGACCGCCAAACCCATTTTTGCTGACTCCTTTTCTAGTGATGAGAAAACTGCAGTAACATCCCGCAGATTTCGGTCAATGATGTCTATATCATCGGCATAGGCTAGTGGCATGTGGCTCTTGCGGAATATGGTGCCAAACATGTTGACACCAGCCTTTCTCATCACCTTCTCCATAACTATATTAAATAGTATACAGGACAGGCTATCGCCTTGCCTGAGACCTCTTTCCGTGTTGAATGGTTCAGACTGATCTTTAGCAATCTTAACCGAGGATTTAGTGTTGCCAAGGTACATCTGCAAAGTCAAATCAGCTTTTCAGGAATACCAAACTCAGACATGGCCTTATATAACTTATTCCTTATCGGAGTGGAAGGCAGCTTTGTAATGGACAAAGAGGTGGTAGGTGTCGGTCTGCTTTTCATGGGTTTTTCCAGGATTTGTCGTAAGGTGAATATTTGATCCGTCGTAGATTTGCCAGGTCTAAAGCTGCACTGATATGGTCCAATTTGTTTTCCTACAATTGGCTTTAGATGTTCACACAATATGCTTGAAAGGACCTTGAACGCAATTGGTAATAGGCTTATTCGACGGTAGTTCTTACATACACTACGATCTCCTTTCTTGTATATGGGACATAACAGACTGAGACTCCAATCCCCGGGCATGCTCTCCTCTTGCCAGATGTTCTCCATGAGATGATGCATGCTCCTAATCAGCTCCTCCCCGCCAGCCTTAAACAATTCAGCAGGGAGACCATCGGCTTCAGCAGCTTTGTTGTTTTTGAGGCGGGAGATTGCCACACGTATCTCGCTCGGCTCGGAGGTGGACAATAAGTACCATCGTAATGGATTGAAGTGGTGTCTGAAATCAGCAGATTTCTGAAATGTTCTCTCCATATCTTCAGAACGTTATCCGGGTCCGTCACTAGCTGACCATCACTGTCCTTGCAGGAGGGCAACCCTGTTCCACGCATACTCTCCTTAACTCTCTTGGAGAATTTTCGGGCTTCCCCTCTACTTCGGAGCAACTCTGTGCACTTATCCTGAATCTTCTGCAGCTCCACCTTTTTCGTCTAAAAAGAAGAGTTGCCTATTGCGTCTTCTCCCTGTGCCGTTCACGAACAGCTCACGTTGCCATTGGCTGCAGTTTCGCACTGTATGCAGCAACCGTCTCTCTCGTGGCATTGCGACATTCATCATCGTACCAGGCATCTTCTTGAGACGGCTTTGAGTACCCAAGTACGCTTTTCGCAGTACGTTCTATAGAGTCGGCTATATATTGCCACTGCGAGGTTATATTATCAGGGGTTGGAGCATTCCGCAGCAGTTGAGTTAGATGGTCGGAGTGGGAGTCGGCTACCTCTGTGGTCCGCAGTTTACCGATGTCCGGCTTTCGTTCCTGGTTACGTACGTTTTTCGCCATGCTTAGCCTTGTGCGTACCTTAACTGCGGTAAGGAAGTGATCGGAGTCAATGTTCGCACCCCTAATCACTCGTACGTCTAGAACACTCGATGCGTGCCTTTCATCGACTACCACGTGATCTATCTGATTCCGCGCCAATTGACCTGGAGATAACCATGTTGCCTTATGAATATTTTTATGGTCAAATCTAGTGCTGCTTACTACCATATTTCTTGCCGCAGAGAAATCAATCAATCTGATGCAATTGTCCGACGTCTCGGTGTGCAGACTGAATTTTCCGATGGTAGGCTCAAATGCGATTCTTCCTGCCTATTTTAGCATTAAAATCGTCTAGTACAAATTTAATGTCATGGCTCGGGCTACAGTCATATACATTTTCTAGGCTCTCGTAGAACTCGTCTTTGTCCTCATCGCTTTTCTCTTCTGTCGGAGCATGGGTACATATAAGTGTTATGTGGAAAAACTTTGTTTTGACTCTTATGGTGGCTATACGTTCACACACCGGGTTGAACCTTGAGACTAGATGTCGCAGTCTCTTGCCAACCACAAATCCACATCCAAACTCGTGCTTGTCCGCATGGCCACTATATTAGATGTCGCACGTCTTCATGCGCGAGCATCCGTGTCCCGTCCACCGGATTTCCTGTGCAGCGGTTATAATCAAATTTCCCAAAAATTCTTAAATTTTTGGCGCTTTTGGTGCTCTAGTTTGTTTACATTTGAACATATGTTTTTTG
This sequence comes from Muscina levida, assembly GCA_964034835.1. Lineage (NCBI taxonomy): Eukaryota > Metazoa > Arthropoda > Insecta > Diptera > Muscidae > Muscina > Muscina levida. Next base: position 42,976,597 of record OZ035883.1, on the reverse strand, counting down.
CACAGCATCAAAGAACGTGAATTATACAAGAAGTACATTAACTGTTTGTTTTGATCATTAAATAACACTACAGTAGGTTGGTAGTAGAAGAGCGCAGATTGGAAGAAGAAGAGCGTAGGTTGGTAGATGTGAATATGCAAATATTAAAAAAAATTTATTTGAAATTTTATTGCAGATTAAATGTTACATTTATCTTTTTGGCTGTCGAGTCAAAAAATAGTGCATATCCTTTTTATTTCCATCGATTTTAATACCGTGCTATCAGTTCAGTACCGATCTACTAGAGTGTTACTTAAGGGCGTAAGTACACTACATTTCGCCGGAGTGTTATTTGACTTCTTGTATAATTTACTTTCTTTGACAGCATGGTTACCTCATGTGTCTACAACCACCTATATTATAAAAACATAAAAAATATTGTTAAAAAATAGAGTCAAACATTATTATTCATATTCGAAAAATAGTTTCTTAATCATTTACAACAATTTCAAAGACTTTCGGTAATAAAATACTTTACTAAATTTTACAATGTCAGTACTTGAAACATATTGGCAACTCATTTTTTTTTTCGAGGATTAAAAACATGAACAAAATTGAAAAAGAAACGCGAAGAAGACGAACTTCGGCCATAACAAAAAAGTAGAAAACTGGCAGTATATTTTTATAAGCATTTTTTTAAAAATAATTGAAAAAATTTGACTTAAAATTAACACATTCAATAAAAAAAAATTCTTCTTCAATTATTTGTGTATAAAATGTTTTAATATTTCAAATCAATAAAGACAAATCACTTTGCTTTAAAGTCTGAATTGTTTTGCAGAACACCCCTAAAGTAAAACTGTTTTCATTGTTGGTGGACAGAGCTTTTTTTTTTACCGATTTCGCTCTGCTTGCAAACCGAATTGTTTTCTGGAAAATAACAAAAGAAATAGATTTTTTATAAGCAATTATTTGAAAATCTAATGTTTCATTATTTCATATCAATAAAGCTAAATTACTTTTCTTTAGACAGTCTGTGCAATTGCTATTCTAAATTGTAACAAAATTGCTAGATTGTTTTGCAGAACACCCCTAAAGTGAAACCGTTATCATTTTTGGTGCGCAGAACACCTTCTTACTGATTTCGCTCTGTTTTCAAACCGATATGTTTTCTAGAACATATGTGATAGTGTCGCTTTTGAAAAATTTTGGCGAATTTTAACTTTTTTCATTATTATATTATACATACATCCATTTTTATAAGATATTCCACATTTTTTATTTAAGCAGTTATGAAAATATTATTTGTTGCCAGTTTAAAAAAAATGATTAAAATGCAGCGGTCGGAGCGGATAAAAAACCTGATCCGCTCTTAATCCCTGCATTATACCATATGAACATAGAACATATCAACATTTTCAAGGCAACAATGCTATCTTAACATTTCTCTATAATCGTTTTCAAGTTAAAAATTGATTTGGACAATTGAAATTCCTTTACGAAAAAATAAATAATACTGATAGCGGTTGCATGCAAAAGTGCTGCGTTGACAACACTCTATTTCTTCAATTCACAATAACAAAGCCTAGGGTTGTCATTCCACAACATATGAAAGAGTTCAAATAATTTACAGCTGTTTTCCTATTTTTTTACCTGGATTCTTTCTACTGCACTTGATAGAAAACAAGGGCGCTCATTCAAATGATGATACTCATCTTGTGTAAAATCTATCCTAGATTTCATTTGCACATACAGCATACACACGAAAACAGCAGGTAGCTGCTGCAAATATTCAGCCTGACAATACCTGAGCGGGAAATCAACTTTGGCAACCCCAACAACGCAGATGCCAAAAACGACCGCAGAGAATTGTTATTTTGTTTTGTGTCAAATGATGGAAGGAATTGTTTACGGAATTGCTAATATAAATTTTCAACAAAATCTTTTAGAATTTGGAAACGAAATTTGGTAAGTTAAAATGTAATTGTGTTAAAGGAGGAGCACTTTTTAATTTTCTCTAAAAAAAACTTCATTGCAGCCTGCCCAACTACACTCCAACTTTAGGCACAGAAATGGCGTCCTCCACGCAACAAATGTTCCAGCATACACGCGAATTGCCGATGGAACGACAAAGCAATGCTGCTGCCAATAATTCCAGTGATGAAGAAGAAGCTGATGACAACAGTTGGGAGGAGGAAGAAGATGATGTGGACGCAAATGTAGATACAATGAACGAAAGTAAGAAAGGGGGGCTTGCTAGAAAAAGCTTGACATTTTCGGAAAGACGCCAGCTGCCTTCGCGAGCATCAAAAGATAACTCATTGGTTGGTACCAAAAGACGCACCATTATGAAGCCTACCAAACGCAACAGCTCTGTACACAAGGACTTTAACAATCTAACGCCTGCCCAAATTAAGAAAATATACATGAACAAAAAACTGACTAAATTTAAGCCTTCCAGTTTAGAGACTATTTTCGAAGAGTCTGCTGATAATTTTGACGAAGAAAGTCCTACACATGGGGGACACGTTATAGGTGCTAGGAAACTGCGACGAGTTATTGCCTTCCAGGATTGCTTTGTGGCCAATAAAGCCTTAATAAAAAAGAGAAGAGCTAAAATCCGTAAAGTGATAGGGCGACGACCGGCGTTGATAAAAATCTCGTTGCAAGATTTTATAGAAAAGTTCAATAGTAGTATGGAAGAAAAACAAACAACTGACACACCGACGTCCGACGAAATGGACGAAGATTACTGCCACTTAGAGGAGTCGTCAGTGCCAAACATAGAGACAATTATTAGTTCCACGCCTGTTGCTAATGTCAGTGTATGCACAGAGGCACTCAGTTGTCCGGTTAACACACTGCCAATGTCTGCAAACGACCAAGATCAATAGGTAAAGACAGAACTCAGCTGTAGCACCGTGCTGCATCAATTTAGCATAAGTATTAGAAACTAAAACATATGGAAGACTTAACATTGCATATTATTCATATTTCATTTATATTTTACAATAAATCACAATGAATCATAATATCTAGAATTGTTTTACTATATTATTAACTTCACTTACATTGTTGTTGTGGGAAAGTATTAAAGTTTTATCATGTAAAGATACAATTTTATTAAACTTTTGTCACAGGGAAGGGTGTGACACAAAATTCGTATACATATTTCTATTTAATCATAAAACTTTTATTATAAAACATACAACGCCGAAACCTTATGTGGAAGCAATCAGAAGTATTGCCTTTCCGGAGATAACAGTTTTTACTTAACAAGATAAATGCAATATTAGAAAATGTTAATGTAAGTTCTAGCCTATAAAGGTGGAGATCAGAGCGTTCGTTATATTCTCATTTCAAACTAGCCAAATTGAAAAAATTAAAAAAAAAATATAATTTTTTTCCATTTGTCAATAATTGTCGTTCTCTTGTACATATTAATAGAACGATTTTTGTTTAAAATATGAAATTATATATTTTCCTGTTTAGGGCAGTTTTACGTGGTATTATAAACTCCCATTTTTTTTTTTGGGGTACAAAATTTAATAATAAATATAGTTATTGTAATGAATAAATATATTGCTAGGTGTTTTGTTTTTGTAAGTATGTATTTAAAAATTACTTCAAGTATTTAATTAATCGAAAATACTGCAATACTTGACCAGATATTTAAGATCGTGAATACCCCTAATATCACTTTTTATAAGAGCTTCGGCATAGCCGAAGATAATGGTCTTACTAGTTTTTTTAATACAACTTTTCGTTTATTTATAGACAAATTTAAGGCTGGTAAGGAATTAATATAGGACTTTTCCATCATCTTATTCCTATGGCTGAACATTTGAGTAAATCAAAATACCAAATATGCAAAATATTTAAGAGATAAATCAGATTATAAAAGCCAGTTATCCTCACAATTAATATGTGGAAGGCGATGCACCTCGATCATAAGTGCTGACGAGGCCAGTACAAATGTGGAAAAAGCATTTTAATTCATAATTCTATTCAAAGTGTTTAAAATGCTTACACGCGCCTATACGACAAAACAATACTAATGTTGTTGTTTCTCAAATATTCTTAACGTATTTTCAAATTATAACATATATATTTGCAATTATGGAAAATTACAGTCAACATTTCTGGAGGTAAGGTTTGCTGACCATTCATTGCCCTCATTGACGGCTATATTATAATGATTGACAATATTATTATCCGTGTTAATAAAACGGATTTAATAAATCCCGATCCCGAAATCCCGGGATTTTTCGGGATCTCGGAATTTTTCGAGATTTCGAGATTTTCCAGGATTTCGGGATTCTTTTTTAAAATTTTTCTGTCTTACATTTTTAATATTATTTTGTTAAATTTTTATTTATTAGTATAATTGAATAATATATAGTTCATATATTAAAAATAAATAACAAAAAAAATATGTTACGTAATTAAACCTAAGTAACAAAAAATAGATTCATTTAAATTTTTAATGTGGAAAGGTATTTTTAAATCAACATGAAATGTTGTGTTTGAATAAATATTTATATGGTTTTTTGTAATAAATACACAAAAAATTTTATCTAACTCCTTTCGCCAAACTATCTCATGCCTGCCAGCTGTCAACATAATCACATAACTCTTGTAAACCTAAAACCCTAGTAAAGATAATAGAAAATAGATATCAAACCGAACAATGAAAAACATATTCATATTTCTGCAAAGATCGACAATAACAAACATGAGCAAAATTTTTTTTTTAGTAACTGATTTTTAATACATAAGTTATTACTGTTATTTATTGTTTTAAGTAGTTTCTTAAAAAGATTAAAACATCTAATGTTTCCTCCGATAATCTTGAACGAATTTTATTCCCAACATACCCTGAAAAGCATCCTCACAATTCACACTTGTGGCTAAAATTGTATCTAGATAGCTATTTGCAGCTTCGACGAAAAATCCCGGGATTTATTTATTAAAAGCCCGGGATTCGGGATTCATTAATCCAGAAAAATCCCGGGATTTCGGGTTTCGGGATTTCCCGTTTGGCATCCCTAATATATACTGTGATGATTATCACGCGACGTTGTAACAGTCAGCCAATTTTTAGGTTTGTTGATGAAATTAGCTACAGAATAGTGTTTTTAATGAAATAGATCATTTTGTGTGGGAGGTACTTGAAGGGTCGTGGCTATTTTGGCCATTTTTTATCAAACGCCATGACTGGCGATTTTTATGCCGTTGATTAATTTCTATTTCAATTGATTAAGCATTACTCGAGTTTCAGTCTTAACCAGCCAAACAGACATGGCTCAATTATATTAAAGCCAGTAAGAAAGAAAGATATACCCTCACCCCCAATAAAACATAAAACTTTCTAGTACATTCTAAAGTGGGTGGAGTGGTACATTAGTATAGGAGGTACCAGAAGGGGAGTGGCTAGACTTCCACATTATTTCTACAAAACTTTGTCCTGTTATAGCTTAATAAAACACAGAATTTGGGTACAATCGCGTTGGGTTTATTGATATTATTACTCCATCTCTAAAGTGGGCGTAATGGTACATTTGTATGGGAGGTACCATAATTTTTTTCTCCAAACCTTTTTCTTGTTATAGCTTAACAAAATGAAGAATATGGGCACGATCGTGTCGAGTGTATTGATATTATTACTCCATCTCCAAAGTGGGCGGAGTGGTACATTTGTATGGGAGGTACCAGATGGGGCGTGGCTAGACTTCTAGTTTTGTTCTCTAAAACTGTATCCTGCTATAGCTTTACTAAATACGGAGGCCTTCTCAGGTGATTTGAATATTATTATTATGACTAAATCCTAGACTTAGAGTCCAAACTGGATAACAGCCGTTTAATATTTATTTATATAAGCGCAAGCCAGACGTTCGTGCGTCCAAGCTGGTTAGTCTTTTTGGCCGACGAAAGAAGCAAGTCTTTATTTAAATAATTTAAGTTGTTCTTTACTTGCTTGCTTCTCATCGACTGACTTTTTACAACGCATATTATCTTTATATATTCCAAGATGTATTAATACAGGTGGCGTTAACAGCCAGCTGGTTTTAACTTTTTTTCTGATTTTGGTGCCTCTGCACTGTCAACTTACATATACTCGCCGAGTTGCGCCTTTCGGTTGTCAAAATTTTGTATGGAGATTTTGATACATCTTGATATATTCATTTCAAAATGTTACAGAGAGTTAGAGAGTGATAATTGAGTGATATTGCTTGTAATAAAAAAAGACAAAACAAATGAGTAAAAGGAAAAAAGTACAATGATGCAAGTGAGTAAATGAGTTTTATAAAAGTGTTGTATAGTGTCGAACATAAAAATAAATGCATTCTTATAATATTTTGACAATGTATTTATATAATTGAGTAAAACATAACTTAGTGGTAACTAGTCCGCTACAGAGGTACCAGAAGAAAAATTCTTTTAGTCCTTGCTCTTTGCATCAACAACAGTACTTTTTGATAGAAATAAAAGTACTTTTTGATACAGTAAACATAATTTTTCTCACAATTAAAAAACTTTTTGGTCGAATAATAGTAATTTTAAGCAAATTTTAAGTATTTTTTGGTTCAATTAAGGTACTGTGTGATACAATTAATTGTTCTTTTTGTGCATAATAAAAGTATCTTAAACGCTTAAACGTTCTTTTTGGAAAACACTTTTTAGTACAATAAAATTTACTTTTTGGTACAATAAATGTACTTTTAGTATACTAAAAGAATTTTTTGATAAAAATAAAATATATATAGAGCAATTCCATATGAAAACGATCAAAATTGGCAAATTTTTGGACGACCCCTCTCCGATTTTAAAATAAATAGTCTCAATCGATTGCCCAGCAAAAAATAATGTACCTACATATTTTTATTTTTTTTATAGTGACTGGTTTAGTGGTGGTGTACACCACTGTCATGTGACAAAATTGAAGAATTCTTCATAAGGGACCTCATCGAAAGTTGTTTTAACTTGTGAAGGCAGGCAGACCATATTCAATACACACTCAACTTGGGGCTCTTAAAAAAATTGATTTTTTCTTCATAAATGTATTTTTAACTGTAAAATAATTTTTAAAATGTATTTTTAATAATAAAATAAAATTATGTTAAATAATTAAAAATAATTCAATTATAAAAAATATAAAAACAATGAGAACAAGGTGGTCTCTTAAATGCTCTTCTCCTGTCCAAACAAGGAGTCGGGGCCCATTTTTTTATTGCTGATTCTTAAAGCAAAAATTATGAGGAATCCAAAAAAAATAAAATTAGCCGGAAAATTTAGGAGCTTCTGTGGAAAATCGGAAAATTCAATTTTCATGGGAAAATTTAATTTTCATGGGAAAAAGGTAAATTTCTGAGAAAAATTAGGAAAATTTTATTTTTCAATTAAAGCCTGATTCAAACCCTTTCCAACGAGCTATCACTCGTTACTATTACGATCGCTTTAGTAGTTTTTTTTTAAAACAACTTTCAATGAGGTCCCTTATGAAGAATTCTTCAATTTTGTCACATGACAGTGGTGTACACCACCACTAAACCAGTCACTATAAAAAAAAATATATAGGTACATTATTTTTTAGCTGGGCAATCGATTGAGACTATTTATTTTAAAATCGGAGAGGGGTCGTCCAAAAGGGTATCGCTTTCATATGGAATTGCTCTATATCAAATATAATCGCTCTAGGGCTAAAACAGTTATGTCACGCTCCCTCCGCCCACTGGTCCAAAATGCCATCTACATATTTATATTCGTGTTGTCGTGTACTATCTGGGTGTCTCTAGGGCTAAAATACAGTTTCCGACGCCCACTCTGCCCGTCTACATATTCATATTCGTATGGTAGTGTACTATCTGGGTGCTAAATTTTAGCTCTCTAGGGCTTAAATACAGTTTTGCCACGCCCACTCCTCCCACTGACCCAAAATTCAAATTTTGTTTGCATATTTATATTCGTGTTGTCGAATACTATCTGTGTACCAAGTTTTATCTCTCTAGGACTAAATTACAAATATCCAAATATCCGCTGATCCAAAATAAAAATTTCGCCTGCATATTTATATTCGTGTTGTCGAATACTGTTATTGTATCAAATTGTATATTTCTACGACTAAAATGCACTGTCGAGTACTATTTGTATACCAAATTTTATCTCTCGGGGGCTAAAATACAGTTTGGTCACGCCCTCTCTCTGCCCACTGATACAAAATTTAAATTTCGTCAGCATATTCATATTCGTGTAGACGAGTACTATCTATGTACCAAATTTTATTTCTCTAGGGCTAATATACAGTTTTTCCACGCCCCCTCCGCCCATTGTCCCACAATTAAAATTCCGTCTGTATATTCATATTCATGTTGCCAGCACTATCTGTGTATCAAATTTTTTTCCATACAGTACATTAACTGTCTTTCAAATTTCATTGAAATCGGTTCAGCCGTTTAGGCGTGATTGAGCAACAAACATACAAACAAACAAACAAACAGACAGACATTCACATTTATAATATTAATTAAATTATAGGATATATCTACAATTATGGAAAAATACAGTCAACAATTCTGGAGGCAAGGGTTACTGACCATTCATTGACCTCATTGACGGCTATATTATAATGATTGACAATATTATTATCCTTGTTTATAAAACGGATAAGATTGTGTTGGCGTGCACAAAACAAAGCGTCGTATTCAAAGACGATATATAATGGCTTAATGATGGTAGAGAACAATCAGTAGTCAACTCGTTACAGTGTGATAATGAAATTCGTTCTTACTCTTAATTTAATGGTTGCCGTTGTTTCGGCCGGCACTGGGACCGTTCTTAAGCAGCGCCTTCCATTGGTGCCTGTTATGCCATTGGAGGATTTAGAGAGACGCGTTATTGGCGGTCAAGAGGCCACGAGAAATCAGTTTCCTTACCAAGCAAGTTTATTGTGGACGTTTAACTCAACTTCCTATAATCACATTTGTTCAGGTACTTTGATTTCAAATAGTACGATTTTGACATCTGCTAGATGTGTCCATAAAGTTCATGACATTACCGTCCTCTTGGGTACCAATGATATTAAAGATAGCAACGAAACGGGTCACCAAAAAATTTACATCACCAAGTCCAACATTGATGTGCACGATGGCTGGAATCCCGTTACCTTTAAAAATGACATTGCCCTCATTAGATTGCCGAATGCCGTTGAATTCAGCGATAGCATCCAACCTGCTGCTTTGCCCAAAATGACCGGCCAATACCCAACCTATAAAGGCAAAAAGGTATGGGCTTCCGCCTGGGGAAGGGAATCTCAATTCCTGCGTTACATTGAAGCGCAAGTCTTAAATCATTGTCAAGTAACCGACAAGATGATCTGTATCGGCGCCAAGTATCGCAAATTTATCTGCAGTGGAGACTATGGTGGACCATTGGTGTACAAGGAAGATGGTGTGAACTACCTCATTGGCATAAGATCCTATGATATTGCATTGGGTTGCAACTTTGATTGGCCCGGTGTATTTACCCGCATCACTTCTTACTTAAGCTGGATCAAGAAGAAATCTAGTGTTGTCAACAAATAAAATTCGAATTGTTTTTTATATATTTGTAAAACAATTAATATCTAAATATAATAAGCAATATAAAATATTCTGACTAGATTGGTTATGTTTAAGATTAAAATCTTATTTATATGATGTTATTGTTTTTATTACGAGGAAGGTTTATATTGTGCCCATGCCATAGTGCAGCAGTTTACCCTTTGCAATCGAACGGGTACAGAAATAGTTAATTAGCTTAAGGTGTTAGGTTTGCCCGTAATGCCTACACATGTTGTAATACCGTACATAGACATACATTTTATATGCCGTAGGAATGATAAGCTCTTCTTCTATAAATCAGTGCACAGTGCGGCGAAAACGGTTTTTTGGCAATTAATTTTGTAACTTGCCAATGGATAATGGGTATCTTGATGAAATTTCACATAGTTACAGCTGAGATGATTTTGATCCTTACTGGTTGTAGGAACCCTCCAAAGTAGTTTTAAAATTTAAAATGTTGGTGAGAAATATTTTGCATTTAAAACAAAAATGTTTTGCATTTATGTACACAGAGCTTGGAAAAACATTGAAACAAACATGCTTACATGTAAAGGTTATACCATTTAGACAAATAAAATATTTGCAAACCAAACAAAAATTAAGTACTGTTTTGGCGAGGTTGATTTAGTGTATTTTATAGGTTGCGAGCTGATATGGCATTATATGATAACATGTTGTTGTACATAATTCCAAAATTTCATAAAGATATTCTAGTCCGTCTCAGTTTTAAGTTATTTTTAATATGAGCTATAATTACGCAATAAATTACTTTTTGACAAAATTTAAGGTTTTAAGCAAATTGGTATATACTGTGATGATTATCACGCGACATTATAACAAAATCAGCCAAATTGTAGGTTTGTAGAAGAAATTATCTACAGAATAGTGTTTTTAATGAAATAGATCATTTTGTGTGGGAGGTTCATATAGGGTCGTGGCTATTAAGCCAATTTTAAATCAAACGCCTTGACTGGCGATTTTTATGCCGTTGATAAATTTATATTTCAATTGATTAAGCATTACTCGAGTTCTAGTCTTAACCATCCCTCCAGCTAGCCAAACAGACATGGCTTAATTGTATTAAAACCAGTAAGAAAGTTTCGTTCGGGATAACCGACTTACATATACCCTCACCCTTAGTAAAACATAACATTTTCTAGTATATTGATATTATTACTCAGGCGGAGTGGTACATTTGTATGGGAGGTACCAGAAGGGGCGTGGGTAGACTTCCAATTTGTTCTCCAAAACTTAGTCCTGCTTGAGCTTTACTAAATACAGAATTTTAACACGACCACGGTGGGTGTATTAATATTACTACTCCATTTCTAAAGTGGACAGAACGGCACATTTGTATGGGAGCTACCAGAAGGGACGTGGTTAGGCTTCCAATTTGTCCTCTAAAACTTTATCCTGCTATAGTTTTACTAAATATAAGATTTGCGTACGATCGCGTTCGGTGTATTGATATTATTACTCGATTTCTAAAGTGGGCGGAATGGTACATTTGTATGGGAGGTACAAGAAGGGGCGTGGCCATGTAGCCCATTTTCAATATCGTAAGTAGTTTTGGGAAAATATTAACTTGTGCAAAGTTTCGAAACATTTGGTTTCGTCTTTCGAAAGTTATCGTCCGCACCAGCCGGACAGACAGACAGACGGACATGACTCAAACGAGTTAAAAAGTCATGAATCGAAAACGGTTCAACGAAACTTAGGGTCTGAAGTGACTCCGTCTATGTAGTACACTTTTGTGTCGTATCAAATTATATAAACCTTCCTACCCGTAGGGTGCGGGTATAAAAAGACCCTAAAACTAATTTAACTTTTATTGTACCAAAGATTACTTTTATTGTGAAAAAGAACTTTTATTGTACCAGAAAGTACTTTTATTATGACAGAAAGTACTTTTATTGGCCAAAAATCACTTTTATTGTATCAAAGCACATTAATCGTGCTAAAGAGTACTTTTATTGTATCAAATTTTATATCTCTACGACTAAAATGCACTGTCGAGTACTATATGTATACCAAATTTTATCTCTCGGGGGCTAAAATACAGTTTGGTCACGCCCTCTCTCGCCCACTGATACAAAATTTAAATTTCGTCAGCATATTCATATTCGTGTAGCCGAGTACTATCTATGTACCAAATTTTATTTCTCTAGGGCTAAAATACAGTTTTGCCACGCCCCCTCCGCCCATTGACCCACAATTAAAATTCCGTCTGTATATTCATATTCATGTTGCCAGCACTATCTATGTATAAAATTTTTTTTCCATACAGTACACTAACTGTCTTTCAAATTTCATTGAAATCGGTTCAGCCGTTTAGGCGTGATTGAGCAACAAACATACAAACAAATCAACAGACAGACATTCACATTTATAATATTAATTAAATTATAGGATATATTTACAATTATGGAAAAATACAGTCAACAATTCTGGAGGCAAGGGTTACTGACCATTCATTGACCTCATTGACGGCTATATTATAATGATTGACATTATTATTATCCATGTTAATAAAACGGATAAGATTGTGTTGGCGTGCACAAAACAAAGAGTCGTATTCAAAGACGGTATATAATGGCCTAATGATGGTAGAGAACAATCAGTAGTCAACTCGTTACAGTGTGATAATGAAATTCGTTCTAACTCTTAATTTAATGCTTGCCGTTGTTTCGGCCGGCACTGGGCCAGTTCTTAAGCAGCGTCTTCCATTGGTGCCTGTAATGCCCATAGAGGAATTAAAGGATCGCGTTATTGGCGGTCAAGAGGCCACGAGAAATCAGTTTCCTTACCAAGCAAGTTTGATGTGGACGTCTACCTCAACTTACTCTAGTCACATTTGTTCAGGTACTTTGATTTCAAATAGTACGATTTTGACTTCTGCTAAATGTGTCTATAAAGTTGATGGCATTACCGTCCTCTTGGGTACCAATGATATTAAAGATAGCAACGAAACGGGTCACCAAAAAATTTACATCACCAAGTCCAACATTTATGTGCACGACGGCTGGAATCCCGTTACCTTTAAAAATGACATTGCCCTCATTAGATTGCCGAATGCCGTTGAATTCAGCGATAGCATCCAACCTGCTGCTTTGCCCAAGAATACGGGCCAATACCCAACCTATGAAGGCGAAAAGGTCTGGGCTTCCGCCTGGGGAAGGGAATCTCTATTGCTGCTTTTCATTGAAGCGTCAGTCTTAAATCAAAACACCTGCAGAACCTTCTACTTTGGTCAAGTTACCGAACAGATGATCTGCATCGGCGTCACAGGTGGTCTATCCTGCAATGGAGACTCTGGTGGCCCATTGGTGTACAAGGAAGATGGTGTGAACTACCTCATTGGCATTAGAACCTTTGATATTGCATTGGGTTGCAACTTTGTTCGGCCCGGTGTATTTACCCGCATCACTTCTTACTTAAACTGGATCAAGAAGAAGTCTAGTGTTGTCAACAAATAAAATTTAAACTAATCGAATTGTTTTTATATTTGTAAAACAATTAATATCTAAATATAATATGAAATATTAAATATTCTGACTATATTGGTTATGGTTAAGATTTAAATCTTATTTTTATGATGTTAAGATTTTTATTACGAGAAAGGTTTAGATTTTGCCCATGTCGTAGTGCAGCCGGTAACCCTTTGCAATCGACCGGGTACAGAAATAGTTAATTAGGTCAAAGTGCTAGGTTTGTAAAGGTAATCCCATTTAGACAAAAAAATATTTGCAAACCAAACAAAAAATAAGTAATTTTTGGGCGAGGTTGATTTAGTATTGCGAGCTAATATAGCATGATATGTTAACATATGGTTATCCATTTTTTAGGGACAATTTTATGTACATAATTTCAAAATTTCATAAAGATATTCCAGTCCGTTTTCGTCTTAAGTTATTTGTAATATGAAATTTGTAAAAATTATTTTTGACAAAAATTTAGGTTTTAAGCAGAATACACAGAATGTACTGTGATGATTATCACGTGACATTCTAACAAGATCAGCCAAATTGTAGGTTTGTAGAGTTCACCAACATGGAGTTAGCTACAGAATAGTGTTTTTAATGAAATAGGTCAATTTGTGTGGGAGGTACACTTGTAGGATCGTGGCTATTTTGGCCATTTTTAATGAAACGCCATGACTGGTGATTTTTATGACTTTGATAAATTTATATTTCAATTGTTTAAGCATTACTCGAGTTCTTTACCATCCACTCAGCCAGCCAGACAGACAGACATGGCTCAACTGTATTAAAAAAAAGGCGCTAGAACTAATTTTCTCTTAAGATGACAGGGGGTAAATTTATTCTACCAAAAAGGACTTTTAAACAGGAAGTACTTTTATTGGCAATAAGTATGTATATTGTACCAGAAAGCACTTTTATTGTACCAGAAATTATTTTTATAGTACAAAAAATTACAATTGTACGAAAAAAAGTATTTTTATTTTAGTAAAGAGTACTACTGGTACAAAGTTAAATTATGCCAGAAAATCCTTTTATCACTTATATTGCATCAGATAGAACTTATATTGTACCAGAAGTACTTTTATTGTTACAGAAAGTATTTTTTGTATGAGTAAGTACTTTTTTTGACGCACCAAAAAGTACATTTATTATGCCAGAAAGTACTTTCATTGTATCAAGTATTAATTTTATTGTGCCAACAAGTGCATTTAATGTCCTTTAGGTACATATTTACTTCTATTGTACCAGAAAGTACTTATATTGTACTAAAAAGTACATTTATTGCTCTAATGTATTTTAATTGTAACAAAAAAGTACTTTTGATGTACCAAAAAGTAATTGTATTAAGCCAGAAAGTACTTTTATTGTACCAATAAATACTTTTATTGTATATAGAAAGTACAATTATAGCACCCAAATGTACTTTGGTCGTCGGGAGTGTGATGCAAGGTAAAGCTTCTGATCGGTTTAACTTGGCAAACCCAGAGTGATCCTTGCCAATTGCACTTCAAGTCTATTCACAGAGCTCTGTATTCGTGGTACTACCGCGGACGGAGTACCTCCACGTGGTGACGCCTGAAAACGTGGCTTTGACACCCGTCAGAGCACGGCTAAATTTGAGGGGAGTAACTTAAAACCCAGGCACGTCGGCTCAGACTGAGGTAAGCGTCTGACCCAGCGGCGGCTGTAATAAAATCATGGCAGGAGAAGAAAACTGCGACGTGGTGGGCTGGGCTTGCAACCCGTCACCGACGTTTGAACTATTGCAATGAAAAGAAGTAAGAAAATAATAAAACTGACCCCCCAAAATGTTGACGACCACCGCAATTAAATTAAGGACCATGATTTGAGGATAAGCACATGGAATGTTTGAACAATGTATGGAGCAGGTGCCTCCATCGACACCTAGTCTCACGGTGTGTGAACGTATAGCCACCATAAGAGTCAAAACAAAGTTTTTCCACATAACACGTATATGTGGCCATGCTCCGACAGAAGAGAAAATCGATTAGGACAAAGACGAGTGCTACGAGAGCCTTGAAAATGTACATGACCATAGCCCAAGCCATGACATCAAAGTTCTACTAGGAGATTTGTATACTAAAATAGGCTGGGAGACCGCATTTGAGCCTACCATCGTAAAATTCAGTCTGCACACCGAAACGTCGAACAATGGCATCAGACTGAAATATGGTAGTAAGCAGAACTAAATTTGACCATAAAAATATTCGTAAGGCAACATGGCTATCTCCAAATCAATTGACGAGGAATCAGATAAATCAAGTGGTAGTCGGTGTTCTGGACGTACGAGTGATCAGGGGTGTGAACATTGACTCCGATCACTTCATTACCGCAGTTAAGGTACGCACAAGGCTAAGCTTGGCGAAAAACGTACGTAACCAGGCACAACGAAAGCTGGACAGCAGTAATCTGCGGACCACAGAGATAGCGGACGCCTTCTCCAACCACCTAACTCAACTGCTGAGGAATGCTCCAACCCCTGATAATATAACCTCGCAGTGGCAACATATAGCCGACTCCTTAGAACGGGCTGCGAGAAGCGTACTTGGGCACTCAAAGCCTTCTCAAGAAGACGCCTGGTACGATGATGAATGTCGCAATGCCACGAGAGGGACGGATGCTGCATACAGGGCGAAACTGCAGCCAACGGCAACGCGAGCTGTTCGTGAACGGCACAAAGAGAAGAGACGAGAAGTAACTCGTCTTTTTAGAAGGAAAAAGAAGGAGTTGAAGAAGAGGCAGGATGAGTGCACTGAGTTGCTCCGAAGTAGAGGGGAAGACCGAAAATTCTACAAGAGAGTTAAGGCGAGAATGCGTGCAACAGGGTTTCCCTCCTGCAAGGACAGCGATGGTCAACTAGTGACGGACCCGGATAACGTTCTGAAGATATGGAGAGATCATTTTAGAAATTTACTGGATACTGACACCACTCCAGAAGACCCCGCTCCAATCCATGACGATGGTATTAACTGTCCACCTCCGAGCCAGAGCGAGATACGTATGGCCATATCTTGCCTTAAAAACAACAAAGCTGCTGGAGCCGATGGTCTCCCTGCTGAATTGTTTAAGGCTGGCGGGGAGGAGCTGATTAGAAGCATGCATCAGCTTATGGCTAGAGGAGAGCATGCCAGGGGATTGGAGTCTAAGTCTCTTATGTCCCATATACAAGAAAGGAGATCTTAGTGAATGTAAGAACTACCGTTGAATAATCCTATTACTCATTGCGTACAAGGTCCTTTCAAGCATATTGTGTGAACGTCTTAAGCCTGTTGTAGAAAAACTAATTGGACCATATCAGTGCGGCTTTAGACCTGGTAAATCTACGACGGATCAAATATTCCTGAAAAAACTCATGAAAAGCAGATCGACACCTACCAATTACAAAGCTGCCTTCAACTCTCCGATAAGGAATCAGTTAAATGAGGGCATGTCTGAGTTTGGTATTCCTGCAAAGCTAATTCGACTTTGCTGATGTACCTTGGAAACACCAAATCCTCGATTAAGATTGGTAAGGATCACTCTGAACCATTCAACACAGAAAGAGGTCTCAGGCAGGGTGATAGTCGGTCCTGTACACTATATATTATAGTTATGGAGAAGGTGATGAGAAAGGCTCTGGGAGTAAAAATAACTTTTATATTAACAAAAAGTACCGTTATTCAACCAAAGAATACTTTTATTGTACCATAAAGTACTTCTGATGCATCAAAAAGAACTTTTATTAAGCTAGAAAGTATTTTTTGTATGAATAAGTACTTTAATTGCACCAAAAAGTACTTTTATTATGCCCGAATAAATACTTTTATTGTACCAAAAAGTACTTTTGATGCACCGAAATGTATTTTAATTGGGCCAGAAAGTACTTTTATTGTACCTGAAAGTGCTTTATATTGCACCAAGTAGTAATATTTTTACACCAAAAAGTGCATTTATTGTACATATAAGCACATAAGTACTTATGTATATTGTATCAGATAGTACTTATATTGCACTAATAAAAACAAAAACTTAATTTCCCTTTACATCCCATGAATGAGGTATGGAATAGCTTCTCGCGTTGTTGTGTATTAACACGCTTTCTATTTGAGATTCACAACAAACGACACCTACTTGTATGTCGACGAATGCGAACGTCACTGGTTGAGAAGCTTTTACTAGATATGCCGATTGACTCGACACTTATACTGCGAAGATGCTGTCGACAACATCGAGGGGAATGGCAATGAAAGAAAAATATAAATGACTGGAGCCGGGAATCGAATTACGGATGTCCCGCATGGTAGTCGCGTGTTCTAACCACTATGACACGGCCGGTCCCACGGTATTGTACGGATTAGTATTTTTATTCTATCAAAAAAGTACTTTTATTTTTCCAGAAAGTACTTTTATAGTGCCAAAGAATACTTTTATTGAACCATAAAGTACTATTATTATGCCAGAGAGTACTATAATAGTACCCAAAAGTACTTTTGTTATGCCAGAAAGTACTTTTATTGTAGCAAAAAGTACATTTACTATACCAAAGTGTAAACGTTACATTTCCTGTAACAAAACGTACTTTTATTGTACCAGAAAGCACTTTTATAGTACCAAAAAGTACATTTATTTTACCAAAGAATACTTTTAATGACCCAAGTACTTGTATTTTGTCAAAAAGTACTTTTATGGTACCCTAGAATACATTTACTGTGTCATATATATTAATTGTACTAAATGTACTTTTATTGTACCAAAAAGCACTTTTATTATGCTCGAATGTATTTATATAGTTGTTACATGTCCCTTAAATGCGCGCTGAGGCGGTTCCGCGGCTAGCTTTCGCGCTCTCGGGGTTAGGTCCCAACCCACGCCTCAGAACAGAGACACAAAACACTAAAAAAAACACATTTACAAAACAAAATTTACACTTACTACTGGGCAACACACGTAAGAGGGAGAAACGGTGGATTTTTCCCCACAGAGCCCACCCTGCCATGACCATAGCTGTTTCCACTTTTAACGGTTATTTTCCTATGGCCCCGTACACACACACACTTTCACCCACACTTACCACGCCATCTTGACCTGCTCTTACTGAAACTCTAGACGAACATAATTAATATTTCTTACACTAATTCACATTATTTATTTGATAAAATTTAAAACCTAACCTTAATTTAACATTAATAACGATTTTTTTTGAATCTGAATTTAAAATTTTAACGTATAAACAAAAAAACACAAAAAACTATACTTAGGACCTACCAAAGTTCTCGGAAGAGTTATGCTCTTTATCGAGCGTTATTTACTTTAAAAACCGCGATTTTCCTACCTAAACGAGCTCTTTTAGATGGATTTTTTTAATGGACCACTTTGTCCCCGCAAAACTCAAAAAAAAACTACTCTCTTAAAACTTTGCACTAAGCCCTATTACAAACCGAAACAAAAACGAAACGAAATAAATGAAATAAGGCAAAAAACTACATATTAAAACGACAAAAAAACAAAAGAGCTTAAAAATAACTTAAAACTACTTAAATTAACTAATCACTACTTATTATTAATCTTTATGTTTTTTCCTTCTTTTCAGGTTTCAAATTTTGGCCGGATGGCCTATTAAATAATGACTTTTGGGGACTGTTTTCACCCCTGGGCTTGGTAACGATGCCCGCTTCGATAGCAAATAATAACTCCAATTACTTCGCCCGGATGGCTGTTGACCTTTACTCAATTTTTAAATTCTTCACGATAGTAGAGGGGAGATACAAATTTTTCACGGTTACCTGAGTGTCCGGTGAGTTATTGAATGGTTTTAGAGAGAGCCTGAATGTAATAGTTTCCTTTTCTCCTTATTTTTTGGCTTTGGCGCGGTCGATGCTGGATTTTATGTTGAGCTGGACTTCGCTTTGTCCCAACGCTCGGGTCCTCACAGCATACAATTTGTTCCCCGTCACAAAATCCGGATTCAAAACTCTCTTTAAGAAAATAGACAAAAAAACTACTTTTGTACACCACTTTGTATTTCCTAAGCAGGTAATTAGTGTTATTTACCTTACTCATAAAACCATTCACTATAATAAATAAACACAAGTTAACGGCCAACACACTTGGTGACTGGTAAACAAAAATAATTAAATTGTTTAATTTCTTTAATTGTCTTTTAAACTTTAGTTTTTGTATTCACTGCACCAGGACACTGTTTAAATCAACGTCTCAAATTTTTAGCTGACTGTTGGCGTTCTGTTTATACTCTCCTTATTTATACTCCTACATTTGGCTCCATATTCGCCAATTTCCCCTCTTTCCAATCACATTCCCACATCCTCCATTTTGCTTACAAAAAATTTACAGCATTAAAAAGCGCGATTTTAGATTGTCAAAACGCATTTTGCGCTCACTGTATTTATCAATGAAACCTCCACTTCCTAAAATACAGCCCTGATGTGTCGGTAACGTATGGCAACACTCTTTAACTCGCTACTATTTTACTACAACTACCTAGCTAATTTTCATTAACTCTCCACACATTATGAAAGCCACACACAAATCAACACCGGCACACGCAAACGATAGAAAAAATAAAAATAAAAAAAATATAGGAAATAAGGAATGTGGAAATAATTTTTTGAAACTCAAAGAAAATAACAAAATAAAAAGGAGGAAATTGAACGCAGGATTAAAATAACAAAAAGAAGGAAATCAAAACGCAGGATTAAAATAAAAAAGAAGGAAACTTAAACACCAATTTGACCACCGCGTCTCCCACGTGGTGCTTGTGTGGCTTGTTGGGATTTGCGTTAATTTTTCATTCCCCCCGTTCCCATTGAGAAGTTGCGCCGAGCCACCTGCCACATTTGCACCCCTTATTTGTGGCAAAGTGGGTGCACCTCGAAACATGTGGCCCCCAGGTGCTGGGAGTCATTCATACACACCCGCATGTGTGTGTGTGCCATCATATGTGCAAATCATGCCAACTTTGGCCAACCATTCAGTTGACGGCTCACAGCTTTCCGTATCGCCGGCAATATTTTTTTTCCTGCCTAGTGTGCTACGGCAGTTGCTCCGCCGCAACAAAACTCCGGTCCTTGTTAGCTGGCGCCACGAGGGACGGTGTGCGGCCGGTTCGTGTCTGAGAAAACGTGGGGAACTCCCACACCCTGTACGGTCTCAAGCCGGGCTTTGACCAGGTAAACCTGCTACATTGTTGACAAATCTAGTTCTTACTATTCTTCTTCTTTCAGCTTTCTTTGCTTCCCATAATTTCGTGTTTCTCTGCATTATCTTCAGGTAAGTCTTGTAAGTCCATCCTTCGGCCATATATAGACCCAGTAGCGCATCGTCAAACTAGATAAAAAACGTACTAGTTCGAAAGTATGGAATTATGACCACATTTCAAAGTGGACTAGTTTTAAACTATCGAATTTTGAATCTGTTAACGATATTAGCTGATGAATAAGAAAAAGAATTTTGAAATGGCTTCAGCTGTTATATTTTGAAAAGACTTTTAGATTAAACCATATACATTTCAATTGTTGTACGTTTTTAATTTAAATGTCGTATTTTTCACCTACTTTCAAATGTAATTTGGTCGTCGTATCAGTTTTTTTACTTCGTATTTATAATCTAGTACAGTACTAGCTCAAATGTTCTGGAACAGTACTAGTTCAAAGGAGACAATCAACTACCGACCGACTAGCATTTCTGAACTAGTTCTATACTAGTACCAACGGGACAATTCCCCCCATGCCTAGGACAACTATGTGTTTAATGGGTCAATTGTATGGGAGGTGAACTAGTTCACTGTCCTATGAAAAACTAGTATTATACTAGTTTTGAACTAGTATTTTTTTCCACTGGGGAGTTAAGCATCGCCAAACACGATTTCGGTTGACCGTCCCCGGAGATAAACGCCTCTTATTTTTTTTTACAAGCTACACCGATGTTCAAAAAAAAGTTGTACCTGAGTTATTTTTAATCTTTACAGAAGAAGACAAAAAAAACTGAATATAATTAAAACGGTTTTTTTTACGTTATTTGAAGAATTCTACATTTGTAAATATAAAAAGAAATCTGTACGATTCGTGTATTTGGGAGTCCCCTACACGAACGTATCAAACAGGCGATTTCGTAGGAAAAAAAATGCCCTTTTCATATTATGTCATTTATATATGCATTGAAAAAAACTCGAAATGCATTAAACTCATTCTAACTGACTCATTCCCCCGGATTAGGCGATGTACTTGGGCCGCACAGAGGTTTTTGCCACAAAAAATATCAACCGACTTTAATTCTCCTATACCTGGGCAGACATGCCTGATAACGTAAAAAAAATAAAAAAAAATAAAATATGAAAACTGTTAAATTATACGAATAAAAGTGAAATAAAGAAATCTTTTTAGAAATTATCATTTTTAAACGTGTGTAAAATTTTAAGAAAAAGAAAAATGCAATACAAATTTTAGGCATGGTCCGCTACACCGGTCAAGTTGTCCTGCTGGTGGAAAATACTAGTTCGACAGAAACGTCTGTCATGTAAAGGCCAATTATTATACTAAAAGAAATGATGTCAACAAGACAAAACTAAATGTACATGAAACCAAACTAAAAGACAATTTAGATTAAAGATCCGTGATGGTTGATCGATGGTTGATGTCGCGTTCGCTATCAGTTTTTTTTTTTTTTAAACAACAAATGTTTTTAACATTCTTGTGTAGAAAGACAAAACGAACAAATAAATGTACACTAAAAAAAACTATATAGAACTGCAAGTAAAATTTTGGAAAAATCAAAAAAAAAAATTTCTAAAGTTTGGCAGGCGAAGAATATTTCATAAGAAAAAAAAACTGCTTTAAGCAAAAATAAAAACAAACATGTATTTCCTAGGATTCAGTCTTTTGAGTATGCCATTACACCTTCATCCAGTCGTCGTTTAATGTGGGCGGACTCGCTGTAAGGTTCGGTATCCGGTATTCGACCTTTGTGCCAGTGGCCTAATGATTCAGTACGCTATGGCATAGTTCCGACATGCTACATATGAATCAACACCTATGGTTACAAAGAGTCAAGGGTGCAAGCGCATCTGGTCGGAAGACGGTAGCCCTCAGTTCGCCCACAGAATGACCGTTCTTCAAAAAGGTGGTGTTGAATGATTTAATATGGAGGGAACTTTTGAGTCATTTGTATCGTACCTCAAAAAGGTTTCTGTGCTTCGAATGCCTTGTCATTCTAACATATTCCAGATATTGCACCAGTTTCTTGAATATGACACAAACCATATAAGACGCGGACAAACATTGAACAAAATATATTGCACTTGGTCTTATTGCACTACGTTTTAATGTCTTTGGCATGATAATTTCCGATACTTTTCCCTTGTAAATTTTCGAGTTCGTAAATGTTATTTCCAATTGGCTTTACTATTCGGCATTTCAAATATTTCCGACAGAACTTAGCGTTTATATTGTTCTTAAAATCGCTAAGAACCTGATTTTTCCTATATACCTCTTGGCCGGGTACAAAGTTAACTTTACGTGCTCTTTCATTGTACCTTTTAGCACTCCCCTCGTAAGCCTTATGGATGTTTTCTTTTATCTTATCTCTGATAAGTTTTAGGCGATCTTCAGTTGGGAGGAGTTGTATCTCATGGTCCGCAAGAGATTTTAACTTTCTGGCTAACTTATAGTCTGCGCCGTTCGAAAACATATTATAGCCAAAAAGGGCAAAGAACGGTGTTACTCCTGTGGCAGAATGAACCGATGTTCTCAACGCGCATTCGATTTCGGACAAATATAAATCCCAAACTCTGTGGTCATTTTCGAGATATGCTCGAATGGCTGCTAAAACCGATTGGTTAACCCTTTCCGAAGCGTTCGATTGCGGCGAATAGTATGCTGTCTTAATGTGCGTAATATTGTACGAACTTATCATAGCTTGGAAATCTTTGGACACGAATTGCTGTCCATTATCGCTATGTATAATTTCAGGTACCCCGAATTTATAGAAGATTTCTTGAACTAGGAATTGTACTACATTCTTCGAGGTTGCTTCTCTCATTGCTTTTAAGAAAATAAACTTTGAGAAATGATCGCTCACTATGAATATATACGCATTGCCACTTTTGGAGCGCGGATACTTTCCCAAAAAGTCTACGTATAATTTCTGAAAGGGCCTATCGGTTACAACCTCATCGCCTATCGCTGGCATCATATGCTGATTGGAGGGTTTCGTCTCTTTGCAGACCCGGCAGTTCGCGACATATTGCCTGATCTGACTTACCATTTTTGGCCAATAGTATCTTTCCCTAATTCTATTTATAGTTTTTATAATTCCTCCGTGAGCGGTTGTTGGAGAATCATGGGCATTCTGAATAATCGCTTGGGTGATTTCCTCTGGTATCCAAAGTTTCCATTGGAATTCTACTAGTTCGCCATACTTCGAGAGGGCCTTTTTATATATTTTTCCATCTATAATTTGTAGGTCTGGTAATTTGGACTTATTCTGTTCTATGTCCATAATTAATGACACGTACTCATCACTTTCAAAAGCCGTGGTTTCGAAATCTAAAAGAGGTTCACTATCTTCTAACTCTTCTACGACAACATCTTCAGTCATTCTGGATAGCATATCTGCTACTACATTTTCAGACCCTTTCCTATGTTTAATTGTAAAATCGAATGCCTGGAGTTGTAGAGACCACCTTGCTAAACGTCCGCTTAGGTCTTTAAGCGACATTAGCCATTTTAGGCTCGCGTGATCGGTTATCACCGTGAAGTTCATTAACTCCACGTATGGCCTAAAACGTTTAACTGCGAGGACGGCCGCTAGGCACTCTTTTTCGGTAACTGAGTAGTTCTTTTGGCATGAATTTAATTTTTGGGAGTAGAAGGCCACGGGTTTTTCTTCTTCATTGACATTCTTTTGGAAAAGAACTGCTCCAATACCATACTCAGATGCATCGCACTGGATAAAAAATGGTCTTGAAAAGTCTGGATGACCCAGTACTGGAGCAGTTGTTAACGCATGTTTCAGGGTCTTAAATGCGGCAATAGCCTGATCCGTCATGGCAAATTTCTTTCCCTTCTTCAGAGTGTCAGTTAAAGGTGCCGAAATTGAGGCAAAGTCCTTTATAAATCGGCGGTACCATCCAGCAGTTCCCAAAAAACTTCGAACTTCCCTCGTAGTCTTTGGAAGCCGAATTCTCTGGATGGCTGACACCTTTTCGGGATCAGTTTTTAAGACTCCGCCTCCAATAATAAAACCTAAATACCTCAATTCTTTAAAGCAAAACATTGACTTTTTAAGGCTGATGGTTAAATTTGCATTCTTAAGACAATCTGCAACTTGTTCTAATATTTCCAGATGGGTGTCAAACTCGTCTGCAATTATCAAAAGGTCATCCAAATAAACAAAAACATTAGATTTCAGTCGACCAGGTATAACCTTATCCATCAATCTACAAAGTCGCTGAGCCGCATTGCAAAGACCAAAAGGCATTACCCTGAACTGGTAAAGAGGACGCCCTGGCACAGTAAAGGCAGTATAGGGTTTAGCTTCCTCTTCCAGTTCAATTTGCCAAAACGCATACTTTAGATCTACGCTACTTATGTAATGCGTTTGGTCAATGCGGCTCAGGATACCATCGATGTTTTGCAGTGGATAGGCGTCTTTTATTGTTAAGGCAGTTAGCTTCCGTGCGTCAAGGCAAAATCTGTTCTTTCCCGGTTTCCTTACGATAGTAGTTCGATTGCTCCATGGGCTATCGCTTTCTTCTATCACATTTAGTGCTAACATGTTATCAATTTCCTTGTATACAATTTCTTGGACAGCCGGTGAAATTGGATAATGTTTATCCTTAACTGGTATAGCATTATCCACCAATTTTATTGCATGTTTTTCGATCTTGGTACAACCTAAACCTTTTTCCTCAAATGTCGCAAACTTTTTTATTACATTCTGCAGTTTGGCTGTCTGCTCATTATCTAGTTCATGCATTTTCATTTTATGACATTCTATATTTTCATCTACTGGGCCAAATATGTCGCTTCTGATTTCGGTGATTTCAAAAATTTCGGGGGCTATATTGAAAGCTTGCCAAAAGTCTATGCCAAGATATATGGGTTGGTCTAAATCGGGACATAAAAAAAATGTAATTGGAAGTGTTCTGTCTTTGTAAGTAATGTTTAAAATTATCTTGCCCAAAATTCTGTGGGGTTGGCCAGAGGCTGTTCGAACGCTGGTATAAAATGTTTGTATTTCTGTGTTAAACTTTTCTACCAATTCCCTACAATCTCTTCCTAGCAACGAAACGGATGCACCAGAGTCCAGAAGACCCTCATATGGAATACCATCAACATATATTGTGGCATAAGGTCGAGCATCGTTTCGCCCACAGATTTTTCTAATGGATTCGCATACCATATTCTTTACCTTTTTTCTGTTAGCTTTCATATTTCTAACTTTTTCAATTTTTTTAGAAATTTTCTTTTGTATTATTGGCTGGTTTGTTTCATCTTTAATTTCATTATCAGATTGGTCAGGGGTATTTGACATAATGCGTTGACGAATTTGTTCGTCATTTTTCTCTCTTACTTCTAGTGGCAAATAGTGACGAATTTGGTTATAAGTGGCATTTGACGCTATAGTGTTTGTTTCCTCTACTTGCCGGGTTTTGTTGGCGAACGTGATTCCCCCGTCTGAACCGCGTTCCGTTTGAAGTTTCCCTGCTTACATTTAGGACACTTTGGCGTGATGACATTAGGACGACCACATTTGTAGCAAAATAATGCTCTTTCTGAAGACGGACATTCCATAAACACGTGCCCTACACCCTGGCAATTCCAGCACACTATGTTACTGATGGCAGAAATCGTTTTTTCTTGTTATTGTTCACCTTCTTCGGATTCTAAGTCAATTACTGCCTCATTTACCTGCCGATATGGGCGAGAAACTGGGGGTCCCATTGTCCTAATCTCTTTTTTCGGAAAATTCCTCTCAGCTTCGTTGCACGCGATTCTCAATTGCTCTACCGATGATACACTCATCGGATACACTAAACGACCAATACTTTCTTTTAGGTTTCTTTTTGCAATCTTTATCATATCAAACTCAGACACCGGCTGACCTAGTCTTGACCTGAGTAAATTCAAATGATGAAAATACGAATCAATACTTTCTCCCGGCATTTGCCGTCTTTCCACCAGATCATGCATAATGTCAAAATTTGACAATGGCATTTTGTATTGACTCAATAGCGCAAATCGAAGTGCTGGCCAATCTGGGAAACTGTTGGTCGTCAAATATAACCAATACCACTGATCTGCATTGCCTCCTAACAAAAGACGAAAATCTCTAATTACCTCTGTCCACGGTATTCTATAGACGGCTTGAAGGTGCTCTAAACGAAATATAAAGTCTTCAACAGATAAATTTTTAGGATTACCGTCGAATTTCAAACCGAATTTGTCTATCCTTATCTTTTCAGATTCTTGAAATTGTGTTGGCTGTTGTTGGAGATTTGTCGTTGCTGGTTGAAAAACTGTGGAGGATGGGTTTCCTAAAGGATTGGAATTTGGCACTAGCGGCGGTGGAAAATTGAATTGTGGCAAAGGATTGGAAGTTATATTCCTGCCCTGCGGCTCTGTGTTTGCCAGACCGTTGTATGTTGGCGGCGGTGTTATTGGCAGTTGGCGAGTTGAAGGTACGTTTAAGTTTAAATTTCTTGTAGCGTTTATTGTCATAGATTTAACAGCGTTGGCCAAGTCACTTATGTCTTGCCGAATCGATGCTAAATCTAAATTCATGTTATGTTGCACGCTTCTAAACGACCCATCTATCGCGGTTTTCATATCGCCCATGCTCTTATCTACATACGCCTTGAGCGCTGGCCCCATATCTTCTGGCTTCTTTTGCGGTTGTTTCGGAGTAGCTCCTTGATTTTTCTTTGGGGCGTTGATAGAGACTGACATATCTACCATTGAAGGTTCTAATTGCCTTTGAGCCTGTGCCATCCTTTTGCCTTCTTCGGCCTTAGTATACTTTTCTTTAACGTATGGAGTTGATCTATTGAGAGCAAATTCTTTTTCCCTAACCCTCTTTCTAAGTCCCTTTCTTCGGTCGCTATTCATCAACTCCAGATTGGGATATTTTCAATCAAAAGTACGATAATGATTTAAGAAAATTTTTTCGTTTCAAAAAGATAAATGACGAAATCAAAAACTCATATAATCTTCAACATATGTCACTTCATAAAGATTAAACAACTCACGAATACAAAAAACAAAATTAATTTTTAGCGACGAAAACAATTAAATTAAGTAATAGTTATATATTTGCTGGACTATTATAAATATGCCAGAAAATTATTTTAAACAAGACGTAAAACGCAAACAATAAATGATTATCTTCAGAGCGGTCAAGTCTGACATGGATGAGTGTGTGTGTGTGATTTTTTTTTTTTTTTTTTTTTTGTTATTTCAAAACTTTCTGTACCACTTTTCTATACGAGAAAAGTGGTCTCTTACATGTGTTGCTAGACAAATTTACTCAAAGGAGAATTGATGAATTGAGTGATCTAATCAATTTTTGCACAATACACTAAAATTCATATTTGAAAATGTATAGATTACAAAAACATACAATGATTTAATCCGATACACTGACCTCTAATTTTGTTTAAGAGCGGCTACCGTTTTAAACCACCTGTAATTACACAATGCAACAAATTTTTGATCCCGGTTTCTAAATAGTTGATCCTTATGTAAAATTTCACCGTGAATTCAAATCTGCTCTTAGATATGTGGAAAGTAGAACAGATTTTGAGATATGGTCAAATTTCCATTTTTAGTGTTTTGAAAAAAGGTAGGTCTACTAAAATGCCATTTTCACTGGCTTTAATTAACCGATTTTACTAAACTGTGACAAAAATTAAAGATTATAAAATTATTTCTTAAAAAAACGATAACTGATTAAAAACCAATCATTAATGACGAAGTTATGGCACTTCAAAGTTGGATTTTTGTAAAAATTTTAATGATTTTTTAAGTTTTCGCTGCGTTTAATAAAGTTTTTTTCCGTGTTTCCGTAAAAATTGCTCCGGCTTCAGACTATTACATGATAGAATAATATGTTACAAAAAGTTTTTGCCCTTGGTCATCAAAATCGGATAGAAAAGACTTCCGCATTTGCAGCATTTGGCAGAATAACCCAATTTTTTTTTTAGATTTTCCTATGTGACTTTTTTAACAAAAAACTTGAGTAATATTTCGGAGGGCAAGCAAAACAACAATTACTACTACTCTCAAGAAGGGGAATCTGTACTTAATTGTGAATGTAGCGTTTATTTTTCAACCGATTTTGATGACCAAGGGCAAAAAAATTTTGTAACATATTGTTCTATCATGCAATAATCTGAAACCAGAGCAATTTTTACGGAAACACGGAAAAAAACTTAATTAAAGGCAGCGAAAACTTGAAAAATCATTAAAATTTTTACAAAAATCCAACATTGAAGTGCCATAACTTCGTCATTAATGATTGAATTTTAAGCTAATATCGTTTTTTTAAGAAATAATGTTATTATCTTTTATTTTTGTCACAGTTTAGTAAAATCGGTGAAATAAAGCCAGAGAAAATGGCATTTTAGTAGACCTACCTTTTTTCAAAACACTAAAAATGGAAATTTGACCATATCTCAAAATCTGTTCAACTTTTCACATATCTGAGAGCAGATTTGAATTCAGCGTGAAATTTTACATTCGGCCTTATTCCCGTAGTCGTCGTCGACGCAAAACGACGTCGTCTTGTGACGACGCTGTAAAATCGGTATTCTCGTAGTCGTTTTCGATAACTATCGGTTACTATTGACACAAATTTGGTATTCTGTAAGGAAATGTGACGAAGACGTTGAATCGAAACGACTCTTAATCTCTCGTCACAGTTGTTAGTAATGACTTGAAACAATTTGAAGGAATAATTTTAGTTTATGTAAATTTAAAAAAAGGTTTTGTTTAATAACGTCAAGAATAACAATGTTGAGTAACAAATAGGGGCTTGGAAACAAAATCCCTCATAGGTACAAAGATTTTGTCTAATTTTAAGGGGTAATGTGAAAAAATTGTTGAAAAACAATTAATTCCTTTGGAGCGCCTTTAAGAATCCTTTGCGGTTGTAGTTACGGATCTGGTCTTCTTTATTTTAGCAAAAATTTTGATATGAGTTCCATCGACATATCCAATAATTCCAGTAAATCCTGTTTTGTTAAAAAAAATGTAGTTTATGCTTCCGATTTGTCATCTTCAGTTACTTCCAATTGTATCCAAGGTGGACAAATCACCTCTCTAATGCATTCAGGGTTTCGACAGGAATCTTGCAACTACTGGCTGCACTTACACTGAGGTTGTAAGGCCCCTGTCCAAAGGACCTCAATGTTGCTGACAACTTAATTATGACTGAAACATATGTCCTGAGTTCACTTTTCATGATAGGAACTATTTCTATAGGAACTATAATTAAATGCTGCTATATTAAGACTTAAGTAGTTCTCGAATCTAAAAAAAAAGTTGGAAGGCCGGCCAACAGATAACCTCAAATTACGATTTTAACACCGATGAACATACTCGTTATTTGGAAAGTTTAAAATCATCGGATCATAGTCGAAGTATTTTCCTTTCCAGTATAAGATATTTCTTGCTTTCCTCATCGCTTGAATTTGATTTGGGCACAAAAATATTTTTTCACGAAACACAATAAAAATCAAAATAAATCAGCTGATGCACAGATGTTACATCAGCTGTTGTCATTTCTTTCATGTTATCGATTACCAGTCGACGTCGTCTCATTGTAGTTACAGAATACCGAAATAGCATTGATGTGTCGACGATATTGAATCGAAGTGACATTGACATAAAAACGACGACGATGTCGACGACGACTACGGGAATAGGGGTAATTAAAATGTATTATTAAATGTCCCGGATACAGAAACTTTTGAAATTTTGTGACATAGTGTTATCAGAATCGACTCACAATTCAAACATTTAAACAAACTGAAACTACATAACATTAAAATAAAACAGAGAGACATTGCTAACACTTAAGGCTTTTTCAAATTTGAAATACCTTGCTATTGGCATATCACTTTGGTGAATTGCAAGGGAACATAAAACAGTTGGAACAAACATACACACATATATCACAGCACAAAGCAGCGTCCTTGTCTGTTTTGCTTGTAATATTTGTTTTCGAATTATCCCTTCTATTTATTACCCTATGGGCTATTTCATACTTTAATGGGCTATGGACGGTATACTTCGATTTTTTTATACACCATAAACAGAACAATTTTGTATGGACACTACGTACATACAGTTCTTAACATTTGTTTGGGCGCCATATTGTTACATGTCCCTTAAATGCGCGCTGAGGCGGTTCCGCGGCTAGCTTTCGCGCTCTCGGGGTTAGGTCCCAACCCACGCCTCAGAACAGAGACACAAAACACTAAAAAAAACACATTTACAAAACAAAATTTACACTTACTACTGGGCAACACACGTAAGAGGGAGAAACGGTGGATTTTTCCCCACAGAGCCCACCCTGCCATGACCATAGCTGTTTCCACTTTTAACGGTTATTTTCCTATGGCCCCGTACACACACACACTTTCACCCACACTTACCACGCCATCTTGACCTGCTCTTACTGAAACTCTAGACGAACATAATTAATATTTCTTACACTAATTCACATTATTTATTTGATAAAATTTAAAACCTAACCTTAATTTAACATTAATAACGATTTTTTTTGAATCTGAATTTAAAATTTTAACGTATAAACAAAAAAACACAAAAAAACTATACTTAGGACCTACCAAAGTTCTCGGAAGAGTTATGCTCTTTATCGAGCGTTATTTACTTTAAAAACCGCGATTTTCCTACCTAAACGAGCTCTTTTAGATGGATTTTTTTAATGGACCACTTTGTCCCCGCAAAACTCAAAAAAAAACTACTCTCTTAAAACTTTGCACTAAGCCCTATTACAAACCGAAACAAAAACGAAACGAAATAAATGAAATAAGGCAAAAAACTACATATTAAAACGACAAAAAAACAAAAGAGCTTAAAAATAACTTAAAACTACTTAAATTAACTAATCACTACTTATTATTAATCTTTATGTTTTTTCCTTCTTTTCAGGTTTCAAATTTTGGCCGGATGGCCTATTAAATAATGACTTTTGGGGACTGTTTTCACCCCTGGGCTTGGTAACGATGCCCGCTTCGATAGCAAATAATAACTCCAATTACTTCGCCCGGATGGCTGTTGACCTTTACTCAATTTTTAAATTCTTCACGATAGTAGAGGGGAGATACAAATTTTTCACGGTTACCTGAGTGTCCGGTGAGTTATTGAATGGTTTTAGAGAGAGCCTGAATGTAATAGTTTCCTTTTCTCCTTATTTTTTGGCTTTGGCGCGGTCGATGCTGGATTTTATGTTGAGCTGGACTTCGCTTTGTCCCAACGCTCGGGTCCTCACAGCATACAATTTGTTCCCCGTCACAAAATCCGGATTCAAAACTCTCTTTAAGAAAATAGACAAAAAAAAACTACTTTTGTACACCACTTTGTATTTCCTAAGCAGGTAATTAGTGTTATTTACCTTACTCATAAAACCATTCACTATAATAAATAAACACAAGTTAACGGCCAACACACTTGGTGACTGGTAAACAAAAATAATTAAATTGTTTAATTTCTTTAATTGTCTTTTAAACTTTAGTTTTTGTATTCACTGCACCAGGACACTGTTTAAATCAACGTCTCAAATTTTTAGCTGACTGTTGGCGTTCTGTTTATACTCTCCTTATTTATACTCCTACATTTGGCTCCATATTCGCCAATTTCCCCTCTTTCCAATCACATTCCCACATCCTCCATTTTGCTTACAAAAAATTTACAGCATTAAAAAGCGCGATTTTAGATTGTCAAAACGCATTTTGCGCTCACTGTATTTATCAATGAAACCTCCACTTCCTAAAATACAGCCCTGATGTGTCGGTAACGTATGGCAACACTCTTTAACTCGCTACTATTTTACTACAACTACCTAGCTAATTTTCATTAACTCTCCACACATTATGAAAGCCACACACAAATCAACACCGGCACACGCAAACGATAGAAAAAATAAAAATAAAAAAAATATAGGAAATAAGGAATGTGGAAATAATTTTATTGAAACTCAAAGAAAATAACAAAATAAAAAGGAGGAAATTGAACGCAGGATTAAAATAACAAAAAGAAGGAAATCAAAACGCAGGATTAAAATAAAAAAGAAGGAAACTTAAACACCAATTTGACCACCGCGTCTCCCACGTGGTGCTTGTGTGGCTTGTTGGGATTTGCGTTAATTTTTCATTCCCCCCGTTCCCATTGAGAAGTTGCGCCGAGCCACCTGCCACATTTGCACCCCTTATTTGTGGCAAAGTGGGTGCACCTCGAAACATGTGGCCCCCAGGTGCTGGGAGTCATTCATACACACCCGCATGTGTGTGTGTGCCATCATATGTGCAAATCATGCCAACTTTGGCCAACCATTCAGTTGACGGCTCACAGCTTTCCGTATCGCCGGCAATATTTTTTTTCCTGCCTAGTGTGCTACGGCAGTTGCTCCGCCGCAACATAGTGCCAAAAAGTAATTTTATTGTACCAAAAAGTACTTTTTTGTGGCAAAAAGTACTTTTCTTTTTTCACAAAAGTACTTTAATTGTACCAACAAGAATTTCATTGCAACAACAAGTACTATTATTGTAGCAAAAAGTACTTTTATTGCACCAAAAAGTTATTTTTTTGTTCCGAAAAGTACTTTAATTGTACCTAAAGGTATTTTTTGTACCACAAAGTACTTTTATTGTACTTAGGTATACATTTATTGTACCAAAATGTACTTTATTTGTGGCAAAATGTACATTGATTGTACCAAAAAATACTTTCATTATACCAAAAAGTTCTGCTTTTGTTTCAAAATGCAAGAACTGCAAGCTTATTGGTAAATATTATTGGATATGGGGGGAGCGATTTGAGAGTGACGCGACATTTGCGTCTTGTTTTTGCCTTTATATGTTGACTCCCGAATGGAACCTTTGCCAGCGCAGGTTTTTTGTTTATCTAATCGATAAAAAATATTTTATACCACAACATCAAATAATCACTGTCATTAAGAGTAATAAGCGAAAATTGTGTTAAAGTTCGTTGTCACAATAATATAACAGCTTCAAATAAAAAAACAACAACATTTTTGGTTTCACATAACAAAATTCGATTTATTTATTAAAGAATTGCAAAACAAGAATATGCTATGGAATGACATCTTAAGGGCGAGGATATTTTGTACATTATTAATAATTAAGATTTCTTCTTCCTTTTTTACTATTTAATTCGAGCGTAAAATACATTAATAATAAATATTTATGGTCTTGTGTGAATGATTAAATTAAATGCATATCTAAGATTTCCGCATCCGGATACTTACGATTCGTTGTGTTGATCACGCCAATTTCCTCGGATTCGGAACTGCTATCGATGTTGCCATGTGACGGATGTTGCTGTCTCAAAGCGTTCTTGTGTTTATTTCTCTTCGGCTTGGTATAGTGATCCTTCATTAGTTTTTTGAAACGCATGGCATTCGAGGTGTCATCGTTGGGATCAATACCCGTGATATCACTGAT
Organism: Muscina levida; assembly: GCA_964034835.1. Lineage (NCBI taxonomy): Eukaryota > Metazoa > Arthropoda > Insecta > Diptera > Muscidae > Muscina > Muscina levida. Next base: position 42,942,815 of record OZ035883.1, on the reverse strand, counting down.
CCAGTCCAGATAGGAAGCCACCTTAGTGAAAGCCGCCGGATAGCCACGATCACAGCCGAATATACTGCCGAATGATGTAACGCCTACCAGTACACGTTTCTTCGATGTTCGCCGTTGCAGCACCAAAGGGCCACCTGAGTCCCCATTGCAAGTGGATTTTTGATAGCGACCGCTAGTGCAAATGTTGGTGGATCGGTATGAAAGAGGAAAATTACTCTTGCACGACTGCCCGTTGACAATTCGCAGTTGGACATAGCGCAAGACATTGCTTATGGCATGAACACCGGCGGCATAGCGACCCCAACCAGATGCAATGCCCAGTTTATCCTCGAATGATCGGTATTCGTAATCACGCCGGGGTAATTGTATCGGGTGTATTCTGTCTAAAGCAAAGATGTTTAATTGGCATAAAACAAGGTGGTATCAAATTGGTGAAAGCAGTTACTTTCGAGTGGTGATAAATTGAAAGAGGGAATGATCAACTAATGGTGCAAATATGTGTTGAAGAACTGTACAGGGTTTGTTTTGGCATTAACTTAGAATAAAAAATATTTTTGTTTTATGTATGCTGCTCACTCTTAAGGCTGGTATTAAGTTCCATATCTCGTACGAAGTGTTGTAAAATCCCATAGAAATTAATTTGCTTCAAAATAAATGTGGAAAAATTTTGACGAATGAATACTGCCCTCTTAAGAAAAAAAGGCATATCTCCATTTTAGTAGTTTTGAGATATGTAACTTCTACGTTCTATATCTTTCGAGTCTTAAGTCAAATATTATATGTTTCAAAAATGATTCTTATATATTTTTGAATCATTTTTCAAAATTTTCAAAAATATTTAATTTTAGGCGCTAAAGATATATAACTTAGAAGTTACATATCTCAAAACTACTAAAATGGAGATGTGACTTTCTTTCTAAGGAGGACAGAATACTAAGTTGTTTACACGAAAAGTTGAAAGTGTTCTCAGCAACATTTAGATTTTCATACGAAATTATGAAAATGCCAATTAGTTCAAAACAAAGTATAAACTTGAGCAATTAAAATATATGGAAAATATTTGAAATATTGAAAATACTTTGACACATTATAAAGCGAACAAATCGATGTCACTCAACATATGTCATAAGATCGAACTTAGTACCAGCCTGAAACCATAAAACTTATTAATGTATCTTAAGTCCTTACAAGGTAGGAATTTGACACGACTGATAGTGGTTCGAAACCAATTACCATCGGCCAATAATCTATAACTCGATGATTTTTGCCTTAAATTTAAAGAAATTTTAGATTTCAATATTAAATTTTATCTAATAGATTAAATATAACTTTTTTAATTTTTGCCTAAGAAATTTTTGCTCTCTCAAATACTTTACCAAATACCAAATCGAGGTCATATTCTTGGCCTTATGGGACCTTAATAACCCCCCCTTATTATGTAAGGCACGTTGAATGTATGTCGTTTTTTAAATATGGCATCGCCGATGTCGATTGTATGACTGAAATACGACTCTGTCGAATTCTATTACAAATTTTGGTATTTTTTATGTCTATTGAGTGTAAAATTCGACGGAAACAGTCGTAGTGTATTTTGCCGGTGACAATTTTATGAAAATAAACATAGATGTAAAAACGAAAGAGCATTTTAATAAATAAAATTTATTACACTTTTAACAAATTATTAATTTAAATTTTTTTTTTTTTTTTTTAAAAGGATGAAAAACAACACAGGTAACAGGGTACCATAAACAATAGTTGAAATAAAGGAAATGGAATGTTATAAAAGGATGGAAGTCTAGGCTAACATGAAGACAAATGATTCATCTACGCACAGTACTTATTGAAGGTTCCACAAGGCACAGATTGAAATCATTCCCAGATTAATTTTGGTAACCTTCAGCAAGGATTCGCATAGTTGCTGCAAGTTGTAATGCCTAAGTCACATCGCTCTTAGAACGAATCTAAAAGCATTCTTAGTCAATCTAGTGTCGCTTTTAAATCTGTGGAAGAACTATTTTAATACAAATTCTAGATGAATCCACAGATTTCTTACATGAAACTTTTAATAGCGAATATGTTAGACCGGTGTCTTAATTGTCTAGGTAAACTTATAAGTTCCATGCACCTATCTTGTTTTTTCATCTGAAGATGAACAATTCTAAACACTAAACATTTCTGTAAATTATTATTTTTTTAATTTAAATAAAAAAGCAAACAAACGAACGACCGAACAAGTCGTTTATGTGTCTATCAGCTGGTTTTTTTGCTGCAGGGTGACCAAAAAACATTAAAATTCTATTACAATAACACTCACGTTGAATGTTTGACATGATACCAATGAAAAGTAAATTCGACCGCTACTACGACAGTTGCCGAAAGTCGACTACGACATACGTAATAAGGGGAAAACGTTTCATCCTTATTTTATAAGGTGTTATTGGTCCTACAATCTTCTAAGCTGGAATTACGCTAATTTGTTGATAGTACTTAACCGTTGTAAGTTTTGAAATATATAAAAAGAAATTTAAAAAAATTAAAGGTATTTTAAAGTATTTTGAATGCACACATAAAAAAACCCCTTATAAATTTAAGAAAAAAAAATGTATAATATTTTATCCCAAACTGGACATTTATCGTACACAAACATAATAAATGGCACTAGCAAGTATTTTAATATTACCAAAAATTATTTTTATTGAACTAAAAAGTACTTTTATTATCCCAAAAAGTACTTTCATTGTACCAACTACTAATTTTTATGATTTTAGTTGTACCAAAACGTAGTTTATGTTTTTCAAAAGTTTCATAAAGTTGTTTTATTGTGCCAAAAATTAATTTTGTTGTCTAATAATGTCATCTATTGTACAAAATGAACTGTTGTCTTACAAAAAAAAAAAAATCTTTATTGTACTACAAATACTTTATTGCACCAAAAATTACTCTTATTGCACCAAAAAGTACTTTTATTGTACCAAAAGGTACTTTAATTGTTCCACAGGTGCTTTTAACTTAACTTAATTTCCCTTTGCACCCCATGAATGAGGTATGGGATAGCTTCTCGCGTTGTTGTGAATTAACACGCTTTCTATTTTTAGATTCACAACTAACGGCATCTACTTGTTTATCGACGAATGCGAACGTCACTGTTTGAGAAGCTCTTACTAGACACGACGATTGAATCGACGCTTAATACTGCGAAGTTGCTGTAAACAACATTCGAGGGGAGCCGACAATGAAAGAAAATTTTATTTATTTTTTTCTTTTATGATGACTGGAGCCAGGTTTGAACCTGCGATCTCCCGCATGGTAGTCGCGTGTTCTAACCCCTATGCCACGGCCGGTCAGGTGCTTTTGTAATACCAAAAGTTACTTCTTATGAAAATACATTCATATTTTCAAAAATTATTTGTATGTAAAAAACGTACTTTCATTGCACGGAAGATGCTGTTATTGTACCAGAAGATACTTTTATTGTGCCAAAAAGTATTTTTTATTGTACCAAAAGTCAGTTTTCTTTAAAAAAAAAAATAAATTTATAGTACCAAAAAGTACTTTAATTGTACCAAATAGTACAAAAACTATTTTTATGGTACCAAAAATTACCTTTATTGCACACAAAATTAACTCATTGTACCAAAACTTATTTATATTTTACCTAAAAAGTACTGTCATTGTAATAACAATCACTTTTATTGCACTAAATACAAAAAGTACTTTTGTTCTACAGAAAAAGAATACTGTTATTATACCAAAAAGAGCATTAATTGTACAAAATGTACTTCTTTGTACCAAAAGCGAATTTTATTGTACCATTTACTGTACCAGTAAGTATTTTTATTATACCAAAAAGGACTTTTATTACAACAACAAGTACTTTAATTGTACCAAAAAGTACCATAATTGTACCGAAATATAGTCTTATTGTACCAAAAGTTACTTTAAAAAGGTACTTTCATATATCAAAATTATTTTCATTAAAACAAAAGTTACATTAATTTTATTAAATGTACTTTTATTGTAATAAGAAATACAAAGGGAACTATTTTTTACAAAAAGTTGTTTTTATTGTACCCAAAAGTACTTTTATTGTATTCAAAGGTACTGAAACCGTACAAAAGAGTACTTTATTGTACCTAAAGGTACTTTACTGTAATAAAGGTAAATTACTTTGATTGTACCGAAAAGTACTTTTTTATACGAAAAATTACTTTCATTGTACTATAAAAGCATTTTTTTGTAAACAACAGTTCCCTTTGAACTTTTTCTTACAATTTAAGTTCTTTTAATATTCCAAAATTTCTTTCATTAAAACAAAAGTTACTTTAATTTTATAAAGGTACTTTTATTGTAAGAAAACTTACAAAGGGATCATTTGTTTACAAAAAATTGCTTTTATTGTATCAAAAATTACTTTTATTGTATTAAAAGGTACTTTTACTGTATTAAAAGGTACTTTTACTGTACCAAAGAGAACTTTTTAATACCTAAAGGTACTTTACTTTGATGAAGGTAAATTTTATTATAAGAAAAATTACTTCCATTGTACCAAACAGTACTTTTGTTTAAAAAAAATTGCTTGTATTATACCATAAGGTACTTTAATATACAAAAAAAGTACTTTTATTGCATGAAAGAATACTTTTATTGTACTAAAAGGTAACTATATTGTTCCAAAAATAAGTTTTATTGTACAAAAAAGTACTTTTGTTTAAAAAAAATTACATTTATTGTAAAAAAAAAGAAATTAAATTGTACCGAATGTACTTTAATTGTACTAATAAGTACTTTTGTTGTACGAAAATGTACTTTTGTTTAACAAAAAATGTATGTTATTGTTTAACAAAAATAAGTATTATACCAAAAAGTATGTTATTGTTCCAGTGTACTTTTATTGCACGAAGTATTTTATTGTACTAGAAAGTACTTTTATTGCACCAACAATTTATTTTATTGTATGTTTGATTATTTATATTGCACCTGAAAGTCTATTTGTTGGTCCTTAATTACATTAAAAAGTAAATTTTATGTGGCAAAAAAGACTTTTTAAAAGTACCAAAAGGTAAATTTTATGTACCAAAAAGTACTTGGTAATAAGTACCAGAAGCCATGAAGATTTACGGGTTTAACAATATATTAAAAAAAAAATTATATAATATAGATGTTGACCTCCGCTATCAACATTTGAAAACCAAAATGTAGGGAATGGCATATTTTTGTTAACCTACCGTCTGAACCTTTTGTAAATAAAAAAAAATTGAAATATCTGCTGGGTAGAATATTTTGGAGCACGCTATGAAAGCAACATTGTTTAGTTCTATTAAATTTTTTTTTAAAGGCTGCATTTCAATGCTACCTTTTAAATTCTGCGTGTATTTATTGATATTTTAAGGCAAGATGTGTGATAGAAACTTTTAGATTAAATGTGAATATGTATATGAATTACAAGCTATCCACCCATATCCCCTAGTACATTTTGATTTCTTATCCACACTCCAACAATTGAATATCTACTTTTCTATAATTTTGTAGTGTGTGTCTCTGTTTACTCCTATATGTTGTCGTATCATTCATGCTTTTGAGGCGATATGGGTGGATAGCGTGTTATCTAAACTTAACGTAATCACCATATATTTTCCATTTTTGTAACTTGTGTTTTTTTTTTGAATATTTTTACTATAAATCGCTATAAACCTACCATTGTATTTCACCTGTTTTGGCAATCGCACCAAAGCAATGTCATCCTTTAGTCTCCGCGGATTCCAAGTAGGGAAAACAATAAAGTTATTGTGATGAACCATCATACGAATTTGTCCTGGCTCTTCCGCATTTTTTATATCATGAGCCCCGAGAAACACCAGAGCTCGTGTAGCCCTTAGGAAAAAAAAACAAACAAGAGTATTTCTCAAATAGTTGTCGCAATCCTAAAGCTGTAAACTTATATCAAAGAGTATACAATAGAACAAGAGAATTACAAGTAAACCGTCAAATCTTAATACATATTTTCTCGAATTGGCTTAAGTCTTATAAGTGCTTTAAAAAATTTACATAAAATTAGCTTAACATGGATCTAAATTAAAATTTATAATATTCGATTTGAATCAAATTCATATATCTTTATTGTCACCATAACTTAACAAAAACCCTAACAAAAATTTTACTTGATGCATGAGACTACGACGAAACATTGCCAAGTCTGTCTTAGGAGTCATTAGTTCATATTCAGCATTATCAAATTCATAATAGAAAAAAAATTATACAAGTGTGCAAAATTACCAAAACATTGAACAAAATATTATTTTCGTACATTTTTATACTTTTTGTAAATTATTTGCTACCGTTAAAGAAAAAAAATTGTATGTTTACAAGAAATTTTTGTTAAATTTTGTAAAAAAAATATATATTATGATATTGTCATAGTTCAGTTTAGGATCATTTTTATTGGCAATTATTTATGATTGCCAATAAGTTATATTTACAAGAGTTGTGAAATATATTATGTGACAGCAGGTTGGGCGTATGACGTCATTTCGACATTAACCACAATGACTCGCCAGCGCTCTTTGTTGTGACTTAAGCTCTATCACCACAAACCTTAAGGGAATAAATAATCTCAAAGCTAATGAGAACTTTACCCAAAGGTGCGAAGATAGCATCCGCGAAGCACACAACATACCAGCATTACACACACACACAAGTTCTTGCCTATGCATGTGTATTTATTTTCAAAAAAATTATTGCTATCTCAAATACTATACCAAACGTCATCGAATTCTGAGGGGTGCTCTGAAACAAAAATTCGAAATTCATGTTAAATTGAGAGGTACCTTCACTTAATTAAGTATAATATTATAATTTTGTATATAGATGTTTCTAGGAAAGGACTCATTTTATTCAAAACAGATCTGACCAAAGTGGTAAAATAAACACTTTATGCCGTTTTTAAATTTTACGAAATTTTGTAAGAAAATATATTTAAATTTTTGCTGGAAAAAATTGAAGTTTTTGATAACTCCCAAACTGTTGATCGGGCTAAAAAATTATGTAAGACAAACTTTGGTCATTAAATGTAGAATTTTTTGGTAACATTTTGATTCAGTTGGTTCTTGAGTAATGCTAAAATCTGTGGAACATAATATTCAAAAATGGACGCACGTTCTAAACCAATTTTTTTAAAAAAAAAAATTTACCATGCAGTTTGGTCGGAAATCGTAATTTTCTGGTCAAAATTCAAAAAAAACAAAATTGTCAAATTCCTAAATTTATTATTTTTATCCGTGTGATAATTTACCGTTATGTTGTAGCCATTAAAAGTTGACTTATGTGTTGGGTATTCGTCCTATAAAATATTAAGGCCATATATGGTGAGTTATAACTAACGGTAGATTTTAGTTTAAACAAAAACAAATATAATTTTTTTGTGAATTGAAATGGTCATATAATTTTTAGATTCACAACTAACTGCACCTACTTGTTTATCGATGAATGCGAACGTCACTGTTTGAGAAGCTCTTGCTAGACATGCCGATTGACTCGACACTAACACTGCGAAGTTGCTGTCGACAACATTCGAGGGTAGCCGACAGTGAAAGAATTTTTTTTTTAAAGTGACTGGAGCCAGGAGTTGAACCTGTGATCTCCCGCATGGTAGACGCGTGTTCTAACAACTATGCCACGGCCGGTCCCAATGGTCATATATTGTACTAAAATTGCGTATAATTCAATAAAAAGTTTTTTGTTTTTGTTTCAAAAATAATTAAGAGGTTCAAAAATTCACATCATTTGAAAATTGATGATGTTTCAAGGATTTAAACTTATCTTAAAAAAACTACAGGGATAGAGGTGAGGCCCGAAAGTTCTACCAAAAGGTAAAAAGTAAAGGTTTTGGAACAGGGATCCCCACCTGTTAGAACAGAGACGGAAATCTGGTCACGGACACTCAGAGTGTGCTGCAAATATGGAGGGAACACTTTCAATCTCTTCTTGTTCCCGAAGGCAGCATAAGTGACGGAATCGCACCAATCATCGACGATGGAGTAGATTGTCTACCACCGTGCCAAAACGAGATCAGCACGGCAATTGCCCGGCTTAAAAATAATAAAGCTGCGGGAGCCGATGGACTGCCGGCAGAGCTTTTTAAAGCCGGCGGCGATGACCTGGTAACATGCATGCACCAGCTCATAAACACGATTTGGCTCAGGGAATGCATGCCCGATGATTGGAATCTGAGTGTCCTATGTCCAGTCCTTAAGAAAGGAGATCCTAGTGTGTGTACCAACTATCGCGGGATTAGCTTTTTACCCATCGCATACAAGGTCCTGTCTAGTGTGTTATGTGAAAGACTAAAGCCCCTCCTGGCGAACCTGATTGGACCTTATCAGTGTGGCTTTAGACCTGGTAAATCCACCACCGACCAGATATTCACGCTACGACAAATCCTGAAGAAGACCCAAGAAATGCAGATCGATACCTACCATCTGTTCATCGATTACAAAGCTGCATTTGACAGTCCGATACGACAGAAATTGTTGGATGCTATGGCTGAGTTTGGTATCCCCGTAAAACTAATTCGACTCTGCGGGATGACACTGACTGACACGAAGTCTTCAGTGAAAATTGGCAAAAATCTGTCAGAGCCATTTTCTACCAAGCGAGGCCTTAGACAAGGCGATAGTCTGTCCTGCGATATCTTTAACATCGTAATGGAGATGATCATGCGGAAAGCAGCAGTAAACAGGAACGGCACCATATTTAACAAAAGCCACATGTTGCTCGCGTATGCTGATGATATCGATATTATTGGACGTGGATTGCGAGATGTTACTGCGGCTTTTTCGAGCATTGAAAAGCATTCGGCTGAAGTGGGTCTGGTGATAAACGAGGACAAAACCAAGTTATTTGTTTCAACGAACAAAGAGTCCACTCGTCTGGGACGCTGCGTGAACGTTGACAACTATAATTTTGAAGTGGTAGATGATTTTGTCTACCTAGGCTCCGCCATAAACAAAAATAATAATGTCAGCCTCGAAATCAAAAGACGAGTATTGATCGCAAACCGCTGCTACTATGCGCTAAGCAAGCGATTTAACGACAAAGCGCTCTCTCGAAAAACAAAGATCCAGCTCTACCAGACTCTGATCCTACCTGTCTTGCTCTATAGCGCAGAATCGTGGGTAATGACACAAGCGGATCAATCTATTCTGGAAGTCTTCGAGAGAAAAATACTCCGCAAAATATTTGGACCCATCATCGTGAACGGCGAGTACCGTCGTCGAATGAATCATGAGCTGTATGAGCTGTACAACGACATCGACGTGGTCAAGCGCGTTCAAATAGACCGAATGCGCTGACTTGGACACGTTGTACGAATGGACGATAACGCTCCGGCTCGAAAAGTCTTCGGCAATAAACTCGATGGGCGGCGCAGGAGGGGGCGACAAAAACTCCGATGGATAGACCAGGTGACGGAAATGTTAAGTAAGCTTGGTATGACGAACTATCTACGGAGCGCAAAAGACCGAAGCGCTTGGAATGGTTTTCTACGTGCGGCTACTGATAGATGAATTTCTGTTGTTGCTGCCAGTAAAGAAGAAGAAGAAGAAACTTATCTTAAATCAGCTAACATCAGCAAATCCTTATCACTACGTTAAAATTTGATGTTTCCTCTATAGAAATGATTCAGGATCAGCTGCCACTATTTGATATTTTTCCTTATTTTGACCTTTGAATTTACCCTTCCTTTGAATAAAATTTGTGAAAAATTTAGTCCGAAAATTAAGAAGACTTCTGATATGCATGAAACATAGTACTAATGGGTTTATGGGGTCGCTGATATCGAATCCGAAATCAGACTTGAAAAAAACTAAATGGCGAACATAAAATGGCGGACATTATTTTCATAAAAAGCTGAAATTTAACTGAATAAAATGTCCGCCGTATTGTATCCGACATTTTGTTCTTTTTTTTCAAATTTGACACCGGATTCGAAATCAGCGGTCTCGAAACCCCGCTTAGGCACAATATCAATAAATTTCAAGCATTTTTTTTAAATGTCCGCCAAATTTTATCCTCCATTTTGGTTTCTTAAAAAATTGACCCCAGATTCGAAATCATGTACCCCTAAAACCCCTTTTGGCACAATATCAGTTAAATGCAAGCATTTTTTGAAAAAAAAAATGTCCTCCATTTTGTTTTTTTTCAAAATTTGACTTCAGATTCGAAATCAGCGACCCCCAAAAAACCCCATGTACCATGTTTTATGTCCATTGGAAGTCTCCTTCATATTAAGGCAACATTTTTCACAGACCTGACCAATGTGCAATGTAAAAAATGTGCCATGTAAAAAAAAAATTTTAGTTGTATAATAGTGGGTATAAGAACGGGTCCGCCCCCATATAAAAATAAATTTTAAAGTCGAGGGCAAATATTAAATAAGTGGTCTTTAAGACAACTTGAAACAAAAAAAAAACAAAAACCAGACAAAATCGATTTGTTTGTGGCTTAATCGTAACATACAAGACATCGTTGTATAGGTCTCGACGAGTACTATATTTGCCCCATAGGTGTCGCTGACATCATTCTTCTATTGAGCCACAAACAGAAAAGCAGCGATAAAAAAATTCAAAATTCTATCGTTATGATAGAAAATTCAAAAGAAGTAAAGAATGTAAATTGTTTCAAATTAATAAAAAATAATATAAAACGAAAAAAACAATATTAATAAAAGGAACGAATTTAAATTATTTATTTTTATAAGTCACACAAATATGTGTCAAACACACAAGTTATTTTTAACAATTTTTTTTTTTTAATTTGTTTAACTTGTTTTAGATATTTTTAATTTTTTAACGTCAGAAATTTATTTAATAATGGAAAATGAATAAACTAACACGGTTTGATTAAATTCCCTCGCATCAACTAAAATTTATATGATGTTTCACATGGAATTGCACATATGTATATAAAAAAAACGTCTGGAAAATTGACAACGCACGCAAATGTTGGATATATACGTTTCCCATCCAACTAACAGGTGTAAATAATTTTGATTTTGAAAATTCAAATAATTTAATAATTAAATAAATTTCCGTATATGTATGTCACATTTAGTATTTTTTTATGAAATTCACATATTAATGGCATAAAAGTCAAATCGATTAACAAAACTGTTTTTTTTTTTAATTTTAATTTCAATTCGTTGACAGTTTCCAAATTTTTTCCATTAAAATTCTCTAATAATTAAAATTAACACTACGTAACATTTTTTACATCATTAAATTGTTTACATTATTTAATTGTCTAAAGGGATTTTTAAAAAAACATCAGCTTTAAGTTTTATGAAATTAATCGATTTGACAAGTAAAGCATTCATATATCTTGATTTGGGTTTTTTTTGCTTAAGTCCGTATTTCAAAGAGTTCGCATCACTTTGACTTTGATTTAAAATTTTGCAACTCTAAACTTATTTTCAAACTTCACAAATAAACTGTCAACAATTTTTGCTTAAGCACCTCTCGTTAGTTACACCTCACACCCAGCGTATTTTCCACTCATGTTCTATTGTATACTATTTTACGTTTTCAAAGCTACATATATGTTAGCATCGTAACCTACATATCCACACAATGAGCCGCTGTTAGTACAAACTCCGTTGATATCAATGATCCACCACACCAGTACAGACCCTTGGGACGCTGCAGCAGAAAACCCACCTGATAGGGGAAGGAATTTTTATTAGCCTCACTGCCTCCGAATATACGATTCATGGCCTCCTTTGTGATTTCACCATCGGCCATTGGTTCTGTTTCCAGATTCAGCACCAGTGGCTCTTCTTCGAAATCATTATCGTTGTCGAACACGGGCAAAGGCATAGGATTCATGGCTACCAAGTACATTGGTTTCACACTGTTCCATTCTATGCTTTGACTGTACTGGATGAGGAATGCGGCCTGATAATGGATGACAAATGTTAGCAATAATCGAACACGCTGCGGCATGACAACGTCAGTGGGTGGGATGGGTTTGGATGGGAATGATGGCTGGTTGTTGAACGTTTAGGCCAACTTAAGATGATGGCGATGATAATTTCGGATGTCGTTTATTTCACGTTAATTGTTTTCTATCACAAACTCATTCTGAGCTGTTAATTATTGTCACACATTAAGCTCTTAATTGATTGTTCATTTATCTTTGGGTTATCTTTTTGTTGGTTTAGTTTTTTTTTTTAGCTTTTTTGCCTTTTCTATTTTTGGTTAAATACAACTTAATAAATGTTAAGCACGCGCGTTTTCAAGCAACTAAAGCGCCACCAACCTGTGGCATTTGCTTTTATAAAATTTTGCTGTGGTCTGCCCGTCTGTCTGTCTGCCTGTCCACTGCAAGCCCTGCGCATAAGCTCCAAGGTGTGTGTGCTTTCTTAATTAACTTCTCGTATTGTTGGCGCATTAACTATGCGGCTTTTCCATTCCATTTGGTGAATTAAGCGCGTTCGACATGTTGCATCATCGACAAGTGGCAGTAGACAGTAATCGCCAAAGCGACCACACCGTTCGCGGAGTGTGCCACAATCGGTCAAACCAATGCAATATTGTGGTGTGGCTTGGTAGCATGCTATGGACACACAAATGCTTGTACATACGTATGTACATATATAATTTTGCGTGTTGCGCCTGGCCATTGAGTAATTATGAGAAAACAATGCTGTTTTTCTCACTGTTATCACACCCCGCGGGCACCACCCCCTCCGAAACTGCTACAAATTCGCTTGTTATTGTGTTTATGGGGCCGGACAGTTGGCTGAAATTGAGCATTCATAATGAAATTTCCATAGCACTTATCGCGGTTACAATTTCATCACAACTCATTATTGGTCAGCTAAATACAGTGGTGGTGGTGATGGTGTTTTTAACATTTCTAGCCCTTCGAACTACCTCACACCAAATTGATGGGAGGATTCTGTTCTGAATCCAAACCAGTGCGTATATATCGCTTCATCGCACTTTCAACAGGTAAAACAGCTGGACTGCTTGTAATTGAATTGTATTTAAACAATTTACGTTATGTAGCCACTATCATTTACGTTATAATTCATTTAATTATATATACACAACAACAACGGCAGCAAGTAAGCGCTCTATCGTATCGTATTGTAACAAAACAAAATCAACTAACAATTTGAAAGAGTAGTTATTAAATTATATCGAAGCGTTAAAATGTGCATATATTTAAATTTTCTTGAATTGCGATAATGTAAACAGAGTGTTGACGTCCTACTACAGTCAGTGGTCAGTTAAGGGGATCAAGGGTTAAGCAAATTTTTGTTTGAAATATATTTTGAACATAAGGTTTTTTACAAACCAGTTCACCGGGAAATTAAGTTTAAGTTAAGTTCACAAAAACGGTTTGAAGAACACGTTAATTTTAACGTCGTCGCCATATTTTTAAAAATTATTTTATACATTAAACCGGTTTAGGGGACAAGTTACTAAACACCTGATTCTTAACCGAACATGAATATGAATATGCAGATGGAATTGTAATTTTGGACCAGTGGGCGTGGCGAAACTGTGATTTAGCCCCAGTGAGATACAATTTGGTACACAGATAGTACTCGGCACTACAGGTTCAAATACTTACTTACTTAGCTGGTACTTCTATGCAATCCCAGTGGATTATATACCGCACGTAGAAAAATATTTTAAGCGCCTCGATCTTCTGCGCTTCTTCTCCAGTTAGTCACACCGAGTTCTGTAAGGTTCTCAGTAACATGGTCTTTCCAACGGAGTTTTGGTCGCCCAGGTTCAAATTTGCAGACGAAATTGATATTCTCAATCAGTGGCCGAAGAGGGCGTGGCAAAACTGTATTTTAGCCCTAGAGGTATAATATTTGATATACAGATATTATTCTATACCAAAAAGTACAATTTATTGTATCAAAAAATACATTTATTGTACTAAAAAGTACAGTTTATTGTTCTAAAAAGTACAGTTTATTGTACCAAAAAGTAAATTTATTGTATCAAAAAATACATTCATTGTACTAAAAAGTACAGTTTATTGTACTAAAAAGTACAGTTTATTGTACCAAAAAGTACAATTTATAGTACAAAAAAGTTAAATTTATTTTTTTTATTTCTTAACACTTCGTTCAATAATGTGTGTGACTAATTAATTAAAACCCATTTTTTTGCCAAAATTCGTTTTAATTCATCAACATAGTCCCCTTTTAGGGAGATACAATCATTCCAACGCTTTTCCAATCTTTCGATACCGCCTTTGTGAAACGATTTTTCTTTGCCTTCAAAATAGGCGTTAGTTTCGGCGATTACTTCATCTTAAACTTAACTTAATTTCCCTTTGCACCCCATGAATGAGGTATGGTATAGCTTCTCGCGTTGTTGTGAATTAACACGCTTTCAATTTTTATATTCACAACTAACGGCACCTACTTGTTTATCGACGAATGCGAACGTCACTGTTTGAGAAGCTCTTACTAGACACTTAATACTGCGAAGTTGCTGTCAACAACATTCGAGGGGAGCCGACAATGAAAGAAACATTTTTTTTAAGATGACTGGAGCCAGATTTGAACCTGCGATCTCCCGCATGGTAGTCGCGTGTTCTAACAACTATGCCACGGCGAAATCTCTTACCACGGAGCATCTTTTTGAGGTCTTCGAAGAGCCAGTAGTCGCTGGGGGCCAAATCTGGAGAATACGGTGGATGGGGAAGCAATTCGAAGCCCAATTCGTTCAATTTTGCCATCGTTTTCATTGATTTGTGACACGGTGCATTGTCTTGGTGGAACGACACTTTGTTCTTCGCCATATGAGGCCGTTTCTTTGCGATTTCGTCTTTCAAACACTCCAATAACGCTATATAATAGTCGCTGTTGATGGTCTGCCCCTTCTGGAGATAGTCGATGACTATTATTCCATGCGCATCCCAAAATACAGACGCCATAACCTTGCCAGCCAACTGCTGCGTCTTTGGTCGCTTTGGGCGGCTTTCACCGGCTGCATGCCACTAAGCAGACTGCCGATTTGACTCTGGAGTGAAATGGTGGACCCATGTTTCATCCATTGTGATGTACCGACGCAAAAACTCCGACTTATTGCGCGTAAACATGTGCCAACAGCTCTTTGATTCATCGATTCGTTGTTGTTTTTGCTCCGGTGTGAGCAAACGCGGCACCCATTTGGAAAACACCTTTTTCATACCCAAATGTTCGTGTATTATGGTGTGTACACTGCCTGCTGATATCTTTAGATTGTCAGCAATCTCCCTCACTCTCACTTTACGGTCGGACATAATGATTTTCAGTGTTTTTTCAACGTTTTCCGGAATAACAGCGTTGTTTGGCCTTCCAGTAGATGGAATGTCATCGGTGTCTTTACGACCACGTTTGAATTCGGCATACCAATAACAAATGCTTCTTTTTGATGGAGCAGAGTCCGAATAATGTTTTTCATGCCATTCCTGGCATTGAACAGTATTTTTTTTTTCATTAAAAAACAACGATAAATCAGCACACGGAATTGCTTTGAATTCATTTTTTTTGAAACTTAAAAGTAGCGTCACTTTAAGCACTGTAACTTGTAAACAAATGGTCGGATTAACATTTATTGTACTAAAAAGTACAGTTTATTGTACTAAAAAGGACAGTTTATTGTACCAAAAAGTAGATTTATTGTACCAAAAAGTAAAATTTATTGTACAAAATAGTAAAATTTATTTATTTTTTTTTTATTGTATTAAAAAGTATTTATATTGTACACAAAAAGAACAATTAATTGTACCACAAAGTACCTTTATTGTACGAAAAAGTACTTTTAATGTACTAATAAGTACTTTCATTATACCAAAAAGTTTTTTTATTGTGCCAAAAATTATTTTTTTTGTATCAAAAGGTACTTAAATTAAGAGAAGAAGAGTTTTTTCTTCTCAGAGTTATGTCAGTAAATAGTTTAAGGACTATTTACACAGAGTCAGTTTGTTTTATCAAAAATTTTGACAATAATTCGTCAAAAAAAATTTATATCGGTAAATTTTGACAAATCAACCCACAATGCACAGTGGATGCGCTTGTATGGAGGCGCGGCCAAAAATACTTCTAATGGTAGTACAGAGCTGAAATGTTCAGCAGGGCTCTTAAAAAATGTTTAAGCCAGTACAGGAATTTCAATCAGGTGAACTGACTGATAAATACCCTCACCCTATGTACGACATTGTTTTACTCTCGAGTTAATGAAATTGAAAAAGAAATTACTTATGTAGCTTAAACGATCGGGAATAGGAATCTCGGTCGTATGGCCAGAAGTTTACAGACATGTTGCAAAACTAACAACAGTTATAAAAAGTTCAATTTAATATCTCTTACAAAAATGTATGTAAAACCGTCTGAAGCTAATATTTCGGTTTTCCGAGGTTTTGCGTCGGATTACAAGATAATCCAACTCAACACATTTAAGTATACTCCAGTTTTTCGTTTAAATGTTATGAGAAAAATATTAATTTTCCCAAAAATATGTTGGTAATTTTGTATAAGACATCCCAGAAGCGGTAGAGCAACATAGTCCGTATTCACCCTAAGTTTTCCTTGGGAAAAATTTGACTGAAAAAGAATATGCTTGTGGGAATATTACGTTGAATTAGGTCATTTATATAAAATGAGGTGGCATAAAGGGACGCGGCAAAAGTTCAGATTTTCTGTAGTTTTACCTTGTTTTATAAGATTATTAGTCCGCCAAAGTTCATGATCATGTAGTGTTTCGTTTGGAAGTAATGGAAGAAATATCCATAAATAGGTAAGTTTGCATGGGAGGTACCAGAAAGAGTGGGGCAGTTCTGCTTATTTACAATAACGTTACTTCATTTTGGAAAATATTAAAACTGGTAAATTTTCATAAAGATCAGTTAAGGTTTACTCAGATTATCATGTCCATCAGTTATCCTTCCAACCAGCAAGCCAACCGGCCAGCCAGCCGAACCGACGGAAATGGGACAATCGTCTTAAAAAATCTTTAAACAAATTTGGTTTTAAGATAATTTGGGTCGAGATAATTTTACACTTTTTCACTTATGAAATTATACCTAAGTTTGAGGACTTTAACACTTTTATTACCTTAAGACTACGACAAATACAATGGAAAAGAGACCTAAAGCGGGATCTGGGGGGAACACAACTAAAACTCTAAATAATCATAATGAAGACGCACAAAATAGGATCAAACAAATACGTTACCTAAAACATTAATTTGACAAGAATTACAAAACTAGTTAGTTTTTATAAATTTGTGGAGATTAAATAAATACTTTTAATTTTAAAATCCATTAAAAATAATTTAATTTTTTAGACATATGCAATGAGCAATCCGTTGTGAAGTGCACTCTTGTTTTAAATTATTCGACCAACGTACAAAAGCGCGAACAAATGTTCATGATTAAATTCTATTTTTAAAAAGTCCCGTTAGATTTTCAGAAGAATCCGGTTTACCATTATGAAGATTGGCCATTTAAGAGATAATTTGTTTACATTGTATTTTAATACTTTGTGATTGGTTTTTTGATTTTTGGCCTATGGACGGAACCACCGTGCAATGCTGGCACATTTAAAAGTGAAATACTGTCAATGATGTCAGCAGTGTAAATCAACCTTTATACTATAAAGTTTATAGTACTCGGCAAAGCAGACTGGAATATGCCGACAAAATATATATTTTCGACCAGCGGGAATGTAGAGGCGAACATTGAATTTCCGATCAGTGGGTAGAAGGGAAATGGGAAAAATATTTTTATTTGTATACAGATAGTACGAGTACTTGACACTATAGATATGAATTTGCATACGGATGTTTTAATATCGGTTAGTGAGAATTGTTAGTTTGATTAGTTTAAGGAGTAACTTGGGGTAACTTTTTTACACAGCGTACAAGATCGACGCTTAAGCTTAGCCTTTTAAGTAGTCGAGCCAATTATAAGTATTCGTCAAGTAAGCAATAGCAAAGCATTGCCGAGTTAACTATTATAGGATATATCCAAATGGAATAGATTCATGGAACTAATTTAGTATTCTAGAAAATCAAAACCGAGCTAAGAGTGTCTGTCTGTGCCATATATATTAAAAATTTTCGGCGTTATAATCTCCTCTGAAACCGTCATAAAGCCCCTTTTTATTTTGCCGTTTCTGACCTCCTCATAGAAGGCCAAAAATTTGAATTTGTTCAGTTTAAATATCATGCAAGAGTAGCCAGAATCTCAGAAAACCGATACATTTGCCACACCCTTTCTGGTACCTCTCATACGAATAACCAAATTCATCCATTTACTTTTACATACACTTATCGTTTTAGTAAGTACAGTCGAACTTTTCTATAACAAACTTCTCTGTACGAATTTTCTCTATGAAGTAAAAATCGGCTATCACCAGTGACTGCATTATAGAAAAGTTCGAATGTTAACAGATTTCAGCCAAGTTCTGCGCAAGGTAAACGGTTATAAAAATCCAACTCCTTCTGGCACCTCCCATACCAAATTAACAACTGGAGGACATTTTATTGAATTTACTTAATTTCCCTTAACACCCCATAAATGAGGTATGGCAAAGCTTCTCGCGTTATTGTGAATTAACACGCTTTCTATTTTGGTTTCACAACAATCGGCACCTACTTGTTTATCGACGAAAACGAACGTCACTATTTGAGAAGCTTTCACTAGACATGCCGATAGACTACATCGAGGGAGCCGGTAATGAAAGAAAAATGTAGATGACTTGAGCCGGGAATAGAACCACGGATCTTCCGCATGGTAGTCGCGTGTTCTTACCACTATGCCACTGCCGGTCCCATTTGGTCCATTTAATTATATTGTAATAGCAGGCAAAATTTGGGAAAAATTAAAAATTTGGCATACCTTAAGTCCAATTTTATTGAAGAGATAACATAAATAACAGATGTTCCTATGTTAATGTTTGTCACGGGTCAACTCAAAAAGTATTGGACCGATTTCAAGTATTCTAATTCTTTTTAGATCTCACAATAGGCTTTTAAATAGAGTAGGGTTTTTTATTTGCTATTTAAAATTTACATACACAAAACTTAAAGAGAAGTCATAGAATTCTTTGCCGATCTTGGCTAATTTTTCAACATATTTATCAAACCATGTCCTAAATACATTTGTATGTGTCATTATAAATAATTAAAATTTAAATTCACATCTTCAAATTCGCTGCTGATTTTTTTCTTTCGAACTTGTACAATTAACTCTCCACTTGGCAGATACCAAGACGATTCAATAAAATGGAAAATCGCAATCAAAGTAAAATAAAATAAGTTTACCAAAGCGTTTATATTTCCATTATATCTTTGTTATTGATGCTAAAAAAAACTTTATTTCACAGCACAAGTCTTTATAAGTTAAAAAATAATGCTATCAATGTCAATACTAGGATACAAAGAAATTTTGTATAAGAGACTACAGGTAAAATTAACGGAAACGAACTTCATATCATACAGGAAAATTTGAGAGAAGATCAAAAATATTGAATAGGCTATATATAGCCATACATACGGGGGGTACATGAATACGAATGTGCTAATAAGTGAAAACAAATAACTAAGTCAATTTCATAACTTATTTATCACTGACTTTCAAAAGCAGATCACCCATTCATCAGATGTGTACGAATGCTTGGTGTGTCGGCCGGCCAGTGGTTCAATCAGTGTTGGCGCATATTGGTTGGTTGCATGCCACTTCTGTTTGTTTATGGATGATTGTGTTTCTTTATGTCTTAGGAAGTCGGTGCGCGCATCTTGTCTTCAATGTAAAAAAACAACTATATGTGCTTGTGTTCATGAGCTGTAATGGTTACACTTGAACAATTATCGGGAGCCATAAGATTTGTTTTCATTTGTGAGGGGCAGGTGTTGTTTTCGTTTTCTTTATTGTTTTTGCATAATATGAAATGTATATAAATACACATTGTTAATAAATCTGCAAACATATATGTATGTGTGAAGTGTTAAATTTAGCTACAAGTGAAAAATGCCAGTATTAACCCTTTGATTTCTTTACATTATTGTCACGTCGCATATAATGCTACCAGTTTTAAATTTTGCACAGATATCATGGGTTGTATGCCGGGTTCACAACTTTAGTTAGAGTCAAATACACAGTAGTTGAATCGATTCTTACCTCTTCGTAAATTGGCTTCTGAATAAAACATTTTAAACGGAAACTATGAAGGAACAATCAGGCGATGATACCGCGAAATATTATTCTGTGTACCCTTTTTGGTATGGAACTAGCTTTCCCGGCTCGCGTTGCTTCTTCTTATGAATATAAGCAATACAGGTACAATACAAACTCTTGATAAGACCAACTCTTGATTGTAGCTTTATCCCATTGGTATGAGTGATTGTACCGCGTTAGTCCCTTTTTATCCCTAAAAGTACGAATTTTGAAAGAAACATTCGTATCGCACAACTAAAATGGACTGGTAACCACTCTAATTATATAGTAAGCATGCTCATATACGATTATAGCTTAAGCCGTTTGATTTGGGTGATGGTAACAGTTTTATCCTTTTCATCCTTTAAGTTGAAATTTCTAACAACCACATCTGCCGGCTCTCTAATTAGTAACTTTACCTTTAAAAATTTGGTCTGGGCGATAGTACCACTTTTATCCCTTTTTCGGTCTTTTTACAACTAAAGAACGAATTTCGAAAAATGACTTCACGTCGCACCACTATTTTCGATTTTGGCGACTTTACCTTTAGACGTTTATTACTAGTTTTATCCCTTTTTAGCCTTTTTACCCCTAAATGGTAAGAATTTCGAAAACCCTCCTTGGTATGTAGGGTTAAGGTATAACGTTTATCGCCAATTGGTAATATTTACCCCTAAAAGTACGAATTTAAAAAATCCATTCTTAGCTGACGTCAGTAAGCAGTTTTAAATATATAGATTACTAGTGAACCCGGCAATGCTTCGCTATTGCTTACTTGACGAATACTTTTAATATGTTTGGCTTGCCTACTTAAAGGGCTAAGCTTAAGCGTCGATCTTGTATGCTCTGTAAACAAATCGTTACCTCCAGTTACTCCTTAACCTGATCAAACTAACAACGTCTCACTAACCGATATCAAAACATCCGTCTGCATATTCATATATATAGCGCCAAGTACTATCTATTTTACCTTATAAAGTCTAAAAATATTTTTCCTATTTCCCTTCTGCCCACTGACCGGAAATAATATTTCGAATTCATATTTCCGCTGGCCGAAAATAAATATTTTGTCGGTATATTTATGTCTGCATTGCCGAGTCCTATAAAGGCTCATTTACACCAGTGACATCATTGTCAGTATTTTCCTTTAAAATGTATCAGTATCGTGTAAATGAGGTTGTTTTGTCAGAAATTACCGACATACTTTTTTCTGACGACTTTTTGCCAACATTTTTGGTAAATCAAACTGACGCTGTGTAAATAGTCCTTAAACTTTACTGTCACAACTCTGAAAAACATGTCAAAAATGTCAGCAAATAAAATCTAAAAACATAAATTTAAGAAAAAACTCTTCTTGTCCTTTCTCTTTGCTTCAACAACAGTGCTTTTTGATAAAAATAAAAGTACTTTTTGATACAATAAAAAAATATTTTTGGCACAATTAAAGAATTTTTTAGTACAATAAAAGTACTTATTAGTACATTAAAAGTACTTTATGGTACAATAAAGGTACTCTGTGGTACAATTTATTGTTCTTTTTGTGTACGATAAAAGTACTTTTTAGTAGAATAAACAGTACTTTTTGATAAAATGAATTGTACTTTTTGGTATCGCATATTATCTGTATATCAAATGCGCTCTAGGTCTTAAATACAGTTTTGTAACGCTCTCTTCGGCCACTGAATAACACTTTCGTCTGGAAATTTGAACCTAAATTGCCGAGTACTAACTTTGTATCAAATTTTACTTCTCTTGGACTAAAATACAGTTTGGTCACGATTGTTGAGTTCGCGTTGTTGAGTACTATCTCTGTACCAAATTTTATCTCACTAGGGCTAAAATACGTTTTTGCCCCGCCCCTATCCCCCAATGATCGAAATTTTAAAATTCGGCTGCATATTCATATTCATGTTGTCGAGTACTATTTGTGTACTAAATTTTATATCTCTAGGGATAAAATACAGTTTGGTCACGTCCACTCCGCCCACTGATCCGAAATTAAAATTTCGTCTGCATATTCATATTCGTATAGCCGAGTACTATCTGTATACAAAATTTTATTTCTCTAGGGGAAAAATACAGTTTAGCCACACCCCCTCCGCCCACTGATCCAAATTAAAATTCCGCATATTCATTTCCATGTTGCCGAGAACTATCTATGTGTCAAATTGTATCTCCCTAGTTATTAAAAAATGGTTTGCCACGCCCACTTCGTCAACTGCTCAAAAATTAAAAGTTCGTCTGCATATTCATATTCTTGTTGTCGAGTACTTTTTGTATACCAATTTTGTTCTCTCTGGAGCTAAAATACAGTTTGGTCACGACCACTGATCCGAAATTAAAATTTCGTCTACATATTCATATTCGTATAGCCGAGTACTATCTGTATACCAAATTTTATTTCTCTAGGGGAAAAATACAGCTTTGCCACACCTACTCCGCCCACTGATCCAAAAATCAAATTCCGTCCGCATTTTCATATTCATGTTGCCGAGAACTATCTATGTGTTAAATTTTATCTAACTATCTACTAAAAAATGGTTTGCCACGCCCACTTCGCCCACTGGTCCAAAATTAAAATTTCGTCTACATATTCATATTCGTGTTGTCGAGTACTATGTGTGTATTAAATTTTATCTCCCTAGCTCAAAAAAAAGTTTTGCCACGACCACTCCGCCCATAGGGTCAAAAATTATAGCCTACGGTAATTTCCATATAGTACACTAACTGTCTTCAAAATTTCATTTCCGTTTAGGCGTCATTGAGTCACAAATAAACAAACATTCACATTTGTAATATTAATAGGATGAACATTTTATTGCAATTCAGTCCATTTATTTCGCAGCGATAACGATTTTTCTCCAAAGGGGCGTGGCACCGCCCATTTCCCAGCGAGACGCAATCCTCCTTGTCCCAGTAATATATGTAGCAAATCTCATCTCCATACCTATAACGGCTCGTAAGATACGACCGATTGAAATTTCGGTTTATGAGGGCGGTGCCACGCCCCATTGTCTAACAATGTTTTCATGTAGCCTATAACAGAGGCCCTATGGACAGTATCAAACAAAGCAAATATAATTGCAATCGGTCCTTTTATTTGGCCGAAATAATGATTTTTTTAAATGGGCGTGGCACCGCCCAGTTTCCACAAAAAGTATTTTTCTTGTACGACCAACATATCTACCAAATCTCGACTTCGTACCTATAATGGTTTATGAAATACAGCCATTTCATATTTTGAGCTGTATGGGACAGCGCCACGCCCATTTTGCCCCCTTGGCTCTAGCTTTAGCCGTTTAGCCTGTGGAATGATCAGTAAGTTGGGTCGCACTTCATACAAATCAAAAAAGTTGTGCCGGTCACCCCCTAGAATGAAAGATCATTTAAAAAGATAATTTAAATTCAACAAAAAAAAATTATTTTTTTGCCACGCCCCTTGACCCCGAGCATTGATCAGTCAGTCACCCAAGCCTTTTATATATATAGGTAGATATATTTTATTACGAAAGAAGTCTTAAATTTGGTATTAAGTACACTTAGGTTTTTGTTTTTTTTTTTAAATTTTGTTTTGTTTTATTATTATAAGATTTGTTTTAAATTTTTTTTTATTTATTATCTTATTGCTATTTTCGATTTAGTTGGAACCTTTTGTAAAAAACAAAATTTCATTTATTTGTTGACAATGCCAGTTTTTTCCTCAATCCAGTCCAAGTACGAAGTGACACGTGTGAATACACCTGGGAAGCCCTTTTCACAACCCAAGCCAGAACCGAAGGATGTAGCACCTATCACGTAGTTCACACCATTCTCCTTGTAAACCAATGGGCCACCAGAATCACCATTGCAAGTGGATTTGCCATTCTTGCCACTAATACAAATCATTTTATCTGTCACCTGGCCCAGATGGTAGATGTTGCAAGTGCTACGCTTTAATATTGGTACCTCAATGAAACGAAGAAACTGGGTAACACCAGTGGCAGCATCGCTGTCTCTACCCACACTGTTTCACCTTCGTACGATGAGTACACCCCAGTTTTCTTAGGTAACATTGCGGGTTGGATGCGTTCGTTAAACTCAATGGGAACGGGCAATTTGATCAGAGAAATATCATTACTCAACGTATCCCAGTCCCATTCTTCATGCACGATGATGTATGACTTGCCTACATAAATTCGTTGTTGGCCCTTCTCAGTGTTGTTTCTAATATCTATGGCTCCCAGATACACAGTAATACCATCAGCACCGTCGGTACAATGGGCAGCGGTTAAAATCCAACGATTTGATATTATAGTACCACCGCACCAGAAAGAATCTTTTCCAATTGCTATACCTAATCCAACTTGATAGGGAAATTGTCCGGCCACGGCTAATTCACCATTGGTAATACGTCCTTCCATATCCTGTGGGGATAGCTCGCGTAAAGTGCCAGCCGAAGCGAGGGCCACTAATAAACTTAAAGCGATAAAAGATTTCATTGTGAAATCGTTGTGTATTAACTACTGATTCTTCACATCCGCATCAAAGTCTTTATATACGAATAAGAACTCCCTTGAACGCCCTTATCTTATCCATTCGGAACGTGCGTTACAATTTAGCCAAAAAAAACATTGATTGAATAAATATTATCTCGTGATAACATGTTAGTTTTACACTATTTGATACATTGATAGATTTAGTATGTTTTCTAGAAGTGATTTATATACTCCTTTGTTTTCATGTTTAATATTCTTGGAATTGAACGTTAATCATATTAAAACTTACGGGCAATCCCAAGCTATTTGGCACCCAGTCCGTTTTCGCAATAATTATCATAGAAATTATTATTGTTAGAAAAGTCGTTTAGTGTATTTGGGTTCCTCAGACATTAACTCGCAACTGGCAACTATTTCTGTCACTTTCACTCTTCTAAACTGAACGACAGTAAAAGGTTTGCTAAAATAAAAATCAAATCATCATGCCACCGTCGCACATTGGTCGGAAATGAAAATTTTCTGGCCGAAATTCAAAAAAATAAAATTGTTCAATTCGTCCTTTTTTTTATAAATAAACTGCAAATAAGAAGAAAAACCAAAAATGTTGCCC
This sequence comes from Muscina levida, assembly GCA_964034835.1. Classification (NCBI taxonomy): domain Eukaryota; kingdom Metazoa; phylum Arthropoda; class Insecta; order Diptera; family Muscidae; genus Muscina; species Muscina levida. The sequence continues at coordinate 42,917,507 of OZ035883.1, read as the reverse complement.
ATGTAATAAGTTATCGTTATGCTGTAGCCATTCAAAGTTGACTTATGTTTTGGGTATTCATCTTATAAAAAATTTAAGCAAAATAAGGTGAGTTATAACCAGGGCAACCGGAAATATGCTACAGCATGATTTTTTTTACAGCGAGATATGATATGAAGCAACATTTGGAAAGCGGCAACATACTCAACTAAGCCATAGAAGTTAAAATAAGCAGACCAAACAATTACTTTTGCCACAATGTTCCGGTAGAGTCTCAAAAGAATATGATTTTATGCCGAGCTTTTGTGTCTGCTGACATTTCACATCAAAATATAAAAAATCTATTTGAAGAATACACGGACTACTCGGATTTCGAATACAGCATTTGAAAGAAAACCGGTTTAACCGGGTTTTTTCGGTTTTTCGGTCCTAAAAAGTTAAAAATACAAATAAAAAAAATCATTTGGTTTAACAAATTTTTGTGTTTTTACTTTTTAATAAATTTTGGAATCTCTCATTTTATTTTTTAAAGTAGTATTTTTGGAAAGGAATAAACTTTTGGAATATAGAAATAGTATGCAATTTAAGTGTTCAATTTTGGGTCTATTCTTCTGTTTCATTTTTATAAAGCTTGATACAGAAAGCACGCACTAATTGTGGAAGTAGGATTTATTGACAAAAGCGCGTTTAGAAGGAAGTTGAGCTTTTCTGTCCTTTTATTAAAACTATCGAAATAGTTGAAGTCATTATATAGTCTTGCGTCATTGCAATTGGTTTTCACTGGTGGATTTTGGATGTTATTTGTTGTCCCGTTGAAGTCGTTGCAAAGACTACCATTAGGAGATTCCTCCATCTCACATTCTGAACTGTTACTCTGCTCTGCCGTTGTTGGGGAAATTACAGGATAAAGTCTTTTAAAAAGTTCGTTCGCATATTAAATCGTTTCCACAGGATGAGCTTGTAGGATATATTAAGATAAAATGTATAATTAGGCTATTCAATGTTTGTATTCTTGTTTTCTTAAATCTTGCTATAATTTTGTCTCGCATCTCCCGAGCATATGCGGAGTCCATATTTTTGAGCTGTTTCAGTATAAACGCATATACTCCTTCAGCATCGATAGAGTCGCTAAATCATTTGATAATCTTTTAATTGCGAGCGCCAAAGGCTGAAGCGCTGAGCTTAAATCTCTCAACATTGTTATTTCTTGTAAGCGCATTGTTGACACATGGGTTAATTCTTAGAAACAGTTCAATTATTGCAGATAAGGAGCTCCACCAATGTTTCATATCAACAATGAGCCTTAGTTCTTTATTGTGCTCCTGAAAAACATAGCTCTGCAATTTTCTTTGTTTTTCGCCCGACTTGTTAAATTAATTAACATGATTCCACAATTTTGCGATAATTTAAGACACGTTTTAAATTAGCACGTATGATTTTTCGACTTCCACTATTTCACCGCATTCATTATCATCACTATCATCGTCGGCGAGATCCACTTCGAATTGTTGATCTACTTAAATAACGTGTAAAAAGATTTTTCTAAATTAATTTGAATTTTAAAATTTTACAAAGCTTCTTAAAACATTCTCGTTTACAAAATGTAAAGTTTTTTTTAAATTAATTTTAAATTCAATCTTAAAATTTGTACTTTTTCAATAACTCCTTTTAGAGTTGTAACAAAGCAATTTAAAAAAACCGAGTACCCGAAGGAAAAAACTCGGTTAAACCGGTTATTCGAAAATTACACTTTTGCAAAAACCGGCATACGAGTTTAAATAAAAAAAATCGGTTTAAGGTTTTTTGGTTTCGGTTTTGAACACCCTACTCATATCCCATAACTTTAATTATGGAATCGGCCGTGGCATAGTGGTTAGAACTTGCGACTACCATGCGGGAGATCTGTGGTTTGATTCCCGCCTGCAGTCATCTACAATTTTCTTTCAGTTCAATCTTAAAATTTGTACTTTTTCAATAACTCCTTTTAGAGTTGTAACAAAGCAATTTAAAAAAACCGAGTACCCGAAGGAAAAAACTCGGTTAAACCGGTTATTCGAAAATTACACTTTTGCAAAAACCGGCATACGATTTTAAATAAAAAAAATCGGTTTAAGGTTTTTTGGTTTCGGTTTTGAACACCCTACTCATATCCCATGACTTTAATTATGGAATCGGCCGTGGCATAGTGGTTAGAACTTGCGACTACCATGCGGGAGATCTGTGGTTTGATTCCCGCCTGCAGTCATCTACAATTTTCTTTCAGTGTCAAGTCCATCGGCATGGCTAGTAAAAGCTTCTCAAAAAGTTATTATTTATTATTATTAATTAAAAAAATCTATAGAAACAACCATTGTCACCCCTTCTGGTACCTTCCATAGAAATTGCTTAAGACTAAATTCGTTTTACGACTTTTTATGACAATTGAGACATGTCCGTCTGTAACTCGAGTAGACGTTCACTGATCCTTATGAAACTTTACCAACGATAATAGTTTCCTATTCGAAGCTATGGGATTGTAGGTAGGCTGAATAATTGTCCTATAATATGTAGTCCACAAATCCTAAGAAAACCAAAACCTTTGCCATGCGCCTTCTGGTACCTCCCATACAAATGACCGAATTCACCCTCGCAAATTCACATAATAAATTTTTTATAAGTTTACTGAATTCAGTTATATATGGCGTAAGATGTACGCTTATAAAAATTTGAATCAAGAACGAATATGGACCGTATCGGTCGACCACTTCTGGTACCTTCCATACAAAATGACATATTTTTGAAAAATTATATTTCTACCATAACTTGTGAACATTAAACTGTAGGATATATAAATTTCGTCAGATTGATAATCTTGTAAAAATTTCTGTATTGGTTTGTTATTATTAGAAATATTTCTATTATGCTAATAAAAAACGAGGTTATAGACATGATCAGTTACGAAATACAAAATACTTTTTTAAATTTTTTACATAAATTCTTTGCTTGTTAACATAAAAAAATGTTGTTTGTATGAAACATGTATTTGACAGTCCTCTAACAAAATATGCGAAAAACCTTATTTTGTCAAAAAAAAAACAAGATACGCCCTTTTCATATTAAGCCATCGATATGTTTTTTTTTCATGCTAGACTTTTCCATGATGTAATTTGGTCGAGACGCAGGTGAGAGCTTGAAATATTGGTGGTCTCTTGTGTCATTGAATATTATGTTATCCTTGAAAATATTTTTATATTATTATTATATCCTTTTCTCAATTTGAACTACGCTAGTACGTTCGTAGGTCTTAATTCGGTTATCTATTACTTCTTAATTATATAAAGTACATACCTATTAAATTTTATTAATTTGACTTTGTTACCCTCCTATCTAAACTCCTGAAAAAAGCATACAATTACATACATACGTTCTACATATGCAAATTCACCGATAAAAGAAAATGTATGCAATGCTTACACATATATGCTTTTACTTTGCTACATGTGAATAAGAAAAAATGTAAGCAACACAACTTCCATACACACGATATGTATGAGTAGTATTCGTAATATGTTTGTTTGTATATGAATATCATATAGATGGGTAACGTCTTTATTTATTTTACTTCAAATATGATTTATGCCATTGTGAAGTTATTTAATGCCGTTCGATTCGTTGTTTAGGAAATGTTTTTTTGAGTCTGTGTTAAGTCGAGCGCATCATCTAGCCAAGTGTTACGAATCGACAACATGGCAAGTTCGTGTCAGGTTCATAACTGGAAGTGAGGTGTATGGAAAAAAAATTACATTAGCTGTACATATTTTTTTGGTTCTCCTCTTTGAAGCTGTTTGAAGTTCCCGGCCAACAGAAGCTAATACCAAAGATACCAAAGTTCTGCAATATACATTAAGTTTTTCCAGGATTCTCTTGCACTTCAAAAAAATACAGTTTATATAAAAACTAAGCAAAAGAAAGATTAATAGAGAGTAATAGAGATATGTTAGAGGTAAATTTGAACCGAACGATGAAAACACATTCATTATTTACACATATAGATCAACCATACAAAACAAGAGCAAAACCGGTATGTTTGGGCTTCTCGATGGTTTCTTGAAGCTTTTAACACGTAAGGTTGTGATAATGTGTAGAGAAGGCACAGCAAAGGGTGCTGATGAGATAGTTTGGCAACTATCGAAATAGTTATCCGCCCTGTCATCTGTCAACATAATTCATTTTACACAACTCTTTTAAAAAAAACTCTTTTAGCAACAATAGAAATATATCTTGAACCGAACGATGACAACACATTCATTATTTACACATATAGATCAACAATACAAAACAAGAGTTAAATTTTAATATTATTTTTATAATTTTTCATACCCTATCGCTTATTATGCAACGAAGTAACTTACTGCCACCATTAGCAGCTTATTCTCAACAAAACCAATCGAATCAGAATATTCTCTCATTTTAATACTGCATTTTATATTTATATATTAATTTTTTACACAAAAATTACTATAAACCAATTATTTATTTGTTGACAACACCAGAATTCTCCTCGATCCAGTCCAAGTAGGAAGTGACACGGGTGAATACACCGGGCCAACCCTTTTCGCAACCCAAGGCAATACCGAAGGATGTAGCACCTATCACGTAGTTCACACCATTATCCTTGTACACCAATGGGCCACCAGAGTCTCCGTTGCAGGTAGATTTGCCATCCTTGCCGCTGATACAGATCATCTTGTCGGTAACTGAACCAAGATAGTAGGTCTTGCAGGTGCTTTGTTTCAATACTGGCACTTCAATGTAGCCAAGGTTTTCAGCAACGGCAGTGGCGGCATCACTGTCCTTACCCCAGCCGGAGGCCCACACCAAATCACCTTCATAGGTTGAGTATTGGCCCGTCTTCTTGGGCAAAGTAGCAGGTTGGATGCGATCGTTGAATTCAACGGCAACGGGCAACTTGATGAGAGAAATATCATTGCTCAAGGTAGCGGGATTCCAGCCTTCGTGAACGATAATGTTGGACTTGGAGGTGTAAATTCTTTGTTGACCCTTTTCGTTATTATTCTTAATGTTAACAGCACCCAAGTAGGCGGTAACACCATCAGCACTATCGGTACAATGGGCAGCAGTCAAAATCCAGCGGTTGGAAATCAAAGTACCACCGCACCAGGCACCTTTATCGCCGATCACCAAGCTTAACCCAACTTGGTAGGGGAATTGACCAGCCTTGGCCAATTCACCGTTTGTGATGCGGCCCTCCAATTCCTCCAAGGGCATAACAGGCATCAATGGAAGGCGTTGCTGAAGAGCGGGCACAGTGCCGGCCGAAACAACGGCCACCAACAAACTAAGAGCGAGAACGGATTTCATTGTCAAACCGTAACGAATTGACTACTGATTGTTCACTGCCATCTCTAGACCATTATATAGCGTCTTTGAATTGGTAGCCACAACGGTTTGTTTTGCGCACGCCAGCACAATCTTATCCGTTTAATACCACTGTTATTAACTTGGTTAATAATGTTGTCAATCATTATTTTATAGACGCCAATGTTGACAGTGAACGGTCAAAACCTCTTATCTTGGGAAATTTTGACTGGATTTTTCAAAATGTTCACTATATAACACCACTGAGATTTAGCCTTAAACATAAAATAGGTCGAAGAATATTTGAAAAACGCTAACTTTAGTATATGTTTTGTCGTATAGGCGCGCGCAAGTTTTTTATATACTTCAACTATAGGAATTAAATGATGGAAGACTAAAACACGAACTGCGATCGAAATTTTATACTTAAATTGGATACTGTTTGTCTTAGCAAGCTATCGGTTCTGTTTTTAGATATTATGTTCCAAAGTACGAAAAGGTGTTAGCAACGATTGCAATGATTTTAGTTGGCAGCGAAATAATAATGTCATTGAGTCTTAGAATAGAGTGAAGCGAGTTAACTCGCTGAATGTCAGAAGCTCTTCCCTGTTGTATATAATTCATGGCGCTCATAGGATATATGTTTTTTTTTTAACAAATAACGATTTGATTGACTTAAGATTGTCAGCATTCTTAGTGACTTTTGTAGGGACATTCAGGAACAGGCATCCTGCCTGAATAGGATTACTCTTGAATCCTGCTCGATTGGATTGTGTGTATGCTAAGCAAGCTAGTCATCAAATCTATAATTGTAAGCAGTTCGACATAGAAATTGGCTGGAAGAGTTATTTCCCAGGTAAGAGTTCTCTGTCTCCACCTACGGCATATTCCGGTAAATTACGCATTTCGATTAATTTATCAGTAATATACAAATATACGTTATATTAGTGACCTCATGTCTTCATAAATGCTATTACTCAATAACCGAGGGCATATGCTCTAAGGACCAATGCACTTTCCAAATCTATATATACACATTATCTTTTTGGATCCGATGGATGCATAGAGGGAGACTTCGGACTCCGAAACCGATGGCAATTTCAGCTATAAAGATAAAGCATGCAATCGCAGTTAAATAATTTAATCTAGTCACACTGTTTGATTATTTTTCTTCTAAATTGGTAGCAGCAGCAGAAATGTATCTGTCAGTAGCTTCACTTTGGTATTTTGCGCTCCGTAGATAGTTAGTCACACCAAGTGTAGATAAAAGTTCTTTCACCTGGTCCATCCAACGAAGTTTTGGTCGTCCCCTCCTGCACCGCCCCACAGTGGGGAAAAAACGCTTTTTTGGACATTTGAAATTTTAGGCCGCAACTCTTGACCGATTTTCAAAATTCTTTTTTTGTATTATTGGAAACAAAATTGTGCACAGAATGTACGAATGTATTATTTTGGTACATTTGCAAAAAAATTGCATGGCGACCTTCATCGATTTGGCTTATTTTTTACAGACGAATTTCTTAAAACTTTTCCAGGTTGTAAATTAAGTTTTGTTCTAAAAGGAAAATAATTATGAGCAGGACACCGAGTCAAAGTGTGAAAATAGTGCCTCCAAATATTTACTTGTAGTTGTGCCAAAAAAAATTTGTTTCTTATTTTTTCACTGAGTTTAATTTGTAACATATATTCACATTAATTGAGGTCAGTTCGTAATTTTTAGGACACGTAGTCCAAAAAATATTTAACATTAAAATCAAAAATTATTTTTGCATCGACTTTCATAAATTTTAAAAAAATAACGGTAAGAAATTCAGAATAAGAATTTTGCAAATCGGTCAAGAATTGCGGCCTAAAATTTCAAATGTCCAAAAAAACTTTTTTTTCCCTTATCTTATGCTGCAGCACACTCTCCCCAGATTTCCGTCTCTGTACTTACAAGTGGGGATCACTGTTCCAAAACCATTGCTTTTTACATTTCGGTAGACCTTTCGGGCTTCACATCTATCCCTGTAGTTTTCGATATTCTGGCTCTCTCTTTTCTTCCACAGACGCTTTTTCCGCCTGAACAGGCGTTTCATCCCCCCTAATATATAACTCTTATAACTCTTCGTCACCGTACGCGTTGTCATTGACTGCAGTTTTGCCTGTTATGCAGCATCGATTTCCTCAGACATTTCGCGACATTCATCATCGTACCACAGCGTGTCTGAGCGTGGTTTTTCATTACCCAATACGGTCGTTGCGGCAGTGGTCATTCGTAATATGCTGCCATTGGGTGTCGGGAACATCAGAATAAGGGGGGTTGGTTTGAAGAAATTGAGAGAGTTGGTTGGAGTAGGCATTGGCTATCTCGGTGGTATGTAGCTATGTGATGTTTAGCTTTCTTTGCTTTTGGTTATGAGCGTTTTTAGCACTGCTTAATCGGGTGCGTACCTTGGCTGCAACTAGGTGGTGATCCGAGTCAATATATGCACCGCGCAGCACACGCACGTCCATTTACCGCCTGATGAATATAATTTCATGTTTTTGATCGGTAGAAATCCAGGTTGCCTTGTATATATCTTTATGCGGGAATCTGGTTCCACTCACGACCATGAGGCGAAGCTAACTAGTCTGAATCCGTTATCGGAGGTGTTGTTGTACAGACTGAATTTTCCGACTGCATAAACCTCGTTAAGTTCACATTATACACTTCCCACAAAGATAACCCACTTAAATTAAAACCTTTAAAGGAAACTAGAAATTTTACAATAAAAAATTCGAATAATTTCTTTTATTTCGCTATAAAACTTAACAAACATCAGTTATTTATTTGTTGACAACACCAGATTGTTCCTCGATCCAGTCCAAGTAGGAAGTGACACGGGTGAATACACCGGGCCAACCCTTCTCGCAACCCAAGGCAATACCGAAGGATGTGGCGCCAATAACAAAGTTCTCACCATTATCCTTGTAAACCAATGGGCCACCAGAGTCTCCATTGCAGGTGGATTTACCATCCTTGCCGCTGATACAGATCATCTTGTCGGTAACTTGACCAATGTAATAGGTCTTGCAGGTACTTTGCTTCAAGACTGGAACTTCAATGTAACGAAGGAATTGAGAGACAGCAGTGGCAGCATCGCTGTCCCTACCCCAGCCAGAGGCCCAAACCAAATCACCTTCATAAGTAGAGTATTGACCAGTCTTTTTGGGCAAAGTAGCAGGTTGGATACGATCATTGAATGAGACGGTAACGGGCAACTTGATGAGAGAAATGTCATTGGTCAAGGTAGCGGGATTCCAGCCTTCGTGAACGATAATGTTGGACTTGGAGGTGTAAATTCTTTGTTGTCCCTTTTCGTTGTTATTCTTAATGTCAACGGCACCCAAGTAGACGGTAACACCATCAGCACCATCGGTACAATGAGCAGCAGTCAAAATCCAGCGGTTGGAAATCAAAGTACCACCGCACCAGGCACCTTTGTCGCCGAACACCAAGCTCAAACCAGCTTGGTAGGGGAATTGACCAGCCTTGGCCAATTGACCGTTTGTGATGCGGCCCTCCAATTCTTCCATGGGCATAACAGGCACCAATGGAAGGCGTTGCTGAAGAGCGGGCATAGTGCCGGCCGAAGCGACGGCCACCAACAAACTAAGAGCGAGAACGGATTTCATTGTCAAACCTTAACGAATTGACTACTGATTGTACACAAGCTATCGCAGCCTTTATATACCCCTTTTTAGACGGTCTTGCTAATAGTTTTTCTGTGCGCACGCCAGCACTATCTTATCCGTAAGATACTACAATTCTTAACTTGGATAAGAATAGTCAAATATCAATGTTGTCATTCAATATTAAGTAGTAGATAATGTTAATAATGAATAGTCAAAAATAAACGTATACTACTTATCTTGGGAAATTCTGAAGAGATTTCTTACGAAGAACTAGCTAAGCTATTTGATTTACTCTGATTCTCGTAATATTCTGCAATACATTGAAATTAGCCTCTTCGAATAATTGCGAAAACTATACCATTTAATAATAACACATCGTTGAAGGACTTCATGCAATTTTGGGCGTATTCACACTGTGCCTATATCTTGATTTTGACATTGTATTTATAAGAATGCAGTAAAGGAATATGTAAAATATGACATATCAATTAACTGCGTATAGTTTGATTTCGAATTCATGAAGCAAATAAAATTGCATCAAAATTTAATCAAGGCTTTGTGACAAATGCTTAGAAACTTTTTACCTTCGTAAAATTTTAACATTTCACAATGGTCTCTCTGAGCTAATACTTGGCCAAAATTAAATTTGTTTACTTTGTTTTTTACCATTTTTGTCGTTACACAAAAATTAAAATCTGCTAAACTATATTCTTAAATTAAATCTTGCGATACTTCGCTTCAAAAATATGAAGTCGAATATGACGAAATATGAAGAATATGAAGACGAATTCGAAGATGGTAATATAATCTAAGAGAGCACTCTAGACATAACTGACACTTAATGCATAATTTTATTTTCACAGCATAAAAATAAGATTTTAATTGAATTAATATTTGTTAATTATAAGTTAGCAAAGCAGGAAGCAGAACTTTGGATCAATTAGGAGGAAAAAGTTATACAATTGAAAACATATAACAATATTAATATATATCTGAACAAAAATTATCATTTTCTTAACTTAAATAATTTTGGCCAGAAAAAATTAATTTGAAACCGTTGCGCATTTGCGTGGTACCCCAGGCAAATTCTAATATAAATATGAATTAATGTTGCATTTTAACAGACGTATGAGCGTGCGTTAAAAAAAAATCAAACTCAAAAATGGATTCTAACGATAAACAAAAAAATAACATACACCACATGCAATATCAGGTAAGACATATGTATAAAAAAAACAAAGAAATATGTATAATATAGCGACTCATTTTGTATGGGGCCAAAAAAAGTATTTTCAGTCCACCTCACAAAATGTACCTTAACCTGGCAAAAAATTTCGTGCCTAGGATAAAAACTCTTTCCTATGATACTAATATTGCGCAAATAGTCTTTTGTTAAATATAAAAAAAATGTTTGAAGACCATTTTTAAAAACGATCCACCTCACTGGATCTTAATCTTAGGCACGAAATTTTTAAGGATTCATCATAAAACAAGCCAAGGTAAATTTTGGGAGGTGGACCGAAGATACGAACAACATTATGTATAAACATATTGTTAATACCAATACAAAAAATCTTTTCCTCAAGTAGAGACAAATATTAATCTTCAATCGATTGCAAACGATTCACCTCTTGCAGTATTAAAAAAATTTTTGGCAAACCTTCTTTATGCATCGCGTTCCCTTTAAAAATATGGAGAAATGATTTTAAAACGAACTATGACAACGTCATAATTCAATCCTAAAACTCGCTTGGGCACAATACATATATCCATATCCTACATTTCATTTTTCAAACGACTCGTTTAAAACCAGCGACCCACAAATCCCCCTTAGGCACAATATCACTTATATTCAAGCATTTTTTGACAACAAAAAAAGTCCGCCATTTTGTTTTTTCAAAATTTCAATAGCGACCCTAAAAACCCCCTTAGTACCACTTATATGCCCATTGGAAGTCTCCTTCATATTAAGTCCAAATTTTCACAGATCCGACCAATGTGCGATGTCTTCTAAACAAACACATACTTATTTAACATTGATGAAAAGTTCGTATTCGTAAAACGTTTCACCAAGGATTTATTTTTAAATATTGATATTGTTATTAAAAACAAAGCATTTGCCACTTTGGCCTTCTATATTACCAAAATGGTTAACTTCGTTACGGAACTTGTAACACAACAACAAATAAGATGTTAATTCACAAATTTTTTCAGAGATATCGATATAAATTCCAAATTGTAAACAAATTACCTTTGATCTTGAAACAGCATCTCCACAATGCCCATTTGATTTCAAACAAACTGTATATGATCCAATAACACAGACGCACACCCACACATTTACTTCTTCACAATACTAGAATTAGCATTTGCAAAATTCTGCACAAACATGCACAACAATGCATTGCAGTACGTACAAAAGGAGGCACAATTGAAAAATTACTTAATGTTGTTCGTTTTCTTATTTCCTTTTCCTCCCACATTCTAAAGCAATAACGATATTCATCTACACGGCGCTTCGTCGTTACGAAAAGAAACACAAACCGGCCGACCGACATCCTAAAGTCGCGCATCGAATTTATTTTAATATGACAACTTTCTAATTTTTACTAATTAATTTGATATTATACTAATAAATGGCGATTTATTGTTTACACCCATGAACTTTTCTTTTATTTCACACACTTTAAACGGTAAAACGGATTAATTTTAGGAATAAGTTTAATGATTACGCGCACTTTGCCCAAAATTCTTGTTAGACTAAAGGAAATGTCAAAGGAGAGTCGCAGAGATCGTTGTCGACTAGTAGGCGCTGCGTTGACGCCGTTGGTTATAGTAAGTGAGCGCCGATTCTTTTGGTTTCCGTTGCGTTGGGTTAAAACGGAATTTTATTATGGATGCTGAGAATGATATAACAGGGAGGCGGTACATTGAAGACGTTTGTAATTGTACGCTTGCAATTATTTTTTGAATTAACGTTGCGTAGATGATGGAAATAACATTGGAACTTGGAATATGTTTTCGCAGCATATTTGAAGCGCATCTGTTTATATATCATACACTTTAGCGATTAAATGGATAAATTTTAAAAATATTTGTATAAATAAAACAAAATAAAAAAAAAAGTTAATTCATCTAAAGTCTTGCACTAATATAATTTCAAAACAGACTTCTGCGTTAAAATATGTTGCGCACACATTACTTACCGTCGCACTGATAATTCAGCGATAATTTTAACCGAAAATTCCCATACAATATAAATAAAAACAATAAACAGTGGCACGTATTTTCTAATAAAATATAGCTACTTAACTAGCATTTTATAATTTGTCTGCGAAATATTATCAAATATTAGCGCAATAAAAATCACTACGTAAGCAATAAGTTGATATGATATGTGGCATTGTTATTGTAAATTTTATGGCGCAGACAAACGCACTTACACAACGCAGCCAAATCATTTAATCAAATGCATGCGTGAAGATTAAAGTAATTAGATAAACAGATGTATAAAATAAGTGCGAACTAATTTTAGAGAGCATAGGTACATACTTGCACACATAGATTAGAATGTATATTTATTGGGAATATGTATTATAGTCGGCCTTGAACTTTAACTTAAAAATGGTAAACTTTATGAAATGGAATACAACAAAGGCAATGCAAAGTATAAAGTGTTTTCATATAAATAATATCTAACAAGTCTATGGTCAACATGATTTTGCTGGTGCAATATCGTTGTTTGATTATAGTTTAGCATTATTAATAGGGAAAAAAATCAATGTACTAGTCTATAATTTTATCTCTAATCATGGTGAAGTATTGTATTTAAGATTGATTTAGATAATTGTACAAGGGCTTCTTGGCTGATTTTTGTTTTGCAATTAAAAAAAAAATAAAAAGCTGTATTGACAATATAATTTTTTTTGCAGTACTCAGAAGAAAATGTATTTACTTCACCTCAATTTTTTTTTTTTTTTTTTTGAGATACTTTAATTTTTTTTTTAAATTTTTATTTAATGATTTTTTTTTTAAGAAAATTGTATTCTATTTAACTTTTTTACATTGAAATAAATTGAAAATTATTTTTTATTAAAATTGAAAATTTTATTAAATATGCGTTTGCATAAAAAATTAAATTGAAAAATTAAAATTATCATAGTTTTTTTTTACATTGTAATAATTTTTAAAAAAATTATTTAAATACCTAATCTTTGATTAAAGATTATAATATTTAATTTTTTAATATGTATCACGAAATTTGGGAAAATATTGGGAAGGTCCACCCTTAAATTAAAGACTTTTTTAATTTTATTGTAATTAAATAAATTTGTGAAATTTTTAGCAATTTTAATAATTTTTTAGTATTTTTTAATTTTGGTTAAAATATATGATAGTAAAAAATATAAAAATTCTATCGAAAGAGTAATGTTGCCACGTAATCTGGGCGGACCGTTATGTTCAGCTTTAAATGGACCCTAGCTCGCGCGCTATCTGGGGGTGAAAAATTTAAAAATATCAAATATAAAAATATAAATATATAAATATATAAAAATATAAAAATATACAAATATAAAAATATAAATACAGTACGAGCTCGATTTTCGCATCTACCGATTATTGCAACACCCCGATTTGCGCAACCGCTCTTTTTTACAAATGAGTCTTGATAAGTGCAACACGTTGAAAAAATCAGTCTTGATGAGCGCAACTTTTCAATGTATTAGCAGAAATTATATGTTTTTTTTTATTTGCATGCTATGTTACTCCACTGTTCAATGTGAGTAAGCAAATGACTGTTATAGTACAGTTTTTTTTAGTTACGTGGGGCATTTTGCACAAAGTATAATAACAATTTTCAATAGAGGTTCGGTAAGCGCAACAATCTCGGTAACTGCAACCAGCTTGGGCTGCTATCGGTTGCGAAAATCGAGATCGCACTGTATATTAAAATATAAAAATAAAAATAAAAAATAATAAAAATATAAAAAAGAGGTATGGAATAGCTTCTGGCGTTGTTGTGAATTAATACGCTTTCTATTTTAGACTCACAACTAACGGCACCTATTTGTTTATCGACGTCACTGCTTGAGAAGCTTTTACTAGACATGCTGATTGACTCGACACTTATACTGCGACGTTGCTGTCAACAGTATCGACGGGGCCGAAAATTAAAGATAAAGATTATGGTTTCAGCGAGATGGGGAACATGTTATTCCTCCAAAGACTCTTTGGTTGCAGTTTGAATAAGTTTTTTTCCCAAAAGATGTGGCATTAACTTACCTCCTCGTAGCCTAGACTTGTCTATAATGCACCTTTGCCTCTCTTTTCAGAATTATTTTCGAGACACTTTTTAAGCAGTCATTGAAAATTTTCGCTCGAGTATGCAGCAGTGTTTTTAGACATATATATTTTTTTTTAATTTTAATAACTGTGATGAATTTTAAGTAACTCAAAACTTTAGGGAATTTTAAAGAGTAAAGGTAGGCAGCACACATAGTGCCCGTATATTAAAAAACCAATTTTAAAAAAATTAAAAATAATTCTTTTCAAGAATTTTGAATTTTCATATGATAGACAAAAGTGAAATTTTGAATCGATTTTTAAAATATATATTTTTAAATCAATTGATCAAATTCTGAAAATATTTTTAAAATCGATCCAAAATTTTGCATTCACACAGACGAGGTAACACAAAACAAAACTGGTAATTTTAAAGGCCATCCAGTAATCCCCATTCCCACTAGGAAGCTTAAAAGTGTTAAACTTTCCTATCCGCACAAATGTGAAAACTTTTTTACAATATAAGTAAGTTCTAACCACTGTGCATCATTCGCTATAAACTTGTTATTTTGCCGTTACGGCATTGCTATATCGCGATTCCTACTATACTTCACTTCATTGTTATCTTAAAGAATGACAGCTGCTATGCTCCTAAAAATATGCAGTAGTTTTCAACATAGCAAAATCAGAGGTGGCCTCATGTGCGTTGTTTGGATGCGGCACAATTCAATTTTCAGTCTACATTGTTCAAGTTCGCTTACAACCAAACGAGTTTCAATCGAACTTCTTATCTAACCAACCAGTCGGTAATTCTTACGCACCCACTTAACTTTAATCAAACACATTCTTATCTTGTAATTATGCCATTAAATGTTAACTAAATTTATTTCGAGCGTCCAGCACCATTTTTTGTTAAAGTGACCAGCACATTTAGGAACACACACGGAGTTATTATCCTTATCTATATATTTGCAACGCCCGCATTTGAGTAAATCCATTCCAAGTACGAGGTCAATCGTGTAAAAACGGCTGGATTTCCCTTGGTGCATCCTGAAGATTTACCAAATGATGTGAGGCCAATTTGCACATGGCCTTCTAGAGCATCCACAATAACCAAAGGTCCCCCTGAATCCCCACCACACGTCGATTTGCCGCCAGTGGTGTCAATGCATATGTTCGAGGCCCTTACTGAGTTGCCATAAACATATTGGCACTCGGCATTCGTAAGGGTATAACGAATAATATATTTTAAAGATGTTGAAATTGCGGGAGAAACTAAAATAACAGTTGTTATCATTAGTTGAAAAAAAAAATCATATGACTGCTTTTGCCTACCGTCATTCTCACGACCCCAGCCTGAAGCGATGGCTTCTTGGTACTCATACGAGGAGTGGACGACATTGAACTTTGGCAGTTTTACCGGCGATATAGCATCACTCACTGGCACCGTAGAGGGCAGACGCATAAGAGCAATATCATTTCTCAAAGGACTTTTGCTGAACTCCTCATGCAAGCGTATATTTGGTAAGGCAATGCGATAGGACCTTTTGGGCTGCAGGCGATTTGTACTGCCCAGATAAGCTACCACACCAACTATACTGCAAACCAAACGAACGAATCAATAAAGTCATAAAATACAATCTGCATTAGCATTATCTATACCTATGAACACAGTGCGCAGCAGTTAGTATCCATTGTGGTGAAATCAAACTACCACCACACCATGTAAACTGGCCACTCACCACTTCTATGTTCAATCCTACCTGATAGGGGAACTGATTTTCGGCAGCTAAATTACCGCCCGCAATGCGTTCTTCTATGTCGATATCTTGTGTGATTTGACTATGACCTATGTTTAAAGCCGTTACAAAATTACAAGCAAGGGCTAGCAAGACAACGCTAGAGATGCCAACACTTGATATTAGTTGCGTTCGAACCATGGTATGAGCGAGCAAACACTTGGAAGCTATAGTAAAATACTAAAGTGGCCCTGACTTATTCTTGGCATTTTATACAAGTAAATACGTAAATCGATCCATTGACACTCGCATGCCGAAGATCTCGTGCAGATATGGTAGACTTCAAGTATAATACAAATAGTATTTATTATATTGCAAACAAGAATCCACAATAATCGCCACAAGTACCGGTGATAATTGTGACATATGTAGATAAGACATCTTGACGCCGCAAACACACACAGCGGTGCTAAAGTCAATGGGGTTGGCAGGTGTCGGCAGAGGCGCCGACTGCAGCTGATCTTCTGGAGATGATGGCGCTGTAATCTGTAGTGGGTTGGATTGAAATGCGATTTGCAATGTATATTCAGTAATTAAATAAAAAAAATGTAAATAATCAAAAAAACATAACAAAAAAATATTGAAAATCCAGAAATTTCTGGTCTTAATTGGACTTAACCGGGCATGGGGTCTGGTTGCAAAAAGTGAAGATGTCATCCTCTCGGGTTTAGTTTCAGAAAAACGAAAACCGATATGAAAACTGATGCCGGCGGCCCATTATACTCCCTGTGGGGGTACTTAAATAAAATATATTATTATGATTCAAACTATGATATTCAAGCCTAAGTTATACCAATTTTTGTAAATAAACTTACAAAATAAAAAAAAACTTAAAAATTATTTTTAACAGAAATTTATAAAATAATACGACTCTAAATACATATAGCTAAAAATATACCAAAAAATCAAGCTTGTAATAAAATTAAAAATACGTAGAAAAACCTGGCAAGCAATTAAAAATATAAAATTACAATAAAAATCGTAAAAAATCTAAACAAAATTGCAAAAAAAAAACTAAAAAGTTGAAAAAACTTTTTTCCTTAAAACTTTATTTTTTTTTAGTTTTTTTTTTACAAAAATAAACTGTTTTTTTTAAGTCATATTCACACACATATTATTATTATAACATACAAAATAATAGAAATAAAATAAAAAATTTACAAACCAAATTTTTTTAAATTCTACAAAATTTTTAATATTCTCCTGCACTTCATAATATTAACTAGATACCCATAAAATTAACCTTTTTTGAAATATTAAAAAAAATTTCCACTATTCAAAAAAAAAAAGTACAAATTTAAAAAAAATAAATAAAATATTTTTTGTTGAAAAATTAAATAAAATATTTTTTGTTAAAAAATTAAATAATTAAAAAAAAAACACCAATAAAAAAAAATTCAATATTTTCTTATTAATGCAATATTAAAAATATCAGGAAATATGTATTTGAAAAAAAAAAATTCTTTTAGGAAAATTTTGTATATTTTTAAAGGTTATGTTAAAATAATACTACTCAAATTATATTATATTTAAAGAATATATTTGTTATTTAATTTTTTTCTTAACTCCGTATTAATTTTTATAAAAATTGTCGAAAAAACAGAAATGTTCAAAAATTATAAATATAGTAAAAAGTAAAAAATGTGGAGTACTACTTTTAAATACTTAATCTAATAAAAACAAAAAAATAAATGATAATCAGAAATTTTTTAAAAAATATATATTTTTTTAAATTAAAAAATTATATCTAACATAAAAAATATATGTTTTTTATAATTTAATTGATTTAAAATGTTTAATACACATTTTCTTCCAAAAATACGTATAAAGAATTTTTTTAATTTTCTGCTCAGATTCAATATTACATTAAAAAAAATTATTTAACTTTAATTTTTGAATTTTCTGAAATTAAAAATTTTGTTTTAAATATTTTTTTTATTAAAGTTTTCAAATACTTAAATACTTTTTGTCTTAATTCCGTATTAATTTTTATAAAAATTGTTGAAAAAACTAATATGTAAAAAAATTATAAATTTAGTAAAAAGTAAAAAATTTAGTATTCCAATAAAATTAAATACTTTAAAATACTTAATTAAATAAAAACAAAAAAATAAATGATAATCAGAAATTTTTTTAAAAAAAAGTTATTTTTGTAATTTGATAAATTATATTTAAAATAAAAAATATATGTTTTTTATAATTATATTGATTTTAAATGTTTAATACATATTTTCTTCAAAAAATACGTAAAAAGAATTTTTTTTAATTTACTGTTCAGATTATCAAAACTACAACTAAAAAAAATCATTTTACTTTATTTTTTGAAATTTCGGAAATTAAACATTTTGTTTTATTTAGTTTTTTTATTAAAATTTTCAAATACTTAATAAAATAAAAACAAAAAATAATTGATAATCAGAAATTTTTATAAAAAACATATATTTTTTAAATTAAAAAATTATATTTAAAAAAATATATGTTTTTTATAATTTAATTGATTTAAAATGTTTAATACATATTTTCTTCAAAAAAAAAAACGTTATTACAATTTTTTTAATTTTTTGTTCATATCATCAATATTACATTAAAAAAAATGTATTTAAATTTATTTTTTGAATTTTCTGAAAATAAAAGTTTGCTTTTATTATTTTTTTTTATTAAAAATTTCAAACACGCTATGTAAATGTAAACAACAAAAAAATAAAATATGTCCTTTTTTTTGTTTCAACAAATTAATTTAAACACGAAAATTAAATATTTTTCATAAAAATCAGAAATTTTTTGAAGAAAATATACGAATTATTTTTTTATATATTAAAAAAATATTTTTTTCAAAAAATCAGGTTTTTTAGATTTTTAAATTTCAAAAATTCTTAAAAAAAAAGTCTGTTCAGAAAATCTAAAATTTAAGAAATTTTTTTTCTATTTTTTACTATTTGTTTTTTATTCTCATATGGAAAATTATTATATTTATTGTTTTAAATTTTAATGTATTGTTAAAGAAACAGAACTTTTTAACGAAAAAATATTTTTTTCAATATTACTTATTTTTTCAGAAAAAATCTAAATATTTAAGATAATTAAAAGTTGACACAATCCAGAAAAAAAAAATTTTAATATAATTGTTTTATGTAATTTTTTTTAAATTTAATATTTTTTTTATATTCACATGAAGATTATTGTATCTATCATTTGGTGCAAGACCGGTATAACCCAAAAAACGTATTTTTTTAAATAATTATGTAGAATTGTTCGTTATATCACTTCATGTTGTGTAAGATTATAATTCATATAATCCCCCTTATTATGTACGTCGTAGTCACGTCGAATTTTTGTCGTTTTTGAAATATGGCATCGCTGAAGTCGTTTGTGAGGCTAAAATACGACTGGCCTTACTCGTATCATGTTTCTTAGATGATGAACAATTCTCAACACTAAACATTTTTGTCAATTATTACTAATTTTATTCAAATAAAAAAACAGTCGAATGTTGCCGAAAGTCGAATACGATATACATAATAAAGGGGAATATCTTTTATACACTCCGCTTGAGAGTTATTTGATTCCCCCAATTCTTTGCAAGGTGGGTGGGAGTAAAATGAAAACTTTAAACGCGTTTATCTCGGAATCTGTTTTTTTTTAGACATGCAGGCTTGCACAAAATGAGCCATATATTCTTTTTAAAATTTAAAATTTATCAATAAAAAGGTTTAGACTCTGGACTCATAAATTGGAGTCAAAAATCCCTTATCTGAATAATCAAGAGGATTTTTTTTAAATATCTTGAAAACCTATATCGATTACTGCTTCTTTCCCCTATTACTTTCCATGTTTATAAATGTTTTGCCAAATTGAGAAAATTTAAATTTTCAACGAATTCACACAAATAGACTATACATTTGAGTTTTTTTCAGATCCCCATGTTCCCGATTTCTCCCCTTCAAGATTAACAAAACACACAAACTTTTTTTTTTAAAGAGTATAGTTGAATGAAATTGTCAAATAATTTATTTCTCTATAGTTATCGCGTCTGTAGTATTAATTAATTATAAACATATTAAAAATAATCATTTATACAAAAACAAAAAAAAAATGGGAAATAGGCAAATAAATAAGTACAAGTTTTTTTTTTGTTTGTTTTACAGTTTCTTTTGTTGTTTTGTATTTGTTATGTTTTATTTTTTGTTTTGTTTTGGAGAAAGGCCACGACTTAATTACGCGTCTATATATTGTGTTGTATTTTCTTAGTCTTCGTTGTGTATAATGGTTTTGAAAACATTCGTAGACTGATGAATTTTTTATGGGCATTTAAGTTTTTTGTTTGTTTGTTTGTTTGTTTTTAGTTTAAAACATAATTATTAGGAATTATGATTGTCGCCATGTGGTCCAGCATTAGGGCGACGTCATCGTTGTGATCGTGAACACCCACTAACATACGGACATATGTAGTATGTATGTACGTCCATCAGTGATGTGATTAATCCACGCCGGCAAAGCCTTGGCTACCTTCAATGGCCTTAATTAATTTGTCCTTTAGTTGTACATAACCCTCATAGGGTGGTAAATCTAAACGATTGAAACTGAACATAGGGAGAGAATATAATAATAATTGTTTTAATATAAAGTCATTGTTATAAAGTTTTCTCTGTTACTTACCATGTGTGTGCTCTGGGAAAATTGTTCGGTGTGCCCCATTTCTCAATGGTAAACATTTGAGGCCCATTGGAACCGTACAATTCCTTGAAACCATTCATAGGTACACGTGACGTGCCTGTGACAAACTGTAGCAAACGTGAACGCATTTCGTTGGAGAAGGAAAGCACTGCTCGCCAAAACCATTGGATAATGATGTGATTCTGATGATAGTCTCCTTTGTACAGTGTATTTTCGCGCCAATCCTTGACATCGATGTTTTGAATACCACACATCAGCAGTTCCAACTCGTGCTCATCGAATATTTTTATAAGATTCAAAGTGATGATGGAACCAAAGCCATCCAAAAAGGCAGTCATTTGTTCTTTGACACGCGCCACGAAACGCCATTCGATAACGAGTCTAAAAAGGAAACATCATTATTATAATTAATAATTTAATATACAATTTATATGGATTTTTAAAAAGAAACAGTATCTAAGAACATCTTTTTAAAAGACAAAATAAAGTTATGTCGAAATATTTGTATCTTTTAACTTACTTAATGTATTCATCCTTATTTTCATTTGTCACCTCAATGTTGGCGCCACCAGGCTTCAATTCATGCTGGCTCTTTTGACCAAATATATCCTCATCTACACAGAATGTTAACTCCAATTGGCGCGGATCATTCTCTTTAATCCACATCAGAGAATTATAATATTCTGTATCTACTGATTCCATATCCTTGAGATCAATAGGTTTCTGCAGCATCATCTTGTAGAAGGGACGAATGAAGAAGGCATCCAATAGTTTACCATGGTATACAGCCATACCCGCTATGCGTCCAATAAATCTAAAATGGTGTAACATCATGATTACATAAACAGTACAATAGTGGATTATCATTTTCAACTAAGTCAAACTTACTTAAAGTAGTGCAAATGATCTTCATTGCACAAACCACTGCCATTGTTGATTTGTAAAGTATAATTGTCCATGGCCGAATACTCGAAGAGGCCATAATAGGGATTAAACATTTCCTTGGACAGCAAGTAAAACCATTCTCTGGCCAAGCCGCCATAATCTGTAAGCGTTAGAGTTATACACAATAAGATCATTATTAAGATACATATATTCTATATGTTCATCTTACCTAAACCAGTTTCACCCTCAAATTCTATCCAAAGTTTTGTTTTCAACAAATCTGTTTTGGTTACTTGGCTAATAATTCTATATGAATCCTCTAATATCGATGTACGACGTACACGTATCTCAAATTTATTTGGTACATTAGTCTGGCGGGGAATTAGTTAAATTAATAAAAGCAACATTGTGGAAAGTATGTGGTCTACTTACAGGTTTCCTAAGATGACTTTTAAAGTATTCATATTTTTGTTTGTAATCCCTGGAATATGGTACAGCTTGGCCAGCAATATTTGGATTTGAAAGACGGGGATCTTCCCATTGTGTTGTTCTGGTATCTAGGCGAAAGAAAATTTAAGTTGTAATAGTTATTTAACATAGTTTTATTTAAATAATTAATTCAGAAATGTGTTCTTTGAGAATTTATTTTTCCCGGTAGTAAAATTCTGGAATTCAAAATTATACTAAATATTCGAAGTCAGCTGTATACAATAAAAGTAATTTTTGCCATAATACAGGTACTTTTTAGTACAATAAAAATATTTTTCGGTACAATGAAAGTACTTTTTTGTTCAATATAAGTAATTTTTAGTACAATAAATGAACCTTTTAGTGCAGTAAAAGTACTTTTGATACAATAAAAGTACTTTTTGGTACAATAAAATAATCTTTTAGTATAATAAATTGTACTTTCTACAGAAATTGTACTCACAATGAAAGTACTTTTTAATATAACAAAAGTGCTTTGAGGTACAATATAAGTACTTTTTGGTATACTTAATGTACTTTTTGGTATAAAAAAGCATTCTTGGTACATTAAATGTACTTTTTGCTACACTAAAAGTACTTTTTGGTACAATATTACTTTTTACTTTTTTGTAGAATAAATGTACTTTTTGGTACAAAAAAAAAATTTTTGGCACAATAAATGTACTGTAAATGTAAAAAAGAATTTTTGGTACATAGATGGATACAATAAAAGTATTTTTTCCACACTAAAATTACTTTTTAGTACAATAAAAAGTACTTTTTGGTAAAATAAAAGCACTTTTTAGTTAATTAAAAGTACTTGTTGGCACAATAAAAGTACTTTTTGGTACAATAAAAGTACTTTTTGGTACAATGAAACTACTTTATGGTAAAAAAAAGTACTTCTTGGTACATTAAATGTACTTTTTGGTACAATAAATGTACTTTTTGGTAGACTAATAGTACTTTTTGGTATAATATATTTTACTTTTTGGTACCATAAAAGTACTTTTTGGTAGAATAAATGTACTTTTTGGTACAAAAAAAGAATTTTTGGTACAATAAATGTTGGATACAGCTGGAAATAATAAAAGTACTTGTTTCCACACTAAAAACAATAAAAAGTACTTTTTGGCTAAATAAAAGCATTTTTAGGTTCAATATAAGTACCTGTTGGCACAATAAAAGTACTTTTTGGTACAATAAAATCACTTTTTAGTACATTAAAAGTACTGTTTGATACAATAAAAGTACTTTTTGGCACAATAAAAGAACTTTTTGATACAATTTTGATAGAATAAAATAATCTTTTGGTATAATAAATTGTACTTTCTGGCACAAAAGAGTACATTTTGGCACAATTAAAGTACTTTTTAATATACAAAAGTACATTTTGGTATACTAAATGTACTTTTTGGTAAAAAAAAGTACTTCTTGGTACATTTAATGTAATTTTTGATACACTAAAAGTACTTTTTGGTACAATATATTTAATTTTTTGGTAAAATAAAAGTACTTTTTGATACAATAAAAGTACTTTTTAGTTCAATAAAAGTACTTTTTGATACAATAAATGTACTTTTTGGTATGATAAATTCTACTTTCTGACACAAAAAAAATACTTTTTAGCACAATGAAAGTACTTGCCGGTACAACAAAAATACTTTGGAGTACAATATAATTACTTTTTGATACACTTAATGCACTTTTAGTTATATAAATGTACTTCTTGGTACAATAAATTTACATTTTCGCACACTAAAAGTACTTTTTGGTAAAATATATTTTAATTTTTGGTACCATAAAAGTACTTTTTGGTAGAATAAATGTACTTTTAGGTACAATAAAGATATATTTTGGAACAATAACTGTACTTTTGATACAACAAAGGTGCTTTTTATGCAAAACAAATTGTACATTTACGTACAATAAAAGTACAATAAATGTACTTCGTAGCACAATAAAATAACATTATAAGTACAAAAAATTTGCTGTTTTGTACAATAAAAACATCACAATTGGTACACAAGAAGTTCTATTGGAACAATAAGATACTTTAAAGTACAATAGAATTATTTAACGGTACAATAAAAGGCATTTTTAGTACAATAACTGTTCTTTTTAGTACAATAAAAGTACATTTTAATACAATAGAAGTACTTTTTGATACGACAAACATAACTTTTTAGTACAATAGAAGTACTTTTAGGGGCAATAAATTTTACTTTTGGGTACAATAAAAGTAATTTTTGGTACAATAAATATTAATATTTGGTACAATAAAATTACTTTTTGGTACAATTAATATACTTTTTGGCACAATTAATATACTTTTTGGTAAAATAAATTATTTTTACAATAATTTTTTCCATTTGGTGCAATAAAAGTACTTTTCAGTACAATAAAAATACTTTATGGTACAAAAAATTGTATTTTGCGTTACAAACAAATTTTTCTTTGTGGTACATAAAAAGTACTTTTGACGCAATAAAAGTCCTTTTAGGTACAATAAATTGTATTTTTCATTACAATAAACTACTAGTACTAGTATTTTTTGAAATTCGTTTAGAATAAAAATATACAAGTGACATTTTATTTAAAATAGATCAACAAGGAATAGGGATAAAAATCAAGGGGATTGTTATACTGCATCAAGTTGATAGTTATAAAAGCTTTGCTAATATCTTTGAACTTACTATGATCTATGTAGAATACTCGTCCATCGGTATGAACACGCTCCTCCCAACCCTCGGGCAACGGGCCCAAATCATCTTCTACACGACGTGTCTGATTTGGCATAGGACTGGCACGGCCATTACGTGGATCAATCCATGTCGTACGTCTGGCAGCATGATCAATAAAGAATGTACGGCCATTGGGTGCCACTTGCATGGACCATCTGGGTGGAAGGGGCTCTTCGTCAATATTATTTATAGGAGGCTAAATAGAAAAAAAAAACAATAATTTATTTGTAAACAATGATCATGTTATCAAATACATATCGCACCTGTGACGACAAAAGAGCGACAATTCAAAATTTAAAAAAAAAAACTAAAAGTGGAACTCTTTGGTTGAGTCTTAAGAAGTTATTCTGAGAGTGTTATAACGGTTTTTTACGGAAGAGGATACTTAACAATGGACCATATTTACTTTGGGTAGAGATGACCACTTGTTGTTGTTTTTTTCTCTCTTTTTTTGCAAAAAAAATGCAAATTTAGAAATTTTTGAGTTGTAACCCTTTTGTTGTACAGGTGCGATATGTATGTTATGTTATTAGAAAGTGTTTTTTACCGGCTCTGTTGGAGCTGCATTATTGTCTTCCACAGAGTTTCGTCTAGTCGATGATGTTGAAGTCTGTGAACGATTGCCACTATCTGTTTGGTCACCTTCTTCGTTCTGTGTGAAACGATTAAAAGGTTGTCAAATTAATTTGTTTATAACATTAATGCTTTTGGGCTCATAATAATACAAAGTAATGTAACATAAATTATATACTGAATACAAAGAGATAACAGAGTAAACAAAATGATGTATTAAAATTATTTTCAAAGTTTAAAATTAAATACCATACCAAAATAATAAATGTTAAAACATTTACCTAAAATTATAATGAATTTTAATATAATTGAGAACAGATATAACTAATGAAATTAAAATGCACACAAATCTTCATAATGGGTAATAGCAAAGGACTTAACGGTCAATGACTACATATTGCGGTAGATTAAATTGTAATAAACATATTAGTCATTACTACTTTGTTGAAAACAACATTAAATGAATGTTTCTAATAAGATTATAAGTTTGTTTCGAAAGAGTTTAGATATTTTCATAAAACAAAAGAACGCTAAATTTTAGTGGGGAATAGCGATTACTATTTATTCTGACATACAAATTTAAGTTTAGTTAATGTTTGTATATATGTATGTATCTTATTAGTAGAGTTGGTTTTTGTTTACATCATAGTGTTTTAATAAAAGGCGCTAATTTCTGCATCTTTTTTTTCCGAAAATATTAAATAATTATTATGTAATCTCTAGTAGTAATAGAGATGTTTGATAAAGTCTCATATTCTGACTTCTTCATTAGAAAATTTATTGCTTTTAATGGAAAATATTATACATATTTTCTTAAGACACTAAAACATTCATTTAGAACAATCTTCGGCTCTTAGCATGCTCGTGACTGGGGAGCTTCAATGAAACAGACTAATATTTCATTTCAGATCTTGGCCGCCGAGCCGAGAGCTCATTGAAAGTATTGAGGCTCCTGGCTTGCGAGCCGAGTCGGTTAATTTTGTATTAAGCGCTACAAAGTAATCCAATAAACCAAATTTTATGTTCGAAGAGACTACCTACATGAAGTTAGCTGCAGAAAAGTGTTTTTGTTTTAAATTGCTAATTTTGTATGGCAGGTACCTGAAGACAATTGCGCCCATTTTCAATCTCTGATTACTATTAGCAAAAATAATACTATTGACAAATTTCTATGTGAATTACACTAATTTTCGTATCATTAAAATATTTTGCCTCATCCTTGTAGCTAAATGCACACAAATTCCAATGAAATTTAAAAAAAAAAATTATATGTAATAACAACACCCAATAAATGGAAATACATATGAATATTGAGGTAAGACAGCAAATTTATAACTTTCTAAATAATTTTGCTGAAAATGTTTGAATTGGTGTAGTCTATCAAGAAAACTGAACAACTCGACACTGACTGAATAACGGCCACAACTAAATACCAAACCAGATTATGATGCAACATCGACTATAAATCAAGGACATATGCAATGCCATGAAAACCAAAGCTCTACAAATCTTAATGTGATTTAAAACAGATTTGTATAGCATTCATACATTAATAAATTATTGACAAAACATTGGATGTGACAAAATATTATAAATTTATTTATATGTACATGACACAAAAAATCATTATAATTGTGCCAACTAACCACAACGTACCATAAATTATGAAATTAACAAAGGACAACGAGGAAACGACATTTTCGACGAATGAGTGTTATTTGAACTAAAGACTTGTTATATCTTTTAAACATCAACACAGTGGTAAATTTCCTGCTTCTTTTACTAATAGTGATTGTTGAAACGACTACACAAATTTTAAAAACACAAATATCTACGAACCGATTGTATGGAATATTGTCGTTCTGACATATTGTTGCGATTACGCAAATTATCCATGGCCAGACGAGAAATAGGAACACTGGGAGCTTGTCGCACAGGACGCAGATCACTTTGCAGAGAAGTGGCTGAGGTAAGTAGCCTATTGGTAGGATGTCGAAGTGATTGGTAAACAAAGCTAATTATAATGTAAATGCACAACGATCAGTAACAATATAACATAACAAACATTGTATTTACCACATCACACATTCATTACCAACAGAGTCTCTATATATTCACAATCAAATGTATAATTTTTATCTTTTTCTTGCAGTTTGATTGTAAATATTTTGGTGTTATGAATGGTGAGTGGTGGGTAGTCTATTGGATACATAATGACACAACCTGGTTTGATCCACTGCCGGCACATTAGCTGCCGTTTCTCTTAAATGCATATTTTGGTTATCTAAACTGATGGTACTGCCTCCATTGCTGTGGCTATTATTATTGTTGTTGTTGTTATTGGTACTGTCGTTGTTGTTGTTGTTATTGGGGTTGGGGTGATTGGAACTATTGGAATTTAGCGATGTTAATGATTGTGTTCTTGATACCATCGTCGTACTTCCATCTAAACTAAATTGACTTATTGTGTCCTACAATCAAATAGTATACAAAAGCATACGAGAGTTAGCTATAAAATAAACTAGTTTCTAGTTCCTTATATACTAGCACAATTAGGTATATAGTAGTTATGTGATCCATAGGACAAAACACACATACAAAAAATCGATCCAGATGTAAATTAGTATCGAAAATATCACAACTGGTCTTTTTAGCAGGTCCTGCATTGTGATTCGTAGTCGTTGATTCGTTGTTATTTAAACTTTCGACACCTCGATCTGTGACTGTTATCACTGTTTTGTTATCACCGTTTCCCATGTAATCTTCATCAGTGTCACAGTGAAACGAACCGCATTCACAACGACGGCCTATGCCGGGTACAATTTCATCACAACTTTCACTGCTTGAACAGGATTTACAAGAGCTTTCCGTGCTTAAAGAACTATGCAGAAGACTGTTTGAACGATGTTCATCGGATTCTGCGATATTGCTACAATTGGCATCGTTTGATGTTGCGGCGATGGCATTTTGCCGAAAGGCGCTGCTGTTCGAGCTTCTTCTGTTATTCACACCTGCTCCACCTATTTCTGCTGTATTATTTCTGGGAAATCTTAAGGCAAACTGTTACAAAAATAATGGTACTTCTTGTACAGTGTGTTCGGAAAGTAAGTAAGTGAGGTGTTAAAAATATTTCTTCCTAATACTGTTGTATAGTTTCTGTGCAACAAACTATGTTATATTAATGTTAAAGCTAAGAAATAAAACTTAGTATTTGTAACAAAGGTTAAGTATAAAAACGTAAAAACAATAAACTTAGAAGGACAAGAAATACAAGGAATAAACATAAAACAAAATAAAATGCGAGTGCAAATATGTTGTAAAATCACTTACAGTGGCTCGGTTTGCCTCGGAATCATCCACACTAATGTGAAATCGTCTTTGGAAATCGGAAGCAGCTGCTTCCATATTAAGATTTGAATGGTTTGTATTTAGTCTGGAAAAGAAAAACAAAAAATTTTAGAAAAATAATTTAAATTCCCTGCTGAACTAAAATGTAGTCCAAATAAAATAAAATGTAGTCCAAATAAAATAAAAAAATAAAATAAAATAAAATAAAATAAAAAAAAATAAAATAAAACTAAATAAAATAAAATAAAACAAAATAATAAAAAATAACATAAAATAAAATAATAAAAAATAACAAAATAGAATAAAAAAAAATAAAATATTTTTTTTGCACATTATTAAGAAAAACTCTGAAATCTATATATAACAGATCTAGTCGTTCTCTCTCATCAACAGTATAGAATTTTTATCTAAAAAATTTAATTTGTGTGAACATTTTCTCAATTTTACTGGATATTTTTTTATTAATTATTATAATTATTCTTATTAAAGTTTTCTCCCAAACGTTGTTCGAAAAATTTTAAATTTTAATACAAGAATAGTACAAAATAAAATGGAGAAGATCTTTCCTTCACTGGCAGTCTTAAATTTGAATAACAATTTGAAGGTGGCATGCTTAATAAAAAAAAATTTGAATTTTTCATGGTTTGTTACAAATTCCGATTTAAGTCACCAATCTCTTTTATGAGTTACAACTTTAGCCACCTCGAAGGTATTCAGTAATAATTAGCATATAGCTATATTTTCTCTTTAAAATTGCAGTTACTACTTACGTTGTTGGTCTCTCCCATTGTGTTGTACGTGCTGTGTGATTAACATAATATGTTCTACCATTGGCATCTTGTCTTTCCTCCCATCCGGCAGGCAAAGCATCCTGACCATTAGCCGCAAACATGTTCTATAACATAAATTGAAATCATCAATCAATCAATCTATCAATCAGTTTTTCTCCATTATATTAAAAACTTATACATACCGCCGCCGGCGCTGCACCGGTCGTTGTAACATTTTCTACGTGCTCCCATTCTCCTGAATTTGAATTCGGTTCACTTGATTCCCTTTGCTCGTGTATAAAGGCATGATAGATTTCTAAGGTTCCTTTGATGCGGGATTTAGCGCTGTTTTTTTTTTGGTACAATAGATCACACAAAATTCTATTAAAAACTAGTGATATGAAACATGAAATCAGAGTTTGATCAGAGCTCAACAGATAATGATGATAGTGTTTAGATAGACACGACGACTGACTACGTTTGTCAAACAAACAAAATGAACATAAAAACAAAACATACAAGTTATACATATATGATACATATAGAACTAAAAGGTACAACTTAATGTCCACATCTACCAGATTTTTAAAGGGCTTTCTCATAGACACAAACATCAAGAACTTGAAGAAGTATACTTTTGGCGGGGGTATTATACTTGGTTCTATTTTTTTGTTTGTTTTGTTGCTCAGTTGAAATGTTTTTTTTTATATATAAAACGAACAGAAAAGAAATTAAATGATAAAAAGTATACAAAATAAACATACCCTACTGACCTTCGAGGCCTTAAGGGATAGCTTTGTGGTGCTATTGTTCGGCCTTCTTGTTCTGTTGGCAAATTCACTAGTGTCAGTTCCACCATGCCCAAGAAGTCATCTCGAGTCAGGCGATTCTCATCGAATACTTGAAAAACAAGTTTGTGTTCTGTTGGTTTTACCTGCGAATAATAAAAGTTTTTATAGTAAGTAAAGGTGTGTTTGGGGTTTTATTGAATGTATGTTGTTACTTACTCTAAATAAAAACTCTTCGCCCCATGTTGGATTTAAAGTCTGTATAGGAAATGTAAATGTATATTAATACTTTGACTATGTAAATACTAAGAAATTTCATACTTACTTTCTTTTTAGTTTTAGTCAATACCGAATCTATATTAATATCTCCATTTATTGTATTCAAATCAATACGCACATATGGATCACTGTAGGTGGAAGAGAAGAAATAGCAAACTGTTAAATACGCCGTCGTTTTATGTATTGAAATGTTATAAGTTTAGTTTCGTACCTGGCTCCAAATATATCCTTTTTTGCTAATGATTTGCCATTTAAAACAACAATGCGCAAGTGGCTGGTATCGGTAGCGTCATTCTGTAAATAAATAATGAAAAGAAATAATTAAAATGATTAATAATGCTAAGGACTACTAATTTTAAAATAATTATTTGGTTTGGTCAAAAAATGTCCTCAAAAACAATGCAACAATTTGAGGGTCATTATTTTCTTGGGGGTGATCAAAACGAATATCAAACGATAGCATTTGACCTCTGTAACAACCCTAAACTCCATCTCCAGTTAATTGAAATTGGATATTTTTGGTCAAAAGTCGAATCAAGGAAAATGAAATTATGTATAAAAATACGTTTGAGATATTTCATGTCTTCGGATATCTATATTAAATTTTCCGGGAAATATTTCCTCGGAACTTTTTAACCCTTTAGGTCCAATTTTGAAAAAAGCTTAAAATAAAACTTTGGAGGGAGGTCAAGGGTTAGAATCTTCAATAGAAATTTTCTCCGGATAATTTCCTGATGACATGCCCAATGGGCCGGCCCATTAAGGTGGAAGTGTGCCTTGTGCCTTATAAAACATAGTTAATAGAGCTGTTGTGCCTTATAAAACATAGTTAATAGAGCTGTTGAACCTCTCTAGCATTTCGTAAGTAAACTTGTGGCTGATCCATTTGAATTTTGTGGGAATGTAAATTTAAATCATTGTGTAGAATGTTGGGCATATATAAGTATTGAAGAAAAAGAAAAAGTCTCTATTGTTCACTAGGGTGGTCGAAAGTTATATGGGGAAAAAAAATTTCAGAATATTGTCGGTGCCACCCCCATAGGATAGCAGATTTTAGGATAGCCTAAGTTTGAGCACGATTGGAGAATGTTAACCCGTGCCGCTTTGGGCTTAAAGCTTTTAAGCTCCTACAGACAAGTTTGGGTGGCACAACTTAAGAACAAATAGTCCATTTATGATGAAACAAAATTCCGAAATTTAAGAATTAAAATTTAATCTGTTCATATACGAGTTTCGCAGTTATAAATAAATTTATGGAAAAAAATAAAAAATTTTCCTAAACAATTCTAAAAAATAAAAATAAAATTAATAAAAAATCCAAAACGGAAAAAAATTTCTCGCAATTCCACATAACCTATGAACAAAATGAGGCATAGATCATGAAAATCGATTATCGCGTTTCGCTTTTATTTACAATTAAGTGCATGTATCTCATTTTCGAAAATATAAGTTTTTTTTTTTAATCAGGATATATGGGAGGTGTGGGCGTGTCCTTCGAGATAATTTAATATAATTTAACACAGTTGTCAGTAATATATCAGAGACAAATTGATGCAAATTTGGTTCAATAACAACAACAATTTTGGAAAATATATGTTTTTTCCATTTCAGGATATATGGAAGGTTGACGTGTCCTTTGAGATAATTTGGTATAATTCTACACAGTTGTCCGTAATATATCAGAGACATATTGAGCCAAATTTGGTTTAAGATTAACAACAATTTTATAAAATATATTTTTTTTTTCATTTCAGGATATATGAGAGGTAAGCGTATCCTTCGAGATAATTTGATAAAATTCAACACATTTGTCAGAAATATATCAGAGACAAATTCAGCCAAATTTGGTATAATACCAACAACATTTTTGAAAAATTTCAGTTTTTTCATTTCAGGATATATAAGAAGTGAGCGTGTCCTTGGGCTGATTTCATCAAACTTCGTTATCTTTCCTATTTATAAAAGCAATGAAAATTAAGTAAAAATTAGTATTCTTTCTTTTATGATAACTCCTTTTATTTTTGTCCTCCGACACATGACACTGTGCGGAGTAGCTATCGCAATCATAAAACTGAAATAACTTTTTGGTTATTACTTACTTTTATTTATTCTAAGAATCAAACAAAGTCATTAACGATTTTTCTAAAGAATTTTGTACTCAAACTAATTTTTTAAATTCATTTAGTATTTTTGTCAAAATAATATTACCTTTACTTAGTTGTGAATAAAAGCGAGACGACGCGTTCATAGATTTTCATGATTTAGGTCTCATTTTGTTCATACCCTATGATACGATAAATTAGTAAGAGTTGACACTTTTTTGCGTTTTGGATTTTTTATAATTTTTTTAAATATAAAAAAATTGAATTTTTTTTGTCAAATTTTTTATTTTTTTTT
Organism: Muscina levida; assembly: GCA_964034835.1. NCBI lineage: Eukaryota > Metazoa > Arthropoda > Insecta > Diptera > Muscidae > Muscina > Muscina levida. The sequence continues at coordinate 42,884,505 of OZ035883.1, read as the reverse complement.
CACAAATTGATTTATAACTACGAAACCGTTGATTATGCAGAGAAATAGAATATGAGCAGATTAAAGGAATTATAATTCCTTAATTTCGTAAATTTCGTATTTTTGTTTCATCAAAATTAGACTGGTCGTTCTTGAGTTGTGCCCCCAAACGAGGCTTAAAAACTTTAAGCTCAAAATTTGGCTATCTTAAAATCTGCAAAGACTTATCATTTTTGGGGGGTGGTACCGACAAGAATTCAACATCGATTTTTACGACCAGCCTATTGTTCTCAAACAGAAGCTCTTACACGCTTTACTTGGTTGATATATTGTTGAACCTGTCTCCTTGAATTTTTGAACCCATTTCCTAAACAATTGAATCGTTTCTACGACGGTCGTTGTAGTTGGGGCCGACCGTGTCATAATGTTTAGAATACGCATCTATAATGCGGGAGACCAAGATTCGATCCCTGTCATAGTCATCTACAATTCCTTCATCGGCGGCCCCCTCGATGTTGGCGACAGCATCTTCGCAGTATATTGTCGAGTGAATCGGCATGTCAAGTAAATGCTTCTCAAACAGCTAACATTCAGATTCGTCGTTTAACTATAGGTCCCGTCGTGTGAACCTACATAACGTCATTAATTTATTTATAAATACCTCCTGCCTACTGATGTTATATATGGGTATTGCCAGCGGAAGGACTTACGAGTTCATAGTATAAAATTGCTATATTTTTACCTTTTTGTTTTTGTATTCATATAATGAATTTGTTGAACTTTAACTAAACAAACAATACAAACAAACAAACTATACTATATCGTTAGAAAGTCTCTTCTTTCCAAATCCTCTGAGAAACTTAAAATCGGTTCAAAAAATTTCCCACGTTACTGGCTTATAAGTGAGAAAAGGTACCAAAAACCGGGTTTTTACCCGTTAGTCAAGATTTAGGGGGTTTTGTGAAATTTTAAAAACAGATTAATGTTGTGTTCAGCAGCGTCTACCACAAAAATAATATAACTTCCCAAATAATATAACATAGTTTTCGTTGTCGCTCTGTGTTATTCATAGAACAATGTGTGTGTCCGCAACACACAGTTAGATTGAAGAAGCATAAAAGGTAAAAGTATTTTAAATGTGAAGTAAGTTTTTATAAAACCCCAACATGTTTTCTTTATTTTCTATAAGAAATTTCGCTACATTTTACAAATTTTCATAGACACTTAAATTGGCTATGAAAAATTGTGTGTGTGCGTAACGCACTTTGTGTTAAGCTAGATCTTACAATATTGCCCGAAAAATGTTCAGAAAATGTCCAACAAACGTGTGCACCTAAAATTTTGTATGGCAACGTTTGCAAAAAAAGCATTGTAAAACAACAATATTGCCAGACATCCGATAATCGTGTGAACCGCAAAATGTTGCCACTATCAAATTATTGTAAGATAATTGCAAACAAATTTAATTTGCAGATGTGTGGTTTGTGCATCTGCTAAATTCACCATTTGCAAAGAATAATTACATTGGCAACGCTGTATATGTCAGTACATTACCGCTACATTAGCAGATTTGACAAAATTACTATTTCTGGCAACCGTCTATACTTCGCTTTAGTCATAATTTTGAAAACTACAAAATAAGAAAAAAAAACGTGCGTCCGCAACGCTAGGAAATACCCATATGTTATTGTCGAAAGTTATATCAGAATTGAATAGGGCATAATTTTCAATTATCTTAGAAATCATTTAGTGGTTTGACAACTTTACTCGCACTTATAAACAATTCCGACCTGTGTTAAGTTCTTTTGAGGACATCCATTGTAGATTTTAATTTCCATTACCAGTGTTTAGAGATTGTATTGTTATTGTCACAATGATAATTAAATATTTATGAATTCCCATTCCTATTGGCAATCGTATTATTATAAATGTAATGAAATTTCCATAATTATTTTGAAACAATGTAATTTTATTGCGATGGAGTTAAGTAATGAACATCAATATGCAAATTATCTAATGACAGTTTGACTTTTCAATCGAAAATTGTGGGTGTCATTGATGGTTTTGAATCTATTCTTCTGTCAGTTATGGTTGATTTAGTGGCCACACATATACACATACAGTCGAAACTCTCTATAACGAATTCCAAGGGACTGCATATTTACTTCGCTATTTAGAAAGAAAAACAATTTTGTTCCTTTTAATATTTTTTATTTGTAGTAGTCAGTTATTTTGGTTTGAAGTAAATTTGTCCACTTTTCTTCTTCAATATAATTTTCTAATACATTTAGAGAAGTAAACATAGTATGTATTGCGATATGCAAAGGCAAACTGATAGCGACTGCAAGAAATGTGAGAGATGGTAATGATTCCAGTTGTCACTTGCATAGTTCGGTGGTTCCTCAAAATACACTTTCAATTTAATGGTAAATAAACGATTCAAAGCATCAGTCTCTGTTTGTGCTTTGTGAAAGCAACAAAGTACACACCGAACAACAATAACAACACCAATAACACACAACAAAGCTACGTTGATTTCTTTTTTGTGTGCGTGCGTTCGGTTTTGCCTAAATTCGTTATATGGAGATTGAAAACGCTTCAATTTTGAAGTTACGGTCGCAAAAATGGTTCGTTATAAGAAAATATTCGTTATAGGGAAATTCGTTATATGGAGATTATAATACACTTAAAGTAGACCCAAAACACAGTGTTCTTATAATTGCTTCGCAATAAAGAAAACTTCGTTATATAGGAGTTCGTTATAGAGAGTTTTGACTGTATATATAAAGAATTCATTGTAGTACTGTTAAATATATTAAATTAAAAAACGATTAATTTCGATCACCAGTTAGATTATTTTATAATTGTTTTAAATTTTTAATCAATACTGAAAATTTATCTCAATCTATTTCAAATCGATAATTGGTTTTAGTAAACAAAGCCTTAATTAGAACTTAAGCTGCTTTTTTATTAGAGGTACAACAAATACTTCATATTGAACTTGCCTTTTTATTAGAATTTTGTACCTGTTTTAGTTTATTAATTTTATTTAATATTTATTAAAAAACTGTGGTAATCGAAAAAAAAAAATTACATGACCGGTTTTACCTCAATTCGGACACGAGGAATGAAACTGTATCATTAGTTTTCTTAAGTTTTTGGACGAGCTCTGTTGGGTATTCTAATAAGCTTCAAAAACCCAACAATAGCTTTAATCTCTTAAAATTCGTTTAAAAAAATCTGTTACTTTTGCAATGGAAAGTCAGACGATCTTTGCAGCAAATTATTTTTAACCGATGCAAAACATAATTGTTTGTGCACACTTTTTCGATTTATAGAAACGTTAAATAAAGTCTAATAGCAATAGGCATATTAATCTCATACTTTTTTCAGTGTTTTCTCATACAGCGATAACGGCGCCCTTAAAGATAGTTGCCAAATTAAAAATAAGTGTCATGCATTGTGTCATCATTTTAGCAAGCAGCTAATTGCTAAACATGTGTCGATATTTTGATGGCAAGCTCTAATCAATCATCTAATGAAACACACAAAAGGTAATTAAAAATTTTTTGTATATATCTTAATTCAAAAAAAGTATTTTATAAAATTGGTTGTGGATACTTTTTTCTTCTAAAAATTTACCTTTTTTCTGGTGTTGTTTCGCTATGATGGCTATATTTCGGTTTTATAGAAACTGTGCTTTTATTTCTAATGTTGGTTTGTCAAGCCAAAAATGATCACGACTTAAATTCAACTTTGTGGTCTAAAAATTTTCTGAATACACTCGGATATCTTTTTAGGCGTTTTATCAATTGAGGTTTTTTGTTATTGCGCTGCCCATTGAGAGATGTCTCTTCACTGGTTTTCATTTCTTAATTTTGTGCAAAGGGAAAAAGAGTCAACAAACCCATTGAGAGATGTATCTTCACTGGTTTTCATTTCTTAATTTTGTGCAAAGAAAAAAAAGAGTCAACAAACTTGCTCGTAACGATTATAATTTGTATGTAATATGTATTTTGTTCTTATTTTAGTGATTTCCCTTTTTACATTTGCTTGCAAAGGGAGAATGTTTTTAAATTCTTTTTGCGATTCTATGCGCGTGTTTTGAATTTGTAGCAAATTTGTATACAACGTAATTGTTATTTTTTATGTGTAATTTAATTTTATTTAATTTTGCTATTTACATTTTGAATCAAAATGAAAGGAAATTACAGTCGAATTATCTTTTAACAAAAATTGCAATTTTAGTTCGTATTGTATAAGGAGGTAGAAATGCAAGCCATTGGAATATTTTTACAAGACCAATTTAATTTGTGCCGTTTTTAGTATGGAAGCAGAATATTTTATTATGCGGATTTCTGGGGAACGTAACTACCCTACCGCAAAATTTCATTTAGAAAATGATTTGGAATTCATTTTCAATTCGTTTGAATTGAAATGATTTTGAATTAATTCAAATGAATTTGCAAATAATTTATAATTCTTTTGAATTTTTCAGAAGTTATCTTTATATTGAAATTTAAACAAAGGCAAATTCTACTTAATTGCACTACGCAACAAATTGAAGAAAAAAATCTAAAATTATTCAAAAATAAAAAAATATAATATATTATTAAAACAAAGTCTGCGATTTCCAAGGATGTTAATTTTAAAAATATGTAAAACTTGCAGAAACAAAAAAAAACACGATATCTGCTCAAAATGACCATTAGAAGACGTCGCATGGCATGACCCTACAAATTTAAGATTACAAAAATATGACTTTCCGGCTGTATTCTTTATAAATTTCCGTAATACGGGCGCAATTATTTTGATGTAGATAATTGTTTATGGTTTTTAATACAAAAAAAAATTCTTATAGAAAATGAGACGGGTGTGACCTCTTAAAGCGACGGGTGTGACCTAGTATGAAAACTCGAAAAAAAATTTAAGAAATTAAGCCCACTTTAGCCTGTGAGATATAATGTCTGCCCAGACTTATCTCCCAGTTTAGTGCGCTGTATTTGGCCTGCCCAGACTTGTCTGCGAAAAATCAAAAAGATATTGATTTTCCTAAATAAACAAGGAAGGAAATTTTTAGAAATTAACATCCAGAAAGTGTTGTGATAAATGTTTGTTAAAATAAAATATTAGCGGGTTTCACCCTTTACGTTAACTTTACAGCCCTGTTTTATTTACTACCATTTTACACTACAAAGGATGAGCGTCTTTTTCTGATGTATTGTATACTTATGAATCAGCTGATTTTTGTTTTGGTTTTTGTCAGTTTAAATGCTTATATACGTAGAAATTTTAGGTTTTTATCTATATTCTTCCAAATTCTTTTAATATTTATCACAAAATTTTAAATTAAATATCAAACCAAATATTTTTGCCAGCAAATGTTTTTGATGATCAGCTGTTTCATTCTGGTAATTTTATCACACATGTTTACTACAGCTTTTTAAGTGATTTTTTAATCACGACGTAGTAAATTGTAGTCTAGTACAGTTTGTTGTTGCAGTGTTGTAAATTAACAAGGTCCACAAGGGTACTTTACTACCAAGGGTGAAATCCGCTATTAATATCAGGCTTGGTCCTCTATAGGACCAAAAGGAGGAGTAGGCAGAGGTTTACACGGATTTTTTTGTCTTCCAGACAAGTCTGCAAGTGTAAAGAGCCCTTAAGGGAGAAAACAGCTGTTTACGCGGATTTTTTGTCTCCCAGCCTTGTCTGCCAGTGTAAAGTGCCCTTAACAGCACCATTATAGACATTTGTAATTTAAACCATACGCCGAGACTTCAACAGCTCTTTTAAAGCTATGTATTTTTCGAATTTGGTTTTAAGCCTTGTGTGATAGATGCTTATACGCCTATTGAGAGGGACATCTTTAAATAGTTGCTTAATAAAAGCAATTGTTTTTATGAAGTAAAGAAAACCCACGTTTAATGGATGCTGCGATTTAAAACTACAATTAAGACGTACTCAACACGCTTACAGCTGGATTTATCACCATTTTACCGTTTTCCGCACTTTTGTTTTCTTTGTTTCAACTGCTCATTAGCCATAATCATTGTCTCAACAATTCTTCTTTTTCTCAACAATTCTTCTTTTTCTCTCTCTAAAGATAAATGCAATTTATTTTATTTCCTTAAGTTTTTTTATTAGTGGTCGCTTTCATTTTTTGACTTAAACTTAATTTCCCTTTACACCCCATGTATGACGCATGGGATAGCTTCTCGCGTTGTTGTGAATTAACACGCTTTCTATTTTTAGATTCACAACTAACGGCACCTACTTGTTTATCGACGAATGCGAACGTCACTGTTTGAGAAGCTCTTACTAGATATGCCGATTGACTCGACACAATTACTGCGAAGTTGCTGTCGACAATAAAGGCCTGCAGCGTTCCATTCATTCTACTTGTACAAACAGATAAAACAAGTAAGAACCTGATATTATCGGTACAAATACAACAAATAGTAGAACAAAACATGTGCTCATTCGTTTTGGATTGAGTAGATCGCGTCTCATCTCTTTCTCTAGTTCTCATTGTAGTGGAAACTTTTTTTTCTCTTTATCTGTTCTTCTCAGTGAAGTAACTGTTGTTCCTCTTTTTTAAATGGATATATCCATTTAATATAGATATTCCAGACCATGCGCTTTGCGTTGATGATGTTTTCTTACTATTTTTTTATTCTTTTTACCAAAAGTAATGGTGTAAGTTTCATCTGTGGCAAATTTTATCAAAAAATAAAACAAAATTTCGCTCTTTATTCTTTATGCTTGCAGCGTCACGCTCCCCACATATTCCAAGCACAGATAACAAGAATACCGATATATCTGTTTGTTATGTATGTATTCATACAAGTATTTTTGATACTTGGTACTTTCACTCTCTCATACCTATTCTATCGTTATCTAAAAGAGAAATATTCCATACGCACTCAATCCAAAGAGAGCGAAACAGTTACAAGCAGATATAATAAAATTGAACTACATACAACAAGTGTGTTTGGATGGTTCTTTGCAGACCTATAGTCGACAACACTCGAGGGGAGCCGACAATGAATGAATTTTTTTCTTCTTTTTTCTAAGATTGACATCCATTGAAAAAAGTGACGGGTGTGACCAAATATTTTTTTTAATAAAATACTCAAATATTTAAATGGAAATGGCCACAAATTTTTACCATAGTATGAATTAAAGGCGTTAGTTCTGTAATAAAATAAAAAACCTTGTTTTTGTTGGAAAGTATCAAGGTGTTATTTTATAAAGAAATAATTTTATTAAACTTTTTTAATTTTTTCTGCGACGTGTGTGACCCGAAATTTTTAATATTTCTACTAACTCACAAAACTTTTATTGCATAACATACAAATTCAAATCTTTTAAAATATAACGATTGTAATGAATAAGTAGAAATGGAAATATAAGAAAACGACAAAGTAAGTTCAAACATATAGGAAAGAAAGAAGAGTGTTCGGTGTATACTCATTCCAAAGTTTTGCAAAATTAATAAAAATAAAAAATTGAAAATTTTTTCATTTGTACTCAGTAGGGAATCGCCAAACTAGTTCAAAAACGTACTTGTTCAAAATTATAGAATTGTGAACTGATTCCAAAATGAACCAGTTCTTAACTATCGAATTTTGAACCAGTTAAACGTTATAAGCTGATGAATAAGAAAAAGAGAATTTTGAAATAATTTCAGAAGTTATATTTCGAAACCAACCCAGTAGGGAATCTTCAAACTAGTTTAAAATAATGGAATTGTGAACTACTTCCAAAATAAACTAGTTCTGAACTATCAAGTTGAACATTATTAGTTGATGAATAAGAAAAAGAGTATTTTAAAACAATTTCAGATGTTATATTTTAAATTACACTACAAGCAAAAGACAAATACTGCTAAATGATTTTTAGATAAAAAAGTATTGAAAAATTTCGATTAATTATAATATCGTATTTAAAATACTAGTAGAATACTATATCAATTTCTAGAATAGAACTAGTTCTAAAGCGTTAATTGTGTGCTAGTTCGCATCAATCTCTTTTAAAGTGATTCCAAACTAGTTCAAAGGAGACACTCAACTACCGTCCGACTAGAATTTCTGAACTGGTTTTATTCTAGTACAAAAGGGACAAATGAGGAATTGGAATTGAAACTAAAAGTCTCAACTACACAGGTAATTGTACTTGAAAGTAATGATTCCTAATTACTTTTCAATTAGCTCAATTACTTTTTAATTACAAGGAATTGAAAGAAATTGACGGAATTGGGAGGAATTGGAAGGAATTAAGAGGAATTGCTGCAATTTGGAAAGGTATTGAAATAATTTTGAAATAAGGAGTAGAAATTGTAAGTTCCACAGTGTGTCGTCACAAAGAGAAAAGGAGAGTGGGAGCAATATATTTTAACATAACGGACCTTTCCAAATTGCAGCAATTCCTCTTAATTCCTTCCAATTCCTCCCAATTCCGTCAATTCCTTTTAATTCCTTGTAATTAAAAAGTAATTGAGCTAATTGAAAAGTAATTAGGAATCATTACTTTCAAGTACAATTACCTGTGTAGTTGAGACTTTTAGTTTCAATTCCAATTCCTCATGTAATTAGAATTGTAGTTAACTTTCAATTCCTTTTTAGATGTACTTGTATTTGTAATTGAGCAGTAATGAGTACAAATTGTAATGATTAGTTTACAGCTGTGCTATTAATATGGCTGAAAAATAACGTTAGACAAACTTCAAAGTTTGTAATTAAATTTTTAAAGTGCATTTACTGACACAGTTCTTGAGATCTACTAAAATCTGTGAAACAATATTTTCAAAAATGAAAATACATACCCAGCAAAATATTTTGTTGCAAAGAAACAATTACAGAACAGCTTTTACTGATAAGTAACAAGTTCCACTTTCGGTTGCACAATATATTATTTTTGTTTGAAATTGTCCCAAAACCAACATGTTCTCATGGAACCTGTTATGAAATGATTTGCTACATAACTGAATTACATATTCTGTTTTTTGAAATTTCATTGATTTTCAATTGGGTGTTAGTTCGAAATACATTTTAACTCAGATTTTTGAGTTTTTCTTAATAAATACCCTCTAAAAAATACTTATTTCGAATACGAATATTCATTTTCTGTTCTACGGAATCTGTGGTGCAACATGTTGTACATAATCGGTTATATAGAACCAGAAACAGAATAGAAAGTCGATTAAAAAAGAAACGATTCTAGTATCAATACCATTCGCAACAAGTTCTGAAAAATTTTCCTGGGTACATACACACATTTTTATTAACAACAATTTTTTTAAAAACATTTACTTCGACAATTCTTGTATAAGTCGGACCATACTACATAAAAAAATAGTCAGAATACTGATGTCTCCTTTTTCCATTTTGTTGCATAGTGTAATTGTTAAAAGACACATAATACCACACCAATCGTCCATTGCATGGATTTTATGGCCCAAGGATTTTTAATAAAAATTTTCATTTTTACATCAGCAGTATATTACATTATTTTCATGGTCAGTACCAGGACATTGGTAAAACCTTCAATTTTTTGCAGTTTATCCTATCTAAGCTCTTGGCACGTCCCACACTAATCAATGTTATCCAAATCCACGCCCAAACAAAGTGTAATTACATGAAACAACACGAGGACATTAAGCCATCGCGCGATAGTGTCACGTTAAACATTATTGAGTATTTAATTACTTTCTGGATTTAAAATTCTATATTTCCTTTATACACGAAATGCCAGGAATACATATGTATGTACGTGATGGTGGTAATATTAGTTATTAAATGGCAACGAATATAAATGCACATCTCAATGTATGTATGTATGTTTATTTGTATTCCCTGGGTAGTAAAGCAGTAGTTGTTGCATATACTCACTGGTCAAGGATACTACAAACGTATGTACTTACATCATCACTGTAGCCATGAACTTGTTCTCCATCAAGGGCTTCGGCCATTATTTACGGGTTCTGTTGTTAGTGTTGTTGTTGCTACTGTTTTTAGTTTGTTTTATTATTATTTTTGAAATATTGCAAAAGCTTGAATTTTGTTTGTATATTTTTTTAAATTATTCTACAGTTGTTTGTTTGTTGTTATTGTTAAAAATTCCTCTTTGGCTCTGTTGTTTGCAGTTGCTTTGAGGGGAGCGCTCTCTCCCCTTCTTCTCTTCGATAGTAGTAGTAGTAAATTTTTGTTAATTTCAAATAACGTTTAGGCAAAACGCATAGTCTCCACAAACGTAGTAAGCTGTTTGTACATATAACGAGTCTAAGTGCGGCCCCGTTCAAGCCGCCCGTATCTCACGTAGCTAAGAATAAGAAAACTGGTTTAATCAAGGGAGACACACCGAAATACCGACAGACGGACAGACGGACGGATGTATGGATGAACAGAGTGCAGCAGTACTTAATAACGATCGGTACTGGTGCTGCTGTAGGTTGTCGTGGTGGTGGTGGTGGCGGCGGTAGTGGGGAGCCACTGTATTTATTTAAGTTTTGTTGTGTTTTTGTCAAGTTTTTCTCTCTGCCCTTCAGGAGGTGTTACTTTTTCGTCAACGTCGTAGCCGTCACCGTCGTTGTCGTTGTGTTGTCGTCGTAGTCATATTCTTTGTCATTGTCGCCGTCGTTGTTGTTCTTGCAGTTAATGATTTTTATTCATTGGGGCTTATTCTAAAGGTGTAAAATGAAAATAGGCTTTATAATGACACCAACCAACAACAAAAACTAAATGCGACACTTGTGCCACCCCTCTCCATGCCCATGATGATTTCAACCAGCTGAGCTGGAAGAAGAATGCGAAATATTTATCCAAGTCTTGGAGACCCACACTATCACCGCAACAACCACCACTGTTCTCCATTCTCTTCCACTTGTTATTCTTTGATGTATCGTGGTGATATGTTTTGGTTTAAATTATTTCATAATTTAATTAATATTCTTGCAGTAGGCTAAATGAACAGACAGTGACAGACAGGAAAGGCTGGAGGGGGGGAGTGGACCTTAATGATAGATGTTAATATTACTTGACCAAATGCTTAGAATTTGATGACTAATTGTCAAATTTTGCACCAGTACTTCAGTGGACTCCCCGACTAGGGCTTCTTAGTAGCAGCAGGTCGGTAGGTGGTGGTCTTGCTTGACGTTTATCCACTGTCCACGACAACGTTACTTTTTTTCACTTGATGATTTCATACATATGTATAATTTGGGTTTCAGATACTTTTAGAATTACTACACTTGATTTTGTTCACTTTATTTTTTTGTTAATCTTAACGAACGAACGCTCGCAGCACATACACACACACACACACTCATGCACACAGCTACTAAAGATTTCTTCATTACATATATAGGCGGGGGCAAAAAGGCAAAACGGTTGCGTTTTTTTTCTTTCGGATGGGTAATTTAGAAACACAGATACGCGTTGTAAAATAAGAAGAAATGTATTCAATGGGTACGTCGTTTCGTCGTCGTCGAAGTTATGTGTAAAATTTAGTTAGAATTCTTAAATTACAAATTAAATATTTTCTTTTATTTTTCTTCCATTCCACACAATATGACACACACAATCTTTTCGCCACACGCACACACAAACGCCAGTAATTATTCAAAAAACGTTATTACTCTCTTGTCGACTTAACTAAACTAAATGACGACCAAAGATATGACTGCCCCCATCGTGGTTGATAATTTGGATACATGTGTACTATTTTTGGGGCCGCTCCCCCCAACTCATGTGATACTTGATAGTACAGTGGTGTTTACAGATTAATGAGAATACATATTTTTTTTAGGAAATAGTAATTAAATATTGGCTACAAATAAAATTTAAAATAAGTCAAAATAAAGTTTTATTAATGTTTGATGTTTTATACATTCTTCTTTTAAGTTAGTTATTTTTAGAAATTCCTGCAACTTTTTAAACATGTGTAAATAATGATTTAATTGTATATAGGACATAGCAAACTAAGTTTGGTTGAATTTTTTTTATATATCTATAACATTTAAGCAAAAGTTGACATGGACATATCAGCTTTTTATATTGCCATATAACAGACTTCCACTTATCTCAGACATATCATTATTTGTCAACTTGTCATTAAAGTCCACAAGAACATATGAAGTAAAAAACCCTTTTCAAAAACAAAACAATTTTTAATTGTAGATAAAGAGGCGGAAGTGCAAAATATGGATCAATGCTCCGATTTGAAAAGAGTGTTATGCTCTTAGTCTTAAACACCAAATATTGGAATTATAGGTTGAAACAGGGCTGCAGCTGCAGGGAGCCTTAAAAAGGGGTTCCTATAATGACCTAATATGTGCGGGTACTCAAATGAAGGTGCCGGTTTCGATTTCCGGCCGGGGAACTGACCAAGTCAACATCGATGAAAAATTACTTTTCAAATACATTCGAATTCTCCAGCCAACAAAACACATTCTAAACGCATCCACTACAAAAATTCAGAATGCGCAAGGACCAAGGAAACAGGAAATGATTTATCAACATCACAAAATAAATCAACAAAACCAGCTGTCGCCATCTTTCAAGGAATTTGGCCGTTAAAACTCACTATAACATCTAACAATCCCTTGACACGAACCTTGTTACCTACAAAGAAACGAAACAGAGTTGCCAACAATGATTGTATGATAATCGGATTACATGCCCTGTTACAACAATAACAACCAACTAAATATACAACATTTTTAAAAAAAAAGTAGTTTTTATGTGTTCAAATTACAAAATATCAAAACGATAAAACAAAATTTGATTTAAAAAAAAAAAAAATTATTAAAAAATTTAATTTTAAACGAATGTATTTAAATTTAACCATAGTTTGGAGGACTTAAAAATCAGCAAATTTCATATTAATAATATTAATAAAAGAGAAGTGCAAACTGATTAATTTTTGTGACCCTAATACAGTAACTACACTAATATTTGAAATTCTTACATACAATATAAAAAAATAGTTTCTTAAAAAAAAACTTTTTTCGTCAAAATTATTATTTAATTATTTCGTTATTAATCAAATTATTCAAATTTAATTATATTTAGGAGGAGTTAAAATATCAGCATAATTCATATTAAATATATAAATATCAAAACAAATTTTAACTGGTATAAAGTTATACAAATATATAAATCGCAATTTTTAGATATTTAATCATTTTCACTTAAAATGTTACTTTTTGTTACTTTTACTGAAAATATTAATTTGAATAACTAATAAATTTCAAAAACCGCAATATTTGTAAAGACTATGACTGCACCATTTTTTTTTATTTTTGAACAGTTAAAAAATTGCTATATTAATTATTTTTAGCTCAATGCCAAATTTTTTTTTTTTGCTTTTTGTTCGGCTCTAGTTTTTGAATAAAATTGTAATATACATATTACAAATATTTCTTTGAAATTACATAGAAAACTAAAATTTTATATAAAAAAAAATAAAACATTTAAATAAATTAAATTAAAAATTTGTGTAACTAAAAAAAATTCGTTTTTTTTCAAATAAGTTTACTATTTATATTTTTTTGACTGTTTTTTAAATTTTGATTATAATGGCATTGCCAATAATTTCTCTGACTATTATCATTATAAAATTTTTCAAAATGGATCAATAATTAGAATTGCAAAGAAAATTTAAAATCTATAACACTATTTTTTATTATCGAACAGTTAAAAAATTACTTTTTTTATTATTTTTGTTTAATGCCAAAATTTTTTTTTTGCTTTTATTCGCCTTAATTTTTAAATAAAATTGTAATTTATTACAAATATTTCTTTGAAATTACATAGAAAACTACAATTTTATAAAAAAAAACATTCAAAAAAAATCAAATTAAAAATTTGTGTAACTAAACAAAATTAGTTTTTTTCAAATAAGTTTACTATTTCTATTTTTTTTTTCTTTGACTATTATCATTTTAAAAATTTTCAAAATGAATCAAAAATTAAAAAATAATTCTAAATAATTAAATTTAAAATCATTGTTGTTTTTGTATAGTTTCGGTCTGTTTATTTGAACGTTGATTTGGAATTTATCTCAAGCTCAAGACCAGAGTTTTTGAAAGAAGTTAAAATTTATATAAATGAAAAAAAAATTCTAAATTATTAATACAGATACAATTCCAAATTTCCTACAAATTAATTTTGTTAGCCCTTTAAGTTTTAAATCTTTATACACAATTTTTAATAATAATATTTAATAATATTTGAAAAAGTTAGACATTTAAATCATATCTCAAAATAATATAACAAAAGAGTTGTATTGTTAAAAAAATATTCAAATAAAAAAACATTTGAACAATAATTTTACTAATCGAATTAAATATGATCAATAAAAATATGTATATGTTTTTCATTGTTCGGTTTGAGATCTATTTTCTATTATCGCTAATAGAGTTGTGTGAAATGGATTATGTTGACAGCTGGCAACTAAAATGGCATCAACGAAAAATATTTTAACAGATTAAAATATTAAACAAAAAAATCGATAAAAATCTTTTTTAGTATTCTTCTTAAATATTGAATAAATACTACAATATTAAGTCATTTAAGACATTTCCTTATATTTTCGAAAGCTTAAAGAAAATTTCTGAATTTTTTTAATGATATTTACATTTTTTTAAAAATTTGTTAAAATTTTAAATTGCTTTTAATTAAAAAGAAACAATTTGTTGTAAAAAATATTTTGAATATACTATTTATATATTAGCTTAAATTTCAAGTATGGGCCTTAAAATTCCATTTGGTAAAATACTAATAAAAAATAAATACTGACTTTTAAATTTCATAGCATTGTTTTAAATAACAATGAAAATTGTATTAGATTAAATGGCCTTATTTTATTATATATATTGCCATTGGTTGAAATCTTAATCTGTAAAGTGCAGTTTTGTCGTAAAAAAATATTAATTTTTTTTTTTGTAAATTTGTCCCACTGTACTTTCTGTTATTCATAAATTTGTTCATACTACATACTTGATTTTAGTTAAAAATCTATGAGTCACATGTGATAATAAAAAAAAAAACAAAAATTTAAATATCTAAAAGCCGTTGTCATTGAAAAGCAGTATAAAAGAAGTCTAAAATAATAACTTCTCCTATCCTCCCAATATTATTTAACAATCATAGGATCATTGACAACAACAATCTCAAACATAGCAACTAACACTCATGACACCGAAAAAAAAATCATGGTGAAATTAATCAAACACCCATTTTTGATAAACTAAGACCCGCTGACGCCATTGTATACTGTTGTATTTGTGACCATTGGGCTTAGCTCTTTTAGAAAAAGCAGTTTTAGCCAGTGTAAACTACTGTGGTGCACTTGTTTATGAACATCACCAAAACTACATTACTGGAATCCCTGCCTATAACAATTCCAATTTCCCTTTAAGTTTATCTCAATGATGATGTTGCAATACATCAACTTTGTAATCATAACACAAAAGCAAACGTTGTCAATTCTTATCTACAAATATCTCTTCTATATGCATCATCCATATCAGTTGTGCCTTATAGGGCTACCCCATTTACCATCCCTGGTGTGGATACCCAAATGTCAAACATGTGGTTCCTCTCTCACAAAAACAGAGGGAGCCCATGAAATAAAACCAACAATTCAAATACGCTCTGAGAATCTGTTGTACCACCCAAATAATAATGCCCCCACTACGCTAAACACAGCACTGCTGCTAGTGGCCATATGTACCAATGTGTTTGGAACAAAACAGCTGTTTTTGGCACAAGCGAAAAAAACAGATGTTACGGTGGTGCTACTGCTGCTGCCGCTGCTTTTTGGAGACTAGCAAACAGTTCTAGCGAGTGATGATGTTATCGAGATGTGTATTGTGGTGGTGTATGCATCATACAAACATATATCTATACAATTGAAACTTACCACAGTAGCTAGTGATCGTCGGGGCGTGTGCCCGCCGCTATTGTTATATTCTTGACTGGTAGCTGTAGAAGAGAAACGCCTTTGTTGGCCCGTCACAGAGGCAGCTCGACGCCGGGGTGGTGGACGTGGGGCATCACCAATGCTGCTATCTGTTTGAGGCATAGTCACAACTCCTGCACTGTTATTGGAAGAACGCGTTGACATTTTCTTTACTTTATAAAAGCTTGTCAGGGACGCCGAAACATAAAGTACAATTCTGAAATGCAAATTTAGATATTTGAATTTGGTGTAAATAACTGCGGCGTCGGTCGGTTATATGTAGGCGACACAGGGGAACAACACACACTCGTCTACAGATTGTACAACATTGTTTATTTGTGGCGTTATCACTTTAATCTTATCCGATAACAATCATATTTGATTTGATTAGACGCTTTTAAACTATTCATTCGTTTGTGTGGTTCGAAGTTGCAAAATAAGGTTGAGCTTTTTTTTCGTAGCCCTTTGTTCCATTCATCCTCTAAACGCTTTTCATTGATTCATCATATAACTCGGGGGTTTTCTAATATATAAAACCCGGGAAAACACTTGTGTCCACATACGTATGTATGTACATCTATTACTTACAAATTGTTATTAGATGTTTAAATATATCTTGTTGTTGTCTCTTCCGATTGTTTTTCCCAGTAGTATACTGTTTAACATTTATATGTACTCCACCACAAGAAAAGTATAGCCACAGCCACATACACTCGTACGTCGTAGAGGTACACAGTGTGCCACAATATATGTGAGCTATGTATTCACTTTGAAGTGCGATTTCTACGCCCTATTTTATAATTAGCTTAGTTCCAAGTATAATTTAGTATGTATTTTTAATAAATTTAGTTGGAAGTTTGAAAAACATTTCTCTAGTTATCGTACACTAAAATTGAGAACAATTGATACAACAACACCGACGACGACGACACTTGACTCTTTGACGGATTTGGCAGATGTAGGCTTTTGCATTCAAACAATTGAATCGCGTAACAAATCAAAGGGTGTCTCATATTTGAAAATAATAATGTGGGTGACTACTACACACTTGCTTACGAAAGTATGTACGAAATGATTTATTTGTTATTATTGGTTGCGTTTTGTTGGTAACTTATATACGCTTAGCCATACAAATGCTATCCCATATACGCTAACGGGGATAAAATTACATGCTAAGCTAAACGGGGATAAGTTGTTTAAAAAAGTAGTAAAAATAAAAATGTGACTAAATTTTTTATTGCAGTGTAAACAAATAATAGAAAAGAAAAGAGAACGTCAAATAAAATAATTTGCATTCGAATGATATTTTTTCAATTAAATGTTATTTTACAGCTTATTTGTTATGCAAATCCTAGAAAAAAATGTTTCAATATGTGGCTTAAGGTGCCTGCGAAACATTAGATCCTAAGAACATTTCTCGAAAATATCAAAAATGCAATTAATATAATATTTACAAATGAATGAAAAGAATAAACAATTATTTGACATAAATTACTGTGCTGCCAAGTAATTGTTTTTTGTTAACGGCGGTCTCCTATATAGTATACCAAAAAAACACAGCCATTGTTGGGCTACAGCAAGGTGTATATACACCTTGGGTTACATTACACTTTTTAAAAGGTTGAAGATCAAAAGATCAAAGTCGTGGTAAAATTGCAGTTGGCCTTTCGAAGTCAGGCTAGAATAAATAAAGATGCCATCCTCTTCGTTTCAGTCTCAAAAGATGAAAATACAGATCAAAGTTCTCGCCGACAGCTATGGGGCCCTAATGGGCTTAATAGTGCACCTATGGATCATATTAAAACCTCCTATATGCGGATACTCAAATTAAAGTAAAATCAACACAATTTTAAACCGTACTGGACAATATAAGGCAAATTTTTTGTAAACATAAGAAATTTTCATTTAGTTTATGCGTGTATAAGCCGTTAAAAATATTTAAAATATCTTAGCAATTTTTTAAATTTGTTGTAGTTTTTTATTTTTATTTAATTTGTTTGAAATTTTGAAAAAAGTGCAAAATATGGTACGGGAGCCCAAAAACGCCAAGCTCTTTTCCCTGGTCTAGCGTAACGAAATTAATAATTGAAAAAATTTTCGTCAAAGTGAAAATTTCTTGGAATAATAAAAAAATAAGGAAGCAAAGGAAACAAAAAAATTTTTCATTAAATTTTTTTTTTAATTTTAATAGCCTTTTTACACCGTAACGCACTTAACATATTTCCGCATTATTCCGCATCTTTGAAAGATGCGACCAAAATGCTAAAATTTGGACTTGTATTTTGTTGTAGGAAAGATGTGAACATATTTTCGCATCCATGAATGATGCGGAAAAATGCACAGAGTTGCACTCTGAAAAGCTGAATTTAAGCGATTTTTCTCAATGACATGCAACATGCATGTCATTCATGCAACAATGAATGCCAAACAAAATGGACGATCAAAAAATTTAAATCTTTGCTAAAATATCAATAAACAATCATTCCAATTAGTTAAAAGCATTCGCGCTTCGTGGAATACTGCCTCCGAAACAATGTTAATAGGTTTCTGGCAGGAAAATACTCCAGTCCGACTCGGACTGCCATACTAAAAAAAGGGTGCATAAAATTTACAACATTGTGAGCTGAAGCATCTGAAAGTAGCAGAGTTGGACATTTTACAAAGTAGATGAAAAATAT
This sequence comes from Muscina levida, assembly GCA_964034835.1. Taxonomy (NCBI): domain Eukaryota; kingdom Metazoa; phylum Arthropoda; class Insecta; order Diptera; family Muscidae; genus Muscina; species Muscina levida. The sequence goes on along the minus strand of OZ035883.1, from coordinate 42,865,882 downwards.
TAACATAAAATAACAGTCTCTTTACCGGCCGAGACCGGCTAACTAAGTTTTACTCTACAGAAGTTCAAGTTCGGTCACTAAAAAGGATTTGACTAAGGTGTTGATTTCTAACACAGTTTTCTACCATCTCATTTTTTGACTAAAACCTTAAAACCAACCAACCAACTCTTAAAAAAATGCCAAAAAATGTTTTGCAATACGATGTTTTCCCAAATTTTCAGCTCAATCTGCACACTTGTAAAAACGCTCTAAAATGTTTTTGTCGCGGGTGTTTGGACATTTTTTGATCAATTGTTGCAAATTTGGAAGTTATCTGTTTTGCTTAATAAAGTGTTAGTTATCGGCGGGAAATCAAATTTTGGTAGATTTCAAAGGTCGAAAATTGTAATTTCGTTACGCTAAATCAGGGAAACGAACCACTGTGCGCCCCCTTAAATACACCCTAAAACTTGAAAGTCAAAATCAAAGGGAATGGTGTTTTTTTCGTTTTGGGTTCCCGGCCCATATTCTGCACTTCAGCCATAATTTTTGATAATTTTGAAATTTTTTGTAATTTCTTAAAAACCGTAAAAAATCAAAATAGAACAAAAGGACGCAATAGAAAAATTTAAGAAATCAATTTTGGAAAAAAAACTTATGGTTTGGTATATTTAATGTGAAAAATAAAAATATTTTTTTTAAATTAAAACTTTAGGTTTAATTTAGGAGCGATTATAAATTTAAATTTTTTTTTTAGTTTTTAATTCTTATATATTTCTTACATTAAAAAAAAATTAAAAATTTGAGATTTCAGAATAAAAAAGGAAAACATAGAAAAATTTAAGAAATCAATTTTGGAAATAATTAAAAACGAGTTAAGAAAATTAAATTTTTTAACAGAAATATTATTATTAATGAAAAATAAGTAGTACGTCAGTTGAAGAAGTTAATTAATTTTTTAAAAATACTGCCAATTTTTTTGGAGAATTAATTGCAAGTTTTTTTACAATAATTACATACTGTTTTTTTTCTGTGCACTTTACAACTATGCAGTAGTGAACACATTCAATGTATTTAAATGCCCAGTGCTGTACACGAAAAAGTTTTACAACTTGGCATCATTGTTGACATAGCAACACTGGGCAACACTACATTTATGACAAATAATAGGGATGGCATCTCTAATAAGGTACTTTTTTCCAACGATATTATTGTACTGCAATATATTATGCGTATTTATCTCGGCAACTCGACCTACACCCAGTTTGATTTGAGTGGTTACTTTTTGTATGAATTAAAAAATGTTTTATTACCTATTAACAGATATATTTACTATACATTGCAACAAATTATATTGTTCCATTAGTTTACAAGATTGTTACTTTCTTCCCTTTTGTCGACGAAAAAAAGTACTCTTTTCAATTGTACCATAAATCGTACACATGTGGCACATATTCCCTGCCTGACCACAGTATCGAATAGACAGCTAATTCGCTTTGGCTGAAATCGTTGAATTCTTTGGAAAAAAAGCATTAAATTTGTGGAATATAGCTTTGAAAATATTGTCGCACAAGTGTTTTTGGACGTCCAAGTGAGCATTAAAATGTCCGCCACAGACCAAATGAGAGCAATGCTTGACCAGCTAATGGGCACAACACGCAATGGTGACGATGGTCGTGGCCTAAAATTTTCCGATCCCCGAGTGTGCAAAAGTTTTCTACTAGACTGTTGCCCGCACGATATACTGGCGTCGACACGTATGGATTTGGGCGAGTGTCCCAAAGTACACGATTTAGCATTTCGGGCTGACTACCAGAGCGCGGTCAAGTCCCGCGACTACTACTACGACATTGAGGCAATGGAACACTTACAAGCATTCATATCGGACTGTGACAGGCGTACAGAGGCTGCCAAACAGAGGCTTAAAGAGACGCAGGAGGAGCTGACCGCAGAAGTGGCGGAAAAGGCGAACGCTGTACATGCACTGGCCGAGGAGATTGGTAAGAAATTAGCTAAAGCCGAGTCGCTGGGTGAAGCTGGTGAGGTGGAGGAGAGTATGTCCCTCATGAAGGAAATCGATGAGCTGAGAGCAAAGAAAATCAAAGCGGAACACGAATACCGAACATCAATGCCTGCGTCAACATACCAACAGCAGAAGCTGCGAGTCTGCGAAGTCTGTTCGGCCTACCTGGGCATACACGACAATGACATTCGTTTGGCTGACCACTTTGGCGGTAAGTTGCATTTGGGATTTCTAACCATTAGAGAAAAACTAGCCGAATTGGAGAAGACCGCAGGACCTCGCAAGGCAGAACTAAAGCGCAGTGGTAAGATCCACGAACGAGACAGTGACCGTTCGCGATCCCGCTACTTTGTAGGTGGTCGTGAACTAGATCGCCGTTCCCGTGTGCACCGTTCAAGATCCCGCGAACGCCGTCGTGGCGAGGGAGGTAACTCGGGTTCCGGCGGCGGTGGTGGTGGTAGTGGCGGAGGGCGACCAGAACGCAGAGATCGCAAGGACTTCCGTGATAGGGAAGGAGATCGCGGCGAGAGACCCGGCGGCAGTAGTCGAGTATCGCCTGAAAACAAAAAACGTTCCCGATCACGGTCACGTGGACGCAGTTACAACTCCAGGCGAAGATCCCATTCCCGTGATCGTTACCGTCGTTAGACGTTGTACCAGCTAACAGCCACACACACACCCACATCTCTATCATCAATTCATAAGCGGTGCCAACCAGGGCCGCGACAAACGAACCTTGGTCAACAAAACCTAATTTTAAGTCTAGACGACATTTCTATAGCACGTATGTAAAATCAAATTTGCTTTCAATTACAAAATTGTCTTATCTTTTTAGTAATATTCCTTAATTTTCCATGAACAAAAAGAAATCAGAAACACTTCAACATACAGTTTTTTTCTTCTTAGACATTAATATAACATTTACTACTATTCTTTTGTTATAATTGTTTCCTTCCTTCTATTTTCTTTACCATCTCTCGATCCATATATATTTTATTTTAATTGATGAAAATAAAGCACATGATGGTGATGATCTTTCTGTAGTTCTATAGAAAGAAATGATAATAAAACCAAACAAAAAAAAAAACAGAAAATTGAATGAATAATTCAAAATAATGATGCCAAAGGTGGTCGAGAAGTTTTTTGGCACGTCGCTGTCGTCGCTCTAAATAGTTAAAAAAAACGAGGTGCAAAAAACGGGTACGTAGAGGATGCATTTGTTTTTTGTTGGTAGCATAGCATCAATTTCAGGGTACACAAGCGTAGCGACGAGACGACACCAAGCTATTCCAACAACCATCCAAACATAATCGCTTGATCTGTAGATCCAACGATAGGGTGCTGTTCTTCCTGGGTAAGAAATACGATGAAAATCCAAACGTAAACAAACAATAGAACATTTTGTCATTTCAGCAAAAAAATAACAAAATTAAGTAGCATCTAACAGAAATTTTCGAACAGTTTGATAGATTTGATAGTTGTTGTTGGGTACGTATATGTTGTATATGCGCTATATATATTATTATATATAAATATATATAGTATGTAACACTCTGCTGCAGATGCCCGCCTTCAAACGCACACACAAACACAAAGATTTTGGTGAGCAAACAAGAAAAGCTATTCTAATAACATTTTTTGTAAAAAAAAATATGGCCCTTTAACCAGCCCGTTCGTATCGATCGTATCACATTCACTTTCTTCTTAATGATCCACTTTTTACAGCTGTATTGAAGCGCAATCCAATTTAAAAACTATATAGCTCCTCAATTTCTTTGGTACGTATTTGTCTCTACTCTTGCAACTCCTTGTGGCGATAGCTTCCATTCATCTAAATGCTCTTGTGTGGACATATGCGAGTGAGTACAGTACAACAACACATACATATATAAGAACCCACAGATATTATATGCAAAAACCAAAACAACCTTAAAGGAACATAGAGAGGTTCGCTTTAATTCTACCTATCCAAACGATGTGATTTGGTACGTATAGTCCTTACAAGACAAAACAATACATCGATCTAAACCTGTAATAGGAGTTATCAAAAGTTATCAACGGTTTAACAACATTTTAGTATTTTAACAACATCAAAAAAACAGTGGTCAGCAAAATGCTACATTTAATAGATTACAAAGAACGGCAAACAGAAGTGTGTCACAACAAATAGAAATTGTCGAGGGGTTTATTTGCAGTAGATTACTAACTAGTGTTTGAATCTTCCCAATATATATGTATTGGATTATACTAAATTTGACAATATGTATTTGAATGTTAATCAAAATACCAAAAAAAACCATTTACTACAAAAGGATATTTATAAAATCAACACATTGGCAAAAATATTTTCTTGCTCGTAATTTTTAATCTCTCTAATCTTTAGTGTTTCATAAAATATAAAATTCTTTTGTGTGATGCTCATATTGTCAAGTGATTGTTAGTAAACGTAGTATATGTTCAAGACTTAAAAACGCCTGACTCCTAAAAAAGCTTTTAAGCCGAGTGCCCTCCATAGATTTTTTATTGAGCGTAGACTGTAGGATCTTTACCTGTAGTTTAACATTACAGCGCAACTCTAACACCCTACGTTACACCCTCTACGTATTAGTATTTAGTATTTCTAATATTTAAAATATTTTTTAAAGGTAAAATATTTTAATATTTCATTTAACTTAGATATTTTTAATATATTTAAATTTTTTTTTATTTTTAATATTTCATGTTGATTGACCCATTAGAATATTCTGCCTTTGAGAACAAATAAAATAAAATCGTTGTGATTATGATATTTATGATTACTTTGTTTTTGGGGTCATTATCCTGAATCTGAAGTCCATTTCGCCACATCACATCACTAACCTCAAAAAACTAAACTTGGGGATCGAATTTTGACTTGTCAAAACATGTCAAAAACTTGACGTAGTGGATGAAATAGACTTTAGTTTCGGTTTCTTCGACCCCAAACACAAATATAAATCAAATATTTTTAAGAATTTTTATTTTTGTAATAATAATAATGCTTTTTAGTATTTGCAAAATTAAATATTTAAATAATTTAAGTCTTTTAGTATTTTGAGTATTTTCCATTTTTTTTACATTTTAAATGTTTTTAAAAATTTAAATAATTTTAATGTTATAAATATAATAACAATATTTAAATATTTTGAACTTTTTTATAATTTAAATGTTTTTAGTATTTAAATTTATTTTTTTATTTTAATTTTTTGAATTTTATTAATGTTTTTTTATCAATACTTTTATAATTTTTAATAATTAAAATAGTTTAAGAACTTTTAATATTTTTTCAATAATTTAAAAAAAATTAAATTTTTAATATAAATATTTGAAATGTTTTTTTTAAATTTTTTGTATTTTTAATATTTTTTAAATAAACCAATAATACTAATATTGTTATATATAATAACAGCCTAATTATGAGATTAAAAAAATAATTATCAAAATAGATTAATTTTTTTTATTGAGTTCTCCCATGAAAAACCTATTATATAACCAATTTCATAAATAGTAATATTTAATATAAAGTTTCATATATTTAATTATTATTTTATTGATGGTAATTTTATTGGGCGGTAATCGATATAAATGTCATTCACTTTTCAACATAACTGTTTTTGATTGAGCGTAGAGCTCTACCATACACAGAAGAAGTAGTGTAGGGCTATTGGGGCAGAGAATTCTTGTCTAGAGTTTGTAGTAAGCTCATGTAGAGCGCTCTACAAGGTGTATACAGGTATTTTCCCTACGTAATATTTGTCCCTAGCTCTACTCAGAAAACTGTATAGTGGGCACTTGTCTTTAGGGAGAATAACATTTAATCTACAGCAAAATAACCAAAACATTTTCTACTGTTGTGACACAATTGTTGTAGGTCAATGTTTCCAATGTTTACTTTAACCGAACGCCATTTATATTTACAATCTCAAGGTAGCTTGATCTTCGTCGTCCCATTGTTTGCTTGGTATGTATTTTGGTACGCTCGTCATTATTATTATCATTTACCTATGAACTTTGATTTTCATTATTTTGCGAATGTTTTACGACAAATTGAGCGAGAGAGATAAATAAACAAAGAGAGAGAGAATGAAAAAGTACGTGAGTACCTTTATAACTCTTATGTTATCTATTTGAAAATCATATATATTTATATTGTAATACTTTAATGGACAATTATGAATAATTTATTTTGGTTGTCACACCACTCTGATGTTGTATGTATGGTGTGACGACCTTGGTTTGAATGTTGATTGTTGTGGGGGAGATTTTAGGGAAAAACGCAGTGATTTCTCAATGGAATCTGCAAGTAATCTACGTGGATGTTGAACCTATATACATATATATATATATATTGATGTCGTATCTTGCTCGTCGTTTTGATATCAGACAGACAATTTTGTTGCCCTAACATCATGATGGTAATGAGGATGATGATGTATGATGGAAAGTTATGGAATATACATGTATTTCTTAAGAATGCTTAACTATAGAATTGGTATATAGAAAATTATTTTGAAATTGTTAATAAAAATTAAAAAAAAAGTAATTTAATATTTTGTTTTTTTTTTTTTAAATAAACTACAGTATAATCAAAAAATTATTATTTTGTTTTTTTATTTTATAATTGAAAAAATTGTTACATAACATTTCATTGTAAGAATATGTTTCAACATGTTGGTAAGAACAAGGTAGTGGAGGTTAAATTTTTTAACTCTATAAAAAAACAATAATGGGGCAAACAATTTTATATCAACTTTACATATTTTTATACGGGACTAATATTTGATTAAGTGAAATTTCGGTGAAAAGATAAGCAACTACATAACTTTAACTTTTTTAATTAACATCATTAATTGTTCTTAAGACTGTAGCCTGACATTTTCAAATTCTCTTTAACAACAATAACAATGGTTGTAAGAACTCGTTCCTAAAAAATATTAAAATATATCAAAGAAAAAAATTCGTGCCCAAGGCCGCAGATTTATCAACTAGAAGGGTTAGAAAGTGTTTTTAGTCAGACTGTAGATATACATAAATAATTTTTATGAGAAAACTATTAACTAAAACTATCAACAATAAATAAAATCAAGAACGTTGAATACACTGAAGGTACACAGAACGGGGTTGACACTTTGTCAACAACAAAACTCCTGTGCAATTGTGTCCGATGGACACATGCATAGGCAAGTGCTTGTGTGTGTGTATTATGTTGGCATGTTGTGCGCTTCGAGGATGCTTTCTTCGCACCGAAGGGAAAAGTTCTTATTAACTTTGAGATGCTTTCTTCCCTTAAGGTTTGTGATGATAGAGGAGAAGGCACAGCAAAGGGCGCTGACGAGACATTGTGGTTAATGTCGAAATGACGTCATACGCCTAACCTGCTGTCAACATAATACATTTCACAAACTCTTGATTAAAAACCTATTGGCAATAATAAATAATTGCCAATAGAACTGATCTCAAACCAAACTATGACAATATCATAATTCTTTACAGATCAACAATAAATAAAATCAAGAAATTAACCCAAAAATGATTTTCTACAGGCAGGAGATAGAAGATAAGTTCGTATAGGGCAGTAGTAGCTGTTCAAATCAGAAGGACTAAAAGAAAAATGCAAACAAAAAAAAGGTTTATAAATTTTTTTGAATCGTTTTTTTTTAACTCAACGATATAGATTTGCGAAAAAATGGCAGAAGATTGAAGAAAAATTTGAATAATTTAGTAGTAGTAGGAAGGTTTTTTTCCCTTAAGATCAAAATGACTAAATTATTTTTGATTTCCGGAGATATGACAGAAGGTAGAATAAAAGTTTGTATAGGGCAGTATTAGCTGGAAAGAGGCCTTAATCAGCAAGACCAAAGGAAAAATTTAAAAAAATATTTTTAATGAATTATATTCAATTGCGGCTTTTGAAATTTGATTTTTTTTGGGTTATTTTTAAATTTTATACCTTGATAATTTCCGGAGAAACTGAGGCAGAAAAAAGAAAAATTTGTATAGGGCAGTAGTATCTAGCTGACGAAGTGCTCTTTTCTACAAGACCAAAAGTAAAATTCTAAAAATTTGTTTTTATTATCTTTTTTTACATTGCAACTTGCGCGAGTTGATTTTTTTTGGTTAATATTTATTATATTATTTTTTTTTAACTCAATAATATTCAATTTCAGGAAAAACCGGCATGAGGTAGAAAATAATTTGTATAGGGCAGCTTTAACGGGAAAGCTCTTCTTATTCGTGAGGGAAATCAGAACAAAAACTCTAAAAGGCTTTGAAATTAAATCGCGATTTTGGAAAAACGGCTCTACCATGCGTGTCTACAGTAGAGAAGAATGTGGGTCTTTTCGGAAATGCAACACCGCACAGCATATGTTGCGCAACACTGATTAGTTGGCGCTGTTGTTGCAGATGCTGGTTTGTTGCTTATTTTGTTTGCAATTTAGAAAGCGAAAACATTACAAAAGGAAAAGTATATAATAAACATAATTTGTGAATTAGATAATACTCCAAGCGAGTCAAAGATGTGTAATTTGCAGAAAAAAAAAGCTTTAAAGAATAAAAAAAAATTATAACTGCAAAAAATTACACAGATTCCTCTTCCATGTACAAACGTGCTCTAATTATTAATTTAATGCATTTTGGCATCCACCTCGACCCTAAAAAATCGTTCAAAATAGTTAAGTTAATATAACAAATATTAATAATTACCAAATTAATTTTTATTCATTCACTGCATCAACCATTTTAATACTGCGCGTTTTTAGTATGTTTTTCGCAACATATATTTGATTGTTGCTTTTTAGAACATCTGACGCTTGCATTTCTTTGTGAAAAGCTGATTTGCTTCGTATACCTCTTACCGGCATATTATCATATATTTCCCAGAGAGATGATTGTGTCTTCAGATTATTTGTCATTTCTTTTAGAACGGAACTGGAATAATTATTATTGCTGTCATGATCATCTGATGTAAAACAATTTTTCAATTCAGCCATACATATTTGAATCTTATATAATAAACATTACACACATAGAAACTGCCGCCGAACAACGACCAATTATAATTTTGTTTCATGGCTGGAATGAAAAATATTCGGCTTCGGTTAATTGGCCTATTTTTGTCATAGGCCGAATATCGATTATCAACCGATTATCTACTTTTGGTCGAAGGTAGCACTTTCGAAGTCATAATTTTGATACCAAACGTATGCGGCAATTGGAGCCCGAATTTATATTGAAAGACCCAGTATTAGAAATCTATGTAGATCCCATACTTAAAAAAAAAAACTTAATTTCCCTTTGCACCCCATGAATGAGGAATGGGATAGCTTCTCGCGCTGTTGTGAATTAACACGCTTTCTATTTTTAGATTCACAACTAACGGCACCTACTTGTTTATCGACGAATGCGAACGTCACTGTTTGAGAAGCTTTTTACTAGACACGACGATTGAATCGACGCTTAATACTGCGAAGTTGCTGTCAACAACATTCGAGGGGAGCCGACAATGAAACAAAATTTTATTTATTTTTTTTATTTTAAGATGACTTGAGCCAGATTTGAACCTGCGATCTCCCGCATGTTAGTCGCGTGTTCTAACCATTATGCCACGGTCGGTCCCATACTAGTCTAATATTAATCAGCGCATTGGCACTTTAAATCAGTTTGGTGCCTCCATTTCTCAATACACATACTAAAAACTGTATTCTTTTTTTTCATTTAAAATAAAACACCAATGCATCATCGGGGGTGGGGGGGTACACATCATTTAGAATCTTCATTTATTTTCGGAAATCAATGTAAGCTGTATTTTTGAGTTAATTTCAATTCGGTTGGTAAAGGTTTGATGCTGTCGTGTTGTTGTTGTTTGTTTTATTTTCTTTCTTATTTTTGTATAAGGAAAACGGGATAACGGTTTGTTAAACTGAAGGGAATGTCGTTATGATTGTTTTTTTTTTTGTAAGAACAAAACTGAACATAATTTCTTTTTATTTTTCAAAATAAAACTTATAATGAATATGGATGGTATCTCGTAGCAATGGCAAGAGAGATAATAAATATGTTATATTGCTGGCCACAATTTGATTCACATGATTTGGTTTTTGTTGGTATTTTTTTTTTGTTTTGTATAACATTCTTTAATTTAAAATTTTCACTAAGATTCCAAAGATGAGATGAGTTGTACTTGTACTCTCGCAATAATTGCTAAAATGCCATTTAGTATGTTTTTTGTTGTTGTTTTTAATGTTTCATTTAATCTCCAGTGGATGCATCATTGTTTTTACTTCTACTATGATAGAAGTGTTCGCGTTTATTTCATTGATGACGAGTGTTTGTTGTTGCATTATTGTTTTGTTTTTGTTTTAATATTGTTTCAGTCCTTTGAGTGAATTGCTATCACAAATTTATGCCCAAATGGACTTTTGTACTTAATACCAGCATCACGATAAAATTTATCCGGTATACCCAGATTACATAAATACAATTTGCCACAATTATTCGATGATATGCCATTTAATGGTAATATTGGTAAAATTGCATACTTTATGGTTACGTCATTGATGCCACTTGGTGGCGGATCAATAGCCAAAATGGATGCTCTGGAGGAAAAAATAAACAAAAGAAGAAATGTTATTATGAGTCTTGTGAAATAAAGGAAGCAGCGTTTGTTGCTTAGACTTACCGGTTTTCATTTAGCCATTTTTTTACATTACTCGACAAATTAGCAGAGTTTGTCGATAATATCACAAGATCAGGTGTAGGTAGTGCTGCAAAGGAGTAAATAAGATATTGATTTTGAAAACAAATCGAAAAATTGCAACAAATAAATGATTATATAGTTTATTTTGGTGTTGCGGTTTGGAGCACTTTACCAGTTACTATACACAATTTTGGTAATTGTCGTTTCTCGGAAATTATCAAGTCAAAAAAATAAAAATTAGCCCGAAAACTAATGAACATTTTTTTAATTGTTCTTCTGTTCTTGCGATTTAAAGCACCTTTCCAGTTACTTGTCAATATATATATTTTGTATTAGATATCTATAAAACTTACCGTCCACGGAATAAACAACCGTATTGCCAGTTGCTTTAAAAAGCGAAATTTCCAAACTTTTTTGTTCGATATTTGAATCTTCTTCGAGGTACAGCAAAACTTTTAGCCCATGCGATGCCAATTGGCGTCCCGTGGCGGCACCAACATTACTCGATCTATAAGAACATAATAACAATTTTTGTTTTATTAAAAGTCCACATTAATGCTTTGCATTACTGATTACTTACCTAAAATACTCAGATTTCTCACAGATAATTGCAATTATTGGCCACTGATGGCGATTGTTGGGCGTCAAACGACGTGCACCACCCAACAACATTATGGCTAAATCAGTAGCGCCACGTGCCAACAAATCCAACTGACGCTGCAGTGACAGTCCACATTTCTGGGCACACATCTCAATTTTCGTACGCACAAATGTTGGTATGGTGGGTATTACGAGGCCCTCGTCCGTTACAAAGTCTTCAGAACCCTCAAACAGCGATTCGATTTGGCGCATTTGAGCTGGTTCGCTCACCAGTACGTTTTCATCGTGCCGATACTTTTTCTGATTATGCGCTGAGACGGCATGTTGTACAACATCAGGTTTTTTGCCCGCCTCCAAAGAGTCCCAAATTGCTTGTTTGTCAAACAATGCCAGATTGCCTTCAAAATCAAAATCTTCATGCAACAAAGGATCATCAACTGAGGCGGCAAAGGTTTGACTATGCTTAACACTGTTTTCACGCCGTACTTGTTTATTGTTGCGAGTCTTATTACGAGTGCCGCCGCCACCGCCACCATTGCCATTTGTGGCACTTCCATTGCCGTTGCCATTTGAAGCACCACCGACCCTTTGTGATTTACCACCGTAGCCATTGGAATAGGAGGTACCAGCACCGCCCCCGCCATTCTCCTTTTGACTACCGGCTGCCTGGTATGATGATGGCCGATTTTGTACAATATCTATGGGTTTACTACTTAGGGCGCCGGCACTGCTGCCATAACTCTCGGCGGTGCAACTGTTTGACGTTGAGCAGACGGATGCCGAACAGCTGGCTGCACCCAACCTCACTTCGACTTTAGGTGGTATTAAGTTGCCAAAAAAATGAGCCACGCTATTGGTTTGAGTCGGCGAATATGCCATTTTTTTGCCATTGCATAATGTCTGTTGTTGTTGTGCACTCGATGCTCTCGATGATATGGGAGATGTTCTGCAATTTGAGGGGAAACGAGATGAAAATAAATAGATTAGAATTAGAATAATTTTTAGTTCAAACTAGTTGCATGTAGGTACCCAGTAGGGAATAATATTAGTTCGGAACTTGTTCCTTACTAATTTTCTGTAGGCAGAAAACTAGTTCAACTTCAATACAAACAATCGTTTCAATGAACATGGAGATGTCAAGGCTTAGGAGGAATCGTCTTCTCTCTGGTAGTATAGAACTAGCTCTGAAATTGTTGAACCAGTTCGAACTAGTATGACAATTCCCTTTTGGCTACTTAAAATTCCAAAAAAAACAATTCAACAGGCGTTTAACTTTTTATATCTTTTCTAAACAATAATTTTATTTTAGAAAATTTGATTTAAAATAGAATATGATTTTTAAAAACTTTTCCCAATCTTTATTGAGTATCACAAAAATCTGATGGAATAAATAGGAAAGCATAATGTATTTATATTTGAGTTCTTACATTTTTTATACTTCAAACTCTTATTGCAAGACCCTTATGGCGCATACTTATTATAAACTTATGATGTATACGTCGTTGAGCACAAGCAAAACAAACCAAAACGCGGCTGCAAATTACCTTAATCGTATACATAACGATATATAAAATATTAAGTATACGTAATGGTCCATACTTTTATGAAGACCAAAGTGGACATACAATGAATACAGAGCGTTAATTTGACACGTTACAGAATTGTTATGCTCCAGTGTTAAAGAATTTAAATGGTTAATTCAATGATCACACCTCCAATGACCCATTGAAGGAAATGCAGAACATTTCACAATTCAGTCAAATCAATAAAAATCAGCTAAAAAAACTTAACTTAAATTCCCTTTGCACCCCATGAATGAGGTATGGGATAGCTTCTCGCGTTGTTGTGAATTAACACGCTTTCTATTTTTAGATTCACAACTAACGGCACCTACTTGTTTATCGACGAATGCGAACGTCACTGTTTGAGAAGCTCTTACTAGACACGACGATTGAATCGACGCTTAATACTGCGAAGTTGCTGTCAAACAACATTCGAGGGGAGCCGACAATGAAAGAAAATTTTATTTATTTTTTTCTTTTAAGATGACTGGAGCCAGGTTTGAACCTGCGATCTACCGCATGGTAGTCGCGTGTTCTAACCACTATGCCACGGCCGGTCCCAAGGTTCAAGTTTTAAGATTTCCGTTTTGCAACATGATAAACAGGTAAAAGTATTTTTCACGACAACGAACCTGAATGGGTCTTCAATCGATAATATCTATATATATGTCATATATAGGTTGCATATCTCTGTATTCAATACATTGAATAAAGCCAATTGAATTATTAATTATAAGCAGCACATAACTATTTGAATGAAGTTCATTTGAGTTGTTACATTTGCAATACTACAATAAAGTTGAGAATCTTTTGAAATTGTTTAAGCTCATTTCGGGTGTTTTTACAATACCAATTAATTGCAATCCAACATTTTACTATCGCTACATTTATATCATTTATCTATTACGAAGAATATAGTCAAAATTATTCCTAACTAGCCACATCAGCGAAAATACTGGTCGTCGAATATCAATTAGTATCAACAACTAAACCTCTACACAATCCTCTACAAAATGTATCACATTTCCCGAGTTATACCTATATCGCTTACTTACACAGCATCCTGTTGGCCTACTGACGTGTTGAGCTTCATTTTTGTCATTCTATTGCTCAGTGCCGAATTTATATCCTGTTTATGCATCTGCTTTAGACCGGCTCCATTGGCAACATTCATGAAATTTGGCTGCTTAACCGGCGTAGGCTTATTGATTACCGTCGGCATTAATGTACTCTGACCATTGTAGGATGGCAACAAATTAATTTTTAAAATGTCCGTTGAACGCAACGTCACCTCGGCATCTTGCTTCCTAAGGGGTACCCCATTACGGAACGCTCGTATTATTGTTATTTCCGTGGGTGTGCACTGCGAGATAATGCCTTGAAAGATGCCTAGCTTAGGGTCGCACTCGATTGAGACCGCTTTTCCCGTCCAGTCGTCTTCCATGTCACACACACTCAATACAATGTTATGATGGCAGCGGAATAACACAAATTTTGCATAAACTATCCAACAGTATTTTTGGCAATTGCCCTAACCACTATCAGTCTTATCAGTGCTGCGTACTCTGTCTGCTTTGCCTTTAGCTGTTTTCTGTTGCTGTTGATTCTACTTTTTACTTAAGTGCTCGATCCTGTTGTTATTGATATCTTGTCGTATTCCAGTAATCCACCAAAATTTGCAACGCAATTTCCAATTCATCAGTTTTTTTTTCTTTCTTTCTTTTGGCTGGCAGAGTGCTCTCAAGTTGTTTATGGAAATGCAATCATCACGTGCTCGTAACTAGCCAAATGTTGTTACAATTATAACTTAAACTCTTTGAAATGTATGAAAGCAGTGTAATTTGTGGATTATTTGTAATTTGTACGATGTAATGTCTTATTTTATTTAATCTTATTGAATCCTCTTTCCAATTTCTTCACAGATTTCTCCAAAATAGACAGTTCTCCTCGGTACAAGTAAAGACGTAGTTGATAAAAACAGTAATCAGCAGAGTTGCAATGGAGTGCAAATGTAAGGAGGCCGTGTGTACATAAAATTCGAATTGCGAAGTCGTGAAATCTGATAAAAATTGCAATGGTTTTAAATGTGTAAAATTTTGCAATAATCAAATATATATTAATTTCTCATATTGGAGAGCAAACATCGTAATGTTAAGCAAAAGATGGGGAGGGGGCTCAAAGAGTCCTGGGAAGCCCAAAAAATGGGCATCTTGGGTTTAATTGAATTAATGATATTTTTGAGACGGACCCAATAGTGTATTTTCAAGATCCTACGTATCCATTGGTCCGAGTGATACATTTTTTTGTTGGTTCACTATTGTCAGTTTTAAGGTTCACTATGCCAGTTAGAATAACACTGGTCTACGTCAAGAAATCAAAAAAAAAAAAACTGAGATAATCACATTTTTTACTTTACTTTGACTAGTTCTTCAACAATCAGGAGTCGTTGTTTCGAATTTTTAGAAATTGTCGTTTTATGCACAACAGAATTGTCTTCATTGTTCATATGAGATTAAAATGTCAAATTTTTCAGGTTCTTTTAAAAAAGTTATGTGCATAAACCGATTCATTAAGAGCGGGAAAGAGGCCAAGGGTATAAAACTGGTTGGATATTGCCATTATACTAAGATGGCGAACGAAAAAATCTATACTTTATTGGAAAAATTTTGTTTGTTTTTAAGATTAGCAAATATTTTTTTAATCATCATAAAAATTAAAAAATGTAATAAAATTAATATTAATAATAAGGCTGAAGTGCAGAATATGGGGCGGGAGCCCAATTAAAAAGAAATACGCCATTGTCTGCGTCTTGGTCCCCAAACATCGGAATGGTAGGTCGAAGTTGGCGCTCAGGCCCATGGGGCCCGGGGCGGGTTAAAAGAGTCTATGATGACCACCATGTGCGAGTACTCAAATGAAATATATTTTCGAGACGAATCCAACGGTGTTATCCTACGTGTCTTCTGGACCAAGTTGGATCCATCAAAATTTCCGGTATATACACAAAAAATTTTTTTTTTTTAAAAAATCGCGCTAGTACCCACAACAAATTAATTTTTACTCTAATTTACAAAAAAAATATTTTTCCACGGATATACCAAAAAAAAATATTCTTAAAAAAATCGCGCGATTAATTAAAAAAAAAAATTTACCTACGGCGCTTATGCAGCCATCTTAACAGTTATCACTCTAATTTACTAAACAAATAATAATCTAAAGGGGTATATCAACAAAAAAAAATTAAAAATTTACAAAAAAAAATAATATTTTTTAATTTTTTTTTCAAATTTCCACTTTTATCCTTTTTTTCAAACTTCTTTTTTAACATGTTCTTCTAATTTTATAGAATTTTCCTATTTTTTCCCAAAAATCAAAAATTTTTTGATTTTCTTTGTTAAATATTTCTTGAAATAGTCCATTTGTTACCTTCATTTTTTAAATTTTTTCTCAATTTTTTTTAAATGAAAAAAAAAATTAAAATTTTCAAAATTTTTTTTAATTTTTCTATTTTTTATAGTGTTTCCAAATTTATTTCCTTAAATTTTTCTAGTTTTCCATTTTTTTTACGGGGTATTTCAGAAAAAAATATTTTGTTTTGTAAAAATCGCACCATTTTTCATTTTTTTATTTTTTAGAATTTTTCAATTTATTTCCTTAAATTTTTCTAATTTTTCCATGATTTTTTCAACTTTTTTTTATTTTTTTTAGTATATTCCGGAAATTTAAATGGCTCTAATTCGGTCCAGGAGAGTTCGTCTCGAAAATATCTTTCATTTAAGTACCCACACATGGGGGATTATCATAGAACCCAAGGGCCACTTTTTTGTCCCCACCGGGCCCCATGGGCCTAAGCGCCAACTTTGACTTTGATTTTCATGTTTTATGGCGTATTTGGGGGGAGTGGCATTTTTTTAGGCTACCGCCGCATATTCTGCACTTTTGCCAATAATAATATGTAAATATTAAAAAAAAATTATCTTTTCAAAAAAATGTTTTTTTTGTCTAAACTATTTTTCATCTATACTTTATTTATTCTTGTTCTTCTTTTATTATATTATAAATTTTCGAAATACTACACCATTTCCAATTGAAATTCAAAGCAAATCAATTGAAATTTAAACAATCCATTTGATATTCAAACATTCCATTTAAAATTCAAATCTCGGCATTTGAAATTCAAAAATGCCATTTGAAATTCAAATAACATCAATTGAAATTCAAACTTTCCATTTGATATTCAAAAAATATCAATTGAAATTTAAAACTCTTCATTTGAAATTGAGAATACATCAATTGAAATTAAAAACTCATCAATTGAAATTCGAAACTCGTCAATTGAAATTCAAAATTCGTCAATTAAAATTCAAAATTTATCAATTTAAATTCAAAACTCATCAATTGAAATTCAAAACACGTCAATTAAAATTCAAAACACATCAATTGAAATTCATAACTCATCAAATGAAATTCGAAACTCGTCAATTAAAATTCAAAATTCATCAATTGAAATCCAAAACTTATCAATTGAAATTCAAAAGTCGTCAATTGAAATTCAAAACTCATCAATTGAAATTCAAAAAGTATCATTTGAAATGAAAAGGAATTAAATCATAAATCGTAGGTTCACTGCGACCGTAAAATATACTACACCTTAGTAGATATATGATTATGTCACTGATAAATATAAAAACGAATACAAGATTTGCAATGGATAGACAATCGTAAAAATTATTTAAAACAACAAAAACAAAATTTTTTATAATGGGGGAAATTTAGGACTATTCCAGAAAAAAATTCACCTTTTAAAACACATCTTTTAAAAAAATATTTATTACTTTATTTGAACTTTAACATATTTTTCCTATGTAGTCATTTATATAAATTTAAACACCATAAATTATATGACATTATCTTAAATTTTTGTTAAAATAACCAACTTTTCTGTTCAGACTCTTCATTAAATTCATCATCAATAATATATGGAAATTATAGTTGACCAAGCTAAGAATTCAATAACCATTGGCGATTGTTGCCGTGCTATTCACATCGCTCGTTTTCTGCAAGACCGTCATAACTCAAAAAACATGATTTTTGAGCTAATGATGTAGAATTGTTCATTACATCATACTCCATGTTGTGTAAAAAATGCATGTTAATATCTTTTATACACTCCGCATGAGAGCTATTTGAATTCCTTCATTTCGTACAAGTTGGGTGTAAATTAAAAACTTTAAACGCGTTTATCTCGGAATCGATTTTTTTGAGATATGACGGTCTTGCAGAGAACGAGCGACATGTAGTTCAGTTCGAGTAGAGTGTTTTATGATTAAAACTACCAAAACATTTTTCTAATTTCAATTGATGAGTTTTGAAAATCAATTGACGAGTTTTGAATTTCAATTGACGAGTTTTGAATTTCAATTGACGACTATTGAATTTCAATTGACGACTTTTGAATTTCAATTGACGAATTTTGAATTTTAATTGACGAGATTCGAATTTCAATTGATGAGTTTTGAATTTCAATTGATTTATTTTCAATTTCAGTTGACGAGATTTGAATTTCAATTGACGACTTTTGAATTTCAATTGATAAGTTTTGAATATCAATTGACGGGTTTTGAATTTCAATTGACGAGTTTCGAATTTCAATTGATGTGTTTTGAATTTCAAATGGAAATTTCTAATTTCAATTGATGTTTTTTAAATTTCAAATGGAATTTTTGAATTTCAAATGGAATGTTTGAATTTCAAATGGATTGTTTGAATTTCAATTGATTTTCATTGAATTTCAATTGGAAATGGTGTAGTAATTAATGTTTCGTATGGTTCCTGTGTTTACCCATGACATAACGATTTCAATTAATTTCCATTATATTCCCCATATATGAACGCGTCTTCCGACTAATTTCTCGTAAGGACTCCACTCGTGTTGACAAAGCGTAAACACGGCCTTGCGAATCGAATGTTAAATTATCGTTGCTCCAACACCGCTATTATCGAATATCGATAAATATTGCCATCTTTTTTGCCATCACTATTGCACGCATTTTGCTTTGCCGGCGATTGTGTACGTTTAACGTTTGTGTTCTTTTGTTTTTCAACAAATTTTCGGCGGAAATTTTAGTTTTAAACAAAATTTCTTTTTATTTATTATCCACAAACGTGTAATATGTCCGATGATGACGATATTCAATACATTAAGCGTCAGAGAACTCTCTACTATGGCTCTCTGGAAGAGACGGAGCGCAAACGTCTAGCATCATCTTCATCGACGACGGCGGGAAATGTAGCACCCCCAGTCGCGAGCACACAATTGGAAGATATCGATTCGGAAGAAGAATATGAGGATCCGAAAAAGTACACAGCCGCCACAAGTGCAGCGCCACCACCGACAGCGGCCGCCCTAGCCAATAAGATCAACGATGACTACTTTGATTTGGAGACGGAGATATCCAAGGACAAAGTGGCGCTGTTGGAAGAGTTTGAGCGTAAAAAGCGTGCTCGCCAGATAAATGTGTCCACTGATGATGCGGAAATTAAAAAGAATTTGCGACAGTTAAGCGAACCTATTTGTTTCTTTGGCGAAGGACCGGCGGAACGTAGACGACGTCTGCGTGAGTTGTTGGCCAGTTTGGGTGAAAATGCGATTAAGCAAAAACAAAACGAGGAGGAGGAAAGAAAACAACTGCAAAAGGAACAGGAAACAACATGGTATCACGAGGGACCCGAAACATTGCGCGTGGCCCGGTTGTGGATTGCAGATTATTCGCTGCCTAGAGCAAGAGAGCGCCTAGAAAAAGCACGTCAAACACTTGAAGTGCCAAGTGCCACCAGAGCCGGGCGCATGGTAGAGCTACAAAAACGCCTGCAGTCATTGGCACCGCATTGCAGTCAAGTGGGCGATACCCGGCCCATGGGTGGATGTGCCTTTAATGATGATTCCACATTGCTGCTGACATCTTCATGGTCTGGCCTCTGCAAATTATGGAGTTTACCCGATTGTAATTTAGAACAAACGTTGCGTGGTCATGCCAACTATGTGGGTGGTGTGGCCTTTCGACCCGGAGTAAAAAAAGACGAAGAAAATGTTGTTGCCATGGCGTCCGGAGGACATGATGGTTCTGTTAAACTTTGGGGTTTTAGTTCGGAAGAGTCAATAGCCGATATAACGGGACATATGCCTCACCGAGTATCAAAGTTACGTTTTCATCCGTCAGGTAGATTTCTGGCAACAGCTTGTTACGACTCATCGTGGCGTCTCTGGGATCTGGAACAGAAAACCGAAGTGCTACATCAGGAGGGGCATGCAAAGGCCGTGCACTGTTTGAGTTTTCAAAATGATGGCAGTGTCATTGTGACGGGAGGATTGGATGCCTTCGGCAGAGTGTGGGACTTAAGAACAGGTGGGTACATAAAACAAAAATAGAGGGCATGGCATCTAAAATCTATACCGTTATGAAAAAATTTGATATGTCGGTTTTATATTTTGAAAAATATTTTTTTTTGATATGTCCTTTAAAACTTTTAGATCAAGTTTGCAAAGGTTAACATGTCTGAGATAAGTGGAAGCATATACAATTGTTGTATAAAAAGCTGATATGTCTATATCGGTCTTGCACCACATGAGCGACATGTCTATAAAATTTCAGTAGTTTTAATCGGTTTCAGGTAAAATTATGAAAACTGTTGCCATAATGTTATAGAAATAAAACATAAACGCATAATTTACAAATAACAAAAATGTGCTTGGAACTGGCTTCTTAAATATTAATACAGGGTGGACCAAAAGTATTGTTACTCTTCGAACGAAGATAAAACAAAATAGGCTGCTCTGGCATTTGTAACATCTCCGCCTTAAATATTCGTAGTTGCTAGACGATTTACTGATTTATATGTAGCTGAACTTTTCGTCCTCCCTTTTTGAAAATGTCCCTTTCTGATTCTGTACGAGAGAATGAAAATACCATATACAACACCTCAGAGAATGACTGCTGCCAGGCTTTTTTAACCTCTCCCACATATCAATCGCGTTATAACCATAACTTCTCAAACAATGAAAACATTTCCAAATTACACATTTTTAGAATTAATAAATCTATCTTATTGTCTTATTTCACAGGTCGATGCATTATGTTCCTCGAAGGCCACTTAGGTTCCATATTCGGTGCAGACTTTTCACCCAACGGTTTTCACATTGCCACTGGATCCCAGGACAACACATGCAAAATCTGGGATCTTCGACGCCGCCAGCCTGTATACACTATCCCAGCCCATGTCAACCTTATATCCGATGTAAAATACCAAGGAGACGGTGGCAGTTTCTTGGCGACATGTTCTTATGATTGTACCACAAAGATTTGGTCAAATAAAACTTGGCAGCCACTTAAGACTTTACAGGGTCACGATGGCAAAGTCGTGTCTCTAGATATATCTTCAAATTCACAGTATATAGCCACGGCATCATTTGATAGGACATTTAAATTGTGGTCTCCAGATTGTTAACAATCCGTATAATGTCAAAAGCATGTTTGGCACACACTCTTCCCGGATGTTTGTATACATATGTATATGTTGATTTTTTTTTAGAAAAATTCATTGTTTTTCTCTCACACTCACGCACGAACATACACTCACCCACAGCAGATAGCCCAAAATGTACCTATCATTACAAATGCCCTCGAAATATATACAACTCTTTTAGATATGATTTCGTCTCTGTGTTTCATGGTTGGTAGATTCTTGTGGCTAATAAAAATGGCGGAGATGTTAAATGAATCTACTGACGTGATATCTGTTAAAGTTGAAATGTATTATCATTTGTTTAGTTTTTTTTATACTTCAATAATTTGTTAATAACTAAATAAAATAAAATAACGAAATAAAGAATTGTACATTTTCAATGTAAGAAAAAAGCTTACTTATAAATTAAAATTAAAATTTATATAAATAAAAGTCAGCTGTTTAAATTACATAAGTTTTAGAACGTAATTGTTTCAATTTTTTTTTTCGAAATATAAATATGAATGATTGGGAACAAATCTACAGATGTAACAGGAGAAGATCTCCAGGTCCATTGAAAGCGAATCTGCTGAATTGTACTTTGTAGCAGTTTAGAGGTTAATTTTGATATTTAATTAAAATTTTATTGATTAACTGTTACCCAAGAATGTTGTCCATTTTTAAAGTCAAAATTTTGTGTACAAATAAAAAGAAAAAATAAACACAAGTTAAATTTTATATGCAAATTTAAAACAATTAATTTATTCTCTTTTTTTCTAATTCATTCCATTTACTTATTAACAACGCCAGTTTTCTCCTCAATCCAGTCCAAGTACGAAGTGACACGTGTGAATACGCCTGGCCAGCCCTTTTCACATCCAGTCTTAAGACCGAAAGATGTAGCACCAATCACAATGTTCTCACCATTCTCCTTGTATACCAATGGGCCACCTGAGTCTCCATTGCAGATGGATTTGCCATTCTTGACACTAATGCAAATCATTTTGTCCGTTAACTGATCTAAATAGTAAGATTTGCATGTGCTTTGCTTCAAGATTGGTACCTCAATAAAACGCAAAAACTGGGTAATGCTAGTGTTAGCATCACTGTCTCTACCCCAGCCGGAAGCCCACACCGATTCGCCTTCATAGCTTGCGTATACACCAGTCTTTTTGGGCAATGTTGCAGGTTGAATGCGTTCGTTAAACTCAATGTAAACGGGTAATTTAATAACAGAAATATCATTGGACAATGTTACATTATCAAATTCTTCGTGAATGATAATGTTGGACTTTGAAGTGAAAATTATTTGTTGGCCCTTTTCATTGTTATTCCTGATATCAATGGCTCCAAGGTACACAGTAACACTGTCAGCACCTTTGGTACAATGGGCAGCCGTTAAAATCCAACGATTTGATATTATACTGCCGCCGCACCAGAAAGGATCATTTCCGATTATTATACTCAAACCAACTTGATAGGGAAATTGTCCGGCCACGGCCAAATCACCATTAATAATGCGTCCATCCATATCCTGTGCAGACATATCGGGCAATGTGGCCGCCGAGACGATGGCCACCAATAAACTTAGAACAATAAAAGATTTCATTGCAAAACCGTTAAGAATTGACTACTGATTTTTTACAACTGTCACAAAGTTATAGAACAATATCATCGTCGTTGACCCTTATCTTATCTATGCATTAATTGACATTGATGTTACCTTGATAACAAGATAGTTTGCCATTATTTCGTGTTTAATCTACCGCCGCACAGAGGGGTAATTTAACGATCTGGGCGGCCAAAATTATTTGAAGCAAATTTATGAAGCAGAATGTTAAAAAATTACAAGGTGAGGCGTAAAAATAATAATATGTTAACATTCGGGGGGTAGAGGTTACGACCGTTTTTATAACAAAAATGTAAGGTTCCAAGTATTTCCCATATATCTCCACAGGGTTGCATTTTAGAGCTCTACCTCCCTATAACTTTTTCGTCCAACTATAAATGCAACTAAAGTGGTTCAGTAAAACCGCAGAAATTATGGTCTATTCATCCGCTGTAGGTAAATGGCTATGAAACACAAAACCGCAAAATTTTTTTTTCCATCTGAACAATACGATGTTAAAGATTATATTTAATCACAGTTTGATTTTGGTATTTGAATTATAATTTGTTAGCTAAGTGGATTAAATAACATTTACCTGCTTTATAATTTTCCATTTTACTTAAATATTGAAACTTAACACACGCCTTCACATAGCCTGCTAAAATTGTTGCTTTACCTTAATGCACCAAAATAGAAAATTGACAATTAGCAACAAGTTGGCAGCCGTGGCATGATGGTTAGAACACGCGACTACCATGCGGGAGATCACAGGTTCAACTCCAGGCTTTAGTCATCTTAAAAGAAAACATTTTCTTTCATTGTCGGCTCCCCTCGAATGTTGTCGACAGCAACTTCGCAGTATTAGTGTCGAGTCAATCGGTATGTCTCGTAAGAGCTTCTCAAACAGTGACGTTCGCATTCGTCAATAAACAAGTAGATGCTGTTAGATGTGTATCTAAAAATAGAAAGCGTGTTAATTCACAATACCCTACAATCGGTAATTATTAAAAATATTGGTTTTTGGGAAATCGAATTTTGGCCGCCCAGATCGTGAATTTACCCCTCTGTGCGTCAGTAGATTTCTGGCGACAGCTTGTTACGACTCATCGTGGCGTCTCTGGGATCTGGAACAGAAAACCGAAGTGCTACATCAGGAAGAGCATGCAAAGGCCGTGCACTGCTTGAGTTTTCAAAATGATGGCAGTGCCATAGTGACGGGAGGATTGGATGACTTCGACAGGTGGGTGCATAAAAATAGAGGGCATGGCATGTAACATCTATATCGTTATGAAAACATTTTTCGTGGCGTCTCTGGGATCTAGAACAAAAACCGAAGTGCTACATCAGGAAGAGCATGCAAAGGCCGTGCACTGCTTAAGTTTTCAAAATGATGGCAGTGTCATAGTGACGGGAGGATTGGATGACTTCGACAGGTGGGTGCATAAAATTAAAATAGAGGGCATGGCATGTGACATCTATACCGTTATGAAAAAATTTGATGTCAGTTTTATTTTTTAAATTTTTTTTTTTACTTGATATGTCCTTTAGGGCTTTTAGAACAAGTTGGCAAAGGATCACATGTCTGAGATAAGTGGAAGCATATAAAAAGCTGATATGTCCATATCGGTCTTGCACCAAATGAGCGATATGTCTTTATTAAATTGCTGTAGTTGAAATCGGTTTCATGTAAAATTATGAAAACTTTTGCCATAATATTATAGAAGGGTGAATGTGCTTGGAACTGGCTTCTTAAATATTAATACGGGGTGGACCAAAAGTATTTTTACTCTTCGAACCAAGATAAAACAAAATGGGCTGCTCTGGCATTTCGTAACCTCTCCGCCTCACATATTCATGGCTGCTAGACGTTTTACTGATATATATGTGTAGAAGAACTTTTGGTCCCCTCTTTTTGAAAATTTTCCCTTTCTGATTCCGATCGAGAGAATGAAAATACCATATACAACACCTCAGAGAATGACTGCTGGCAGGCTTTTTAAACCTCTCCCAAAAATCATTCTCATTATAACCATAACTTCTTAAACAATGAAAATATTCTCAAATTACACAATTTTAGAATTAATAAAAAGTTAATTTATCTTATTTCCCAGGTCGATGCATTATGTTCCTCGAGGGCCACTTAGGTTCCATATTCGGTGCAGACTTTTCATCCAACGGTTTTCACATTGCCACTGGATCCCAGGACAACACATGCTAAATCTGGGATCTTTGACGCCGCCAGCCTGTATACACTATACCAGCCCATGTCAACCTTATATCCGATGTAAAATATCAAGGAGACGGTGGCAGTTTCTTGGCGACATGTTCTTATGATTGTACCACAAAGATTTGGTCAAATAAAACTTGGCAGCCACTTAAGACTTTACAGGGTCACGATGGCAAAGTCGTGTCTCTAGTTAATGTTAATAACATGTTTGGCACATACTCTTCCCGGATGTTTGTATACATATATGTTGATTTTTTTTTAGAAAAATTCATTGTTTTCCTCTCACACACACGCACGACATACACTCAGCCACAGCAGATAGACCAAAATGTACCTTTATAGGAATACGAATGCCCTCGAAATATATTACTAATTCTTGTGGCTAATAAAAATGGCGGAGATGTTAAATGAATCTACTGACGTGATATCTGTTAAAGTTGAAATGAATAATCAGTTGTTAACTTTTTTTTATACTTCATTAATTTGTTAATAACTAAATAAAAAATAACGAAATAAATAAATGTAAATTTTCAATGTAAGAAAAAAGCTTACTTATAAATTAAAATTTATATAAATAAAAGTCAGCTGTTTAAATTACATAAGTTTTAAGACGTAATTGTTTCAATTATTTTTCGAAATATAATTATGAATGATTGGGATTAAATATAGAGATGTAGCAGTAGAAAATCTACAGGTTCATTGAAAGCGAATATGCTGAATTTATGTATTTGAGTAAAAATATTTTTTGTCATATGCCTAAAAAGCAAGTGCTTTGTTTTATTTAGCATAATCAATGTTTATTTTTTTTATTTAATTAAAATAACATTGATTAACTGTTTCCCAAGAATGTTGTCCATTTTTAAAGTCAACATTTTTTCAGGTCAAATAATAAGATAACTTAAACACAAGTTAAATTATATATTCAAATTCAATACAATTCATTTATTCTCTTTTTTTCAAATTCATTGCATTTATTTATTAACAACGCCAGTTTTCTCCTCAATCCAGTCCAAGTACGAAGTGACACGTGTGAATACGCCTGGCCAGCCCTTTTCACAACCAAACTTAAGACCGAAAGATGTAGCACCAATAACAATGTTCTCACCATTCTCCTTGTATACCAATGGGCCACCTGAGTCCCCATTGCAGGTGGATTTGCCATTCTTGGCACTAATGCAGATCATTTTGTCCGTCACCTGACCTAAATAGTAAGTTTTGCAGGTGCTTTGCTTCAAGATTGGTACCTCAATAAAACGCAAAAACTGGGTAATGCTAGACGCAGCATCACTGTCTCTACCCCAGCCGGAAGCCCACACAGATTCGCCTTCATAGCTTGCGTATACACCAGTCTTTTTGGGCAATGTTGCAGGTTGAATGCGTTCGTTAAACTCAATGTAAACGGGTAATTTAATAACAGAAATATCATTGGACAATGTTACATTATCATATTCTTCGTGAATGATAATGTTGGACTTTGAAGTGAAAATTCTTTGTTGGCCCTTTTCATTGTTATTCCTGATGTCAATGGCTCCAAGGTACACAGTAACACTGTCAGCACCTTGGGTACAATGGGCAGCAGTTAAAATCCAACGATTTGATATTATACTGCCGCCGCACCAGAAAGAATCCTTTCCGATTAGTATACTCAAACCAGCTTGATAAGGAAATTGTCCGGCAACGGCTAATTCACCATTAGTAATGCGTCCTTCCATATCCTGTGCAGACATATCGGGCAATGTGGCCGCCGAGGCGATGGCCAACAATAAACTTAGAACAATAAAAGATTTCATTGCAAAACCGTTAAAAAATTGACTACTGATTTTTTACAACGGTCACAAAGTATTTATATACAAATTAGAACAATATCGTCGTGGTAGACCCTTATCTTATCCATGCAAAATGCGGTTTTCAAATTAACCAAAGGCATTGATTGACAAAATATTACCTTGATAACATGATAGTTTGCCATTATTTCGTGTATAATCTAGCGCCGGTTATAATTTATATACTTCTAACTCTTAAGCAAATATTCTAAGAATTGAATGTAAATTGTATTATTTTGCTGGCAATCCCCAAGATATTTTACACTTAAGTCTCATTGTGCAGTGATATATGATCCTCTTATGCCAATTTCATAGACGACCTTTATTGAGGAATGCGTTGATAGGAAAAATATTGGCGATGAGTGATAAGAAACCTGTGTAAAGAATAAAATAGAAAAACTAAACGCTGTAATCAAAAAACCGTGAAGGTCTTGGTGATTCTGCATCAAGAAAACAAAACAATATGTTAATTCCCTGTCCATTACAAAAGTATATGAGCTTACCATATATGGGTGCTTCCAAAGTAATGGTCGTTTCTGGTTTCCGGACTATTCCCATTGCAGTCCATCGTCTTTACAAACTTTTAAATAAGGGTAATTTGATACGGATTTTTTTTCTCCTTTATTTATTTCGCTTGGGAACATAGGGCTCCTACAAGGTTATTCCAATTACTTTTATTGTTACACATAGTTTTAATTTCATCGAATGTGAGGTCATGTTGTCTTAATTCGTATAATAAAGTCCCGCGCCCAGTGTTTTTTGGTCGCACAGGGCGTCGGCTTCCTTGAGGATTTCATTCCAGTGCCGTTCTGATGATGATGTCCACTGGTTTTCGTAGAGTATGGCCTATCTATCTCCACTTCCTTCTTGTTATTTGGCATCTTATGCTTTCCTCGTTGGTCTTACTCCATAGGTCCGCATTTGAAATTGTGTTTGGTCAGAACACACGGCATATTACGCGAAGACACTTATTGATAAATGGTTGTATTTTTTTGGTATGGATTAGGGGAAGAAAATACCATTGGCAGGCTTTTTATGTGAGAATGCTTCACAATTCCTATTTTTGTTTGAAATCGTACAATAACAAACACTCTTGAGCCGACCTGGTCACTTATCAAAATACAATAAGAGAAAATGAATTTTCTACCCTATAGCAATTTCCAGCATCCGTAATAATTTTCTCATCACAACGGAAATTAAAATAATAAATAACGGCGTACAATAACTAACGGCGTCAACGCACTATTTGCTAACCGACAACGATCTCTACGGCTCTCCTTTGACATTTCCTTTAGTCTAACAAGAATTTTTGGGCAAAGTGCGCGTAATCATTAAACTTATACCTAACATTAATCCGTTTTTCTGTTTAAAGTGTGTGAAAAAAAAGAAAAGTTCATGAGTGTTAATAAATAATGGGTATTCAATATTATAAAAATAATTAGTAAAAATTAGAAAATTGTTAAAAAAGGCGATGTGTGAATATGAAATGTCGGTCGGCTGGTCGGTTTGTGTTTCTTTTCGTAACGACTATACGCAGTGTAGATGAGTTTTGTTATTGCTATAGAATTTGTAAGGAAAAGGAAATAAGAAAGCGAACAACGTTAAGAATATTTCTCGGTGGTGCCTTCTTTCGTTCTCCATTGCATTGTTGTGCATGGTTGTGCAGAGTTTTGCAAAAGCTAACGATGCATGTGTTTGTGTGCGTTTTTGTTGATGGATCAATGCAATTCGTTTAAAAACAATTGAACATTTCGGAGATGCTGTTTCAAGATTAAAGGTATGTAATATGTTTGAAATTTTGAATGTAAATCATTTGTTTTTGTTTTGGCGAAGATTGTTGTGTTACCAATACAGTGACAAAATGCAGATTATAGTTTTGGGAATACATAATGCCACAATCATGGCTCAATCAGTCTTAACAGTCTTAACTTAACAAACAAACTTAACAAAGAACGTAACAAAGTGCAAATGTAGCCATTATTGACAACATAAGAGTCTTAAGGAACATAAACACATTTTTAAACGATTTCAATGCCGATGTCTTATCGAACAAAAACTAAACTTTCCAATTCTTCTAAACGGCTGCATATTCCTACCAAACTTTGCAAATAACAAAACAACTGCTTGCCGCCAAAAGTAAGAATCTTAAGAAAAATCTGTTTTCTGCAGCTTCCAAAATTATGTTATACTAGCTGATCCGGCAAACGTTGTTCTGCCATACAACTTCTGACTCGGCGAACTTCGTCTCGGTCCAAGTTAACGCCTTCATATAAGCTCCAGAGTAATATTAAAGACATATAGTTCAAATTTTAATGTGCTAATTTGAATTTAATCGAAATCAGTGAAGAGCAGTCTGATAAACAATGTTTTTCGATTTGTTTTCCGGCAATGAGGACAGTTTGCCAAAAACGCGAAAAACTGAGATTTATTGATTGTCATCGCAAAAGCCAATCGAATGGGGAATTGAATTCGCTAGAATTGTAAAGGAAAATCGGTTGGAATAATAGAAATTTTAGGGATAAAGACTTCCTTTCCTTTGAAAAAATTTGACGGGAACGTCATCAATCCAGTTGAAACATCAATAGTAATTTGGCCATTAGAAAGCGCCAGTAGATATTTTGAAAATTCAGTAGCCGATGGGTCGTTTTGCAACGTGACTCTCATGTTTGTAGTTGATTTCAACTTCTTGTCATTCCGCCACAAAGACATTAATTTCATCAGCAGCAGTAGATTTTGGGATGGCGGGAAGCGCTTGAATCTTCCGACAGAAATATCATAGCGAATCGTTTCGAATCACCTCATAAATCCTCCATCTTTCGGTCAACTGCCTCCAAAGCTCGTTGATGCGCTATCATGCATTCATCCCAAATGATGATTTTGCATTCTCGCAACAATTTCCCTGTCGCCGAACTTCTGGATATTATGCCCAATGGCTTGTCAACTGTGAGAAGATTCATCGGCAACTTCAAAGCGGAGTGTGCATTTCGACCGCCTTTCAATAAAGTGGCAGCCGATGGTGCAACAGCTAACGCAATTTGCGATCGATACGCTTAAAAATATTTGAGCTAACGTTTTTATTCGTTTCTTTTTCCGATGACTTGTAAACAAACCTGTCATTGTATAGACAATCTTTAAATTGTGGTGATATTCACCCTCTTTGCAAATGGATACCTTAATTCTAAACCAAGGTATGTGTAAAATGCAAATATTACAGAAAACGCCTTTAAAGTTTGTGAGGACATCATATGATTGCACTTATATCCTAAATCTATCAAATCATGTATTCGGAAACCGAATTGTTAAAAAAGGTATCTTTGAAATAAACCGGAAACCGGTTTTCTGAAAAATTCAAGTATTTGAATACTATAATTGTATCCAATGCAGAAAATTTTGCAATTGTTCGATCATTTCGTGTTTTATTGAAGTAAAAATTGCACAACGTTGATCTAGTTCAATTGCCGAATTACCAACGAAATAGATCTGAAGGAACTTATGATCTTCGTTTGGTGGTGGTAACCATGCGCCAGCTCGATGATGTATTTGGCCTTGAATCTGAATGTGTGGAAGCAATTTCGAGCAAAATGGAAGGAATTGTTTTTAATAATAACACTAAACCAAAATCAAACTTTTTCGAAAACACTCGAACGTTGGGCAAAACCTTACATCAGTTTACACTTTGCTTAAGATATTCCTAGAATATTTTAATTAAATACTATGTCTTCGTTTCTTTTTTTTAAGCAACGAAAAGAAATAAAATGTTTTTCGACCTATTTTTAAAAAGCCATTCGCAATTATTGCACACAAAATTCCATACAAAAAAGTAATTTTTGGTTATTCCAATTTCCCGGCTTTTCCGAAGGATTTTCGCAAAATTTTCTATCAAAAAAAAATTTTCTTCTGGCAATTGCGAACAACTGAAAAAAAAATTCAGCAAAATCGGTCCAGACGGTCTCAATTAGTGAAACACTATTACACCATTTTTATATACAGTAGACTACAAATAAGTGCACATCGGTTTTCGCGCGACTTTTTGTGCACTTATGCGGTTTTTGCATATATACAAACAGCGATAATAGAAACAGATCTCAAACCGAACAATGAAAAACATATTCATAATTCTTTATAGATCGACAATAACAAACAAGAGAATATTAAATTACACTCAATTCGATTCACCTAAACCCCGTGTGCTGAAAAAGTCTGAAATCTTTTTTTGAACCGTGTTTTCTGTTCCAACCTTATATATTTTTTCTCGAGTTTCTCTAAATCATAATCTTCATTTATGTAGTATGAGAGATTTGCATTTATGCATGCAAAGTAGTACTAAAAAAGTACTTTCAGTTCAGCAAAAGTTGTGCATTTATCCGGTTTTTGCATTTTTACGTGTAGCACTTATCCGTGTGTTTTTGTATGTAAACGTATAAAAAGGCTAATGGCTTCAAGTTGCAGTGCACTTATGCGGTTTTTGCATTTATGCGATGTGCACTTATCCGTAGTTTACTGTATATATATATATATATTATTTATCTCGTTTAATTTTTCAACCAACATCAAAATCATCAAATCATGCGAAAACTGCAAAATTTCGTCGATAAAAAATCAATTTTTTTTGCGCTTTCCCGGAATTTTTCCGAGTTTTTCGCTAATAATTTTCTATTTTTGTATTCTAAAAGCCATTTCGTAACAATTGCACTCCTGCCAATTACGAACAATTTAAAAAAAATTAGAGCAAACTGGGCCAACCTTCTCTTGATAAATTACTATACATTTTTCACACTATTTTTATATTTAATCCGAAATTTCCGAATTTTGCACCTTTACGTCGTCTGAAATTATCAAATCCATTCGAAAAGTCATAATTGTAAAAAAAAATTTTGTCGAAAAAAAGTAATTTTTTTTTTTGGCATTTTTCCATAATTTTCCAACTAAAATTTTTCTATTTTTTCGGAATTATCCGAGTTTTCCACCGAAAATTTCTCTATTTTTCCATTCGGAAAGTCATTTCGGAATAATTATCCGAATTTTTTCGCAAGTTACATCGTTCAAAACTATCAAATCGTACGACAAAAAGCAAAATTTCGTCGAAAAATAGTATTAAATTTTTTCTAATTTTTCCGGAATTTTCCAACAAAATTTTTTTTATTTTTCCATTCGAAAAATCATTCGTAACAATTGCACATAAAATTCCATACAAAAAAGCAATTTTCGTTTTTTCCAATTTTCCGGCTTTTCCGAAGATTTTCCCAAAATTTTCTTTTACATAAACCTTACATAGCAATTACGAAAAACTGAAAAAAAATTTCAGCAAATCGGTCCAGCCGTTCTCATCTGATGATTTACTATACATTTTTGCCACCATTTTTATACCATCACCCTTAGGGATGAAGGTATATATCATTTGATACGAGACAAAAGTGTAACACATAGAAGGAGTGACTTTAGACCCTAGGTTTCTTTGAATCAAATTCGATTCATGACTTTTTAAGTCGTTTGAGCCATGTCCGTCTGTCTGTCTGTCCGGTGGCTGTCCGGCTGGTTCGCACGATAACTTTCGAAAGACGCAACCAAATGTTTTGAAATTTTGCACGAGTTATTATTTTCTCAAAACTACTTAAGGTATTGCAAATGGGCTACATGGCCCCGCCCCTTCTGGTACCTCCCATACAAATACATCATTCCGCCCACTTTGAAATAGGGTAATAATATCAATACACTCGACACGATTGTGCCCAAAATCTGTATTTTGTTATGTTATAACAGGGCAAAGTTTTGGAGAAAAAATTGGAAGTCTAGCGACGCCCCTTATGGTACCCAAATTCTATTTTTAGTAAAACTATAACAGGATAAAGTTTTGGAGAAAAAATTTGGAAGTCTAGACACGCCCCTTCTGGTACCTCCCATACAAATGTACCACTCCGCCCACTTTGAAATAGGGTAATAATATCAATACACTCGACACGATCGTGCCCAAAATCTGTATTTTGTTATGTTATAACAGGGCAAAGTTTTGGAGAAAAAATTGGAAGTCTAGCGACGCCCCTTATGGTACCTCCCATACAAATGTACCTATCCGCCCACTTTAGGGATGTACTAATAATATCAGTACACCCAAGGCAATCGTGCCCAAATTTTGTAATTTTTAAAGCTATAACAGGATAAAGTAATGGAGAACAAATCTGGAAGCCTAACCTCACCCCTTCTCTTACTTCCCATACAAATGTACCACTCCGCCCACTTTAGAAATCGAGTAATAATATCAATATAATAGAAAATTATTTGTTTTACTGAGGGTAAGGGTAAATGTAAGTTGGGTTGCCCGACTGAAACTTTCTAACTGGTTTTAATTACAAATCGGTTAATTTCAATATCTCAAGACTTAAACAATATCTTATATTGGGTGATGGTATTTATCAGTCAGTTCAACTGACTGAAATTTCTGTACTGGTTATACACACCCATAGTTCTATATTCATATCTTTATTGCAAGTACACTGAATTTAGTGAAATTTTGCGCAAGCTAAAAATGTATTCAACGTTGACTTACGAATAAAACTCGTTCTCTTTTGCTGCCCCTACTGATTCATTTACAGATATGGCAATTACTTGAAAATTTAAATATTTCCAAATTTCTAAAAGAAACTTCTCAAGACGTTGAAAATATAATAGTTTACTTTTAATATTCTTATTAGAAATTATGAATTCTTTAGAAATTGTTGTGCATAATAGAATCTTTCGGTACCCCCATATAAAATTCCCATATGTCCAGAGTCTGGACATATCTCTGGACTCCAGAGATAAAATTATAATTTCTATATTTGTTGGCAAATTCATTAACATTTTTTACACTTTCTACGGAGTAACTACGTGTCAGTAAATAAAATGGCCTGTTTTTTTGAAAGATTCTTATCGCGAACCAGATCATTTAAATCTTTTTAAGTTATCATAAACTTCAGTATTTAATTCGATTAAAGTGTGAACGACAACCTTTAAAGATCAAAGAGTTCAAGACTCGATAATATAATACAAACTTGCGGTAACACTTCAAAATAAGATCAGAAATTAGATTTTGATTTTTGGAAATATATATATCTGTAACATTATGGCACAATGTTTACTTTATATGCTCTTAAGGACTTTTACAAAAGTTTGGCA
Organism: Muscina levida; assembly: GCA_964034835.1. Taxonomy (NCBI): domain Eukaryota; kingdom Metazoa; phylum Arthropoda; class Insecta; order Diptera; family Muscidae; genus Muscina; species Muscina levida. Next base: position 42,831,689 of record OZ035883.1, on the reverse strand, counting down.
CACATTTTACCAAAACAAACTGATTTTGTATTGAAAATCTGTCAATATGACGTACACTCGTAAACACCTCAGGTAATGAACTATTGGGTCGAACTCAGTTCACTTGCACGCCCCACGTTTAGTGTTTTACAATTATCATAATTTTTCAACTGTTTTCTGACGTCTAATTTATCGTCTATAAAATCACCTGTCTAAAACTTTGATTGGTGCGTAATTTTAGCACAATCTTTATTGTGCTTTACATTCATCATTCACTTTCTTCCTTCCTAAAAATGTTATCTTATTCCTATAAGATTATAATCGATTAGATAGCAACGGCTTTGCTGTTAAAGACTATCATGCATGGCGAGTTGATATGACAGCATCGTATATCAATGCAAAATAGGACAGAGACAGAGTATGAAATATCTGGGGATCCAGTTTATACTAGTTTAGTTGCAAAAAATGCTTTTATAAGAGATAGAAGTATATAAATTTTTATATTATAATGGACATCATAAAATTATTATGTTATCAATATAATGTTTCTTCAAACAATGATTTTGCCTAGTTTGTGGATAAGATTGGAACACACGGATGGAGTTCCAAAATGTATATAAAGACTATGAAGTCAGTGTAAAAAATCAGTAGTCAACTTGTAACGGTTTCACAATGAAATCTTTCATCGCTTTGAGTTTATTAATGGCCATCGCTTCGGCCGCCACTTTGCCTGATATGTCCCCCAAGGATATGGAGGGACGCATTACAAGAGGAGAATTAGCCGTGGCCGGACAATTCCCCTACCAAGTTGGATTAGGTATATCAGTTGGAAAAGATTCTTTCTGGTGCGGTGGTACTATTATATCAAATCGTTGGATTTTAACTGCTGCCCATTGTACCGATGAGGCTGATGGTATTACGGTGTATCTGGGAGCCATCGATATCAAAAATAACAATGAAAAGGGTCAACAAAGAATTTTCATCTCCAAGTCTTACATTATCGTACACGAAGAATGGGATGCCGAGAAGTTGCTAAATGATATTTCTCTCATTAAATTGCCCGTTGCCATTGAGTTCAACGAACGCATCCAACCAGCAATGTTGCCCAAGAAAACTGAAGTTTACTCAACCTATGAAGGCCAGATGGTATTTGCTTCCGGCTGGGGTAGGGACAGTGATGCTGCACTTAGCGTTTCCCAGTTTTTGCGTTACATTGAGATGCCAATCGTAAAGCAAAGCGTGTGCAAAACCTACTATTTGGGTCAGATAACGGACAATATGATCTGTCTTAGTGGCAAGAGTGGCAAATCTATATGTGACGGTGACTCTGGCGGTCCAATAGTGTACAATGATAATGGTGTGAACTATGTCATAGGCGCTACATCCTTTGGTATTGCATACTGCGAAAAGGGCTGGCCTACCGTATTTACACGTGTCACTTCATATTTGGACTGGATTGAGGAGAATACTGGCATTGTCAACAACTAAATGCAAAAAAAAATAAGTTGTTTGTAAAATTGTGTTATAAATTTATTAATAAATATGTTAAAAATTTTAAACGTAATAAAGGATAAATGAAAAAAATAGTTATATTTTTATATACAACATTGAATTTGTATTGTAATTTGAGCCTTATAGGACGATACACTGCAAAAAAAACTTTGTGAAATGCTCGAAGCATCTTACTGTCTGTCTGTAAAGAGCAGCAGCTATTTTTTATGAAATATGTGATAGGTTTTAAAATCTCCTGGGAGTGTCACAATACGGTTACAATTATGATTCCGGCCGTATGCGTGATAGTAAGTTTTTGAAATTTGATAATGACACTCCCATTGCATAGTAGATTTTGGTAGTAAAAACCATTCACAATCAAACTGGGGTCTGTAGAAATGTTAATATGGCAATAAAAAGGCTTAATCAACGTTGTAGTAGCAAATATGAGAAGGCGCAATGCTGAGTAACGTAAATAGCATGCTACCACCGATGCGTCTTCGAAAGTAGGTAACAGAAGTTACTAAAGCTCAACACAACGGCTTTCTTAGTGGCTTTGACAGCCCCAAGAAACTATGATCGGGCGCAGTGTCCTAATAAGCCGCTCTCCTTAAACAAACCCCATTATAAACCCCGCAAACGTTATAAGGATCCTGATTTAAGGATATGCACCTGGAATGTCCGAACTCACAAGGCTGTTTTTAACGCCATACAGGAAGGAGAAGTAGGATGCACACGTCGAAAGAACTGTGACATATTTTATAGCTGCCATGCAGAAAGACACGAATTTGGATGTAAATTCATAGTCGACAAGAGACTTCGACATCTGGTCTCGCGGTTTAACCCTGTCAGTGACCGAATAGCCACTATTCGCATCAGGGCGAAATATTTTACATTACGCTGATTTGTGTACACGCCTCGACGGCAGACATTCTATCAGCGGTTGGAGGAAATATATGACCGCTGCCTTGCACATTACATTCAAATTGTTCTGGGAGATTTAAATGCTAAAATAGGAAGGGAAGGTGCTCTTGATTCAGCAGTCGGGAAATTCAGTACGCACAACAACACCTCCGTTAAGGCATTCAGACTAGTTAGCCTGGATATCACCTAGTGTGGGTCGGTCCCCATACAAAAAAAATTAAGCCAAGGTGGATACCCCCTACGATTAAAAATTACCCAAAGACCATCTTAGAACACCATTTTTTTTTTATCCGTGCACCCTGAATATGTTTTATTCAGCAGACTTGTTATTTGGTGTCATATCGAAACATACCACTCATACCATTGTTCTTGGCATATTAATGGCTTCCTTTTTCCCTTTAGTCACTTTTGACTTCGAAGTCAACTTTGATTTTGACTTCCTGTATTCCGTTTTCTATATCCATATGCTGCCCATTTCTTGCAACGTCCATATAGGCCTCTCTAAACAATGAAACTTTAGCTTAAGAAATATTTACTTATATTCACAAACACAAAAGTTATGGAGGTTAAAAAAAAATTTGGTCACCCTACACCAAAAATAATTCATTTGTGGTGCTGTGCTGTGTCATTTGGAGTCCTATCGGGACAAAATGCATATTATTGTTAGAGTTTCATCAAACGCTACTTTTCACCCTTAACACACTTTTGACTCCGACGTCAAACATTGACTTGGATCACCATCTAGTTGTATCCAAGGTACGCACGCGAGTAAGTATTGCTCGTAACCAAACGCAAAGCAAGCTAGACATCACAAAGCTACATACCACCGAGATAGCCAATGCCTATTGTAATCATCTCTCTCAACTACTTTACACAAACCCCCCTAATTCTGATAATCCCGGCAACCAGTGGCAGGTTATGAAAAACCACGCTCAAACAAGCCCTGGTACGACGATGAATATCGCGAAATGTCTGAGGAAAAGGATGCTGCATACATGGAAAAACTTTAGCCAATGACAACGCGTGCTGTGACGGTGAGTTATAATGAGAAGAGGAAGGAGATGACACGCCTCTTTAGGCGGAAAGAGCGTCTATGGAAAAAAGTGGAAGAGAGAGCCAGGATATCTCAAATTACAGGGATTAAGGTAAAGACCGAAAGTTCTATCAAATGGTAAAAAGTAAAGGTTTTGGAACAGAGTAAACTGTACACCACCGAGCCAAAACGGGAACAGCACGGCAATTGCACGGCTTAAACATAATAAAGCTGCTGGAGCCGATGGACTGCCGGCAGAGCTTTTTAAAGCCGGCGGCGATGAGCTGGTAACATGCATGCACCAACTCATAAACACGATTTGGCTCAGGAAGTGCATGCCCGATGATTTGAATCTGAGTGTCCTATGTCCCTTGCTTAAGAAAGACGATCCAAGTGTGTGTACCAACTATCGCGGGATAAGCCTTTAACCCATCGCATACAAGGTCCTGTCTAGTGTGTTATGTGAAAGACTAAAGCCCATTCTGGCGAACCTGATGGGATCTTATCAGTGTGGCTTTAGACCTGGTAACATCACGACCGACCAGTTATTCACACTACGACGAATCCTGGAGAAGACCCATGAAATGCAAATCGACACCTACCATCTGTTCATCGATTATAAAGCTGCATTGTTGAATTCTATGGCTAAGTTTGGTATCCCCGCGAAGCTAATTCAATTTTGCGGGATGACACTGACTGACACGAAGTCTTCAGTGAAAATTGGTAAAAATTTGTCAGAGCCATTTTCTACCAAGCGAGGCTTTAGACAACATCGTAATGGAGATGATCATCAGTGAAAATTGGCAAAAATTTGTCAGAGCCATTTTCTTCCAAGCGAGGCTTTAGACAAGGCGATAATCTGTCCTGCGATCTCTTTAACATCGTAATGGAGATGAACATCGTAATGGAGATGATTATTCCAGTGAACAGGAATGGTGCCATCTTCAACACATGTTGCTCGCGTATGCTGATGATATAGATATCATTGGACATGTATTGCGAGATGTTACTGCGGCTTTTTCGAGCATTGAAAAGCAGTCGGCTGAAGTGGGTCTGGTAATAAACGAGGACAAAACCAAGTTATTTGTTGCAACAAACTAAGAGTCTACTCTACTCTATCTTGGCTCCGCCGTAAACAAAATAAATAATGTTAGTCTGGAAATCAAGAGATGAGTATTGTTTGCGCTGTTACTATGCGCTAAGCAAGCGATTAAATGACAAAGCCCTCTCTCGACAAACAAACATTCAAATCTACCAGACACTGATTTTACCTGTCTTGCTCTGCAGCGCAGAATCCTGGATTATAACACAAGCGAATGCAAAATATTCTGGGAGTCATCATCGTTAACGGCGAGTACCGTCGTCAAAATAACCATGAGCTGTATAAGGACATCGCCGTAGACAAGCGCTTTCATATAGACCGAATACATGTTGTACGAATGGATGAAAATGCTCCACTCGAAAAGTTTTCGACAATTATCTCGATGGGCGGTGCAGGAGGGGGCGATCAAAACTGTGTTGGGATGGACCAGGTGAAAGAGCTGTTGTCTAAAACTGGTGTGACGAACTGTGTACGGAGCGCAAAGGACCGTAGCGCTTGGAATTCTTTTCTAAGTGCGGTTACTCTTGGCTCGCGAACCAGTTCTTTATTTGGGCTCTTGGCCACACGAAAATTGTTGAGAAACATCGATTATTGTGAAATTTTGATTTCAATATTTGAAAAATTTTTATATATTATCTTTGCTGAAGTTTACATTTCGTTGCGAACTAACTGGCATGCTCGTTATTTGGTATGAAAGTTTAAATGCTGTTGGAAACATTTTCAACTTTTCGTGCGAACCACTTAGTAATGCTTCGTCAACATTTTTCCACATTAACATATTTCGAAACAAAATAGTTCATTATTTTCGTACGAAATACTGAACTCAGTACCAGCTTTTAAGGAAAATATTTGAATGGAATCTTACAACATTTTGTACGAATCTTTACTCAGTACGAGTCTTAAGGTCGTATTATAAATTTTCTCAGGGATTGAAAATGCTCTTTGATAAACTTTCACTAGGTTATAGGCAGGGATTTGATATTTACTTACTTATTTACTTAAGTGGCCAATTACAACTTACGAACGTGGTTCATAAATTTGAGGGCTGAAGTATTAAAGAATTCCACATGCCTCGGTCTTTTGCGTGTGTTCTCCAGTTAGTCCTACCAGATGGCGGCACGTCGCCTACTACTTGGTCCTTCCAACGGAGTTTGAGTCTCCCTGATCTGCGCCGTCCTTTAGGTTCGCCTTCAAACACCTTTCTCGCTGGAGCATTTACATCCATCCTGGCAACAAGTCCCAGCCATCGAAGTCGTTGGCATGGATGTGAAAGATACTACAATTATTTCAAAAAATCTTTTGAGACCCTTTATCTGCAGGTTTCCACCTCTAAAACTAGTATTCTACTGCTTTGATTGGTGCAGTATAATATTTGGTGCATTACCACCATTGGTGCATTATTGCACTATTGCAGCTTTATCACCATTGGTGCATTATCACCATTGCCGCATTATCGACATAAACTTCATTGTGTTTTGATTCTTACGTTCGTTATTCGTAATAAAAGAAATATATCTTATCACTAATCGCCACTTATATCTCTGGCACCGCCTTCTTCGAAAAAAGCTGGCTGGCTGGCTGCCTGTCTATACAGTTGACGTTAAAGCATCGTATATCACGGGGCGCAATAGGACTGAATGTCAAATATCTGGGGAATACCGTTAAAGTAATAAAATTACCAAAATCAATTCCTGGAATATTAGAATAAGAGGGTATGAATATATAAATCACCCTTAAAAACATAAAAAACCAACAACAGCTATGGTAAAACTTTTATGTTATCAAGATAATCTTTCTTTCTTCAATCAATGCTTTTTGGCTAATTTATGAATAAGATAAGGTCACGCACGCAGTTCCACGCGAAGTTCCAATACGTATATAAAGACCTTGTAGCCAATGTGAAAAATCAGTAGTCCTCAGGTAACAGTTTCACTATGAAGTCTTTCATCGCTCTGAGTTTATTGGTGGCCATCGCTTCGGCGGCAACATTGCCCGATATGGAGGGACGCATTACAAACGGTCAATTGGCCGTGGCCGGACAATTCCCCTACCAAGCTGGAGTGAGTATTGCAAGCGGAAACAATTCTTACTGGTGCGGTGGTACTATTATATCGGACCGTTGGATTTTAACCGCTGCTCATTGTACCGATGGAGCTGATAGTGTTATTGTATACCTTGGAGCAATCGACGTTAGGAATAGCACTGAAGCTGGCCAACAAAGAGTTAATGTCTCAAAAGCTAACATTACCATTCACGAAAACTGGAACATGACTACTCTGAGTAACGACATTTCTCTCATCGAATTGCCCGTCGCAATTGAGTTCAACGAACGCATACAGCCAGCAATGTTGCCCAACAAGACTCAAGTAAACTCGACCTTTGAAGGCCAGATGGTATTTGCTTCCGGCTGGGGCAGAGACAGTGATGCTGCTGTTAGCATTTCCCAGTTCCTGCGTTATATTGAGGTGCCAGTCGTCAAGCAAAGTACCTGCAAAACATACTACTTTGGTCAGATTACGGACAAACAGATCTGCATTAGTGGCAAGAATGGCAAATCCACTTGCAATGGTGACTCAGGCGGTCCCATAGTATACAAGGATAATGGTGTAAACTATGTCTTAGGCGCTACCTCGTTCGGTATTGCTTTGGGTTGCGAAAAAGGCTGGCCTACCGTATTCACACGTGTCACTTCATACTTGGATTGGATTGAGGCGAAAACTGGCATTGTCAACAAATAAATGCATCCAATAAATTTCGAATTAACTTACATTAAATGTTTGTATCGAAATAAGAAAAAAAAAATGAAATAAATTGTTATATTTTTTGATATAGAAAATTTAATTGGTATAACTATGAACACTACAAAATTCGTGAAATATTCTCTCATTTGGGCCGTCCAAAAAAGGATGTGTTACAATATCAGAGCAATCAATCTTCCGGCCAGACGAGTAATCCTAAGTTTTTAGACTCTAATATCGATATTGCCATTGCATGGACGGCTCTGGTGGAAAATAACATTGATTTTTCAAATTGCAATCGATAGAAATGAGAACACGGCAACCGATAGGATTTATTAACGTTCTGGCGAGCATTTATTTTTATACATTTACTAATGCTAACTGTATCAAAAGTTATAAGTTTCGATAAAATCAGCTCTATTATTGTGTCGAACTGCCATGGAGGTCTATATAAGTAATATATGTATAATAATATATATAAAATTAGACTGTTTGTTACTAACTCAACGAAGTCTCATTAATAACCGGGGGCTTGATTTTGTTTACAGACCCATGGTTTCTTGGGCAAATTTTCTTAGAATTCATTATAGATTACGATTTTGATAACGACTTGGTCTAGAAAAAAACTGACCCAATCTAATGATGATGTATACGATAGTACAGATAACGAATAAATATATGACTTATAATTTTCTTATATCGTCGCTTCACCGACCAAATGAGTTATGTGTAATTTTTCGAAATATTTTTTATTGAATTTTTTTAAAGCTCTTTTGGTCGTACATCGACACTCAAATCCCTTTCGCGATATCTTGATTGGTTCGGAAGTTATAAGCAGCACAATATGAACAATTACCTACATCACACAAATTGTGGACATTCTACGGAAAATTTTACAGAATTTAACCTGAAAGTCATTATTTTGTAGAAGCTCAAATTCCCATAGTCACATCCGTCTTCTAATGGACATTCTGAGCGCAAATAAAGTTTTTTCAGTGCTTACCTGTTAATTACTTAATTTCCTTTTACACCCCATGAACGAGGCATGGGATAGTTTCTAGCGTTGTTTAGAATTAACACGCTTTCCATTTTTAGATTCACAACTAACAGCACATACTTGTTTTTCGACGAATGCGAACGTCACTGTTTGAGAAACATTTACTAGACATGCCAATTGACTCGACACTATACTGCAAAGTTGCTGTCGACGACATTGAGGGAGCTGGCAATGAAAGAAAAGAAAAATGAAGATGAGTGGAGGCGGGAATTGAACCCAGGATCACCCTATCTTCGGGTTACCTGTTACTAAACATTTTAAAACTTAACATTCTTGGTAATCACAGTTTTTTTTTAACAAAAACAAGAAAGAAGTTAAGCAAATGGTTTCTCATAGTGAATGTTTGTGAAGTTTTTCGAGTCTATGCACTCAAGAAAGAATTCTCATTTTGTTGTTTATTCTGGTGCATAAGACTTGATTAACATTTTGCAATCATTATACCAAAGTCTGCTGATGAGGATTCGTGGCTGAATCCGAAATTATTAATTATTAATAATTATTAACAAAAATGTGACTCACATGGTCACACCCGTTCCAATGGAATTGTCCATATAAAATTTTAAAAAGTTTTTCACAAATGTGGTTTGTTAATTAAAGGAATACGATTTTCTGGAATATTTGGCTTTCCGTAGTTCCTTTTTGACCGTTCAGGCAGAGTTCATCTTTGAAATATCTCGCATGAAAAACAGCAGAATTAAGTTTAACCCACCAGAAGTCGAAGTATCCAAATTAAAAATAATATTTTAAGTACTAGTTTTATGACCTTATAAGTTTTTCTTCTTCTTAGTGCTAAGTTCTATAATCGTTATGGAATAAACCTGCTTTTAAACCCATTTTGAATGAGTCGATAAACAAACGCTACTGAGAGGGTTCAAATCCAAAATTTCACGATGGATTCAAATCTGCTCAGATATATATGAAAAGTAGAACGGTTTTTGAGATATCGTCAAACATTCATTTTTCATGTTTTGCAAAAAGGTAGGTCTACTAAATTGCCATTTTCCCAACGAAAATACAAGGTAATAAAATTATTTCTTAAAAAAAATGCAAAAATCATCAATATTTTTACAAATACACGAAACAACCGACAATTTTTGTAAAGATAATTTAATTATCTTTAATTTTTGGAGCTGATTATCAACATCGGTGGACTAAAACCAGAGAGAATTGCATTTAAGTAGACCCACCTTTTTTCAAAACACTTAAAACCGTTCAACTTTCCACATATCTCATAGCAGATTTGAATTCAGCATGAGATTTTTCATTAAAATCAATTGTTAAATGTCCCGGATACAGACACTTTTGAAATGTGACATTGTGTTATTATTATAACAAATTTTCGAGTTATAATTTTTCAAAGTGTGCTAATTCTTTTAATGCACAATAAAATGAAATGATTTTTCTTTTAAACTCGATTTTGACCTTCTTATTTGCACTCAAATCAAAATATTGCGATTCAATAATTTATGTTGAGAATCATCTCTAGTAGAATCGTTCTAGGGTATTCGAAAACCATGTAGTAAGCACTAGAGTCCTGCACCAATGCATTTGATTTACTAAGACAACAAATGACTCACCGCAGTGAGCAATGCTTGCAACACATTTGCGAACTATATAACTGTTATACATGAATGCGAGGAGAAACAAATCATGCATTGTTTGTGTTTTGTCTTTTTAACCCGTACTAAGAACACTTCTTGCTCACGATAAGCTCTCTTCTCTCAAAATCCAAACAATGAATTTGAATCATTTGAAGTTAGTTTTTTCTTATTTTGATACAATAGAATGACAATCAGTGCTGTTATTTTTGCATAAGAGATTATTTTTTGGTACAACAGCAAGAATTTTTGATACAACACTTTTAGATGCGATAAAATGAAATTTTGGCATAATTCAAGTACTTTTTGGTACAATATAAGAACTTTTTGATACAATTAAAAAACTTTTTGGTAGAAGTAATTGTACTTTTTGGTACAATAATATGTACTTAAAGTGTACTATTGGGTACAATAAATTAAACTTTTTAGTAGCATTAAAAACATTTTAGGAACAAGAAATTGTATTTTTGGTACCATACTTTTTGCTACAATAAATTATACTTTTTTGTACTATACATTGTATTTTTCGGTACCATAAATTGTACTTTTTGGTACAATGAATTGTACATGTTGGTATAAGAAATTGTACTTTTCGTACAATAAATTGTACATGTTGGTACAAGAAATAGTACAATTTGGTACAAAAATTTTACTTTTTGGTACGAGAAATTCTGCTTTTTGTTACCATAAAGTACTTGGTACAACAAATTGTACGTTTAAGTACAATAATTATTATACCATTTGCTTCAATAAAATTTCTTTTTGGTACAATGCAAATACTTTTTGGAACAATTAATTGTACTTTTTGGTACAATATACGTACTCTACATAGTGGTTAGAACACGCGACTACCATGCGGGAGATCGCAGGTTCAAACCTGGCTCCAGTCATCTTAAAAGAAAAACATAAATAAAATTTTCTTTCATTGTCGGCTCCCCTCGAATGTTGTTGACAGCAATTTCGCAGTATTAAGCGTCGATTCAATCGTCGTGTCTAGTAAAAGCTTCTCAAACAGTGACGTTCGCATTCGTCGATAAACAAGTAGGTGCCGTTAGTTGTGAATCTAAAAATAGAAAAGCGTGTTAATTCACAACAACGCGAGAAGCTATCCCATACCTCATTCATGGGGTGCATAGGGAAATTAAGTTAAGTTACATACTCTTTGGTACAAAAAACTTTGTTGTGTATCATTTACTGTCGTGCATAACATATTTAAGTGCATTTGTTTTACAAAATACTGTTTTGATCAAGACCTACACTCTTTCCCTCTTACGCTCTCGTAATTTTTGTTTCGCCTCTTTACCAAAACAACCGAGTTGTCATATGTAACGAGGGTTTTTCTTTGGCTGGGGTATACTTAATCTCGTCCAGGATCTGCATAAAGACCCACCAACCTTACGAAATAAGAAAACAAGTGATTTCCCTGACTGGCGCTAATAAATAGTGTTTATTATGGTTTGATTTTCTTCCAATACACTTGTGTTAGAAATACGACAGATAGCTTATTGGTTTACGGCAACAAACAACTGCTTTTCGGGCTGAATTCAAATAACTGCGCTGGATACACTTGCAAGTCGTTAACGATGTCGATTTGCAGATAATCGAGAACTATTTAATAAGCCCAGTACTGGTACGGTTAATGGAATTCTGGTGTAAGTTCCGATTACCAGGTTCGGTTTCGTGTTTCGGGTTCGGATTTCAGGTTCGGATGCCAAATTCGCCAAATTCGTAGAATAAACTCGGCTACGACTAGCAGGTTCGGATTTCAGGATCGAGTTGCAGTATGAGATCGGCTTCGGTCTACCAGTTATATATACATACATTTGTTGTATATTTTCTTAGTTAAAGGCAGGGATGTTAGTGTAGAGGGGACCTTTCTTAGTAGAGTTTCCGCCTCATAAATCAACTTTTCGCTGTTTTGATTGGTGCAGTATCACCATGAACATTATTGGGTTCTGATTCCAATGTTCGCATTCGTTAAAAAAAAAAATCTTTTTCTTATCACTAAACGACAATAATTTATCTAGAACCGCCTTCTTTGATAAAGGCTGTCTGTCTGTTAAGTTGGCACGAAAGCATCGTATAACATGGGGTGCAATAGAACTCAAATATCTGGGGATTGCCGTTAAAGTAATAAAATTACCAATCTCACTCAATTCCTAGAATATTTGAATAGAAGATGTGAGTATATAAATCACCCCTAGAATCATAATAAAACCAATTAGAACCATACTATAACTATTATATTATCAACATAATCTTTCTTTCTTCAATCAATGTTACTTGGCTTGTTTATGAATAAGATTAGACCACGTTGAAGGGCTGTTCTAATGCGTATATAAAGGCTTTGAGGCGAATGTAAAATATCAGCAGTCATCAAGTAACAGTTTCACTATGAAGTCTTTTATCGCTCTGAGTTTATTGGTGGTCATCGCTTCGGCGGCCACATTGCCCGATATGGAGGGACGCATTACAAACGGTCAATTGGCTGTGGCCGGACAATTCCCCTATCAAGCTGGATTGAGTATCGCACGTGGAAAAGATTCTTTTTGGTGCGGTGGTACTATAATATCCAATAGTTGGATTTTAACCGCTGCTCATTGTACCGATGGGGCTGATAGCGTTGTGGTGTACCTTGGAGCAATCAACGTTAGGAATAACACTGAAACTGGCCAACAAAGAGTTAATGTCTCCAAAGCTAACATTACCATTCATGAACAATGGAACAGGACTACATTGAGTAACGACATATCTCTCATCGAATTACCCGTCGTCATTGAGTTCAACGAACGCATACAGCCAGCAATGTTGCCCAATAAGACTGAAGTATACTCAACCTATGAAGGCCAGATGGTATTTGCTTCCGGCTGGGGTAGAGACAGTGATGCTGCAGTTGGCATTACCCAGTTGCTGCGTTATATTGAGGTGCCAATCGTAAAGCAAAGTACATGCAACACCTACTATTTTGGTCAGATTACGGACAAACATATCTGCATTAGTGGCAAGAATGGCAAATCGATTTGCGATGGTGACTCAGGCGGTCCAATAGTATACAAGGATAATGGAGTAAACTATGTCGTAGGCGCTACCTCTTTCGGTATTGCCTTGGGTTGCGAAAAGGGCTGGCCTGGTGTATTTACACGTGTCACTTCATATTTGGACTGGATTGAGGCTAAAACGGGCATTGTCAACAAATAAGGGCATGCAATAAATTGTTTGTACTGATTATGTTATAAAATTTCGAAATTACATTTAATGTTTGTATCGAAATAAAGAATAAATGAATGAAAATTAATTTTTATTTAAGAATTTACTTTGTATTAATATGAACACTACAAATTTGGTGAAATATTCGTATTATTCAGCAACAGTGATTTTATAATTTTTAATTTATGAAAATTGTGATGTCAAGACAAGACATCATGACAAGAGATGGGTTTTGAAAACGTTGGGCGGTCGAAATGGATGCGTTACAATATCCTTCCGGCCAGATGAGTGATCCTACGTTGTTGGAATATGTTTAAGGATATTGTCATTGCATTGATGACTCTGGTGGAAAAAAACCAATACTATATTTATATTAAGGTGGAAGGAAAGCATTATAATATTAATTTCAAGAACTTCAGATAGGCATAACTATAAAACTAGCTGTCATACTAATGAATATTTCTTTTTCGTAGTATACTAATATACAAATCACAATGCACAGACAACTCGGCCTTTGCCCGTCCACTACTTGCAAAATTAAAGTAACTAAAAGTTGAACCAGATATTTATCGTAACATCATCATCAGCGATGAGGCTCATTTCCGCCCTAACGTGTAGTAAACAAGCAGAATTGAAATTTTCGGAGAAAGCACAATCCTTATAAGATTCACGGGACTCCATAACTCTCCTAAAAAATGTTACTTTTTGATGCGGTTTACATGCCGAAGGCGTCATCGGCCCATTTGCTTCAAATCCCAAATCGGTGCCAACATTACGGTAAATGTCGGACAAAGGATTCGAGGGCCTCTCTTAGATCCTGAAAATTTATATTTCATAGTAGGCACACCAAAGTCGTCATATCCATTGATTTCATCAATATATGACTAAATCTACAATTTGGTCAATGTTGGACAAAGCATTCAAGGACCTCTCGTAGAGTACACAATCAAAAAAATGACACCGAAAACGGTGAGGCCGCTTTGTTCTATTGAAGATAACTCAACAATCCGCAAATTTCCGCAGCTGATATTTACATCATATAATTTGTAAATATTGGTAAACATTCTACAACAAATTTGGTTGTTAACTTCGATTGACTTCGCAACTAAAACTCTAACTGAAATTTAAGTCTATACACGAGTTAGTACTGAAATAGGCACATATAATAAATTAATTTTATAAAATAAACTCAGCATGCTGAGAAGTTTTTAATTCTTTTAAATAATAGTTAATACCTCTCTTTATAATATTTAATTCTTCCATTGTTTAAGCAATCTTTTTTTAAAGAGGTTTTTACGTTTAAATTTGAACCTTCACTTGAAAGTTGCTCACGCTGCGAAACAAAATTATTTTCATAGTCTGCCTTTGGCAGCTATTCTTAAAGTGGACAGGTGGAATAAAGCAAAAACAAAAGTAATTTGAAATAGCAAAATCTATTGTGAGATAGTGTTGCCACAGTATTACCCAGAATTTTGACTTAATTTTTGTATTTTTGGCCAATGGGGACGACCACTGTGCATTGTTTGTGTTTTGTCTTTTCAACCCGTACTAATAACACTTCTTGCTCACTCTTGCTCTTCTCTCAAAATCCACACAATTTTGGTCAACAGCAAGAGTTTTTTATACAACAAAAGTGATTTTAGATGCGATAAAATGAAATTTTGGCATAATTCAAGTACTTTTTGGTACAATAAAAGAACTTTTTGATACAATTAAAAAACTTTTTGCTAGAAGTAATTGTACTTTTTGGTACAATAATTGGTACAATAAAAGTTCTTTTTGATACGTTAAAGTGTACTACTTGGTACAATAAATTGTATGTTTTGGTAGCATTCAAAAATTTGTTGGTACACGAAATTGTACTTTTTGGAACCATAAATTGTACTTATTGCCACAATAAATTATACTTTTTTTTACTATACATTGTACTTTTCGGTACCTTAAAATGTAGTTTTTGCTACAATAAATTGTACTTTTTGTACTATACATTTGTGATTTTTGGTACAATAAATTGTACTATTTGGTACAAAATTCTACTTTTTGTTACCATAAAGTACTTGGTACAATAAATTGTACCTTTTGGTACAACAAATTGTACGTTTTAATACAAAAAATTATACTATTTGCTACAATAAAAATACTTTTTGGTACAATACAAATACTTTTTGGAACAATTAATTGTACTTTTTGGTACAATAAACGTACTCTACATACTCTTTGGTATAAAAAACTAAGTTTTGAATCATTTACTGTCGTGCATAACATATTTAAGTGCATTTGTTTTACAATATACTGTTTTACGCTCTCATAATTTTGTTTCGCCACTTTACCAAAACAACCGCGATGTCGTGTATCTTGGGTTGTATCAATCACATGTGTTGGAAAAAAGAAAAGACTTGAAGCCGTTTCAAGAGTACTTGTGCAGGGTTCATGTAAGCACCAAAGACCTGCAGGAAATATCTGTAGGACAGAGAAGCAAATTAATAGAAAAGGCGAATAGATATAGTTAATTAGTGTAACAGTTAGTTACAATAGACTTTATTACTATAAACGTCCACACTGTCCACGTGTGCTGTCTTGTCTCTTGCTACATTTATAACCTAACTTTACCTAATATTATAAAATTTGTAATCTTCTTGGTAGGAACCACTTACTAAGGGACACTTTTTATACCCTTCACCACGCGCATGAACAGAGTGAAGGGTATATTAATTTTGTTCTTCCATTTGTAACGCCCATAAGGAGGCGTGGTAGGTAGGATAATATATATATATATATATATAAATGATCAGCATCGAAATCTGAGTCGATTTTAAGGTGACCGTCTGTCCGTCTGTTTAAGAGATATCGAGCTGAAATTTGAAATGCAAGCTTCTATCCTCAAAGCGGATGTTAAGTTCTAAGATGATCGATCGGTCAAAAACTACTCCCACCTCCCATACAAAATCCCTCTTTATGGGGGTGTCCGTATGACAGTCCCCGCGATTACAGCAGTAAATTAAGAGCAATCAAGCTGAAATATTGTATGCAAGCTTCCCTACTCTAAGCGGAGGTGGAGTATTAAGATGAGACCGATCGGTCAAAAACTACTCTCACCTCCCATACAAACTCTCACTTTTTGGGGTCTGTCCCTGCGATTGCAACCGAATTTTAAGAGGTATATAGCAGACATTTTGTACGCAAGATTCAATTTCTAAGCGGAGGCTACTTTATAAGATGAGCAAGGTCGGTCAAAAACTACTCCCACCTCCCATACAAGCTCCCCCTTTTTTTGGTGTGTCCGCTTAACTGCCCCCGCGATTACAGCCGTAAGTTAGGAAATATCGAGCTGACATTTAATATTCAAGCTTTAATCCTATAATAGGAGCTTACGTTGTAAGATGAGCAATATCGAACGATTACTTCTCCCACCTTCCACACAAACTCCCCCTTTTTGGGGGTATCCGTCTGTATGTCCCTGTGGTTTATGAGCTTTCGGGCTGAAATTTGGTATGTAAGCTTCTGTCCAGAAGCAGAGGTTAAGTTCTAAGATAAGCAAGATCGGATTTAAAATACTCCCATATCTCACACAAATTCCCATTTTTGAGGAGTTACAAAATTCATAAAAATATGCTCCAACTCACCAACTCATAAACTTATCGGTAAATCGAATAAAATCGATAAAAATTATTGACAAAAAATGGATTTGTGAAGCTAAAAGTAACGACCACTTCTCACATACTCCCTTGTTTAATAAAATATAGTTGTAGTGCAAATAACCAGTTTTATCACCATTTTTACAAATGGAGAAGGGTATCTGAGCTTCGGCATAGCCGAAGATAACCGCCTTACTAGTTGCAAATTAAGGATTTTTGCAATTGTGGCTTTGGTTTGCCAGCACTGGTATAGTAACCGACTATGTGCTTCTTTTCTTCTGCGCACAACGAAATTTTGTAATTGTAAATGAAATTGTAATTGTTAAGGAGCAATTTGATGTTTTTAAAAAAAACGAAGTTTGCAGTTACCTGATTTATAGGTAACTTGAAGAGTATTAAAAAAAATAATAAATTAACTAGCAAATTTTGTAGATTGAACAAATAAAATTAACATTTTCTTAGTTAAAGGCATGGATGAAAAAGACATTACTTGGTAGAGTAGAGGGGACCATATTTGGTAAAGTTTCCGCCTCTTAAATCAACTTTTCGCTGTTTTGATTGGTGCAGTATCACCATAAACTTCATTGGGTTTTAATTCCAATGTTCGTATACGTTATAAAAAAAATCTGTTTCTTATCACTAAACGACAATAATTTATCTAGAACCGCCTTCTTTGATAAAGGCTGTCTGTCTGTTAAGTTGGCACGAAAGCATCGTATAACATGGGGTGCAATAGAACTCAAATATCTGGGGATTGCCGTTAAAGTAATAAAATTACCAATCTCACTCAATTCCTAGAATATTTGAATAGAAGATGTGAGTATATAAATCACCCCTAGAATCATAATAAAACCAATTAGAACCATACTATAACTATTATATTATCAAGATAATCTTTCTTTCTTCAATCAATGTTACTTGACTTGTTTATGAATAAGATAAGACCACGTGGAAGGGCTGTTCTAATGCGTATATAAAGGCTTTAAGTGAATGTGAAATATCAGCAGTCATCAAGTAACAGTTTCACTATGAAGTCTTTTATCGCTCTGAGTTTATTGGTGGCCATCGCTTCGGCGGCCACATTGCCCAATATGGAGGGACGCATTACAAACGGTCAATTGGCTGTGGCCGGACAATTCCCCTATCAAGCTGGATTGAGTATCGCACGTGGAAAAGATTCTTTTTGGTGCGGTGGTACTATAATATCCAATAGTTGGATTTTAACCGCAGCTCATTGTACCGATGGGGCTGATAGCGTTGTGGTGTACCTTGGAGCAATCAACGTTAGGAATAACACTGAAACTGGCCAACAAAGAGTTAATGTCTCCAAAGCTAACATTACCATTCACGAACAATGGAACAGGACTACATTGAGTAACGACATTTCTCTCATCGAATTGCCCGTCGTCATTGAGTTCAACGAACGCATACAGCCAGCAATGTTGCCCAATAAGACTGAAGTATACTCAACCTATGAAGGTCAGATGGTATTTGCTTCCGGCTGGGGTAGAGACAGTGATGCTGCAGTTGGCATTACCCAGTTCCTGCGTTATATTGAGGTGCCAATCGTAAAGCAAAGTACATGCAAGACCTACTATTTTGGTCAGATTACGGACAAACATATCTGCATTAGTGGCAAGAATGGCAAATCGATTTGCGATGGTGACTCAGGCGGTCCAATTGTATACAAGGATAATGGAGTAAACTATGTCATAGGCGCTACCTCTTTCGGTATTGCCTTGGGTTGCGAAAAGGGCTGGCCTGGCGTATTTACACGTGTCACTTCATATTTGGACTGGATTGAGGCTAAAACGGGCATTGTCAACAAATAAGGGCATGCAATAAATTGTTTGTACAGATTATGTTATAAAATTTCGAAATTACATTTAATGTTTGTATCGAAATAAAGAATAAATGAATGAAAATTAATTTTTATTTAAAAATTTACTTTGTATTAATATGAACACTACAAATTTGTGTGAAATATTCGTATCCTTTAGCAACAGTTATTTTATAATTTTTGATTTATGAAAATTGTGATGACAAGATAAGACATCATGACAAGAGATGGGTTTTGAAAACGTTGGGCGATCGAAATGGATGTGTTACAATATCCTTCCGGCCAGATGAGTGATTCTACGTTGTTGGAATATGTTTAAGGATATTGTCATTGCATTGATGACTCTGGTGGAAAAAAACCAATACTATAGTTATATTAAGGTGGAAGGAAAGCATTATAATATTAATTTAAAGAACTTCAGATAGGCATAACTATAAAACTAGCTATCATACTAATGAATATTTTTTTTCGCACTATACTTATATACAAATCACAATACACAGACAACTCGGCCTTTGCCCGTCCACTACTTGCAAATTTTTAAGAAATGACAAGACCCAAACAAGGGCTGAGAATCAACTAAAAGTTGAACCAGATATTTATCGTAAACAAGCAGAATTGTAATTTTCGGAGAAAGCACAATCCTTATAAGATTCACGGGACTCCATTACTCTCCTAAAAAATGTCACTTTTTGATGCGGTTTACATGCCGAAGGCGTCATCGGCCCATTTGCTTCAAATCCCAAATCGGTGCCAACATTACCGTAAATGGCGAACTCTACAGAGGCAAATGGTTCATGATATTTTAAGTTCTAGAAATGGTTCCAACAAGACGGCGCAACATCCCAGCGGTAAAAATACCCGTAAGGTAATCGCTAATGTCAGCTAAGTATATTTAGTAGCAATCAGTGATTATTCTCTCGCTTAAATTCCCCCTTAAATTTAGCATAAAAGTGTCATAGGCCGTTTAATCGGTGCGCTCTCGCTTACAAAGTAACCTAGCGGTAAATGAAACAAATTACCTATTTAGTAATACAAGACATCAGTGTGAAATTGTAAGTGAGGTTCTAAGCACTTAGAATGTAATGCGTGTGTAATGTAAAAAACATCGTCCACTCATTATAACTGCGATTACAATGCTATTGAAATGACACCTAATGACATCGTCACTTACTTCGTAATCAAGCGTGTTATCAGCTCCGCTTATAATGTAATTGCAACCGAAATGTCTCTTACTAATCTTCCTTTACTTTACTTTGTAAGCAAAAGCGCAGCGATCAAACGGCCTATGACACTCTTGTGTAAATGTAGGGCGGAACATAAGCGAGGGAATCATCACTGATTGCTAATAAATATAGCTGACATCAGCGATTACGTAATGGGTAGCGATGATGTCAGTAAGTACCATTTTAGTTGCAAAAACGTTATTAGTCAATAGGGTTCATTTCATGGAAACACGATGGCCCCTATAAGACTTCAACGTTTTTTATGACCGAACCCATCCATTTTTTTCCTTACTAGAGTGAGGCGTGCACTAATAACGGATTTTTGAAAATTCGGACTGCAAGGGATAAAAAGGGCGTGGCAGCATCCCATACAGCTCGAATTTTTATGTGCCTGTATCTCATAAACCATTATAAGTATGAAGTCGAGATGTGGTACATGTGTTGGTCGTACAAGAAAAATTACTTTTTTGTAGAAAGAGGGTGATGCCACGCCCTCTTTTGAAAGAATCGTTATATGTGCCAAATAAATGAACCGATTGCAATGAAATTGCAATTGTATGGTGTGGTACTGTCCGTAGAGCCTCTGCCACAGGCTAAATGAAAACATAGTTGGACAATGGGGAATGTCACCCCTCTCCCCCCACAAAAAACGAAATTTCAATCGATCATATTTCATGAGCCATTACAGGTATGATGACGTGATTTTCTACATATATTACTTTTCATTGGTAAAAGGGAAGGTGACACGCCCCTTTTAAAAAATCGTTATAACGGCCAAATAAGTGAACCGGTACCACGCCCCTTTTGAAACTAACATTATGTCAATTATATCAATAGAACGATTGTAATAAAATTTTCATAATCCAGATATTTCAAATTGCTTGATGCCTAACTGACTGAGTGAAACGGCCGTAGATAGGATGATGTAATTTGGGTTGGTTGTTCCCCTTTTCGCATAAACGTCAGCTAAGAATAGATTTTTGGAAATTCGTACTTTTGGAAAAAAATTAAAATTGTAAATTTATTGTAAGTACGTGTGCAGCAACGTGAGCCAGGAAAGCTAGTATCTAGATATAAATTAGGCGAAAGGAGCACCAATTTTGAAAATAAATTTCCACGATTTGTAAACGTTGTTATAGTTTAAGTCTTTCCATGATGATTTGCTAAAGTATACTGAAGGAATAATCAACACACACTTCATTAGTATGACAGATAGTTTTGCAGATATTCCTATTGGAAGTTCTATTGTCTTAAAAAAATACTCTATATATTTTGTATTGCTCTGTATCAAAATGTGATTACATTTCAGGTGAAACACTTTTTCCCCCTTATTACGTATGTTTTAGTCGACTTTCGACAACTGTCGTAGTCGCTGTCGAATTTATCATGGTATCATCGACTTGAGTGTGATTGTAATAGAGGGTGCTTGCAAAATTTAATTTGTTATTAGTCACCCAGTCGCAAAAAACAGCTGATTAATTTGTCCATTTTGATTTCGAATCCATGGTCAAATGAAAGACACAAAATGCTGGACAATTTTTAAAAAAAATACTGGAATTCAACTGATATTGTGCCTAAGGGAGGTTTTAGGTTCGCTGATTTCAAATTCGGAGCGAAGTTTTCAAAAAAAAAAAAAAAATACAAAATGAAAAATTGTTTGTTCTAAATATATTTTAGTGCTATGTTTCATGCATATCAGATGTCTCCCTCATTTTCAAATAAAATTTTTCAAAATTTGTCGAAGGATAGAGAAATTCAACGGGTAAAATTAGGAAAAAGGCAAAATAGGCATTGTATCATGAGTCATATCCATAGAGGGAACATCAAATTTTATCCTAGTGATTAGGGTAATTTAATATAAGTTTGAGTTCACAAAATATTAGAATAAGTTAGGAATAAGGTACTAGGTTGGTATATTAAAACCCACAAAGGGTTTGGCGTTCACAGGCCAAACTTTTTTTATGACCTTTTATATTTTTTGCTTATATTAATGTTTTCGCTTAATTTTTTTTCAACTTTTATTATTAAGGTTTTTTAAGTAGGTAATAAAAAAAATCGGTTAATATAATTTTTTTTTTAAATATTACCTTTCTAAAGTGGCTTTATGCGCTAAAAACGATGGCGACAGAAGTTTTCCCAAAGAAATGTTTATGGTGGGTTTTAGACGAGTTTTTTGTCTAAAAATCGTTTTTATTTTGGAAAGAATAATAACTTAAATTTTTTTGATTTACGATTTGATTTTTGTGAGCATTTGCATTCAGCGATGTAATGGAAAGGTTCAATTCTGACACCTGACCAAAGTTCTCTATTGTACATATGTAGCGATTTTGCATATTGTACACGCTACATACATAAGAATAAATTTACAACGTATAAGAAATATTTATGTTATCCTGATTTTATATTAATCATACGCACTTCGTTCCAAAATTGTTGGTTGTTGGTAATGGTTAATGACAATTTTTAGAAGATTTCATTCGATAAAAATAATCAGAATTGATTTACTTAAGCCTTAGCTACAATTCTGCAAAAAACATCAATATAAGCAAAAATATAAAAGGTAAAAAAAAGTTTGTTTCTTCTTACTTGGAGAGTTTACTTTATTAATAACCAAAAAAAAACTACGAACTAGACAAATTTCGGCCAGAAAACTCCGATTTCCAATAATATTTTTTTTTTTTTAAATATGTTTATTTGGAATTTTTAATAAAATATTTTTATTAACAAAATAATCACAATCAACAGCAAAGAGTTCAGTCATATAAAAAGGCAGAATAAATAATTGTAGCGCGCACTGTATTTCTAATTGTAACCAAACGTATACACCAATATTAGATGATCATTAATACTGAATTGTTACTTATTTTATGATTTACTTTCATAACATCATAATTAGGTTCATTAACATCATAAATATCATTAGATGTAATACTCCAGTATGTTTGTAAGATCACGCCCACAACTTGTAATAATTTGCTCTTTCTCTCTTTCTATTTCTCTTGCTCTCTGAGAATTACAATACAAATAAATCATCCTACATTAACCTCGCTCGCTGAGAGCTCGCTCTATTTATAAGATCTATATTGTATTCCTTTACGCACTTATACCCTGCAAACATTTTCTATCTTATAAGCTACTAAATGGTAACGCCATGTGGATGAAAATCATCGTATAAGATATCGTTATTTTATCTTAATAGTAACTTCTTTAGTGAGAAAATGTACCCCGCTTAAGATACATCCATGGAGTAACTTTTAAGTCTCTTTCAGAAGTGTATATTAGGATTCCTTGATAAGTGACGCAATATAATCTTAAGAAAGTGTCAAAAAAGTACATTTTAAAAGAGTCAAAAAGGTGTCTTTAATTTTTGTATTTTATTTAATTTTGTTTATTTGATCAATCACTTGTTTGATTTGTAGGGCAATGAATACGAATTAATAATGAATTTAAAACTTAATTATTTATATTTTTTAAAAATGTTCCCTGCAAATTACAAACTGGTCACTTAACCAATTACAATGTTACTGCCGCATATTTCAATCTCTTTTTCCTCAAAGTTTTAAGTAGTTGTAAATTCTGTCGTTAAAGTAAATATTTAAGAGATGAAAATACGATGGTTGTGCATTTTGTTTTTGTAAATTTGTTTTCTATCTTAGAAACCACTTTTCGGAGTGACGAAAAAGTGAATATTTTGAGATGGTGATGAAAACAATCAGTAAAATGTTTGCAGGGTAGTTATTATTAAAGGCGTAACCTTTCGCACTAGATATTTGTATGTATGTATTTCGTAAAATCAACTCTCACTACGAAACGGTTCTAGAGGAGTTAAAGATTCTCATAGTTGGTATAAAAGGAGAACATGATTTGTAACTATTGTTATTCGAGCTAACTTAAATTGTTCAATAAACAGTCTAAAAACTTTAAAGCTTTTTTTCATTTAAGAAAGGCAAAAATTAACACACAGATTGTCACTTTGAGCAGGAAGACCATTTGGCTACTGCGGACTTTGACAATTCTGCTTAAAAACTAATACTAGTCGTACTGTAGGAAGCCTTAAGGCTACTCAGACACTGGTCTCTTAACAGAGTTAAATTTTACAAAATAAATAAATACAATAATAGGAAATACCCTTTCCTACATAATAAATATTAAAAAGGGTAAAGGTTCAAAATTGAGACCGGCCGTGGCATAGTGGTTAGATCACGCTACTACCATGCGGGGGTTCCGTGTTTCCATTCACGGCTTTAGTCATCTAAATTTTTATTTCATTGTTGCAAAGCTAAAATCTTCGGCAGTAATAGCGGCTTGGAACTCGTTAGAAAGTCCAAACCCAAAAACCCTGATAGATAGTATGACCGAAAGGCATTTTAAAACTTATTCAAAATAAAAGAGATCATACGCTTTATTAAAAAGTGTTTTTTATTTTAAATTCGGTTTTTGTTTTAATAAAAAGTTTTATTTTGTAATTAAAAACTACTGCGATTAATTTTATGATCAACCCATAATGTAAAGAAATGCACAAAAGATAAACTTAATTAAATAAAATTTTGTTGTTGTTGGATGTAAAAGTGTGGGTTTTGATTTTCTTTCATTCCTCATATTCGGTTTTTGGATTATGACCCCTTAAGTACATCTGCACCGAAATAAAGTGGAGCATATAACTTTTCGCTCTCCAGTGTATAAATCATAGATCATATGCAATACAGTTCTGCTCCTTAACCTTAAGATTTTATTTTCTTTCAGTACTCCAAAATTAACAGCAACCAATGTTCGGTTAAGCTCCCTTGAAACTCCTTGACCACCGATTTTGTCCAAATTTTACGGTGACCGTACAGGTTTTTTCAGTAAAGGTTTTACATCAACAGCGGTATTACCATAACTTTTACGTGGTTTTGACTCCAAGGTCCATTTTCTATCTTTCTTGTTTAAAATACATACATACATATGTATGTTATCACCCATCGCCAAGTCTTTTTGTAGCACCGTCTTCCCTGATAAATGCTATCTATGAAATTGCCATCAAATCGTTGTATATCACTTTACTATAGGACTCTGTGTCAAAAAGCTGGGAATTGCCAGTATATTATAGAATTACCATTCAATTCTAAGAATTCCTCAAATATTTTAATAAGAGCTGGAAGTATATAAATTATACCCTGAGAGTATAATAAATAAAACACCAAATAATGACAAACTATTATGTTATCATGATAATGTTTCGTCAATCAATGCATTCGGCTTATTTAAAACGCGCATTTCACACGGATAAGATAAGGAAGGTTCTACACGTTGATGTCTTACTAATTTGTATATAAATACTTTGTTTTTGATGTAAAACAAACAGTAGTCAACTCTTAACGTTTACACACAATGAAATCTTTCATTGTTCTGAGTTTGATGGTAGCCATCGCTTCGGCGGCCACTTTGTCCGCTAAGGATATGGAAGGACGCATTACTAATGGTGAATTGGCCGTGGCCGGACAATTCCCCTATCAAGTTGGATTGGGTATAACAATTGGAAAAGATTCTTTCTGGTGCGGTGGTACTTTAATATCTAATCGTTGGATTTTAACCGCTGCTCATTGTACCGATGGGGCTGATGGCATTACGGTGTATCTGGGAGCCATCGACATTAGAAATAACAATGAAAAGGGCCAACAAAGAATTTTCGTTTCAAAGTCGAATATTATACTGCACGAAGAATGGGATTCTGAGAGGCTGCTTAATGACATTTCTCTCATTAAATTACCCGTCGTCATTGAGTACAACGAACGCATCCAACCTGCACTATTACCCAAGAAGACTGGCGTATACTCGAACTATGAAGGCCAAATGGTATGGGCTTCTGGCTGGGGTAGAGACAGTGATGCTGCATCTAGCGTTTCCCAGTACCTTCGTTTCATTGAGGTACCAATCGTTAAGCAAAGCACCTGCAAAACTTATTACATTGGTCAGGTGAACGACAACATGATCTGCATTAGTGGCAAGAATGGCAAATCGACCTGCGACGGCGACTCAGGCGGTCCTTTGGTATACAAGGAGAATGGTGAGAACATTGTTATTGGCGCTACCTCCTTCGGCATTAAATTCGGTTGCGAAATTGGCTGGCCTGGTGTATTTACGCGTGTCACCTCATACTTGGATTGGATTGAGGAGAAAACGGGCATTGTTAACATTTAAACGCTATTAATTGTTTGAGAAAATTATGTTAAAAATTTTTTACATTTTAGTATAAATTTTCAAAACAATTTTATAAATTTTTAAATATTTAAAAAATTTCTTTAATGAATTTTTAAATTTATAATATAGAAAAATATATAACTTGGCATAAACGGTTTTTTTACATTGGCGACAGCAATAAAAAGATTTAGTTTTCTTCAAAAATCGAAAAATACGAAAAGTGGGAAATTTTGGACTAATTTCGATTTCCTTTATGCCATGGAATTATGTTAAGCGACTAACATACAGGTGACGTGGATTCAAGCCCTGTCACAACATCCTCCTATATTGTCGACGACAACTTCATAACAGTCAAGTCAATCGGCATATCTAGTAAAAACGGACGTTGGGAATCATCGCACAGTGGTGCCTGTGAAAGAAGTGAGGTTGCAAAAATCAAAAATTACGCGTGACCCTAAAAAATAGAGAATAAACCTATATAACAGTAAATTGTCCAACTATTTCAAATATCCCGACAAACCATGTGGCGAGGAGTGATTCGCTAACGATTCGTTGGCGATTCGCTAAAGCGATTCGCGAAAACCATAACAAGTTTAAGTATATACATGATGGGGCGTATGTTTGGAGTAAAATTGGTTTCAATCAAGTAGTCTCTGAAAATGAGATCATATCTTCTATATATATAAAAAATTGTTGCAAGTGTGTTGTGAGTTTATAACTCACGAACGGCTGGACCGATTTGCATACATTTTTTTGTATGCGTTTGGGTGGCACCCCGGTTGGTTTATATTTACAATTCGGTCCAATTGGACAAAGGGGCGTGGCACCGCCCATACAACTTGAAAATCAAAAGGGCTGTATCTCATGAACTATCAGATGAGATTTGGTATAAATGTTGTTGGAGCAGTATTAATTACAGCCAGCGTGGAAGTGGGGGGTGCCACACCCCTTTTAAAATAAACAGTTATAACTGTCATATGAACAGTAAGGTGGGCCAGTTTTTTTATTCGCAAAAACTGTAACCACATATACGATGAATTGTTAAAAAATGTCACCAATAAACTTTGTGTGTAATATCAATTCCTAGCTCGCGCTGGGAAAGCTTAATTTAGTGCAGAAAACTTAAATTTTGATAGAAGTGTCTTAAAGCTGAAGTCTGTAAGCTTTCAATAATCATGGGGCAACAAACGTCACTTCTAAAAGAAGCGCAAAACGGAGTAAATAAACGAAAAATCCTTTTATCTTAAAAAAAGTATCAGCTAGGATTTTGATTCATGTGGATTTTTAATGTACAATTGACCCCCAACAAAACCTCATTTACCGTTTTTGTTGCCATTTTAGGTCAACCAATTCGTCATTCAGGCGAGTTGTGTGAAGTGTGATAGACTTTCATTGAGACTTTGTTTGAAAAATCACCATGTAAAGACTACACAAGAACAACGTTTACAAATCTTGCAAATTTATTTTCAAAATGCGCGTTCTGTTTGCCCTTTGTGAAGTTTATGGTACATATACTCATCCATCTGAGCAGCTAATAGAAGCCATCGACGCTGTAGACGTAAGTGTGACAGGGGACTCGAATTTATTGAACCGACGCCGTTCTCAGCAACTCGGTCTCTGCAAATGCTGAGGAAAGATCTTGGCCTATATTCATATATACAACTGGTAGAAGAACTAAAACCAGTATACGATCAATTGATTTTTTTTATTTATCATGTCATTGCACATTATTTGAAGGAGAAATGGTTCCAACACGACGGCGTAAAATGCCATATAGCGCGTGAGATCATCACTTTGTAAAGCCAAACGTTGGTGACCGAATTATCTCATAGAATGGTAATACGAGTTCAATACAAAGATAGTATTCGGAAATATTCTTGATCCATGTGAGAAGAAGACATGGCAAAAGAGGTTTTTATGGCTAAAGGCATGAAGCTTCAAACGAAATTTTCATTTTCGGTCAATAGGCGGAGAAGGCATGTCAAAAGTGTTTTTTACGCCCAAAGAGATAGTATACAGACTGTTACCGCTACAACATTGAATTTTGATCTTTAACGGAATGTCTGTTTCCGATTTGTAAAAGATATGACTTTGCTGATGAACTTTTTACTATCGTCATAGAGCCTATGATATTTAGAATTTAAAACAACAACTCTTAATTAGTTATGAAATTAGTTACATAAGTTAATAAACTCAACATATCATTATCGAGCTTAAGTGCCGTTTTCAAAGTACTTTGTAGACCTAAATGTGAAATATATTACAAGTTAAAATGCAATAGCGAAGCATTGCCGGGCCCACTAGTTTTACATAAAATATATCGTCATATGAAATCAAAAAAGGCGTAATTTACTAAAAATTCAAAATCGACTTTTTGATTGATAACTATGCACCGCCACATGTACCTACTAAGTTTTACAGTCATACGACTATTAACAAAATTCTCAAAGTCGTTAGTGCAAGCGCAAACAATTCATAAACCAAACAGATAACTTACGCCTTTTGAAACAAAATATAACTAATACAAGAGAATTAACAGAATAGAAAGGTACGCCAACAAATATTTGATCGATTTTGGAATATGACGTGGGGAGAATAAAAAGTCAAGCTGGAGATCCCACCGTTAACATGATTCGAGCATTGGGATACGATACGTCTGGAACTATTTACTTCAAAACAAACATTAAAGAGGAATATTCAATTCTTTCAAACCGAAAAGCAAAAGATTGTCATGACAACGAACCTGCTCCATTACATTATCAGAGAATGAAAATTTCTAAAAAAAAAGTGGGAACATCTCAGGGTCTTAAATCCTTCATACCAGAAGATTGCCATGATTTTAATACAAATTTACTGTATGAAAATTAGCAATAAAAACATTGTCCTATACTATTTTCCTACTTTTATCTATTTATGATATAAACTTCTTTTTACTTAAAATTTTGTTTTTTAGCTCAATTACTTTTTATGTTTTGTTTACTATAAGTACGTTAATATAAAAACAAAAAAAAAAAAAACATTTATAGTGAATCTATTTAATGAAGAACATAAGAAAACATTTCTTAAATCGTAACGAAATTTTATTTTGATTGTAATTTACGCGCTTTTCCGTTTCAGAAAATTTAACCATCTAAAGGCGTTGGTTTCATAGCTCTGTAAATAATACAAAAATCCAAAATTTTTCATCAAATACTGATTCGATAATAACAAATAAGGGGAACATTTAGTATATTTTCCATTTTAGGAAGTTTTTTGTTTCTCCAGTAAAATTTATTTGAAACCTCTAGGGGCGATTCTGGGGCTTTTTTCCCGAATATGAAAAGTATCTCGTTAATAACCGGGGGCTTCAATTTGGTTCTTGGTCAAATTTTCTTAGAATTCATCAAGGTTAGGATTTTGATCATAGCTCGGCGGAGAAAAAAAAATTTACCCACTCTAATGATGATGTATACGATAGTACAGATAACGAATAATATATGTCTTACTAGATGTCCCGGCAGACTTCGTCCTGACCTCAAAATTATTGATAAATCAAGATCCAATCAAGATTGGTTAATTATCTTGGCAGCATTTTTTGCTAGACATGTACTTAAATTCTTGAACCAGTCTTTTAATCTGAATATTTATTAGTCAGATGTAGTGCCATGCCTATTTCTTTCGCTTCCAATTTAGATTTTCAAAATCACTTAATAGCTGAAGTTTCAAAAAATCCCAAATTGTTGTTTTTATCCAAGGACACACTCTACAAATTTCATCATTATTGGCTTACGCATTTGACCTGTAAAAGTACGAAAATCTCTTTAATACTATAAGTGGTATGCCCATATAGATTTCGGAGATTCTAACTTTAACCGTTTGGTGTCGGTGATGGCACCAGTTTCATTACTATTTTGGCCTTTTTTTTAGCCCTGGGCGGTATTACCAGTTCACGTCGTAGAAGGAACATACATGCAAAATTTCGGTCCAATAATATGATCGATATAATGAGTTTTACAAAAGGGGCGTGGTACCGCCCATTTCCCGTTATCTAACGGATAACGGGTGTGAACATTCAGTCACTCAAGCCTTTTACATTTAAATAGCTTTCCCGGCTCTCGTCGCTTCACCCGTACTTACAATGAATCTTTTTACGAATTTAAGCAATACAGGTAGTTTAATCCCATTGTCTGAATTATAGTACCGCTTAAGACCCTTTTTAACCTTAAATGTACGAATTTTGTAGATACATTCGTATCGTACAACTAAAATGGACTGGTACTCCCTCTATTTATATTGCAAGTAAGCCCATATTCGATTACAGTTTTAGCCTTTTGGTCTGGGCGAAAGTACCAGTTTTAACCCTTTTCGGCCTTTCTATCCCTAAATGTTCGAATTTCTAAAAACCCCATCTAGAGGCATTCTAATTCTAATATATTCACTCCAATTTTTGCGACTATACCTTAAGCCGTTTAGTACCAAGGTAAGAAATTCGAAAACCATCCTAGCCTCGTTCTAATTCCATATGGAGCAAGGCCATATAATTTATCATGATTATATCATTAGTCCTGTGATCTAGGCGATTGTAAAATTTGTATCCCCTTTTCGATTTTTTTACCCAGAAATATCGGTTTTCAAAATAACCTTCCATCCAATTTGATGGTGAGCATACCCATATCAATTTCTGCGACTATAGCATTAGCCGATTGGTCTGAGAGATGGTATAACTTTTATCCCTTATTGGTCGTTTAAATTCATAAATGCCTTTCGGTCATACTATTTTTTAGGATTTTTGGGGTTGAACTTTCTAAGGAGTCCCAAGCCGCTATTACTGCCGTTTTTAGCTCTGCAACGCTATTGTATTGCCTGTTGTTGGAGTACATTTGGCAAAAAAAAAAATGCCACCTCCCCCAAATACGCCCCAAAACACGAAAATCGAGGTCGAAGTTGGCGCTAAAGCCCATGGGACCGGGGGGGGGTCAAAAAAGGGGCCCTTTCGGTTCTATGATGACTTCCCAGGAGCGGGTACTCAAATGAAAGATATTTTTGAGACGAATCCAACGATGTTATTTTTATGTTACCTACGGGTCTCCTGGACCGCGTTAGAGCCATTTAAATTTCCGGGATATACCAAAAAAAAATTGAAAAAATCTAAAAAAAAAATAGAAAATCTAAAAACCGCGCGATTTTTAAAAAATAAATAAGTTTTTTGAAAACCCCCGTGAAAAATTTAAAAAAATGGGGAAAATCATGGACAATTAGAATAATTTAAGGATATGAATTGAAAAATTCCATAGAAGAATTAAATGTAATCAAAATTGTGTGAAAATTTAAAATTTTTTTGAATTTTTTAAGAAAATTTCAAGAAATATTTAAAAAAAGACAAAGTCCAAAGAGAAATATTTGAAAGAAGAAAATTGATTAACAAAAGGATAAAAGTGGAAAAAATGAAGAAAAATTTGAAAAATATTTAAAAAAAGCTATGTATTGTAATTATAATTTTTTTTTTTTGATATATCCCTTTAATATATTATATGTTTTTTAAATTAGAGTTGTAACTGATGAGATGGTTGCAGTAACGCCGCTGGCAAAAAAAATTGTTTTTTTTGGTATATCCCGGAAATTCAAATGGCTCTAACTCGGTCCAGGAGACCCGTAGGAAACTAAAAATATCCAATCCGATGTTTGGGGACCCAAGACGAAGACAATGGCATATTTTTTTTTAATCGGGCTTCCGCCCCATATTCTGCACTTCAGCCCAAGCTCCAAAGTCAATTTTTTAGAGAATCCACCTCAGATCATTATCGATCAACCACCGAAGTTTATCTTAGAAATGTAGCATGGGTCTTTGCGCAGATCCCTCCAGTAGCAATTAAAATTGTCAGGTTGTGGGGCCGTTGGGTTTGGGCCCGTCTGGTTTGGGGTGGATTTTAAATTTGCTTTTTGTTTTAATAAAAAAGTTTTACTTCGTAATTAAAAACCACTGCGTATAATTCCACAATCACCTCAAAATGTAAAAAAAATTCAAAAAACATAAACTTAACTAAATACAATTTTGTTGTTGTTGTTGTTGGGTGCTCTAGGGCTAAAATAATTTTTTTACACTCCAAACCCCCACTGATCCTAAATTGATTTTACTTTTTCGTATTAATATTTGTGTTGTCGAATTTTATCTGTGTATCAAATTTTATCTCTCTAGGACTAAAATTAAGTTTTGCCACTCTTCCCTATTCGTGTAGCCGAGTACTATCTGTGTACCAAATATAATTTCTCTAGGGCTAAAATACAGTTTTGCCACACCCCTCCGCCCACTGAACCAAATTAAAATTCCGTCAGCATATTCATATTCGTGTTGCCGAGTACTATCTGTGTATCTAATTTGATCTCCCTAGCTCTACAAATAAGTTTTGCCACGCCCACTCCGCCATAGGGACAAAAATTAAACAATTGTATAGTCTACGGTAATTTCCATATAGTACTGTAACCGACTTCCAAATTTCATTGAAATCGGTTTAGCCGTTTAGGCGTGATTGAGCCACAAATATACAAACAAACAGACATTGACGTTTATAATATTAATAAGAATCTTATTATAAGATAACCAAAAATGTGAGTAACATGTCCCGTCCAATGGAATTGTCCGTCCCAATGGAATTGCCCATTACACAGTGATACAAATGTGAAGGAAAAAATTATATGATACGTATCACAACAAGTAATTCATACTTCATATTCCAAGGAATGTCGAAAAACATATTACAAAAATTAGTATAACTCATTAATTTTTTCAACCGATTCTTATAAACTTACCTATTTTAGAAAGCTACTTTAATATAGCATAATACAAAAATAAAAAATAAACATTAGAGCGTTGGGAAAATGAGAATTCGCAATTTTTTTCTCTTTTCTTTTGCTTACACAGCCGCCGTTTCACTATTTTTTAACCGGTTTTTAAAATTATTATTTTTAATAAAAGGTGAAAGTCATATCTTTAAAACAGATGTAAGCTTATGAATCAAAAAAAAGACTTAAGAATTTTGGAACATGTAATTTTAGGAATATCGTAATTTCACTTAATTTGCTATAAAAACATTACTTAACGAAGTTACCGAGAAAAACTTAAAGTATCACTGTACTCTATGGACTCCAGTCTAACAGAAATGCAACATGAGAACCCCTGTATATTTTGTGTGTAGCACAGTGTTTTTAAAAAGTGTTTTTTCTTTAAAATATGGTTTTTGGTTTAATAAAAAACTTAACTTAATACAATTTAGTTGTTGTTGGATGTAAAAGTGTAGTTTTTGATTCTCTTTCATTCCTCATATTCGATTTTTGGATTATGACCCCTTAAGTACGTCTGTAGCGAATTACAGTGGAGCGTATAATTTTTCGCTCATCAGTGAAGTTTTTTACAGAATTTAATAGATTTTTACAAATACATTTTTTTTTTAATTTTGACCGATAAAACTCTCGATCATTTGCACATTCGCCACATAATCTTTCATAAATTTTATTATGGTATGATATTGGTAACTTACCTTATTTTTTAAATGATAACAAAGAAAACAACCTTAAACAATTTTATCATTGATACATAAATGCAATTTTATTTGATTGATACGATTTTTAGTTGTTGTTGTTTTTGCAGAGGTAATTGGTGTGTTTTACTCTTCAGATAAACACAATAATATATTGAAATACAAAAAAAAAAAGTAACTCTAACAAAAAATTAGTACTATTTACACGTTTTTTTCTTCTTCACTTTTTGCTTCTTTATAGAATTGTTATAACAAATAATTGTGGCACACACAGTGTATGAGCTTAAAATGCATTTAATATTGTTTTGTTTCTTTTGCCTAGGATGGGTATTTTATTGACGATAACATAGTATTAGTAAATGCATATCCTGTTTAACTGATGAAATGCATTCATTTATCTGTCGTTGTGTCGATGTGTTGACATTGTTGTGGTTGGTATATATTGTTATTATTTGCTTATATATATATATATATATGTTGTGTATCGAATTTTGAATTAAATTTTTTTTTTCGTTTGTATTTTATTGTTTGTTGGTGTTCCTTTCTCAAGCATACGTAACTTAAATGTGAATTAAATTTTATTTAAATATAACTACCACAGATAGATTACAATATTATTTTTTACTTCGTTCATATAATAGTTATTGTATACATATATAGTATAACATCTATTATAATTATTCTTTAACATAACACAAACACGCACACACACCCATACAATGTATCGCTTAAGGATGAGAGGCATAATATTAATGTTTCGCAATACATATTAATTAAAAAAAAATTCATTAAATGACACTTCTTCGAAGGTAATTTATTGTTACTGAGATGTCACGAGATGTCCTGTACTTTATGTACTGTGAAGAGAGAGAGAGAGAGAGAGAGAGAGAGAGTGACAGGGAGGAAGAGAATATCGTTGCACATCTTTCAAATTTTTAAATAAATGTTGAGTTTTGGTATTTTTAGAAATCATAAAAGAAGTCAATCGATATGCCAAGTTATGAGGAAATTCAAACTTAATATCTCAAAATTATCATTCGATCTATAACCAGATTTTTAAAGAATATAAAATTAGTTAATAGAAAAGAGAATTCGAATATTTTTGTGTATCTTAAAATTGAAAACTTTGATTTTTATATGAATATCTCAAAAATCTTGTCAAATCTAAAACCATTACAACAATTGTTGATTTGTGATAAAATTAACGAAATTTTGCAAATGAAAAATTAACATTTTTGTTTTCTTTCAAATTTTAAAATGAGAACGAAATTTTGATTAAATTTCAAAATGTATATTATCTCAAAATTTGTCTAAGGTTCTTTAATATTATATAAGATCTCAAAGCAATGCTTAGGTCCTTGTCTACAATCGGTTTTAGACACAAGTAAAAAATTTGTACTAAATAAGAATTTTTGATGATGGAAATCGCCAAATAAGTAGAGAAGGGCACGTGAGTAAATTTGACTCACGCTCACGTGATCGAAATTTTCCCTCACGCACGCTCACGCTGGAAGATTTTTTCGCTACTCACGCACATTCACGTGAGCGTGAATCACGGCAATCACGCCAAATAAACAGTAAAAAAATTGTATTGTTATGTTTCTATAATTACACTATAAAACAAATTAAGACTTTTGTGAAAATACAAGAACCTGACAGTATATGTTCGATTCTACTATCGAAGGGTAATAAAACCATATACTCAGTTTGGCGAGTTTGGTGACCATTTTTTTTTATGGACCCCAAAAGATTCTCGAAATCATTTGTAACGCCCATAAGGAGGCATGGTAGGTATGACAATATATATATATTTAAAAATGATCAGTATTGAAATCTGAGTCAATTTAAAGGTGACCGTCTGTCCGACTGTCTGTCTGTCTGTCCCCGCGATTAAAGATATATCGAGCTGAAATTTGGTATGCAAGCTTCTATCCTCAATACGGAGGTTAAGTTCTACGATGAGCCCGATCGGTCAAAAACTACTCCCACCTCCTATACAAACTGCCCCTTTTTGGGGTATCCCTACGATTACAGCTGTAGTTTAAGTTGAAATTTTGTATGCCAGCTTCCCTACACCAAGTGGAGGTTGAGTAGTAAGATGAGACCGATCGGTCTAAAACTACTCTCACCTACCATACAAAATCCCTCTTTCCCCTCCTCGTGGGGGTGTCCGTATGTCAGTCCCCACGATTACAGCAGTAATTTAAAAGCAATAAAGCTGAAATATTGTACGCAAGCTTTTCTGCTCTAAGCGGAGGTTGAGTATTAAAATGAAAAAGATCGGTCAAAAACTACTCCCACCTCCCATACAAACTGTCTTTTTTAGGGGTGTCCGTATGTCAGTCACTGCGATTACAGTAGTAATTTAAGAGCAATCAAGCTGAAATATTGTATGCAAGCTTTTCCGCTCTAAGCGGGGGTTGAGTATTAAAATGAAAACGATCGGTCAAAAACTACTCTCACCTCCCATACAAACTCTCCCTTTTTGGGATTTGTCCCTGCGATTGCAGCCCTATTTTAAGAGGTATATAGCTGACATTTTGCACGCAAGATTCAATATCTAAGCGGAGGCTACTTTCTAAGATAAGCAATGTCGGTCAAAAACTACTCCCACCTCCCATTCAAACTACCTTTTTGGGGTGTCCGCGTAACTGCCCCCACGATTATAACCGTAGGTTAGGAAATATTGAGCTAAAATTTGATATGCAAGCTTTAATCCTAAAATAGGAGCTTACGTTGTAAGACGAGCAATATCGGACTTCCCCTTTTTGGGGTTGTCCGTCTGTATGTCCCTATAGTTTACGAGATTTCGGGCTGAAATTTGGTATGTAAGCTTATGTCCTGAAGCAGAGGTTAAGTTTAGATGACTGGAGCCGTGCTTAATTTTGGGATCTCCCGCATATTAACTCGTGCAAAATTCATTTGGTTGCGTGTTTCAAAAGTTATCGTGCGTTCCATCCGGACAGCCAGACGGACATGGCTCAAACGACTACAAAATTCATGAATCGATTTAGGTTCAAAGAAACTTAGGGTCTAAAGTGACTCCTTCTACACTTTTGGGTCGTATCAAATGATGCAGACCCTCCTACCCCTTGGGTGAGGGTATAAAAATGCGGTATAGCAAAGCCCGCTCCTGGAGCGAAGTTGTATTCCATAGCACTGTGGTAGTCGAAAAAAGACAAGATCGGACTCGACAGTTTTACCATAATTCGGAAAAAAAATTTTTAACAAATCAATTTGTATAAAGTGCTGAAGAAAAATGAAAACTTTATATTCTCAAGGGTAGGGGGATTTTCGGATATGCCGTTTTCGACAAAGAAAACCCAACTATAGCTTGTCGAAAATCTAGTTAACCCCTTAAAAAACTGCTCAAAGTAAAAAAAAAACTTTTAAAAAAATTTTGTATGAAACTATCATTTTAACTCAAAAAACAAATGATGTAGTCGATACCTCGTGTCCGAATTAGGGTAAAACGATCGAGCCAGGCCTTGTTTTCGAAAATTTTTGTCAAAAACTACACAGAACAAAAATTTTTTGCAAACAAGATTTCAAAACACATTTTCCATAGATTTTGACCTCCTAAACACGAAAATAATTTTTAAAAATTTTCTTAGGTGCGGTTTTTTTTATAAAAATGTTGGAATTTTTTTTTAAATTTTTTGGGGTGCGCTTAATATTTTGGGTATCTCTTTCCCAATCTTCACGATTTTTCACTCTCCGCACCAACTTAGACCCCAAATTTTATGAGGTTGGGAAAAAAATTGAATGAGTCAAAAAATGGTGGAGGTGGGGCAAATGAATGCGCATCGTGGTCTAAGTTGGTGTGGAAGGTGAACAATTTACAACAAGCCCCGCAACTGCCCCGAAGTAGCCCCTAGAGGTATAAAATGTATGACAGACCTCCACTTATTTTTCCCTCCTAACATATTTCCCAAACATACCTACCCCAAACCTTGACCCCTTTAAGGTGCACCCTTACAGTTTTTTAAATTTGCTCTCAATGCTGCAATTTCACCAAAGGTGCCCCTAGAGTAGTCAAATGTATGACCGACCTCCAATATTTTGCAAGACGAACAGTTTGTCAGAACATATCTACCCTTTATCTTTAAACCTTAAGGTGGTTCCCATACAAATTTTTATATTTGTAATATTTTTTTTGCAACTATATATTTATGTACCAATATATGTCGATCAATATATGCTAATACGTCAATATATATCGAGAGACAGTGATTTGTCAACGAAAAAAGCGCAACTATCGAGTGATAAGGGGTTCAATTAAAAAAAAAAAACTAAAATGATTAAAAACCCGAATTTTAAGTCTTTCGTCAAAAAATTCATAACTCTTAAATTTGATTATGCATTTTTATGGTTGTAGTGTTGCTTGCTTTAAAAAAAGGTCAACTATATGTAAAAAATGCAAAATAAGGTTTTGCATTGCGTTTTATATTTTTCGTACGACAATAAATAAATTTTTCAGCCCAAATTTTACAGAAAAATTTCATTTTTTCAAGTTATTTAAATCGGTAGCATCGAAACAACATTACTTATTTAAAAACTTTCAAGGAAGAAGTTGTGGAGAATTTTGTTGTCTTTAATTTAAGTGGTCATATATGAAGATCAGGTATGAGCTAGCCAAAATATTACCAAAACATTAAGCGCACCTCCAAAAATTAAAAAAAAAATTAAAAATTTTTATAAAAAAAAAAATTTTAAAATCATTTTGGTATTTAGGAGGTAAAAATCTATGTTTTAGAATCTTGTTTGCAAAGAAAAGTCGAAAATTTGTGTTAAAAATATGTTGAAGTGCTTGATTTTCAATGTTGATACCTCCAAATTTTCCTAGAAATTGTTTTTAAAATAATAAACAAATTCCTTTTAAATAAAAAGCTTATATATTTTTACAGATGGAAATCGGGATTTGTTATTGAAAAATATATGAACGTTTCGAAATGCAATCAACAAATTTGAGAAATTTTTGAATAGTTGTCTAATAGATTTGATAATAATGAAAGAGAATAGTTTAAATTTACGTTAAAGTGTATCAAATGATACATCAAATTCGGCTTACGATCAGAAAAGTTTTTTATATATTTTTGGTCAAATTCAGTGTGTCACGCACTAGGATGACGCGTTTCGAACTCCATGACGAGTTCATCTTAAGACCCCTTTGTGACGAACTGATGCACAATGGTACATCATCAGCTGTATATATAATATATCTACAACTATGTCAAACATGTACATGCGAAGTAGATATCAGCCGAAAATGTCCAGCACCAATTATAGTTTGAATTTGACCGTTAATATTCAAACATACAATAGTTTAATTTAATTTTTTTCAATCCGTTATCACAGCGCATGTTGACCCTAAGTCTAGATTTGAAAAGTCTTTATGTCTTAAAGTATTTGTCAAATATCGATTTTTCTTAAAAAAAGACCCTAACATCTTTTGCTTATTAGCTTAAATCGACATAAACAATTTATATTACTTTGCAGTTTCCTGGAATTTTCTAGCTGACATTTTAAAGTCTCAGCAATCATGCCCCTTCTCAACTTAGCTCGTCTATATTGAACAAAATCTATAAATTCAGTTTATATCTACTTTGTGTTTATTTATTGAAAAAGTCAACCTCCCAATTTGAGGGGTTACGTAAAAGTATTGAGGTTTACCAAAAGGTTTTCGCTCTAACCTTCCATAGTTCAACTGGTAAATGGTCTCGGAGTACAGTATTATCATCCTCTTAGCGTAGCGGCATCACAACGTTGCATACATACAAAAAAAAATTAATATAATTATACTAAAACATAAATTAAATTGCACATAGTACACATATGTACGACTTAAATGTAAATACATATATGGTATATAAAACATAATAGCGCAGATAGCAGAGATACCTCAATGATGACCTCAAGGTCCACATGCAAATAAAAAACATAATTAGACATTATTGAGAAATTGTTCAAAGAGCTTAAGAGAACTAACTACAGAGTAGTTTTTTTTGTTTTGATATACCCAAATGGCCACGAAAGGAAACGGCTTCAAATACCCGTTTCACCTTTCATCAGCTCCAAAAGGATTAACAATTTGTAAGATTCATGTTGGTCTCCTAAAGTAATACAGGTTAATTTCGAAGGAATTGTTATAAAAAGGGAATTACATCTAAACAAAAAATTACAATATGAAAACAATCAAAAGGAATACGTAGGACTTGATCATTGGATATACATAAAAATATTTATATGTATATATATATATGTACTTATAATGTATTACCTACATACAAGTACATGACTACCCAGAGTAATATTTACCTAAATTAATGAAACTTTTAATTATGATTTATGATCTTAAGGACTAATAACATTATGGGGCCATTTTGCACACAGGCACATCAAAAAAAAAAAAAAGAAACCAAAATAATAATAATAATAATTGTAAAAAAGACACTGTTGTAGTGTAGCGGGTAGTGGTATCCCCCTTGTAGAAACTTAATGTTACGACAAACAAGGATTCAACATAGAATCCTTAATGTTAGTATATTATAGGTAGGTTACATTTGAATAAAATCGGTGTGTTCTAATAACAAAGTGCGCGTAATGACTTCTTAAACTCGGGTATCAGGCGAAGCTGCTATTGACTTTTTGCAGTCAGTCTCGGTAGATTTATTTAAATCATCTTTATTTTCTTCGGGTGCAATATCGATGCGATGGGCCTTGCTCCATACCACCAAGTCCATGATGAAGGCCAAAAACATAATGCCGGCTGTAATGCCTGCAAAGAAAATTAATGAGAAAAAAATAATATAAATAATTGTAATTAAGAAAACAATTGAATATTATTTTTATATTTAACGGCTATATAAAGGAAATAGTAGAATCTGTAAAAACGTCGCTGAAATGTAAATCATTGAAAGGAAACGGTAGAAAATTTGAAAAAAATTCATATATTCATAGGTTCATAAATTTAAAAATTCATATATTCATATATTCATAAATTCGTAAATTCATAAATTCATAAATTAATAAATTCATAAATTAATAAATTAAATTAATTAATTAAATTAATAAATTCATAAATTAATAAATTAAATTAATTAATTAAATTAATAAATTAATAAATTAATAAATTAATAAATTAATAAATTAATAAATTAATAAATTAATAAATTAATAAATTAATAAATTAATAAATTAATAAATTAATAAATTAATAAATTAATAAATTAATAAATTAATAAATTAATAAATTAATAAATTAATAAATTAATAAATTAATTAATTAATTAATTAATTAATTAATTAATTAATTAATTAATAAATTAAAAAATTAATAAATTAATAAATTAATAAATTAATAAATTAATAAATTAATAAATTAATAAATTAATAAATTAATAAATTAATAAATTAATAAATTAATAAATTAATAAATTAATAAATTAATAAATTAATAAATTAATAAATTAATAAATTAATAAATTAATAAATTAATAAATTAATAAATTAATAAATTAATAAATTAATTAATTAATAAATTAATAAATTAATAAATTAATAAATTAATAAATTAATAAATTAATAAATTAATAAATTAATAAATTAATAAATTAAT
This sequence comes from Muscina levida, assembly GCA_964034835.1. Classification (NCBI taxonomy): domain Eukaryota; kingdom Metazoa; phylum Arthropoda; class Insecta; order Diptera; family Muscidae; genus Muscina; species Muscina levida. The sequence continues at coordinate 42,790,547 of OZ035883.1, read as the reverse complement.
AAATTAATAAATTAATAAATTAATAAATTAAAAAATTAAAAAATTAAAAAATTAAAAAATTAATAAATTAATAAATTAATAAATTAATAAATTATTAAATTAATAAATTAATAAATTAATAAATTAATAAATTAATAAATTAATAAATTAATAAATTAATAAATTAATACATTCATAAATTCATAAATTCAAAATTCAAAATTCAAAATTCAAAATTCAAAATTCAAAATTCAAAATTCAAAATTCAAAATTCAAAATTCAAAATTCATAAAACTCATTAAATTCATAAATTCATAAATTCATAAATTTATAAATTCATAAATTCATAAATTAATAAATTATTAAATTAATAAATTAATAAATTAATAAATTAATAAATTAATAAATTAATAAATTAATAAATTAATAAATTAATAAATTAATTAATTAATAAATTAATTAATTAATAAATTAATAAATTAATAAATTAATAAATTAATTAATAAATTAATAAATTAATAAATTAATAAATTAATAAATTAATAAATTAATAAATTAATAAATTAATTAATAAATTAATAAATTAATAAATTAATAAATTAATAAATTAATAAATTAATAAATTAATAAATTAATAAATTAATAAATTAATAAATTAATAAATTAATAAATTAATTAATTAATAAATTATTAAATTAATAAATTAATAAATTAATAAATTAATAAATTAATAAATTAATAAATTAATAAATTAATAAATTAATAAATTAATAAATTAATAAATTAATAAATTAATAAATTAATAAATTAATAAATTAATAAATTAATAAATTAATTAATTAATAAATTAATAAATTAATAAATTAATAAATTAAAAAATTAAAAAATTAATAAATTAATAAATTAATAAATTATTAAATTAATAAATTAATAAATTAATAAATTAATAAATTAATAAATTAATACATTCATAAATTCATAAATTCAAAATTCAAAATTCAAAATTCAAAATTCAAAATTCAAAATTCAAAATTCAAAATTCAAAATTCAAAATTCAAAATTCATAAAACTCATTAAATTCATAAATTCATAAATTCATAAATTTATAAATTCATAAATTCATAAATTCATAAATTAATAAATTATTAAATTAATAAATTAATAAATTAATAAATTAATAATTTAATAAATTAATAAATTAATAAATTAATAAATTAATAAATTAATAAATTAATAAATTAATAAATTAATAAATTAATAAATTAATAAATTAATAAATTAATAAATTAATAAATTAATAAATTAATAAATTAATAAATTAATTAATAAATTAATAAATTAATAAATTAATAAATTAATAAATTAATAAATTAATAAATTAATAAATTAATAAATTAATAAATTAATAAATTAATAAATTAATAAATTAATAAATTAATAAATTAAAAAATTAAAAAATTAATAAATTAATAAATTAATAAATTAATAAATTAATAAATTAATAAATTAATAAATTAATAAATTAATAAATTAATAAATTAATAAATTAATAAATTAATAAATTAATAAATTAAAAAATTAATAAATTAATAAATTAATAAATTAATAAATTAATAAATTAATAAATTAATAAATTAATAAATTAATAAATTAATAAATTAATAAATTAAAAAATTAAAAAATTAATAAATTAATAAATTAATAAATTAATAAATTAATAAATTAATAAATTAATAAATTAATAAATTAATAAATTAATAAATTAATAAATTAATAAATTAATAAATTAATAAATTAATAAATTATTAAATTAATAAATTAATAAATTAATAAATTAATAAATTAATAAATTAATAAATTAATAAATTAATAAATTAATAAATTAATAAATTAATAAATTAATAAATTAATAAATTAATAAATTAATAAATTAATAAATTAATAAATTAATAAATTAATAAATTAATAAATTAATAAATTAATAAATTAATAAATTAATAAATTAATAAATTAATAAATTAATAAATTAATAAATTAATAAATTAATAAATTAATAAATTAATAAATTAATAAATTAATAAACAAATAAATTAATAAATTAATAAATTAATAAATTAATAAATTAATAAATTAATAAATTAATAAATTAATAAATTAATAAATTAATAAATTAATAAATTAATAAATTAATAAATTAATAAATTAATAAATTAATAAATTAATAAATTAATAAATTAATAAATTAATACATTCATAAATTCATAAATTCAAAATTCAAAATTCAAAATTCAAAATTCAAAATTCAAAATTCAAAATTCAAAATTCAAAATTCAAAATTCAAAATTCATAAAACTCATTAAATTCATAAATTCATAAATTTATAAATTCATAAATTCATAAATTCATAAATTCATAAATTCATAAATTCATAAATTTATTAATTCATAAATTCATAAATTTATTAATTCATAAATTCATTGATTCATAAATTCATAAATTCATAAATTCCTAAATTCCTAAATTCATAAATTCATAAATTCATTAATTCATAAATTCATTAATTCATAAATTCATAAATTCATAAATTCATAAATTCATAAATTCATAAATTCATAAATTCATAAATTCATAAATTCATAAATTCATAAATTCATAAATTCATAAATTCATAAATTCATAAATTCATAAATTCATAAATTCATAAATTCATAAATTCATAAATTCATAAATTCATAAATTCATAAATTGATAACTACATAAAATTAATAAAATTTATGAAATATATATAAATTCATAATTTTCATGTAATTCATAGTTTTTATAATTTTCATCAATTTTATAATTTTCGAAAAATTCAGTAAAGTGATAATATTCATAATTTTTATAAAATTCATAATTTTTATAAAATTAAATTTTTTTATAAAATTCATAATTTTGATATAATTAATAAATTTATAACTTTCATAAAATTCATCATTCACAAATTTAAGAAGTTCATGAAAATATACAATTATTTTTCAAATTCATAATTTTCATTAATTTGATAATATTTTCATAAAATTTAAAAAAAATCATTAAATTCATGAATTCATAAATTCATATATTCATAAATTCATAAATTCATAAATTCATAAATTCATAAATTCATAAATTCATAAATTTATAAATTCATAAATTCATAAATTCATAAATTTATAAATATATAAATTCATAAATTCATAAATTTATAAATTCATAAATTGATAATATAATTAAATTCAATATTTTCATAATTGTCATGAACTTTATAATTTTAATAAAATTAAAAAACTCATAAATTTCGTAAAATTCTTAATTTCGAAAAATCATAATTTTCAATAAAATTTTTAATTTCATATATTCATAATGTTCATAAAATTTGTAGTTGTCATAATTATAATTTTCATAAACTTCATACACTTCATAATTTTTATAAATTCAAAATTTTTAATATTTTAAAAATTCTTAAATTTTAAAAAACTCTTCAAAGTGATAAATTAAAACAAATATCCTAAAATTTATGGTTTTCATAGAATTAAATTTAATTAAAATTAATTGATAAAATAAAAAAGTCATAATTTTTATAAACGACTAACAAAAAACAAATACACATACACTGGCACGGCACGGCCTAACAAACTATATATGCTTAGTAGTAGTAGTGAAGCAAAAACTATATGCTTAGTTACAATAGTCAGCTTAGTTTAACAACAAACCTTGTAAAAAAAAAAGCTTGAGTTTTGTGGTGAAAAGCCATGGTAAAGCTTGAGCTTTGTGAGGTAAAAAGGGAATCGTGGGGATAAAATATCCTCCATTCTCATGTTTGATTGTGAATGGTCAAATTCATAACTATGCTGGACATTTTCGGCTGATATCTACTTCACATGCATATGTGTAGCATAATTGTAGATATATATACAGCTGACGATGTACCATTGTGCATCAGTTCGTCACAAAGGGGTCTGAAGATGAACTCGTCATGGAGTTCGAAACGCGTCATCCTAGTGCGTGACACACTGAATTTGACCAAAAAAAAAAACACACTTTTCTGATCTTGAGCCGAATTTATTGTATCATTTCGATACACTTAACGTAAATTAATACAATTTTTATAAACTTAATAAAATTCTTTAGTCATAAAAGTCAAATAAATATCATTGACCAAATTTATACATTCATAAATTTCAATGTTTTGATCATTTTCATAAACTTTATAATTTTAATAAAATGCATAAATTTTATAAAACTCATAATTTTCAATAAATTTTATCGTAGAGCTATTAAAACTTAAGGTTTGTGATGAAAGTGGAGGAGTCACTGCAAAGGATGCTGATGATGATAGTTTGGCATCTATCAAAACAGCTATTATAATTATAATTTTCATAAACTTCATAATTTTGGTAAATCTACAATTCGTAATATTTTTAAAATTGTTAAAAATCGTAATTTTAATAAAACTCTTCAGTTATAAAGTTACAAAAAATATAGTTTAATTCATGATTTTCAAAAATGTATAATCATAATATTCATAAAACGTATTTATTATTTTCATAAAAAAAATTCAAAATTTCAAAGAAATTATACTTTTCCTAAAATTCATAAATTTGTTTTGTTTGTTGCAAAATTGTGAAAACACTTCTGTATTTACTTTTCGAATTTTTTAATGCAACTAAACTTTTGTCTTATTTCACACATTTTCCCAAAAAAAGTGCCAAGTTTTCTTGAGACTAGTTTTTGGCAAGAAAAATGGAGGCCCAAGTTAATTTCCCTCTCACTCTTAAATTTTAATATTAATACTAACTTTTAATCCTAAACTTTTTTCACTTCGTAATTGTCAAGCATACATTTTTTTTAGTATATCGGCTATCCGATTCTTTTTGGGATCATTTCAGCCCTACAATGTTTATATATTGTAAGCTTATTTTATTATTGTATCCTATTCCTACATTACAATTAATCACTTACCCAAGAAATAATGCCTAAATGTATCTGCATCGTAAAGTGAACATGCTCCATGTTTACCGCAAACCGATTTCCATATTAGACACGCAGAATCCACGACCGCACCGTAGATGATGGGACACGGTACATTGCCGAAAAGACCTATGGCCGATTGTATAACACCCATGGCCATTGCTTTGTCTGGTTCAAATACAATAAGGAATAAAATAGAATAAGTACAATTTCCTGCCACAAAATGGAGTCTCACTTACCTTTAGGATGGGTACAACGCATTACCAATAGCATGCTGCCCACCTCGGACGTTGAATGCATGAATACGCATATGGCAAAGATGATAATGAAAACAATAAAGTTTTTGCAGTTACTATCACAGTAGCCACTGAAGGCCTCAAAGTTGGCACCTTTCTCGGTATCTGCAACAGGAGGGTCAGAAAAAACTCTAAATGTAAAAGTCTAAGGGAATACACAACAACAACTTACCGTCTGGAATGCATGTACAATTGGAGAAGACCGTATGGTTATCACTGCTGCGCATACTCGCCGCCGAGCAGCCCGCATGACAGGATGAAATGTAGATTTTGCCATCGATTCCACAGATGGGTGCAAATTGTTCTTTGTCACAAGAGCATTGCAGTGCTGCACTGCAAGTAGACTCTATGGTGGCAGGGCTACAGGAAGACAGTCGAGATGGAGAGAGAGAGAAGAAGAGGTGGCGCATGAAACACAAGTAAATATTATCAGTATATAAACGCCTGGTTATACTATACAACTTACGCTAAGCTTGTGACCGGCTTGTAGCCCGCAAAATCGTTCATATTGCAACCGATGAACATTAAAACAACCATGCCAGCGGAATAAACCAGGGCGGTGAGGGCAATCCAGGCGGCCACTGCCTTAGCGGTAGGTTTCAGTTTCAATATAACCAGACCGGAAATGACGATGCCAATGCCCATGACGAGAATACCACAAAAGGCCGCAATCATGTTGGCATCGTAGGGTGCCAGACGAAACTGAGTCTCCAGGTATTTGGGCAAAAAGGTGTAGAGGCCAGCGATGGGCAGCAGATGGAAAACACAGGATGCGGTGCGGAACATTAAAATGTCGTTGCTCAGTTGACGTCTTACGGTTTTGGGGAAGTCTGCAAGAAACGATGGGGGTTAGTAAATGTAAGAGTCTAAACAGTAATAAGTATTTCAATTATTGGATTTATGAATTTACGAATTTATAAATTTTCCAATTTATGAGTTTCATATGAACTTATAAATTTGTGAAATTGTTAATTTATGAATTAATGAATTTATGAATTTATGAACTTATGAATTTATGAATTTATGAATTTATGAATGTATGAATTTATGAATTTATGAATTTATGAATTTATGAATTTATGAATTTATGAATTTATGAATTTATGAATTTATGAATTTATGAATTTATGAATTTATGAATTTATGAATTTATGAATTTATGAATTTATGAATTTATGAATTGAATTGAATGAATTGAATGAATTGAATGAATTGAATGAATTGAATGAATTGAATGAATTGAATGAATTGAATGAATTGAATGAATTGAATGAATTGAATGAATTGAATGAATTGAATGAATTGAATGAATTGAATGAATTGAATGAATTGAATGAATTGAATGAATTGAATGAATTGAATGAATTGAATGAATTGAATTAATTGAATGAATTTAATGAATTTAATGAATTAATTTAATTTAATGAATGAATTAATGAATTAAATAAATTAAATGAATTAAATGAATTAAATGAATTAAATGAATTAAATGAATTAAATGAATTTAATGAATTGAATGAATTGAATAAATTAATTGAATTTAACGAATTTAATGAATTAAATGAATTTAATGAATTAATTTAATTGAATAAATTAATTGAATTTAACGAATTTAATGAATTAAATGAATTTAATGAATTAATTTAATTGAATAAATTAATTGAATTTAACGAATTTAATGAATTAAATGAATTTAATGAATTAATTTAATTGAATAAATTAATTGAATTTAATGAATTAAATAAATGTAATGAATTTAATGAATTTAATCAATTTAATGAATTTAACGAATTTATCGAATTTATCGAATTTAACGAATTTAATAATTTAATGAATTTAATGAATTTAATGAATTTAATGAATTTAATGAATTTATTGCATTTAATGAATTTTATGAATTTAATGAATTTAATGAATTTAATGAATTTAATGATTTTAATGATTGTTAAGAATTTTACACATTTCACTATATTTCTTGCTCTCTCTCACCTCTTAACCGTGGTTTCTCTTCTGGCTCTCCCGTTGTCTCCGGTGCCTTTTCCGCTGCAGCACCTGGTGGTGGTTTCTTCCCACGCAATTGCTTAGGAAACGAAAACATAGCAATTGAGGACAACAACATAAGACTGCCAATAACCACTGGGCCCAGCCACCAGGCTCCGATCCAGCGAGGATCGCTGGCATCGTAACCTGGATTTGAGAAGTTCACATACCATCGAGTACAGAAGGAGCCCACAATGAAACCCGATGCAGGGCCTAATATGCGGACACCAATTGTTATTGCCATGTACATGGGCGACTGTTTGCTGGCCACGTTGTCATCGATGTAGGGGATGCCCAGCGTGGAGACGGCAGTTTGGCCTATGCCCGAGCTGAGAAGACTAGCGAAGAAAATGCAAAGGACGATCACAGTGATTTTGGAGTGAGATGCCTGTTCTAGTTTGCGGTCTTCATTACATTCTGAAAATATATATAAAAATGACTATAAGAGAGGAAATACTAAAAGAGGAACTCCGATAATGAGGTTGGCCTAAGGAATGATCTTGGCCTAAAGTGACCTCTACTTACCTTGAGTTGCATTCTGTAGACTGTCGCCTACAACACAGAGATTCAGATCTAAAGTATTAGCACTCATTAGTGACTGCTGTGCTAGGGATAAGTTTAGCTGTTCCCCATTTAAGGAGCGTCCATTCAGCAACTCCTGCTTGCTGAAGTCTCCCATATTTTTGCTGGACAAGAAAGCGGTGGACTGCAGCAGGTCTTTGCCAAATATGAAATGAGGCAAAGCACATGCAAATGCTGCAATAGAAAACAGCACCATGCCACAGGCTATCCAGCGTGGTCGATGGCCGCGCCCAGCAAAATATGTAAGCAACATAGCTGTGCTTATCTGGCCCATTTCACTGGCACTCAAGAGAAAACCCGTTGTCTTTGATTTGATTTGGAACAATTTTTCGATGGTGGTGATGACCGACACGAAATAGGTCATGTACATGCCCTGCAGGATGTAGGCGACCAAAAAGACCACCATAAATACGTGCGTCGATGCCAGATTGCGCGCCCACTTGGGCCTACAGCCGAAGAGACCACATCCCTGAGTAGATTCTCCTTGCCGCTCGGAATTCAGATCTGAGTCTGTAGAATCTCGTTTTTGTTTGTACAGACCCGTCAGCGGGTCATGTTCGTCATACTTGTCTGTTTGGCCAATGCCGTTCTTTCCGTTCGCCATAGAGCCATTGTTGTTGCACTGGTGCATTATCTCATTCTTTAGGTTCTTAAGCTCCTCATTGTTATTGCTACCTGTCCCGGCATAGAGATCCGTAACATTGGCATCTCCGCCCAAGCCCTCTCCTATGGAGAGGCCATCTTCACTGCTGGCTGCATTCTTAGTGCCATTCTGCAGCAGAGGTGTCCACGCCTGCGTGGAATCACGCCGTACCCCATTACCATTTGGGGCTATGATATCCTTCGGTGTTGTCTCGTCCGCCGACTCTTGACATTTGGTGGCTATTGTTGGGGTCCGATCATGATGACCATTTGTAAGACCCGTAAATGACTTGAGATTACTGTTGTTGTGGTTGTCGTTTGTCGTATTAGCGACCTGGTTGTTGATATTTTCTAAATTCATTGTAGGTCAGTCTCGGGCTACCCTAGAGACGGGGCGAGTCGTTGTGAGATCTGCAAAAGTCGGGAAGTCATGTACTGTAGCATATGAGCTTTTCTTCCTTGATGATTTCGTGCGATTTAAAGTGTTGTTAATCTTATGAGGCTGTTATCCATGTTATTGTAACTTTAGTTGATTTTTATTGGTATTATTATTGATTTTGAGGTAGATTCGTTGATTACGGCAGTGTGTGTGTGTGTGCGTCAGTAACTGGAAATAAAAAAAAAGAATTTGATTAAAATTTTTTTAATTTTTTTTAAAATACAAAAAAAAAATATACAAATTAAATTATTAAAATATTAAAATATTAAAATATTAAAATATTAAAATATTAAAATATTAAAATATTAAAATATTAAAATATTAAAATATTAAAATATTAAAATATTAAAATATTAAAATATTAAAATATTAAAATATTAAAATATTAAAATATTAAAATATTAAAATATTAAAATATTAAAATATTAAAATATTAAAATATTAAAATATTAAAATATTAAAATATTAAAATATTAAAATATTAAAATATTAAAATATTAAAATATTAAAATATTAAAATATTAAAATATTAAAATATTAAAATATTAAAATATTAAAATATTAAAATATTAAAATATTAAAATATTAAAATATTAAAATATTAAAATATTAAAATATTAAAATATTAAAATATTAAAATATTAAAATATTAAAATATTAAAATATTAAAATATTAAAATATTAAAATATTAAAATATTAAAATATTAAAATATTAAAATATTAAAATATTAAAATATTAAAATATTAAAATATTAAAATATTAAAATATTAAAATATTAAAATATTAAAATATTAAAATATTAAAATATTAAAATATTAAAATATTAATATAATAGCTTTAAAGGATTTTTTTCTGAATCCTTTCTCGGAGCACTCTAAGAATGTTCTTTAAAAAGATTTTTTTCTGACTCTTTCTTCGGAACGCTCCTACAATGGTACGCTGGGACCCCACTTGCCATCAAGTTGTCGCTCAGTCGCTCATTGCGTGGCCTTATACATACGTAATATTTATTTTCATATCTTTGGTACCAAGTACTTTTTGTGTACAAATTTGTATATCTTCATAAGCATAGCTATAGTGTCTAGTACAATCAGTGTTACAAATTGTAATACTCTAGGGGTAAAAAAAAACAATTTTGCCAGAAACCACCCGCCTGTAGATCCAAAAAATATGTCTGTTTGTCTATTTGCATATGAGGAATTCTATTGGGACGGGTGTGACCATGTTACTCGCATTTTTGGTTATAATTCATTAATAGAAAATGTATTACTAAAAAAAGCTGTGATTACCAAGAATGTTAAGTTTTAAAACGTTAAGTAACAGGCAGACACTGAAAGAACTTGATTTCTGCTCAGAATGTCCATTGGAAGACCTTAGAAATTTGAGCTTTTACAAAAATATGACATTCAGGTTAAATTCTGTAAAATGTTTTCTAGAGAGACCTCATTTATTGTGATGTAGGTAATTGTTTATATTGTTTTTGATTGTGTTAAGTACTTACTGTTCGCAAAAAACTATTTTACTTAATAAAAAAAACTTTTAAGAAAAAAGACGGGTGTGACACCATTTTACGAGTTTGACCAATTAAAATAAACTCCAATAGTATGAAGAAATAAAAGTTTTAATAGAATTCAATTATATAACAAACATATAAGATAATAATACGACATATATTTATCCGTTAGGGATAAAAGCGTTATCAAAATCGTAATCTACGATGAATTTTAAGAAAATTTGCCCAAGAAACTATTGGTCTTAAAGCAAAATCGAGCCTCCGGTTATTAACCAGAAACTTCTCGTTTTGGAGAAAAAATCTACAACAAGCCCCGCACCTGCCCCGAAATCGTCCCTAGAGGGTTCAAATAAGTGACCGACCCCAGTAATTTTTCCCACCTAACAGTTACCCCAAACATACCTTCCCCCCATCTTTATTCCCTAAGGGGGGGTTGCTTCCATACAACAATAAAATTTTTATAAAATTTGCTCCCAAAGCTCTAACTGCCATAAGCAGCCCCTAGAGCAGTAAAAGTATGACCGACCCCCAACATTTTTGCAACCCCAACAGATTCTCAAAACATATCTACCCCCTATTTTCGACCCTTAAGGTGGTTTCCATACTTTTTTTTTAATTGGGCTCCAGTCGCTCCCGTAGTGTCTCATAGAGGGGTAAAATATATGACCGACCCCCACTATTATTTCCCTCCTATAATTTTTCTCTAACATACCTGACCTCTATCTTAACATCCTAAGGAGACTCTCATACAAAATGCCATTATGTATGTACTGGCCAGTAGCAACAAAATTTCATGTCAATCATATTAAAGAAAACCCAAACATTGTGTTTATTATGGCTTATGGCAGTCTTCATTTTTTACCCAGGGACGGGTGTGACCAAATGTTTTCTGTTACTAAATACTCAAATATTCAAATAAATGTTCACAAAATTTCACTATATTATTGATTGCAATTACATTGTTATTGTTGGAAGGAATCAATGTTTTATCATGTATAGTAACAAATTTATTAAACTTTTGTCATATTAACGGCGACGGGTGTGACAAAAAATTTGTATATTTCTATTTACTCATAAAATATTTTTTATAAAACAAACAAAGCCGGAACCTTATGAGAAAGCAAACAGAAGTTTTGTCTTTCTGGCGGTAACAGTTTTTACTTATCAAGATAAATGGAATATTAGAAAATATAAATGTAAGTCCTAGCGTATATAGATGCAGTTGAGAGAGTGTTCGTTATATGCTGTGCCAAACTGTTGCCAAATTGATAAAAAAATTAAAAAAAAAATATAATTGTTTCCATTTTGTCCATTGACCGATTTTTATTTAAAATATGGAATTATATTTTTTTCCTGCATTGGGCCGTTTTACGTGGAATTGCTCATATAAAATTTGATCTCTTTAGACCTAAAAGCTCTTTTGCCACGTCCCTAATCGTCCAATAACAGAAAATTAATATTTCGTCTACATATTCCTATCTGTTGCTGTGCGATTACTATCTGTGTACTAAATTTCAACTATCTAAATATATAAAAAAAAATTCAGTATGCGGAAATACTAATTTCATCTGCAGCTTTAAACCTGTAGTTCAAACCTGTAGTGCTGAGTACAAAAAATAAGAATTTCGTCTGCAAATTTAAACCACTAAGGCCAAATTCTATCTGTGCACCAAAAAAAATACAGTTCTGCCCATCCCACCGCCCACTGATCGAAATAACAGTTTAGTCTGCAAAGATGTACCTAAAGTGCCGAGTACTGTCGGTGTACCAAATTTTATCTCTATCTAGTCCAGGAGACCCGTAGGAAATAACATCGAAAAATAACATGGTTGGATTCGTCTCGAAAATTTCTTTCATTTGAGTACCCACACCTGGGGGGTCATCATAGACCCCCCCGGGCCCCATGGGCCTGAGCGCCAACTTTGATCTTCCATTTCGATGTTTGGGGAAAAAGACGAAGACAATGGCATATTTTTTTTTAATCGGGTTCCCGCCCCATATTCTGCACTTCAGCCAATCAAATTTATTTTTTTTATATATTGAAAAATTAAGTTTGATCGTTATTCTTCGTCTTACTAAGTTTTAAAGACATTGCCCTGATGTTGGTCTTGTTTGAAAGTAAGATTTATTACTTATATTTATTTAATTTGTTTTTAGTTAATTGAAAATATAGTCTGTTTATACCATATGTAACACAGTACAATATTTTTCAGTACAATATTTCTGAGAACTGCCCGTGAATAAAGCCTGAGAAAGAAGAAGTTCTGCATCATTCGTTTTGTCAAGTTACATGCCATAATAATTTAATATCGATTGTCACGTTTTGACATAACTCGAGAACCACTAGTCCGACTAAGCTGAAACAAATTTAAAAAATTAAGAATTACAATTCCTTTAATCTGTTCATATAACGTTTCCCTAAAAAAGTTTCATTTTTCCATTCATCAAATGATTTTAAACTGGGTTTATTTTGTAGCAGTTACAATAGAACTGTTGTACTCTGTGGCGTATGATTAACGTCGAATGTAACTTATGATAATCATACGCCACCCCATAACAATATAACAAAAGAGCCTAAAACGTGACAAATTCCCCTATGCGATACTTACTAACTTCCAATCGATATTAAATTATTATGGCATGTTACTTGACAAAACGAATGATGCAGAACTTTTTCTTTTTGCGGCTTCTTTCACGTGCAGTTCTCAGAATTGAGTCCCAAAATCATGTGTTGTACTGTGTAATTTACACAATATTGTTTTTGAGAATGTTTCCAGATTACGATGAAATATTTAAAAAAATATGTTTTATTTTAAAGATTTTTAGTTTGATATTAGAAGTTGTTTAAAAAAATGCAATTTACAAATTGTTTATTAAGATTAAGTCAAATTGTTTATTAAGATTAAGTCTTCGCCCTTGTATATATGTACATATTTATCTGAGTATTCTGCAAAATACTCTCGCGATAGGTACCAACAAGAACGGTTTTTCAAACAACAGTCATTAGCCGGTTAACATTCATTTTTGTTTCGTCCACAAAACTTGACGATTTTCGATTTGTTAACATTCACGCGACACACCGATCTAGTAAATCAGAACATTTAAAATATGTAAAAATATTCTGGTTTCCAAACGCATCGATTTCATCGATTCGAAAATTTCGCCGTATACAGTAGAATCTCACAAATTAGAACTCTCACAAATTAGAAACGTCCAGAAATTAGAACCGGCCATTCCAATGTATTGTACGCTTTGAAATTAGAACCTGTGGTTCTAATTTCTGGAAGTTTTTTTTATTTTGTTTTGTATTTTCACTTCAAATTATTTTTTTGCTCATTGAAGTAAAAATAAAACGGGGCATCCCCGAGTTATTCGTGGTGAGTACAATTCGGTCATATGCATGTGAAATTTGATATGCTTGTACAAATTTGGGTTAGTTAATGACTGAAGGTCAAAGTGAAAGTTGTTCATACGTGTGAAAGTTTAAAAAAAAATGCCAAATAAACGTAAAAAAACACCTTATCTTTGGATACTAAGGTTAAAATATTAAAAAGACTTAATGAAGGCGTAAGTGGAAATCGTTTAGCTCAAGATTTTAATGTTGCAAAATCTGCCATAAGCTACATAAAATCAAAAAAACAAGAAATAATGGATGCAGTTAGCTGCACCTATCAGGAAGCAAAAAAAAAAACTTTACACAACGCAGAATATGAGGAAATGGAAAAGTGTCTTTATAAGTGGTTTTTAAATCAACGAAAAAAGAAGAACACACTGACAGGACCCGTATTAAAAGCAAAAGCTAAGTCAATTTTTAGTGAAGTGTACCCCGATAAAGGTGAAAACGAATTTACTGCAAGTGATGGATGGTTTTCCAAATTTAAAACCCGTCATGGAATACGGTTTTTAAAAATTGGTGGTGAAATACTTTCGAGTGATGTTGGTGCGGTCACTCCATTTCTACACAGATTTCGTACAAAAGTCGCGGAAATGGGTTTATTGGAAACACAAATCTATAATGCTGATGAAAGCGGATTATTTTTCCGTTGCCTTCCGGATAAAACATTTGTCGCTGCTTGTGAAAAAAGTGCCCAAGGATTTAAAATTCAAAAAGAACGCGTTTCAATATTGCTAGGCGCGAATTCTGATGGCTCACACAAATTAAAACCATTGGTTATTGGAAAAGCTAAAAAGCCAAAATGCTTCAGAGGATTTGATAACCCACTTCATTACGGCTTTTCTAAAAATGCTTGGATGACTTCCCGTATTTTTCACCATTGGTTTCACAAGATATTTATCAAAGAAGTATGTTTAACCAATGCATATTTTAAGTTCCTTATTTTTAAATTTTTGTTTTTTTCTTACAGGTCATCCGATTTTCTGAAGACAATAATTTGCCCCCAAAAGCTCTTCTGCTAGTAGCGAGGATGGTAACATAATTGCATATTTTTTGCCGCCAAATGTTACAGCAGCTGTGCAGCCAATGGATCAAAATCCTATCAAACTGACAAAACTTATTTATAGAAAGAAGTTGCTATCTCAATTAATTGGTGATGGTGGTGATATTGATATGCTTTTGAAACGGTATTCAATACGAGATGCAATTATATTGTTAAAGCAAGCATGGGATGAGATAACACAGGCAGTTCTAAAAAATTCTTGGTCCAAATTAATAAATTGGGACTCTGGCGATTACGACAGCGATGATGATTTGCCACTAGCACAATTGGCTCAACGAAATGAGGATTGCAATGAAGTTCTTCAACTTAATCTTAATCTTTTGGATGAAATTATGCCAAATAATTCCGTTACTGTAAATGAAATCGAGGAATGGAATGAAGACGTGTTTACTAACGGATCTAATGCAGAGAATAGCGATGAGGAGGCTTCAGATAGCAGTGACGTCGATATTGTCGACACAGCGCCAGCTATTCCTCATACAAAAGTCCTTGAAGGCATCAATAATGTTATAAAATGGTGCAAAACCAGTGATATATTTTCCAGTAAACACATGTCCAACCTGTTGGACGTCCGTAACGATATCGTTGTATCCAGTCTAAATAAATCAAAAAAACAAACAAGTATTACTGATTTTATGTTAAAAAACAATTAAATACCTAATAATAAAATTTTTTTTTAAAGTTTTTCTATGAATTTAAGATGTTCAATTAATTAAATATTATTAAATAAAAATTGTTTTGTGTTAAAATTAAGCTTATATAACTAGTTTTATTATAATTTTCTGCAAAAAAAAATGTCCAGAAATTAGAACTTTTCAGAAATTAGAACTGCCCGATGTACAAAGTGGTTCTAATTTCTGAGATTCTACTGTATATAGCTACCGAGGTACATCTGTTGTTAAGGCCAATTTTAAATTCTAATACTGATGTCGCAGTAAAATTTCAAAAAATCAATTAAATCAATTCTATGTTGTCGCGCTGCTGTTAATCGTCGCCAGTACAGACGTATTGGAATTACAAATATGCGTCTGTCTGTCTGTTTGTCTGCCTGTTAATGTTGGTAAATTTCCCTTTCAATGAATGAGAATACAAATAAATAACAACGGCAACAACAACATCTTGAATTGGGTTGTTGTACATACTAATGCAAATTTATGTACATATTTCAATATATATATATATCATCTGTACATACATATGTATGTTTTGTGACTATGTTATATGTGTCCATACAGATTTACTTTATCTTGTTCTTGTTTCTTTGTATTATATACATATGTATTTAAGATTGAGAATTTACATTTCTTTTATATTGACGATTGTTGTTGGTGTTGGGGGCAAAAGCTTTCTCACCTCTTCACTGGAAGTAGGGCAGGATGCACTTATGTGTACTTATATATGTATATATATGCGTATTATGTACGTTGCACTGATATTGTTACATATACTATATGTTAAAAGTCTTTAGGTAGATATGAGCACGAGTTCATACTACGACAATCACACAACTGCATGTGAGTTTTATGCAGAATAATACTCGACAGTTTATAATTACTGCGGCGATTGAGAGTGAGGCGTAAAGGTTCACTACAGCTACTACTACTGGTGGATGGTGATGTTTGATGGTGGCGTTGTTGCGAATACTGCGTCCCGACAATAACTGAATCTCAAAATCGAGTGAATCTTATACGAAGCCATAAAAATGAAACTCTTATCAGTGGCCAGCGGCAGTCAGACAGTGTTACCTAGTTCCCTCATATAATTGTATAGCGAATCCATCATCAACTGCACATGCACATGCCCACACACATAGGCACACATGTATCATATCAGTATTCGCGTATATGTATTTATAAAGGCTTTCCTATCTAAAACGTCTTTAATCAATAGTACTGTAGAAGGACCTATGACCCACGCGGCGATATCAACAAGTTTCAGTGAAAGTGTTATTCCTATCTATTCTTATTTGTTTGATACCCTTATACATATGTACGTTGAAGTGATGGCGTATTGACATATGTGAGTACATTGTGTGCTGTGCGCGTTGATTTATCTTATCGGGGACGACCCTCCTTGTTTATAAATAAATGTGCATAATAATCGCAAATCGGAGTAAGTAAATAATTGCATTTTTTTGTGTTTATTTGAAATAGGGTTACCCAATATTGTTACGCTTTAGATTTTAAGTTTGAATTTGATAAGATTTTATTACATTTAAAGTTTCATAATTCGGTTTAAGATCATTTCCATCATCCGTTTTAAAAAGTAAGCTCAAAATAACGAGATATTTCAATTTTAAACTTGTAGTAGATTTAAGGTGATTTTTAATTTGATTTGAGTACCTAACAGATTACAACAGAAGAGTGGTCGCTGCACTGCTTGCATTTGGTTTTGTGTTGTTACTCGTGTTTTTCATTCCTGATGATGTCTTTCGCAGAAAGACGAAATATTGAAAAAATAAAAATTTAAAACAAAATCACATTGACCTCGAGCCTGATTATTCATAACTTGGGATATTATTCTAAAATTATAAAGGTCGAATAAAACTTATTTATTATTTATATATAAATGTGTATATCTTTTTGATATTTCATGTACCAAAAAATTTAAAATATGGGCAATTCCATTGGGACGGGTGTGACCATGTTACTCACATTTTTGGTTATAATTCATAAATAGAAATTTTTTTAAAAAAAAAAAAATCTGTGATTACCAAGAATGCTAAGTTTTAAAATATCTAGTAACAGGTAGACACTGAAAGAACTTGATTTACGACGGGTGTGACCTAGTATGAAGAAATTAAAGTGTTTTATAGAGTTCAATAATATAACAAACATAAAGGTAAACATATAAGAAAAAAATAAGACATATATTTATTCGTTATCTGTACTATCGCATACATCATCAATAGAGAGGGTAAATTTTTTTCTCGACCAAGCGGTTATCAAAATCGTAATCTACGAAGAATTCTAAGGAAATTTGCCCAAGAAACCATGAGTCTTAAATCAATATAGAGCCCCGGTTATTAACGAGAAACTTTTCGTATTGGGGAAAAATTCACAACAAGCCACTCAACTGCCCCGAAATCGCACCTAGAGGGTGCAAATAAGTGACCGCCCCCAGTCATTTTTCCCACTTAACTTTGTGCCCTAACATACCGACACCCCATTTTAACCTCCTAAAGGGGCTTCCATACAAAAATCAAATTTTATAAAATTTGCTCCTAACGCTCGAATTGCCCCTAAGCAGCCCGCAGTGGAGTCAAATTTATGACCGACCAATATTTTTGCAACCCCAACAGTTTCTCAAAACATTTCTATCTCTATTTTCAAATCTTAAGGTGTTTTTTTTTTAAATTAGCTCCAGCCGCTCCCATTGTGCCTCCTAGAGGGGTAAAATGTATGACCGATCCTCACTAGTATTTCCCTACTAACATTTTTCTCTAGCATACCTACCCCATATCTTAACACCCTAAGGAAGTTCTCATACAAAATGTACTTATGTATGTACCGGCCTTTACCATGACCAGTAGCAACAATATTTCATGTCAATCATATTTAAGAAAACCCAAACATAGTGTTTATTATGGCTAATAGCAGTCTTCATATTTTACCCAGGGACGGGTGTGACCAAATGTTTTTTGTAACAAAATATTCAAATATTAATATAAATGTTCACAAAATGTCACTATATTATTAATTGCACTAACAATGTTATTGTTGGAAAGTAATAATGTTTTATAATTTAAAGTAACAATTTTATTAAACTTTTGTTATTTACGGGACGGGTGTGACGCAAAATTCCTATACATATTTCTATTTACTCATAAAACTTTCATTATAAAACATACAAAGCCTAATTATTATGAGAAAGCAAACAGAAGTTTGGTCTTTCCGGAGATAACAGTTTTAACTTATCAAAATAAATGGAATATTAGAAAATGTTAAAGTAAGTCCTAGCGTATATAGAAGGAGCTGAGAGTGTTAGTTATATGCTCATATAAACCTGTTGCCAAATTGGTAAAAATTAATAAAAAATATAATTTTTTCCATTTGTTTATAACTGTCGTTCTCTTGTACATATTAATTGACCGATTTTTATTTAAAATATGGAATTAAATTTTTTTCTCTTATAGCTACCAAAGAGTGAACGAATTGTATATATCTGTAAGTTTTCGGGATTTTTATGCTATTATCGGTACTTCTTATATAATTTTGTATACTTTTTACGAAACATTTTGTACTATTCAAGACTTTTTTTCGGTACATAAAAAACAATTGGAAACAATTTGCCTTAGATTTGTATATGTAACCCCGGAAACAAATATATTTCCTACAGAGAAAAAAACGCATTCTAAATTTTAGTTTAAAATTCTTATTTTTTGCAGAAAAAGTACTTAAACATTTAAGTACGAATAGTGCAAATTATTCTTAAACCAAGTATAAAACGGGATATGTTCAAAAATGTAAGCATAATAAATCTTAAAATAAGAATGAAATTCACCAGTTAAGTTTGTACGAACTTAATTACAGAATTTTAAGTACGAACTTCTCAACTTTTAAGTATAAAATTCTTAGAATTAATATCAAGTTTTTTCTGACTTAAAGTAAGAATAAAAAATCTTACATAAATCTCTGAGAAAAAAATGTTTGTGAGAGAAATAACATTTACTCTCTTAGCTTAATGTTTTCTCCCCACAATTAATTCGTATTCTAAATTTAAGTTTAAAAATTCTTATTTTTTGCAAAATTCGTACTTGAATTTAAGCGTATAAATTCTCCAATTAAGTATGAAAATCTTAAGAGCTTGTGCGAATCAAGTGACGTGTGATCTTCGTTGATGCTATTTTCGCACCAGTGTGTTTTGACTTCTCATTAATTTCGTGGAGATTATAACACTTAAGGTTCGTAATGATAGTAAAAAAGCAAAGCAAAATGGTACTGATTAGATAGTTTGGCAACTATCTAATTAGCTATCCCAAGCCCCATCTAGCTTAATACCATCTACAATTAAGAATTCTACACTTGAAAATCATACTTTAAATCAAGCCCCAGCAGGCATAATGTCTTCTTTATTCAAGAATTCTGTTTTTAAAAATAATGTCATCTATTATTAAGAATTTTTTACTTAAAAATCAAGCGGCACAAGGCTTAATAACATCTACAAATTAAAATTCCAGGCTAGGGTTTTTCATTCTTGGATCAAGAATTTTGTACTGGATTTAAGAAAATCCGTACTTACCGTACTTTGACACCGGTGGGAACGATTTAAGTACGGAATACTTGATTTTTTTTTGAGTGTACTTCTACATCTCCTACAGCATTTAAGCTAATATTTTTTGAAAATTTGATCTTAATTCTAAAAACCTAAAAAAAATTCTCTTTTAATCGTTATTGGAATTAGAATAACAATTATATAATTATTTTATTTATTTACATATTTATTTTACAAATCATTTATATGGGGAAGAATTTTATAAATTTAAAATATATTCGGTATGTACGGAATTTTGTTAGCGCAAAATTTCCTTTTCAAATTTTATAGATTCTTTCCCTTTAAATTCTAAAATAAATATTTTTCGCTTTCACTCTTTTCCTCTAGTATTTTATATCATTCATCGAACTTAAACAATTTTGTGAATTTAGTTCGAAGGCCAGATATTGACCGATTACTATACGGGGTGCAGTTCATTTGTGCTACGTAAATAAAATAAAAACCATGTGCAATTTTATAACATTTGTTTGTACTTTTTCAATATCTCATGATGAATCAAATTGCGCCTCGTAACAGTGTTATTAAATCAAGGTCGAACATTTGATATATCATTGCACTCATGCGTATGTATGTGTGTTTAATAAACATTTTAGAATACTCTAAAATGAATTTCACTTTCATTATCAATAATTTGTGTTGTGTGCAGTTGAAAATGTGTGTTGCCTATAATAAATACTAGACTGCAAGTGTGTATTACGTACACATGAGATTACATACAATCGGTTGTGTGTGTGTGTGTGTGTGTGTCGATATGTATGTTGATATATAAGCTACAAAATTTTATATAAAGATAAGATGTTATTGTGGGGTACCCATTGTAGAGATAATACAAAATTAATGCAATAACTTTAAGTGTTAAGTGTTAAGTGGGAGTTAAGAAATTTAACATTCTTTTTTTGGTAGATATGCACATATGTATGAGAAATAAAATGAATAACATTGAAACTATCTGGTTAAAAAAACGAAATTTTAGTATGACCCAAAGTAATAGAAGGGCGGAATGAAGACTGGCCCCAGGAAATAACACCCCAATTGCAATGTGAAAATGGGCCCCAATCCAGTATGCTGGAAACAACAATACGAAATTTTAGAGTGTACTTTCATATATTTGGGGTCTATATTCACTTACGATTGGGGGGTCGTGTTTTCATTTTGGTCGCCAATTTTTTGTTGGGCTTAACTTAATTTTCTTTAGGATCCATCTTAATTTTGTGAGGTGTGCTTCATTTGCAGTTTGGAAAGTAATATCCTGGGATGGATTTTCCTACGAATGATTACATGTTGTTGATCATAAATTGGCAGAACTCCACAATTCATGATTGTGTGTAATGTTACAAGATTGATGGATTTCAAAATTTAAGGATTGATTTCAAGGATTAATTTAAAAATTTACGTAGTTACGAAATACATTTTGTACACACATGTGAAGCACAATACCAAATAGAGATAATAAAAGTGTAACTCATGTTAAAAAATTATAAAACATTTCATCATTCGAATGAGTGCGTTGATATATCTACCACAATTTTATAACATATATGGGCAATTCCATAGGGTTGGGTGTGACCATGTTACTCAAATTTTTGGCTATCGTATTAATATTAATAGTTAGCACTCGGCAGCAGAAATATGAATACGCAGACGATTGACAGAAAAAAACGTATTCTAAAATTCTTTTTTTTTTGCAGAAAAAGTACTTAAATATTTAAATACGAATAGTGCTAATTATTCTTAAATCAAGTACAAAACGGGAAAAGTTCAAAAATGTAAGCGTATAAATTGTTAAAATAAGAATAAAATTCTCGAATTAAGTTTGTAAGTTTGTTTTAAAGTAAAAAATTCTTAGAATTAATATCAAGTTTTTTCTGACTTAAAGTAAGAGTAAAAATCTTACATTAATCTCTGTAGAAATTATTAAAATAAGAATAAAATTCTCCAATAAAGTATGTACAACCTTAATTGGAGAATAATAAGAACGAACTTGTCAACTATCAAGTAAAAAATTCTTAGAATAAATATCAAGCAATATCTGACTCAAAGTATGAATAAAACATGTTACATAAATCTCTGAGAAAAATATGTTTGGGAGAGAAATAACATTAACTCTCTAAGCTTAATATTCTCTCCCCAAAATTATTTCACATTCTAAATTTAAGTTTAAAATTCTTATTTTTTGCAGAAATCGTACTTGAATTTAAGCGTATAAATTCTCCAATTAAGTATGAAAATCTTAAGAGCTTGTGCGAATCAAGTGACATGATCTTCTTTGATGCCATTTTCGCAGCAGTGTGTTTTGACTTCTCATAAATTTCGCGGAGATTGTAACACTTAAGGTTTGTCATGATGGTAAAAAAAGCAAAGCAAATGGGTTCTAAAAATCAAGCCCCAATAGACTTAATGCCATTTATATTCAAGAAGTCTATACTTAAAAATCAAGCCCCATCTGGCTTAATGTCATCTATTATTAAGAATTTTATACTTAAAAATCAAGCGCAACAAGGCTTAATAACATCTACAAATAAGAATTCCAGGCAATTTTTTTCATTCTTGGATCAAGCATTTTGTACTGGATTTAAGAAAATTCGTACTTAGCGTACTTTTGACACCGCTGGGGAACAATTTAAGTACGGAATACTTGATTTTTATTTTGAGTGTAGAGAGCTAAATATTGATACCCAGATAGTACTCGACAACACAAATATGAATGTGCAGACGAAATTTTAATTTTTGATCCATGCGGAGTGGGCGTGGCAAAACTTTTTTTTAGAGCTAGATGGATACAATTTGATTCCCTGATAGTGCTCGACAATAAGAAAATGAATATGTCCACAAATATTTTTAATGTTGACCCAATTGGCAATGTGGGCTTGGCAAAACTTTTTTTTTACAGTTAGACAGATACAATTTGTTACCCAAATAGTACTCGAATAGACAAATATCAATTTGCAGACGAAATTTTAGTTCTGGATCCTATGGGCATTTTGATTGTGGCAAAATTGGCAACACGAATGTGAATATGCAAACATAATTTGATTTTCGCATTTAACGTGGCCCATTTGCATTTTAGCACTAGAGAGACATTTGCTGACCAAATTATTATTTTCAATCAGCGGTGGAGGGGCATGGCGAAACTATATTTTAGCCCTAAAAAGATAACATCTAATACACATATAGCACATGGTATAATTGTAATTTTTTTTTAGAATTTGCTATTAAATATAGACATATTTCGAAATATAAATATTGCCAGAACTTAATATTTTATGACATGATATATACAAACAATTTCTGATAAAAAAATTCCAATTCGTTACTGTTCCCATTTAAGTTTAAATGTTACTCCCTGTGTACCGCACAGTGCTCGTCTACCATATTATGGTACAAAAAAACTATTAAAAATTATAAAATAATAACACTCTAATCAAGGGCGTAGCCGGGTAGGGGCAGGGGGGGGGGCAGCTGCCCCTCTACTTCTTGGAAAATCTGTAAAAATCCCGGAAAATATGAAAATCAGTATAAAACAGTACAGAAATTTCACTAAGATGAACTGATTGATAAAAACTTTCACCCTATATTTATTTTCCAAAATTCCAGTGAATATTTTTTAAATCTGTGTCAATGAAATTAATTCATTTTTAAGTAAAAGTACTTATGTATTATTATTGTCCTGCTTCTGCAGTGGTAATTGTTAGCCAGACGTTTACAGTCATGTATCAAAGCTGTAGAAATCGTTACAGTTTAGAAACTGTTAACTAGCTTGTATTGTAGAATATGTCGTTTTTCTGAGATTTTACCTACTGTGGTATGTTAACTGAACTGGCCAAATTCAGATATCGTCATGTTTTTCATTAGGAAGTTATGGAAGAAACATACATTTTTTCAAAAAAGGTCGTTTTTATGCCTACTTACAATCCTAAAACTACAATTTGGAAAATATTAAAACTGTTAAATCTTTAAAAGGATCAGTACAGGCAGACGGAAATGGCTCCAAAATTGAATTCGCTCTTCAGATACTTAAGGTCCAACGTGTCTCTTTAAAACGTTACACTTTTTCTCGTGTCAAATGATATAGAGGGTGGATCAAATACAAGTTAACTTTAAAATCATAAACGAAACTGAAACGATTCAAACACTTAAGCCAATATCATCAAAGCTAAGGTCCTTGAAAATTGGAGTGACAGAATGAGCTTCTGCAAATCGAGCCGATGCAGCGTTGCACGAACACAGTAAAAGTGTTAAAAATAAATCTATTGTGGAAATTAAAATTTTTGAAGCAACTGAAGTGAAAACAAGGAAGTGAAAAAGAATTGATCGAGTAATCGTTAATGTTTATGTTTGTTATTTAGCATGTGTTTTGTAAAGCATACTTAGAACCAACCAGAAAAGTAAGCTTCCCAAATGAGCTTCCCATATTATTTTTTTTGGCTGGGAAGTTGTGATCCATAATGAAGGGAAATGTTTGTTCTTACTAATATATCCAAAATACATGGAAACAAATTGATTTTGTTAATTTTATTGCACTTTTATAAGGAAACTTGTATTTGGCCCACCCTTTATAAACGGACTATGTTCCACCCTTGTTGATTTTTTTTTAATTTGGGAAAATGCTTCTCATGTCATGTATGACTAAAAAGACTATTAAAAGGAGACATCTGAAACTTCAATGTAAATGACTTGAAAGTATTTCTCTCTCGTCATGACATAACACACTTTGTTCAACTCTCAATGATTTAAATTTTTTTGTATTTTTTTTTTCTATGTAATAACATTAATCAGATAATGCGTTAAAGAATTAAAAATACAAATGAATTTCAACCTACAGTAAAAAAAATTAATTCTTTTTTGATCGTGAAGCTTTACTGTAGTAAACTTTGTTGAGTTAAAACCTGAACGATTAAACTGTGGTAGTCGAAAAAATAACAAGACCGGCCTCGATGATTTTACTCTAATTCGGAACTGCATCATTAGTTTTTGAGTTACAATGACGTTTTCAAAAAAATTTTTTTTTTACCAATATGGTGGATTTTTTGTATTTTTCGATTTTAACTCAATTTGAACAGCCATTAACTTCTATTCGCTTGGTTGTCCCAATAAAATTTTTTAAGAAAGTTATTCCAAACATTTTGTGCTACAACTTTTTAAAACAAACCTTAACTCTAAAACTAGGATTCTGAATCAATCCTGGTTTTAGAAAACCAGTAAAAACTAATATTCGTAATTGAAATCCTAATTATGACCCATGCATGACACTATACAAGTGATAGTAGTGATCATGTATAGAAAAACTGCATGCTTACTTTTTTATCCACGATTTCGTTAACTTGTAAAGGACTTTTAATTTTTTAAAGGATATAAAAGTTTGAACAATTTATTTCTGTATTTCTCCTAGTTGTACCATGGTGCTGTGGATATCACATAAAAGCAGACACTCCCAGCATTATTAAATTTTTGTTTTGACTTTTTGGGACAAATATGTGCAAAAAATTTGTATCCTTGAAAATCCTTGAAAATTTGCATTAAAAAAAAATTGAAAAATACATGTTGGAGGTTTAAGGTGTCTTTGCCTTAAATGTGAATTTTTAATGCACTTTAAGCCTCCAGGTTGTAGCAATGTATAAATAATCATATACAATACATGAATTATATTTAAATCCCTGTTTGTGTTCTTTAAATAAACTGATTTTAAAAAGTAAAAAAACTTTTAGGTCCAGTCTGCAAAAATGAAAAATATCGATATTTAAAATATTTTTTTTGTATTATTGGAAACAAAATTGTGCACAGAACGTTTTATATTCCATATTCCTTACCTTTACTTTTTTAAAAACTGTCAAATTCGATGAAGAAATAAATTTTTGACATTAATTTCAAATATTTTTTGGATTTAACAAATTTCTTTATATTGACAGATGATGTAACATATTATGGTATTGGTCTTTTTAAATGAAAAGCACACTACTTAGTCTGCACGTAAACACAAAATATTAGTTTAATTCAGTCTAACACTGAATTTGTGGTATATATGCAAAAAAAAATTATGGTGACTCATCAATTTGGCTTATCTTTTACAGAAGAATCTTAAAACTTTTCCAGGATATATATTAAGATTTGTTCTAATCGGATAAGAATTGTGAGCAGGACAATATAGTTTTTGCTTGTATTTTCCCTTAGTTCAATTTGTAACATATGCTCACAAAAATTGCGGAAGTTCAAAATTTTTGGACACATAATCCAAAAAATATTTAAAATTAAAGTCAAAAATTATTTTTTTATAGACTTTGATACATTTTAAAAAAAAATTACGAATATTGAGAATAAAGAAAACGTTCATTCTGTGCATATTTTTGTTTTTAATAATACAAGAAAAATATTTTTAAAATCGTAAACAATTGCGGCCTAAAATTTCATATGTCTAAAAAACACAAAGATCATTTAAAATAATTTTTTGGTACTACATAAGTGCGATGACCTAAAATCTTTTAAAAATATTGTAGTATACCGTTGTTTAAAAAAAATATTGTCGAAACAATGAGTATTGATTTTTCGTTAGGTACTTAGAATAATTTTTTTTTTGTAAACATAATATTAACATGAAATGAAAAACCGACAGCACCCCCCTCCCCCCTATCATGGCTACGCCCTTGACTCTAATATAATTTAAGTATATTGCTAATTACAAAAATTTTATATTGCTGTAAAATCACAAATAATTCTCAAATATTTGTGACTATTTAAAATATTTCAACCATTACCTTCTGTGATTGGCTGACTTAACAAGTGACAAATTAAATAAAAAAATTCATCTCTACAAAATATATTTTAAATATTCACATTTATCACCATTATATGCTTACATTCAAAAGAACATACCGACATACATACATATACATATATTTCATATCAGTTTACTGTCCAATTATTGCAAATTATAACAATAACAAACAATTAAATCAACTGTAATGTGTAGAGACAGTCAGTCAGTCAGTCAATGGTATTGAATTTCTGCTAAATGTACGAATTATTACTGCTGAATACCAAACAACAGTGTGGCTGTTGAATATTTTCACAACCAAAAAAAAAAAAGAGAGAGAAGAAAAAAATTCAACAAAAATAATAATAAATAAAAATTTCAATGTGAAGGTCATTGTCGTCATCATCATCACTTAAACAATGACAAAACGCCAATTGAGTATGTTGGTAGTTGTTGATATGTTTCGTTCTTTTTTCGACTGCGGCTGAATATTCGGTTATGTGTAGTCACTGTGATATTCTATAGTTGTACATACATATTATGTATGAAGGGATATGTGTGTGTGTGTGTGTGTGTGTGTATATTAAACTACTACTCATTAGAACTTCCGCGAATTGGGATGTTTGTTTAAATCGTATTTGAGCTTAGAATTTTGTGGATTCAATTAACTCATAATTAGTGACATAACGCTGGAGATAGAAGATGCGTGATTTTAACACATTGTCGTTTATTATTAAGATTAAACACTATTTTTTGGATAACTACATTGGTTTTGTGCGTTTTACGCATGTCAGAGGTTATTAATGAAATTTTTTAAAAAAAAAAAATTAATATTTTTAAATTGTATTTAATTTTAACAACAAACGACGCACAATGGCTGAAAATCGTTTTTCATTGGCCAAAATTCTGTAACTTTTGAACCGATCAAAATATTGAAGTAATTTTTTTTAATGGATAGATATTTAGTTCAGCTTGACTCCGTTTTAATTACATTTAAATTGATTCAGGACTTTTTAAGAAATTCTGGGTCAAAGTTGAACTTTTGATTTTTTTTAACTTTTAGAGTGAAATATGGGTATATTATTTTTTTAATCATTAACAAATTTTTGTATTTGAAACTTAATAACAATTGTAAAAATTTTTTGTATTATTGGAATTTTTTTAATGTTACACTCAAAAAAATTTATACACTCAAAAAAAAAATAGTAAAATCAACTGGAGATTTTGCTATTATTACAGAAAAATTAAAAATTTTTTGCTGTCAAATTAACAAATTTGTTTACACTCAAAGAATATTTACACTAAAAACAAAACGTTAATAATATTATTTAAAAATCTTGCTATTAATACAGAAAAATTTATTATTTTTGCTGTCAAATTTGATAATTTAAAAAACAAACATTTTATAAATAAAAACTGCAACAGATTTTTATAGGATTTGAAACCGTGGTGGATTGTGTTTTGTATTCCTTTATATTAATACCATCACTCAGTATAAGATATTGTTAATGTCTTGAAATATAGAAATTAATAGATTTTTAATTAAAATAAAATTGCTCATTTTTTAGTTTTTGTCTGCTTGTGAAGCAAAAACGTAAAAAAATAACTTATTTGTACAGGAGGTACAATTAGGTACCGTGTTTGAATTTTTTGTTTTGTAAATCAACGTTCAATTTACGCTAACCTTGGCAAAATTTGTCTGAATTCAGTATACATACAAAAATGCTATGTATGTAAAAGGGAAAATATCGGTTATCTATATGGGAGACTAGTGGACCCGGCAATGCTTCGCTAATGCTTAATTGTCGAATACCTATAATATGTTTGGCATGCCTACTTAAAGGGCTAAGCTTAAGCGTCGTTCCTGTACGCTCTGTAAACTATTCTTTATCCCAAGTTACTCTTAACCTGATCAAACTAACAACGTCTCACTCACCGATATTAACACATACGTCAGCAAAGTCAAATATACAGCACCAAGTACTATCTGTATTCAAATATTACCTTATATAGCCCTAAAAACATGCATATATTCATGGCTCATTTATAGCACTGACATTATTCTCAGTATTTCGCTTTAAATTTTTTCGACAAACTTTTTCTGACGACTTATTGCCAAAATTGTTGACAAAATAAATTGACGCAGTGTAAATAGTCCATAAGATTTACTGACACAATTCTGAAAAATAAATAAATTTTAATTTAAGGAAAAAAAATTATTTTCGCTAAAACAGTTTTGTCACGCTCCCTCCCACTGGTCCAAAATGCCATCTACATATTCATATTCGTGTTGTCGTGTACTATCTGGGTGTCTTTAGGGCTAAAATACAGTTTTCCACGCACACTCCGCCCACCGATCCAAAATATAAATTTCGTTTGGATATTTATATTCGTGTAGTCGAGTACTACCTGTGTATTTAATTTTATGTCTCTGGGACTAAAATATAGTTTTGTCACGCCCCCTTCCCCCAATGATGTAAAATTAAAATGTCGTCTACATAAAATGGCCTATTGACCCAAAACTAAAATCCGTCTGGATATTCATATTTATGTTGCCGATCACTATCTGTGCATCAAATTTTATCTCTCTAGCTCTAAAAATTGTTTTGCCACACCCACTATGCCCATCGGATCCAAAAATAAAATTTCGTCTGAATATTCATATTAGCGTTGTTCAGTACTATCTGGGTATCGAATTTTATATACCTAGCTCTAAAAAAAAATTTGCCACGCCCACTCCGCCCATTTGCCCAAAATTAAAATTTCATCTGCAAATTCATATTCGTGTTGTCGACCACTATCAGGGTATCAGATTGTATCTTTCTAGCTGTAAAAAAGCTTTGCCACGCCCACTCCGCCAACTGGTCGTAAATTAAAATTTCGTCAGCATTTTCATATTCGTGTTGTCGGGTACTATCTGGATATAAAATTTTATCTCTCAAAAAGTTTTGCCAAGCCCACTCCGCCCATTGGGTCCAAAATTAAAACATCGTCTGCATATTCATATTCGTGTTGTCGAGTTCTTTCTGTGTATCAAATGTTATCTATCTAGCTCTAAAAAAATTTTTGCTACGCCTACTTTGCCAACTGGTCCAAAATTTAAATTCCGTCAGCATATTCATATTCATGTTGTCGAGTATTATCTGGGTATCAAATTTTATATCTCTAGCTCTAAAAAATTTTTTCCACGCCCACTTCGTCTATTGGGTCCAAAATTTAAATTTCGTCTGCATATTCATATTCGTGTTGTCGAGTACTATCTGGGTATCAAATTTTATCTCTCTAGCTCTAAAAAAAAGTGCCACGCCCACTCCGCCCTCAGGGTAAAAAATTACAAAATATATAGCCTATAGTAATTTCCATATAGTACACTAACTGTCTTTCAAATTTCATTGAAATCGGTTCAGCCGTTTAGGCGTGATTGAGCAACAAACAAACAGACAGACATTCACATTTATAATATTAATAGGATACCAGAAGGGATGTGTCAAATAGTTAGGGTTTCTGAGGTTTTGCCGCCTATTACAAGATAAATTAACTAACCAAATTAAAATTATCCCCCAGGTGCCGGTTTGGAAGTTATGGGAGAAATATACATTTTTCAGAAAAGGTTATTTTATATGGAAGGCACAGAAGGGATGATTTCTAATTTTCCAAATTTTCATAACCGTATAACTTAGGCAAAATTTGACTGGATTCAGTGTACTTACAAAAATTATATGTATGTAAGACTATAGGGGTGAGTTCGGCCATTTGTATGGGAGGTATCAGAAGGGGTGTGTAAAATAGTTAGGTTTTCTGAGGTTTGGCCTTCTTTCACAATATAAATGAACCGACCAATTATCATTATCCCCCAAGTGTCCGTTTGGAAGTTATGGGAGAAATATTAATTGTCCAAAAATAGGTCATTTTGTATGGGAGGTACCAGAAAGCGTCAACCGATATTGTCCATACTCATTTCTGAGGTCGATAATCATTAGCGTACGTCATACGCAAAATTTGAGTAAATTCACTTTGCTAACCAAAAAGATATGTATGCAAAACTATGAGGGTCAATTCGGTCATTTGTATGGGAGGTACCAGAAGGGGTGTGGCAAAGGTTTCGGTTTTCTTAGGGTTTGGCAAATTTGGAATATAAATAAAATGACCAAAATCAAATATCCTCCGATCGTCTGTTTGGCAGTTATAAAAGAAATATTAATTATACAAAAATGGGTTATTTTGTATGGGAGGTACCAGAAGGGGTGGCGCTGTTCGGCTCATTTACAATCCCATAAGTTCATTTTGAAATATATTTATACTGGTAAATTTTCATACCGACCCGTTAAGGTTTACTCGAATTATGTATACGAGTACTTATTGGGCTACTTATAGGGCGTAATTTAATTTTTTTTAGAGTAATTTCATTAAAATGAAAAAAGTGCGGCCCGTGGCAGATACAAAAGTATATATAGGGATAAAGTGGACACTTTCACCTTTCTCTGGGTGGTATACGTTTCTTGTTCCCTAGAAGTTCTATTCCACTAAAGTTTAAATTTGAGAAAAATATAGTAGTTTCATAAAAATTTCATAACGCCCCTAATATTAAACGCTAGAGCTGTGACGGGGAATGGGACTTTGCCCAGAGGTAGAAAGTTACTGATTGTCACTCACTTGGGAGTGACCAGAATCGATTCCTTTGTGGCACTGTCCAAGCAGCTAACTACTTCTGGTCTTAGACCAAGTATTCCCTGGGCAATGACTTTAAAGCAACCGCTTTGAAGTTAGCTAGAGTTAGAAGGCGAAATGTTGAGTAACCTAATCGGCATGCTACCACCGATGCGTCTTAGGAACTAGGTAACAGAAGTTAACTCAACACAGGCTCTCTTAGTGGCTTTGGCAGCCCCAAGAAACTAAGATCGGGAGCGGTGGCCTAATAAGCCACTCTCCTTAAACAAAAATTTATTATGAAAACACGAAGAAAACGAAAAACAAGAACCCCCCCAAATGTTGACGACCCCCGCAAACGATATAAGGACCATGATTTAAGGATATGCACCTGGAATGTCCGAACTCTATACAGAGATGGTGCCTCTATCCAACTGGCGGATGTCCTCGACAAATACAAGGCTGACATCACCGCCATACAGGAAATGAGATGGACGGGACAGGGATGCACACGACGGAAGAACTGTGACATCTTTTACAGCTGCCATGCAGAAAGACACGAATTTGGATGTGGTTTCATAGTCGGCAAGAGACTTCGACACCTGGTCTCGCGGTTTAACCCTGTAAATGACCGTATAGCCACCATTCGCATCCGGGCGAAATATTTTAACATTACGCTGATTTGTGTACACGCCCCGACGGAAGACAAAGACGATGACATCAAAGATGCATTCTATGAGCGGCTGGAGGATACATATGACCGCTGCCCTGCACATGACATTAAAATTGTTCTGGGAGATTTTAATGCTAAAATAGGAAAGGAAGATGCTCTTGGTTCAGCAGTCGGAAAATTCAGTCTACACAACAACAACTCCGATAACGGATTCAGACTGGTAAGTTTCGCGTCGGCAAGAAACATGGTTGTGAGTGGAACCAGATTCCCGCATAAAGATATCCACAAGGCAACCTGGATATCTCCCGATCAAAATACAAAAAATCAGATTGATCACGTGGTAATTGATGGAAGGCATGTCTCAAGCGTTATGGACGTGCGTGTGATGCGCGGTGCAAATATCGACTCGGATCACCACCTAGTTGCAGCCAAGGTACGCACACGATTAAGTAGAGCTAAAAACACTCTTAATCAAACGCAAAGGAAGCTAGACATCACAAAGCTGCAGACCACTGAGATAGCCAATGCTTACACCAACCAACTCTCTCAATTACGCCATACAAATCCCCCTAGTTCTGATGTTCCCGACATGCAGTGGCAGCATATTGCGAATTCTATGACCACTGCCGCAACAACCGTACTGGGTTATGAAAAACCACGCTCAGACAAGCCCTGGTACGATGACGAATGTCGCGAAATGTCTGAGGAAATGGATGCTGCATACAAGGCAAAACTGCAGCCAATGGCGACGCGTGCGGTGACGGAGCGTTATAAAGAGAAAAGGAGGGAGATGAAACGCCTGTTCAGACGGAAAAAGCGTCTGTGGAAGAAAAGAGAGAGCCAGGATATCGAAAACTACAGGGATAGAGGTGAGGCCCGAAAGTTCTACCAAAAGGTAAAAAGTAAAGGTTTTGGAACAGGGATCCCCACCTGTAAGGACAGAGACGGAAATCTGGTCACGGACACTCAGAGTGTGCTGCAAATATGGAGGGAACACTTTCAATCTCTTCTCGTTCCCGAAGGCAGCATAAGTGACAGAATCGCACCAATCATCGACGATGGAGTAGATTGTCCACCACCGAGCCAAAACGAGATCAGCACGGCAATTGCCCGGCTTAAAAATAATAAAGCTGCGGGAGCCGATGGACTGCCGGCAGAGCTTTTTAAAGCCGGCGGCGATGACCTGGTAACATGCATGCATCAGCTCATAAACACGATTTGGCTCAGGGAATGCATGCCCGATGATTGGAATCTGAGTGTCCTATGTCCCGTGCTTAAGAAAGGCGATCCTATTGTGTGTACCAACTATCGCGGGATTAGCCTTTTACCCATCGCATACAAGGTCCTGTCTAGTGTGTTATGTGAAAGACTAAAGCCCCTCCTGGCGAACCTGATTGGACCTTATCAGTGTGGCTTTAGACCTGGTAAATCCACCACCGACCAGATATTCACGCTACGACAAATCCTGGAGAAGACCCAAGAAATGCAGATCGATACCTACCATCTGTTCATCGATTACAAAGCTGCATTTGACAGTCCGATACGACAGAAATTGTTGGATGCTATGGCTGAGTTTGGTATCCCCGCAAAACTAATTCGACTCTGCGGGATGACACTGACTGACACGAAGTCTTCAGTGAAAATTGGCAAAAATCTGTCAGAGCCATTTTCTACCAAGCGAGGCTTTAGACAAGGCGATAGTCTGTCCTGCGATCTCTTTAACATCGTAATGGAGATGATCATGCGGAAAGCAGCAGTAAACAGGAATGGCACCATATTTAACAAAAGCCACATGTTGCTCGCGTATGCTGATGATATCGATATTATTGGACGTGGATTGCGAGATGTGACTGCGGCTTTTTCGAGCATTGAAAAGCAGTCGGCTGAAGTGGGTCTGGTGATAAACGAGGACAAAACCAAGTTATTTGTTTCAACGAACAAAGAGTCCACTCGTCTGGGACGCTGCGTGAACGTTGACAACTATAATTTTGAAGTGGTAGATGATTTTGTCTACCTTGGCTCCGCCATAAACAAAAATAATAATGTCAGCCTCGAAATCAAAAGACGAGTATTGATCGCAAACCGCTGCTACTATGCGCTAAGCAAGCAATTTAACGACAAAGCGCTCTCTCGAAAAACAAAGATCCAGCTCTACCAGACTCTGATCCTACCTGTCTTGCTCTACAGCGCAGAATCGTGGGTAATGACACAAGCGGATCAATCTATTCTGGGAGTCTTCGAGAGAAAAATACTCCGCAAAATATTTGGACCCATCATCGTGAACGGCGAGTACCGTCGTCGAATGAATCATGAGCTGTATGAGCTGTACAACGACATCGACGTGGTCAAGCGCGTTCAAATAGACCGAATGCGCTGGCTTGGACACGTTGTACGAATGGACGATAACGCTCCGGCTTGAAAAGTCTTCGGCAATAAACTCGATGGGCGGCGCAGGAGGGGGCTACCAAAACTCCGATGGATAGACCAGGTGACGGAAATGTTAAGTAAGCTTGGTATGACGAACTATCTACGGAGCGCAAAAGACCGAAGCGCTTGGAATGGTTTTCTACGTGCGGCTACTGATAGATGAATTTCTGTTGTTGCTGCCAGTAAAGAAGAAGAAGAAGAAGAGCTGTGACCACTTACAACAACTAAAGACTATAATCCTACCAACATTATAAAAAAGACCGCAGGCAATTATCGATGATAGCTTGCGAGTAGTAACCATTTATTTTTGAGGAAAAAACATAAAAAACAACTTTTTCTGAAATAAAAAAAAACTGTTGAGTTTGACAGCATGCCACGCCCACAATTATCAATTCTTAAACCTAATTTTTTGGCTACCTTAATCTGGATATATTAGCTCTTGTGCTTACTTTTGAAAACAAAATCTTAAATCATTACGTTATTTGGGCACAATTTTTGATACACTATCAATTTTGTTCCAACTCATGTTAGTGTGTTATGTTATGTGTTATGTGATCACTGATACATATAGATAGTTATAAAAATCTCACAATTCCTTTGCACGAAATTCACTTTCTAGCGTTATGTCTCATTAAAGTTCTTTCAATGAGATAACAAAAAATTCACTTTCGCATCTAACCAAAGATTGTCATCTTTCCCCCTCATCCCGCCTAACCACTATCACATAACCAGTGGAGACGTTTAAACAGGTAGATATGTTAGATGTAACTTGACAGATTTCTTAAGAATATTTCAAGATTTTGTGCTGCAGTATTATTTTACACACGACAGCTTATGAGATTTATATATGTGTGTCTGTTTGTAAGATGGTTGGTTGTACCATGTTACCAAAGACTATGTGTTGGCTATAAGACTACATATTGGCAAATCCTGACAGGTCCAAAATCTATGATGTTAACCAACTTTGTGGTTAATAAAAACTAACACGAAATCGAGTGGCAGTGCACAAGGCCTATTACTTGATTTCTTCTGCTTCTTCTTCGTCTTCTTCTATCCATCCATGCCAGGCAACCATTTATGTAGACCCCCCTCTCTTCCCTCCCTTCCCCTGAGCATGTAGGAATGTATGTCTGAATGTAGTTAGCTAGTACAAGATATTACGTTAATACACACGCTCGTGTGTTGCGCAAGCTCTGT
Organism: Muscina levida; assembly: GCA_964034835.1. Taxonomy (NCBI): domain Eukaryota; kingdom Metazoa; phylum Arthropoda; class Insecta; order Diptera; family Muscidae; genus Muscina; species Muscina levida. Next base: position 42,754,639 of record OZ035883.1, on the reverse strand, counting down.
AGTTGTTATAGACAAGCTAGAGTGCAGCAAGCAAAGACAGTGTTTAGTACAGTTGTGGTGGTGACGATAGCAGTAGTTGGTAAAATTGTGAAGCTTCTTTACATTGGATGGTAATATAGTAAATTTGTGAATCTGAGAGTGGAAACGACGAAATGAGAGATAGAAAGTATCGATATTTGACGTCGTTTTCTTTTTTTTCACATATGTAACAAAAACCAGTACAGAAATTTCAGTCAGCTGAACTGACTGATAAATACTCTTATCCCAGACAGTACAACAATTTTCAGCTCATTGATTTGGGACTCAATTCTGAGAATTGCACGTGAAAGTAACCCCAAATATAAGAACTTCTACTTGATTCGTTTTGTTAAGTTGGCTGCCTTAATAATTTAATGGCCAAACGAATTTTTTTAGCTAAAGGTGGATTTTAAACACTTTTTCTATATTTTAAGGCGGTTATATCTCGTTTGAACAATTGCAATGAAAATAAGTAAGAAAATAATAAAACGGACCCCCCAAAATGTTGACGACCACCGCAAAGGAATTAAGGATATGCACCTGGAATGTTAGAACACTGTATAGACCAGGTGCCTCCATCCAACTGGCGGAAGTCCTTGAAGAATACAAGGCTGACATAACCGCTTTTCATTAAATCCAGTGGACGGGATACGGGTGCTCGCGCATAAAGACGTGCGACATATACTATAGTGGCCATGCGGATAAGCACGAGTTTGGATGTTGATTTGTGGTTGGCAAGAGACTGCGACATCTAGTCTCAAGGTTCAACCCGGTGTGTGAACGTATAGCCACCATAAGAGTCAAAACTAAGTTTTTCCACATAACACTTATATGTGCCCATGCACCGACAGAAGAGGAAAGTGATGAGAACAAAGACGAGCCTAGAAAATCTATATGACCGTAGCCCAAGCCATGACATAAAAAAGGAATAGGCGATTTAAATTTTAGAGCCTACCATCGGAAAATTCAGTCTGCACACCGAAACGTCGAACAATGGCCTCAGACTGATTGATTTCTCTGCGGCAAGAAGTATGGTAGTTAGCAGCAATAGATTTGACCATAAAAATATTCATAAGGCAACATGGTTATCTCCAGATCAATTGACGAGGAATCAGATTGATCACGTGGTAGTTGATGGAAGGCACGCATCGAGTGTTCTGGACGTACGAGTGATCAGGGGTGCGAATATTGACTCCGATCACTTCCTTACCACATTTAAGGTAAGCTCAAGGCTAAGCATGGCGAAAAACGTACGTAACCAAGCACAACGAAAGCTGGACATCGGTAAACTGCGGAAGACAAAGATACCGGACGCCTACTCCAACCACCTAACTAAACTGCTGTGGAATGCTCCAACCCCTGATAATATAAACTCGCAGTGGCAAAATATAGCCGACTCCTTAGAACGGGCTGCGAGAAGCGTACTTGGGTACTCAAAGCCGTCTCAAGAAGATGCCTGGTACTAGGATGAATGTCGCAATGCCACGAGAGGGACGGTTGCTGCATACAGGGCGAAACTGCAGCCAATGGCAACGCGAGCTGTTCGTGAACGGCACAGGGAGAAGAGACGAGAGGCAACTCGTCTTTTTAGACGGAAAAAAAGGAGCCGAAGAAGAGGCAGGATAAGAGCACAGAGTTGCTCCGAAAAAGAGGGGAAGCCCGAAAATTCTACAAGAGAGTTAAGGCGAGAATGCGTGGAACAGGGTTACCCTCCTGCAAGGACAGCGATGGTCAGCTAGTGACGGACCCGGATAACGTTCTGAGGATATGGAGAAATCATTTTAAAAATTTATTGGATGCGGACACCACTCCAGAAGACCCCGCTGCAATCCATGACGATGGCATTATTTGTCCACCTCCGAGTCAGAGCGAGGTACGTGTGGCAATCTCCAGCTTTAAAAACAACAAAGCTTCTGGAGCCGAAGGTCTCCCTGCGGGGAGGAGCTGATTAGGAGCATGCATCAGCACATGGAGAACATCTGGCTAGAGGAGATCATGCCCGGGTATTGGAATCTCAGTCTGTTATATCCCATACACAATAAAGGAGATCTTTGTGAATGTAAGAACTACCGTGGAATAAGCCTATTACCAATTGCGTACAAGTTCCTTTCAAGCATATTGTGTGAACGTCTAAAGCCAATTGTAGAAAAACTAATTGGACCATATCAGTGCGGCTTTAGACCTGGCAAATCTACGACGGATCAAATATTCACTCTACGACAAATCCTGGAAAAAAACTCATAAAAAGCAAATCGTCACCTACCTTTTTGTCGACTACAAAGCTGCCTTCGACTCTCCGATAAGGAATAGGCTTTATGAGGCCAGGTCTGCGTTTGTTATTCCTGCAAAGCTAATTCGATTTTGCAGATGTATCTTGGAAAACACCAAATCCTCGGTTAAGGTTGGTAAGGATCACTCTGAGCCATTCAACTCAGAAAGAGGTCTCAGGCAGGGCGATAGCTTGGCCTGTAAACTATTTAATATAGTTATGGAGAAGGTGATGAGAAAGGCTGGTGTCAACATGTCTGGCACCATATTCCACAGGAGCCACCTGCCACTAGCCTATGCTGAAGATATAGACATCATTGGCCGAAATCTGCGGGATGTTACTGCAGTTTTCTTATCACTAGAAAAGGAGTGGTTTAGCGGTCAACCAGGACAAAACTAAAATAATGATTTCGACACACAAAGAGTCCTCTCGTTGGGGACGCACCGTGAACGTTGACAATTATTGTTTTGAGGTAGTCGATGAGTTTACCTACCTCGGATCTTCCGTCAACAAGACATATAATGTCAGCCAGGAAATTAAACGGAGTATAGTGCTAGCCGAATTATGAGTGCTTACTACAACGGACATACAAAACCTGGGAGTATTCGAGAGAAAAGTATGCCGAAAAATATATGGACCTATCTGTGTCGACGGCTAGTTTCGCCATCGAATGAACCAAGAGCTGTTTGAGCTTTACCACGACATCGACGTAACAAAAAGAGTCAGAATCTAACGACTTCGATGGCTGGGACATGTTTTCAGCATGGATGTAAATGCTCCAGCGAGAAAGGTGTTTGAAGGCGAACTTGAAGGACGGCACAGAGCAGAGAGACCCAAACTTCGTTGGAAGGACATGTGGTGCCAAAAGTGTATCAAATTTACTCAAAAATAACTGATATATAAGAAAAGTACCGCAAAAGTGCCAACATTCACATAACAAATATCAATATATGTAATATATATTCGAGCACTCTGTAATTTTTGGTGCATTTTTAAGAAATTTTATGTACTTTTTGATAAATTTCGTGCACTAGTTATAAAACTATTTTTGTTTTTTTTAAATAGCACATATTACATCATCTCACAACTTATTTTCCCACTACCTTTGCTATTTATCTGACAACGTCTGTACCTTAACGCATACACTAGATGTACGTGATGGAAAATTGCATGCTACTACTAGCCAGCATTCTGCAAGCACTGGCTTTAAGGAAAATTGAAAATGCTGAAAATTGCTTGTTGCAAAATCGTGCTCTGACACACCGACACCACATACACCCGACTGTCTGCTCGTCATCAACGAATTGTCCATAACCATGCCAATGACAGCGAAAGTTTATCGCTGTAATGTTACCAACCTAATAGCAGACTCAAGTTAACCAAAGCTATGTTGTACTGTAGCACACGATCAAAAGAAGAGAAACAACTTTGAAAATGACGATGAAATAAAGCAAATAAAAAAAACAACAAAATCGGAGGGAAAAAAAGAAAAATGCTTATGACGAAATAACATTGAAAGTAAATTGCAGCGTTGCAAGTGATTACGTTAGGAAACGATAAAAGTGTTTCTTCTAGACTGGTTAGACCACATTTTACTTTTCGCATGCGACGCAGCCGCAATTGCCGCAGCGTCCGCCGCTAGTCTATGGAGTATAAATTTAGACTCAGCATGAACCACTAATACTAAGCCCGCCACAACCATAGACGTGCAACAACATGCTAGATGGTTTGTGTGTTGCAAACTGCATGCGGATAGAGTTAGCCGTATCCCAGCCAAATAAGAATTTGTTGCATGCCGCTTTATAAAACAATAAGAACAACAACAATAGCAGCAACATAGAAAATTGCTACTCCACCACGAGTAGATGGGAATGCATAAAATTGGCTTTGTGATTGCAGAAATTATAGAGGGATTTGATTTGTAGTTCGTGAATTTGTTCTTAAGAATAGAAAATACAAAACAAAAACTAAAGCTAAATATTATAACTAAGAAAAAACTAGGCATGAGGATTTAAACAGACCTGTGGTGTCTACATATAACTGAGATGTAAGAAAAGGTTTACTTTTTTGTATAAGGTTTATTTTTAACTTGCGAAGTATTTAATATATGAAAGAAAAATAATATGCTACATACAAAAATTTATATAAAAGTAAATTTTGGCTTAAGTTAAGATATAGTAAAAGCCGTAAAAACCCGATTTTAAAATATCAAAGAAGTACGGGTTCAATAGGCTCTTTTTTAATACTTTTTTATTATAAAATAATTTTATTATTAAAAACCTTTTAAATGTGTAACTTAGACATACACATATATAACTTGGGAATCATTCAAACGACGCCAAATGACTTGTAGTATTCTTATTCATATTATTATTTTTAATGATTAGCACTATTTTTTTCTATTCTAAAGAACATTTTCACGAACTACAAAATAATTCCCTATTATTACAAAATCAATTTTAGGCTTTACACTGTGTTCTGACTATCAAAAATACCGCACATACTCTTCCGTGGTGAATTTGCTTTTGCAGTAGTATATCGCTTTTAAGTTCAAAGACCCAATGAAATAATTCCCATATCAAATAAATTCCCAAATGATAAAACAGAAAAATAAATAAATAAATATATAATTAAAAACAGAATTTTGCAGCAACTCTCTAATATTTTAAAATAATTTGACTGCTATTGGCAATAATTAAGCTTTGTTTCAAAATTTATTACAAAATTTATGAATTTTTCAAAAATTACACTGTGCGACAGTCAAAATCGGAATGGTATGAAAACACCGGGAAAAGTTATATTGGTAAAAAAAAGGTTATACGTGTCCGGGCATTTCGCTGGGTCTCATCTACGAATCGATATATATCGATTTGAGGTTAGTAAGTATAGTATATGGGAATTTGTCACGTTTTAGGCTCTATTGTTAGACATGATTCAAGATCGACTAGTTTAATATTGATGAAACAAAATTCCGAAATTTAAGAATTAAAATTCTTTCAATCTCTTTAAATACGATTTTTCTGCATAATCAACAGTTTCGCAGTTATAAATAAATTTATGAAAAAAAAAATAAAACATTTGCCTAAAAAATTACATGTCGTACTTACACGTACACGTTATGCCACATAACTTATGAACAAAATGAGAAATCGATCTTGAAAATTGATTTTGGAAAATATAAGTTTTAACCATTCAGGACATATGGGAGGTGGGCGTGTCCTTCGAGATAGTTTGATATAATTCAACACAGTTGTCAGTAATATATTAGAGACAAATTGGGAAAAATTTGATTCAATAATAAACACAATTTTGGAATATATAAGTTTTTTCCATTACAGGATAAATGGGAGGTGGGCATGTCCTTTGAGAAAATTTTATATAATTTGTCAATAATATATCAAAAACAAATTGAGCCAAATTTGGGTTATTTCTAACAACATTTTTGAAAAATTTAAGTTTCTTCCTTCAATATAATTCAAAACAGTTGTCAGTAATATATCAGAGACAAATTTAGCCAAATTTGGTTTAATCCTACTACAATTTTGAAAAATTTATGTTATTTACATTCAGGATATGTGAGGTGGGCGTGTCCTTTGAGATAATTTGGTATAATTCAACACAGTTTTCAGTAATATATCAGAGACAAATTGAACCAAATTTTGTTTAATACCAACAACAATTTTGAAAAATGTAAGTTTTTCCATTCAGGATATATGGTAGGTGGGCGTGTCCTACAAGATAATTCGATATAGTTCAACACAGTTGACAGCAATATATCAGAGACAAATTGAGGCTAATTTTGTTCAATTCCAACAACACTTTTGGAAAATATAAGTTTTTTCCATTTCATTTAATAATATATATAATGATATATATATATTCCTATAAATTCCTTAATTTCGCATTTTTGTTTCATAAAAACTGGTCTAGTCGTTCTTGAGTTATGTCAAACAAAAGAGCCATAAACGTGACAAATTCTCCTAAACGGTACTTAATAACTTCAAATCGATATATCTCGATTCCTAGATAAGACCCTGCGAAACGCGGGCACACGTATAACTTTTATTTACCGATATAACTTTCCCCGGTAGTTTGAACCCATTCCAATCACTCACCCCTACCATTTGTCGCAGAGTGTTATGAGTGAAATAATTTTCAAACACCGCTTATTCTAATGTATTGAAAATGTTAAAATTTTTTTTTTTACTAAAAATTTCAGAAAAACCATATTTAATGTTTAAAGATAAAACAGACATGAGAGACCTTTGTGATCTGGTTTATATACTACTTTTATGTATATGTTATTATTTTGACATACGGCTACTCTCCGTTGTTTTGTAGACGTTTAAGGTTGATCTTTATGTATCTAATATGAATAGTTTATCAAAATGTTAAGACATTTTTTAAATAAAATAAGATTTATAGAAATTTGAGAGCTAAAAGACGAATTGTTCATTAGGGTAATAACTTTTTTTGGACAACATTCTCCCCAGGGTTTTTCTAATGGTAAATATTGTATTAATGATAAAAAAAACTTTTTCAGTCCAATTTGCTAAAAAAAACTTTACGCACCGACAGCGATTTCTAAAATGCCTTTAATATATGTTTTCTTAATTTTTTTTAATAACAATTTTTTTTTAAATATGATTTATACATGTTAGTATGTAAACAAATAATAACAATAAATTATTAAAAGTAGGTATTGTAAGATATAAACTTTAGGTTCAAAGAACGCGATGTTTTACAAGGCGGATATATATCTTGTACTATTTTCATATGAAAAAAAAAAAATTTAAAATATTGCTTGATTCAAAACTTTAACGGGTTTGGTGCGTAACCTTTTTTAACGATAGCGAAAAACTAAAAACGCAGTTCTTAATATTTTTCCATGCTATACACGATTTTGTCTGGGAAGATTTGATATTTGCAAAAAATGCAAAAAGTTATTACCCTATTGTTCATATCTATTGCAGTTATGAAAAATTGTGACGTCACAATTCAATTTATTATGTTTACTCTTAAACCAACACTATTTATGGCCTTAGGAAACCACATATCGATAAATTGCATCGTAAGGCTCTAAAATAGTTAGGAACCAGGATTTACACTGGGTGTAGTTCGCAGAGAAGAGAGAAGGGGATTCCGGCAAATCCATCTGATATGAAAACAGTTGAATATATATTAAAGGATAACAATTCCGTCCTTCCAACTTGAAAGTCGTCGCTTGGAAAAGACAGATCAGATATTTTTACCGAACAGAAACGAACATGTGGAAATGATGGAAATCCTTTAGCAGGTTTCGAAGGTGGATTTAACCTTTCCGATGGCTATACGTGCTTTACTAACGTTTTTGAGAAGACGAGGTGATTGGCTCCGATGACGAACCAATCATGACGTTAATGGAGAAATAAAACTACATCATCGTACACCAAGAGCCCTGGATGTTGAAAGATTGGGTTTGCGGCTTGAGAACAAATGGATTCAAAAGCATAGTTGTGCCAGGTGTAAATGAATCAAGATCTAGGATTGTAGTTCGAAAAGTTTCTAAGAGTTTTTACTGAAAGTCAGGGATAATTGTATTATCATACTATAGCTAAACGAATCCATAATTTGGTTGGTTCCATCGTATATTTCCTGTGAAGAAAAGGGTCCACGGCATCTTATACCAATGAACAAAGACCATTAACTGACAGTACGCGAAAAAATTTACATAAAGGGGGTAACTACACCACTTTAATAGTGGGTGTGGATGCGAATGCATACTATTCCCTATGGAGTAGCAACGATACCAACGAAAGAAAGAGTTCTACTTGTGGAGTACCTATTAGGTATGTATTTTTCCTGCCGCATACTATTACTTTTGTCAATAAACCCAAACAAGAGATGTTAGATCACGCTCTTGCAACGGAGGATGTGTACGATATAATCATGTCATGGAATGTCATTAGTTAGAATTTATTCTCTGATCATAAGTACATGGAATGCCAGTTAGACTGAAATGCGGAGCATTCTTAAATATATCGTCATAGTGTGATCCTTATGATCAAATGGATAACTATCATATATAAGCAGAAAAAAATGTCGGCACATTTTAACTAATTCAAAGGAATTGTTAATAATCAATATTGACAAAAACAACAATTTCAATCATATCATCATTTTTATGTAGTTTCCTTAAAACACCAACAAATTGCTTCAGAGACAATACAAACTTTAAAATGAAATATCTATTGAATTTGAAGTAATCTTTTAAAACTGAGTATGCCACTGTGTTCTACGGCTCAAAATAAAGTTGAGGTGTCTTGGCGTTTTTCTGCCCAAATTTAAAATTTGTCAAAAATTAAAATTGTCAAAAATTTTTTTTAAATATTTTTCAAATGGCTAGGTGCCGGTTCTGACTACCAAAATGTGTTGACAAATTTTAAATTTGGGCTCCGTCAGAACCCGCCTTTTGAAAAACAATACAAAAAATTCATCAAAATCTTTTAACAACTCGCAGAGTTCTGCGAACAGGATCAGTTTATATTCAACCACGTTACTGGCTTTTGAGTGCGTAAAGGTACAAAAAATAGGTCTCATAGTGGTCTTTATGAGCAATTTAGGGTGCCTAGACACGTTCAGATTGTATTGATATGTTCATGAAAGTTGTTCAACGTTACCGTGGCTACAATTTTGGCGAACATTGTTAGTGAAAAATTTGGACTCTCTCAGAGTAATGCTCAAAAAAGTGAAAAATAATATTTTCTTCTTAAATTTTTTTGCAAAAACGGCAGGAATAAGTCAAATTTTTGGCACAAATAGTTAATAAAATTTGTGACCAAAACTCCCAGCTACATTATTGCCGAATATAGTGTATCGCTATCGCGAAGTGTTAATTAGCTATTTGACAATAACTGATGACACCTTTTTTCAAGGGGCTCACTGATTTTAAGAATCTTTTGAGGTCCATGAAAGAAAATTGGTCACCAATCTGGCCAAACTGATTATAGGGTTTTAATACCCTTCGATAGTAGAATCGAACCTATACTGTCACGTTCTTGTATTTTGCAAAAAGTCTTAATTTGTTGCATAGTGTTATTGTACATTTCTTAGTGTTTCAATGGTGATATGGATATCAATTAAATAAAGACAATCTCCGCAATTTATAATTTTTTTGTTTCGACTTTTCAGGAGCAATATATGCAAAAACCGTTCTTTAGAATTGTTATCTTTGAATATCCTTGAAAATTTTGCAATAAAAAAATAAGGGCAATTCCATTGGGACGGGTGTGATTATGTTACTCACATTTTTGGTTATAATTCATAAATAGAAAATGTATTATTAGAAAAAAGCTATGCTTACCAAGAATGTTAAGTTTTAAATCGTTTGAAAAACATTCAAAAAATTTGCGACAAATTTAATTTTTGACAATTCGTTATAACCCGTTCCAGGCCATTTGAAAAATATTAAAAAAGTTCATCAAATCTGTTGAAAATTAAATTTGTGACAAACTTAATTTGTGACAAATTTGTCAGAACCCGCTCCAGGCCATTTGAAAAATATTAAAAAATTTCATCAAAATCTGTTGACAAATTAAATTTGTGATAACTTTGTGACAAATTTAATTTGTAACATATTTTAAATTTTGGCTTCGTCAGAATCCGCTCCTGGCCATTTGAAAAACATTAAAAAAAGTTCATCAAAATCTGTTAACAACTCGCAGAGTTCTGCGAACAGAAAATAGTAGCTGTATGTGACCTTCCCTCCAAAAATTAAATTACTCGTAGAAATCTTTAATGAGCTGATCTAGAAAAATTGGGAAATACGTATATTTTTTTGAGATATATTTTCAGAATCTGGTCAGTTTGATCATGAGTGAGGCCAAAAGTTTAAATTTGTCTTACAGTATAGTCACAGAACAAACGTGATTTATGCTCAGAATGTCCATTAGAAGACAACGAAGGGTGTGACCTTAGGAATTTTAGCTATTACAAAATTGTGACTTTCAGGTTAATTTCTGTAAAATTTTCCGTAGAATGTCCGCAATTATTGCGATGTAGGTAATTGTCTATATTGTGTTTAGTTGTGTTAGTACTTACTGTTCCTAGCGTATAAAGATGGAGATGTGAGTGTTCGTTATATGCTCATTTCAAACTTTTACCAAATCGATAAAAATTAAAAAATAAAAATATTTTTTTTCCATTTTGCCATAATTATAGTTCTCTTGTACATATTAATTGACCGATTTTTATTTAAAACATTGAATTATATTTCTATCGTTTTACATGGAATTGTCCATATGTAGAGCAGAGTACTATCTGTGCATACAATTTGTTCTATTTACAGTCAAAATACAGTTTTGTCACGCTCCCCCCGCCCACTTATCGAACATAGAAATTTCGTCTGTATATACATATATATATGTAGTGCCGAGTACTATTAGTGTACCAAATCTTATCTCTTTGGGATTAAAAATACTACTGCCACGCCCTATTCGCCCACTGGTCAAGAATAAAAATTTCATCTGCATGATCATAACTTTAGTGGTGATTATTATCCACGTATGCGATTTCATCTTTCTAGGGCTATTATGCCACACCCATTCCGTCTACGAGTCGAAAATAAAAATTTCGTCATAATTTCCATACATGTAATGTGGAGTACTATTTATGTATCAAATTGTATCCTACTAGTACTAAAAAAATATTTGCCGTGACTACTCCGCCCAAGGCCAAAAATTTAAAATATATTTAGCCTCCAATATTATTTTGAGGGCACTAACTACCTACCAAATGAAATTATTTTATAATATTAATAAGAATAACCATTGTAAACTTTGTCGTGGTCAATGTTCATAGTGTAATATTTTCCTGCAATTTTTTGCATTATTTTTACTTTATTTTTTTTCCCGGAAATGCTTAAGTTTTATTTGCAACTTCTTTTTCCAATTAAATGGGCGACGACGCAAGCGTTAGAATGCATATTAATTCTTGGCGCACTAGCACTCCCTGCCAGTAATAATTAATAAAATTTATTGATAGCATTAATAGTTGATGATTTATTTACGTATGTATGTATATAAATTTAAAAGTGTATGTGTGTGTGCTCATGTGTTGTCTTATGCTCACAACACACTTAATGACAAAGGGATTTTTATTAATGTATTTGATGAGCTTGAATGAATTTGCCCATCTGACATACATACGAAGTACGAGTATGTACGTTTGTGTGTCTGCACTTGTGTTTGAGAGTGCATGTTTGCGTACTACTGCAATAACGTTAAATTACACAAGAATATAAGTGTCGCCGCCAACTAAGCCATTTTGTATTAGGTAAGGTCAGTTCCACTACAGACCGACCGAGCGACCCAATGCATTCATTATTCACTGCGCTTACTCAATCAGCAGTTGCAGTAGCAGTAGCAGTACTACAATAACAATAACAACCACCACCACCACAATCGCTGTCGCTGCTGTCTCATCATCATCATCATCTACATTGCATACATCATCGGCACCACCGCGTATTGCATCGATAAATTGACGCTGCAGTAGAAGAACATTGTGCCAACAAATGCAATGCAATTTAATTGCAATAATTTCGAGAGAGAGAAAGAGGAAGATGAAGACGACTGGGACAACGACAAAACGAAGTCAACTAATCATCAATATACTAGAAGGCCGCAATTGCCGGCAACCCTTTCGATATGAACGAAGAACTTTGCCAACTATAGATAGAATGAGTATAAACAAGCATGTGCATAATAAGTGCAATGATTGCTGCACTTACATATAGGTATAAGTATTTACATATATATATATATACGTATATGTATAAACATTGGCACAAATTAATAATAATTAAGTAACCGATTACAAAATGTCCAATATTCTATTAACCAGCCACACCACGTTCTTGCCAAAAAAAGAGAGGGAAAGAGAGAGAGAGTGGGTGAGGGTATTAGAATAACCTTTTCAAGAGCTTTGCTGCTAAACCTATGCAATAAACAGGTAGGTGCTACCTAACTATGACTAAGAGCACTGCAGCATTTTAATAAGAGTCTAACAGTAATGTTAAGAGTAACCAAAAGTGTTTATAACTCTCAGAGATGTAAAACATCATTATTCGTGACTTGACTGTGCAAATGTCGTTCGTATGCTGAGCGCACACTTGTTTCTCAGTGTGCTTGTAAATGTATCGCGCCTCCAACATTTACATTAACGAATGTACGACCGCTTGTCCACTTGTAACAAATAAATAACAAGTTATTTCTAGATACGCAGATACATTTTTAATTATGACATTTACCAGATTGTTGTACGCAAAACAACAGAAAGAAGTTACATATATGTACATAGGTATTTATATACATACATATGTTAGTTTGTAGCTACGCGTTTCGCGACTGATCACGGGATTGGTTTGTTATGGAAGTTTTATGCTAGACTGGTTGAAAGCACAACACAATTTAAATGCGCATCTAAAAAGATATACTGGCTAAAAAATGCTATATATTCTATAGGGAAACTAATATGTATAGGTGAAATTTCTTATGTAAAACCAAATCTTAATTTGTACTTTAAAAAGTATCAAGTTTAAAGGATTCAAGATAAATTTGTAAAAGAAAATTCTTCTATCTTTTCGTAATTTATTAGATTCGAATTGTATTATGGATGGTATGGTAACAACCATCCATAATTCGTAATGAAATACCAAAAATATCGTTACACAATATTTTTGGTATTTCATTACGAATTACTTGATAAAACATTAATAACAATGTAAATGCAATTAATAATATGGTGCCATTTTGTGAACATTTATTTTAATATTTGAGTATTTAGTTACAGAAAACATTTGGTCACACCCGTCCCTGGCTAAAATATGAATACTGCCATAAGGCATAACATATACAATGTTTGGGTTTTCTTAAAAGTTATTGACATGAAATTTTTTTGCTACTGGCCATTGTAAAGGTCACACCCGTCCCGTTTTTTATTAAGAAAAAGTAGTTTTTTTTCTCCAACATATAATATAAACAATTACCTACATCACAATAATTGTGAACTTTCTACGGATACATTTTACAGAATTTAACCTGAAAGTTATAATTTTGTAAAAGCTCAAATTCCTAAGGTCACACCCGTTGTTGTCGGATAGGGGGTAGGTTTGTTAGAGAAAAATGTTAGGAGGGAAACACTAGTGGTGGTCGGTTATACATGTTACCCCTACAGGGGAGCGGCCACAGCTAATTTAAAAAAAAATTGTAAGGAAACCACCTTAAGGGTGGATTTGTTTTGAGAAACTGTTGGGATTGTCACAATATTGGGGGTCGGTCAAACATTTGACTCCTCTATAAGCTGCCTAGAGAGCGGTGGGAGCAAATTTTATAAATATTTGATTTTTGTATCTAAGCCCACTTAGGGGATGAAGATGGAGGGTACTTGTGTTTGGGAAAATTGTTAGGTGACTGGGGATCGGTTACTTATTTTAACTCTCTTGGGCCGATTCCGGAGCAGTTGCAGGCTTGTTGTAGATTTTTTTCCCCAATACGAAAAGTTTCTCGTTTATAAATGGGGGGCTCGATTTTGATATTAGACCCATAGTTTCTTGGATAAATTTTCTTAGAATTCATCGTAGATTACGATTTTGATAACCGCTTGATCGAGAAAAAAATTGACCCACTCTATGTACGATAGTACAGATAACGAATAAATATATGTCTTATTATGTTCTTATATGTTTAATTCAACTCTATAAAAACATTAATTTCTTCATAATTTTGGAGTTAATTTTACTATGTCACACCCGTCGTAAATTGATGTCACAACCATCTTTTTTTTTCTAAAAAGTTTTTAATAAAAAAAAAGTAGTAAGGTCTTAACACAATTGCATTTCTGTAATAGTTTTTACTGTCAAAAAGAGTATTAACAATTATCTTCATCACAATATTTGTGAACTTTCTACCAAAAATTTTAAAGAATTTAACCGGTAAGTCATAACTCTGTAAAAGCTCAAATTCCTAAGGTCACACCAGTCTTTGTATTCTAATGGACATTCTGAGCAAAAATCAAGTTTTTTCTGTGTCTACCTGTTACTAAACGTTTAAAAACTTAACATTCTTGGAAATCACAGCTTTTATTTAAATAATAAATTTTCTAATTATAAATTAGAACCAAAAATGTGAGTAATATGGTCACACCCGTCCCAATGGAATGTAGAGAATGTACTTTAGGGAAAAATTTGTTTTTAATTTGGGGAAACAACAAATATTTTTGTTTATAAAGTGTTAGTGTTATTTTTATGTATAGAACTTCCGATAGGGATGACTGTAAAACTAGCTGGCATAGTTATGAAGTGTGTTAATTTTTTTTAAATTAATAAATTAATAAATTAATAAATTAATAAATTAATAAATTAATAAATTAATAAATTAATAAATTAATAAATTAATAAATTAATAAATTAATAAATTAATAAATTAATAAATTAATAAATTAATAAATTAATAAATTAATAAATTAATAAATTCATAAATTCATAAATTAATAAATTAATAAATTAATAAATTAATAAATTAATAAATTAATAAATTCATAAATTCATAAATTCATAAATTCATAAATTAATAAATTAATAAATTAATAAATTAATAAATTAATAAATTAATAAATTAATAAATTAATAAATTAATAAATTAATAAATTAATAAATTAATAAATTAATAAATTAATAAATTAATAAATTAATAAATTAATAAATTAATAAATTAATAAATTAATAAATTAATAAATTAATAAATTAATAAATTAATAAATTAATAAATTAATAAATTAATAAATTAATAAATTAATAAATTAATAAATTAATAAATTAATAAATTAATAAATTAATAAATTAATAAATTAATAAATTAATAAATTAATAAATTAATAAATTAATACATTAATAAATTAATACATTAATAAATTAATAAATTAATGAATTAATAAATTAATAAATTAATAAATTAATAAATTAATAAATTAATAAATTAATAAATTAATAAATTAATAAATTAATAAATTAATAAATTAATAAATTAATAAATTAATAAATTAATAAATTAATAAATTAATAAATTAATAAATTAATAAATTAATAAATTAATAAATTAATAAATTAATAAATTAATAAATTAATAAATTAATAAATTAATAAATTAATAAATTAATAAATTAATAAATTAATAAATTAATAAATTAATAAATTAATAAATTAATAAATTAATAAATTAATAAATTAATAAATTAATAAATTAATAAATTAATAAATTAATAAATTAATAAATTAATAAATTAATAAATTAATAAATTAATAAATTAATAAATTAATAAATTAATAAATTAATAAATTAATAAATTAATAAATTAATAAATTCATAAATTAATAAATTCATAAATTCATAAATTCATAAATTCATAAATTCATAAATTCATAAATTCATAAATTCATAAATTCATAAATTTATAAATTAATAAAATTTTTAAATTTTTATATTGTTTCTGATATGTTGATCCCTTTTTCTTTAGGTTTCCTAGTTACCCAAGTTTGCCTTTCGTGTTTGGGTTTATTTTGCTTCTACGAAACATTACTCACGCCATTAAGACAAATGACCATATCCGATGGATCGTGTATAATTTCCCTAATAAATTGTAATGAAATTCAATACATTTGACTTACTTTATTTCCGTCGGCTGCCGCCATTTGAAATACATGTGAGGCTCTTTCACATAACATTTGTGCTATTCACTCTGGTATTTACGAATTATTTAGGTTGCATTTGTTTTTTTTTATATTTTTTGCAGATGACGATCATTATGTGTGCGCTCATCATACGAGTATGTTACGAGTACCTAACAAAATCCATATGAACGCTCGCTCACTCGCTTTGTGGCATTTTGTTGCAACATTAGCCTTTAGCGTTGTTGCGGTTCGTTTTGAATAGCACACAAATAGCAAAGCAGCGGCAGCAGCAGCAGCAGCAAAAATGCGAGTGAGTACTTTATTCGCTTAACAGAAATGATTCAAAGATTTATAATGGCACTCGTTCGTAGCCATTGTACCACCAAAGTTTATTTATTCGCAATTCACTTTTATTTTCCGTTGTATTTTCCATTTCACTGATTTCGAAAGTAAACGTTCATAACAAAACAAAGCACAACAAAAACAACCACAACAAAATACCGCCATCCTCCTATCATCAGATTCTACGGAGAGAATTGCAATGCGTAGAGTGGAAAACGTAACAGATATGAAAATCTGCATAGAGACATAATAGAAATACCCTACTGTCATGTTGATGGAAACTGGCGAAAGATTCAAAATCTATGGTTATTTTCAAGCACCTTAAAAAATAGCCCATTGAATCGATTTTGAGTTGTTTTTTTTTCATATTTTGATTTTAGCGTTTTTTTTTCTTATGATATGTATAACTTTTAATTGTGCAAAGATTCAGATCGCAATCCGATTTTTCTGGATTAGAGAAATAGTTTTCATTTTTCAAATTTGTAAAATGATTTTTTCTTTAGAGGAATTCGATGCAGATCTCTGAGTAAAGCTCACCTTGACAGAGAAGTTATTAAATTAAATTGACTCATGACATATCGTCGCTGTCCCCTTGCGCTCACGGGTCATTAGTGATGTAATCTTATATACGAGTCACAATATAGGTAGTACGTGATTTTTTCACAATTCGACTGCTAAGTACCTTGTTACATTTGCCACAAAAAACTAACAACTCTTTCTAGTTTATGAATATTCCATTGAATGGTCGACGATCGGTCGTTTTTTTTTTTTACATTTGGGAAGTTTGTGCAACCGCCGTCGGCAGCCTGTTCAACTCATTGTCTTTGTGGCACATTAATGCATTCACTTGTGGCCTGTTGTTGGATTCGTAAACAAATCTTTAAATTAATAGCAAACGTAGATACTTTGAGAGCTTATGTACCAAACATACGCACACATACATACATATATAGACAATATAAAGTGGGAATAATTTACATATCGTAAACTAAAGATATCTATGGATCGTGAGATATGAGATATAAATCAATTGTTATATTGTTAGCAAACATTACCCTGTACAATACATGTGTTTGGGACTCAATTCTGAGAATTGCTAATGAAAGTAGCCCTAAAAAGAAGAAGTACTGCATCATTCGTTTTGTCAAGTTGGCTGCCTTAATAATTTAATGGCCATCAGAAAGTCCGCGACTATCATGCGTGAGTTTCCAGGATGAACTCCTGAATCCAGTTATCTTAGAAAAAAATAAAGAAAATACATTTTTCTTTCATTTGTCGGCTCCCTCGCTTTTGTCGACAGCAACTTTGCAACTTCGAAAAACAAGTAGGTGCCGTTAGTTGTGAATCCAAAATGAAAAGCGTGTTAATTCATAACAACGCGAGAAGCTATCCCATACCTCATTCATGGGGTGTAAAGGGAAATCAAGTTTTTTTTATTCAATATCTAAGTACAACTTATGGTACCAAAAAGTACAATTTATGGTACCATAAAGTACAGTTTATTGTACCAAAGAGTGCAATTTATGGTACCAAAAAGTAAAATTTATGTATACAAAAATTACAGTTTATTGTACCAAAAAGTGCAACTTATGGTACCTATTCAATATCTTCAACTTTGCCTCAGACACAAAAATGTTATACCGTACGGTATACCGACATATAACCCTGTTAAAATATAGAAAAAGTACTAAAAATCCACCTTAAGCTAAAATATTCGTATGGCCATTAAATTACACTCTGTGACAAATGGTAGGGATCAGTGATTGGAATGGGTTTAAACTACCGGGAAAACTGATATCGGTTAAAAAAAAGTTATACGTGTCCCGGCGTTTCGCTGGGTCTCATCTAGGAATCGAGATGTATCGATTTGAAGTTATTAAGTATGTTATAGGGGAATTTATCACGTTTTAGGCTCTTTTGTTTGACATAACTCAAGAACGACTAGTCCAGTTTTGATGAAACAAAAATCCGAAATTTAAGAATTAAAATGCCCTTAATCTATCATTTCTCTACATAAGCAACGTTTTGCGGTTAAAAATAAACGTATGAAGAAAAAAAATTGCTTGTTTAAAAAAATAGTTTTTTTTTTTTTAAATTCATAAAAAAATCAAAGTAAAAAAATTGTCAAGTCTTCACGCAATCTCACATAACCTATGAACAAAATGAGACATAGATCATGAAAATTGATTGTCTCGTTTCGCTTTTATTCACAATCAAGTGAATGTATCTATTTTGGAAAATATACGTTTTTTCCAATTCAGGATATATGGGAGGTGGGCGTGTCCTTTGAGATAATTTGGTATAATTCAACAAAGTTGTTAATAATATTCCAGAGACAAATTGAGGCAAATTTGGTTCAATTCCAACAACAATTTTGGAAAATATAAGTTTTTCTCATTTCAGGATATTATGGGAGGTGGGCGTGTCTTTTGAGATAATTTGATATAATTCAACACAGTTGTCAGTAATATATCAGAGACAAATCGAAATAAGTTTGGTTTAATCCCAACAACAATTTTGGAAAATACAAGTTTTTCTTATTTCAGGATATATGAGAGGTGGGCGTGTCCCACGAGATAATTTGATATAATTCAACACTGTTGTCAGTAATATATCAAAGACAAATCGAGCTAAATTTGGTTCAATTTCAACAACAATTTTTGAAAATAATAGTTTTTCACATTTCAGGATATATGGGAGGTGTGTGTGTCCTTTGAGATAATTTAATATAATTCAACACTGTTGTCAGCAATATATCAAAGACAAATTGAGGCAAATTTGATTAAATTCCAACAACAATTTTCTCATTTCAGGATATTATGGGAGCTGGGCGTGTCCTTCGAGATAATTTCATACAATTCAATAGGGTTGTCAGTAATATATCAGAGACAAATTGAGGCAAATTTGGTTCAATTCCAACAAGAATTTTGGAAAATAATAGTTTTTCTTATTACAGGATATATGAGAGGTGGGCGTGTCCTTCGAGATAATTTCATATAATTCAATAAAGTTGTCACTAAAATATCTTAGAAAAATCAAGCCAACAACAATTTTAAAAATTTTTTTTTTTTCATTTCAGGATATATGTGAGGTGGGCGTGTCCTTGGCTCGATACTCACAAAACTTTTTTTTCTTTCAAATTTATAAATGCAATGTGTAGTAATTTTCTTTCTTTTATGATACGTCCTTTTATTTTTGGCCTTCGTTTGTATGAAAATACAACATTGTGCGGCGGAGCTACCGCAATTATAAAAATTAAATAACCTGTTGGTTTTTACTTACTTTTATTAATTTTTAGAATTTTTTAAATTTATTCAGTACGAATATCTATATTTATTGTATCAAAAAATCAATATTCTTGTCAAAATAACAGAACACAACATATGATTTTGGAACTCAATTCTGAGAACTGCACGTGAAAGTAGCCCCAAAAAGAAGAAGTTCTGCATTATTCATTTTGTCAAGTTACATGCCATAATAATTTAATATCGATTTGAAGTTAGTAAGTATCGTATAGGGGAATCTGTCACGTTTACGACTCTTTTGTTCGACTACAGATAACTTACTGAATTACGTCGAATTGGATCATATATAACATTTTGTACATTTAAACTGAACACTTGAATCTGCTGCTGCATTCCTTACACTACTCACACTTTTCACAGTCACTGTTATGTACAATATGAGTTAAACTGCAATAATTTATGTACATACGTACATTTATGCACACAAACCACCACGAGTTTATCACTTTATCTTATATTCCTACTAAACTAGTTCTATAAATGTAACTTTATTGTCATATTTTTCTTTTTTTTATTAATGTCATCATTTTTTTCTTTATGAAGACATGAAATAAATGTCTGCTCATGTGAATCTTTTGTGGGTTGTGTGCAATGATGACGATGATGATGATGGATGCAGCAAATTGAATTTGCACTCTTTTCACATCATATTTAAGGATAGATGTGTGTGTGAGAGACTATTATATAGCCGGAAAGTAAAATTAACTATACATTTATAGAATATTAACTTTCATTATTCTTTTCACACGAGCAGAGGCAATTCTCAAGTGAATTATAAAAGGCGACAAAAAAAAAATAAATAATCAAAAAAAAGAAGATAAAGTAGTATTAAAACATCATAGGCTCGGAGGATGAACTACCAAATTTATAAAAAAATATTAACTAATAATTTTCCGTCAAAAAGGTTAAATTTTGAATAGGAGGTACTAGAAGGAGCGAAGTAATACCGTCCACTTTTTATCTTGAATTCTTACATAAAAAAAGTTAAAAAGTTATAATAAATAAAATAAAATCTCAAATGTTATAATAAGGATATTTGGTGGGTGAGGCAAACAAGTCTATTATCGCCGGATATGTGATGCGCTACAACTAATAAGATTCACTAAATTTAAGGTTAGTCAGTTGCAATAACTTAAATTTAAGGGTACAGAGTTTTTTAAAGCAGTGACGTCATTTTGCGTTGAAGGTACCAGAAACGGTGGGTCTTTGCCCATTTTCAATTCAGACTTTATTCAGATATATGGATAATATTAATACTGGTAAATAACACTGTGCGACAGCCAAAATCGGAATGGGATGAAACCACCGGGGAAAGTTATATCGGTCAAAAAGAAGTTATACGTGTCCCGGCATTTCGCTGGGTCTCATCTAGGAATCGAGATATATCGATTTGCGGTGTCACGTTTTAGGCTCTTTTGTTTGACATAACTCAAGAACCACAAGTCCAGTTTTAATGAAACAAAAATCCGAAATTAAGAAATTAAAATTCCATGCAGTTTTGTAGTTAAATAAAATAAAAGTTAAATAAATTTATGAAAAATACAAAATTTGCCTAAAATATTAAATTTTTTTATATTAAAAAAATAATAAAAAAAATCTAACACTGATTTCACGTCGTGTCATATAATGTACGAACAAAATCAGACATGGATCATGAAAATCGATGAACGCGTCTCGCTTTTCTACACAAATAAGTAAAGGTTTCTTATTTTGGCAAAAATGTGGATTTTTTAATACAATTTAAAAAAATTTGTTTGAGGATATGTACAAAATTCTTTGAAAAATCGTTAATGTCTTCGTATGATTCTTAAAATTAATAAATGTTAGTAATAACCAAAAGGTTAGTTCACTTTAATGATTTGCGGCAGATACTCCGCACAGGGTCGTGTTTTCGTACAAACGGAGGCAAAAAATAATACGAGGTATCATAAAAGAAGGAAAATTAATACATGTTACAACAAAAAAAACGAAGTTTTGGGAAATCGGCCTAAGGACACGCCCACCTTCCATATATCCTGAAATGGAAAAAACTTGTATTTTCCAAAATTGTTGTTGGTATAAATTAAATGTTCCTCAATTAGTCTCTGATATACAACTATTTTGAATTACATCAAATTATCTCAAAGGACACACCCACCTCCCAGAGATAGAAAAAAACTTTCATTTTTTCAAAATTGTTGTTGGTATTGAACCAAATTTGGCTCGATTTCTCTGTGATATATAATATTACAGACAACTGTGTAGAATTATATCAAATTATTTCAAAGGAAACGCCCACCTCCCACATATCCTGATATGGGAAAAACTATTATTTTCCAACATTGTTGTTGGAATTGAACCAAATTTGCCTTAATTTGTCTCTGATATATTACTGACAACTATATTGAATTATATTAAAGTATCTCAAAGGACACGCCCACCTCCCATATATCCTGAAATGAAAAAAACTTATATTTTTCAAAATAGATACATTCACTTAATTGTGAATAATAACAAAACGCGATAATCGATTTGCATGATCTATGTCTCGTTTTGTTCATATGTTATGTGACATTACGAGAAAGTAGTAATACTTGACACGTTTTTCAAGTTTTGATTTTTTATGAACTTAAAAAAAAATTAATTTTTTATGCAAAAGTTATTTTTTGTTCTTTGTACTTTTATTTATAACTGCGAAACTGTTGCTTATGTAGAGAAATGATATATGAACAGATAAAAGGAATTATAATTCTTAATTTTTTTAAATATGTTTTTAGCAAAATCGGAACAGTGGTTCTCTAGTTATGTCAAGCAAAAGATACTGACTTGCTTCAAATCGATATATATCGATTCCGAGATGAGACCCATCAAAACGCCGGGACGCGTATAACTTTTTTTTACCGATATAACTTTTCCCGGTAGTTTATACCCATCCCAATCACTGAGTGTAATTTAATAGCCATACGTTTTTTTTGCTTCATATGGATTTTTAGCACTTTTTCTATATTTAAACAGGGTTATATCTCGGTATACCGTATGTAATATCTTATTTGTATCTGTAGCAAAGTTGTAGATATTGAATAGGTACCATAAATTGTCCTTTTTGGTACTATAAATTGTACTTTTTGTTACTATAAATCGTCCTCTTTGGTACCATATAGTGTGCTTTTTGTTACCATAAATTGTACTTTTTGGTGCCATGAGTTGTACTTAGATATTGAATAGGTATTATAAATTGGACTTTTGGGTACAATAAATTGTATTTTTGGTTATCATAAATTATACTGTTTGGCACAATAAATTGTAATTTTTGGTGGCCATTAAATTATTAAGGCAGCCAACTTGACAATACTAATGTTGCAGCAGTTCTTAATTTTGGGGCTACTTTCGTGAGCAATTCTTAGAATTGAGTCCCAAAATCATGTGTTGTACAGTGTTATGTTTGTCAAAAAAAATAACAATTGATTTGTATCTCATATCTCACTTTCCATAGATATCTTTAGTGTACGACATGTAAATTGCACCTCTCACGCTCGTCGTTGATGAGCATTATGCATAAAGACGCACGCTTACAAGGTGCAATTCACTCAAGAACTAAAGCCTTTTGACCATTCTAAACGTCGTCAATGATCAGAATGGTGGCAAGAAATGGCAACAGTGGATGATCAATTTTCGAAGAAAATCAGCTTTAGTGATGAGGCACATTTTCACCTCGGTGGATTCGTCAATAAGTACAATTGCCGCATTTGGGCGAATGATAATCCAAGAGTGATTGTCGTAAAACCAATGCACCTACAAAGAGTGACTGTTTAGTGTATTTGGTGCGCTGGCTGCATCATCGGGACGTATTTTTTTTCCAAAATGAGGCCGGTCAGGCAGTTACTGTGAATGGTGTTCGCTATCGTGAGATGGTGACGAACTTTTTATGGCCCGAATTGGAAGATATGGATGTGGACGATATGTGATTTCAACAGGACGGTGCCACTTGCCACACAGCACACGAATGATTTGACACTGTTGGACTTCTTTCTTTGTGGTTATTTGAAACGATAAGCCAGCAACAATTCAAGAGCTAAAGGATGAGATAATTCAGCACATAAACGGCATAGAATCTCAATTATGCCTCAGCGTCATCGAAAATTTGGACCATCGGATGGAGGCCGTTATTTTGTTCCATACATAATTGAATCATACCAATATTATTATAATAAAAAGAAATGACAATAATTTCCTAAATAATTTGTATTTTATTCAAAATCAACATCGGCCCTTAAAATTTAAAAAAATGGTTAGTTTTGTAACTTTAAAAAGAATTATAAAAAACAATTTTTATTAATAATTAAGACGTAACTCTCATTATCATAAATGTCCAGGACAAAAAATGTTTTTTAATTAAAACTATTTAATTTTTAGGCATTAATTTTTCAAAGCTTTCCTTAAGATGGTCGATGAAGTTATATCTATTAAAAAAAAATATTTTGTTTTTTTTTGCATTTTGAAAGATATGTGGGTTTCGTCATTTGTGAATGTTTTGTTTTTTTCTTAAATGCCAAAAAGCGTATTATATAATATAATATCTGCAATAAAATCATTAATTTGGACGTATGAAAGTTAACATACGTTTTATTTAGTTAAGGTCCATACAAAAAAAAAAAAAAATTAAAGTAGATGTGGACACCCTCTAACATAATTTCATTTGGTGTCCATCGAAGTGCATATCAAGCAGTTCACGACAAAACTACAAAACGAAGTCGATTTTAACACTTAAGAAATCATTTAACGATGGTAATGTCCACATCACATTTTTTCGAGCTACACTACGATGCGGGTGGATCTTGAACTTCAAATTTCCATATGTTTCCAAATTAATTTATTTCCATATAAGATTTTTCGATAAACACAACTTACAAGGTAAAAAAATACATTTTCTTATCGATATTGGCTAATTTCGTTTATAATAAATATATTTAATGAAAGTTAACTTACCTTTTTGCAGTTTGTTGGACCTTTTTAGAGCATATCTGTAAATATAAAACAAAATAAATACAAATTATTAGTAGTAATAAACAAACATTTTTTATAACTTCTGTGAAACAATAATTCAAATTATCTCGTAATAGAAAGAATATTTCGTAATAAGTTGGTTGTATTAAAAAATAACACAGTACACAATTTTTCAGCTCATTGATTTGGGACTCAATTCTGAGAACTACACGTGAAAGTAGCTCCAAAAAGTAGAAGTTCATCATCATTAGTTTTGTCAAGTTACATGCCATAATAATTTTGATTCAATTTGAAGTTAGTATGTATCGTATAGTGGAATTTGTCACGTTTTGTTTGACATAACTCGAGAACCACTAGTCCGATTTAGCTGAAACAAATTTAATAAAATTAAGAATTGCAATTCCTTTAATCTGTTCATATAACGTTTCCTTACAAAAGCAACAGTTTCACTTTTCCATTCATCAAACGATTTTGATTGAACTGGGTTTATTTTGTAGCAGTTACAATAAAATTGTCCTACTCCGTGGCGTATGATTTACGTGGAGTAATACTTATGATAATAATACGCCACCATATAACAATATAACAAAAGAACCTAAAACGTGACACATTCCCCTATACGATACTTACTAACTTCAAATCGATATAAAATTATTATGGCATGTAACTTGATAAAACGAATTATGCAGAACTTTTACTCTTTGGGGCTACTATCACTTGCAGTTCCCAGATTTGAGTCCCAAAATCATGTGTTGTACTGTGTAATAAATTTAAATTGTTAACAAAGTAAGGATACGTATTTAAAGTGTTTTAATATACGACATCAAATTTAAATCAGTCATAACTATTACAAAATGAGTTCATTTCCTCATGCTATGGAGCTGGCTCATTTTTGAAGCGCTCTTATAAGAGAGACATTGTAATCTTGTAAGAAATTTAAATTTGTTGATTCCCGAGTTAAATCCATTGCGGTTAGTGGTACACTGTGAACTGAAGTCCCTACGCTTTCAATGAGATATAACACAAAACGGAGATAAAAAAAACAAAAATCCTTTCATCTTAAAAAAACAGCTAGGATTTTCAATAAAAAGGATTTTTAATGTACAATTGAATTCCAATAAACACAAACATTGCGCTAAGTTAAGAATTTTATATATTTTTTTTGTATTATCGCGTTATTATTTGTTTTTATTTTGTTTGGGCTTATATTTTTGGGTGGCTTGTTGGGCTACATATCAAATTTGTGAAATAAGTCATCAAAAATGTTATAGCGAACATAGGGTGGCGACTGCTCTAAATTTATGCCAATATAAAAATTTGTCTTGATCAAAAGTAAATTTGTCCTTTGTGTTTATGAAAAAAAAAATCTTTTATGTGCTGTCATATTTCATTCAAATCCACACGCTACAATTACAATTAACAGCCTGCAGCAATATCTGGCACTGGAAAGAATACTTGATACTTCAGCGGACCTGACGAGTTATTGTAGCCCCCACAAACAACATTACTATCACCAACACCACCACTTCCACATTTTCCATTTCCAAATACTATTTGCAATTCACCTCTTGTGCAATGTGCCAGTTAAATACCGCCAACACACAACAACATTTGGCCATTAAAAAATAAAAGTAAATTGTGACAACAAATAACTGAGGCTGAGATAATCGTTGATTTATGTGTGTTTGCCACCAACTGCTGCAACAACCACATCACTCCCCCCGCCTGCACACATGATGGCTATTACAATTGTTGCTGCAGTTGTTGTGGTGGTGGACGACTGCTATTGCCGCCGTTGTTATTTGATAGTTGCATGGTTGGTTGATCTGTTGTGTGGTTCTGCGGCGCTTGACTCGTTTGTTGGCTTGATTTGTTGCTGTATTCGGCGGCGCTATACGTCGTTGAGTGGCTCGTTGACTAGCTCGATGGTGCACTTGACTTGGCTAGCAAAATATCTGGTAACTGGCAAAACATCGCCGCCGCCAACAGTGCAGTGCAGTGCCAGGCATTTCACTTTCATTATGATGCAGTTGTTTGCCACATGCATCTGCGGCCTCTATGTGTCTGCCT
Organism: Muscina levida; assembly: GCA_964034835.1. Classification (NCBI taxonomy): domain Eukaryota; kingdom Metazoa; phylum Arthropoda; class Insecta; order Diptera; family Muscidae; genus Muscina; species Muscina levida. The sequence goes on along the minus strand of OZ035883.1, from coordinate 42,727,947 downwards.
CCATATATCTGCAATTCCCATAGCCATAGTCTATGGACGACGACGAGTGCATAGTGCTTGCTCACAATGCCAATTTGTCGCTGTGTGTCTGTGGCCGCTTGTTTACTTCACAATCTCAGGTGGGGGCCAAAAAGTATTCACACACACACACACACGCAATTACAAGCGAATGAACATTTGATTTTGGAATTTTTACTCATGGAGCGGTGTTGCAATGGTTATCATAATAATTACATTGTTGCGATTACCACCAATATGCGTGGAACTCAGTTCAATATCTTAACTAATTGATTTGTGGCAATTGCACTGATTGAACTGGACTGCGCTGGTGATGAGCGAATGCAAGTCTCAAGTGATTTGGTAATATGTACGAGAAAATGTGGTAGTTATAAAACATTTCCTGTTAGATAGGTGGTAAGTGGCTCAATTATTTTATGAATCAAATGTCGCATTCATAATAATAAATAAAATAAAATAAAATAAAATAAAATAAAATAAAATAAAATAAAATAAAATAAAATAAAATAAAATAAAATAAAATAAAATAAAATAAAATAAAATAAAATAAAATAAAATAAAATAAAATAAAATTAAAAATTAAAAATTAAAAATTAAAAATTAAAAATTAAAAATTAAAAATTAAAAATTAAAAATTAAAAATTAAAAATTAAAAATTAAAAATTAAACATTAAAAATTAAAAATTAAAAATTAAAAATTAAAAATTAAAAATTAAAAATTAAAAATTAAAAATTAAAAATTAAAAATTAAAAATTAAAAATTAAAAATTAAAAATTAAAAATTAAAAATTAAAAATTAAAAATTAAAAATTAAAAATTAAAAATTAAAAATTAAAAATTAAAAATTAAAAATTAAAAATTAAAAATTAAAAATTAAAAATTAAAAATTAAAAATTAAAAATTAAAAATTAAAAATTAAAAATTAAAAATTAAAAATTAAAAATTAAAAATTAAAAATTAAAAATTAAAAATTAAAAATTAAAAATTAAAAATTAAAAATTAAAAATTAAAAATTAAAAATTAAAAATTAAAAATTAAAAATTAAAAATTAAAAATTAAAAATTAAAAATTAAAAATTAAAAATTAAAAATTAAAAATTAAAAATTAAAAATTAAAAATTAAAAATTAAAAATTAAAAATTAAAAATTAAAAATTAAAAATTAAAAATTAAAAATTAAAAATTAAAAATTAAAAATTAAAAATTAAAAATTAAAAATTAAAAATTAAAAATTAAAAATTAAAAATTAAAAATTAAAAATTAAAAATTAAAAATTAAAAATTGAAAAGTAAAAATTAAAAATTAAAAAAATAAAAAAAATAATAAATAATATATAACAAGTAGAAAATAATAAAAAAGAATAAAATATAAAAAAAAATTAAAATATAAAAAAATAATAAATTATATATAACAAATAGAAAATAATAAAAAAAAAATAGAAAATAATTTATAAAGTAAAAAATAAAAAGTAAAACATTAAAAATACAATTTTTAAAATAAAAAGTTAATTATAAAAATTAACAAATAATAAGTAATATATATACAAAAAATGGAAAATTGAAAATAAAAAATGAATAAAAAACATGGAATAAAAAATAGAAATAAAAAATTAAAAATAAAAAAAATAAATAAAGAATAATAAATACAAAATAATAAGTAAAAAAATAAAACATAAGAAATAAAATACCAAAAAAAAAAATATAAACTAAAAAATAAAAAATTTTTATAAAAAACTAGCTGACCGGGCAGACTTCGTTCTGCCTAAAGAAGTATTGACCTAAATGTAACTTTTTTGGGTAGAATATATCTTCGTGTTATGGTTTATTAAAGGATCATATTAATTACAGAAATATATTGCAATGCTTTTGATAAAACAACGTATATGGGAGTACCAAAGGAGTGTAAATATGTTAATCAATGGATCTCTCTATACGTGAACATGCAACATAAAGCTTTTAATGCGGAAATTAGGATTTTCCAAATTCAAGCTGCAAACTTGAATAGACTGTCTTTCAGCTTTATTGATTGTCATCGCAAACTCTAAACGAACTGGAGACTGTAATCATTTAAAATCAAACGGTAAATCCGTGGGTATCATTGGCAATACATCGAGTCCCTCATATTTTCCGGTTAAATTAATTTAAGAACAATAACACAATCATGTATTGCTTCCTAAATTATGTAATGCGCTATCAAGGGGTTAAATCAATTTTTTGTGTGCTATAGTACACAGAGTATACAAAACCGAAACCGGAAACCGGCAAACCGGTTTTTTTGTTGAAAACCGTCAGCCGGTTTTTACAAAATATCGATTTTCGAATAACCGGTTTAACCGGTTTTTTGAGGTCGGTTTTACCGGTTTTCCAAAATCATGAAAAGTTGAAGATATCGATTTTTTGCCTTAGAACAGTCACAGAAAATTTGTCTAAGCAATATCTTTAAAGAAAATTTTTAAGTTCCAATATCCCATTTTACGGCACTTTTTTGACTTCTCTTGAAATAATGACGAAAAGGACACGTAAGGAGTCCAGATAGAGAGTTTAAATTTTCCACAACAAAAATCATCGTTAAATTTCATTGAAGACATCTGATAACAAACATTCGGACAGTAATTGAAAAGAGACAAAATGAGTATTAAAAGTTGGAGATATTGATTTTGTGGTCTTAGAGCACACCATGTAAAATTTTCCGAGAGACATTTTTGTTGAGAATTTAAATGTTGTAAAATCCCATTTGAATATATTTTTCTGACTTTTCCTGAAATAGGTACGAAACGGGCACGTAAGAACTTAAGATAGAAAGTTCCATTAAAGTTCAATAAAATAATGTATCGATAAATCTTATTGCAGACATCTGATATCGAAAATGCACTAAAGCAATACGGGTAAGAAACTTAGTTCATTAATACCTATTTCAAAGTCTATTTTAGGTTAAACTGAAAACTTCATCGGTCATATACTCACCTAAGGCTTTCATCCTGAAAGGAATTATTCTGCTCTCAAAAATTTGTTGCAATACGGGTAAGAAACTTAGTTCTTTGGTATCTATTATGACACTGACACGTATACATACCACACACGCTCATAGGCACCTACGTATTTGTTGTTGTTTTTTTTTATATGGACAAAATCACATGTTGACATGAAAAATCATAAATCACGAACGCGTCGTTCGATTTCGTCTACACGACCAGACGAACAAACCATAAAAATTTGATTGAATTCGGTTTGACCGTTCGTGAGTTATAAAGTCACAACACACTTGCAACAATTTTTTTATATATAGATAAAGAATTAAATTCAGCATATCGAGGCATATGGTAATTTGAATGGTAACTACTACGACATCTAATTAATCCGCACAAAAATATCAAAAGAATTCATCATTCCTAGATGATAAGTAAAACTCACAGTGTCTTATGTTTAATGCAAAATATTTAAAGAAATATATTTACAACGTTTTGATTAGTTTCTTTGAGAAATAATTGGAAACTATAAAATTTCCGGAAATTGGCTAATTTGTATAGGAGTTACCAGTTGGAGCCGCAAATTAGCATATAAGGTTGTATATTAGGCCGGGTCGATTTGTGGGGAGGCAAAAAAATCGCCCATGGCTCAGTGAAAATCGTATTCTAGGTATCAAAATAAGAAACTTTGCCGAAGGAACCATACCTCTAAAACGAATTCTACTACCCCCAAACTGTTGACTTTTGTCCCGTAGGGTCAAGTTTTGAAAAATCCCACTTTGACCCATTTAGAGTGCCCCAATCGAGTCCAAATGTATGACCGACCCCACTAACTTTGGAGGGCCGATCCACCCATGCCAGTGGCATACCCCCTGTAACTCCCCTGGGGGGTTCCCCATACACACATTTAAAAAAATCACCATTTTTGGCACTTTATTTTATTATTTTTTATTTATTTTTATTATTTTATTTATTTTTTCTCTTTAGAAATGTATTTATTCAGAACATATGTAAATGAAAAAATTAATTTAACTTAGTAATAGAAAAGATAATAAAAAAAAATACTGTTTGAAGTCTTTTTTGCTTTCAAGTCTGGGCAATTTCGTTATGGCGACGACATTAGAGAGTCGTCTAGTAACAGCTTCTCAAACAATGACTTTCGTATTCGTCAATAAACAAGTGGGTGCGTTAGTTGTGAATTTAAAAATATATCGCGTGTTTATTCACAACAACGCGAGAAGGGAAATTAAGTTTTTTTAAGTTTACCTTAATTCAGTTTACTAACAAAAAGATATGCCTGTAGAGCTATAAGACTAAAATCAAAGTATCACATTTTCCAAAATCAAATTTTAAAATCTGAAAGCTTATGATGATAGAAGAAAAACTCTTGCTGGGTTTTGAATTATTAGCTTAGATTTTCTTTTAGGTAATTTTTTAAACTTTCGTCTGGGAGAAGGATTTTAGTACATTTTTCACAGAACATGTATTGATTCTTAATTCTGGTGAACTATTCGAAATAATGGTTGCCTCTCCTTGGCAAATTTTTAGCTCTTAATCAGATCTTAATAGTTTACATTGAGTTAAAATCACAAAAACAACAACATCTTACTCAAAACAGCAAAATTTTCAAAATTGTTGGAAAGTTATAAATGAATCACTTTTTTTTCATTTGGTAGAAATTAATATGCGAAAATTTCTAATCAATTACAGAAATTTTTTAATATTATATTGATTTCATTACAAAAACCTTAAAGTCTTGTACTTTTCTAATTACCAATGTTTCAATTTAAAGTCAAAAAATAGGTCGAATTTTCCAACAATTTGAAATATGTTGATCCGTCTGAAAGTTATAGACTTAAAGATGTCTTCTATAAGACTACAAAACTGTGCGCAAGTCTTGTAACAAAAAAAAAATATGTTTAATTGTTGTTTTTACTTCGACCTTTCTCCAAATTTTAATAATAAGATAAAATTAAAAAAAAATTTTTTTTATAATTTCCCACAATTATAAGTTAAATTTTTTTTCAAAATTCTTTTTTGGTGACTTTATCACTGTTTTTCCCATATTAGTAACAGATATTTTTGAGCAAGTTTAGGTTTCACATTATATAAATCTATTGTTCTTTAAATGTACCAATGATTAATTGCTCCAGTGTCATTGTGAAGTCACGTGCCGCCGACAACTGGTCGCTCTATTACTAAGTAAGATCACTTCATATATGGACCTATACAGAGTTCATTGACTGTTTGCACCCTTTTATGGAATACAAATCATGACAAACTTGTTGCTGTTATCATCTATGCGGTGGTGGTTATCGAACAGCTATGATGTATTACTGATATTGTCATAGAACACAATAGAAAGTTTGTTAGACCACTGGCAGGGCGCGTAGTTTAGTAGTAAGTGGTGTAGGCCTCTAATCAACCGGCTTTTTTGGGCAGCAATAAAATCGTCAACAACTATTTACAATTTATATGTGTTTTCATACATATAAACATACATAATTATATACAGGCAATTTTGGCCGTAAATATATACACATGCATATATATTTATATGTACATATACATATGTATGTTTATCGGTATGTCCACAAAACGTGATTTGTGTACTCGCCGTGAACTTGAACGACTTGTGAAAGTCTATTGATTCATAGATAGATCGGCATTTGACGGCTGGAGGCAGTTTGACGGCGTCACTGGTGCATGAGTACTTAAGACTTTATCGCCAGCGACAGACAGCGTGAATGCGTTTATGATGAGTGCGTGCGATGGCACGATGACGGATGGTGAGCAGCAGCGGCAACAGCACCTTCCAAATGTGTACTCGTAGGCAAATCTTAATGTGTCAAGTGCACAACGAAAGATGAAGCATTTTGGGTTAACAAAAAAAAAAAAACATCAAATCTTTGGTATAATTGGATACAACGACGACACTGGGTGAGGTTTTTGGTTTTGGTTTAGTTTATTTGTGTACATGTTGTTTGTGTTGTTGCTGTTGCCGTTGTCTCTCTGTGTATATTTGTGTGCGACAGCCAAAAATTATTCGAAATCACATGAAACAAAAACGAAAATGAAACGAAATCTACGAAAAACCGGTCTTGAAATTATTTTGGCTTGAGCGACGAAAATTCCACCAAAAAGTTGAAAGTAACCCACACTTTATTGTGTGTTCATAAGTAGTATCTGTCTGTCTGTCTGTTTGTTTGTATATACTCATACAATTCACATACATACTTGTACAATGTACATACTTACATACATACATATGTAAGCTAGTTGTTGGCAGTTGTTTATTTTGTTGCCAAAAAAAAAAAACAAATACCAACAAAAACATGCCAAAAAATACCAACAAAAATCCTCTTGATGCATATTACAAGTCGGTACATACATTTATACGTGAATAGTATGTATATATGTATGTATATAGCCTCATATATATCCTCTACTATCTGGTATAGCATACACTAAAGTGAAAACATCTGATAACTGGGCTTATTTTTTTTTCTTGTTCAGTTATATTGGTTATTGGCGTTTTTATTTATTTATGTAGTTTTTTAGTTTTATTTTTAACATTCATTCATTTAAACTTATGTCTTCATATACCAGTGTATACCTATATGTATGTAAGTATACACTAAGTTGTACGCCTGTGGTAGACACGTGTATCTTCCCGCCAGTTTTTAAAGAAATCAATTGCCACTAAATACTAGTTATGTAGTCGATTACAGGAGGTTAATTTCCACATGATACTAGCTATGTGGTAGAATACAGCGAACTAACTACTGAGCTTGATCCAAGTAAACGAGGACGGGTCAATTTGAAAGTGTGTTTGCTAAAATGATTTGTTTTTTTTTTATTTTTTTTTTTATCATATTTGCTGTTTGTTACGATCAACTTCCAACGAAAGTGAAGCAAAGCAAAAAATGTCCCGTTAGTTGAGTGAAAAAAACAAACTTGAATATTTGGTGGTGGAGTTTTAATTCTTGCAAGCGTTCTTTAGTCGCAATTTGATAATCGTGGAATTAAAGTCCTTGATAAAAGAAACATTAATTAAAGAGGTGATAATCTGAATATTACTACGATAAGTATTTAATAAGTAATATGTAAGTATTTGATAAGTTTATTTTATTTTTACTGAATTTTTTTACTCAAAGAATGAAATTTTTTAAAATAAAATATGTAATGTAACTAAAATAAAATTCATATAACTAAATAAAAACGTAATATAAAAAACTGAAAATTTGTTATACTTTAGTCTTAAAGAACTAGTAAAGGAAACAGTCCCAAAGAAATAGGTCCGTAGTCAGTAATAAAGAACTAGAGAAATAGTTGGAAATAATGTTCCAGTTACGTAGTTGGTATGTCAGAACTATAGCAGTAGCTAGTACAGGGTAATGCAGAGGGAAGTGAGTATATTACCCCCAATGACAAGCCCATGTTAAATTCGCCAGTTAAAATCCATTGAAGGTAAATTAGTCGGAACTAGTCATGTTTACTTAGAAACTAACTATGCTACAGGTTTTGAACTAGTTCCATTTTCTGGCGGGTTGTTGTGTTTTGTGTGTTTCCTTAGCTAATCATGCATATTGTTTGAATGTCTGTCCGTCTGTTTTCGATATTAAACTGTGTTTCTGGGACAACTTTTGAGTTTTAAACTGCTCACCGCCATACCCACCCATCACCATCAACATCAACAGCTCCATCACCGGTATGGTAACAGCGAGCGTAAGGCTCTTCGAACGCGAGTGTGTATGGGGAAATTCACATAAAATTTTATCACCTTATGTTCCGTTATGTAGCAGCAAATTAGGTCTGGAAAGGCGTTGCCCCTTTTTTTAATTGTATTGGGGTCTGACTGTGCACCTGAGTCGAAGTTATGGGGTTTTGTTATATGAAAGAGAGACAGATTTATAGTCCGTGGAACGAGGCAGGTTTGGCTAGGACTTGAGAGCCGAGGGTATTTAACGGAAACAATTGCCACTGTAATAAAAAAATTGTGACGTAGTGGAGCAAAATTGAGTTTAAGGTTTTGTTAATGAGGTCAAATGCTATCGTTTGATATTGGTTTGGTTCACTCCCTGAAAAAGTGTGTTGCACTGTGTAATCCGGACACTTAAGAGCGTCAATAAAACAATTCCCTTTATGCAATTCTTGTTTTATGCAGTTTTTTAACTTCCTACAGGTAAGAGTTTGTTCGGGAGGGGGAATATTATTTGTCTGATCTTGCTCTCTTAGAGGATATGAAGCTTGCATATTAAATTTCAGCTTAATAGCTCTTAGACTGGGACCGGGCGTGGCACAGTGGTTAGAACACGCGATTACCATGCGGTAGATCACAGGTTTAACTCGTGGCTCCAGTCATCTCAAAAGAAAAATTTTCTTTCATTGTCGGCTCCCCTCGAATGTTGTTGACAGCAACTTCGAAGTATGTGTCGAGTTAATCGGCATGTCTAGTAAGAGCTTCTCAAACAGTGACTTTCGCATTCGTCGATACAACCCTCTTTCTTCAACCCGTAAGGTGCCCCATATAATTATTTTTATTTTTATGAAATCAGTTCCTGCTCCATGTTGCTTACTAGTAAAATTTATGACCGATCCCCACTAGTATTTTTCTTCTAACATTTTTCCCGAACACTTTTTACCGATTTCGGTCTGTTTTCAAACCGAATAATTTTCCAGAACATGGCTGATTTTTTGCACAAAATCCACGCTTAAAAATATTTTGCTCTGGTATGAATATGGACTATATCGGCCGGTACCAGAAGTACCTCCCATACAAAATGACCTATTTTTGCAAAAATAATATTTCCGCCGTAATATTCAAACGAACAACTGTAGGATATTTAAATTTGATCAGTTTGCATATCTTGTAATAGGGAAAGCTTAATCCAAGGGAGGCTTACAAATTATTTGACACACCTATTCCAGTCCCTCCAATACAAAAGAACGAAATTGCCCTTATACTCCTACTTGCATATCTTTTTTTACACTATCACGCTACGGAAAGGAGGTTATATAACATTTGATGCGATCCAAAAGTGTAACACATAGAAGGAGTCTCTTAGACCCTAGGTTTCTTTGTACCAAATCCGATTCATGACTTTTTAAGTCGTTTGAGCCATGTCCGTCTGTCTGTGTGTCTGTTTGTCCGGTTGGTACGCACGATATCTTTCGAAAGACGCAACCAAATGTTTTGAAACTTTGCATGGGTTAATATTTCCCCAAAACTTCTTACGGTATTGCAAATGGGCTACATGGCCCCGCCCCTTCTGGTACCTCCTATACAAAATTAGAAATCGAGTAATAATATCAATTATACCAACGGGATCGTACCCAAATTCTGTATTTAGTAAAGCTATAATAGAATAAAGTTTTGGAGAAAAAAATTGGAAGGCTAGCCATGCCCCTTCTGGTATTGCAAATGGGCTACATGGCCCCGCCCCTTCTGGTACCTCCTATACAAAATTAGAAATCGAGTAATAATATCAATTATACCAACGGGATCGTACCCAAATTCTGTATTTAGTAAAGCTATAATAGAATAAAGTTTTGGAGAAAAAAATTGGAAGGCTAGCCATGCCCCTTCTGGTATCTCCCATACAAATACTTCATTCCGCCCACTTTTGAAATCGAGTAATAACATCAATTAAAAACCAACAGGATCGTACCCAAATTCTGTATTTAGTAAAGCTATAATAGAATGAAGTTTTGGAAAAAAAATTGGAAGGCTAGCCACGCCCCTTCTGGTACCTCCCATACAAATGTACCATTCCGCCTATTTTAAATATCGAGTAATTATATCAATACAGCCAAGGCGATCGTGCCAAAATTCTATATTTAGTAAAGCTTTAGCAGGATAAAGTTTTGGGAAAATTGGAAGGCTAGCCACGCCCCTTCCCGTAACTCTCATACAAATACACCATTCCGCCCACTTTAGAAATCGAGTTAACCAATTAAACCAAAGGGATCGTACCCAAATTCTGTATTTAATAAAGCTATAGCAGGATAAAGTTTTGGATAAAAAACTTGAAGTATAGCCACGCCCCTTCTGGTACCTCCCATACAAATGTAACATTGTACATTTGTATGGTACTAGAAGAGGCGTGGCTAGACTTCCAATATGTTCTCCAAAACTTTATTCTGATTTAGCTTTACTAAATACAGAATTTGAGCGCGATCACATAGGGTATGGAATTGATATTACTACTCCATCTCAAAAGTGAGCGGAATGGTACATTTGTATGGGAGGTACCAGAAGGGGCGTGTCTAGACTTCCAGATTTTTTCTCCAAAACTTTATTCTGCTTAAGCTTTACTAAATACAGAAATTTGTCACGATCGAGTTGAATCTATTAATAATATTAATCGATTTCTAAAGTGGGCGCCACCTGATGGGTATGGGAGGTACCAGATGAGGCGTGGCTAGACTTCAAGTTTTTTCTCCAAAACTGTATCCATCTATATTATTACTAAATATTGGATTTGAGCACGATCGCGTTTGGTGTAATGATATTATTACTCAATCTCTAAAGTGGGCGGAATGGTACATTTGTGTGGGAGGTACCAAAAGGGGCGTGGCCATGTAGCCCATTTGCAATACCGTAAGTAGTTTTGGGGAAATAATAATCCGTGCAAAGATTCAAACCAATTGATTGTGTCTTTCGAAAGTTATCGTGCGTACCAGCAGGACAGACAGACGGACATGGCTCAAACGACTTAAAAAGTCATGAATCGAATTTGGTTCAAAGAAACCTAAGGTCCGAACTGACTTCTTCTATGTGTTGTACTTTTGGGTCGTATCAAATGATATATCTCGACCTAAAGTCGTAAAGGTTGTTAGTCTACTTTTTGACTAAATGTATTTTTTTATGTAGAACTCAAGATAAATTTAAAACTCATCTGACTTAATAAAAAAAACCACCAAAAATATATGCGTTGTCACCTTTCCTACACAAAATTGCATTAAAAGTTTTAAAAAAGTAAGTCGTTAAATGAAAAAGTTAAGTTTTTTTGTCCCTCCTGTAAAATTTTTAATTTTGGACTTACAACCTTTGCGACTATAGGTCGCGGTATACCCACCTACCCAAAGGGTGAGGGTATAAAAATTGACTTAACAACTTTTGCCCTAATATAATATAAATATTCTGATTGATCGAAATAGGTCCAAGGAGTTATACCATACAAACTGTGATGTCCTAAACAGAATACAGAGAAATTAAAATAAAATTACGCACCACCAAGTAAATCATATAAACATTTAGTAATTTTTATGCAGCGGAAAAGTTGTTGCCATCATCCACCGCTGTAAACAATTATCTCTGTTAGTAACACAGTACAAACAATATGACACTTAAAATATTTTATTTTATTAAATATCTGTAGAATCACACCAAACGAGATTAATATATAAAGTGACCCAAAAACCAAAAAAAAAATTCTTGAAATATGTTTTTTTTTGCTTTCTTCTTTTCGTACATTTGTACATGTACATATGTACCTACATGGTATGTACGTGTTTTGCGTACCTTCTTGGAATTTTTCTTGGAATCGCGTATGCCTAAAGGCTTTTCACATTTCGCAAATTTATTATATAAACACAATGAATGACGTTTCCGAATTAACATATACATTTATTGTGTTTTTTTCGTTGGTCTCAAAAAAAAAAACAAATTAAAAAGAGAAATAAAAAAAACAACAGTACAAAGTGGGTCACGTTTAACATTGTAAGCGATAATTTTTATTTATTGCATTGATTAAGCCATAAAGAGCTTCGAATTATTATTATTATTATTATGTTCCACAGTGCTATTTGTAATAAATTAACAAAAGGACATTTATGACTTTTGTTAATTTAAATAATTGTTCTTTTTTTATGTGTATATATTATTTACAGTCCCGAAGTGGTTTATAAGACATTTCGTGTGAAATTCTACTATATGTATACACAGCAACAAAAAACAAGAGAAAAGTATCTTCAAGCAGACAAGTATGAGATGATGATAAAGCAGCACTTCCAAATATGTACTTTTTTAAAAAACTTCTAACAGGTCATTATTAACTAATGTTATCTAACACAATAGCAGTACAAAATGCAATTATTTTCCCTATGTAACTATATTTTATATCATCCTATCATGAATTAACATTCGATATACTAAAAAGTACTTTTATTGTTCGAAAAGTGGTTTTAAGTTAATTTTTATTATATTTAAAAACTATTGTTATTGTTATTTTTTTGTACCAAAATGTACTTTTGTACTTTATCTTTAAAGTATAGACATTCATCCGTGTGAAATTCATAATTAATTTAACATTACCTTAATGGTAATTTTTACCGCTAACTGCAAATACATATACATACATACAATATTTTCTTTTACTTCACACTTAATTAATTGAATTCTTGCAATACAATGTATTTCAATGTTTGTTAGACTAAATCAAAATTAATAAAAAAAATATCAATTAAAACATGAAAACCACCAATTAATTGAAACTCATGAACGTCGCTTGTTGTTGTTGCCGCTGCTGTCGCTGTTGTTGTTGCTGTTGTTTTCTTCGTAACATCATCAAGTGAGAGAAAAATAAATCTTGTTAGGCGGCGGCAGATTTAATTCAATTTGATAGACCTTGAACTTGACTTGAATTTATAAAATGTGAGTGAGACAGACTGTTTGTTCCATGGCACACAGACACAATAGAAACAGACATAGATATAAACAAACACACTCGCACACTCCCTCACTCACACAAATGCTTATGCATTCCCTTTTGTGGATGGGATGCAGCAGCATATGGAGTTTGTTTGTGATACACTATAAAGCGAGGATGGGGAGCTTCTATTAATTGAGCATTCATCCATGGGTATGAAATATGAGAAGGTAGCAGCACCACCACTACCATCCAAAACACCACAACTTCCAACCATAATCAATATTTTCTATCAACCAGTCTGCTAGTCTGCCAGACAGTCAGTCAGTCAAAAGTTGGCACAGTTAATGTTTGAGAGCAAAAATATACATACATATATTGTATAGATAGATGTCCTACACAACAACAAAAAAATACTACACAAAACAATAAACAAGTGTATTGTTGTGGCTGTAGGGATTAAGATAAAACATAATGGGTGCAAAAACAAACAAAAAACACAAAATATACCTAACGTAGCCTAGGCAATGATGCGTGTAAACCCCTATACGCACACATGACACTGTGGGCAGTGTTTCCCAATCTTTTTCTTAAACAAAAAAATATAAATTAAAAATTAAAAATTATAAATTAAAAATTAATAATTAAAAATTTAAAATAAAAAATTAAAAATCAAAAATTAATAATTAAAAATTAAAAATTAATAATTAAAAATTAATAATTAAAAATTAAAAATTAAAAATTTTAAATTAAAAATTAAAAATTAAAAATTAAAAATTAAAAACTAAAAACTAAAAATTAAAAATTAAAAATTAAAAATTAAAAATTATTAATTAAAAATTAAAAACTAAAAATTAAAAATTTATAAAAAAAATAAAAAAGTAATAAACCAGTAAGAAAGTTTCAGACGGGAAACACGACTTACCCATTCCCTCATCCTCAATAAATCATACAATTTTCTAGTATATTTATATTATTACTGGATTTTTAGAGTGGGCGCAGTAGTACATTTGTATGGGAGGTACCAAAAGGACGTGGCTAGCCTTCCAATTTTTTATCCAAAACTTTATCCTATTATAGCTATACTAAATACAGAATTTGGGTACGATCGCGTTGCATGTATTGATATTATTACTCCATATCTGAAGTGGGAGGAAAGGTACATTTGTATGGGAGGTACCAGAAGGAGCGGGGCTATGTAGCCCATTTTCAATACCGTAAGCAGTTTTGGGGAAATACTAACTCATGCAAAAGTTTCGAATGTTATCATGCGTACCAGCCGAACAGACAGGCGGACTTGGCTCAAACGACATGAATCGAATTTGGTTCAAAGAAATCTAGGGTCTAAAGAGGCTCCTTCTATGTGTTACACTTTTGGGTCGTATCAAATAATATATATCCCCCTACCCCTAGGGTGAGGGAATAAGAAATAAGAAATAAGAAATAAGAAATAAGAAATAAGAAATAAGAAATAAGAAATAAGAAATAAGAAATAAGAAATAAGAAATAAGAAATAAGAAATAAGAAATAAGAAATAAGAAATAAGAAATAAGAAATGAGAAATAAGAAATAAGAAATAAGAAATAAGAAATAAGAAATAAGAAATAAGAAATAAGAAATAAGAAATAAGAAATAAGAAATAAGAAATAAGAAATAAGAAATAAGAAATAAGAAATAAGAAATAAGAAATAAGAAATAAGAAATAAGAAATAAGAAATAAGAAATAAGAAATAAGAAATAAGAAATAAGAAATAAGAAATAAGAAATAAGAAATAAGAAATAAGAAATAAGAAATAAGAAATAAGAAATAAGAAATAAGAAATAAGAAATAAGAAATAAGAAATAAGAAATAAGAAATAAGAAATAAGAAATAAGAAATAAGAAATAAGAAATAAGAAATAAGAAATAAGAAATAAGAAATAAGAAATAAGAAATAAGAAATAAGAAATAAGAAATAAGAAATAAGAAATAAGAAATAAGAAATAAGAAATAAGATATAAGAAATAAGAAATAAGAAATAAGAAATAAGAAATAAGAAATAAGAAATAAGAAATAAGAAATAAGAAATAAGAAATAAGAAATAAGAAATAAGAAATAAGAAATAAGAAATAAGAAATAAGAAATAAGAAATAAGAAATAAGAAATAAGAAATAAGAAATAAGAAATAAGAAATAAGAAATAAGAAATAAGAAATAAGAAATAAGAAATAAGAAATAAGAAATAAGAAATAAGAAATAAGAAATAAGAAATAAGAAATAAGAAATAAGAAATAAGAAATAAGAAATAAGAAATAAGAAATAAGAAATAAGAAATAAGAAATAAGAAATAAGAAATAAGAAATAAGAAATAAGAAATAAGAAATAAGAAATAAGAAATAAGAAATAAGAATTAAGAATTAAGAAATAAGAAATAAGAAATAAGAAATAAGAAATAAGAAATAAGAAATAAGAAATAAGAAATAAGAAATAAGAAATAAGAAATAAGAAATAAGAAATAAGAAATAAGAAATAAGAAATAAGAAATAAGAAATAAGAAATAAGAAATAAGAAATAAGAAATAAGAAATAAGAAATAAGAAATAAGAAATAAGAAATAAGAAATAAGAAATAAGAAATAAGAAATAAGAAATAAGAAATAAGAAATAAGAAATAAGAAATAAGAAATAAGAAATAAGAAATAAGAAATAAGAAATAAGAAATAAGAAATAAGAAATAAGAAATAAGAAATAAGAAATAAGAAATAAGAAATAAGAAATAAGAAATAAGAAATAAGAAATAAGAAATAAGAAATAAGAAATAAGAAATAAGAAATAAGAAATAAGAAATAAGAAATAAGAAATAAGAAATAAGAAATAAGAAATAAGAAATAAGAAATAAGAAATAAGAAATAAGAAATAAGAAATAAGAAATAAGAAATAAGAAATAAGAAATAAGAAATAAGAAATAAGAAATAAGAAATAAGAAATAAGAAATAAGAAATAAGAAATAAGAAATAAGAAATAAGAAATAAGAAATAAGAAATAAGAAATAAGAAATAAGAAATAAGAAATAAGAAATAAGAAATAAGAAATAAGAAATATGAAATAAGAAATAAGAAATAAGAAATAAGAAATAAGAAATAAGAAATAAGAAATAAGAAATAAGAAATAAGAAATAAGAAATAAGAAATAAGAAATAAGAAATAAGAAATAAGAAATAAGAAATAAGAAATAAGAAATAAGAAATAAGAAATAAGAAATAAGAAATAAGAAATAAGAAATAAGAAATAAGAAATAAGAAATAAGAAATAAGAAATAAGAAATAAGAAATAAGAAATAAGAAATAAGAAATAAGAAATAAGAAATAAGAAATAAGAAATAAGAAATAAGAAATAAGAAATAAGAAATAAGAAATAAGAAATAAGAAATAAGAAATAAGAAATAAGAAATAAGAAATAAGAAATAAGAAATAAGAAATAAGAAATAAGAAATAAGAAATAAGAAATAAGAAATAAGAAATAAGAAATAAGAAATAAGAAATAAGAAATAAGAAATAAGAAATAAGAAATAAGAAATAAGAAATAAGAAGTAAGAAATAAGAAATAAGAAATAAGAAATAGGAAATAACAAATAACAAATAACAAATAAGAAATAAGAAAAAAAAAATAAAAAAAATTAAAAATAATCAAAATAAACTTAAAAATAAAAATTAAATGCAACTGGCAAGTCAATTATCTTCGGCTATACTTAAGCTCACATACCCATTACCATTTGTAAAAATGGTAATACATTGGTCAAGTAGTGCAGTATTTAGTGTGCAATAAAAAACAACAGCAACAAATTTTAATGTTAAAATGTTTACGACAAATGCGTTTAAGATGACAAACCTAATTCTCTTTTTTTTGATTTATTATTTTTTTTTACCCCAAAAAGGATGTGTGTTAAGTTAAATTCGTATATAAACTAGCAAAGACACGAACTACTTTCATTAACAGAGCTATGTTAAGTGAGTAAGCCGATATATTTTATGTGTGATATACAATATTTACTATAAAGCTGCCTTCGACAGCCCGATACGGCAGAAATTACTTGAAGCCATGGCTGAGTTTTGTATTCCAGCGAAGCTGTTACGTCTTTGCGGAATGACCCTGACTGACACGAAGTCTTCCGTGAAGATTGGCAAGGACCTTACGGAGCCATTCTATACCAGACGAGGCCTAAAACAAGGCGACGGTCTATCGTGCGATCTCTTCAACATTGTGATGGAGATGATAATGAGAAAAGCTGCAGTAAACACGAGTGGCACTGTATTCAACAAAAGCCACATGCTACTCGCGTACGCTGATGACGTAGACATCATCAGTCGAAAACTGCGGGATGTGACTGCAGCCTTCTCAGGTATTCAGAAGGAACCAGCGAAAATGGGCCTAACGGTGAACGAGGACAAAACGAAGTTATTAGTTTCAACGAACTAAGAATCTACTCGTTTGGGAAACTGCGTGAACGTTGACAACTATAATTTCGAGGTGGTAGATAATTTTGTCTACCTAGGCTCCGCCATCAACAAAGCAAATAATGTCAGCCTAGAAATCCGGAGAAGAATCCTGCTTGCAAATAAATGCTACTACGGACTAAGCAAGCGATTCAATGACAGAGCCCTCTCTCGACGAACAAAACTCCAGCTATACCAGATACTGGTTCTACATGTCTTAATGTATGGCTCAGAATCCTGGGTTATAACACAAGCGAATGAATCAGTTCTGGCGGTATTCGAGAGAAAAATACTCCGTAAAATATATGGGCCCATCATCGTTAACGGAGAGTATCGGCGTCGTATGAATCATGAGCTGTACGAGCTGTACATTGACATTGACGTGGTCAAACGCATTAAGGTGCAACGGTTGCGTTGGCTAGGTCATGTTGTACGCATGGACGAAAATGCTCCAGCCCGAAAAGTCTTCGACAATGAACTCGATGGACGGCGCAGAAGAGGGCGACCAAAACTCCGTTGGGACTAACTGGAGAAGAAGCGCAGAAGATCGAGGCGCTTATAATATTTTTCTACGTGCGGTATATAATCCACTTGGATTGCATAGAAGTACCAGCTATGCAAGTAAGTAAGATATACAAATGATATTGTGAATATCTCTCGATCTACAAATGATATTTAAACAAAATTAACACAGCTTGCAGAAAACAGCAAAAAATTCTTAATTCATAACCTAATTATTCAGACTACCCTGGTAATATTGTTCATAAATTTCAATGAGACTTCCCTCGTACTGCTACCTACTAGCTGTGAAAATTTTGTTTAAATATTAGGTCAAATATTAAATATTTTATATCAAGAGATACTTACGATTATAAAAATACATATTATATATCTGCATCTGTTCTTAGCATAGCACTGTTAATATGTTAACATTAGGGTGTTAAACTACTCACTAGTAGCTATTATTTGCCACTAGTGCGATCGACGAAACCCCCTCCTGATGGCCATCATGTTTCATGTTTTATATTCACGAAATTTTTTTTGGGGAAAACGGCTAATAGGGTATTAAACTGCTCTATAATAGTTATTATTTGACACTAGTCCGATTGACGAAACACTCTCTTGATTTCTACCATGGACGCACTATGTCCGTTCCACATAGAAAATTTAAAAATTTTGTGAAAAGACTCATATTCACTAAATTTTTTGGGGAAAACGGCTAATAGGGTATTAAACTACTCTATAATAGTTATTATTTGGCACTAGTCCGATCGACGAAACCCTTCCAGGGAGCCGATAATGACCTCAAACGTTCTGCAAAAAAAGTTCTAAGTTCAGTATCTTATTAAACAGACCACCCTCGATATATGTTGTCCAAATTTAAAGTATAATATTCTATATATTGTTTTCTAAAAGCCGTGGATATCGGCCAACTAACTTAACTTAGCTCTGTTAATGAAAGTGGTCCGTGTCTTGGCAATTTAAATTACGAAGTTAAGACATCAAAAAAGGAATGTTTGAAAAAAAGTGGCAGTAGTTTTTTCCCCATCTTACTCTTCTTAGAACTAATCTATGACTGTAATCGCAGGGCCAGACCCCCACAAATAGGCAGTTTGTATGGGAGGTAGGAGTAATTTTTTGATCGATTTTGCTCATCTTAGAACTTAACCTCCACTTAGAGACAATTAGCTTGAAGACCAAATTTCAGCTCGTTAGCTCTTAAACTACGGTTGTGATCGTAGGAAAAGAACCCGAAGCTTGTATAGGAATTGGAAGTAGTTTTTGATCGATCTTGCTTATTTTAAAACATAACCTCCGCTTAGATAGCTCTAAATCTACCGCTGTCATGGCAGAAAAGACCCCCATACGGGGCAGTTTGTATGTAAGGTGGTAATAGTTTTGGCTGATCTTGCTCATCTTAGATTATAAGCCCCGTTTAGAGGATAGAAGCAAATTTTTTAGATTTTACATATTTTTTTTCCAATTCTTTTCTTGAAATGTTGCTTGCTGCACAATTTTTACTGATTCATAATATTTGTTTCAAATGTTTTATTGGTATGACAACAGTTGTCTTACATCTTCAGTAAAATTTTACCATCAAAATTCTAGTTCTAAGTACAATCCTGTTATATATTTAGAATGCAAAATAGTTGTTTACTGCATGTCATAAACAGACACCTGCGCTACACGTTAAGAAACATGGCTGGAAACGCACCATACATTCATATATTAAAATATAACACACACACACACACACACACACACACACAAAAGTGTCATTATTTCAATAGTTATAATCGTATATTCATTTTAGTTTCATATTACACTGGAAACACTACAATTAACATTTTAACAAGTTCAAAATGTTAACACATGCCAGATCACACGATCCCCTATAGTTGTTATACCATATAGATAGATTTGTACATACATATGTATATGCAATTAATATATATATATATATATATATACATATATATATATATAAAAGAAAACGTCAAACGTTATCTTGGTTAAAATAAAACTATATACTTAAATGCCTACAAGTTTACACATAAGTCACCCAAATAGTAATTAGTAATACAACACATCATAAGGGACACCACCACCACTACACTATTCGTATGACCCCTATTGTGTTTGACGAATGTCAATGCTGATTCTGATGAACCTAGTGGATTGATTTGGTTGGATTTTCCATCTATCCATTTGTCCTAATCTAAAAATAGTTTATGTGTGTCGGGACCGTGAAAAATAAACGCAAAGTTATTTAAAGAACATCACATAAAGTTGAATGAACCGACGATGCGTAGCGCAAGAAAATTAATTTCGGGATAAAAAAAAAAACATATTGTTGTATGTATATAAATCAATAATAGACAAACCCAATATGCAAACAATAATATCATTATTTGTATTTTATGAGTTTAATTTGGTTTTTTATCATCTAATCGGCGGCTTTTCATTGTGATGTATTACTCGTATTACGGTCATAAAAGAAATTTTAAATAGGCGGTTATAAAATTCAAATGTAAAACTTTATTGTCACAATTAACTGACTGTGGGCTATTGACTAACAGGCCTCTTCCGTGTTTAAGATGTGAGATGGTCAAACTTACTGCGCAGTTACTCATAATACCGACACAGACCAAAAAATATGACTTGGTGCTTAAGATTTTAAGATTCAGATTTTGGCACTGTTTTCAGCAATTATTAAATTGTCTCGATATCACAAGATATTCTGTTAATTGATTGCTTAGCCACATATTATGTCTCAGTAAGAGTCAGTCGTAAGATATGATATCCCTGCCAAGATGTTAACTGTATTTTTGTCGTCTAATTCCGATAGCTGGAATAAGAGATAAAATGTTTTACCAAAAAGTACTTTTAATGTATCAAGAAGTACTTTTATTGCATTTGTATTAAAGTGTAATTATATTGTACCAAAAAGAACTTTTATTGTTTCAAAAAGTGCTTGGGCAATTCTACGTAAAACGGCCTTATACAGAAAAAAATATAGTTCCATATTTTAAATAAAAATCGGTCAATTTATATGTTGTACACAACGATAATTATAAACAAATGGTCGTTTTCAGCTGATATATACTTCACATGTTCATGTTCGACATACACGATAGATATATATACAGCTGATGATGTACCAACGGGCACCAATTCGTCACAAAGGGATCTGATAATAAACTCGTACCGATTCGTAATTCTGAATTGGCCGTTAACTCAAAAACAATAAAAAACATTCTGATCACGATAGCCAATTTGATGTATTGTTTCAATACACTAAAGAAATTGATAAAAAAAATTTTTTAATTTTTATGAGTTTGGCCACTGTTTGAAATGAGTATATAAAGAAACACTCTCATCTTCATATCTATACGCTAGGACTTACATTAACATTTTCTAATATTCCATTTACCGTGATAAGTAAAAACTGTTATCTCCGTAAAGAGACAAAAATTCTTGTTTGCTTTCGCATAAGGTTTTGGCTTTGTATGTTTGTATGGGACCGGCCGTGGCATAGTGGTTAGAACACGCGTCTACCATGCGGGAGAGATCCATGGTTAGATTCCCGGCTCCAGTCATCTTTATTTTTCTTTCATTGCCGGCCCCTCTCGATGTTGTTGTCAGCAACTTCGCAGTATGGTGTCGAGTCAATCTGCATGTCTAGTAAAAGCTTCTCAAACAGTGGCGTTCGCATTCGTCGATAAACAAGTAGGTGCCGTTTGTAGTGAATCTAAAATCGAAAGCGTGTTAATTAACACCAGCTATCCCATTACTCATTCATGGGGTGTAAAGGGAAATTAAGTTTTGTTTTATGTTTTCTAATAATAAAGGTTTTATGAGTTAATAGAAATATACGAATTTCGTGTCACACCCGTCCCCGTAAATATGACAAAAGTTTAATAAAATTCTTACTTTACTCGATAAAACATTAATACATTCCCACAAAAACAATGTAAGTGAAATTAATAATATAGCGAAATTTTGTGAACATTAATTTAAATATTTGAGTATTTTGTTACATAAAACTTTTGGTCACACCCGTCCCTGGGTAAAAAATTAATACTGCCATAAGCCGTAACAAACATAATGTTTGGGTTTTTTTTTAAATATGATTGACAAAGATTTTAATTGCTACTGGCCATGGTAAGAAGTCAATTGTAAATTTCGCGGCCTACCATAGTAAAACGCATCTTTTTTTTTGGCAAAATTCGTTTGTTTTTTTATTCAACATACTTCCCTTCTAGGGTGATACACTGATTATAGCGACCCTATAATTTTTCGATACCATTTTTGTAGTACGATTTGTCCATTGCTTCAAAATAGGCGTCAGTTTCGGCGATCACCTCTTTATTCGGTGAAAATTTCTTCCTAACGAGAATAGTCGCGGTAGATGCGGAAGCAATTTGAAGTACAATTCATGGATTTTTGCCATCGTTTTCACTGACTTGTTTTTGGTCAAAATAACGCTCGCGCGGCACCCACTCTGCACAGAGCTTTCTTATACCCAAATATTCGTGAATGATATGATGGACACGTTAAGTTGATATCTTAAGAGTGCCTGCTATTTCATTCAATTTCAATTTACGAGCATTCAAAATCATTTTGTGGATTTTTTTAATGTTTAAGTTGGTAACAACCTCTTTTGGGCGTCCACTTCGTTCACCGTCTTCGGTGCTCATTTCACCACGTCTAAACTTAGCATACCAATCCTTGATGGTGGATTTTTCTGGGGCAGTGTCCGAAAACTCGTCATCAAGCCAAGTTTTTGCTTCAACTGTATTTTTTCCCTTCAAAGAGCAATATTTTATCAACACTCGAAATTCCTTTTTATCCATTTTTTTACAATAACAAAAGTTGCTTCACTCAAAATGATATAATTCACAAACTAATGATCCAACAGCTGTCAAGTTTATTCACGCGTCTTTTAAAGGTAATCATATGGATTTCAATCAAGTACCCCCATCTATGTGTCAAGCCGGGGACCTGTTAAAGACCAGTACATACATAACTGCATTTTGGGGTATATTAGAGAAAAATGTTAGGAGGGTAATACTACATACATTTTACCTCTCTAGAAGGCACCATGGGAGCGGCTAGAGATAATTTAAAGAAAATTGAAATATAAAAAACTTGTATGGAAACCAACTTAAGGTTTGAAAATAAAGGGCAGATATGTTTTGAGAAAGTGTTTGGGTTGCAAAAATATTAGCAGTCGGTCATACATTTGATTCCCTTAGAGGTTGCTTTAGAGCAGTTAGAGCGGTGGGGGTTATGTTTGGGAAAATGTTAGGTGGTAAAAATGACTGGGGTCGCTCGCTTATTTAAACCCTCTAGAGATAATTCCGGGGATGTTGCGCTGCTTGTTGTGGACTTTTTCCCCAATACAAAAAGTTTCTCGTTAATAACCGGGGAATCGATTTTGGTTTTAGACCCATTGTTTCTTGGAAAAATTATCTTGATAATCGCTATTGATAACCGCTTTGTCGAGAAAAAAAATTGATCCACTCTAATGACGATACTACAGATAACGGATAAATATATATGTCCTATTATATTCTTACATGTTTACCTCTATGTTTAAAATATATTTGAACTCTATAAAAAACTTTAATTTTTTCATAATTTTGGAGTTTATTTTACTAGGTCACACCCTTCGTCAAATGATGTCACACCCGTCTTTTTTTCTATAAAGTTTTTTTTATTAAGAAAAATTAGTTTTTTGCTATTAGTAATGATTTATCACAATCAAAAACAATATAAATAATTACATACATCACAATAATTGTAGACTTTCTACGGAAAATTTTACAGAATTTAACCTGAAAGTCATAATTTTGAAAAAGTTCAAATTCCTAAGGACACACCCGTCGTTGTCTTTTAAGGAACATTCTGAGCAGAAATTAAGTCTTTTTAGTGCCTAGCTGTTAACATTCTTGGTAATTACAGTTTTTTTTTAAATAATAAAATTTAAATAATTTTCAATTTATGAATTATAACCAAAAATGTGAGTAACATGGTCACACCCGTACCAATGGAATTGTCCACTTTTAATGTACATAGAAATATTTTATTGCATTAAAAAATACTTTTATTATACCAAAAAGTACTTTTCTGGAAATTTAAATTTCCGGTAATATAAATTGTTAAATGTTCAGTTCGGAAGTTAAAAAGTTTTAAGTCTTTCGCAATAGAAAAATTTCACTCCCTACCAAATAAGTGGAGTTTTAATTTTATTCGTATTCTATTTGTATTTAAATGTTTTTCTACTCGGAAGATTTAACTTATGGAAGATTTGCATTTTTTTTTTCAACTTCCGAACGGAATTTTTCTTGCTCTGCTTTTGTACATACCAAAACATAATTGGATTATATATAGATGATCAATAACACAATTTTGCTACAAAAACAAAAATTACTTTTACTTTTATTATTGACAAACTTGTTAAATTGCTAAATTGCTATATGAGTATAAAAACCTCAAAATTTTTTAAACTTATTTGTGCCAACATTCTAATTTATTTTCAAAATTTAGTTTTTACTGGTTTTCTGATTTTTTGGTTATCTTTCAAAGTATGTTTACGAGGTAACATGTGTTTCCAAAAGATGAACCTCAAAACTTTTAAAACAACTTCCAACAAACCAACTAGAAGTTAGTAGCTGCCAAAAGTGAGTCAAAATCAAAAATTTCAAATAAAATCCACTTTTTATGCAACAAAAAATGTTCTGTTATTCATAATATAAAATATTATGAATAACAGAACACAGTACATTTTTCAGATCATTGTTTTGGGATTTAATTCTGAGAACTGTTCGTAAAAGTAGCCTCAAAGAAAAGAACAAATGGAACAAATTTTTGTACATACATTATTTTTTATGCCTAATCTATTAAAAATTCCTCGAGCAATAAAACTATAAAAATTTTCTATATACATGAGGCATATTTGGAAGACAAATTCCGACGTTACTAATGATTAAAATCATACCTTGTATTAACATTTAAAAGTCGTAAAAAAAGATAGCTAAAAATATTTTGTTACCAAATTCATTCAAAATAGTTCGCGCCCTGTTATTGTTCTTTATACCAAAAAAAATTAAAAAAAAAAAAATTGCTAAGATGTTTATAATCTAAAAATATCAATTAACAACCAAAACTCGTCAATTGAAATTCAACACACTTCAATTGATACTCAAAACTTATCAATAGAAATTCAAAACTCATCAGTTGAAAGAGTTTTAAAGATATTTGAATTTCAATTGACGAATTTTAAATTTGGCAAGATGAGTTTTGAATTTCAATTGATAAGTTTTGAATATCAATTGAAGTGTTTTGAATTTCTACTGACCAGTTTTGATTTTCAATTGATATTTTTCGAATATCAATTGAAAAATTTGATTAATTTCAAAAGGAATTTTTGAATATCAATTTACGAGTTTTGAATTTGAAATGGAATGTTATTGTACTTTATACCAAAAAAAAAAATAGCTAAGATTTTTAAAATCTGTTACTATTTTACTGCAAAAAAAATGGTAAAAAATATATTTTTTGTAATTTAATTTTTTTACGACTTATTTTAAAAAATAAAAATTATTTCATTAATAAAATAAAAATAACCAAATTTTTAAACTAATTTTTTAAAATCAAATAAAATATAAAAAATATAAGTTTAGCTTTATTTAAAATTTTCAAAATAACTATTTATTTTATTTTTATATGTAAAAATATATTTTGTTAATAAAAAAGCGAAATATAAAAATAAATTTAAAAATTAAAAAAAAAAAAAAAATAGGGCGAAATTCGAATTTGTTGTCCAGTATATATATAAAACTGTTTTACTTTGTCTTTTTTTTTAAATAATCTATAAAATAAAAATAAACAATTTTTTAAACTAATTTTTCAAAATCAAATAAAATATAAAAAAAAATAATTTTAGCTTTAATCAAAATTTTTAAAATAACTATTTATTTGATTATATTTAAAAAAATTCAATATGTAAAAAATATATTTTTTTAATAAAAAAGCGATGTATAAAAATGAATTTAAAAATGAAAATAAATAAAAAATAGGGCGAAATTTGATTTTGTTGTCCAGTACATATAAATTTATTTTACTATCTGTTTTTAAAAAATAATCTATAAAATAAAAGAACCTATTTTTTAAATTTATTTTCAAAATCAAATAAAATATAAAAAAAGTAATTTTAGCTCTATTTAAAATTTCTAAAATAACTATTTTATTATATTTCAAAAAATTTCAATATATAAATTTTTTTTTAATAAAATTTACTGATTTTAGATATTAATTTATAATAAAAAATTACAAATTAAATTCGTTTTTTGAATAAAAGAATTTAAAAAATTTAAATAAAAAAATAGGGCGAAATTTATCTATTTTATTTTGTCTTTATTTAAAACGTTATCTAAAAAGTTTTTTTTTGCAAAGTAGAACAATAACACATAAATATTTAAATAATTTTAAAAAATGCTTTTCACTTACCTCAACTATGTTGTAATATGCCGCAAGGAATTTTCTTTAACTTTCTTCTTCTCAGTATTGTATATAATTATAATTTGTTGTAATGATGTTTGAAATATTTCAGTTTATAATTATTTTTTTTTTTTATATTTCCAGCTTATTTAACTCAATAACACTTGTTGCACTTTCCAAAACCTTTAAAAAATTAAAAACATCTTTTGTTATAAATAAATACAATTTTTCACATAATTTGTTTTTTTTTCAATTACACGTCAATTTTGTAAAATATTGTAACTTTTAGAATTTTTTTAATTCGTTGTGTATTTTCAAATATTCATAGGTATATATTTGTTTTTCGTTATTTTAATTATTTTTTTTTTAATTTATGCGGCACTAAATAATTTCGTCACTGTTTTTTTTTATTACTGTTGACTCTATATATTTAAGTAAATACAAACACAAATATTTGTTTTTGTTTGCTTTATATTTCATACACTTTGTATTTAATTTTTATTTATTTAAAATATTTTTGTTTTTTTTTTTTTGTTTAATTGATATTATTTTCGGCTTTTTAACCACTTTCTGAGACGTCTCGAGAGCGAATAATTGCGTTTTAGTTCTGAGAACATTATTTAAGACTACGACCGTCGACGGACAATCGACAACGGCAAAGACGGCAACGATGATGACGACGACGACGACGACGGCGACTACGACAACGACGGCGGCGGCGGCACACACACGAAATTTGCTGTTTTTGTCAGTATTTTTTTTTATTATTTTTCTTCTCCTTTATTTTTGTCGAAGCAGAATTTAAATTGAAAACAATTGAGAATGGCGTAAAAAGTAACTCGGTATGAGACAACTACAGCCGCAACAACAGCAGCAACAACAACAACTAAAATATCACAAAAATCGGGGAATAAAGTTGTAGATATATATATAAGTACTGACTGATATACAAACTATGTACATGTACAATGTACACTCGCTCGTACCAACATATATGCGACGACGCGATATTCTCATTTACTGCGACCGCAGTTTGGCCCAAGAAGTGACAAAAGAGACAACGTACAGACGACTAAACGAGCGACCGAACGAACACATTTTGTCGCTACGCTGCGTGGTCATTTAGTTGCCCTCAAACGAATAGCAAGTCCAGCCCAGCCCAGCTCAGGCCAGGCAGCCGTGCGTCCGCTGTCGTTTATTATACTCGCGTGTCGGATCGGGGAATTGAGATTGAATTTACATCGATTTCATCGTTGTTAATATTTATGTGTACATTCGTACGTGCATGTATGTATGTATGTATTTGATATCCAAAGGAATTGTATTTGTATTTGATGCTCAAATAACTCAAATTTATCTGCAACAACCGTCTGTTTGTTGTTGCCGTCGTCTGACCAGAGCAGGGATGCAAACGATGAATTTTGGAAGGACAGACATAAAAATGTACTTTTATGGGAATTTTTTGCATGAGTTCAAGATGAGATAATTGAATAGAACCGAAAGCTGTATTTAGGCTCCTGTCGACTATTAGTCATAAGTTCGAGAGTAGGGATTTGTAAACATTGTAATACATATGTACATATTTTTTAATGAAAGTAAATATTTCGAAAATGAGAAACCGAAACGATTGTAATATATATATAAAGGGTGGTTAAATTGTAAGGGCCGTTGTTGAATGTGGGGGATGGGGGTTCTTCTTATTTGATTGATATCCATCTAGTAGTAACCAGAATCTCTCTTTTGGAGATCTCCAAGCAGCTCACAACGGCCAAGTGCTCACGTATTCCTCGGGCATTGCCATTGAACATCATTTCATTGGTAGCAAATGTGAAAAGGAGCGATGAGGAGTTATCTAATCGGCATGCTACCACAGAAGCGTCTTAAGAAGTAGGACACATAATTTACTGAAGCTCAACACAATGGATCTCTTAGTGGCTTTGGCAGCCCAAAGAAACTAGGATCGGGCGCGGTGGCCTAATAAGCCACGCTCCTTAAACAAAACTAATTATTATGAAAACACGAAGAAAAGAAAAAAACAAGAAACAACAACCCCCCCTTCCCTGCAAATATTGGCGACCCCGCAAACGTTATAAGGACCATAATTTACAGATATGCAACTGGAATGTCCGAACTCTTTACAGAGATGGTGCCTCTATCCAACTGGCGGATGTCCTCGACAAATACAAGGCTGACATCACTGCCATACAGGAAATGCGATGGACGGGACAGGGATGCACACGTCGAAAGAACTGTGACATCTTTTATAGCTGCCATGTTGAAAGACACAAATTTGGATGTGGATTCATAGTCGGCAAGAGACTTCGACATTTGGTCTCGCGGTTTAACCATGTAAGTGCCCAAATAGCCACTATTCTATATTTTTACACTACGCTAATTTCCGTACACGCCCCGACGGAAGACAAAGATGAGGGCATTAAAGATGAATTCTATGAGCGCTTGAAGGAAATATATGACCGCTGCCCTGCACATGACATTAAAATTGTTCTGGGAGATTTTAATGCTAAAATATGCAGGGAAGATGCTCTTGGTTCATCAGTCTGCACAACATTACTTCCAATAACGGAATCAGACTAGTTAGCTTCGCGTCGGCAAGAAACATCGTAGTGAGTGGAATCAGATTCCCGCATAAAGATATCCACAAGGCAACCTGGATATCCCCTGATCAAAATACAAAAAACCAGATTGATCACGTGGTAATTGATGGAAGGCATGTCTCAAGCGTTATGGACGTGCGTGCGATGCGCGGTGCAAACATTGACTCGGATCACCACCTAGTTGCAGCCGAGGTACGCATGCGATTAAGCAGTGCTAAAAACGCTCGTAACAAAACGCAAAGGAAGCTAGACACCACAAAGCTGCATATCACCGAGATAGCCAATGTCCACTCTAACCAACTCTCTCAATTACTCCAAACAAACCCCCCCCCCCCCCTTGTTCTGATGTTCCCCACACACAGTGCCACCCGGGAACAAGATGCTGCATACAGGACAAAACTGCAGCCAATGGCAACGCGTGCTGAGACGGAGCGTTTTAATAATAATGATGCGGGAGCCGAAGGACTGCCGGTAGAGCTTTTAAAAGCCGGCATCGATTAGTTGGCAACACGCATGCACAAGCTCATAAACTCGATTTGGGTCAAGGAATGCATGCCCGATGATTGGAATCTGAGTGTTCTATGTCCTGTGCTTAGGAAAGACGATCCAAGTGTGTGTACCAACTATCACGGGATCAGCCTTTTACCCATCGATAACAAGGTCCTGTCTAGTGTGTAATGTGAAAAACTAATGCCCATCGTAGCGAACCTGATTAAACCTTATCAGTATGGCTTTAGACCTGGTAATTCCACGACCGACCAGATATTCACACTACGACAATTCCTGGAGAAGACCTAACAGATGCAGATCCGATAGCTACCATCAGTTTATCGATACAAAGCTGCAGTCCGATACGACAGAAATTTTTAGATGCAATGGCTGAGTTTGTTATCCCCGAGAAGCTGATACGACTTTGCGGGATGACACTGACTGACACGAAGTCTTCAGAAAAAATAGGCAAAAATCTGACTGAGCCAAGCAAAGCTTTAGACAAGGAGATATTCTGTCCTGCGATCTCTTTAACATCGTAATGGAGATGATCATGCGGAAGGCAGCAGTAAACAGGACTGGCACCATCTTTAACAAAAGCCATATGTTACTCCCGTATGCTGATAATATAGATATCATTGGCTGTAGATTGCGGGATGTTACTGTGGTCTTTTCGATCATTGAAAAGCAGTCGGCAAAAATGGGTCTGGTGATAAATGAGGACAAAACCAAGTTATTTGTTTCAACGAACAAAGAGTCCACTCGTCTGGGACGTTGCGTGAACGTTGACAACTACAACTTTCAAGTGGTAGACGATTTTGTCTACCTTAACTCCGCCAAAAACAAAAATAATAATGCCAGCCTGGAAATCAAGAGAATAGTATTGATCGCAAACCGCTGCTTCTATGCGCTAAGCAAGCGATTTAATGACAAAGCTTTCTCTTTCGAAGAACAAAGATACTACTGTACCAGAAACTGATTCTACCTGTCTTGCTCTACAGCTCAGAATCATGGGTAATGACACAAGCGGCCCAATCTATTGTGGGAGTCTTCGAGAGGCAAATACTTCGCAGAATATTTGGACCCATCATCGTTAACGGCGAGTACCGCCGTCGAATGAACCATGAGCTGTACAACGACATTGACGTAGTCAAGCGCGCTGTAAGAATGGATGACAATACTCCAACTCGAAAAGTCTTCGGCAATAAACTCGCTAGCCGCGCAGAAAGGGGCGATCGAATCTTCGTGGGATGGACCAGGTGAAAGAGCTATTATCTAAACTTGGAGTGGCGAACTATGTATGGAGCGCAAAAGACCGAAGCGCTTGGAATTCTTTTCTACGTGCTCCTACTGATGGATGAAATTCTGTTGTTAATGACTGGCATGTGAGTGAGGAGCTCTCTATACCGCAGAAGCGTTGGCTAGAGCAACGGTGTTTGCTTCCAAACTTTTTGCACGACGTAGATCTATTTCGAGGTAATTTTAGACCTTGCCGACCTTGACAAGGCTGGTCTTTCCTAGGGTTTCTGATTTTGCAATGCTCTTAGGTCGGGCCGGTCGCACAATCTTGTTCTGCCTAAAGCCGGTTCCCCCCACCCGTTGAGGGGGCACCAGTTGCTGAGTTGCTAGGGGTTAAAACTGGCAGCATTTCAACTACGAGATCTCATCAGAGACCTTTTTCTGGTACCCTGAATGACATGGGACATACACGTACTAATTCTCTAGTGCGTGCCCGTGTTCATCTGTATCGTTTTTTATCTTACGGGAGTTCAGACGGGTAATGATGTGAATGTAATGGAACTCGTAAGTATGTAATAGTTCCAGTCTGATCTCTCTCCCATTTTTCCGTATGTCAATCTCCGTAGTTTAAGAGCTATTGAGATGAAATATGGTATGAAAGCTTCTATCCTATAAGTGGAGACTAAGTTCTAAGATGAGCGGGATTGGACCAAAACTACTCCCACCTACCACAAAAATGTCCGTCTGCCTGTCACAGCGATTACAGCTGTGCTTTAAGGGCTATAGAGCTGAAATTTCGCATGTAAGCTTCTATCCTCCAAGAGGAGGTTAAGTACTAAGATGAACAAGATGTGGCAATAACTGCTCCCGACACCCAAACTCCCACTTTTGGGGAAGTGTCTGTCTATCGTCCACCTCGATTACAGCCGTAGTTTAAAAGCTATAGAGCTAATGTTTGGTATGCAGTCTTCTATCCTCTAAATAGAGGTTAAGTTCTAAGATGAGCAAGACTACTCCCTCTTCCCACACCCAAACAACACCTACGTTTTGGGGGTGTCTATCTATCTGCCCAGACTGTAATCCAGTCGTAGTTTAAGAGCTATCGAGGTAAAATTTGGTATGCAAGCTTCTATCCTCTAAGCGGAGGTTAAGCTCGGTCCAAAACTTTTTATACACACTCCCCCTTTTTGGGGGTCACAAACTGCATAAAAATATTCTCACCTCATATAGTCGACACAAAATAATAATCAGAAGATTGGTCAAAACTTTGGTGAGTTGCAAATATCAATTCAAATTATAGGTGAAACGTAAACAAATTTTATCCCAGTAATTAAGTCTAAAGGAAATCGTGGTTACCGCCTCCCTAAAATAAACAAAGTGTTTAACTTAAAATATTTTTGTACACAATTCAAAAGTTGGCGTAAACTGCCTTATGATAATTGCACTACAAGTACTGAAAATAGTACATACCAATTGCAGCCAACCCTAACGTTCACCTCTATTGTTGGTCGGATTCGTTCGTTTGGATACTTTTATTTTTTGGCTCTTCCTTCATATGTATGTACGTAGTACATGTGAGAGCAACAATCAAGCACTGACTGGCTGGCTCCTTAAACAGGCAACTGGCAGGCAGACACAACAAATACAATCATGCGATAAAATTTTTGTTAAATTATATATATATAATATATAAGTAAGTGTGTGCGTGTGCGATTGTGTCTTCTTTTTCAGTAACAAAGGGTGTAGGTACATTCATACGTACATATGAATTAAACTGTGTGAACCAATGCACTATCAAAGAGCTGGAGGAGCTGTGCAATAGATGGAGCTGACGAGTCGGAGATTTTTAAATGCACAACAATTTACCTGCATTCATACCTTTGCCCAAATGTTTTTTAATCTTTTGTGCCATTGTCAGGAGAGAAGAAAGAAAGAAATGTGTAAAAAAAAAACACACCACTTTAAGATGATGCGCGTAATCGCCTTTACAGTTGCGGTAAGAAAAATAGCAGACTTATTCAATTATGAAATATCATTGGAATCGCTAGACAAAAACAAACAAAAAATTAAAGTAAAAAACAATTAAGATAATTATCCTCTGCTATGCCGAAACTTAGATACTCTTCAACATTTGTAAAAATTGTGAAAAAAATTAGGGGTGTTTACGATCATAAGTATTTGGTATTCAAGTATTGCAGTATTTGTAATAAATTTAGCATTTGCAGTAAATTTCAAATACTTATAAAAACAGAAACAAAACACATACCAAATAAATACCTCCAGACACTTAAGATCGTGAATTAAATAAGTAATTGTCATTCAAGCCTTGTTTTATGAATTTTTTAACACCCAAAAGGGTTAAGTTTGTATGGGGGGCGGAAGTAGCTTTTGTTCGATGTCGCTCATCTTAGAACTTAACCTCCAATTAGAGGATATAAGTTTGTTTGGTATGTTGCACCTCATTCGGTCAACTGAAATTTTACCCAAATTGAGCCAACAACGGGGTAAGTTTATATAAATACTGTTTTTGTAGCTTAATTGTTAAAAAAGTTTAATTTATTGATCTTCATATAAAATTGACTATCAACATTTATACTTTTAAATATATATACATTAGAGTGTGTTAATTTGTATGGAGTAAAAAAATGCACCAAGCGGTTATCAAAATCTTAATTCCCGGACCGGCGTTTGAACAGCGGTCCAACAAATAGCGTAATTTTTAAGGACAATATAACGAAGTATCTGTTTTTGATCTCTGCAAAATTTCAAGCTATTCTGTGCATCTTTGCTTAGCAAACCGAAGAAAAAATCATTTTTTATTTCTCGAGAATTCCGGTATTCCCGGGAAATATATCAATCCCGGTTGTCCGGTATAAAACTTTACTTACTTAAATTCCATTTACACCCCATGAATTAGGTAGGAAAAGGATCCCTTTCGCGTTGTTGCGAATTAACAAGCTTTCTATTTTATATTCAAAACAAACGGCACCTACTTGTTTATCGACGAATATGAATATCACTGTTTGAGAGGACATGCCGATTTTGTCGACACTTTTACTGCGAAGTTGCTGTCGACAACATCGAGGGGGCCGGCAATGAAAGAAATTTTAGATGACTGGAGCCAAGAATCGATCCACGGATCTCCCGCATAGTAGTTGCGTGTTCTAACCACTGTGCCATGGCTGATTTCCTGAGATAGGTCCGGGAAAACCAGAAATACCGTTTCCCGCGAAATGGGAAGCACTCTTAATTACCCTCAACAAAACGAAAATTTTATTTTGTGGAGAATTTTTGTGTTTTGGCAGTCTTAAGTGCACTTTGTATGGGAGCCCTCATAAGGGGCTGAGGATAGGGGGTAGGTATGTTCGGAGAAACATGTTAGGAGGGAAATACTAGTGGGGGTCGGTCGTACATTTTACCCCTCTGGAGGCACAATGGGAGCAGCAGGTGTTAATTTCATAAAAAAAATATAAAAATAAAAAAATTCTATGTGGACCACCTTAAGGGTTGAAGATAGAGGGTAGATATGATCTGAGAAACTGTTGGGGTTGAAAAAATATTGAGGATTGGTCATACATTTTACTCCTCTAGGGGTCAGTAAGAGTGGTGGCAGCAATTTTTATAAAAAAAAAAAACAATCTGTATGGGAGCCCTCCTTAGAGCGTGAAGATGGCGAGTAGGTATGTTTGGAAAAAATGTTAGGAGGAAAAAATGACTGGACTTCAACCCTCTAGGGGCGATTCCGGGGCAATTGTGGGCTTTGTTGTGGATTTTTCCCATATAGGAAAAGTTTGTCGGCAAAAACTGGGGTCTCGATTTGGATTTTTGACCCATGATTTCTTGTGGAAATTTTCTTAGAATTCATCGTAGATTACGCATTTGATAACCTCTCTTTTAGACATACATTAGGGCGGCAGCGAAATGTATGGACGATTTTTTTGCGGAAATTTAAAAATTCTCTACCGGTATATTGTACCACTTGATGTAAAAAAAAAATTCTTCTTCTTCTTAATTGGCAGCAGCAACAGAAATTCATCTATCAGTAGCCGCACGTAGAAAAGAATTCCAAGAGCTTCGGTCTTTTGAGCTCCGTAGATAGTTCGTCACACCAAGCTTAGTTAACAGCTCTTTCACCTGGTCAACCAACGAAGTTTTGGTCGCCCCCTCCTTGACGAAGACCTTTCGAGCTGGAAAATTTTCATATATTCGTACAACATGTCCAAGTCAGCGCATTCGGTCTATTTCAACGCGCATGACTACATCAATGTCGTTGTACAGCTCATACAGCTCGTGGTTCATTCGACGACGAAACTCGCCGTCCAAATATTTTTCGAAGTATGTATTGAGTAAGATCGGACAACTATTTCCCAAAGAAGTCAAATATCAAGTTCTTAGGTTCTTATCATAAGGAAATCCTTACAAATCCTATATTTTCTCGCAAATATGTAATAGTCATATATTGACGTTTGTGGACGGAGCCTCGGCCCTTTTTGCCAACTGGATTCCAAATAGCTTGTTTACTATACTGTGAAATTTTCAAGACGATCAAACTGTATTACTTTGGCTGTTATAACGGTTTCTTTAAAATGGGGCGTGGAACAGCCCTCTTCGACCCTGGCTGTAATTCAAACTGTACCAACAACACAAACCAAATATCAGCTTAATACCTCTTATAGTTCATAAGATACAGCGTTTTAAAGTTTCAAGTATTATACCACGTCTCCAGATCCCCTCCTGTCCATTTTGGTTGTTGGTTCACGAAATTCGCTGCCAAATGCAGCCACACAAATTTTCAAGGCGATTGAAGAGAAACAGTCCTCATGATATTGCAGTTTCAAATATAGAGTCCAACGATCGGGGCCACGCCCACTTGGTATATCAGAAGTACCCTATTTTCACTACCGACCACACAGCTGCATTCTGTGAAAATCGATAAAAAGATCGTTTAAACCGTTTTCGAGTCTATAGGGTACTGAAAAATGCAAATAAACATATACAAACTCATTTTCATGTATCGTCGGTTTACTTCGTAAACTGACCAACTCTATTTTTTTGTGAAATAGACAATGATGCAAAAGTGTTTCAAAAGTCAAAGTCTATGCCTTTAAAAAAAATCATCAATAACTCCGACACACAAAAAAAGTAGTTGGTCAGTTTACGCAGCATACCGACGATATATAGATATGATCTTTGACCTCTTTGTAATAGGGCTTAAAGTTGTCCGATTTTGCTCAAACCATAGCTATTTTATAACAACTGACCCAATATTCTGCTCGGGCCTTAACGAAAATCCAAAGTTTAGTTTTCGCTGCCACCCTAATTTGTATAATTTTATCTTTTAATCGGGGGCGATTCTTGTCACTTTTCACAAAATTAAGTCTGACCCCACGAATTTTAATCTGTTGCCTGCTTGCTTTCACTTTGCCACCCGCTGCTATAACATCAAGCACTAATGTACATTTGTTACTACGTACACATGTTGATGTGTGTGTCTGCAAGTTGTTGTTGTATCGCACTGCAATCTGTGTGAATCTACAAGATACTTCGTTCGTTCGTATCAATAATCACTACAGTTTGTGCTCCCTACGCCCTATTGTTGTTGCTGTTGTCGTTGTCGCTTACCATAGTCGCCCCGATTAATTTCGTTGATGGTACATACATACATACATATGTAGGTAAGGAAAGTGAGGTAAGCTTAGGTTAGTCGTCAGTGGCAACGAGATGGTGCGCGGTGTTGGTGGTGGGGTCCACACAAAAGACGTACTACCAGCATGCCAGCAATTGTTGTAACCAACCGACTGGACACCGCGGTGGACAAATGGATATTATGCGTGTGAGTACGTACTGCTCCAACATCGTCCATTATAGGTGGAGTAGGAGGAGATGGTGGCCACATCGCGATGTGGTTAGGGGGGTGTGCCGCTCGGCAGCCGGTGCATGTAAATGTGCGTTCGCTCTGCAGTTCGAATAGAAATAATAACAAAGTCACACACAATCACACGCACGCACTCTTAAAAATGAATGAATGAATAGGTACGAACACGAACGATAAATGAGCGCTACATGCGCTCGGGATGAGTACACACAGTACGTACACCAACAATGAAAGCAGAAACAAAATAATAAAAGTAAACAAAAAATTGAGAGTTTATGCCGCAGCCAGAAGCAGCAGCAGCAGCCAAATGACACCCAAACGAACAAAAAGAGAAACAATGGCACAAGAGAAAGAAACTGGGTTGTTTTGCTTGTGATGACTTTGTCTTGTGTTTATCGACCGACCGACCGTCCGTCCGACCAACCAATCAGCCAGCTAGGCTAAATGTTATGAATGCAATTAGAACAATGACGACAGCCGTCGGTCGTCCCTACTTCAACAATATGTGCCGAAGTAAATATAACATTTCTTGTTTTCTTTCTTTAGATAAAAACTTTTGACATTTTAGCAGATACAAAGATACATAGCATGTAGATAGATAGATACACTTGTTTGTACACTTCTTGCACTTTACTTTACGCGACTTTAACTCACTAAATCACTTTGATTTGTTTTCAAACACTTTCCTTATGCGTTGGCCTCGCACAACACCACCAGCGAGCGAATTAAACAAACAAACAGCAGCGCGACACACAAAAAGACCGAAATTTCTCACTCACTCCCGCCACATACGAGCAAACACGTTTGCAACCAAATCGAGACTAAATCCAACAAACGCTCGCTCACCACGCAGCACTAGAAGTATTTTCAAAATAATAGCACCATCGTAGCACCACACGAGCGCCAACCAAAAAAAACTGCTCTTTAGTGACGTATTGTCGTTACCAAATGTATCTATCGATACCAAAAACACTAATGACAACACAGCGTTTATTGTTGTATCTTCTCAACGTTTACGTACAATTTACCTATATTTATATATAAATTTAGTTGGTTAACTCTTAAAGCAATTCTGTTTTTGTTTTTAAAATCTCTTAAAATGCATTACTATTTCTATTTGAATAGCATAGCCATAAGTACTAGCAACACACATACACACA
Source organism: Muscina levida (assembly GCA_964034835.1). Taxonomy (NCBI): domain Eukaryota; kingdom Metazoa; phylum Arthropoda; class Insecta; order Diptera; family Muscidae; genus Muscina; species Muscina levida. The sequence goes on along the minus strand of OZ035883.1, from coordinate 42,690,461 downwards.
GCATATAAACTGCATTGATGTGATAAATAGTAATCGTTTTTATTATCATCGTCGTCGTCGTTGTCGCCTTCGTAGTCATTATCATCGCCATCATCATCATCATTAATGCAGCAGTAGCAGCAATCGCTGTAGTTGTCGTCGTCATCAAAAATGTTGTATTTGTTATTGTGTTTACGTAGTAAGAGCGCTCACACTGTTGATGGTTGTTTGAAAGTGCATTTCTCTTTGTGTTGTGTCACTCATTCTCTTTTACCAACATTTTGTCACTCTGTCTGTTATTCGCTCTTTTATTCTCGCGTTTTCACACAACAGAGTATAATTTATGAAGAGGTTCCATTGTACACCACTTACCACTAGGGTGTTAATAGGCTATACATAACCAAAAACTCAATGAAACCGGATTTATGAAAAGAAATTGTGGTGGTATTAATAAAAATAACTGAAATGAAATAAATTATGTATAAAAGATACAAATCACAACGATTTGTTTGTAAAATTTCAAAGCCAATAGCGAATATGTCATTTATGAAGTGACATATTACACTATGCAACAAATTGAAAAAAAAACATCGACATCAGTATTGACTAATTTTTTTTAGCCTCACCCATATGAATGAGTGTATATTAGGGTGGCATCGATAATACAACTTTGGTTTTTTTATAATGCCCAAGCGGAATATTGTGTCAGTTGTTATAAAACGGCTATGGTCAATATGTTGAGCAAAATCGAACAACTTTAAGCCGTGACCCAAAGAGTTCAAAGGTCAAGCGTATATATTAGGGTGATGACTTTTTTATTTTTTTTCTCAAAAATTATTTCCTGTTGCACGAATGAATGAACTTTTGCCTATTAAAGAATAAAATAACGTTTATTCCATTTAAATATTGAAAAAGGTCACGCACAAACCACTTTGAAATGATTGAAATGATAATTTTGTGTACAAATTAAATTTTTATTTTTTTTAGTTATATTAATCCAAAACGGAAAAAAGTGTCAAGTCTTATAACTTTCACGAAAAGCCGCATAATCTATGAACAAAATTAGACATTGATCATAGAAATCGATGAACATCTTTCGTTTTATTTTAAAATTAAGTGAAGGTATCTCATTTTGAATCGAATGTATCTCTTTGGAAAAAACGTCGACGACTTTTTTATGATTTTTAGAATAAGAGGCCTTTAATAATGGCAAGGCCTTTTTCATTTAATTAGAATACAATGTCATTCAAGAAGAGCTCTTTTAACACGGAGAGTAACAATGAAAGCTGGACAAAGAACATAGTCCAGTTTCAAGCGCCATCAAGAAGAGGCAACGTAACAAATGTTGAAGCAACATTGAGTGAACGGAATCGCATGCCCCTGACAAACAACGTCATTGAACGCTTCAATTTCTTGAGTTCACTGCCAAAGGACGGAGAGAGAGGATCGGTCTAATTGCTATAGAGCTTAAAGCCCTATGAAGCAAACATTACACTTCCCGTATATATCTGATCAAACCATTTGTGCAAAGGTAACAAAACTTCTGGAAAACTTCATTGAAGGAACAGTTTGACATGACCAAGGTAAAAGGCGAATGGATGTGCAAAGAGGATGAGAACCTCTACAAACTGTAAATTTAAAGTAAAGGCCGCATTGTGACTGCTCGGGTGAAGAAGTTCTTGGTACGCAAGCTTTATCTGCAGAAGAGGAGCAAGCACTTTGACGGCAAACACATTGAGAGCTTTAAATATCAGGCCGTGGTCCTTATGAATGAACCTAAAGAAATTAAGTGGACTGCGCTCAAATTGAAAGATGGGAAAGCTCAAACAATCGCAGAAGGACTCCAGAATGTGTTAGATGAGTTCAACCTGTGGGAATCAATTGTTGTTGTTGTTGTAACAGCTGGTGGTAGCTGGGTTAATAATTCTTTATACCGATTTTCAATTTATCGGCACTCGATCGGGCATATAATCCGATTATCATACGATCATTATTGGCAACTCTGTTCGTTCCTTTGTATCTAACAAGGTTTGTGACAAGGATTGTTAGGTGTTGTTGTTGTGAGTTTTAACCGCCAAATTCCACCAAAGATGGCGCCAGCTGGCTTGTTGATTTAAATGAGATGTTGATAAATCATTTTCCTTGGTCCTTGTGCAATCTGGATTTTTGTAGTGGAAGCATCTAGGATGAGTTTTGTTGGCTGGAGAACTCGAAAGAATTTGAAAAAGTAATTTTCATTGATTTTGGCCAGTGTCTCGGCCGGGAATCGAACCCGGCACCTTCGGATTGCTAGTCTACATCGCTTCCACTGAGCTACTGAAGTCCACTGGAATCAGGCGTTGTAGTTCGACTGCAGCAAATGTTCGAAGAGAAAGGAAAGGTGGGGAAAGGGAAAAAAACTACAACAAACCCCTCAACTGCCCCGGAGTCGTCCCTAGGGGTGTATAATGTATGACCGACAGCTAGTCATTTTTCCAAAACATACCTACCCGCCTATTTCAGGAGGTCATGGTCTCATATAATGCAGTTTCTTCGCGTAAAATTCAAAAATTTTATACGGCAATTAAGACACAAACAAAACAGCAGCGATAAAAAAGGATATTGGCAGTTTTTTTGAGGGTGGGGTAGGAAAAAAATATTTTTCTGAAGTTGTCTCGAGGTGATCTTTAATTTTTGCCCTCGACTTCGAACATCTTTTTTTTTAATGAAATCAGCTCCTGCTGTTGTCATGGTGCTTCATACAGTGGTAAAATTTATGATCGATCTCCACTAGCATTTCCCACGTAACATTTTTCCCGAACATACGTAACCCATATGAGTGTTTGGTGGAATTGGATCTTCGATCGTCGAGAGAGGGCTTTGTCATTAAAACGCTTCCTCAGCACATAGTAGCAGAGGTACTCGTCTTCCATGATTTACAGGCTAAAATTTTTTTTTGTTTTTACGGTGGAGCCAAAATGGACAAAATCATCTACCACTTCAAAGTTATAGTTGTCAGTGTTAACGTAGCTTCCATTGAAACAATTAACTTGCTGTTGTCCACATTTATCACCAGACCCAGTTTTGGCGACTGCTTCTCAATACTCGAAAAGGCTGCAGTAACATCCTACAGTCCTCGGACAACGGTATCCATATCTTTGGCATTCGCTAATAGCATCTGACTTTTATTAAATATTCGTGTTTACTGCAGCCTTCCGCATGATCATCTCCATTACACTGTTAAAGAGATCGCTTGATAGACTATCACCTTATCTAAAGCCTCGCTTGGTAGAAAATGGCTCTGTCCGGCTTTTGCTTACTTTCTCTGAAGACTTCGTGCCAGTCAGTGTCATCCCGCAAAGCCGTAATAGCGCGGGGATACCAAACTCAACCATAGCATCGGACTGTCAAATGTAGCTTTGTAATCGATAAACAAATGGAAATTGTCGATCATCAGGTTCGCTTGGATGGGCTTTAGTTTTTCACAAAACACACTAGACAGGACCTTGTATGCGATGTGTAAAAGGCTAATCCTGCGATAGTTGGTACACACACTTAGATCGCCTTTCTGAAACACATTACATAAAACACTTTAATTCCAATAACACGGCATGCATTCATTTATCCAAATCATCTTTATGAGCTGGTGCATGCGCCGCTGGCCTTAACAAAAAAAACTCTGCCAGTAGTTTAACGGCTCCGGCAGCGTTATTGTTTTTAAACCGTGCAATTGCCGTTTTGGCTTGATAGTGGACAATCTACTCCGTCGTCGATGATTGGCTACCTTCGGGAACGAGAAGAAAGTGTTTCCTCCATATTTTTAGCGAGTCCGTGACTAAATTTCTATCTCTGTGGGGATCACTGTTCCAGAATTTTCGGACATCGCCTCTATCCCCATAAATTTTTGTTATCCTGGCTCTCTATTATCTTCCACAGTCGGTTTTTCTCCCTCCTCTTCTCATTATATCGTTTCGTCACCGCACACGTTACAATTGGCTGCAGTTTTACCTTATATGCAGCATTCTTTTCCTCAGACATTACGCGACATTCCTCACCGTACGAGGGCAAACAACCTGGGTTCGTATTGCCTCGCTCGCGATCCGCTCTTTTCCTGAAAATTGGCTCTAAGCTCGCGAGCCAGGAGCCACAAAATTCAAATGGCCTCTCGGCTCGCTAGCCAAGAGCCCAAACAAAGAGCTGGCTCGCGAGCTAAGAGCTAAGTACCAAATTAATGTATCAAAAGTCCTTTTTAATGCCAAAAAGTACTTTTATTGGCCCAAAAGCACTTTTCAGTTGCAAAAAAAAACTTTTTTTTGTACCAGAGTACTTTTGTATCAAAAGTACTTTTCAGCACAAATTACTTTTTTTGTCCCAAAGTACTATTGTATGCAAAAAAGAACTTTTATTGGCCCAAAAACACTTTTTGTTGCACATTTTTTGTACCAAAAAATACTTTTTGGTTCATAGTACTTTTTGGTACAAAAAAGTATTCGGGTCAAAAAAAAGTACTTTTTGAAACGGAAAAGTCCTTGTGTGCCAATGAAAGTAACTTTTGTGCAACAGAAAAGTACTTTTGGGCCAATAAAATTACTTTTTGGCATAAAAAAGTACTTTGGTACAAAAGAAAGTACTTTGTACCAAAAAGTACAATAAAAGTACTATGAACCAAATGGTACAATAAAAGTTATTTTTAGTACATAAAAGTACTCTGGTACAAAAAAAAAGTTTGTGCAACAAAAAAAGTACTTTGGTACAAAAGAACATATGTAACATAAAAGCTTTTAGGCCAATAAAATTACTGTTTGGTCCAAAGTACTTTCTTTTGTACAAAAGAACTTTTTTATGACAAAAAGTACTGTTTGGTACAATAAAGTACTCTGGTACAAAAAAATTACTTTGTGAAACAGAAAATTACTTTTTGGCATAAAAAAGTACTTTGGAACAAAAGAAAGTGCTTTGTCCCAAAAAGTACAATAAAAGTACTATGAACCAAAAGGTACATTAAAAGTACTTTTTGATACAAAAAAGTACTCTGGTACAAAAAAAATATTTTGTGCAACAGAAAAGTGCTTTTGGCATAAAAAATTACTTTTCATACATAACTTTCTCGCTCTCGACCCAAGAGTCACAAAATTTCAAATCGGCTCTCGAGTCTAGAGCCGAAAAGTGCAAGCCAATACGTACTCTGCAGATAACTGAGCGTGATCAAAAGTGGTGGTTCAGGATTAAAAATTCACAACAATCAGCTCCTGCCGCCAGTATGGAGCCTCATAGAGGGGTAAAAATGACAGAGAAGAATAGTAGTACTTAACTTATCCACCCTCACCATCAGTAAAACATAAAATTTTCTATTATAATTATATTAGTACTCGATTTCTAAAGTGGGCGGAATGGTACATTTGTATGGGAGGTACAAGAAGGGGTGCGTCTAGACATTCAGTTTTTTTCTCCAAAACTTTATCCTGTTATAGCTATACAAAATACAGAATTTGGGCACGATCATGTCTAGTGTATTGATATTATTACTCCATCTCCAAAGTGGGCGGAGTGGTACATTTGTATGGGGGGTACCAGAAGGGGCGTGTCTAGACTTCTAGATTTGTTCTCTAAAACTTTATCCTGTTATACCTTTATTAAATACCGAATTTGGGCACGATCGCGTTGTGTGTATTGATATTATTACTCCATCTCTAAAGTGGGCGGAAAGGTACATTTCTATGGGAGGTACCAGAAGGGGCGTGGCTAGACTTCGAATTTTTTTCTAAAACTTTTTCCTGTTATAGCTTTACTAAATACAGAATTTGGGTACGTTGGGTGTATTGATATTATTACTCGATTTCGAATGATGTATTTGTATGGGAGGTACCAGAAGGGGCCATGTAGCCCATTTGCAATACCGTTAGTATTTTTGGAAAAATATTAATTCGTGCAAATTTTCAAAACATTTGGTTGCGTCTTTCGAAACTTATCGTGCGCACCAGCCGGACAGCCAGACAGACAGACGGACATGGCTCAAACGACTTAAAAAGTCACGAATCGAATTTGGTTTAAAGAAACATAGGGTCTAAAGTGTGTTACACTTTTGGGTCGTATCAAATGATATATACCCTCATCCCTAAGGGTGATGGGATAAAAATAGTATCAAAACAAGTCAATTGAGCACGTGATAGCCAGCTTTGAAGTAAAAAGCTCTATAAAAAAAACCAACTGCCGGTGATTTACCTTCTCCAATGACTCTTTTTTTGCAATGACACTTATTTCCAGCAAAACCGTGGTAATTTACTTCTATTTCAATTTTTGTTTATTATTTATTTGTATGTGATATTGTCACTTGTCAAAAACAAAATGAAATTAATTAATTGCTGCAATATGCAATAAAAATACGACTACATTAACATGTGTCTGGCTGGCGTATTAGCTTGACATAGATCAGGGTTCAATAAACTAAGTCATGGCTAACTAATTTATTAACTATCGATTATGCACCACTACTCTCACGACATGTGACTGGCACTCATATGAAACTTATGACACACATACACATACTTTCGATTATGTTTGATGTCAATGTACAAAACGAGAGATTATTTGCAGTTTACTGCAATCCAGTGGAATTGCAAACTTACTCTGAGTTCGGTGATGGACCGTGTGCTCTCATATACAGCGAGTATTGAAATTACAGTTACATTAGAACACGCATGTGTAGTAGTGGAAAAAAAACTATTTATCACTAAGTCATATTATAGCTGCAACATTAGATAAAATGGTATTTGTATGTCCTGCATCATCCTTTGGCATAAGATTTGTCACAATAGATTGAACCGACCCTGTTGGTATGTTGACAATAAAGCCCAACCCGATGTGATATTTCTGAACACTTTTCTTCACTTTTCACTTTCGTTGGATCATTTGCCTCTCTACGTCAATTTGAATTTGAATTTCTACATTGCGATTCCATATAATTTGTGCAAACGATAGAAAAAATTGCGTTAATTTGTGCACGAAGACTTTAATTGAATCGAATATAACATTTGCATTCGCTGTAAATTGTTGTTGTTGCTGCTGTTGCTATTGCCACTGCCGCGCTGCGCTGTCTAATTGTTAAACAAATGCATTCGATTAATGTTGACAGGCAAGAAAACGACCTCGTCCGCAATATGTACAAGTAGAGATAGATGGATATGAGTATCAACTCGTACTCGTAGCACACACACACACAGGCATTAAAGTAGTCAGATACAATTCAATCACCTACTCGAAAACACAGTGAATACGGAGTGAAGCATGCAATGTCCCAGCAGCGGAGCTATCAAGACCTTCTGCGCCTAGAGGAAACATAACATCACTGCCCTGATCACGACATTAAAATTGTTCTGGGAATTTTTTATGCAAAAAAGAAGAGAACGGAAATATTAGTCTACATAATAAAAACGTCCGACAATGGCTTGAAACTGGTTAGCGACAAGGAACGTGGTAGTGACTGGATCCAAATTTAAGCATAAAGATATCCGTTGGGAATACAACGTGGAACTAGCATCTCAAACTGACTCACAGTCTCCAAGTGATGCCACCTAAGCAACGTTGTTACGTGACATATTTCATCACGAGTAGCATCAGAAGTTTTGAAATACATATAAGGACAGAGATAAAGATCTGGTTACAGACACAAAGATTAAAGATACATTTTACGACTGCCTAGAGTAAACATACAAATGCTTCCCTGGCCACGACATTAAAATTGTCCTGGAAGATTGTAATGTACAAATAGGAAGGGTAGATGTTCATGGCCCATCTTAAGGGAAAATTCAGTTTCAACTTAAGTGATGGAAGGCACGCATTAAGTGTCATGCCTCGGATCATTATCTGTTTTGAGCACAGAGAAAAACGCATGTAATCAATCACAACGAAAGCTAAAGATCGCAAAGCCGCAAATCGCAGAGATAGCCGGTACCTAAACCAACAAATTATACCAACTGTCATATCAACCGTACTAGGATAGCAAATACATCGGCGCTCACACTCAGAAAAAAGTCCGTACTAAATTTGAGTACAAAACATACTAGATTTGAGTTTGCAAAATTTACTCAAAACTAGTAAATTTGTACTTAAAATGAATAAATTATACTCAATTCGAATATGTTGTACTGGATTTGAGTATGCGTTGAAAAAGTGCATACTTCATATAAGTACGAAATTTTACTCAAATTGTATTCTTCAATATGAGTAAAATTTTACTCGCCTTAAGGAAAATATTATTCGTTTGAAGTATGGCATGTAAATATTTAAGTTTGCAAAGTGTTGAAAACAAAATTGTATGGAAGAATGTAAGTTTAGTTCGCATTGTACTTCAATTTACTCCAGATATTAAAATTAAGTTCAAAGAAGTTGTAGAACAGAGTACACATGTATGATCGTTTCAAGTATAGATGTAGTAATTTTGAGTTACGGTGTACTAAAATTAAGGAAGATTATCTTCAGGAATATTGTACTTAAATTGAGAACGATTTTACTCAATTTTAGGTTGCAATTAATAAGATATAGGCTACTGTAGACTTAAAATGGACAAGCAAAGTACCTTAAAATAATACATTTGTAAAAGAAATTTTTATACGAAATATACTAGAATTGGGGACGAAAAACTTAATTGTAGTCTGCTCAACTTATATTAAAAGAGAATATTAGTTCGAAAAATATTCAAATATAGTAAACATGCATACTCAAATTAGGTAAACATTTACTTGAAAAAAAGACACTTAACTAAACCTGAGTTCTGGAATTGGGGACGAAAAACTTAATTGTAGTCTGCTCAACTTAGATTAAAAGAGAATATTACCCAATTGTAGTTCGAAAAATAATCAAATATAGTAAACATGCATACTCAAATTAGGTAAACATTTACTTAAAAATAAGACACTAAACTAAACCTGAGTTCATTTTGAATAAATCGTAGTTTATAAATAGCAATAATATAACACACAATTGTACAAAAAATACTTATTTCAAGTAAGAAATTCTTATGTTTTATGTTGTCAAAAAGGGTATTCAAGTTGAGGAATATAGTTGTAAATATGAGTAGCTTCAAACTAAAATTGAGTACACTTGTAATTTATTTTAGTTCAGTGTGAACTCAAATATAGTTTCTTCCCAGAAACACAGCTCTTTGTTCTCATCAGCACACACAAAATGTGAGTAAAAGAGATAGCGTATCAAATCATAATGTGCAGCATTCAACAACTGTGCAACAAAAAGAGGCAAACAGAACAATTTATCGGAACCTTACATGTGTGAATGTGTTAGTAACGATGTTTTATTTATTGTGTTGCCGGACTATTGGTTTTATTTTTAGTATTATACTGTGAGCAGTCACCTTTTAAACAATGTTATACAATCAAGTAGTATTTTTCCGAAATATGTGATCATCGTTGTCTAAAAATGTTACATTCTCTATAAAGTATGATTTCAGATCAAATCGTGTTAATAAAGCTCTTGATACAATATAGATTCATATGGTAACACTCTTATTGTATTATGAAATATTCAAGAGATGGAAAATATGGACACAGTACTATTTCCAAGACCATTGTTACATATATGTACTTTGTAGTTACAATGCTTGTGGCGCGCTAAGACACACGGATCTTTCGAAGAATTTATGTAAAATGCAAGAAAATAAAGTGTGTAAACGGGTGTCAACAGCCAGAATATCACAGCAATTCGTTATCGGCAACACTCCCGACAAGCAAATCCGTCGATAGATTCGTGTATCTGAAAGCTCCTTAACAGCTTCACTTAAGTAGTATAGCTTGTAGCTTGGCTGATGTAAGACGAACACAGGAATTTTACTCCATTTATGGATGCACATATTTTTTATCAGATATATCTGTCAGAATGTTATCGATTATGAATATCATTGATATCGAAGTTCTCACTGTTTGGAAAGGATTTAAGAAGATGATTTTGATATGTGCATCGGTTGTCCTACAAATTTATAAGTTTCTCTTGTGCGAAAACCCTGGCGATTAGAGAGAGAATTTACATAATTTATTTTGAAAACTATTTCATATTCATATGTTTAATATCATTTTACTTTTGTTTATAAATGAATATAGTGGGAAATTTTCTATAAAAAATATTTTATGAAAAAAAAATATTTTATAAAAAAAAACAATTTAATTATAATCAGATCAATACAATGTACATATCTGTGGAAAGATCACTAATAAGCTTCCCAGAAGCCCATATGCAAATTACTTAATAACCCATTATGTGATGCAGTATACAACTATCCCATTTTGGACCATGACTTTTTTTTAATAAATCAATTGTATTTCAGGGTTTTAACAGATAAAAAATAAAAACTCAGGATTAAAATACCTGCATGTTGTCAGATAAATGTGACAGAATTTTTTAATAAATTAGAATAAAACACAATACACTAAAGCTCCGACTTGCGGGACCAGAGAAACACTGAAATTTCATTTGTTGGGGAAAATAGTCAAAACAATGCAAAAAATTTTGTATTTCTGATAAAAAAAACAAGTATGAATACATTTTAATTTATTTCATTTACTGAAACAAATGTTTACAATTACTATAAAGAAATAACAGAACAATAAATTAAGAAAAAACTAACCAAAAATTAAACTCATTTACATATGTATATTCTTAAAAAGTAGATATATTAAACAAAATTTAATTGATTTAGCTAACATTGAACTCTCTTTAGTTGATAAATGTAAATCAACAACACATATCCATTTGATTGGAAGGTCTTACTGGTTTTTTAACAAAAATGTAAAGTTTGTTAAATTTTGCATTCATCATTTCATTTCATTTCATTTCATTTCATTTCATTTCATTTCATTTCATTTCATTTCATTTCATTTCATTTCATTTCATTTCATTTCATTTCATTTCATTTCATTTCATTTCATTTCATTTCATTTCATTTCATTTCATTTCATTTTATTTCATTTCATTTCATTTCATTTCATTTCATTTCATTTCATTTCATTTCATTTCATTTCATTTCATTTCATTTCATTTCATTTCATTTCATTTCATTTCATTTCATTTCATTTCATTTCATTTCATTTCATTTCATTTCATTTCATTTCATTTCATTTCATTTCATTTCATTTCATTTCATTTCATTTCATTTCATTTCATTTCATTTCATTTCATTTCATTTCATTTCATTTCATTTCATTTCATTTCATTTCATTTCATTTCATTTCATTTCATTTCATTTCATTTCATTTCATTTCATTTCATTTCATTTCATTTCATTTCATTTCATTTCATTTCATTTCATTTCATTTCATTTCATTTCATTTCATTTCATTTCATTTCATTTCATTTCATTTCATTTCATTTCATTTCATTTCATTTCATTTCATTTCATTTCATTTCATTTCATTTCATTTCATTTCATTTCATTTCATTTCATTTCATTTCATTTCATTTCATTTCATTTCATTTCATTTCATTTCATTTCATTTCATTTCATTTCATTTCATTTCATTTCATTTCATTTCATTTCATTTCATTTCATTTCATTTCATTTCATTTCATTTCATTTCATTTCATTTCATTTCATTTCATTTCATTTCATTTCATTTCATTTCATTTCATTTCATTTCATTTCATTTCATTTCATTTCATTTCATTTCATTTCATTTCATTTCATTTCATTTCATTTCATTTCATTTCATTTCATTTCATTTCATTTCATTTCATTTCATTTCATTTCATTTCATTTCATTTCATTTCATTTCATTTCATTTCATTTCATTTCATTTCATTTCATTTCATTTCATTTCATTTCATTTCATTTCATTTCATTTCATTTCATTTCATTTCATTTCATTTCATTTCATTTCATCTGCAGAGAACCCCCGGTACGATGATGAATGCTGCATAGCATCTAGGGAAAAGGATGTTACATACAAAGCAACACTACTGACAATTGTAATCCGGCCTGTTAGAGAAAGGTACAGGATAAAAGTCAGACAGGAGAGAGAGCACGAATATAAAGTGGTACAGAAAACGGGGTGAAACCGAAAACTTTAGCGGACGGGTAAAAAAAGCTTATGTTTCTCCCATACAGTGAGGAGAAGGATGAAAATTTGGTCACCGATACGCAGTGTGCTGCATAAATGGAGCATTCCACAAATTTCTGGTCCAGAAGACAGCGCACAGAGGGTTGAAATGTACCAAAAGTGAGGATTAATTCAAAAACTGAATTTTATCTTGCATTGACATGTTTGGTAATGGGTAAAAGTGAATAAAATTCTACATCACTTATTGCTAAAAATACTGCTTTAAGTAAATTAGTTTAGTGGCAGTGAGCGGTCAAAGTTGAACAATTTTTAAAAATTTTGCGTGACATGGCAAAAACAGAAAATTGAGATATTTCGATTACATATAATTTTTGTTAGGTCTTCTAAAAGTAAAAATATTATAATGGAACCATCAACTTCAGGAATTTGGATATATAATTAAATATATTTCGTTTAGATAAATGTTTTGGAAATATTTTTAATGTTTTTCTTAAAAGTGCTCCATAGATGTTGTATTTTCGATATAAACATTGAGTTTTAACTAGTTTCTGGGCGAGATCAAGCTAATTTTATTAAATGCTCTTATAATATGAGATATCAGCTCAAATATCCAAAAGAAAAATCTTGCGGATTTACTGCGTTTTTTTACTAATTTAAGTTATTGTGACAGAACCACAGTTGCTAAAAACATATGATGATGATGATAATGATGATGATGATGCTGATTATGATGATCATGATAATGTTGATGATGATGATAATGATAATGACGGTGATGATGACTTTTATTACAATAATACCTAAAATAGATTTAAATCCATATATTAATCGATTTCTAAAGTGGGCGGAGTCGTACATTTGTATGTAAGTTACCAGATGGGCGTGGCCATGTTGCCCATTTTCTATACCGTAAGTGTTTTTGGGGAAATATTAACTCGTGCAAAGTTTCAAAACATTTGGTTTTGTTTTTCGGAAGTTATCGTGCGCACCAGTCGGACAGCCAGACAGACGGACATGGCTCAAACGACTTAAATAGTCATGAATCGAATTTGGTTTAAAGAAACTTAAGGTCTAAAGTGACTCCTTCTATGTGTTACACTTTTGGGTCGTATCAAATGATATACCCTCCTACACGTAGGGTGAGGGTTAGAGTATACAAAACCGAAACCGGAAACCGGCAAACCGGTTTTTTTGTTAAAACCCGACAGCCGGTTTTTACATAATATCGATTTTCGACTAACCGGTTTAACCGGTTTTTTGAGGTCGGTTTTTCCGGTTTTCTGAAATTATGAAAAGTTAAAGATATTGAATTTTTGTCTTAGAACAGCCCCACAACATTTTTCTGAGCAACATCTTTGTAGACAATTTAAATGCTCTAAAGTCCCATTTTATGGCACTTTCTGACTTTTCTTGAAATAATGACGAAAAGGATAAGTAAGGAGTCAAGATAGTGAGTTTAAATGTTTCACAACAAAAATCATCGTAAAATTCCATTGAAGACATCTGATATCGAATATGTACTAAAACAATAACAAGCCTTCAGACAGTGATTGGAAAAGAGACAAAATGGGTAGTAAGAGTTGGAGATACCGATTTTTGGTCGTAGAGCACCCCACATAAAATTTTCCGAGAAACATTTTTGTAGAGCGTTTGAATGTTGTCAAGTCCCATTTGAAGGTATTTTTTTGACTTTTCTCGAAATAGGGACAAAACGGGCACGTAAGGACTCGAGATAGAGTTTAAATGTTCCATTAAAAATGGATCGTTAGATTATATTGCAGAAATCTGATATCGAGAATGCACTAAAGCAATATGGGTAAGAAACGTAGTTCTTTAGTACCTATTTCAAAGTCTATATTAGATTAAACTGAAAACTTCACCGGTGATATACAAACCTAACGGAATTATTACGCTCTCAAAAATTTATTGCACTTGGCCGTATTAATAAGCAGGCTTCAGATGCCCAATAATTGGCTAATATTAGAACGTGATTTTAATCTCATTAATATTAGAATTAGATTTAGACATGTTTTTTCTGTGAAACGCTCCCTTCCATACGCTATTTTCAATATTTCTAAATCAAATCGCTTATAATAGTAAGAATTTTTTGTTTTTTGTGCACAAAAAAACGAAAATAACCGGTTACCCGGTTTTTTCTTAATTAAGTATTCGAAAACCGAGTTTTTTAAATAATGTAAATTTCGAATATAACCGAAACCGGTTTTTCGAAAAAGTCGAATGTTTGTATACTCTAGTGAGGGTATAACAAGTAAGAAAGTTCCAGTCGGGCTATCCGACTTACATATACCATCAACCTCAGTAAGGGGGTACCAGAAGGGGCGTGTCTAGACTTCTAAATTTTTTCTCCAAAACTTTATCCTGTTATGCCTTTATTAAATACCGAATTTGGGCACGATAATGTCAAGTTTATTGATATTATTACTCCATCTCTAAAGTGGGCGGAAAGGTACATTTGTATGTGAGGTACCATAAGGAGCGTCGCTAGACTTCCAATCTTTTCTCGAAAACTTATCCTGTTATAACTTAACAAAATACAGAATTTGGGCACGTTCGTGTCGAATGTATTGATATTATTACCCCATCTCTTAAGTGGGCGGAGTTGTACATTTGTATAGGAGGTACCAGAAGGGGCGTGTCTATACTTCCAGATTTTATCTCTAAAATTTTATCCTGCTTAAACTTTACTAAATACAGAATTTGGGCACGATCGCGTTAGGTCTATTAATAATATTAATAGATTTTTAGTACTTTTAAAGTACTATTTGGTACAATAATGGTACTTTGTGGTACAATTAATTGTTCTTTTTTGTACAATAAAAGTACTTTTTTGTTCAATAAAATAACTGATGGTCCAATAAATTGTACTTTTTGGTACAATTAATGTAAATGTTAGTACAATAAACTGTACTTTTTAGTACTATAAATGTACTTTTTGATAAAAAAAAACAAATTGTATTTTTTGGTATCGAATGTAATCTGTTATATCAAATATTATCGCTATGGCGCTAAAATACGGTATTGTCACGCCCTCTTCGGCCACTGATTGAGAAAAACAATTTCGTCTGCAAATTGTAATCTGAAGTTCCGAGTACTAACTTTGTATCAAATTGTATCTATCTAGGACTAAAAAACAGTTATGCCAAGCCCCTTTCCCCCAAATGATTTAAAATTTAAATGTCGTTTGCACATTCATATTAGTGTTGCCATGTGCTATTTCTGTGTCAAATTTAAATTCTCTAGGGCTAAACTACAGTTTTGCAAGGCCTACTTGACTCACTGATCAAAAATTTAAATTTCGTCTGCATATTCATATTCGTGTTGTAGTGTACTATCTGGGTGCTAAATTTTATCTCTCAAGAGAAAAAAATACAGTTTTTACACGTCCACTTCGCCCACTGATCCAAAATTTTAATTTTGTTTGCATATTAATATTCGTGTTGTCAAATAGTATCTGTGTACCAAATCATATCTCTCTACGACTAAGATACAGTCTTGCCAGGCCTTTTCCCCCAATGATCCAAAATTAAAATGTCGTATGCATATTCATATTTGTGTTGCCGTGATCTATCTGGATGTCAAATTTTATCTCTCTAGCGCTGCAAAACAGTTTTGCGACGCCTACTCGGCCCACAGATCCAAAATTTAAATTTCGTCTGCATATTCATTAGGGCGTTTCACCAAACACGTTTGCAACTCTTGAAGCGGAATATTAAGGCTTGTGATCTAAAAGAATTTCGAAAATTTTTTTGGATTTTTTGAAGATGGGTAAGGGTCGCTGAAATAGATTTTATCAAAAAAATGAGGTTATGGAAAAAAAAATTGTATATTATTTTTTTCTGCTGCTTTTTGTTCATACAACTAAACAATTCTCTACTTATTCTCTACTTTTTCAGTTTTGGATTTTAATATTTCTTAAATAGAATTTTTAAGGCAATTTTTTTCATAAATTTATTTAAAACTGCGAAAGTGTTGATTATGCAGAGAATATATAGATATTATATAGATATATAAATATATATAGATACTAGTGGGCCCGGCAATGCTTCGCTATTGCATAAGTTAAATAAGTATGTAAGTTAAGTTATAAGTCATGCCAGAGTCCTAGTTAAATGCTGTGAAAATTTCAGGAAGATTGGTCCAGAGGTTTGGTCTCCTATAAGGTACAAACAAACAAATAAATAAACACACATTCCATTTTATATATATAGGTAAAATATATAAATTTAAGGAATTGGATTTTTGTTTCATCAAAATTGGACTAGTCGATCTTGAGTTATGTCAAACAAAAGTGCCTTAAACGTGACAAATTTCCCTATACTATACTTACTAACTTCAAATCGATATATCTCGATTCCTAGATGAGACCCAGCGAAACACCGCAACACGTATAACTTTTTTTGACCGATATAACTTTCCCCGGTGGTTTCATCCCAATTTTGGTTGTCGCACAGTGTTATTAATGCAGCCAACTTAACAAAATGAATGATGCAGAAGTTCTTATTTTGGATGTTACTGTCACGTGCAGTTCTCAGAATTGAGTCTCAAAATCATGTGTTGTACTGTGTAAATGAAAGAAGGCCTTTTAGGGGGCAAAATAATTCGCTACTGTGCATATCGTCACATCAACAACGAACTAAACGACAGTTCTGCATAAGTATAAATGTATATGTGTATGTTATGGATATTGCAAATGTTTTTTGTTTTTGTAAGTAAAATTAATAACTGAAAATATTTCATTTAAAAACTGCATAACATATCATTAGTTTGTGTCGCAGACAAATTGTAAGTGGAAAGATGGCGATAAATTTATGAATTGAACAGAGTATTAGATTAGCGGTATATGCCACATATTAATGCAGATTAGAGTAGTTCGTTTTAATTCATTTATTTATTTATTTTTAATCATATTATAATACGCCCTTATCATAAACAGGGCCAACACAAATATGCCCGGAAAAACTAAAAATATGCGCATCAGATAAGCACGAAAAATACTAAAAAAAATGCCTTTAAAACTGAAAAAAATGCACAGTAAATTTTGATTTTAATTATTTTATTCACTGAATACATTTCATTTTAATAAAATTTCATCAAAAATAGTTGAAAATAAAATCGTTAATTACATTTATAAGATTCAAACTATTGTTTAATTACTCTACTGTAAAAAAATTACATGAGATTTTTTGACTAACAACTCTATAAATTTCAGTCGTACTGAATTCAATGGCGTACTTAATCTTTTAATGTATAATAAATATTATGTATACGCCTTCACACTAATTTTTCTCACATGTTCATGATTTCCGCTTTAAAATTTTGATAATTTTTTTTTTGAATATATGAGATTTTAAGAAGGATAAGGATAAACTTGCTTTATATGTAAAAAAGTTTTATTTGAAAACTTAGGTTTCTAAGGTCCAACATTGTGTTGACTTAAAGAGTGCCACCGCCCATTGTTCCAACGTAAAGTTTTTCTTCGCAATGCTATCTGTTTTAAAATGCCGCTTGTCATATTTGAAAAGTTAAACGCTAATTGACTGTTTCTCCTCGGAAGTACGCGTTGCTTCAGCCTCCTCACTGTTACACTTTTCCACAACTTTCCTAACGTCCTTAAAATAGTATCCTGATGGTTTCAGCAAACTACCCTATGAGTAATGGATGAAACAGGTGGCAACGCAACGCTAGATAGATCTCGATAAGTTAAAACCGGAAACATATACTTTAAAAAATACAGCTTTTGTAGAATTTAATAATTAACTAATTAATATTGTTTCTTTAAAATAAATAGACAAGTGATGCCTATAGTCCGAAAAATATGTAAGAAAAAAAAATACTAAACTAAACCTAAAAACACCAAAATATGCTTTTATATGCATAAAACCCCCAAAACATGCCTGTAATTCCGTAATATGCATTTGCATATGCAAGTATGCATTGCATACTTTTGTTGGCCCTGATCATAACAGTTGTAAAAACTAAGACTGAGTAAACAATGAAAATTTTATCACTTCCTGACAAATCATCCGATTCGAGAATGATAACATTTTCGAATCATATCCGACGATGTCAACTTTTTTCCGTGCCCCATACAAAATATCATCTTTATACCTCTTATAGTATATGAGATACAGCCGAGTAGAGATACCACGCCCACTGATCCGATCTGGCCCATTTTTTGTTGGATCACAAACTTTACAGCCAAATGCATCCAACAGAACGGGTAAAATTAGCACCTGGTATAGCTGTTTCTTACTATCCCAAGATAAGGTGATGTTACTGAAGTGCTGTCGAAGTCCGTAAAAACATCTATTGGCTAGCACTATTCTCCGCTTGATTTCTTGGCTGACACTATTTATCTTATTGACGGAAAATCTGAGGTAAGTAAATTCAGGTTAATTTCTCAAAACAATAATTGTCAACGTTCAAGGTGCGTCCCCATCGAGAAGACTCTTTGTTCGTCGAAATCATTATTTTCGTTTTGTCTTCGTTGACCGCTAAACCCATCTTTGGTGACTCTTTTTCTAGTGGTGAGAATACTGCAGTAACATCCCGCAGATTTCGGCCAATGATGTCTATATCATCGGCATAGGCTAGTGGCATGTGGCTCTTGTGGAATATGGTGCCAAACATGTTGACATCAGCCTTACTCATCACCTTTTCCATAACTATATTAAATAGTCTACAGGACAAGCTATCGCCCTGCCTGAGACCTCTTTCCGTATTGAATGGTTCAGAGTGATCTTTACCAATCTTAAGCGAGGATTTGGTATTTTCCAAGGTACATCTGCAAAGTCGAATCAGCTTTGCAGGAATACCAAACTACTTATCTGAGAGTCGAAGGCAGCTTTATAGTGAACAAAGAGGTGGTATGCGTCGATCTGCTTTTCATTAGGTCAGGTCCAATTAGTTTTTCTACAATTGGCTTTAGACGTTCCCACCATATGCTCGAAAGAAATTTGTACGCAATTGATAATAGGCTTATCCCACGGTTGTTCTTGCATTCACGACGATATCTTTCTTGTATATCGGACATAACAGACTGAAACTCTAACCACCGGGCACGCTCTCCTCTAGCCAGATATTCTCCATGAGCTGATGCATGCTCCTTATCAGCTCCTCTCCGCCTGCCTTGGACAATTCAGCAGGGAGACCATCGGCTCCAGCAGCTTTATTGGTTTGAAAGCGGGATATTGCCACACGTATCTCGCTCTGGCTCGGAGGTGGACAGTTAATACCATCGTCAAGGATTGGAGCGGGGTCTTCTCTGTTCTCTCCATATCTTTAGAACGTTATCCGGGTCAGTCACTAGCTAGTCATAGCTGTCCTTGCAGGAGGGCAACCCTGTTTGACGCATTCTAGCCTTTACTCTCTGGTAGAATTTTCGGGCTTCTCCTCTACTTCGGAGCAACTCTGTGCACTCATTTTGCCTCTTTTTCAGCTCCTTCTTTTTCCGTCTAAAAAGACGAGTTGCCTCTCGTCTCTTCTCACTATGCCGTTCACGAACAGCTCGCGGTGCCATTGGCTGCAGTTTCGTTCTGTATGTAGCATCCGTCTCTCTCGTGGCATTGCGACATTCATCATTGTACCAGAAATCTTCTTGAGACGGCTTTGAGTACCCAAGTACGCTTCTCGCAGTCCGTTCTATGGAGTCGGCTATATATTGCCACTGCGAAGTTATATTATCAGGGGTTGGAGCATTTCGCAGCAGTTGAGTTAGATGGTCGGAGTAGGCACCCGCTACCTCTGTAGTTCGCAGTTTACCGATGTCCAGCATTTGTTGTGCCTGGTTACGTACGTTTTTCGCCATGCTTAGCCTTGTGCGTACCTTAACAGCGGTAAGGAAGTGATCGGAGTCAATATTCTCACCCCTGATCACTCGTACGTCCAGAACACTCGATACGTGCCTTCCATCAACTACCACGTGATCAATCTGATTCCTCGTCAATTGATCTGGAGATAACCATGTTGCCTTATGAATATTTTTATGGTCAAATCTAGTGCTGCTAACTACCATATTTCATGCCGCAGAGAAATCAATCAGTCTGATGCCATTGTTTGACGTTTCGGTGTGTAGACTGAATTTTTCGATGGTAGACTCAAATGAGGTATCCCTGCCTATTTTAGCATAGGTGTCGCAATCTCTTGCCAACCACAAATCCACATCCAAACTCGTGCTTGTTCGCATGGCCACAATAGTAGATGTCGCACGTCTTCATGCGCGAGCACCCGTGACCCGCCCACCGGATTTCCTGTAAAGCGGTTATGTCAGCCTTGTTTTCTCCGAGGACTTCCGTCAGTTAGATGAAGGCATCTGGTCTAAGCAGTGTTCTAACATTCCAGGTGCATCATGGTCCTTATATTGTTTGCGGTGGTCTTCAACATTTTGGGGGGTCCGTTTTATTCATTTCTTACTTCTCCTGCCAGTTTTCTCCTCCTGCTTGGTTTTTATTACACTCTGAGCCGACGTGCCTGGGTTTTAGATTACGCCTCTCACAATTAGCCGTGCTCTGACAGATGTCAAAAGCACGTTTCGAGGTGTCGCCAAGTGAAGGTACTACGTCCGCCGTAGTACCACGAATACAGAGCTTTGTGAGTAGACTTGAAGTGCAATTGGCAAGGATTAATCTGTGTTTGCCAAGTTAAACCGAACAGAAGCTTTACCTTCGAATTCGAAAATCCATTTTCGCTGCCACCCTAAAATACATATACTTTTGGCTGAAAGATATGTCTTACAAATTGCTGCTTTAATAAAAAAAACAACGATTAACGCGTCACTCTATTCAAAATATACAATATACTTGCAATTTCTGGTATCGATTACAAAATACAATTAAATTGGCTTATGTAAACTTGTATCAAAAAAAAAACAACAAAATGTTTGCTCGTATAACTGCGCTAATGACCGAATATCTGCAACGATCAGCCAAACATTTCCCTTTCCGCAACTATAAATCAAAGTGCAATGCGTTTGTATATGTTATTATTTTTGTTTTCACTTTGAGTGAAGTTAACCAAACACATTCCCAGTAATCCTGTTTTGATTACGTAGTAAATTTACAACAGTTCCATACGATCAAATAACTATGTCACAAAATTTGCCATATCACAGTCTGTGAATTGTCAATGAACTTGAATTATTTCAAAATCGTGCTTATAGGTAAATTAATACTTTCATAACAAATGTGATTGGTAATAAAAATGCTAAATTGACAAAATTATGTGTAAACAACTTATACACTCAATGCCAGAGTGATCAGATACGAGTATATTTAATCAATTAAACATTAAGCTATAATTGCTGTTCTACAATTATAACATAAATGGGAAATTATTAAGGGTAATATTACAATGGTGGAAAAAATTTAAATGTGGAAAGACGCAAAAAAAAATTATTTTACAAATATATGAATCTTATTTATTAACTGAGAAACGTTCTTTTATATGTTATCCTTAGACTTCGTTTTTCTTTTAAACGACTGCTCTAAAGGCCATTCTTAATTAATTTTATCATTTGATCAATGATAAACAACCTCTGAAAATCGTGTTAATAGGGTTTCTTTTAAAAATTGAATTTCTGCTCTAAATCTGTTGCCAGAAAGTCTTCTAATTGAAATTCTATTTAGAACGATCATACCAACTGTGAGAAATTTTTCTTAGAGCAATAACTGTTTGTTTCAAGTTTTTTGGCTAGAATTAAATCTAAGACCAAACCATTTTCATTACGTTGCATTATCCTTAGACGCTACACTCTCTCATACATTTGTTTGTTTTCCGCAATTAAGGGATCGGAAAACCTATTCAGATGAAGAGAAGCAGACCGCCAAGACTGTATACCACGAAAGCTCTTTTTGGGGTCTTATTTACTGAGATATTTCCAAAATTAGCAAATTTACTGATCGTGTTATTAACACATTCTTTTAATTTCTTGTTTCTTGTCACTATATCGAATTTATATAAACTCTACATAATTACTCTGATCGAACATAAATAACCAATTAATATGGTTTATGTCCGGGACAATCCTCATTTGTCACAGCCTTCGCCATTACATGTAAAGCTGTACAAAGTCATAATTTGCATCATTTCTGGAAACATATTACCAAATTATAAAACCTTTTGCACTCTACACTCCAAAAGGTATGGCATATGAGACTTAGGAGATCACAGAATTCAAGCTGTTTTTTAGTAAAAAAAGAAGGTAAAATTTAAGCTCGCAATCAGAAAAATCTGATGCCTACTGTAAAAAAAAACTAAAACTGAGTGTAATTAGTTAAACTCTCGACCGTATTAAATATAAATTTTATTTATCGAATTTAATATAAATTTTTAAAAATAAATATAAATTTTTAAATTTTATTTAATTTGCTGCAATATTTTTATAACTTAGTAGGGACATAAGTTCTGTTAAATACATTTTTTGCTATAAAATTAAAACAAATGAATGTTTTTCCACGAAAAACGGCCACATACAGAAAAAAAATAATTCCATATTTTAAATAAAAATCGGTCAATTAATATGTTCAAGAGAACGACATTTATGGACAAATGGAAAAAATTGTATATTTTTTAATTTTTATCAATTTAGCAACAGTTTGAAATGAGCATATAACGAACACTCTCTCATCTGAATCTCTATGCCCATTAACATTTGCTAATATTCCATTTATCTTGATAAGTATGTTTTATAATAAAAAATTTATGAGTCAATAGAAATATATTAATTTTGTGTCACACCCGTCCCCGTAAATATGACAAAAGTTTAAAAAAACTGATACTGTACGTAATAAAACATTAATACTTTTCAACTATAACAATGAAGGTCAATTAATAATATAGTGAAATTTTGTGAACTTTTTTTTCAATTTAGTTAAAAAAAACAGTTGGTCACACCCGTCCCTGGGTGAAAAAATTAAGACTGCCATAGACAATAAAAAACACAATGTTTGTGATTTGCTATAAATCATTGACAGGAAATGTTTTTGCTACTGGCCTGTACATTAGACCGTATCGCAAAAAAAAAGTTCTCCGTACACCAGCGAATATGAAACATTGTTCCAAGGACATTTCAAAAAATTTTTTTTTATTTTTTTTGCCGAACGTAGGGGTCGCCTTTTATGATATATCGATGTGTTTGTCTGTGGCAGACCAATTTTTTTAATTCATTATATCATACTTTAATATCTGAATGTAAATACTGAAGCTATAACAAATTTAAAAAGGTGACCCCTACGATCGGCCACAATGAATTTATAAAAGCATTTTTTAGATAGTTGTGCTGTATTTATCGAGATACTTTCTTCGCAAAAGTTTTATGGTTTTTTGCGAGCTATAAATTTCTATCATTAGAGTGTCACATTAGGGTGGTAGGAAATTAGATTTGGGGGGTAAGTACTAGAACGGTACACTTGAGGTCAATGAACCTAAGAGCAAAAATATTGGCCTCGCTGAGACAAAAAATTCGCTGTATCAAGCTTTAAGATCGGACTGTTAATATGGAAGATATAACGATAAAACTAAAAAGGCGACCCCTACGTTCGGCAAAAAAAAATAAAAAAATTTTTTTTTGAAATGTCCTTGGAACAATGTTTCATATTCGCTGGTGTACGGAGAACTTTTTTTTGTGTGCCTGTAAGGTGATACGGTCTACTGTACATACATAAGTGCATTTTGGGGTATGTTAGAGAAATATGTTGGGAGGAAATATTAGTGGTGGTCGGTTATACTTTTACCCCTCTAGGAGGCAACCTGGCAGCATTTGGAGCTAATTTAAAAAAGTTTATAAAAATAAAAAACTAGTAAGGCGGTTATCTTCGGCTATGCCGAAGCTCAGATACCCTTCACCATTTGTAAAAATGGTGGTAAAACTGGTTATTTGCACTACAACTATATTTTATTAAACTTTGTACCACAAAACAGGGGAGTTGGTGAGAAGTGGACCTTACTTTTTCATTTGTTAATAATTTTGTATCGATTTTATTCGATTAACCGATAAGTTTATGAGTTGGTGAGTTGGAGCTTATTTTTATGAATTTTTCATACAAAGTTTCAGCTTGATTGGCCTTAAACTACGGCTGTAACCGCAGGGACAGATCCCAAAAAGGGGGAGTTCATATGGGAGTAGTTTTTAACCGATTGGGCTCATCTTAGAACTCAACCTCCGCTTTGAGGAAGATTGCATTTCAAATTTCAGCTCGACATCTCTTAAACTGCCTCCGTAATCGCGGGACAGACAGACGGTCACCTTTAAATCGACTCAGATTTCGATGCTGATCATTTATATATATATATTGTCATACCTACCACGGCTCCTTATGGGCGTTAAAAATTGAAGAACAAAATTAATATACCCTTCACTCTGTTCATGCAAAATTATCGAAACCACCTCAAGGTTTAAAAATATAGGGTAGATGTGTTTTGAGAAACTGTTGGGATTGCAAAAATATTGAGAGTCGGTCATACATTTAACTTCTCTAGAAGTTACTTTAGGGCAGTGGTGGGATCAAATTTTATAAAAATTTGGCTGAAGTGCAGAATAAGGGGCGGGAGCCCGATTAAAAAAAAAATATGCCATTGTCTTCGTCTTGTTCCCCAAACATCGGAATGGTAGGTCAATGTTGGCGCTCAGGCCCATGGGGACCGGGGGGTCAAAAAAGGGGCCCCTTTCGGTTCTATGATGACCCCCCAGGTGCGGGTACTCAAATGAAAGATATTTTTGAGACGAATTGAGACGATGTTATTTATAGGTTCCTACGGGTCTCCTGGACCGAGTTAGAGCCATTTGGATTTCCGGAATATACCAAAAAGAAAATTTCCTTCGGCGCTACTGCAACCATCTCAACCGTTACAACTCTAATTTAAAAAACAAATAATATTTTAAAGGGATATATAAAAAAAATATATATATAATTACAATACATACTTTTTTTTAAAATATTTTTCAAATATTTCTTCATTTTTTCCACTTTTTTTAATCAATTTTCTTCTTTCAAATATTTCTCTTTAGATTTTTTCTTGAATTTTTTTAAAATATTTCTTGAAATTTTCCTTTAAAAACAATTTAAAATTTTCACACATTTTTCATTTCATTTTTCTATGCAATTTTTCAATTTCTAATTCTCCATGATTTTTCCCCATATTTTTATAAATTTACGGGGTTTTTCAGAAAAAAATATTTTTTTTTTTAAAATCGCGCGGTTTTTAGATTTTCTATTTTTTATAGAAATTTTCAATTTATTTCCTTAAATTTTTCTAACTTTTCCCATGATTTTTTCACATTTTTTCAATTTTTTTTGGTATATCCCGGAAATTTAAATGGATCTAACTCGGTCCAGGACTTCCATAGCAACTTAAAAACATCGTTGGATTCGTCTCGAAAATATCTTTCATTTGAGTACCCACACATGGGGGGTCATAATAGAACCCAAGGGGCCCCTTTTTTGGCCCCCCCGGGCCTTAGCGCCAACTTTGACCTCGATTTTCGTATTTTGGGGCGTATTTGGGCTTTTTTTTGGCTCCCGCCCCATATTCTGCACTTTTGCCAAAAATTGATTATTGTACGTAAGCCTCCTTAGGGGAGAAGACAGGGGTAGGTATGTTTGGGAAAAATTTTATTTTTGGGGAAAATTACTGGGGGTCGATCACTTATTTACGAGATACGAGAAGTTTCTCGTTAATAACCGGGTCTCGATTTTTGATTTTAGACCCATGGTTTCTCGGGAAAATTTTCTTAAAACTCATCGTAGATTACGATTTTGATAACCTCTGTGTCGAGAAACAAAATTAACCCATTCTAATGATGATGAATATGCTAGTACTTACTTACTTACTTAATTTCCCTTTACACCCCATGAATGAGGTTTGGGATACTTCTCGCGTTGTTGTGAATTAACACGCTTTCTATTTAAGATTCACAACAGACGGCACCTACTTGTTTTTTGACGAATGCGAACGTCACTGTTTGAGAAGCTTTTTACTAGACATGCCGATTATCTCGACACTTATACTGCGAAGTTGCTGTTGACAACATCAAGGGGGCGGTAATGAAAGAAAAATGTAGATGACTGGAGCCGGAAATCGAACCACGGATCTCCCGCATTGTAGTCGCGTGTTCTAACCACTACGCCACGGCCGGCCCCGTATACGATAGTACAGATAACGAATAACTATATGTCTTATTATTTTCTTATATGTTTACCTTTATGTTTGTGATATAATTGAACTCTATAATAACTATTCATGTTGATTTGTACGCCCATTTTTATAATAAGCCTGAATAACTGTAACGAATTGCTCGATTGTGTATCTTTCCATGGTTCAAATTGAGTTAGTCTGAAATTGAGAAAATTCAAATAAAATGCTGAAAATAACGACTCTTAGGTGTGGTTCACATTCAACATCGGCCCTTACAATTTAACCACATACCATAAATTTTACTTTGTACTATCTGGTACAATAAATTGTACTGCTCGGTACAGAAAATTGTACTTTTTGGTGCAATAAATTAAACTACATATTTGGGATCTAGTAAAACGTGAAAACTTATCTGCAAGAGTTGTAACGTCGTACAACACTTTTGTATGGACAAAATCTACTACAGTTTTACAACTGTTGTCCATTGGGGTTGTCGGAAGTTATATGAGGCAAAAAAATTCAGAATTTTGTCGGTGCCACACCACAAAAATAAAAAGTCTTTGCAGATTTTGGGATAGCCAAAGTTTGAGCACGACTGGAGTATGTTAACCCGTGCCATAGGAGCTTTAAAGCTTCAAGAGACAAGTTTGGAAGGCATAACTCTAGAAAGACTAGTCAAGTTTTGATGAAATAAAAATCCGAAATTTAAGAATAAAAAAAAATCCTTTAATGTGTTCATATATACCAACAGTTTCCCAGTTATAACTAAATATATGGAAAAAAATAAAATAAAATTAAAGTCTTACTACTTTTTCGTAATGCTACATAACCTACATAGGTTTTGAAAATCGTTTATCGCGTTAAGCTTTTTTTCACAATTAAGTGAATGTATCTCATTTTGGAAAATATAATTTTTTTCCATTCAGGATATATGGGAGGTGGATGTGTCCTTCGAGATAATTTGAAATAATTTAGCACAGTTGTCAGTAATATATCAGAGACAAATTGCGGCAAATTTGGTTCAATACCAAAAACAATTTTGGAAAATATAAGTTTTTTACATTTCAGGATATATAAAAGGTTGGCGTGTCCTATGAGATAATTTCATATAATTCAACACAGTTGTCAGTAATATATCAGAGACAAATTGAGCCAAATTTAGTTTAATATCAACAACAATTTTTAAAAATGTTAGTTTTTTTCATTTCAGGTTATATGGAGGGTGGGAGTGTCCTTCTTTCCTATTTATAAAATCATTGGGCAAAAGTACAGAATATGGGGCGGGAGCCCAAAAAAAAATGCCACTCCCCCACAAATACGCCCTAAAATACGAAAATCAAGGTCAAAGTTGGCGCTAAGGCCCACGGGGCCCGGGGTCCCAAAAAAAGGGGCCCCTTGGGTTCTATGATAACCCCCCATGTTGGATTTCGAGACGAATCCAACGATGTTATTTTTAAGTTCCTACGGGTCTCCTGGGCCGAAGTAGAGCCATTGAAATTTCCGGGATATAACAAAAAAAAAATTAAAAAAATCATGGAAAAAGTTACAAAAATTTAAGGAAATAAATTAAAAAATTCTAAAAAACTAAAACTAAAACTAAAAAAATAATTTTTTTCTGAAAAACCCCGTTAAAAATTAAAACAAAAATGGGAAAAAATCATGGAAAATAAGAATAATTTAATGACATGAATGAAAAATTCCATAGAAAAATGAAATGTCATCAAAAATGTGTGAAAATTTTAAACTTTTTGGAATTTTTAAAATTTTTTTAATTAAAAAAAAAATTGAGAAAAAATTAAAAAAAAATGAAAATGGACAATTTAAAGAAATATTTAAAAAAAATTAAGAAAAAGTCCAAAAATAAATATTTGAAAAAAGAAAATTGATTAAAAAAAGGATAAAAGTGGAAAAATTTATTTTTATTATATATATTATTATATTATTATTGTATTATATTATTATTGGTAAGTAGACACAATAAGTATTCAGATGGAACAAAAGTTCATTAGACATTGCCATGCCTACAGTTAAAAATGCGTTTTTTAACGCCTGATATCTCGAGAATTGACAGAGATATTGATAATATTCACATGTACTATTTGAACATATAGATTTTAACTTGATTAACCTTAAAAAGTTGAAATATTTAGTTGCCCATAATAAACTACTTCGGAATCCAATTTCAAAATTTTTAAAAATATTTTTCAAAAATACCCCAATTTCTACATCAAATATCTTGGCGCCTATAAGAGATAGGGCAAAAGTAAAGACATACTATTTTAGGTCTTCACTTCAGCTATTGAACGGCTTATTACTACTAAGTTTGTATACAAAAGAAAAATACTCAGCGGCAATAAACTGATTTGAGAACAAATTCGAACTTTATCCTCATTGCGGCACACCCTAATGCCTAAGTATCGATACAAAATTGTTCACAATATATTCGTAATTTTAGCAAAAACAAATGTAAGGTGAAGCTAGATGACCAACATCGCAATTAATACATATTTTTAACGAATATCGAAAAAATGCCAAGTAAGGAACACCCTAATGCTCTTAGTGAACAATTAAAGGGGTGGAGTATTCCGATCATATTGGTTGTTTACAGAAGTTGTTAAGTTACACAATAAGTAAGTTTTTGGTAAATAAACCAAGCAAAAACTTTGCCCAATGGCCCAAAACTCCTAAAAAACTGATTTGTTTAAAGTAGGTAGTGTGTTTTTAGAGCCATTTAATACCCTTAGACTTGTTCAGATTGCATGGGTTTGTTCAGAGAAGTTTTTCGGTGTTACCTATACTACAATTTCACTGAATAGAGTATGCAAAAAATCTGGACTCCCTACGACTTATATTCAAAATAGTGAAAAAATTAGAATTTTTTTCGAAGTTTTTTGAAAATAAACGAGGGATGTCTAATCTTTTTGGGAAATTTTATTATATCAATTTCTTAAGCGGACTGTTAGCTACAACTTTGCTTAAGAAGAGAAAGAGCTAGATTAAACACTGTGCAAACTGTTGGCCAAAAACTGATGTCACCATTTTTCAAAGGATTCAATGGATTTCAAAAAGTTACGAGGGCCAAAAAAATATTTTGGTAGCCAATCTAGCCAAACTGAGCTAGGGTTTTACTCAGCTCCGGTTGTACTATCGAACCTATATAGTCACGTTCGGGTGTTTTTCAAAAAGTTTGATTTTGTGTCATAGTGTTATGCAGAGAAATGATATATGAACACTTTAAAGCAATTTGAATTCGTTAATTTATGTTTTATGTTTCATTTTTGTTTCATCAAAATTGGACTAGTCGTTCTTGAGTTATGTCCCCCAAAATAGCCTGCAAGAGCTTAAAAGCTTTAAGCCCAAAGCGGCAAAGACTTGTAATTTTTAGGGAATTTTTTTAACCATATAATTTCATTGTATTATATTTTTGCGGTTAATATAGTTATTATTTATCACAGCTGTACGATGGTTTACATTCGTTGCATACCGCTACTTTCAGTTCATTCTCATATCTTCCTCTCTCTACCGTGCCTCTCTTCCTGTCCCTTAGATATATCTCCCTGCGGTGAGTCACTTACCATTGAAGCATAAATGCATTCTTGGCGTTTGGAAATTCCAATGATTCGCATGTTTATGTGTAGAAAGATCCTCCTCCGCACCCTCTCATCATCATTACTGCCTTCATTTCGTTTTAATTGACCACAGGCAAGATTAGCCAGCACACATTGGCCACAAAGCGTTTCAAATCATATGATTCAGTTAAGGAAAATATCGAATTTTATGAAATTCCTGTTTTTACGTTTTACATTATGCGACGAAGAAATCTTTGGCATTTGGCATTCATTATGAAAAATTCATATCTCGGTACATTACTCCGGCGGTGGTATCTTGTATAAATATTTATGTTCAGAAGTGTGACGGGATATCTTTACATGGCTCCAAATGTGTGAAGTTATTGTGGACATTTATAAAGGTGAATAACTTCTTAAAGGCGTTTGAACCCATCAGAGGATGAAAATGAAACAAATTGTGCGTCAATATTAAGACAGAGAGAGAGAGAGTGGGAAAAAAATCACAAATAAAAACAGATAAATATGATACTTTTTGAGCAAAAAACCCCCTTACATGAAGCTCTTAAGGTAAATGTCACATATTTTATTTATACGGTAGATTAATGAAACTATATGAAAGAGTAATGAGTCTTAACATTATATAACGCAATAAACCATTTTCCTTTATATATGATTCTCTCTGCTTCCCCAGGGCTAAGGCTTGGCTTGGATTCGTATCTTATATGTCTCTTCTTAATAAAAATGTGCATATTTTTTAAGAATTTGGTAAATTAGTTTAATTTAATCGAATCGAATCTGTTGTTACTGTTACCTACCAATTAATGCTGTTTTCTATTCATTGACACCGCCCTGCAGACACATCATACAGATGCTCGTATGCTGAGAGCAACGTCATTGCGAATTGTATTGAATTTGAATTTGAAAGCTTTGCCGCCGGAAGTTCGTTTTTGCATGTTCCAATTCTTTGTAGGATATTGTATGTAAAACAAAACGTCAATGCATATCTTGTATGTGTAACGTATCTGTGGGGGTGTGCGTAGTACACGTGTAGAAGCATAACTAACATTAACACAAGGTGAATATGTATGTATAATATACATTGTATATCACAGTGATGATGAAAGTTAAAGTATATCCCGCTTGTTCGGCAAAATTACAATAGACACCTTTTCTGTAATGATTTCGTCGATTATTACACTCAGTACTTACTAATTTATACTTTTTATAGTATACATCATTAACGATTTCGTTTAACTGCGTATATACTTATTTCATTAATCCAAAGTAAGCGAGCGTTGCGTCAATTGACTCCTATGCGCATTACTAGGGGATAGTAAAATAAACAGACATATTCATTTTCATATTTTTTTTACTCTTCTCTTCTCTTTTTACAGTGCCGTTATTCTCTGATGTGTTTGTAGCAAAAAAAAAATTTAATGATCGGTATGTTAAACGGTGGTTGAAAAATTCCATTCAGTGTTTGATCTGGAAATGTAAAGTCAACAACTGTGTTAGAAGTTTTTCGTGTTTGAATGCAAAGTTCTCCCGGCTTTTTTTTAGTATGGGATATGAAAGTAGCGTTCCTCAAAATGCATGAATAATTTAACCACTTGTAAACCGATTTTTACAAACAAATATGCGCTTTAGTCGTAAAAGAAAACTCTTTCTAAATAACAAAACCAACATTAGGGTATTCTAATAAAATTGTGGCTCAAAACATCTTCAAACTTAAAAAATAGTGAAAAAATCCGAAAAGTATGAATTATTGAAGCTTAACAAGACAGTTATAGGAAGATATCTATATATAAATATATTTCGTTGGAAATTTCTAAGATTCTTCTTCCTAAAACCGTCAACAAATCAAACAAAAAAACCTGAATCCCCGGTTTTTTTACCGTAAGTCAAGATTTTGGAGGTGTTAGGGAAATTTTGTATACATATTCATATTGTACTCGACCGGACCTACACCATACACTATGTCACTCCCAAGTTCCTTCAAATTTTTCTATTCTGTAGTAGTATATTATTAACGAACTAGTTCACTCCACTTCATTATCTATTTCATCATATAATTGGTATCGACGAAATTTATTACGAATTACCATTAGTGTTTTCGTCAATGGATGGTAAGCGAGAGGGTGGCGATTGTATACCTCCTATGGCATCCCCATGTTAAATTCGTCAATAAAACGTATGGCGGGTATATTGACGAGGAAGTACTGCGTCATTCCTGGTCATCGATGATATCATTACATACGTAATGCTTACCAGAACAAGCGGGATATTTCACCACATAATCCCCCTTATTACGTATGTCGTAGTCGACTTTCGAAAACATTCGATAGTTTTTATTAATTGAATAGAATTGGTAATAATTAACAGGGTTGGGAATTTTTCATCATCTGGTGAAGAAGTACATGATAGGAGCAAGAACAAGTCGTATTTTAGTCTCACAATCTACATCAGCGATGCCATATTTGAAAAACGACAAAGATTCGACGTGACTACGACACATAATAAGGGGGAATAATATTACAGTAGACTGGAATGGTTTCATAGCTTATTATAGAATGGAGAAAACTGGCGATGTATTCTTTGTAGTGAATCAAATCCAAAGTGACTTTTGTTTGGACCATGAACAAGAGTTTGATATTCTTTTCCGACTTTACTCATAGTATTGAACAAGTTCGTTATTTTAGTTCTTTAGTAAATTAAGCAAACTTTAGTTAAATATAACTAAAGTTCACTTAAACTACTTAAAAATTCATTCTCAAAGAGTTAAAAAATAAGACTATTGAGGAAGAGAGTTTACAGTAAATCTTCTTATTGCTTTCAAAATAGTGTTAAGGCTCAATAATGCTTTTCGCAGTTTTTTTAATTTTAAGAAAAATTAACACATCGACGACTTATGATTATGTTGGATGCCTCCAAATAAAAATTAAGTTAAATAGG
This sequence comes from Muscina levida, assembly GCA_964034835.1. NCBI lineage: Eukaryota > Metazoa > Arthropoda > Insecta > Diptera > Muscidae > Muscina > Muscina levida. Next base: position 42,657,769 of record OZ035883.1, on the reverse strand, counting down.
AAGAAAAATTCAAAAAAAAAAATAACAACTACTAAAAATACAATATTCTAACAAATTTATTTCATTACAGGGGCACCAAAATTGAAGCCCAAAATAATCGTTATAAAAGTATTAAAATCATTAACTGAAAGTTGGATTGTAATTTGAAGTTATTATATAAGATACCTAAAAGAAAATTATATAAATGGGGCTCAGGAAATTATCCAAAATTTTTTAATAAAAGTTCCTAAAAAAAATTTTTTCATTGCTTAGAAGCAATTTTATTGGGACGGGTGTGACCATGTTACACACATTTTTTGTTATAATGCATAAATAGAAAATTTATTATTAAAACAAATCTGTGATAACCAAGAATGTTAAGTTTAGTAACAGTTAGACACTGAAAGAACTTGATTTCTGCTCAGAATGTCCATTAGACGAAAATGACGGGTGTGATCTTAGAAGTCTGAGCTTTTACAGAATTACGGCTTTTAGGTTAAATTCTGTAAAATTTCCCGTAGATAGTCTACAACTATTGTTATGCAGGTAATTGTTTATATTGTTTTTGGTTGTGTTAAGTACTAACTGTTTGCAAAAAACAAATTTTTTCTTAATAAAAAACTTTTTAGAAAAAAAGACGGATGTGACACCATTTGACGACGAATGTGACCTAGATAAAGTATTTACTGTGTTAAGTTCTAACTGTTCGCAAAAAAAACTACCTTTTCTTAATAAAAAACGTTTTAGAAAAAAAAATACGGGTGTGACCTAGTAAAATAAACTCCAAAAGTATAAAGAAATTAAAGGTTTTATAGAATTTAATTATATAACGAACATAAAGGTAAACATATAAGAAAATAATAAGACATATATTTATTCGGTCGTGGCATAGTGGTTAGAACACGTGACTACCATGCCGGAGATCCGTGGTTTGATTCCCGGCTCCAGTCATCTACATTTTTCTTTTTTGCCGGCCATCTCTATGTTGTCGACAGAAACTTCGCAATATAAATGTCAAGATAATCGGCATGTCTAGTAAAAGTTTCTCAAACAGTGACGTTCGCATTCGTCGAGAACCAAATAGGTGTCGTTTGTTGTGAATCTTAAATAGAAAGCGTGTTAATTCACAACAATACGACACCTCATTCACGGGGTGTAAAGTTAAATTAAGTTATTTTATTGTACCTACAAGATCTTTTACTAGGCCAGGAATAACTTTTATTGTACAACAAAATGCCGTAATTGTACCAAAAAGTAGTTGTGTTATATTAAAAAGTACTTTTATTGTAACCAAAAGTATTTTTATTTTATTACCTTTGTCTAATTATACTTTCATGTTGCCTATGATAGAGGCCCTACGAATGTACTACAAAGTGAAAACTTTATTGCAATCGCGCCATTTATTTCGTTAAAATAACGATTTTTTCAAAAGGGGCGTGGCACCTCACATTTCGCAGCGATACGCAATCCTCCTTGCACCTGTAATATATGTTGAAAATATCATCTTCATAACTCTTATTGCTCGTTAGATATGACCGATTGATATTTTGGTTTGTGTGGGCGCCCCATTGTCTAACTATGTTTTATGTAGCCTTTGATAGAGGCAATATGGACAGTATAAAACAAAGAAAATATAATTGCAATTGGTCCATTTAATTGACCTATATTAGGATTTTCTAAAAAGGGGCGTGGCATCGCCCACTTTACACAAAGTATTTTTTCTTATACGACCAAATCTCGACTTTGTACCTTTAATGGTTTGTGAGATACATACATTTTAGATTTCGAATTGTATGGGGCGGTGCCACGCCCATTTTACCCCCTTGCAGTCAGAATTTCCAAAAAAAATCCCTTCATAGTGCGCGCCAATGTCATAAAAGGAACTTACATTCCAAATTTCACGGTTCTAACTTTAGCCATGATGGTTAGAACATGCAACTATCATGCGGGATCTAACATCTAAAAAATAAAAAAAAAATATCTTTCATGGCCAAGTGTCGAGTCAATCGGCATGTCTAGTAGAAGCATTCGTCGATAAACAAGTAGGTGCTGTTAGTTGTGAATCTAAAAATAGAAAGCATGTTAATTCACAACAACGCGTGAAGCTATCCCATACCCATTCATCGGGTGTAAAGGGAAATTAAGTAAGTAAGCTTTAGCCATTTTTGCTGGGGAGTGATCTGTCAGTCACCCAAGCCTTTTACATATATAGATATGTCTCTGGGACTAAAATAGATCCTAAAACGTGACAAATTGCTCTATACGATTCTTAATAACTTCAAATCGATATTAAATTATTATCGCATGTAATTTGACAAAACGAATGATGCAGAACATCTTCTTTTTGGGGCTACTTCCATGTGCAGTTCTGAGAATTGAGTCCCAAATCAATGAAATATGTTAGTGTGTACTTTTTCCGACTTGGAACGCATTATTTTATTTTGCACTGATATATATGGAAATAATGGTTTTGCTTAACGAACGTTTCGCATAACGACCACGCTTCTGGAACGAATTGTGTTCGTTAACCGAGGGCCCACTGTACTGTGTAATCTATCCCTTAATTATGTTGGACAAAATTTTTGCTTAACAATAACAAAAAGTTAATCTTAATATCTTCCATTTTATAATTCTGCACTTCCTACAACAACAACAAAACTCTACTATTGAAAATATAATTTCCGCTTTGTCCGATTTGTAAATATGTTTATGCCAAAATCCTCCATACAAATGTATTAATTTTCAAAACGTAAATTACTTCTTCTATGTTGTTATTTCTCGTGTATACTAATTGTACTTCAATAAATATTCAACAATCGATGTCATTGATCCCATACTACGCGCGCTTTCAAACTCTCTATGGACTGTTATTTTTCGTGCAACTATTTGTTGCCAATTACAGAGAAATACATATGTACTATACACAAAAATTTTGTTACCATATACTCGCCGTCGTATTGTATTGTATAGCAATAGCAATAGCAATAGCAATAATAATGCTATTACTACTTTTTAATATGCCACTAGACGGTAGCGCCTCGTTTAAAGTGATTTTCAAAATACCATTCATGTGAAGAAAGTAAATTTGAATATTTTGCGCTGTTGTAATATTTGATTTTTATCACGTTCTCGTTTGATAGCGAAATATTTCACTCAAATTTCGTGGACTTCGTCTTACTCTATCTACTCTGAATATGTTTGGATTTTGTTTGCGCGCAGACGGTAGAGGGCTACACGTGACAAGAATGATATTGCAAAATGTTGGTGTATTTTTTGTCGCCCGTTTTAAATTGTTTTGCAAAATAAAGTGGTATTTAAATAAACTCGAATATTGTTAAGCTTTTTTTTTGGCTATACATGACAACATTCGTCGTCGTAACGACCGCCTTAGGATAATTTTATTTTGACAATTTATTATCAGTAGTTTAAAATTGTCACAACGTCACAAAGTGTAAGGCCAGACATTTTTTGTACCTTCAAAAGTGGTAACATGTATATTTGTCAATTTTGTTTTTATCATTTGTGGGCAATTACAATAAAATTAGTCTTCATGAATAAAACATCTCTATGTGCTACTGTTTAAGAATAACATGCAAATTGTAATAAAAACTAATTATGTGTTTCACATGATCATACATCCATAGATATGCAGATATTCCTATCACAGCATATCCTAAAGTAGAACTCACAAAAAATAGATTATATTATTAACAGCCCAACAGGGAATTCCATTGAAGCCACGTCTTAACGCAATGTTACGACAGACGATATCAAGGCAAATATGACCAAATTTAACTAAAACTTAGACAGAGCGACTTTCTGTCATTCATTTCAGGGATAACTATTGAAATAATTTAAATTTGAGAAAAATTTTCATTGTTATAGATTTATAATAATGAAGTAGAAACAAAAAAATCTTAAAAAATATGTCTATTTACAAACAATAAATGTCTCTAAATATAAACAACAAACCAGTAAGAAAGTTTCAGTCGGGAAAACCGACTAACATATAACGTCACCCTCAGTAAAACATGAAATTTTCTTGTATATTGATATTATTACTCGATTTCTAAAGTGGGCGGAGTGGTACATTTGTATGGGAGGTACCAGAAGGGGCGTGGCTAGACTTACAGTATTTTCCCCAAAACTTTATCCTGCTATAGTTTTACTAAATGTAGGATTTGTGCACGATCGCGTTTAGTGTATTGATATTACTACTCCATCTCTAAAGTGGGCGGAATGGTACATTTGTATAGGAGGTACCAGAAGGGGCGTGGCTAGGCTTCCAAATATGTTCTCCAAAACTTTATCCTGCTTGAGCTTTACTAAAAACAGAATTTGGTCACGATCGCGTTGGATCTATCAATAATATTAATCGATTTCTAATGTGGGCGGTGTCTTATGGGTATGGGAGTTACTAGATGGGGCGTGGCTAGACTTCCAGCTTTTTTCTCAAAAACTTTATCCTGCTATAGTTTTACTAAATTTAGGATTTAGACACGATCCCGTTGGGTGTATTGATATTACAACTCCATCTCTAAAGTGGGCGGAATGGTACATTTGTATGAGAGGTACCAGAAGGGGCGTGGGCATGTAGCCCATTTTCGATACCGTAAGTAGTTACAAGGGGTCTAAAGTAACTTCTTCTATGTGTTACGTCTTTTAGCCCGGCTGGTACGCACGATAATTTTCGAAAGACGTAACCAATTGTTTTGAAATTTTGTATAGGTTAATATTTCCCCAAAAATACTTACGGCATTGGAAATGGGCCATATGGCCACGCCCCTTCTGGTAATTAAATTAACTTAAATTCCCTATACACCCAATGAAGGAGGTATGGGATGCTTCTCGCGTTGTTGTGAATTAACACGCTTTCTATTTTAGATTTACAACAAACGGCACCTACTTGTTTATCGACGAATGCAAACGTCACTGTTTGAGAAGCGTTTTTACTAGATATGCCGATTGACAAAACTTATCAACACTTATACTGCGAAATTGCTTGATAACATCGAGGAGGCCGGCAATGAAAGAAAAATGTAAATGACTGGAGTCGGGTATCGAACCACGGATCTTCCGCATGGTAATCGCGTGTTCTAATCACTATGCCACTGCCGGTCCCGATTTGTGAACATTTATTTAAATATTTGAGTATTTAGTTAAAGAAAACATTTGGTGACACCCGTCCCTTGTAGACCGCCATAAGCCATAACAAACACAATGTTGGGTTTTTTGCTACTGGCCATGGTAAAGTTCAGTACATACATAAGTGCATTTTGTATGAGAGCCTTCTTAGGGTGTTAAGATGGGAGGGGGTAGATATGTTAGAGAAAAATGTTAGGAGGGAAATACTAGTGGCGGTCGGTCATACCTATTACCCCTTTAGGAGGCACAATGAAAGCGACTGGAGCTAATTAAAAAAAAACACAATTATAAAAATTAAAAAAGTGTATGGAAACCGCCATAAACATTGCAAATATAGAATAGATATGTTTTTAGAAACTGTTGGGGATGATAAAATATAAGGGGTCGGTCATATATTTGACTCCTTTAGGGCCTGCTTTAGGGCGGTGGGAGCAAATTTTATAAAAAAAATTGATTTTTGTATGGAAGAACCCATAGGGATTGAAAATGGGAGTAGGAATGTTTGTGAAAAATGTTAGGTGGGAAAAATTATTGGGAGCAGGTCACTGTTGTGGATTTTTTCCCCAATACGAAAAGATTCTAGTTAATAAACGGGTGCTCGATTTCTTGGGCAAATTTTCTTAGAATACATCGTAGATTACGATTTTGATAACCGATCCTTCTTCTTCTCTAATGGCAGCAACAACAGAAATTTATCTATCAGTTGCCGCACGTAGAAAAGTATTCCAAGCGCTCCTGTCTTTTGCGCTTCGTAAAGGCTGCAGTAACATCGGTCAATGATATCTATATCATCGGCATACGCGAGCAGCATGTGGCTTTTGTTAAAGATGGTCCCAGTCGTGTTTACTGTTGCCTTCCGTATGATGGAGATGATATTAAAGAGATCGCATGACAGACTATCGACTTGTCTGAAGCCTCGCATGGTAGAAAATGGCTTTTATATTTGTGCCTATTTTCACTGAAGACTTCGTGTCAGTCAGTGTAATCCCGCAAAGTTGTATCAGCTTCGCGGGGATACCAAACTCAGCCATGGCATCTAATAGTTTCTGTCGTATCGCACTGTCGAATGCAGCTTTGTAGTCGATAAACAGATGGTAAGTGTCGATCTGCTTTTCTTGGGTCTTCTCTAGGATTTGTCGTAGTGTTAATATCTGGTCGGTCGTGGATTCACCAGGTGTACAGCCAAATTGATAAGGTTTAATCTGGTTCGCTAAAATGAGCTATAGTCTTTCACATACCACACTAGACAGAACCTTGTATGCGAATGGAAAAAGGCTGATCCCGCACACATTTGGATCGCCTTTTTTAAGCACAGGACATAAAACACTCATTCCTTGAGCCAAATCGTGTTTATGAGCTGGTGCATGCATGTTTTCAGATCATCGCCGCCGGCTTTAAAAGCTCTGCCGGCAATCCATCGGCTCCCGCAGCTTTATTATTTTTAAGCCGCGCAATTGCCGTGCTGATCTCGTTTAGGCTCGGTGATGGACAGTCTACTCCATTGTTGATGATTGGTGTGATTTCGTCTCTTATGCTGCCTTCGGAAACGAGTAGAGATTAAAAGTTTTCCCTACATATTTGTAGCACACTCTGAATGACAGTGACCAGATTTCCGTCTCCGTCCTTAAAGGTGAGGATCCCTGGTCCAAAACCTTTACTTTTTACCTTTTGGTAGAACTTTCGGGCTTCAACTCTATCCCTGTAATTTTTGATATCCTGGCTATCTCTTTTCTTTCATACACGCTTTTTCCGCCTGAAGAGGCGTGTCATCTCCCTCCTCTTCTTGTTACTACGCTCCATCACTGCACGCGTTGCCATTGGCTGCAGTTTTGCCTCGTATGCAGCATCCATTTCCTCAGATACATCGTACCAGGGCTTGTCTGGGTGTGGTTTTTCATAACCCAGTACGGTCGTTGCCGCAGTGGTCACAGAATTCGCAATATGCTGCCTCTGGGTATCGGGAACATCATAATTAGGGGGGTTAGTTTGAAGTAATTAAGAGAGTTGGTTGGAGTAGGCATTGGCTATCTCGGTGGTGTGCAGCTTGGTGATGTCTAGTTCCTTTGCGTTTGGTTATGAGTGTTTTTGCCACAACTTAAACGCGTGAGTACCTTGGCTGCAACTAGGTGGTGATCCACAAAAAATTGTCTAAAAAATAACATTTCATTGAAAAAATCATACAAATGAAAATTATTTTTAATTACGTTCTCTTTTCCTCTTTTTTTGTTTGCATTTGCATTATAAAATTTGGCCCCGTTAGCGTATATAGGTTAACATTTAGATGGCTAAGCAAGAACAAATTACCAACAAAACGCAACAAAGTATAGATATTTTTTAGGAATATATATTTTTGTTTTTGTGTTTTACTTTATAACTTTTTTAGTCGATGATATTATTGTTATTTTTAAGTTATATTTTTTTTTGTTTTGACAGATATTTGTGAAATATTTGTACATTTTTTTTTTTTGTATATTTTTTTCTTTTTTGTTATGACAGATATTTGTGAAATATTTGTACGTTTTATTTTTTTGTAAAATATCGAATTAACCAAACATTTTGAATAATTTATTTAACAATAACAATATATGTTTTATAAATGCAAAATCTTATAAAACTGATGTGAATTAGTCTCATTGTCAATTTTTTTTTTTTTTATAATTTGTTTAATGCTGTCATCTTTTTTAATTAACATTTGAAATGATGATTCTTGGAACTCCTCGCTTATCACAAGCGTCAATATTTTACACTAACGGTTTTTTAAGTGTTAAGCCAAATGCTTCTATTTCTACATTATTCTCGGTACGACGCACAGAGGGGCGAAATCACAAAAAATAGAGATTAATTAAACTACATATCCGAATTTAAAAATTCTTTCACTATTAGAATGATACATTATCACTGAGTGACATGTGCTAAACATCTTTTGGAAAAGTGGGCGGTGCCACTCCCCCCTTATTAAAAATCGCTCTAGCGGCCATAGTTATAGACCTATTGTCATGAAACTTTCCAAATGTTGTACTGTTGACCTGCTATAGTCTTTGGCCAGACTTGGTTATGATTGGATAAAGGGGCGTGGCACCGCCCATATAACCTGAAACTTAAAACCGGTATATCTCATGAACTATTAGAGGTATCAAGATGAGATTTGGTATATATGTTGATCGTACAGTACGAATTACATCCAAGGTGGAATAGGGCGGTGCCACACCCCCTTTTCAAAATTTGCTCTGGCTCAGTTGATTTTTTTTTTTTTAAAAAAGTCATACAATTTTTACATTGTAATCAATTTATTTTTATTATATACGTAGACGAAAGGGGGATAATTGTATCGTATATGTAATATATGGGACTCAAAGCAGATATTAAAATTGTTTGATCGTGCACGGATGTGTCTGGTGAGCGTTTCGTTCAAAAATGTAAATAGCTTGTTCCTTCAAGTCTACACAATAGGAAAAAAAATATTCATAAGTATTTATATATATGTCCAAAGTCATATGCCCAAAGTCATCATACTCTAAAGCATCGCCCTCGATATAATGATTGTCGTCATATGTATCATTAATTGTGCCTTCTGGTGCCACGTTCGTTAAAACTTAAGGCGAGACTAGTAGATCTACAACTGATTTTGGAAGTTGGTGGATTTTTTTCTGCAATTTTGTTTTACAAGATAGGATTGGATCTGAAATTAGTAGGAACCTATTTAATATGTCCCGATTGCAATCCCCCCGACTACATTTGCTAGAAAAAGGTTCTCTATAGTTTTTAAAATCTTTGTTTCGGGCTTCCTGGGCTTCCTCAGACAGTTCACTGATCTGTAAAAGCGCGTGCGAAATGATTTATGGGCCATGTATTAAAAACTTATTTATGTCATTGTAACACACAGTTGCCAATGATATACAAAAACACAATATAACAACGAAAACGAAGAAAATGCAAACAAAAGACAAGAACTGGTGTTCTTTGCTTGAGTGACTATTTTCACAATTAATTTAATAAAAAAATTTCGCGCAAAAACGCGCAACATGTTGTTACTGAATATGAAAGCCTAGGAACTGTAGTTTCTTAAAAAATTAATACTTGAGCGCCAACTGACACCATTCACATTTAAATATCCACGAATATTTTGAAAATAGCCAAAATTTAGACATATTTTAAAAAAAAATTTAAAAATATTTCTACACAACTTTTGTTAATATAATTTTTAGAACAACGCTAAAATACCTGAATTTAAAGATTCCATTGTAAAAGCATTACTTTTGGCTTGCGAAAAACTATGTATTAAGCGTCGAAATATACCAAATTTCAATTAACACTATTGTGCGTGAATAACTCAAAAATTACTTAACTTTAACACAATGCTGTTTGACAAGTAAAATACATATGACATTGAAATTTTCATTAGTGATGTCGAATTTTATATACTTTAATCGGATACTAATTTTTTTTCAAAATATCAATTTTTTATTTTTCAATTAATCTCCATTTTTTGAGATTTTGCCCCTCTGTGCGACGCTGTACATTGAATTCTAAACCAATTTGTGAACCCCGAAAGTCATACAAAAGAAACCCTAACTCAACATACTGGCAACTCTATTGTTATAAGAGCCATTGCCGTTATTGCACTGAATATACCCCATTCGCTTATCTTTTTCCACTCGTACCGCATGACTAATCGTATGCGTCACCCTGTTGTTTCCCTTTCTAAAACGTCACATCGTTTTTTTACTTTCCTCGCATTGCCCCTAGAATCTATCAGAATGAGATCACAACAATAATAGAGCAATAAAAATAATAACAAACAAAGAAAGACGACGACGACGACTCCCCAAAAAAAGTTAACACCAAATAGTGCTACTATTTTCCACAACCAAGGCGAACGCCAGAATGAATGATTGCTGTGGCAGCGAAGTACGCAGTGAATCCTTCTCCAGCATGCTCAACATCATTGTCGACTCTAAAATCATAAGTATTGAAGTATTCAGTGCAGCCGTTGGCATACTCTTCGTGGTGGTCCTGCTAAAGAATAAGTTTCGCAGTTTCTGTGGCACCTGAGTTGCTGGATGCCGTGGCGTCGTGACATCTGTTCCACACGAAGTTACAGGGTCATTACACCTGATGTCTTTAGATATAAGAAACATTGTAGTGTAGTTTTTAATAATATGTACGTACGTGTGATGACGATGGTATTGTGTATAAAACGATGAAATTGTGTAAATATATATATGCTATCTAATTGTTGCGTAAATAGCAGCAACAGCAGCAGCACTATATACAAATTTTTTATATGTATTGTAATGTTTAATTATTTGAGACAACAACAACTGTTTTGTAAGGTTTTTTGCCATTGAACGAAAAGGGCAACGGTAGAAAACAATGGAAGTGAATACTAATGGAAAAGGGCAAACTTGGAATGATGGACAACAAATATATGCATGTCCTGAAAGTGGTCAAAGGGTTTCAACTGGTGGCGGCAAGTTAGGTAAATCATGACTGTTTGTAATTTATTTAAGCATTCGGTTAGAAAAAGAGTTTAGATTATGATAAGACACTATGGAAAGCTTTTTAGAATTGTTTTCATTCAATTTTTGTTTTAAACGCTATGCGATACAAGAATTTGAAAATTCTTATATCTTAAGAATGACATGAAAGTACTTAGAAAAGAGTTTCAATTGATGGTGACGTGGTGACATTTGTGCAAATCATTACTGATTGTACAAATAAGTACAAGTCGGATACAAAAAAGTGATAAGATCCAATGATTACTATATATTTTGGAAAGACAATAATTTCACAACAATTTCCAATGACAATAATTTTCGAGTATGTGCTTTTGTTATTGTTTGCTGTTTATATTTAACTGACAAAATTCAACAAATCAGAGAATACTCTTATAGCGATTTCGATAATAAAAAGTCTATAATAAAATTTGAGCCAATCCGATCATAATTCAACTAATACAAATGTTTAATATAACAATCGCAAAGATTTTTTTGCTGGTATTTGTTAATGGTCAATTCATAACCACTCAATCCATAATAATGTTCAAACGTTTTATAGGTACAACGATTGTGCTATAAAAACATTGATTTATGAACCTTTGATAAATGTTTATCAAAATAAGAGTAGCGTGGTGTTGCATTCCGCTAGATAATTTTAACTTGAAGAAATTCCATATCAGAGTGAATCTGCTAGATCAGTATAGTAAAATAGTCGAAAACAAAATTGTTCTCAGTGGAAAGACGCAGACTACAATCCGTCTTCGACAAAAACTTGGGGTATTACAAAATTGTTTTAAATAAGTCAAACTTATTCGAAACCCCAACTATAGCATGTCAAAAACCTATTTAAACCCTTAAAACACAACTGTGAGTAAAATAAAACTTCAATCAATAAATCAAAAAAACTAATGATGCAGTTCGTTTCCTCGTAGGGTAAAACCGGTAGACGGGTTTTTGAACTAGCATTTATTTAAGCCTTAGCTACAATTCTGCTTAAGAGTGATATCAGAAATCAACAATTGTTTTTGAGTTATAGCTGAAAAACTTAGCGAAAACATCAATATAATATAAAATATAAAAGGTCGTAGAGTCACCACCCAGATTGGCTGTTGGACTGTGTTACAAGGCTTTGTTATATTCATTAGTTTTGCATTTAATTTGATATACTTCTGGATTAATTACGACGAACAAATTGAATAACATAATAAATTTATTTTTGTAATACCATTTAAATATCTGTTCTAGAACATTTTTTTTTATTTGGGCCATGTGCACATAGTTTCAAAGATTCTATACGTTATGAATCAATATTTATATAAGGGCAATTCCATTGAGATGGGTTGTACTATTTTTATTTCAATAAAAAAATTTTTTTAAACTTTGTTTGATTCAAAACTTTAACGCGTTTGGTGCGTAACCTTTTTTAACGTTAGCGAAAAACTAAAAACGCAGTTCTTAATAATTTTCCATGCCCTACACGATTTTGTCTGGGGAGATTTGATATTTGCAAAAAATGCAAAAAGTTATTACCCTAGTGACCATGTTGCTCACATTTTTGGTTATAATTCGTTAATAGAAAATTTTTAGTTATTAAAAAAAAGCTGTGTTTACCAAAAATGTTAGGTTTTATAACGTTTTTTAACAGGTAGACACTGAAAAACTTGATTTCTGCTCAGAATGTCCATTAGAAGACAACGACGGGTGTGACTTTAGGAATTTGAGCTTTTACAAAATTACGACTTTTAGGTTAAATTCTGTTAAAATTTTCCGTATAAAGTCCACAATTATTGTGATGTAGGTAATTGTTTATATTGTTTTTGATTGTGTTAAGTACTTACTGTTAGCAAAAAAAAAACTACTTTTTCTTAATAAAAAAACTTTTTAGAAAAAACTTGAAGGGTGTGACACCATTTTACTACGGGTGTGACCTAGTAAAATAAACTCCAGAAGTATGAAGAAATTAAAGTTTAATTAAATTAAATAATATGACATACTATATAAGACATTAATAAGACATACTATATTTATTCGTTATCAGTACTATCATCATCGTATACATCATCATTAGAGTGGGTTTATGTTTTTCTCGACTAAAGATTATCAAAATCGTAAACTTCGATGAATTCTAAGAAAATTTTACCAAGAAACCATGGGTCAAAAACAAAATCGAGCCCCCGGTTATAAACGAGAAACTTTTCGTATTGGAAAAAAAATCCACACGCCCCGCGACTGCCCCGAAATCGCCCCTATTGGGTTCAAATAAGTGTCCTGCGGTTAATAATATCATTTTTTTTATAAAAATTTGCTCCCACTGCTTTATCTAACCTAAGGCAGCTCCTAGAGGAGTCAAATGTATGACCAACCCCCAATAAGTTTCTCAAAACATAAAATTTTTTGGTTTAAATAAAATTTTTTTGATATTGTAGTTGTTATTATGTTCGACCTTCTATATACTTTCATATAATTAAATTGATTAAACGAGCTCCAGGTCTGTTTTAAAAATTTTTTTATTTATTATTTTCTAAAATTTTCGATATTTCGTTCTTCTTCGAAGAACATCATCAGGATCACTGTAAACATAAAAAATACATAACAACAAAACACATAAGTATTTCACAAACATCACAACATCGTAATTTACACTTACGAAAAATGTATAAATAAACTTAAGACATTAAAATGTAGCGACCTACTGCTTTGTCCGTTAACATCATACTGACTTATAACTAATATTGCACTTTGCTTCTTTTTCCAATCAGAAGTCTGTAGCTGAGTCTGTTTTAAAAATTTTTTTATTTATTATTTTCTAAAATTTTTCGATATTTCGTTCTTCTTCGAAGAACATCATCAGGATCACTGTAAACAGACTCAGAGCTACAGACTTCTGATTGGAAAAAGAAGCAAAGTGCAATATTAGTTATAAGTCAGTATGATGTTAACGGACAAAGCAGTAGGTCGCTACATTTTAATGTCTTAAGTTTATTTATACATTTTTCGTAAGTGTAAATAACGATGTTGTGATGTTTGTGAAATACTTATGTGTTTTGTTGTTTTGTTGTTATCGAAAAATTTTAGAAAATAATAAATAAAAAAATTTTTAAAACAGACCTGGAGCTCGGTTAATCAATTTAATTATATAAAATTTTTTTATTTTAATATTTATTTTTTAATTAGCTCCAGCCGCTCCCATTGTGCCTTCTAGAGGGGTAAAATGTATGACCGACCCCCACTAGTATTTCCCTACTAACATTTTTCTCTACTCCCTATCTTAACACCCTAAGGAAGTTCATATACAAAATGCTTTTATGTTTGTGCAGAGCTTTACCATGGCCAGTAGAAAATAAAATGCATGTCAATCATATTTAAGAAAACCCAAACATTGTGTTTTTTGTCATATTTACGGGGACGAGTGTGGCACAAAATTCGTATATTTCTATTAACTCATAAAACTTTTATTATAAAACGTACAAAGTCGAAACCTTATAAGAATGCAAACAGAAGTTTTGTCTTTCAGTCTAGTTTTTACTTATCAAGATAAATGGAATATTAGAATATGTTAAGGTAAGTCCTAGGTAAGTCCTTTTTTAAAAATGATTTTTGCCTCCGGCGCTACTGATCCCAACATATCCATTTCCACTCTAATTTACAAAAAAAAAATATTTTTTCCGGGATATACCAAAAAAAATATTTTTTTTTTATTTTTTTTTTTTGTTTTGTTCTTTAAATTCGACATTTCTTAGTTATCTTTATTTCCTTATTTTTAAATCAAGCTCGAGGCCAAGTGCTTTGGTAAAATTTATTTATATTTCAATATTTCGATCCTCTTTGAAAATCATCTTCAGGAATTACATATAAACAAACATTAAACGCAGTTGAGCGTAAATGTAGACTTTCGTCTTTGTCTTCAATTTTAACACTTTTTTTAAAAAAAAACCCGCGAGTTTTTTAAAAATAATTTTTGCCTGCGGCGCTACTAATCCCAACATATCCATTTCCACTCTACTTTACAAAAAAAAAAAATTTCCCGGAATATACCAAAAAGAAATTTTTTTTAAAAAAATCGCGCGATTTTTTTTAAAAAAAATTTTGCCACCGGCGCTACTCCAACCACCTCCATCATCCACACCTTTTTTATAAATAGTTTTCAAATTTTTCTTAATTTTTTCCACTTTTATCCTTTTTTTAAACAATTTTCTTCTTTCAAATAATTCTTTTAGGACTTTTTCTTGAATTTTTTTAAATATTTCTTGAAATTTTTCTTTAAAAACCTAAAAAATTCAAAATAATTTCAAATTTTCAGACATTTATGATGACATTTCATTTTTCTATGGAATTTTTCAATTCATTTCCTTAAATTATTCTATTTTCCATGATTTTTCCCCAGTTTTTTAAATTTTTTACGGGAGTTTTTCAGAAAAATTTTTTTTTTTAAAAAATCGCGCGGTTTTTAGATTTTTTTCTATTTTTTTTTTTAGAATTTTTCAATTTATTTCCTTAAATTTTTCTAACTTTTTTCCATGATTTTTTCTCATTTCTCAATTTTGGTATATCCCGGAAATTTAAATGGCTCTAACTCGGCCCAGGAGACCCGTAGATACTTAAAAGTAACACCGTTTGATTCGTCCCGAAAATATCTTTCATTTGAGTACCCACAAATGGGGGGTCATCATAGAACCCAAGGGGCCCCTTTTTTGGCCCCCGAGCCTTAGCGCCAACTTTGACGTCGATTTTTGTGTTTTGGGGCGTATTTGGGGTGGGGTGGCATTTTTTTTTTTTGGGCTCCCGCCCCATATTCTGCACTTTTGCCGCGATCTTGCCTATGCTGTTTACTAACCAGTAATTGTCTGGTTAGTGTAATTTAACCCAAATAATTTAAAAAAAGCTAGCCAAACTAAAATATCATACTCCTAAAATGTCTACGGTGCTCTGTGCAGTTTGCAGGCTAACTAATATGATTGTGAGGGTTCTATAACGACATCTTACATTATTTCCCTTCAATTGTACCCTTAAGATGACCACAAATGTTATTAATGGATATTAGGCAAAACATAGTATTTCAGTGGAGACATGCATGCGACTGTTTGCTTTGTGTTTCATGGTCAGCAACTGCAAACTTTTGTGACCTCCGTGTTTTTAACAGAATGAGCCAAAGTTAACAGAAATGTACTTACATTTACATAAAAATTGCAAAGTATAATTCATTCTTATAATTTCATAATAATTACACAAGATTTTACTAACACGATAAAAGTTTAGTACTGAACAGTTGTCTTTAACTTTTTTTAAAAAAGATTTGTTTATAAATCTCTGAATAAAATATAACTTAAATGGGCTGCCAGATGTGTAGAAAGAACTAAATAGTAGCTAATGACAGGGTGTTTAGTATAAGAGAATTATTTGTTATGAAGCACCAAGTAGTAGTGAACAAGAAGCAGTAACGGTTTTTTATGTAAAAACGGAAACCAAAGGAAGAATTTAGGCGCTGTTAGACTCGGTCGAAAAATTTGCCTGCCAGGGGTGTTAACACCGCCTTAAATAAAAAACAAATAAAATGAAATAAAAAATGTAAAATAATATAAAACAAATCAATTTAATTTAGTTCATTTTTTCATTTTAAACTATTTCGATTTTATATTCAAATGATTTTATTCCTGAAGACCGTTAGGGTTTCTTTTTTTTTTACTTGGTGCATCCTATTAAAAAATTCGCAAAACATTTGTCACCCTGTAACAGTTTGTACTTTATATCTGGCAACTATTTTCAGTTTTTTTTAATTCAGTGATTTGTGAGCGTCTTCAAACGATTAAAAGGATTTGTAAGGTTAATTAAGTGATAGTGAAATCAAGTACATAAAATTATTTAAAACTAAAAGGATATTCATTTGGAAGGTAATTACATTTCTGCTTACATTATGTTAATAACGAGAAACTCACTGAGGTGGTTTGCGGTTGCCGAGCTCAAATCATAAAACAAGCACAGGCATGCTCGCATCTGAAGATATACATATCTAGAGCGCTTCCGTCGGATTACCGGTTTTTGCGATATGCCTTAATAATAATGGGGCCCTGCAAATGGATTTAATAGAAATGCGACACGACTGAAAGTGGATCAATGCAATGTGTGGATATAGAAGCCTCACACAATCTTAGTAACCTGTAATCAGTAAATGACAGTTGCAAACACATCTTTCAGTATTTTCAGGTTGGTTGGCTCTTATAGGTAAATATATTATTTGTGCTAAATATTTCTTTACCGCCTGAAGTCTGGCAGGGATAAGAGAACATGACATCTTATTTATCTGTACCTTAAAATTATTATTCGCTCCTGTATAACAGGTGAATTCAAGGTACCCAAGGGCGCCGGTCGCAAATTCTTCCTTAACCGTTTGAGTTGAGAACTATGCTGGCGATGGGGGGGTTCTATGATGACCCTCTATGTGTGGGTACTCAAATGAAAGATATTTTTGAGACGAACCTAATATTATATTTTTAAAGAACATGCGGGGTTTTTGGGGCCCTAGAGACCCAAAAAGGGGTGCCCTTGGGTCTTATGGTGATCCCTATGTGCGGGTACTCAAATGAAAGATATTTTTGACGCGAATCGAGTGGTGTAAATTTTATGACCCTACGGGAGAAAAAACGCAGTGCAGCATTCAATTTTGCCTTAAAATTTTCGATTGTGACCCAACAAAAATAGGTCAATCTTTTGGATTCATCTCGTCAACCCAAAGAGTCCCTTTTCTGACGCCCCACGGGTCCCATGGGCAACTTTGACCTACCATTCCGATGTTTGAGGACCAAGTCGAAGAGGATGGCATAGGTTTTTTTTTTATTTCGGCTCCCGCACCATATTCTGCACTTCAGCCCCAAAAACGATAAAATAATTATCACCTTCAAAGTTATTCATCGGCATTAAATCCAGCTTGAGAAAAACTTGCACCCTCATACATTATAATTGCCACTGCTAATACAAGTATGGGTCCATATCGCCGCATTCCTTTTCGAGGCCACAAAATGCTACAAAGCATACATTTGTATTTAAATTTCAAAATGAAGGCTTATACAAAGCATATTCATAGCTAAAGCATCTCCATATCCCTTAAATGAAGGTTGGATATATATATGGATAGACCAATAGTCCGTTTATACAAGTTTCTTTTTAAAATTATTAAATTTTTTTCATGTATTATGTCTTTATTAGTTAAAACAAACGTTCTCATTAATTATGCAAAACAACATCGTTCAAGTGGCTGTCTCGGCTGGCTTCGCAGCAGCGAATTCTGTCATTACAAATTCCCAAGACCTTGTTTCGGGCTGTAGCTTGGTGATGATATTGGCCTTAAGTACTTGAATCGTTCCTAGATTGTTGGCATAACATCGTTTCTTGACGGTTCCCCACAAAAAATGTCTAAAGTGGTCAAATCGCAGCTCCGAGGCGGTCAATTGACATTGCCAAGACGGCTGATTACACGATTTGGGAATTTCGTACGCAAAAGGTCGATTGTTCAAGACTATCTGTCAAGATTTCGAGCGGGAAACATCTTTTAGTGCCAAAATAGCCTAAGATTAAAAAAGAAACTTGTATTTGGCCCACCAATGTGTCCGCAAGTACAGATTTGTTGTCCTGATTCCGATTTGGAACAAATGCGGTGACTATGGCCTGGAATTATTGCAGCTTTCCACATGGATGACATATTTGTTTTTCTTTTTTTTGAAAGCTTTTCTATCTTTAGATTACTGAGTCCAACAATAAGTATACGATTCTAACACACCATGATTCTTCATAACAATTACCTTGGAATTATTTTATTGTACAAATTTGTACTTTTTGTAGTACTAATAAAAAATTTTGTTCTACTTAAAAGTACTTTGTATCAAAATAACATTTCCTGTACCAAAAGTAGCATCAAAAAGTAAATTTATTGTACCAAAGAATACTTTTATTATACCAAAAGGTACATTAATTATAGCAAAAATTTAATTTAGTGTCCTTAAGAGTAATTTTATTGCACCATTGTACAATTTTGTACCACAAAGTAATTGTATTGTACCAAAACATAAATTTATTGTACCAAAAAGTACTTTTATTGTACCGGAAAGTACTTGTATTGTGCCAAAAAGTTAATTTGCCGTACCAGAAATACTTTTATTGTACCAAAAAGTTCTTTATTGTATGTACCACAAGTACTTTTATTCCAATTTTTTTTTCCAAATAACGAAAAGTAATTTTATTGAAACAAAAAATTCTTTTATTATACCAAAAAGAATTTTCCTTGCATCTAAAGTAATGCCTAATAAGTAAAAGTACTTTTTAACTAAACAGTACATTTTCTGCACCAGAAAATGCTTTTTTGTGCCTTATTGTATTTTAATGTACTTTTATTGTACGAAAAAGTACTTTTATTGTGACTAATTGTCATTTATTGTTCCAAAAGTTCTTTTATTGTTCCAAAAAATACTTTCACTGTGCCAAAAATAAATTTTTTGTGCCCAAAAGTACTTAAATAGTACCAAGTGTAAATTTTTTATCCCAAAAATAACTTTTTTTACCATAAAGTAAATTTATTGTACCAAAAGTACTTTTATTTTACCAAAAAGTACTTTTATTGTACCAAAAGTCACATACATTATACCAATGGGTAGTTCAATAGTAGGAAAAATTAATATTCACCCCTATTCCCGTAGACGTCGTCGACATCGTCGTCGTTTTTATGTCAACATCACTTCGAGTCAACATCGTTGTCACATCAATGCTATTTCGGTATTCTGTAACTACTATGAGACGACGTCGACTAGTAATCGATAACATGAAAGATATAACAACAGCTGATGTAACATTTGTACATCAGCTGATTCATTTTGACTTTTTTTTTCTGTTGTGAAGAAATGTTTTTTGTGTCCGATTCAGATTCAAGCGATGAGGAAAGTAAAAATAATCTTATACTGGAAAGAATAATACTTCGACTATGATCAGATGATCTTAAACTTGCCAAATAACGAGTATGTTCATCGGTGTTAAAATCGTAATTTGAGGTTATCTGTTGGCCGGCCTCCCATTTTTTTAGATTCTAGAACTACTTAAGTCTTAATAAGGCAGCATTTAATTACGCAATCGTTCCTATAGAAATAGTTCCTATCATGAATAGTGAACTCAGGACATATGTTTCAGTCATAATTAAGTTGTCAGCAACATTGAGGTCCTTTGGACAGGGGCCTTACAACCTAAGTGTAAGTGCAGCCAGTAGTTGCAAGATTCCTGTCTGAATGCATTAGAGAGGTGATTTGTCCACCTTGGATACAATTGGAAGTAACTGAAGATGACAAATCGGAAGCATAAACTAAATTTTTTTTAACAAAACAGGATTTACTGGAGTAATTGGATATGTCGATGGAATCCATATCAAAATTTTTGCTACAAATAAAGAAGACCAGATTCGTAACTACAACCGCAAAGGATTCTTAAAGGCGCTCCAAAGGAATTAAATTGTTTTTCATTCATT
The DNA here is from genome assembly GCA_964034835.1 of Muscina levida. NCBI lineage: Eukaryota > Metazoa > Arthropoda > Insecta > Diptera > Muscidae > Muscina > Muscina levida. Next base: position 42,637,648 of record OZ035883.1, on the reverse strand, counting down.
ACCCCTTAAAATTAGACAAAATCCTTGTATCTATGAGGGATTTTGTTTCCAAGGCCCTATTTGTTACTCGACATTGTTATTCTTGACGTCATTAAACAAAACCTTTTTTTAAATTTACAAAAACTAAAGTTATTCTTTCAAATTGTTTCAAGTCGTTACTAACAACTGTGACGACAGATTCAGAGTCGTTTCGATTCAACGTCGTCGTCACATTTCCTTACAGAATACCAAATTTGTGTCAATAGTAACCGATAGTTATCGAAAACGACTACGAGAATACCGATTTTACAGCGTCGTCACAAGACGACGTCGTTTTGCGTCGACGACGACTACGGGAATAGGGGCGATTATTGTATCTAAAAGCACTTTTAAAAAATCCTGCTGTAGTACCAGAAAGCAAGAACTACAAAAGTCTTTTTTAACTTCGTGACATTTTTAAATGATTTTTTGTAAATGTTTAGTTAAGACAAAATAGCCGAAGAAAAACAGCTGACCTAGAATACTTGAAGTTTCTTCCCTTGCTACTCTCTTCCACGACTATTTAGAATAAAAGGATTTTCTTCCCGGGCAAATTTAATTCCTAGGTAATAGACTTCCCTGCGTATTATTTTCGGAAATACTGAAATTTTGATGTTCCCAAACTTAACAGCATTAAACTTCATCGTGGGTGAAAGTTGAATGCCCCTTATGACGTTTAATAACTCGACTTAATTGAGTTGAAAATGAAAATAACTGAAGGTGTGTGTCACACAGGTTAAGTTGTAATCGATAATACCTCATTGTAAAATTTCAACTGAAATTACAACTCAGCTGAGTTAAGTTGTAAACCGTAATGGGGGCAAAAATATTTTCTGTTTTATGATATCATATACAGGAGCTTTTTCGGTTTTGCAGTATCTTTTAAAACACCTATAACTTCATATGCCGATATACCTATTTCTAATGAGGTTTTGTTTAACAAAAAATATATATCATTCTTGGACGAATTTATGCGTCAGCCAGTGGCATGATAGTTTAAACATTCGGCTTTCATGGCGGTAAACTGAGTTTAAACCCTATCTTTAGTACTGTACATTTTCTAACATCTTCTATATTTGGCTTAATAGCTTTAAATGTTTATGCCATGGTGATAGCAGCAAACAAATTATTCTTGCTACAGTTCTTCGGGTAGCCAAGCAATTGGTTTACAGCTTAGTGAAAAAATGTTTTTTTGAAATTGCCTTTATAGTTGTCTGCATAATTCTTTCCAAATAAATAGCTTACGTTCCGTTTCGTTTTTAACCATATTCAGCCAGTCGTAACAATGAAAGCGTATTATCTCATTCTCCCATATCACTATTATGGGATGCATCGCAAGTACGCGATATTCCCAATTTGCTGCTTAATAGAAAAACAACAAAATTTTATTGTATTCCCTTATGAAATCCATCAACATGGAATAGGAAATTTTTACAATTGTTTATTTCTCAATTAAACTACATCCTTTGTGATTATTCATCATTAGCGAATTCAGCAGGATTCTTGCGCTGCAATTGATGATAACGAGCTTCGACCGCACTATATACCAAATAGCCAATAATTAAAGCTATAAAGACAAAAAAATGAACCATTATAATTGGTGTTACCTCTCTGTCATCCTCTGTATAACTTACGTGGTGAAACGATGAATACGTTGGAACGGAAGCGACGGAACATATTGGGGACACCATGCGAAATGGCACCGGCAAAGGCGCGTTGCTCATAGGGGGAGATCTTGTAGGTGACAATGCCATGGATCTTGGCAAGGTTACCAAAATGTAAACCGCTATTTAGCTTAGATGTTAGACGCATATTCGAAGCTTTTGTCTCCCTGTAAATAGAAAGTTTAGTTAGAAATCTACGGTTAGTATTAGAAACAAACGAGGGGAAATAGCATTAAATGGAGATTTATGAACATAATAGAACACAAAATGGGCAGAGGGTAGTCCCGTCATATAATGGACAGGGTTATGTAATTTTTTACTCGCGAAAATTTTGACTGTACTGAAGCGTTGCAGTTGTCACATTTTGGCCAAATTTTATGATTTCTGCCCTTTCTGGTTTATGTTGAAATGCTTTTTTTTTTGTTACTTTTGCTTAAATATATTTTGTTATATTGTTTTTTACCTTTAAAATGACAAAACGTCCAAGTAAAATTACGTTTTACACGCTACGAACAACAGTACTCACAAAGGGGTATAATTTGACAGCTGTTAAGTGGGATATGGAGAGGTACCACAGTTGTCTCTTTTGACAGTTGTATGATTTTGACTGCCACAGGGTGTGTGGTTGCCATAATATTCAAATGGGACAGGGTAGGCTTGATATAGGAGAGCACAGTGGTAAGTGTAACTTATTTCGTGGAACGAAATAATAGCCTTTTTACACCAAAAAAGCATTCCGCATCTTGAGCTGAAGATGCGGAATGCTAAAAAGTGGTTTTACACCGCAGTTTCGCATATTGTCAGCTGTTGTCTAGCTCACACATTTTTCCATTTGCCTTGTAAAACTGCAATATTTTCCTGCCACAAACCTATTAACATTGTTACGGAGGCTGTATTCCACAAAGCGCGAATAGTTTTAACTAATTGGAATAACCATTTATTTATATTTTGGCAAAAATGTAAATTTTTTGTCCGTCCATGTTGTTTGGCATTTTTTCCGATAAATGTAAACAAACGACGAAAATGGTGGTTGCCGGATCAACATTACCGAGAAAAATCGCTTAAATTCCAATTTTCAGAGTACAACTCAGTGTATTTTTCCGCATCTTTCATGGATGCGAAAATATGTTAACGTCTTTCCAACAACAAAATACATGTAAAAATTTTAGCATTTTGGCCGCATCCATCAAAGATGCGGATTAACGCGGAAATATGTTAAATGCGTTCCGGTGTAAAAAGGCTATAAGCTAGTGGATATCGTCGTTGGGCTTTATTTGACTTAACCCGACACGTTTGAATTACATTTCACCGCTCAAGTTCTGGCTAGAAAATGTCGAGATGCCATCGACTTCTGGTAAGTCACAGAAAAATTAAAAAAATGTTAAAACTTTTTCTTTAAAAATTTTTGGCAAAAGTGCAGAATATGGGGCAGGAGCCCAAAAAAGTTAAGTCTTACGGGTCTTCTGGGCCGAGTTAAAGCCATTTAATTTTCCGGGATATATCAAAAACAAATTGAAAAATGAGAAAAAATCATGGAAAAAGTTAGAAAAATTTAAGAAAATGAATTGAAAAATTCTAAAAAAAAAAATAAAAAAACTAAAAATGGCGCGAATTTAAAAAATTTTTTTTTCTGAAATACACCGTAAAAAATTAAACAAATGGGAAAAAAATCATGGAATATTTGAAAAATTTAAGGAAATGGATTGAAAAATTCTATAGAAAAATTAAATGTCATCAAAAATGTGTGAAAATTTAAAATTTATTTTTTTGAATTTTTGAATTTTTTTTTCAATAGAAAAAAAGAAAATTGAGAACAAATTTAAAAAATGAAGGAAACAAATGGACTATTTCAAGAAATATTTAAAAAAAATTTAAGAACAAGTGCAAAAAGAAATATTTGAAAAAAGAAAATTGATAAAAATAAAGGATAAAAGTGGAAAAGTTCAAGAAAAATTTGAAAAATATTTAAAAAGAAACTATGCTTTGTAAATTTTTATTTTTTTTGTTGACATATCCTTTTAAATTATTATTTGTTTTTTTTTTTTTTAAATTAGAATGGTAACTGTTGAGATGGTTGGAGAAACGACGCAGGACAAATTTTTTTTTGTATTTTTTGGTATATCCGGGAAAATATTTTTTTTTTGGAAAATTAGAGTAAAAATTGGTATATTGGGATTAATAGCGCCGCAGGCAAAATTTTAAATGACTCTAACTTGGTCCAGGATTCGTACCCGCACATGGGGGTCATCATAGAACCGAAAGGGGCCCCTTTTTTGACCCCCCGGGCCCCATGGGCCTGAACGCCAACTTTGACCTACCATTCCTATGTTTGGAGACCAAGACGAAGACAATGGCACATTTGTTTTTTTAATCGGGCTCTCGCCCCATATTCTGCACTTCAGCCAATTGAAAATTGTTGGACAAATTTTTCAAAAGTTTGCAGGTATAAAAACAAATCTACTTTTTTCTGTTTAAGATGAGGTTATACAAATATATCAATCTCGTATCAAATAAATCATTTGATACGCGAATAATTGTAACGCAATAAAGGAGACAAGTTGGACCCCTAGACTAGTGATTTTGATTTCCGGCATTTTTTATTTCCCGGGAAATCGGAATATTTATTTTAAATTTGTATCTATTAAAAAAATTGGTTTTATTTTAATACAAACAAACAAATATGAAATGAAACATAATAATAATTCTAAAAATCTCGTGTTATGGTTTATCCGAAAAGTTATTAATACTCAGACAATCTAACATCGTGCACGAAGAGATTTTTTAAAATTCGTACTTTTAGGGGAAAAAGGTCCAACAAGTGAGAAAATAGATAACATTTTCCAGATCAAACGGCAAAAGCTGTAACCGTGGAAATGTATATGAGCAAACTTCTTAAAGAACAATAGAGAGGGATTTTTGCAAATTCGTCCTTTTTGTGGTAAAAAGGCCAAAAAGGGATAAAACCGGTACCATTGAGCAATATCCTTATAATGTTAGAGAGCTGCACGAAGTGATTTTTCGAATCTCGTCCATTTAGGAGTAAAAAAGGACCCAATCCATACGACTAAAGCTATAATCGCAAAAATTTATATCCGAAGACATTTTTCAAAATTCGTTCTTAAGTGCTAAAAATGCCCCAAAATAGGGAAAATTTATACTATCACCCGGCTAAAGGTAGCATCGCAAAAATCTATATGATTGATATGATTATTCAAAATTGCTACTCCTTAAAGAAAAACCTAACCAAACCCACACTAAACGGCTTAAGGAAGAATACCGAATATGGGGCGGAGTACTTATTTTAGTGAGTAGTTGTGCTCTATGAATTCATATCAAATTGGTACCATCACCCAGACCAAATGCCTAAAGTTAGAAATGCGATATTGGGGCAAATATTTATTCTATGGAGCAATTGCGTGATATGAAGGAATTTCGAACTTATAGGAGGACAAAACCGGAAATGGGTTGAAACTGTTACCATCACTCAGAATTGTGCAATCTGAAAGGATGAAAACCTAAAGGTGCAATCATCCAGTTCACCAACAAAGAAAGTTGTATGTCAGCCAATCGGCTTTAAAATAGTTTTTTAGAATATATGCCTTACAATAAGTAAGTATTCATCAGCTCATGGACAAGGTATTGCTGATCCATTTTAGCAATTCAATACATACGAACTGTTCTCTATATATGAAAACACGTTTGATTCGTAATTTTATGGTAAAATTTTGAAACATTTTATGGTTTTAGAGGATTTTAACTTATCAAACATTTTGATATTGACTCATTAAATAAGCGTAATGAACTCCCGGAAAATCAATTTTGTCACTGGAGTTGTCGCGACAACAACACTACTTAAGACCAAATTCGTTTCAGGATTTTGTAAGGCAATTGAGCCAAGTCCGTCTGTCTGGCTGGGTGTCTGGTGGGCACCATAAATCGAGTAAACCTTTAATTATCCTTGTGAAAACTTACAAGAGTTAATAGTTTTCTAAATGAAGCTATTGGATTGTCAATAGGCAGAATGGCCCCACCCCTTCTGATACCTCAACTACAAAATGGCTTATTTTAAAAAATTTACATTTCTCTTATAACTTTCAAAGAGGAAACTGCAGAATATTTAAATTCTGTTGGGTTAATAACCATATAAAAGTAGGCAAAACCCCAGAAAACCGAAAAATATGCCACAACCCTTCTGGTAACCTCATAGTTTCACATGCATATCTTTTTTTAAGTAAACTGGATTCATTCAAATTTGGCAGAAGGTAAACATTAATTGAACGTTGACTTACGAATAAGAATTGGACACGTTCTGCTGCCCCTACCGGTGCCTCCTATACAAATTAGACAATTTCCCGAAAATTAATATTTTTTTCAATAATTTCTATATGAAATATTATGTATTAATAGCTTTCACCTAAGAAACCTAGCATCTTCTAGGTCACTGCCCTGCTTTTGGTGACCTGAGGATCAGTAGGCGTTTTGCGAACATCCATTTTGGAAAATTTAGTCCGAAAATTATGGAGACTTCTGTTGTGCATGAAACATAGCACTAAGGGGTTTTTGGGGTCGCTGATTTTAAATCCGAAGTCAGACTTGAAAAAAAAAAAATTATTGATAAAGAATGGCGGACATTATATTCAAAAAAAGATGAAATTCTACTGAACAAAATGTCCGCCACTTTGTTTTTTTTTCATAATTAGACTTCGGATTCGATATCAGCGATCCCAAAAACTCCCATAGGCATAATATCGTTTGAATTGAAGCATTAAAAAAAATGATCGCCATTTTGAATTTACCATTTTTTTTTTAATTTGACTCCAGATTCGAAATGGGCGAATCCACAAAACCCCAATAGGCACAATATCGGTTAAATTCCAGCATTTTTTGAAAAATATCAGAAATTCTGAATCCTCCATTTTGTTTTTTAAAAAATGTCAACCCTGATTCGAAATCAGCGACCCCAAAAACCCCCGTAGGCACAATATCTGTTAAATTCCAGCATTTAAAAAAAATGTCCGCCATTTTGTTTTTTGACTCCAAAATTTGAGTCTAGATTCAAAATCAGCGACCCCAAAAACCCCCTTAGGCACAATACTAATTAAATGCAAGTATTTTTTGAAAAAAATATTTCGCCATTTTGTTTTTTTTTTTCTTCAAAATTTCACACCGGATTCGAATTTAGCGACCCCAAAAATCATGTTTTATGCCCATTGGAAGTCTTCTTCATATTAAAGCCAAATTTTTTACAGATCCGACCAATGTGCAGCGGCACTAAACAGCTGTTCTCTGGCAACACTACTAGGTGGAGCACTTAAAAACTTGACTGCAGCTGACACCTTGACATCTTTTCAAAATATAACCTGAAATTATTTCAAAATTACCTTTTTACTATTCATCAGCTAATAAGGTCTAACTGGTTCAAAATTCGATAGTTTAAAACTAGTTCATTTTGGGATTAGTTCACATCTATATTTTTGAACTAATTTGACGACATAGGGTGAGGTTATTTATAAGTCAGTTCAGCTGACTCAAAATTACTCAAATTATACATAACAAAATTCAGATTGGATTACGTTTCTAACGCTAAGAAACTCATATAAGCCATAATCTCTAAAGCTTGGCGACAATTCACATGCAATTAGCTAATTCGAATAATTAGAAAAGCAAATATTATATTAAAACAAATAAAGTGTTTATTGCTTATACATTTTTATAGTTCTATTTTAAAGCTATAGCTTAAACCACATTCGGGGAGACATGAATGTAATTTCATAACATCACAATATCTTACTACGATGTCGTACATACATATGTATGTACATTACACAAATACATGTGATGAGGAGATATGTATAACAATGATGCGCACAGGTGCCAATGTATGTATTTTTTGTTTGTATTTTTTTACAATTATAACGACAAAAGAAAATAATAAAACTTAGATCATAAGACTTAAACAACAAAACTATTACACACATTGTTTGAAACGATCCAAACTTAAAAACAAACTTCATTACGATGGCAATCATTAAAAACAGTACACAAATGTCCAATAGATGGCATTAAACGCTAAAAACATAACAGGAAATAGGAAACGTGATCGTCGATCAATCCACATGGCAATCTCTTGCGGCGTCATGGTTGTAAATGTCGTATTCTCGGCATTTTTATTATTTGCATCATCTTTGGCATTGTTTTTATCCACATTGATCACAAGATCGGAACAATTTGGATTACTTGACATGGAAACAGTATCGGGTGACTGTGTGGTTATGATGGGAAGATTCTGCAAGGGAATAGAAAAACAAAAGTTAAGTGATTCATTTGTAAGTTGGAAAAATAACGAATTTTATGAATAGATTTAGTATTATATGGAAAAGTATTTGTATTATTTGTACTATTTTGTTATGGAGAGATATAAATTTGCAGTCATTTGGATTTATTATGAGTTTGTTGTGCTATAAAATTATATAACCTTATATTGAGATTACAATTGGTTTGAAATTGAAATTAGCATAGCCCAGCTATGTTATTTTTAAAACAAAAAATATGTTTATCATGTATGTTAAAGTTTCGTGTTAACATTTCGAAAAACTGCATTTGCCAAAACTTATTTTATTAGGGTTTTATGAAGTCAGTTTTTTCGCATTTTGACATATTTCGAATTTCTATTCATAATTTATCAATTTCTAATGTAAAACTTGATTTCAATTCATGACGTTTGAATTTCAAATAGCAACTTTAAATATCAATATGTGAGTTTTCAGTTTGGGAATCTAATATTTGTATACCTAATAAAACTTCTAAATTTTTAATAGAATTTTAAATTAATTATTGGTAATTAGTGTTTTTGTCCCTAGAATTCCTGGGAGAAAAATCCCGGGAATCCCGGCCACTTTTTTTGTCCCGAAATCCCGGGAATGCGACCGGGATTTCATTACACTTATTTAATGAGTCAATATCAAAATGTTTGATGGGTTAAAATCCACTTGGACCATAAATTATTTGGTGTTCCAAATTTTTACCATAAAATTACCAATTGATGACTATTTTCTTGAACATAGCTATCGTTTTCCGTCTCTCGATGTTTTTTTTATCTTTCAAATATGCTTTCTTATAGAAAAATCGAACTTACGAATCTCAAAAAATTCCTTCATTTTCACAATTACCCCATAAAATAAGAGTTGAGTCTTATTGTCGCGATTCCTCCTTTAGCCATTTGGTCTGGGTGATGGTAACAGTTTCATCCCATTTTTGCGTTTGCCCTTCTAAATTTCAAAATTCTTTTATAACGCGCAATTGCTCCATAAAATAAATATTCTCCCCAATATCCGCATTTCTAACTTCAGGCATTTGGTCTGGGTGATGCTACCAATTTGATATGAATACATAGCGCACAACTACTCACTAAAATAAATACTCCGCCCCATTTTTCTTTAAGGGGTAACAATTTTGAAAAATCTTCTTATGCAGATCTCTAATTCTATAAGAAGCATTCCCATATAGATTTTTTCGGCACTATCTTTAGCCGTTGGTCTGGGTGATGGTATAAGTTTTACCCCTTTTGGGGCATTTTTAGCACTTAAGGACGTCTCTCAAAGGAGGAAGTTCGAAAAATCACTTCTTGCAGCCCTATTATCTTTAAGAAGCTTGCTCATATAAATTTCCACACTGATAGCTTTTGCTGTTTGGTCTGGATAATGTTACCAGTTTTCTCACTTGTTAGACCTTTTCCCCCTAAAAGTACGAATTTCAAAAAATCCCTTCGTCCACCACTCCAAGTCTATGATGAGATTGCTTATGTGCTGGTTTCACGTTGATAGCGTGACTAAGTATTAACAAATTTTATGATAAACATTATTTGTTTGTTTCATTTCATATTTGTTTGTTTGTATTATATGAAAACTATTTTTTTTAGATGATAAAGGCACTTTTTATTTATTTCTTGTTTTGGATCGGAATTTCCCGGGATCCCGGGAAAATTATATAAAAATCCCGATTTCCCGGGAAATGAAAAACGCTTTTTATCATATTATCATATGATCATATAATCATATAATCATATAAACATATAATCATATAATCATATAATCATATAATCATATAATCATATAATCATATAATCATATAATCATATAATCATATAATCATATAATCATATAATCATATTATCATATTATCATATTATCAAATTATTATATAATCATATAATCATATTATCATATAATCATATAATCATATAATCATATAATCATATTATCATATTATCATATTATCATATTATGATATTATCATATTATCATATTATCATATTATCAAATTATCATACAATCATATTATCATATAATCATATAATCATATAACCATATTATCATATTATCATATTATCATTTTATCATATTATCATATTATCATATTATCATATTATCATATTATCATATTATCATATTATCATATTATCATATTATCATATTATCATATTATCATATTATCATATTATCATATTATCATATTATCATATTATCATATTATCATATTATCATATTATCATATTATCATATTATCATATTATCATATTATCATATTATCATATTATCATATTATCATATTATCATATTATCATATTATCATATTATCATATTATCATATTATCATATTATCATATTATCTTATTATCATATTATCATATTATCATATTATCATATTATCATATTATCATATTATCTTATTATCATATTATCATATTATCATATTATCATATTATCATATTATCATATTATCATATTATCATATTATCTTATTATCATATTATCATATTATCAAATTCTAATATTCTAATATTCTAATATTCTCATATTCTCATATTCTCATATTCTCATATTCGCATATTCTCATATTCTCATATTCTCATATTCTCATAATCTCATATTCAAATATTTTCATAATCTAATATTTCAATATTTTCATAATCTAATATTCCAATATTCTCATATTCTAATATTATCATATTCAAATATTCTCATATTCTAATGTTCTCATATTCTCATCTTCTAATATTCTCATATTCTAATATTCTCATATTCAAAATCTCATATTCTCATAATCTTAAATTCTTAAAGTGTCAAATACTCATATTTCAATACACTCATAATTTCACAATCTCATAATTATATCTGTACCATTTTGGCAAAAGTTGATATGCCCAATTGTCATAATTTTGCAGGAAGCCGATTTAATGTTTTGAAACCTCATTACCCATGAGTAAGGCTCGTATCTGTACTGTTTTTCGACATCAAAAACTGCGTACTGCTTTTCTCCCTCAAAGTACTGTTTTTCGATACATAATAGAAATAAAAACGGCGAACAGCGAATTCATGCAATAATATTGTTTACTTCAAAAATAAGCTCGAAGAAACACTAAAAATGCGTCTAGAGGATGATTTTTTATCCCCACCTGTAGTAGCTGAAAAGTAGCTTATTGACAATGGATACAATTCGATTGAGATGGCTGCTTTACGCACTGATTTTTTCGGTAATTTGGCTGCTTTGATTTGAACGCTTTTATAATAATGGAATGAAGTCGAAGCCGTTATTAACAAGTTAAGCGAATACAATTTGTACAATGCCAGTGAAAATGCGGTATATTTGCACACCCAATTTAGATATATCAAAAACAAGCGACAAAATTATGCAATGGAGAGAAGGCAATGTTTCGCATGTGAATCGGTGGGGATGAGATATTTATCCATCTTAATAACGCTGATTGCGAATTCAAAGAAATGACCACGATCGTTGAATACATTTTATGCTTGCCAAGAACTTCAGCATCAGTGGAGCGAATCTTCTCTGCAGTGAACAAAACTTGGACGTCAGACAAAACCCGATTAGATGTGCAAACATTGAAGGCGACTCTGACCGTCAAATGTAATATGAAGTAAAAATGAGTTGATTTATACAATTACCTTCAAACGACAAATACAAAACGACCACAAAAGTTGATTCTGAAAATGATTGTCAATTTTTTTTACATATTGAATAAAATATATTCGCTTTGTAAATATGTACTGCGAAAAGTACAGTTTTTCCAAATCGATGTACTGCTTTTTTAAAAAATTTCATTGAAATGTACTGTTTTTGTCCAAAAAAAATATACGAGCGTTACCCATGAGGCATATCACTTTTTATATAGCGATTTTATACACTTCCACTTGTTTCAGACATATCATCCTTTGCCAACTTCTTCTAAAGGTACAGAGAGATACTCATATTGCGAAACATTACACATGCATAACTAACTATTCTACAATTATTTTGTTTTTCTCTACTATTTCCCATTTGAAATTATTTCATTCGTTACTTACATGTACAGTGAGATAATTATTGAAACCAGGGTTAACATTTCCATTGCTAACACTTTCCGTACTCGAAACAATGTTATCCAAACTGGAACACGATCTCGTACGCGACTGATTTTTTAAACCCATATCACGGCGCGTCGGTCTTGGTGTCAATGTGGACTTAATGATATATTTACTATTGACCTTCTTCAGTTCAATATTTTCCTTACGACGCCATATCGTATTAACGAAAGCAAATTCTACCAGACTGCCAAAGATGAAGAAGGTACAACCGAGGAACCAAACCTCGGATACCTTAATGTAACTCACTTTGGGCAGAGTTTTGCTCTGCGATGACGACAGCGTGATGAATGACAACATAGTGCTGGTACCTAGTGTGAAAAATAAAGAAATATTTGTGTAAGATTGGAGTTTTTTTATATATATTTTATTGTAATTCACTTACCCAACATGATGCGTGGCGGTGAGGCATCAGCCTGCAACCAAAATGAAACCCAGGATATGGCAACAATCATCATTGAGGGCAAAAAGTAATCCATAAGATAGAAACCAATTTCACGATTTAGATTCACAGTGAAACTAAGGGAACTATAGTTGCCAACTAATGAGAAGGAAAGGGGAAATAAGTAATCATGAGAGTATTGTAACAGAGAACAGGATTTGTTTTTTAAAACAAAAATATTAAAAGATTTTAAATTAATAAAAAATTATTAACAACATTTTGAGAAAGTAGTAGCTTAAAAAATTTACAAATAAAAATTTCTTAATAATTTTTTAGTGGTAAAATTTTTTTTTCCACAACATTTAAAAAAAAAATTTAAATTAAGGAGATAAACAAAAATTTTAACATTTCTTAACTTTATTAAAATGTCAAAATTAAATTAAAAATTAAAGAAATTTTTTAGGAAATTTTTTTAAAAAAGATATTTGTACGATATTTTTTAATATCAAAAAATGTGTTAAGGAGCGACAAGATTCTTTTTTATTTAAAATTTTCAACAAGTCCCAATGCAAAAAAAATTAATGAATTTTTTTGTTTTTTTTTTCTTGCATGTTAGCTATCACACCTTCCTATCAGCTACTGCCCTATACAAATTTTTGTTCTATCTCCTGTAGTTTCTCCAGAAATTTAAAAAAGCGGAAAAAAGTCTGTTTTGAATAACAAAAATTAATAATTTAATAATTTTTTTTTTGCATTTGATACGAGAAACTGTGTGTCGCCTTAAAGGAGACGAGTTGGGTCCTAGTATCTTAAGACTAAATTCGTTTCTGGTTTTTTAAGACGATTGGGCCATGTCCGTCTGTCTGGCTGGCTGGGGGAACTATAACTATAAACCTTCAATAAATTTCTGGTTTAATTGGAAAGGCTGAACTTTGTCATTTAATAATGTAACACAATATTATTCATATAGAAAACTTAAACTTTTTCCACACCTCTTCTGGGGTGTACATTACTTCAACTTAAAGGGGGAGGGGGGGGGTTGTTGCCATCCCTAGAGAAGTCTAATGTATGATCAGTCCCCAATATTTTTTCAACCCCAACAGTTTCTCAGATAATAACTAACCTCTATCTTCAACCCTTAAGGTGGTCCCCATAGAGTTTTATTTTTTGTATAATTTTATTATGAAATTAGCTATTGCTGCTCCCTTGGTGCCTCCACTAGCATCTTTCCAAAAGGGGACAAAATATGCACTTAAAACGACCAAAATACAAACATTCTCCACAAAATAATATTTCCGATCAAATTTGTCGTTTTTATTGAGTGTAATTAATAGTGCTTCCCAATTCCCGGGAAACGGTATTCCCGGTTTAGCCGGACCTATTCCAGAAAACCGGGATTTTTGGAAAATAAATAATTTAATTCTTCGGTTTGTTAAGCAAAGATGCACAGAATAGCTTGAAATTTTGCAGAGATCATTAACAGATACTTCGTTATATTGTCCCAACAAATTATGCCATTTGATGGAACGTTGTTCAAACGCCGGTCCAGGAACGAAGAAATTTCTATTATTTTAACACATTTGAGTGAAATTTTTCAGTTTTCCCGTCTATCCTGGACCGTTTGTTTTCCAGCTGTCCGTTTGGAAGTTATTGGATATATATTATTTGTTTATTAACTTGGCTGTAATAGTCAGATGTAATTTCAAGAACCACTAGACTCTTGGGGGTACCAAAAAGCCTGCTCCAATTCTGCTCGCATTATGTACAGTAAAGAAAATTGTTAGAAAATTAATAATTAATTAAGAAAAAATTTGGTCAAAATTGATCATTCCAATAGGGTGTTATAGTGCGATATATTTTCAAGGTCCATTCAACCACTTGTATAGGAAGGTACCAGATATACATACTGGTCTAATTTCGGTAAAACTTTGTGCAAGAATATCAAAAGTTAATATATTATGCTCTGCAAACTTTGGACAAAATTGGTCCATTAATGATGAAATTTCAAGACCAACTGGGGGTGCCAAAATGCCTGGTGCGATACCGCTCAAACTATATACTATGTAATTATAATGGTCAGGAAAACACTTTTTGCTAAATTTGGTCAAAATTATTCAATTTAGTAGGGTGTTATAGTGTGCTAAAGTTTCAGAGCCCATTCTACCCTTTGTATGGGTGGTACCCGAAGGCGAGGGCAATTTTGGGTCCAAACTTTGAGATTGTCTTAATTTTGGCTTGGTATGAAAAGTCACTTATTTTGATGTAGCTGTAACTCGAAATTAATTAATCGAATGTAATCCTTCTATTTTTGTCTCATCGTTGTATGGGGACAAAGCACTGTGCGACCAGATACCTCCAATACCAAAACATTTCTCACTCCCCGTTTTGTTCATCCCTTACATATAACAGGAAGGTTTACCCCACCCATTGCGTAAAATGACATCATTTAAGATTTTTGTGCGAATTAATTAGAGGCTTTTTCTTTGATTCCCAATTGGATCCATAAAATCCATAAATTTCGAAAACCGTCCTTCCTTCATTCTAATGAAACTTTTTTCGGTGTAACATAAAATTTTTACAGTGTATGTTTTCGAAAGCTGACTTATATACCTTTCTAATGGCACCAAGATCTTTAAATCGGTTGAGTCATTGCATAGTAATCACAGCTGAAAAGTACCTATTACCATCATTTTTCAAATATTTCGAAACCTTGCCACGCCCACATATTTTCAAAAATGTAATTTCTGAAAATGAGGTTGTGTTTCTGTAGGTAAAATGTAGCTATATGCAAAATTTCATTAAAATCTGAGAGGTTCAGGTTCAAAATGTCCCTTTATTTATAGGTTTTGATATGAAATTCATCATATATTTTATGAAAATGTTATTAAAATCGTTCTATTTATACGTCCGACATAATAATTTTTTCATATAGGGCGTGGCACCGCCCATTTCCCAGTGAGACGTAATCCACCATGTACCATTTACATATGTAACAAAACTCATCTTTATACCTTTAATGGATCGTGAAATATGACCGATTGAATTTTTGGTTTGTGTGGGCGGTGCCACGCCCCTTTGTCTAAGTATGTTTTCATGTAGCCCATGATAGAGGCCCTACGGATAGTACTACACAGTGAAAATTTCGTTGGAATCGGTCCATTTCTCCCAGATAACGATTTTTTCAAAAGGGGCGTGGCACCGCCCATTTTCCAGCGAGACGTATTCCCCTTTGTATCAGTAACATTTGTAGCAAATCTCATATTTATAACTCTAATGGCTCTTGAGATATGACCAATTGAAATTTCAATTTGTGTGGGCGGTGCCACGCCCCTTTCTCTAATTACGTAATTTGGCCAATATAATTAGTTTTTAAAAAGGGTCCTGGCACTGCCATCTTTCCACAAATAAAGTATTTTTTCTTGTACGACCAACATATCTACCAAATCTCGAGTTCATAACTATAATGATCAATGAGATACATCCATTTTAAATTTCGAGTTTGTAGTGTGAATTTCTAAATAATCCCTTCTTAGTGCGCGTCATAAAAGGAACCTATATTCCAAATTTCAAGGATCTAGCTTTAGCCGTTTGGGCTGGACAGTGATCAGTCAGTCAGCCAAGCCTTTTTTATAAATAGATGAAAATCCACAAGTTTTGTAGAAATTTATTCTTTGTGTACTTACAGAATGCTCCGTGCCTTAGATGATTGTTATCCGATGTAACTGCGGTTTCATTGAACCAATAACGCTGCATGTTGTATTCGGTCAAACGCATATCGGGGTCAAATGATATGGGCGCATTATCTTCCCACTTCAATACCAATTCAGTGGTATTATACATCCCTTAAGAAAAAATAGAGAAAGAAAACAAAATATACAATTTGTATAATATTAATTCAATGTATTGACTTCTAACCAAATAAGAGCGCAAAGATTAACGTAATGTAAAATAAATATTAAGATTTTTTTAAAATATTTTTATGTTTTTTAATTAAATTTTTAGAACTTTTCTTTTAAATATTTTTTTTAGCTAAACTGTATTTTTTAAATAGAATTAATACTTCTCTCTTAATTTGTTAAGAAGCTTAACAAAAATATTGTTTAAGCAGTTTTATAACTTTATACGTTTTAAAAAATACATGTTTTTTTCTTCAGAACTAGTTTTGAATTTTAGTTTAGTGTTGGGCTCTTATTATATTAGAAGACTTTAAGGTGGAAATTACATTACAAACATATCACATAGCTTTCAATTTCCTCATCTCTCGTCACTTAACCTCAGTCACTACATTATTTCAAATATATATAAGCAAAGGTTACATATTTTTTTTTTAATTAAAATCTTTTATTTCTTAACAATCCGATTGATCATTAGTGCGACCCTTAACTTTTTATATGCCATATGTAACTGCTAATGTAACCTCCACTCTTCAAACAACACCCACAAACTTACAACTTTCGATAACGGTCGAACAAAATTGTTCATCAAATGGAAATTTCTTGAAATTCATCCAACAGTACAGGGTAGCCTGCAATCGCGTCGATATGATAACTTGACCCTCGGGTGATATCGAGGTAAGCACATCCTTTTCATCGGTGCCCAATATACTCGACTCTCGTTCGTTGGCAAAGAAGATGTGCGGCAGCCACAGGCGTTCACTGAGATGTTTCTGACCCAGTATGCTCTCGGTGCGCGTGGGCGCCATCTGACTGTAGGCCAATCGACTGTCGAGGAAATTGAGCTGCAGCAGAGCATGCATTTTGAACTGCAACAGATCCGAGTTGAGATTCTGCATGTAATAAATATAAATTCGTGCCTTAACTTTAATTGGCTGACGTTCGCCAGTCGGACCGTATTCTGAAAATGAAAAAAAAATATCTTTTGTTGAAATTTTTAAAAAACGTTTTGAGTTAATTCTGGGTTAGTTTCTTGATTTATTTGTTAGTTTTAATGAATCTATATATATATAAATGAAATGATGCACGTATGTAAACTCATCACTTGAGAACGGCTGGTGCGATATGGCTGATTTTTTCTTCATTCGATTCCATATTTTCTGGAGATGGTTTGTAAATAAAAAAATCTACTCCAGGTGACGCTAGGGTGGATTTATATCGAAATTTTGAATTCGACTGAAATTTAGATTGAATCATAAGAAAACATTTTATGTACAAATGGACCCGGTAGATGGCGCTGGGGTGTATTTATAATCAAAATTTGAACGAATGGACCAATTTAACTGAAATTCAGAATTGATGATTGTTTGATCATCAGAAACAATTGTATGTACAAATGGACCCGGTAGATGGCGCTGGGTGTATTTATATCGAAAATTTTAATGGATGGACCAATTTAACTGAAATTCAGAATGTATGTTTGTTTGATTATCAGAAACAATTGTATGTACAAATGGACCCGGTAGATGGCGCTGGGTGTATTTATAATCAAAATTTGAACGAATGGACCAATTTAACTGAAATTCAGAATGTATGTTTGTTTGATCGTCAGAAACAATTGTATGTACAAATGGACCCAGTAGATGGCGCTGGGGTATATTTTTAATCAAAATTTAAACGAATGGACTAATTTAACTGAAATTTAGTTTGTATGTTTGTGTGGTCATGAGAACAAAGCTTTTGTAAATTGGTGCCGCTAGGGTAGAATTATAATAAAAATTTTAAAGAATCAAAAAATTTTACTGAAATTTAGAATGAATATTTGTTTTATTAAGAATTTTTTTTTGTATAAACGGACCCACAATTGAATTGGCTGGTGTTTAATTATTTCGAAAATTTTATCGATTGTACGAGTTTACTCAAACTTAAAATGTCTGCATTTTTGGACAAGAGGAAATTTTTGATGTTTGGACAAAATGTTAATTTTTGGAATGCCATTTAGTCACCATTGATTAGATTACATATAAACATTTTTTTAACATCAAAATTATTGAAGTCTATATATATAAAAAAATTTACATTTGGATGTCACTACTAACTGCGAAATCGATTGAACCGATTTGTACCTTCCTACAGAAGTAGAGAGCTTCAGAAAGTGGTTTTTCGCATTTCGACCCTCTAGGGGACACACCCGAATATGGGAAAAACTGTTGCTATCACCCAGACCAAACGGTTAATAGGGTTGTTGAGCCAAATCAAGACATTTTGGAAATTCTTACTCCTTGTTATAAAAAGGGGCAAGATTGCTATCATGGCACAGACCAAACACCTACAGGTACAATCACCAGTATACCTGTACACCAATCGGCTTAAAATTGTGTTTTCAGAATATATGACCATCAATATGTAGGTTTTCATAAAATCATGAACGACACTGCTGATTCATTTTAGCATTTCTTACAATAATATATAATAATCTTTTAGATATAAGCAGTACGGAATTAGTCCATGAAAACGCCGCACTTTAAATTGAAATATTTCAGGGGTCAAAGTAATAACCCAATTTTCAACTCAACAACGTTTACAATAATTTGGAGGCAGGACGAAGTCTGCCTGGCCTGCTATCTTGTTATAAAAAATAAAATAAAGGATGAATAATAAATAAAAAATCGAGCTTGTAGATATTTATTACTTAACTATAAGCAAAAGTTTCAAAATGTCAAAAACAAATTTAAGATAGTTTCATGGGAAATGTATTCAAAGCTCGAATTTATCATGCCAAAGCCAACAACAATACTCATGAATTAAGTCAGCTATGTCCTAACTTTGGTTTTTTTCTGATATCACAGATAAATATGAGTTTGCACAGTGTTTCGAAATTAAATTTCGTTGGCTAAATTTCATTACTTATGACAAAGTAGGAGCTTTTTTAATTCAGTCAATATACGATTGCAGTGAAGAATTCAAATATTATTTTAAGATGTTAATATTGATCATTGAATATTCGAATACATTTTAGAAATTAACTGGCAAATTTTGATTATTTAAAATTTTTTTTTCCCAGATTTCGTAAATTTAAAAAGAAAATTATTTGTGTCAAAAAATGTTTTGGTCAACACATTCTTCAGATTAATTCATACTAAATATTATTAATTTTCTTTAAAATATTTATATGTTTTTTATATGGAATATTTTTTTGAAGGTATTAACATTAATATTGAAAAGATAGAATAAAAAAATTATAACTAATGAAGAAACATATTAATATCTCACGTTAACTAGAATGATGTTCAAAACTTTACTTACGTATCGGTCTCTCTAGTCTGTCATAGCGGCAGACATGTGTCAGCCGTTGTATTAATTGTGATTGTTGAAGTGTTGATGCATTTTTCAAAGATGGACATTCATCATCGATGACTAACGCTCTGCAAAAATAAGAGAACAAAGAAATACATTTTATAGTTTTATAACTTATCTTCGTTTATGAAATTTTTGGTCTAAATTGCATATTAAACATTTTATGACAATACTTTTGTCATTCTTGACAGTACATACAAATATACGCATGCAACCCATCTTCATAGACAGGGATGCATGAGCGATAAGGTCACTGCAAACTATTCCATGAGCTGAAGAAAGACAACAATTGCATCCTACTTTTTTAATGATCTGAACATTTTCACTCAACTGAATATATAAAATCTGAGATTTTTGGAGTGATCTGAAACAGTCTCCAAGGGGATATATTTGAAAGTTATTAAAATTAATGGATTTTTAAATGAAATTACTTATTTATTATTATTTGCCTGCTTGTGGAACGTAAACGATTAGAGATAGGACTTTCGGTCATATGTCCAGACCCCACATTGTAAAAATTTAGTAAAGATTATAGCCAACCAATGTAAAATGTTAAATTCAATATCTCTGGGTATATGGTAATTTTTTTGAGGAGGTACCGAGTGAGTAGTTTACGGTACCAACTGAGAATCAAAGAAAAAGTCTTTATTAATTTGCACCAAAATCTCAAAAAAAAAATCATTATTTATAACACTATGTCACAAAATTTCAAAAGTTTCTGTATCCGGGACATTTAATTATTGATTTTAATGCAAATAATTTTTGTAAGATATTATTCTATCATGAGATTGTCTGAAACCGGAGCAAAACTTAAATAATCATTAAAATTTTTACAAAAATCCAACTTTGAAGTGGCATAACTTCGTCATTTATGATTGGATTTTAAAAAGCTATCACAGGTTGCAATCGGTGAACTAAAACCAGAGAAACTGGCATTTTAGTAGACCTACTTTTTTCAAAACACTAAAAATGGAAATTTGACCTTATCTCAAAAACCGTTCTACTTTTCACATATCTGAAAGCAGATTTAAATTCAGCATGAAATTTTACATAAGGATCAACTGTTTAGAAGCCGGGATTGCAATCTGACAAAGTTTTCATATCCTGAAGTTTCCAGTTTTGAAGTTTATAAGACATATACAAATATTTCAAAAATATATATATCGTTTTGTATGGGAGGTTATCTGTCCATTTACATTTCCATAGTTTTATTTTTTAAGTCGTTTTGAGCCATGTCCGTCTGTCTGTCTATCTGTCTGGTACGCGCGATAACATTCGAAAGACATAACCAATTGTTTTGAATCTTTGCAAGAGTTTTTTATTTTTCCAAAACTACTTACAGGATTGCGTATAGGCTTCATAGCCACACCCCTTCTGGTACCTCCCATACAAATATACCATTCCGCCCACTTTACAAATCAAGTAATAATATCAATACAACCAACGCGATCGTTTCCAAATTCTGTATTTTGTTAAGCTATAACAGCATAAAGTTTTGGAGAAAAAATTGAAAGTCTAGCCACGCACCTTCTGGTACCTCCCTAAAATGTTTATACCTGCAAATTTTATGTTTTTACTGAAGTTGGGGGTATATGTTAGTCGGTTTACCCCACTAAAACTTTGTTGCTGGTTATTCATAAGTATATGTTAAGGTTTAATCGAATTATAGTGCCCACCAACCAGCCAGCCAGTTACACAGACGAACATGGCTCAATCAAAACGATTAAGATACTATGATCCCAATTCGTCTCCTTTAATGCGTTACACTTTTTTTCGTATTAAACGATATATCGTTGGTATGCTGCGTTAACTGACCAACACCACTTTTTGTATTTCTGAGTTATTGATAATTTAAAGTTTATGGCCGCTTGTGTTTTTTACAATAACTCCAAAACTGCTTCAAATAGAAATGAGATTTGTTTACAGGGCATATCACTTTTGGGAAACTTTTGCAAAAAAGTTCTAAGTACACTTTTTGTGTTTTTGTGTAATAGATAACTTAAAGTTTATAGCTTCTTCTGTTTTGATACAATAACTACAAAACTATTTTAAAAAGAAGTGACTGGGGTGAGGAAAAATGTCTGCACATCGTGTGATCAAATGGCTGGGAAATAGGAAAAATCCACAACAAGCCCCTCAACTGTCTCGAAATCGCTACTAGAGGGTTAAAAAGTATGACCGATCCCCACTAGTATTTCCCATCTAACATTTTTCCCGAACATACCTACCCTCTAGGATTTTATTATTATTATTTATAATATTTTTATTAAAAAATTTTTGTAATCCAGAATCCATAATGCATCGAAAAAAAATATATTTGACCAGGGCAACCGGAATTATGCACTAGAAATCGTGTTTTATGCTCTTAAAATATGCCCTAAGAATACCAAAATATGCTCTTTAAATCAAAAAATATGATCTTAAAATCAGAGTACGTATTGGCTCGCCCTTTTCGGTTCTCGGTCCAAAAAGAGCTGGCTCTGTGGGTCTTGGCTCGCAAACGGCCGTTACATCGCTCAACAAAAAAACTTTTTGTTGCAGAAATTTCTTTTTTGTACCAAACGTACTTTTAATGTACTTTTAGGCATTCTCGCAATTGCTACAAACATGTAGCAGATTTGGCTGTTACATTTAAAAAAAAGTAAACTTGCAAAGATTTCCTTGCTTTTAGAAACGAAAATTAATGTGAGAAATATATAATATGCTTAAAAAGCGAATTTTTTTTTAAAAATATGTTCTAAAAAATATGAAATATACTTAAAAAAAGGATATTTTTTAAAAAGATGCTCTTAAAACCAAAATATGCGAAAATATGACTTTATGCGTAAAATATGCAAAAATATGCTCTAAAAAATAAGTGTTAAAACACTTTTAAGAACATGAAACATATAAATACCTTACCCATTTGTTAATACCTCGTTCTAAAAAAACATAAAAAAAAACTTAAACTTAATTTCCCTTTGCACCCCATGAATGAGGT
This sequence comes from Muscina levida, assembly GCA_964034835.1. Classification (NCBI taxonomy): domain Eukaryota; kingdom Metazoa; phylum Arthropoda; class Insecta; order Diptera; family Muscidae; genus Muscina; species Muscina levida. The sequence goes on along the minus strand of OZ035883.1, from coordinate 42,614,936 downwards.
ATGGGATAGCTTCTCGCGTTGTTGTGAATTAACACTCTTTCTATTTTTAGATTCACAACTAAAAAAACATGCATTTGCATATTTCCGGTTGCCCTGCTAATGACGCAATTATATTTCATTTTGTTGCATAGCTGTATTAATCTGACAAGTACATTTCATACATACATTGCGGTATCTTCATATTGTTTGTTACATCGCTCATACGTCCTCAGACCCATTGCAACTAAATCACATTTCTCATACGTACTATATCCCCATTTTTGTCCTGTATTTAACATACTCAGAAATTCATTTCAAAATACATTTTACAATGTGTACCATTCTTGCCATTATCGTTACGAAATTTTGTCTTAACTACGATGACAATTAATATAGTTCTATATATACAAATTGTAAAACTACAGCGAAAATGTAGTATAATTGCCCTTAAACAAGTTCAATGTTACAATAATATACCTGTTGTTAGTTAACACACATAACAGTCAGCAGTATCCAGCAAACACAACTAATTAAATAAAGAAAACTACACTAAAGTTGTAGTCAGTCCTTTTGTCAGCTGACAATTGACAACTGTTGAACCAAAAACAAAAAATACATCCCCTTCGAACGTCTTATTAACATAACAATTGATCAATAATAAAATGAAGTGTAAACACACCATCTACGAATATATCACATTGTATAAAATTTACATAAGTGTCAGGAGGTACAACAATAGACACGTCTATGAATAAATAAATAATGCAGTATGAAGGCGATAATACACTACGGGTACCATTGCTACCCTCATGTCATTTCTCTGTTGTTGTTTGGACCTTATTAATTATTTTCTATTTTTTTTTTAAAAAAAAGTAAATGTCTGTTAAATTAAAAAAAATATATACAAACGTACATAAAGTTAATGAGAAATATTAATTAAAACAATACACACCACCAGCAGTTGTTGAAATACGCGCGATATAATAATTAAAAGAATTTTATCAACAACAATTGAACTCAGGAAGAAAAAAGATAAATCACCACTTGGGGCGGTTGAGTCATTTATGATCTCCAACAAAGGTCGTAAACATGGTTGGTTGATAATGTTGTGCTACAAGAATTTAAGACAGTAATTGAATTCTACTGAAATAGGATTGGTTTTAAACAGAACTTAATAGAATAGTATAGAAATTAAAGTGAACAAAACTATAAAATGTGTATGTATTACATTTTTGCATTACTACTTAAGTGGCCAATTACAATTTACGAAACGTAGTTCATAAATTTGAGGCCTGAAGTAATAAAGAATTCCACACGCTTCGGTCTTCTGCGTGTGTTCTCCAGTTAGTCCTACCAGATGATGGCACATCGCCTACCACTTGGTCCTTCCAACGGAGTTTGGGTCTCCCTGCTCTGCGCCGTCCTTCAGGTTCGCCTTCAAACACCTTTCTCGCTGGAGCATTTACATCCATCCTGGCAACATGTCCCAGCCATCGAAGTCGTTGGATTCTGACTCTTTTAGCTACGTCGATGTCGTGGTAAAGCTCATACAGCTCATGGTTCATCCGATGGCGAAACTGGCCTTCGACACAGATAGGTCCATATATTTTTCGGAGTACTTTTCTCTCGAATACTCCCAGGTTTTGTATGTCCGTTGTAGTAAGCACCCATGATTCGGCACCATACAACAGAACAGGTAAGATAAGCACCTGGTACAGCTGTTTCTTAGTATTCCGAGAGAAGGTGGTGTTACTAAAGTGCTGCCGAAGTCCGTAGAAACATCTATTGGCTAGCACTATTCTCCGTTTAATTTCTTGGCTGACATTATTCATCTTGTTGACGGAAGATCCGAGGTAGGTAAATTCGTCGACTACCTCAAAACAATAATTGTCAACGTTCACGGTGCGTCCCCATCGAGAGGACTCTTTGTTCGTCGAAATCATTATTTTTGTTTTGTCCTCGTTGACCGCTAAACCCATTTTTGCTGACTCCTTTTCTAGCGATGAGAAAACTGCAGTAACATCCCGCAGATTTCGGCCAATGATATCGGCGTAGGCTAGTGGCATGTGGCTTTTGTGGAATATGGTGCCAGACATGTTGATACCAGCCTTTCTCATCACCTTCTCCATAACTATGTTAAATAGTGTACAGGACAGGCTATCGCCCTGCCTGAGACCTCTTTCCGTGTTGAATGGTTCAGACTGATCCTTACCAATCTTAACCGAGGATTTGGTGTTGTCTAAGGTACATTTGCAAAGTCGAATCAGCTTTGCAGGAATACCAAACTCAGACATGGCCTCATAAAGCCTATTCCTTATCGGAGAGTCGAAGGCAGCTTTGTAGTCGACAAAGAGGTGGTAGGTGTCGATCTGCTTTTCATGGGTTTTTTCCAGGATTTGTCGTAAGGTGAATATTTGATCCGTCGTAGATTTGCCAGGTCTAAAGCCGCACTGATATGGTCCAATTAGTTTTTCTACAATTGACGTTCACACAATATGCTTGAAAGGACCTTGTACGCAATTGGTAATAGGCTTATTCCACGGTAGTTCTTACATTCACTACGATCTCCTTTCTTGTATATGGGACATAACAGACTGAGACTCCAATCCCCGGGCATGCTCTCCTCTTGCCAGATGTTCTCCATGAGCTGATGCATGCTCCTAATCAGCTCCTCCCCGCCAGCCTTAAACAATTCAGCAGGGAGACCATCGGCTCCAGCAGCTTTGTTGTTTTTAAGGCGGGAGATGGCCATACGTATCTCGCTCTGGCTCGGAGGTGGACAGTTAATACCATCGTCATGGATTGGAGCGGGGTCTTCTGGAGTGGTGTCAGTATCCAGTAAATTTCTAAAGTGATCTCTCCATATCTTCAGAACGTTATCCGGGTCCGTCACTAGCTGACCATCGCTGTCCTTGCAGGAGGGCAACCCTGTTCCACGCATTCTCGCTTTCACTCTCTTGTAGAATTTTCGGGCTTCCCCTCTACTTCGGAGCAACTCAGTGCACTCGTCCTGCCTCTTCTTCAGCTCCTTCTTTTTTCTTCTAAAAAGACGCGTTGCCTGTCGTCTCTTCTCCCTGTGCCGTTCACGAACAGCTCGCGTTGCCATTGGCTGCAGTTTCGCCCTGTATGCAGCCACCGTCTCTCTCGTGGCATTGCGACATTCATCATCGTACCAGGCATCTTCTTGAGACGGCTTTGAGTACCCAAGTACGCTTCTCGCAGCCCGTTCTAAGGAGTCGGCTATATATTGCCACTGCGAGGTTATATTGTCAGGGGTTGGAGCATTCCGCAGCAGTTGAGTTAGGTGGTTGGAGTAGGCGTTTGCTACCTCTGTGGTCCGCAGTTTACCGATGTCCAGCTTTCGTTGTGCCTGGTTACGTACGTTTTTCGCCATGCTTAGCCTTGTGCGTACCTTAACTGCGGTAAGGAAGTGATCGGAGTCAATGTTCGCACCCCTAATCACTCGTACGTCCAGAACACTCGATGCGTGCCTTCCATCGACTACCACATGATCAATCTGATTCCTCGTCAATTGATCTGGAGATAACCATGTTGCCTTATGAATATTTTTATGGTCAAATCTAGTGCTGCAAACTACCATATTTCTTGCCGCAGAGAAATCAATCAGTCTGATGCCATTGTTCGACGTTTCGGTGTGCAGACTGAATTTTCCGATGGTAGGCTCAAATGCGGTTTCCCTGCCTATTTTAGCATTAAAATCGCCTAGTACAATTTTAATGTCATGGCTCGGGCTACGGTCATATACATTTTCTAGGCTCTCGTAGAACTCGTCTTTGTCCTCATCGCTTTTCTCTTCTGTCGGAGCATGGGCACATATAAGTGTTATGTGGAAAAACTTTGTTTTGACTCTTATGGTGGCTATACGTTCACACACCGGGTTGAACCTTGAGACTAGGTGTCGCAGTCTCTTGCCAACCACAAATCCACATCCAAATTCGTGCTTGTCCGCATGGCCACTATAGTAGATGTCGCACGTCTTCATGCGCGAGCACCCGTGTCCCGTCCATCGGATTTCCTGTAAAGCGGTTATGTCAGCCTTGTATTCTTCGAGGACTTCCGCCAGTTGGATAGAGGCACCTGGTCTATACAGTGTTCTAACATTCCAGGTGCATATCCTTAAATCATGGTCCTTAATTCGTTTGCGGTGGTCGTCAACATTTTGGGGGGTCCATTTTATTCTTTTCTTACTTCTTTTCATTGCAATCGGTTATACGTCAGTGGCGGGTTGCAAGCCCAGCGCACCACGTCGCAGTTTTCTCCTCCTGCCAGGATTTTATTACAGCCGCCCATTCTGGGTCAGACGCTGACCAGGGTACCGCTCACTCTGAGCAGACGTGCCTGGGTTTTAGGTTTCGCCCCTCACAGTTAGTCGTACTCTGACGGGTGTCAGAGGCACGCTTCCAGGCGTCACCACGTGGAGGTACTCCGTCCGCAGTAGTACTACGAATACGGAGCTCTGTGAGTAGACTTGAAGTGCAATTGGCAAGGATCACTCTGGGTTTGCCAAGTTAAACCGATCAGAAGCTTTACCTTGCATCACACTCCCGACGCCCACATTTTTGCATTATCTTTAGTTATGCTTCTGCGATTCAATGTCCAGTGTGTCTGTATTTATCGGTAAGAGTGTTTTTGCATAACTTTGTATACACAAGGTTAAGGGTGTTTCAGTTGTAGCTTTTACTCTATAGATTTTTTTTGTAAAGCACTTTTTTTTATATATTTATGTACTTGGTATGATGGTTAAAACACGTGATATTTAGGGGGTGACATGATTTCGAGCCCTATTAGAGTCATTTACATGTCCTTGATTGGCGGCCGGCCCCATCTGTTGCAGGTAGCAACATCGGATCAATCAAGTTAATCGTCATGTCTATACATCATCAAATTAAGTACTTCAGTGAATTCATCAAGTCAAAACTATAAATCAATGTTCAAACTTCATGTAATTTGTTGTCACTTTTTTCCATAAGAAGTTCAGTAGAAATATTTTGTCATTCAAAAAATAAAATATTTTAAAATTGCAAAATTTTAGTTTTTTATATTTCCTTTTGTAAAATTTTAAATATATTTTAAGAAAATGTTTACATTTTTTTCACATTATATATCATAATTGAAAAAAAAAATAATTTCAAATCTTTTTAATGGTTACTTACAAAAAATTTTCATTTTATTTTGATGTCCTGTGTTTATCAGTTATGGTTTATTACCCGCAAACCAGTTTGCACCATGCATTTAAATAATCTTATTTAGTCTCGTGTTTTTGCATTTATTTAGATACTTTAACGATAAGAAAACTTTAAGCAATCTTTTTTTAGTTATACAAATAATTTGTTATAAATGTATTTGTATATTAGTCTATGAAAAAGAAACACGAGAAAACAGAAACAAGGGGGGGATCTAGGTTAACACAAACTGCGATTTTCCCAGCGATAGATGCTTTATTGTGTGTTTTCATAAACAGTAAAATAAAAATAAGCAACAAAATGGAAATAAAATGTCAACATCTGTGTTCCCACTACTTACTTAAGTGGCCCATTATAGCTTACGAACTTGGTTCATAAATTTGAGGCCTTAAGTATTAAAGAATTCCACACGCTTCAGTCTTCTGCGTGCGTTCTCCAGTTGGTCCTACCAGATGGTGGCACTTGGTCCTTCCAACGAAGTTTAGGTCTTCCTGCTCTGCGCCGTCCTTCAGGCTCGCCTTCAAACGCATTTCATTTACATCCATCCTGGCAACATGTCCCAGCCATCGAAGTCGTTGAATTCCGACTCTTTTAGATACGTCGATGTCGTGGTAAAGCTCATACAGCTCATGGTTCATCCGATGGTGCAAATCGCCGTCGACACAAATAGGTCCATATATTTTTCGGAGTACTTTTCTCTCGAATACTCTCAGGTTTTGTATGTCCGTTGTCGTAAGCACCCATGATTCAGCAGCATACAATAGAACAGATAAAATTAACACCTGGTATAGCTGTTTCTTCGTATCTGGAGATAAGGTGTTGTTACTACAGTGCTGCCAGAGTCCGTAGAAACATGTATTGGCTAGCACTATTCTCCGCTTAATTTCTTGGCTGACATTATTTTTCTTATTGACGGAAGATCCGAGGTAGGTAAACTCATCTACTACCTCAAAACAATAATTTTCAACGTTGACGCTGCGTCCCCTTAGAGAGCACACTTTGTTCGTCGAAATCATTATTTTTGTTTGTCCCATTTTGAACCCATTTTTGCTGACTCCTGTTCAAGTAATGAAAAAACTGCAGTAACATTCCGCAGATTTCGGCCAATGATGTCTATATCATCGGCATGGGCTAGTGGCATGTGGCTCTTGTGGAATGTGGTGCCAGACATGTTGACACCAGCCTTTCTCATCACCTTTTCCATAACTATATTAAAAAGTGTACACTACACGCTATCACCCTGTCTGAGACCTCTTTCCGTGTTGAATGGTTCAGACTGATCTTTATCAATCTTAACCGACGATTTGGGGTTTTCCAAGGTACATCTGCAAAGTCGAATTAGCTTTGCAGGAATACCAAACTCAGACATGGCCTCATAAAGCCTGTTCCTTATCGGAGAGTCAAAGGCAGCTTTGTAATCGACAAAGAGGTGGAAGGTGTCGATCTGCTTTTCATGAGTTTTTTTTATTTTTCCAGGATTTGTCGTAGAGTGAAAATTTGATTTACTAGGTCTAAAGCCGCACTGATATGGTCCAATTAGTTTTTCTACAATTCACACAGTATTCTTGAAAGGACCTTGTACGCAATAGGGTAATAGGCTTATTCCACGGTAGTTCTTACATTCACTATGATCTCCTTTCTTGTATATGGGACATAACATACTAAGACTCCAATCCCCGGGCATGCTCTCCTCTAGCCAGATGTTTTCCATGAGCTGATGCATGCTCCTAATCAGCTCCTCTCCTTAAACAATTCAGGCGGGAGACCATCGGCTCCAGCCGCTTTGTTATTTTTAAGGCGGGATATTGCGACACGTATCTAGATCTGGCTCGGAGATGGACATCTTTCATCGTCATTGATTGGAGCGGGGTCTTCTGGGGTGGTGTCCGTATCCAGTAAATTTCTGAAATGATCTCTACATATCTTCACAACGTTATCGGATTCCGTCTCTAGCTGGCCATCGCTGTCCTTGCAGGAAGGCAACCCTGTTCCACGCATAATCGCCTTAACTCTCTGGTAGAATTTTCGGACTTCCCTTCTACTTCGGAGCAACTCTGTGCACTCATCCTGCCTCATCTTTAGATCCTTCTTTTTCCGTCTAAAAAGACGAGAATCCCGGTATTCCCGGGAAATATATCAATCCCGGTTTCTCGGGATAGGTTCAGAAAAACCTAGAATACCGTTTCCCGGGAAATGGGGAGCACTATTAATTACCCTCAATAAAAACAAAAATTTTAATAGCATTATTACTTTGTGGAGAACTTATGTGTTTTGATCGTTTTAAATGCATTTTGTATGGGAGCCCCCTTTAAGGGCTTAGGATAGGGGATTGTTATGTTTGGGAAAGATGTTAGGAGAGAAATACTAGTGGGGGTCACTCGTACATTTTACCCCTCTGGAGGCACCATGGAAGCAGCAGGAGTGCATTTCATAAAAATTTATAAAAATAAAAAAAACTTATATTGGGACCACCTTAAGGTTTGAAGATATAGGGTAGATATGATCTGAGAAACTGTTGGAGTTGAAAAAATATTGGGGCAGGTCATACATTTTACTCCTCTAGGGGCGACTCAGGGGTAATTAGAGTGGTGGGAGCAAATTTTATAAAAAAAAAAACAAAATTCTGTATGGGAGCCCCCCTTAAGGGGTAAAGATAGGCGGTAGGTATGATTGGGAAAAATGTTAGGAGGAAATAATGACTGTGTGTCGGTCATACATTTGTACCCTCTAGGTGCGATTCCGGGGCAGTTGTGACCCTTGTTATGGATTTTTCCCCAATACGAAAAGTTTCTCGGTAATAACCGGGGTATCGATTTTTATATCGATTTCTGATTTTCGACCCATGGTTTCCTTGGGCAAATTTTATTTTATTAATTACTAGTAAACCCCATACACTTTTTTGAACCTAAAACTCGAAAATGTTTATTTTACCCCTTTTGGGGAAAAGTTTTAAAAATTCAGTCAATTATATTAATTTACGTTAAGTGTATCGAAATGATACATCAAATTCGGCTCAAGATCAGAAAAGTGTTCTTTATTTATTGTTTGATATTTTTGGTCAAATTCAGTGTGTCACGCACTAGGATGACGCGTTTCGAACTCCATGACGAGTTCATCTTCAGACCCCTTTGTGACGAACTGATGCACAATGGTACATCATCAGCTGTATATATATCTACAATTATGCCAAACATATGTGTGTGAAGTAGATATCAGCCGAAAATGCCCAGCATAGTTATGAATTTGACCATTCACAATCAAACATGAGAATGGAGGATATTTTATCCCCACGATTCCCTTTTTACCTCATAAAGGAGTCTGAAGATGAACTCGTCAATCAGTTCGAAACGCGTCATCCTAGTGCGTGACACACTGAATTTGACCAAAAATATCAAACAATAAATAAAGAACACTTTTCTAATCTTGAGCCGAATTTGTTGTATCATTTCGATACACTTAACGTAAATTAATATAATGTACTGTAAGATCGACTAACAAAACACAAATACACATACACTGGCACGGCACGGCCTAACAAACTATATATGCTTAGTAGTTAGTAGTGAGCAAACACTGTATATGCTCAGTAACAATAGTAAGCTTAGTTTAACAACGAACCTTGTAAAAAAGCTTGAGTTTTGTGGTGAAAAGCCATGGTAAAGCTTGAGCTTTGTGAGGTAAAAAGGGAATCGTGGGGATAAAATATCCTCCATTCTCATGTTTGATTGTGAATGGTCAAATTCATAACTATGCTGGGCATTTTCGGCTGATATCTACTTCACATGCATATGTTTGGCATATTTGTAGATATATATACAGCTGATGATGTACCATTGGGCATCAGTTCGTCACAAAGGGGTCTGAAGATGAACTCGTCATGGAGTTCGAAACGCGTCATCCTAGTGCGTGACACACTGAATATGACCAAAAATATCAAACAATAAATAAAGAACACTTTTCTGATCTTGAGCCGAATTTGTTGTATCATTTCGATACACTTAACGTAAATTAATATAATGTACTGTAAGATCGACTAACAAAACACAAATACACAAATTCAGTCAATTCTAATAAAAAACAGTAATCACCGGTTTCAACACAAAAATTCATGAATAAATGAAAAATATGCGAATTAGATAAGCCCCAAAAACATTTAAAAAAAATGCCTTAAAAACTGGAAAAAGGAAAAAAAAAATTTAATTCGTAGTTAATTTAATTCACTGAACACATTTAATTTTTAATAAAAATTTATAACAAATAGTTGAATATTAAATGAAGTTAATTACATTACATTTATAAGATTCAGACTATTGATTAATTACTCTACTGTAAAAAATTATATGAGGGTTGTTGACTAACAGTTCTGTATATATGGGTCGTGCTGAATTCAGAAGAAAAATTTTTAAATCTTATTGAGGTCGAAATCTATAGAAACAAATTTGTTTGAACTCTGCAGCAAAATGACTGTACTAGTATTATAAACAGAGCCAACAGAAATATGCACAAAAAAACTAAAAATATGCGCATCAGATAAGCACGAAAAACATTATAAAATGTCTTTAAAACTGATAAAAAAATGCACAATAAATTTGAATTCGTAGTTAATTTTATTCACTGAACACATTTAATTTTTAATACAAATTCATTACAAATATTTGAAAATTAAATGATTATTTTTTACATTACATTTATAAGATTCAGACTATTGATTAATTACTCTACTGTAAAAAATTTTATGAGGATTTTTGATTAACATTCTGTATATTTGGGTCGTGCTGAATTCAATGCCGTACTTAATCTTTTAATGTATAATAAATATTATGTATACTCCTTCAGCGTAATTTTTCCCACATGTTCGTAATATCCGCGATTGAAATATTGATCAATATTTTGTCTATGAACATTAGGGCGTTTCACAAAAAAAATGTTGCAACTCTTGAAGCGGAATATTAAGGCTTGTGATCTAAAAGAATTTCGGAAAATTTTTTGGATTTTTTGAAGATGGGTAAGGGGTCGCTGAAATAGATTTTATCAAAAAAATGAGGTTATGGAGAAAAAAATTTATATTATTTTTTTCTGGTGCTTTTTGTTCATACAACTAAACAATTCTCTTCGTAAGGATCCGAACCCACAACAAAAAAATTATTGGTGTGAAAAATTATTATATTATGGGCCACTTTGATAGTCTTAAAGGTGAAAAATTATTTTTCCTAGATTTCGAACCTCGATAACTTGAATAGTTTTCAACATTTTTTCAAGATGTTAAATGCGTTAGAAAGATAATTTAGATACCTTTAGTTTGGTATATATAAGTTTATATTATACTTGTGAAAAATGTTGAAAAAAAATAAAAAATAGACAAAAAAATTAGTTTTTATTTTTAAATTAACACTATTTGAATTTTAAAATATTTGAAATAGGCCCTTTTTAAAATGTAACAAAATTCATAATGCATAATTTTGTAACCTCAAACAGTAAAAGGGTTTTTGATGAATTAAAATTGCCCACTTCCTTTTTTTCGAAAGATACACTTTTATCGGAAAATGATGATGATTTTGTTTCTTCAAAGAAAAAACTAGAAAAACTATGTGTTGTGAATGATTTATCAGAAAGAGGCGTGGCGTCGGCTACAATATATAACAAAAAAATTACAAAGAATGAGAATGATTTTCAAAACTTATTGATTAGAGTTGATAACAATTAAAAAATTATACCTAATGTTAACAAAAATGTCATTGAAAAAGCTCTTAAGAAACCAATTTGAAAATACTTCCACAGTTGTTCCACATTTAATGGTTAACGTATTGTAGTTTTTGATACAAATTTACTTTTTAATTTTAATTTGTTCATTAAATATGTTGGTTTTGTTTATTTAATATCTTTTGATTTTGTATGGGAATATATATTGATGAATTGAATTTCTGATATTTTTATTAAAGCAATGTATTTTAGAAGTTTTTTTTTACTTAACCAAGAACGAAACATAATGAAATTCTTTTAATATTCATAAAATTTGATAAATAAAAAAAAAATCTCAAACTTTAATTTTTTTCTTATATTTTTCCAACAAGTAAAAATAAATCTATGTACCGAATGAAAGGTAATTTAAAGACCTTTCCAACGCATTTTACATCTTGAAAAATTGTTGAAAACTTTTCAAGTTATCGAGGTTTGAAATCTTGGAAAAATAATTTTTCACTTTTAAGGCTATCAAAGTGGTCCATAATATAATAATTTCTCACACCAATATTTTTTTGTCGTAGGATCGGATCCATAAGAAGAGAATTGTTAAGTTGCATGAACAAAAAGCACCAGAAAAAAATAATATAAAATTTTTTTCTCCATAACCTCATTTTTTTGATAAAATCAATTTCAGCGACCCCATACCCATCTTCAAAAAATCCAAAAATTTTTCCGAAATTTATTTAGATCACAAGCCTTAATATTCCGCTTCAAGAGTTGCAAAAATCGCAAAAAACGCGTTTGGTGAAACGCCCTAATGAACATATTTGACCTTAAAAAGCTGTTTTGTGAAAGAAAGGATAAAACGTGCTTAGTGTTTTATATGTGAAAAACGGAATTTTTTTTTCAAATTTAAAAGGAACTTAGGTTTCTGACGAAGTTAAAAAGTCAAACTTTTAGTGTAATATGTGTTGACTTTAAAAGTACAATTGTTTCAACGTTAACGTAAGTTTTATTTCGCAATGTTATCTGTATTAAAATGACGCATTGCTTCACTGTTACACTATTCCACAACTTTTCTAGAGTCCTTAAAATAGTACTATGATGGTTTCAGTCAACTACCCCAACGAGTAATGGATGTAACTGGTAGCAACGCAACTCTAGGTTCACTCAAAAAAATATCAAGTATTTCGTATTTAAATCATTCCCAATCATTCCCCAAGCGGTGTCAAAAGTACGGTAAGTACGGATTTTCTTAAATCCAGTACAAAATGCTTGATCCAAGAACGGAAAAACCTAGCCTGGAATTCTTATCTGTAGGCTTAAAACCTTGTGGCGCTTTATTTTTAAGTATACAATTTTTAATAATAGATGACATTATGCCTGCTTGGTCTTGAATTTTAAGTATAGAATTCTTGTACATAGATGACATTAAGCCTGCGGGAGCTTGATTTTTAAATATAGAATTCTTAATTATACATGACATTAATGGTGTTTTTAGGTGTAGAATTCTATCCGCATTCTGATTTTTATTAAGTAATATGCGGATAGCTAATTAGATAGATGCCAAACTATCTAATCAGTACCCTTTTGCTTTGCTTTTTTACTATCATTACAAACCTTAAGTGTTATAATCTCCACGAAATTATTGAAAAGACACTGGTGCGAAAATGGCAACAACGAAGATCACACGTCACTTGATTCGCACAATCTCTTAAGATTTCCATAGTTAATTGGAGAATTTATACGTAAAATTTTTGCAAAAAACAACAATTTTAAACTTAAATTTAGAATGCAAATTAATTGTGGGGAGAAAACATTAAGATAAGAGAGTAAATTATATTTCTTTCCCAAACATTTTTTTCTCAGAGATTTATGTAAGAATTTTTATTCTTACTTTAAAATCAGATATTACTTAATATTTATTCTAAGAATTTTTTACTTAATAGTTGACAAGTTCGTTCTTAATACTCTCCAAAATTACTTAATTGAAGAATTTCAGTCTTATTTTAATAATTTCTACAGAGATTAATGTAAGATTTTTTATTCTTACTTTAAATCAGAAAAAAACTTGATATTAATTCTAAGAATTTTTTGCTTTAAAGTTGAGAAGTTCGTACTTAAAATACTGTAATTAAGTTCGTACAAACTTAATTGGAGAATTTCATTCTTATTTTAATAATTTCTAATTTCTACTTGATTAAAGAATAATTTGCATTATTCGTACTTAAATATTTAAGTACTTTTTCTGCAAAAAATAAGAATTTTAAACTAAAATTTAGAATGCGTTTTTTTTTTCTGTGTAGAGCTTATTAAAATTCTTGACGACGGAATGGATCCTTAGCATATGCACAAGAATAATATTTGGATTAGTTTCTACCGGAAACATATACTTTAAAACATACATCCTTAGTATAAGATATAAATTCATATATTACATAATTAACAAAACATAGTTGCGAAAAATTATAGAGATTATCTTGGCATCTGACGCAAAAGATATTGTCTATACTGTGAAAAGTATATCGTCAGCTGAAATGCAAACGGCCCTATCTAACATTTTCATTACTTTACAGGAGAAACAAAAAACTGTATAAAACTATATATATTAATGTTTTTAGAGCAATTTTTTTCAATGTAACTTGTAAAACACCGACATATTTAAATTTAAAAGAATTTTTTTTTTAAATATTGTAAAAGTTATGTTAGTTACGTCCTTTTGTCGTCTGATTTTCTGAAACAAAAAGCCCTAACTATAATTCAAATTTTTTAGTTATTTGTCAGTAACTTGTCAATACATTTTTAATGAAGTAAAATATCGCTGTAATAACAATGGATACATAATTTAAAACAAAATTAAGGATAAATTATTTAAGCATGGTTGCCAAATGTCAGTATGAAAACAAATACTTTAGATTTTTAGATTTTAGCTTGCATTTTTTTAATGCATGATTACGTATAATTACTTATGTATAATATTTCCCCTGCTTGTGGTGCACAATCGTCCAAAACTTGACTTATTTGTATAGGAGGTATAGGTACCGGTTTGGAATTTATGTGAGAAATATTAATTTTCAAAAAAATTTAATTTTGATAGGTGGTACCGAAAGGGGTGAACCGATACAGTCCTTATTCATTCCTGACTCAAATTTTCATACGTACAACTTACGAAAAATTTGACTGAATTCAGTGTACTTACAAAAAAAGATATGTATGTAAGACTATGGGGGTGAGTTCGGTCCTTTGTATAAGAGGTATCAGAAGGGGTGTGTCGAATAGTTAGGAGGTTTTCTGAGGTTTTGCTTCATATCACAATATAAATTAACAGACTAATTTTCATTACCTCTTAAATGTTCGTTTGGAAGTTATGGAAGAAATATTAATTTTCCAAAAATAGGTAATTTTGTATGGGAGGTACCAGAAGGCGTCAACCGATATAGTCCATATTCAATCCTGAGTCCCATTTTCATAAGCGAACATCATACTCAAAATTTGAGTAAATTCAGTTTAATTGCTTACTTTTCTTAGGGTTTGTCTACTTTTGCAAGATAAATAAACTGACCAAATTTAAATATCCTACGATCGTCCGTTTGAAAGTTATGAAAGAAATATAAATTATCCAAAAATAGGTAATTTTGTATGGGAGGTACCAGAAGGGGTGGGGCTATTTTGCCCATTTACAATCCCATAAGTTCGTTTTGAAAAATATTAATACTGGTAAATTTTCATACCGATCCGTTAAGGTTTACTCGTGTTATCCTGCTGACCAGCCATCCAGCCAGCCAGACAGACGGACATAGCTCAATCGTCTTAAAAAGTCCTAAAACGAATTTGGTCTTAAGATACTTGTGGTCTAACTCGTCTCCTTCAATGCGTTACACTTTTTTTCGTATCAAATGATATATACCCTCATCCCTAAGGGTGTTGTGTTTGTTGTTGTGTTAGTTATGGCCCTTTGCATTTATTAAAACGAACACTATGTAGTAAGGGCCTTTTGTATTTGGTTAATAAAACAACTATTTTTAATCGTAGGACTCTGTAATTCTGTATGAACATGTAGTTTGAATAAATACATTATAATCAATCAAAAAACCCATTTCGATTTTTTTTGTTAGTTAGGGCGGTTTGCATTTCAGCTAACGATATAAGAAAAGTGAAAAAACAAATGAATAAAAAATCTTAAAAACCTCAAAATATGCTTTTATATGCATAAACCTCCATAACATGCCAGTAAGACTGTAATATGCATTTGCATATGCAAGTATGCATTGAATTCTTTTGTTGGCCCTGGTAATCACTCATTGCGATCTGACAATCTGTAATTTAACACTGGTCAATAACTCGATTAGAATCTCTTATCATATCCAAAGGCTTTGTATTATAGTTTAATTCGCCTAAAAGGCAGAGGAATAAATAACGTAAATACAAAATAAAAATAACCAAAAATCATCATTACACTTTGTGAGATTACTTCAATTGTTGTTGATTCGGATATTTCTTAATTTTTCATATCTAACCTGAAGTCGAAAATTATTATAACAGAATGCTGCATTTTTTTATTTTTTTTTGCAAACCAGTGTAATAAATTGCACTCCATATCAAAAATCCATTATATTCACTGATTAATCATCAACACAATTGTAGAAACAGTGATGATCTCTTGTAAATGAGTTACATTATCAACAGCATCATCATCATATCTTTCATATGTTACAAAGTTCAACGTCATTTTTGTATCTTCATGACAAGTGATGTAACACGGTGATATATTTATAATACATCTTCACGTGTCACTCACAACTCAAAAGTTCAGTTATTCAAATATTTCGCTAGTGCCTACAACTAAGTAGATGGATAAGAACTTCCGGTACCACTGACTGCAGCCATGCTTACTTACGTTGTATTCATCTGTGTAATGGTTAACACCAAAGTGATCAACAGAACTTTAGTAAATATTTGAAAATGAACATTGGCCATCATTTACTGATTATACTTTTATATTTGTGGGTTTAAAACTGCTGCATGTAAAAAACACTTAGACACTAGTAATATGATGTTGTAGTTTTTTTTTTAACAACGCTTGATTTTTGTTTTTTTTTTGTATTTCAACCGATTTGTGTTTAACCGATTTAATGCAGATATTTTGTACTGAGATTTATATTTAACCGTTTTATTGCAGATATTTTGTATATATTTTACACCGTATGATGTCGCGCACGCGATCTACAAGTGACACTTTATTTAACTAATCATATCTGTAGTGTGTAGACCGTAGTACTCAGCCATGTAAACCACTGTGTGAAATATCTTGTGTCTACAATCTTTAATATTCGTATTTGTTTTTGGTGTTTTTATCTTATTATTATTTTGGCAATAATATAAATTTTGAATTTTGTAAAATTTCTTCTGTTTTTTTTTGCGCGCGCGTTAATTGTTCACCTTAGCGTTACTGTTTCTAAACTAAAAGTTCTTCGATCGCATAATATCATTTTTATTGTTTTAAGATACTGATAACAATAACGAGCGTTTATGTGAGTTTTGTTAAAAGCAAAAGTATCCGCGCTCCATTACACATACTCGCGTATGTTAACGCGTTCGTTCTACGCTCAATTTGCTTCGGTAGTAGAGGAGACTCGTAAAAATGGTTAATAAGGTAGGTGGCTGGCTGGCTGGCTGGTGTAGCTGGTTGTTATTGTTCTTGTTGCAGCTGATATTTGATGTTGGTGACAAATGTATTGCGGCTACGGCTGCTGCTGCTTGGCTGCTTTTTTTTCTTGCCATTGTTATGATAGGGAAGAAAGACTGACTATCTTTTGTTGGTATTTTGGTTTTGTGATAAACAAAAAAAAAGAACCGATCAAAAATGTTAAAAGTTTCTCCAGTACAACACAATACTAAAAAGACCGATGAGAATTGCTCGTGCTGCCGCAGTAACATCCGATCGCACGACTATGCGGACATCGGAAATGATATCTCACTCACAGGCATCTGTCAATACCATCGCTAATAGGAAGAAGAAGCAGAAGAAATAACTGATAATGGCGAAGTTCAACTGTTGTTATTGAAGTCGTGCGTGTGTGTTAGTGAGTGTGTGTTTGTGCATGTGTATATTTCCCTCAATTTAATTAAGTCGATCAGATATGCAGTCCTTGTGAATTAACGCGCACATTCAATAGTGTGGAGGTGGGGTGAAACAGTTGCGTACAGAATAATAGAACCACAACAAAAGTAAACTGTGTTTACAGACATGAGGGAAGAAGAGTTATATCGTCGCTGCGCCAACCTAATCGGTTATGTGTAATTTTTCGAATTTATTTTTTTGATTGCAATTTTTTAAATTTCTTGTTCATCGACATCCATTTCGTGCTTCCTTGAAAGTTAGCAAGAACAGTAATGTGTAGAGTATTGATTTGGAATTTATTTCACGCTCTAGAACAGTGTTTTTGACACCAGTTTTTTGGCTCTCTTGAAAAGTAATTGAAAAACACATGTCAGCTTGAGAGATAAAGATTTAATATGGTCTATTGCGGCTCACACAGAAAAACACGCATTCTAAATTTTAGTTTAAAATTCATATTTTTTGCAGAAAAAGTACTTAAATATTTAAGTACGAATAGTGCTAATTATTCTTAAATCAAGTACAAAACGGGATAAGTTCAAAAATGTAAGCGTTTATATTGTTAAAATAAGAATGAAATTCTCCAATTAAGTTTGTACGAACTTATTTACAGAATTTTAATTACGAAATTCTCAACTTTAAAGTTAAAAATTCTTAGAATTAATCGGCCTTATTCCCGTAGTCGTCGTCGACGCAAAACGACGTCGTCTTGTGACGACGCTGTAAAATCAGTATTCTCGCAGGAGTTTTCGATAACTATCGGTTACTATTGACACAAATTTGGTATTTTGTAAGGAAATGTGACGACGACGTTGAATCGAAACGACTCTGAATCTGTCGTCACAGTTGTTAGTAACGACTTGAAACAATTTGAAACAAATTTAGTGTTTGTAAATTTAAAAAAGGTTTTGTTTAATGACGTCAAGAATGACAATGTCGAGTAAAAAATAGGAGTTTGGAAACAAAATCCCTCATAGGTACAAGGATTTTGTCTAATTTTAAGGGGTAATGTGAGTAATTCCTTTGGAACGCCTTTAAGAATCCTTTGCGTTTGTAGTTACAATTCTGGTCTTCTTCATTTGTATCGAAAATTTTGATATGGGTTCTATAGAACTATCCAATGACTCCAGTAAATCCTGTTTTGTTTAAAAAATTTAGTTTTTGCTTCCGATTTTTCATCTTCATCTTCACTTACACTTAGGTTGTAAGGCCCGTGTCCAAAGGACCTCAATGTTGCTGACAACTTAATTATGCTGAAACATATAACCTGATTTCGCTTTTCATTGTAGGAACTTTTTGTATAGGAAGTATTACATATTTAAATGCTGTCTTATTAAGACTTAAGTAGTTCTCGAATCTAAAAAAAGTTGGAAAGCCGGCCAACAGGTAACTTTAAATTACGATTTTTACACCGGTGTACATACTTGTTTTTTGTCAAGTTTAAGATATCGGATCATTGTCGAAGTATTTTCCCTTTCCTTTAAAAATAATTAATCTTGCTTTCCTCATCGCTTGAATTTGATTCGGGCACAAAAATATTTTACTTGAAACACAATAAAAATCAAAATAAATCAGCTGATGTATAAATGTTACATCAGCTGTTGTTATTTCTTTCATGTTATCGATTACCAGTCGACGTCGTCTCATGGTAGTTACAGAATACCGAAATAGCATTAATGTGACAACGACATTGAATCGAAGTAATGTTGACATAAAAACGACGACGATGTCGACGACGACTACGGGAATAGGGGTGAATATCAAGTTTTTTCTGACTCAAAGTAAGAATAAAAAATCTTACATAAATCTCTGAGAAAAAAATGTTTGGGAGAGAAATAACAATTACTCTCTTAGCTTAATGTTTTCTCCCCACAATTAATTCACATTCTAAATTTAAGTTTAAAATTTTTATTTTTTGCAAAACTCGTTGATGTCATTTTCGCACCAGTGTGTTTTGACTTCTCATTAATTTTGTGGAGATTATAACGCTTAAGGTTTGTCATGAGAGTAAAAAAGCAAAGCAAATGGGTACTGATAGTTTGGCAACTATATATTTAGCTATCCTCATATAATATGAGTCATATTACTTAATAAAAATCAAGCCCCATCAGGCTTAATGTCATCTATATTCAAGAATTTTATACTTAAAATTAAATGCCACAAGGCTTAATAAAATCTACACATAAGAATTCCAGGCAAGGTTTTTCCGTTCTTGGATCAAGCATTGTCAGTGGCTCAGTGGCTGGTAGAGTTAAATTTTCGTTCGTCGAGAGAGGTCTTTATCATTAAAACGCTTACTCAGAGCATAGTAGGAGCGGTTTGCGATCAATACTCGCTCTTGATTACCAGGCTGACATTATTATTTTTGTTTATGGGGGAACCGAGGTAGACAAAATCATCTACCACTACAAAGTTATAGTTGTCAACGTTCACGCAACGTCCCAATAAACGAATAAACTCTTTGTTCTTTGAAACAGATAACTTAGTTTTGTCCTCTTTAATCACCAGACCTACTTCTGCCGATTGCTTCTCAATGCTCTAAAAGGCCGCAGTAACATCCCGTAGTCCTCGGCCAATGATATCTATATCATCGTTATACGCGAGCAGCATGTGGCTTTTGTTAAAGATGGTCCCAGCCGTGTTTACTGTTGCCTTTCGCATGATCATCTCCATTATGATATTAAAGAGATCACATGACAGACTTGACAGTCTTGTCTGAAGCCTCGTTTGGTAGAAAATGGCTATGTTAGATTTGTGCCAATTTTCACTGAAGACTTTGTGTCAGTCAGCGTCATCCCGCATAGTCGTATCAGCTTTGCGAGGATACCAAACTCAGCCATGGCATCTAATAGTTTCTGTCGTATCGCACTGTCTAATGCAGCTTTGTGGTCGATAAACAGATCGTAGGTGTCGATCTGCATTACTTGGGTCTTCTCCAGGATTTGTCGTAGTGTGAATATCTGGTCGGTGGTGGATTTACCAGGTCTATAGCCACACTGATAAGGTCCAATCAGGTTCGCCAGAATGGGCTTTAGTCTTTCACATAACACACTAGACAGGACCTTGTATGCGATAGGTAAAAGGCTGATTCCGCGATAATTTTCGTGTTTATGAGCTGGATGAAATTTTAAAAAATTTAGCATTTGCATTAAACTGTGCATATTACAAGTATCTTTGTTTCTGTAGCTCTTCTTTCAATAAATAAAACAGATGGATAAAAAAGTTTTCACAATTTTCCAAAAACATCGTTAAATTTCTACAGAAAATTAATTGAATGAATATTGTAGGTGCTGTGTATTCCACTTGCATTGCGGAAATATAATTGACGTTCGCTTTTGGTAGTCAAATATAATAAGGTTTACACCACCTATACCAGATGTTTCAATTGTTAATCACACAATACTTCACTCTAAATTATATTGTTTGTGGTTAATGCGCTGTGTCAAAGGGTTTCCCCATCTTTTATACAACAAAATTATATAGAATATTTTAACATGACTATTGTCTCGTACCGAGTTTCACACAGTCTATATTTTACAGACATTTGTGCAGATGGGAAGAATAAAATATTTTATTGTCTCATATCATATCATAAGGGGTAAAGGTAATTTGCATTGGGGGGACCAGAAGGAATGGGTGCAACAGAATTTTTGATTTAAATCGGTAAAAAAAAGTATTTTTACGTACAATAAAAGTACTTTTTAAAGAGTACATATTGGCAACAATGATAGTACTTTTTGGGTACGAATGACACTTTTTAAGTACAAAAAAAGGTACTTTATGGTAAAAACAATACCTTCTGGTACAATAAAAGTACTTTTTGGGTACGAATTAAGTACTTTATGGTAAAAAGCAAGGACTTTTTAGGTACGAAAAAAAGTACTTTTTTAGAGAGAAAACTAAATTGGTAAAAATCGCGATTTCCATCAAATATTAATTTTTTTTTAGAGGGAAAACTAAATTGGTAAAAATCGCGATTTCCATCAAATATTAATTTTTTTTAATATTTGTGTGTGTTTGCTGTTGCAACTTAAAAATGCGAGCTGATGGAGATTAGATTTTGAATCAGCGATTGCTATAAAGGAATGGGAATTTGAGTCTTTCT
This sequence comes from Muscina levida, assembly GCA_964034835.1. Lineage (NCBI taxonomy): Eukaryota > Metazoa > Arthropoda > Insecta > Diptera > Muscidae > Muscina > Muscina levida. Next base: position 42,593,848 of record OZ035883.1, on the reverse strand, counting down.
GATTGTTATTCATTTGGAAATAACCAGAAGCTCGCTCATCCGGGCGAAATATTTTTACATTACGCTGATTTGTGTACACGCCCCGACGGAAGACAAAGACGATGACATTAAAGATGCATTCTTTAGGGGCCTGGAGGAGATATATGACCGCTGCCCTGCACATCACATTAAAATTGCTCTGGGAGATTTTAATGCTAAAATAGGAAGGAAGATGATCTTGGTTCAGCAGTCGGAAAATTCAGTCTACACAAGTTTCGCGTCGGCAAGAAACATGGTTGTGAGTGGAACCAGATTTCCGCATAAAGACATCCACAATACAACCTGGATATCTCCCGATCAAAACACAAGAAATTAGATTGATCACGTGGTAATTGATGGAAGGCATGTCTCAAGCGTAATGGACCGTACGACCGTACTGGGTTTTGAAAAACTCCAGCCAATGGCGACGCGTGCGGTGACGGAGCGTTATAAAAAGAAAAGGAGGGAGATGAAACGCATGTTCAGGCGGAAAAAGCGTCTGTGGAAGAAATGAGAGCCAGGATATTGAAAATTACAGATAGAGGTGAGGCCCGAAAGTTCTACCAAAAGGTAAAAAGTAAAGGTTTTGGAACAGGGATCCCCACCTGTAAGGACAGAGACGGAAATCTGGTCACGGACACTCAGAGTGTGCTGCAAATATGGGAACACTTTCAATCTCTACTCGATCCCGAAGGCAGCATAAGTGACGAAATCACACCAATCATCGACGATGGTCCACCACCGAACCAAAACTAGATCAGCACGGCAAGTGCACGATAGACTGCCGGCAGAGCTTTTTAATGGTAACATGCATGCACGATACGACAGAAATTGTTGGATGCCATGGCTGAGTTTGGTATTCCCGCGAAGCTAATACGACTTTGCGAGATGACACTGACTGACACGAAGTCTTCAGTGAAAACTGGCAAAAATCTTTCAGAGCTATTTTCTACCAAGCGAGGCTTTAGACAAGGCGATAGTTTGTCCTGCGATCTCTTTAACATCGTAATGGAGGTGATCATGTGGAAGGCTGCAGTAAACAGGAATGGCACCATCTTCAACAAAAGTCACATGTTGGTCGCGTATGCCGTTACTGCGGCTTTTTCGAGCATTGAAAAGCAGTCGGCTGAAGTGGGTCTGGTGATAAACGAGGACAAAACCAAGTTATTTCTTTAAACGAACAAAGTGCCCACTCGTCTGGGACGCTGTGTGAACGTTGACAACTATTACTTTGAAGTGGTAGATGATTTTGTCTACCTTGGCTCCGCCATAAACAAAATTAATAATGTCAGTCTGGAAATCAAAAGACGAGTATTGATCGTAAACCGCTGCTACTATGCGCTAAGCAAGCGGTTTAACGACGAAGTGCTCTCTCGAAGAACAAAGATCCAGCTGTACCAGACTCTGATCCTACCTGTCTTGCTCTACAGCGCAGAATCCTGGGTAATGACACAAGCGGCGAGTACCGTCGTCGAATAAACCATGAGCTGTATGAGCTGTACAACGACATCAACGTAGTCAAGCGCGTTCAAATAGACCGAATGCGCCGGCTTGGACACGTTGTACGAATGGACGAAAACGCTCCGTTTCGAAAAGTCTTCGGCAATAAATTCGATGGGCGGCGCAGGAGGGGGCGACCAAACTATCTACGGAGCGCAAAAGACCGAAGCGCTTGGAATACTTTTCTACTTGAGCCTACTGATGGAAAAATGTCTGTTGTTGCTGCCATTTAAGAAGAAGATTGCTATAAAGTTCCAGTAAACACAAAAAATTCGATTTTGTTCCGTTGTGTAGCAGACGCAAATACATTTACGTTTATGTAATTTTGCTTGGGGATACCATAAGGTGTGGGTCTATTTCGCCCAATTTCCGAAAGTATTATTGCTGATAAATTTTTGTAACGATGAGTTAAAGTTTGAACAGTTATCTTAATTCTGCTAAATAGATGGACTGTCGCCTACCAAATTGTATGAATGGGTAAGAAGCTAAAAGGCCTAACTCAACTTTTTGAAAATTTCTTAATTTTGTTATATTATTATGTTATTAGTTGTGAACTGTTTGCAAATTATTTGTTCTTCTATCATTTAAAATTTTTTGCAAATTTTCAAAAATATGGCAATGGCAGTATATATTCCAAAAACTATTCTATCAACTAAAGTTAATAAGTTGATAATATTAACAAAATTAATAAACTTAATAAAATAAGGAATATTGAAGGTAGTACTTCTTAGTTCACTCAACTATTGTGCGAGTTTTTATTTTATTAAATTTAAAAACCAAACAAAACAAATCTTTAGTAGCTTAATATATAGGTTATTAAACTTTATTAATGGTTTTTTGTCTGTTTTGTATGTGTATGTATGTGTGTGTGCATATATTTAACATAACAATAATCCATTTTTGGATGAATAAAATAAATAAAAATTACGTGACATCGGCATAATTATAATAAATCGACGATACGAGGGCTGCTATATATATTTCTGGCCTAGGCAACAATAAGTGTTGCCAGGTGCAATCTGATATTTCCATTGGAAAGGTTGGCATTTTTTAGCATAACATCACTCAGAACGTGTTGTCATTTAATCGTGAATTGTTAAACTTACAGAGCTTTGAACAATTCAATTCCGTTAAAAAAATGGAATTGACACGTGAGCATTTTCGTGCGATCATTTTTCACAACTTTCGACGTGGATTATCCAGACAAGAGTGCATCGATGAACTTAAGTCTTTGTATGGTGATCAAGCACCATCATATAGCTCCGTGAAAAACTGGTATAACGAATTTAATCGTGGTCGCAGTTCGCTCAACGACGAATTCCGTGAAGGTCGTCCAAAAACGTCCGTTGTGCCAGAGAACATTGATGCTGTGCGTGAACTAATAATGCAAGATCGTCATGTGACATACCGGGAGATAGAGGCATCCTTGGGCATTTCTCCCACCAGCATACATTCGATATTACATAAACACCTGACCGTAAAAAAGGTTTGTTGTCGTTGGATCCCGCACAATTTGACAATCGCTCAAAAAAAGGCTCGTGTCGATTGGTGCAAAGAAATGTTGAAAAAATACGATCGCGGTGCTTCAAAAGATGTTCATAAGATCGTCACAGGTGACGAATCTTGGATCTATGCGTATGAGCCCGAAACAAAACAACAATCGACCGTGTGGGTCTTCGAAGACGTGCCAAATCCAACGAAAGTTGTTCGTGGAAGAAGCACTTCGAAGCAAATGGTCGCCTGTTTCTTCGGCAAAACTGGTCATGTGGCGACTGTTCCGCTTGAGCAACGAAGGACGGTCAATTCTGAGTGGTACACCACAATTTGTTTGCCTGAAGTCTTCGGAGAAATTCGAAAAACAAACGAGAGAAGACGAATCATTCTTCACCAAGACAACGCGAGCTCTCACACATCGGCTCAAACCAGCGCCTTTTTGACCGGCCAAAACGTCGAATTGATGGGTCATCCGCCGTACAGCCCTGACTTGGCACCCAATGACTTCTTTTTATTCCCGCACATCAAGAAAAAAATGCGTGGTCAACGATTTTCGTGCCCAGAAGATGCTGTTGAAGCGTTCAAAAACCATGTTTTGGAGGTGTCTCAATCGGAGTGGAAAAAGTGCTTCGACAATTGGTTTGAGCGCATGCAAAAGTGTATAAATCAGGCTGGAGAATACTTTGAAAAACAATAAAACAATTTTTGATGATAAATATTCGCATTTTCATTATTAGGCCAGAAATATATATAGCAGCCCTCGTAAGAGTAGCAACACGAGCTAGATAATAAAAACATTATTGTTGAACATATTTATTCCAATCATATTGACAATTAATTGCCAACAAATCATTGAACGTTAACACTCAATAAATCTGATTGTGTTTTATTAAACACACTTGAACAGAACAAGCCTATTTTGAATGTGATACTTAATTACATACATACATAGATATAATATGGGCAGGGGTATTGGTTACTTAACGATTTTATAAGTAGTTGGTAGAGTATTTAAGTTCAAGTGTTTAAACTGCCTCTGGTTGAGTTTAAGATACGAGTAAAGCGTCTTCCAGCTGACTAAATATGATAATGTTATGTGACTGTAAATGCAATAGCATAATGATCTAGATTTATATAAAAAAAATAATGTTAGAATGATGTTGTTTAGTCGTTTAAAATACTCTGAATATTACAAGTAGTTTAAGGTATTGAGTTATTGAGAATTGGAAACATTAAAAAGGATATGCTTATAAGCCCGCACAGTACTTATGCGATACTAAAAAATCCATTTCAAAACATTGCTAATGAAAATAATTTGTTTGCGTTAAAAATTTCCACATAACACCACAATAAGCTCTTCCGAATAAAGCAATATTTTAAAACATATGAAAGATTATAAGAATAATAATTATTTTGTCACTATATTTGCCCGTTAATTGTTGTCATTCTGACGCATCTCTTTAAATCTCTATAATCTCGGTTGCTTTCACCCACTAGGATATTCACCTAACGCTTCTTGTTATATTTTTTTTGTTTTATTGTAACTCTTTGCTCTACTAACCCCTTAAGAAGCTACACATCATATGTATATTGTATAAATACGGCAGGTAGGCAGGCAGAATTTGTATATGATAAGATAGTAAATATTTACTCAAGCCAATTGTACCACGAATAGAAAAACGGCGACAAAGTGACATCAGGAGATGTCGTAAATGCAAAATACACACATTTCTTTGGCAAACAATCTGGATGAAATTAGAAATTTAACTCATTGTTTGTGCAAATTCAAGTAAAAAAAAAACAGAAATACATATGTCACAGGAAATATATATTAGATTATTAAATAAAACGCAACACACTCTCACACACACTAATAGATCTTTAAGACTGTATCGACGTCATGTAAAGGAAACACGTTTGACATAAGTATAACTTACCAGGGTTCCCGATACACTAAGGCAGGAGTAAGTGAAAGCATTCAATAAAATATGGATAAGAGGAAGATATCACGATCTTTACCTTGAAATTCACAAAAAAATACAGAATATGAAATTTATACATATAAGGCTTGGGTGACTGACTGATCACACCCCAGCCGAAACGATTACACCTTAAAATGTGGAATAAAGGTTACTTTTATGAAGTAGAAGCGCACTAATAATGGGTTTTTTTTAAACTTGGACAGTAAGAGGGGGGGGGGGGGGTAACGCCCCATGCTGCTAGAAATTTAAAATAACTGTATCTCAGTAATCATTATAGTTACCAAGTCGAGATTTAGTACATATGAGAAAAATTTAACAAAAAAAAGTTATATTGGGCAAATAAATGGAATAAATGGACCGATTGCAATTATATTTTCTTTGTGTGATACTCTCCATAGGGCCTCTATCATAGGCTACATGAAGACATGATTAGACAAAGGGGCGTGGCACCGCCTACACAACCCAAAATCATATCTCAAAAGCCATTAGAGGTATGAAGACGAGATTTGTTGCTAATACATAGAGGAATACGTCTTGCTGGAAAATAGGCGGTGACATGCCCCTTTTAAAAAAATCGTTACGTTGTACTATCCTCGGGGCCTCTATCATAGGCTACATGAAAACATAATTAGACAAAGGGGCATGGCACCTCCTACACAAACCAAAATTTCAATCGGTCATAATTCACGAGCCATTAAAGGTATGTAGATAAGATTTGTAACATATGTAAATGACACATGGGGGATTACGTCTCGCTAGGAAATGGGCGGTGCCACACCCCATTTGAAAAAATGCATATTAATAGAACGATTGTAATTTTCATAATATATATATATATATAAACCAGTAAGAAAGTTTCAGTCGGGCAACCCGACTTACATATACCGTCACCCTCAGTAAAACAAAACAAAATCTATTATATTGATAATATTACTCGATTTCTAAAGTGGGCGGAGTGGTACATTTGTATGGGTGGTACCAGAAAGGGCGTATCTAGACTTCCAGAATTTTTCTCCAAAACTTTATCCTGTTATAGTTTTAATAAATACATAATTTGGGCACGATCGTGTCGAGTGTATTGATATTATTACTCCATCTGTAAAGTGGGCGGAAAGGTAAATTTGTATGGGAGGTACCAGAAGGAGCGTGTCTAGACTTTCAGATTTTCTCTCCAAAACTTTATTCTGTTATAACTTAACAAAATACAGAATTTGGGCACGATCGTGTCGAGGGTATTGATATTAATACTCCATCTCTAAAGTGGGCGGAGTAATACATTTGTATGGGAGATACCAGGAGGGGCGTGTCTAGACTTCCAGAATTTTTTCTCTAAAACTTTATCCTGCCTGAACTTTACTAAATACAGAATTTGGGCACGATCCATTATTAATATACCTATTAATAATATTAATCGATTTCTAAAGTGGGCGGTACGAGATGTGTATTGAAGGTACCAGATGGGGCGTGTCTAGACTTCCAGATTTTCTCCTATTATAGCTTTACCGAATAAAGAATTTGGGTACGATCGCGTTGGATTTTTTGATATTATTACTCCATCTCGAAAGTGGGCGGAAAGGTACATTTGTATGGGAGGTACTGGAAGAGGCGTGGCAAGACTTCCAATTTTTTTCCAAAACTTTATCCTGTTATAGCTTTACTAAGTACAGAATTTGGGTACGATCCGGTTGGTTGTATTGATATTATTACTCGATTTCTAAAGTGGACGGAATGTTGCATTTGTATGGGAGGTACCAAAAGGGGAGGGGCCATGTAGCCCATTTGCAATACTTTAAGTAGTTTTCAAAAGATTTGGTTGCGTCTTTCGAAAGTTATCGTGCGTACTAGGCGGACAGTCAGACGGACATGGCTCAAACGACTTAAAAAGTCATGAATCGAATTTGGTTCAAAGAAACCTATGGTCTAAAGTGACTCCTTGTATGTGTTACACTTTTGGGTCGTATTAAATGATAGATACCCTCATCCCTAAAAGTGATGGTATACAAATGTCTTGACTGACTGATTGGGTAAAATGGCTGTAGATAGGATAATGAAATTTGGAGTGGTTGTTCCCCTTTTCGTGTAAACGTCAGCTAAGGTGTAAAAATTACAATAAAGGATAAAGCTATAATCGCGAAAATTGTTATGAACGTACTCACTATCAAATTGGATTGAAGTTTTTTTCGATATCCGATATTTTTGGGTAAAAAAATCGTAAAGGGATAAAATCATGATAGTTTATATGAGCTTGCTCGCTGTGAAGCAAGGACGGTTTTCGAAATTCGTACTTTTTCGGTGTAAAAAAGGCCATAAACGGATAAAACTGGTACTAAACGGCTACAAGTATAGTCGGAAAAATTGAAGTGAATATTTTAGTTGTGCGATATGAAGTAATTTTTCGAAATTCGTTCTTTAGATGTTAAAATACAGAAAAAGGGATAAAACTAGTACTAACGGCCAAACCAAATGACTAAAGGTTGAGTTACAAAAATGTATTAAACATTGCTTCCTACATAATTAGAGAGGCGCCAGATGGGGTTAACAGCCGAAAGATGATAAAACTAATACCATCGCCCAGACCAAGTAGCTAAAGCTATAATCGTATATTGGCCATTTTAGTTGTGCGATACTTTTGAAATTTGAACTTTTTGGGATCACAAGAGATTAAAGCGATACAATCACTCAGACCAATGGGATAGAGCTACAATCACATAAATGTGTGTCCGTTCGTCATTCGAAGCGTTTGCATTTTATCTGTATTGATTTTAAATTCTTAAGAAGATTCATTGTAAGTACGGGTGAAGCAACGCCAGCCGGGAAAGCTAGTATTTTATAAATCTCTTTTAATAATGAAGTTGATAAAACAATTAACGATAAAAAATTATAAAAAAAAATACAAAATCTAAAAAATATTCAAAAAGCTGTGTTTTTAAAATACTTTATTTTACCACAACAAAAAATACTTAATACTGTATTAAGTACAAGTTAAAAGTACAAGTTAACTTGTACTTTTATCGCACATAGCAATACATACATTGTAGAGAAAAGCACTGGTATTGTAACGACAATGATATTTTATTGTACTAAAAACTACTTTTATTGTAGCAAAAATTCATTTCTCGGACCACAAAGTACTTTTTGCAGCAACAAGTACTTTTATTGTACCAAAATGTACTTTTATTGTAACAAATTGTACTTTTATTGTACCAAAAAGAGCTTTTATTTTACCAAAAAGTACTTTTATTGTACCAAAGAGTACTCTTTCTGAACCAACAAGTACATTTATTATATCAACAGGTACTATTGTTCCATCGACAATTATTTTTATAGTACCATATGTAATTTTATTGTACCAAAAGGTACTTTTATTGCACCAAACAGTAACTTTATAGAAGAAGAACATTTATTGCATCTACAAGTACTTTAATTGTATCAAAAAATACTTTATTGCACGAAAAAATACTTTTTTGTAGTTACTTTTATTGTATCAAAATGGACTTTTATTTACCCAGAAGGTACTTTAATTGTACCACAAAGTACCTTTCTTCAACCGACAAGTACTTATATTGTAATAAAAAATACTCTTATTGGGCCAAAAGTAAATTTTTTGTACCAACGTGTATATTTATTAAAAACTACTTTTATTGCATCAAACAGTACTTTTATTGAACCGTCAAGCACTTTTATTGTACCGATAAGTATTTTTTTGCAATAAAAAGTATTTTTATTGTATCACAAAGTACTTTATTGTATCAACAAGTATTTTATTTTACCAACAAATACTTTTATTGTACGAATAAGTACTTTCTTGTATTAACAATTACTTATATTGTACCAAAAAACAGTTTTATAGTCCCAAAAGGTAATTTTATTGTACCGACAAGTACTTTTATTGTACCGATAAGTATATACTCGATAAGAATACTCTTCTTATTGGGCCAAAAGTACATTTTTTGTATCGACGGGTATTTTTACTAAAAAGTACTTTTATTGCATCAAACAGTACTTTTATTGAACCGTCAAACACTTTTATTGTACCGATAAGTAATTTGATTTTTACCAAAATGTACTTTAATTTTTCCTAAGAGTACTTAGGTAATTTTATTGTATCAAAAAGTACAAAGTACTTTTATTACATTAAGAAGTACTTTTATTGTACAAAAATTTAAATTTTTTTGTACCGAAGTTATATTTATTGTACCAAAAAGTACTTTTATTGTATTACAAGTACTTTTATAGTAGCGACAAATACTTTTATAGTACGAAAAGCACTTTTTTGTATCAAAAAGTACTTTTACTGTTCCGACAAGTGCTTTTATTGTTTTTTTGTACCAACAAGTACTTACCAAAAAGTACATTATTGTATCAGGGGGTACTTTTATTGTACCGATAATTAATTTTATTACAACAAAAAGTACTTTTATTGTATCACAAAGTACTTGTAGTATACCAACAGGTCTTTATTTTAGCAACAAATGTTTTTATTGTACTAAAAAGTATTTTTTTTTTTTTTGTATGAACAAGGACTTTTATTATACCAAATATGACTTTAGTTATACCATAAAGTACTTTTATTGAACTCTTATTGGACCAAAAAGTGCACTTATTGATTCAACGGGTACTTTTATTTTACCGATTAGTAATTTTATTGTACCAAAAAGTACTTTTACTGTACCAAACAGTACTTTCATCGTACCGAAAAGTATTTTTATTACACATATAAGTATTTTTATTGAACCAAAAAGTATTTTAATTGATCTGACGAGTAATTTTTTTGTTACGATAAGTAATTTTATTTATTGTACCAAAAAGTACTTTTACTGTGTCAATATGTACTTTTATTGTACCGATAAGTACTTCTATTGTCTTAACAAGAACTTGTTTTTTATCGACACATACTTTTATTGCGCCAAAAAGTACTTTTATTGTATCAACAAGTACTATTATTGCACCAAAAGTACTTTGTGATACAATATCGCTCATTTCGTGCAAGACCGTCATAACTCAAAAAACGTGATTTTTGTATTAATGATGTAGAATTGTTCATTTCATCATACTCCATGTTGTGTAAAAAAATCATATTCATATCTTTTATATGCTCCGGTTGAGAGCTGTTTGAATTCCTCCATTTCATACATGTTGGGTGTAAATTGAAAACTTTAAACGCGTTTACCTCGGAATCGATTTTTTTGAGTTATGTCGGAGTTGCACCAAATGAGCGATATGTATAAGCCCTTTTATTGTACATTATTTTTAGAGGTGTTTCACTCAAACTTAATGCAATTTACTTCTGGAGCAGTTACTCCGTCTTTTTTACTACATACTTACATGTAGCTCTTTATTAATAGGTGAATTTTATATGATAACACCTCTGATATACCATATGTGTGAGGCACTATTGAAAGCCTTATTAGATATAATTTACTAGTATATAACTCATTACCAGAGTATTTCCTATGTAGTTTTACAAACCCTGCCTTTTACGTATGTTCTATGCAAATTGACAATTAATTAATTTTTAATATTTGGTCTGGTCCCTAAATACAATGCAACTCAATTGAGTTAAACAATTGTCGTGTGCTCCTCGTGTAGGTAAACTTTGCTGGGACTGTTTTCTTTATTTTTGTTTTTTTTTTTAATTTAATTCTTGCTCCATTTATTGGTAGTTTATTTATATTTGTACACGCCAATGACGTTCAACTTTTTTTTTCGTTTTTTATCTTGTTGTTATATTTTTACATTTTTGTTTTTATTTCTTCCTCTGTTTTGTTTTATTTTCTTATTGTCACGCTTATATTTGTTTTTGAAATTATTTTATTTGGAATTGTCACCAGACATTGTGCGCAAAACTGCCCCTTCACATATAGGGCGGCAATATATTTGAATGTTTATGAAGAAAAAAATATAAGGCGGCACTTTGAAGTTATCATACGTACACTGTTATGTAAATGTAAACATATATTGTGTGTATTATTTAATCGCATATGTACTATACGTAAATATTTATTTATTTAATTTAAATAAAACATTTATGTGCATGCCCCGAACATTGGTAACAAGAACAAATCTAATCTTGTTCCTGGTCCAAAATTAGTAGAGTGTTTTTCCAATTATTCAATAGATATGTATGTTGGTGTAAAAGTTCGCTGATCCTAATGGAGAGCAGATACTACAAGTTTTCAGAAATATTATTAGTGTTAAAACACGAGTAGATACTAGGCGGCTGGAAACTTGTGAAAAGCACAAAACTGTTTAAGGCCTTGGTCTCTTTACGCTAATTGTTTGCTTAACTAAGAGTCAGCCCAAGATAATAATCAGCAAATCACTACATAATATTAAATAAAATATATATTTGTTGTAGCCAAAATTACTTTTATTATAAAAAAAACACATTTGTAGTGACAAAAGTACTTTTACTGCATCAACAAGTATTTTTGTTGTACCGACAAGTAATTTTATTGTATCAAATAATTATTGTACAAAAAAAAAACGTTTGTTGTACCGATAAGTAGTTTTATTGTACGAAAAAATACCTTAAATGTATCAAAAAGTACTTTTATTGTACCAAAGAGTATTTTTGTTGTGCCAACAAATGCTTTTATTGCACCAGAATGTACTTTTAATATACTACAAAGTACTATTATTGTATTACCAAGTACTTTTATTGTACCAAAAAAGTATTTTTATTGAACCAACAAATGCTTAAATGTTTCGAAAAGAAAAAAAAGTACTTTTAAAAAAGTACTTTTATTGTGCAAAAAGTAATTCTATTATTCCAAAAAGTATTTTTTTTGTATCAAAAAGTACATTTATTGTACAATAAAGTAATTTTATTGTACGGCAAGTACCTTTTTAGTACCAAAAACCAATTTTATTGTACCAAAAACTACATTTACTGTAAATACAAGTACTTTTATTGCGCCAAAAAAGTATTTTTACAGCACCGAAAAAGTATTTTCATTGAACCAACAAGTGCTTAAATGTTTCGAAAAGTACTTTTATTGTGCGGGAAAGTATTTTTATTGTACCAAAAGGTACTTTTATTGTTGCAAAAAGTAATTTTATTATTCAAAAAAAATTTTTTTTTTATCAAAAAGTACTTTTTTCATACAAACAAATACATTATTGTACGAAAATGTACTTTTATTGTACGGCAAGTACCTTTTTAGTACCAAAAAGCAATTTTATTGTACCAAAAACTACATTTACTGTAAAGACAAGTACTTTTATTGCAGCAAAGAGTACTTTTATTGCGCCAAAAAGTACTTTTAATGCACCGAAAAAGTATTTTCATTGAACCAACAAGTGCTTAAATGTTTCGAAAAGTACTTTTATTGTGCGGACAAGTATTTTTACTGTACCAAAAAGTACTTTTATTGTTGCAAAAAGTAATTCTATTATTCCAAAAAGTATTTTTTTTTTGTATCAAAAAGTACTTTTGTTGTACAAACAACTACATTTATTGTACAAAAGTACTTTTATTGTACGGCAAGTACCTTTTTAGTACCAAAAAGCAATTTTATTGTACCAAAAACTACAATTACTGTAAAGACAAGTACTTTTATTGCAGCAAAAAGTACTTTTATTGCGCCAAAAAGTACTTTTAATGCACCGAAAAAGTATTTTCATTGAACCAACAAATGCTTAAATGTTTCGAAAAGTACTTTTATTGTGCGGGCAAGTATTTTTATTGTACCAAAAATTGCTTTTATTGTTGCAAAAAGTAATTCTATTATTTTTTTTTTTTGTATCAAAAAGTACTTTTTTCATACAAACAAATACATTATTGTGCAAAAAAGTACTTCTATTGTACAGGCAAGTACTTTTATAGTACCAAAAAGCAATTTTATTGTACCAAAAACTGCCTTTCACCAAAATGTACTTTTATTGCGCCAATAAGTACTTCTAATGCACCAAAAACTACTTTTATTGTATCGTCTAGAATTTTTTTTGTTCCAACAAATACTTTTATTGTACGCAAAAGTACTTTTATTGTACGAAAAAGTACTTTTGTCAAACCGATAAGTACTTATATTGCACAAAAAATTACTTTTATTGTTCCAATGTGTACTTTTATTGTACCGACAAGTACCATATTATTGTACCAAAAAGTAATATTTTTTTATATCAAAAAGTACTTTATTATACCCACAAGAATTTTTATTGTACCAACAACATGTACTTTTATTGTATCAGAAAGTTCCTTTATTGTACCCAAAAATACTTTTGTTGTACCAGAAACAAATTTCGACTTTTCCAAAAAAAAAAACTATTATTGTACTAACAAATACTTTTATTGTACCAAAAAAAAGTTTAATTATGGGGTAATTCCATTGGGACGGGTGTGACCATTTTAGTCACATATTTGGTTATTATTCATAAATAGAAAATTTATTATTAACAAAAACCTATGATTACCTAAAATGTTAAGTTTTAAAACGTGTAGTAACATGTAGACACTGAAAGAACTTGATTTTTGCTCTGAATGTCCATTAGAAGACAACGACAGATGTGACGACCTTAGGAATTTAAACTTTTACAATATTGAGACTTTCAGGTTAAATTCTGTTAAATTTTCCGTAGAAAGTACACAATTATTGTGATGAATTGTTTATATTGTTTATATTGTTTTTAATTGTGTTAGGTACTTACTGATCGCAAAAAAACTAATTTTTTCTTAATAAAAAAAAAACTTTTTAGAAAAAAAAAACGGGTGTAACACTATGTTACGACGGGTGTGACCTAGTAAAATAAACTCCAAAATTATGAAGAAATTTACGTTTTTATAGAATTCATATATATAACCAACATTAAGGTAAACATATAAGAAAATAATTAGACCATTATTTTTGAGATATCTGTACCAGAGAATGACAAAATGTATAATAAGAGTACTCTTGAAGTATTAATGTTCAAACATGTACATGTGTAAAGAGTAAACGATCACATCATGCCCATACCCGCACACACTTGTGCATTGGTATACCCAAGTACACGAGAACTCAGCACATCCCAGCGGCGGAAATCATGAGAAGGAAGGCCTTCGTTCATGAGTTTGAAGGCCTTCTTTTGGATCCGGTATGCCTTCCTTGACCTTCTTTCTTCCTTTCTTTTTTTACATTGCGTGACATTGGAAAAGAAGGCCTTCCGTCGCCGGTTTCCATAAGAAGGCCTTATGGATGCTTTCTATAAGAAGGCCTCATATAAACTTTCTATAAAAGGGCCCTATGGAAGCTTTCTATAAGAAGGCATTATAAAAGGCCTGTACACACATGAAAAAATAATGACTTGCAAATAAAACAAAAACTACACAGTACACCCTCAAATAATTTTTTTTTTTTGAGAGCGCACCGGTTAATTTTAGATATTTCTTCCTTCTATATATTTTTCTCTATACTTACATTTTTTTCCAACGACAGTAAACATTGCTGGAGTTTGAACCCACTACCTCGCGATTGTTAGTCAGCCATGCTAGCCTATGAAGATGCATTCGAATTGCGTGGTTGAAACTAATGATACACTGTTTTAAAAAACCCCTTCCACGGAAATTAACAATTTTTTCCATTTGGAAGACATCCAATACCCCTTATATTTGGAAGCGAGAGGGTATGTGTATGAAATCCCTCTGCCTTCTTTTCAAAGGCCTCTGGCAGGCCTTCATAAAAGTTAAAAGAAAAAGTATTAACAATTCTTTTAATTTAGAAGGCATACAATACCCCTGTTATTTGGAAGCGAGAGGGTATGTGTATGAAATCCCTCTGCCTTCTTTTTACATGTCTTTGGCAGGTCTGCCCATAAAATGCCTAAATCTGATGAAAAATCATGCGTTCTGTATTCCTTATTTGAAATCTTATTCCGAAATAAGGACTACTGCATGCATTATATGAGAAAGGCCTCTCAAATTCCGCCGCTGGGATGTTGTTACAAGTGTTGGTTGTGTTGGGTGCTAGTTATACATGTCAAATTTCTATTTCTGTTCCGTAGAGTATGGGAATGTACAGGAGTACACATGAGTACTCATGTCACTCGTAGTGCTTAGAAGTGTTGACGAATGTAAGAACGATCAAAGACGATGATCTATGATGACCATTATCGTAGATAAAAAACTTCATAATTAAGTTGAGTCTGCTTCGGCTTCTGACCTCGTGTGCGTCGAGTGTATTTTGTGTATACTTGTGTATGAGAAACAAAAGTAAGGGTATGTAGAGGTAACGATCGTTATAAATGGTGTGCAAACATGTCTTTTACAACGCAAATAAGAGTTTGTAAGCATTCTCTGTGTGTTAGGTATAGTTCCACACAAGTATACAATTTATGGGTATGTACTTAAGTATACATTAATGGCGAGTACTTATTGTCATTCTCTGATCTGTACTATCATAGTATACATCATCATAAGAGTGGTTAAATTTTTTTCTCGACCAAGCGGTTAACAAAATCGTAATCTGCGATGAATTCTAAGAAAACAATGGGTCTAAAATCAAAATCAAGTACCCGGTTATTAACGAGATACTTTTTGTATTGGGAACAAAATCCACAACAAGCTCCGCAACTGCCCCGGAATCACCCCTAGAAGGTTTAAAAAAGTGACAGTCATTTTTTCCAAACATACCTACCCTCCATCTTAGATAAAAAAATTAATTGTTTATAAAATTTTCCCCAACCGCTCTAACTGCCCTAAGGCCCCCCTAAAAGAGTCAAATGTATGACCTTGCAACCCCAACAGTTCCTCTAAAACATAGCCATTTACCATTTAAGGTGGTTTCATACAATTTTTTTATTTTTACATTTTTTTAAATTATCTCCAGCAGCTCCCATGGTGACCGACCCTCACTAGTAGCAAAAAAAAATCTTGTCAATCATATTTAAGAAAACCCAAACATTATGTTTCTTATGGCTTATGATAGTCTTAATTTTTTACCCAGTGACGGATGAGACCAAAAGTTTTCTGTAACTAAATACTCGAATATTTAAATAAATGTTCACCAAATTTTACTAGACTATTAACTGCACTTACATTTTTATTGTTGGCAAGTATTAATACTTTACATTTATCATGTAATGTAACAATTTTATTAAACTTTTGTCATATTAACGGGGACGGGTGTGACATAAAATTCATATATTTCTATTAACTCATAAAATTTTTATTATAAAACATACAAAGCCGAAACCTTATAGGAATGCAAACAGAAGTTTTGTTTTTCCAAAAATAACAGTTTTTACGTATCAAGATAAATAGAATATTCGAAAATGTTTAGGTAATTCCTAGCGTATAAAGATGGAGATGAGAGTGTTAGTTATATGCTCATTTCAAACTGTTGCCAAATTGATAAAAATTAAACAAAAATAATTTTTGCCATCTATCCATAATTGTCGTCTTCTTGTACATATAAATCTTGTACAAAAATAACAGTTTTTACGTATCAAGATAAATCGAATATTAGAAAATGTTAAGATAATTCCTAGCGTATAAAGATGGAGGTGAGAGTGTTAGTTATATGCTCATTTCAAACTGTTGCCAAATTGATAAAAATTAAAAAAATATAATTTTTCCCATTTATCCATAATTGTCATTCTCTTGTACATATAAATTGAATGAATTTTATTTAAAATATGGAATTATATTTTTTTCTTCTATAGGGCCGTTGTACGTGGAATTGCCTATATACAGAAAAGTATTTGCATTATACAAACACATATTTTTAAAAAATTAATACTCAAAACCATTTTTTTTTTGTTGTTGAATAGCTTTGTACATTGTTAGTCCACAACAATAAATCATAACGTTATTAAAAATTAACTAATTTCACTATTTTAAAACAACATCTTACTTTGGAATTTGTAACAAATTTAGGCATTTCATCAAAGGTATGCAAAAAGACAAGCCAATGTTAATAGCATTGATGATTTTATTCTCGGTGTGATAACGCCAATAAAAATAATTCATTGCGTAGTGAGACAGTCTCAACTAAATCAAAGCTCAGAGGAATCACCTTAAGCGTACCTATCTTATGTTTAAAATTCTAAAGCATAAAAATTACATTAAATGAGATATAACACAGTGCAACACATAAATTGGTGCGGACTCCATAAAAATGATAAAAAAAAATCGTGTTGGGGTGAAAATATTGGAGTATCCATAAAAAAATGTTTCGATGTAATGGGGCCAAATCCTTTGGGGATTTTTTTAGTCTCGGTATATACTTCAAAAATATCTGGGTACGAAGGCGGTACCAGACGATGACCTTAGAAATGTTGCACTGTGTAATAATGTTAATAACACTGTGATAGTTTTTGACAACAATTTTCGAAAACAAGGCCGGACTCGACGGTTTTACCCTAATTCGGACACGGGGAATCACACTGCATCTTTAGTTTCTTGAGTAACAATGACCATTTCATAGAATTTTTTTTTAAGTTTTTTTTTACTTTGAGTATTTTTTTAAGGGGTTAAATAGATTTTCGACAAGGTATAGTTAAGTTTTCGGATAAGCTTGACTTATTTAAAACAACTTTGTCGAAGATGGCATATCCGTAAACCCAACTATAGAGTGCGAAAATCGATTTAAGCTCATAAGCCCCTACCCCTAAGAAGCACTTTAAACAATTTTTTTGTTGACATATTTTTTCTCAAGGGTAGTGTAGTTTGGTCAAGTCAAGTCAAGCTTATCCGAAAACCCAACTATAGCTTGTCACAAATCTATTTAACCCCTTTAAAACACTACTCAGTTTATAAAAAAAATTTACAAAAACAAATATTGTATGAAACTGTTATTGTAACTCAAAAAAAAATAATAATGCAGTTCGATTCCTCGTGTCCGAATTGGGGTAAAACCATCGATTCCGGTATTGTCTTTTTTTCAATAACCACAGTGTAATGTATAGTGTTTATAAGAAACCATCTTATTTTGATGATAATGCTTACAATACATCTTGCTATCTAAATACCATTTATAATTATTAAATATCCCCCGCGCACTCAGAAGCAAATGACAGTAATATCGTCGAATAACCAACATCGCATTGACTGCACATGAACATGTTTACACACACCCACGCTGATAAACCTATGTGTTATCTCTATTTTTAGATTCACTCTATAAACAATAATACTTATAATAATAAAAATACGAATTTGTTTTCTTAACTTCGCACTTCAAGTGAAAAGCCGTTTGGAGTACACGAAATGCGATTGGCCGACGACCACTTAATATTATTCACTTTATTTCCTAATTAAAAAGATAAAAATATTTCGATTGCCTCAATGTTGGTGATAACGTCAACTTCCGATTCCTAAGAAATCTTAATAGTATTTTCCCTCGTAAATAAGAATGATAATTTAATATTTTCATTGTTAAGAAGTTAATGGTTCGCTCGTTATCTGCTTATACCGAGCACTTTGGCAAAAAGTTGTACAGGCAGCCATGGTAAAATACGTTTTAAATTATGAGAGAGATTTCTGATATTTTAAGTTTTTTTTTTTAAATTCAATTTATTTTTATATATAAAAAAATCTTTAATAAAAAATATAAAAAATTGAATTTTTTAGATTTTTGTGATTTAATTTTATTACATCTAAATTTACCAAAATTCATTTTTGTTCTGATAAAAACATATTTTAAAGGAAAATATTAATTTTCAGAAAAAAAAAAGAAAAAAAATTAAAAAAAAAGGTTAAAAAAATTTTAACAGTCTTTTAAGGTCCAGTAAGGCCTTGTTTATTTGTGATTCGATTAACCGGCAACATTAATTATCAGGAAAAGGAAAACCCAGGTTTTTTTTGCTTTGATTTTAAATGTTTTTTTTTTTTTGCATCGTTTTACAGTGATTGCCTTTATTATCCGTTTTTTTCTATTACTTTTGAAGAATCACACACAATGTTAACAAACCGAAAATGAGGAATTCCATCGTTTGCATAGTCATGAACAGGGCCAACACAAAAAAGCCCGGAAAAAACTAAAAATATGCGCATTAGATAAGCACGAAAAACACTAAAAAATGCCTTTAAAACAGATAAAAATGCACAATAGATTTTGACTCGTAGTTAATTTATTCACTGAATAAATTTTATTTTAAACAAAAATTCATCACAAATAGTTGCAAATTAAATGAAGTTATTTTTTACATCACATAAGATTCAGACTATTGATTAATTACTCTACTGTAAACAAAATTACATGTGTGAATTCAATTTCGTACTTAATCTTTTAAAGTATAATAAATATTATGTATACGCCTTCACCATAATTTTTCTCACATACTCACACATACTGATTTTCGCTATTAAAATCTTGATCAATATTTGTGAAAGAAATCATAAAACTAGCTTAGTGTTATATATGTGAAAAACGGGATTTTTTTTCCAATTTCATGGTTTAGATTTAAAGGTCCCACCGCCCATTGGTTCACCGTAAAAAGTTTTTTTTTTTTGGAATTTTTGATGACGGAATCCTAGTTTGAACCGGAAACACATACTTTAAAAAGTACAGCCTTTGTAGAAGATATTAAAAATAATTCTTCAACAAAAGATAGGCGTCGCCGGTTGCGAAAAATTATAGAGATTATCTTCCCATCTTAAAGAAATAAACAGGTGTTGTATATACTGCAAGAAATATATACGAAAAGTAAAAAAATCCTGAAAACCCCAAAATATGCTTTTATATGCATAAACCCCCAAAACATGCCGGTAAGACTGTAATATGCATTTGCATATGCAAGTATGCATTGCATACTTTTGTTGGCCCTGGTCATGGCTTTATATTTATCGCGTTACTGGCTTATAAGTGCGTAAAAGTACGAAAACCCGGTTTTTTTTACCCATAACTCAAGATTTTGGGGGTTTTGGGAAATTTGAATTTCCGATTTTTGCAGTGCTCAGCAGCACCTTCCAGAAAAAAGGTATAATTTTCCAGGTATTGAGACAACTCTCTGTATTATCCATAAAATAATGCGTGTGTCCGCAACGCACATTTAGATTGAAGTAGCATTAAAGGTAAAAGTATTTTAAATGTGAAGTAAGTTGTTTATAAAACCACAACATATCTTGTTTATTTTACAAAAAATAATATATTGATCCCATAAGAAATTTCGCTAAATTTCACAAATTTTCTTAAACATTTAATATAACAATATCTTAATATCGTAATATATCTTAATATATTCTGTGACTATAGGCAATTCCATGTAAAACGCCCCTATACAGGAAATAATATAATTCCATATTTTAAATTAAAATCGGTCAATTTATATGTACAAAAGAACGACAATTATGGATAAATGGAAAATTATATTTTTTTTAATTTTAACAATTTGGCAACAGTTTGAAATTTGAAAGCATATAACTAACACTCTCATCTAAATCTTCATACGCTAGGACTTACATTAACATTTTCTAATATTCCATTTATATTGATAAGACAAAACTGCTGTTTGCATTCTTATAAGGTTTCAGCTTTGAATGTTTTATAATAAAAGTTTTATGAGTTAATAGAAATAAATGAATTTTGTGTCACACCCGTCCCCGTAAATATGACAAAAGTTTAA
The DNA here is from genome assembly GCA_964034835.1 of Muscina levida. Lineage (NCBI taxonomy): Eukaryota > Metazoa > Arthropoda > Insecta > Diptera > Muscidae > Muscina > Muscina levida. Next base: position 42,573,311 of record OZ035883.1, on the reverse strand, counting down.
TAAAATTGTTACTTTACACGATAAAACATTAATATGTTCCAACAATAACAATGTAAGTGCAATTAATAGTCTAGTAAAATTTTGTGATATTTATTTAAATATTTGAGTATTAAGTTCCAGAAAACTTTTGGTCACACCCGTCCCTGGGTAAAAATTTAAGACTACCATTAGTCATAACAAACATAATGTTTGGGTTTTCTTAAATATGATTAACAAGAATTTTTTTTGCTACTGGCCATGGTAAATTTCGGTACATACATAAGTGCATTTTGGGGTATGTTAGAGAAAAATGTTAGTTGGCAAATACGAGTGAGGGTCGGTCGGTCATGATTTTACGCCTCTAGGAGACACCATGGGAGCTATGCTGGAGATTATTTAAAAAAAAAATTTAAAATAAAAACATTGTATGGATACCACCTTAAGGTTTGAAAATAGATGTTAGCTATGTTTTAGATTAACTGTTTGGGTTGCAAGAATATTAGGTGTCGGTCATACATTTTCTCTTGAAGGGGGGGAGGGGGCAAATTTTATAAACAATTGATTTCTGTATCTAAGATGGGGGTAGGTGTGTTTGGGAAAAATGTTAGGTGGGAAAAATGACGGGGGGTCGGTCACTTATTTATTTATATTATAAACAATAATTACAATATACAAAATATTGGAGACTACTCTTAAAGCTTTTGAAAAAGCATACAGTATGTGAATAATAATGAATAATTGGGACCGGCCGTGGCTTAGTGATTAGAGATCGTGAGATCACAGGTTCAACTCCTGTCTCCAGTCATCTTAAAAGAAAAAAAAAATTCTTTCATTGTCAGTATTAGTGTCGAGTCAATCGGCATGTCTAGTAAGAGCTTCTCAAACAGTGACGTTCGCATTCGTCGATAAACAAGTAGGTGCCGTTAGTTGTGAATATAAAAATAGAAAGCATGTTAATTCACAACAGCGCGAGAAGCTATCCCATACCTCATTCATGGGGTGTAAAGAAAAATTAAGTAAGTAAGTTAAGTATTTTATATTTTATTTTAAGTTATTTTTTTTATGTGAATAATAATAACCAAGAATAAATTAATAAATAATAATATTATTTAATAAATAACTAATTAAATAATATATTTATAATTAAGTTAACATTATTAACGTTAAAAAAGTAAAATTAAAAAATAATATTAGTATGAAAGTCACATTAAGTTCCCATAATAAAAGTTCAAAAGGAAGATAAGATACGAAAAGATACGGGTACATATCTAGGTTGTTGGATGAAAATAATTAAGAAGATGCTTCCGAAAGCTAAAGTGCGACATGGAAATGATCTTCATGTTGCTTGGTAACAAATTGTAAGATCGGGCAACTCGAACAAAAAATGAATTATACATCAAATATGTTTATTTCGGGATAATTAAGTTTCTACGTCGTTTAGAGGGGTCTAACGGTGATTCCGTGGCAGTTACGGAGCTTGTTGTACATTTTTTCCCCAATACAAAAAGTTTCTCGTTAATAACCGCGGACTTGATTTTGATTTTAGACCCATGGTTTTCTTAAAATTCATGACAGATTCCGATATCGATAACCACTTGGTCGAGAAAAAAATTAACCCACTCTTATGATGATTTATATGATAGTGCAGATAACGAATTAATATATGTCTTATTATTTTCTTATATTTTTACCTTTATGTTTGTAATATATTTGAACTCTATAAAAACTTGAATTTCTTCATAATTTTGGATTTTATTTAACTAGGTCACACCCGTCGTAAAATGGTGTCACACCCGTCTTTTTTTCCAACAAGTTTTTTATTTAGAAAAAGTAGTTTTTTTGCAAACAGTTAGTACCTAACACAATTAAAAACAATATATAAAATTACCTACATCACAACAATTGTGGACTTTTTACAGAGAATTTTACAGAATTTAACCTGAAGTCATAAATTTTTAAAAGTTCAAATTGCAAAAGTCACACCTGTCGTTGTCTTCTAACGGACATTCTTTATTTTAACAATAAATTTTCTATTTATGAAGTAAACACAAAAATGTGTGTAACATGGTCAAACCCGTTCCAATGGAATTGCCATATATTTAAAATTCTATTTTTACTAATACCCTACCGTCCTTTTCTTTGATTTGCATTCATCATTTCTCACAACTGCCAACTCACAATCCGAAAAGCAATACAAAACGTGTAATATTACCCAACAACGTATATCCATATTATTACATGGAACTGTTATGGAAATCAATTTAAAGCGTATCTAGCCGTTAATTTAAATAACCATGGAAACATGCAAGATTCTTAGATACGCAAAAATCTGAGTAATATTACAATAATAACTCACATTTAGTTTAAAATAAACATTATAATGTTCGTAGTTTGTGCATTATTATATTTGTTATTATTATATCTGATTATATTTATTGAAAATTGTATAAATAGACGAGACTTTAGCTGCAATTTTACCTTAATATTACAATTATAGGCCCACTCACATTTAATAATTACTGTTTAAAAAAGTTGTGGCGTCATTTGTTTAACCACTATCTACAGAACTACACACAAAATAAAAAAAAAGAATAACTATGTGTTTTTAATATATATTGCACTATGGGCCGCTAAGACGCAAACTTTCAAAATTTTAGATATTATGTGTGATTTTAATTGTAAATCGAAAATGACTTTTGTTAAATAAGTTTACGAAAATTGAGATTTATATATTTTTATTTATTATTTTTTATAATTCTAAAGCAAAATTATTTTTACCGATTCCCCGAAAACTTGTTTTTATCAAACATGAACTAGTTCAAATGTTGGATTTTAAATGGAATTCTATAGTTTATTTAGTTCTGTCTATGGTGGAATTTTAGAAGAAGAAAAAAATCATTAAAGTACGATGTGGGGTTTACCGCTAACTGATTCCTGAAGTTGTTAACAAAATAAGTCATGTTTAAACACTCACCCATGATTCCGTTCATATGAAGATGTCCTACAAACTGATAACAATTCATCTTATTAACATCTACTGCATCTACTACCACAAACGACCGCCCAACAACCCTACTAGTTGTTGCAACATTAAAACTTTCTGCCCAAATTTTTAAACATAAAACATTTTTTTTTATTTAAAGTTGTTCTACAGACAATTCGATCGATAATCCCATGAAGACTAGTCGTTTAAGTACACGGAAAACTTGATAATTTCTAAAATTCGAACAAGCCGAATACACACATTTATTTAATTTTGTTTTGTTTAGTTTTTGTTTCTTTCTTTTGTCGAAAGTGTTAAATCGAATGCCTCTCACTAGAGGCAGCGCAACAATAGTCCTGACTATGTCTTTAATACCAAACTAGCAATAACAATTCTACTACCACTAGAAATGCCTAAACACATTTACATATCCAATCAATTGGTCGACTTTGGTGGCTGGGCAAACTCGTTGAATGTGTCCTTAGCCTTTTTGGCCAACTGCCCCGTGTAGCATGGCAGCATTTCAATAAAGTGGAATGTGTTTTTCACTCCTTCGTTATAGTAGTGTTTGGCTAAAAAGCGCACCTCGCCCGTCTGTGGCAGTGAGGGCACTTCAAAAGGCAATTGTTTCTCCAGTCGCTGCGCATGGGGACGCACTTGACTTTTCAGACAGTTGTAAAACTTTTCCGATTCTTCGGGAGTGCCCCAAACACCGAGCTTTTTGGAGTAGTAGATGGCACCTACGACCAAGCCAGAACGTATCAAAAGTCTGTTGTAAGGGAAAAATAAACAAAAACAAAAGGTTACGTAAACATTGGTCGCATCCTTTAACTCTGGAGCTATTGCCTCTTACCCAATAACCATTTTGTGTTGGAAATGTATAAAGCTATGTACAGACGAAGTGAATTTTCTTCTAGGACAAGTTCCAAGTCAAGCTGCTCCAGCCAATCGTAGGGTTAACCAAACGTGAAACCAAACCTTCCTCCGCTGGAATTTCTCAAACAGAACAAACAGCTGATTGTGTCAAAATTAAGAGACAACGATAGAAATACATGTATGCAAAAGCGTAGCGTTGCCAATGCTTTGGACTATTTGCAAATCAACAGGGTTTGCATTGCAGCAAATAGCTTTAGAGAAATTTTTTTTTTCTTAAAAAATAATTTTTTGCAAACAGACGTTATTCTCATATATGTTTTATTTTTAAGCAATATACACCTTTAATTTCTCAAATTTAAATGTTTTTAACTTAGATCTACAACACTTGTACGATCAATTTTTTTCATGCCAACTGGTATGATCAACTAAAACAATTTCATTTATTAACTTTATGCCAACTCTGTGGTGTAATCAAACATATTGTATAGGCTAACATCGATGGCACTATCGGCGCCCCCTGTTTCTTCCGGTAATAGTTTTATACAAACTTTTCTACGAAGAGCATATATGACTCTATCCTAAACATAGGGTGAGTTCCAACACATTGCAGTGATGCGGTTTTAATACTGTTTCGATACAGTGCAACCAAGTGTATTGTTTACTTTGTTATAGAAACACTTTACATATTTTTTACGTTTAGAAACACTGTTTTGCAAATAGTTGCTTTAAAAATGGCATTCCACTCTAAAATCCACTTATTTCACTGAAAAAAATAAATAAAGTTAATAAAAAAAACATTAACAAAAATATTTCCTTACCTTTTATCCGCCATCATATTTTATTTAACAAATGTTACAGGGTTGTGTTTAGGAATGCATGACTTTGTTTTGTTGCATTGCAAATGACGTTTTGGAACTCGCCCATACTGACTTTCGCAAACAAATACGGCTCCAACCTACATCTTGTTACAATTGTTCTAGGACCATTTCAACCGACAAACATTGGAACACATACATATATCTAAATAAGCGTTGTTTTTCTCTGATTACTTTTGATTTATTTCAGTGTACGCGACGACCTTGATGTGTAAAACCCAGGCACGGGAATACAGTGTTTATATTAAATGGAATACAAAAACATTACAATGAATATGCACTCATTTGAGAAGCTCTCTACAAATGCTGACGTTTTACTCGTCATTTACAACTTTCTGGAATTTCAAGACCAAGTAATGCTCTCAAGTGTTAGCCGCAATCTGAAGTGCGTCTTTGTGAACTATGTCCACAAACAGGCGTTCAAGGTCTTGCGAATTGTTCAACACTCTGCATATTGTATTGTGGTCAACGAGGCGGATGACAGCCAAGCGATATTGTTACCGTCCCAGCTGAATTGTTTCTTGCAAGTCTACGCTGGAGACGTTCAAGAATTTAGTTTCAGAGGCGCTGGCCAGCTGCTTGATACAACTCGGTTCCGCAATCTTACATGCTTGCGGTATGAAGAACTTAAGATAACGGCGACACATTTAAAATTGGTGGCCCAAAATTGTACCATGTTGCAAAGCCTTCACTTGGAGAGTTGTAGAACTATGGCTGGAGATGCATTAATTTTGGGCACTGTTTATCTTAAAATAGACACTTTGTTGGCTTTCAGCAACCTTAAGCATTTGTCTGTAGTGTGGCGTGGCTGTGAAGTGGACGAATATTTGGATTATGGTCAACTGGGCCAGCTTGTTACTAGCTGTCAGCTCAAGTCATTAAATATTAGCAACATTTTAAAGCCAATTGGTGTCACTTCAACGACAGATATTATGGCCCCAGATCTAAAGGAACTTACAATAACCTCTGACAAAGGATCAGGTTTATTTTGGACATTTTTACAAAATTGTGAAAATCTTGTCAAACTTACGCTAAATATTCGTTCTTGTTGTGTAACCGAACAACATTTGAAAGAGCTCGCCCACTCGTGTACCAATTTGGAGATACTGAAGTTTCAAGATATCGAATTTGAGCGCATTGAAACATTTACTATACCGTCCAAAGTGTCTGAGCTAACGCTCAATGGCTGCCTTTGGCTTAGCTACAAAAATTTAGTACAAATTCTTACTCAATTCAATATCACGAAACTTGATTCCGAGCATACGATATACAGTAGTGACGATGCAGATTCTACGGATATTACAATGTCACCTCTTATCAATACATTGGGTATGGATTGTTTTTTTATTAAAGATTTTGAGGCGATCTACCAGAATAACCCAAATTTAATGGAATTGACTGTCTATGAGCATCTTTGGGACGACGATGACGACTCTATTCATAATGACTATAATGTGGCCATGATGTATTTCCAAGAAACATGCACGAATTTGAAGTCTCTCATTTTGAAGGGCTGGTGTTTTGTGCCATTAGAGTGTCTACTGCAATTGGGCAGTCTGGCAAAGCTGCAAGTCAGCATACTCGATAGTCCCCCTGCTTACGACTGGCCCTACCTAAGGGGTATATTAAAACATCCCACATTAACTGAGCTAATCATAGAATGCCCTGAACATTCGCGTTGCTATTTGGGATCTCGTGAATCTCGTGCAGCGGCATTTCCCACAAATATAAAACTGCTGACACTGTCCTTTGTTGTCTTTAAGAGAGGTCTCGATTTTTGGCTGGATTTATTCGAACGAAATCGTCTTTTGAAACTAATTTGCATAGGATGGAAACATGAGAAGAACTTCTTGAAAAAGATGTTATCTCATGATAAATTTCCCACGGATCTTCAAACAATCGATATTTGTGGATCTAATTTGCGCTGTGACCAGTTAAGGTCTTTTTTAGACAGTAATAAGAGGGATCCCCATCGATGCGGAATTAAGCATCGACTCATCCTTTGTAGAAATCGGTGATATTTATAAACTGTATTATATATTTTATAATTAAATTAGATAAAAAAGTACATGATTTGTTTTTTACTTTATTGTCATAATCAACTACTCGTATAAAATCCATCACTGGAATATGCGCAACAAAAATCCTGCGTGCAATATTTTTTTAAATATTCTTCATAATTCACCCACCTGTTTTGTATATACAATTATACAAACACACACACATCAACCATGCATATCTTTGAATCAATTTAAATTTATTTCATAATTTTTAATGAACAACAATTTTCTCCCCCGAATGCATTAAGAAAATTCATATTAATTACAATTTCAAAGTAACCGTCTCCGCTGTTATGCCATTATATATAAATGTATTATCAAGAGGCTTAAATTGTTTCGTCACAATTTTTACCACTTCCTGAGCCGCAATGCCAGCTGTAAACCAAAAAAATACGAAAATTAAAATATTATTTTTAGTATTCAAAATCGAATTTACCTATAAATGCAGATACAGTATGTATTTCAGCACCGCCATAATGACAGATCTCATGAACCATATCCTCACTTAATGTCGCCTGTGTTACACCCCAATCGGCTAACATTTTGCAAGCCACCGTCTTCAAACGAGCCGTATCATTTTCCACATAGCAATCTCCAGGTATATTACCACACTCGGTAAGAAAGCGTTCGTATGCCCGCAGAGCAATATAATGTTCAGTGAGAGTGCCTTGTACCTCCATATCTATGACATTGAGGAAACGATTATTTCGCTCATATTCATCGGCAATTTTGGACCCACGTATAACCGTGAGACCGGCAGCTTCTTTACAAAAGAGACGTACTGCTTTTTCACTGATCGAGTCGGTTGCAAGTCCCAATTCTTTAAGAATCGCTTGACATTTACGATAAACATTGTCAGCATCTTGTATGGCTTGATGACGATAGATATTTTGTAGGTTTATGTATGATTCAGTGTCTGCGGTCATATCGGGTAGAACACCAGGCAATGGTAACAGTTGATCATTGTCATTCTGGACAAATTCCTGTAGGGCTTTAGCCATTATCCAGAATGGTTTACTCTAAATGTAAAAGAAAAAATAGTTTAATATCTAAAATATAAGAGGTCTGACTGGAAATAGTGAAGATACCATCTTCTTCATCTGAGTTTCAGAAAAGCAAAAACCAAGGTCAAAAAAATCGTGTTTTATGACGAACTTTGGAGGAGGTGGCATTTTTACATTTTCCGCTTCAATTTTACCTAACTTACTTGCTTGTTAAGATTTTTGCAGGCATCATCTTCAAATATAGCTTTTACGGATGCCGTAATACTGCCACCACCAAAGGCCGTGTTTACCGCTTTAATAGCTTCCTCACTATTTTCTTCATCATTTTTCATACCTAAAGGGTGATAATACTCAAACTTAAAACTCTACTAATGTAGCAGTTATAGCTCCACAATTTACCACTTCTTATCATTTCACGCAGCTGCGATTTCTCCTTATAATTTGCTGGTAATCGACCACTATTTTCCAGTTTCCACTGTTGCAAATATTTATTAAGTACCAACAGCCAGGGCACCTTAGTAGATATTTGAGTACTCTGCATGTGCAAAAAAATAGATAATTAACAAAGACAAATGGCGATTTAATAAAAAAAATGGTTATTCTTACATCAAAATGCTTTTGCAAACTAGAAAATGGCTTCTCCAAACGCAAGTCATATTGCTGATTGTCAGGGTGAGCCTCCACTATACAATGTTCTTTGATCTGCAAACGTATGGTCGCAAACATGCCCAAAGATCGACAGTACAACAGGGGCACATTGGCTTCCCACAAACTATTGGACAATTGCAGCAAAGAGCTCTCAGTTAAATTAGAGGCAACTACCATATCAAAGTTATCAAAGAATGCCGGCCGATTGGCCAATATATAGTCCACACTTTCTTCGACATAATCGCCATTTACATCGGGATTAAGCTCTTGTAGAAACTGCATGCAAGCCGCAGCCCTGGGTTGGCTAATATTGCCGGCCTCTAAGAAAAAACTGCAACAAAGAAGAGTCTAAATAAGTTAATGACATTCGATAATTGCTAAAAGTAACATACTTTACTCCTAAGTCCTCTTCGGACACCACATTTCCGTCGACTATGGTGAACATGCCGATGCCGGGTAGCACCAAACCCTTGAGTACCTCACAGCCTAAGCCATTGGCATTGACCAGGCAAATTTTGGCGCCTTCCAATAAAGTCTGTCCATGCTCACCCCATAGCCTGAGTGTAAATTATATTTACATATGTAGTTTCATAATTCCTTTTAAGGAGTTTATATTCTTTTTAGAATTTTACCGTATTTGTCGATCATATTTTTTGTTCTTATCAGATTGTTCAGGAGATTTCGGTGCCGGCGATGACATTTTTTGCAAACAAAAAAACTAGAAACTCCAAAAATTAATACTACAAACAAAACTGTTGTCTATGCTCAGCTGTTCATACTCTGCAGATGCAGTGTGGTGCCAATCGATTGTTTTTGTTGCTTCGACGGCATTGCCAACTTGCACTAATTTGAGGTGGGGCGTAAAATGCAACCAAAATTGTTCTTAAACTGCCGTAGGAGACATAAACTTCGTTAAAAATGGAGAACGCCTTTTACCGTAGGTATCAGGACAGTTCAACGCTTGAAAGTAGCAAGATGGATAGCAAGAAGAGGACAGATTTAAAGATAAATTGTCGCACGAAATCTGGCAACTTTATTTAACTATTGACATTTCAGGGGACATTTGATGTGAGCGCATACCTCTTTGGTGAGCGCTACCCAATCAATAACAACTGCACATCGTTGTTTTGTTCATAGAATTTCACAATACCTCCAGGATTTTCATTATTTTTAATGAAAGCTGAAAATCTTAAAATATTCACAAGTTTTCCGTAAAGTTACGCCAAATTAATACCGTTAAAATATAATGCAGCCCAAAAGAAGAAGTAATGGAACTAGAGTCGTAAGAAGATTAAAATCATATACCGTTAATTCGGATAACGAAGCATATAAATTAAAGAGGAAACGAAATAACGACGTGAGTTCTTCCATGACAGTATTTTAGCTACTACTTCTTTAACTAGTATTTTCTTTACTTGTAGGCTGTAAAGAAGACGCGGCAAAAGACCAAAGAAAGTGCTCTGCAGCGTAAAGAAAATGTAGATAAATTGCGTACTCTTATTACTAAAAAGGAAGCCCAAAAAGAAGAAGTTGAGAATAATATAAAACAACTCAAAGCCTTATTGCTAAATAATTTGAAACCGGAAGATCGCGAGAATAAGCTAAAGGAGATACTACAAGAGTTGTATGATGAAGATGAGGGAGCAAATGTATAAAATATTACACAAACAGTGAGTGGATTTAGTGGTACTGAAAGAGCTAATTTTTGCATCAACTTTATGCTGTTGTTTTTAAATCAGTCATAAACATCATGGTGAGACTTAATAATGTATTAAATGTATTCAAAACGATAGTCTTGGTGGTAGTCTCAATATTATTGTAGACAGTTCATATTATTCGGCCTTATTCCCGTTGTCGACGACCACCGAAAAATTCACAAAGTCTCTCCTATAGGAGAGAAACTATTATAATTGAAGCTATGTTTAAGACAACTGTACATCATAACATATTATCATTAATTTAATTCACTCATCGTCTCGTTAGTTTTTAAGTCTAGTCACTCTTTGTCTATTGCCCTGTTATCGAGTATTATTCAAGTAAACGATCATGGCAGTACCATCGAATATTACTTAGATTTATTTGTGTTAAAAATATGTTCTAAATAAAAATAGTAATTGCTCTATTACTAAATAAATGAAAAATACAATTCTTACTCTCGACATTAATATTTAATATATCGTAATATAAGTCTAATGTTAAATATAGAAAAAGTAGCAAATAAAAACACTGTGGAACATGGTCTTGGGGTGGGTAAATTTTATACCGAGTGTTTATATTAGGTCAGTATTTTAAAATCGTCAAAGCGTTTGTTCTTGTGAGGGTACAGTTAAATTCAATTGTATGGCTGTTAACAGTTCAAAAATATTTAAAAAAAATGTATTTAAAAAAAAATTGACATTTTATTTTAAAAAAGAAGGTAAATATTTATAATATTAAAAAAAATATTAAAAAAAAAAACAAAATATTAAAAATTTTTACAAAAATCTAACTTTGAAGTCCCATAACTTCGTCATTTATGATTTTATTTTAAACAGCTATCGTTTTTTATGAAATAATTTTATTATCTTTTATTTTCGTCACAGCTTGCAAACATCGGTCAACTAAAACCAGAGAAAATGGCATTTTAGTAGACCTACCTTTTTTCAAAACACTAAAAATGGAAATTTGACCATATCAAAAACTGTTCTACTTTCCACATATCTGAGAGCAGATTTGAATTCAGCGTGAAATTTTACATTAAATTGTAATATACAGGCCTGTTCTGGAAATCATAAATCACAAAAGTGATTTGAAATCACAAAAATGGTGTTCTGCACACCAAACTTTTTGAAATTTTGTGATTTCAAACCGGTCACCGAAGCACCTATCGATTTCAAATCACATGCTCATTTTTACGAGTACTTTTTTGGGAATTTTAAAATAAATTGCTTAATTTATTAACAACATGTGTTTTTTCTTTATTTATGTAGTAAAATTACACTTTTAGCACAATAAATGCGCTAAAATTAACAATTTTTGGAGACACTACCTTTTGTGTATCTGTTTTGTGAATTTGTTTGTGATTTGTTAGTCTTGTGCTTGTGATGTTGTTGATGTTTCGCTTGTATCCATAGGGTTGGATAAGTCCCGAAATTTTCCCTTTCTTATGCGTTCGTTGTTTAACTGCGTCCTTCGCAAATTTTCCAGAGCAAAAATATACCACCCGGCATTTTACTATAAACTTTTCTTTCTTTTTCAACTTAAAAACGTAAAGATTTCTACTCACTTGAATAATCTTAATTAAATCGCAACAAAATAAGTAAAAAAAATCAGCATATTTATTGTGATTTCGAAAAATGCAAATCACACCGTAAAAGACAAAATCGTGTGATTTACAGAACAGGAAAAAATCACACGTGTGATTTCAAAACGGCATGTGATATGAAATCACGTGATTTACAGAACAGGCCTGATAAATGTATATTAATGTATACAGAAACTTTTGAAATTTTGTGACACAGTGTTATTTATAATTGTACTAAGATTCACAATAATGACATAAAAATGGAACAAATGTGTGGAAGGCACCAACAATAACTATTTATATAAATGGCTTTTAATTAAATAGCAAAACAAAAAATAATATTTTTTAAAAATTGAAAGATTAAATTTTCCAAAATTAAAAAAAAAATGATTAAATACAAATAATCCTCAACTTTCAGCACAAAATTATAAATATAAAAAAAATATCCAAGTTTTTATGTTTTTAAAATCACAAACACTCATAATATTGAATTATTTTTAAAGTGGGCCATAACGGTTGTACATTACTTTTTCATTGTTTTTTTTTTTTTTTTGCATACTTCCATACTTTCCAATTTCCTACAACCACTGTTAAAACTTTATTTCAAATACTCGACACAATTTCTGGGAACAGCAATTAGCATACCCATTAAAATAAAAACTCACATAGATATTTAATCATTTTACATGCAATTTATTTATTCCATCATTTTGTGTAATACATATTAACGATTCATCAGTCTTTTCACAAAATACATTACATATCTCATTTTCTAAACATAACTTGCAATTTTTTTTTTTTTTTTTTTTTTTTTATTAATATGAACAAATGTTTAATACTACATATTTGTTATTGTCTAAATTTTCATCGATATGGCAACGCTGTTATACATATGTTTTCTACTTGCTTGACATTTCACAGCAATAATATTGCGCTGGTGTGGTGCTAGTGGCCAATTTCACAATACAGTTATTGCTGTTGTTGTGTATTATTATTATTGTTGTTAAGTTGTAAAAAATTGTATATTAATAATATCAACACAGAAATACATGCGTACAATTAATAGTATTAACTATTTCCTAAAGCTGGTATTCTTTAAATACATAGTAAAATAATCACCGACAGTATGCCAGCCAGGAATAAAACTGCAGGAGGTGGAGGAGGCAGAGCAGCCACAAGAAGTCCAAGATCCGATGGTGATGACAGCGAAGCATACAAATTGAAGAGAAAAAGAAACAATGATGTTAGTATAACATTTGGATTATTAATTGGATATATTGTTAATCTGTGTTGAAAATGTCCCTTTAATTCAAGGCTGTAAAGAAAACTCGTGAAAAATCTAAACAAACGGCAATGGAACGCAAGCAAAATGTGGAAATATTGCGTAGAAAAAATACTCAAATGGAGGCCAAAATTGAAGAGGTGAAACAAAATGTGGAAAAGCTAAAAGATATATTGCTTCACAAAATGGATCCATCGGAACATGATAAATTTATTAAGAAAATTCTTGATGAGCCCAGTGAGGATGAGGACGACGATGATTAGAACTGATATGCACGAACTGGAAAGAAAGAAGATGTATGTGTGTTTGTGCGAGTGTGTGTATGAATAGTTGCACGCTAGGTTGATAAGCCAATATATATACGTCTCACGTACATTTTTCAAAAGAGGTATCAGCAATTGGGTGCTTGATGTACACGAAATACACAAAAAGAGAATCTTTGAAAAAAAAATTGCGACTTTTGGAACTTTTAAGGTCAATACATAATTATAAATAGGGAAATATATGTATTAACAGAAGACGTTGACTGCCTTATTTTGGACAAAAACATTTACCAATTGCAATTGCGAGTTACCCCAATAGGGGGTTCAATTGTTGATGAGAATTTTGATACACATATTATCGAAAAAATAACATCTGTATATTGCTCTAGGGCTTAGTTAAACTAAATAGTTGAAAAGGAAAGTTAAAACCTAGAAAATGTAATAGATGACAAAATCAGATATTATGAATAAAATAAATAAATGTCAGCGCATAATCGCTGTGCTATTTCTTAAAGTATCACACTTTATTATAATTTTTGTTTGTTAGGGGCTTTCTTAATTCAACATAATGTCTAAGGCTAACAACACCTAAAGATCAGCTTAGAATGCCAAGCATAGGAGGCTAATGCCTCAATAATTAAGTATAGGTGCATTAATACTAATCTTTCAGCAAATGAAAAAAAAATTGATCTCAAAATTACAGTTAGTCGTAATTGTTTGTAAAATTTATCGCTCCGTCTTTGGAAAATTATTTTTTTTTATTTAGCAGCTTTAAGTGCGTGCAAATATGTGTTTGTTGAATGCAGTATTGTTTTGTGTCACTGATAATACTCGAGTTTCTGTGATATAATTTGGAAGTGTTATAGCAACCTGTTTTGTTTGCTACAATTTTTTTTAAATAAAATATAGCCTATATGACTCAGTGATAACGTAGCATTCTACTGTAGAAAAAATTAAATCGGATGTGTAGTTTTGTATTCTATCCCCTTAGGTGTATACAATTTTGAATCTTTTTAATTTCATGTGAACTAGTGCTTCATACTGAATTTGTGTCAATTAATTGCTTATCTACGTTTTTGTCACTGATCGATCGAAGTTCAGGTGATAAGTGGCACAAAAGAGCTGTTTTGTTGTTAACACTTGGTAACTAGTATGTATATACTCAGTAATATAATGAATACATTAAATTAGTAATAAATCGAGTACAATTTTGAAATTCTTTAACTTGTTTAAATTAGACTTTTTTTTAGATTTTAAAATCATGCAAGATGAGAATAATTTTTGATAATGAAATTACCACTATGGTTTTCATTATCAGATTGATTGTTGCACAAATTATATCACGCAAAGATCTTAGATAAAGTATTTATGGTGATGAGCACCATAGCACTTTTGTGAGGCACAACAAATCGTATAAAAGATAATACCGAATTTAAAAAAGTGTAATTGGTAATCAACAATACCTATTGTGAAGATATCTGAAAATTCACACAACGCAACTGCATAACAAATGATTTCTTGTCTTTGACAAAATTAATAAAAGTCTTTGTATTCTCCATGAAGGTATAAAATCATAGGCATGTTTAGAAGTACTGGGACAATAAAACTGACCTGAGCATACCACATCACCACATTTGCAAGACGGGACATTAAGAAATAATCAATAATAATTATGGTGAACACATTTTCAACAGCCTAAATTACAATTTTTAAAATCGCCAATAATGTAAATTTCAAAATACCTTACGATTAACTCTTAAACTTAATTGCTTTACTTTTATGGATCCTCGAGGTCATGCTGTGACAGTGAATACAAATCGATATAGGTACTACCATGCTAATGAACATGTTTGCTATAGCGCAACAGAATTTTAATAGTTTCTATCAAAGACCATGGTTTCAACAAGATGAAGCAACATGCCACACCTCCACCAAGTCATTGACTACAGTTTCTACATTAACAGGCCACCTCTTAGCTACCACATATCCATAATGGACTTTGTCTTTGGGATGGGAGAAAAGTTTTTAACTGCAACCCAGGAATAAAAGAAACATAATCGCGGAGAACGACTGAACATTTCACAAAACATCTGTCAACCTGTTATAGACAATTTCCGCTCCAGGTTGCAGCAGCGGCAAAAATAATCAAGGGTCACACGTGGATGATGTTGAAATTTTAACATATAAAATCGCTATTTCTGTACCTAATTTGTCTAGTTTTTTATCAGCGTTTGAAAAGTAAAAATACTTGCACCACACTGTATTTCAACAAAAAATAAAAATTTAAATTCTAATAACATTCTCCACACATATATTTAAATTTTGAAGTGAATATTCAAAATGTTCTTCTTTAAATTACATTCGATCAACAGACACCCCTTTAAAGAAAATCTGTCATTAAGACAACCAGAAATTTTGACAAATTTTCTTCGAATGTATGTATAAACATCGGTATATACATACATATGCTGTGCCAAAAACCAAAATACTCCTCGAGACGATTACTATTTCCCGAAAACAACTTGTTAAATATTAAGTACAACAATTCAAACCTTTAATGTGCAAAGGAATTTAAAGGCGGAAGTCAATGTGCCAACCATCCACCCACCAACCACACCAACCTTGAGGCGGTCAGACTGTTCCCATCAATACATAATTTGAAAACGTGCCAACAGAAAAAAAATGTGTAAAAATTATTAATAACTTGGTAATGCTTACCATCATATAAATCAAACTTCTCCGTATGCAGAGAAAACACTTCGTCCATGTTTATTTTTGTTGTTTCCCCGATGGATGCTGGCTTAGTTATTATTAATTAGGCGACCACCACTAGAATTTCTTTGTTGATACAGCTGATGTTACTTACTAATAGTATGTTAGTAGTGAGTGAATGCTGCTTGCTGGTCCCGTTGTCGCCGTCGTCGTATATAATGCTAATTGTTAATTGCTTTTAGTGATAATACATGTTGTATAGAGAGCGAACGAGCGGGCGAGAGAGGCCTTTATTTACATAGCACAATTTTTAGTTTTACTTCTGATTGAGTATTGCTCTACAGAAGATTCCCTTTGTTGCTGCGATATCTTTTAGGTCGTCTAATTTTGAAAATAACATTAGTGGTTAATCACATGCGTTTTATGTGTGTGTGTTTGTATGTACTATATTGCTTTGATTACGTTATAACATCTAATTGGAACCCTTTAACTTTGATTTGCACACATTTGCATTAGTTTGTGTGTGAGTACGCAATTAAACTATTATTTTGTGCGGTAGCGCTGTTGTGTATCCGCCAATTATCACCCCTTCATCGATTTAGCACGGACGATGATGATGTTGAGGAAGCAAAGACTTTACCGATTAAATGCTGCTATAAATTATAAACACAAATGTTGTTTTGCATTATTTTTGCAACTCGTTCAACTTCTCACTTCAGACGACAGACAACAAAGGAGTTGGTAGAGGCAAGCGTAGCTGCCAAAGATGGCTTTTGTAAATTATTATTAGTCCGACTTTGTGTTTTTATTTACATATACGTCTCCATATAGTACATATGTATGTATGTACATAGCACAACACTCATGTGTATGATTTGGTTCTTATGTCGCTTTGTTTAGGTTTGAGTACATCGAATAGGCAAACTTTGTCAAACGTTAATTCTGCTACATTCTAAATCAGTTTATTGTACTTAAGGCAATAAACAGAATTAATGACACATTTCAATTCAGATTTATTTTCCGTTGGTTAAATACTAATTAGGTTCTTTCCGTCTTTTTGTTATTTGTCCCCCGTCTGTTTTGGCGACTTGACGTAACATTGGTCTCCCCTTTCTTTTCTTTCGAACTTTTCTTCACTTCCTCTTTCTCTTTGCTATGCAACGACAAAAATTCATATCAGAATCATGCTATTATTGAGAACTATTAATTACATCAGTGTGGGGTTGACAGTGAATTTTGTTGTCAACGAATAGTTTGCATCTCTGTTAAATACAGCAATAACAGCCGAAGAAAGAATTTGCTTCTCTCGCAGTACAACACATTCTCTAAACATATTAGAAATTTACATATAACTACTCTGCAACTTTACAGTGTCAATAAATATAAGCGTGGGATTGTCTGCAAAAATTACATATCAACAACCGGTCAAGATAAAAAAGGTACTTTGTACTTTTTTGGGTGACAAATAATTGTCATATCTTTTCTGTGGCAGTGGTAATTCATATATGGTATTCGCATTGCCAACGACATCTCTTGTTTTTTTTTTGTTTCCTTCGACAGAACAGCTGGTATTTCTTTTTATTATTTATTTGTTTATTTACACTCAGGGTTGCAATTTGAGGCCTTGCGGTTGATTTAAATAAATTGCAATATGTAATTACTTATTTTATAAAATTTTTTTATAAATTCGGAAAGTTTTATAAAAATTGCATATTTACACAGGAACACAAAGAAAATCATGTTCTGATGTCAGACTTTACTTTAAGTGTTTGGAGTCGCTGAAACCGAAACTGAGGCATATTTGACATTACTTGTTTGATATAAACTCAAAAAACCCAAACTTTGAAAGAAATTTTTTTTTGAAAATAAATACAAAATATTTCTATTTTGTAGCCTTAGCGTATTTGAAATTCCGTTATTGTGATTATTTTGGAAAATTATTACTCAGTATTGGTAAAAGATTTTTATATGATTCTATCTGTAATTTCAAATTACTATATTTAAAAAAAAATTTAACAAAATTTTGAAGATTTTAAAATATAAATAATGTTATTAAAAATAATCCAAAATATTAGAGCTTTTTCTAATTTTTTAATTGACACTGTTGTGCGCTCTCAAACAAAAATTTGGAATGCTTGAGAAAATGAGATTTCACTAATTAATTGCGAATAATATACAAATTTCTCCATCGATTTTTAGCAAAGAACACATTTTTTTATAACAGATTCTCTGCAAATCCGGACTTTACCCAAAGTGCTAGACTTTTTGCTCTACGATTTGCAATGAATTTAAAAAATGTATTTAAATAAAAAAACAGTAATATTGTCGTCAAATTTTAATATCACACAAAAAAACTTTAAATAGGTATTATTTTTAATGTTTAGCTAACTTCATTTACAAACATTTTAATATTTCACCATGATATCGCTCAAGTTTTTTCTCTGCAAATCCGGAACTTTACAATTTTCAGCCGGATAGCCGACAGGCAATAAAACCAATAACTTTTCATTGGCCGGCCTATTTAAGAGGGTTCGCAATGCTGGACCACAGTTCAAAGGTGTCGTTACCAAAGAACTTAAACCACATGACTGCAGGGCACACAATAAAATACCCACGGAAATGGACACAGATACTTCGTGGTAGTAATGTTGCTTACGTTCACCTGTAGCCGTAGTGCCATAGGTTTGTTTGAAAATAAGTATTAAATACGGAGCATCTGTTAAATATTGTTTGACGTGATTTGTCTTCAAAGGTCGCAAATCTGTAGTCCACTGACGATGCATACGTTGGGCGTAATTTAGTTCTTCTTCGCGTTCGATAATATCACGAATTTGCTCTTTTATTTCTTGACTGCTGATAACGCAAAATGTCCAAGGCTCAGTGTGGGCACCACTGGGACCTGTGCCAGCGGCACGCACACAATCTTCTATAACATCAATGGGTGGCACTGGACTGACACTGAATGAGCGAACACTGCGACGATCATTAACCATATCATAAAATTGTCTAGCTCCTTTGGGTAAAGTTATCGTGGCACCTTTATAGCTGATGTGTTCTTTTTCCTCTAATGCAGGTTGAAAACTGGTATCCTCGCTATCGGCACTGAACTCAGCTACAACAACATTTAGATGTATGTACATTATTATATGTAATTTATTTGTGTAAATACAACGCCTTGAGTTCAACATACCTTGGACCTCCTCGTTGGCATCTGTAGTAACTGCGGGCTTTTTATTTTGATTTTTATTCCTCAACCATTTCGAACATACAAACAAAAGCACAAAAGTAAATATAATGTGACTATATTTTAGGAACAGTGATTGTTTTAATATATTGTCCAACTCCATGATGACAAATTCAGACAGCCCGTTAATGAACAATTGAATATATTAAAATCTGTGTTGATCACATTCACGTCTGACAAGTATTTGAAATTGGGTCGTAGTACTTGATGCTTCGATCTTGTGTGAGTGTGTGTGTGTTGTAGGCAGCGATAAGATTGTAAGCAAGAGTTAACGGCTGACTACGCTGTGGACGAAAAAGCTCCAACAATTCTGTGTGAGATATCATCATGCTCAACGCACATGCATATAATTTATGGTTAGTTTAGCTACCTATTTAATATTTGTTTTATTTTTATTAATAAATAATAATGCTTTTGCAACTAAAGAAATATTATTTAAATTCTAATAATTATTTTTTATCTAAAATATAATTCGCATCGGCTTGCTTAGGATAAAACTATTGTTATTAAAGGACTTTTTTACAAAATTTAAAAAAATATAACTGTATTTTCGTTGGCAAAAGATTCCATAATATGAAATTATAAATTTTTGAAAATAGAATTTTTTTAAAAACGAACTTTAAATGATATGTTTAACATATTTTTTATATTTTTTTGAGTTTTAAAATATTTATTAATAATAATATAAAATAGCTGTACAATTCCAACCAAAAAAATTCTAATATTTTTACCAAAAATATTACAAATAATTTTAAAAAATATTTATATTTTACAAAAAAAAAAATCCAAAAATAAACCACAAAAAATGTATAGCATTAGCGACAAAAATAATAGTTGATTAATGTATATTTTTTTAATAAAACATTAGTTTTAAATGATAAATGTTATATTTCTTAATTTTTTGATATGATAAAAATGTTTTTTTTTGGTATTTTATCAAATATTAAGTCTGGAGAGTTGTCCAAATTGTGTAAATAATAATTTTAATAACATTTTAAGAAAATAATATATTTGAATAAAAAGTAAATACTTCACAAATAAGTTTGGTGAATAAAATTTCGTTAACATTGTCATTAATATTCATTTCATATTAGCTTGTAATTTGAAGCCTTACGGCAAATTAAAATAAACATATTCAACAGATATTTTTTATTACAAAAAAACAAAAAAAAAAATAGAAATAAAAAAGGTAAAAAAAAAAGTTTTTCAAATATTGATTTTAAAAAAAGGAAAAATGTGTGTTTTTCAAGAAATATTTATTAAAATTTGTTATAGATATAGCGTTTTGTTAAATTTAAGTTAAAAAAATATATCTCTTTAAAAAAGTGAATATTAAGTGTGGAGAGAATTATATATATTGTAATAGAATTTTAATTTAAAAAAATTTGAATACAAAATATTGACTTAAAAAATTAACTTTGGTGGGTAAAATTTCGTTAAAATTAACATACAGTAGATATTTGTTAATTAAGTTTTAGTAAAGATTTTGATTGCATCAAATTTATTGAGAGAAAATATGTATTAAAAAAATATTTAATATGTAATTCTTAAAATGTGTTCGCGAGATAAATTAAAATGAAATAAATAACATTCCATAGACAAAAAAGTTTTTAAAATAATAATTTTTAAAAAAAAAATTGTTTTTAATATTTGATCTTGAATTTTAATTTTTTTTTTGAAATTGAATTTTAATTCAAATTTCTAATTTTCATTTATAAAAATTAATTTTTTTGTGGACATCACAATATAATTGTAAAAAGGATCAGTTTTTAATCAAATGTTAAAATTTCAAAAATACTTTTTGTACAAAATTGAATTATGTCAAGAAATAAATTCGGGTTTAATAAAACTGTCCAATTTTTTAAAAAAAAACATTGTTATTTTTATTCATTAAATGCCTAATTAATAACAATTCTATAATTTAATTTAATTTTGTAAAGTGTTTCTATTTTCAAAAGCTGTATTTTAATAAAAACTTGTATATATTAATATTTCTGTAAAATATTTTTGTTTTTTAAACTAATATAATACAAGTAATATACAACAGGAAGCGTTATCGATAAGGAATTATTTTGATTTGTTACAATAATGTGTGAATCTTATCATAAAATCAGCTGATTAATACTTCAAAATTAGAAATTAGATTATTTGTCAACACTGATATTGTTTTTTTTAGTGATAGAAGTTTTAACCATTTTTTTCGGTGAACAAATAGTGTACCATATTTATTAATCACAAAGAGTGGTTGTTTATAGAGCATTAAGGAATACAGCTTGATTGTCGTTTTGGTGATTTTACTACAAATGCTATAAAATTCAAGTTTAAAAAAAAATATGTAGCTACGTTATAATACGTTTTACTTTCTTGTTTTACATGTGGTTGGCAACACCAGCGTAAACATATGTTTGTAAACTATAATACAATTTAGGTGTACTATATAAAATTCAATCTCAAATACGCAATAAGTGTAGCAATTGACAATTAAATAATTCACTTGTCTAACTGATTAACTCCATAAAGCATAAAGTTAATATTGATTAATAAATAAATAGTATAAGTTTAAAAAATTGCTGGTAAGTTATAAAGTCAAATAAATGTTACACAAATTAAACGATATAAGAAAATTTCAGTAGTGTTAAATTTTATTTAAAAAAATTTAATAGAATAAATACGGAATCTTTTGATGAATCGGAATTAAAATTAAAATAAATTAAATCAATTTTTAAAAGAGCTAGTCAATTTGGCTCATTCAGTTTTTTTTTAAATTTTATCACACATTTTCGTCCGTACGAGGAATCGTCTAGACCTGATTAAAAAACACACAATTTGTTGCTTGAAAAATACAACGTTGCCAACATCATCACCGTGCATACTTTATAAATAAACTCTGACACACCCTGTTTACTCATAGAAACCATTGCCTACAGCAACGTTGGGTAAATGTACATTCGTCCATTTTGGCATTTTAAAAATAACTACGCAGTCGGGGAGACGAATTTGTGACTGTCGTTTTTAGAAATCTATAAAAGAATTCTCAACCGTACATAAATTACACCAAAAACAGAGTGTAAAGTGCGTTCAGTTAATGAGATAATAAAATTTCCGCAAAAACTAAGTGAACAACGTGTGAATTGTTTCATAAGAATGACACTACTACGGCACGAAGTGAAAACCCCACCAAGGCTATCATCTTCAGAAGCAGCAGCAGCAATTGAAAATGTGTCGTCTACAATAACATTGTAAAAATGTATATGAAACTTAACCGAGATCTATCTAGATAAAACATACAAGTGTGTAAACAAAAACAAAAGTGTCTCGTGCTGAATTGGGAAATATAACCAACAAATATTGTAATTGAGAAAATATTGCTGAAATATATGGTAAATACTTTCATCATAATAATCATCATCATCGTATTGTACCCTCCATTTTAACCCACAAAATAAAATAATAAAAAAAAATACAAACGAATGCAATGATGAAATGTAGATAGTGAAAACGATTCCTCTTTGCGGTGCATTCTTTTAGCAGCAGCTACTGCTGACTGCGAGTACGAATGTGTGCGATAAAGGAAACTTTCAAAAAAAAAAAGAAAAAATTAAATATACCGTGTCTGTGTTAACGTGTGAGTGCGTCGTCTTCGCTGTGGTATTGTAAATATTGAATACGTTTGTAAGAGTGTGTTTGCGTATGCAAGGCAGTGTGTACGTTCGTGTGTATGCTTGGCTACATGACACGACGTCGAAATATCACCATCAGCGGGAATTAGAAATTTTTTTTACCAGAAGGAGGGAAGCGGAAAACGCATGTTATATTTTTTTTCGTTCTGTTCAACAATTGTCAACATTGGTCTCATCTGTCACAAGAAAGGAACAATGTAATAATTTACGAGTGAAATTATTGTAAAAAAAAGTTTGTTAACTCTCCACTCTCACTCACTACTTGTGTGTATCGAAATTAATATGACGACGACCGTCCGTCATTCATCCATGTATGAGGGTTTCACCTTGTGTAGTTTATCATTATAATCTTCGTACGTACGAAACGAACATATTGAAAATTTCATTGTAAAAGTGCTTTGTTGTTGTGGTATTTGTTGCTGGAATTTACAAAAAAAAAAAAGAAGAAACAGTAATGCCCCCATCTGACATGTTCTCATACCCCACACCCCCCTTTTCTGGTAATAGAAGTAAGTTGACAAAAATAATAAACAAAAAAAAAAAAAATGAAAAAAAACATTTTCATTCACACACACACGCATATTTTAAGAGGCTACACAACACAGTACAATTGACATTTTCTTCTTCTTTAGCCCCTTGTATTATCATTGCTTTCTTTCTTTATTTTGTGGTATTTTCGAGTGTGTGGTAGGATTGCAATCAGAGAGGCCAGAGAGACAATCCAAGTTTTAAAATCATTAATAACGTCCTAATAATTGGTAGTAGCGATCAGAATCCTTCTTAAAACATACACTGGCTGTAGTGGAAGATTAATTGTGTGTTAACTACAAGAAATATTGCGAAATTAATGTTAAAAACTTCAAGTGAAATGTGTTGATCTTCACTGAATCAGGTTCATGGAAGAAGAAGAAAGTTTTAACAACTCTGTGTCCAGTATCATCCGAAAGTGTATAATTTCATCTGCGGGGTATGTAATACAAAGTAGCTACATATGGATATTACTAAAGGTTCATTTGATTTAATATTTATTTATTAAGGCTATCGAAGTGTTTATAAGCTGCTGAAGAATATGATCCCTTAAGAACAGCTGCTGCAGTACAAGCAAAGGTATTTGTACAACATATGGTTTGAAGATATAAACTGAAAGGGAAGATATAAACAGAAAGTAATCGACCAAATTAATTTGAAATTGATATTTGTGTATTATGTGACGAAAGAGGACGAGCGAAGGGAAATTCCCTAAGTTGTGTGATCTCAATATGCTAATGTGGGATGGGATGCTGTTATTGCTGAAATGTTGGGATGAAGAAATTGGCTATTAGATTGCATTGACCGGCTGTTATAAATATAGATTCATCTTGAATTTGTAAAGGAAAATCGTTTTATGTCCGATACAGCGTTTGAGACATTATATGACGTGTAAATAACATGAAAATGATGGCTTTGGCTATATGTTTGGATTGATTCATAGATTCATCTTAAATTTGCGAAGGGGGAACAAATCATGACCGATATGACGTTTACAGCATTTTTTGTTCAGAAAAAAATATGTAACTTTTGATCTCAGGCTTTAAGAAATTATGCCAGTCTCTCATTTGCAGTAATCCTGATGTTAAGACCGTAGCAGATAGAAAATTGGATTAGAAGTAGTTCACCGTGCTTTCCATAGAAATTGACAATCTTAACACTAGTATCGTATTAACATTTCCATTTAACATTTTATAAGGTTAGGGGAAGCATGACCTTCCTCTTTCAGACAAAGGTCATCCGGTTGTTTGTTTACCATAGTGGGCACAGAAGTTAAATGTAAAAAAAAAAATGTAGATGATTTTGCATCATATTTTTTTCTAATGTTTCGTCCCATATCTTATTATACATCTTGTGTGTGATACCAACTACAGATTTGATATCAATATCCAGCATTAAACCCATCACCCACCATAGGCCTTGTTAAGCCATTGAAGCTATATGATTATTAAAATTCAGCTTTCTGTATATTGAAAACCTTGTTAACACGGGGACAATGTGGGGGAAACATCTGTAATGATTTCCTCTTATAATTTTACAATTGCATTCAACTTCGCAATTCCCTTACAATTTACTTTTCATGAAAAGGGATTATGTACGACTCTTTTTATAGAATGAGAAAGTAGCTAAATTTCAATGAAGAATTACATAGTAGTCAGCAGTAAGACAGGTACCTTACAGCAGTATTTTTAAATGAATCTTGTTACCTCATTGATTCCAGCACTAGAGGTATCCATCAGCCGCCTAATGTCCGTCAACACTGATGATATTTCATATAAAGAATTACCCAGAAGACTGAAGCTTAAACTAAAACTTAATTTCCCTTTGCACCCCATGAATGGGGTATGGGATAGCTTCTCGCGTTGTTGTGAATTAAAACGCTTTCTATTTTTAGATTCACAACTAACAGCACCTACTTGTTTATCGACGAATGCGAACGTCACTGTTTGAGAAGCTCTTACTAGACACGCCGATTGACTCGACACTTATACTGCGAAGTTGCTGTCAACAACATTCAAGGGGAGCCGACAATGAAAGAAGCTATAGATGTTAAAAAAGGGCGCTACCCAGGGCGCTACCCTCAGGACACACATTTTAAATAATATATAATTAATAATATATAATTCTTCCATTCTGAAAGAAGATTTTTATTCCTGCATTTGATTAAGAGAAGAAGACGGAATATTTATTGTCTTGCATTTTGCTACATATTACATGGATGTTTTAAGGAAAACTTACAATTACAATACAGAAGACGATTTGTGGTCTCGTTAACTCGGTATGCCATTAGTTTAATTGCAAAATGTGACCTAAGATTGAGTTCGGACTATATATCTACGTCGTGGTACCTATAAAGCATTTGTGTGATAGGAGGTATCACTTGAAATGGTTTTGTCAAGTGATTAAAAACCATTGATCTTAAACCCTAAGGAAAGTTCTTTTGTCCACACATATGACGGTGACGAATATAGAGTACTAGCTGACCCGGGCAAACGTTGTTTTGCCTTCAAATATTATTTTCACTGCAAGTTTGGTTCCGGTGCTAAAAAACACAAAAAAACTAAATATTGCGCCATCTGTCGGACGAACTTAAAACTACACAGAAACACTACTCACGGCCCATAGAGCATGCATATAATATTTTTATATATGTAGAGATAAATGAATGGCTTATATATTAGACTCGCTGATAACTGACAGCCTCCCCAATGAAGGCATGTACATTGTTCGATATAAACAAATTTTAACCACAGAATCATAATGGAAGTAAATTTGAATATAATAGCAGCATATCTTTGGATCTATATAGATATAGTTAGATTTAAAAATATCTAAATTTAAATAAACAAACTTGAATTTGATCTATAACTGGGACAAATTCGGAACTAAGTAGATCTAATTGGAGCGAACAAAGTACGTTTTTTTTTATATATATTTTACGTTTTTTGTACAACTTCTTTAAACATTTCAATATGTTGTACTTTTCATAAATGTACATCGCAAATGGGTTGCGAACTTAAACGCCTCAAAATTTAAAAATACTCAGCCTTAATATATTTTTTGTCTTTTCTTGCAGCTTCAGCACATTATTAAACTTTTAAGGCATCATAAGGACATCTGTAATCATCATCGTTTTTAGAGAAAAAGTTCAAAACATACAATAGTTTCATCTATAAATATTTAAAACGATTTTTAACTTACCTAACGGAAAATACCAATAAATATTGTAATTTTCCAAAGGTCCGACTAAACGTACTGAACTGACTATCTGTCTGTCACTGACTATCATGAGTCGCTTTCAAAACGCCAATAAAACTTCGTCGTATAATTATTTAAATAGTTCATCAAACTCTAGCATTTACAAGAAAATGCCCAGCCGCCGACAACTGGACCATGAAAGTGGTTACTATGAAGACACAAATGAAGATCCATACAATTTTAGTTCCCAAAGTGGCAAACGCTCAAGGCAAAGATCCAATGAGTCTAAATACAACAAACGCCCCAAAGTGCATGCAAGTAGTAATACTACGGGCGGTGGCAGCAGTAGTAGTAATAGCAATCAAAGACAGGCTTCTTCGTCCTCCAGGTCAGCTGGAAGGGATAGTAAAAGCCGTAATTATGCTTCTTCAAATTCGTATGCAAACAATAACATATATGATAATAGTATGAGCCATAAGTCCTCATACCAATCTCAAGCTACGACGCCGAATTCTAAAAAAACCAACTCCAACAGCTACCATAAAAATGTACCAAAAATCAAAGCTATAAGCAATTCCTCGAACAACAAACAGCAGCAAAGCATGATCATGATGAGTGCCAACATTAATAACAACAACAATAACTATGACATCCCATCGACCAAAAACTTAAAAATACCACCAGCATCTATTTCCGAAGATATTGTGGAAGTTCGAGACAGTGATAGTGATGAGATGGATGTGAAAGCAGCGACATCTTCTTCAAAGACACAACACCACAACAAAGCAAGCAACATGAAGAATGGCGAAAGTGCTGGCAAGAACAATTCACAAAAAGTCAGTGTTCCTACGTATGTTGTCAGTGGCAGCAGTAGTAGTAATAGTAATCACTCGAACCACAACTATCAAGATCATCAGCAGGCATCAAGTTCTAAAATGACCACCAACGGCAGTGATTCCACTAACAAGGATGGTAACAAAAAGGATTATGGCAATGCGGCAGATAGTTTGGAACGTGAAATTGAAGAGGTCACCCAAGTTCATACTAAATGTAAGTAGAAATTTGTATAAAAAAAACACGTACTATTTCTCATATTCATATCATATGCATATGAGTTGAATGCCAGTTACTTAAGATTACTTATTGCGGAATATTGTCCGCACTCGAGTATATATATATATATATATATTGGTTTTTCTGTGCAGATGATGGTTAAATGCCGTGTAAAAATGTTTGGATCCTATTGGATCTTAATAAACCCCGATAGAGCCGACAATTATTACGCTCTTATTTTGCCATAATATTTTCTAAATATTTCCTAATTAAATAAAAACAACTATAGAAATGTTCAATTTAAATCGGAAGCGAGTTATATTAAAAAAACCTTTGATAAATAAAATTTAGTTCCATATTCAATGTGCGGTCTCGTACTTTTATCAATGGATTGATATTTCTTCTTTTTTAATGTTTAATCGTTACATCTCTTTTGGACAGTAATCTTAAGCTCCTGTAATAATTAAAACTATTTCATCGAAACAATAATTAAACCATATTATTTCCATTTTTTCTACTGCCTAGATATTGTCACACAAGATGAAAGGGTCGATTTGTCACATTTTCAGCTGATACGTGTTTTGGGAACTGGAGGTAATTAGAATGCTAATGCACTGCACATATTCCGTTCCATTTACTGCTATTTTTTTTGTTGTTTTCAGCATATGGCAAGGTATTTTTAGTACGTAAAACTGGCGGCAATGATCATGGACAATTATACGCTATGAAGGTGTTGAAGAAGGACACCGTTGTCCAGAAGAAAAAGACTGCCGAACATACAACAACCGAGCGACAGGTATTTTTATGTTGCATTGACATTTAAAATATTAATTATTATATGTTATACATACATATATCGCTTTGCCAAAACAAGCGTTTGCTTACAGTAACGTTTCCCTTTTTTTCGTTATTTTAGGTACTCGAAGCGATTCAACAAAGCCCTTTCTTGGTGGGCTTACACTACGCTTTTCAAACAGACTCGAAACTATATCTTATTTTAGGTATGTCTTTTGTCTTGGTACATAGCCATTTTTAGATCAAAACAATGTTTTTTATATCTGATGTATTACAGACTATGTCAGCGGTGGGGAACTTTTTACCCATCTCTATAAGGCAGAGCATTTTTCTGAAACCACTGTTCGTGTTTATATAGCCGAAGTTGTTCTTGCCCTCGAACATCTGCACAAACTGGGCATTATATACCGTGACATTAAGCTAGAGAATATCTTGCTTGATGGTCAGGGTCACATAGTACTGGCAGATTTCGGACTATCCAAAATATTTGGACCTGATTCGGATCACCGAGCGCATAGCTTTTGCGGCACTCTAGAATATATGGCTCCTGAAATTATCAGAGCTGGACCGAATGGTCATGATCTCGCAGTAGATTGGTGGTCAGTTGGTGTATTGACGTATGAGCTACTTACGGGCGCATCACCGTTTACGGTCGTGGAACAACAAAACTCCCAAAGCGATATATCACGTCGTATCCAAAAAGTAGATCCTGTTTTACCGCCTACGTTGGGTGACGATGTCAAAGACTTTATTCTAAAGATGCTACACAAAGATCCCAAAAAGCGTCTAGGCGGAAATAGTCGTAATGCAGCTGAAATAAAAAACCATCCCTTCTTCAGAGGCATCAACTGGAATGAGTTGAAGAGCAAGCGCCGGAAAGCTCCATTCAAGCCGACGTTAGACAGCGAAGATGACACGCAGAATTTTAGTGAGGAGTTTACAAAGTTGCCGGTCATAGATTTGCCGGCCCCAGTACCTCATAACACACACCGACTGTTTCGCGGCTATTCGTATGTGGCACCGCAACATCGCAAGGAACCAAGTGAAGAGGAAGTAATTCCCGAATTCCATTTAGAATATTGCAATACGCCTGTGTTGGTGAGTATACAAATTACGCTGTTGTGTAACATTTGTTTAACAGCTCTTCATTGTCTGTCATTCACTAGACTCCCAAACACGCTCCCAATAGTCTGGTATTACATACTTTACGAAGTAAGGGCTCGTTTGCCAAATGCTATTTAGGTACTGATGGCACGAGTGGCAAAAATGTAGCTGTCAAAGTAATACCAGATAAGAATTATCGCCCTGCGGAAGTTGATGCCTTGATCTCGTGTGGACAGGATGACCACAAAGCAATTGCGCAATATTATGGCACCTACCGCAAAGGTTCAGACATCTGGATTGTTCAAGAGTATGTCTCTGGGTGCGAGCTTTCGGATCACATAGCCCAGAACACAGGAGGCATCGATGAAGTGTTATGTTGTGATGTATTTACCCAGCTCATTGATGCTGTTCAACATATTCACTCAAAGCAATTTATCCACGGGGACCTGAAGCCAGAAAATATCCTATTTGCAATGGATGATTTGCAGTATATAAAACTGGTGGACTTTGGTGCGGCATGGTATGTATATAGTCGTGTTATTACCAAGCGAATTAAATAACAACCAGCAACTCTGCTTTTTGTCCTTCTTTTCTCTAGCTATCATGGCGAAGTAAAGAGTTGGTGTGATAAACCGCGCTATACGATTGATTACGCGCCACCCGAGATACTGCAGCAATCTGAATTTGGCACATACTCAGAAGCAGTGGATATTTGGTGCCTGGGTGCTACTTTGTTCACAATGTTTATGGGTCATGCACCCTTTCGGCGGGGCCGAGAGGATCGACAAGTTAGCGCCGATGCCATGAAGCATAGAATTTTAAATGAAGATATATTTACGGAATCTGCTCGTTGGCAGCAGGCATCTCCGGAACTGCAAAGCCTGATACGCAGTTGTTTGGAGAAGGACGTGGCGAAAAGGTTTACTCTAGATCAAATTCTTCAACATTATTGGTTCCATGTGGTGCTCAAACAAGAGGAGGCCGCCGAAGCTGCATCCGCTCAACAAATATACGAACTTAATACTATTAATGAAGAGGAGGAGGCCGAAGAAGTTGGCAATCCCTCAACAACTCTAGTTGCTAAATTCGAGGCAGAGTCTGAAGTTGCAGCATATGAAGTTCAAACTGAATTAGATGCCCTGGTGAAAGACGAAAATGTACTTGGTAATGTGTTCGAATCTTGCACAGAAACTGACCAAAACGACCAAGTAGCACCATCGGAAGACACAAGAATTCAACTAAGAACGTCATCTGTATTACGAGAAAGTTTGCACACTGATGAAGACGATACGAGTGGTTTAGGTCACAGCAAGTCGTCAGATGAGATGGTAGACATCTGCGGCGAAATGATAAAAGTTGAAGCGGAAAGTGAGAAACCGTCCAATGTTGACAATAGTACTTCTGCTTCTGATACTGAAGACTTTGTTGGATTTGACGAAAATTTGCCTCCAATTGCAAATGAATTGATTTTAAAGTTTATACGTGCCCTGAAGGCGTCCAGCAAATTGTATGGCAAGGAACCACAAACTGCCGCTGTTCGCAGACGAGTGTCAAAGCCAATCAAGGAACATAATCAAACAAATGTGAGAAGTACGAGAAGATCGTTACGAGTAAATGAGTCATCGTCGCCGCCCGCTTCTAAACTAAATACACAAATAAGTAAACCCTACTTAAGGACCAAGTCAATAGCAGCAAACAAGGATCAAAGTGCGAATAGTGTTGCGAAAAAGAAAGTGTCTGCAGCACCAGCAACTAAACAAACTATAATCGATGGATTTGTGGCAGTTAAAGACGGCGAACGAAATAGCTACCGGCGTAAAGCCAAAGTCAGTTGGCGAGTATTTTGTTACATGCTACACTATACTCAGGCTTCGTTAAAACATTTTAACATTGAAAGAAGAGTATACAACGTAAGGTCAACCGAGGAGCAGGAAAACTCTCCAAAACCACCGTCACGTCTCAGCATCGCGCGCCAGCATATTGTTCCTTCTCCAGCACCCCAGCAAAAGTTAACTGACAACAAAACGACGGCAAAACAAGTTACATTAGTTAGTCGTCAGCAGCCTATACGGCTGACCCGTTCACAGAGGGCACTTCATGTTTTCGAATGATTCCCGTTTCGTCTATATGACGACATTATAATCTTTCGCTCACGATCAGCGCGATTGTCTAAACTAAATCACATATCTTGGAAGACATTCTTCCTTCTATTTTCTTCCTTTGGGTAAACATTGGCTGTTCACTGGTGAACTAAAGCGCCAACAATTAGAACACAATGCTAATGGTAGTACATCAAGCAGAAACAAACTATAGAACTGAACCTTTTTTCTGTCCCCACTTAGGATCATCATATCCACATCATTCATTTATTTTCCTCCTCTATTAAAAACACAATTGAGCGTACAACATGGATGTTGTATACACCCTACATCTAATTATTATTTCTATTATAATATTAAAATTTATTGTTGTTATTCAGTATACATAGATATATATATATATATACTATTATGTATATAAAGCACACACACTTACACTTGTTTGTGTACTATAACTTAGTTCATAATTTCTAATCATTTCTGAAGGCACGCCGAGATCGAATCAAATCAAACGTTTCATAATTGCCCTTTACATCTGCTTATAGTTGCAAACAGTATAAACTTCTTTAAGAACACGACACAAGACATTTCTTATATATTTCAATAGTTGTATACTATAACTCAAAGTAGAAGACTATACATATAAATACTTTTTTTTTATTATTATTTTAAACTGAATTTATATTAGGTACAATCTAACTTCATAGTATGTATATGTATAAAAAAAGGGAAATTACCAATATTCGTATATAAAGAACACAACATCTCTCTCTCTCTCTCTCTATTTCACAAGTGGCCAATCGACGACAATTGATTCGTTTGTGTTCGAATTATTAGAACGATTATGAAATGGTCTCAGTTTTGAAGATTGCCTAAATGTCTGCCTTTCCGTGCAAGATGATGTGAGAATAATTGTTGAATTGGTTATGCATATTTATAGATATATTTTAAAACAATTTACTTTGATTCAATTTAATAATTAATTCGTACATTTAAGTTATTGAATATTTCATCTTTCTTCTTTTTGTTACTTGACGAACAATTGCATTTTTTTTTATTAAATTTTATAAACCTCCTTTGTTAAAGATCTATACGGTAGTAGCGAACGTTACGTTATAAGGTGGGGCAGCAACTACAGTTTACGGTGATCCAAGTGTTGGGTGTTAAGCGTTGTTTTGTTGAATTATAAAGTTAACTTAGCTTATTATCTTTTTAAACTGTGTTCCGAGAAGAAAATGTTTTTCACCCAGAAAACAAACATACTTTCTTCTATAACATGTGAAAGTTGACCATTTCCAAATAAAGAACATTTAATTTAATTGATTCTACTGCCTTGTCTTGTCAACTTTTGTTAAGAAAGTGTAAGGGGATAATTTAGAAGAAAAAACTTTGTTAACATCTAGGGCATTTCATATGAACAAAAAGCAATTTTAATTATTAGTTCATTTTCATGGTGGTATGCTACATACTTGTGAAATCGATTTTAAAATAATTTGATAAATTGTTTGAAAACGTATGCGGCGATGTGACGTTTACACAATGAGCTCGAAGCAATTAAATATAATGCTGAAACACCGTTCCTTTGGACACCCTTAAATGCGTAGTCCAGCCCCACTTAGCAGGCATAACGTTGACCCAAACTGCAAAGATACAATATATGTATGTTTATATGACTTAAAAATAACTGAAATGAAACAAATACAATTTCTTGAAGTTTTATTTTAAATAACACATCAATTTAAAAGATACCAAAACCCAAACCCCAAAATAGTAAGAACATAACACACGCATATCGATGTACAAGACCACACTCACTCACAGACACTTTTATAATGATCGAGAGATATTCCATGGATATCTGGCTATACTCCATATTATTGATAGGAAATACAGATCAGATGCCTTTGAAAAAGATGCCTTAACTCCCAATTCAAAAAATAAAATCCAAAAATAAGTAATAAAAACAAAAAAATATGAAGCTGAGATGAATCGAATACATTTATTTACAACTGAACCGAAAAGGAAAACAAACCAAATTTAAAACAAAAACAAAAAACAAATACAAACACAATTTAAAATTAGTAAGCAGAGAATAATATGTAAAAAATGCAAAAATTAAATTGTACATTCATTGTATTATTTTTAATATATCCCTTGTGTAATTTTAGGACAGGTGAAAGAAAACAAAACGCATCTTAAATTTTATCATTAATCTTGTATCTAAACCCCACCCCCCAATGTATCTTATTGTCTGTCTATCGGTTATCAAAACAAACTAAAAAAAAACAAACACATAATAAAATAATTTTGTTGTACTCAAAGCAATCTTACATTTCTAGTGTGTAACGATAAATCATATAAATATCTAACCTAAGGCATATACATATATATATATGAAAGTACATGCGATTTCTAACTCATGACATGTGTGTGAATATGATCGACGAATTGGATTTTGGTCGATAAAAAAAATGGAGAAGTTTAAATCGTATTCATAATTTAGGAGAAATGTTTTTGTTGATGCAATTTGTTTATTTCACATTTAAAATGACATATTGTAATAGCATAATTAATATTTGGAAAGGAAATTAAAACAAGCAAAAAAAAAAAAATAACAAACACGTAAATAATACAAACAAATAATAATAATAATAGTTAATAATAAATTGTTAGAATAATGAACTGAAGTTTGCATTGAACAATTGTGTGAAAGAAATAATAATATACAAAAGTAATTTATATAACTTTGTTTAACTAAGGCATATTTAAAATAATAAAATAAAAACAAAAAAATTTTATAGTAAGATGAGTGAATCCCACACAAGTAGTATTTTTTTTACAAAAAAAAAAGGTGCTGAGTTTTGGGATTGAAATCAAGCGCATTTCACAGCGTTCATTTGGAATGGTACTTTAATATTACTACTTGATATATTTAAAACTTTATATTTATTTCAAATTTCTGTTGCAATATTTGATTTTATCCATTATAATCATGCAGCCTATGGAGAGGGGTGGAAATTAACTATCGCCCAAGTCCTGACAATCGCATTTTGTTAAAAATTTGCGATAGTGATTTGAAATCGAAAAATTGGTGTCACAGAGATCGCAATCGCATAATATTTGGCGATTGTCAATCACATGCATCCATCCTGGTGAACTCATATTTTTTGCCTAGAAATTATTTAAAAAACAAACAAAAAAACGATGCACTTATACAATTTAACATGTTTTCTTTCTATTTGATCACAAAACGATATATGTTTCTCAACAATTTTTATAAAAAATGTTTAATGTTTTCGTCGAATTTTTTGTGCAAATTCTCTTCTTTTTTTTAAAAAAAGTTGGCGAGTGAACTGAAAGACTGGGAAAAATTATTGGCGATTCACAAATCGCATGTGATTTGACAATCGCATGATTATCAGGACATGGGCGCTCTTCTCTCGTACACTAAGCTTCCAATCGGAAAAAAAAGCTTAATTTGTAATCACTATGAAAAGTATGAAAAACGTTAGGAAAAGGCTGGAAATTAACTATGAAACTAATGACAAATCCACCAAATTAATATGAAAATCCTTAAATGCGTTTTTCTTTCTTAATATGTGATCACTATGAAAATGTATGGAAATCAGTAGCAGTTAGGGGCAAAAAAGCTGAAAAAAGGATAAAACTGGTGCCATAACAGAAAAATGGATAACAATTAAATTCACCTTTTAAAGCTCTTTTTTTTAGAGAGAATTCCTGTTTTTAACATCTTAACCATACCCAAGCTAATATCAAAATCGTTTTTTGGCTACCTAAACTTTTTTCAAATGAAGGATAATCTAGTCCAAAAAGTTCAATGTTTTTTTTTAATGGAAGCAATTTCTGTCTCCTGCCGCGCTTTATGTTACAATAACAAGAATCCTTTAAACTAAATTTAAAAAATATATTATATATAATTAGCTTAATAATTTTAAATATTTTTCAATTTTTTTTTTTAAATATATTTTTTCTATAAATTTATGTTACCAACCCTTCATTTACAATAACAAGACGCCTTTAGATGACTCAAATTACAAACAAATATTCTAATTAGCCTTAAAAATTCAACAATATTTTTAATTTTTTTTTTTTAAATTTGTTCACATTTTAAACCTTTAAAGAGAATTCATATTTTTAACGCCTTATCCATTATTTTATATCAAAACTATCGCTCGAAAAATAGTTACATGTTCCTGGTCCAGAATTGCCTTAGACACTAGAGACCTACAACTATCATGGAATCGTGTTTACAATAATACAATTTAATTTTAGTATCCAAGGACCACGCCGCCACGCTCGGTTTTAGAAATTTAAAGGGTTACTGTAAGTAAGTATGTAATTGATGGATAACTGTTGTTATCTTTTCTAACAAAAACTTTCCTAATCTAAAGCATTTTTCCTCTAACATTGAATTATTATTTTTTACAAACTTTGACATACATAATTTCTGATTCAAAGACATAATTTACAAATTATTTTGTGTAAATTTTCTCTTTGCAGATGCATTTTTTTTACCAGATAAGAGCCGGAGCCACATATAAATTATGTTAATGTTTTTAGAAAATAAATATAAAATTGTCCATAGTATTTTTATTTGTTTATGTTTTACAAAAATGTACTAGATAACAGATAAAGGATGAAGAAAATAAAAAAAAGAACATGTAAACCAATAATTAAAGGTTTCTTTTTATTTAAAAAAGGTATTATGTAAAGTAAGTAAGGCCTCTGTCGAAAATCTGTGCCATGCTTTCTTTTTTCATAATTATGATTTTGAGGTTTCATTGAAATAACAGGAGCCCAGGAATGGTAAAGTAGCAGCGACATTTAATTACTTGCGCCTAAAAGTATGCAAATTTTCTACTGCAAACTTTAAATCATACAGGGTGATCCGAATGAACGAAATCACATACATAAATTCAAAGGTATACTTTTAGGCGCTACATAAACAGGGTGATTCAAACCTACAAAAATTTATTATTTGTTTGATTCTGGTCGCCTGGTATTTTGCCGAATGTTCCTCTGTAAAATCGTAAACGAGGAAGTAGAAAGAAAATAAATTATTTTTACTTACTTTGTTGTAACTTTCTTTCTTTTCATCCCCTTTAAATAAAACGATTTTTTATATTTTTTTTATATTTATTTATCTAAATATTTTAAAAATAAGGAAAGTTAATTTATTACCAAACTAATTACTAGTTTATTGAATTAAAAAAAAAACTAGGACTTACAGTTCTTCTCCTCCATTTCCATACTAATATTATAAAGAGAATGTCCAAATGGCTAAAGGTAGAATCGCGAAAATTTTATTGAATATCTATCTATATTAAGGAGTAATTGAGCGCTGTTAAGAGGTTTTTTCCAATTTCGTACTATTAGGGGAAAAAAAGGCCGAAAAAGGGGTAATTAAACTGGTACCATCACTCAGATTAAACTGCACCAGGTAGAACTGCGAAAATTAGGTTTAATGCTTATTAGATGGGGTATTTGTGCGATTTGAAGGGATTCTTCGAAATTAGTACTTTTAGGGGCACAAGGCCAAGAAAGGGATAAAATTGGTGCCATAACCCAGACCAAACGGCTGAAGATAGAAACACGAATATTGGTGTGAATGTTTATTTAATAGAGTTGTAGTGCGATAAAATGGGAGAAATTGCGATTTTGACCATATGCGTCGTCCAAGTCTAACGCCTCTTCATAGAATGGATATTTTAAATGTCAATAAAGGAAGGCAGAAATGCGCATGGCACTAAATCAGAGGAATTGCCGTGAGCTTATAATAATGAAATTCGGAGACTATTTCTGCAGCAGTAAAAGCAAAAAATTTGAATTTCTCGAAACTTCTATTTGAGTTGTTATAATAGGGGGCGTGGAATTCACACAACTCAATTGGGATTATGCAATTTGGTGTGATTTTCCCTAATGAAGTAGACTTCAGGTAATAAGACATAATTGAATATCTAAGTTTCAACCGGAAGAAATAGGCAAAACACTAAATCCGGCATCCGAGCAGTTTGATCAAACGTCTGGTTTAGGAGAAAAAAAATATATAAATTAAAATGCAATATTTGTCGGACGAAAAGTGTAACCAATCGTTAGAAGATCAACATCTTTATCAATAATTTTGCAGGCAGGACGAAGTCTGATGGGTTAGCTAGTTTATTATAATTTTAAGCGCTTAACATCGAAATACAGTATCTATTTTCTCTTAGAAAATTTGCCTTTTTTTGATTTGCTGCTATAGGTTTTAGAACCGGATCTACGTTTTTCCTCCCATAATAATTGTTTCGGTGTTGATTTATCCTTATTGAAGACGGCATTTGAGGTGCCTTGACCCTTAGTTTTACCAGTTTCCTCAAGCAGTTCAGCAAAATCATCGGCAGCGGCAAATAGAGAAGTCATATCTTAAATAAAAATGGAAATAAATGAATATTATATTTTACAAAATAAAAAAAAAATAACAAATAAGAGTAACTTTTTTATACACAAATTATAGGCGTATATGCAACAACTTACCGTCGCTGTGTTTTAATTTTTTAGCAAAACTGCGTTCATTCAATGACGATCCATCTCTCTTTAATTTTTTCGATTTTCTAGGAACATCATCATCTTCATCATCACTGTCACCATCAAAGTTGCCATCGTCAGAAGAACCACTTGCTTCATTCATATCAATACCATCATCGTCATCCAACTCAATGTCTTCACCGTCATCGTCCTCCTCACCATCATCATCATCATCATCTTGATCATCTTCTTCAAAGTCTATGGATCCTTCTTCGTCATCTGAATTCTCATTACCTTCAAAGTCCACACTTTCATTGCCATCATCTCCCCAATCTGCATCAATATCATTGTCATTATCTTCATCTTCAGCCTCCTTTTGTTTGCTTTTCGATTTCTTCTTTTTAGAATCCATATTAATTTCTCCTCCCAGATCTTTAAGAAAATCTAATTCCTCTGCATCACTGCCATCGTCGTCATCGCCGCCTTCCGATGATGATTTTTTCGATTTATTCTTTTTGCCAAAGAATCCATCCAAGTAATCTTCAAATTCATCATCATCGACATCGCCAGCTTTTAGGGTATCCTCATCATCACTATCGTCTGATTTCTTGGATTTCTTTACAACAGCCGATTGTTTGCGTTTCTGTTCCAGATAATTGAAAATAAACATTTCCTCTTCGCTGCAGTTATTTTTGGTAAGAGATTTAACAGGCATTCCACGGGCTCCATGCGACACATAAGGTTTGTGACTAACGGGGGCTGTTTCGGTTTTGGCATCTAGCTTTTTAGGATTCTTAAATGAAAATCTTTCTAGAAAATGAGCCAGGCCAAAATCTCTCAAGGGATCGCCATAGTAGTCGATGCGTTTACCTAAATTTATGATAAATGAGATTTAGGTTATTGTAAAGTTAAGTGGAAGAATTAAAACAAAAACATGGTTTTACAATAATAATAATAAATTTAATTTATAAAAAATTAAAAGTAGTCTATGCTTTTAATTAGTAACTTAATTAAATTGTATGATTTC
Organism: Muscina levida; assembly: GCA_964034835.1. Lineage (NCBI taxonomy): Eukaryota > Metazoa > Arthropoda > Insecta > Diptera > Muscidae > Muscina > Muscina levida. The sequence continues at coordinate 42,534,093 of OZ035883.1, read as the reverse complement.
AGTTAAAAAATAGGATAATAACGAAAAAATCAGAGATAGCAAAACATTTTTAAGATATTTTATATTAACTAAAATACATATCTAAATATTATTTTCCTATTAGTTTTTTTGTTTCTTTTTTAAAAACGGAAATGCATATGCAACTCTTGTCTATAGATGTCTTTGATAACACTTTTTACATAAGGCCAGTAACTATTTTCTTAGATTATGTCAAAGTACTTACTATTTAATATGTGCTCAGCAAAGACTTGTACAGTTGGATGGTAGTGTGAGCTTAATAAAATCAATTCATTTTGCAATGCAAATTCTGCTCCTGCAAACTCTGGGACTCTATGAAAGGCATCATATTTGCTAGCCGACAATTCGCGCGTTTTCATATCATCTGCCGAAGTTGAGGAAACTTTAGAATGATGCCACGATGAAGCAGTTTTTGAAGATTCTTTTTTGTCAGCGTCATCGTTTTCTGGTTTAACATCTTCACCATCGAGTACATCTGCATATTTCTCATCACCATCACTGTCGAACTTATCCAAGTCGTCCTCGTTTAGAATCTTTGTTACACCCGATGTTGAGTCGCCATTTGCTGTATTTTCTGTGCACAACTCCTTGCGAGTTTGATGTAGTTTTTGTATTACTACTAAACAACCTGCTGCCACATTGGGTGGAGCACACAATGCCAACTGTAGGAATCTCTTAATGAATGCACGTGCTCGAGGAACATTTGAATCAATGTATATAGCACGATGTAGTATATGTAATAGCTGAGCAGCTGTCTTTGAACCAATTGTTGTTAAATTAAGATCTAGTAGCTTTTTGTAAAGAGCATTATAGAAACGATTACTTTTCTCCGTCTTAACCGCCACCAATTGCAAAAGCAAACCGAGAGTTTGTATGGAAACACGTATGTCCGCCAAGTGTACCAAGCGATATATAGTATCTTGCATGTCTTTGCTTAATATTTCGGCGCTGCCAGCAGCCGGTTTGGCATCAACAATAGCCTTTTGTAAGCACCTTAGAATTGCTTGCATTGTACGGCTATTGACAGAGCCTTTCTGTACCAACACCTTAAACAAAGCAAAGCATATATTCACCAGTTTAGTACAGACTTCGGGCCTACCGGCAGGAGCTATGCCAGCCAGATAGCACAGGGCAAAATGCTGAGCACGTTCAGATACATTGTTACGGAAGAGCAGCTTCTCCGTCTCGGTGACTATCACACCACACATATTGGGATGTTTATGGGCCACATCTGTTAGATGGTGCAATGCTTTGGAAGCAATTTTGGGCACAGGATCACCAAGCTTATTGATCAACATAGTCAAAAGCATTTGTTCCTTTTCGGGGGCATAGGAAAGCAGCTGTGAAGCGGCAGATATGGCTACAGTTTTGTTATTTTCCTGACCAGTTTGGATGCCTTGTTGTAGATTTTTGAGGAACTCTAGAAAGATAAAGATATTATTTTCATAAATGTTAAAAAAGGTAAAAATTACCTAAAAAATAATATAAAACAAATTAAAAGAAAAATATGAAATATAATAAAATGAAGAAAAGCTGAATAAAATACAATACAATAAAAAAATTAAATAACAAATTAAACAAAATAAAATATAATAATTAAATTAAATAAAATAATAAAAACAAATTATATAAAAAATTAAATGCAAAAAAATAAAAAACAATACATAAAAATATAAAACAAAATAAAATTGAGTAAACTTAAATAAATTAGCATACATTAAAGGTAAAAATAAAATATAATACAACAAACACAATACCAATACAATAAAAAATAAAAAAAATACAAACTAGTATAAAAATAAAAGAATGAATAAAATAAAATACAATAATAAGTATAAATAAAAATTAATTAAAACAAATTTAGATAAAACAAAACAAAATAAATATTATTATACAAATTAATACGGGTATTTCGACAAAAAGACACACTGCGATCAAAAAATGGTGGAAATTTTTGTTTTCTGACTTGTATTTGTAAAGACTAATGTTATTAAACTAAAATATCCAAAGCTTATCTTATTTTTATTTATGATTAAACGGACTGCAAATTTGCATTAACGATCTGGTCACCTTTGTGAATTGTTAATAACATATTTACTGATGATGCAAGTGCACTCTTACCATAAAATATTTGTTACAACAGTAAATAACTTCAATAATAGTTAAAAATTATCAGTTTGCTGCAAAATTTTGATTTTATTTTATTGACGTCCTAATGTAACATTCGTGATCAACAATTTTTTGTATTTAAGCTTTATAATACTCCTTAATTTTGCAAATAAAAAAAAATCACGAAATAAATATAGTCATAGAAAAAATGTCACGTGCTAAATAATGAAAATGTTTTGAAAAAAACTGGTGTCCATATTACAACACCCATTGAAAGTCACATATCTATCGTAGATTAAAAAATTTTAGTTAAAAATAAATGTTGCAATACGCTGAATTTAACATTTAAACAAAAATAAAATATTTTACCAAAAACAAAATATACTAAAAAAAAAAACAAAGATGCAATAAAATTAAAAAATATCATTAAAAAACATAATTGTGTTAGAAAAATAAAATTAATTAAAAAAAATATTATATTTAAGAGTTTCCCCCATAAACTTACCGAAATAGAGATCCTTCAGTTCATTTTCAAAATGCCAATACGCAAATATTTTCCTTTGTTGTTCCTTGGTCAATGTCGTGGATTTACGTACAAGTTTCCAATCGGCACCACGCATTTGTACCGAATACAACTTACGATATGTGGGCAACAGTACTTCCTTCCACAAATCGCATATTGTTACTATAACATCTACACATGATTTATTCGACAGTTTTGTAAAACCAATCAATGTTGACAGAGCTTCAAGATTTGCCAACGGATTACTGGTCACCAACAGTGCACCAGCATTAGCTCGATCCTTAGCAGTACCCTTGTGCAGAGCTGTCTGCAGCCAGCGAGAATCCGAAGGATTTTCTACAAAAAAATAATGGCAGTTATCAATAAATTGTTAATGTTAAGAAGATAAATTTTTGTCTTTTAAAATCATGTTTCTTAATCTGCATATAATTTTAGTGCGGTCGCCGTCAAGTTTATAAAAAACATTTTCTTAATTCAACAAGTAATTAACGGATCGAAAATTTTTTTTCCCGATTCGTCACAACGGAGCAATCGCGTGGTGGCACGAGTCCTTGTAGAAGAAAAATAATGGAATTTTTGGCCTTGGTGCCAAAGCAAAATAAATGGTGGGGAACCATAATAATCCTATACTAACCCAAGTAAAGGCATATTACGGCAAATGTGCCTTAAACAAAGAAACTGTATAGCAGAAATTTTGACCACAGCACAACAAAAACCATACTGTTCATTTACATTTGCGATCCGCGTCATATAGTGATATCGGCCTATTATTTACTTACTTTTCATTAGCAATGGCTTCTCCTCTTCATACGACGAACGACACAAATTATACAGCTCCATTTGTTCGCTGTCTTTCATCTCCAAAATCTCATCACTTGCGGGGTACTCTGAATACTGTGAGCAGCAGAAAATTATTTTGTTATTATTTAAATTGAAAAAAAAGCGCAACAATAAAAAGTACTTACAACTTGAAACCATTTCTTAGCCGAATTCTGGTCATCACCTACTGTGTCCCCCTTTCTCTTTGGAATGTTTTCGAGGATCGCTTGTTCTGCTTTTACTTCTACGGCACCATCAGAATTTTTAGCCGACTTCTTTTTGTTTTTACGCTTTTTATCATCCTTAACAACAACTTCACCGTCATCATCGAACACAATTTTCTTATTTTTAGGAGCTTCAGCACCAATATCGCCAATTGCAGTGGTCATTTTTAGAGTTTATCTGAGGAAAAAAATAATACGAACAGACGACTCCTGCAGATATCAAAACAAAATACTGACTGCACGTGCGAAGTAAATGTCACAAGAGAATTGATGGAATGAAACAGTTAAGTGTTGCCAACTTATACAAACTAGTCAAATAAAGTCATGCTCACATATAATGCGGTTTTTCAACAGGCTCGAGTGTTCGGACCAAAAAATCTGAGCTTTTTATATATAAAAAAAGTAAATTTTTTTATACATTTTTCAATAACAGAGCCATTAAAGCTATACATGGTGTTAAAATTTCTACAAAAAAAATCCATTACATAATCAATAAAAAAATAATTTGTAATAATAACAAATAAAAAAAAGTAATTAATTAATAATGAGTAATTAATAATTAAATAATAATAAATACATTGTAAGAAAAATTTTAAAATTAATAGAAATATAATTTCTCTTAGATAATTTTTATTTGTATGTATTATATTGATTATTATATGATTATTTAATTTAATTAGTCAATATATAATTAATAATTATTTTTTGTCTTACCAATATTTAGTCCTACATAGGCAATTGATTAATAATAAATATTAAGAATCGAAATATGAAAAATCGGCAAAAAAAAATTGATCAAATTTCATATGTTAAATATGTCGTAATAATCGATATTTTAAAATGCTTGAAATTAACAAGAAGTTCTGAAATTACTATATTTTTTCGCTTTCGTCTCCTCAAAATTTATTTTAAAAAAAGTTACAAAAAAGATAGAGGAGAGCTCTTTGTGGTTTAAAAAATTTCGATAAATGTACAGAATGTATATTATTTTATCTAACTTAAATTTTCTTTAACAAAATTACATTTTTAATAAGTACTTTTTTTGCAGATATCCATTTTCTTTTTTTCTCATACCTGGCATAACAAAAATATAATACTTTTCCAGACACCGCTGTTGTTGCTTTCAAATTACTACCAAATAAATCGACACTCCAAAACCGCAAAAATGTTAGTATATCAATTGTAAGGCGAAAGGACTGCAGAAAAAGTTTGGTTTATATCAGCGTTTATTTAAATATTTCAGCAAGAAAATCATTCAAACACTAGCGTACCTTTAAGAAAATACTTTTTTCTTCATTGGCGAATAACAAAAATCATCAAAAATTGCCGCTCAACACAAGTGGGACTATTCCCAAGCAAGTCTTTGTTGTTTCTTTGAAAACCAGAACACCATGAACGAAGCAGCGTTAGCTGGAATGATACCATACGATACCATTGGTCTTTACGAGCAGCCCAAACCTCGATTTATTTTTAAAATGCCTCGAGTGGTACCGGACCAGAAGTCCAAGTTCGAGAGCGATGAATTGTTCCGTCGCCTCAGCCGCGACGGCGAGGTCCGTTATACGGGTTATCGCGAACGAGCCTTAGAGGAGAGGCAAATACGTTTTCAAAATGGCTGTCGTGAGGGACATACGGAATTATCGTTCGTTGCATCCGGCACCAATCTACAATTGGTGTTCAATGCCACCCAAAATCCCTATATACACGACAAGGAGTGCGATTTCGACAAAGAACACGGAAAGGTCCACATCAAATCGTATTTCATTATGAACGGCGTCTGTGTGCGATTCCGCGGCTGGGTAGATCTGGAGCGCCTGGACGGTGTGGGTTGTCTGGAATATGACGAACGTAGGGCAATGCATGAGGATGCCATACTGCGTGATCAAATCGATAGATATAACCAACGTTTGAGAGAATTTGAGGATTCCAAAAGAGCCTATAGGGAAAATCGCCCCGAGGACATGGATGCTGTACGTCGAGGCGTAGCATCTGGCGGTATTGGTGTGGGAGCAGCCAGTATGTGGAGACGTTAATACACTTAAGTTAGGCGAACAAGAATCACAGGCGCTATCGCTCGATTTTAACCAAATACTATGTACTACCCAACTTTTATTAAGAATAATTAAATTATACATATATAGAAATTCTTACGAATATATATTATTAGAACATAAGATAATTGCATACATTTTGCTATATTATAGATAACACAATAGAAGAAAATAAATAAACAAAAGAAAAACACCAATTATAATACAGCGTTTTAGGGAGGAAAGCCATGGAATTTAGGAAATCTTTCGAAAACTTGGGTCAATTAATGTAAAACATTTAAAACTTAGCAATCCCACAAAAATCTCTTTATTTTTGTAGCAATCTTCATTGCGGTGACGGTTATTATTTTGATTTTATTAACACATTTGAAGTTTTTGAAATTTATTATTTTGAAAGTAATAATCTCTTCGAAAATACAGTCGAAACTCTCTATAACGAATTCCAAGGGACTGGATATTTACTTCGTTATAAAGAAAATTCGCTATATAGAAAAGAAAAACAATTTTGTTCCTTTTAAAATTTTTTATTTGTAGTAGTCATTTTGGTTTGAAGTAAATTTTTCCACTTTTCTTCTTCAATATAATTTACTAATACATTAGGAGAAGTAAACACAGTACATATCGCGATATGCAAAGGCAAACTGATAGCGACTGCAAGTAATGTGAGAGATGGTAGTGATTCCTGTTGTCACTTGCATAGTTCGGTGGTTCCCCAAAATACACTTTCAATTTTATGGTAAATAAACGATTCAAAGCATCAACAAAGTACACACCGAGCAACAATAACACACAACAAAGCGATGTCGATTTCTTTTTTGTGTGCGTGCGTTCGGTTTTTTCTATATTCGTTATATGGAGATTGAAAACGCTTCAATTTTAAAGTTACGGTCGCAAAAATGCTTCGTTATAAGGAAATATTCGCTATTGGGAAATTCTTTATATGGAGATTATAATAGCCTCAAAGTAGACCCAAAACACAGTTCTTATAATTGTTTCGCAATAAAGAAAACTTCGTTATATAGGAGTCCGTTATAGAGAGTTTCGACTGTATATAGGGAGGATTTAAAAAGAAAAAATAGCGAGACTGAGTTATGCCTATTTTTATTAGTCAGTTTTGGGGCTATTGAAATTCAGAAATATGTTTAAATTATGGTTATTTTGTGTTTTATTAATATTTATTTTGTGTTTTATTAATATTTATGTATTTAAAATTTTTTGGGGGTGTGGGCCCCCACACACTATGCATACTTATATTTTCACTACCATCGCTACAGTTAAATGTTATGCGCTAGCTAGCATTACAAATCTTCCACGTTTTCAAAAAAAAAAAAACACATCTTCGTATATTATTGTGGCATGTCCATTATTATAGTGGAAAAAATTACATTCATTTATTTAAGAAACTATGTTTCTCTTGAGAACGGAAATAATAGTGTATATAAAGGCTTAATTAAAATGAACAAAACAAAAGTAAATCGTACATGTGTGTATTAGTTATAAAATACTATGGTCTTAGTTATATTCAAGTCGCATGAAAACACGTTAACGGAACTGCAGATTAGAAATTCGCAGTCCTATGCAATCTTTGCCTATTTGGCTTACTTCACACACAGTGCACAAACTGTTCTTGTATTGCGGATCGTAAGAAGCCCCGCAGAAGGGACAGTTTGCTTCGGGCTTTCCACGATACAATGGCTTATAACTGATGCCGCAAATATTGAAGGGATTGAACTCTTCATACTGCAATTGATGTTCATCCACAGGATTGACCTCACATGCTTGCAGTATTTTGCGTACTTGTTGTGCTACTTCTGGCCGTGGCCCCAGCTCCAGTAGTCGCCGGGCAAACGAAGCTGCTGTCTTGTAATTTTTCAATTTGAAAAACATATTGAGAGCTGTACGCAAAGTTAGAATTTGGTGGACAGGTTGCAGTTTGCAGTGGGTAAAGTAGGCAGCAAGTTCACAAAGGCGCTTTTGTTCGTCCAACGTTGATTTGGGATATCCCTTACGAGCCGTTTCCATTTTCAAGCCTAAAATATATTCAGTGCAGATTTTTAACAGCTGTTGAGCTTCTGCGATATCTTGTTTGGTTTCCACAACCAACAAGGGAATGCTAATTAAAATGGAGTGGAACTTTTCAATGGCTTCGGAGAATTTTCCACCGGTGGTCATTTGATAGCCGGCTTGCAAACGTTGTACCAGATCGTTGAGCTTGATTCCCAATGCTGGTCGTTGATTCTTAATGTTGGCTTCACCTGAATTTCGTAGCGGGTATGCGGAAAGGGACTGCAAATTGGGCATGGCAGAGAAACTTGTTTTCGAGCAAGCAAAGTTTTGCATAAATAGCGATTTAAAGGGTTGGAAATTAACAACACCCAATTGTTCGTTCAACAAACGGAAAGCGGACTCAAAGGAGCCGGCCTTGACGTGATCGAGAACCAATGGAGAATGATTAACCCAGTGTTGTGGCGCTGATAGACCCTTATTTGGTGCGGCATAATAGCCACTGTCCAAAGCAGATGCCTTGATTTTGGATGCCAATTCTTCGGGTACCACCAAATCATCATCGCCTACGTCCCAGCCAGCACCATCTTCACCACCTGCCTCAGCATCTCCTTCTGTGTCGATGGCATCGTGCATTTCATCATCACCATCTTCGTCAAGACCCAGATCTGCATCAGCGCCCCAGCCGTCTCCTGCTCCAACATCTAGTGCTGCATCGGCATTGACATTCAAGGCTTGCCTAGCCGTAGCGCTGGTGCTAGCGCGTGTTAGCATAGCGCCTTCAAAGAAGCCCTTGGAAACGCTTAACAATGGCCAGTTACTTTCCACCTGTTGAATGGGTACTGGGGGCCTTAGCAAGGTAGCATTTCCATTAACTTCGGGCAAAGCATTGCCCTCTTGAGCAATAACTTCCCCCAGAGCGTTGGCTTGCTCATCCAAACCATGCGTGGTGGCCGTTAGATATGCTAGCGACATCTGGCCACAGTTCTTCAAGATGTTAACACGTTCCTTTACATCGCCCAGCAGCAAAGCGCCCTGATACTGCGCCGAAACATCCTTGCGGATCTCGGCAATCTTATTCATTTTCTTAAGCTTTTCCAAGTTACCTGTTATCAGATATAGAAAACTTAGTTTATCAAAGTTCTTGGTGCGTTGATAACACATCTCCACAATTTGATGATTGCCTTGCAACAAAGCCGCCTGTCCCAACCGATCCCAGCAATCTTTATCGTCCAAAGCCTTTGCAGCTTCCAAAGCTATTTCAATGTTGCCGCACTCCAAAGCCAGCCCAAAGCGAGTCTTTTCATCCTTAACGAAATGAAGTGCCACTTCCGGATAGCCCTTTTGCTGCAAATAGGCAATTATGCTCTGTCCCACCAAACGTGCATTGCGTACCATGTGTAAAACTTCGTCATATTTTCTGTTGATCAAAGCCAATTTGAATTTGTATTCGGTGGGATCGATGTGCAACACACGAGTGCGGCATTCACGATCCAAGCAGAATACCTGGTTGCCCTTGACGCGAGTCAAATAAATGGGCAAATCCAAAGTGCGTATAATGCCATGATCTCCGTTGGTGATGGCATATTTTATGTGATTGCTGGTGGTGTAGATGAACACACCCGAATCATCCCATGCTCCTGATTTTACACGACAATTCTCTTGAATTGTGCACAAATACTGCAGACGACGATCACAAATGGTCACAGAGTGTTTGCACAGCAAAGCTACGAGCGACATGTCGGGAGCCCAGACAACATAACGGCACTTGGCCAATTTAATGCTGCCTACCGATACCAAACGTTGTACCTCATACAGGGTAATAAACTCAGGATCGCGGATGAGCAGCATACCAGTGCCAGCGTAGAAAATCTCTTCGCAGAAAGTTGGAATTTTCTTGGTTACTTCGTTCTTAAAGTTCTTAATAACCAACTGTTGATTGCGATCCAACACGGCGAACCTATTGCGAGCCACCCAAATGGCCGTAATGCCCGACGAACGTTTGCTGTCATTTTCACTTTGAGACTCAGCGTCTTTGGGAATTTGACATAAATCATAAGTGCTATTCTCGAGATTGTTGGTGCGTGTGCACAAAAGAACTGCATTCAATGCGGGATTGTAGGACATGCTGTGAACGGGAGATTTACCGCCACCACGTAGTTGCATAACCACGGTATCCTTGGTTGTGGTGAAGTCCAATTTGCGAAGGAAACGTTCCTTAACGTAGTACAGAATATTGCCATGCACAGCATAGGCGGGTCGCTCACGTTCCAACTTAAAAACGACCATGCCTAGAGACAGAAATAAAAAAATAATTTAGTTAGTTTAGAAGATAACGCTTGAGTTAATTTTGTTAAGTGTATCTAAAAAAAATTGTTCGCAAAGGGGTTATTATGTACACACAGTGGCAGAGCCTGCCAAAACAGGCATTACATTATTTATATTATTTGATTTTTAATATATGTAGTACATATATAATATTATGTACTATATCTACTAACCTCCATCATGACCAGCGGCGAACAGATTCAATGTTGGATGAGCAGTCAATATCCAGAAGCGTTCGCTTTCCCTACGGAATGTGTATAGACATTGGCGTTTGGTCATATCCCACACGCGAATGCTGCGATCTTCACCATTGGAAATTATCAAATCTTGACGGGGGTGGAAGAGTACACATGAAACATTGTTGTAATGGCCTCGACATGTGTCCACCTCCCAGGCCTTGTATTCGTTCATGCGCCACAATTTAACCAAACGATCGTCAGCGCCGGAAACAATGAGCGGCAGGGTTGGATGGAAGCTTGCCCAATTTACTCCACGGTCATGGCCCTCTAGCACATGCTTGACTACAGCGTCAGCTTGACCGAACAGATCTGTAGCACCAGGATGGCCTTTCAAATGTTCATCCAATCCCCCGGGACCAGGAGCAACATTCTTCTTACGCAACCCTGAAATATCCCACACACGTACGGTCTGATCTAAAGAAGCCGACACAATCTGATCTTCAGTGGGATGGAATTGGGCACACATCACATAATGATTGTGTCCAGTTAACACACAAATGCAGTTACGCGATTGCCAATTCCATATACGTATGGTCTGATCATCGGATGCACTCAATATCCAGGGATATTCGTGATGGAATGCCACTGTTCTCACATAATCCAAATGGGCAAGTAATGTGAAGATACAACGCCTTTGCTTGTAATTCCACACCTTAATCTTGTAGTCATCGCCACCGGACACAAACAAGGGTTGCTGGTGGTGAAATGCTATGCCACGCACGGGCCCATCATGTTCGTCGAACTTTTCCAGCAGAGTGTGCATCCGGTAGTCCCACAACTGAATTACACCACTGTGCAAGCTTACGAGAATCCATGGCCGCTTTGGGTGGAACGATAAGCCCTTCACACGAGCAGATTTTGACTCGAAGTTTGTCAACATAGTTTTTGGGTTCGCTTTTCTTTCTTCTTGATTGTATTTTTTGATATTTTTTATTAAATTAACACGTATTTCTTTTCAAAATTGTTCCCAGAACATGTACTACCAAATTTTTTCTTTTCAATTGCAATCTATCACACAAAGTCGTCCACGTCATTTACGTCTGTTAACAGCGGGCATGGTAAAGTCGGCTTCTAGGTACAATATTTGGTACAATTGTGTTATACAGTAGTTGTTGGCATTTCGTACTTTACTCATATGGTGAAAAATGTAAAAATAAATTTTTCTACAAGAAACAGCTGTTACTTTGATGTCATAAGATAGTTTTGCCAATGATATTTTAGTTCATGCTATAGTTTGTTTACCATACGCGATTATAATATTAAGATTTGCAATCATTTGAACCTGTATATATAGTAACCGGCTATTTCTTGATGAAATCTCACGTTATCGATAGTGGTTTTCTGAGTATTCAAAGCTGAAAAGTCATGCTAACTTCTGATCACAAAATTATTAAAATCTCTCAGAAAGTTCATTGAAATTGAAAAAATGTTTATTAAAGTGCCAAACACACTGCAAGCTTTGTTTTGCTAAATGCGTTCTCGTTTAAAACTGCTGTTAGCTTCAAATACGTAAACAGAATTACAGGTGACTTATATATAAATAATTTAAATTTAATTAATTTAATTTAAAAATAAATTTATATAATGAAACATTAGTTTTAAATATAAAAAATTAAAAACTACTAAATACAAATTAAAAATATTTCTTGAAAATTTTGTTTGTTTTTATTAGGCGAAAAAACAAGTTTCAGAAGTTTTTATTGTAAAACACATGTTTATCCATACACTTTTCATGTGAGTATAGCAACTTGAAAAATATATTTCGTGAGAAATCATCTTCGAAATTACTTTTTTTGAACATATTTTGGAAACCCGACTCTAAAATGTAGAGCTTTATTTAAAATTTAATTAATCATTTGCAAAAAAAAAAATATATAATAATTGTCATTATGTTGGAATTTTATAGTGCGTCAAAACATTTATATTTTAATTTACGCCGGAATTATTCACCGCCGTTGCGATAATTTGATTTATAAACTGTAATACTATCTAATATTGCGGTCATGTCAATATATTGGTTTCTAATTGATGTTGTTAACATATCAGTCAAGTTGGTTTCTTACAATTTTCTTAAAATGTATGCATTATATTGTTTTCCTACTTCAAATTTACTTCGAAGATTTAAAACAATTCAACCATAGTGGAAACATGTTAAGCAGTTAAAAGTTAATTATTTGTTGAGAGCGGCTATAGAAACGCAGTATTAAATCACTTTGTCACATCTGTGATGTTGTCAAATTTCCATCTCTTTTGTATCCCAGATGGCAGATACTCGTGTTACGAGTACCCATTTATTTATGATAATCGCCAATTGCTCATCTCTGTCAATTGATAAACAAAACAAAGTAAACTGACGATAAACAACGGTGTAAAAGCGAGACATGACGCTGGCCCATCGAGCTTTATTCACTTGGTTCATAGTGCTAGTCTTCCTGATACTGCTATGTCTACGTCTAGATCCTCGTACACACTGGAACTGGTTTCTGGTGTTCATACCGTTGTGGGTATTCGATGGAATACTCATCATATATGTCATCATTAAGATTGTACGCAAGTGGCGTAATCTGAAACGTCTGAAGGAGTTACTCATCTACTATCAATGGTACATTGGCGGTGTTCTTTTGAAGATTGCATCGCAGCTTATGATCTGCTTAACACTCGAGTACCCGGAACTGGAGATATCCATATTTGTGACTATGATACCAATATGGATATTACTGTCAGCATCTATTGTTTATGTGTTTGGGAGGCTCAATAAAATTGAATCGTGGTGACGTCAGGAGGATGCAGCTAACAATGATGAGTGCACTGAACATTTATTTAGTTTGTAGTATGTAAAGTAGGAATAAGAGAAAGGGGGTTCTTGCATATTGCGGGGGTAATTATTTTATTTTAAGTTTATGATTCTCGAACAATAAAATACCTTAATTTAATGGATTGGAAAATTTTGTTTGCTTTTGTTATTTGTCGAAGAATGAAATTTATTACCAAATGCCTGTTCTGAATTTTACAATTAAAACCCATATTTACTTTGTGTTGCTCTACGATTTTGTCTATTGGCGGACCACATAGCCTGCAATTCCGCTTCATTCGCTTTGGCTTTGTGAGCTAGATATGTGATTTGATGTTTACGTCGGGTACCAGCTGCAGGTTCCTCATCTGTCAGCACTCCAGTTGGCTGGTAAACCGTAGATGATGCTAAAGCTGTTCGCATCCATTCCTCCCTGTTGGGCAATACTTCGGCGCTGTTCAAATCCACAACATTGATGGGTTCGTTTTGATTTCTTCGACGTTTGGCACTGCTGCCCACCAGAGCCTGAACAGCCTGTGAGTCCAACTGTTGCTCGTGATAACGCTTACGGGCCAACTCCAATTCGTGGAGGTTACTTTGTGACGTTTCGGCCTCTTGTGCTGCTTTACTTTCTGCCTCTGCCAGATATTTGTTGGTAACTTCAGCCATTTTGGCTGCTTTTTTAGCTACTAAAGCGTTAATTTCATTGGCACTTACTTCTGGTAGACAATCGTCTGATGCGAATGAAAAGAAGTCCTTTCCACTACCGATAGCATTGGCATCTTCTTCATCACTTGCTTCACTATCGCTACCGGCCACCAATTTGGGCTTAGCTTTGTGTGGGTTAACTTTTTTCGCCGGTTGAGTTCCTCCTATCTCCTCAGTGCTATGAGCAGGTCGGCGATATTTAACAGTATCAGGTATGAAAGCAGGTGCCCGTGCAGATGACTTTGCGGCTGGCAGTGTGGGCTTTTCTGTTGGCACTTCTGGTTTCTCAGATTTAGAAAAAATGCGTTCAGATTTTGCTTGTGGCAACAAACCCAACAAACCGGCACGTAGAGCACCTTTTCCTTCAGTGGATGTCGTATTTTTTGCCTTGCTCCCCATGTCCTTGTTAACGTCGCGAAACTCATCCAATGAAGGAATGACGATTTTTACTGGTCCCTTTGTCAGAACTTTTGGCGGAGGTTTTGTTTCTGTTGCAAAAAAATTATCCTTTTTGTGCAAAAACTCATCATCTTCTTCGGCGAGTGTTTCGTTGCTAATCGTCTTGGGTGTAGGCAACGCCTGGAACGGAGGTCTGGGTATATCTTGCAAAATCTCTTGTATTGAAGTCTCTTTCTTGGGCTTGGGCAGTACAAGGGCAAATGTAGAAGTTTTCGATTGCTCCTCAGTATGTGCTGCCAAATAGTCCTCATCTTCATCGCTGATGTGACCATTGGTGATGGCCGGAGATGTTGCCGCCAGCACTTTGGCTGGTTGAGTGGCTGTCTTTTCTAATAGCACCACTTTAGTTGTTTCCAATTCCTGATCGCTTTGTTCAGATTCTTCATCACTACTGGCATCATAGGCTACCAAGGACATTTTAATAGCTAATAACAAGAAACGACGGCAAACGTTAAACAAAATTGATAAATTGAACTTGTAGAATCAAAACATAAAAAGTAAGAATTGTAAACATGGCAATGAAGAATGACAACGAAAAAACATATGAAACTGTGCGTGTTTGCAAGTTGGCAACGCGCGCCTTTTAAGGTTATTCATATTTATGGAAAGTTTACATCAGTATTTGCAAAGAACATAGATACGGAAGAAGTCTATTCGTTGTTTATTTTTATCATTATATAACACGGCGGTAGGTTGGTAGAAGAAGAGCATGCATTAGAAGAAGAAGAGCGTTGGGTGATAGATGTAAATATGCAAAAACTAAGAAAAAAAATAGTAAAATTTTAATGCTGATCTAATGCTACACTTATATTTGTGGCTGTCGAATCAGAAAATGGGGGAAATCCGTTCAGTACCGAAATCAGTTCAGTACCGATTTACAAGTATGTCATTTAAGGGCGTAAGTACACAACATTTCGCGACGCACAGTGGGGTAAAATCACGATCTGGGCGGCCAAAATTATTTGAAGCAAATTTATGAAGCAGGATGTTAAAAAATTACTCGGTGATGCGTAAAAACTAATAATATGTTAACATTCGGGGGAAGAGATTACGACCGTTTTTACACAAAAAATAGTTTTTATAAAAAATTTAAGATTCCAAGTATTTCCCATATATCTTCACAAGGTCGCATTTTGGAGCCCTACCTCCCTATAACTTTTTTTTCGTCTGGATACCCTCTAACTATAAATGCATAGAGATATAGGACATCCAGTATGTTAACTAAAGTGGTTCAGTAAAACCGCAGAAATTATGGTCTATTCTTCCGCAGTAGGTAAATGGCTCTAAAACGCAAAACCGCAAAAAACCGCAAAATTTTTTTTATCCATATGAACAATACGATGTTGAAGATTATATATAATCACAGATTGAAGGGGTGAAAAGGGGTGGTGCATAACTTTTTGTTCATAGATCGTGAATTTACCACACCGTGCGACGGTCTCATTTAAGTCCTTATGATATTTATATTATGATATTTATATTACATTCGTCAGCATTTTTAAAAACTATACATAATACTTATAAAACTTATAAATTGTACTTAAGACATTAAAATTAAAATTTTTAGGGGTGTCGAAAAAAAAATGACAAACCCAAAAATATAAATTTGTAAAAAATAATCAAAAACTTTTAGAGAAAATGTAAAAAACAAAACAATTCGAGATTTATTGTAGAAACATACAAATAAAATTGTATGTTGGAGAAAATTATATTAAATAAATTTTAAAAATAAGTTAATATTGTTTGGCAACATGTTTTTGCCTCTGGTGTTCGTACTGTTTTCATAAAGTTATAGCCTAGTTTTGTTTTAAATAATTTTTTTGAAAATTATAAATATGAATTGTTTTCGTTTTTTCAGCAATTTTATTTTTATTTTTTATTTTACTAAAAATTGTTTAAATACATTTCTTTCTTTTCATTGCACTTCCTTTAAATAGTTTTCATTTTAGACTTTCTTACATATTAAAATTATCATATAAAGTAGTTTTTTACTTCTTTATAAAAAATTCATTTCGTAAATAATTTTCTAGTCGAAAAATTAAAAGTATAAAAAATCAATTTTTAAAATATCGCTTAATTTTTTTTTAATTATTGCTTTGTAATCTTACGTGCATTTGTTTTTGATAGTTTTTAGTCGATCTTACTGTATATTATATCAATTTACGTTAGTGTATCAAATGATACATCAAATTCGGCTAAAGATCAGAAAAGTGTTTTTTATTTTTTATTGTTTGATATTTTTGGTCAATTCAGTGTAGAATTGGAATAAAATAAAAATTCCAAAAATTTATACATAGATTTTGGGTGGAAATATGTACTATTAATTTTGTTTTTTAAGGCGCCATCATATCATTTATTAAATCTACAATTTCAAGCGTGTATCGTTTTATCGAGAAACAATCTGATTTAAAAAAAACTTCTTATATAAAAAAAAAATATTTTTAATGTTGTTCTCATCGAAAAAACATAATTTTTTGTCGATAGCCTACATTTTCGCACGTGTCTCGGCGTTTACCTTTAGCCTCTTGTAAAAAAAGGGTGACATGAAATTGCCGGCAAAACCGCCCTATCTCTCTCTCTGTCAGTATGTGAGACTTTTTTGTTGTGATAGCACATCAACCAACCACCACAATCATATTAAGGTACCTCTCTATTTTTCTCTGTACTACGCGAAACATTTTATTTGCACACTCAATTGCTCCCTTCATTGCGCCGTAATGAGCACACACAACATCTGGCCGAAAGAAACATGCAGACAACATTGCGTCGTCGTCGTCCATCCAATACATGTTTGCTTCTCGTAGCCGGAAAAACAGCAGAGAAAATTGAAAGGAAAATCATTTTCGGGATGCTGTCTGTGCAACTTCAGAATATTACTGGCCGCAGTCTCTTTCGAACGTGTGTACCGTCAATTTCATAACGAAGAGTGTTTCGATTTGAATTTTTTACATATTTGCGATTTTCGTGTATTTTTTCAAAAATATTTTTTTTATACTTAAATCATCTGTGGCTACTACAAACAAATTCTAAAAATAGATAATCACAAACGTTCTACGACGAAATAATATTTCTAATATTGCTGAGTTGAGGAGACGGTTAAAAAACATACATACATATATACGTAGAAACAACATAGCAAAAAAAAAACCTCAAGAGCACAAAGTATTACAATTGTGGTCCTACATAATATTAATAATATATGAGAATATAGTACGTGCGACTACTTACATACGCCCATAAAACACAACGAAACCGTTTTGCATTGATTGGTATGATACCCTAAGTGATTTCAAGATTTCAATTTGAATATCGCGATAAAGAAAAGTAACGAAAACCTAATTGCAACAAACAACCAAAAATGCCTGCATCGAATACAATTGTTTTGAAAAGTCTTTCCATTCTACTGGGCCTATTTTTCGTGTTCGTGGGTACGCTGAAATTGACGCCCCACATAAGCAAGGATTTGTACAAGGACCTTGTAAGTATTGCCAGCAACGTCAATGATGGTGCTGCGAAAAAAATCAATAAACCTAAGGGGGCACCTATACAAAAAAAAAATTGGCAACCAAGAGTTAAGACAGGAGTTATGTGTATACACATTTTAGGGTTTAATACTCGTGGCGTGTACAACCACCACTACTACGTTGGTGGGTTATCTCTCGTACACGTCGTAACTTTCATCACATCTACAATACTCTCTGGCGCTCTTGAAGTCGTCCACTCCCTCTTTGGGGTGATTGAGAGTGATTAAGTGTTGTGCGCTCTGTGCTAATGAAGCAAGCATTGATTATTGTTTGTAAACAATCGGTTAAAAAAAAACAACAGGAAAATACTCAACGGTACTAGAGATATTGCGGAACTAACGATGAGTGATAACCTACATATAAATATTAGTAATAAACTTATGTAGAAAAGCGTAACCGAAATGGGCACAAAATAAAATGTAAAAGGACGTAAATAGAAAACAAGTTGATTTTAATGAGCAGCGTTTTGACATAATTTCTTTATAACAAACTTTTTGTCAACTGTGGCAATGCCATAAAGCTCTTAGTTAAAAATGGGCTGCTAATTTTTGTTTTGAATTAAATATTGTCTTTTTAAAAGGCGGTAATTCATTACAATTTTTAATACAGAGTGCTGAAAATTACCATTCTAGCCAATGAATTTAACATGAGGTATTCGAGAAGATGACAAAGAAAACATGAAAGTAGAATATGGGTATTTCCACAGAAAGGTCCGCGTGATCGAAAAATTAAATTAACAAAAACTTAAATTTTATTAAATCAATATGTTCAAAGCTTTTCTTATAGCCATGTATTTTGTTGTTGGGAAGATGTTAACATATTTTCGCATCCACGAAAGATGCGGACAAATACACCGTGTTGTAATTTGAATTTAAGCGATTTTTCTCAGTAATGTTGATCCGGCAACCACCATTTCAGATGTTTGTTTACATTTATCGGAAAAATTGCCAAACAACATGGACGGACAAAAAATTTACATTTTTGCCAAAATATTTATAAATGATTATTCCAATTAGATAAAAGCATTCGCGGTTCTTGCAATACTGCCTCCGAAACAATGTTTAATGGTTTGTGGCAGGAAAATATATCAGGTTTACGAGGAAAATGGCAAAATGTGTGAGCTAGATAACAGCTGACAATATACGAAACTGCAGTGTAAAACCACTTTTTAGTATTCCGCATCTTCAGCTTAAAATGCGGAATGCTTTTTTGGTGTAAAAAGGCTTTAAAACCACTTTTTAGCATTTCACATCTTCAGCTTAAAATGTGAAATGCTTTTTGTTGTAAAAAGGCTATAATTCTATAAGAAGCATTCCCATATAGATTTTTGCGATACGACCTTTAGCCGTTTTACCCATTTTGATAGCTTGTCTTAGTATTAACAACTTTTCGGATAAACCATAACACGAGATTTTTAGTATTATTTGTATGTTTAATTTCAAAATTGTTTGTTTGTATTAAAATAAAAACATTTTTTTAATAGATAAGGAATTTTTATTTATTTTTTGTTTTGGACCGGGATTTCCCGGGAATATGAAATAAATATGAATAAAAAAAGGGAAATCAAAATCACTACTTATAATGCAAGTGCACTCTTATCGTAAAATATTTATTACAACAGTAAATAACTCCAATAATAGTAAAAAATTATCAGTTAACTGCAAAATTTTAATTTGATTTTATTGACGTTTTAATGTAACATTGGTGGTCAAAAATTTGTGGCATATAAACTTAATAAAATTGCATAAGTTCGCAATTAAAAATTTTTGCAATAAATGTAAAAAAGAAAATTCATGCCACTTCACGTAACGTTACGTCACATTTCATAAAATAGGTTGTAAAAATAATTAAAACAGATTTTGTAATTCAGAAAATTTTAAATATAACATTCCAAATCATATTAAAAAAGGTTTTACCAAAAAAGTCCGACTCGGTCGTCACTTATTTGTGTGAAAAAAGAAAAAAACTTACTTCTATTTTTGTCACGTAACGTCACCTTCTTTATTTTCTAATATTTTAGGACCAGTGGATCCAGTGGCTTTCGCCTCTTACTAAATATAGAGCTAAGTATTACACAAAAAGTTAAAGAAGTTATACCAATAATTAGGTTTCTCATCTCCTTGCAACGTACGACTGTCACATATATGTGACTATGGAATTGCCCATATGTTTTCATCGTTTGGTTTAAGAAATTTTTTCAATTATTGCTAAAAAACTTATACATTATCCTTTCCACTTTCCTTTTTTACTTTTAAAAAATTGTAGTTACCAACAAATCAGTAAGAAAATTTTACATTTAATTTTGAATAAAATAATAAAAGTGTTAGTTTTATTATCCTTCTTAAAAAGAAGCCACATTGAAACCGGTAAAAGCTAGAAGCACGCAACTTTATGTAAGTGATTCCATAAACGAAATATAAGCGATATTCAGGGTTTGGTGCGTTTTAGGTTGCAACGGTATGGTAGTGCAATAATTTTGCCATAACCAGTGAGCGGTATTTTAAGCAACTTTGCAATGCTAGATGCAAATTAGATAACAGTGAAAATTTGTGTTTTACTCTTTTTTAATTATTTATTTAAAGTTGTCGGCTCCATATCTTGAATTTTGTTTGACGATTCTTAATTATTGTTTACAAATGTCAGCTGTTCGAGAATCAGTGATGTAAACGCAATACACGTAGCAAAAAAAGCTATACACTCATAACCTCTTTATACGGACCCTCTTTATACGGCATTTCGCTATAACGGCCTTTTTCAATTCTGGAACACCTTCGCTTTGCGGCGCACATTACCTCGCTATACGGCAAAAAGCAAATAGGGGATTCACCGTTTTTCTACGAAGAGTGAGAGACTAACAAAGGCATTTACTCACAAGCGCAGCGAGTGTTGATGCAGCAGTCTCTTGTTTGTGTTGATCGGAGTAGACGTAGTTTTAATGCACATTTTTCCGTTCTTGAGTAATAACAAGTGAAAAATAAGAATTTATTACCACGCTTTACGGCGTTTCGCTTTACGGCCAACATTTTGGGAACGTATCTAGGCCGTATATCGAGGTATAGGTGTACAGTGTTAGTGTTGCGCAAAAGCAACGACGTGACAATTGCAATTCTGTATATTTTGTTGTTAGATTGCAAACAAAAGCTACAATATTTTGCGTTTGCACTGTCGCATCAAACTCTGAATACCGATATAATGAATGTGCCAACAAACCAATGACTTAAGCTACGCACAGACGGTTGCCAGATCTTACAATATTGCTCGAAAAATTCGCAGAAAAAGTCCAAGAACCGTGTGCACTTTAATAATAAAAACAACTGATTAAAATTTTCGCATTTGTTTGAAAGAAATAACGTTATCATTGCGGAAATAATTAAAAACATTCTAGGGAGTTCGTTATAAAATTCGCAAAAAATGTCCAAGAACCGTGTGCACTTTAAATTTAGTATGGCAATGTTTGCAGAAAAAACATTGTAAAACAACAATATTGCCAGACATCGGATAATCGTCTGAACCGCAAAATGTTGCCACCTTCAAATTTTTGTTAGATAATTGCAAACACATTTAATTTGCAGATGTGCGAAATTTATGCATCTGCTAATTTCACCATTTGCAGAGATTAATTATATGTCAACACTGTCCATGTCAGTACATTGCCGGTACATTAGCAGATTTGACAAAATTGCTATTTCTGGCAACCGTCTCTACTTAGCTTTACATTATAGTGTATAATATAATCTTTCTGTGTAGAAATAATTCTTAACAGATGTTCTCAAAACAAGCATTTAAAAAAGAGGATGCGTGTAAGACTCCATAGAGAAACTACACTGTGTAACATTTTCGAGGTCATTGTCTGGGGGGTGTAAAATTTCAAGTCAGGGTGAAGGTATTAGCCAGTATAGTAGAACCCGCAAATGGTATGGCGTTCTCATGACCTTTTTTTTTGGTTTTGCACCATATGAGCGGTATGTATGTACAACGTATGATTAATTTTATGCGAATTTTATATTAATCATACGCAACTGCCAATCTGCAGGGTCAGAAATTCCAAGTCAGAGTGAAGGTAACGAGCTGGTACATGGTATTCGCTACATATGTAGAGTTATTGGGGAAAAATGTATGAAAAAAGGCGATAAATGAAAATTTTTTGAAGATTTCATATGATTTTTTGCATAGATATAGAAATATAAATTTCAGTCGAGTACGGATATAGCGAACTTCCAGGGACTAGGCATTCAAGTTCGTTATATCCAAGGTATAAAAAAAGCCTCAAAATTATTTTTTTTTTACTTTTGTTATTTGTAAATAATATTTTATTATTAGATCAATCAAATTTAAAATAAATCAAACAAATCTTCAGGAATAAAAACAACTGATTAAAATTTTCGCATTTGTTTGAAAGAAATAACGTTATCGTTGCGGAAATAATTAAAAACATTCTAGGGAGTTCGTTATAACCGTCAACAAATGTTCGTTATAAAAAAGTTCACGAACTCGACTGTTTTTATTTAAGCTTTATCAACAATTCTGGCGAAGAATTAATGGATCTTGAGTAAAAATATAATATATCATAAAAAAAGTTTGGCCTGGGAACTCCAAACATTTTGCAGGTTTTACAATGCGGACCAGGTCGGTCCACATATAAAAAAAATTGCAAAGTCTAGGGCAAATATTAAAGGTCACCTCGAGACAACTTCAGAAAAACATTATTGCTTTATAAAGGGCTTTAATCGTTGGAAAAAATATTTTTAAATTTTATGGGTAGAAACTGCTTTAAATGAGGGTATCATTACAAAATGATAGGCCATCATTACGACATCTATATAACAAATGTAGTACTTGTTTTTTTGGGTGTGTAATTTGCAAGTTTTCTCGAGGTTATCTGTAATATTTGCCCTCGACTTTGAGAATTTTGTTTCATGACCCGGTCTACTGAACTAGTACCTTCACTCTGACTTGGAATTTATTTTAAAAAAAAAAGTCGAATAATTGTAAACAGTAACCAAAAGTCTTGCATTTTCAAGCCATGATAAAAAAGAACTAGTTAATCAGATAAAAACTGTTCATTTATTATGAAAGTACTCAATTAATATTTTGCCAGAGTCTTTCTGGACTTCTTCTTACAAAAAATATCAATGGCTTAATTTTTCCCTCTGAACACTTTTACTTGACTTTCTGTAATAAGTTTTCCATATGATGCCTATTTCTCGTTAAGTGTAAAGACCTCTAAATGTCATCCAACTTTTGTTTCAGAAGTATTTTTTTTTTATCCACAAACTAAAATTTTATTTTAAAACGCTACATTTTTACCTTCGCATCATTTTGACTCCGGCGTCATTTTTTTTTAAATTAATGGAACAATCAAAAGATTTAAAAATTAATCAGCAAATCATAAATAAAGAGGGATCCAAAGTCTGAAGATAATGCTTAAAAAATTATGTATCTAAAAACTCTTTCACAACTTTGTTTTTTGAGTCAACAGCCTCTTTGATTGCTGAGCTCTTCAATCGATACCAATGCATGAGATATGGGAGAGCTTCTGGCATTTAATTGAGTTTTGTAGAAGTTTTACCAGACAAACGCTAACTGATAATTCACTTGACTAAGTAAAGTAATCAGCGCATATGTCCTTTGGAACATAGTCTGACTCTGCTCAAATGTAACATCCAATAAAAGTAATCAAAATAGTAATCGAAATCAATACTCAATATTGTATTCATTCGTTAGAATCACTTTCGATCGCACTCCAATAATATTATTAAAAATACAGTATTTGTCACTGTTCTTCTTCTTGTTTTATCTACATAGAACATATATACACACACACATGCACAGAATGTTTGTCATGCTTACGTACGTAAGAATCTAGTCTATTTTAAATAATGTGATGTTTTCTTTATTATATTTTATATTTTGACAAAATTTTAGCAATGACCTCGCCTCGTTGAGGCAATGACATTCACGATATAATATTAAAGAAAAAAGACAAAAACATAACAAGAAACAGAAAACTAGGAAACGTGGAGTCTCTTCATAAATAACGCCAAGTGGAAGTAGACGACAGACGGCCGGCCAGATGCTAAATACTAGCGCACACATCACATTTTAGACGGAAGTAGTCGTCAGACACATTTTGGAATAGAATTGCGCGCTAAAAGAGCAGAGAGTGATTTATAAATAGTGATGCATTTTGAGAATTTGAGACAATCTTAAGAGAAATCAAGTGTTGTGAGGATATCGAGTCTTAAAATCAGTTAAAATAATAAAATTTTAAATGAAGTAAATTATATAACATATCACAAAAAAGAAAATGATAAATTATAAAATAAACTTAAATAAAACGGAATTATACAAAATAAAATAAATTAAAATGAAATAACATAAAATAAAATAAAATGAACAGTTGTATATGGGTATTTCCAGCCGAAGGACGGACGATTTCATAGTAAAAAATTGCTATATTTTTAACTTTTTGTTTTTTAATCATATAATGAATTTATTGAACTTTAAAAAAACAAACTATATATATCGTTGAATAGACTCTTCTTTCCAAATCCGCTGAGAAACTTTAAATCGGTTCATATATACCCACAAATAAAATAAAATAAAATAAAATAAAATAAAATAAAGTAAAATAAAATAAAATAATATGAAATAAAATAAAAAATAAAATGAAATGAAATAAATAAAATAAAAAAAAATTAAAAAGAATAATATACTATAAAAATTAATAACGATTTGTTAGGTGTATTGAAACAAATTGGTTAACGATATCAGAATGTTTTTATTGTTTGAGTTAACGGCCATTTCAGAATCACGGACAAGGATGACGCGTTTCGAACTCCGTCACGAGTTCATCATCAGATCCCTTTGTGACAAATTGGTGCACACTGGTACATCATCAGCTGTATATATTTCTACCATGTATGTCGAACATGAACAAGTGACGTAGATATTAGCCGAAAACATCCAAGCACAAATTATCTTGAATATGGCCGTTAACATTCAAACATGAGAATGGAGGACTTTTTTCCCCCACAAATTACCTTATTTTTTCACTTCTTAAGCTAAAGTTAAGCTTTGTTCTGAGAAGATTTGTTGTTTTTTACGATTAGTTCAATTAAATAAAATAAAGTAAAAAAAATACTTTTCAGGTATCTTTTATAGAAATTATTTTTTTTGGATAAAATTTAAAATATATTAAAAATACAAGTGGGCCCGTCAATTACTATTAAAAAATTAACTTAATATTACATTTCTCATGAAATTGCCTCACACTTATAAGCATACTTTGGAATCGGTTCCTATGCTCGATAACAATTTGTTAGGCTTGCTTACTTTCCACACGGTCCCACCGCCCACTTTCCAAAATTAATAAATAAAATGTTGGCTACATTTTCATATCAGTTGTGCCAAATATGTTCCATCTGCATATGGGCAATTCCATAGTCACATGGGTGACAGTCGTACGTTTCAAGGAGATGCGAAACAATGAAAAACTTATTTTTTTATTACTTCTTTATCTTTTTGTGCAATACTTAAGAAGCTTTATATTTAGTAAAAGAGACGAATTCCTCTGAACTAATGGTCCGAAAATATTAGCAAATAAAGAGGGTGACTAAACGTGACAAAAATATTAGTCAGTTATTTCATCTTACAGAAAAACGCAAACCAGTGCAAATTAAGTCGAACTTTTTTGGTAAAACCTTTTTTAATATGATTTGAAATATTATAAATTTGTTTTACAATTTGCTGAACTTCAATTATCCTTTCATGTCTCAATATTCCTTTTCAATTATTTATGACAAAATTATTTTCAAAAAAAAAAAAAAATATTTGCGAAATTAGGGAATATTGTAAAGTTTATATACCACAAATTGTTGATCACGAATGTTTATTTAGAACATCAATAAAATAAAATCAAAAATTTTCAGCTAACTTACTGAAAACTAACTTACTGTTGTAACAAATGTTTTATGATAAGAGTGCACTTGCATCATCAGTAAATATGAATATGAGAATCCCATTTAAACAACTTATTTTTTATCACGAAGTAAAATAATAGCTGATATACTTTTAAGATTTAAAGATAACTTCAAATCTTTACTGTCTTTAAGAATTTTTTGTTTTTGGGTATCTCCTATAAAAAATAATCGAACTGTGCAAACTTTTTCTTATAAATCTTCTGCTTCACATCACAATTTAGAAACATTCTGTTACTAGTACTTCTATCATACCATAATCATTCGCACTACATGAACAAACCAGCCTACGCATTGCTGCATTCTCATGCGCTTAACTACGTCAATGCCAGACTACAGCGCACACAGTAAATGATTCCCAGAAAGTCAAAATTCTTCGTTTCAATGTTACATCTAACATATAAACTATTCCCATTCAAAACCAAAATTGAACTATTTCAATATGTAAAGCTGAGGAGCAGATGTACATTTATGCCATTTGTATATTTACAAATTAAATAATTAAATGAACATGTGAACCAAATGCTAAACATACAAATGTACTTATAATACTTTTGCCAATATTATTGATTATAAACAATGCAATGCTGAGCAAAAAGAGAAACTACTCAATTTATTCTCTTATTCAATAAGATAAGAGGCAACGGCGTTGAGCGTTTCGAATCAATGGGTGGGTGGATGGTTCGCTTATGACAGCTTTGAGGTAATGTTTAGCCACTTTCGCTGATTGCTTGGCATGCAAAAACGATAAAGGGATATATACCATACAAAGGGGAGAGGACGTCTTCGTTCATTTCGTTTATAAACAAAACACAAGAATTTTGAATAACAACCCAGCGATAGGTAATAAAATGTTTATTTTTATAATATTATTTACCACAAACGCAAACAAAAACGAAGAAAAAAAAGTATTGAGAGTACGAGAGAACAAACACTGGCGTTTTATTGTTTATTTTAATCAATAATGTATAAAAATATTTTGTGCTTTTAGTTAATTAATTAATTTTTTTTATATTATTTGCAGCGCACAGAATATGTTAAATATGCTAAGGTATTTCCTTTGACTGCCCTGTTTGGGGTTAAAATACCCTCAAAATGGTACAGACGTTCGGTGGGTATACTGGAAATTGTCTGTGGCCTTGCCATGGCCCTTATTCCATATCGTAAGTGATAAGCTTTGTTTGAAGTAGTGTTAAAATTTATTTTTTATTTAATAATATTTTTAATTTTTCTCTTTAGACAAAGTTAAAAATGCTGCCAATATCACGCTTTTAGTTCTAATGCTTCTGGGTGTTTACCAACATTGGATGGTTAGCGATCCCTTTGAACGTTCCGGACCAGCGTTGGTGTTTACGTTTATGTTGGGAGGCCGCTTGGTTGTTTGGTATCAGGTAATTATGAGATATTTTTTTTATTTAGAAAACAGTTTTTTTTGTATTAACGACTTGAGGCCGTAACATTGTTTGCGGGAAAAAAATCCGACGCCCTCCACAGTACCTAATTAAATGCGAAAATGAAAATAAATGTTGTCCTAGGGTCTTGAATTTTTGAATCCTCAAACCCAATGAAAGGTATTATTGAAACATAAACCAAACACCTCTTTAATATACCCTAAAGCGCCAACATGGATGTCAAAGTTGATGGCATTACCGAAGAGACTCCAGTAGCCCCATTTGGATACTAAATATCGTCCCCTCAATATAACAATAGCGTATAATAGCACATTTTCTTCAACACATAGGCTATTATTATATTGAGAGGACGATATATACCAAAAAAAAAAACAAGAAACGGTAAAAAAACTGAAATAATAGCCAAAGTAATAATAATAAAAATTCAAGAGAATTTAAAAGTTTTAACTTATAAAAAAATTTATTAGGAATGAAATGATCCAAATTTATTAAAGTTTTAAATGATTACCTTGACGGTTTTACCTTAATTCGGACACTAGTAATAGAACTGCATCATTAGTTTTTTAATTTATTATGAGCCCTTCTTGCACAATTTTTTTTTTGAGAATCGTATTTTTTTTGATTTTTCTCATATTAATTCCATTTACAATTTTGTTCAATATTGCAATTTTTTTTATTCAATTGGCGACCATTTATTTCGCTCTTAAACTCAATCTCTTTTCATTTTTTTTCCATTCCAGACTAGCCGCAAAGAAGCCGAACAAGCTGCACTCGCCCAGGCCCAAACAAATGGTGTTAAACAGGACTAAATCAGTTTGTGCGCCGTCAAAATTATAAATTCTCAACACAGATTTGTACTCATTTCTTGAATTCGATACGATAATTATCTCTACAACAGAATGGTTTCTTCTTCGTTTCATTAGAGGAGCCCCAATACATATAACGACGCTCGATACTTGCCGCAACAACTCAAACAACAAATGGCGGCCTTGAATACATTATTCTATTTAGGAGGACATTGTTAGTGGACGGCCAGTAATATATCTACCATTTGTGGATTAAGAAACAAAATAGACAGCATTTCCTACACTATTTTAATGCATTAGACAATTAAAACGAAACAAAACAACAACAACCTAAAAAAGACCTTTGTCATCCCTCTCTGAATCTCCTTATTTTTAAAAGTCGAACCACTCATTTGACCAACAAAATATGTCAAGTTTTAGTAAATTATATTAAGGCACATTTTAAATAAAACAACAACAAAATAATAAGGTACTATCGAATATACCACTACGAGTTTTTATTGCAGTTCGTATGTGTGTGAGTTATAAAGCAATTTCTTTTTCTTTTTTAAACAAAGTGATGAGACTTAATTAAACATAACAATTAAAATACACAAATAGGTTACATATATAGCTTAACTATCTTGTCCAGTGGTAAGTAAGGTCAAAGCTTTTTGTAAGTTCTCTATGGCGTTCTTAACATCATCGTAGTTTAGGGCACTGCCCGCATATTTACAGTATTTCTGTGCCTTTATCATTTGATCTGGCGTTATTTGTACATCAGCAGCTGGTACCACTGGATTGTATACAGGATGTGGCTGCGGTGGTGGAACATATGGTACAAAACCTCCGGGCTTTTCCTCATCTTCCGGTGGACTGGGTAATTTATCGGGATTATTTAATACTTCTTCAACTGTTGGAGGTTGGTATGCTGTTGGTGGCGAGGGTACATCTACGTTAGTATCGTCCTCCGGGCCTGGTGGTGTAGTTGCAGCTGTCTCGTTGTTTTCATTATCTTCGGCGGCATTATCTTCATCGTTGCCCTCCTCCTCTTCTTGCATGGGACCCGATACAGGTGTCTCTCCATTTTTCAAACAATTATGTATGTAAGCTGCCTTCCATTTAGCATATTTGCGATTGTGTAATGCCTCCTCGGTAAGTTCACCATAAGTTTGTAGAACATCATATATTACACCGCTGGAATAGAAAGCCTTAACGACATTTCTGAGTAAGAAGTAAACAAATTTATATAACAGCTTGTCGATGGAGATGTTTAACATATTTCAACATACTTTCCAAAATTTCCTTCGCGATCTTGTTTATCTGCGTATAGGAATAGTTTGAGGGCATAGTTTTCCATATGAGCCTGGGCAGCCACTTCATTGGTAATGGCTTCATTGTCCGAATGTTCCTTTTTGACGGCTTCCAACCAATCCATTATTGCTGTTTTTGTATGTAGGAATGTAGAATATAGTGTAATTGAAAATTTTGTTACTCAATAATATGAGAGCTGTAAATGAATCATTCTTTTTTTATTTTTAAATCTTTTTTGGAATAAGCTTTGATTAAAAACATGAAAAATCAAAAAAAAAAACATTTTATTTTACTTCCCATAACATTGATTTTTTCATAAATTTCAACTTTGCTAACCCATAAGTAGGCACCTCAAAGTCATAGAAAACTCATTTCATAGGTTGATCAATTATTAATATGCTTTTTAAGTTGATCAAGCTATCAACACACTATCAAAAATTAGTAAGAATGATTTAAACATCTCAGTCGAAGGTCCAAATCTCAAAGATCCTAGATGCAATCTTCGACATAATCCTAAAACAACCAGAAAGTGAAAACCAGCTGAAAGCTCTCTCGGGCACCTCCTGAGGTATAGACAATGAGACTTTAGTAGCGCTCTATTCTCAATTACGCAGTTTCAGTTTGGATGTCATTCTTATGCAACACTCAATGGTGAGTATTACAACCATCGCATCGTCTACACGAGGAGACAAGGTTATTGTCGGTCAGGCAACATAATGTGTTTCTGACATGACAATATCTAATGGCGTCCTATTTGCCCAAGTCTCCCGAACCATAATTCACTAATACTAGATCCCTCTCCCCCTCAAAACATCCGAAAGGACTTTCGACGCATTCGACGACATTCAGGACGTCATTCCATGTAAAATACGACTGATTATCCATTGTGAATGCGCAAAAGCAATTGTACCAAACAGGCGGTTACCGCAGCTCTCAGCAGCTACCGGTGCAACAAAGTTTTTAAGCAACACCCTCCAGAGATCTCGAAAAATGAGAGGATTTTGCCCAGGCGAACAAGTACAGCTCTTGCGCAATAAAGTTCCAGCTGGTGCTGTTTCGAACAGCTACCGCGGGCGTATAGTCCCTGGCACGGTAAACCGTAATTGCCTAAAAACAAACAGGTCCAATGCTTGCGCCAAGTGGATCTTATAAGATCTTTATTCCTTATTTATATCTCCAATGGCAAGGATACTTGAAAACAGCCGAACTGTTGCAGTAACAGACTTGGTAATTATTTTACTAGACTTTCCCTTCCAAATCAAAGTTTTGCAATGGTGACGTCGAATATAGGATGATCAATATTCAGGATATATCACTTTTCTATGTATCACAAAGGGTAAACCGATATTTTAATGGACATAAAGGGCAATCCAATTCCGGAATAAAACTAACCTGCGACAGTCTTGCTGGCTCTTCCCTGCATTTGCAATTATTATTTATATTGTGGCATATGTTTACGCTTTTGCGATGACTCATAACATACAGAAATCATCGAATACATTTGGAGACTCACCCAACAAAAACTTAGTCTCCTCCGGCTGTTGAGTTGACAATTTGAGACCAATCTGCAAAGCACTATTCCAAAGATAGAAGTTTTAATAAAAAACAAGTCATTCAATCAACGACCAGAAATAATGAACTTACTAAAGTCTGGACCAATAGGCCACAACAATATCCCGAGTGTCATGTTCTTGGGCGATTTTTAAAAAGTGCTGTATCTGCTTCAGGGAAGCCGGACAAGGAGGAAAATCCATCATATGCGTATGCAATAAATTCCTTCTTTATTAATTTATTACTTATAGCAAGCGAAACTAGAAACCACTAGAAACAAACAACAAACTGCAACGAACGATGAAATCAGCATCAGAGCTTCGAAGCCAATCTGTCTGGAAGAGAGAGATCGCGCCGTCGTCTCATGTACAAACTGACGCCGCCACATACGTTGGTGTATTCTTTGCCATGTAACATAAAAAATGGGAGTAATTTTGTGTTCCCAGTAAAATTTAACTTTAAATTTGTTTTCATTTGCAAATAATTAACAATATTTTCTACGGCACTTGTCTTATTAGTTTATTATTGTTTTGTGTACACTTACTTGGCGCCGTCAATAATGTACGAAAGTATTCACAATGAGAGGTGATGCCAAATTTTGCAAATGTGCAATTGTCTTGCAAAGAGTGTTGCCAGTATGATTGTTTGCTGCTAACGGCCGGTGCAAGCTAGAATCATATTCATATTTGCCAGCAAAATTCTGTATTTTTAGACAAAAGGAGAATATTAAACCATAATGCGTTTTATAAAAAATATAATAAATATATGAATGGTAAAAAAAAGTAAGAAATGAAAGTTGGTAATGAGTTCATCAATAAATTAATGGGGTTGTAATAATGTTTGTAATAATTAATGTTAATAAACTCTCGTCAAAGACAAATTTTACAAATGAAAATTAATTTTTTTGTTCTCTTTGTTTCATGTGACATGCTCATATCATATCAAGACAATTAATCAAGACATATTCTATTAGGTATTTCCCAAATGCATTTTTTATTTATTTCCGCAAGCGAAAACATGTTAGTCCTAATCCACACACGGAAACTTTTGTCTCCGAAACTTATAGGATTCTCTTTTGAAGTTGCCTGAAGCATTCACACAGGGAAACTTTAATTTCCGCAAATCGTGACGTTTGTTTTTTTGTGTTTGCTTTCTGTGATATTCTCACATTTTGTTTTGGTTATATTTTATTTGTTGTGTAAATTAAAGTGGAATCTAGTGTTTTTGTGAACATCTTTGAAAATTAAAGACAAGAAATTTGTATTTAAAATGTCATTGAATTCTTATTAATGATTATTATTATTATTAATACGAATGAGTATAAAAATAGAATACCAAAATCAATATGTAGCCAACTTCACTTAAGGACAGCACCAAAGCGTGTCTCCTTGTACAGGCGACACAGTAGCCCTCTTCTTACTTTATGCACAGACCTTTTTTAAAAGTACCAAGATTATTAAATGTTGACATTTTAATTTAGTTTTTAAAGTCTGCACTTCGCACTGTCACTAAATATTGTCTGACATAGACCACTCTCATACAAACAATGAAGACAATTCTGTTGTACATTAAACTAAGAATGCATATATGATGGTACATTTTCTAAATATTCGAAACACCGACTCTTGAAAATTGTAGAACTGATCAAAGCAAAAAATTTGATTATCTCGGATTTTTTGTTTTCTTAACATAGACACTGTCAGAGATATACATGAGTAGATTTACTTTTTTCTATTTGAATTAAATCACTGCTTTTGTTTTGTTTTCACTCATCAACATGTGGTAATAATATTGCTTGCAGTGCTTGCGCTCTCTCAATTGATTGAAATTTTCTTACTTTGTTTTTTAAATGCCGTAAGCAATAACAAATGAATAATAATTTCTGTGCTTTGATTTGAATGCCATGTTTTTTAATGATCCATAAAAGCTCAATGATGATTTGAATGCATAGTACATAATCACAATTTTTTTTTACCAAAAAGTATAATTTATTGTATCCCAAAGTATAATTAATTGTACCCCACAGTACAATTTAATATACCAAAAAGTACAATTTATTGTACTACAATGTACAATTCAATGTAGCAAAAAAGTACAATTTATTGAACCACAAAGTACGATTTAATGTGACAAAAAGTAAGATTTATTATACAAAATAGTACAACTTATTGTACCAAAAAATACGATTTAATGTAACAAAAAGTACAATTTATTATACAACATAGTACAATTTTTTGTACCACAATTTTGATGTAATTAAAAGTTAAATTTATTATACAAAATGGTATATATTGTTCCAAAAAGTAAAATTTTTTTTACCACAAATTAATATTTATTGTATTTAAAAGTAAAATTTATGGTACTCTCCGTTAAACTGCATTTCAGCAAAATAATATTTACCCATTAATTTTCTTCACATTAGCTGTGTTCATTACTTGCAAATTTGTACAAATTAGTTAAAATATTTTTTGAAAATTTTTACTGGATTTCGTTCGTTTTTCCAAAAATTCCAGTAATGGAGAGCAAGAGAGAGTACAATTGTGACAGTTCAAAACTTTTTGATTGCATACATTTTAGCCAACCAAAATTTGCATTTTTGGTAGTTTTTCAAGAAAATAAGTGGCATATTACCTCTTCGAACATGTTAGAATTCGCTCGAGCCTATTGATCAAACTGACGTCTAATTTCAGTCGAGAGAATGTTGGAGGGGCACTGTCAAAATCACCCAATACCCCGGCTCCTGTGCAAAAAAATAAAAATTAAATAAAACCACATCAGCTGTTTTCTTTATCAGCTGTTTTCTTGCAAGTTTTTACTGGTTGTTGTTCGAGTACCTTTTTTGCAAATTTAGCATGAAGAGAGTAAAATTGATCTTACTCTCCCCACAAGTGCAATCTTGTAAAATATTACTGGGAAAGTAAACGTACGCAGCTATTCTCTCATATGCAATATTATGCGAAATAGTAGCCAGAAGAGATCACAAGTCTCGGTTTAATTTCAAATTCAAATCTCATTTCAACAAGGGCTCTGCATTTCTTGCTTTGCGATTGAGCATCGATCACATCTCAGTCCGTCCATAGTAGAATGCTATTTATATACATATATGTAAACAAATAACAATAAAACAAACTGGTTTTTCGTCTAACATTATTCATTACGGCAGATCAGAGCCTGAGGTGCTTGGAGTACGTTGTGCCGAAGCATCGCATCGCAATGTCTACAAATTACATCGGAATTGTTAACATCATCTTAGTCATCGCTGCAGTTGGCCAGACAAAAGACACAGTTCCTAGCGCAGAAGTTAAGGTGTTCCAACCCAGGGGCTTTGAAGTATCCATACCCCACAAGGATGGCATAACATTGTTTGCATTCCATGGCAAGTTAAACGAAAAAATTAATGGTTTAGAAGACGGAATTTGGGATCGTAATATATTGAAAGCGAAGAAAGGACGTTGGACATTTCGTGATCCCTTTACACGCTTATATCCCGGCGACACTTTGTATTATTGGACGTATCTCATATACAATGGTTTGGGATATGTTGAAGATAATGGCGTCTACGTGGTACAACCGTATAACTCGACCCTTATCGTCCCAATATCGAGTAATACTGCTGCTGTTGCTGCAACAGACAACGACTCATCGAAGAATTGTATCACGTCCACTACAACGTTGAACGGTGCACCTGTACGGTGTGCTAAGGAATTGATATTCGAAGATAATTTCGAAGGAAACGCTTTAGATGCCGACAAGTGGACGGTACAAAGACGTATACCTATGGAACCAAACTACGAGTTTTGTATGTATCTGAACGATGTGGACGACGTTCTGCAAGTGAGTAGCGGTCATGTGACGATCAAACCCAAATTTAGTGAACATCATTTCGGCCCTCAATTCCTGAAGAGACCCTTGCAATTGGGGTACACTTGTACTAGAGAATTCGACACCGAAGAATGTTCCATTACACCGACTCCTTCAAATTCTATACCCCCACTGATCTCAGCACAATTCTCGTCCAAGGGAAAATTCTCCTTTAATTACGGTTTAATAGAGGTCAAGGCGAAAATGCCAGGAGCCCTGTGGGTTTTCCCTCAATTGTGGCTGGAACCCAATGTGCCCAAATATGGTGCCAGGCAATATCGTTCGGGGCAAATGCGCATTGCACAGACCAGACAAATTGGAAGTAACATGGATTTAGTAACCGGTCTTGTTTTGAATGCAAGAGAACCTTGGTATTCTACTTGGCTGTGTTTCAACAGAACTTCGCCAAGTTTGACACAGGACTTCCACACATATCAGATGCTTTGGGCACCGGATGTCATAACGTTCTCAGTAGACGCCAAGGAATATTGTCGCATTCAAATTTCGAACAACGCGCAAGCATTTCGTAATGTGCGTTTGCTCGATAAATTTTTACCTAATCGTGACTTGCTTGAACATGGCAGTATTTGGGCACCCTTCGATCAGGAATTCCATGTAACAGTTGGCTATGGTATCGGTGGCGATACAGATTTCCATGATGTTGAAGGAAAACCTTGGCGTAATACTGAGCCACGGGCGAAACAACGATTCCGGAGGAAATATATCAATGACACCACCTGGTTGACTAATGGCGCCTTTAAAGTGGACTACATAAGAATATACTCAGTATAATAAATGTATACCATCATTGATATATTCAAATTTCATAATTTTACAGAAAGTCGATTAAAAGATTTTAAAACCCGTTTAGATATAAAGACAATTACGTTGTATATATCCATTTAATAGACTTACACTTATCTCAGACATATCCGCCTTTGACAACTTGTTCTAAAAGACCTAAAGGACATACGCGTATCAAAAAACATATAAACTTTAGCTATAATGGTACAGAAATTTCATGTATACAGGGGGGATCCTAGTTAGCTTGGCAGCGGTTACCGCAATTTGTTAGTAGACCATACATATTCATGTATAAAAATGTAATTTGTAAAACAAAAATATTAATAACTTATGTGCCAGTAAAAAATAAAGCAATGATTTTAAGATATACAATATTTAATTGTTTTTTATTTACGCTACTGCAGTTTGTGCGCACAGCGAGATTGCATTCCAAAGATAACTATAGTAAAGAACTGCAAACCGCAAAAGTTTCGCATTTGAATCGTATGACGACTACCTCGAAAACTTCAGTGATTGAGGGATTTAAATCAATATATCGACCCCCTTATTACTTAAGTCGTAGTCGACTTTCGAAAACATTCCATTGTTTTTTCTATTTTTCGAATAAAATTAGTAATAATTTTTTATCATCCCATGAAGACTCCTATCAAAATAAATATATTGTAAAATGAATTTAAAACAAATGTATTTTGTTCTTATTAACAATAAGACACGAAAAAACAGCTAAATAAACTTTTAAGAACACCCCTGTGGCAACTTTGTTTTGTTGGACTTATAGCCTTTTTACACCGGAACGCATTTAACCAAAATGCTAAAATTTGTACTTGTTCTTTGTTTCAGTAATTTTGATCCGGCAACCACCATTTTCGTTGTTTGTTTACTTTTATCGGAAAAAATGCCAAACAACATGGACGGACAACAAATTTACAATTTTGCCAAAATATAAATGATTATTCCAATTAGTTAAAAGTATTCGCGCTTCGTATAATACTGCCTCCGAAACAATGTTAATAGGTTTGTGGCAGAAAAATATTTGCAGGTGTACAAGGCGAATGGAAAAATGTGTGAGCTAGCTGACAATATGCGAAACTGCAGTGTAATAGCCTTTTTACACCGGAACGCATTTAACATATTTTCGCGTTAATCCACATCTTTGATGGATGCGGCCAAAATGCTAAAATTTGTACATGTATTTTGTTGTTGGAAAGATGCTAACCTATTTTCGCATCCATGAAAGATGCGGAAAAATACACTGAGTTGTACTCTGAAAATTGGAATTTAAGCGATTTTTCTCAGTAATGTTGATCCGGCAACCACCATTTTCGTTGTTTGTTTACATTTATCGAAAAAAATGGCAAACAACATGGACGGACAAAAAATTTACATTTTTTCCAAAATATTAATAAATGGTTATTCCCATTAGTTTAAACTATTCGCGGTTCGTGGAATACCATTTATTTATTTATTTATTCATTCATTTAGTAACACTAAAGCCTTTAAGGTCAAAATAAATGCGTTACAGAGCAATATATACCTAAACAGAAACCATTAATTCATATATAATAAAAATTAACTAAAATATCATTAATAAAAATAAAATTTTTTTTTTTTTTAAAAAATGATGGGCTCCCCAGCCATAACTACACAAAAAATTGTTAAAAAAGAATTAATTATGACACAAATTGATTATAAATGGTCCAATTAGTAACATCAGTACAACTCTTCCAAAAAAGTAACAAACAACATAGATAACAAAATGAATTATGTCAGAGTGGACATTAAGTAGCTAAATAGCCTTAAATTGAAAATCTTATTAGAGAAAATGCTAAAGATGCTGAGAAATGCTAAAAAGTGGTTTTACACTGCAGTTTCGCATATTGTCAGCTGTTGTCTAGCTCACACATTTTTCCATTTGGCTTGTAAAACTGCAATATTTTCCTGCCACAAACCTATTAACATTGTTACGGAGGCAGTATTCGATAAACAAGTAGGTGCCGTTAGTAGTGAATCTAAAAATAGAAAGCGTGTTAATTCACAACAACGGGAGAAGCTATCCCATACCTCATTCATGGGGTGCAAAGGGAAATTAAGTAAGTAAGTAAACAAATAGCGAAAATGGTGGTTGCCGGATCAACATTACTGAGAAAAATCGCTTAAATTCCCATTTTCAGAGAACAACTCAGTGTATTTTTCCGCATCTTTCATGGATGCGAAAATATGTTAACATCTTTCCAACAACAAAATACATGTAAAAATTTTGGCATTTTGGCCGCATCCATCAAAGATGCGGATTAACGCGGAAATATGTTAAATGCGTTCCGGTGGAAAAAGGCTATTACATGGATGCGAATGTACAATTTTTTAGTATTTTGGCCGCATGTTTCAAAAATGCGAAATAATGTGAAAATATGTTAAATGCGTTCCGGTGTAAAAAGGCTATTAGTTTGAGTATTATTTTTTAAAATTAACAGATTAAGCCACGATGTCGAAAGAAACCCTAATCCAGCGAAAATCATGCACTCACTTTTGCTTTAAATCGGTAGCCACTAATTTGCGAGTTGTCGTTCGCATGGCCTTACGTGTTGTAAACAAAGCCATTTAACAATTGTCAAACAACAAAGTTGCCATATCAAAAATTTCAATTAAAAAACGCTTAATGCTACAAATAATCGCTATAATCGTGAATAAGCGCTAAAATAAGTAAAAATTAAATACAAAACAGCGTTTGAAAAAAACTCACAAATGTGCACAAAATGTATGCAAAACTCTTTTCATGAGAGTGTTTGAGAGGTAAATGTGACACAAACTCTGTACCGTTGAGCATGTTAATATGCAAACACATCTCGCTAAGTGTCGGAAAACGATGTTGCTCTTTTTTCTGACTCCCGTCGTGTGTGCGATAAAGATGACACAACTCATATGTGCACTGAGAAACGAAAATACCCAAACACGGAGTAACACATGAATATTCATATAGAGAAAAAAACACATACATACATATATTTACACATATACAGCTATATTTCTTCTTCTTCTCTACCAATCTTTTAGTGTCGCTCGTTTATGTGTGCACACCATCTTTGAGTGCTCAGAAAAAAATTGTACAAAAGAGTTTTGTTATGTGTTGACTCTGTGTGCGGAGCATCTTCGATCATTAAACTCTTGTGTTTTGAGTTCGCCTGCGCTCATTACCGACGTTTAAAATGGGTTGAGCAGAGTGTTTTGGAGTCTTTTCAATCCCTGATACAAAATACAAGTCAGCTAGAAATAAATGACAACAAAAACAAAAAACATCAGATATTTATTAAACAACGACATTCAACGACAATTCATTAGTATAACAAATTTTATTTCCAGCATATTCAATTATAGTTGCTACTGATTCGGCAAATATGCACGTTTGCTAAAGAGATAATAATATTTGCAGCCCTGTCCATTAAAGAAATAATTAACTAAATCAAAAACTAGGACAAAAAATGTGCAGCGGGGCACTGAAAACATCAAATGAGTTAAATAACAATAAACTTGTCGCGTGCCCCTTTGGGACACCAACTGTCATTTAATAGAGAGAAGGACGGACGGCGCTGACTGCTGGCGTTGGCTCCGGCTAGAGTTCAGGGGTTCGGGCGCGGTTCTTGTCCGTCTCCTCTCTTTGACAGCTGACAAAAAATTATCAGTCAGCTTATGGGGGACAAACAAACAAACACTGGTCACACAAAACACTGAAAAAAGGACAACACTGCGGAAACAACAAACCTTGGTTGTTTTGGTTTATGAGGCCTGGCTTACAACCTTTTAAAAGCCTCTGGCGAATCCCACCCCGACCATGGTATCCTGTCGCCATCTTATTTTAGGATACCCCAATACACAATTTCCCTCTTCAGCTGCTGTCGGAGATCACTTACCTGTTACCATATAACCTTTAGCCTTCCATTTTAAACATCATTATTTTCGCCAAAAACATTATAAAAATGCTGCTTTATTGAGCATAAATTAAAATCTCATGACAATGTGATTTTATTCCGGGTACGCCATATTTCCAACCTTACGGGCCGCCATTTTGTCGCAGGCTCGATTCGCGCGTTTAGGGGTTACGTATAAGTTTTAGTAAGTATCAGGTCGTATTAATAATCATAAAAATAAAAAGATTCTTTTTCTATCTTTAAATTATTTTCATTTT
Organism: Muscina levida; assembly: GCA_964034835.1. NCBI lineage: Eukaryota > Metazoa > Arthropoda > Insecta > Diptera > Muscidae > Muscina > Muscina levida. The sequence goes on along the minus strand of OZ035883.1, from coordinate 42,494,410 downwards.
TCCCCAGTTCTTTTGAGATGGCCAAAACAACTCTTCCGGGCACTTTCCCGCGTTCTACTCTACCCTAACGATTTTGATTTTGAGCGCTCAACCCCTAATCGTTGGTTTTCTCCTTTTATATAATCACTGGAGGATTTAAAAATGTTATATGGTAAGAGTTTTGCCCACCCTAGCGAACCGTTTGTTTAAAAAATTTACAAATGTTTGTTTTCTTTTTATTTTCAGATAATAACGTATTGGTTAAAGTACGTAACGGTCGCGTATAAAACCCCCTTACGGCTAGAATACCTGGGCAACACCCCGGTCTTGGCGGTGTTGTAATGGCTTCTGACGCTGACTAGGACTGGCTGATTGTCTGGCTTAAAACTCCTCACAGAGGGAAAATCCGGCTGGTGGAACCCAAATATTGGACAACTCGGACTGCTGCACCTCGCCTCGGCTTCTCGTTACGGCTCTACAGCTGCTGCACACCACGGCAATAATGTTGTCTGCCACAATTATTTATAATATTGTCTTTGGTAAATGTTAATTTTTCATATAAATATATCTTTATATAAATTTCAGTTCAGAACGGCTTTTTTTAAGTTTTGGTTTGCTCTCGCAAATAGTCTTTTGTTTTGTGTTGCCGCGAATACTTTTTAACTGATCGTTTACCGGCTTTTGTAAGTTCAACCTTCGTTTTTTACGTGTATTAAAATAATTGTCTTTTTTTTCTTCTTGAAGATGTTCTTCTTTCGGTGGCTTGAAACGGTCTCCCATCTCCATTTTGGGCAAGGAATTACCCAAGCTAACTCTAGTCCACCAGCCCAACCATTCCCTCTGTCAACCTATAAATTTCCCCTACACATCATTGACAACTGCACGCAAACCGCTGTATTGTCATACACTGAGTTGTGCGACTTCACATATAGATGGCGCTAATTACTTCACACCAAAAAGGCTACACCACAAACCCGATCATCCTGCTTGCATCCTTGTTGCAGGATGAGAGGGCAAAGCTTTTTGTGATTTTAACCATAAATTTCTCTCAGTGCCTTTTTTCCCTTTATTATTACCATAGGCAAGGTAACCCTACACTACACTGATATGGCAACTACCCTAAGACCTGTTTTCTGTTACACTGAACATGTCCCTAGCCGCCGATGCACCGACGCCGTCAAATTACGCTTCGACTTTGCCAACCGATATTCATCAAAGTGATCGAGCGCGTAAGGAGTGATGGTGTTAATTTTCTATGGTAAGTATAGTGTGTATTTAAAGTGTTTTTTTTTTTACTAACAATTATTTAAATAATAAAAAAAAAGTGCGTGACTTAATAAATATAATAAAAAAATTACTAATTAAATAAAAAAATCAACAATTAACGTGAAAAAAAAAGTGCTGTGGGACCTTAATAAAAAAACTAGTGTGTGTGTGAATGTGAATGTGCCGTTGAATGGGATTCCTAACCCATTCAACATAAGAAAATGTAAGTGCGCGTTAATAAGCCCATTGAAGCCGGTCACCAGTTTCAAGGGCTTACGGTAAATTTGGAATGTGAGTGTCTAATGAATAAATGAATTGTGCAAAATGAAGAAAAGTACAGTGAAGTGAGAAAGTGATAAATGAAAATGACCCTGAAAATTACAAGTGAACAGAAATACGAAAAACTAAAAAAAAATGTGAAGTGAAAAGAAAAGTAATGAAATAAAAAACTTTGACTAAAATTAAACGGAAAAAAAACTCAAGAAGAGAGAAAAAGTAAAATGCAAAGAAAAAAAAAATTACAGAAATTTCAGAAACTAAGAAACAAAGTGAATTTTAAAGAAAATAATGAATAATGAAATGAATGCAGAAAATAAAAAAATTGTGTGAAAAAAAAAAATAAAAATTAACAATAAAATTAGAACAAACATAACCGACTTAAATAAAGACCAATTTTAAAATAACCAAATTTTCTTGTGTATGAAAAACTTTTTTTTTTTTTTTTTTTTTTTTATTTTGGTGAAAAATTTCTAAAAAATTATATTGTGAAAAATATATTAACTAAAAAATTTAACAACTATTTTTGTGAAATTTCTGTTTTGTTAAATATAAAAAAAAATAAAATTAAATGGAAAAAAAATTGTTGAGATTTTATTTTTGGAAATTTTGTGAACAAAACTTTAAGTGATCTTTTTTTTTTTTTTTTTTGGAAGAAAAAAAATTTTTAGTGGAATTTTTCTTATTGTGCTTTTTTTTTTGGAAAATCTTGTGAAAAACTTCTTTGTGTGCGTGTGAAACAAAATCGAAAACTTTTTTTTTCAGCGATTATGGAAAATTTCTTGTGAAAAAATGTTTGTTAATTGTGAAAATTTTTGTGAAAAAATACTTTTTGAAAATTATTTTGTGTGTGTGAAAAATTCAAAAGTTTTTTTTTTTTTTGTGTGATTGTAAACAAAAAATTTGTGATTTTTTTTTTCTTTTTGTTTTTTTTTTTGTGAAAATTTTTGTGAAATTTTTTTTTTTTTTTTTATTGTGAAAAATGTGTAAAAACAAAAAATTTTTTTGTTTGTGAACAGTTTTTGTAAAGAACTGAAATTTTATTGAATTTTTTTTTTGAAGAATTCAAGAACTTGTGATTGTGAAAATTTTTTTTTTTTTTTTTTTTTTTTTTTTTTTAAATATGTTTTGTGTGTGTGGAAAAAAATCCAAAATTTTTTGTGATCGTGGAATTTTTTTTTTTTTTGTGCAGAATTTTTCTATTGTGTAAATATTTTTTTTTTTTTTGAAAATGTGATTGTGAGAAAAAGTTTTTTGTGAAAATTTTTTTTTTTGAAAACATTGGTATGTGAATATTTTGAGAAAAAAAACCCTGTGTTAAATTTTTGTTTTGAAAATTTTTTCTTTGAACTTTTGTGGAAAAATTTTTTTTTGAAAAAAAAAAACGTGTGAAATTTGTTTTTATAATTTTAAAAAAAATGTGTGAAAAAATTAAATTTTTTTTTTTTGTGAAAAAAAATTTTTATTGTGAAAAATGTTTTGTGTGAAAAGAAAATTTTGATGAAAACTTTTGAGTGAAATTTTTTTTGAAATTTTTTCTACAAAAAAAAATGTTTTGTGTGTGTGAAAAATTCAAATTTTTCTTTTTGTTGAAATTTTTTTTTTTTTGAAAAATTTGTGAAAATTTTTTTGTAATTTTTTTTTTTTTGTTGAAAACTTGAGTGAAATTTTTTTTTTTTTTTTTTTTTTTTTTTTTTTTTTGATGTGAATATGAGAAAATAAGATTGTGGAAACTAAAAACTTATTAAACTAAACCTAAATAAAAAAAAACCCTTCACCAAAAAACTTAAACAAATTAAAAACAGAGAATAAAAAAAAATAAAAATAAAATTCAGGCAATTAATTTCAATAACTACTAACAATCTTAAACCTAAACTATAACAACTTTTCTAATTATTTAATTGTATTTTTCTTTCTTTTCAGGGCTGACATCATACGAGGTTTAGCAGGGGAGTCTGACCTGACGTCCCCGGCCAAGGTACTGGATTTGAAAAGTAAGTATTAAATCATATTCTTTTTTTTTTTTTTTTTTTTTTTCCAATTACTAATTAATTTGTTTATATTTTTCTTTCGTTTCAGGACTTGACATCGGAGGTTTAGCAGGGGAGACTGGCCTAACGTCCCCGGCTAAGGTACTGGATTTGAAAAGTAAGTATTAAATCATATTCCTTTTTTTTTTTTTTTTAAATACTAATTACTTTGTTTGTATTTTTCTTTCGTTACAGGACTGACATCGGAGGTTTAGCAGGGGAGTCCGGCCTGACGTCCCCGGCTAAGGTACTGGATTTAAAAAGTAAGTAGTAAATTATATACTTTTCTCTTTTTTTCAAAATACTAATTACTTTCGACTTTCCTATAGCTTTAAACATCGACTCAACAGTTCCTGCAACGGCCCTACCTTTGCCTTCCACAGCTGGATCTGGGGTAAGTCTGCACCAACTTTTTTTCTTTTCATTGGGACATGGACAGTAACAGTGATTTCAAAACGAACATTAACATGACGACATTATAGAATTATAACCGTTTTGATTTCAAAATGAACACCTATCAACCGGATGAACTATGTTTGTCCTTTGTATAGGTGGCTATGAGAAATTTTTGAAAATTGTTTTACAAAAGCGTTGTCAACAGAATTTGAAATTTGTTCTGTGCACTATAACCCCGGAAATAAAAAAAACCAATCGAAGAAGAAAAAAAAAAAATTGTTTATAGTTCATGCCGGTTGCCATTCTTCTCCGGCACCACGGAACTTATATTCAATAGAATATAGTAAAAAAAAAATATTACTAAATTGAACTTATAATTAATGACCGACACGTTTGTGCCAAAACGTGTTCATGTATGATTGTACCTCAGCGGTACATCGGCGTGAACTGCACCCGTACTTTTGTATGGGGCGCTTAAGAGCGATTCTTTTACCAATCGTTTGAGTCAATAGAATCCGGTTATTTTACTTTTCTCACACTTTTTAATTAAAACCTAGTTGGCAGAATCAGAACAATCTCTGTGCTCCATATTGTCTGTCATGTAATAAAAAATTATTTAACATTTACGTGCGACAACAAAAAAATACAAAAAGTTAAATCTACCTCAAACCATAATGAGTTTGAGTGCTTACACGATCGGGCGTGAGTTTAGAGTAGATTTGATATTAATCAAGCACTCTTTGAAAATGATATCGTATTTTATGAATACAAAACGGTAAATCTAACTCAAACAGTAACGGTTTTGAATGTTTACCTGATCGGGCGTGCTTTTGGAGGAAATATTAAATTAATAAAGTACTCTTTATCAATTACGTTTTATATTATAACCCATTTTACCACCTATCTGCCCCAAAAACAAAACAAAATATATATATATGTGCTACGACATAACCAAGAAGTACAAAATGTACTATCAATTTTATTTCTTGCTCCGAAACTTTTGCACAATATATGGATAACGTGCATTTTACAAGCAAATGCAATATAAACTTTTGTTAAACCTTCTGTGGATTGTTTTAAACTAAACTTTTCCCTGGATAGATACAAGGTATGATTGGGATCTACTTGTGTAACAGTTAAATTTTGAAAGGCATCGTTGATAACTCGTATAACTTAGGAAATCAGTTTGTTAACTAGATTTCCTAACGCGGTTAACATTTTATTGCAAGTTTGTGCTATCAAGGGAATAATCTTCCCTAACCCATTTTGGGTATTAGTGTGTTTCTCTTTCTTCTTACACACAAAACTAAACGTTGCCTAAAACAATCTTCGCGGTCGCATCGCTCCGCAATAAAAATTTTTCCATAAACCAGCATTCATATTAAAAAACTAAATAAATAAAATCCAGATCCGCTATTCGCTTTGCCTCTACTAAGGAAACATGGCATTTCTGGTTTGATTGTTACCCATACTACATTTTAGTGGCGCTGGTTTTCAGAGATATCGCAGCTGGATACAACTCGCGGGCCTTGGCACTTCGTGCTTTGGTCCATTGATACCTTTTATAATCTTGACATATATTGCCCAAAAATCAACCCGTGACCACCCAAACATGTGACTAACCACCCAAGGCCCTTAATGCCTCATCGCCCAGGGAGTTTACGAAGGGAGGCACGTGGGTCACAACCCGTTACAATATGTTCTCACATGTAACGTTCAATCATGCATCTACTTGAGTCAAGATTAAAAAAAGCATTTCTGAGTTGTACTCTAGCTTCGCCACTCTGGAAATCGTCACCCCTAAAATGTATATGGTCAACTTTCAGCCAGTAAATGTTATTGAATCCCGAAACGTGGCCAGTTATAGCTTAACTGGGCTAACAAAAACTTACTACCACATTAAGTTGTCTTTTTGAGCAAAATAGCCTAGTGCTAAAAACTTGCTAATTTTTTTCTTCTGATTTGCTTCTAACCAACTGCTGGTACTAATCTCGTTAGCACTGTGTGCTTTTAAAAACTTGTTGCCAAACTTTTTCTTTTTAAATATTTTTTCATTGTTAAGTCACGAGCCAGATCCAATTATACGAATGTTTTAATATAAAGAAAATAACACTAAGCAAACTTCGCCCGAAAAGGGATACAACTTTTTTACAAAGTAATCGTGTTTTTTTTTTTTTTTGTTTTCTTTATTACACGTTTTTGGACTTTTGTAACCGCCTTGAGCTATAAATGTTCAGCTCGGCATATTTTTTTTTTTGTGAACAATAAACTATTAAGTGAACTAAGTCAACAAAAAAAATAATTTGACTTGTCCCTTGGACGCTAAATATGTTACTCTAGTCAAAGTAAAACTGGCTCGTCCCATGGACGTTAAATGTAATACTCTAGCCAAAATAAATCTGACTCGTCCCATGGACGTTAAAGACCAAAAATTTAAAAAAAAATGAGCCCGTTCAGGGACTTATTGAAAAAACAAATAAAAACGCAAATGTGCCTTTTAAATATTGACCGCAACCATTCCACATGCCCCATCCATAAAATGGACGAAAACATGCAGATGGCAGGGAATACAAAAGCAAATATAAAAATAAAAAAAAATAAAAACTTAAAAATTTATTGGCACGACAAAAAAAAATTTGCGAAAATTCATTGCTTTAAATCTTTTGCGTGATAGATACCAATACGTTTTCCCTTCAAATCCTCTAATTCGTACAAACATTTACCTACGCAACGGAGAATTCTGCATTTTAAGAACTTTTTATTTAACTTCGCGTTTATATTTTTACCGAAGTCGCTTAAACCGAAATTGCGTCGGTAGACTTCTTGACCCGGAGTAAATCTTACCACTCGCGTTCGCGTATTGTATTTTTGCGCTCGCTCTTCATAACTTTTTGAAATATTTTTTCGAATTTTCTCGCGAATCTGCTCAAGTTGCGTCGACTTAGGTATAATGTTCAACTCGGGATCTTTAAGTAATTTCAGCTGTCGTGCTAGCTTGTAGACACTGCCATGCACTATCATATTATTTCCAAATAGTGCAAAATATGGAGTCATGCCTATGGAGCTGTGTACCGACGAACGTAAAGCACATTCGATAGCTGATAGGTTTTGGTCCCACTCGCGTTGGTCTTCTTTTAGGTACGATCGGATCGCAGCCAATATGGATTGGTTGACCCTTTCTGAGGCATTCGCCTGCGGCGAGTATAAACCAGTTTTCATATGCGTAATTCCGAAGGCTTCCATGCATTCCTCAAATTCTTTTCCTGTAAACTGCTTGCCATTATCCGAAAGGAGATACTCGGGAACACCAAACTTATGGAACACATCTTCTGTGAGGAACTTTATAACTTTTTTTGCATTAGCTTTCGACATGGGTTTCAGCAGCACATATTTCGTAAGGTGGTCTAGGACTATGAAAATGTAGGCGTTACCGGATTTGGAGCGAACATATGGACCCAGGAAATCTATATACACCTTCTGAAACGGCCGGTCTATTTGGAATTCTGGACCAATCGGTTGCTGCATATTTTGATAATTTGGCTTGGACTCTTTGCACAATGAGCAATCTTTTACATAGGTTCTTACTTCTGAGCTCATGTTTGGCCAGTAATATAACTCTCTCAGCTTGCGAAGAGTTTTATGAAAACCTCCATGTGCGGACGTCGTGCAATTATGTGCTTTCTCTATCGCTCCTCTCGTTAAACTTGATGGTACCCATAGTTTCCAGACAAAGTCCTCACACGGCATATCAACTGTGACGGGGATAGTTCGTTTATATAAGAATCCGTCTTTTACAATTAAATCGGGCAGGTTTTCTTTGTTTTCTTCGACCACTTTCACTCTATCCAAATATTCTTCGTCTTTGAATGCCTCCGACTGCAAATCTACCCATCCTCCAGCTTCCAAGACGATGGACTCCAGATTATACCGGGACAAGGTATCAGGCACTACATTCTGGCTTCCTTTTCTGTGCTCGATTTCGAACGCGTGACCCTGTAGCAGCAAACTCCATCTTGCCAGTCTTCCACTTAATTCTTTATTGGACATCAACCATTTGAGCGAAGAGTGATCGGTGATGACCGTGAAGGGCATCAACTCAATGTAAGGGCGAAACTTTTTAATGGACATGACAACGGCTAGGCACTCTCTCTCGGTGACGGAATAGTTTTTCTGCGCGCTGGTCAGCTTCTGAGAAAAGAACGCGATTGGGTGCTCTCCTTCAACTTCGTCTTTCTGAAATAACACCCCTCCAATACCGACGTCGGACGCATCACATTGCACGTAAAAACGCTTTGCGAAATCTGGATGCCTGAGTACGGGACTACTAGTTAGGGCGCTTTTTAGCTGGTCAAATGCTGCCTTCGATTTTTCGCCAAACTCAAACTTCTTGGACTTCTTTAAGGTTTCAAACACTGGAGTGGCTATAGTGGCGTAGTCGGCCACAAATCGTCTATACCACCCAGTCATGCCCATGAACCTTCGTACTTGTTTCGGATTTTTCGGGTAATCAAAATCCAATATCGCCGACACTTTCTCGGGGTCAGTCTTTAGTTTTCCTCCGCCGACAATATACCCAAGATAACGCAACTCTCGGAAGCAGAATTTTGACTTCGCTACATTTATAGTTAATTTTGCCTCTGCGAGGGCATGCGCGACCTGCCTAAGTAAAGATATGTGCGTCGAAAAATCAGGCGATACTACGAGCAAATCGTCTAGATACACAAACACTCGTTCCCGGAGATGAGCGGGGATCACTTTGTCCATTAGACGACATAACCTTTGGGCCGCATTGCACAACCCAAAGGGCATGACCGTGAAATGGTACAAAGGTCTCCCTGGTACAGTGAAGGCGGTTTTTTCTCTACTTTCTAACTCAAGCGGGATTTGCCAGAAAGCATCTTTCAAGTCCACACTTGAGATGTAATGGGTATCGCCAAGGCGACTAAGTAGCCCTTCTATGTTTGGGAGAGGGTAAGCGTCTTTCACCGTTAGGGCATTGAGCTTTCTGGCATCCAGACACAGCCTGTTCTTGGGTCCTTTTCGGACCAATGTGACTGGATTATTCCAGGGACTTTGACTAAGCTCAATAACCTTCATGCTTAGCATCCTATCTAGCTCCGCGAACATTAACTGCTGTACTGCCGGTGACACTGGATAATGACGTTGTTTTACTGGCGCCGCCTCGGCTGTATCAATGACGTGCATCTCGACCTCTGTTTTTCCTAAACCGTAAATTTCAAATGAAGGAAACTCTGCGATAACTGATTCAAGTTGCGTTTTCTCATCTGAGCTAAGGCTATGCTGGATAGGGTTTTCTTCCTCGATATCGACTTCATCGGTTAAAGGCACCTCATCAGGAGTTAGACAATCTAAATTAACTATTAATTTAAAAGCTCGCATGAAGTCAATGCCGAGAAATAATTCCCTATTCAGCGTAGGTATTAGGTAAAAATCAATTTCGCGTTCAATTTTGTTACATCTTATCTTGGCCCGTATTCGCCCGATAATTGGATGACCTGTGCCATCAGCAGTTTTAATAATCGCAGAATACGCGTGAATTGGTACACCTGCTTTCTCCACTAATTCCAGACACCCTTTGCCGAGGCACGTTACCGTTGCCCCGCTATCAAGCAAACCTTCAACCTCCTGTCCTGAAATCTTAATTTTGATGTACATTCGTGTATCTTCGCCTTCATACAATGATGCGGCTGCAATTTCTTTTCTAGCTGCTTTCCTTACCTTATACCTATCCCTAGCTTTTTCTATGCGCGTTTTGGTATTACCTTCACTAAAAATCCTCGATCTCGCTTCTTCATATTCGTGCATTCGTACGTGCCAAGGTCTTATCTCTTTTAGTTTTGGATTTGCACTTGCTTCAACAATTCTTTTATTATTATTTTCTAAAATTTTTACTGTGACGGGCTTCAGTTCAGTGTCAATCGACGCAGATATTACTGGGGGTTCTTTGGTGCTGGACGCGGTTCCCCCTTTCTCGTGTCCGCTTGGCGGTTTTCCGCGCACTTAGGGCATTGTCTTGAACGCACCCCTTCAAAACCACATCGGAAACAAAAGATTCGTCCACTTGGAGCTGGACAATCTCTAAAACCGTGGCCCGTCTCCTTACAGTCCCAGCAAACATACACAGGCCGGGTTAAAGCGTCTACTTCTTCTTCCACTGGTATTTGGGGCCCTTCTAGTTCATGCACTCTGGGTGCCAATTGTTGCCGGTAAACCGGTGCAGATTGACGCTGGCTGGCCAACAGCGCCTCAGCCTTTTTGCACTCCTGCCTAAAATGATTCAGACCGAAGATGCGTATTGGAAACACCAGCGAAGCAATGGGTGGCTTCAAATTGTTTTTCATCATGGCCACCAGATCGTCTTCGCTAATCTGCTGTTGCTGTTGGTTCCTCAACCTCATTAATGCGTTGCAGAAATCCTCTACTGACTCATGGGACCCTTGGCGTCGATCCATCATCTGACGTTGTACTTCAAAATCGCTCTCAAAACGTCTAAAGCGAGTCAACATCGCCTCCTTCCAGTTAACCCACCCAACGATACCTGGTGGTCTCCTCTGCAGCCAATACCAGTCTAATGCCGGTCCCTCAAGTAAGTGATGCAGTTTTATTATCACTTCATCCCATTCGTTTTGGTAGTCTGCCCTCAAAGCTTCTACACGAAACAAAAAATCTTCTACGCCCATTGTTCTCGGGGTCCCATCAAATCTAATACCCCATTTTTCCACATCGACTCTGCGGATTGGAGGCGTAGGGTAGCCGTGCTGATTGCAATGCTGCTGTGGTGGTTGTCCTAAAGGTTGCTGTGGCTGCTGTAGATAGGGTTTTTGATGATGAGTCTCGGGCGGAAAACGCTGGTAATGTTGCTGCTCTTGTGGGTACTGCTGTTGCGGATATTGTGGCTGCATTAGAGGATATTGTTGCTGCCTCTGTGTGTTCTGTGCTGGCGGCGGTGGTTGCGAATGTACCACCTGTGTCACCGCTGGCGGCTCCATCTGCTGACTTCGCTGACCCTCCGGTGGTTGTTGCCCCATAGACCACGTCTGACCTATATTGTGGTCACTGACCATATTTGAGACCGGTCGGGACTGGACCTCTGACCACTTCTCGGCTTGCTGCAATGGTGGTGGCTGCTGGACTATTTGTACTTGCTGGTAAACCCTGTTCGATGGTGGTTGTGATTGCATTTGCTGTTGGGGGGCTTGTATAAGTTGCTGTGGTGGTACTTGGTGCGGTTGGTTTGGAATTTGAGGCAATACTTGCTGCTGCTGTATTGGATGCTGTTCATATTGTGGTGGTGCCACCGTCTGCGCCTGCTGCATTACCTGTTGTTGAAGCTGGTGTAACCGTCCTGCCTGTTGTGCTATTTGTTGCTGCTGTGATAGGGGTTGCTGCGACGGTATGTACTGCTGCGACACAGGTTGCTGCTGCAAAACTGTTTGTGACTGGGGCAGCGGCTGCTGCTGTGGTCGTGATATTTGCTGCGAAAGTGGTTGCTGCTGATGTAGAGTTGGTCTCGGCTGCAATGGAGGCATTGGCATTTGCGGAGCATAGTTTGCAGATACAGGCGCTGCATATTGTTGCCCATTCTGTGGCCCCACTAACCCCGACAACATCTCCTGGACCAGTCGCGGAACCATCTGTCTCAATTCTTCCTTTAGAACTCGTAATACGTCTTGTTGTCCCACACTAATAGCCGAGTCTATCACTGAGTTGATAACTTCATGCGTCGAACTTAATTCTCTGGTGACTCTAGCATTCATCCCCTCTCTCCGTTCTTGTTGAAGCTGTCTCGCTGTTTCGCTTGCAAAATTCGGAGTCTCCGGGCTGGAAAGGTCGACGTCACTCATATTGTCTACCTGTGGCGCTTCACTAGAGACAGCCGATGTCACGAACATAGCGGAGGCCATAACTGCTCCGGCGTTAGTAGGTGTCACATCAATGTTTGCCCCGGTCGGTCCTCTCGCTGCATTGCTTGCACTTGTTGTAAGTATGGGGTTATTCAAATTGTTTGCACTAGACGCCCCAGCAACACCTGACGACGAAGACCCAGGAACTGAAGCTCTGTCCTCGTAATTGTTTTGCCTTGTTGAACCTACCATTTCGCTCGCTTGTGACATACCCCCAAAACAAAAATGTTTAAAATCCAATAATTTCTACTAAAGTATTAAAAAAAATAAGAAAAATAAAATAAACCAAAATAGAGAAACCTAAAAAACTTCTAATTCGATGAAGGTTTCGGTTTCGTAAAAGTAAATATATAAAAACTATAAAATTAAACTAAAATAAGGTATTGTTTTGAAATTCCAAAAATTCAATGTTTTTTCAAAACCAAATTATGACCATATACAAACTTCAAAAATAGTAATATTGTGTAGCAATTCAAAAACAAAATCCAATATTCCAGAAAAAAAAATTATACCTATATTACAAAAATAAATAAAATGTAATGAAAATTCCAGAAAAACCCTATATTTTCCAAAAAGTATACTATATAACCAAAATTAACGTTAAATAACAAAAAAAAAAAATTGTGCTGAAAATTCAAAAAAAAAAAACGCAATCTTTCAAAAAAAGTATCCTGAATAAAAAAAAAAATGATTCAATGTAAGTATATGTAACTTATCAATTACTCAGAATCGACACTAATTAATTTTTCTCCGCAGGAAAAATAACAACCGCAGATAAATAACTGTTTTTATAGAAGCAGGTTAAGGCTCGTGATCCCGATTTAAGCTGAAGAGGTAAATATACAAAAAAAATAAACCAAAACACCAACACATTCATTGTTTCCTTATTTAACATATAATGATTTCATATTCTCTCTTTTTCAGATTATGATGTGACCAGACAAATGAAATAATCAGGTATTGTGGCAGCTATCCCGGGGATTATTGTCAATCGCAACTGCCTCCTGCCAACAAAAACAAATAAAGCAGTGACTGACCACTACAAACTCCGAGACAAAAAAAATGAACTGACACAATTTGGACTATGGAAACTAAAAATATTACAAATGAACGTAGGCTCAGCTCTGCTTTGGTCTAGAGTCGCAAACGTCCAATCTTCTCAGAGATGATACTAGACGTGACTTACACCAGACCTCTGCAAAACTTCGCCTACTCTCCTGCTGCTAACTTTCTCCAAGTTCCGCATCAAAAAAACTCGTCGCAACACTACGCCGGCCTTCATCAAAAACCTGCATACCGGACTTACGAGGCCCCCGAATTGGAATATGGAGAAGCCAGCAGCAAAATTCTTTATTGGATCCTGGAACCCGATTTCTCGGGCCCCACGTTGGGCGCCATTTTGTCGCGTGCCCCTTTGGGACACCAGCTGTCAAAGAGAGGAGACGGACAAGAACCGCGCCCGAACCCCTGAACTCTAGCCGGAGCCAACGCCAGCAGTCAGCGCCGTCCGTCCTTCTCTCTATTAAATGACAGTTGGTGTCCCAAAGGGGCACGCGACAAACTGTAACTACTAATTACTATCGAATAACATATAAACCAGTTCAATTGTGCTTTTTTGGCTCTACACGAAAGCAGAAACACAAGTGAGTGTTTTTGACATTTGTTTTCGCACAGATGACATCAAAAATAATTAGTGGCTATCGATTTTGTACTGAAATGCTTACGTTTCGTTCGCATAGATTTTCGTTCTAGTTGTCGTTCTAATATGAGTTAGTGGCTTCGAAATCTGCTGTTTGTCGTTTGTGTAGAAGCCATGCGAATGTCAACATTTGAGGTAGTGGCTTAGGCTGTAAATAAACAGTTATAAATGAATCACCCTTTTATAAATCCAATCCGACTTGTAGACATCACGATGGGATGCATCAGCATTAAGTATGTAGTCCAAGTAGTTCATGTTCTTATTAACCTGAAAGCCGGGGTTTTTTCTGTTATGTTTGTACACATTTGTTTTGACGAAAATATACCCTATTACACTGTACGACACGATTTTTCACCCATGATCAAACTGACCAGATTCTGAAAATATAGCTCAAAAAAAATATACGTATCTCCCAGTTTTTCTAGATCAGCTCATTTAAGTTTTTTACAAGCAATTCAATTTTTGGAGCGAAGCTCCCATACAATTACTCGAAAGTGAATTCTTAATGTTCGAAGAACTCTGCGAGTTGTTAACAGATTTTGATGAATTTTTTTAAGTGTTTTTCAAAGGCCAGATGTGGTTACTGACGAAGCAAAATTTAAAATTTTGTCACAAATTAAAAAAAAATTGTGACAATTTTATTTTTTTTTTGACAATTTGTGACAATTTTAATTTTTGACAAATTTTATATTCAAGTTACGTCAGAACCCGCTCCTGGTAATTTAAAAAATATTAAAAAAAAGTTCATAAAAATCTGTTGACAAAATAAGTTTGTGACAAATTTAATTTGTGACAAATTTTAAATTTGAGCTTCGTCAGAACCCAGTCCTGGCCATTAAAAAAAACATTAACAAAAAATTCATCAAATTCTATTAACAACTTGCAGATTTCTGCGAACATTAAGATTTCACTTTCGAGTATTTGTATGGGAGCTTCGCCCCAAAAATTGAATTGCTCGTAAAAAACTTAAATGAGCTGATCTAGAAAAACTGGGAGATACGTATATTTTTTTTGAGCTATATTTTCAGAATCTGGTCAGTTTGATCATGGGTGAGGTCAAAAGTTTAAATTTGTCTTACAGTGTTACTAAGTGAGAAATATAGAAGAGCGTTTGTTGATTAGCGACTTACAAATTTTGCATTTCGTTTGGCTACTCTTTCTATACTACTAATGACAAGATGCCATGTGCATGTGTGTGTGTGTAAAAAAACTTTTGTATAGTACATTGTATGACTATGAATAAATATAAATTTATAAATTAATTGATAATTTGACTGATTCAAATAAATCTACGTAAATTTATTTTATTCAATACAAAGTTGTTTATATGACTAAATCTTTACCGTTATGGCAAAAGTTGATATGTCCATTTTTTTCAAATGGGTTTTTTGATGAAAAATAAAAATTTCGTTTGCAAATTTCTTTCATCAATTCATTTTTATTTATATTGATTGTCATACCTACCACGCTTTTTTAGGGGCTTTACAAATCGAACGGTCCGTGCGTTTGCGCAATGGTAAATATAAATATTTGAAATACTAAAATTATTAAATATTTGTATAAAAATATTATAATATATTGAAAATATACATTCTATTACAAATGAGGGGCTTAGAAGCAGGACAAATTCAAAATTCACAAGGTGGTATTACACGACATGTATTTTACACATGGATTGTCAAGTCAAAAAGCGATATGTAATTCTGCATGTCTGTCAAAATGAGCGTGTACATTTGGTTTATAATTTTTGCGTTCAAACGTGCTTGTGTATGTATACATGTGTTTATCAGTAACAGCTGACTTTGCTATATTTTATCATCGCCAAACACAGCTTTATTTGCCAAATTTAACTAAAAATATGTTGAAAAACACTCATCAATTGTTCTATGTACTATTTGAAATAAAATACTTATCCTTTTCAACTTTTTGTCAGCAAACGCTTTGTTGTTTTTCAAAAACAGCTGATTGCCGATATGTATTACATGTCAAAATAGAGCACGCTCTAAATGAAATGTATACATATGTTATCCAACACATTGTTTTACACAAGCAGTGTTTGAAAGGGGTCACACGACATGTATAAATTTTACACTGTAAAATTTGACATGTCATATGTACAATACATGTCGTGTAATACCACCTTAATTAAGATGTGCAGTTGTGTTCCTTGACACTATCTCTGTCTTCTAGCATGAGATGAGAGCATTTGTGTCTGCCATGGTGATATCTAGCCGAAAAACAGTTCAAGTATTACCTGCATTTGCACAATTGCACTTGTATCCCTTTGCTTTTAATGCTATCAAATCTTAAATGACATTTAATACAAAAATCCAATTTGACTTGTAGACATTGCGATGCGATGCAATGCGTCAGTACAACGTAGTTCAAGTACCTCATGTTCTGCTTTGCCCAGAAAGCCGGTTTTTTGTTGTTATTGGTTTACATAAATAGATACATAGTAATCTCTAAGCGTCTAGCTGAGAATATGCCTTACCGCAAAGTGAGTAATAGAGAACAATTTTAAGTTATGTATATTTATTTATAAGAGCGACTAACGAAAAAAATTAATTTTGAATTTTAAATTAAACCGAAACATGCATTTCATTTGGCTACTCTTTTTACTATAATCATTCGTAAACAATTTCACGGGTACTGATGAAGTGATGTCATGTGTGTATGTGTGTTTTTAAAACACTATATGTGTGTGTTTAATACTAAAGTATTATGATAATGAATAAAATGTAATTTTTATACATATTATATGATTATTATAGCCTTTTTACATCAAAAAAGCATTTCACATTTTCAGCTGGAAGTGCGAAATGCTAAATTGTCAGCTGTTGTCCAGCTCACACATTTTTCCATGCAAACTTTTCCTGCCACAAACCTATTAACATTGTTACGGAGGCAGTATTCCGCGAAACGCGAATAGTTTTAACTAATTGAATAACCATTTATTAATATTTTGGCAAAAATGTAAATTTTTTGTCCGTCCATGTTGATTGTCAATTTTTCCGATAAATGTAAACAAACAACGAAAATTGTGGTTGCCGGATCAACATTACTGAGAAAAATCGCTTAAATTCAGCTTTTCAAAGTACAACTCTTTGAATTTTTCCGCATCTTTCATCGATGCGAAAATATGTTAACATCTTTCCAACAACAAAATACATGTACAATTTTTTAGAATTTTGGCCGCATCTTTTAATGATGTGGAATAATGCGGATATATGTTAAACGCGTTCCGGTGTAAAAAGGCTATAAGACTGTTTCAACTACATCTACATTAATTTGTTTTATTCAATAAATATGACTGTTTATTGTACCGAAAAGCACTTTTGATGAACTACGAAGTGCTTTGAATGTATCCGAAGTACTTTGATGGTATCAAAAAGTCCATTTACCGTACAAGGAAATACTTTGTATATGTATTGTATTAAAAAGTACTTTAATTGTGGCAAAATTTTTTTTTTATATTTTTATTGTGACAAAAAGCACTTTTGTTGTATCACAAAGTAACTTTGATGTGCAACAAAGTACTTTTTTTATAACAATAACGTACGTTTATTGTGTTAAAAAGTATTTTTATGGTATCAAAAAGTACTTTTATTGTACTTAAACTCATTTCTATTGTGCCAAAAAGTACTTTTATTGTACCTAAACGTATTTGTATTGTTCCAAAAAGTACTTTTATTGCACGTAGTTATATTGTTAAGTACTTTTATTGTAACAAAAAGTACTTTTAATGATCTACAGAGATTTGTTAATGTACAAAAAAAATTACATCTGTGGTGTTAAAAAGTACTTTTGTTATACCAGAGAGTACTTTTATTGTGCCAAAAAGTACATTTATTGTACAGAAACGTCATTTTATTGATGATGAAATTACAAATTACTTTGAATGTACCAGTAATTATTTTTAATGTTTCAAAAAGGACTTTTATAATATCAATTATTTAATTGTACTTTATTTGGGCCAAAAATTATTTTATTGTGTCAAAAAGTACTTTAGATGAGCTACAAAGGAAGTACTTTAATTGTATAAAAAAGTACTGTTATCGTACTAGAAAGTATTTATATTGTGCTGAAAAGTATTTTTATTATATTAAAAAGTACAATTTATTGTACCAAATTATTACACCAGATAGAATAATTTTTGATGTCAAACAATACATATTATGGTGCAGAAGAGTATTTGATTGTGCCAGAATTTACTTGTGTTATGCAAAAATGTACAATTTATTGTACCAATAAGTGGAATTTTTTATACCAAGAAGTAAATCAGTTGTACCAAGTGAAACTTTGATACAAAAAGTGTTTTTATTGTACCGCAAAGTATTTTAATTGTTATAAAAAGTACAATTTATTGTACCCAAAGTACATTTATTGTACTAAAAAGTACTTTTGATGAACTAAAAAGTATTGTTAAGGTACAAAAAATTACATTAATTGTGTCAAAAAGAACTTTTATTATACAAGAAATTACTTTCATTGTGCCAAAAAGTACATTTATTGTATCGAAATGCCATTTTATTGTACTAGAAGTACTATAATTGTGCCACAAATTATTTTAATTGTATTACAAAGTACTCTTGATGAACTATAATTTACTTTGAATGTACAGGAAATAACTTTTAATGTGTCACAAATAATTTTTCTTTTATACCAAACCGTAATAGTATTGCACCAAAAAGTACTTTAACTGTGCCAAAAATTCTTTTTTTTTGTATCAAAAAGTACTTTTGTTGCATCAAAAATTTCTGTGGTTTTAGAACAAAGTGATAATTTTTTAAACTACTTAAATTTTTTAAATTTTTTTTGGCAATTGTTTATTTTTTTCAAAACAACCGAAACAAAAA
Organism: Muscina levida; assembly: GCA_964034835.1. Taxonomy (NCBI): domain Eukaryota; kingdom Metazoa; phylum Arthropoda; class Insecta; order Diptera; family Muscidae; genus Muscina; species Muscina levida. Next base: position 42,475,980 of record OZ035883.1, on the reverse strand, counting down.
TGAGATAACTTCAAATACTTGAAGTTCCAATCCCTTGTTATTCTCATTCCCGATTGTTAAGAATAGGAAGTTTTATTCCTGGGCAAAATGAATTCCTCATTTCTATTTAGAATTGAGAATATTTAGAATTGGTCTGATATCCTGTTGTCATTTTCAGATAGTGCCTTATCAATTATACTGTAATCTGTTAAGACCCCTTACACGTTCAGTTCTTTGGAATGTGATTCTCTATTAATTAGCCCACAATGTAATAAATATTTGAAAAATAAAGTAATTATATAAAATACCTTTATTATTTACTGGCACTTAAAAGAGTAATTATTAATATTACAGATTATAAGGTCAGGAAGTATACAGCATGCACAATCAGCACATGTATACACAATTACATATGTACATATTTATTACACAGAGAAAATTTTTATATAGTCTACTTTAAACTCGCCATTACTCAAATAGGCGGGGTCATCGCGATATTTATCTCGGAATCGTTGTTTAGCCCGTGGATCAGTGTTATGCCATGGTTTATCTTCTAACCAGACGCCGTCATGAAAATCTGTATTGCCACCGATGCCATAGCCTACGGTTACATGGAATTCCTGATCGAAAGGTGCCCAAATACTGCCGGTTTCAAGCATATCTCGATTGGGCAGAAAAGAGTGGAACAAACGCATATTACGAAATGCTTGCACGTTGTCCGAAATTTGAATGCGACAATATTCCTTGGCGTCTACCGAAAACGTTATGACATCCGGTGTCCAAAGCATCTGATATGTGTGAAAGCCCTGCGTCAGAATTGGCGATGTGTTGTTGACACACAGCCAAGCCGAATACCAAGGTTCCTTTGAATTTAAAACAAGACCGGTTACTAAGTCCATAGTATTCGCATTTTGTCTGGTCTGTGCAATGCGCATTTGTCCCGAACGGTATTCCTTGTCACCATATTTGGGCTCATTGGGTTCCAGCCACAATTGAGGAAAAACCCACATAGCTCCTGGCATTTTCGCCCTGACCTCTATTAAACCGTATTTAAAGGAGAACTTTCCCTTAGACGAGAATTGGGCTGAGATCAGTGGAGGTATTACAATTAATGGAGTCGGTGTAACGGAACATTCGTCGCTTTCGATTTTACCAGTACAGGTGGCGCCCAATTTCAAGCGTTTGTACATGAAATCTGGCCCAAAATGTTTTTCAGTAAATTTGGGTTTAATTGACACTTGGCTACCGCTCACCTGTAGAACATCATCCACATCGTTGAGATACATACAAAACTCGTAGTTTGGTTCCTGAGGAATAAGCCTATGTACTGTCCACCTAGTGCTATTTAGTGTGCTGCCTTCAAAATCATCTTCAAATATCAACTGTTTGACACATTGAATCGGAGCACCATTCACCGTGGTAACGGATGACATACAATTCTTCGGCGGCTCTCTTACTATATCAGGATTAGATGGTCCAGTCGAGGTAGAGTTCACATACGATTGCACCACATAAATGCCATCATCGTAACGATATCCCAAACGATTGTATATGACATAGGTCCAATAATACAAAGTGTCGCCGAGTTTCAACTTTGTAACTTTATCCCGAAATGTCCAACGTCCATTCTTTGCTTTCACAATGTCACGAGCCCAAGTTCCGGCCTCTAAACCTTCCATTTCCTCGTTCAACTTGCCATGAAATGCAAACAATGTTATGCCCTCTTCGTGGGGTATGGACACTTCGAATCCCTTGGGATAGAACACTTTTATATCAGCGAGGGGAACTTCATATGTCTGGCTGAGTTTAAAGCTACAACAAACGACAGCGATGACTAAGAAGATGTTAATTAATCCAAACTGATTTCTAGACATTGCGTTGCGATGCAATGTAGTCAACGTAGTCAAAACACCTCGAGAATACTGAATTCATGTGCTGCTCTTCGCTACTGATATGGGATGATATTATGAGTATCACAAGCGTCATTGTGGACAGAAAGCCGGTTTTTATTATTTGTTTACATTAATAGCAACCTACCGTCGTCGAGCTGAGTAAATGACCTATCGCTGAGTGAGAGATGAAGAACCGTGATTGTTTGTATTTTAAAAAGAGAGCGAAATACGGAAAACGTGAGATTTGAGCTTAAACCATAAACCGACGACGCGTACATTGGCTACTCTCTATCAATACCTATTCGTAATCTCCTCCATATGCTCCCTTAAACGTAAGGTTGACGGACTCATAAACCTGCTACAATACTTCCCATTTCCTTGTGCAGTAGAAGCTTCTCCATCTGGCTTTCGATCTCGCTATTAAACAGTGGGAATTAAAAGTGTGTTATGCATTTACATATTATATAAAATATAATATTTATTATAATTATATAATATAACATTATTGTAAAATATATAAAATACATTATTATTTAAATAGCAAGTAGTAAAATTTAATGGACAAGAAAGTACTTTTGTTGTACCAAAAAGTGAAATTTATTGAAGCAAGAAGTGCAATTTATTATACCAAATAGTACAATTTATTAAGTACCCTACGGGAAAATGAACCGGTACAGTACCAGTCACGGGACCGGTTCCTTGGGGTGCATGAACCGGTCTAGTTCCGGAACTTTTGTATGTAGAGAACCGGTACGTTTTGTATGGGATTGGCCGCTAAAGTGTCAATTGACACCTAACTGATACTTTGTGATGTGTCTTGAACCGGTTCAGCAGTACTAGCCCAATGACAGGTTCAGAAAAAACCAGTCGCAAATGATTCTGAAATTAACAGGTTTTAAATGACATGCCCATGAGAATGCCAAACCAAATAGTTTAATCAATTTTCATTTTATTGGGCTATAAATTACTTTTCTACTTATTTATAAACAACGCCGTTGGAAACATAACGCCGCAGAATACTACATATCAGTCAAATCGACTTTTCTTTAACACTTTAGAACCAGTTTAGTGACACATCCCCTCTTCACCCATCCTGAGATAGGTATACGCAGGTAAATTAACACCACTTTTCCCGTAGGGTAGTTTTCATTTTATAAGTAGTCTGGCACAAAAAATTACCTTTATTGTACCACAAAGTACTTTTATTGTAACAATAAGTACAATTTATTGTACTTAAAGTACATTATTATACTTAAATGTTCTTTTAATGAACTACGAAGTACTTTCCATTAGTAATTACCATTTCTCAAAAAGTTCTTTTATTATGTCAAATAGTACTTTTATTTTACCGAAACATAATTTTATTGTCCCAAAAGTACTTTCAGAGTGCCAAAAAATATTTTTATTGCATCTAAAAGTCCTGTATCGAAAAGTTCTGTGGTTTTACAAATAAAAAGAAAAACAATTACAATAGTATTCCTTGATATATTTTTTTTTTAAATTTTTTTGTCTGAACAAAACGAAGCAAATGATCTAACTTCAAATACTTGAAATTCCCCTTACTTGTTATTCCCTTCCCCGATTGTTTACGATAGGATGATTTTTTTGTATTCCCGCGGGAGAACTCGTTGTCTAGAATTGGTAATTTGCAGATAATGTCTAATCAAACACATTGCAATCAGTTCAGCACCCTGCAGTTCTTTGGAATGTAATTCTCTGATAACTAGTCCATAATGTAATAAGAATAAAAACTAAATAATTCTAATCCATGATAATAAATGCCTTTATTATTTACTGGCACATGAAAATTTGTATTACAGATAAAAAGTTCAAAAGCTACTCAGTATATAAAATCAAATCACAATTACATATGTACATTAGGATATAACATCCTGCAATTTTTGCAAATATCAGAAAAACCCACGCCTTGGCCACTTTTTCTCTATCATGTAAAAAGTCCCGCACCGAGTGCTTTGAAATCTTGATGTTTTTTTTTCATTTTAACAGTTACTTCTCTCTCACATAAGTTATTTTGTTTAAATTTTTATGTTATCTTCAATACCAAAACATATTTCATAAGTCCAAGCCAAAATTTGGTCAAATCTAGATATTTTAAGCAGCAAAAGTAACTTTCTTTAAATTGTTTAATTTTGTTTTCGAAGAAAAATAAATTTAGAAATCTCTTTGTGTGCGGAAACTTTTTTTAACCGTTTTTTTTATTATAACAACAACAATATTCCTCACATGTTACTGTAGTGGGATTTTGCACTCAAAACAAAGTATATCCCTAATGTACATAGTTATTACACAGAGAAAATTTTTATATAGTCTACTTTGAACTCGCTATTACTTAACCAGGCGGGATCATCTTCGCGAACTTTATTTCGGAATCGTACTTGTCCCCGTGGATCAGAATTACTCCACGGTTTCTCTTTAATACAGATGTCGTCAGGAATATCTATACGGCCACCGATGCCATAACCCACTGTTACATAGAATTCCTGATCGAAGGGTGCCCAAATACTGCCGGTTTCAAGCAAATCTCGATTGGGCAGAAATCTGTAGGGCAAACGCTTATTACGAAATGCTTGTGATTCGTTCGAAATTTGAATGCGACAATATTCCTTGGCGTCTACCGAGAACGTTATGACATCCGGTGCCCAAAGCATTTGATATGTGTGGAAGTCCTGCGTCAAACTTGGCGATGTGCTGTTGACACATAGCCAAGCCGAATACCATGGTTCCCTTGAATTTAAAACCAGACCGGTTACTAAGTCTATAGTATACAAATTTTGTCTGGTCTGTGCAATTCGCATTTGCCCCGAACGATATTGCGTGGCACCATATTTGGGCTCATTGGGATCCAGCCACAATTGAGGAAAAACCCACATAGCTCCTGGCATTTTCGCCCTAACCTCTATTAAACCGTATTTAAAGGAGAACTTTCCCTTAGACGAGAATTGTGCTGAGATCATTGTTGGCATAATAGTTGAAGCATACGGTGTAATGGAACATTCATAGCTTTCGATTTTACCAGTACAGTTGGCGCCCAAATTAAAGTGTTTGTACATAAATTTTGGCCCAAAATGTTTTTCAGTTAATTTGGGTTTAATTGTCACTTGGCTATCGTTAACTTGTAGAACGTCATCCACATCGTCGAGATACATACAAAACTCGTAGCTTGGTTCCTTAGGAATGCGCCTTTGTACTGTCCACGTAGTGCTATTTAGTGTGCTGCCCCCAAAATCATCTTCAAATATCAACTGTTTGACACAAGGTATAGAAGCACCGTTCACCGTGGTAACGGACGTTATACAATTCTTCGTCGGCTCTTCTTCTATTTCAGGAAACGATGATTCAGTCGAGGTCGAGTTCACATACGATTGCACCACATAAACGCCATCGTCGTAACGATATCCCAAATGATTGTATATGACATAGGTCCAATAATACAAAGTGTCGCCGAGTTTCAACTTTGTAATATCATCCCGAAATGTCCAACGTTCATTCTCCGTTTCCACAATGTCCTGAGCCCAAGTTCCGGTCTCCAAACCTTTCATTTCCTCGTTTAACTTGCCATGAAATGCAAACAACGTTATGCCCTCCTCGTGGGGTATGGACACTTCGAATCCTTTGGGATAGAACACCTTTATATCAGCGAGGGGGACTTTATATGTCAGGCTGAGTTTAAAACTACAACAAACTGCAGCGATGACTAAGAAGATGTTAATAAATCTGAACCGATTTCTAGACATTGCGTTGCGATGAAATGTAGTCAATGTAGTCCAAGCACGTAGAGAATACTGTGTTCATGTGCTGCTCTGACCTATAAATAGCAATCTACCGTCGCACAGTGGCGCCTGTAGACCAAGTGGGATTGCAAAAATCAAAAAGCTGATTAAATTACCTATCGCAGAGTGAGAAATGTAAAACAGTGATTCCAAGAAGTATCAATTGATACATTTTAAGCAATTGTTTGTAGTTTAAAAGAACGAATTAAGGAAAACGTGAGATTTGACCTTGAACCATAAAGAGACGCGTAAATCCCAGTTGGCTACTCTCTTTCTATGTCTATTCGTAAAATTCGCTTTGGCCGTCCGCGACGCTATTAACGGACACGTACACTGCAACACTTCCCACTTCCTTGTGCAGTAGAAGCTCTTTTCCATCTCTCTCGATCTCAATATTAAACAGTGGGGAATAAAAGTGTGCAAATGCACAATAATTATGTGAAGTATTCTCATATCCCCATTAAGGTGGACCCTCAATGTATGGGAGAACTGAAAACTCATTTGTTCAAAAAAAAAACAGGTTAGTTTTGTGTGAGGTTAGGTTAAAAAAAATTGGGAAAAATATGAGCCCGATCGCTTGAAAATTTACGTTCCGCTTGCGGTTTGAAGTTTGTGAACCCAAGGGTAAATTTATAAAAATATGAGCTTGATCTGTTGAAAATTTAAGAGCCTCTCGCGGTTTGCAGTTTGTAAAAACAAAGATAAAATTTTTTTCCATTTAAATTTTTTTTAAATGTATTATTTTTATTTCCAAAAATTTCAAAAAATGTTTAAACCGAAAGAAAATGTTTCCTCTCTGTTTTTACGAACTTCTAACCGCGAGCGGCACGTCAATTTTTACCGAACTCATATTTAATTTAAAATTTTTTTAAACTAACCTCACTCAAAACTGAACGGTTTTTTTTGGAACAGATGAGTTTCAAGTTCTTCCATTCATTGAGGGAATATGAGAATATTTCTCATATTTATTGTATATTTACATATTTACATATTTTTATTCCCCACTGTTTAATACTGAGAGCTTCTACTGTGCAAGGAAGTGGGAAGGGTTACAACAGGTTTACGCGTCCGTCACCCTAATGCTTAACTACTTGATCATATGCTAACTGGAGCATCGCGAACGGCCAAAGCGAGCATATGGAGGAAATAAAGAACAGGTATAGAAAGAGAGTAGCCACGCGTCGGTTTTATTGTTCACGGTCAAGTCTCACGTTTTTCTTAATTCGCTCTTTTTTAACTACAAACAATTACTCAAGATGTATCAATTGATACTTCTTGGAATCACAGTTCTTCATTTCTCACGATGGTAATTTACGCGATAGATAATTTAATCAGCTCGACGATGCACAGTGGCGCCATCTGAGTTTTTTCGTTGCAAAAATCATAACTTTTGAAACAAATTAGATAATCAAAAATTTAAAAGGCATATGATAGATAGAATTGATGAACCTATGATATTAGTGTTTGAAAAGAGTACTACGCCTTTGTTTCGTGCCTACTTATGGGTTAGCAAAGTTGAAATTTGTGGAAAAATATATTTTATAAGAAGTTAAATAAAATAATATTTAAAAATTTTTAATGTTTTATTGTAATAAGAATGGGTTTCAACGGGTATATATTAGAAATCGTCCAAAAATCCATGCAACAAAGTTTTGGAACCATGTCTGTTTTTCAAAATTGTACCTCTAGCAAAAAAAAGGGGCAAGGTCGGACAGCTGGAAATTTTTGCATTAGGTAAAGGAATAATCAGAGAACCCATTTTGAAAAAAATGGCAAATATAGTTTGCGATAGGTTTTTTTTTTATTTTCCATCAAAGTAGAGAAATATTGAAAATATTGATAGTTGGTAAATTTCGATTTACCTGGACAAACACAAAGCAAACAATACAATTTATTTTTAAGAATGACGATCCGTTACTCAGTTACTGTATTGAGTTACTATATCTGTAAGCGGACCAAATTACCTAAAAATGTTCTGTTTTTTTTTAACACAGAAAATCAGTCAACTTTAAAGAGCTATATCTTCTGAACCAAAAATATGATTGCAATAAGAGTAGAATATTTGAAATCTTCGGACAATTTCCTGTATAATAGGTTTATTCAATATATTTTAGGGGCACATCAAATTTTTTTAATTTTGCAACCCACCACTTGTTCTACAGGCGCCACTGTGCGACAGGAATGGGAAATTTTCTAATTTGAGTCTTTCTGATTGTTATTCATTTGGCAATAACCAGAAGCTCTCTTTGGTAATCATCTTGCTATTTTTGTAACCAAATAACAAAAATCGGCTCCCTGTCCACAATGACGCTTGTGATACTCATAATATCATCCCATATCAGCAGAGCAGCACATGAATTCAGTATTCTCAAGGTGCTTGGACTACATTGATTACATTACATCGCAACGCAATGTCTAGAAATCGGTTCAGATTTATTAACATCTTCTTAGTCATCGCTGCAGTTTGTTGTAGTTTTAAACTCAGCCTGACATATAAAGTTCCCCTCGCTGACATAAAGGTGTTCTACCCCAAAGGATTCGAAGTATCCATACCCCACGAGGAGGGCATAACGTTGTTTGCATTTCATGGGGCCGGAACTTGGGCTTCGGACATTGTGGAACCGGAGAATGGACGTTGGACATTTCGGGATAATATCACGGAGTTGAAACTCGGTGACACTTTGTATTATTGGACCCATGTCATATGCAATCATTCGGAATATCGTTACGTCGATGGCGTTTATGTGGTGCAATCGTATGTGAACTCGACCTCGACTGAACCATTGTTTCCTGAAATAGAAGAAGATCCGACGAAGAATTGTATAATGTCCGTTACCACGGTGAACGGTGCTCCTATACCTTGTGTCAAACAGTTAATATTTGAAGATGATTTTGGAGGCAGCACACTAAATAGCACTATGTGGGCAGTACAAAGGCGAATTCCTCAGGAACCAAGCTACGAGTTTTGTATGTATCTCGATGATGTGGATGACGTTCTACAGGTGAACGGTAGCCAAGTGTTAATTAAACCCAAATTAACTGCAAAACATTTCGGGGCAGATTTTATGTACAAACACTTTAATTTGGGCGCCAACTGTACTGGTAAAATCGAAAGCTATGAATGTTCCATTACACCGTATGCTTCAACTATTATGACAACACTGATCTCAGCCCAATTCTCGTCTAAGGGAAAGTTCTCCTTTAAATACGGTTTAATAGAGGTCAGGGCGAAAATGCCAAGAGCCATGTTGGTTTTTCCTCAATTGTGGCTGGATCCCAATGAGCCCAAATATGGTGCCACGCAATATCGTTCGGGGCAAATGCGAATTGCACAGACCAGAAAGTACGATTCCGAGATAAAATTCGCGATGATGACTCCGCCTGGTTGAGAAATGGCGAGTTTAAAGTAGACTATATAAAAATTTTCTCTGTGTAATAAATATGTACATTAGGTATATAAATTTGTTTTGAGTTCAAAATCCCATTCCATCCCATTGTTGTTGTTATAATAAAAACACGGTTTTAAGGATGATTTGGTTAAAAAAAAGTTTCCTCACCGAAAGAGATTTCTAAATTTCTTTTTCTTCGAAAACAAAATGAAACAATTTAAAGAAAGTTACTTTTGCTGCTTAAAATATCTAGATTTGACCAAATTTTGGCTTGAACTTATGAAAAATGTTTTGGTATTGAAGATAACATAAAAATTTAAACAAAATAACTTATGTGAGAGAGAAGTAACTGTTGAAATGAAAAAAAAAATAACATCAAAATTTCAAAGCACTCGGTGCGAAACTTTTTACATGCTAGACAAAAAGTGGCCATGGCGTGGGTTCTTTTGCAAAAATTGCAGGACGTTATATCCTAATGTACATATGTATTTGTGTGGTGATTGTGTATACTGAATACATTCTGACCTTTTTATCTGTAATACAAATTATTATTGTTTCATGTGCCAGTAAATAATAAAGGCATTTATAATCATGGATTAGAATTATTTATTTTTTATTCTTATTACATTATGGGTTAGTTATCTGATAGGGAGCTGAACCGATTGCAATATGTATGATTAGGCATCATCTGAAAAATACCATAGAATGTCAGCCCAATTTTAAATGTTCTCAGGGCAATGAGTTACCCCCCGGGAATACATTTTTCCAGGAAATAATATCTTCCTTTTATAAACAATCGGGGAAGGGAATAACAAGTGAGGGAAATTTCAAGCATTTGAAGAGCGATATTTTGCTTCGTTCTGTTTAGACTAAAAAATTGCAAAAAAATATCAAGAAGTTAAAAAGATACCATTGTAAATGTTTCTTTTTTTCTACAACAAAAGACTAAGAGGCAATAAAAATAATTTTTGGCACAATTGAAACACTATTTGGTGCAATACTATTACGGTTTGGTATAATAAAAGTACTTTTTGATACATGAAAAGAAGTTTTTGGTACATTCAAAGTAATTTATAGTTCATCAAGAGTACTTTTTGATACAATTAAAATAATTTGTGGCACAATTATAGTACTTCTAGTACAATAAAATTACGTTTCTCTACAATAAATTAACTTTTTGGCACAATAAAAGTACTTTCTGGTATAATAAAAGTAATTTTTGACACAATAAATGTATTTTTTTGTACATTAACAATACTTTGCAGTTCATCAAAAGTACTTTTTTGTACAATAAATGTAATAAGGTACAATAAATTGAACTTTTTATTACAATAAAAGTACTTTGCGGTACAATAAAAGTACAATAAATTGTACATTTTGCTATAACACAAGTACTTTATGGCACAATCAAATATTCTTTTGTACAATAATATGTACTATTTTAAATAATAAATTGTACTTTTTGATATAATAAAAGTACTTTTCGGCACAATATAATATAGTACGATGAAAGTACTTTTAGATACAATTAAAGTAATTTCTTCATAGTTCATCAAGAGTACTTTTAAATACAATACAAATTATTTTTGGCACTATTAAAGTACTTTTTGGTGCACTACAATTACGTTTTGGTATTAAAGAAGTACTTTTTTGACACATTAAAAGTAATTTTCAGTACATTGAAAACAATTTGTAGTTCATCATCAATAAAACTACGTTTCTATACAATAAATGTACTTTTTGTCACAATAATAGTACTTTCTGGTATAATTAAAGTACTTTTTGACAGAATAAATGTAATTTTTACAATAATTTGTTGTTTATCAAAATTAAATTTCAAAGGTAATTTTTGGTAAATAAAAGTACTATTTGGCACAATAAAAGTACTTTTTGACACAATAAATGTAATTTTTGTGACAATAAATGGTAAATGCAAATGTAAAGTGGGATTATATATTATATATTATATATTATATATTATATATTATATATTATATATTGTATATTATATATTATATATTATATATTATATATTATATATTATATATTATATATTATATATTATATATTATATATTATATATTATATATTATATATTATATATTATATATTATATATTATATATTATATATTATATATTATATATTATATATTATATATTATATATTATATATTATATATTATATATTATATATTATATATTATATATTATATATTATATATTATATATTATATATTATATATTATATATTATATATTATATATTATATATTATATATTATATATTATATATTATATATTATATATTATATATTATATATTATATATTATATATTATATATTATATATTATATATTATATATTATATATTATATATTATATATTATATATTATATATTATATATTATATATTATATATTATATATTATATATTATATATTATATATTATATATTATATATTATATATTATATATTATATATTATATATTATATATTATATATTATATATTATATATTATATATTATATATTATATATTATATATTATATATTATATATTATATATTATATATTATATATTATATATTATATATTATATATTATATATTAAATATTATATATAATATATTATATATTATATATTATATATTAAATATTATATATAATATATTATATATTATATATTATATATTAAATATTATATATTATATATTATATATTATATATTATATATTATATATTATATATTAAATATTATATATTATATATTATATATTATATATTATATATTATATATTATATATTATATATTATATATTATATATTATATATTATATATTATATATTATATATTATATATTATATATTATATATTATATATTATATATTATATATTATATATTATATATTATATATTATATATTATATATTATATATTATATATTATATATTATATATTATATATTATATATTATATATTATATATTATATATTATATATTATATATTATATATTATATATTATATATTATATATTATATATTATATATTATATATTATATATTATATATTATATATTATATATTATATATTATATATTATATATTATATATTATATATTATATATTATATATTATATATTATATATTATATATTATATATTATATATATATATATATATTATATATTATATATTATATATTATATATTATATATTATATATTATATATTATATATTATATATTATATATTATATTATATATTATATATTATATAGTATATATTATATATTATTCTTTCATTTGAGTACCAGCACATGGGGGGTCATCATAGAACCGAAAGGGGGCCCCTTTTTGACACACAGGCCCCCTTTGACCTACCATTCCGATGTTTGGGGACCAAGACGAACAATGGCAAATTTTTTTTTAACCTGACTCCCGCCCAAATTCTGCACTTCAGCCATTATATATTATATATTATGATATATATTATGTTATATATTATATACTCCACGTCAACAATAATTAATTTCATCATCCCATTTGAAATTTCTGTACCCTTTTTGAAATTTAACTGGCAATGAATATAACGCACCAGTGTGGCAACCCCAGCGATCATATGTTTTCGGCGAAATTCTGCAGTCAGAGGGCGCTTTCCTTCCGTAAATTGACGAACAGCGAAAAAAATACACAAAAAATAAACCCCAACAAGACGAAGACGTAACATACAAGACACAGTTTTGTCCGGTTATTTTGGAGTTTTAACAAAGAAAAGGAACTGATTGCTACAAAAATCTTGTGAAATATGATAGAATAAAACATAGAGACGTGCAAGACAGTTACAAAAACTTACAAATTGTCATAGTTACAATGTTATAATGAAAACAGAACAAAAAGTGTTCGAAGGTATTGTGGTATAGTCGAGTGAAAAAAAGTGGTATTTGCTGAAAGGAACAACACAAAAAAAGGTAAAGTTGTGTTATTTTTATTAATGGGAGTTTATTTTTTTGTCACTTAAACACATCGGAACAATTGTTAACATAATTTTGTATTAAAATTATTTTTTCTCTTGAATAAATAAATTTATATTCTTGCATTTTGATCTCGATAGATTCTTTGTGAAATAGATTTTCTACCTTTTGTTTTTCTAATTAGCATTTGTGAGTAGGAAAAAAACAATATTGCTGTTATAAAACAAAATGTCAAATAAGCAGAGCAGAGACTACAGACTACGAGAGACAAATGGTTAAATAGTGAGTGATAGTGAGAGGGAGAGTGAGAGATGGCAAAAGTTTAAGCGCAGGTGCGTTGCAGTGTTGCGTAAAGATTTTGTGCTTTGGTACAATTATTTGTACATTATTACAAATTATTGTACATAATGTGAGAATTTGCGGTTTTGGAAAAGGTGAAACTACTTATTTCTTGGGTTTCTGTTTCAATGCATTGATACTGATGCTAGAAATCGAATCACCCACATCGAAATATCCAGGCTTAATTTTAAATTTATTTTTTATTTGACACCAATAAGAAAAATTAGATTTTAATTAAACTCAAGATCAGCAGTTGATATGATTTATATTAAATGTATATAAAAATGCATAAATCTGTAGTGAAATGGAAAAAGTTCCCAAGTCGACTTAAGTTAAAATTTTATTACTTTTTATTTTTGATCATAGCTCCTTAAATTAAATAATTTCTGAATTGGAATGTACAACAATGTGTTACATAATTAGCAATGATTCGATGGATGACTCACTTATAGTAGAATCACCAAAAAATTTTTACAAATAAGTTGTTAACTTGGAAAGTGTTCTCCTGTAACATCAGACTTATGCAGTTTTTCCTTTTCACTACAGATATCTCGCTTTTGTGGCATAGAGATGCATAAGAGTTTCAATGCATTGATACTGATGCTAGAAATCGAATCACCCACATCGAAATATCCAGGCTTAATTTTAAATTTATTTTTTATTTAACACCAATAAGAAAAATTAGATTTTAATTAAACTCAAGATCAGCAGTTGATATGATTTATATTAAATGTATATAAAAATGCATAAATCTGTAGTGAAATGGAAAAAGTTCCCAAGTCGACTTAAGTTAAAATTTTATTACTTTTTATTTTTGATCATAGCTCCTTAAATTAAATAATTTCTGAATTGGAATGTACAACAATGTGTTACATAATTAGCAATGATTCGATGGATGACTCACTTATAGTAGAATCACCAAAAAATTTTTACAAATAAGTTGTTAACTTGGAAAGTGTTCTCCTGTAACATCAGACTTATGCAGTTTTTCCTTTTCACTACAGATATCTCGCTTTTGTGGCATAGAGATGCATAATAAGAGTGCATCAGCTGTTTTACTTTTGCCCCTAAAGCTGAATACAACTGGCCGTTAATAGGAGACTTCAAGGTAGTTGCTTTTTTGATGGTAATACAAGGCGGAAAGGCAAAATACCCTTGTTACCTTTGTTTATGAGACAGTAGAACAAGGTCAGTACGCTATAACTTTTTTGTTGAGTGCAAAAAACTTGCTGTTAGGTTGACTCGGTTAAAAAATTTTTCGCACCGATAGAGATTTCCAATTTGGTTTTCCTATGAAAATATATATTTTAATAAGTTGAAGAAAGTTACTTTATTTTGTTAAAATATCGCGATTTAATCAAATTTTGGCATTGGACTTATGAAAAATGGATCGGTATTGAAGATAGTATAAGTTTTTAAACAAAAATATCTTATTTGAGACAAGAGTAGCTGTTGATATGAAAAAAGGAAGAAAAATTAGCATCAAAACTTGAAAGCTATCGGTGCGGAAACTTTTTTCACGACAGAGAAAAAGTGAATATATTTTTTAATTCACGGATATTCGTGAAATTTTAAAATTGCAAAAAGTTATATACCTAGTGTATATGGCCCAACCGTCCTAAGTTTCACATAGAAAAACGTAACATCGTATGAGATTCAACTGTAGAGCCAAAGAGTATATCGATGGCTTTATATGAAAGGACGTGTTTCGTATTTTTTAATATCGGAAATAAAAAAAGCTTCAACTAACAAATAACTAAATCGCTCCGATTTACTCAATTTTTTCCTCCTCCTGTTAACTATGTCCCAATGGAATTGGAACAGGTGTGACCATTTTACTTACATTTGTTTACTCACATTATAATTCATAAATAGAAAATTTATTATTTAAAAAAAATCGGTGATAACCAAAAATTTTAAGTTTTAAAACGTTTAGTAACAGGTATGCTCTGAAAGAACTTTATTTCTGCTCAGAATGTCAATTAGAAGACAACGACGGGTGTGACCTTAGGAATTTGAGCTTTTACAAAATTATGACTCAGGCTAAATTCTGTAAAATTTTCCGCATTTAATTGTTTATATGGTTTTTGATTATATTAAGTACATAAAAAAAACTTAATTTCCATTTGCACCCCATGAATGAGGTATGGGATAGTTTCTGGCGTTGTTGTGAAATAACACGCTTTCTATTTTTAGATTCACAACTAACGGCACCTACTCGTTTATCGACGAATGCGAACGTCACTGTTTGAGAAGCTCTAACTAGACATGCCAATTGACTCGACACTAATACTGCGAAGTTGTTGTCGACAACATTCGAGAGGAGCCGACAATGAAAGAAAGTTTTTATTTTTTTAAGTTGACTGGAGCCAGGAGTTGAACATGTTATCTCCCGCATGATAGTCGCGTGTTCTAACCACTATGCCACGGCCACGGTCATACTGTTACACTTTTTCTGAATAAATTTTTTTAGAAAAAAAAGACGGGTGTGACCTAGTAAAATAAACTTCAACAGTATGAAGAAATTAAAGTTTTTATAGAGTTCAATTATGTAACAGATAAGAAAATAATAAGATATATATTTATTCGTTATCTGTACTATCGTATACATCACCTTTAGAATGGCTTAATTTTTTCTCGACTAAGCGGTTATCATAATCGTAATCTCTACGATGAACGCTAAGAGAATTTGCCCAAGAAACCGTGCGTCTATAATCAAAATCGAGTCCCCGGTTATTAACGAGAAACTTTCGGTTGGAGAAAAAATCCACAACTAGCCAGGAGTCGCCCCTAGTGGGATCAAATGTGTGACCGACCCCCAGTAATTTTTCTCAAACATACCTTCCCCCATTTTCACCCCCTAAGGTGCTCCCACCGCTCTAAATGCAATAAAGCAGCTCATAGAGTAAATGTATGACCGACCCCCAATATTTTTGCAACCTCAACAGTTTCTCAAAACATATCTACCCTCTATTTTCAACTTTTAAGGTGGTTTCCATACAATTTTTTTTTTTTATATTTTTTTAAATTAGCTCCAGCTGCTACCATGGTGTCTCCTAGAGGGGTTAAATGTATGACCGACACCCACTAGTATTTCCCTCCTAACATTTTTCTCTAACATACCTATCCCCTATCTTGACACCCTAAGGACGCTCTCATACAAAATGCACTTATGTATGGTTTACCCTGGTCAGTAGCAAAAAATTTCATGTCAATCATATTCAAGAAAGCCCAAACATTGTGTTTGTTATTTCAGTCTTCATTTTTACCCTGGGACGGGTGTGACCAAATGTTTTTTGTAAATAAATACTTAAATATATATTGCACTAACATTGTTACTGTTGTTGAAAGTATTAATGCTTTATCATTTAAAGTAACAATTTTATTAAAGTTTTGTCATATTTACGGGGACGGGTGTGACACAAAATTTGTATATTTCTATTTACTCATAAAACTTTTATTATAAAACATACAAAACTAAAACCTTAAGGGCACTTTACACTGAGAGACTTGTCTGAGAGATAAAAAATCCGTGTAAACATCTGTGTTTCCCTTTACATTACAGACGTATCTGTCGAACTTTCATTTTTCACCAGCAGTCATCATAAACGGTGTAGCGAACCACGCCTAATATTTCTATTTTATTTTTCTAAAAATGAGCACAACACTTTTTGAACGTTAATTTCTTAAAAGATTTCTTTTTTTACTTTTCGTATATTTTATTGAATTTAACATCTTTTTTTATTTTTATTTTGAAATTTTTCTTTGACACGAAGAAAAGTCTGTCGAACCTGTCTACATTATCAAACATGTCTGCCAAGATTTATGAAAATCAAAATCGTTTTGATTTTTTGCAGACAAGTCTGCGCAGACCGAATACATAGCCCTAAACTGGGGGATTAGTCTGGGCTGACATTATATCTCACAGACTTGTCTGCCAGTGTCAAGTGGGCTTTATGATTCATGGCTCATTCATTCGTAACACAGTTCATTCGCCTCCTATGTATAACACCAATTTTTGTTCCATCGTTGTATGGGGGACGAAGCACTGTAATATTCGATTAAGGGCCCTTTACACTGGCAGACTTGTCTGGGAGACAAAAAATCCTTGTAAACATCTGTTTTCCCCTTTACACTTCAGACGTATCTGTCAAACTTTAATTTTCCACCAGCAGTAAACACGAACGGTGTACCGGAACATGCCCAATATTTGTATTTTATCTTCACAAAAAGTTAGCACAACACTTTTTGAATGTTAATTTCTTAAAATATTTCTTCATTTGACTTTTATTTGCATATTCTAACTAGTTTAAAAATGTTTCCTATTTTTATTTTGAAATTTTTCTTTGACGCGAAAAAAAAGTCTGTCGAACCTGTCCCTACATTTTCAGACATGTCTGCCCAGATTTATGAAAATCAAAATCGTTTTGATTTTTTACAGATAAGTCTGCGCAGACCGAATACATCGCCCTAGACTGGGGGATAAGTCTGGTCAGACATTATATTTCACAGACTTGTCTGCCAGTGTAAAGTGCGCTTTAAATTCTCATATAAATTTCTTCGTATTGCGAATGTGAATATTGGCGGGACTCTTGAAAAATGCAGTGGCCGAAATTTACCTAATTTCGGCCTAACAAACTATATATGCTTAGTAGTTAGTAGTGAGCAAACACTGTATATGCTCAGTAACAATAGCAAGCTTAGTTTTACAACGAACCTTGTAAAAAAAAGCTTGAGTTTTGTGGTGAAAAGCCATGGTAAAGCTTGAGCTTTGTGAGGTAAAAAGGGAATCGTGGGGATAAAATATCCTCCATTCTCATGTTTGATTGTGAATGGTCAAATTCATAACTATGCTGGGCATTTTCGGCTGATATCTACTTCATGCATATGTTTGGCATAATTGTAGATATATATACAGCTGATGATGTACCATTGTGCATCAGTTCGTCACAAAGGGGTCTGAAGATGAACTCGTCATGGAGTTCGAAACGCGTCATCCTAGTGCGTGACACACTGAATTTGACCAAAAATATCAAACAATAAATAAAGAACACTTTTCTGATCTTGAGCCGAATTTGTTGTATCATTTCGATACACTTAACGTAAATTAATATGATTACAACTTACATTATACCAGTACAATCTTTGCTCAGTGCAATTGCTACCGTTTGGTACCCAAGTACCCACATACCATCACTGATGTCGTCGCTCTCAACGTAAGGGTCACAAGAGAATCAGCAATAAGATTGATTTTTCCCTGCACGAATTCCAATTAGTTGGTCGAAAAATTTTACAGCATTCAGAACGGAAACGCGCTTGAAATTTTTATACGGAAGTTGGAAAAAAATTAGAAAAAAAATCTTTCAGAATTCTATCACAGTGGCAAAGATCACAAAATTTAGGAAACAACTGTGCAACAGCAAATACTGTGCTGTAGAATTTCAAAAATTTTCAAAATTTAAAAAACAAAGAGCGCGTGTGGAAAACGATTATAGTAAAAAAAAAAAACAAAATACTTTGAAATTTAAAGCAAAGTATTTTCATTTGAGTTCCAAAAGCTTTTTTTATACCTCCAACAACATAATTTATAATTTTTTATACGGGTGTTTAGCTAATTTATTGGTTTTATAAAAAAAGTAACAACTTTTCTTTGAAAGCCAAACGCCAAGAATTAGCAAAAGTTTTTCCCTGCGAAAACAAATGCAAATGTAAACCTTTGCAAGAAATTATGTAAAGAAAGCCCAGAATTTAAGTCTTTACCAAGCTTATACCAATTTTCTTCAACATCACCCAGCAGCAAACCCTCCCACCCCGTAGCCAAAATCAAAGGGAACACTGGGAAATAAATAGCAAGCAAGTAAAGCAGCCAAGTGTGTTGTGTGTATGTGTGTGCGCGCATTTGTTGTCAAAGAAGTGAAACAATTTGGGTAAAATTTTTTGGGTAAAAATAATAGCTAAACTGAATTTTTAATGTAAAAACCAAAGCAAACAAAAACCAATTGCAAAAATTTTTATAATTCTTATTTTTACCCAAAAAAAAAACCCTTCTTTTCTGCGAAAGAAAGTGGAATAAAGCTGAAAAAACGGAACTTAACCTAAAAACAATTAAAGAGAACCAGAGCGAAAAGCGCACCGGAGAAGCAAGTGCATTTTCACTAAAACAAAATTTCCACCTTCGCGCGAGAGAGATACACGCGAGGAGAGCAACACATTCGAGAGTTTGACAGTCAGGCAGCGCAAAAGTGTGAGTACCAAAAGAAAAACAAAACAAATTTTGTAAATAAAAACAACCCCCTCTCCCAGAACCCAGTTGATTACCTTTTTTTTTATCTTTTCTCCTTTTGATGTTTACATTCATAATTTTTTTGTGCTTTCGGTCTGTTCGTTGTTCACAAAAAAAAAAAAAAAAACAAACAAAAGAGATGTAAAAAAGTTTTGAGGCGAAAAAAATATCGAATTTAAAACAATTAAATGCGTAACAGAAAAAAAGTCAACGGGAGTTATGGGATTAAAGGTTGGGTTAATAATGGCTAAGACTAGGGGATAATAGTGAAAGAGGCGCTCAGTCACATGTATCGTGGTACATCTCGGGTAGGGGTAGAGGGTACGAATTGTATTTGGAACTAAACTAACCAATGAACTTTGACATTTTGATGGTGGTGGTGTACAGGAGAAGGTTGCTGGTCTAGGTTTATCTCGACACCCGAAATTATTTTAAACTAACGCAATTGTAATTTAGTCTTATTGGTCAAACATAAGACATACATTTTAAGACATAAAAGATAGATTGTAAACAGATTTTAGTTCGTATTTTTGTTTGCTCTCCTAGACATCAAACCCACTGTGTTAAAAACAGCAAGATATGTGTTGTATAGGCCTAGATTTGCAAACCGAAGGTGCTGAATGGTTCGATCTACTTTTCTGAAGTGCAGAATATGGGGCGGTAGCCCCGTTAAAAAAAATATGCCATTGTCTTCGTCTTGGTCCCCAAACATCGGAATCGTAGGTCAAAGTGGGGGGGGGGGTTGTCAAAAAGGGGCCCCTTCGGTTCTATGATCCCCCATGAGCGGGTACTCAACTGAAAGATATTTTCAAGACGAATCCAACGGTGTTATTTTAAGCTATTTCATTACACTGTAAGTAAAATATGAACTTTTGAAATGACACACAAAAGACACCGAGAAACCCCAACTAATTTTTGGGTCATAGAATCCAGTGGTATATACTCCGTTTTGAAAAGTTAGCTCAAAATAACGAGATAATTCGATTTTAAATTTGTAGTAGATTTAAGGTGATTTTTGATTTTATTTGAGGGAAAATCCTGCAAAAGCTCTTGTTAAACCAATTTATATATTTTTTTTCGACAAAATGTAAAGCCCACTTTACACAGGCGGACAAGTCTGTGAGATATAATGTCTGCCCAGACTTATCCACCAGTCTAGTGCGACTTGTCTGTAAAATATCAAAAAGATTTTGATTTTCATAAATCTGGGGAGACATGTCTGATAATGTAGAGGCAGGTTCCACAGACTTTTTTTTCGTGTCAAAGAAAATTTCAAAATAAGAACACAGTGCAGCAGTAAAAACATGGACCAATTGAAACCCACAAAATCAGAAAGCTTATGATAGTAGAATAAAGACCCAAGCTGGGTTTTGTATTATTAGCTAAGGTTTTTTTAATTTCATTTTTGAAGTTTTCGAAAATAATGTACTGATTCTTAAGTCTATATCTCGTGAACTATTCGAAATTTTGACGTCTCTCTTCGGCAAATTTTTAGCTCTTAATCAGATCTAAAAATTTTACCTTCAGATAAAATCAAAAAAACAACAACATCTCCCTCAAAACAACAAAACTGTAAAACAATCAAATAATAATTTAAAGGGATATATCAACAAAAAGAATACAAAATTTACATTATTATACATTTATAATATTTTTTAAATTTTTCTTCAAATTTTCCACTTTTATCCTTTTTTAAATTTGTTTTCAAATTGTTGTTTTTAGAATACTATCCCAAGTTTTGAATAATCAGACTCGAGGTCAAAACTTGGGATAGTATTCTAAAATTATAAAGGTCGAATAAAACTTATTTATAAAAAACAAAATAATTTTTGTTTTTAACATTCTTCAAATTTTATTGAACTTGCCTAATTTTTCCTGATATTCTCCAAAGGTAGGTCATAATTTTTAAAATTAAATTTGTTTTTTCTATTTTTTTTTGAATATTTTATTTTGCTGAAAAAATGCTGAAAAAAAAATTTAAAATTTTCACACATTATTCTATTTTATTTTGTTAAAATTTTTTAATTTATTTCCTTAAATATTTTTTATTTTCCATGATTTTTCCAAATTTTTTTTTCAATTTTTTTCGGTGTATTTCAGAAAAAAATATTTGTTTTTTTAAAAAAAATCACGAGGTTTTTAATTTTTCTATAATTTTTTGAATTTTTCAATTTATTTCCTTAAATTTTTTACTTTTTTCATGATTATTTCACATTTCTTTAATTTTTCTTTGGTATATCCCGGAAATTTAAATAGCTATAACTCGATCCAGGAGACCCGTAGCAACAAAAAAATATCTTTCATTTGAGTACCCACACATTGGGAGTTACCATAGAACCCAAGGGGCCCCTTTTTTGGCCCCCGGGCCCCATGGGCTTTAGCGCCAACGTTGATCTCGATTTTCGTATTTTAGGGCGTATTTGGGGGTAGTGGCATTTTTTTTAGGCTCCCGCAACATATTTTGAACTTTTGCCAATTACTTTTCAAATACTTTAGAGTTCTCCAGCCAACAAAGCTTATTCTAGATGTTTCAACTATAAAAAAATCCAGATTGCGCAAGGACCAAGGACAGAAGAAAAAGATTTATCAACATCTTAAAAATAAATCAATAAATACACCTGAATATTGTAATGACCTATGTAATATTATAAATTGGCCAACAATTGCTTTATATTACAATAAACGAAATTTAAATTGAAAACCAGCTGGAGCCATCTCTTGGAGGAAAATTATGGTTAAAACTCAAAACCAACAACAAGCAATCCTTGACACAAACCGTGTTGTCTACAAAAGAATTAAACAGAGTTTTGCCAACAATGATCGTATGATAATCGGATTACATGCCCGATCAAGTGCCGATAGATTGAAAATTATCACCCCAGCTACTTTCTCCAGCTGTTACAACAATAACAACAACCATAGGAATTTGAGATTTTACAAAATTATGACTTTCAGGTTAAATTCTGCAAAATCAAAATCAAATCCACCTAACATTTTACCTAAACGGACTGCCTACACCCCATCTTCACCCCATAAGGGGGGGGGCTTCCATACAAAAATCAAATTATTATAGAATTTGCTCCCACCGTTCTAACTGCCCTAAAGCAGCCCCTAGAAAGGTCAAATATATGACCGACCACCAATATTTTTGCAACCCCAACAGTTTCTCAAAAATTTATCTACCTTCTATTCTCAACCCTTAAGGCGGTTTCCATAAATTTTTTTAATTTTTACAATTTTTTTTAGAGGGGTAAAATGTATGACCTACCCCCACTAGTATTCCCTTCCTACTTTCTATTTTAACACCCTAAGGAGGTTCTTATACAACATGTACTTATGTATGTATGTACTGGCCTTTACCATGGGCAGTAGCAACAAAATTTCATGTCAACCATATATATTTAAGAAAACCCAAACATTATGTTGTATTGTGGCTTATGGAAGTTTTCATTTTTTACCCAGGGACGGGTGTGAACAAATATTTTCTGTAACTAAATACTCAAATAAATGTTTACAAAATGTCACTACCAGCCATGTTCTGGAAAACAATTCGGTTTGAAAACAGAGCAAAATCGGTAGAAATGTATTAAAAAGTATTACCTTTTTACCGATTTTACTCCAGAACATGGCTGTATATTATTAATTGCACTTACATTGTTATTGTTGGAAAGTATTAAAGTTTAAATTTTATTTAACTTTTGTCATATTTACGGGGCCGTGTGTGACACAAAATTCATATATTTCTATTTACTTATAAAACTATTATTAGAAACTATACAAAGCCTAAAACTTATGAGAAAGCAAACAGAAGTTTTGTCTTTCCGGAGATAACAGATTTTACTTATCCATATAAATGGTATATTAGAAAATGTTTATGTAAGTTCTAGCGTATAAAGATGCAGATGAGAGTGTTCGTTATTGATAAAAAATTAAAAAAAAATATATAATTTTTTCCATTTGTCCATAATTGCCGCTTTCTTGCACATAATTATTAACCGATTTTTATTTAAAATACGGAATTATATTTTTTCCTGTATAGGGCCGTTTTACGTGGAATAGCCTTGAAGCAAATACAAAAAATACTTTTCGATCATAATGGTCGAAATTACAAAATTTCATAGACTTCACTCAAGGACCTCACAAAGTTTGAACGCAATTTTCCACACAATTAAAATTTATTCTTAATATCCTTCCTTGTTAATAGGATATTACTTTATTTTGATCAGCTTTTAGATCTTCGTTTCAACTTGTTTTATAGTTTAAATGTTTTTTTTATGTAACTATCTACATTTAAATTTTATTATTTTTTTAACCGTATTTTTCTTGCCATTTTAATTTAAAAGTATATCTTTATTTTGTTGATGCCAACACTACAATAATTTGCATTGCCTAGTGAATTTTAGATTTTTTTTCTATTGATTGCTGTTTGTTGTCGTTGTCACATTTTGTTGTATGTCGAGACTTATGAACAAACAATGGAATTAACTTAATTATACGTCATTTTGAGACGTCAAATTATTGAGAAATTATATAAACAATTGTCGTCGTTGTAATTGTTGTTGGTTAAGGACAAATACTGCTAACGTCGTACACATCGGCAACAATTAAAGAAATATCTAAGCAAGTTGCGCTCTCTCTTTTTCGTTCTCTCTCCTCCCCCCACTTTTCTTATACTTTGCAAATTAAAAATATCAACACAAAAATAACAACACTTGAAGTAGGTCTTCAATTACCAACATGCGATAGTAGTAAATAATTAATAAACAAAAAGTAATCAAATAAAGACTTCAAAATGTTATTGAAATGAAAAGAAATGTACATATGAATAATGAATAAGAAACGAAGAAGATCTTCTAGTATGTTGGTAGTTTATTTTTGTCATTGGTTTTATTTTTATTAGGTTGAGTAGAAAGTGGCGCGGTATGTATAATGATGACGAGAGTTGCGCCTACATCAATTAATTCTTAGGGTAAATTGAAACAATTACATAAATACAACTATGGTATTCAGTAAGTGTAAGTGATCAGATTTAATAAGAATTGAAATAGTAGGTTTCCGGTTGATCCCTTGTGTTGATCGTCCAGAAGGAATCTGCCTACACCTTCAGATTCTATATAAAGGGTGGGCCAAATACAAGCTCCCTCTTAAACTCTCTTTTCTCAAAGGGAAACCAGTAATAACTAGACCAAAGAATTTTATGCACTAAAAAATCAAAAATATGCGCATATAACATGCACTTAAAATACAAAAATATGCACTAAAACAAATAAAACATGGAATTTTTTTTTAATTTTATTAAAATTAAAATTTGAATGAATTTTTACTAAAAAGGATAGTGAAAGCTCTACTATCTTTTTCACTGATTCGCCAAATTCTTTAAAATGCTTGGAATAATATTTGACTGCATTAATACCAGGACATCTCTCATTCAAAATATGAACACGTGTAGGCGTTTTTAAATAAATATTTATTTTTTTTTCAATTGATGTAAGAGAATTCGGCTCAATTAAATGACTTCGTTAATAAACATCAATTCAATAAACAAGTCACATGCAACAGAGTTGAAAACCCCTTGCCGTCTTTAACATGTAGGCGATGCATCGGTTAGAAAAAGAAGAACTTTCTATATGTCAAAATCTACAACGAGCCAGACAATTGTTGATTGATTTTGTCTATTGATTGATTTTATTGTCGCGCATATTGTATTTTCATATAAAATACCCACAATAAAATTTTCTTCCTATATATCCCCTAGATATCGGTGTAAAAACTATGCAATTCAGATAAATATTGTGTAACAAATTAACAAGCAACTTTTTTTCCAAAAATGTTCCATAAAAAGTTAAAGGCGTTTAACTTTTTCAAGTGGCTGTTAATCAAAAAATCAATATTAGGCAATAAAAATATGCTTTATGCAAGTAGTCATCATTTGAATGTCTTAAAGTCTGCCTTTTCTTATTTGTTAGAATAGAGAGATAATCAGTGCTGCCGTTTTTGTACTTGGGAGAGAAGTAAAATTTAATTCTAGCTTTTTGATACAATAAAAGTACTTTTAGATACAATAAAAATAATTTTTGGGCCAATTAGGGTACTTTCCGGTATAATAAAAGTACTTTCTAATGCAATAAAAGTCCTTCATGTATAATAAAATTTAATTTTGTTACAATAAAACTTAATTTTAGGTATAATAAATATTACTTTTTGGTACAATAAAGTGTACTTTTTGCTACAATAAAGTGTACTTTTTGGTACACTATAAACATATAGTTGTAGGTACAAAAAAAGTACTTTTTGGAACAATAAATAAATAGAATCGGACCATACTTTTAGTACCCCCATACTAAGTGCCCCAGTGGGTCTTGAAATTTCATAAGACTAATGAACCACCAAAGTTAATGAACCAATTTTGTCCAAAGTTTGCAGAATAGAAAATTTTACGATTCGATATTCTTGCACGGAGTTTTACCGAAATCAGACCAGTATATATGGTAAAGGT
Organism: Muscina levida; assembly: GCA_964034835.1. Taxonomy (NCBI): domain Eukaryota; kingdom Metazoa; phylum Arthropoda; class Insecta; order Diptera; family Muscidae; genus Muscina; species Muscina levida. The sequence goes on along the minus strand of OZ035883.1, from coordinate 42,449,842 downwards.
CATTATTACATACATAAGATGGGGGGTAGGTATGTTATAGAAAAGTGTAAGGGGAGAAATACTAGTGGTGGTCGGTCATACATTTTACCCCTGTAGGAGGCACCCTGAGGAGGCTAATTTAAAAAAAAAAATTTTTAAAAATAAAAAAATGGTATGGAAACCACCTTAAGGGTTGAAAATAAAGGATAAATATGTTTTGAGAAATTGTTGGGGTTGCAAAAATATTGGGGGTCGGTCTTACATTTGACTCCTCTAGGGGCTGCTTGAGGGCAGTTAAAGCAGTGGGAGCAAATTTTATAAAAACTTGATATTTGTATGGAAGAACCCTTAAGGGTTGAGGATAGGGAGTAGTTATGTTTGGGAAAAATGTTAGGTGCGAAAAATGACTGGGGGTCGGTCACTTATTTGTGGATTTTTTTCCACAATACGAAAAGTTTCTCGTTAATAACCGGGGGGTCGATTTCGATTTTAGACCCATGGTTTTTTGGGCAGATTTTCTTAGAATTCATCATAGATTACGATATTGATAACAGCTTTGTCGAGAAAAAATTGACCCACTCTAATGATGATGTATACTAGTGTGGTTCGAAAAAAAAAGTTGTGGCGGATACCCCCTACGTTTAAAGATTATTTCAAGACAATTTGGGGACAATAATTTTTTTTTTAATCCGTGCACCCACTTTTGACTCCGAAGTCAATTTTGACCACTGATTTTTTTCTTATAACTCTTATTATGCTGAAATTATTTAGCTTAATGATTTTTGTTACACATAATTATCTCATTTCAAGCTATTCAAACTGTTAAAATATGTACATACTTGTATTGTTAATCGATGAATTTAACAACCACAAAGGAGATGTTTTCAATTTCTTCTTAGAGAAGTAAAAGCGCATGAAAAGCAGTGTCAAAATTGACGTCGGAATCTAAGTTGTGCATGTTTGAAAAAACATGAACAACGGTATACGTTTCGATTCGATAGGAAGCTAAATAAGAACACAGCACAAAATTCAAATTTAAGTGAAGTAAGGTGACTAACTTCTTTTTAAACCTCTATAACTTTTTTGTTTGTGAATAAAATTTAATAAATTAAAAGCAAAATGTTAATTATTTTTAGAGGTCTTTACGATCGGTTTGAGAAATGGGCATTATGTGGATATAGGAAACGAAATAGATGAAGTCAATGGCCAAAGTGACCAAAGACAAAAATAGAGCTATTGATAAAACATGAACAACGGTATACTTTTTATTTCGAAACAGCGAAGCTATGAAATAAAACCTATTTGGGCCGTACGTAGGGTGCACGGATTAAAAAAAATTATGGTCCCCAAATTGTCTTGAGATAATCTTTAAACGTGTCCGCCACAACTTTTTTTTTGTGTGGGGACTAACCCACACTAATGTATACGATAGTATAGACAACGAATAAATATATGTCTTATTATTTGCTTATATGATTACCTTTATATTTGTTACATAATTGAACTATGTATATAAAAACTTTAATTTCTTCATACTTTTGGCGTTTATTTTACTAGGTCACACCCGTCTGTTTTTTTCGAAAAAGTTTTTTATTACGAAAAATTGCTTATTTTCGAACAATAAGTACTTACTACTTACTTAATTTCCCTTTGCACCCCATGAATGAGGTATGGGATAGCTTCTCGCGTTGTTGTGAATTAACACGCTTTCTGTTTTTAGATTCACAACTAACGGCACCTACTTGTTTATCGACGAATGCGAACGTCACTGTTTGAGAAACTCTTACTAGACACGACGATTGAATCGACGCTTAATACTGCGAAGTTGCTGCCAACAACATTCGAGGGGAGCCGACAATGAAAGAAAATTTTATTTATTTTTTCTTTTTAAGATGACTGGAGCCAGGTTTGAACCTGCGATCTCCCGCATGGTAGTCGCGTGTTCTAACCACTATGCCACGGCCGATAAGTACTTAACACACTAAAAAAACAATATAAACATTTACATACATCACAATAATTGTGGACTTTCTATGGAAAATTTTACACAGAATTTAACGTGAAAGTCATAATTTTGTCAAAGCTTAACTTCCTGAGGTCACACCCGTCGTTGTCTTCTAATGAACATTCTGAGCAGATATAAAGTTATCCTGTTACTTAACGTTTTTAAACTTAACATTCTTGGTAATCAAAGGTTTTTTTTTAAATAATAAATTTTCTACATATGAATTATAACCAAAAATCTGAGTAACATTGTCACACCCGTCCCAATGACATTGCCTATGTTCAACACATATTTGGACTTTTTCGAGTTCTAAACATACTGAATAACAAAAAAAACGAAATTTTAAACTCTCTTAAAAAAAAAAAATGAGATTTTGGGAATTATTTTCATAAATCAATAAAATTCAGTTTTTCCTTCATTAATTTTTTCTTAAATGTAACTGATGTTATTGCCCTAGGCTAGGAGTGTCATGTGAAACCAGTTCCTTAAAATTTATTTAACTTTTATCACATTTTGAGACAATTTTATTTTTTTGAATTTTGTCTATGAGACTAAGCACTGTGTGTTGTGATGTACATGTCTTGTTCTCAGTATCAAAACAATGACATGTCTTGAAAAAACAAATAAGCTAGAAACTCATTCAAGGGCATTTGCGCAGGACTTTAATAAAAAACGCAGCTAAATTTTCTCTGAGCCAAACTAACGTTGATATTAAACTGTTAGCTACTGTTTTGACGACTAATTAATGATTATATTATTTGTCATTGTTCGAGCTTAGTTGATGGTGATTTGGTTGTGTTGTTTTCATTCAACATTATTGTTATTATTATCTAGTCGGTATGCTGTTGTCTTATATGTTAGCTTTAAATTTGCCTTAGACCTACGAGATACGTTACGTTAGAAGCAGCAGCGACCCTTTTTATTTAACTTCATTTTACTTTTCATCCATCATCTTGATGCTGTGGCGGTTGTCGTTGTGGTTGCCTAGCAATTATTTGCTTTTCCCCCCCAACCTCCAGCCCGTTTCTTTTCTTCGCACAAATAGATGAAACACTAAATCTAAACAATTCGTCTTTCGTATTTTTGTTGTGGTTGTTGTTGTGCAGTCGTTTGTACACAAAGTAGAAAAGATGCATTCGAGTGAGTAGAAAGAAGTCCATACCACACACCCACCAACCCACCCACCCACCTCTCCTCGCCTGTGTGTTTGTGTGTGTGTCAATTTGTGTTTACAAACATTGAAATTGATTCGAATGCTTGACTGGCTGTCAGTTAGCCTGTTACTGATGTTACAGTTACTGCTAACAGCTACTAAGGGGAACTCTGTTATTATTGCTCTGCTGTTGCTGCTGCTCTTTTGTGTATTAACCGATTTCTTCTGTTGTTGTTTTTTGTTTTGTTTGTTTCTTTGTCGTTATTCATTGAATAGCCGTGCAGTGCAGAGTAAGTAACCGCAACATTTGTTGTCTCGGTGTAAATGTTCCGAAATTGGAGCAATACTAACTAACACGCGAGCTCACACATTTGTACATACATACATATATATATAGGTACGTACACATTACTAAAGAGAAAAGACAGCAGCTTGAAAAATTGTAAATAGTACATATGAATTGTAGTACATTGTTGTACTATGTATAATATGAAGAAACCTATAAACAATGAGAGCAAAACCATGAAATAGCTACTGACAATTTCAAATGACAACAAGTAATTTCAAAGAAGATGAAATGTTACAGAGTAATAGAGTGGCTCGTTTTCATTTGGTGGGGTGGATCTGAGATATTAAAAACAAAGTAAACACCGAGAATAATATTAAGGTTAATGATGTAAAGGGTTCGTTATATATGTTATATGTTAGTCCGTGGCATATCGTCGTCCGTGGGATTCATGTGCTTCATACGCCATTTTGACAGAGTTGAGTTAATGCTGCTATTTAGTGTTATTGATATCAAATTTTTCAATTCTGCTCTCCGTTTTTGGCAATCTTTTCTAAAAATCGAGATATTTGCCAACTCCAAGTTATTTTTTTGGAATTTCGAGAAATCAAGTGATAGTAATAAGCAGAGCAACCGGAAATATGCAAATGCATGTTTTTTTTAGAACAAGATATTAACAAATGGGTAAGGTATTTTCATGTTTCATGGTCCTACAAGTGTTTTGACACCTATTTGTTAGAGCATATTTTGGCATATTTTTTCCCATAAAGTAATATTTCGGCATATTTTGACAAATTCTCCTATACGATTTGTACTAACTTACTTCAAATCGATATTAAATTACACTGTTCGACAAGGGTTTTTTTTATTGTGTTTCATTATGTGTTTCAAAGAGTTTTTGACATGGAAAATTCAAATACGTAATCAGAATTTTGCTATCAGGCATAGTTTTTTTAGTTATTTGAAAATAAGTTTTGTTTTCCATTAAAAATTTGTATGGAGGCGATTGTTTAAAATATTTAATATAAACAGGTGGCAACGTCAGCAACATGCCTTTTCGTCTGCAATTATCACCCTATTCTATTTTATAATCACCTTATTCTCTTTTTAATATTCTACGTAAAATTGGGATGCAACATGGCCTTGGTAGTGCATTTTGCCCTCTTCTTTGGATTTCTTTTATAAATGATGCAGCGACGTGTCCGATGAATATGGTGAAAGGTTTCACAAAGACATTCTAACTTTAGAAAAGCGTTACGAAAGAAAATATATGCCTACTATATTCGCTGACTGCTCCTGAAAGATTTTAGGAGATTGTAAGGATATTCAGCATAAATTAAAAATCTTTGTTAACTAAGAGAAAATACATATTTGTTCTTCATATTTTTCATATTTTAAGCTCTACTAGTATCGATTATTGTATTTACAAAAGATTCTGTTGGATCAAATAAAGTTTTCATTACATTTATGCAAAATGTATTTTAATGCAACATAAAGAAAGCTGAACAAATTTAAATTCAAATAACTAAAAAAACTGTGCCTGATGAAAAAAATCTGAAAACATATTTGAAATCATGATATTAATAACCATAGGAATCACAATTCAGATACTCAGAAAAATATTCGCTGACTGCTTTGGAACATTTTAGGACACTGCAAGGATATTCAGCATAAAATTAAAAAAAATAAACTTTCTTAACTAATGGAAAATACATATTTGTTCTTCTAAGTTTTCATGTTTTAAGCTCTACTAGTATCGGTTATAGTATTTAGAAAATATTCTGTTGGATCAAATTAAGTTTTCATTAAATTTATGCAAAATGTATTTTAATGCAACATGAAGTGCCTGATGAAAAAAATCTGAAAACATATTTGAAATCATGATATAATTAACCATAGGAATCACATATGTATATTTTTTTTGTATAACAGTGTTATTATAGCATGTAACTTGACAAAACGAATGATGCAGAACGTCTTCATTTTGGGGCTAATTTCACGTGCAGTTTTCAGAATTGAGTCCCAAATCAATGAGCTAATAAATGTTGTACTGTGTAGTTGTATTAAACTTTTTATTTATTGTCCTTATTCAATATTTGTGTATCGTGACATTTGATACCAGAAAAAGTGTAACGCATTGATGGAGACGTGTTAGACCCCAAGTATCTTAAGAAGATATGCGCTAAAAACACATAACATATGCGATAACAAAATTATTTAAAATTCTATTAAAAATAAAATTTGCATGAATTTTAGCAAAAAAAAGAACACAAAATCATTTTTATACTCGTATATGTGCATATAAAATAAATATTAATTCCAAATTGGATGCCGAATCGGCATTGTGGAGAGTTTTAGCGGCTTTGCCAAATTCTTCGATATTTTTGGTATATTTCCCAATCTTGTTATAATTGGAGGAAGCGGAATACCAGGACATCTTTCATTCAAAATCTGTACATTCAATAAACAAGTCCCATGCAACAGCATTATAACTCCCTTGTCGCCTTTATGGCTACCATATAGGCGCTGCATCGGTTAGAAATAGAAGAACTTTATATTTGTCGAAATTCTCACCGAGTCAGGTAGTTTTTGATTGGTTTTGATTTTGAGCAAAATTATGCAACAAAAACATGCATTTAATGTAAAATATGCGCATAAATATGCAAACACACGTTTTTTTTAAAGTAAAATATGCAAAATGTAATGAAAATGTAAAATGAATGTAATTTTTAAGGAAATTTCATGATTCGTAAAGATAACTTAACCGTTTCAATATTAGGATGTCAAAAAAAAAAAATATTATTTCCATAAGATTCCTTGCCCTACTTATGGTATGGTATTGGAAATAGGTGGAATAGATTCGTAAAGGACAACTGCAGATTATAACAATTTTATCACATTTTTCATATCCCTTCTGGAATGGCAGTATGTATTTAATATTTTGATGGTAAACTTTCAAAGCATTTTTCAGGCTCAAATAGACCGATCCAAAATAAATGCATCCAGTGAATGAAAAAAAATATGAGAAAAAGGGTTTCATGATGTTTTCACCATAAAATTATGATTATCATAAGAAATATTCCACGTAAATCATATGCCACAGAGTACAACGAAATAAATTTTATGATGATCATGAAAAAATATATATGTTTCCCATATTTTTGCAATTTTCAAACACTGGATGCAATTATTTTGGATCGGTCTATTTCTTTTGCTCAGGTTCTACAACTTTGTCGAAGACAAAAAGCAAAAATTCCGAACGGTTTATGAAATATGCAAAATGGTCTTTTTTTTCAAAAAATCGTGTTGGGGTGAAAATATTGGAGTAGCCATAACAAAAATGTTTCGATTTTATGGTGCCAAGTCCTTTGGGGATTTTTTTTAGTTCCGGTATATACTTCAAAATAGCTGGGTACGAAGGTGGCACCAGACGATGACCTTAGAAATGTTGCACTGTGTAATATAACACAAAGTACTTTTCTTGTACCAAATATTACTTTTATTTTGACGAAAATGAAATTTCCTTTACCAAAAAGTACATTTATTGTACTAAACGAAAATTAATTGTAAATTCATGGTACCAAAAGGTACTTTTAATGTATCAATATCTAAATTTATATTTGCGAAAAGCGATTTTATTATAACAAAAAGTACTATTATTGTACCAAAAAGTACAATTATTGTACCAAAAAGAACAATTATGGCACCATTGTTGTGCTATTGTTGTAACAAAAAGACACATTGCGCCAAAAAGTACTTTCAATGAACCAGAAGCTACTTTTGTTGTGCCAAAAAGTACAATTTTTTTTGTATTAAAATTTTCTTTTGTTGTATCAAAAAGACATTTAATCTATCATAAAGTACATTTATTGTACCAAATGTAAATTATTTGTAGCAAAAAGTACATTTATTGTACGCAAAGATACTTTGATTGTAAGAAGATCATTTATTGAACCAAAAGGTACTATTATTGTACCAAAAAGACTTATTGCGTCAAAAAGTAATTTTTATGAACCAGAAAGTCCTTTTTTAACCAACATTTTTTTTTCTGTATCAAAAAGTAATTTTCTCATACCAAAAAGTACATATATTGTACCAAATGTAAATTAATTGTACCAAAAAGTACATTTATTGTACTAAAAAGTACTTTAATTGTACAAAAAAAAAAATACATTTATTACACAGAGCAACACATAAATTGGTGCCACCTTCGTACCCAGCTATTTTTGAAGTATATACCGAAACTAAAAAAATCCCCAAAGGATTTGGCCCCATTACATCTAAACATTTTTTAATGGATACTCCAATATTTTCACCCCAATACGATTTTTTGACCATTTTTACTGAGTCCATATTTCATAAACTGTTCGGAATTTTTTCTTTTCGTCTTCGGCAAAGTTGTAGATCTAAACCAGAGCAAAAAAGTCTCAAATAGACCGACCCGAAAAAATTGCATCTAGTGCATGAAAATTATAAAAATATGGGAAAAAAGTCTTATTTTTTCATGATAATTGTTTCTATTAAGAAGACATATTTTGTGCCAAAAGTATTTTGTTGTACCAACAATTTCTAATAACGAAAAGGAAATTTATTGTACCAAAATTTCAATGCACATTCCTAATACCAAATAGTACATTTATTGTACCAAAAGTAAAATAATTGTACCAAAAAGTACATTTATTGTACCAAATGTAAAGACATTTATTGTACTAAAAAGCATTTCTATTGTACCAAAAAATACATTTATTATGTCAGAAAGTACTTTTATTGTAACAAAAAGTACATTAAATGCATCGAAAAGTAATATTATTGTATTAAGAAGACTCTTATTTTGTCAAAAAAGTATGTTTATTGTACCAAATAGTAGAATTATAGCACCTCAAAGTACTTTTATTGTTGTGGTAAAAAGTACTTTCAACTTACATTTCTTATACCAAAAAGTAAATTTATTGTACCAAAAGTACACAAATTTTACCAAAAGTACATTTATCGTACCAAATGTAAATTAATTGTACCAATGTACCAATGTACATTTTTTGTACTAAAATGTACTTCAATTGTACCAAAAAAACTACATTTATTGTGACATAAAGTATATTTATTTGTGACAAAAAGTACATTCGTAGTACCAAAAAGTACTATTATTATGTTCAGAAGACTCTTATTTTGCCAAAAAGTACTTTTATTTTTACCAAATAGTACAAATATAGCAACTAAAAGTACTTTTATTGTTGTGGCAAATGTTACATTTTTTAAATTACATTTCTTATACCAAAAAGTACTTTTATTGTACCAAAAGTGAAATAAGTGTACCATATAGTATATTTATTGTACTAAAATGTACTTTTAATGTACCAAAAAACTACATTTATTGTGGCAGAAAGTACTTTTATTCTAATAAAAAGTACAGTTATTGCAGCAAAAAGTACTATTATTGTATTAAGAATACTCTTATTTTGCCAAAAAGTACTTTTATTGTACCAAATAGTACAATTATAGCACCTTAAAGTACTTTTATTGTTGTGGTAAAAAGTACTTTCAATGTACCAGAAAATACTTTAGTTTGATCAACAAAATATTTTTATTGTGCCAAAAATTCAGTTTATTGTATTTTAAGTTCTTTTATTATATCAGAAGTACAATAACTGTTCTTCACTTTTCGACTATTTTTGTAATTTTTTTTTCAAAATTTTTAGTCAATCTGAAGCATAAGAGCTGACTTCGAATTCTTGGATTTTCTCTCCCTTGTTATTCCTTTTCCCGACTGTTTAGAATTAGGTCTCATGAAATGGATTTTTTTTACTAAAAAAAAAAATCGTTTTCTCAATCACGGTGATGCTAAAATCAAAGAGGTAATTTTCTGAGGACCCTTAAAATTAATTAAAAAATTAAAAAAAAAATTGTATAATTAAAAGATCAGATATGCAAAGATCAAATGAATGTTGTAGAAAAACTAGCTTGATAATGCTGGGATGGCAACATTTTTGGCTACCTTTAAGGGTGAGAACCATAGAGACTTGATTAACGATCTTATATGAATGATTTACTTGCAAATACACAGAACTTTCTCATGTAACGTACTGTCTGTGCTTGTACAAATACAATGTAGTACTTACACAGTATGTAAAGAGACATTCGAACTTTTATGCTCTCCCAATAATAGTTGTGGTAAACAGAGCAAAGACGCACACACACACACATATAAAATGTTTAGACCCAAAAAAATGCTACAACAATAGTAGAGAGCGGCGCATGGCCCAGTTTTGTTTGTTACCAAAAAAAAAAAACAGAAAGACAAAAAAGATGACAATGTTTCCATTACAATGCATTTTATTTGTGTGTATGTGTGTGTGAGTGCGAATCACAATACATAAAGCAAAGGCAAAATAACATAAAATAGTGGGTGGTTGCGTATGACTATTACCAACCACAGAGGTTCATATGCTGTTGTTGTCCAAAATTGCTGCTCTCCTACAAATGTGTTTCCTGTGGCTGCAACCAGAAGAAGAAGAAGCATTGGGCTAAAGGGCATCAATTCAGTGGTACCACCACCGGCGTTACAGTGTTTAATGGATGTAGTACGTGCAACTTTGTGGTACTATAAGTCGAACTCGTATGGTGGATGTGAGTGTGAGTGTGTGTGGGTCAATAATGGGGATTATGCCGCACTGCTCCTGTTAGTTTTGCCTCAGCTGCTGCGCTCCACTAGTTATCCCCCAATTTTATTAGGGTCGTTGTCATTCATGTGATAACATGTGATTCATTCTTCTCTTCGTGGTTCTTTCATCGTTCGTTCGTACGTTCTTTTGTGTAAATGCTTTGTGTCTTTTTCTGCTCCCATTTGGCTTAATTGTTTTGAGTATGTCTGTTTGTTTGGCTGGCTGTCTGTCTGTCTATATGTCTGTGTGTTTCAGCTGCTCAGTTCACCTCAAGTGCAAAAATACATTGGCTAACACAACTGGGTTAAACTTGCGCTTTTTGTTTTTGTCAGTGGTTTCTATTTTTGGGAGAGTTCGTATAATGAATTGCTCCTTTTGGAGCAATATGTTGGGGAGATATTCTGTGGCCGAGGGAGAATTTAAGTTAAAATTGATTTAGGCCGATGTTCTATGGAATGGAGCAATTGAATAATATGTACAACCTGATAAAAGGTATGTGAAATTTTTTCAGTAGTTTGTAATTTATGAAACTGACTTGCGCTTACTCTTACCCTAAGATTATTTTTGCAAGATTATGTGGATGTTGAGTTAAAGAATTTTGTCGGACTGTTGCAAAAATGACATATTAATTGTTATAATGAAATTAAAAAAAAAATTATTAAGATTGCATATAGGCAATTCTTCCACGTAAATAGGCCCTAATCATGAAAAATATTAAATACTTATTTTTAATAAAAATCGATCAATTGATCTTCATAAGAGAGCGGCAATTATGGATTTTTTTGTATTTTGATCTATTTTACTGCTCTCCTTCGTTATATATTTCAACATACTTTGACTTTTTCATATACATATTCCGTTTCTCTTTATTAATAAAAATCGTTTCCTCTGAAAAGACTTGGATTTTGTTAAAATTTCGACTTTGTATGTGCTATAAAAAGAGTATTGTGTAAGTTAATAGAAATATTTTATTTTTCGGTCACACCCGTCACAGTACAAATTAAAAAAGTTTATAGTGAAATTTTATGGCCATTTTAATATGCAAGTATTTCAAACAAAAAAAATATTTTTGTCCCACCGGTAACACTAACGCTATATTGCAATTTTTTTAACAGATGTCAAAAATAGAACACTACAGTTAAGAAGGAAACTTAAACGAATTAAATAAAAATATGAATAAAAGATCGAAAAAGAAGAGATGCTAAGAAAATTATAATCGATAAAAAACAACAAAAAAAAGAAGAAAATCAAACCTAAAGAGTATTGAATACGTCTAAAAGAAACGGCCCTACACAAGAAAAAATTTAATTCCATATTTGAAATAAAAAAATGAAAAAAATTAAATTTTTTTTAATTTTTTATCAATTTGTCAATAGTTTGAAATGAGCATATAACGAACACTCTCATCTCCATCTCTTTATACGCTAGGACTTACATTTACATTTTGTAATATGCCATTTATCTTGATAAGTAATAACTTTTATCTCCGGAAAGACAAAACTTCTGTTTTCTTTCTCATAAGGTTTCGGCTTTGTATGCTTTTTAATAAAAGTTTTATGAGTAAATAGACATATACGAATTTTGTGTCACACCCGTCTCCCTAAATATGACAAAAGTTTAATAAAATTGTTACTTTGACGGTAAAACATCAATACTTTCAACAACAATAACAATGTAAGTGCAGTTAATGACATTTTGTGAACATTTATTTAAATTTTTGAATTTTAAGTTAGAGAAAACATTTGGTCACACCCGTCCCTGGGTAAATAAATGAAGACTGTCGGTCATACATTTTACCCCTCTAAAAGGCACCGAGGGAGCGGCTGGAGCTAAATAAAAAAAACCACATTAAGGGTTGAAAATAGAGGGAAGATATGTTTTGAGAAACTGTTGCACAGTCGTCGTCCCCTTTGGCTAAATATAAAAAAATAAGTCAAAATTCTGGGTAATACTGTGCCAACACTATCTCACAATAGATTTTGCTCTTTCAAATTACTTTTGTTTTTGCTTTATTCCACCTGTCCTCTTTAAGAATAGCTGCCAAAGGCAAGCTTTCAAGTGAAGGTTCAAAATAAAACGTAAAAACCTCTTTAAAAAAGATTGTTTAAACAATGGAAGAATTAAATATTGTAATGAAAGGTATTAACTATTATTTAAAAGAAATAAAAACTTCTCAGCATGCTGTGTCTATTTTATTAAATTAATATATTAAATGTGCCTATTTCAGTACTATCTCGTGTGTAGACTTAAATTTCACTTAGAGTTTTAGTTGCGAAGTTGACAACCAAATTTCTTGTAGATTTTATGATGCAAATTTCAGCTGCGGAAATTTGCGGATTGTTTAGTTATCTTCAATAGAACAAAGCGGCCTCACCGTTTTCGGTGTCATTTTTTTGATTGTGTATTCTAAGAGAGGTCCTTGAATCCTTTGTCCGACATTGACCAAACTGTAGATTTAGTCATAGATTGATGAAATCAATGGATACACCGACTTTGGTATGCCTACTATGAAATTTAAATTTTCAAGATCTAAGAGAGGTCCTTGAATCCTTTGTCAGACATTGAAGAAATTTTAAATTTAGTCATAGATTGATGGAATCAATGGATATGCTAACTTTGGTACGCCTACTTTGAAATTTAAATTTTCAGGATCTAAGAGAGGTCCTTGAATTCTTTGTCCGACATTGGCCAAATTTTAGATTTAGTCATAGATTGATTTTAAATTTTCAGGAATTAAGAGAGGTCCTTAAAATCTTTCACAGATTTTAACCAAATTTAAAAAATTGGTGTCACTAAAAGACGCTGTGAGATTTGCCAAATATTATTCACATATAAAAACTCCTATTTTTGGCCGCTCTTTGTATGAAACGACAACCACTGTATGTTGGGGTTGCAAAAATATTGGGGTCGGTCTTACATTAGACTTTTCTGGAGGCTGCTTAGGCAGTTTAGCGATGGGAGCAAATTTTCTAAAAATTTTATTTTTGTATGGAAGATTAACTTTACGGTTTAAAGATGGGCGGTAGGTATGTTTGGGAAAAATGACTGGGCGTCAGTCATACATTTGAACCCTATAGGTGCGATTCCGGGGCAGTGCGAGGCTTGCTGTGGATTTTTCCCCAATACGAAAAGTTTCTCGTTTATAACCGGGGGCACAATCTTGAGCAAATTTAATTAGAATTCATTACGTAGATTACGGTACTGATAACCGCTTGGTCGAGAAAAAATTTACCCACTCTAATGATGACGTATACGATAGTACAGATAGCGAATAAATATGCATTTTTATTTCCTTATATGTTTACCTTTACATTCGTTGTATAATTGAACTTTATACATTTGGAGTTTATGTTAATAGGTCACACCCGTCGTAAAATGGTGTCTCACAATTTTTTTTTATCTAAAAAAAATTTTATTAAGAAAAATTGGGTTTTTGCGTACAGTAAGTACTTAACACAATCAAAATTAATATAAACAATTACCTACATCACAATAATTGTGGTCTTTCTACGGAGAATTTAACAAAATTAAACCTGAAAGTCATAATTTTGCAAAATCTCAAATTCCTAAGGTCACACCCGTTGTTGTCTTTTAATGGACATTCTGAGCAGAAATCAAGTTCTTTCAGTGTCTACCTGTCCACCAGTCTAAACGTTTTAAAACTTAACATTCTTGGTAATCACAGCTTTTTGTTTAATAATAAATTTTCTTTTTATAAATCATTATTAAAAAAAATCAACAAAAAAACAACAATGATTTCAATCTTGAAAACTTTTAATACTAGGCAGAGACAAAAATTCCTTGATTTCGTCTCAAAATGGCCATTAGAAGACTGTGACGGGTGTGACCTGACAAATATGAGATTTAAAGATGGGAGTGTTCGTTATATGCTCATTTCAATCTGTTGCTAAATTTATAAAAAAAAACATATCATTTTTTCCATTTTGTCCATAATTGCCGTTCTCTTGTACATATTAATTGACCGATTTTTAATTAAAATATGGAATTATATTTCTTCCTGTATAGGGCCGTTTTAAGTGTATACCGTCCTTTATTACTCTTACAACGCTTAAGAACACCATATATAACAATCGACTTTTTGTGTTTCTTGTTTTTGGCAAAGTTAAAAGCCTGCGAATGTCGCGTCCGTGCCGCTAGAAGATACCCCATATGACTTTACGACAAGTCATATGCGGTATTCACGACCAAAAACCCATAGTGGGAATGCCGACGTTCCCTTGGCATTCAGTTGGTCTCTGAAGTTTTCTAAAATTTAAACTAAAGCATCACACATTTGGTTGTGTCAAGGATTTCGTATATATTCATTAGAGTGGAGTCAATTTTTTTTCTCGACCAAGCAGTTATCAAAATCATATTCTACGATGAATTCTAAGAAAATTAGCATGGGAGCCCCCTTAGGGGGTAAAGATAGCGGATATATATGTTTGACAAACATTTGAGGAGAGAAAAATAAGTGGGGGTCAGTCAGGAACTGATATTATTAGAAGCTGAAATTATAAAAATAAAAAAAAACTGTGTTGGGACCAGCTTAAGGGTTGAAGATAGAGGGTAGATATGTTTTGACAAACTGTTGGGGTTGCAAAAATATTAGGGGGTCGGTCATACAAATGGCTCCAATAGAACAGTTAGGAGGAAATTTTATAAAAAATTTATTGTTTTATGGGAGCCTTCTTAGGGGTAGAAGATGGGAGTAGGTATGTTTGGGAAAATTGTAAGGAGGAAAAAATTACTGGGGGTCGGGGCCTGTTTTCAAACCGAATTGTTTTTCAGAACATGTGTGTATATCAAATATATCGTTAACATATATTGAAAATAATAATGGCCCCAAGATAGACCCTTGGGGAACACCTCTATAAATTGTTCGAAATGCGGAAATATTGTTGTTACATTGCACATACTGAGTTCTATCAAAAAGGAAAGATTTTATGAAACAACAAATTGACAGTGAGAAACCGAAAGACTGATATAATTTATTTAATAAAACTTCATGGCTTATTGAATCGAATGCTCGGCTGAGATCCAAACTTAACAAGACTGTACACTTTTTTCATCTATTTTTCTTTGAATACTGTCAACGACGTCTGTCTTAGGTGTTGTGGTACTATATCCTTTTCTAAAGCCTGACTGATAGTCTGAAAGAAGCGAACTATTTGATATATAATCAGTTACTTGATCATTAAACAACATTTCAAGAACCTTTGAGAGAGCCGGAAGTATAGTTATAGATCGATAATCAGAAAAGTTTTAAGGGCTCTTCACTTTCGGAACTGGTATCACTCTTGCACTGGTCCACATTTTTGGAAACGTTGACGAGGTTATAATAGTATTAAAAATGTGAACTATGTGATTTGCGATAAACGGAAAAATTAACTTTATAATTTCGAGTGGGATTTCATCATAGCCAATTGCATTAGATCTTATTCGGCATATAGCTGACCATACCTCACTGACTCTAATATTTCTTAGTGAAAATACCACATTCCCATTAGAAGTTGGATTCTCAAATGCAATGAATGGGGGTTCTGTATTTGAGGTAAAATTTCATCATATCGCGCAAGTGCTATATCAAATTAATATTCCCCAAAATATCCGCATTTCTAACTTTAGGCATTTGGCGTGGATGATCGTACCAATTTGATATGAATTCACAGCGCACAACTACTCACTTAAACAAATACTCCGCCCATATTCGCTATTCTAAATACATTAAGCTGTTTGGTCTGGGTTTGGTTAGGTTTTTATTTTCTAATTTTATAAGAAGCATTCCTATATAGATGTTTTGCGATTTTACCTATAGCCTTTGCTCTGAGTGATGATACAAGTTTTAGCCCTTTTGGGCCATTGTTAGCACTAAAGAAAGAAATTTGGAAAAAGCCTTCGGATATGGATTTGTGCGATTATAGCTTTAGTCGTTTGGATTGGGTCCTTTTTAACACTTCGAAGGACGAAATTCGAAAACCACTTTTTGCAGCTCTCAAATTCTATAGGGAGATTGTTCAATGGTAGCAGTTTCATCCCTTTTTGAACACAAAAAGCACGAATTTCGAAAAATCCGTCCTAGCAGCCCTCTTGTTCTTTAAGAAGCTTGCTTATACGAGGGCTGCTATATATATTTCTGGCCTAACAATGAAAATGCGAATATTTATCATCAAAAATTGTTTTATTGTTTTTCAAAGTATTCTCCAGCCTGATTTATACACTTTTGCATGCGCTCAAACCAATTGTCGAAGCACTTTTTCCACTCCGATTGAGACACCTCCAAAACATGGTTTTTGAACGCTTCAACAGCATCTTCTGGGCACGAAAATCGTTGACCACGCATTTTTTTCTTGATGTGCGGGAATAAAAAGAAGTCATTGGGTGCCAAGTCAGGGCTGTACGGCGGATGACCCATCAATTCGACGTTTTGGCCGGTCAAAAAGGCGCTGGTTTGAGCCGATGTGTGAGAGCTCGCGTTGTCATGGTGAAGAATGATTCGTCTTCTCTTGTTTGTTTTTCGAATTTCTCCGAAGACTTCAGGCAAACAAATTGTGGTGTACCACTCAGAATTGACCGTCCTTCATTGCTCAAGCGGAACAGTCGCCACATGACCAGTTTTGCCGAAGAAACAGGCGACCATTTGCTTCGAAGTGCTTCTTCCACGAACAACTTTCGTTGGATTTGGCTCGACTTCGAAGACCCACACGGTCGATTGTTGTTTTGTTTCGGGCTCATACGCATAGATCCAAGATTCGTCACCTGTGACGATCTTATGAACATCTTTTGAAGCACCGCGATCGTATTTTTCAACATTTCTTTGCACCAATCGACACGAGCCTTTTTTTGAGCGATTGTCAAATTGTGCGGGATCCAACGACAACAAACCTTTTTTACGGTCAGGTGTTTATGTAATATCGAATGTATGCTGGTGGGAGAAATGCCCAAGGATGCCTCTATCTCCCGGTATGTCACATGACGATCTTGCATTATTAGTTCACGCACGGCATCAATGTTCTCTGGCACAACGGACGTTTTTGGACGACCTTCACGGAATTCGTCGTTGAGCGAACTGCGACCACGATTAAATTCGTTATACCAGTTTTTCACGGTGCTATATGATGGTGCTTGATCACCATACAAAGACTTAAGTTCATCGATGCACTCTTGTCTGGATAATCCACGTCGAAAGTTGTGAAAAATGATCGCACGAAAATGCTCACGTGTCAATTCCATTTTTTTAACGGAATTGAATTGTTCAAAGCTCTGTAAGTTTAACAATTCACGATTAAATGACAACACGTTCTGAGTGATGTTATGATAAAAAATGTCAATCTTTCCAATGGAAATATCAGATTGCACCTGGCAACACTTATTGTTGCCTAGGCCAGAAATATATATAGCAGCCCTCGTATACATTTCCATGATGATAGATTTTGCCGTTTGGCTTGTATAATATTACCAGTTTTTTTTCACTTGTTAGACCTTTTTTCCCCCTAAATATACAAATTTCGAAAAATCCCTCTTTAATTTTATTTAAATAAAAAATGTTTTTTTTTGTAATAGAATAACCATTTTTTATTTATTTTTTGTTTTAGACTGGGATTTCCCGAGATCCCGGGAAAATGAAATACATATCCCGAATTTCCGGGATATGAAAAATGCCGGAAAATCAAAATCACTTGTTGCGAGGCTTGTAGTGGATTTTTTCCCTTATACCAAAAGTTTATCGTTAAAAATCCGGGGCTCGATTATGATTTTAAACCCATGGTATCTTAGGCAAATTTTCTTAAAATTCATCGTAGATTACGATTTTGATAACCGCTTGGTGCATTTTTTTATTGCATACAAAAAATAATCTTCAGTTTTTTTCAAAATGTCTAAACCCGGTTTTCTGATAACCACCACATTGAGCTTATGATGTTTGCTTTCCCTATCACTAAAATGTGGCCAAACTAAATCATGCTTATGGTGCTATTTCATCCCAATGTCGTCGTTGTTTGCTAAATTTTTCATAATCACAAACTACAAATGGCCACAAGATATATCAAGTCAAATTGTTTCGAGTAAGTGAAGAAAAACTAAAAAACATATCACCACTCACAGTAAAATATCATATTTTCCACTTGAATAACAATGAGTGTTATGAAAATAAATACTTGTATATCTTCGCGTTTCATTTTCTTAATAACAAAAAAAACACACACTAATAATGATTTTGTTTAATTTTTTTCTTTATTTCATATTTTCTTCGAAATGAACCACAACTTGGACGATATGGTAATGATTATACCACCAACACCAACTTGGCCACCATCAACTGAACAACTTCTATTTCTACAATTACACGATCATTGCTGCAACAATGGGGAACCACTGCGCTGTGACCATCTCTAACTAAACGACGACTCTCGTTTGAATCAACACATTGGCCATTTCTTTGGAATGACATTGTTTGCCGGTTTCTTTGTCATGATACGTTTGTTTTGTACTCATTCGTTCGTTGTTGCCCCAATGTTGTTGCTGCTGCTGATGATGATGACAATAATGGGGTAATGATGATGAATTCGTTGAATACGCGCGCGCTCTTCTCATTTGTGTGACTGACTACAAAACAATTGGGTACGGATGGCAATTGCTACGGCTACTCCCGCGGCGGTGACAATCTAAAATTAGGGCATCCACAGAAGACGAAAC
This sequence comes from Muscina levida, assembly GCA_964034835.1. Taxonomy (NCBI): domain Eukaryota; kingdom Metazoa; phylum Arthropoda; class Insecta; order Diptera; family Muscidae; genus Muscina; species Muscina levida. The sequence continues at coordinate 42,431,066 of OZ035883.1, read as the reverse complement.
GGCAACAGCGGCCAACAACAACTAGTACGCGCAGCAATTCTACACACCATCAGCAAATTTACAACTAAAACAACAACGGGGCACCATACCAAACCGAACAAGAGCAAGCAACAGCAGCAGCGGGAGCAGCAACCAACCTACCAACCTACCTACCTAACCTATAGCCAAACAAACGCGGACGCGGCAGTTCCCGAGTCACTTTGTTGTTGACGTCTCGTACCATTTCGCCTGTATTTATTTGTTGTTGCTCGTAATAATAGCCCAAAAAGAAAACGAAGACAAAGACGGGAAAATTCTGAATAATAAAACAGAATTAGGAACGATACGAACAAATAGTTGTAGTTACTTGTTCCGTAATAATAAATTAGTTCAAACAAAATCTAGAGCAGAGCAACAAAAAAAAACGTTGATCTAAGGCTAACAAAGAAACAAAAAAAGAAAAACTTTTTTACGTCAACTTTATCCATCCCCTTCAAAACAAAAAAAAAATAAACAAAGTCCTGAACGACAAAATGGATTCATTAAAGTTATCAAAAGGTAAATTGGAATAAAGACAGGGCGTACTTTGTCCACCACCTTCAATTATTAATTTTGAAAAGTTTTAATAAATTTATGTTTTTTTTCTTTGTTATTTCTTTGTCTCTGTGTGTGCTTAGGTTCATCAACGTCATCCTCAACCAACAATGCCTCATCCACCAGCACAAACAAGTCATCAGCGTCAGCCGGCGGCAGTAGTAATACAAGTAATACTGGCGGTGCCACCGTCAATACATCAGTGCCCATAACTGTTCGTTTTAATGCTGGCGATGAATGTATCGACGATTTATTTCAATCATTTCATCATAACACAAATACTTCCTCGGCCAATACTATCAGCGTAGGTGGTGGCGGCGGCGGCGGCGGTGGAGGTTCAAATACAAACATCTCAGTTGGCGGTGGGGATTCCCTGTCGACCAGCCCCTCGCAACATCATCAAAATCCTTTGAATAATGTAAGTAAATATAAATGTTAATTTAGTTATATTTTGGTCGTTGTTTATTTATAAAAGCATTGGGGGTTTATTTTAGAAGACAAAAATAAATACAAATTAGGTGGAACAAAAAGGAAAGGAGTTACTTAATTAGATAGAACGAAACTTTCCTTTTTTTAACTTAAAATTATGACAGTAGTAAATAAAAATATGACACTTTATTTAAGCTCTTCATTCTTTATAATTGTTGGCCAAAAAGAAAGAGAATGACGGAAAAAATGTATTTAAATAAAAAATGTATAGTGCAACTAGTGGCCCCGGTAATGCTTCGCTGTTGTATAGTTGACGAATTTTTATAATAGGTTTGGCTTGCTTACTTAAAGGGCTAATTTCAAACGGCGGTATTATTATTAGCTTTAAAAACAACTTGACAACATTTATATTTATAGCTTAGTGTCTAGGTCAGATGCCGAAATTATAAGAGATTTCCATTCGCGTCGATCTTGTGCACACCGTCTCCAGTCAGACCTATCCATGCAGCGTCAGTGATTCATCCACTTGGTCCTTTCAACGTAGTCGCGGTCTTCCTCTTTTGCGCCATCCTTTGAGGTCTAGATAGACTACCTTTCGCACTGGAGTTTTCTTATCCATCCTCACGGCATGGCCTAGCCGGAGTAATCGTTGGACTTTGATTCGGGTTGTGGCAAAAGTTTTGGTTTTCTAAAGGCTTTGTCTGTTATTACAAGGTTATTAAGCTGACCAAATTTAAATCCTCTCCATTTGGCCATTTGAAAGTTGTTAGCGAAGTATTATATTTGCAAAAATAGGTAATTTAGCATGGGTGGTACCAGAAAAAAGTTATATTCTAAACAAAACTTAATTTCCCCTTACACCCATGAATGAAGTATTTAATACTGGCAATTTTTCATAAAGATCAGTTAATGTTTACTCGTATTATTCTGCTCAATTGTCTTAACAAGTCATAAAAAGAATTTGGTCTTAAGATTCTTGGGGTCTAACACGTCTCATTTAATACGTTACACTTCTTATCGTTTCAAATGATATATAAGAGTATAAAGTGATAGTATACAAAATAAAAAAATCAGCGAAACATGATTTCTTCGGAATTAGATATATTTCACCTAATGAAACGAAATTTTTTTAATTTATTGATTTTGTTTAATCAATCCAACTATATTTGCAACCTGTGCTTGGCACCCATTCCCTACACGAACAGCCGACTTGTATGGGAGGTTTTAGAGGGCGTTCTCCTATCTGTGTCAAAAAAATGGATTTAGGACCAGTATGCACTGATCGAAACTGAACATCATACAGACGTAACATTTATTCCGCTCTCTAACCAAAATTAAAAAATCCGTCTGCAAATTCATATCTATAGTGCCGAGTACAATATGTACAATAAGTTCCTAACGGAACTAAAATGTTCTCCTTCTTAGAAACGCTAATCGAAGATAAATTTGTCGGTATATTCATTAGATTGGAGTAAAAAAATGCACCAAGCGGCTATCCAAATCGTAATCTAAGATGAAATCTAAGAAATTTTGCCCAAGAAATCGTGAGTCTAAAATCTAAATCGAGCCCCCGGTTTTTAACGAGAAACTTTTCGTATTGGGGAAAAATTCCACAACAAGCCACGCAACTGCCACGGAATCTGTCCTAGAGGGTTCAAATGTATGACCGACCCCCAGTAATTTTTCCCTCGCTAATATTTTGGTGGCTACCATACAGATTTTTTTTTATAAAATTTGCTCCAACAGCTTCAACTGCCCCGGAGTCGCCCCTAGAAGGGTAAAATGAAAGACCGACACCAGTAATTTTTCCCTCTTAAAATGTTTCCCAAATTTATAAAATTTGCTCCTAAATGCTCTAAAGGTGGCCCTCTAGAGAAGTCAAATGTATGACCGATCCCCAATATTTTTGCAACCCTAAAAGTTTAAAAACATATCTATATCTATCTTCAACCCTTATTTTGTTAACAATTTTTTTATTTTTATATTTTTTTTTTTAATCAGCTCTTGCTGCACCCATGGTGCTTCCTAGAGGGGAAAAATGTGTGACCGACTCCCGCTAGAATTTTCCTCCTTATATTTTTCTCGAACATACGAACATAGGAGGGAAAAATGACTGGGGGTCGGTCACAAATTTGAATCCTCTTGGGGCGATTCCTGGAATTTTGAAGGGTTGTTGTGGATTTTTTTCCCAAATACGAAAATATTCTTGTTAGAAACCGGGGGCTCGAATTTGATTTTAGACCTATGGTTTCTTGCGCAAATTATCTTAGAATGCATCGTAGATTACGATTATGATAACCGCTTGGTCGAGAAAAAAATTTAACCACTCTAATATATATGTCTGCCGAGTTCTATAAAGGCTCATTTACACTATTGACATCTTTGTCAGTACTTTCCTTCAGCATCGTATAAATGAGGATGTTTTGTCAGAATTTGCCGACATACTTTTTTTGACGATATATAGCGCTTGGCTTTAAGAGCAAAAAAATTTTTTTTTTTGGCTCAATGTAATTTTTTTTTTTACAATAAATTGTACTTTGTGGTACCACTTTATGATACCATAAATTTAAGAAAATTACTTTTTGGTACAATAATTTGTAATTATTGGAACAAAAATAAATTGTACTTTTAAGCAATACAAATGTACTTTTTGGTACAATTAATGTACTTGTGGTACAATAAATCGTACTTTTTGGTACAATTAATGTACTTTTTGGTAGAACAAAATTACTTTGCGTATCGGAATCTATTATTTCAATATTTACTTTTCTTTTTGGAATCAAAGCAATACTTTTATTAACTGACGAAAAATGTTGTCAGAAAATACTGACAAAAACTAAACACGCCCAAACCGACCGCTGATAGAAAAAGAGGTGGACCTCACTTTTTTTTTCGATTTTCCAAAAAAAAATCGATTAAGAAAAAAATTTACAAAAATATGAGCTCGATCGTTTGAAAATTGACGTGCCCGCTCGCGGTTTGAAATTTGTGAATCCTATGGTAAATTTTTTTTTTTTAAATTGTTCAAAAATAACAATTAGTTTAGTGAAGGTTTGGGCAAAAAAAATTCACAAAAACAGGGGCGCGATCTGCGAGCGGCACGCTGTTTGAAGTTTGTGAAAAGTTGTGTAAATTTTTTTTTTTTCAATTTTAAAATTGTACATTTTTTTTTTAATTTATAAGCAACCCATACTATTTTCATTTTAAAAATAAAACTTAAAATTTTAAAAGCAAAAAAAAAAAAAATGTTGCCCTTGTTTTCACAAACTTCAAACCGCGTGCCGCTCGCCGATCGAGCACATATTTTTGTGAATTTTATTTAGCCTTTAACCCTTCACTAAACTAACTGATCTTTTTGAAATTTTCAATTCAATTTGCAACCGATTGAGCTTATATTTTTGTCAATTATTTTCTTAACCTAACCTCGCACAAAAATAACCGGTGTTTTTGGAACAGATGAGTTTTCAGTTTTCCAATACATTGAGGGTCCACCATAGCCTACGTATTAATATCTGTTGTTTTTGTTGTTGTAATAACTGGTGTTTAGCTGGGGTGATAATTCTTTATACCGATTTTTAATTTATCGGCACTCGATCGGGCATATAATCCGATTATCATCCGATCATTGTTGGCAACTCTGTTTCGTTCCTTTGTAGATAACAAGGTTTGTGTCAAGAATTGTAAGGTGTTGTTGTTGTGAGATTTAACCGCCAAATTCCACCAGAGATGGCGCCAGCTGGCTTGTTGATTTATATGAGATGTTGATAAATCATTTTCCTTTTTCCTTGGTCCTTGCGCAATCTGGATTTTTGTAGTGGAAGCATCTAGGAAAAGATGTTGTTGGCTGGAGAACTCGAAAGTATTTGAAAAGTAATTAATTTTTCATCGATTTTGATTTGGCCAGTGACCATTTTGATTTGGCCGGGAATCGAATCCGGCACCTTCGGATTGCTAGTCTACGTCGCTTCCACTGAGCTATCGAAGGCCACATTCAGAAGGCCACAGAGAAAATTCATATCTGTTGTGTCGAGTGCTATCTGTGTACTTAATTTCATATCTTTGAGGAAGATCTACCACGCCCGAACTACCTACTGATCGAAAATAAAAATTCTTCGGTAAATTTGAATTTCAGCCGAGTACCAAATATACCCAATTGTATTTTTCTAGGGCTAAAATACAGATTAACCACACTTACTGATCGTAAATTTGTTATTGTAGTGCTGAGTACTATCTGAATATCAAATTGTATCTCTCTAGACTCTAAAATACAGTTTTTCCACTTTGTCTTCAAAATTGAACATAAAGGAAGTGCCGTGTACACTACGTGTACTACATTTTTATATCTTTAGGGCTACAATTCAGCTTTGCCACGCCCCTTCCGTCCACTGATTCAAATTGCATATTAATATTCGTGTTGCCGAGTACTATCTAGGTATCAAATAGAACAAACACAGTTTTGCTCAACCAACTCCGCCTGCTGATGTAAAATTAAAATTTCGTCTGCATATTCATGTTCGTGTGTTCTCGAGTACTATCAAAATTAAAATTTCGTCTGCATATTCATGTTCGTGTTTCCGAGTATCATCTGGATATCAAATCTCTCAAGGATTAAAATACGGTTTTGCCACGTCCACTCCGCCCACTGCACAATGGTCCCTCTGAGCAAACCTGGCCAAAATTAATTTTTTTTACTTTGTGTTTTACCATTTTTGTCGTTACACAAAAATTAAAAACACATCAAAGCAACCAGAAATAAATTAAATTTTTGTAAACTGTTGTTTACCGTTAGTCGTTGGAGCGACAAAGTTAGAAATTTTTAGTATAGTTTCGAAAACAATTGAGAGCAGTACAACATATGTATTTTGTCGTACGGTGTTTTTATAAAAATATAACAAATTTTAAAAAAAGTTGTAATGGATAATGTTACTCATAGTAAGTACTTAAATAACTCCCTATAACAAGTTTACATGCAAATTTAATCTTATAATTTTTCACTTTATTCAAATTGATATAAAATTAAAAAAAAAATTCAAGTTTGTCCAGCATAAAATTTACTTTCAAAAACAACAAGTGAACTGCTCAACTATTATTTAATTACATCTTGCGAATACTTGCGATTATTAAATGTATATACATTTTTCTAGACAACCTTCGCTTCAAAAATATGAAGACGAATATGACGAAATATGAAGAATATCAAGATGAATTCGAAGATGGTTATATAATCTAAGAGAGCAATCTAGACATAACTGACACAATGTATAATTTTATTTTCACAGCTTAAAAATAAGATTTTAATTGAATAATTATTTGTTTTTATTTGTTAATTATAAGTTAGCAAAGCAGGAAACAGAACTTTGGATCAATTAGGAGGAAAAAGTTATACAATTGACAACATATAACAGTATTAATATATTTCTGAACAAAAATTATCATTTTCTTAACATAAATAATTTTGGCCAGAAAAAAATGATTTGAAACCATTGTGCACTGTTCCAAAAATTAAATTTCGTCTGCATATTTTTATTCCTGTTGCCGAGTACTATTTGTGTACCAAATTTTTATTAATCTAGGTCTAAAATACAATTGTGCCACGCCCACTCCGCCCAATGATCCAAAATTAAAAATTCTTCGGCATATTCATATTCGGGTTGCCAAGTACTATCTGGGTACCAAATTATATTTTCCTAGGTTTGAAATAAAATTTTGCCACGCCCCCTCTGTTCACTTAACCAAAATTAAAATTTCATTTGCATACGAGGGCTGCTATATATATTTCTGGCCTAATAATGAAAATGCGAATATTTATCATCAAAAATTGTTTTATTGTTTTCCAAAGTATTCTCCAGCCTGATTTATACACTTTTGCATGCGCTCAAACCAATTGTCGAAGCACTTTTTCCACTCCGATTGAGACACCTCCAAAACATGGTTTTTGAACGCTTCAACAGCATCTTCTGGGCACGAAAATCGTTGACCACGCATTTTTTTCTTGATGTGCGGGAATAAAAAGAAGTCATTGGGTGCCAAGTCAGGGCTGTACGACGGATGACCCATCAATTCGACGTTTTGGCCGGTCAAAATGTCGCTGGTTTGAGCCGATGTGTGAGAGCTCGCGTTGTCATGGTGAAGAATGATTCGTCTTCTCTTGTTTGTTTTTCGAATTTCTCCGAAGACTTCAGGCAAACAAATTGTGGTGTACCACTCAGAATTGACCGTCCTTCGTTGCTCAAGCGGAACAGTCGCCACATGACCAGTTTTGCCGAAGAAACAGGCGACCATTTGCTTCGAAGTACTTCTTCCACGAACAACTTTCGTTGGATTTGGCTCGTCTTCGAAGACCCACACGGTCGATTGTTGTTTTGTTTCGGGCTCATACGCATAGATCCAAGATTCGGCATCTGTGACGATCTTATGAACATCTTTTGAAGCACCGCGATCGTATTTTTTCAACATTTCTTTGCACCAATCGACACGAGCCTTTTTTTGAGCGATTGTCAAATTGTGCGGGATCCAACGACAACAAACCTTTTTTACGGTCAGGTGTTTATGTAATATCGAATGTATGCTGGTGGGAGAAATGCCCAAGGATGCCTCTATCTCCCGGTATGTCACATGACGATCTTGCATTATTAGTTCACGCACGGCATCAATGTTCTCTGGCACAACGAACGTTTTTGGACGACCTTCACGGAATTCGTCGTTGAGCGAACTGCGACCACGATTAAATTCGTTATACCAGTTTTTCACGGTGCTATATGATGGTGCTTGATCACCATACAAAGACTTAAGTTCATCAATGCACTCTTGTCTGGATAATCCACGTCGAAAGTTGTGAAAAATGATCGCACGAAAATGCTCACGTGTCAATTCCATTTTTTTAACGGAATTGAATTGTTCAAAGCTCTGTAAGTTTAACAATTCACGATTAAATGACAACACGTTCTGAGTGATGTTATGCTAAAAAATGTCAACCTTTCCAATGGAAATATCAGATTGCACCTGGCAACACTTATTGTTGCCTAGGCCAGAAATATATATAGCAGCCCTCGTATTTATGTTCGTGTTGGGACCGGCTGTGGCATAGTGGTTAGAACACGCGACTACCATGCGGGAGATCTCAGGTTCAAACCTGGCTCCAGTCATCTTAAAAAAGAAAAAAAATAAATACAATTTTCTTTCATTGTCGGCTCCCCTCGAATGTTGTTGACAGCAACTTCGCAGTATTAAGCGTCGATTCAATCGTCGTGTCTAGTAAGAGCTTCTCAAACAGTGACGTTCGCATTCGTCGATAAACAAGTAGGTGCCGTTAGTTGTGAATCAAAAAATAGAAGGCGTGTTAATTCACAACAACGCGAGAAGCTATCCCATACCTCATTCATGAGGTGCAAAGGGAAATTAAGTTTTTTTAATTTATATTCGTGTTGTCGAGTATTATCTGGGTATCAAATTGTATCTCTCATGAATTAAAATACGGTTCTGCCACGCCCCAACCGCCCACTGATGTGAAATTAAAATTTCGTCTGGATATTCATATTCGTGTTGCCGAGTACTATCTGTGTACTTAAATCTATTTCTCTACGTCGAAAATACGGTTCTGCCACGCCCCAACCGCCCACTTATCCAAAATTAATATTTCGTCTGCATATTGATATGTGGGTTGCCGAGTACTATCTGGGTGTCAAATTGTATCTCTGTGTGACTAAATACAGTTTTACCACACCCCCTCCGCCTTCTGATCCAAAAGTAAAATTTTGTCTGCATATTTATATTTGTGTTGTCGAGTACTATCTGGGTATCAAATTGTATCCCTTAATCACTAAAATCCGGTTTTGCCACGCCCACTCCGCCCACTGTTCCAAAAATTAAATTTCGTCTGCATATTCATATTCGTGTTGCCGAGTACTATCTGTGTACCAAATTTTATTTTTCTACGTCTAAAATACAGTTGTGCCACGCCCACTCCGCCCACTGTTCCAAAATTAAAATTTCGTTTGCATATTGATATTCGGGTTGCCGAGTACTATCTGGGTATCAAATGTTGTCACTCTAGGGTTAAAATACAGTTTTGCCACGCCCAATCCGCCCACTGTTCCAAAAATTAAAATTTTATCTAAATATTCGTATTCATGTTGTCGAGTACTATCTGTGTAGCAAATTCAAGAAAAATCTCAAACCCTGACACTTGAGAATGTATCGTGTTGGTTGACACGGAGATGATTTCTAAATAATAACGATAAACATTTTGTTGGGTCATCAGTTTCTTCTTTGCCTTCATGCCTCATCGTCGTGTATGTGTTTGTACAGAAAAAAAGTACTCTGGTTCTGGTTACCCTGATAGACGGACGATTTGTTTGGACGCTGTGTGTTGGAAGCATTTTAATTTAGTTCGTTTTAAATAATTGAGGAACTAACACGTTATCTCGCCGTCACCGCTGTCGTCGGTCGTTCTCTTTATCGTCGTCATTATTGATGCAATAAATATTTTTTTATGCTTTTGTGTCGTGGGTCGCCTGCAACGTTTTTTGTTTTATCGAAATTAGTGGGTACTTTTTTGTTGTGTTATCAAACAACTAAAAGGTTCTTTTATAAAAAAAAGAAGAACAAAATACAAGAGAATTCCATAAGGAAATAAAAGCCAAACATTGAATGAGTCACACACAAAACGACCAGCCCTTAGTGTTAAATTTCTTGTTGTTGTCAATTTCATTGGAGATACGTACATAAGAGGGGTTGTCTGATAACTACAGCAAAGTAGGAACGAGGTAATATAAAATTAATTTTTCTTTGCATCGTTTGCGATAAAATGTCTAAAAAATTACAGGTAATTAACTATGCTATATTTTAGATTAGATTATGCGAAAAATTTGTGCCTTGCTTATAAGTTAGTTTACCACGACGACATTTGCTGCTTAGTATTATCGTATACCTATATCATCTCGTGGCCGTGCGCGTCTAAACTCTTTGGCAATTTTTCGGTGTACACATAATTGCGTTGTCGCGAATTTAATTTCATTTTAATCAATTTCGGCTAAAGTTCAGGGTGGGTTGTGAGCGGGCGCCGCCGCTACAAAGTGAAATTATAAACTGTTGTGATTTTAGTGTTAATTTCATTCATATTTCATATCACCACCCTTTGTATCTGCTGCCGGCGCTTATCGATTCTAGTGAAAAATTAAGTTCCTTTTATCTGTCGTGCTGTTTTGTATTTGTTGATATAAAAGAATAAAACAAGAAATTAACATTTGATATAATTGTACACAGTCGTGTTTATAAACTTAGTGCAAACGGTTAAAAACGCGAAGTAATTTCAGAAGTGTTTTGTGTGAAAATTTGAAAGTGAAAAAGAACAAAGAACATTAGACATTAGCCGTTCTTAAGGTAATGTAAATTTCGAAACAATAAAGAAATGTTAAAAAGTACTTACCATATAATTATTAAGTCTTAATAATTGTTTTAGTCTTATACCATGAATATTTTTCATGCTAACAGGCTATACAGTAGAACGTACCAGAAAAATAAATCGACGTACACCTTGGAATATAAAGTACTATTTTTGAATGAGAATTTCGAAAAAACTTACTTTTTTTGTAGAATAAAAGTACTAAGTAAGTACTTTTAAAGTACTTAAAAGTACTTTTTGACGCAATAAAAGTACGTTTTGCTTCAATAAAATAACTTTTTGACACAATAAAAGTACTTTTTGGCACAAAAAAATTACTTTTTGCACAATTAAAGTACTTTTTGACACAATAAAATTAATTTTTGGTACAATAAAAGTACTTTTTGGTACAATAAAAAGACGTTTTGGTTCAATTAAATCACTCTTTGGCAGAATAAAAGTACTTTCGCGTACAATACAAGGACTTTTTGGCACTATAAAAGTACTATTTGGCGCTATAAAAGTACTTTGTGGTACTTCAAAAGTAATTATTGGTACAATAAAAGTACTGTTTGGTGCAAAAAAAAATACTTTTTGGTACAATAAGAGTACTGTGTGGTGCAATTAAAGTACTTTTAGGTATAATAAAAGTACAGTTTGACACAATAAAAGTACTTATTGGCATAATAAAAGTACTGTTTGGTACAATAAAAGTACTTTTTGGTGAATTAATATGGTTTTTGGCAACGTACAAGTACTTTTTGGTACATCAAAGGTGCAAACATTTTTTTTCGGTAACGTACAAGTACATTTGGGTACAATAAAGGTACTGTTTGACACAATGAACGTACATTTTGGTAAAATAAAACTACTTTTTAAACAACATGTTTGGTACAATAAGAGTAATTTTTGGTACATTAAAAGTTCTGTCTGGTACACTATGAAAATACTTTGTGATATCTCAAAAGTTATTATTGGTAAAATAAAAGTACTTTTGGCATTATAAAAGTACGTTTTGGTACAATACAAGTTCTTTTGGCATTATAAAAGTACGTTTTGGCACAGTAAAAGTACTTTTGGTACAATAAAAGTACTATTTGACAGAATGAAAGTACTTTCTAATACATTAAAAATGTAATTTTTGGTACAAGAAAAGTACTTTTTGGTACAATAAAAGTACTGTCTGGTGCAATAAAAGTACTGTTTGACACAATAAAAGTACTTATTGGCATAATAAAAGTACTGTTTGGTACAATAAAAGTACTTTTTGGTACAATAAAAGTGGTTTTTGGCGACGTGCAAGTACTTTTTGGTACATCAAAGGTAATTTTGGTACAATAAAAGTACTTTTTGGCGCAAAAAAATTAGTTGTTGGTAACGTACAAGTACATTTGGGTACAATAAAAGTACTGTTAGACACAATAAAAGTACTTTTTGGTACAATAAAAGTACTTTTAAAAACAATATAAGTACTCTTTGGTACATCAAAGGTAATTTTTGGTACAATAAAAGTACGTTTTGGTTCAATTAAATTACTTTTTGGCACAAAAAAAGTAGTTTCGTGTTCAATAGAAGTACTTTTTGGCACTATGAAAATTCTTTGCAGTATATCAAAAGTAATTATTGGTACAATAAAAGTACTTTGGGCATTATAAAAGTACGTTTTGGCACAATAAAAGTACTATTTGACACAATGAAAGTACTTTCTGATACTTTAAAAATGTAATTTTTGGTACAAGAAAAGTACTTTTCGTTACAAAAAATTAGTTTTTGGTAAAGTAAAAGTACATTTTGGTACAATAAAAGTACTGTCTGGTGCAATAAAAGTACTTTTTGGAACAATAAAAGTATTTTTTTCAGCACAATATAAGTATTGTTTGGTACAATTAAAGCACTCGTTGGTACAATAAAAGTACTTTTTGGTACAAAAAAAGTACTGTTTGCTACAAAAAAAGTACTTTTCGGCTCAACAAAAGTACTATTTGGTAAATCAAAGTTAATTTTTGGCACAATAAAAGTACTTTTTAGTACAATAAAATTTGTTTTTGGTACAATGCAAATACTTTGTGGTGCAATAAAATTACTCTTTGTTTAAATAAATAGTATTTTTGACAATAAAAGTATTGTTTGGTCAATAAAAGTACTCCTTGGCACAATAAAAGTAATTTTTTGGTACAAAATATTAGTTTTTGGCAACGTATAAGTACATTTAGGTACAATAAATGTACGTTTTGGTTCAATAAATTACATATGTTGGTACAATAAAAGTACTCTTTGGCACAAAAATAGTACTGTTTGCTACAAAAAAAATACTGTTTGACAGAAAAGTACTGTTTGGTATATTAAAGTTATTTTCTGGCACAATAAAAGTACTTTTTAGTACAATAAAATTAGTTTTTGATACAATACAAATACTTTGTGGTGCAATAAAAGTACCTTTTGTTACAAAAAATTGTTTTTTTTTGGCACGAAAAGAGCTTTTTTGTACAATAAATTTCACTTTTTTGTACAGTAACAGTACTCTTATTTTTAGAAAATACTGCTTTGTGGTACATTAAAAGTACTTTACGATACAATGAAAGTACTTTGCGGGACAATTAAAGTACTTTCGGCAAAAAAGTAAAAATACAAATTAGCAAGATAGTTATTTTGGTTATGCCGAATGTCAGATGTCCTCCACCATTTGTAAAAATTGTTATAAAAATATTAGGAGTATTCACGATCCACAAGTATTGCAGTATTTATCAATTTAGTATTTGAAGTATATTTCACATTCTGACAAAAACAATACACATATCAAATTTAAAATGCTTGCTTCAAATACTTCAGACACTTAAGATCGTGAATAACTCAACTTTCTTTAAATTCTTGTTTTATGAATTTTTGTAACCCTCAAAAAGGGGTAATTTTTGTGGAAGGTGGACGTAGTTTTTGTCTTATCTTGCTCATCTTAGTTTCAGTTCGATAGCTCTTAAAATATGGGTGTAATCACGGAACAGACCCCCAAAATAGGGGAAATTGTATGGAAGGCGGGCGTAGTTTTTTGTTTTTGAGAGCAGAAGGAAGCAGTAATTCTAAATGTTAGATACTTTTCTTCCTCGAGCTGATTAAATGAGGCAATTATGTGTCATATTAATACTTGAAAAATTTAAAAATTGCACGGTCTGGCTGGGATTCGAAAATGGCATCTTCGCTATACGCCTGTCCCATCCTCTGTTTAAAGGGTAGAGTCTTCCATACCAAATCGATAGCTCTTAAACTTCGGCGGTGCACAAACCCTCAAAAATGGGGGAAATTGTATGAGATTGTGTATTGATTGTATATTGCAGTAGTTTTTTTCGCCTAAAGGAAAGAAGATTCCATAACCTGGACAGACTGCATTTATATGCGATCTAAATTAATTTTCCCAAAGTACAATTCAAGGTAGTTGCTACAATGATTTTATATAAGTTAGTAAATAATTTTATTCTACAAGAAACTACGTCACTGTCAAGGCCACAAAATTATATTACCATTCGTGTTATCGAACTAATAGTAATGATAATGAAACCGCTTTGTTGAAGGCATTAATAAATAAAACAGTTTTATCAACAAAAATAAATTTCTAAACATAATCCCTAAAAGCAGCACCCCCAGCCAATTATTCAAAGAGAATTCATATAATCTTCAAAATTATAATGTTAATACAAATTTTTTCTCACTTGACTAATTTTAGCTAACAATTGCCGTTGCCCACAATTTTTGCAAATACAAATAATTACTAATTTAGGGTTTTAATGTCATAGTGTCCTGTTGATTTCTGATAAAATTCAAGAGTACTCGAAAGTCCTTACGTTCTCCCAAACCAAACTACTACCACCCTTTCTTTGGGGTCAAATGTAAATTTGGTTTATTTTTATCACTTACTAAGATGTTATTTGATGACACTCGACCGACCGACCAACTATTGTATAGAATTGGTTTCATATGAATATCTTGGAATATCTTATGTTTGATGTCATCACCAATGGCGGCGTTAAGTATTCACTGAAGGTCACACATATACCCCCCATAGTGTGAAGTGTTGTGACCCTTGTGTGTGCAAGTGCAATTTGCGTCATTTCAAAGGAAAAGGAATATCTACTAAACAATAAAAGAGTTGGCTTAAGGCACAATTCACATATATATATCGTATGACAGTGTTGTTTAAATGTAAGACAATTAGAAAAGGGCAAGGGTACCTATTTTAAATCCTTTTCAAAAGTGATCATTCTTACGGTAAAATTTTGTATAACATTAACTTATGTGGTAAATACTAAAGCAAGAAGAATAGCATCTTTGTTTTCCTAATAAGTTTACCTAAATTTTGCGGGACCATAAAAAACAACACCGAGATTTTTATTTACTGATCCGTTGCTTTGTAGTAAATAACAATACTTTTTTGAAAGCAATTTTAGGTACAAGAAAAATTATTTTTTTTTTAATCGCGTTCTAAGTACTTTTTTGTTTTGTAAAAGTACTTTTTGGTGCAACAAAAGTACTGTTTGGTACAATAAAAGTACTTTATGGTACAATAAATGAATTTTTTGGTACAATTAAAGTACTTTCTTGGACAATTAAATTAATTTGTTGTACATTGAAAGCAGTTCCTTTTACAACTAAAGTTCTTTTTGGGGGCAATTAAAGTACATTTTGGTACAATTAAAATACTTTTTGGTACAATTAAAGTACTTTTTGGTACAGTAATAGAGTTTTTATGTACAAAAATTACTTTTTAGTACAACAAATTTTGTTGTTTTCAACAATTAATTGTACATTTGGTACAATAAGATTCCTTTTTTTGCACAAAATAGTGTTTTGTGACCAATCAAAAGTACTTTGAGGTACAATAAAAGTACTTTTTGGTACAATGAAAGAACTTATTAGGATAAAAAAAAGAATAATATATTAAGGGTTAAAATTTGATAGTACTCTGTACACAAATATGAATATGCAGACAACATTTTAATTTTCTATGAGTAGGGAGGTGGAGGATTTTTATTTGATACAGAGAAAACTTAATATTTAGATACTCGGCACAACAATTTCAAATTTTCAGCAGAGGGTGGGGTGGGCGTGGCCAAACTGTATGTTATCCTTACAGAGATACAATTTGATATACAGTTAGTACTCGCCGGTACATGTCCAAATTTATAAACGAAATTTTTATTTTCAATTAGATGGGGTAGATCTGGCGTGACAATAATTTTTTTTATCCCCAGTAAGATGAAATTTAGTACACGAAAGTACTCGGTACACAGATAGTACTCGCCAACAAGAGTATGAATATGTAAACGAAATTTTAATTTTGGATCTGTGGGCGAAGAGGGCGTGGCAAAATTATATTTTAGCCCCAAAGAGATACAATTTGACACCCAGATAGTACTCGTCAATACGAATATGAATATGCGGACGACATTTTAATTTTGGACCAGTGGGCGGACAGGGTGTGGCAAAACTGTATTTTAGACCTAGATATGTACAATTTGGTAAACAGATAGTACTGGGCATTTCAGGTTCGAATTTGCAGACGAAATTTTTATTCTCTATCATGGGGCGTGGCAAAACTGTTTTTTAAAGCGATAGTATTTGATACACAGATAATACTCTATACTAAAAAGAAAAAATTTTCCATACAGATACTACTCGGAATATGCAAACGAAATTTAATTTTTGGATCAATGAACGGAGTGGGCGTGGCAAAACTTAATTTTAGAACTAAACAGATAAAAAATTTGGTACACAAAAAGTACTCGTCAGTACGAATGTTAATATACAGACTCAATTTAAACATTTGGATCAGTAGGCGGATTGGGTGTGGCAAAACTGTATTTTAGCCTCAGAGGGATAAAATTTGGTACACAGAAAGCCCCGACAGTACGAATATGAATATCCATATGGATCAGTAGGCGGAGTGTTTGTGACAATCTCGTTTGAAGCCCAGAGAGATAAAATTTGGTGCAAAGATAGTACTCGGCACTTCAGTTTAAAATTAGCAGACGAAATTTATATTCTCAAACAGTATCTTTTAGCCCTAGAGCGATAATATTTGATAATATGTACTCGATACCAAAAAGTACAATTCAATATACCGAAAATTGAATTTATTTTACTAAAAAGTGCAATTTATTCGACCAAAAAGTACTATTATTGTACAAAAAAAAAGAAAAACTTATTTTGCCAAAAATTACATTTATTGTACCAAAAATTACATTTATTGTACCAAAAAGTACATTCATGGTATCAAAAAGTACTTTATTGGTACCAAAAACTACAATTTATTGTACTAAAAAGTACAATTTATTGTACGAAAAAGTACTTTTATTGTAAACAAAAAAAACAATTTACCTGTACCAAAGAGTACCTTTATTCCACCAAAAAGTATTTTAAATGTACTTATAAGTATATTTCTTGTACACAATGAAAGTACTTTTATTGTACTTTTATTTTATCAAAAAGTACTGTTGTTAAAAACAAAAGGCAACCCGACAAACCATCCGATTCGAGAATGATATCATTAGCATTTTATTCGAAAACGATACTCGCTAACGATTCGGGCGTGATATCGCGGATGGGAGAAAATGCAATTCTTTTAGGAATCCAAAAGGCGATTCTATTACTATTCAAAAAAAAGATTCTATTACGAATCGTAATAACGAGTTCCTTTCAAATTGCAAAATCTATAAATCATCGTTATAAATGGTTTTTAGAATTCTATCGCATTTTTTCGATTTAAGATTAGTAATCTCATTTTTGATTCGTTTGCGAATGTTCATCAGTGATTCTATAATGTTATCATGTTTTAGTTACGAATCGCTTTAGTGAATTGCCAACGAATCGTTAGCGAATCACCCCTCGCTACATGGTTTATCGGGCACTTAACACATTCAAAAACAATATAAACAATTACCTAGATCACAATAATTGTGGATTTTATATGGAAAATGTTACAGAATTTAACCTGAAAGGCATAATTTTGTAAAAGCTCAAATTTCTAAGGTCACGCCCGCCGTTGTCAACGCTCACGCAGCGTCCCAGACGAGTGGATTCTTTGTTCGTTGAAACAAATAACTTGGTTTTGTCCTCGTTTATCACCAGACCCACTTCTGCCGACTGCTTTTCAATGGTCGAAAAAGCCGAAAAAGCAGTAACATCTCGCAATCCACGTCCAATAATATCTATATCATCAGCATACGCGAGCAACATGTGACTTTTGTTGAAGATGGTACCATTCCTGTTTGCTGTTACTTTCCGCATGATCATCTCCATTAGAGATCGCAGGACAGACTATCGTCTTGTCTAAAGCCTCGCTTGGTAGAAAATGTCTGTGACAGATTTTTGCCAATTTTCACTGAAGACTTCGTGTCAGTCAGTGTCATCCCGCAAAGTCGAATTAGCTTCGCTGGGATACCAAACTCTGCCATAGCATCTAACAATTTTTGTCATATCGGACTGTCAATGCAGCTTTGTAATCGACGAACAGATGGTAGGTGTCGTTCTGATTTTCTTGGGTCTTCTCCAGGATTTGTCGTAGTGTGAATATCTGGTCGGTCGTGGATTTACCAGGTCTAAAGCCGCAATGGGCTTTAGTCTTTCACATAACACACTGGACAGGTCCTTGTATGCGATGGGTTAAGCCTTTTACCGCGATAGTTGGTATACACACTTGGATCGCCTTTCTTAAGCACGGGACATAGTACACTCAGATTCCAATCTTCGGGCATGCACTCCCAGAGCCAGATCGTATTTATAGGCTGGTACATGCATGTTACCAGCTAATCGCCGCCGGCTTTAAAAAGCTCTGCCGCCAGTCCATCGGCTCCCGCAGCTTTATTATTTTTAAGCCGCGCAATTGCCGTGCTGATCTCGTTTTGGCTCGGTGGTGGACAGTCTACTCCATCGTCGATGATTGGGGTGATTTTGTAGAGATTGAAAGTGTTCCCTTTATATTTGCAGCACACTCAAAGTGTCCGTGACCAGATTTCCGTCTCTGTGCTTACAGGTGGGGATCCCTGTTCCAAAACCTTTGCTTTTAACCTTTTGGTAGAACTTTAGGGCTTCACCTCTATACCTGTAGTTTTTGATGTTCTGGCTCTCTCTTTTCTTTCACAAACGCTTTTTCCGCCTGAACAGGCGTTTTATCTCCCTCCTTTTCTCATTATAACGCTCCGTCACCTCACGCGTCGCCATTGGCTGCAGTTTTGCCTTGTATGCAGCATCCATTTCCTCAGACATTTCGCGAAATTCATCATTGTACCAAGGCTTGTCTGAGCGTGGTTTTTCATAACCCAGTACGGTTGTTGCGGCAGTGGTCATAGAATTCGCAATGTGCTGCCACTGTGTGTCGGGAACATCAGAACTAGGGGTGTTTGTTTGGAGTAATTGAGAGAGTTGGTTGGAGTCGGCATTGGCTATCTCGGTGGTATGTAGCTATGTGATGTATAGCTTCCTTTGCGTTTGATTACAAGTGTTTTTAGCACAACTTAATCGTGTGCGTACCTTAGCTGCAACTAGGTAGTGATCCCAGTCAATATTTACACGGCGCATCACACGAACGTTCATAACGCTTGAGACATGCCTTCCATCAATTACCACGTGATCAATCTGATTTTTTGTATTTTGATCGGGAGATATCCAGGTTGTCTTGTGGGTATCTTTAAGCGGGAATCTGGTTCCACTCACAACCAAGCTACATTAAAAGAACATAGTACTGTTAAAAATCTACATTTTTTAATATGAACAATGTAGTCTTCAAAATGTTTTAACTTCTCGAGAAAACTACTATAACCGCAACGCTAGGAAATATCCATATATCAAATAGGAATATTTTTTTAATTGGTCTTCTTAATTATTTTTTCGAAATGCTACTTTTTCTTTATGCATTTAATGTATTTCATTAATGTTTACTTTCTTCGATTTAATGGCATTAATAAGGTTGATGATCAATCATCGCATTCACTCCACATTCATTTACTGCAATCAATGCTATCATCATGATGCTATTATCACATACCATATCATACCATATAGAATGACATGGTGAAAAAAATCCTCTCAATTCAATTTCAAACCACCAATTTAAATCTGGGGTGTCTGTTGTCAATCTGCAATTTATTCAAATTGATTTTTGTTTTTATAAATCACACAAATGTAAATAATAAAAAACAGGATTTCTTTTTTTTTTTTTTTGCATCACACATTCCGTGTCCATGTTTTTTTTTTTGTATACATACATACTTCACTTTGCATCTTATTCTACATGTAGTGTAATGTCAATATGGTAAAAAAACACGTCCATCGTATGTTTTGTATTTAATTTAATTCGAAATCATACTCTTGTAGCATTGTGGGATTTAAAATACATTTTTGCGAGTATATTTAAATATTCTGTTTTGTTGTTGGTGGTGTAAATCCAACAACGTAGGAAAAAGAGGAAATAAAAAGAAGAGTGTTAATCTTTAAGGGACGTTTTACACATACAAATTGGAAAGAAAGTTAATTGTAGGAAAAATTTTTGGAAAAAAGGTCATTACCAAGTTAAAAAAAATTAAAAATAAGTTAGAAATAAATTAAAAAAAATAAAAAAAAAAATAAAAAAAATTTTTTTAAAAATTTCAAGAAAATTAAATAAAATTAAAAAAAAAAAAAAACAAAATAAAAACAGTCTGAACAAAATAAAAACAAACTCAAAAAAAAAAATAAAAAAAATCAGTTGCCCCCACTACCGATGTGTCCGGGTATCCACATTACCAGAACCCTGTTATTCCTGGATATCTCGTTAAGATATTTCTGGCAGGCACTGACCACTTTCCATTTGATGTCGCAGGACTTCAACGAGTTTACCGCCGCTAGACTATCCGTGAACAGGAGAATATCCTCCTGTGATATCTTCCTCAAATTGTTTACTTCCGCGGCACTTTTAATAGCAACTATATCCGCTTGGAAAACGCTGCTGAAGTCTACATCTTATACTTAGGCCTAGATCCGCGGAGTAGATACCATAGCTGACCTTGTCATCCAGTTTGAACCAATCGGTTAAGATGTTTATTGGTCCATGCATTGCGTTCACATTCTCTGTCCACTCCTTTATGGAGGTCGTTCTAGTTCCGTAGAGAATGTTTGATTTCCGTGTATTGAGCACGTAGTCAGTTTCAAGTGCGATGTTGATATGGTTCAGGATCTTTGAATGTCCGATGGAAGGATCCCAATGTTCAATCTGGTTTAGTCGAATAGCTAATTTGAGGGCGGAGCATTTGCAGCTCAGATCAGGTGGTAGTAGATTGAGTATCATGTAGAGAGCCTTAGAGGGTGTCGATCTCATAGATCCGGTTATTAGGAGACAAGAGGAACGTCGAACACGATCCAATTGCCTAAATTTGCTCTATTTGTCGAGCGCGTACCACCATACTATAGAGCCATATTGTAGTATTGACTTCACTATAGCATTGTAAATCCAAAGTGTTACCCTGGGTTTAAATCCCCAGGTTTTCCCGATAGCTTTACGGCATGTGTATAAAGCTATGAGTGTCTTGTTGGATCTGCTTTCAATGTTATGTCTCCAATTAAGCGTCCTGTCCAATATAAGGCCCTGGTAGTTCGCCGTATCGGAGAAGTTGAGTTGTTTATTGCCCAGATAGATATTGGATGTAGCGGGCGAATCAGCTTGCTAATATGTGAGTTGATATGTAGACTATTGAGCTCTGTCATGATGCAGAGAGGTTCGATATTGTTGAAGGCTCCCTCTATGTCAATAAAGGCAGCTAGAGAAAATTCTTTCTTATCTTAAGATTTCTCTATGGGATACAATATTGCATGGAGTGCGGTTTCTGTCGATTTTTCCTTTGTGTAAGCATGTTGAGCTTTCGAAGGGAGATTCGGGCCGATTGAATTTTTGATAATGTCGTCCATGATTCTCTCAAGGGTTTTTAGAAGGAATGATGTAAGACTTATAGGTCTAAAGTCCTTCGCTTTGGTGTGTGGTAGATTTTTTTTCATTTTGTTTTTTTTTAATTTTTAAATTAATTTTTAATTCATTTTTTAAATTTTTTTCTAATTTATTTTTAATTTTTTTTAACTTTAAAAAGTTTTTTAACTTAAATTTTTTTTAATGCTAATTTTATTTTTTTAAGTTTGTTTTTATTTTTTTTGTTACTTTAGCAAATCTTATACAACTATTCTGCTCAAGTGAAAAAAAAATAAAGTAAATTAAAAAAAAAATGTAAAGAAAATTTGAAGAAAATTTAAAAAAAAAAAATTTAAGTAAATTAAAAAAAATGTAAAGAAAATTTGAAGAAAATTAAAAAAAAAATTTAAAAAAAAAATTTAAAAAAAACAAAATAAGAACAAACTGAAAAAAAAATTTTAAATAAATTAACAAAAAAATAAGAACAAACTAAAATAAAATTAAATTTAAAAAAATATAATTTTAAATTAAATTTTTTTTAGAAAAACTAATTTTAAAATAATTTGAATTTAAATTAATTTTATTTTTAATTTTTTTAAGTTTGTTTTATTTTTTTGTTTAGCAAAACTCATACAACTATTTTGCTCAAATAAAAAGTAATAAAAAATAGAAATTCTTGTAAAATTTCGTTCAAATCAATCTATTCAATAGATTGAAAAGGTGTCGCCAACTGTGCAGATAATTTACTCTTACCCCTAAAGGGTTAATAATTATAAGTTTTTACACATTTTTTTGAGCATGATGGTTGGTCGGGTGCTCGACAAATTGTTCCCTGGGTACATTTGTTTTCGTTGAACCAACAGCACTCATATGTGGGGGACAAAATTAAAACATTAATACTTTCGTAACCACTTGATTTGTGCTGCTGCAAATGTGTATGCAAATTTACATCATGTTCGTTTTTATTGTTATTGTTGGCTCTCTTGCTCTGTGCTGCAGCAACATTTTGTCATATATGTCTGATGATATTATATAGTTTCAGTTGGTTTTTTTTTTATTCAAAATTTGCATTTGAGCTAAAGGGAATTATCTTTATACAAATGAGTGACACACAGACAGAACGACACCATCATCATTCCCGGTATTCATTATCTCATCCACATGCGGCATATGGACGCGGTCGAGGTGGAAATATCTTTATATTTGGTGGTGGTCTTAACGATGATGTTGTGCATATAGATTTGTATTTATAGCTCTAGACAAAGAGGAACGAAAGAAATATTTAAATAATATTCAATATGTCGTTAACTTACTACAGTGGATTGTCGATTTAAATATATATTCTATATTTCGTTGCCTTACTACAGTGGATTGTCGATTTAACGAACAATTGTTTGTCATGGAGTGTTGCTTATATGAAAAAGAAATCATTAAATCGACTACTGATTTGGTTAACATTTTTTCTATAAAAACAGAACGAAATAATTCTTAAACGGAATAAGTTTTGGAGGCAGAATTATTTCTTTTATTTATGGCACGATGAAGTGTTCATTTGACCCTAAAATAGAGTTTAAAATAGATCCTATAAAATTATTTTTCTTATTGTTTTAGTGCATCTTCGACATCGGATGTCTGCAATGAAATTTAACGATTTTTTTTCTGGAACATTTTTTTAACACTATCTCAACTGCTTAGGTGTCCTTTTCATTCTTATTTTGAGAAAATTAAAAAAACCATTTTAAAATAGTACTTCACAATATTGAAGACCAACAATCGATATATCCAACTTCTACTAATCTTTTTTTTTTTTCTTTTCAAAGCAGTGTAAATAGCGACCTAAAATTATAAAGTTTGTTCGATACATCGGATTCTATATTATGATGTGAAAAATTTAGAAAATTTAGATTGTTCATCCTGATACACATTGCTAGCGCAAAAAAGTGAAATATTTCTCAACAAGTTACTTTTAAAGTACAAGTCGATTAATAGGAGGATGATAATAAAGCGCTTCGCGAATATGTACTCTTTAAAAAAATTTTAAGAAAGTTGTTATACAAAGTTATGTAAAAAACCTACAGTTTATGATCTATTGTCGTACTGCCAAAACCTAATTCCCACTTACTTAAGCGGCCCATTACAACTTACGAACGTGGTTCATAAGTTTGAGGCCTGAAGTACTAAAGAATTCCACACGCTTCGGTCTTGTGCGTGTGTTCTCCAGTTAGTCCTACCAGATGGTGGCACGTCGCCTACCACTTGGTCCTTCCAACGGAGTTTAAGTCTCCCTGCTCTGCACCGTCCTTCAGGTTCGCCTTCAAACACCTTTCTCGCTGGAGCATTTACATCCATCCTGGCAACATGACCCAGCCATCGTAGTCGTACTTTTAGTTTTACAAAAAGTACTTAAACTGTACCAACAAGTGATACTTTTATTGTAACAAAAAGTGCTTTTATTGTACCAATAAATACTTTTATTGTGTCAGAAAGTACTTTTGATGTACCATAAAATACTTTTCTTGTACCAACAAATATATTTGTTTGATGTATCTACAACCGGCTGTGGCATAGTGGTTAGAACATGCGACTACCATGCGGGTTCAAACCTGGCTGCAGTCATATTACAAAAAAATAATTGTTCTTTCATTGTCGGCTCCCCTCGAATGTTGTTGACAGCAACTTCGCAGTATTAGGCGTCGATTCAATCGTCGTGTCTAGTAAGAGCTTCTCAAACGGTGACGTTCGCATTCGTCGATAAACAAGTAGGTGCCGTTAGTTGTGAATCTAAAAATAGAAATCGTGTTAATTCACAACAATGCTAGCTATCCCATACCTCATTCATGGGGTGCAAAGGGAAATTAGTTTTTTTTTATCTACAATTAATTTAATAAATACAATAATTGTATTTATTATGTGACAAAAAGTACTTTTTTAGTACCAACAAATACTTTATTGTCAAAAGGAACTTTTTTGTACCAAAAGCACTTTGCTTTTATGTAAAAGTACTTTTATTGTACTATTATTGTAGGAACAAGTATTTTTTGTGGCAAAGTACTTTTATTGTATTAAGATGGCATATTTTCAGAAAGTACTTTTATTGCAACGAAAAGTACTTTTGTTGTATAAAAAAGTAATTTTTAACCCAAAAAATTCTTTTATTGTATAAAAAGTACTTATGAGTGTAATTAAAAAGTACCTTTAATATACAAACAAGTACTTGTAATGTACCAACAAGTTCCTTGATTGTACCAAATAGTACTTTTATTGTAGCAAAAAGTACTTTTTATGTACCGGAAAGTACTTTTGCTTATAGAAAGTAATTTTATTGTACCAAAAAGTACTTTTATTGTACCAAAAAGTACTTTTACTGTACTCACTTCTCTGTACTTCTGCTGTGCCAGAAAGTAATTTTATTGTACAAACAAGTTGTTTAATTGTTTATGTGGCCAAAAAGTACTTTTCTACAATATTTTATTGTACCAAAATGTATTTTTTATCCACCATTATCCATCTATTTTTTATCCACCATTATCCATCTATTATACAAACAAATAATTTTTGTGTACAAAAACTTACTTTTATTGTACCAAAAGGAACTTTGGTTGTACCAAAATCTTTTTTCTTTTATTATAAAGCACATTGATAATATTAAAGTACATTTTAACCAAAAATTCTTTTGTTATACAAAAAGGTACTTTTAATGTACTTTATTAAAACAAAAAAAAAATTTTTGTCCAACCAGACTTTTATTGTACAAAAAAGTATTTCATTGTACCAAAAAGTACTTTTGTGGTGCCCACCAGTGATTTTATTGTTCTATAAATTTCTTTTCTTGTACCAAAATGTACTTTTCTTGCACCAAATTTTACTTTTATTGTTCCCGAAAGTATTTAATGGTAACAAAATCACTTACAGTACTTTTTTTGAACAAGATAGTACTTTATTATACCAAAATGTACTTTTATTGCCCCAAAATTATTTTACGAAAAAGTAATTTAATTTTACTATACCAAATAGTACTTGTATTGAACCAACAAATATTTTTATTGTACCAAAAAAGTACTTTTATTGTACCAAAAAGTAAGTTTTTTTGTTCCCGAAAGTTATTGTATCATAAAATCACTTATTGTTTCTAAAAGTACTTTTATTGACCAAGATAGTAACTTATTTTACCAAAATGTACTTTTATTGTCCCAAAAATATTTTACGAAAAAGTACTTTCATTTTACCAAAAAGTAATTTTACTGTACAAAAAAGTACTTTTATTGTACCAAAAAGTACTTTATTGTTTAAAAAAAGTACTTTATTTTAAAAAGAAGTATTTTTATTGTACTAAAAATTAAAATTTCTGCACCAAAAAGTATTTTATACAAAAAAGTAATTTTATTTCATAAAAAGGTACTTTAATTGTACCAAAAAGTACTTTTATTGCTTTCAAAAGTGATTATAATGTAATAGAAAGTACTTCTATTGTACCAACAAGTATTTTTGTTGTACAAAAAGTACAAAGTACTTTTCTTGCACCAAAAAGTACTTATATTGTACCTAAAAGTACTTTTATTGTACCTAAAGTAAATTTATTCGTACCAAAAATCATTTTTGTTTAACCAATAATTACACAGTGCAACAGTGAAAAAAACACCCGAACGAGACTATATAGGTTCGATAGTACAACCGGAGCTGAGTAAAACCCTAGCTCAGTTTGGCTAGATTGGCTACCAAATTTTTTTTTTTTGGCCCCCTAAACTTTTTGAAATCCTTGGACCCCTTGAAAAAAGGTGACATCAATTGTTGGAAAACAGTTTCTACAGTTTTTAATCTAGCTCTTTCTCTTCTTCAACAAAGTTTTAGCTAATAGTCCGCTTAAGAAACTGATATAATAAAATTTCCCAAAAAAATTAGACTTCCCTCGTTTATTTTCAAAAAACTTCGATAAAAATTTTAATTTTTTCACTTTTTTTAATATAAGTCGTAGGGAATCCAGATTTTTGCATACTCTATTCAGTGAAATTGTAGTTTAGGTAACACCGAATAACTTTTCTGAACAAACCTATGCAATCTGAACAAGTCTAGGGATATTAAATAGCTCTCAAAACACACTATCTACTTTAAACAAATCAGTTTTTTAGGAGTTTTGGGCCATTGTGCAATGTTTTTACTTGCTATCTTTACCAAAAACGTACTTATTGTAGAACTGAATAACTTCTGTAAACAACCAATATGATTGGAATACTCCACCCCCTTAATTGTTCATAAAGAGCATTAGGGTGTTCTTTATATGGCATTTTTTCGAATTTCGTTAAAAATATGTATTAATCGCGATGTTGGTCATCTGTCTTCACCTTACGTTTCTTTTTGCCAATATTAGGAATATATTGTGAGAAATTCTGTATCGATAGTTGGACATTAGGGTGTGCCGCAATGAGGTTAAAGTATGAATTTGTTCTCAAATCAGTTTATTGCCGCTGAGTATTTTTCTTTCGTATATAGACTAAGTAGTAACAAGCCGTTCAATAGCTGAAATAAAGACCTAAAATAATATGTGTTTGCTTTTACCATATCTCTTATAGACGCCGAGATATTTGATGTAGAAGTGGGGGTATTTTTAAAAAAATTATTAAAAATGTTGAAATTGAATTTCGATGTAGATTATTATGGGCAATTATATATTTCAACTTTTAAAGGTTAATCAAGTTAAAATCTATATGTTTAAATTTGTTCTCAAATCAGTTTATTGCCGCTGAGTATTTTTCTTTCGTATATAGACTAAGTAGTAACAAGCCGTTCAATAGCTGAAATAAAGACCTAAAATAATATGTGTTTGCTTTTACCATATCTCTTATAGACGCCGAGATATTTGATGTAGAAGTGGGGGTATTTTTAAAAAAATTATTAAAAATGTTGAAATTGAATTTCGATGTAGATTATTATGGGCAATTATATATTTCAACTTTTAAAGGTTAATCAAGTTAAAATCTATATGTTTAAAAAGTATATGTGTATATTATCTCGAGACATCAGGGGCTTAAAAAGCATAGCAATGACTACTTAACTTTTGTTTCACCTGTATATACATTGTGTATGCTTACAAATGTCACCAAAACCATTAATATCCAATGGTCTTTTGAGGGGATTTTTTATTTTTATCATATAAAAATCGTTATTGGTAAGTATTCAATGGGTATTCAGATGGAACAAAAGTTCATTAGACATTGCTATGCTTACAGTCAAAAATTCCGTTTTTAACGCCTGATATCTCGAGAATTGATAGAGATAGTGATAATATACACATTTACTTTTTAAACATATAGCTTTTAACTTGATTAACCTTTAAAAGTTGAAATATATAATTGCCCATAATAATCTACATCGAAATTCAATTTCAAAATTTTTAATAATTTTTTTAAAAATACCCCCACTTCTATATCAAATATCTCGGCGTCTATTAGAGATATGGTAAAAGCAAACACATATTATTTTAGGTCGTTATTTCAGCTATTGAACGGCTTGTTACTACTTAGTCTATATACGAAAGAAAAATACTTAGCGGCAATGAACTGATTTAAAAACAAATTCATACTTTAACCTCATTGCGGCACACCCTAATGTCCAACTATCGATACAGAATTTCTCACAATATATTCCTAATATTGGCAAAAAGAAACGTAAGGTGAAGACAGATGACCAACATCGCGATTAATACATATTTGTAACGAAATTCGAAAAAATGCCATATAAGGAACACCCTAATGCTCTTTGTGAACAATTAAGGGGGTGGAGTATTCCGATCATATTGGTTGTTTACAGAAGTTATTCAGTTCTACAATAAGTACGTTTTTGGTAAAGATAGCTAGTAAAAACATTGCACAATGGCCCAAAACTCCTAAAAAACTGATTTGTTTAAAGTAGATAGTGTGTTTTGAGAGCTATTTAATATCCCTAGACTTGTTCAGATTGCATAGGTTTGTTCAGAAAAGTTATTCGGTGTTACCTAAACTACAATTTCACTGAATAGAGTATGCAAAAAATCTGGATTCCCTACGACTTATATTAAAAAAAGTGAAAAAATTAAAATTTTTATCGAAGTTTTTTGAAAATAAACGAGGGAAGTCTAATTTTTTTGGGAAATCTTATTATATCAGTTTCTTAAGCGGACTATTAGCTAAAACTTTGTTGAAGAAGAGAAGGAGCTAGATTAAAAACTGTAGAAACTGTTATCCAACAATTGATGTCACCTTTTTTCAAGGGGTCCAAGGGATTTCAAAAAGTTTAGGGGGCCAAAAAAAAATTTTGGTAGCCAATCTAGCCAAACTGAGCTAGGGTTTTACTCAGCTCCGGTTGTACTATCGAACCTATATAGTCACGTTCGGGTGTTTTTCAAAAAGTTTGATTTTGTGTCATAGTGTTATTTTAAGTACTTTTGTGGTATCCCTAAAAGATTTTATTGTATTTAAAATGTTTTTTCTTGTACCAAAATGTGCTTTTAATGCATCAAAAAGTACTTTAATTGTACCATAAGGTACATTTGGTATACTAAAAAGTACTTTTATTGTACCAAAAAGGTCTTAAATTTTATCAAAAATTTTTTTTGGTTGCACCAACAAGTACTGTCTTAAAGTACTTTTATGATACCAAGAAGTACTTACTCGAATTATATATCATTCCCATTTTTTTTTTTGAGAACGATACTCACCAACGATTCGAGATCGATATCGCGAGCGGGAGATAATCCATGCTCGTTCTCGATTCGTAATAGCAATTTTTTTACGAATCGAAAAAGCGGTTCTTATACGAATCAGAAAAAAGATTCTATTATGTATCGTAATAACGAGCCTTCCAAGTTGCAAATTATATAAATCATCCCTTATTCAGTTATTCCTTCTTTTTTTTATTCTCTTCTGAGGTATTGAAGATTTTTCTTCAAATTTTTTTGATATATCGTGGAACTATTTCATTTTATTTAAGTTTTTTACATTTGTGTACGTCAAAATTTGATTATTTTTGTGGTACCAAAAATTACTTTTATTATATTAAAAATAACTTTTGTTGTTCCTAAAAGTACTAAAATTGTACCAAAAAAAAATACGTTTAGTCTATCAACAAGGGCTTTAGTTGTAACTACAAGTATGTACTTTTGTTGTACAAAAAATTATTTTTACTTCTATTCTATCAAAAATAGAATTTTTGAAAAATTTTACTTTTAATATATAAGTGATGTATTTTTTTCTATCTTTGTTTTTTTCCAGCCGGATGAAGTAAATACCCGTAACAATTTCCTACAAGGCAATTTCTTTAATCGCAAAAGGTAAGTACAGATACTGTTTTTCTTTTTAAATAAAATTTAGTTTAATTATACTGATATTTTGCTATAAATAATAAATGTGTAACTTTATGCATACTATTTACAATATTAAGAAGAAAAAAAAACAACAACATAACAGTTATAGTTATTGCCAAGAGGGAAAGGTAAAAGTTTTAAAAGTCCCATATATTGGATACTCGAGAATGTTTTGTTCTTCAGAAAACTTGGCAGTTATTATTTGTATAACACAAAATGTTTGATATCATCATCAATGCATAGTATGACTTCATAAATTTCACTCTCTCTCTCTCTCTCTCTGAATGACATTATCATCATCGTTACGATAATGCAATTAATGTTCTTCACAGGAAAAGTATTTCATACTCTATATTCGCTGCTTCTGCTGCGTTGGGATTTCCCCTTTCTTTCAATTACTATAATTACAAAAATTAAAATTGTAACCACTGACTGACTAACATGCTGCGCCACTACTATTTGCGAACGATTTCCCGCCTTGTCTCTGCTTTGATAGTCGGCTTATTTAGCTCAGTTTTTATTGCCTCCTTGATTTATCATCCATCAGTCAATTGCAGTTTTTAATGGCTTTACGTGGGTGTTGTTTCGTGTGCCGGCGGCGCTGCCTTGTCATCGTATTGATGTTGATGGTGATGTTGTTGATTGGCACAAAAATAAAAACAAAAAATATTCATAGCATTTAATAAAATATGAAAAATCAATTCACTTGAATTGCGCAAATTGATAAAGTGCCAATGCAATTTATTACAAATTTTACAATTAAATAAACGTCATAGTAATGTGGTGGCGAAAAAAAAAATGGAAAAGTTATACACGGAGATTTTTATTACAATTTATGGGTGAGAAATTTAATTAAAAGAAAATAATGTGGAGATTTTTTTTAAGTGACGGCGGGATACTATGTTATGTGTATAAAATTCCGCATCAGTGTAGATATTATATTAATACAATAGGAGGAGGAGAGTCATGAATATACCCAATATTGATGAAAAGTTTAGACAATAGGATATGCGGACTATCCTTAAAAGATTAAAAAGAGTATCACAACTATGTTGCATTGCGATTTTTGATTGATTCTCTGTGAATGCATTTGCAATGGATTTCCTTTTCCAACATCGCCATCACTTGCATTCACATTCGACAATCTACGTAAAAAGGATGTTGAGAGCCTCCCTCTGATTGTTGCAACAAAGAAAACAAATACATAACTTTAAAAGCCCAAATCCTTTTAGCAGCAACAACAGCAGCAAAAAAGGAAATGACAAATCTAACATGCGCTCAAATATCCTCGAAAAGAAACAAAGAGAGAGAAAGAACTTAAAGCGAAGGGGAAAAAAAGTGTCTGGAGTGTCATCGGACTTGTTTATTGCCGGTCTAGCCAGTAGAAGTGTGTGAGGAAAGAGGTAATGTTTTTTAAGCTTTCTACACTTTTAAAGGTTTTTCACATTTATTGCATGCAATTTGCCTACGTGAGTGTGTGTGAGGGGATTGGTAGTAAAATTCATTTGATACATACATACACCATAATGTTGGCAACCATGGTACACAATTTCATTCAAAACTTGCGTTTCGTTAAAACACAATGGCAGTCGTCAGCTGAATGTGTTTCGTCAAAAAATACAGTAAAAACCATGAATGAAATGTTATGATAGCTTACATGCTAAAATATGTTTACATATACATATACATTTTGCCATATGTAAGTATTTATTTACCTTTGAAAAACAGTTTGTCTACAACAGAAATAAAGAAGACGAAACAACAACTTTAAACAAAACAGTGACGAGGTGTCTGACAGGTCTGGCCTGGCTTGGCTTGTCTTGACAACCTTTTCCTCTCCACTCTATTCACTAATGATGACGACTGGAGGATTTATATTTGTTCCACTCTGGCTAGACACGTAATGCTTGCAGCACAATTACATATATAGGGAGTTGTTATAAATGAAAACAACAACAACAGCAAATATAAAGTTACAACATCAGGGAGACTTCCTTATCATCGTCATCACCATCATCATCATCTGATTTGATGACAGGTCTTTTCTCCTGCCGCTTTGTAAAATAGTAAGCACACATATGCTTACATATGTATAGATGGATGTGTTTATGCATTACCCTGTTGGAAATGCAGATTTAATGACAATGTCAATAGTAGTAATTGCTTGGAAGCAACATTTTGAAAGTTGGTAACAATTTATATCAAGAATTTCTTATAGGTAGAAAAATTTAATCTTAAAAATATAAAATTAATACAAATAAAAAATATATAAAATTAATACAAATAAAAAGTATATAAAATGAATCTTAAAAATATATATTGATGAGAAATAAATAAAAATAAAAAATAAATAAAAATATAAAATTATTAAAAATATAAAATTATTAAAAATATAAAATTAATAAAAATTAAAAATATATAAAATTAATCTTAAAAATAAATATTAATAAAGAAAGAAAAATGTAAGCTAGAAAAGAATTTAATTAAATTAAACAAATACAATTTAAATAAAATAATAAAATTATTTTTTATTTTAATTACTATAAAATATATTTTTTGAAATAAAATAAATAAATTAAATAATTTAAAATAACAATAAATTTATTTAAGTAAAAACAAATGTTATTAAATAAAACATTTAATTAAAAAAACATTAAAATTAATTAAAAAAAATTAATAAAATTATTTCTTATTTCAATTAATAAAAATTAAAATTTTTGAAATAAAATATATTTTTAATAACTAAAATAAATAAATTAAATAAATTGAAATAAAAATATTTTTAATGAAATAAATAAACTTTTATTTTTTTAACTAATCATTTATTTCAATCAATCTTTTAAATAAAATAAACTTTTACTAATTTAAATAATTTATTAAAATAAATTGAAATAAAAATATTTTTATTTCATTAATTATTTTTATTAAAATATTAATTTTACATATTATTATATTAATTTAACAACTTAAAGTTTTACAAAGAAAATTTTATAAATTTATTTTAGAGAGGAGAGGGAAACAGTAATTCTGAGTGTTATTTACTTTCCTTCCTCGAGCTGTTTAAATCAGAAAATGAAGTGTGCAATTAATATTAAAAAAAGTTTGATTCGAAAAGGGCAGCTTCGGCATACGCGTTTCATCTGTGGTTAGAACTTTTTACTAATTTTTTTTTTGATCACTAAAAATTTATCTTGATATTAATACATATATTTGTAAAATTAATATATTAATTTTAAAAATTTATTTATTGAAATTGTTTAAAAATTAATTTTAATAAACATTTTTTTACAAAAATTTATATTGGTTTTTTTAATGTTTAATTTTAATTGACTTGAATAATTTTAATTAAAATTAAAAAAAAAATAAAATTAAAAAAACTAAATAACTAATTACAAAATTTATTTGATTTTTTTTTTAAATTATATTTTAATTTGTTTAATTAACTTTTATGTTAATTTAAATCAAATTTATTAAAAATTTTAATTAAATTAACATTTTGAATTTTGAATTAAATTTATGAATTTTTATCTTAATTAATATTGTTAAAAAATTATTTTTCTTCATTTATTTTTTTAAATTTAAAATTCTTTAAAAAAATTTTTATTGTTTTAATTAAAATACATTTTTGATCTTAATTAAATATATTTTAATTTTGATAAAGTTTATTTTTTTATTTAAATTCAATAATTTTTTATAAATTAAAAAAAAATTTTTTATAAATTTAAATTTAATTACAATTTAAAAAATAATTATTAATTTTTAAAATTTGAAATAAAAAAAATTAATTGTAATTTTTGTTTAATCAATTTTAAAATTTAATTATTTGAAATTGATTTAAAATTAATTTTAATTAAATTTTTTGTACAAAAATTTAATTTTTTTTATTTGAATTAAAATACAAAAATTCATTAAATTAATAAAAATTGAAAATTTAAAAATTAATTAGTAAAAAAATGTATTTTATTTTGTTTCAATTAACATTTAATTTTTTTAGTTAATGCTAATTTATTAAATTTATTAAAAAATTTAATTAAATTTACATTTTGAATTTTCAAGGAAATTAAATTAACTTTTATTTTTATTAATATTAGTTAAAAAAAATAAATTTTTCTTCATTTTTATAAATATTAAATTTTTAAAAAAAATATTTTAATTGTTTTAAAAAAAATAAATTTTTGAGATTTGACCTTAATTATATATATGTATGTTATTTTTTTTTTATTTTTGATAAATTAAAAAACGTTTTTGAATAAATTTAATTTTAGTTACAATTTAAAAAATTAATGTACTAATAAAAAAAAAAATTTTATTTGTATTTATTTAATTTTAAGTAAATATATTGAAATTGATTAAAAATTTATTTTAATGAATTTTTTTAATTGATTAATGAATTTTTTTAATTAATTAATGAATTTTAATTAAATTCAAAAAATTAAAAAAAAATTAATTAATTTTTTAATTTAAATCAATTAATTTAAAGATTTATTTTAATTTTTTTTAATGAAATTTAAGGTTATTTAATTAACTTTTAAAATTTTCAATTAAATTAAATTTATTTTTATTTTAATTGATGCTGATCAAAAAAAATTTTTTTTATTAAAATTTTAAATAATAAAATAATATTTTTTTTTAAATAAATTTTAATAAATTTAAAAAAAAAATACTTTTATTGTTTTCATTAAAATTTTTGTTTGAAATTTGATCTTAGTTAACTATATTTTAATTTTGATAATTTTTATTTAAATTCAATTATTTTTGATAAATTAAAAAACATTTTTTAATAAATTTAATTTTATTTAAAATTAAATAAAATTAGTTTAACTTTTGTAAGGAAAAAATTTATTATAATTAATTTTGAATTATTTTAAATACATTTTTGAAACTAAATTAATTAATTTTAATTAACAATTTTTTAATAATAAATGATGAAATGATAAATTAAAAAACATTTTTGAATAACTTTAATTTTAATTAAAATTTAAAAAAAAAATTGGTAAATTTTTGTAAATAAATTTTAATTATAATTAATTTTTATTATTTAAAATAAATTAATTTTTAATTATTTTAAATAAATTAATATTTAATTATTTTAAATAAATTAATTTTTATTTATTTTAAATAAATACATTTTTATAATTTAATTAATGAAATTTAAATTAATTCTACAATTAAATACATAAATTTAAAATATAGTTATTTACTTTAATTTTTATAGTTTTAATTAAAATTAATTTGTGAATTTTGATCTTAATTAAATATATTTTAATTTTAATAGTTTTTATTATTTTATTTAAATTTAATTAATTTTGATAAATAAAAAATATTTTTTAATACATTTAATTTTAATTAAAATTTAAAAATTTTAAAAACATGTTTAACTTTTGTAAATAAATTTTAATTATATATAAATTTTATTTAATTATTTTATATAAATTATATTTTAATTATATTAAAAAATAAATTTTTAATTATTTTAAATAAATTAATTGTATTTTTTTTAATGCCAATTAATTCAAAGTAACAAATTAATTCTGCAATTAAATACATAAAATTAAAATTTAGTTTTTTATTTAAATTTTTAAAGCTTTAACTTAAATAAATTTTTGAATTTTGATATTTTTTTAAATTGAATTATTTTTAATAAATACAAAACATGTTTTAATAAACTTAATTTAAATTAAAATTAAAAAAATTTGTTTAACTTTTGAAAATAAATATTAATTTTAATTAAGAATTAATTAATTATAATTAATTTTTAATAATTATTTATTAAATTATTTTTTAATTATTTTAAATAAATTATTTTTTAATTATTTTAAATTTAATTAATGAAATTTTAATAAATAAATTCTACAATTAAATAAAAATTAAAATTTTTTGTAGTTTTAATTAAAACAAATGTTTGAATTTTGATCTTAATTAAATATATTTTAATTTTAAAAAATATTTGATTATAAATATAATTTTAATTAAAATTTGAAAAAAAATTTTTCACTCTTGGAAATTTAAATTATAATTAATTTTTAATTATTTTAATTAAATTAATATTTATTTATTTTAAATAAATTAATTTTTAAGTATTTTAAATAAATTAATTAATTAAATTAATATACTGAAATAAAATTAAATATTTTTTTTCTTTAATTATTAATTAAATTAAAAAATTAGTATAATTTTTTCATTTATTGAATTGATTAATTTTTAAAAATCAATTTTAATTTTTTCTCCCGTACGCATTTGTCACCCATTCCCCCCTTCATACAATGACATTTCCATTGGCTTCCCATGTTTCCCTTACAAACCAAGTTCATTGCATGTTTATGCGTTTTTTTTTCCTTCAAAAAAGTGATGAAACTCCGACTCCCTAGATCAACCGAGTAAGTCTTGTATTTGCATTAAGTTGCTTGGTTGTCACATTGTTTGCGTATTGTAACATTAAAGAAAAGGCAGAAACAACAAAAACTTTAAAGGGTTAGAAAAAGCGGCAATGGGTTGGTGGTCTGTCTGCTTGCATTAGTGGTAGCAACAGTAGATTTTCATTCATTCAGTTATTCATTCATACTGTCATCAGGCCGCCATTCATCTATCCAACCGTTGACTGATGATATTCTTTACGAACATAATCTCAGTACTTTGTAATTATTATGTACGATGATGGTTCTAGATAATGACTTATCTGGGACCAAAACTTTAATGAAGAGAAGGCTACAAAACATGACAATATTTACATTGTTGTTGTCTTTCTTTGCACTCTTTGGTGTCTGAGGGTTATGTGTTGCGCACTATCGCATAACTAATGGTCATAATAAATCTTGTCTAACGTAATCGATTTGTCTGTGTAAATGTTAGGTTTAGGACTAGATTGAAATAAAAAAGAGGTGAATATTATTAAAGCAACTTTAACAAATGTGGCACATACTTTAAATCTTTATTTACTCCTTTTTAAGGGGAAATCACAGCTCTGGCATGTAATGTAGCTGCAGTTTTTAGTGTTTTTTCGACATCCTTAGTTCCGAGGGGCGTGGAAAAAAATATTTTTTTTTTTAAATCGTCTTTTAATTATCTTTCATTCTAGGAATTGCGACCCATCTTAGTGATAAGTCAGTCGTCATGTGATAGAAATTGTGAAAAAGTATTACAATCGGTATATTAATATGAACGATATAATGTTTTTTTTTTAAAAAAGGGGCGTTGCTCTAATGGCTCGTGAGATATAACCGATTGAAATGTCGGCTTTTCTCATACATCGATGGTACAAAAATAGAAGGAGTAGTTGCAGCAACACGAGTATTAGTGACCAGTATGGTACAAGCCAAAATTAAGAAAATCTCAAAGTTTGGACCCAAAAGTGCCACACCTTCGGCTATCTCCCATACAAAGGTAAGGGTGGGTTTTGAAACTAATTACCCTATTGGATTGAATAATTTTAACCAAATTTTTTTTAAAACGAGTTTGAGAAGAATTAGACTAGGGTTTTTGGTGCCCCCTATACAAAGTGCCCAGTGGGCCTTGAAATTTCATCAGCCTATTTCGGCCAAGTTAATGAAACAATTTTGTCCAAAGTTTGCTAAGCATAAAATTTTTATTTTTGATATTCTTCAAACGAGGAAAGTCTAACACGTTAAAGGAGTCGTATTAGACCTCAAGTATCTTAAGACCAAATATGTTTTACGAACTTTTAAGACGATTGAACCATGTCCATCTGTCTGGCAGGCTGGTGGGCAGGATAACTTGAGTTAACCTTAACTGATCATCTTGACAACCCTTATGATACGTCCATCACAAAATGACTTTTTTTTGTATAAATAATATATATCCAATGGGACCGGCCGTGGCATAGTGGTTAGAACACGCGACTACTATGCGGGAGATCACAGGTTCTACTCCTGGCTCCAGTCATCTTAAAAAAAGACAAATTTTTCTTTCATTGTCGGCTCCCCTCGAATGTTGTAGACAGCAACTTTGCAGTACAAGTGTCGAGTCAATCGGCATGTCTAGTAAGAGCTTCTCAAACAGTGACGTTCGCATTCGTCGATAAACAAGCAGGTGCCGTTAGTTGTGAATCAAAAAATAGATAGCGTGATAATTCACAACAACGCGAGAAGCTATCCCATACCTCATTCATGGGGTGTAAAGGGAAATTACGTTTTTATTAAATCTTTTAGAAAAATATTACTAGATTTTTTTTTTGCACTTATATGGGCGCTAAGTGGGCACTTTGTGGGTTTCTCATTACAGATTATATTAAAAGGCAATAACTATTGTTAAACTGTTACAATAACAAACAAAAAAAAAAAAACACAAAATTAAATAGTATGCATAAAACACAATTATTGAAAACTAATACCTTAACTAATAACTTTAAAGTTATTCATATAACTTAATATACATTTATATATATTAACCATTTTCCGCTCAACGGTTTGTGTGTCTACTCTGTATTTTTCTTCATGAATTTCCAAAGAAACAAAAAAGTGGTATCTCTGCACTAAACAATATTTACATGTTTAAAATTAAATTGCTTAACATTTTAGTAACGGTAATTAGAACTAAAAATTAAAAAAAAATTAATTATTTAATTAGTGTTTTATTTGAAAAGCAACAATAAGTATTAAAAGTAGCACATACAAATACAATTCGAATATATTATAAACGAAAAAAAAAAACCAAAATTCATACAATTATATTTGTTGTTATTCTGGGCAGTTTATTTAAAATACATTTACATTACCAACATAAATTTAACATTTTCAACGAATAAAACCCAATTACATTTACTGTATCACCCCCTCCAACTACCCCCTACAACACAACAACTAAGAAATGACAGAAAACAAATCAGTATAATAAGCATACAGTTTATGTACATCAACTGTTGTCCACACACTTTTGACCTTCACTGTTGCACTCGTTTTATTGTGCAATAGATTTATCCCAAAACGAAACATTTGCCAAAAGTAAGTGTTGAAAGTTGTTTTATAATTAAATGAAAAAATGTCTTAAATAAAAATGTGCGCAAGAAATGTTCAAGTGGCAAAAATAAATAATAACAAAGTTAAATAAATCATTTTGAAATGTTTAACTACATGTCAGCAACAACGGCAGGCAACAACACTCACTCGACACCAACGACATACAGCGAATGCCGCGACATCATCATCAACACCACCGCCACCACCTGAAATAGTACAAGTGTGATAGAGAGAGGGAGAGAAAAAATTAAATTAACACATACCAGCCAGATGAGGAGATCCATCTTACCGTCTATGGAAATAAACGACGAGTGGTGGTAATCTGCCATGACAAGAGGTTGGAGCGCAAGGACTCCATCCATTCTCTCTGTAGTAGAAAGAACCATTTATCCAGTTTTATCTGTCGCTATAAGCCACGACGACATGACGCAACCCATTCCCACTCAGCGTGTACAAACGTTTCCGCTTTGGAAATGACTATGATAACGTGTTAGGCCGTCAGAAACGCTGTGGGAGACAAACCATACAACCAAACAACCAACCAACCAGTAGTCATCCTCTATCCAATTTTGTAATTTTTTTCAACTCTAATTTTATTTAAAACTAAATTTCATCTAGGAAATAACAATTTTTCCATTTATGCTTTTTGCATCATTCATTCCTTCTTAACTCAATCTAAAAACAGTCAGTCAGTCGTTGGGGAAAAAGGGAACCAAATGGCGCAATAGTGGAAAAAGTCTTCGTTCTGTGTTGAAGTTAGAAGTTGGTATCGTGATTTAGTCATTTAAGGTGGTATTGCTGTGGCTAGGGAAATACCAGTTTTAGGGTCAATTGTACTTTTTGGTACAATAAATTGTACTATTAGTACAATAAATGTACTTTTTGGTAAAATAAATTGTACTTTTTGGTACAATAAATTGTACTTTTTGATACAATAAATTGTACCTTTTGGTACAATAATATTGACCTTTGTTACAATTAAGTACTTTTAGACAGAATTATTGTACAATAAAAATAATCTGGTACAAGAAAGTACTTTTTGGTACAATAAATTATACCTTTTGTTACAATAAATTGTTCTTTTTGAGACAATAAATGTTCTTTTTGGTACAATAAATTTACTTAGTTGCACAATAAATTGTACTTTTTGGTACAATAAATTTTACTTTTGGTACAGTATAAGTACTTTTGGGCAGAATAAAATGTCAATTAAAGTACTTTTTGGTAACATAAATTATACTTTTTGGGGCAATAAATGAACTTTTTGGTACAATGAATTTTGCTTTTGAGTACAATAGAAGCGGCGTTTGGTACAATAAATTGTACTTTTTGGTACAAGAAATTGTACTTTTTGGTACAATAAACTGTACTTTTGTCAATTAAAGTACTTTTTGGTACAATAAAAGTTCTTTGTGGTACAATACATTTTAGTTTTAAATACAATAGAAGAGCTTTTTGGTACAACAAATTGTACTTTTTGTACAGTAAATTGTACTTTTTGGTACAATTAATTGTAATTTTTGGTACGATGGTAAAATAAATTTTGCTCTTTGGTAAAGTACATTTTACATTTTACTACAAAAAGGCAAAAATTTAACTTTTTGGTACAAAAAATGGTAATTTTTGTTACTTTTTGGTACAATTAATTTGACTTTTGGTACCATTTAAGTACTTTTTGGTAACATAAATTATATGTTTTTGGACAATAAATGTACATTTTCGTACAATAAATGTTTAATCTTTATTACAATAGAAGCGCTTATTGGTACAATAAATTGTACTTTTTTAGTACAATCAATGTACTTTTTTAGTTTTTATTGGTACAGTAAAAGTATTTTTTTAGTACAAAAGTAGTACTTGTTGGCACAATAAATTGTATTTTTTAGTACAATAATATGTACTTTTGATACAATAAATTTTAGTTTTTGGTATAATAAAAGTACTTTTTGTAACAACAAAAGTAAATGCCAGAACAAGTTTATTCGTCCAACAGATTTCCATTTAGACAGAAACATGAAAGACTATTAAAATGTCAGACTATACTTAACTAGTATATTTAACCAAGGCAGTAAAAAAAGCACACACAAAAAAGAGTAAAAAACTAACGCATCAGTTTTCTATTGAAATTTCAAATACTTGTGTATGGGACCGGCCGTGGCATAGTGGTTAGAACACGCGACTACCATGCGGGAGATCCCAGGTTCAAACCTGGCTCCAGTCATCTTAAAAAACAAAACGGCTCCCCTCGAATGTTGGTGACAGCAACTTCGCAGTATTAAGTGTCGAATCAATCGGCGTGTCTAGTAAGAGCTTCTCAAACAGTGACGTTCGCATTCGTCGATAAACAAGTAGGTGCCGTTGGTTGTGAATCTAAAAATAGGAAGCGTGTTAATTCACAACAACGCGAGAAGCTATCCCATACCTCATTCATGGGGTGCAAAGGGAAATTAAGTTAAATTAAGTGTATGAAAATACTATGTTTGTATGAGATATACTGGTAGTTCCGGTGTATCGTTGTTGGTCTCTGGTACCTAGCAATGCCTAGTGAAACAAACCATTTTTTTTTTTTAAATTATATATTCTGCCGGAATGGTAAATAAACTAAAACAAACTTGATCTATTCTACACTTGACAATCAAATGTACTTCAGGGTTTTTAACGAAACTATTCTTAGATTTATTTAAATGTCTGTATTGTGTGTATGTTGTCTCAAAATTAATTATGTTATATACTAAAAATTTTATGTACTATATATTTGTTTTAAGATCATATCACATCCAAACATTCATATTTACTCTATGCATGTGTTCTGTGTAAAACATAAAACGATATTGTATTGTAATTTTCGGTCACACCTTATGCAGAGGGATAACGAAAACTTTTTGAGCGACACTGTAGGTAGAGAGATTTGTTTTTGTTTTTGGAATTTTATTCTTTTATAAATCAATATGAATTGGACAAAAGACATTAAAATTTTAAATATTTTTTCTAGTAATTTTCATAATTTCCTTGCCTTATACTACTAGGTGGTCCAAAAGTCTTTTCACTTTTCTCACGCTTGATAGTCGCGTGTTGTTCTTAACATCATGCCATGACCGGTTCCATTTTATCTCAAATACGTCCCTTTAATTCCTGAAAAGAGTATCCCAAAACAAAAAAATACCTTGGGGATAAGTCTGGTTACGAGAATGCCAGTTTATGTTACCTCTTTTGAATACCACTTTTTACCCAAAAATTTCGCTAATTGTATCATCGTTGGTATGACATGTTGCCACATTTTGCTAAAATCATGATCGTTGATTAAAACAAAGCTAGAGCAAAAAAGTTTTATAGCTTGACAGTTTACCGATCTATATTTACTGTAATAGCTTGTACTCTTAGATCAAGATCGTTTTTGATTTGTTCTACAGGCGCCATTCGCACTAGTCTAGTCAGTCGGCATTCTTGTAAAAGCTTCCCAAAGTGGTGACATTCGGCTTCGTCGTTAAATAATGCGTCTTGTTTGAGTGATTCTAAAAATTCATTCATGGATGCAATTTTAATTCTCTACACTAAAAAAAAAATCAAGTATTCCGTACTTAAAACATTCCGTAGCGGTGTCAAAAGTACGGTAAGTACGGATTTTCTTAAATCAAGTACGAAATGCTTGATCCAAGAACGAATAATCCTAGCCTTAAAGTGTACCCAATGTGCACAAATGCGGACGCGGATCCGAAACTGATCAGTATCGGATCCGACAAAACGGAATCCGCGCAGTCGGATCCGAAAATGATCAGTTCCGGATCCGACAAAACGGAATCCTCGCAGTCGGATCCGAACCTGATCAGATCCGGATCCGACAAATCGGAATCCGTGGAGTCGGATCCGAAACTGATCAGTTCCGGATCCGACAAAACGGAATCCGTGAAATCATAATTCTAGTAAAAATTCTCAAACTTGGTTGAAAATGCATTCGTATTATTTTTTTTTTTATTGTTGAAAGAATATAATTGTAATAGAATTGTATAATATAAACATATATAACATAATATTAGTTTAGTTTATTGAATTAGGGGCAAAAAATACAGTGTTTTCCTATTTTAATTTAAAAATCTTGGTTATGTTAGTAAGCACATTCTGCTGCAGATCGCCTTCAATTCGTATTTGTCATAATATTAATGTTACTGTCATTACCTACGTGCATATATTGGGTAACCAAAAACCACATGTTTTCCTGAAATTTTTTTAATTGTGTCAATTTTGAACACTTTCATTACATGATTTCCGTTTTTGTGCGCCATGCGGATCAGTATCGGATCCGATACTGATCCGATTCTACGGACATTTTATCCGAATTTGGATTCCGGATCGGATCCGGTCCGGATCCGATTTCGTTTGAAATTCCTTTTTTAAATCGGATCCGTTTTTTATCCGCATTTGAGTCCGATCCGGATCGGAATCCGGATCGGAAATCAGTCCGGATCCGATCCGGAATCCGATTCGGATAAAATGTCCGTAGAATCGGATCAGTATCGGATCCGATCCTGATCCGCATGGCACACTGGGTAGAGTCCTTAACTTTGGATGTCATTAAGCCTGGTGGCGCTTGATATTTAAGTGTAGAATTCTTAATTATAGATGCCATTAAGTCTAGCGGGGCTTGATTTTTTTTAAATAATGTGCGGATGGCTAATTAGTAGTGCTCCCCATTTCCCGGGAAACGGTAAAAAAATTATAGAAATTTCTTCGCTCCCGGACCGGCATTTCGGCAGTTTTTCATCAATTATCACAGAAATTAGTGGTAATGTACTACGAATTTGTTCTTTAATATTGCCAACTTGTGACCCATTTGAGTAAGTATTTAAGAAACGCCGGTCCGGAATAGACCGGAAAACCGAAAAAGTCATACAAATGTATGAAAATAATAGAAATTTCTTCGTTCCCGGACCGGCGTTTGGACAGCGTTCCATCAAATGGCATAATTTTTTGGCAAGATATAATCAAGTCTCTGTTTATGATATCTGCAATTTCAAGCCATTCTGTGCATCTTTGTTTAACAATCCGAAGCTCCATATATAAACATATATGAAAAAGTTACTGTGAAAAAAAGTGAATAATTTCATACAAATGTATGATAATAATAGAAATTTTTTCTTTCCCGGACCGGCGTTTGAATAGCGTTCCATCAAATGGCATAATATTTTTGGAGAATACAACGAAGTCTCTGTTTATAATCTGTGCAAAATTTCAAGCCATTCTGTGCATCTTTGCTTAACAAACCGAAGAAAAAATCAATTTTTAATTTCCCGGGATTTCCGGTAATACCGGGAAAATTCTATTTCCCGGGATTTCCCGGGAAACCGGAAAACCCGTTCCCGGGATTCCCGGGATCCCGGTACAAGCCTAGAGCACTACTAATTAGGTAGTTGCCAAACTATCTAATCAGTACCCTTAACTATCATTACAAACCTTAAGTGTTATAATCTCCACAAAATTATCGAGAAGTCCAAACACACTGGTGCGAAAATGGCATCAACGAAGGTCACACGTCACTTGATTCGCAAAAGCTCTTAAGATCTTCATACTTAATTGGAGAATTTATACGCTTAAATTCAAGTACGATTTTT
The DNA here is from genome assembly GCA_964034835.1 of Muscina levida. NCBI lineage: Eukaryota > Metazoa > Arthropoda > Insecta > Diptera > Muscidae > Muscina > Muscina levida. Next base: position 42,386,848 of record OZ035883.1, on the reverse strand, counting down.
GCAAAAAAAAAAAAAAAAATTAAACTTTAATTTAGAATGCGAATTAATTGTGGGGAGAAAACATTAACATAAAAGAGTAAATGTTATTTCTCTCCCATACATTTTTTTTCTCAGAGATTTATGTAAGATTTTTTATTCTTACTTTTAGTCAGATATTACTTGATATTTATTCTACGAACTTTTTACTTGATAGTTGACAAGTTCGTTCTTAATATTCTTCAATTAAGTTCGTACATACTTAATTTGAGAATTTCATTCTTATTTTAACAATGTCTACGCTTACATTTTTAAACTTATCCCGTTTTGTACTTGATTTAAGGATAATTAGGACTATTCGTAGTTAAATATTTAAGTACTTTTTCTGCAAAAAATACTAATTCTAAACTAAAATTTAGAATGCGTTTTTTTTTCTCTGTATAGACCTGTTAAAATTTCCAGTGTAATTAGAACACAATTCCGCGGATTTGTTCTCTTTTTATGAATTTCATTCTAACCATTTGATACTTAAGTATTAAGCTTAGTATTAAATAGATTTCTGATATAAGACTATACATCAATTGATCTTTAAATCTTGTTTGGGACCATCTGTTCGACCTATGTATTAAAAGCATACTAGCAAACTGAATGACGCAACCCGTAATCATTTGTCTACTCTACAAGTTACAACCATTTTTTATCGCTACATAGGTAACGTGCGTAATCATTTCTCATAATTCTTACATTCCCAGCTAGCTTGTGAGCTTGTCAATATAATTGTCAATATCGCTATAAACGTGTGATTTATCTAAATATTTCGTGAGATTCTAGTGCAGCCGCAAAAGTTTAATACGATTGAGGAAACAATAACGTAAGACGATATATCACGTTTTAGTATTACTAATACGTTTTTTGTGTAACAGTGACAGAGAGAAAAGATAGAGCGGATCGAGCATTTATTCAACACACACAAACAAACAAACAACTCTTGCTAACAAATACAATATCGTTTTAATTGTTTATTACCAAAACATGTAGTGTATTATTCGTTAAAAAAAAAACATAACATTAAAAACTTAATAAATTGTAAACCTATACTATGTATATAAATAATGTTTGTTAAACAACAACGCCCAGTGTAACACATATGTAATGCTTAATTAATTTCAAAAAAAAAAAAAATAAACACTTTAAAGATAATACATTTCGCATATAGAGAGAGAAAGAGAGAGAGAGAGAATAATAAAACATTTTAATGAATGTAAATCCAATAATGAATATTTAAATTTAACATTGTTTGTTGTTTTATCCTTTTGTTTAAAATATGGTGCTTTTTTTACCAAAAATTCAAAGGAAAGTTCAATGCAATGAAATGAAATTTAATAAAAAGACACCACCACCGTTGCTGCGTATTTGTAACGCTGGGCGGAAGCGGGTTAATATACGAAATTTATTTAAAACCAAAAATAAAAAACAAATGTAATCTCATATAAATATTGTTTGTATATTATTGCTATTTACTGTTGATTTTTTTTAATATATCATAATGCATATTATCATATTAAACAAATAATATAAATAATTTATTGTACACAAGCAGGGCGAAAGCAACAAATTGTAAAATTATAGGAAAAGCCACGCGGCAGCGGCGGCGGCAAAAGTGGTAAATGAAATGTGACGCTAAAACATGTGTGACAACAGAAAGGTGAGATAATGTGTTCAGGTGTAAGCAAAAGGAAATCAATAACACTGTAAGTAGGTGAAAATGACACATCAAAACGCCGATACACGTCAACCTAATTTTGGATCGTAGAATCCAGTGGTGTAGCCCATTTTGAAAGGTTAGCTCAAAATTACGAGATATTTCGATTTTAAATTTGTAGTAGATATAAGGCGATTTTTGATTTTATTTGAATGAAAAAACTTTAAAAACTTGTTTAAAATTAATTTTTTTATTATTTACTTGTAGAAAAAAATCAAAACTCACCTTAAATCTACTATAAATTTAAATCGAAATATCTCGTTATTTTGAGCTAACTTTTTAAAACGGAGTACACCACTGGATTCTATGACCCATAAATTAGTTGGGGTGTCTCGGTGTTTTTGTGTGTCATTTCAAAAGTTCAAATTTTACTTACTGTGTAATTAAATGGTTACATTGACAGTATTTATGAGTAATTGAAATGAATACTTTAATAATATCAAGAAAAAGCAAAGGATTTTTTTTTTTTTTTTCAAAAAAATATTATAATTCAATTATATTTAGTGCTCTAGGCTTGTACCGGGATTCCCGGAATCCCGGGAATTATAATTTTCCCGGTATTACCGGGAATCCCGGGATGCCCGGGAAATAAAAAAATTTTTTTTTCTTCGGTTTGTTAAGCAAAGATGCACAGAATAGCTTGAAATTTTGCAGTTATCATAAACAGAGACTTCGTTATATTTTGCCAAAAAATTATGCAACTCGATGAAACGCTGTTCAAACGCCGGTCCGGGAACGAAGAAATTTCTATTATTTTCATACATTTGTATAAAATTTTTCAGATTTTCGGTCTATCCCGGACCGGCGTTTCTAAAATTCTTTTTCAAATGGTTCGGGAGTCGGCAGTATTTCAGAACAGCATTAGAAGAGCATTTTCACGAATTTCTGTGACTTTTTTATTTACCGGGAAATATGTATATCAATCCCGGTTTCCCGGTAATATCGGTAATAAACAGATAAAATAACACAGTGCAGCACAATTTTTCGGGGGCGAACCAAACCAATATCAAACGATAGCATTTGACATCAGAAACAAAACATTAAACCCCATTTTGTTTTACTACGTAACAATTTTTTTTACATTGGTTTGAAATTTGGAATTTTTGGTTAAAAGTCAAATCAAAGAATATGAAAAATCATGTGAAAAAATACATTTGAGATAGTTCATGTCTTCGTATTAAAATTTATTAAAATTTTCCGGGTAATATTTTTTTCTAGCTGCCACCCTTATGGGACTTTTTAGGCCCAAATTTGAAGAAAAGCTTAAAATACAAATTTGGAGGTTATTTTATAACCTTTGACTCGTAGAGGTTTTTTGTTTTCGGTGACTCTTAGTGAAATTTACCGGTGAATATTTCTATCGAAAATTTGACCTCTCTCCAAATTTGTATTTTAAGCTTTTTTTTTCAAAATTAGACCTAAAATGTTCCATACTGGTGGGAGATAGAGGGTTAAGATGTTCCGATGAAATACTCCCCTATTAATTTTAATATAGGTCTCCGAAAATACAAACTATCCCAATTGTATCTTTACACATGATTTTTCATATTCTTTGATTTGACTCTTGACCAAAAATATCAAATTTCAACACACTGTAAAAACAAAATTGTGACGTAGTCGAACAAAATGGGGTATAAGGTTTTGTTACTGAGGTCAAAACCTATTGTTTTATTTTGGTCTGGTTCACTCCCGAAAAAGTTTGTTGCACTCTTTGCTCAAAAGTTGACTTCTTAACATTTCATTTTGATTTTATTTTATAACCTTTGACTCGTAGTAGTTATTTGTCTTCGGTGACTCTTAGTAAAATTTACCGGTGAATATTTCTATCGAAAATTTGACCTCTCTCCAAATTTGTATTTTAAGCTTTTTTTTCAAAATTGGACCTAAAATGTTCCTTACTGGTGGGAGATAGAGGGTTAAGATGTTCCGAAGAAATGCTCCACTGTTAATTTTAATAAAGATCTCCGAAGATATGAACTATCCCACTTGTATTTTTACACATGATTTTTCATATTCTTTGATTCGACTTTTGACTAAAAATATCAAATTTCAACGCACTGTAAAAACAAAATTATGACGTAGTCGAACAAAATTGGGTATAAGGCTATGTTACAGAGATCAAATTCTATCGTTTTATATTGGTTTCATTCCTCCCAGACACAATGGCCCTCAAACTGTAGCATAGTGTAATTAACATATCAAAAAAAGTCACACCATTTTTTTTAATAATTTCCCATTATTTTCAAATAAATTCCCAATCCCTTCAATTGTTATTTTGTAACTTCTCGCTATTTTTCGATTATTTCTTCTACATAAAATTAAATTTTCAATTATTAAAAAAAATTTCCTTTAGTTTCCTTTCTCAAAATTTCTTAATATACTGTAATAAACACATTTTTATAACATTAGAACCCATAGGCATGTGAGTATATATCATTTGGTACGAAAAAAGTGTAACGTAACGCATTAAAGGCGACGAGTAAACCTTCACAGATCCTTATGGAAATTTTACAGAATTAATATTTTCGATAACGAAGTTATGGTATTTTTAAATTGGCAGAGTAGCCCCATCCCTCTTAGTACCACACATACAAAATTGCCTATTTTTAGAAAAATAATATTTCTTCCATATCTTCCAAATGACAACTGGAAAATTTTTGAATTTGGTCAGTTTAAAATTACCTTGCAGAAAACCGAAACATTTAGCTGTGCTATCCTTCTGGAAGCTTTTACACAAATTACCTAAATCACCCCCAAAATTCTATAATATAAAATCTATATGCTGTGACTTACGAATAAAAATCGGGCACCTTGGTGCTGCTCCTACTTTCACCTCCTATACAAATTAGCCAATTGCTCGAAATGTAATATTTTTCCAATGATTTCTAAAAGAAACTCCCCAAAACGTTGTAATTGAAGATGAAACATAAGAATTTTACCCCACCCATTAGAAGAGGAAGTTAAGAGCCAGTTCAAAGGACTGATAATTATGTACTGGTTTAATATTGTCTTACTACTTTCCAAAATTCAAATAAAAAGGCAACAAATTTAAAAATGTCTTTATGATTTTTAAATATTGCCCAGAAAAATTTTAACTTTTTCTCTGTAGTTTCAATTAACCACTTTTCTTAACAAAGTTGTATTAAATTTTTTTAGAAACATTCAAAAAAAAAAAAAAGATGGCAATCATTTTCAGAAATTTTGCGTTTAATTTTCTTTAGAATTTCTGGAAAAGTTTTCAAAAGTTTCTAAAAAATTGCCGTAAAGTTACATAATAACTTTTTTACTTACTTACTTAATTTCCCTTTGCACCCCAAGAATGAGGTATGGGATAGCTTCTCGCGTTGTTGTGAATTAACACGCTTTCTATTTTTAGATTCACAACTAACGGCACCTACTTGTTTATCGACGAATGCGAACGTCACTGTTTGAGAAGCTCTTACTAGACACGCCGATTGACTCGACACTTAATACTTCGAAGTTGCTGTCACCAACATTCGAGGGGAGCCGACAATGAAAGAAACAATTTTTTTTAAGATGACTGGAGCCAGGTTTGAACCTGCGATCTCCAGCATGGTAGGCATGGTGTTCTAACCACTATGCCACGGCCGGTCCCAACTTTTTTACCGCTTCAAAAAGTGTTATCTATTGCCACATTTGATACATATAGCTCAGATTTTTCTGTAGTTTTTCCCTTCAATCCCCACTATGTATGATCGAGCTTTAAGCTCAGTTTCTGTCATCCTTGTTACCACTTTCCAAATTCGACGGTACTGCTCGCGGGCCTCAGTACTTTAAATAAGCTATCGGCTTGCGAGTGAGCTCTCACATTACATGCCGGGTTCGCGAGCATGGCCGATAGCCTATTCTATTTCGTTTAAGCTCTCAAGATGAAGCTTCGAGCCAAACTCAATAAATAAAAACACTTTTCGGTACAATGAAAGTACTCTGGAACAAAAAGTACTTTTTGGTATAATACAAGTACTTTTTGATAGAATAAAAGTAATTTTAGTACAATATAAATAAATAATCTTTTTTTCTGCAACAATAAAAGTACTTTTTTGGTGTAATAAAATTACTTTTTTTTTACACAAAAGTACTTTTTCTTACACAAAAGTACTTTTTTTACACAAAAGTACTTTTTTTACACAAAAGTATTTTTTTTACACAAAATTACTTTTTTTTACACAAAAGTACTTTTTTTTTACACAAAAGTACTTTTTTTACACAAAAGTACTTTTTTTACACAAAAGTACTTTTTTTTTACACAAAATTACTTTTTTTTTTTTAGACTAAAGTACTTTTTTTACACAAAAGTACTTTTTTTTTTACACAAAAGTACTTTTTTTTACACAAAAGTACTTTTTTTTACACAAAAGTACTTTTTTTTACACAAAAGTACTTTTTTTTACACAAAAGTACTTTTTTTTACACAAAAGTACTTTTTTTTACACAAAAGTACTTTTTTTTACACAAAAGTACTTTTTTTTACACAAAAGTACTTTTTTTTACACAAAAGTACTTTTTTTACACAAAAGTACTTTTTTTTACACAAGTACTTTTTTTTACACAAAAGTACTTTTTTTTTACACAAAAGTACTTTTTTTTTTACACAAAAGTACTTTTTTTTTTACACAAAAGTACTTTTTTTTTACACAAAAGTACTTTTTTTACACGAAAGTACTTTTACACAAACGTACTTTTATTGCACTAAAAAAACATGACAAATTCCCCTATACGATACTTACTAACTAAAAATCGATATTAAATTATTATGGCATGTAACGTGACAAAACCAATGATGCAGAACTTCTTCATTTTGAGGCTACTTACACGTGCAGTTCTCAGAATTGAGTCCCAAAATTATGTGTTATAAACATACCACTTTTCTTTTCCTAAGACCCACAAAAGGGACTCTCAACTGTTTTTTTTTTATTTTTTATCATTCTCTCGCGAAATTTGAGAGCCGTTTCTGTTTGTCACTACTCATCGTTGTTATGCAAGTTAATTACTCCGACTGTCACTAACCACTTACATATATTGTGATTAATCTTTGGCGCCTATAATAAACTTTTAATACACCTGCCACCAAAATGCTGCCGTTGCCGTTACATCTATATAATTTTACAATTTGTTTATAATACTCTATAAATTTTTATTTTATTTTTGTTAAATGCTTGTTATGATATCTATTGCTCTCTCTCTCCCTTAAATTGCCACTTATATTGAAAAACGTTTTACTCTCCCGCCTAGTGGATTGCCGGTCAAACAACAACAACTGTCACCTAATCATCCCCAATGTCCATCAAATCAATTGGAAGTTGGCGGTGGCCATCACAGCCCTTCCTCACCCATACCACCCTGTATTGGCGGCGGCGGTTCGCCCTATAATGGCTCACAGGCTGGCGGCAGCAGTGGCGGCGTGTCACCCAACTCAAATGCTGGCATTTCACCTAATAAATATCGACGATCGATATCGTTTCCCGTTAAAGGAGGCACTTCACCCACACCCCCTGGCTATGCATTGGACATAAATGCAGCCAAGGCTGCGGCTGCAGCGGGAGTTCCCACGCTTTCGATAGGCAATGGCAGTTTAAGTGCTGGCGCTTCAGGTTGCGGTGATGGACCGCCCTTTATGGGAGCCGGTGGTCCACCCTACATGGCCAATGGCATGGATATGCGGCCCCTGGACCATTGTCTGAATGATATTATGCGCGGCATGGGAGCTGTGGGTCCTGGAGGAGATAATAATGTGACGGCGGCAGCCATAATGGCCGAACGCATGCGCAATCAGAAACTGAGTGAACACCATTTGGGTGAGGTGGATGCGGTGGCTATAGCCGCAGGAAATGGCGCTGCCGCCTATTTGGATCCCAATATGAAACTGAATTCTCCTTCACGCTCTTCACCCCACTCGCAGGGCTCCGATCACACTGCTCGCTATTCGCGCAAAGTCTTTGTGGGTGGTTTGCCGCCGGACATTGACGAGGACGAGATCACTAGCTCGTTTAGACGCTTTGGGCCGCTTGTCGTGGATTGGCCCCACAAAGCCGAATCGAAATCCTACTTTCCACCCAAGGGCTATGCTTTTCTATTGTTCCAGGACGAGAACAGTGTCCAACAGCTGATAGACTCTTGCATTACGGATGACGACAAATTGTACTTGTGCGTCTCGTCGCCCACCATCAAAGACAAACCGGTACAAATACGCCCGTGGCGTTTGGCCGATGCCGACTATGTGTTGGATGCCACCATGTCGTTGGATCCACGTAAAACAGTATTTGTGGGCGGCGTGCCACGCCCTCTAAAAGCATTTGAACTGGCCATGATTATGGATCGTTTGTACGGCGGTGTTTGTTATGCGGGCATCGACACTGATCCTGAGCTCAAGTATCCCAAGGGTGCCGGACGAGTGGCCTTCTCCAATCAACAGAGCTACATAGCGGCCATATCGGCTCGTTTTGTGCAACTGCAACATGGTGACATCGATAAGAGGGTGGAGGTTAAACCCTACGTGCTGGACGATCAGATGTGTGATGAGTGCGAGGGCCAACGGTGTGGCGGCAAGTTTGCGCCCTTCTTTTGCGCCAATGTAACTTGTTTGCAGTACTATTGTGAGCACTGCTGGTCGGTAATACACTCGAGACCCGGCCGGGAGTACCATAAGCCTTTGGTCAAGGAGGGAGCTGATCGTCCACGTGCGGTGCCTTTTCGTTGGTGTTAACGGCGGCGTTGGTAGGTTGCTAAGACCTCAACGTAATCAACGTAAATTTCAAAATTGTAATAGCAAAAACAATGTCGTCAATGGAGCAACGGCAGCAGCTAACAAAAATAACAGCTATTAAGAGAAGAAGAAACAAAAAACAAACAAACAAGAAATAAAAACAGACAACAAAACCAAAATAACTTTTAAAAAATAGTTTACTACTCTTCAACTCCTGAAACAACTTTCTTCTTTCTGCTATCTTACTAACTATACTTAGTATACACTATCATCAGTTTTATACTTATTCTTAATTTTCTGTTAGTACTATAACTTATACTTATTATTCTTATCATTATTATTATTATTATAATTAATAATATTATAAACAACTGTAGTTTATTAGTAGTTAATTTTTTATACATTTTTTTATATATGCAACAAACAACAACAACAGCAAGAGAAGAAACTCTTTTTGTTAAGAGCGAGCTATCCTACCTAACCTTATTATATTACATCAAAGGTTAAAAGGATAACATTTTTTTATTTAGAAACTTAAAAAACCTAAAAAACCTAAAAAAAAAACAAAAATATAAACATGTTTTTAAAAATAGCTTAATATATACAGCTACTAAGGTTAATGAATGAATACCAAAAAGAAAATAAAAAAAAACACAGAAAACAAAAATCTACTTCTACAACAACTGATAAACCAAATATAGAAAAAAGAGGAAACTCTTAAAACACGAAGAGGAAACTCTTATACAATTTTAATAAACCCCAAACCCTTCTATGATGTAACACTTCACACTCATTGTGTTAGATAGATGACTACTGCGTTAGAAAAGACCTTCCACACAAGTGTATACCAATTTTTCGAAAAAATTTATAATACCAGCACGACGTGACGTTATAGCCTTTGGTTGACAGAGTACAACTGAATTAATTCAAAAATTTAACTTTTTTTAAATGAAATTAAATTCTTTAAGAAATTATCATTTTGGTTTTAGATATTATTTAATTTTTCAATTGCTATATAAATTGCACGAAAAATTTTGATATTGTTTGAAGATTTTTTTTTTCAAAATTATAATTTTTTTTAAGGGAATTGACAGGTATTTTTTTAATTCCAATTAAAATATAAATTGCTCGAAAAAATTATGTTTTTGGAAGACGATTTTTTTCAAATGTATAAAACAATTATTTGTTATTTTTGTATAAAAAAAAATTTAAATCATTTTTAATTTTGAATTTTTTTTTTACAATTTTTGTTTTAGAAATTTATTAAATATAATTTGCACGAAAATAATTTATATTTTTAAAAAAGATTTCTTTTTTAATATTTGTAAATTGTTTTAGCTATTTGTTAACTGTTATAATGATACAAAATAATTTTTGCAAATAACCCAAATATTTCTTAGAAGTTACAATATTTCATTGCAAAAAAAATTTGTTATGTTGTTTTCTCATTTTTCAATTCTGTAACATAACACAAATAAAACAATATAATTGTCTAAAATTTTAAAATTTCAAAGATATTTTGCTTTTAAATTTGTCAATTGTTTTAACTAATTTTTAACTGTCATATTGATATAAAATATATTTTGCAAAAATTAATATTTGCTCCATTTTAAATTTTGTTAATGTTAATTTTTATTTTAATAATTTTTTTTTCTCAAAAAATCTGTTATAATTTTAAAGAAAATCTACAACTCTTTAGAATTCAAAATGTCATGTTTGTTTTTTCAATTTGTTTTTATTTTTTTTTTTTTTACTATTTTGTTGATAAAAAAAATCTGTTATATTGTTTTCATTTCTAATTTGTTAAACATAAAAAAAATTTAAAAAAAAATAATTTAAAAAATCTACAATTGAAAATGTAGATTTTTTTTCTTTAAATTTGTCAATTTTTTTTACTGTTATATTGTGGTATAATATGTATTTTGCAAAAATCTGTTATATTGTCTTCATTTCTAATTTGTTAAACATAAATAAATCAAAAAAAAAAATAATTTAAAAAAAGAATTATTTTAAAAATCTTTACAATTGAAAATGTTGCAAATTTTTTTTTCATTAAATTTGTCAATTTTTTACTGTTATATTGTGGTATAATATGTATTTTGCAAATATCGCCGCTATATTTAATGCAAAATAATCTTATTTTTTATTCAAATTTGTTGATTATATTTTTTTTTACCAAAACATCCCTTATGTTGTTTTAATTTTTAAATTCATTAACATAAATTACAAATTAAAAAAAATCTACACTCTTTACAATTAAAAATGTCTTGGAAAAATGTATCAGCTTTATTGAGACAAATACAAAACTGGCCACCAACTTTTAAACTATTTCTTGTACACTTTAACCTCAAAGAAATCTTAAATTGCACGAAAATTTTATCTATGTTTTGTACTGTCTTTAAAATCTATAATTAGTAAACTGTTATATTAACATTAATATTGAAAATAATATTTCATTTTTTTTAAATCATCAAAATAATTTTTAAAGGACATATAAGTTTTTAAATATATTAAAACTAAATATCTTAAATAATAATGTTTCCAATATCTGTAATAGAAATTAAAATTACATAAAAAACTCATACGCGCCTCCGTAATACATTTTTGACAATTTTTGTTTACATTTTTATTCAAACGATATAGAGAAATACATATATAACAGTTATAACAGTCATATTCTTCCTAATTATACATAGATTTTTTATGCAGTGAATATTTCATTACTTAAAATAAATTATAAAAATTTTCTTAGAATTTTTTAATATATTAATACCGAATTTCTTGCAGTGTTTTAATATATTGATATTGAATTTCTTAAAGAAAAACAAAACTGTTATACGCAAAATTTTCAATATCTATAATAGAAACAAATTTGTTTAAATTTGTATTAAAATAATATCAGAAATCTGTATATAACAGTTATAACAGTCTTAGATTTTCGTATTGTTAATTGATTTTTTAAACAATGAAAATTTCATTGCATATCTAAAACAAATTTGCTTTCATTGAGAATTAATCACATATTTTTTTGGAATGAATTTCTTAAATAAATAACAGTTATACTCTAAATATTCAATATTTATATTTATAAAATAAAATTACACAAACCCCTTATGCATTCGTAATAGATATTGATTGGATCAAAATAATATTTTCTATAATTTTTTTTTCAATTTTTCTAAAAATTATTTCAAGAAATACATGCCAATATAACAGTTGTAACAGCCATATTCATTCGAATTGTTTTATTAAGTAAAGTATTTTTCATTACTTAAAATAAATGTCAATGGTTTTTATAGATTTTTTCAACATTGTTTAAACTAAATTTCTTAAAGAAAATACTGTTATACTTACACAAAACCCTCTTTTGCAACCGTAATAGATTTTTGAAAATTTTTTAAATTTTTCTACAAATTATTTCAACAAATATAAACAATATAACAGTTATAATAGTCATATTATTTACTTAAAATACATTTTAAAGGCTATTTTCTATAATTTGTTAAATATGTTTTGGCAAACAAACTGTTATACTCTACATTTCTAATACCTACAATGAACAATTTTAATCACCGTTTGTATCCGTAATAGATATTTAGATCAAAATAATTTTTTCCAAAAATTTTTAAAATTTTTTTTCAAGAAATACATGCAAATATAACAGTTGTAACAGCCATATTCATTCGAATTGTTAATTTTTTTTTATTAAGTAATGTAAATTTCATTACTTAAAATAAATGTCTAAAGGTTTTTATAGATTTTTTCAACATTGTTTAAACTAAATTTCTTAAAGAAAAAACTGTTATACTCTACATTTGTAATATTTATAAAAAAATTTAAATTACACAAAACTCTCTTTTGCAACCGTAACAGAATTTTGGATTTAAATAATATTTTTTTATGAAAATTTTTAAATTTTTCTACAAGAAATATGTACAATATAACAGTTTTAATACTTAAAATCAATGTCAAATGCTTGTTTTTTTGTAGTTTTTTTTTTAAATATGAATTGGCGGAATTTCTTAACAACAAAAAAAACTGTTATACTCTTTATATCCAATAAAAGAAATTTAAATTACACAATTGAATTAATATCGTTTTCATACTAATTCAAGATATAGTATGCACGTACATATATAACAATTATAACAGTCATATTCTTGGAAATTCTTAATTGGATATTTAATTTTAATTAATATTTAATTATTTAAAAACAAATTTAAATGCTTTTCAGAAAATTTTGTAAATATGATTTAAAGAAAATCTGTTATATTTTACATTTCTAATGTCTATAATAGAAATTAAAACTACACAAAATAATTCGAACAAAAAAATTTTGGTTTTTTTTTAATTATTATAAAAATATCATAAATAAAAGTTATAACAGTTAAAACTTATTTAGGCAGCCGTAATAGAGTTTTGAATTAAAAATATTTTTTATACAATTATTTAATTTAAATTTTTGTAGAAATTGTTCCAAAAATCGATCGTTATCTTTGGAGGCAATGATTTTATAATCTGTAACATGGCGTTTTATTAACTTTATTATTAAACTTTACATTAATTTTTCTACATTTCATAAAATTTTGATCATATTTTATCATATTTGTAATTTGAAAAAAAAAACACTTAAAAAAAACAATTTTTTCTTGTATTTTTTAAATTTCTTATATTTTTTTTTATATCTTCTTATATATTATTTTTTTTTAACGACGTCCATAATAAACTACAGAAATTGCGACTTCAATTTAGTTTGTCATCGACTGAATCCAAAAACAGTTCTTTTCAATTAAGTATGTCTGAGTGATTTTTAAGGCAGTTTTTTTTTAAATACATATATTAATGTTGAAAATTATCAAAATTAGCTTAATTTTCAACTAAATGAAATGGCATATTTAATTCCTTTATTCTTATTAAATTTTTTTAGTTTTCCACAACATTTTTTATTTTTGTTTTATTTAAATCTGATAACCAAACCAATCTAAGATTTGTTTGTGAGTGTTAAAATATGTTTTTTTTTTCATATTTTTACCTATTCAAATAGTGCAATATAAAACTTTGTTGTAATCTTCTGGAGGCACCAAATTTAAACATATTTGTAATATTTTTAATGTTATAATAATTAAGTATTTTTTTTTTGCATTATTTTTTTTGTATTATTTTATTGTTTACCAATTTTCTATCCATTATTTTCTATTATAATGTATTGATTTTTAAGCTCTGCAATTGTTTACGTTTTACTTAGTTTATAATTATTTAATTTACATGTTTTCTCTAGTAATTATAATTAATTTTTATACTTGTTTTTTTTTTTTTTACATGAATCTGATTTTTTTGTATTCTATTGTTTTTTTTTTTATCACTTTCTATTCACTCTGCAGTATTTTTGTTGTATGTTTTTTTTTATGAAATAAAAAAAAAATATTTTTCTTCTTAGACAAATTTAGTTATTTAGTTTTATATAGAACATTGTGTTTTTTTTTAAATCCTCGCATGTGTGGCCAATGACTTGTTGTTAATAAAAAGAACATGTTTTACCAAAAAAATAAACAATATTTAAGTTTTCTTTTTGATTTATTTATTACGCATTTTTGTATTCGCAGCTTATTGTTTTAAGGACTACAAATTTTGTTCTTCCTCAATTTAATACAAAATGTTTTATAATACACATTTTATAAAACAAAAAATATATTTCATTATTAACATTAACAACATTACATAAAAATGAAACTACATATTTATGTGATTTTTTAAAAATTATAATTTTTTTTGTAAAAATATTATTTTTTAATAAATTTTTGATAGTTATTTTTTTCTGAAAAATTTTTTTTGACTATGAACAGTATTTTTATTATTTTAGTTAAATTATTATTAAATTTATTTTTATTATTTAAATTAATTTATTATTTAATTTTTTTTATATTTTTTTAATATATATTTATTTTTTTAAATATATTTAATTTTTTTATTTTATTTTATTATTTAAATTTTTTTATACATTTTAATATATTTTGTCAAACAGAAACAAAATTCATCTTGAGCTTACCCAAAAACAAATATTACTATTTATGAAGACTAATTTTTTCCACAATGAAAGCGCCCCCTACGTGTGGGTACTAAACCTAAAGTTATTTTCGAGACGAGTCCTATGATGTATTTTTCTGGGCCATACTAGATCCCTGGAGCCATGGGAAACTCAATTAGGGTTCCGTTAGGCCTCTTAGGTTCTATGTTAGCCCCCTATGTACGGGTACTCAAACTAAAGATATTTTCGAGACTAGTCCTAGGTGTTTTTTTCCAGGCCATTTTAGGCCTTGGGAAACTGAGAAGGGTCCCTCGGGTGCAATGGTGACCTGACCCTTTAGGTGTGGGTACTCAAATGAAAGATATTTTTGAGACGAATTCAGTTGGTCTAAGACCCTGTGAATTCCATGGACCCCCTTGCGCCTATTCTTTTAACAATGTCAAAATTGTTTTAAGCTGCTATAGCCACGTTTAGTTCATAGGGCGGCATGGTCCCCGGCTCCAACTTTGACCTAAGTTTCCGGTGTTTGGGTATCAAGACGAAGATAATGTTAAATTTTTTGTTTAAAATCGGCGATCCGGTTCGATATTGCACTTCAGTCTTTTTGTAAAATATTTTAATTTAATTTTTTTTTTAATTTTTATGTGCTTTAATTTTGTTTAAGGTTGTTTTGTTTATATTATTATTTTTTATTTGAATATTGTATTTTACTATTACTAATTTATTAATTTATTAATTTATTAATTTATTAATTTATTAATTTATTAATTTATTAATTTATTAATTTATTAATTTATTAATTTATTGATTTATTAATTTATTAATTTATTAATTTATTAATTTATTAATTTATTAATTTATTAATTTATTAATTTATTAATTTATTAATTTATTAATTTATTAATTTATTAGTTTATTAATTTATTAATTTATTAATTTATTAATTTATTAATTTATTAATTTATTAATTTATTAATTTATTAATTTATTAATTTATTAATTTATTAATTTATTAATTTATTAATTTATTAATTTATTAATTTATTAATTTATTAATTTATTAATTTATTAATTTATTAATTTATTAATTTATTAATTTATTAATTTATTAATTTATTAATTTATTAATTTATTAATTTATTAATTTATTAATTTATTAATTTATTAATTTATTAATTTATTAATTTATTAATTTATTAATTTATTAATTTATTAATTTATTAATTTATTAATTTATTAATTTATTAATTTATTAATTTATTAATTTATTAATTTATTAATTTATTAATTTATTAATTTATTAATTTATTAATTTATTAATTTATTAATTTATTAATTTATTAATTTATTAATTTATTAATTTATTAATTTATTAATTTATTAATTTATTAATTTATTAATTTATTAATTTATTAATTTATTAATTTATTAATTTATTGATTTATTAATTTATTAATTTATTGATTTATTAATTAATTTTTTTTTTTTTTACTTTTTTTAATTAATTTACTTTTATGATGTTAATTAAATTATTGTTTAATTTACATTTTTTATTTGTTTTTGACAGTGCAATATTTTAATTAAAATTTAATTTTTTATTTGATTTTTTAATGAAGAATGTTTTCATTTTTTTTAACTTTGTTTTTAATATTACTATTTTTTTTTATTAATTTTATGATTTTTAAACTTTTTGTTGAATTTTAGTAGTTTTTTGATGTATATTTATATTTTTTTTTATGAATTTTAAAATTTTTGCTGAAATTTCATCTCTTTTGTTAATTTTACTATTATTATTTTTTTTTTTTAATATTTTATTTTTGTTATTGTTTTTTTTTATTTTTGTTATTGTTTTTTTTTTATTTAATTTTT
The DNA here is from genome assembly GCA_964034835.1 of Muscina levida. NCBI lineage: Eukaryota > Metazoa > Arthropoda > Insecta > Diptera > Muscidae > Muscina > Muscina levida. The sequence goes on along the minus strand of OZ035883.1, from coordinate 42,370,492 downwards.
TAATTGTATATTTTTTACATATTTTTTTTTAAATACATTTGTATATCTTTTGTAGAAGTGAAATTTAATAATTTTTTATCAGTCTTATTACTTTTTTTTTTTTTATTAATTTAATGTTTTTTTTTATGAATTTTATTATTTTTTATGAATTTTGAAATTTTTGTCAAATTTTAGTATTTTTTTTTTTGGATGAATTTTATTATAATTTTTTATGAATTTTAAAATTTTTGCTGAATTTTCGTATTTTTTTAATGTTATTTTTTAGTATTTTTATTTTTTTCATATTATTAAATATTTTTTTTTGTTTTATTTTTCTTTAATTTTTTATTTAAGTTTTTATTTTATATTAGTTTTTAAATTTTTTTTTTTATTGAAATTTTGTTTTGTTTGTCACTTGGTCACCATAAAGTCGTTTTTTTAGAACAGAATATAATGTTAACTTTTGCCAAATATTTAAAACAGAAACCTTGCACTTTTTTTTAGTTAGTCTACATATAAATAAGATTTCTAATCGACTCACTGAACTCTTAAGATTAATTTAGTCAAGAATGTTTGGGATGCAGCCCAGATATTTTTAAAATTAGTAAGGAATTTTTGTATTACAGTGTCGATGTATTTACGGCCTTATTAATAATTGTAATGTTATTTAGTGTTTTTGAACCGGAAATTATTTTGTTGATTTTTTAAAATTCATTTTTTAATAAAGTTTAATTTTTATAATTTTTTTTTAAATAAAAATAATTTAATTTTTATTTTTTTCAAATAAAAAAAAATTATAAAAAAATATTTTTTTTTAAACAAAAATAATAAAAAATTAAATTTAAATAAAAAAAAAAATATTTTTTTTTTAAATAAAAAAAAATATTTTTTTCTAATTTTTATTTAAATAAAAAAAAATATTCTTTTTATAATTTTTATTTAAATAAAAAAAATTTTTATAATTAAATTTGTTAATTTAGCTAAACGATCAGAAAGGTTATTTATTGTCAACATAAATGGCAATTCGTTGTCACTCACTAGGATGACGCGTTTCGAACTCCATGACGAGTTCATCATCAGATTTTATTTTTTTAATTTTTTTTTAAATATAAAAATGTAATTTTTTAAAATTTTTTTGAAAAAAAGTAGTTTTTAATTTTTTTAAATTTATATTTTATAAGCTTTGTCTGTAATTAAAATTTTTGTTTTTTGTTAAAATATTTTTTTTTTTTGTAATTTTATTTGAGTTTCTGTAATATGTATTATGTATTTTGTTGTGGTTTTAGTTTAAATTTTTTGTAACAATAAAACGTTGGAAAATGTTCTTCAATATAATTAATATTATGTTCGCGTAACGAAAACTCGGAAAAATTATATAATCTATACTTAAAGTAAAGTATAATAATTTTATATACATTTTTTGCTGTAAAGAATTTTATAAACCGCTATAAAAGAGTAAACCAAATATATACATTTGTAACAAGAACAATAATAAAAAGTCGAAATGAAAAAACTCAAGTACTTGTTGGACTTACTGCAGTGGCAGCCAATATCAAATGCAAGTCGATTAGAGTTTACATAGATCAACTTTCTAACTCGTCACAAGTGCAGTGTGAAGATTGTTGCCCCTCTTGATTATTAACTTTCAACAAATATGTGCAATATTTTTTTTTTATTATTATTAAAAAATAATACCAATAGGAAAAAAACTAAGACAAAAAAAATTATAGCTTAAAACTTGAAAATGAATTTAAAAAACAAAAAATAATTCAAATTTATAAATTAAATTCAAATATGCAATTTAATTATATATTATATAAAACAAAAACCAACTTTAATAAATTTATAATAGTTAAAATTTAGAAAATTTCACATTTTTTTAACAGAGTTTTTACATATATATATATATAGTGAATATAAAACTAGAAAAAGAAGAAAACAAAAAAACGAAAGAAGCAAAAAAAATGTATAAATTAACTATCAAGATACCAACAATTAAACAAATATTATATAATATAATATATATATATACATACATACATACTAGCAAAGACATTTTTTGAAACTTTTTTAGACTTCTTTACATAAACCAAAAAAAAAGAAACAAACAAAAGAAAAGAAAACAAAAAATTTATAAATATAAATAATTAAAAAAAAATTTAATAGCAAAATGTTTTGTTCGATAAATTGAAAAGAATTATATATATAACAAAAAAAATTAAGAAAAATCTATAAAATAAATTGCTTCAAACTTCAAATTGGCAATAAATTTATATAAAACAAATATATTTTATAATAATAACTAACAAAACAAAAATTAGTAAAATTTTTCTAGAATTTTTATTAAAGCAAAATATTAAGAAAACGTTTTTTTAAAACAAACATTTAGTCAAAATCTATATAACAACAAACTCCACTACCCCTTTAACCTCGCCTCCCCTCCTTAATAAAAGAAATAGTGTGTTTTTTTAAAACATAGTATTAGTAAAATAAACACAGACTTTTGTTGCAAAAAAAAAAATAATGAAACCAAATAAATTATTATAATAAAAAACAAAAAAGTATTTTTATAATACCACATATCGTTCTAAATTCTTTAAAAACAAAAAGGTCTTAATGAAAAGCAACATAAAAAACAATCTGCAATTGTAACTTCCCCTTTCCCCTCTCTCTCAACATCCCCCCCCCCACCCCCCCTCATCTCCTACAAATGCTAAGAAAAACACACTATAACGAAAAAAAATGTATTTATAGCAAGAAACATAAACAAAGTCAACTCTTTTAAAGAAACTTTAAAATAATAATGGAATTTGGAGAACTTTGTAGCAACATTTCATTACTGTTTGTTTTTTTATATAAAATTTTTTATACTTTTTTATATAATTTTTTTTACATAAAAAAAACTACCTTTTAAAAACGAAAACAAACAAAAATAGTACATTTACTTATGTATTAAACCAAAAAAAGAAATACATAATAATAATATTACCTAGCAATCTACAAAATTAATATAAAAATTTAAAACATCAAGACATTTATCAATTAAATTATAATAATGTTTATATGAAACCAACTCTTAATGATTCAAAACTATTTAAGACGTTTTTTGCTTAAACTACAAGAAAATAACAAACAAACAAAAAAAATCTTCATTAACGTTGAGATAATAAAACTCCTGCGCTGTTTCAAATTCATACGTTTTTTAAGAAACAAAAAAAAAAAACAAAATATTTATAACAAAACCTTTTTTTGTGTTTGTTTGTAAGAGTTATAATTTGTCTTAATTTTAAATAATCCCTTTTTATAAAAGTTTTTTTTTTATACAAACATTGTGTTAAATTTGTATTTTTATAGTTTTTTTTTTGGTATATGTTAAATCTTTACCATAATTTAGCTTGTATTCGTTATGTTAAAGATTTTTTTTTTTACATATAAATTGTTTTTTTTTGTCGTTTTCCAAATATGAATTAATTTATACTTTTATATTCTATGCGAATAAGTAAAATATTACATGTTTTTTCTATTAAATAAACAAAATTGTGTTTTATTTCAAGACAATTCGACAATCAAGGATTTTTGTTTACTTTAAGTGTTAAGCATAATTATTTACCGTGTAGTTTATTTTAGGTGGCAAAAATATATAGTGGGGGGTTGTGTTTCGGTGAGAAATTGTTCTCTTTTTTGTGGCATCATATCAAGATGAAACATTTCACAGTGCAACATTTCTAAGGTCATCGTCTGGTGCCACCTTAGTAACCAGCTATTTTTGAAGTATATACCGAAACTAAAAAAATCCCCAAAGGATTAGCCCCATTACATCGAAACATTTTTTTGTGGACACTCCAATAATTTCACCCCAACACGATTTTTTGAAAAAAAGGACCATTTTTAGGTAGTCCCTATTTCATAAACCGTTCGGAATTTTTTCTTTTTGTCTTCGGCAAAGTTGTAGATCTAAACCAGAGCAAAAAATGCCTCAAATAGACAGACCCAAAAAAATTGCATCCAGTGTATGAAAATTACAAAAATATGGGAAATTTTACAGAAAAATTTAAGTTTTCAAGTTATCTAAATCGCTAGCATCGAAACAGCATTACTTATTAAAAACTTTAAAGGAAGAACTTGTTTAGAATTTTGTTGTCTTTTAACTTAAGTGGTTATACACAGAGCTGTAAACTCAAGTACAAGTAATCATTACCTACCATGTTCGAAAGTATTTAAAAGTTAACTACAATTCTAATTACATGAGGAATTGGAATTGAAACTAAAAGTCTCAACTACACAGGTAATTGTACTTGAAAGTAATGATTCCTAATTACTTTTCAATTAGCTCAATTACTTTTTAATTACAAGGAATTGAAAGGAATTGACGGAATTGAGAGGAATTGGAAGGAATTTAGAGGAATTGCTGCAATTTGGAAAGGTATTGAAATAATTTTGAAATAAGGGGTAGAAATTGTAAGTTCCACAACAATAAAAAAATGTAATTCTTAAAATAATAACTAGTAGTTTTCCACTAATAATTTTTAATTTCCTTATAATTAATAAAAAATTAAAAAAAAAACTAAAATTATAAAGAGAAAAGGAGAGTGGGACCAATATATTTTAACATAACGGATATTTCCAAATTGCAGCAATTCCTCTTAATTCCTTCCAATTCCTCCCAATTCCGTCAATTCCTTTCAATTCCTTGTAATTAAAAAGTAATTGAGCTAATTGAAAATAATTAGGAATCATTACTTTCAAGTACAATTACCTGTGTAGTTGAGACTTTTAGTTTCAATTCCAATTCCTCATGTAATTAGAATTGTAGTTAACTTTCAATTCCTTTTTAGATGTACTTGTATTTGTAATTGAGCAGTAATGAGTACAAATTGTAATGATTAGTTTACAGCTCTGGTTATACACAGTGCAACACATAAATTGGTGCCGCCTTCGTACCCAGCTATTTTTGAAGTATATACCGAGACTAAAAAAATCCCCAAAGGATTTGGCCCCATTACATCGAAACATTTTTTTATGGATACTTCAATATTTTCACCCCAATACGATTTTTTGATCATTTTTAGGGAGTCCATATTTCATAAACTGTTCGGAATTTTTTCTTTTCGTCTTCGGCAAAGTTGTAGATCTAAACCAGAGCAAAAAAAGTCTCAAATAGACGGACCCAAAAAAATTGCATCTAATGCATGAAAATTGTAAAAATATGGGAAAAAATTCTATTTTTCCATGATATTTTCACCATAAAATTATGATTATAATAAGTAATATGCCACATAAATCATACGCCACGGAGTACAACGAAATAAATTTTGTGTGGAAAACATCATGAAAAAATATTATTTTTTCCCATATTTTTGCAATTTTCATGCACTGGATGCAATTTTTTTGGGTCGGTGTATTTGACACTTTTTTTTGCTCTCGTTTAGATCTACAACTTTGCCGAAGACAAAAAGAAAAATTTTCGAACGGTTAATGAAATATGAACTCCGTAAAAATGATAAAAAAAAATCGTGTTGGCGTGAAAATATTGGAGTATCCATAAAAAAATGTCGATGTAATGGGGCCAAATCCTTTGGGGATTATTTTAGTCTCGGTATATACTTCAAAAATATCTGAGTACGAAGGCAGCAACAGACAATGACCTTAGAAATGTTGCACTGTGTTATATATGAATATCGGGTAAGAGATACTCAAAATATTACCAAAATATAAAGCGCACCTACAAATTTAAAAAAAAAAAAAAATTCCAAAATTTTTATAAAAATACGGCACCTAACAAAACTTTTTAAAAATCATTTTCGTGTTAAGTAGTTAAAAATCTATGGAAAAAGTGTTTTGAAATATTTTTTACAAAAAATTTTTGTTCTGTCTAATTTTATGGTGAAAACATCATGGAAAAATAGCCTTTTTTCCCATATTTTTGTAATTTTCATACACTGGATGCAATTTTTTCGGGTCTGTCTATTTCAGGCTTTTTTTTCTCTGGTTTAGATCTTCAACTTTGCCGAAGACAAAAAGAAAAAATTCCGAACGGTTTATGAAATATGGACTCCGTAAAAATGGTTCTTTTTCTCCAAAAATCGTGTTGGGGTGAAAATATTGGAGTATCCATAAAAAAAATGTTTCGATGTAATGGGGCCAAGTCCTTTGGGGAGTTTTTTAGTTTAGTACGAAGGTGGCACCAATTTATGTGTTATACTAGAAGATTTTCAAAAGTTTCAAAAGGCTAAGGGAAAATTATGGGATTACTAAAAATGTTAACAGATTTCAATACAAGTAAATTTATGGCAGAAATTGCTCTAATTGAGGCCATCATTACAAGATGATGTCGTATGTCAGCGACATCTATAGGACAAATTTAGTACTCGTCGAGACCTATACACCGATGTCTTGTATGTTACGATTGAGCCACAAACAAAAAAGCAGTGATAAAAAAACGATTTTGGCTGTTTTTCCGGGGGGTGGGGGAGGAAAATTTTTTTTTTTTTAAGTTGTCTCGAGGTTATCTTTAATATTAGCCCTCGACTTTGGAGAAAAAAAAAATTTGTATGGGGACCGACCCGGTCTAGTGGCCATCTCTACCCAAATTAAAAATGGTCCGTTGTTTAGTATCCTATTTCGTAGAAAAGAACCGTTATGAACTCTCTGTGTGTGTTTAGAATAACTCTTAAAAGTTCCTAGATTATTAAAAGTTGACATTTTAATTTAGTTTTTAAATCACCACTTCGCACTATCACTGAATGTTGTCTGACTTCGACCACTCTCATACGAACAATGGAGACAATTCTGTTGTACATAAAACCAAACGTGCATATGTGCGGTACATTTTCTAAAAATTCGCTAAACTGATCAAGCAAAGCCAAAAAATTGATTAACTCTGATTTTTTGATTTCTTGACTTAGACCACTGTCATTCTAACTGGCGCATGCGCGTAGGTATGTCATATATGTACATTAGAGCGACTCATTTTGTATGGGGCCAAAAAAAAGAGTCTTCGGTCCAACCCCCAAAATGTACCTTAATTTGTTTTATGATGAATCCCAAAAAAATTTGGTGTCTAGGATTAAGATCCAGGGAGCTGGACCGTTTTTAAAAAAAAGTATTTTTTTGAGTTTTTCAGAGATTTTTGATATTTATATAAATTGATTTTGATATTTATCTGTGCAATATAAGTATCAGTTTTTATGAAAAACATGGCCACAAATGCCCTGACAAGTCCTTTTTTCAGCGATATTCTGCAGAAATATACGGATTTTTAAGTTTTTAGTAGCGACATTTTTCTGAACTAATTGCGAATTAATTCGCGAGAAACGAAACTCATATTTAGACAAGGCATTTTTTTTTCTTAATTGAAGAATTATTTAGTTGACGAGTTAGGTCTTGCCGTGGAGACCAGAAACCTGTATTAAAGATGTACAGTAAGGTGGGTCGCACTTCATATAAATAAAAAAAGTTTTGCCGGTCACCCCCTAGAATGAAAGATAATTTAAAAACGAATTCAAAAAAAATATTTTATTTTTTTTGCCACGCCCCTTGACCCCGCGCATTGGGTTTTTTGTTTCCATCTAGAACTAGAACTTGACGTCGGAGTCAAAAGAGATCAGAGAAGAAAATGTAGCTGTTGTCAGTCCAAGAATATTGATATGTCACACATTACAATCGGACTATAAATGGAGACACAGGAAACAAAAAACACAATGCGCGGGGTCAAGGGGCGTGGCAAAAAAAAAATAAACTTTTTTTTGAATTCGTTTTTAAATTATCTTTAATTTTAGGGGGTGACCCGCACAACTTTTTTTATCGACCCACCCTAGTGTACAGCTCGTACAGCTCATGAATTCATACGACGCCGATACTCTCCGTTCACGATGAGTATTTTTCTCTCGAATTGTGTCATAACTAGAGTGTTCAAAACCGAAAACCGTCTAACCGGTTTTTTTCTCCAAAACCATGTAACGGTTTCTTCAAAAATGCCAATTTCGAATACCCGGTTTAACCGTTTTTTTGATGTCGCTTAACCGGTTTTCCAAAAAGCAGTATTTCACAGAACATTACTAGGTCAATTATAGGTAAACTGGCAAAGAAGTTTATTTATGCTTATTGGATATTCTTCGATATCTCAAAGGATGCTTTAATTAAAATTTCCTTATGCAATGCCAAAATCTATTTGGAAAATGCTGTTAGATGACTGTTTCCTTTCATCTTTAAATGGGTGGGATGAATTCCGTATTCAAATAAAAAACTTTAAATAGTCCCTATCTCCTAAACAAAGCATCTAATCGGAAAAGTTACTATGCCATAAATATTTAGTTGGAACTCATCTTTTAATGGCTAGGAAAATTTAAATACAGTTATCTCTTAAACTAAGTGTCCGATCGCAAAAAGGAGCTTAACTTATGATTACCATACAATATTTTGGAAATCACCTAGTTACAGTTGGGATCTAATTTTGAAATAGATTAGGATCTCACTCTCCTCGAAATGAGTGCGAAGCCGTCGATATTCATATGAAAAACTTTGTGCCTTTATTTCCTATGCTAAGTGGCCAATAGTAGAAAAGAGGTTAATTTGTGGTCAAATTGATATCTTAATTCTAAACCATGCAAATTGTAAAATGTAAGGAAACGTACTCAAAGTTTGTGAGTAATATAAATTCCACTTATACAGCCATGTTCTGGAAAACAATTCGGTTTGCAAACAGAACAAAATCGGTAGAAATGTATTAAATAGTATTACCTTTTTACCGATTTTACTCTGTTTCTAAACCAAATTGTTTTCCAGAACATGGCTGATATACTAAGTTAAAATTTCCTAATAACTTCTGTTCGGATGAACAGGATATAAATTGAATGGGTTAATGTATATATGGTTCTATTTTACAATTTCCGAAAAACCAAACGAAACCGGTTAAACCCGAATTGTTGGAATAGGGCATTCTTCGAATAAACCGGAAGCCGGTTTTCTAAAAAATTCAAGTATTTGAACACTATAGTCATAACCCAGCATTCTGAACCAGGATTCTGAACCACGGATCACACACAAGACAGGTAGAACCAGTATTTGGTATAGCTGGATTTTTGTTCTTGCTTAGTCCGTAGCAGGATTCTTCTCCGGATTATTATCTACCACCTCGAAATTAAAGTTGCCAACGTTCAGGCAGTTTCCCAAACGACTAGATTCTTTGTTCGTTGAAACTAATAACTTCGTTTTGTCCTCGTTCACCGTTAGACCCATTTTCGCTGATTCTTTTTGTATGCCTGAGAAGGCTGCAGTCACATCCTGCAGTTTTCGACCGATGATGTCTACGTCATCAGCGTAAGCGAGTAGCATGTGGCTTTTGTTGAATATCGTGCCACTCGTGTTTAATGCAGCTTTCCTCATTATCATCTCCATCACTATGTTGAAGAGGTCACACGATAGGACGTCGCCTTTTTTAGGCCTTGTCTGGTACAGAATGGTCCTTGCCAATCTTCACTGAAGATTTCGTGTCAGTCAGTGTCATTCCGCAAAGACGTATCAGCTTCGCAGGAATACCAAACTCAGCCATAGCTTCGAGTAATTTCTGCCGTATCGGGCTGTCGAAGGCAGCTTTATAGTCGACGAAAAGATGATACGTGTCGATATGTTTCTCTTGGGTCTTTTCCAGGATTTGCCGAAGTGTGAATATCTGGTCTGTTGTTGATTTACCAGATCTAAAGCTACACTGATAAGGTCCGATCAGGTTGGATAACACTGGCTTAAGTCTTTCACATAGCACACGCGACAATACTTTATAGGCGATGGGTAAAAGGTTGAGCACACACTTGGATCTCCTTTTTTTTTAGCACAGGACATAATACGCTTAAATTCCAATAAGCGTCGCTGCAATTCACTCTTTAAGCCAAACCGTGCGTTGGAGCTGGTGCATGGTCGTTATCAGCTCCTCCGTCGGCACCGGCTGCCTTATTGTTTTTCAGCCGCGATATTGCTCTTTTTACCTCGGCTTGAATTAGTGGTGGGCAATCTAAGCCGTCGTCGACAATTGGCTTGATACCTTCACGTGCGCTGCCTTCTGGCACCAGCAGTTGCTGGAAGTGTTCTCTCCATATATGCAGCATACTCTGCGTATCTGTAACCAGATTTCCATCCTTGTCCTTACAGGAGGTGAGCCCATTACCGTAGCCTTTTGCTTTTACTTTCTGGTAAAATTTTCGGGCCTCACCTCTATCCCTGTATCGCTGTATATCCTCGTACTCCCGTTCCTTCATTTGACGTTTTTTCACTTGTTTTGCTGTCCCCTTGTGCCGTTCCCTAACAGCCCGGGTTACAATTGGTGTTGCCCTATAAGCGGCATCCTGTTCCTCAGACGCTATGCGACATTCTTCATCCTACCAGGATTCGTCTGAGCGCCGTTTTTAATATCCTAGCACGGCTGCGGTGGTTGCCATGGAATGCGCAATATGCTGCCACTGTGTATCGTGAACGTCAAAAGTAGAGGTGTTGTGTCGTTGAAGTTGGGAGATCTGCTTGAAGTAGGCAGTAGCTAACTCTGGGGTTTGCAGCTTCGCGATGCCCAGCTTTCTTTGTGTCTGGTTACAAGCGTTTTTCACTCTGCTCAATCTTGTGCACATCTTGGCTGCAATCAGGTAATGATCCGAGCCAATATTAACACCACGGATCACACGCACGTCCATGACACTAGATGCATGCCTGCAATCAATTACCACATGACCGCTCTGATTTTTGGTGTTTTGATCGGGGGATAGCCAAGTTGCATTGTGGATATCTTTGTACAGGAATCTGTTTTCACTCACTACCATGTTCCTTCCCGCTGCGAAGCTAACCAGCCTAAACCCGTTGTCTGACGTGTCGGTATGAAGGTTGAATTTACCGATCGATGGACCAAGAGCATCTTCCCTTCCTATTTTTGCATTAAAGTCTCCCAGAACAATTTTAATGTCGTGGTCAGGGCAGCGTTCGTATGTTTCTTCTAGGCGCTCGTAAAATGCATCTTTAATCTCATCGTATTTATCTGCATGAGCACAAATCAGCGTGATGTAGAAATATTTCGCCTTGATGCGGATTGCGGCTATTCGATCACTAACAGGATTGAATCGCGACACAAGATGTCTGATTCTCTCACCAACTACAAATCCACGTGCTTTTTGGCATGGCAGCTGTAATAGACGTCGTAATTTCTACGTCGCGAACATCCTTGTCGCGAGCATCCATCTCATCTCCTGGATGGCGGTGATGTCAGTCTTATGTTTTTTGACTTCTCTATAGAGAGTCCGGACGTTCCAGGTGCATATCCTTAAATCATGGTCCTTATTTCGTTTGCGGGGGTCGTCAACATTTGGGGGGTTCCGTTTGTTACTTTTTCATTGTCGTGTTTTCATAACCAGTAAAGGACCATCAGGGTTCGTCTCTCACTATCAGTCGCTATTCATGATAAAACTATCATAAATACCGTTGCCCAAGGGCCACCACGAAGGAGGTTGTGAGTCAACTTGAGATGCAAGATTCACTTTACATCCCCAACGGCACCCAACATGTGCTAATAATATTGCTTGTAGTGCTTGCGCTCTCTCACTTGATTGCCATTTTCTCACTGTTTTTAAATGCCGTTACCAATAACACCATTTCCAATTAAAATTAAAAGAAAATCAATTGAAATTCAAATATTCGATTTGAAATTCAAAATTCATCAATTTATATTCAAAAATTCCATTTGAAATTAAAACAATATCAATTATAATTCAAAGCTCGTCAATTGAAATTTAAAACACATCAAATTAAATTCAAAACTCATCATTTGAAATTCAAAACTCGCCAATTGGAGCGAAGCGTTTTTTTCGTATCCTATACCGGTCTCCTATATAACATTGGATACCAAAAAAAAACACCACCATACTATTATTTTTGTAATGGGTCCTCAAAAAATTTCGTATGTGACACCGCAATATCAACAAATACAAATACAAAAAAAATACAGTACAAATTTTATTTATGTAGCTAAGATGTTTCTCTCCCCAATGGGTGGTGGGGTTTAATTGACTATCGGTTCATAAGTGTCTACGTTAGACATAGAAAAATTACTTTTCAAATATTTTTGATTGTTTTTCTTCATTCGCTCTTACGTAAGTAACTGACCACCTGGGAATATTAAGGACTTGGTTAATTTAGTATTCCCTGAGGTGTAAACGACTCTTAGTTATCGGTTCTTTATTATGTCGCCTAATAGACGTGCTTGAATCTGAGCGACCATAACAAAAAAACGCAGTTTTACAACATTATCGGGCGTAATCCTCTCTTTCCAAGGATAATAAATATTTTGGAAAAATGTGGATTTTTCTCTAGTTACTTAACAGGAGCTTCGAAAACATAGTTTATGATGGAATACTTTATTAAAGCATATAAATGGGGCCGAACGTGGCATGGTGTTCGATTCTGTGTCTTAGTTATCTACATTTCTCTGATTGGTGGCACTCTCGATCTTGTCTTCAGTAACTTAATGCATAGCAAAAGTTTCCCAAACAGCTAAGGTTCGGATTCGTGTTTAAAGTGTAGGTCGTGTGTAGGTGTAGGTGTTAATTTCACAATAACGCCAGTAGCTATCCAATAATTCACTCATACCGATATAAAGAGAAATGTAGTTAGTTATAATTCAAGAGTCACGTTTGATTATACAAGTTATGAATCGCAACTATAACACTGTGCGACAGCACGATTCGGCAAGGTGTCTGTCGCCGGAAAACGCCATTTCTGATCTTTCCTGTATTGACTAAAGAATTTTTTCAATTTCAAGAACTTTTTGAAAAGTTGCCGATTAATGGGAACCCCAATCGTCATATTGCCCCAGTTAGCCATAGAAGGAGGAGGAGAGAGAGAGACTCTGATTCTTCTACATATCTATGCCCTAAGTATCTTAGCCTCCCACGGGCTAGAGTGGGGCAGCTACAAAAAAGAGTTCCATCGTCACTGAGCATTAGAAAAAAAAGTGCGAGCATAATTTGTATTACAGATTTTAGTGTGAATTTATATCGATTATAACAGCTTGCATGCGATTAAAAACAAAAAAATCACATAAAACTATCTTGTTGAAAAATGAGTTCACACGCCCAAAATTATTTAACAAGTCTGGCCACTAAAATTTTCTTTTCTTCTCTATTTACCCTCTAAGTTTTTTTTCTATTTTTTTCGTCTTTTTTACATTTTATCTATTTACACATGAATTTACGTTTGTTACCTTGTATATACATTTTTTATATATATGTATACTACATAGTTTTTTTATATAAACTTTAAATTTTTGAATAAAACAAAGCGAACATTTCTTACACAATAATAGATTTGAAGATTTTATACTATATAAAAATTAGTAAAAAAAAAGAAATATATTTGGGGAGTTGTGAATGCGATTAATATTAGCAAATAAGTCGTTCTGACGATAAATCTTGTGTTAGTGAAACTCGCACAAAAATCACTAGAATATTCAGTGTAAATTGATATACTTAAGTGGGTTACTACCGAATCTCCAGCTGACACCAGACTCGAGAGTTTCAATGAAATTATATTTGCAATCGGCTCTCGAAATTACCCGCAAAAGCCGGCTGTTGCCTTGATATCCCTCCTTAATACGTATGTCGTAGTCGACTTTCGACAACTTTCGACTGTTTTTTTTTATTTGAATAAAATTATTAACAGAAATGTTTGGTGTTGAGAATTTTTCATTATATGATAAAGAAGAACATGATACGACTGCCGCCTTGGCCGTATTTCAGTCTCACAAACGACATAAGCGATGCCATTTTTTAAAAACGACAAATTTGACGTGACTACGAAATACAGTGGTCGATTTGGGTCTAAAAGGTGCGCATGAGATATTGGTGGCCCCAACAAGCTTTGGCGGCATCTTGACTTATCAAAACCCATGGATAAACCTTGAAAAATTCTTGACCAAGGTTGGACGTTAGTACGGAGACTTTTTTTAAAATTGTATATGGGCAATTTAACGGCAAAAATTTCTATTCAGATTAAAGGTTCGGAGAATTTTTTCATGCACTTTTTCGTGTATTTGGCGAACTTTGATCCAAAATTTCATAGTACAAAAAAGGGTTCGAAATTATCTACGGAAGCAACATCCAGTTTTTTTTTTAATTTTTGAGGAAATTTCTGATCTTTGAAAAGCCGTCAAATTCAATAAGGTAAATTTTAACAATCAGAAAATGGTACGGGATATTCCATAAAATTTGATTTATATAATTGGCATGATTCTAAATACTTCTGTAAGGGTATTTTTTTTTGGAATACCATCATATTTGCAAAGAAGGTAAACCCCATGTTACTGGAATGGTAAACGCAATCCTTTTGAAAAGCGCCTCAATCGAAAGCAACTAGCTGTTTTCTTTGTGAAATATTATTTTACTTTCGAAATTAAGAATATTCATATGTACACTATATTGCGAAATTCTAAATTATTTTAAGGAATTTCTGTATAGTCATCCAAGGTTGGAGGTAAGAGAAATCTCTTTAAGAAAAATTATCAGAATTCATCCTCAAAAATATCCATTTTTTCCTCATTTCCATCTTCCCATCTCATGTGTAGCCTGTTTGACGAAATTCTGTAGCTCATCAGGTAGATCTTGGTTCGTAGATTTCCTGTCTGTCGCTCTCAAACTACAAATATATGGATCGGAAGTGATGAGGAATCGCTGCCATATATCTTCCAAATTTTGTTTTGCATCCTGTAGTTCGTCCGAAAATTCTTAAAATCTTTGTTCCTGTGCTCTAGAGCTTCTTTCGACAATTGGCCTAAACATGTAAAAAATATGAGTAACGAAACGACTTGGAAAAATAGTTAACGGTAGTGGTGCTGTACCTAGTGGTCAAATCGCTGAAGTAATGATATCCGCACCATGCAGCAATACTTTATACATACTCCACCAACCATATTTTTCTACGACAAGCCTGGCAGTTTTGAGAGCATAAAATCTGTATTTGTTTGAATCGGTCTCATCTGACATATTTATACCCGTCAAAATGACAGCCAAGCGATGGAGTATACCTTTTCAAAACCTGTAATCTCTGATGATACTTCAATATCTGAAAAAAAACTACGGGCAGTGTTCCCATCATTTGAGGAACCACAACCTATAAAAATTAGAGATGAGTGTTGTATGTGCAGCCTTGTGTTCAGCCCGGAAATCTTCGATATCTTCATTAGTTACAACTTGTTGCAACCAGAAGTAGTGACAAAGTGTAACCAAAGGATCTACCTTTTAGGTGAAATTGGTTTCAGAGTGTTCCGAGATGTTCCAAAATAGTGGCACATGTTTGAAAATTGTCAAACGGGATTTTTCAGTCTTCGACGAATACCTTCGGGGATTTTCGGATTGCAAAATAAATATCGACCATTCAAACAGTGGAATTATCTTTGAGGAATGTTTAAAGAAGTAGAAAAACAATCTAGAAAATCGAAAGTGACCAGTGACGTATTGCATTTCAAACTTTTCGGGTTAGTTCGGTTCACCGAATTTACGTCGGAAAAAGCTTCCCTAAAACATTCGACCGCTGATTATGGGTTAATATTTAGCTATGGGTGTGCAAAAATTTGGTTTTGGAGTACCTTAGACTATCAAGGAAAAGTAGGCATAGTTAGAAAAAGGTTTCTGAATCTTCCAAAAATGACCCTCATGCGCGCCTTTCTGAAGGAAATCGACCACAGTGCGACATACATAATAAGGGGGATTATAGTGGCTCTTGCCTTGCGAAGCGTAATAAAATAATTGTAACTCTTAACTTGGTAACTATAGAGAGAGAGGTGTGAGATTTAAGCCTAGAAGTATAAACTTATGTGTTGGCTCACGAGCTGTCTTGTAAATTCGGAACCATTTTATAGATCACTATGTATAACTACTATTCGTGATGATATTTGTTAAATATATATATATAAGTATATATCATCGGTATTCTGCAAAAAGGTCTCAAGTTCAGTTTTTGTGTTTCTAAATTATACAGTACAACATTTTTCAGCTTATTGATTTGGGACTCAATTCTGAGAACTGCACGTGAAAGTAGTCCCAAAAAAGAAGAAGTTCTTCATCATTCGTTTTGTCAAGTTACATGCCATAATAATTTTACATCGATTTTTTTGGGGCTACTTTCACGTGCAAGTCTCAGAATTGAGTCCCAAAATCATGTGTTGTACTGTGTTATTGATGCTTTTATGTTTATGGCAGCTTGTGTTTGGTACTTAAAATGAACTGGTTATGATAGATAGATAGTCTATGACTTTTGGGACACTTTTGCATCATTAAGTCTATTTCGCAAAAAAGTGGACCTGAGACCCTATTTGTAGGACAACGACGATATATTTCAGAGATTGTTTTTGGGACCGGCCTTGGCATAGTTGTTGAAACACGCGACTAGCATGCGGGAGATCCCGGAATCGATTCCCGTCTCCAGTCATCTAAATTTTTCTTTCATTGCCGGCCCCCTCGATGTTGTCGACAGCAACGTCGCAGTACAAGTGTCGAATCAATCGGCATGTCTAGTGAAAGCAGTGACGTTGGCATTCGTCGATAAACAATTAGGTGCCGTTAGTTGTGAATCTAAAAATAGAAAGCGTGTTAATTCACAATAACGCGAGAAGATATCCCATACCTTATTCATGGGGTGTAAAGGGAAATTAAGTTTTTGTTTTAAGTTTTTATAACGATTGTCTTTATATTGATTAAAAAGGTTGTTGAATCAATCAACTCAAGCTAAGTTTCAATATGAATTTGCTCTTACAAAGTATTTTTGTTACTGTAGTCTTTTCTAATAACTTTTAGCCATAAATCGCAAAACAATTACCCTTCTTCGCCCAAACAATAAAACAAACCCCTTCCCAGAAAAAAAAATAAAAAAAATTTTAATTATTCAATGAATAATGTTTTTATCTACAATAAACTTTTAAAGATCTGTAATTTACATGAAAGACTTAATTGAAAATAGATTATTTTATTATTATTAAAAAAAAAAAACAAACTGTTGTATAAATCTTAAAAGAAACACTAATATAAATATATATATATATATATACGATTATACGAATTAATGACGTAGTACAATTATTAGTTTTTTCTACTACTACTGATAAAAAAAATTATAATGAAATTAATAAATAAAAATTTACAAAAAAAAAATTACAAAATATTAAAAACCTATAAACAAAACAGCTTAAAATGGTTTTTGTTTTTTCAAAACAAAGAAATAAAAGTACATTACAACTATAACAACAACAACAGAAAAAAAACGCAAATATTTATCTTTAACAAAAAAAAAAAACACAACAATATTTAACAAACGCCTTTGACAACATTAAACTTTACTCTTAAAAACCAAAAACACAACAACAACAACTACTTAATAAAATTGGCTTTTAATCTATCATCCCTTTTCTATCTCTCGATTTGGAAAGCAGATTAATTATAATATCAAAGCAAAAATACATTTTATAACTACATAATAAAACTACAACAACTTAATATTAAAACGAAAGACAAAAAAAAAATGTTTTTCTTAATGAAAATGTCGAAAATATAACAACTAATCATGAGTTTTAAAAGCATTTAAATTAAAAAAAAATTAACAAAATATGAGAAGAAGATGAAGAAAAAAAAAACACACATACACTCACACACAAAACAAGAAATTATTTTTTGAAATTTTTCATAGCACAATTTTTGTATAACCAACAAGAAAAAAAAAAACATATAAATTACGACAACATAATATAAAAACTTATACTAGAAAAACCAAATTGCATAACAACAATGAACAAGTAATTTAGTAGTTAGAGTGAACCTGTTTTTTAATTAGTGAAATTAATTGGATGATCTATCTTCGATCACATGTAATGAACAAAATTCGGTACCTTTTATATTATCAATATACATTATGAAATATACATACACTCACACACACACACACATAGAGCTCACTTAGATAACATTAGAAACCACAAAACATACTGGGAAATAATTTTTAATTGCAGTAGTTTAGTTTACGTCAGGACTCATGTTGGAGTCTGGAGTTAAAACTTTAGCTCACTGCTAGGAGCTGAGATTCATATAAGTTTTCATAGGACGCCAAACTCGAAGGCGAACGAAACGACAAAAGTATGACTTGAGAGTTGGCGTATAGTTAGGAAATCGGCATCTAATTTTTTTATTTCGTTCTCGCTTCGTAGTTCGTTTTCTCCACATGGTAGATGGGTTTGATGTTAAAAGCAACAGCTAAATATATTTGCTCTGGGGTGTTTGTATGAGAGGTGGACATTTCTTTTAGCCGATCTCATCCATTTTTTTGTCATTAATTTTTTATTACTACATGAGTTTCCAGCGATTAAAATACCCATTACTTAATCGCTGATGTCAGCTATATTTAGTAGCAAGCTGTGATGATTCTCTCACTTATATTCTCCCTTAAATTTAGAGGAGAAGTGGTTAAGGCCGTTTTAATCGGAGAGCTTTGGATTACTAAATGGGTAATTCGTTTCAATTGTCGGTGAATTCTTGCTCACGATAATCTAGCGATAAAAACAACCATTACTTCATCGCTGATATCAGCTATGTTAAGTAGCATGCAGAGGAGTGTTATCGCTTACAAAGTAAGGGAAGATGTCAGTAAGTGTCATTTCGGTTGCAATTACATTATAAGCGGAGTTTTATGCGAGCTTGCTAACACGCTTGATTACAAAGTAAATGACGATGTCAGTAGGTGTCATTTCAAAAGCATTGTAATCGGAGTTGTAATGAGTGGAAGATATTTTTTACATTACAAATGCATGACATTCTAAGTACTTAGATCCTCGCTTACTATGCCATACTGATGTCATGGATTACTAAATAGGTAATTCGTTTCAATTGTCGGTGGATTCTTGCTCACGATAACGTAGCGGTAAAAACTTAATAAAAAAAACTTAATTTCCCTTTGCACCCCATGAATGAGGTATGGGATAGCTTCTCGCGTTGTTGTGAATTAACACGCTTTCTATTTTTAGATTCACAACTAACGGCACCTACTTATTTATCGACGAATGCGAACGTCACTGTTTTGAGAAGCTCTTACTAGACACGACGATTGAATCGACGCTTAATACTGCGAAGTTGTTGTTAAACAACATTCGAGGGGAGCCGACAATGAAAGAAAATTTTATTTATTTTTTTTCTTTTAAGATGACTGGAGCCAGGTTTGAACCTGCGATCTCCCGCATGGTAGTCGCGTGTTCTAACCACTATGCCACGGCCGGTCCCGGTAAACACCCATTACTTAATCGCTGATGTCATCTATGTAAAGTAGCATGCAGAGATGATTCTCCCGCTTATATTCCCCCTTAAATTAAGCATAGAAGTGTCATAGGCCTTTTAATCGGTGTGCTATTTTTACATTGCACACGCGTAACATTCTAAGTACTTAGATTCCACGCTAACAATGTCATACAGATGTCATGGATTACTAAATACGTAATTCGTTTCAATTACCGGTGGATTTTTGCTCACGATAAGTTCTCTTAAGCTCTCTTCTCTCAAACCAAAACAGTAGAAAATATTCAGAGGTAAAAATACCCATTACTTAATCGCTGATGTCAGCTATGCTAAGTAGAATGCAGTGATGATTCTCCCGCTTAAATTCCCCCTTAAATTTAGCATAAAAGTGTCATAGGCCGTTTAATCAGTGCACTATCGCTTACAAAGTAAGCGACGATGTCAGTAAGTGCCTTTTCATTTGCAATTACATTATAAACTGAATTTTTGTAAGTTTAAGTAACGATGTCAGCAGGTGCCATTTCAATACCAAATTAAAATGAGTGGACAATGTTTTTTTACATTACACACGCATTACATTCTAAGAACTTAGATCGCTCGCTTGCAATGTCATACTAATGTCATGGATTACTAAATTGGTACTTCGTTTCAATTATCGGTGGATTCTTTCTCACGATAACCTAACGGTTAAAACACCCATTACTTAGTCGCTGATATCAGCTATGTTAAGTAGCATGCAGTGATGATTCTCCCGATTATATTACCCCTTAAATTTTGCATAGAAGTGTCATAGGTCACTTAATCGGTGCACTATCGCTTACAAAGTAAGCAATGATGTCAGTAAGTGTCATTTCAGTTGCAATTACATTATGAGCGGAGTTTTTTGCGAGCTTGCTAACACGCTTGATTACGAAGTAAATGACGATGTCAGTAGGTGTCATTTCATAAGCATTGTAATCAGAGTTGTAATGAGTGGACGATATTTTTTACATTACACACGCATGACATTCTAAGTACTTAGATTGCTCGCTTATAATGTCATACTGATGTCACGGTGGATTTTTGCTCACGATAAGTTCTCTTAAGCTCTCTTCTCTCAAACCAAAACAGTAGAAAATATCCAGAGGTAAAAATACGCATTACTTAATCGCTGATGTCAGATATATTTATTAGCAAGCAGTGATGATTCTCTCGTTTATATTCCCCCTTAAGTTTAGCATAGGAGTGTCAATGGCCGTTAAATCAGTTTAATATCGCTTACAAAGTAAACGACGATGTCAGTAAGTGCCTTTTTATTTACAATTACGTTATAACCTGAGTTTTAAGCGAGCTTCATAACACTCTTGATTACGAAGTAAGTGACGATGTCAACAGGTACCATTTCAATACCAAGCTATAATGAGTGGACGATATTTTTTACATTACACACGTGTGACTTTCTAAGTACTTAGATCACTCGCTTATAATGCCATACTTCGTTTAATTTATTGCTGAGTAGCTGCTATGTTAATGAATCCTGTTAATCAATTGGGATCACACGTGACATAGTGGTTAGAACACGCGACTACCATGCGGGTGATCCGTGGTTCGATTCCCGGCTCCAGTTATCTACTTATTTCATTGCCGGCATTGTTGTAGACAGCAACTTCGTGGTATAGTGTCGAGTCAATCGGCATGTCTTGTAGAAGCTTCTCAAACAGTGCCGTTTGCATTAGTCGATAAACAAATAGGTGCAGTTTGTTGTGAAACTAACATAGAAAGCGTGTTAATTCGCAACAAAGCGAGAAGCTATCCCATTAATCAATTGAATGTTTTGATGTCAGCACGTGGAAGAGAAGCAAAATTTAGTTCTTGCATTTTGATGCAACAGCAGAAATTTTTTATACAATAAAAGTTCAGTAAAAATAATTTTTGACACAATTTAAGCATTTTTTGGTACAATTAATGTCCTTTTTTTTGTATAAAAATGTGATTTTCGGTACAATAAAAGTTCTAAAAAAGGTACTTTTTTGCACAACAAATTGTACTTTTTGGCAAAATAAATTTTACTATTTGGTACAATACAAATACTTTTTCGTACTCTTTAGTACAATCAATTTTACTATGTGGTACCATAAATTGTACTTTTCGCTACAATACATTGAACGATTAGGTACAATAAATTGTACTTGTTGATATAAGAAATTGTACTTTGTGGTTTAATAAATTTTACTATATGGTATAAAACATAGTACTTTTTGGAACAATAAATTTTACTATTTGGTACAATTCAAATACTTTTTGGTACTCTTAGTACAATAAATTGTACTTTTTGGTACAATAAATTACACTCTTTGGTACAATAAATTGTACTTTTTGGTACAGTAAGTTGTATTTTTTGGCGCAAAAAATTTTACTATTTAGTACAACCTTTGGTACAATAAATTGCACTCTTTGGTACTGTACTATTTGGTACCATAAATTGTACTTTTTAGTTTTATAAATTGCACTTTATGGTTCCATAAATTGTAGTATTTGGTACAAGTAATCTTACATTTTGGTACAATAAACTGTACTATTTGGTACCATAATTTGTACTTTTTGGTGCCATGAATTGTAATTTATGGTACAATAAATTGAACTATTTGGCAGAGTACGTATTGGCTCGCTCTTCTCGGCTCCCGGCTCGCGAGCCAGGAGCCTCAAAACTACGAAAGAGCTCTTGGCTCGCGAGCTAGGAGCCACAAATTTCAAACGAGCTCTCGGCTCGCGAGCCAAGAGCCCAAATAAAGAGCCGGTTCGCGAGCCAAGAGCCACAAAATTTTAAATGAGCTCTCGGCTCGCGAGCTAGGAGCCACAAAATTTCAAATGAGCTCTCGGTTCGCGAGCCAAGAGCCCAAATAAAGAGCTGGCTCGCGAGCTAAGAGCCAAGAGCCCAAAAGAGCTGGCTCGCGAGCTAAGAGCCAAGAGCCCAAAAAGAGCTGGCTCGCGAGCCAGGAGCCCAAAAAGAGCCAGCTCGCGAGCCAAGAGCCCAAAAAGAGCTGGCTCGCGAGCCAGGAGTCAAGAGCTCAAAAAAGAGCCAGCTCGCGAGCCAGCTCGAGAGCCCATTTGAAATTTTGTGGCGAAAAGTACATTAAAAGTACTTTTTGGTACAAAAGTGTACTCTGGTACAAAAAAAGTACTTTGTGTCAAAAAGTACGTTAAAAGTACTTTTGGTACAAAAAAGTACTTTGTGCTGAAAATTACATTAAAAGTACTTTTTGGTAAAAAAGTGTACTCTGGTACAAAAAAAGTACTTTGTGTCAAAAAGTACGTTAAAAGTACTTTTGGTACAAAAAAGTACTTTGTGCTGAAAAGTACAAAAAAGTGCTTTGTGTCAAAAAGTACGTTAAAAGTACTTTTGGTACAAAAAAGTACTTTGTGCTGAAAAGTACATTAAAAATACTTTTTGATACAAAAGTATACTCTGGTAAAAAAAAAGTACTTTGTGTCAAAAAGTACGTTAAAAGTACTTTTGGTACAAAAAAGTACTTTGTGCTGAAAAGTACAAAAAAGTACTTTGTGTCAAAAAGTACGTTAAAAGTACTTTTGGTACAAAAAAGTACTTTGTGCTGAAAATTACATTAAAAGTACTTTTTGGTAAAAAAGTGTACTCTGGTACAAAAAAAGTACTTTGTGTCAAAAAGTACGTTAAAAGTACTTTTGGTACAAAAAAGTACTTTGTGCTGAAAAGTACAAAAAAAGTATTTTGTGTCAAAAAGTACGTTAAAAGAACTTTTGGTACAAAAAAGTACTTTGTGCTGAAAAGTACATTAAAAATACTTTTTGATACAAAAGTATACTCTGGTAAAAAAAAAGTACTTTGTGTCAAAAAGTACGTTAAAAGTACTTTTGGTACAAAAAAGTACTTTGTGCTGAAAAGTACAAAAAAGTACTTTGTGTCAAAAAGTA
This sequence comes from Muscina levida, assembly GCA_964034835.1. Taxonomy (NCBI): domain Eukaryota; kingdom Metazoa; phylum Arthropoda; class Insecta; order Diptera; family Muscidae; genus Muscina; species Muscina levida. Next base: position 42,347,288 of record OZ035883.1, on the reverse strand, counting down.
CGTTAAAAGTACTTTTGGTACAAAAAAGTACATTGTGCTGAAAAGTACATTAAAAGTACTTTTTGGTACAAAAGTGTACTCTGGTACAAAAAAAGTACTTTGTGTCAAAAAGTACGTTAAAAGTACTTTTGGTACAAAAAAAGTACTTTGTGCTGAAAATTACATTAAAAGTACTTTTTGGTAAAAAAGTGTACTCTGGTACAAAAAAAGTACTTTGTGTCAAAAAGTACGTTAAAAGTACTTTTGGTACAAAAAAGTACTTTGTGCTGAAAATTACATTAAAAGTACTTTTTGGTAAAAAGTTTACTCTGGTACAAAAAAAGTACTTTGTGTCAAAAAGTACGTTAAAAGTACTTTTGGTACAAAAAAAAACTGTGCTGAAAAGTACATTAAAAGTACTTTTTGGTATAAAAGTGTACTCTGGTACAAAAAAAGTACTTTGTGTCAAAAAGTACGTTAAAAGTACTTTTGGTACATAACTTTGGTACTTTGCTCAAGAGCCAAGAGCTCGCTGGCTCTTTTTGGGCTCTTGGCTCTTGGCTCGCGAGCCAGCTCTTTTTGGGCTCTTGGCTCTTGGCTCGCGAGCTGGCTCTTTTGGGCTCTTGGTTCTTGGCTCGCGAGCTGGCTCTTTTTGGGCTCTTGGCTCTTAGCTCGCGAGCCAGCTCTTTATTTGGGCTCTTAGAGCTCATTTGAAATGTTGTGGCCCTTGGCTCGCGAGCCGAGAGCTCGTTTGAAATTTTGTGGCTCCCGGCTCGCAAGCTGAGAGCTCATTTGAAATTTTGTAGCTCTCGGCTCGCGAGCCAGCTCTTTTTTTGGGCTCTTGTACTCTTTGTACTCTTTGCTACAATAAATTGTACTTGATGGTAGAATTAACTGTACTATTTGGCACAATAAATTGTACTCTGGTACAGTAAATTTCACTATTTGATATAAGAAATTGTACAATTTGGTGAAATAAATTGTACTATTTAGTACCATAAACTGTACTTTTTGGTACCATAAATTGTACTGTGTGGTACAAAAAATTTGACTATTTGGTAGAATAAAAGTACTTTTTTTGGTACACTTCAAATATTACTTTTTGTTAAAGGCAAATTTTGCTTTGAATCATTTACTGTCGTGCATTTCATATTTATGGATATGCCTTTGGATATCAAAACTCTTGTTCAGCCTTAAACATGACAAATTCCCCCATACGATACTCACTAACTTCAAATTAATATTAAATTATTATGGCATGTAACTTTACAAATCGAATAATGCAGAACTTTTTCTTTTTGGGGCTACTTTCACGTGCAGTTTTCAGAATTGGGTCCCAAAATCAGGTGTTTCACTGTGCTATCCAGTCAGTTAGTCACCAAGCAATTTTATATACAAATGTATGTAGAAGAATATCCCAAATATCTTTGTAGTAGCTATCTGTTGGGAACATCTTCTCAGCTATTTCGCGGTTACATCCGTGTGCAAATTTTCGACATTTATTCTTGGCGAGTTTAAAGCCGAACTGTCACTGGCTATGCCAAAACATTCAATTTAACTCATACATAAATTATCAAGTATATGATCTGTAAGTTGTATGTAACACTTTCTTAGGCCTTTATTGTGTTATTAATCCAGTGATCTGAAGTTTAACTCCACAACAACAAACTAAAAAATAAACATAATATCAAACAAATTCCAATTCTTCATGTAGTACCTTATTAAAGAGAATATTATAAAACTCAAATATGATTCCCTTGAAATATAGAAGAAAAATCCTTAAAACATAACACATCCTTCCATACAATAAAAAAAAAACGAAAAATACGCGTAAACATTGAAAAAGAAACTTTATCAAAAAACAAAATGATACCCTTAAAATGATTCCTTTAGCAAAATATATAAATAATAACAACCAAACACATACATATATATATATATTATATATACTTTAAATATAAATTATTATTAGAGAAACAAACCTTAGGTATATTAACAATATTTTTTCATATGAATTTTTTTATAACAAAAAAAAAAAAAAACAAAGCAACAACAAAAAATATGGATGAAAAAACGACAAAATATTTTGTAAACCCAAACAATTATTTATGGAACAAAAAAAAAAACAACAATTATTAAACAATTTTTTTTAGTTATTTTTACACAATTGAAAACCGAAAACATATACAAATACATTATTAAACCAAATATATATATATATTTAATAAAAGATTTTGTAGTTTTTTTTTTCTCTTTTTCTATAAAGTTTTTATGAAGAGTAAAACCGAAATGTAGCAAAGTATTTGAAAAAAAAACAAATGAAAAAATAAATAAATATAAAATTAAAATTAAAAAAAAACACACAACAACAATTAAACAAGAAATGGAATGTATTTCTCCCTACCAAAAGCAAAACAAAAACAAAAACCACAAAATAAATACAACTATTAACAATTTCTGCTAACAATAACAATTAATAAACCACTAAATAAAATCAAATAATGGTTCAACATAATATTATTTACCCAGCCAGCCTCCTTGCCCTTCAACCCAACACCAACCCACTTTTCACAGCAGTATGAATTAAATAAAAGAGCAATTTAAAAAACTTAAAAAAACAATCTTTAAACCAAACATTTATAACAATATATAGAAAATAAACAAAAGCAATTGATTATATTAAACACATTTATATAAATAAATTACTGAAATTTAATAAATAATTCAATTGCTAATAAACCACTAAAGCAAAACTAATAATAAACAGAAACTGTTTCAAAACCATACTAAAGTTGCAAAATTTTTAAAATCATATACAGTATTGATCCAAACCTTTCTACAACTCTCTCTCTCTCTCTCTCTCTCTCTAACTTGTCTATCCTCTTTAACCCCGCCCACACACACCCAAACCGCAGTAAAATAAAACGTTTAATTTTTAAATAGAAATAAAGTTATAAACATCCAGAAAAAAACAGTATAAAAAGAAAATCGTAAACAAAATTGTCAAAAACAAAAAAACTTTTGGTGCATTCAAAATGAATACAGATGGATAAGAAAGATATAAAAATAATATACATACATATATAAAATATGATAATAATGAAAGAAGAAACAGAAAACGGAAAACAAAAAACAAAACAAAACAAAGATTCACTTAATAAATACAATTTTTTCTGAATAAAAGCGTAAAAAGTGTTTTTAATGAAGTTAAGCTTAAATATTTGATAAAACTATGGAAATTAAAGGAATACTCAAGAGCTCTAGAGGTTTCAGGAGAAGATTTAGTCTTACTAGTAGTTACTTTTAAGAACAAAATTCTCTGCATTACATGAAGAGTGATTCAGTGAAAACGGTTTATAATTTTAAGCAAAAATTTGCAACTTTGCAAAGTGGGAGTGGCAAAACTTTTTTAAGAGCTAGAGAAGTATAATTTGTGCGGAGGGGCGGAGGAAAACTCTATATTAATCCTAGAGAGATACAAATTGATATATATATATTTTTTGATTGCTATACTTTCGATAAGTGGGCGTGGCCACACTGCATTATAGCAACAAAAGGATCAAATTCGGTACTTGCCACTACAATTACAACTTTTTAGACGAAATTGTTATTTTTGATAAGTGGGCTTAGTGGGTGTGGCCACAATGGTGGCAACTATGCTAAAATCAAAGTTGAAGTAATTAACAACAACACTAAAACAATGCTTCTTCTTCAACTCTTTGATTTTAGTATAGGATATGAAAGGTGCGTCCCTCGGAAAACATGAATAACTTAACTATTTGTTAACCGATTTTTACAAAAAAATATAGGTTTAACTCGTGATAGCGTGCACTTTCTGAATAAAATAGTAAACATTAGGGTGTCCTTATAAAATAGTGGCTACAAAATTCGTCAAACTTAAAAAATAGTGAAAAAGTCACAAAAGTTTAAAATTTCGAGGCAAAAAACAAACAGATATGACAAGTTATCCATATAACGATATATCGTTGGAAAGACCGTAGTCTCTTCTTTATAAAACGGCTGAGAAACATCAAATCGGTTGATATTCAACCACGTTACTGGCTTTTTAGTGCGTTAAGCTACAACAAATCGGTATCCTAGTGGTCTTTTTGGGCTGTTTAGATTGCCTAGATTCGTTCAGATTGTATTGGTATGTTTATGAAAGTTATTCAACTTGACCATGGCTACATTTTTGGCCAACATTGTTAGTGAAAAATTTCGACTCCCTCAAAGTAATGCCCAAAATAGTAAAAAATTCAAATTTTTTTAAAATTTTTTTTTGAAAAAGTGCAGGGATAACCAACCTTTTTGACATAAATTGTTAATAAAGTTAGAGCGCAAAACTCACAGCTACAATATTTCCGAATAAAGTTTAGCGCTATCACGAAGTGTGAGTTAGCTGTTGGTCAAAAACTGATGACACCTTTTTTCGAGGGGCTCACTGATTTTGAGAATCTTTTGGGGTCAATTAAAAAAAATTGGTCACCAATCTCGCCAAACTGAGTATAGGGTTTTATTAGCCTTCGATAGTAGAATCGAACCTATACTGTATAGTTGTTGTATTATTTTCACTGTTGCACTGTGTAGTGAGCGACGTGGCTATGCAAACACGACAAAGAAAAAGTAATAAACAGAACCCTCCAAATGTTGACGACCCCCGCAAACGTTATAAGGACCATGATTTAAGGATATGCACCTGGAATGTACGAACTCTCTATAAAGAAAGTGCTACTATCCGACTGGCGCATGTCCTCAAAAAATATAAGGCCGCCATCAGTAGATGAGGTGGACTGGAGAAGGATGCTCGCGATATAAAAATTGCGACATCTATTACAGCTGCCATGCCGAAAAGCACGAACTTGTCTCGCGATTCAATCCTGTTAGTGATCGAATAGCCGCAACCCGAATAAGGTGATATATTTCTACATCACGCTGTTTTATGTACACGCCCCGACGGAAGACAAAGACGATGACATTAAAGATGCATTCTATAAGCGCCTGGAGGAGATACCTGACCGCTGCCCTGCACATGACAAAAAAATTGTTCTAGGAGATTTTAATGCTAAAATAGGAGAGGAGCCGGCTCTTGGTTCAGCAGTCGAAAAATTCAGTCTACACAACAACAACTCCGATAACGGATTCGGACTGGTTAGTTTCGAGTCGGCAAGAAACATGGTTGTGAGTGAAACCAGATTCCCGCATAAAGATATGCACAAGGCAACCTGCATGTCTCCCGATCAAAATACAATAAATCAAATTGATCACGTGGTAATTGATGGAAGGCATGTCTTAAGTTTTATGGACGTGCGTGTGATGCGCGGTGCAAATATTGACTCGTACGCACACTAGGCATAACAATCTGCATACCACCGAGATAGCCAATGCATATTCCAAATACTATATCAAATACTCGCGTGTTCTAACCATCATGCCACAACCGGTCCCAACGACCGTACTGGGTTATGAAAAACCACGCTCAGACAAGCCCTGGTACGATGATGAATGTCGCCAAATGTCTAAGGAAATGAATGCTGCATACAAGGCAAAATTGCAGCCAAAGGCGAAAAGCGCTGTAATTATAAGAGGAGGGAGATAAACGCCTGTTTAGGCGGAAAAGCGTCTGTGGAAGAAAAGAGAGAGTCAGGATATCGAAAACTACAGGGATAGAGGTAAAGCCCGAAAGTTTTATCAAGATGTTGAGAACAAAAGTTTTGGAACAGGGATTCCCCCACCTGTAAGGACAGGGACGGAAATCTGGCCACGGACACTCAGAGTGGGCCGCAAAAATGCAGGAAACACTTTCGATCACTACTCGTTGCCAAAGGCGGTATAAGTGACGAATTCACCCAATCATAGACGACGAAGTAGATTGTTTACCACCAAGCCAAAACGAGATTAACACGGCGACCGCAAGGCTAAAAAAGAATAAAGCTGCGGGCCAATGGACTACCGGCAGAGTTTTTTAAAGCCGGTATGCACCAGCTCATAAACACGATTTGGCACAGGGAGAGCATGCCCGATGATTGGAATTTAAGCGTATTATGTCCTGTGCTGAAAAAATGTGATCGAAGTGTGTGCTCCAACTACCGCAGATCAACCTTTTACCCATCGCATATAAGGTTCTGTCGGGTGTGCTATGTGAAAGACTAAAGCCACTGTTATCCAACCAGATCGGGCCTTATCTGTGTGGCTTTAGACCTGGTAAATCAACAACTGACCAGATATTCACACTTCGGCAAATTCTGGAAAAGACGCAAAAGAAACAGATCAACACATACCATCTTTTCGTCGACGACAGAAATTGTTAGATGCTATGGCTGAGTTTGGTATCCGCGCGAAACTAATACGTCTTTGCGGAATGACACTGAAGAACACGAAGTCTTTAGTGAAAATTGGCAAGGACCTAATGGAGCCATTCTATACCAGACGAGGCCTAAAACAAGGCGGCAGCCTATCGTAAGTGATGGAGATGATAATTAGGAAAAATTCAGTTAACAAGAGTAGCACGATATTTCACAAATGCCACATGCTACTCGAGTACGCTGATGGCATCGACGTTACCGGTCGAAAACTGCGGGATGTGACTGCAGCCTTCTCAGGTACACAAAAGGAATCAGCGAAAATGGGGATAACGGTGAACGAGGACAAAACGAAGTTATTAGTTTCAACGAATCTACTGGGTGCTTACGACAACGGACATACAAAACCTGGGAGTATTCGAGAGAAAAGTACTCCGAAAAATGTATGGACCTATCTGTGTCGACGGCGAGTTTCGCCATCGGATAAACCATGAGCTGTATGAACTTTACCACGACATCGATGTAGCTAAAAGAGTCAGAATGCAACGACTACGGTGGCTGGGTCATGTTGCCAGGATGGATGTAAATGCTCCATCGGGAAAGGTGTTTGAAGGCGAACCTGAAGGACGGCGAAGAGCAGGGAGCCCCAAACTCCGTTGGAAGAACCAAGTGGAAGGCGACGTGCCACCATCTGGTAGGACTAACTGGAGAACACACGCGGAAGACCGAAGAGTGTGGAATTCTTTAGTACTTCAGGCCTCAAACTTATGAACCACGTTCGTAAGTTATAGTGGGCCACTTAAGTAAGTAAGTAAGAACCTACTCCGTTGTGTAACTGCGTGAACGTGGTATCTACCTAGGCTCCGCCGTCAATAAAACAAATAATGTCAGCCTCGAAATCCGGAGAAGAATCTTGCTTGCTAATAATTACAAAGCAAGCGATTCAACGACAGACCCCTCTCTCGACAAAAATCAAGCTATACCGGATACTGGTTCTACCTGTATTGAAGGACGGTTATGAATCCCGGGTTATATGACATAAGCGGATGAATTTGTTCTAGCAGTATTCGAGAGAAAAATACTCCATAAAATATATCATGAGTTGTACACATTGACGTGGTCAGACGCATTAAGGTAGAGCGGCTGTGTTGGCTAGGTCATGTTGTACGCATTGACGAAAATGCTCCAGCTCGAAAAGTCTTTGACAATGAACTCGATGGACGGCGTAGAAGAGGGCGACCAAAATTTCGTTGGAATGACCAGGTTACTGAGAACATTACAGAACTTGGTGTGGCTATCTGGAGAAGAGGCACAGTAGATCGAGGATGGCAAAGAAGTGGCAGCTAAGTAAGTAAGTAAGAAAGACGATCCAAGCGTGTGTACCAACTATCGCGGTTTAGCCATCTTTATAAAAAATGCACATGCGGCTCGCGTATGCCGTTGATATAGATATCAATCGCCGTGGATTGCTGGATGGTACGGCGGCATTTTTCGAACATTGAAAAGCAGTCGTCGGTGATAAATGAAGAGAGACGTTGACAACTATAACTTTAAAGTGGTAGATGATTTTGACTACCATGCCTCTGCCATAAACAAACATGATAATGTCAGCCTGGAAATCAAAAGACGATACATTTTTGCTTAAATATCCAAACTTGTACTGATTTTTTATTTCTTTTGTTCTGGGTTTACAGTGAAATTTTATGTAGACTATTTTGTCCGTACACATCAGTTTAGCACCTAGCAAGAATTTCACCCATAAAAGGCATTTTTAGTTTTGACCTATTTCTGGCACTTAGGGACATAAAATAAGTCTGTACGACCAATATTTTTGAAGCACATTTTAACCTCTGTTATGCCCCTGTTTTGGAGGTGTTTGGTCTATCTATTTCCGCAAATGGGGCATAAAAGACCCATATATTGAGAAGTTACCTAACATTTAACGATCACATGGTCTCATATGGTGAATTGGGATAAGAATGTTCAAAAGGGTGGAAACTTTGTTTTCCTCTATGACCACTATTCCATAGCGAAACATTGTCAGACCCACTAGTCAGTCATATTTTCTTAAAAATTTATGTGGGATTAAAATTTTACTTTCATAAGCTGTTAAGCTAAACTTTGGTAACTTATAAAATTCGTTTAAATCTATCAATGACACACAAACCGTTGTTTATTACTCTCTAAGCGAACTTCTTTTAATAATAAACCCAATTATCCTATTACAGATCTGGTAGTATTGAAGGCATTTCACCCACTTCGGTTGGCCCTAATCTAATAGCTGCTCTATCCAGTAGTGATGCCTCATCCATGGGCACATGGAAAATGATCAAAGGCAAGGTATCACAGACAATAGAAGACATAAAATCATCCAAAAGTAGTAGTCATACCTCCACAACAATGACACCACCCGTATACCCCACAGTAGTCATTAAGAGTAAGTTGACACATTTGGCATATCACTTAACCCATAATTATTATTCTCCTCGAAATATCTTTAGCCGGTGGTCAACAAACACCCGTGATAGATTTCGATTCGGACCAGGAGACCAAAACCTCGGTCAGCGAAGATTTATCGGTGGAACATGATCGCCGAAGCAGTGGTGGCAGCGCTAAACACAAGAGAACCAGCAAACTTGACGATTCCGATACAGACTTGGAAAATGAATTAATTTTGGAGGGCGAATCGGAGCATTCGCGTTTGCGTCGCGGTTTAGCCAGTCTCAAGTCAAAAGTGAAAGCCAAACATGCTGCACATCAGGCCCAGAAGGCTACTTTGACAACGGCTATGGGTCCTACCACCATAAGGGGTTCGATCAAGAAAGACACAAGTCCTAGTCGCAGCACCGGCTCATCATCCTCGTCGACTTCGTTGCGTGGCACATTTTTACGTAGGCGTCGCAACAAAGGTGTCGAGCAAGGTGAGCTAGTATCGCCCAGCAACATTTCACCGATTTCCGCTTTAGCCGCTACTGTAGCCAGCGGTGAGATGGCTGCTGCCGTTCCTGTAGTCGTCAGTGGCAAACCGGCAAAGAAACCTAAAAATCATGCGATGGATCACAAAAAGGACATTGAAATTGAGTCGGGAGTAGAAATGTTGGAAGACATGATTCCACCGGTTGCCGCCGCATTGCAGGCCACCGATGTCAGTGGTGCGAGCTTTGCATTACATGCCAAACGTGATGAACTGGATTTACCTTTGTCCACCCAATTGGCTCTCTCATCCGCGCCCGAACTTATAGTCATGTATGATAGTGCTGCAGCAACAAATGTACCGCACAGTAATCCTCTGCCCACGGTAAAGCAGACGAATTCAAGTCAGCCGTTAACGGGTATACCGGAAGGCACACTCCGTAACACTTTACTGGAGATTTGTACTCGGGCAAAAAATCTGCCCTATCTCTCGGTATTGGGTCTCATAGTGATATTGGTTTTGCCCATAAATGATTTTATACGCGGTGCATTGTGTTGTCTGCTGGGAATAACGATTGTGGAAAGTGTTTGGAAATTTGTACAGGGTCTGATTGAATACTGTATGGTATCGGTGAAACCGGAAAAAAGGATATTCAATGTTCCCGACTATAGCAAGATGTCGATATGTGAAGTACCGGCGGTGGAGGAGTTCAAAACGGTGAAATCGTATTCGGTAAGTTGGTGTATATTTGGTGAATTTTATATTAAGAAACATTTGGTATTTTAAAATCTTTAGGGGAAATTTTCTTTAAATAGAAAGAGTTCGTCTTATCGTGGATCGAATAGTGAAAACATTTTTTAAAGTATTTGGAAGAGAAATAAAACTACTATTATATATATTATTAATATCATGATTTCAAATATGTTTTCAGATTTTTTTTATCAGGCCCAGTTTTTTAGTTATTTGGATTTAAATTTGTTCATCTTTCTTGTTGTTGCATTAACTTCGTAACGCTTTTCTAAAGTTAGAATGTCTTTGTGGAACCTTTCACCATATTCATCGGACACGTCGCTGCAACATTTATAAAAGAAAAAATGCACTTTGAAGGACATGTTGCATCCCAATTTTACGTAGAAAATTAAAAAGAGAATAAGGTGATTATAGAATAGAATAGGGCGATAATTGCCGCCGAAAAGGCATGTTGCTGATGCTGCCACCTGTTTCTACTAAATTTTTTAAACAATCGCCTCCATACAAATTTTTAATGGAAAACAAAAATTATTTGCAAATATCCAAAAATAGCAAAATTCTGATGACGTATTTGAATTTCCCATGTCAAAAACTCTTAGAAACACATAATGAAACACAAGAAAAAAAACCCTTGTCGAAAAGTGTTATTTTTAATTTTTTTTTTATGCGGACATATCAAAGTATTCACATTTTTGAATGAATGCAATATGATATAATCCGGTGTTTTTTACGATAAAGAAAACTGGTTTACTAAGCTTCCTTGAACGGTTGAGTTAGATCGATAGAAAAGCTTTTAATAAAGAGGTGGCTATGTACAGGGATGGGCAAATACTGGACTGCGGAATTGGGACAAACCCTGGCTCGAAAAGGTCATGGCTGAAAAAACCGAAACGTATTAAGAGTCTAGAGAAATCTCGCCTAGATCAAATGCTGACAATGCAAAAGAGTGATGTTCGTCTGTTAGTCTGCATCATTACAGGACACTGTGTAAAACCTACGCGAAGCTGGGATTGGTCTGCAGTGAATTTCTATCTGTAATGACAATGGCTCATCTACTATGCAAATGTCCTGCACTTGCACGGAAATTAAAGCATTAAATGGGAGTGTCATTAATAACTGGAATAACACAGTATGTGGCTACTCAAGAGTTAGAAGGAATACCTTACTTTGTAAGAGGACTGAAATGGATGACTAAGAGTTGCGTTCGATTATGTAGTGATTAAGTTGACTACGATATCTGGAGTCTGTCTCACTTTAAAAATTGTATCCCTTTGTGCTAGTATAAAACCAGTTGGGGTATTCTAATTGGAGAACTAGTCCACTTTTTCATATAAAAAACTGTTTCGTTCTGTTAACAAACTGTGTCGTAGCCTTAGAAGGAATTACCCCTTTTGTATTAGACAGTGACGAGTGCACAAGCTTATCGCATGTTTTGACTTTTTTTGTAGTGCACCGATTGTAATTCTAAATATTCCAAGGAAAATTAGTTCATTTTACCCGGAATAAAAACCTATTTTTTTTAAAACAGTCGGGGATTTTCGGTACAATAAAGTGTACATTTTAGTACAATAAATATTACTTTTTGGTACAAAAAAAGTACCTTTTGGTACAACTAATGTACATTTTGGTATAATAAATTGTACTTTATGTTATCATAAAAGTTATTTTATTTTACTTTTTTGGCACAATAAATGTTTTTTTGTTGGTACAATAAAAGTAAATTTTTGGTACATAAATGTACTTTTTTGTCCAGTAAATTGTACTTTGTTACCATAATAGTACTTTTATAAATAAGAAATTGTACTTTTTGGTAAAATAAATGTAAATAAATTGTACTTTAGAAATTTACTGGATACTGACACCACTCCAGAAGACCCCGCTCCAATCCATGACGATGGTATTAACTGTCCACCTCCGAGCCAGAGCGAGATACGTATGGCCATCTCCCGCCTTAAAAGCAACAAAGCTGCTGGAGCCGATGGTCTCCCTGCTGAATTGTTTAAGGCTGGCGGGGAGGAGCTGATTAGGAGCATGCATCAACTCATGGAGAACATCTGGCAAGAGGAGAGCATGCCCGGGGATTGGAGTCTCAGTCTGTTATGTCCCATATACAAGAAAGGAGATCGTAGTGAATGTAAGAACTACCGTGGAATAAGCCTATTACCAATTGCGTACAAGGTCCTTTCAAGCATATTGTGTGAACGTCTAAAGTCAATTGTAGAAAAACTAATTGGACCATATCAGTGCGGCTTTAGACGGATCAAATATTCACCTTACGACAAATCCTGGAAAAAACCCATGAAAAGCAGATCGACACCTACCACCTCCTTGTCGACTACAAAGCTGCCTTCGACTCTCCGATAAGGAATAGGCTTTATGAGGCCATGTCTGAGTTTGGTATTCCTGCAAAGCTGATTGGACTTTGCAAATGTACCTTAGACAACACCAAATCCTCGGTTAAGATTGGTAAGGAGCAGTCTGAACCATTCAACACGGAAAGAGGTCTCAGGCAGGGCGATAGCCTGTCCTGTACACTATTTAATATAGTTATGGAGAAGGTGATGAGAAAGGCTGGTGTCAACATGTCTGGCACCATATTCCACAAGAGCCACATGCCACTAGCCTATGCCGATGATATAGACATCATTGGCCGAAATCTGCGGGATGTAACTGCAGTTTTCTCATCACTAGAAAAGGAGTCAGCAAAAATGGGTTTAGCGGTCAACGAGGACAAAACAAAAATAATGATTTCGACGAACAAAGAGTCCTCTCGATGGGGACGCACCGTGAACGTTGACAATTATTGTTTTGAGGTAGTCGACGAATTTACCTACCTCTGATCTTCCGTCAACAAGAAAAATAATGTCAGCCAAGAAATTAAACGGAGAATAGTGCTAGCCAATAGATGTTTCTACGGACTTCGGCAGCACTTTAGTAACACCACCTTCTCTCGGAATACTAAGAAACAGCTATACCAGGTGCTTATCTTACCTGTTCTGTTGTATGCTGCCGAATCATGGGTGCTTACTACAACGGACATACAAAACCTGGGAGTATTCGAGAGAAAAGTACTCCGAAAAATATATGGACCTATCTGTGTCGAAGGCCAGTTTCGCCATCGGATGAACCATGAGCTGTATGAGCTTTACCACGACATCGACGTAGCTAAAAGAGTCAGAATCCAACGACTTCGATGGCTGGGACATGTTGCCAGGATGGATGTAAATGCTCCAGCGAGAAAGGTGTTTGAAGGCGAACCTGAAGGACGGCGCAGAGCAGGGAGATCCAAACTCCGTTGGAAGGACCAAGTGGTAGGCGATGTGCCATCATCTGGTAGGACTAACTGGAGAACACACGCAGAAGACCGAAGCGTGTGGAATTCTTTATTACTTCATTCCTCAAATTTATGAACTACGTTTCGTAAATTGTAATTGGCCACTTAAGTAAGTAAGTAAGTAAATTGTACTTTTAATAAAAAGTACTTTTTGGTACACTAAATGTTCTTTTTAGGACAATGCATTTTACTTTTTCGTACAATAAAAGTACTTTTTTGGTACAATATATTTTACTTTGTTACCATAATAGTACTTTTTGAAACAATAAATTGTGCTTTATGGTACTATAAAAGTACTTTATGTTACGAAAATAGTATTTTTGGTTCACCAAATGTACTTTTTAGGACACTGCATTCTACATTTTGGTACAATAACAGTACTTTTTGAAACAATAAATTGCACTTTATAGTACAATAAAAGTATATAAATTGTACTTTCTGGTACAACAAATTTTACTTTTTGTTACAATAAATGTTCTCTTACATAATATGCTATGAAATGTGCTTCAGTACTATGGAGCCTTATAAATATAAAAACTTAATTTTTCTAGTTTCTCCAACTTTTTTCCAGTGCGGTTCTCTATCTTGCTCACTTACACAACTGCAAATCAATTTTGCGCACCTCTGCCATGACTGACGTGACTGCTTCGCATGAAACATAGCTTGGCGTACGTCGTGTGAATTGAAGATCGTGTCTGTGTGATTTATTTTGCTACGAACCTAACGAATTATGCAAACTTTGTAGTCCAAAAATCATCTTTATCTTTTAACTTAATAAGTTTAGTTTACCTCAAAGGACAATATAGTAGGCACCAAAATAGGGTTTATATATAACATTTCATATATTAATGTTTATATCAATCATTAAACACGCGCTTGTTCGGCAAAACTACAATAGACGTCTTTTCTGTAATTATTATGTCGATATAACTCATTTATACACTTGTATAATATAAATAAGACATTTGATACTTTTCATAGTATACATCATTAACGAATTCGTTTAACAGCGTATGGACTTATTTCATTAACCCAAAGTAAGCAAGCGTTCCGCCGATTGACTCCAATGCGCATTACTATCTGTATATTAATATATATCGTTGTAAAAGTTCAGGAAATTGGTTCAGAACTGACTGAATTATCAGCTCATAAGTGAGAAAAACCCGAAATATCGGGATTTGAACCGTAAGGCAAGATCAGGGGGGTTACTATGTAACTCGATTCGAAAGTTCGAGCAGCTCGAAAGTTGTATTCGATCCGAATTTGAGCTCTTACCATGTAACACTTTCGGATCGAGTGAAAAGTGCTGCCACTAATTGGAACTATTTTTGGCAGTACTTTCGAATGTATTATTCAAAGTTGGCAGCATTTCCTACGCAAAAATGTCAAAAATAACAAAACAATAAAAATAAAAGTTAACAAGAAATATTTGTTTCTTATAAAAATGGATTCGGTTGCCCTTTGGTTAGAAAGTAAAGACGACACAGCGCGATGGAATGGTGCTCGTGGTGTGATGGGTGTGCGAGCAGTTGATGAACAACGAGGTGGGGAAGGGACAGTGTGTCATGTACAGTGTTAACATCTTGCTCGGCGTTGTTACTGGTTCCCGTAGCAGTGTGGTCGCCAGTTGTGTAGGTACTGTTTGCTCCAAATTTTCTCACCCCACTCATACCGTCAACCGCCTCCTTCATTTGAAGTAAATTAATTACACTTTCTTCAAGTGCGGTGAATGAACACATTTTTGCCGGCCCACCGCCTGTGCCCGAAAAATTAATGCGGTTCTTCCGCAATTTGGCCTTAAGGTGGGTCTTGTGGTCTGCCCAAACCTAAGGAGAAAAAATTAATTTCCATTTATGGACAAACTTTGTATTACTTACCTTTTTCCAACCGACCATTTGACGCATTGGTGGACCGGCTGCATTTAGGTCTTCTACTAATCGTGCCCATAAATCATTGGTGGCTTGTTTGGCGTCCGCAGCCTTTATGTACCCCTTAGCCAACTGTGGATGCTCCGTCATAAAGTTGAGCATGATCTCAAATTGGCTTTGCTAGGTATTTAAATTTTTCGTAGTATTTTCTCTATTGAAAAAGACTTGAATTAACATTTATCAACCAATATATATATATTTAAGAAATACTTACATTTTTCAGCGTCTGCTATCGTTGTTTCGATTTTTTAAAGATCTTTTTATGTATCATCCGTTAACTAAACATCAAACGAGTACAAATGTCAACTTTCGACCGATTCTGACATCTAAATTCGAAATACATAGTGATGCATATCCGAAAGTAGAGTATGAGTATCCGACAATCGGATATGGCAACTCGAAAGTAGGAAATGTATTTGCGAATTCGAGTTAGTTGGTAGGGAAAATCCGAATTCGTAATATTTAACTTTCGAATCGAGTTACATAGTAACCCCCCAGACCAGACCTATACTATGTACTAGGTCACTTTCCAAGTTCTTTAAAATTTTCCATTCTGTAGTAGTATAAAACTAACGAACTAGTTCACCCCACCTCATTATCTATCATACAACTGGTATCGACGAAAGTTATAACGAATTGCCATTACTGTTTTCGTTAATGGATGGTAAGCGAGAGGGTGGCGATTGGCATCCCTATGTTAAATTCGTCACTGAAACGCATTGGGAGTATGTTGACTAGTAAGTACTGTTTCATTCCTGGTAATCGATGGTATGATTACATACGTAATGCTTACCAGAACAAGCGGGCATCCATGCATAGGACATCAATGTTTCCACTATTATATTACTGCCTTTAAATGTTGATTGATACATTTCAGTTATTCTTGTCTAACTTCTCACTTCGTATTTTTTTTTAATATTTAATTTTTAATCTTATTCTATTTTTCAGGGTTGGATGAATGAAGTCGATAGTTATGATCCCAATAATTTCCATATTACTATGACCCGTTCTGTCTATATAAAATTGGATGGTATGTTACGAGTTAGCCCATTGGCTTAGTGAGCTCTTCATTATTATTTTTATTAATATTGTACATCATTTAGGTTCTATTTTACATATATCCAATACTAATGCTCGCATACCCAAACGTGTTATGTGGAATGAGCCACCTATAGATCGTAAGACGATCGTATTTACGACCCACCATAGTTACAATCTATTTGGGTGCCGCATTGAACTATTGCCCATTGGATTAGCTAGAAAAAGGTAAGTTGTAAGATCATAGTTTTAAAATCCATAATTACACCAACAACGATACAATTTAGGAAGCTGTATATAGTTATAATAACTTAGTGTAAACTAAAAAGTGTCTTCTAACAATTTTCAAAATTTGTACTCTGAAATGAATAATAGGAAAACACAACAAAATTAAATTAAAACAGAAATCTTTACGCCAACAAATTTTAGTTATATAAAAAAAGAAGGAAAGATTTTTACATAGCGAAATTATTTAAAAAGACAAACTGTTGTATACAAATAATGTTAAAAACCCATTATTTGTTCTACTCAAATTGAATTCCATTCTCTTTCATTTTCCTTACAGACACTTTAATCGTAAATATCCTATACAACTTATCGTTAAGCCCTGTAAAGATGGCAGAAAGGACTCTGAAGATCAAGCAGAAGCTTTTAAAGCATCATCCAAACATCGTAGATTTAGTCGACATAGAGTTAAGCATGACAAACAGGACACCAAGGAGTTGATCGATATTAAAACGGCGACACAAACGGAAGCAACAAAAACTGAAGTGGAAATTGATTTTGGAGCCACAATTATGAATGCTGATGTAACAATTTAATAAAAAAAAACAATAAATTTTAGATGTAATTTAAATTTTTTTTTACTTTTAGCTACAAAAACTACAAGATGACGTAAATCCTGACGATGATTTAACTAGCATTACAGTGCCCTGTGGTGATGAAGTGCGCATTTTACTATTTGCTCGAGGAGCCAGAGAGAAAGAAGATTGGTATGGTGGTGGCGTTTGAGCGCTTGTGAATATGGTTTTATATTATTAAGAGTTTTTTATGTTTTATACCCTTCAGGTATCGACGTTTTGTGGCTGCCAGTGTGGGTGATGTTCATGATCAGGATTTACATTTGAATAATATAAAATTAGTTGATGACAAAGGTTTACAGGCAGCAGCCACTAAAGCTGCGCAATTATTAACTAATCCTAAGGTTGATATGAAATTTTTTTTTATAAAAACTTGTTAGAGATTATTTTAATTCTTTTTTTATACATAAGCCTAAGGACTGCTCTAGTTCGGCTAAGTGCACAGCAGCGTCAGAACCTCATTTAACGGCGGAAGAGTCGATAGATGTAAGTCTTTTATTGTGGATACTTTATTTTAATTGTCATTCTTTTTAAGTTTTTCTCAGCACTATTAGTTTACTTTATATTAATTTGCTTGCATAATATATTTTCTATAGCTGACTGAGAAGGAAGACCAGGAAATTGAAGATGATTTTGTGGATGTTATGCCCGATGATGCCGATAGTATAGAAGGTCTCCTAATGACAGCTGGTGCGGCTCGAAATGATCCGGATTATGTTAAATTTATGTCCTTGTATCAGGTTAGTACTTTGGATTCAGAAAGCCAGATAGATGGGCGACAATCTATATTATCAGCCCAATTCTTAATATTCTCTGAAAAGAGAGGGAATTATTGTTTCCTGGGAAATAAAATCATCCTATTCTATACAGTGGGGGGAGGAAGCTTATAACTAGTAAGGGAAATTTCATGTCAGCCAATAATATTACAAAAAATTTTAAAAATATCAAGAAGTTAAGAAATAACATTATATTTCTTGAGTTTTGGTAAACAACAACAATAAGAGTGCTTTTTGATGTAAAAAACAAAATACTTTTTGGTACAATAAAAGGGCCTTTGATCACAATAAAAGTACTTTTTGGTACAATGAAAATACTTTTGGGGTACAATAAATTCAGTTTCTGGGACAATAAAAGTACTTTTTGGGGGAAACAGTTTTTTTGTACGGTAAAAAAAATTAAAGTACATTTTGCTACAATAAATTTACTTTTTGATACAATAAAAGTACATTTTGGAACAATAAAAGTACTTTTTGGTATAATGAGAGTACTTTACTTTGTACTTTATGGTACAAACAATTATACTTTTTAGTACAAAAAAGTAATTTATGGTACATTGAAACTAGTTGTTGGTACAATGAATCGTACTTTCTTTAATAAATAGTACTTTTTGGTGCAATTTTGGCTTAATTATAGTCTTGTTTGGTACAATAAATTGTACTATTCGGTACAATAAATTTACATGTGGGAACAATAAAAGTACATTCGGTACAATAAAAGTACTTTCTGTTAAAATTAAAGTACTTTTTGGTTAAATACTTTGTACTTTATGATACAAACAATTGTACTTTTTGGTACAATTAAAGTAATTTATGGTACATTGAAACTGGTTGTTGGTACAATAAATCGTACTTTCTTTAATAATATAGTTCCTTTTGGTGCAATGTTGGCATAATTTAAGTCTTGTTTGGTACAATAAATTGTACTGTTGGGAACAATAAATTTACTTGTTGGTTCAATCAAAGTACTGTCAGTTCAATGAAAGTACTTTTTGGAAATATACTTTGTACTTTATGGTACAATCAATTCCACATTTTAGTACAACAAAGTAAATTATGGTACATTGAACCTAGAAACTATTAATTTCTTTAATAAATAGTACTTTTTGTTGCAATATTGGCACAGTTAGAGTCTTGTTTAGTACAATAAATGTTGGTTCAATAAAAGTACTTTCGGTACAATAAAAGTACTGTTATTTTATCATATTAGTAAAATACTTTGTACTTTATGGTACAATCAATTCCACTTTTTAGCACAAAAAAGTAATTTATGGTACATTGAAACTAGTTGTTGGTACAATAAATCGTACTTTCATTAATAAATGTAAATTTTTGGTGCAATTTTGGCATAATTTAAATCTTGTTTGGCACAATAAATGGTACTGTTGGGTAGAACAAATGTACTTGTTGGTTCAATAAAAGTACTTTCGGTACAATAAAAGTACTTTTTGGTAAAATTAAAGTACTTTTTGGTTAAATACTTTGTACTTTATGGTACAAACAATTGTACTTTTTGGTACAATTAAAGTAATTTATGGTACATTGAAACTAGTTGTTGGTACAATAAATTGTACTTTCTTTAATAAATAGTACCTTTTGGTGCAATTTTGGCATAATTAAAATCTTTTTTGGTACAATAAATTGTTCTGTTCGGTACAATAAATTTACTTGTTGGTTCAATAAAAGTACATTCGGTACAATAAAAGTACTTTTTGTGTTAAAGAAAGTACTTTTTGGTGATATATTTTATACTTTATGGTACAATCAATTGTACTTTATAGTACAAAAAAGTAAATTATGGTACATTGAATCTAGTTGTTGGTACAATAAATCGTACTTTATTTAATAAATATATCTTTCTGGTGCAATTTTGTCATAATTGAAGTCTTGTTTGGTGCAATAAATTGTACTGTATGGTACAATAAATTTACTTCTTGGTTCAATAAAAGTATATTCCGTACAATAAAAGTACTTTTTGATAAATTACTTTGTACTTTTTGGTACAACAAATTGTATATTTTGAAACAACAACCGTGTTTTTGATACAATATATAGTACTTTTTGGTGCAATATAACTTCTTTTTGGCACGATAAAAGTACATTTATAGAACACTTAATTGTACTTTTTTGTAAAATATAAGTACTTTGAGTTTTTGGTATATAAAACACTTTTTGTGCACACTAAAAGTATTTATAAGTACAATAAAAGACATTTCTGGCACAATAAGAGTACTTTGCGGTACAATAAAAGTACTTTTTTGTACACTATATGAACTATAATCAATGTACTTTTTGGTACAATAGTAATTTTTGGTGTTATAAAAAAAGCACTTCCTGTTTACAATAAAAACACTTTGTTTACATTAAAAGTACTTTTTGATACAATAAATCTTTTACGTTTTAGTACAATAACTGTACTTATCGTTACAAGTAAATGGCTTTTTGACACAATAAATTGTATTTTCAGGTACAATAAATTAAACTTTTGGTACAATAAATTGTACTTTTTGTAAATTTTGAAACAATAAACGTGCTTGTTGGTACAATAAATTGTACTTTTTGGTACAATAAAAATACTTTTTTATCGAGATAAAAGTTTTTTAGTACAATAAATTGTACTTTTAAGTACCAAAAAATCAATAAAAATACTTTTTTATCGAGATAAAAGTTTTTTAGTACAATAAATTGTACTTTTAAGTACCAAAAAATCAATTTATTGATCAAAAAGTTGTTTTATCGTGCTTTTAAGTACATTTATTGGTATTTTTAGTATAAAAAAACCCTTTTTGAGCACAGTAAAAGTATTTTTAAGTACAATAAAAGAGCTTTCTGGTACAATAAAAGTACTTTGTGGTACATTAAAAGCATTTTTTTTGTATACAAAAGGAACTTTTGGTACAATAAAATTATTTTTTGATACAATAAATGTACATTTTTGTAATAAATTTACTTTTAGTACAAAAAAGTACTTTTTCAGTAAAATTACTTTTTGGTACAACAAGAGTACTATTTGATAAACAAATGTACTTTCGGGTACAATAAAAGTACTTTTAACATAGCGTAAGTACTTTCTTCAACAATAAAAGTACTTTTTAGTGTAATGAAAGTACTTTTTTGTACAATAAAAGTAATTTCTGGTATATTCAAAGCCATTTTTGGTATAATCAAAGTACTTTTTGGTACAATAGTAATTTCTGGTATTACTTAAATAATTAAAATAAAGACACTTTTTGTGTACATTAAAAGTACTTTTTGGTACAATAATTGTACTTTTTGGTACAAAAAAGTTGTTTTTGTTACAATTAAAGTACTTTTTGATACAATAAAAGTACTTTTTGGTACAATAAAAAGTACTTTTTGGTGCAATAAATTAAACGTTTTGCTTAATGTCCTTTTTAGTACAATAAAAAAATATTAAAATTAGTTTTTGGTACAACAAAGGTTCTTTGCAGTACAGTAAAAGTAAAAATTAGCAATGTTAACAGGGTTGTAATCACAAGCTGAGGAATCAGTACGTTGACGTCTACCATTCCGGTGTGTATCATGATTCTTTTATTTAACATTTCAACTATTTTCAAGAATACCTATCCCTTCTCTAAGTCTGAGAAATATTTTCGACTTTCAACGTTAAAATTTTATATAATCTCAATTTTTTTTGGCAACTTTCTGGAATTTTTTTTTTGCGAATTTATTTCCAAAATTTATTATCAAATTAACCCCTTAATTTACGTTCATAGTACATAATTTCTTCAAAGGGAATGCTTTTCCATTTTCGATGTTTGTTAAGACTAAGGGGAATGGGATTCTATTTAGAATAAAGAAACATTTAATAGGGAAAAAATTCCCAGATAACTGTTATTCAGCATCAGAGTGTATATCGGTTGTCGTAAAGTTAATAATAGGGGAACACTTACCGCTTGAATCATATGCTACTTTTGATTTTATGAAATAGTTCCCAATATGAAATAAATCTTAAAAATCATCCACATAGAAAATTGTTTCAAATGAAAAAAGTGAACTGTTCTCTATTATTAAAGGTAAATTAGTTTCATAACTTTAAAAAATTATGGCACTTAATTCAAAAATTTATCAAACAACAGTATTATTTTTCAGCCTTAAGTAATTTTTTTTTATTATTTCCATTATTTTAAGTTTTATCTTGGCATATAATTCATTATGATATATGGTTTAACTTTCTAAAATTATATTACTTTGCATTCTTAGCATAATTTACATTTTTTACTGAATTTATTCCATGGAAGTTATTTAATATCAACGCAGCTCTCATAATTATTTTATAGTATTACACATTTATTATTTCTTTAGTTTTTGTATAATTTTTTTATTTTTCTTTTCTTTTTTTTTTCTTTAGAATGCCTGTAGAGAATCAAGAATTCCTGTATATAAAGGAACCGTTTTGCACACACCACATGATAAACGACGTGTATGTTTTGGTTTTTTTATGTTTTAGTTTTCATTAGCACTGTTTTTATATACTACTCACCCTTAAAATCTTTAATCATTTTAACATTTTATTATTATTTTTATTTATTCATTCTATTTTCTTTATATTGCAGCATAAGCGTACACTCCGCCACGAGAATGAACTTTGGAAGGGCATAGATCAATCTTTGTTCCTAGGGCCCTCTGGCAGTGTGGTATGGGCTAATGTCCTAGTGGGTCGTATGCTTTTTAGTACTCTACAAAATGAACAAATTCAAGAGAAACTACAAGAAATTCTGCAAAAGAAACTTAATTCCATTAAGGTAAGTAACAAACACTTTTTATGCCTTAAAAATGTCATATAAAATTTAACTTTTGTTTTCTTCCTCAGCTTCCCAGCTTCATGGAAGATGTCATCATAAAAAACATTGACTTGGGCGATAAACCTCCTCTCATCCACCGTGTGTCCCAACCTATGTTAGACGAACGAGGCATATGGCTGGACATGGATGTCACCTATGAGGGCCTTTGTCACATTACCGTTACCACCAAATTAAATCTTTTACGTCTTAAACGTCCGGCACGAAGTTCCGCCTACATGCAGGAGACTAATTTTAATTTGGCAGCACAAATGAATACAGCTCAGTATTCTACGCTCTTGAATAGTGATAATATTGCAGCTGGCTCAGCTAGCGGCAGTGGTACTGCATCTACAGCAGCTGCTACAGGTAGTGCGGGCTCTGCACCCCGTGGCGGACCCGATGATGAGCTATTAAGCATTGACGTTCCATTAATTGGTAGCGCTATATACGACAGTGATGCTGAGAGTACGGGTAGTTCAAGCACAGAATCGGAGAGTTCAATAACCGGATCAATGGGTGAAAATCCTAATAGTGTTACGGAGGGGTATGTGTAGTGTATTTTATATAATAATACCATTTAAATTAATTATTATAGAAATGAAAGATTGGTTTTATAAAAGTTTCGTATGGAGATATTTTCTGTATAAAAGTCGTTACCTAACAAATTTTACATGAAAATAAATTTTATATAAAAAGAATTTTTGTAAGGCAACATTTGCTATAGAAATATTTTTGGAATTTAGGAAAATAATATTTATACAGAAATGTTTTAGAAAAAATATTTACATAATAATTTTTTAGAAGATAAATGGTTAGAAGACGATTGACGCACTAGAGATGCCAGGCTAATACCCGCGAATAGCCGATAATCTATAACTTTTCGCATCGAGCACATGTTGTCCAGTGCAACACACATTTTCGGGGGTGAACCA
The DNA here is from genome assembly GCA_964034835.1 of Muscina levida. Lineage (NCBI taxonomy): Eukaryota > Metazoa > Arthropoda > Insecta > Diptera > Muscidae > Muscina > Muscina levida. The sequence continues at coordinate 42,323,673 of OZ035883.1, read as the reverse complement.
AACCAATATCAAACGATAGCATTTGACCTCAGTAACCAAATCTTTAACTCCACTACTTCACAAATTTTTTTACAGCGGTTTGAAATTAGATATATTTGGTGAAAAGTCGAATCAAAGAATATGAAAAATCTTGTGTAAAAATACTTTTGGGACACTCCTTCGGAGACCTATATTAAAATTTTCTGGCGAATATTTCCCCGAAACATTTTAACCCTCTAGCTGCGATAAAGAAAAGTTGTTCAAAGTCTACTTTTTATTTAAAATAATGTTGTAAGTCAATTTAATATATAGAAAGTTGTTGGAAGACAAGTTTTTATACAGAAAAGCTATTAAAACAATTTTCCATAAAAAAAAATTATGTAAAAGTTGTTAGAATAAAACTCTTCATACAGTTAAGTTGATGTAATACAACATTTTATTTTAAAAGGCAATTATAGAAAAGCAGCTGAAAATAGCTTTAAAAAAAAGAAAAGTTGTTTACACACAACTTCTATGTAATGTGATTATTATTTACATAGAAAAGAGGTGGAAAGTTGACTTTTTTTATAAAAAAAAATTTGCTAACAAACTTTGTATAAAACAGTTGCTATAAAACCATTGTTCGCATAGAAAAGTTAATGGAAGACAAATTTTCATATTAAAATCTGAAAACTGATTGAAAAGTTGAAACAGCTATTTATAAAGAATGTCGGACTTTTCTTTATAAATAGCTGCCTCAACTTTTCATGTGATGTAGTTTGAACAAAACTTTTTATGTAGCGAACATACAACTTCTCATATAATGCTGCTTAAGCCAGCTTTTTTCGTAGAAATTTTGTTAAAATACGACAATTTATAAAGAAAATTTGTTTGAATTCGACCTTTTTTTATTAAAAATTCTTTGATATGGGAAAGTGGTTTGAATCCTACTTAATTTTAAAAATAATGTAAATGTTAACATATAGAAAATCGTTACAAGACAGCTTTTCATACAAAAAAAAACTATTAAAGACGTTTTTTAAAAGACGATTATATAATAAATTTTGACAACTTTTAATATAATGTTGTTTAAAGACAACTTTGGTAAGAAATTATTTCCTACAGAAAAGTTGCTGAAGGTAAATTTTTTATAGACAACAAGTTGAAATTCGAATTTTCATTAAGATAAGTTGTTGGAAGCCATATTTTCTCAGGCAGAGAAGTAGTCAAAAGGCAACTTTTTATATAGAAAGTTCTTTACCGACAACTTCTGATGTTAAGTTGTTTGAGAACGTAATTTACTGAAATTATGTTTAAAAAAGTTGTTTCGATTTAAATTTTTATCTGAAAAAGTTATTGGAAAAACATTCCAATACTTTTTTTATTAAATACTACTTTTTATATAGAAATTTTGTTTGGTAACAAATTTTTGTATAGGATATTTAATGACAGTCAACTCCTTATACAGAAAAGTTGACAATTATATAGAAAGTTGTTTACCGACAACTTCTGATGTAAAGTTGTTTGAGAACGTAATTTACTGAAAATAAGTATAAAAAAGTTGTTTCGATTTAAATTTTTATTTGAAAAAGTTTTTGGGAAAACATTCCAACAAAAAAAAAAAATTCGTTGAAATATTTACTGAATATTACTTTTTATATAGAAATGTTGTTTGATAACAAATTTTTGTATAGGATATTTAATGACAGTCAACTCCTTATACAGAAAAGTTGACAATTATGTTCACAAAGAAAAGTAGTTGGAAACCATATTTTCTTATGCCGAAAAATTATTAAAAGACAACCTTCTATAGAGAAATGTTGTTGAACGCAGTCCTCATATAAAGTTGTTTGAAAATAGAATTTACTGAGTAAACATATAGTCGAACTTCTCTATAATGTTTATTCTCACATCTACTGAGGAAGGAACAAATTTTATCCGGGACATTATTTCTCGATTCTATAAATGTTATTTGTGTGTATAGAAATTCATTGGAATTTTGCGAGTACTAACCAAAATTCGTTAAAGAGAGGTTTTTTTTAGTTGTTTATAAGCTTCGTTATAAAGAAAACCAAGTTATAGAAAAATTTGATATGGAGAGGTGAATATGTGTAAAAAACAAAAGAAAAATGTTGTGTTTTTGAAAAAAATTCGTTATATATAGAACTTCGCTATAGATAAGTTCGTTATAGAGAAGTTGAATTGTATTTTAATTGAAAAGTTGTTGGAAGCCCAATTTTGTTGTTTGAAGCAAACATTTTGTATAAAAAAGTTGTAGGGAAACAAATTTTTCTACCAAAAAAGGTGTTAAAAAATATACTTAATACTTTTTATATAAAAATGTTGTTGTTTATATCGTCCCCTTAATATAACAATAGTGTATGTGCTCATATTTTTTATTTTTTTATTGCATATTAAGAATCTCCATCATTGATACTGTGCCTGGTCAAAATTTCGTCAAAATCTACTTCCACAAAGTGTGTCAAAAGGCCATTGGAAAAAAATACTGTATAATTTCTTCGTCAAAAATTTCATAGACATTCGATTTGACGAAAACTTCAAACTCGATTTTCTCAAAACACTAAAAAAATTATACACTTTTGTTTTATTAAGGGGATGATATATAGTATATTTATTGAGTCTACTTTTTATACAGAAAAGTAGTTGAAGGCAACTTTTTATATAGAAAAGCTATTGGAATTCGAATTTTCATAAAGATAAGCTTATGTGGAAAAGTTGTTAAAAGACAAAATTTTATAAAGAAATGTTGTTGACAAACAACGAGAACGAATTTTACTAAATAAACATTGTTAAATTAAAAAGTTGTTGGCAGTCGACTTTTCGTTAGAGAAGTGGTTTGAAGCAAACGTTGTTTGAAAATTAATGAAGAATATTCTCTAAAAAGAAATATTGTTTGAGAACAACTTTTTTTTAAAAAATAATTATTGAGTCATCACTTTATTTAGAAAAAGTAGCAGAATGCATTTTTGTATATAGAAAAGTTTTTGAAATTCCACTTTTCATAAAGAATAGTCGTTAAAAGCCAACAATGTTTTATCATGTGGAAGAGAAAAGTTGTTGACAAACAACTTGTAAGTAAAGTTGTTTAACAACGAAATTTACTGAATAAATCTTTTTATATTGAAATAGTGTTAGAGTATAGTTGTTAGTATTAAAATAGATTTTGTTAAATGTCAAATTTTATATAGAAAAATTGTTGTCGGCTATCGATTTTTCATATAAATATGTTGTTTGAAGTTTTTTTACAAAAAAGTTTTTGGGAGTCGAATATTCATATAGATAAGTTTCTTGAAAAACAAATTTTCATACAGAATAAGTCGTTGAAAAGTTACTTGAGAATACACTTTACATAGAAATGTTGTTTGACAACTTTTTATATAAAAGAATTATTGAAAGTCTACTCTTTTCTAAGATAAAGTTGGATAAGACCATTTTCTTTATAGAAAAGTTCATAGAATACGACTTTTTATAAAGAAAAGTTGTTAGGTGCCATCTTTCTTATGCGAACAAATTGTTAAGACAACCTTTTATATAGAAATTTTGTTAACAAACAACTGCTTATGTGAAGTTGTATGACATCGAAATCTGCTGAATAAATATATATTGAAAAGTTGTCGGAAGTCGAATTTTCATATCGATGCTTTGTTTGAATCAAACTGTTTGTATAAAAAAGTTGTTGGGTGCCAAATTTTCAAATAGAAAGATTGTTGGAAAAATTCTTCATACTGGAAAAGTTGTTAGAAACGTTACTGTATAATATTTTATACATGGAAATGTTGTTGGAGACAACTTTTTATATATCACTATTATTATGAAATAAACTAAAGACAACATTATATAAAAAAGCTTTGACTTTTTATAAAGATATGTTGTTGGAAGCCATCTTTTTATCTCGACAAGTGTTTGAACACAACTTTTTATGTAAAAATGTTGTTGATAGAAGTTGTTAAAAGACAAATTTTAATATAAAAATGTTTTTGACAGACAACAACTCATGTGAAGTTGTTTGAGAACTAAATGTACTGAAAAAATGCATATATATTGAAAAGTTGTTTGACGTAGTTGACTTTTCGTAAAGAAAAGTTGTTGAAAGCTAACATTTGTGCAGAAAAGTTGTTAGGCGTTTAATATTCATACAGAAAAGTTCGTTAGAAATTAAATTTTCATGCAGAAAAAGTAGTTGCATAAGACAATATTTCTTATACAAAAGTTGTTGGGTAAATTCTTTTGTACAAAATAAATTTTTGAAATCAACTTTCATATTAAGAAAATCAGTTAAAAGGCAGTTTTAAAATCCCATTGTTTAGATTAAAGACATCATTTCTACAATGCATTATTTCGAGCTTAATTCCTAATTTTAATTTCAGCGCCACAAATCCTGGCAATGCTCGTCGCATTTTCAAATTTGTCGATCGCATAGCTACTTCCAACTTTTTCCAATATGCCACGGAATTATCATATGTACAAAAAGCCATGGAGAATATGAGCACTACCATTACGCTGGGCATTGATTTGCATGGTCTAGTATCGAGGGTGACTGTTAATATGCCACCACCGCCTTCGGATAGAATATGGTTGGCGTAAGTATAGTCGACAAATAAATCCCAACATTGTACGTTAAATCAAATTTGTGATATTTCCTATCGCTTTTAGGTTTCGTGCCCCACCGCGCCTTTGGCTTACCGCACGTCCTACGGTCGGCGACAAATCTGTCGATTGGAGTATTGTTACAAATGTCATTGAGGGCAAACTTTGCGAGGCTGTCAACAAATATTTGGTCTATCCAAATATGGTCGATTTGACAGTGCCGATATTGGGTAAAACAGCAGCAACGGCTTCCGAGTGATTAGCGCGCTGGTAAACGTAAAAGGTTTCCGGCTGAGCAACTATATGAGATGACAGATAGACAGACATTAGCTTTTAAGTTAGCATAGATATATTGGAAATTTTAAAAGTCAACTTGTATTTCTTTGTGTGTATATTTGTGGATTTCTATTGGTATTTATAATAGAAAATAATCCATGATAATGTTTATTTAAATTTTATATATATATATACATATGTACGTACTTATATGTAACGTAATGTTAAGCTAAACAAATTCCCTTTTCCATATGCTCTTTAAATATTCCTTTTCAAGTATTAAATGAATTGTAAAACAACCACACACACACACTCTAGAGAGTGATAAAACGTATCGTTCTTTATATACATATATACATACACATATAGTTTTTTAAATTATGTATACATATTACACTTCCTTTCCACCTTCTATATATATATATATGAATATTTATTTAATACCCTTTTTATACAATACACGCGTATTTAATTCAAAACATTTATTTATATTAATTATTATAACATTACATTTTTTTTATACAACAATTTACTTTTCTATTCTATTATTACTATTATTATTATTATTATTATGTTAATTTACAACAATGAACATTTTAGTGATAATACAAATAAAAACTCTTGCTTTAGGGCTCTAGAGAAAAACTGATCTTCAACAACAGCAACAAGACAAAAATGAAACAAACCAAAAAAAAAAGAAGAAGAAAAATTAGGAAGCGGAAAACAAATTCAAATTTGCCAATTTTTTGTGTGTAGCTTTGAAAGTAACAAAATTGAAACGGCATAATTATTTAATAGCTATACTATACTATACTATACAATACTATAATACTATACAATAAAATACAACAATACTATACTATTCTATATATACTATAAACATATTACAAAAAAAGACATTTAATGTATTCCTATTGATATCATTTTTATTTTAATTGCTAAGAGATAACTTTAAAATCACACACGAACACATAATTTTAAAATAAATGTAAAACAACAAAAACAAAAAAACAACAATGTTTGTTGCTATTAAGAAACGGATGTGAGCTGTGTTAGTCAGCATATCTTTTTCAGGGAAATCAACAAAATTATGTTGTCATAATTTTCGCTAAATTAGAATGTGAATACATTTGAGGCGTATGGACAACATGCAGTAAATGACACAATTTGGCTGTATCCAAAAAACTAACTAGAGGTAATGGGTATAAAAATATACACTACAGATACATTCATGGCTATAACTTTGTATATACATTTCAGATACATTTTTTTCTACTATAGAGCCACATAGTAGGTAACAGAAAGTACTGAAGCTCAACTCAAAGGCTCTCTTAGTGGCTTTGGCAGCCCTAAGAAACTAGAATCGCGAGCGGTGGTCTAATAAGCCACTCTCCTTAAACAAATGCAATTATTATGAAAACACTAAGAAAAAAAAAGAACATCCCCAAATGTTGACGACTCCCGCAAACGTTATAAGGACCATGATTTACGGATATGCACCTGGAATGTCCGAACTCTCTACAGAGAAGGTGCCTCTATTCAACTGGCGGTTGCCCTCGAAAAATACATCACTGCCTGCCATACAGGAAATGCGATGGACGGGACAGGGATGCACACGTCGAATGAACTGTGACATCTTTTAAAAATCTGGTTGAGCATATTTTGCGAGCTCTACCGAGGCAACCTGGAAATCTCCTCATCAAAATACAAGAAATCAGATTGATCACGTGGTAATTAATGAAAGGCATGTCTCAAGCGTTAGAGACGTGTGTGTGATGCGCGGTGCAAATATTGACTCGAATCAACACCTAGTTGGAGCCAAGGTACGCACACGTTTAAGTAGTGCTTAAATCACTCGTAATCAATCGCAAAGGAAGCTAGACATCACAAAGATGCATACCACCGAAATAGCCAAAGCCTACTTCAACCAACTCTCTCAATTACTTCAAACAAACCCCCCTAGTTCTGATGTTTCCGACACACAGTTGCAGTATATTGCGAAATCTATGACCACTGCCGCAACGACCGTAATGAGTTATGAAAAATCACGATCAGACAAGCCCTGGTACGATGATGAATGTTGCGAAACGGAGACGGAAATATGGTCACTGAAATTCAGAGTGTGCTGTAAATATGGAGGGAACACTTTCGATCTCTACTAGTTCCCGAAGGCAGCGTAAGTGACGAAATCACACCAATCATCGACGATGGAGTAGACTGTCCATCACCGAACCAATACGAGATCGGCACGGCAATTGCCACGGCTTAAAAATAATAATGCTGCGGGAGCCGATGGACTGCCGGTAGAGCTTTTTAAAGCTGGCGGCGATAAGCTGGCAAAGTGCATGCACCAGCTCATAAACACGATTTGGCTCAGGGAGTGCATGCCCGATGACTGGAATCTGAGTGTCCTATGTCCCGTGCTTAAGAAAGGCGATCCAAGTGTGTGTACCAACTATCGTGGGATAAGCCTTTTACCCATCACATACAAGGTCCTGTCACCTGATTGGACCTTATCAGTGTGTCTTTAGACCTGGTAAATCCACGACCGATCAGATATTCACACTACGAGAATCCTGGCGAAAACCCAAGAAATGCAAATCGACACCTGCTATCTGTGCATCGACTACAAAGCTGAATTCAGTCCGATATGACAGAAATTGTTAGATGATATGGCTGAGTTTGGTATCTCCGCGAAGCTAATACGTCTTTGCGGTATGACATTGACCGACACGAAGTCTTCAGTGAAAATTGGCAAAAATCTGTCAGAGCCAGCGAGGCTTTAGACAAGGCGATAGTCTGTCTGTAATAAAGATGATCATGCGGAAGGCTGCAGTAAACACGATTAGGACCATCTTAAACAAAAGTCACATGTTGCTCGCGTTTGCCGATGGTATAGGTATCATTGGCCGAGGACTGCAAGATGTTACTGCGGCTTTTTCGAGCATTGAAAAGCAGTCGGCTGAAGTGGGTCTGGTGATAAACGAGGACAAAACCAAGTTATTTTTTTCAACGAACAAAGAGTGCACTAGTCTGGGACGCTGCTTGAACGTTGACAACTATAACTTTGAAGTGGTAGATGATTTTGTCTACCTTGGCTTCGCCATAAATATTAATGTCCGCCTGAAAATCAAAAGACAAGTATTGATCGCAAACCGCTGCTACTATGTGCTAAGCAAGCGATTTAATGACAAAACGTTCTCTCGAAGAACAAAGATCCAACTCTACCAGACTGTGATCCTACCTGTCTTCCCCTACAGCGCAGAATCCTGGGTAATGACACAAGCGGATCAATCTATTCTGGGAGTCTTTGAGAGAAAAATACTACGCAAAATATTTGGACCCGTCGTCGTTAACGGCGAGTACCATTGTCGAATGAATCGTACATGTACAACGTCATCGATGTAGTCAATTTCGTTCAAATAGACCGAATGCGCTGGCTTGGACACGTTGTACGAATGTACGAAAACGCTCCGGCTCGAAAAATCTTAGACAATAAACTCGATGGGCGGCGCAGGAAGGCGCGACCAAAACTCCGATGGATGGACTAGCTGTTAACTAAGCTTGGTGTGACGAACTGTGCAAAGTGCAAAAGACCGAAGCGCTTGAAATGCTTTTCCACGGGCGGCTACTAATGGATAAATTTCTGTTGTTGCTGCCATAAAGAAAAAGAATGCAATAGCGAAGCATTGCCGGATCCACAAGTATATAAATATATGTACATATGTTGTCATACCTACCACGACTGCTTATGGACGTTTAAAATGAAACAACAAATCCCTTTCAATATTTTAAAACAAACTCAAAATAAATGCAAAATTGTGTTAACTGCTGTACTTTTTATAGTTGTTAGTGTATTTAGTTAACATTAAAAATATACATTACATTTTCAAAATCTTTTCCATCAATAATAATTGCCATTCATTTCTTTTTGCCATAGACATAACCACCATCTGTATCAATTACAGTAGCAGCAACTTTGTAACCAGGTCTGCCATACTGTCCCTGACCAATTAAGCCCTGTCCATGTCCCAAACCTGTTTGGTAATATTCAGAGCCACCACCATAGCCGGTATTATAATAATGATTTGATCCGAACGCACCATAACTCGGAGTATAATGTTGTTGTGGATAGCCAGGACTCACAATCAACGAAGGCTGCTGAGTATAAATAGGATATTGGCTAATAGGACGACTGGGATATTTCGATTGATGGCCACTGAGTAAATGCGTTAAGATACGTTCACCACCACCGTAAGGCACCACGACCGATACAGGAGGCAAATATTCCAAATTCGTGCGGGTTACAAATGAAGCACAAGCCATCAGCAAGAGTGTGGAGATCACAGCCAAGTGGAAGAGAGCCTAAAATAAGAAATAATGAATTTAACAAAACTCGCCGTATATTATTACGAACTAAGAAGGTATGTATGTATTACCATTTTGTTATTTAGTATTACTCCAATGCTGTTTCAAGTATGATGTTGTTACTGAAAACTCAACCGAATTTATATTGAATTTTTTCTTGGCTGTTCATCTAACAGCTAATGTTTATTTTTTTATCTGGCAATAATCATGTTACAGGAAATCATTTCGATAAACGAAGATTTATGGATTACTTTCAATATAACTTAATGGCTGCAAAGCAAATGATAAAATTAAGTTATAAAAATAAATTTCGTACGAAATGTGCGAAAAAAAAATATTGGATTAAACAAAATCTCTTGTTGAAATTGTTGCTGACAGATATCTTACTGAAAAACCACTATCTTACACATAAACTGTAAATTGGCCCGTCTGTCCCCCTTGTTGGGGTGGTCGGTTCACTTGTCTGTCCCCATATTAATACAGCCATCGAGCGGAAATTTGGTATAACAAAAAGTACTCCCACTTCCCAGACAAGCTCTCACTTTTTGAGGGTTACAAAAATCATAAAAATATTCTCAGCTTATATAAACAATTCTATGTCAGTATATGACATTTTAGTAGTAATAAAAATTACGGACAAAAATGGATGTGATCGGCTAAAAGTTTAACAGCCACCTCTCATAGAATCCCAATATTTTTGAGATACAAATTTTTTTCATATAATAATTAATAACATTTTTTACAAATGATGAAGGGTATCGGAAAAGCCAAAAATGTTATTATTTTACTACACCATTTCCAATTGAAATTCAAAGAAAATCAATTGAAATTCCAACATTCCATTTGAAATTCAATAATTCCATTTGAAAATTAAAACCCGTCATTTGAAATTCAAAAATTCCATTTGAAATTCAAAAAACATCAATTGAAATACAAAATTTCTTTTCGCAATTCAGAAAATATCAATTAAAATTCAAAATTCCTCAATTGAAATTCAAAACTCATCAATTGAAATTCGAAACTCGGCAAATGATATTCTAAATTCATCAATTGGAATTCAAAACTTATCAATTGAAATTCAAAAGTCGTCAATTGAAAATAAAAACTTGTCAATTGAAATACAAAATTCGTTAATTGAAATTCAAAAATCATCAATTGAAATTCAAAACTCGTCAATTGAAATTTAAAACTAATCAATTAAAATTCAAAACTAATCAATTGAATTTCAAAACTCATCAGTTGAAATTCGAATAGTGGTTTGGTAGTTTTAATCATAATACACTCTACTCGAACTAAACTATATGTAAATGACACTATACTGCGAAGTTGCTGTCGACAATGAAAAAAAAATGTAGATGACTGGAGCCGGGAATCGAACCACGGATCTCTTGCACGGTAGTCGCGTGTTCTAACCACTAAGCCACGGCCGGTCCCGTGACATCTTATCCATTAAAAAAAAGTTGTCGAAAAAGATAACTCACTTTATTATTATTGATATTCATTTGTACGTAGACACGGTTTCTTATTTTTTAATATATAAAAGTTGTTTTATGGCAATAACTTTTCCCATAAAAAAATACTTTTTTCACGGCGACAACTTTTCCCTTATCGAAGTTAATGTTCTTACATAGAAAATATCATTTGCTACAACTACAATTAAAATTCTATTTACAATAATGTTGTTTGAATATAATTTTTCCAAACAAAAAGTTGTTTGACAACAACTTTTCCTAAATTGAAAAAATCTTCAACAACATTCTTTTTTGTTATTATTATTAAAACCTATTGTCTTTTGCAACTGAAAATTGTTTTCTATCTTCATTAATGTTGTTTGACTACAACAACTTGTCCCATACAGACGGCGAGACTATTGCTATACAGATAATAAATGTTTTTACATGAAAAATATATTTTTCAGCAATCAGAAATAGTTGAGAAAAAGACAACTTCCATTTACGGTAAATTTGTTGAAATATAACTTTTCATAAAGTTGTTTGATAAGAAATAAATGTTCTTAACAAAGAAATAATTTTTACTAAAACTACAATTAAATTTGTAAGACACATCTTTTTATTTACAGTAATATTGTAGGAATTTAATTTTTTCTACAGAAAATTTTTTTTTAAAAACACCTTTTCATACATTTCAAAGTTTTTTGAATCAGGCAAAATTCTTTATTGTTATTGAATACAGCCTTTTTCGTTATACAGAAGGATTTTTCGACGCAGAAACTTTTGCTATATAGAAAAATAAATGTTTTTACATTGAAAACAACTGTTTCAACAACATCAATTAATTAGGATAAGACAACTATCCAATTCTATACAAAAAGTTGTTTGACAACAACTTTTCCTACATTTCAATGTTTTTCGAATCAGACAACATTCGTTGTTGTTATCGTTGGAAATCTATTGTCTACTTTTATTGCAAACAGCATTTTATCGTTATACACAAAAGTTGTTTGACGACAACAACTTTTCCCATACAGAATGATTTTTCGACAGAAAATATTATGATATAAAAAAATAATTGTTTTTTTTCATTGAATTTATATATATTTCAACAACCTCGTTTAACTACTAAAAACACAACTTTCTATATACGAACAGTTATTATTGGAAAATGACTGGTCATACATAAAAAGTTATTTAACAACATTAACAAAAGACATATTTAGAAAAGATAACTTTATTTTATCGCTAATGAAATTCAATTGTCTTTTGTAATTGAAAACAGTCTGTTTATAATTATATATAAAAATTGTTTAACTACAACAACTTTTTCCATTTAGAAGAATTTATCGAAAACGTCTACATACATAGAAGAGATTAGAAAAAAATGTGTTCCCACAACTTTTTTATATAGGAAAAGATGCATTCCGACAATTTTCTTTCAACAACTTTTCTACAAAATGTTATCCCTCATCAACTTTCAAAAAATCTTCATCCGCCAAACAGATTTTATATTGAAAAAGTCAACTTTTCTATAAGGAAAGGTGTTGGAATACATATTTTCTATACAGAAAAGATGTTCGTTTGCAACTTTTCAAATATGGAAAGTTGTTGGAACACATATTTTTCAATATGTAAAAGTTCTTGGAACACATATTTTACACTTATTTTTCAATATAGAAATGTTGTTGGCACATATATTTTTCTGTATAGAGAATTTGTTGGAGCACATATTTTTCTTTATAGAAACGTAATTGGAACAATTTCTTTAATAATTTCTATATAGAAAATTTGGTGGAACACATAGTTTTTCTATATAGAAAAGTTGTTAAACACATATTTTTCTATATGGAAAACTTATTGAAGAACATATATGGAACATATATTTTTCTATATAGCAAAATTGTTGGAGCACATTGTTTTCTATATAGAAAAGTTTTTGTAACACTTATTTTCCCATGCAGAAAGGTTGTTGTAACACCTAGTTTTCTACATATTTTTCTATATAGAAAAGTCGTTGGAACAAAACTTACTTAATTTCCCTTTGCACCCCATGAATGAGGTATGGGATAGCTTCTCGCGTTGTTGTGAATTAACACGCTTTCTGTTTTTAGATTCACAACTAACGGCACCTACTTATTTATCGACGAATGCGAACGTCACTGTTTTGAGAAGCTCTTACTAGACACGACGATTGAATCGACGCTTAATACTGCGAAGTTGCTGTCAAACAACATTCGAGGGGAGCCGACAATGAAAGAAAATTGCATTTATTTTTTTCTTTTAAGATGACTGGAGCCAGGTTTGAACCTGCGATCTCCCGCATGGTAGTCGCGTGTTCTAACCACTATGCCACGGTCCCCAATTTATAGTCGTTGGAACAACTATATAGAAAAGTCGTTGGAACAACTATTTTTCTATATAGAAAAGTCGTTGGAACAACTATTTTTCTATATAGAAAAGTCGTTGGAACAACTATTTTTCTATATAGTTAAGTTGTTGAAACCCCTATTTTGCTATATAGAAAAGTTGTTGAAACCCCTATTTTGTACCAATTTTTTATATTTTTCTATATAGAAAAGTTGTTGGAACACATCTTTTTCTATTAAAAAAAGTTGTTAGAACACATATTTTTCTATATAGAAATGTTGTTGGAACACATAATATTTTTCTATATAGAACAGTTGTTGGAACATATATTTTTCTATATAGCAAAATTACTGGAGCACATTGTTTTCTATATAGAAAAGTCGTTGTAACACCTTTTTCTCTATATAGTTAAGTTGTTGAAACCCCTATTTTCCTATATAGAAAAGTTGTTGGAACGTACCTTTTTTCTTATAGAAAAGATGTTGGAACGCATATTTTCCTATATAGAAAAGTTGTTGGAACACATCTTTTTCTATAAAGAAGAGTTGTTGGAACACATATTTTCTATATAGAAAATTTTGTGCAACGCCTTTTTTCTATATAAAAAAATTGTTGAAACATCTTTTTCTATATAGAAAAATTAGTGGAACACTTATTTTTTATATAGAAAAGTTGTTGGAACACCTATTTTTTATATTTTTCTATATAGAAAAGTTGTTGGAACTTATATTTTTCTATATAGAAAAGTTGTTGGAACACATCTTTTTCTATTAAAAAAAAGTTGTTGGAACACATCTTTTTCTATATAAAAAAGTTGTTGGAACACAAACGTTTAGTATGTAAAAAAATTGTTGGAACAACTTTTCAACACTGATGTTCTTAATTAGCCCTATGTTTGTTGACAATCTCTTTAATCCAATAAAAGTTGTTGACTGATAGTGATTACAGCTTCATCAACATTTTGTAATAAATTTTGACTTTATAAACTTGTTGTACCTTTATAACACTTATTATCGTAATGATTTCCTGTCAGATCATTGCCAGCTAATTGTGACTTTGATATTAAGTAGAGAGAACAACAAACATTAAACCGTTTGATATAAATACGGGAGATTCCTTAAACAAATGTATCAGTATTGGAAACAACTTCAAGAAACATAGAATTAACAACAAAATGGTATTAATTTTTAATATACAGAAATTAAAATCTCATATAATTTAATAATTGTCATTCTATGTTACAGTATATTGTTCAACTAGTAGTGTTCTCCATCATGTTGCTTATGGCCTGGGCCACATCGGTCACCCGCAGCAGTTTGCAATATTTACCACCACAGACGGATGTATTGCCCCCAAAAGTGGAACGTACCTTATCGCATTATTCGAATACTTATAAACCCTATTATCCCAGTCGTCCTTCGTATCAATATCCCGTCTATGGCAGTGGTAGTGGTGGTGGGTACAATCAGATCTTTAGTGGATATCCTGGTCAATATCATTACTACAATCCCGGCTTCATTACGGGTGGATCAAATCAATATTATCCTGGCGTTAGTGGCAACTCGGGATATTATGGCGGCGGCCTCGTTGGACAAGGAAATTATGGAAAACCAATTTATAGGCCAAAATTGGAAAATGATGTTATTGGTACTATTATTACCACTGATGATGATTATGTCTATGCTAAAAAGAAATGATTTGTTTCTTATTGATTGTAATGATTTGATTTGATGAACGAAAGAGGAATGTTTATATATTTTAAACGATAAATTAACATAATATTTTATATTTTATACTAACCCATTATAAGCACAGCTGTAAATAAATCTGCATTTGAAATTGAGTAACTGTTTTATTGCATATCTTTAGGCTGCAAAAGAATTGGGACAGAGAACGTAAATGGTCCGTCCTTCCTTCGTTGTCCGAAAGTAATGTTGGTGCCATGTACCAATGTGTCAGGCGCACAGCAATACCAACAGACAGACAACTTTGTTTTTATTCTTACAAAAATTTAATTTGAAGATAGTTTACCAAAGTAAATGGTCCGTCCGTCCTCCGTTGTCCGGGATTCATGTTAGTGTCGTATCCAAAGTGCCAGGCACACAGCAATGCCAACAGACAGAGTGTGAGTGTAATGGACATAGGTAATTCTAGTTTTGTCTTCACATTTTGTTATTGCTGTTTTTCTTATTTCTCATTGAGAGAGGAGTAAACAACATAAGTAATGTTTGTTGTTGTTAGTGCATTACGTTTGTTTACAAATTTAATGCGATGAAAAAACAAATTCGACCTGCTGATATTGTTGTACGCTGGAAATATTATTACCATGGCATTTAGACAATAATGCTGGACGGAAGGAAAAAATTTTGACAAAAATTAAAAAAATACAGATAATTTTGAAATATTTTCAAATACATATCATATATGGAGTGGGAGAGGAGGCAACATATATATGTAATTGAAATGTAAACAGGGGATGGAATGAAGGGTGGCGGAACACGACCCCCAAATATTATTCATGCCCTATATTCATTATCCTCTCTTACTAACAAGACATATTGACATCAATCGATCTTCCCTTGCTTCACATGTCCCTGCCAAATCATACTTACCAACAAACTAACCAACCAGCAACTTCCAAAATTGGTTTTACTTACTCCCCTTCGCCCTAGATATGCTATGTATGTACATCACCCACATTTTTACAAACAACAACAGTTAAGGTGTAAAAAATAGCAATGAAAAGTAAAAACGACATTGAAAGGTATGTTAGGTCGATCGTAACTGATCGCATGTCACTGTACCATACACGTGCGTATGTTATGTGATACAAGTGGAAAATGCTACAATGACAATGTCAACGCAGTGTATGTGGTGTAGGGTGTACACCAGTTTCTTTTTTATACGTGTGAGGGGGGCACCCTTACTGCTGATGCTGTTAGCCTGGTATCAGCAGACAACGTTTTATTGGTGGAAAAAAATTTTCCTAAGGCTAAGTTGATGGGAAAAAATGTTTTCCTCGTTATAAAACAATTTTTCCTATAAAAATAGTTGATGAGACAACATTTCCTAATACAGAATAGTTAATGGAAGACACTTTTTCTATAAAAAAAATTTGATATAAAAAAACTTTTCTTGTAAAGTTAATGCAGGAAAAATATACTCGAATTAATAGAGAAAATAAAAATATATATATAGAAAAGTTGATATTATACAAAATACATTTGCTTTTTATTTAGAAATGTTTTTGGGAGACAACTTTTTCTATATTGAAAACAACTTTACTGTATACAAATGACTATAAAAGACATTTCAAGTACAGAAAAGATGATGGGAAACGAAGTTTCATACAATAGTTTATTTTAAAAAAGTTAATGAATGACAAATATAAAAAAAAAATAAAGAAAGTGGATGAAAAACAACTTTTCCTATTTGGAAAAGTAAATAGTGGTCCCTTTTTCCTGTATTAAGTTAAGTTCATGGTTAACAACATTTCCTCTAAAGAGACGGTGGTGAAAGAAAACTTTTCCTCTATGGAAAAGGTGATGAAAGATAAAGTTTTCCTGTATAAAAAAGGCAATCGAAGACAAGACAAATTATGAAAATCAACTTTTTGTATATAGAAAATTTTATCGAGGACAATTTTCCTTATAATTGAATACTGATTGACGGCAACGTTTTCTATAAAGAAAAGTTGAGGAAGAAGGAAGTTACGATGGGAGACACATTTTTTCTCTTTATAGAACAATTGATGGAAGACAATTTTTCCAGTATAGAAAAATGATGGGAGACAACATTTTTTAATGGATAGAAGACAAAGCATATATTGAAAACTTGATGGAAGACAACGTTTTCTATAAAGTAGTAAATTTGATGGAAAACAACTTTTTCAACAAAGGAAACTTGATGGAAGACAAGTTTTTCTATTTAGAAATCTTGATGGAAGACAATCTTTTTCTATATAGAAAATTCAATGGAAGTAAACATTTTCTATATAGAAAAGTTGAGGAAAGACAATATTTTTTATATAGAAAAAGTTAATGAAAGTTGATGGAAGACAACTTATTCTATATAGAAAAGTTGATGGAAGACAATTTATTCTATAAAGAATAAGTTGATGGAAGACAATTTATTCTATATAGAAAAGAAAACTTATTCTATATTCAAAAGTTGAAGGAAGACTACTTTTTCTATACAGATAAGTTGATAAGTTGTCTTCTTCTTTTATACTCAAAAGTTGAAGGGAGACAACTTCTTCTGTAAAAAAAGTTGATAGAAGACTACATTCTCTTTATAGAAAAGTTAATGGAAGACAATTTTTTCTTTATAGGAAAGTTAATGGATAACGTTTTCTTTATAAAAAAATTGATGGAATACTACTTTTTCTTTATAGATAGGTTTATGGAATACAATATTTACTATATAGAAAAGTTTTTGGAAGACAGCTTGTTGTAAATATTAAAGTTGATGGATAACAACTTTCTCTATATAGAAAAGTTAATGGAAAACAACTTTTCTTTATATAAAAGAGTTGATGGAAGACAATTTTTTCTATATGGAAAAGTTGATGTAAGACAACTTTTTCTATATAGAAAAGTTGATAGAATACAAAATTTTCTATACCAAAAGTGGTTGGAAGACAATTTTTCCACACAGAAAAGTTGATGGAAGACAACTTTTTTCATATAGAAGTTGATGAAAGACAACAGTTTTTTCTATAGAAAAGTTGACGAAGACAATATTTTTTATATAGAAAAGTTGACGGAAGGCAACATTTTCTATATAAAAAAACTGATGGAAGACAACATCTTCTATATATAAAAGCTGATGGAAGACAACATCTTCTATATAGAAAAGCTGATGGAAGACAAAAAAATGAAAATGGTTTTCTATATAGAAAAGTTGATGGAAGTCAACAGTCTGAAAAAGTTGATAAAATCAATATTTTCTATATAGAAAGGATGATGGAAGACAACTTTTTATATAGGAAAGTTGTTGGAAAACAACTTCTTCTATATAGAAATGTTGATGAATGACTGAAAGGAAGTTGTATTAAAATATTCTATATGAAATATTAAAATATTCTGAATGAAAATTTCTATCTTCAAAAAAACAGTTTTATACGAAAATACTTAAATTTCATATAAAAATATTTCAGTTGAAGAAATTTTCAATTTTCATATAAGAAAATTTTTAGTTGAAGAAATTTTCAATCGGAGATAAAAAGAATGAAAAAAAAAAATTTGTATCTTCACAAAAAATATAAGAAAATACAAAAATTTTCATATAAAAAAAAAGACAGTTGAAGAAATTTTCAATTGGGGAAAAAAAGACATTGATTTGAAATTTTACACATCCCATATATAGATAATCTAAATAAGTATATAAGTATATAATAGGCGATTCCAATATCAAGGGTGAAAAATTTGGACATAATAACAAAATAAAAAAAAAAACACTCAATTAAAAATTATACTTGAAAATAAAACATTTTAACATGATCGCTTTTAAATCGTTATTAATTATTTTATGAAATCAGTTGGGAAGTTTAAAGTGCTATCGGGGGTGTAACAAAATCGGCCCAACCTATATAGATTGCAGTACTATATGAAGATTGCAGTACTAAATTACAATTTAATTAATTGTTAAACAATTATTTATATATGAATTCATATATTTCACAAGGCAGTTAACTAATTAATCAAAGACTTTAGAAAATAGTATTAAAAACAACATTAACATTGAATTTTACACTTATGAAGCTATTGCGTGTACAAGCAACATTAATATCTATTTGTCGAATTATTTTTATTCCAATTCTTTAGATAACAATTTTTCAAATGACGCCATATCTATTAATATGGAATCAAATCGAAGTATTTTTCATTTAGATTGAATTTTGTCATTTTATTTTGGCGTATGTTGAGAAGCGTCTCTAGTGGAATTGCCCTAACAAGTATATAAATAAATAATTTTATTAAAATTACAATTACAAATATAATTATAATTTAGTTTTTAATTTAAATTTTCTTTATTTAAATAAATCTTCACAAATTTCTTTTCTACATTTTGTTTACGTTTCTACACGAGTGGAGAAAATAAAAAAGATTGACGAAAAACGAATGTACAATATATATTATGTTAATATAGTCGTTGCGTTTAAAATTAAGTGTAATATTTAACATTTCTGGTTTCTCTAGGGGGTAAATTTGTAATTCATGTTAAAGAATACCAAAAAATTCACTAAAATTATTAAAATTTAATAAAAAATTAAACAACAAAAAAATGCTTCTTAGAATTGGGAAATTAACTAAAATTCATAAAATAGAAAATTGTTATTAAATATTAAAAAAAAAGAATAAAAAAGTATTATACCTTTAAAATTGAATTTGTGTGGGAATATAATAGGTGTGAAAAATTAATGTGTGTTATACATTAATATCACATCGATAATAAGAATTTTAAATTTGAATTTTTTGTTTAAATTGAAAATGAAATTTAATTATATAAACATAATTTTTTTTCATAAATTTAATGCAGTTTTGTATTTGGTACTAGTTTAGTTTTTCAACAAAAGCATTTCTTTTCTCAATTGTCCATTTTTACATAAATCATTCTAAAATAAGTTTATTTAAAATATTATCATGTAATTTGTAATAACTATGTAAATATATATATGTATATGTACGTACGTATATATATTAGATATAAAAACTTGTTGTGATGTTTCAAGTGGATATGAATTTTGTTTTATATTACAAAACGTTTGTTTAAAAATATGATATCTAAATTCTAAAAATAAAAACAAAAAAAATATATTAATTGAAAAAAAACTTAACAAAAAATTTAGCAAGGATTCAATTTAAAATCCCTAGGGGCGATGTCTTTTTTAGCGCTTTCTGCTTAGTCGCTCTGGTAAATAAAACCATATTTCCTTAAATATCGAATATAGGACTTAAATAAATACAAAATATAGTTAACAATTATTTGTCATCTTCGTCTGCTTAGGTTTATATTCAAACATATCAATTAAGGTTATAGAATATAGAAGAGTTTCTCTTTTTTTTTTTTAGTTGCCACGACAGTGGGCGTAAATATTTCGTAAAAATAATTGAAAAAAAAAACTTATTTATTGACTTTTTCAAAACTGATGTTGGTTGATTTCTCTTCAAAAACAAAGAGCGCACTATGAAAATATTATAACATAATATAACAAGTAAAAAGTATATAAAGTATAGTGGTATCAAAAGCAGAAAAATACAAAGAAAAGTTTATAGAGAGCATAGAAAATATGTGTGTATGAACAGATTTACAGTCTCATGCCGTGATATTTGGCAAATGATTTGGAAAGACAAAAGGCCAAGAAAATGGCCACCAGGTGGATAAGTCCAACGCCAGCTAGGACACCAAATATCAGTTCACGGTGAGATATAATCCATTCGGTGAAGGCATCGTAGCAGCCCTGTGAAATAATATAAAGGAAATTAAGTATTAAAGAGAGTATTTAAGGAAATATAAAGAGAAATCTATGATGAATCTTAAAAGCAATTGAAATGTTTTAGATTACTGAAAAACAAAAATATTTTACAATATTACACAGTACAAAATTTTCAATTTCATTGATTCGGGACTCAATTTTGAGAATTGCACGTGAAAGTAGCCCTAAAAATAAGATCTTCTGCATCATTCATTTTGTCAAGTTGGCTGCCTTAATAATTTAATGGCCATACAAAATTTTTTAGCTCAAGGTGGATTTTTAGCACTTTTTCTATATCTTAATACTTTTATATCTCGGTATACCGTACTGAATATCTCTTTTGTAAATGAAGCATAGTTGAATAGGAGAAAAACCTGTAAGAAAGTTTCAGTCGGGCAACCCGACTTCCATATAACCTCACCCTCAGTAAAACATAAAATTTTCTATTGTATTAATATTATTACTCGATATCTAATGTAGGCGGAGTGGTACATTTGTATGGGAGGTACTAGAAGGGGCGCGGCAAAACTTCCTGTTTTTTTTCTCCAAAGCCTTGTCCTGTTATAGCTTCACAAAATACAGAATTTGGGCACGATCATGTCGAGTGTACTGATTTTATGACTCCATCTACAAAGTGGGCGAAGTGGTACATTTGTATGGGGGGTACCAGAAGGGCGTGTCTAGTCTTTTTTTCTCCAAAACTTTATCCTGTTATAGCTTTACTAAATACAGAATTTGGGCACGATCGCGTTATGTCTATTAATAAGAATAATCGATTTCTAAAGTGGGCTGTACCAGATGGGTATGGGAGGTACCAGATGGGGCGTGGCTAGACTTCCAATATTTTTCACCAAAACTTTATCCGGTTATTGCTTTACCAAATTCAGAATTTCGGTACGATCATGTTAGATTTGTTGATATTATTACTCCATCTCTATAGTGGGCGGAAAGGTACATTTGTATGAGAGGTACCAGAAGGGGCGTGTCTAGACTTCCAATTTTTTTTTCCAAAATTGTATCCTGTTACAGCTTTACCAAATAAAGAATTTGGGTACGATCATGTTGGATTTATTGATATTATAATTCCATCTCTTTAGCGGGCGGAAAGGTACATTTGTAAGAGAGGTACCAGACGGGGCGTGGCTAGACTTGCAATTTTTTTTCCAAAACTTTATTCTGTTACAGCTTTACTAAATACAGAATTTGGGCACGATCGTGTCGAATGTATTGATATTATTACTCAATCTCTAAAGTGGGCGGAATGATGTATTTGTATGGGAGGTACCAGAAGGGGCGGGGCCATTTAGCTCATTTGCAATACCGTAAGTAGTTTTGGGAAAATATTAACTCGTGCATAATTTCAAAACATTTGGTTGCCTCTTTCAAAAGTTATCATGCGCACCAGCCGGACAGCCAGACAGCCAGACGGACGTGGCTCAAACGATTTAAAAAGTCATGAATCGAATTTGGTCCAAAGAAACCTACAGTGACTCTTTCTATGTGTTACACTTTTGGGTCATATCAAATGATATATGTATATCCTCCTACCCGTAGGGTGAGGGTATAAGAATGCGAAACAATCCTACCCGAAAAAAGTGCATCCTTTTTCTTCATCTTCTTAATAGGCAGCAGCAACAGAAATTCATCTATCAGTAACCGCACCTAGAAAAGAATTCCAAGCGCTTCGGTCTTTTGCGCTCCGTAGATAGAGTTATTCACACCAAGTGTAGATAACAGCTTTTTCACCTGGTTCATCCAACGAAGTCTTGGTCGACCACTCCTGCGCCGCCCATCGAGTTAATTGAAGAAAATCTTTCGAGCTGGAACATTTTCATCCATTCGTACAACGTGTCCAAGCCAGCGCATTCGGTCAATTTCAACGCACTTGACTACGTCGATATCGTTGTACAGCTCATACAGCTCGTGGTTCATTCGACGAAGATACTAGCCGTTAAGGATGATGGTTCCAAATATTTTGCGTAGTATTTTTTTTCTCGAAGACTCCCAGAATAGATTAATCCGCTTGTGTCATTACCCAGGATTTTGCGCTGTAGAGCAAGACAGGTAGGATCAGAGTTTGGTAGAGTTGAATCTTTGTTCTTCGAGAGAGCGCTTTGTCATTAAATCGCTTGCTTAACGCATAGTTGCAGCGGTTTGCGATCAATACTCGTCTTTTGATTTCCAGGCTGACATTAATATTTTTGTTCATGGCGGAGCCAAGGTAGACAAATTATCTACCACTTTAAAGTTATAGTTGTCAACATTCACGCAGCGTCCCAGGCGAGTGGACTCTTTGTTCGTTGAAACAAAAAACTTTGCTTTGTCCTCATTTATCACCAGACGCACTTCCGCCGACTGCTTTTCAATGCTCGAAAAGGCCGCAGTAACATCCAGCAATCCACGGCCAATGATATCTATATCATCGGTATAGGCGAGTAGCATGTGGCTTGTATTAAATATGGTGCCTATAGTGTTTACTGCTGCCTTCAGCATTATCATCTCCATTATGATGTTAAAGAGATCGCATGACAGACCAACGCCTTGTCAAAAGCCTCGCTTGGTAGAAAATGGCTCTGTTAGATTTGTGTCAATTTTCACTGAAGTCTTCGTGACAGTCAGTGTCATACCGCAAAGTCGTTTTAGCTTCGCGGGGATACCAAACTCAGCCATAGCATCCAAAAATTTCTGTCGTATCGGACTGTTGAATGCAGCTTTGTAATCGATGAACAGATGGTAGGTGTCGATCTGCATTTCTTGGGTCTTCTCCAGGTTTAGTCGTAGTGTGAATATCTGGTCGGTCGTGGATTTACCAGATCTAAAGCCACACTGATAAGGTCCAATAAGGTTCGCCAGAATGGGTTTTAGTCTTTCACAAAACACACTAGACAGGACCTTGTAGGCGATGGGTAAAAGGCTAATCCCGCGATGGTTGGTACACACACTTGGATCGCCTTTCTTAATCACAGGATATACAACACTCAGATTCCAATCATCGGGCATGCATTCCTTGAACCAAATCGTGTTTATGAGCTAGTACATGTATGTTGCTAGCTCATCGCCGCCGGCTTTAAAAAGCTCTGCCGGTAGTCCATCGGCTTCCGCAGCTTTATTATTTTTAAGCCTTGTGATCGACGTGCTGATCTCGTTTTCGCTCTGTGGTGGACAATCTACTCCGTCGTCTTTGATTGAGGTGATTTCTTCACTTCTGCTGCCTTCGGGAACGAGTAGAGATCGAAAGTGTTCCCACCATAATTGCAGCACACTCTGAGTGTCTGTGTCCAGATTTCCGTCTCTGTCCTTACTTGTGGGGGGGGGGGGGGATCACTGTTCCTAAACCTTTGCTTTTAACCTTTTGGTAGAAATTTCGGGCTTCACCTCTATCCCTGTAGTTTTCGATATCCTGCCTCTCTTTTATTTTTCACAGACGCTTCTTCCGCCTAAACAGGCGTTTCATAACGCAGTGTGGTCGTTGCGTCAGTGGTCATAGAATTCGCAATATGCTGCCACTGTTTGTCGGAAAAATCAAAACTAGGGGGGATTTGTTTGAAGTAATTGAAAGAGTTGATTGAAGTAGGCATTGGCTATCTCGGTGGTATGCAGCTTTGTGATGTCTAGCTTCCTTAGCGTTTGGTTACGAGTGTTTTTACCACTACTTAATCGTGTACGTACCTTGGCTGCAGCTAGGTGGTGATCACAGTCAATATTTGCATCGCGCATTACACGCACGTTGATAACGCTTGAGACATTCCTTCCATCAAATACAACGTGATCAATTTTATTTCTTGTATTTTGATCGGGAGACATGCAGGTTGCCTTGTGGATATCTTTATGCGGGAATCTGGTTCCACTCACTACCAAGTTTCTTGCCAACGCGATGCTAACCAGTCTAAATCCGTTATCGGAGTCGTTGTTGTGTAGACTGAATTTTCCGACTGCTGAACCAAGGCCTGCTCCCTTTCTATTTTAGCATTAAAATCTCCTAGAACAATGTTAATGTCATGTGCAGGGCAGTGGTCATATATCTCCTGCAGGCGCTCATAGAATGCATCTTTAATGTCATCGTCTTTAACTCTCTTCGGGGCGTGTACACAAATCAGCGTAATGTAAAAATATTTCGCCCGGATGCGAATAGTGGCTATTCGGTCACTTACATGGTTAATCCGCGAGACTAGATGTCGAAGTCTCTTGCCTACTATGAATCCACATCCAAATTCGTGTCTTTCTGCATGGCAGCTGTAAAAGATGTCACAGTTCTTTCGACGTGTGCATCTCTGTCCCGCCCATCACATTTCCTGTATGGCGGTGATGTTAGCCTTGCAGCAAACTTGACAAAACGAATGATGCAGCAGTTCCTATTTTTGGGGCTTCTTTCTCGTGTAATTCTCAGAATTGAGTCCTAAAATCATAGGTTGACCCATTTTATTATATCATTCACTTACCTTCTTGTAAAAACTATTCGTTTCACTGGGATTTGTCGTGCATAGATCATCTTCGGGTAGTAAATTCTTAATATCCTTAAGACGGCAACAGGCTTCGGGTATGGTACGATTACCCTTACCACTCATCCATGCGGATGAGGTCTCAAAGTCACGATAGTCGACAACACCACAGCAGCTAAAGGTGGTCATCACTTGGTTCCACATAAGAGTTACGGCATCAGTATGTTCGGAAGATGTATAGAATTTTGTAATGGACGATTGCAAAAAGGTTTTGCTTTCATTGCGTGCCTAGATATTAAGAAATACGTACATAATATATTGAAATTAAGTTAAATATTTTGTATTGCAGTCAAGTATTGCATGCATGCAGTCATGCAGTAGCAGCAGCAGCACTAGCATAATTACCGTATCTTTATAGAAAGCCGCCAAGCCACCGGCCACAATTTCAGCAACCAACAACAAAATCATAAAGACTCCATACTGTAAACAAGTAATGAAACGTAACGAAACGAATTAATAAAGACATGAATGTGCACATAAGTAAACTTAATAATATAATTATGATTCAATACAATGTGTTGGGTAGGTAGGTAGTATTTGCTTAATTAATTAGTAAAGAGTGGTGGAGAAGAGAGACGACAACGCAACAGTTAAGACATAATTTTGTTTAACATGCAGTTGAACTTTGTGAGCGCTTTGTAAGATTTCAAAATCAATATTACAAAAGTTACTGCTGCCAGTGGGGGAGCAATTGCTGCTGACAGTTTATAATGGTAAGTAATTTAAATGATGTTGTTTGTATTTTTAGGAAATTATTTAAAATAAATCATTTAATTTGCGGTGTTATTATATTAACCTTTCTAAATGTGTGTCTGTGTGTTTCATAATGGCTACAATATCGTTGGTGCGTTTAAGATGATATTTTGCAATATTATTTCTTTAGATTGGGTGATGGTGTTGATAATAGCATAAGTATTGCATGATAGATGGCGCACAAGTCGATCACAAAAATATAAGGCTCTACTACTATAAAATAAGCAGTATATAGTCGGCTTAATATGAAAACCTACTAACTGCTTTTCATCACATTTACTGGAGAGATAATAAACTTTTTATATTTCATATTTTCAGCTCTAGAAAAAAACTAAAAATATAATAATATTGTACTGGATTTAGCAGTTTTTCTCATCAAACCTTTTTACATTGCCCAATTCAAGACTCAAATTTAAGAAAATCTACATGCTGGTCAACGAGGCATAACATGCTCTACCTCACGGTATCATTATCTCACATAACTTATAAAGTGGATTTATCAGGTTTGCACATTAAGCCGACGATATCCAATTTGGGGCAGTTTAACATGGGTTGTTTTAGAAGTGGGCTAGTCTTTTATGATGACAGTTCACCACTTATGATGAAATGGTCATTAGGGGTGCGATAGTGTTGTGCAATGGAGATCCTTAGTAACAAGATTTGTTTACGAACCACCCCCCTGTGGTTTGGAAAAAAATGCAACAGCCAAAATTTAGTAGACAGCGCATCGCGGTTAAATTTGTGAGGAAAGGGAAAAATCCACATCAATCCCCGCAGCAATTGACCCAGATTTGGCCTAGAGGGGTAAAACGTATGACGACTCCCAGTCATTTTGCCCTAAGGGGGCTTTCAAACAAAAAATAAATTTATATAAATTTAGCTCCCACCGCTCTTACTGCCCTAAACGCAGCCCTAGAGGAGTCAAATGTATTACCGACCCCCAATATTTTTTCAAACCCCAAGTGTTTCTCAGAACATATTTCCTGTCTATCTTCAACCCTTAAGGTGGTCCTCAAACAATTATTTTTATTTTTTATAATATTTTTTTAAGATATCAGCTCCTGCCGCTCCTATTGAACTTCCTAGAGGGACCATTTTTCCTTCCTAACTTTTTACCCAAACTTACTTACCCTCCATATTTACTTCCTAATGGGGCTCCCACACATAAATATTTTTTTTTTTAAATTTTGCTCCCACCGCTCTAACTGTCCGAAAAGTGCCCAAGAGGAGTCAAAAGTATGACCGACCCCCAATATTTTTGCAACCCCAACAGTTCCTCAGAACATATGTATACTTCATCTCTAACCATTAAGGTGGTTTTTGGAATTTTCATAATATTTTTTTTGAGGTCTGCTTCTGCTGCTTCTGGCTGAGCTCCACAAGCTTTTCCCTAATATAACATTTTCCGAATACACCTACTCCCTATCTTCAGCCCATAAGGGGGCTTCCATACAGAAATCAAAATGTTATATTAATTGCTCCCACCCTTGGGGTAGGGTGCGCCTAGATGAGTGAAATATATTAAATTATAATGAGTATTTATTAATTTAAAAAAACTTTTTTTTGATGTTATGTGTAAACTTCAAAACAGAGATGAAACTTCAGGTGATTATTTTTATCCACCAAATCGAGTGAGGTAGATACTGATCACAAAGATGAAATAATTTTGCATAAGCGAGTATGAAAGAGGCAGCATGAAATGAATTACTCCGGATCTGCTGTCTGTTTTCGACAGATGTAAGACATCGGTCGTAGCAACAGTTAGTACATTGATTACTTCGGCACGAGCTTTTCAACTTTATCCAAAGGAAGTATATCATAAATCAGAAGTCCCTTCGAGATGCCCGTACACAAAATAGACACTGGGACTAAAAATGCTATTGTTTTGTGTACTTTTATAGCACCAGAAGTACATTTGCTGTACAAAATTGTACCAATTTATTGTACCGAAACGTACACTCAATGTACACCAAAAGTGATTTTATTGTACCAAAAATTACATTTATTGTACCACAAAGTACTTTTATTTTGTTTCAAAAAGTACTTTTATTATCCCAAAAAGAAATTTGTACTTTTTATTGTACCAGAAAGTACTTTCAATGTACCAGAAAGTACTATTATAGTGCCCAAAAGTAATTTATTTGTGGCAGAAAGCATGAACTTCTATTGTAACAGAAAGTACAATTATTGTGCCAACCAGCAATTTTATTACAACAAAAAGTTCTTTTACTGTATTCAAAATTACATTTATGGTACGATTATTGTACCAAGAAGTACATATTTTGTAAAAAAATTCTTCTATTGTACAAAAAAGTACTTTTGTTGTGGCTGAAAGTACTTTCATTGTATCAGAAAGTAATTTAAATGTAACAGAAAGTACTATTATTGTTTCAATATGTACTTTAACTATACCAAAAATCACATTTATGGTACCACAAAGTACTTTTCTTGTACCAAAAAGGACATTTATTTTACCAAAATGTATATATTTTATATAAAAATTCGTTTTTTGTTGAGGCTAAAAGTACTTTCATTGTATCAGAAAGTACTTTCAATGTACCAGAAAGTACCATTATTGTTTCAATATGTACTTTAACTATACCAAAAATCACATTTATGGAACCACAAAGTACTTTTCTTGTACCAAAAAGGACATTTATTTTACCAAATATGCATTTATTTATAATTGTACCACAAAGTACTTTTATCGTATCAAAGAGTAAATTTTTTGTAACAAAAAGTACTTTTAGTGCACTAAAAAGTACTTTTACTGTACAAAAAAGTAAATTTATTGCGGCAGAAATTGCTTTTTTCTACCAGAAAGTACTTTCAATGACCAGAATGTAGTATTATTGTGCCAAAAAGTAATATGTCTTACCAAAAAGTTTTTTTTTTAACAAAAACTACTTTTACTGTGCCAAAATGTATTTTTCTTGTACCAAAAAGCACAATTTACAGCACCACAAATAATTTTGTTGTACCACAAAGTACATTTATTGTACTAAGTAGTAGTTTGATTTTTGCCACAAATGCCTTTTATTGAACCAAAAAGTACAATTTGTTGTACAGAAAGCACTTTTAGTGTACCAAAAGTACTTTCATTGAACCAAAAAGTACTTTTAATCTATCAAAAAGTACTATCACTGCACAAAAAAGTACTTTCAATGTACAAAAAAAGTAAAAGTTCTTTTACTTGATCAAAAATTACTATCTTTTTTTTAAGGTTTTAGTTAAAACAAAACAGCAGAAGCCTAACAGCTGACATCGTATACTTTAAATGTATCTCCCTTGTTATTCCCTTCCCCGGAATTGGGCTGATGAAATGAACAAAATCGGAAGAAATTTGATTAGGTCTGTCACGGTGTAGTTCCCTAAAAGACAATAATAAAACCCATGAAAATATTGTATAACAGCATAAGAGATCAATACATTCAAGCTCATCCTAAATGTCCACTTCATACTATTTAGTAACAACAAACAGTAACATACGAAATTTTAATTTTGGATCAGTGGGCGGAGTGGGCGTGGCAAACCATTTTTAATAGCTAGGGAGATCAATTTGATACATAGATAGTGCTCGGCAACATGAATATGAATATGCAGACGAAATTTTAATTTTGGATCAGTGGGCGGAGTGGTCGTGACCAAACTGTATTTTAGACCCAGAGAAATAAAATTTGGTACACAAATAGTACTCGACAACTTAAACTTAATTTCCCTTTACACCCCATGCATGAGATATGGGATAGCTTCTCGCGTTGTTGTGAATTAACACGCTTTCTATTTTTAGATTCACAACTAACGGCACCTACTTGTTTATTGACGAATTCGAACGTCACTGTTTTGAGAAGCTCTTGTGGTAGACATGCCGATTGACTCGACACTTATACTGCGAAGTTGCTGTCTATAACATCGAGGGGGACGGCAATGAATGACAAATGTAGATGACTGGAGCGGGAATCGTACCCGGAGTCTTCCGCACGGTAGTCGCGTGTTCTAACCACTATGCCACTGCCGGTACCAGTGTACAATTAATTTTATCAAAAAGGACATTTATTGCACTAAAAAGTACAGTGCAGTTTATTGTACTAAAAAGTACTTTTATCGTACACAAAAAGAACAATTAATTGTACCATAGACTAAATTTCTTGTACCATAAAGTACTTTAAATGTACTAATAAGTAATTTTATTGTACCAAAAAGTTTATTAATTGTGTCAAAAATTATTTTTATTGTATAAAAAAGTACTTTTATTTTTTATCAAAAAGTACTGTTGTTGAAGCAAAGAGCAAGGACTAGAATTTATGTTTTTAGATTTGATTTGCTGACATTTTTGACATGTTTTTCAGAGTTGTGTCAGTAAAGTTTAAGGACTATTTACACTGCGTCAGTTTGTTTCGCCAAAAATGTTGGCAAAAAATCGTCGGAAAAAAATATGTCAGACAAAACAACCTCATTTACACGATGCACTGACAATGTTGTCAGTAGTGTAAATAAGCCTTTATAGTATTTGGCAATGCAGACATGAATATACCGACAAAATATTTATTTTCGGCCAGCGGGAATATGAAGGCGAAAATTTATTTCCGGTCAGTGGGCAGAAGGGAAATGGGAAAAATATTTTTAGGACTATAAAATTTAAAATAGATAGTACTTGGCCCAATATATATAAACTTGCAGACGGATGCTTAAATATCGGTTAGTGAGATATTGTTAGTTTGATCAGGTTAAGGAGTAATTTGCGGTAACGAATTGTTTACAGAGCATACAAGATCCACGCTTAAGCTTAGCCATATAAGTAGGCGAGCCAAACATATTTAAAGTATTCGTCAAGTAAGCAATAGCGAAGCATTGCCGGGTCTACTAGTAATTAATAAAATCGGTTTTTATTTAATTCATGACAAACTGTTACTTATAATAGAAATCGATAGATTCACGACTATGTTACAGACAGTAACAGAATAAATGATTTTGTTGCAGTAATGTAAAAGTGATTCCCTAAGAAGAACTTCTCAATTTACTTGCTGCCCATGTTTATTAAGATTTTAAATATTTATCTTATTTTTTTTAAATTTATTATAACACCCCAAGCGTTGAATAAAATAAGTATAAAAAATTTACCTTAAGGTTAATTACAACAATCAACAGTTTCTATATATCTCAATATCTACTGTGATTTCGTAATACCATTATTTTATGCTGATTTAAAAAGTCACCACAAGTTATCGCTCATATTAGTCTCACACAGTTGAAAACCCCCTTATCGATGATGAAATAAAATTGATTGACATTAATTACACAATTAGACAACATAGTCCCACAAAAGAAAAAAACCAATATAAATCAAATAACACAACTTTTTTTTGGTATAAATGTTACACATGCATGAATTTAAAACGAATAACATAAAATTAAAAACCCCCTAAAAAAACACAAAATCCAACTCCAACTTGATCTGAAAACCAAACAAACTGCAGCATTTTAGATGTAACTCGTCGCCAAAGCCATCATCGACATCTACAACATTACGATAATGATGATGATCATCATCATCACCATCGTAATCACCAACATTGTAAGTATTATTAATGTCTGCATAGCAGAAATAACTTGAATCTTTTAATGGGTTTGGCATTTGCTCTGTTGGAACAGCCAACTAAAACACAAATTGTTGGCCAACATCAGCCACACTAGCAACAACAATGCCAATGAAGCTATAACGCATGTTACCCACCCTCCTCAACAATCTGATCTCAATCGAAACGAAATCAAAGCAGGTGAATCCAAATAAATACAAACAACAACAATAACAAATACATTTGTTACTACCGTATTGTAATGTAGTATGTGAAAGGTTTTGCTTACAACAAAAGTCTAACTATGTAACAACAAAGCAATCGTTGGTCGAGTCAGTCAAGTGGTAACAACATGAGCACAGTCTAACTAATACCAAGTGCTGATGTTGAATGAAACAAAGACTAAAGGCCTAAAAGATGCAATGACCGCTAATTGTAAAGCATTAACTTCATATACACAGTGTGATGGGATAATATCATGGATAATATAAATTTTTTGTTTGTTTAAAATTGTGCCAAAATATAGGAAAGAGAATCTAAGGTGGCCACAAGAAGTCATCCTATTGAAAGATGCTCTTATTTTTTACCGTTCCAGACTTTTTTTGTGAGGTTTTTTTTAGAGTCCCGTGTTTATACAAATTTTATTGCAATCGGTTCAATAATATGACCGACATAACAAATATTTAAAAATGTGTGTGGCACTTCCGGGACCGGCCGTGGCATAGTGGTTAGAACACGCGACTACCATGCGGGAGGTCGCAGGTTCAAAACTGGCTCCAGTCATCTTAAAAAAAAATTGTTCCTTCATTGTCGGCCCCCCTCGAATGTTGTTGACAGCAACTTCGCAGTATTAAGTGTCGAGTCAATCGGCGTGTCTAGTAAGAGCTTCTCAAACAGTGACGTTCGCATTCGTCGATAAACAAGTAGGTGCCGTTAGTTGTGAATCTAAAAATAGAAAGCGTGTTAATTCACAACAACGCGAGAAGCGATCCCATACCTCATTCATAGGGTGCAAAGAGAAATTAAGTTTTTTTAAGTGTGGCACTTCCCATTTCCCAGCGAGACGTAATTAAAATAAACATAATCAAAAAAAAGGGTCGAAATTTTTCATTTAGAAAAAAAATGAGAGCCAAACAACATCGAATATCTTCTTTTGGTCCACCTCGTATATCGAAAATGGCTATAAACATTGGCATTTTTTAAAATTGTCGTAAGGTGGTTTAAATATATTGTATGTACTCTCAAGAAAGAACGATTTAACTAAAGTTAGGTCGCAGTAACTTTTTAAGGTCCATACTTGTGCCTAATCCTAGATTCGAGATTATGTGAGGGCCACATGTAATAGCCATTGTCATAACCTCACTATGGTGAGTGAGTGGGTATATATCATTTGATACGACTTAAAAGTGTAACACATAGAAGGAGTCACTTTAGACCCTAGGTTTCTTTGGATCAAATTCGATTCATGGCCTTTTAAGTCGTTTGAGCCATTTCCGTCTGTCTGTCTGTATGTTCGGCTGGTACGCACGACAACTTTCGAAAGATGCAATGAAACGATTTCCCCAAAATTATTTACGGTATTGCAAATGGGCTACATGGCCACGCCCCTTCTGGTACCTCCCATACAAATATATTATTTCGCCCACTATAGAAATCGAGTAATAATATCAATATCAATACAGGATAAAGTTTTGGAGAAAAAAAAAATCTGGAAGTCTAGACACACCCCATCTGGTACCTCCCGTAGCGGGGGGCTGGTACCGCCCACTTTAGAAATGGATTATTTTATTAATACATCCAACGCGATCGTCCCCAAATTCTGTATTTAGTAAAGCTAAATTAGGATAAAGTTTTGGAGAAAAAGACTGGAAGCCTAGCCACGCCTCTACTAGTACCTCCCATACAAATGCACTCACCTACTTTACAAATCGACAAATAATATAAATATAAGGGCGCACACTGGTTGCCATTTCATACAAAGAGCGGCCAATAATAGAAGGAGTATTCATAGATGAATCATATTTGGCACATCTCACAGTCTCTGTATTTCCGTAATGCTTTTTACGGCTGTCTCAAACTTTTTACTTAAAGTTGAAACGAACAAAATGGGGCTGTTTTAAAATATAAAATATCGCACGAAAAAAGTATAAGACCGGTTGGTTCGATTTATAATTCAAGAGAGTTTTATTATAAAGTATGGCTTAAAATTACAACAATAAAATTTCCCAAGCTGGACAAACGAATACAAATGAAAGGTAGAAGAACAATTGACAGGACTTTAAGGAAATATTTGACATTTAACTTAATAATTCATTTCAAAGGAGGGTCGATAGAAATTTAAGGGAAAATTTACTTTAATTAATATTTTGAATAAATTTGCTAATAAAAATAACAAAAGCCATGTCAAATGGCTAAACAGTCTCTTTAAATGACACCAATTTCTAAAATTTGGTTAAAATTTAAAAGGATTCAAGGACCTCTCTTAGATTCTGAAAATTTAAATTTCATAGTAGGCATACCAAAGTCGGTATATCCATTGATTTCATCAATCTATGACTAACTCTACACTTTGGTCAATGTCGGACAAAGGATTCAAGGACCTCTCTTAGAGTACACAATAAAAAAAAATAAAGTGAGTCCGCTTTGTTCTATTGAAGATAACTCAACACATCGCAAATTTCCGCAGCTGAAATTATCATCATCATATAATCTGTAAATATTGGTTAACATTTTACAATAAATTTGGTTGTCAACTTCGATCGACTTCGCAACTAAAACTCTAAGTGAAATTTAAGCCTACACACGAGTTAGTACTGAAAAAGGCACATATAATAAATTAATTTAATAAAATAGACACAACATGCTGAGCAATTTTTAATTCTTTTAAATAATAGTTAATACCTTTCTTTACAATATTTAATTCTTCCATTGTCTAAGCAATCTTTTTTAAAGATGTTTTTACGTTTTATTTTAGACCTT
Source organism: Muscina levida (assembly GCA_964034835.1). Taxonomy (NCBI): domain Eukaryota; kingdom Metazoa; phylum Arthropoda; class Insecta; order Diptera; family Muscidae; genus Muscina; species Muscina levida. The sequence goes on along the minus strand of OZ035883.1, from coordinate 42,289,358 downwards.
CACTTGACAGTTACTCACGCTGCGGAAAAAAATAATTTGCATGGACTGCCTTTTGCAGCTATTCTTAAAAAGGACAGGTGGAATAAAGCAAAAAAACAAAAGTAATTTGAAAGAGCAAAATCTACTATGAGATAGTGTTGCCACAGTTTTACCCAAAATTTTGACTTATTTTTTTTATTTTTGGCCAATGTGTGGCAGTTAAATTTGTTCGGGTCGAAAAAAGCGTGGTAATCGTAAACTAGAATCGGAATATACGATCAATACCTCTGTCAGAAATCGTCATGCTTCTCAGCGAGAACTAGGAATTGATTTTAGATGCATAGTTTATTGCTAAAACAATCTTAGAATTCATAGATAGGGGGTCATCATAGAACCCGAGTGGCCCCTATATTGACCCCCCAATTTTGACCTACCATTACGATGTTTAGAGACCAAGACGAAAAGAATGTAATATTTTTGACGTTGTTTGGGCCCAATATTCTGCACTTCCGCCAAAGGCAAAAATTCATAAATTTTAAAAACTTAATTTCTGTATGCCAACTTTCAGAGGCCATAACTTTATAACCAAACCATAGATTTGCTTATGCAATACCTCATTTTGTTAAAGCATTACGCAGAAGGTTTCTTCATGCTTCTCAGGAAAAATATTGACCCGCCCTAATCAATATAATAGATAATTTTATGTTTTACTGAGGGTGAGGGTATATGTAAGTCGGGTTTCCCGACTGAAACTTTCTTATTGGTTTATGAATATGTTAATATTCCTATTAATATTACAAATGAAATCTTTATGAAATGTAGCTACCGTATTGGCAAAAGTTCCTATTAATATAATAGTGCAATTACTTGACGATAGGTGGCCTACATTTGTTATTAAAACGTATACATTTAAAATAATGATTTCAAATATTATTACATCCATCACAAAAAGTAGACGTGCATATAACTTAGTATACTAATCAACTACACCAACAATTCGGAATGTAGTGAGTGCTTAAATGGGCTTAGCTGCCTTCAACGTGCATGACAGATTTTCCAAGGGCAAACTGCGATTATAGTAAGACCTGAGTTAACATTGAGCATATGCGTAACAGTTGCACAATGAGGAAGAGTTGCGGGCGATATATCACAAAAAGCTGAATACAAAAGCTAATACATACTTCACATATGCATATTGTGCATACGTAATGAATCATTTTTATTTTACAAAATACCAGCAGCAATTCATATTTTTAAGCTAATTGTAGTTAGCGATCAGCTGAAGGTTTCTTTACGTACATTTTTTTAAAAGTCCCAAATGTTTTTTTTTGTAGCGGTATGAACTACTGTATTAATTTTGCCTTTGGAAAACGCTAACTAAAACGCTATCTCATTAAGTCATAGATCTGGTAACTGTCCCCCCAGATTGTGTTACCCATATAAATTAGTGCAGTTCATGTTTAATTTTCTTTGCAACCAAATCGATTTAACGCTATGTTGACCTTACATTTTTTCTTTGCATTTCATATAAATTTGTTTTGAATTCTTTATTTATAGAGAATTAACCACAAACAAAAAATATTATAATTGTCTGTGTGTCATTTTTGTCTTTAAACGATTAAACCAAAAAAAATCAATTAAATGCAAATGCCAGAAAAAAAACAACTTCGCACATGCTCTGAAAGCCAGATCAACAATTGTTTTCTTGAATTGCGATTGTGGTTTAGTGTCCCAAGATATTAAGTCATTGTGTGTGGTGCCATAAAACGAGCACGTGTTCTCAATATCACAGATCAGATATTGCGAAATCTAGCAGCAGCAACGAAATATCTGTTGCATATGGCCGTTATTGACCGATGGCAACCACATACAATGTCCATAAACGGTCATATCACAAGCCATATTCGAAACATGTGCAAAACTGCTGCCGTCTCTAGTGACCATGGCGGCGGCAATCGATCCGAATAGTCGGTCAACACTAAACCAGAAAGACCATAGACTTGGATGTAGAGTAAATGTTATGATTTTTTTTTTAAATTTAGCAAATACTTTTACACTTTTAAGTTATATTTCCTTTGTATATGAAAACTGTCCAATGAAATATTTCTGAATCTATAACTTTTATATTTTCTTTATTAGATAGTTAGTTGCGTTTCCCAAATTTGTCTATACAATTTACTCTAGCTATCTTTACTGATATTCCTAAATGGAGCGCAGAACTTTCCATTAAAGAATTAATAGATTGTTCCACATATCTAACAAAACCTTAACAAAATAAAATAAATCCCAATCATTACACAAGGCCACAAAATCAAAAAAAAACTTTAAATGCTTCAAAAACCACTATCCAATTTTGATGTATTGAGGTTACAGTAGTACAAATATGGTCCAAATTTCAAATTCTATGGAGACGGTTTCCTTTTTTCAAATTTTTAAGGTAAAATTATAAATTTTTAAAAATGTTTCTCTACATAATTAATGATAACTCAAAGAGGGTTAGTCCGATATTATTAAAATAAACTTAGAAAAAATTAATTTTACATAACCTTTAACTCGTTTATATATTACTTTGCCATCGGCTCAGTAATTTCGGAGTTATAATAAAAATTTGAAGGAAAAAAATATTTTTTACGTGAAAATAGCTAATTTTTTTTGTTTTAAAAAAATCATGAAAAATCGATAACGGCAAAAATTTTTCAGATTTATTGCTTTCTCGCAAAGCCACATGTAATAGCAATAAAATGACATATCGATTATACAAATCGATTGATTCTTTTTGAATTTTTTCACCATAAAGTGAATTCGCTCATTTTTACAACATTTTTGTTTTTAATGGACTAATTTTAATTTTCCAATAATAGGTTATTTTTTAAAGAAGGTACCAGATGGGTTCGGCCGTTATAGTCCATATTCATTCCTGAACTCCGAAACTATGAGAGTGAATTCGGTTATTTGTATGGGCGGTACCAGAAGGGGTGTGGCAAATGCTTCGGGTTTCTCAGAATTTGTCATTTCATATGGGAGGTATCAGAATGCGTGGGCCGATATAGTCATAATTCACTTCGGAGTGAAATTTTCATAAACGTCAAAGGTTTCGAGTTTTGAGTGTTTGTCTACTATTAGTAAGTAATTACACATACCGAATTTTAATATCCTTCAGTTGTCCATTCGGAAGTTATGGAAGAAGTATTTATTATCTAAAACCAGTATACAAATTTCAGTCAGATAAACTGACCCACAATAAGATATTGTTTAAGTCTTGAGTTATTGAAATTAACCGATTTGTAATTAAAACCAGTTAGAAAGTTTCAGTCGGGCAACCCGACTTAATATTGATATTATTACTTGTTTCTAAAGTGGGCGGAGTGGTACATTTGTATGGGAGGTACGAGAAGGCGTGAGTCTAGGTTTCCAGATTTATTCTCCATAACTTTATCCTGTTATGGCTTTACTAAATACAGAATTTGGGCACGATTGCGTTGGGTGTATTGATATTATTACTACATCCTTAAAGTGGGGGCGGGGCCCCGGAAGGGTTTGGCGTTCTAAGGCCAATGAAGTACTTTGGTAGGGTTCTTCATACAATATTATCAGAAAGACGTGTATTACAGGTGAGACAGCTTATATAGGTGACCAGAAACTTGGAGTTATGGGAGAAATTTTTATAGAAAAAGGCGATAAGAAACATAATTAGACAAAGGGGAGTGGCACCGCCCACACAAACCGACATTTCAATCGGTTATATCTCAAGAGCCATTAGAGGTATGAAGACGAGATTTACTACATATGTTACTGATACAAAGACGAATACGTCCCGCTGAAAAATGGGTGGTGTCAGGCCCCTTTTGAAAAAATCGTTATCTGGACGAAATAAATGGACCGACTGCAATGAAATTTTCACTGTGTAGTACTATCCGTAGGGCCTTCATCATAGCCTTCATAAAAACATAATAAGACAAAGGGGCGTGGCATCATTAAAGGTATGAAGATAAGATTTGCTACATATGTAAATGGTTCATGGGGAATAACGTGTCGGTGGGTAAAGGGCAGTGCCACGCCCCATTTGAAAAAATGTCGGTCATATTAATAGAATGATTTAAATAACTTTTTCATAATATATATATAAAAAATTGTTTGACTAACTGATTGGGTGAAATGGCTGTAGATAGGCGGATGAAATTCGGAGTGGTTGTTCCCCTTTTCGTGTAAACGTCAGCTAAGAATGAATTTTTGGAAATTCGTACTTTTAGTTTAAAATAGACCAATCGGCGAAAGCTAACTGCGCGAAAATTGATATGGGCTTGCTCAATATCAAATTGGATTGAAGGTGTTTTCAAAATCCGATATTTCTGGGTAAAAAAAAATCGAAAAGGGATAAAATCATGATAATTGATATGGGCTAAAACTGGTACTAAGCGGCTACAAGTATAGTCGGAAAAATTAAAGTGACTATTTTAGTTGTGCGATATGAAGTAATTTTTCAAAATTCGTAAACAGCTAAAGAATTATAGGGGCTACAAGTAAATTTTTGTTGTGCGATACGAATGTATCTTTTGAAATTCGAATTATTAGGGATAAAAAGGAATCAAAGCGGTACAATCACTTAGACCAAAGCTACAATCACATAAGTGTGTGTCCGTCCGTCTTATGAAGCGTTTGCATTTCTATATTGATGAAATTCTTAAGATGGTTCATTATAAGTATGGGTGAAGCAACGCGAGCTGGGAAAGCTGTTATATATGTATATAAAAGGCCTGGGTGACTGACTGATCACTCCTCAGCTCAAATGGCTAAAGCAAATTTGGAATGTATGTTCTTTTTATGACGTAGGCGTCCACTAAGAAGGGATATTTGCAAATTCGCATACAGCTCGCCCGATAGAGCTCAATAATTGCAAAGGCTCTATCTTGTAAACCATAATAGGTACGATGTCGAGGTATGCTTCACATGTTGGTCATATAAGAACAAGTACTATTTTGTAGAAAATGGGCGGTGCCACGCCCTTTTTTAAAAATCATTAAATCAGCCAAATAAAATTCCCTTCTGTCATGAAAAAATAATTGGACAAATGGGCGTGGCAACGAATTTGGTATTTCCAGAGGTAAGAAGACCGAGAAATGGATAAAAACTGGTACTGCGCAGACCCATTGGTTATTAGTAGAATCACGAAAAATTGCATTTGCACGAAGGGATTTTTCGAAATTCGTTGTTTAGGGCTAAGAAGCCAAAAATGGATTAAACAGATCACACAGCTATTTCAGCAAACCCGAAAATTGGGGTAAATATTTGTTCTACTGGAATTTTTTTAGGATAAAAAGTGAAAAAATTGTACCACCAAAACTCACAAAATTGGGTGTAAGTATTAATCGGTTTTTTTAAATTTCCACTTTTGGGTACACAAGGGTGGGGGGGGGGGGGGGTGTTTGTTGATTGCCAAAAGCGGTGCAATCGCTCAGACCGAAAGAATTTTTCGAAATTCTAACTGTTAGAAATTACAACGGGACAATGTAATTCGAACCTTTAAGCCGCAAAATATGAAAAAGATACCTACATATGTATGGGTGTATGTAACGCTTATGGAGGAATTTTATGGTATACACAACAAAAAGAGAAGCCGTAACTGGCATCACTATCTAGATCAGACAACTAAAGCCAAATAAATTAAAAATTGTTCAGGTAAAAACAAAATCTAATTCATAACGTTTGGATTTTAACTGCATTGCTCCTAATTTCAAGACAATCTCTTGTAAGTTGCTGCATAGCAATGCGAGCCGGGAATGCTAGTTTCGTTAATAAGCAAGTGTCAATAACACAGTACAACACATGATTTTGGGACTCAATTCTGAGAACTGCACGTGAAAGTAGCCCCAAAAAGAAGAAGTTCTGCATCATTCGTTTTGTCAAGTTACATGCCATAATAATTTAATATCGATTTGATGTTAGTACGTATCGTATAGGGGAATTTGTCACATTTTAGGCTCCCAAATTAATTGCTATGTATGAAATATTTTTTTATATTTTTGTACCTGGTAGATTGGTCTACGATATGTTTGTATGAGAAAACTACACTTCAATCGGCTTTTCTTTATATAATCAACTGTATTAATTTCATTTCTCTATTAAAAACAGTCATATATGAACTTTTTAAATAAAAAAATATTTCGTAATTATTTGGGCACACCCATATAACTCAATAATAATATTATTGACATTTTCTCTTTAAAGCCACTGTGCCATAACTTCGTCTCCCATCATGATTTAAATTTAAAGCAAATATTTTCGTTTAGAAATAAAAATAATACGACAACCAGTTTGTTTTTTCTTTTAAATATATGCTATATTGCATAATAAAACATGAAATGCATTCAACAATAAATAACTGACTAAATATTTTTGTTAATAACTAATATGTGACCATTAAACTATTAACAGTTCGCATGCAGCATAACAAGTTTACCTAATGATTGTTGTTTGGTTCGGATACAACAAAAACAAAAAACCAAAACCTAGACAAATAATTTGTTAACATCGCCTTTAGGCCATCATCATAGCACCATCTTCTTCAGGTGCTGGGCAGTCTAGCCAATTTGACAAATAACGACAACATGCTTATATATACGAGTTTACGTCTGACATATAAATGCTATTTGTTAATTAACAAGTTTATTTATGTTTCATCTTAATTTCATTAATTTTCATTTCAATCTATTGAAAATCCAATTTGCCTGGTTGTCGTTCAATTGTCAGGTCATTTAGAGATACATTGCAGTGCAGTGTGCTCGTATGGAAAAAAAATAACGAGAAAAAAACATAAAGCTTAATGATTTGTTTAATGAATACATAAATAACTGCGTTGAAAGTTGACAAATTTCCATGTTGAATGTACGGCTTAAATTCATGTGTGTGTACGTTTTTATGTTAACTAATTTTCACTTTCATGTTTTCGTTTCTTCTTTTATGTATTTTGGAATAATTTAATAAAAAAAATTATGCTTCATCGTGATCATAAGGCTGTGTGGCTATTTGTTTTCGTTTTTAACCATCTACTAGTAGTTTTAATGTCTCTTAATGTGGACATCATACATTTTATTTCATTTAGGAGACGATTGTTGGATAGAAGAATGTGATTAAGATGAACTAATGTAATCTTCTTCTAAAATATATTCTTCTTAAACTTAAACTTAATTTTCCCTCTACACCCCATGAATGTGGTATGGGATAGCTTCTCGCGTTGCTGTGAATTAACACGCTTTCTATTTTTAGATTCACAACTAACGGCACCTACTTGTTTATCGACGAATGCGAACGTCACTGTTTGAGAAGCTCTTACTAGACATGCCGATTGACTCGACACTTATACTGCGAAGTTGCTGTCAACAACATTCGAGGGGAGCCGACAATGAAAGAATTTTTTTTTTTTTAAAGATGGCTGGAGCCACTTTTTGCACCTGTGATCTCCCGCATGGTAGTCGCGTGTTCTAACCACTATCCACGACCGGTCCGATATATTCTCCTTCTTCTTTTTAATTGGCAGCAGCAACAGCAAATTCGTCTATCAGCAGCCGCACGAAGAAAAGAATTCCAAGCGCTTCGGTCCTTTGCGCTCCGTAGATAGTTAATCACACCAAGTGCAGATAACAGCTCGTTCACCTGGCCAATCCAACGAAGTTTTGGTCACCCCCCTACTGCGCCGCCCATCGAGATTATTGACGAAAACCTTTCGAGCTAGAACATTTTCATCCATTCGTACAACGTTTCCAAGCCAGCGCATTCGGTCTACTTCAACGCGCTTGACTACGTCGATATCGTTGTACAGCTCATACAGCTCATGGTTCATATGACGACAATACTCGCCGTTAACAATGATAGTTCCAAATATTTTGCGAAGTATTTTCTTCTCAAAGACTCCCAGAATAGATTGACGCGCTTATGTCATTACCCAGGATTCTGCGCTGTAGAGCAAGATAGGTAGGATCAGAGTCTGTTAGAGTAGGATCTTTGTTCTTCGAGAGAGCGCTATGCCATTAAATCGCTTGCTTAGCGCATAGTAGCTGCGGTTTGCGATCAATACTCGTCTCTTGATATCCAAGCTGACATTATTATTTTTGTTTATGGCGGTGCCGAGGTAGACAAAATCATCTACCACTTCAAAGTTATAGTTGTCAACGTTTACGCAGCGTCCCTAACGAGTAGACTCTTTGTTCGTTTTAACAAATAACTTAGTTTTATCCTCATTAATCACCAGACTCACTTCTGCCGAGTGCTTCTCAATGCTCGAAAAGGCCGCAGTAACATCCCGCTGTCCTCGGCCAATGATATCTAGAATATGTGGCTTTTGTTAAAGATGGTGCCAGTCGTGTTTACTGCAGCCGTCCGCATGATCATCTCCATAATGATCTTAAAGAGATCGCATGACAGACTATCGCCTTGTCTGAAGCCGCGCTTGGTAGAAAATGGCTGTGTTAGATCTGTGCCTATTTTCACTGAAGACTTTGTGTCAGTCAGTGTCATCCCGCAAAGTCGTATCAGCTTCGCGGGGACACTAAACTCAGCCATAACATCTAATAGTTTCTGTCGTATCGGACAGTCAAATGCAGCTTTCTAGTCGACAAACAGATGTTAGGTATCGATCTGCATTTCTTGGTTCTTTACCAGGATTTATCGTAGTGTGAATATCTGGTCGTTCGTGGATTTACCAGGTCTAAAGCCACACTGATAATGTCCAATCAGGTTCGCCAGAAAGGGCTTTAGTCTTTTACATAACACACTAGACAGGATCTTGTATGCGATGGGTAAAAGGCTAAACCCGCGATAATTTGTACACACTTGGATCGCCTTTTTTAAACGCAGGACATAAAACACTCAGATTCCAATCATCGGGCATGCATTCCTTGAGCCAAATCGTGTTTATGAGCCAGTGCATGCACGTTGCTAGCACATCTCCGCCGGCTTTAAAAAGCTCTGTCGGCAGTCCATCGGCAACCGCTGCTTTATTGTCTTTAAGCCGTGCAATTGCCGTGTTGATCTAGTTTTGGCTCGGTGGTGGACAGTCTACTCCATCGTCAATGATTGGTGTGATTTCGTCACTTATGCTGCCTTCGGAAACGAGTAGAGATCGAAAATGTCCCCTCCATATTTGCAGCACACTCTGAATGTCAGTGACCAGATTTCCGTCACCGTCCTTACAGGTGGGGATCCCTATTCAAAACCATTACTTTTTACCTTTCGGTAGAACTTTCGGGGTTCACCTCTATCTCTGTAATTTTCAATATCCTGGCTCTCTCTTTTCTTCCATAGATAACGCTCCATCACTGCACGCTTCGCCATTGGCTGCAGTTTTTCCCTGTATGCATCATCCTTATATTTAGGCATTTTGCGACATTCCTCATCGTACCATGGCTTGTCTGAGCATGGTTTTTCATAACCCAGTACGGTCGTTGCGGCAGTGGTCATAGAATTCGCAATATGCTTCCACTGGGTGTCGGGAACATCAGAATTAGGGGGGTTGGTTTAAAGTAATAGAGAGAGTTGGTTGGAATAGGCATTGGATATGTCGGTGGTATGCAGCTTTATGATGTCTAGCTTCCTTTACGTTTGGTTACGAAGATTATTAGCACTACTTAATCGTGTATACCTTGGGTGCAACTAGGTGGTGATCCGAGTCTATATTTGCACCGCGCATCACATGCACGTCCATAACACTTGAGACATGATTTCCATCAATTACCACGTGATCAATCTGGTTTCTTGTATTTTGATCAGGGGATATTCAGGTTGCCTTGTAGATATCTTTATGTTGGAATTTGGTTCCACTCACAACCATGTTTCTTGCCGACGCGAAACTAACCAGTCTGAATCCGTTATCGGAGGTGTTGTTGTGTAGACTGAATTTTTCGACTGCTGAACCAAGGGCCTGCTCCCTTCCTATTTTAGCATTAAAATCTCCCAGAACAATTTTAATGTCATGTGCAGGGCAGCGTTCTTATCTCCTTCAGGTGCTCATAGAATGCATCTTTAATGTCGTCATATTTGTCTTCTATCGGGGCGTGTACACAAATCAGCGTAATGTAAAAATATTTCGCCCGGAAGCGAATAGTGGCTATTCGGTCACTTACAGGGTTAAACCGCGAGACCAGGTGCCGAAGTCTCTTGCCGACTATGCTAACACATCCAAATTCGTGCCTTTCTGCATGGCAGCTATAAAAGATGTCACAGTTCTTTCGACATGTGCATCCCTGTCCCGTCCATCGCATTTCCTGTATGGCAGTGATGTCAGCCTTGTATTTGTCGAGGACATCCGCCAGTTGGATAGAGGCACCTTCTCTGTAGAGAGTTCAGACATTTCAGGTGCATATCCGTAAATCATGGCGGCCGTCAACATTTGGGGGGGTTCTCATTTTTTCTTTTCTTCGTGTTTTCATAATAATTGGTTTTGTTTAAGGAAATTGGTATATGAGGCCAGCGCTCCCGATCCTAGTTTCTTGGGGCTGCTAAAGCAACTAAGAGAGACATTGTGTTGAGCTTCAGTAACTTCTGTTACCTACTTCCTAAGACGCATCGGTGGTAGCATGCCATTAGGTTACTCAACATTTCGCCTTCTCACATTCGCTGCCACTGAACGGATGTTCAATGGCATTGCCCGGGGAATACGTGATCTCTCGGCCGTTGTGAGCTACATGGGGACCTCCAAACGAGAGATTCTGGTTACTCCCAGATGAATAACAATCATAGACGAACATTTATCTCTACATATATAAAAATTACGTGTATGTTCGTGATCGCTAAACTCAAAAACTACTGAACCGATTTTGACGAAATTTTATATTCATGCTCTATGGGCCGTGAGAAGTCTTTCTGTGTAGTTTGATGTTCGTCCGACAGATGGCGCAATATTTAGTTTTTTTGTGTTTTTGCACCCACCGGAACCAGACTTGCAGTGAAAATAAAATTTTAAGGAAAAACAACGTTTGCCAGGGTCTGCTAGTATTTATAATATTAAAAGGGAACGGATAACACAATGCAACAAATTTTTGATCCTGGCTTCTAAATAGTTGATCCTTATGTAAAATTTCATGCTGAATTCAAATCTGCTCTCAGATATTTGGAAAGTAGAACAGTTTTTGAGATATGGTCAAATTTCCATTTTTTGTGTTTTGAAAAAAGGTAGGTCTACTAAAATGACATTTTCTCTGGTTTTTGTTCACCGATGTCACCGAACTGTGACGAAAATAAAAGATAATGAAATTATTTCTTAAAAAACCAACAACAAGTTGTTTAAAATCTAATCACAAATGACGAAGTTATGGCACTTCAAAGTTGGATTTTTGTTAAAATTTTGATGATTTTTCAAGTTTTCGCTGCCTTTTATTAAGTTTGTTTCCGTGTTTCCGTAAAAATTGCTCCGGTTTCAAACTATTGCATGATAGAATAATGTGTTACAAAATTGTTTGCCCTTGGTCATCAAAATCGGATAAAAAATACTTCCGCATTTGCAGCATGTGGGAAAATAACCCAATTTTTTTTTTAGATTTTCCTATGTGACTTGTTTAACAAAAAATTTAGAGTAATTTTTCGGAAAGCAAGCAAAACAACAATTACTACTACTCTCAAGAAGAGGTATGTGTACTTAATTGTGAATGTAGCGTTTATTTTTCAACCGATTTTGATGACCAAGGGCAACACATTTTTGTAACATATTATTCTTTCATGTAATGGTCTGAAACCGGAGCAAATTTTACGGAAACACGGAAAAAAACTTAATTAAAGGCAGCGAAAACATGAAAAATCATTAAAATTTTGAGAAAAATCTAACTTTAAAGTGCCATAACTTCGTCATTCATGATAGGATTTTAATCAGCTATCGTTTTTTAATAAATAATTTTATTATCTTTTATTTTCGTCACAGCTCGGTGACATCGGTGAACAAAAACCAGAGAAAATGACATATCAGTAGACCTACCTTTTTTCAAAACACAAAAAATGAAAATTTGACCATATCTCAAAAACTGTTCTACTTTCCACATATCTGAGAGCAGATTTGAAATCAGCGTGGAATTTTACATTAAAATATATTTTTAAATGTCCGGGGTACAGAAACTTTTGAAATTTTGTGACATAGTGTAATTTGTATAACCTAATTTTAATTTTATAATGGATTCAGGTGTTGTCCATCAGTTACAGTACAAACATTTTCCATTAGTTCTAATATTAAAATTTTCGAAAAAAAAATTTACATCTTATAAAGTTCTTAAATTGTGCATTGTTTCAGTAAAAGTTTCATTAGAGTTACTAAAACCTACTCTCAAGGCAGAAATGTAAACTTTTCCAAGATAAGACGACTGTATCTCCGAGTACTCAATATATTATTGCATCTTACGAAAAAAAAAAGTGAAATCACAATCCATTCCCTTATTAATATGCAATGCATTCACTTTTCGTCATAACAATGGATACACTTCCCCAAGTAGTCACATGTCACAGTCTACTCGTTTTCCGGGCTATCGTCTGCGCGGAGCGAGTGCACAAGTTCATGTAGTTTATTTAATCATTATCGTTGCCGTTTATTAATCTTTTGTCATCAAAAATGTTTGGTTGGCATTCAGCTGCCTACTTGCTTGGCAGATTATTACTAGTTATCCATAGAGTACCGGGTTAGGTGATATATGTACTATTTGCGCCAAACGGGCGGGTGGCCAGATTTCTTTAAGAGAAAGTTATGTTACCGGACACTATCCCACAATGTTGAGGTGCTAATAAATTTATGTTGGACGTCGTTTAGCAGTTGTACGATAATGCAATTTCAAATTTTTATAGTTATATGAACATTCATTGTCCAACAACACTTGGCCAAGCACAGCAATTCAAGCGTATTAATGGGATCGTCAAACATGGACATTTAATACTGTTAATGAATTTAACGAGCAAATAGTAAAAGTACCCTATGTTTTATTAATAATAAAATGTTAATTTCATGTTGTTGGCAGTTGGCAATTTCTTGACAAAACATATTTAAATTTAATATGTATCTCTTTATTTGTTTTGTTCCCTGTAGTAATTGGTTCATCGCACTATTCCGTACACATGTGTGTAATGTTGCATAATCTGCAGTGGCACAACTGACCGAACAATGAATATATATGACTTTTTGTATGTTTGGGGGTGGGGTGGGGGTTAACACACTTTTGACCCATAAATCTATAAAAGTTGAGTAACAACAAACAACAAAGTCATAGAATAGAAATATAATTCATGGGTTTTAATATGCAAACCCTGAACTCAATGTGAGGAAAATGTGGAATAAATTAAAGCGCCAAACTGACGCACAGAGCGAGAGAGAGAGAGAAAGAGGTAATCAAACACAGCCACCGGGTAAAATCTGTGGTGGACAACACGACACTGTAATTACGGCTATAGTAATCTCACATATGAGACAGACACACGCAGATTCCGCAGTGGAATCGCAGTTGACCAATACAGGTCAACCTCTAAAAATACGGGAAGAGGTTTTAGGTAGTGTCAAATATTGATATAATATTTAATATTTTTTTTTAAATTTTAAAATTTTTGATGTCTTTAATCCCTATCCCTATTAGTGTTGTAAGTGTGAATGTGTGTCTATTTGTTGGTGAATTAATTACGTCAAACACGAGTTGAACCGATTTTACTAACATCTGATAAATACAATTTTGACTCAATGGCAGGAGTGGGTGTGGCAAAACTTTTTTAAAGCAATATATACAATATTTGATACACAGATAGTACTCGGCAACACTAATATTATTATTTGGATGACATTTTAATTGTCGATCAGAGGGCGTGTCAAAATTGTATTTTTGTCCTAGGGAGATACAATTTGGTACATAGATTCATTTTAGGTTTAAATTTACAGACAACATCGGAGAATGCGTGCCCAAACTGTATTTTAGCCCTAGAGATAAAAATTTATGTATTGATAGTACTTTTCACTACAATTACAAAATTACAGGCGAAATTTTTATTTTCGCTCAGTGGGCGAGTTCAAACGTATGCAAAGTTGTCCTGGCGAGATACAATTTGATACACATATAGTATTCGGCACTTTAGATTACAGTTTGAGGACGAAATTTCTATTTTCGATTAGTGGGCGGTGTGTAAGTGGCCAAACTGGTACAATTTGGGACACAGATATTACTTGGCATTTTAGGTTCAAATTTGCAGACAAATTTTTTTTATTTTCGCTTAGTAGGCGGAGGAGGCGTGGCAAAACTGGACTTACGATCAATTACAATACTTCTTTACTTAATTTCCCTTTACACCCCATGAATGAGGTATGTGATAACTTTTCGCGTTGTTGTGAATTAACACGCTTTCTATTTTTAGATTCACAACTAACAGCACCTACTTGTTTATCGACGAATGCGAACGTCACTGTTTGAGAAGCTCTTACTAAACATGCCGATTGACTCGACACTGGTACTGCGAAGTTGCTGTCGACAACATTCTAGAAAAAAAAATTTTTTTTTTTAAGGTGACTGCAGCCAGTAGTTGAACCTGTGATCTCCCGCATGGTAGTCGCGTGTTCTAACCATCACTGGCAATAACAATTTAAAAATTGAAAACAAAATTTGTATTTTCAATCAGTAGACGGAGAGGGCGTGACCAAATTGTATTTTAGTCCTAGAGAAATAATATTTGATACACAGATAGTACTTGGCACTACTACAGTTTAAAATTTGCTGAAGAAATTTTAATTTTCTGTCAGTGGGCCGTGAAGGCGTGGCAAATTAATATTTTAGCCGTAGAGAGATATCATTTAGTACATAGATTGTATTCGGCAGGACTGATTGAAATATGCGAACGAAATTTGTATTCTTTATCGGTAAGCGGAGGGGAAACCAATGTAGCAAACGGATTGAAATTTGTATTCTCCTACAATCCTGCTGGACAGAGACAAGAAGGGGGTGTCGGTTTCCTACTATCAAATTTCTGCACAAAATGCTCTTTTAGAAGGGAAAGAACAGATAGCGTGTTATTCACAACAACGCGAGAAGCTATCCCATACCTCATTCATAGGGAGTAAAGGAAATTAAGTATTATACAGATCAGTAAGACAGGTTCAAATTTGCATTTTATTTTCGACAAAATCGTCTTGTAATCCTAGAGAGATAGAATTTGTTATAGTACTGTGTTATTTGTTATAGTACTTATAGTTATTTCAAAATTTAAAACCAAATTCGTATTTTCGATCAGCGGGCGGAGTGGGGTGGATAAATTATATTTTGGTCTTAGAGCGATAACATTTTGGCAGTTCAGATTTAAACTTGAAGAATAAATTGACTAATTGCAGACGAAATATGTATTTTCGATCAGTTGGCGAAAGAATAGTGCCAAAACTGAATTTGTTGACCTAGAGAGAAAAATATTGGTACACACATGGTATTTGCCACTACATGTTGAAGTCTGGTAAAATTTTTTTTTTCGATTAATGGATTGTGTGACGAAAATGTTTTTTTTTTATCCTCCGACAGTTAAGATTTAGTAAATATTTAGAATATTCCCAATATTTCTTATGTTTTGAATATTTTATATTATTTATTATTTAAATTATTTTCCATATTTTTTAAATTAAAAATATTTTCAATGTTTGTAATTGCCAATAGAACTGATCTCAAACCGAACTATGACAATATCATAATTCAATACAGATCAACAAACAATAAAATCAAGAACGATGATACACTAACGGTACGCAGAACGGGGTTGGCACTTTGCCAACAACAAAACTCCTGTGCAATTGTGTCCGATGGACATATGCATAGGCAAGTGCTTGTGTGTGTATTATGTTGGCATGTTGTGCGCTTCGAGGATGCTTTCTTCGCACCGTTGGGAAAAGTTCTCATTAGCTTTGAGATTCTTTCTTCCCTTAAGGTTTGTGATGATAGAGGAGAAGGCACAGCAAAGGGCGCTGACGAGACATTGTGGTTAATGTCGAAATGACGTCATACGCCTAACTTGCTGTCAACATAATACATTTCACACTCTTGACTAAAAACCTATTGGCAATTATCTCAAACTGAACTATGACAATATCATAATTCAATACAGATCAACAAACAACAAAATCAAGAACGATTTTTAATATTTTCAATATTTTTGGTATTTGTAGTAATTATAATATTTCATTATTTTGATATTTTTATATTTTAAATTCATTTAATATTTTTAAATAATTTTTTTATGTATATTTAATATCTTAAATATTAATTTTTTTTAATATTTTTAGTATTATTCATTGTTCAAAATTTTCGATATATTCATTGTTTTTATTTTTTTTTAATATTTTTTACATATTTTTAATTTTATAGTAGATTTATAACTTTTCATATTTTTTACATTTTCAATGTTGTTAATATTGTTAATACTTTTATTTTTTATATATTCAGTAATTTTAATATTTATAAAATTTTAAAATATTTTTGGCACTTATTTTTTCTAGTATTTTTAAAATCTATAAATATAAAAATGAAATGGTCCACGTATGTAAACCCATCACTTGAGAACGGCTGGAGCGATTTGGCTGATTTTTTTTTATTCGATTCGAAATCATATCCAGGTGGCGCTAGGGTGGATTTATATCGGAAATTTAAATGCAAGTACCAATTCGACTGAAATTTAGAATGGATATTCGTTTGATCATGAGAAAACATTTTATGTACAAATAGACCCGGTAGGTGGCGCTGGGGTCAGTTTACAATACAAATTTTAACGAATGGGCCAATTTAACTGAGTCTATGTTTGTTCGATCATTAGAAAAAATTGTATGTACAAATGGACCCGGTAGATGGCCCTAGGGTGGATTTATATCGACAATTTTAATGCATGTACCAATTTAACTGAAATTTAGTATTTATGTTTGTGGAACCTTAAGAAATTTTTTTTTTTTTATAAATTGACCCGGTATGTGTCGCTAGGGTGGAATTATAATGAAAATTTCAACGAATTAAACAATTTGTCTGAAATTTAGAATGTATATTTGTTTTATTAAGAGAATTTTTTTTTGTATATATGGACCCGCAGTTGATTTGGCTGGGGTTGAATTATTACGAAAATTTATATCAATTGTCCGATTTTACTCAAACTTAAAACATATGATTTTTTTGGCATGAGAAAATTTTAAATGTACGTTTGGAACCATAGTAACATCATAGTTATTCAGAAGTCTATATATATAAAAAAGATGTACATTTTGATGTCACCACTAATTGTGAAAACGGTTGACCCCATTTGTCCCAAAATTTCAGTGAAAGTTGGGGATTGGCTGTAAATGTTCACCCAGACCGCAAAAAGGCTTAACGAAGAATGACAAACTTTTATAATGGCGCACTTCCTACATAATTAGAGGGCTTCACAAAGTGGTTTTTCCCATTTCGAAATTTTAGGGGACAATAACGAAAATAGGAATAACTGTTGATATCACCCAGACCATACGGTTAATGGGGTTGCTGAGCCTAATGAAGGCATTTTTGGAAATTCGTACTCCTTAGGATTAAAATGTACAATCACCCAGTACACCAACGCAGAAAGTTATATGTCAGTCAATCGGCTTAAAAATGTGGTTTTAGAAAATATGCCCATCAATAAGTAAGTTTTTATCACATCATGGACGACACTGCTGATCCGTTTTAGCAATTCTTATAATAATATATAGTAATCTTTAAGATATATGAAGAACAGAATTTGTGCGGGAAATCCTCGCCCTTTAAATTGAAATATTTTAGAGCTCCAAGAAATAAACCAATCGTTATTAGGTTTCAACTACACTCAACATTAGACTGGTCGCATCTTGTATGGGGAAATTTTTTTTTTTTAAATTTGATTGTGTGCGCTGCTTAAAATATGAGGTTTGGTGTAAGAAATCATGTCCTAATTTTTCAGCTCAATCCGACAGTGCCCAGTCGTTCCGGGTGGAGCCCAAAGTTCTCCATATTATCCCAGATAGCGCCGCAATTTTTTTTTTTTCTTGAAAACTTAATTTTTTTTTGGATCTTAAATATTCATGGGTTTCTAAGTATTTTTTATAATATAACTTTTTTTCCTACAACCTATAGTTATCCCGGAATCGGTCGTGCCAAGTGGAGCCCAAAGTTCTCCATATTATCCCAGATAGCGCCGTAATTTTTTTTTTCTTGAAAACTTAATTTTTTTCGGATCTTAAATATTCATGGGTTTCTTAGTATTTTTTATGATATAACTTTTTTTCCTACAACCTATAGTTATCCCGAAATCGGGTGTCCTTTAAAAAGGACACGGCAACTTGCGCTTCAATTCAACATTACACACTAGACTGGTCGCATTTTTTTGGGCATTTTTTTTTTGGAAATTTAATTGTGTGCGCTGCTTAAAATATGAGGTTTGGTGTAAGAAATCATGTCCTAATTTTTCAGATTGTAGGAAAAAAGTTATATTATAAAAAATACTTAGAAACCCATGAATATTTAAGATCCGAAAAAAAAATTCAGTTTTCAAGAAAAAAAATTGCGGCGCTATCTGGGATAATATGGAGAACTTTGGGCTTCACCCGGCACGACTTGGCACCGTCGGATTGAGCTGAAAAATTAGGACATGATTTCTTACACCAAACCTCATATTTTAAGCTGCGCACACAATTAAATTAAAAAAAAAATTGCGACCAGCTACTCAACATATTTTACAAAAATTTGAAGGCAGGACGAAGTCTGCCGGGCCAGCTAGTTTTTAATATTTGTAGTATTTTTAATATTTTTACTTTCAAACAATATGTTTTTGTTGTTGGTTTGGCAATCCACAGATTTGCCATAAGCATTTTTGCAGCTTCAGGGCCCGTCGTGCTGTACGTCATCATACTAAAGTCTGCTGATATGAAGATTCTTGGCTGAATCCGAAACAACTGTACCAAGTGTCTGTCATTATGAGAATATCATTCTGCTAATACACTTCTTTCAAAAACACTGTTCTTAAACTTGAAATAATTTCTAAATCGATGTTCTAACAAACAGACAGAATAAAAAACAACAACGATATTTTTAAAAGTTTTAAAATTCTTAACATATTTATTATTTATAATTTTTGTAATATGGGTAATTCCACCCTTACGAATGTTACGATCGTACTATTCAATTGAAAAAAGCACATAAAAGTTAAACTTTTTTCTATTTTATAATATATTTTGAATAGCTCCCTACTAGCTCTACATTATGTAAAAAAGGCGTCATACTTAAAAATCTACAATCCAAGATATTAACAAAACACAGGCCTACGTTATGCTACACGAAGTTGAAGTGCATTTTATGTTAGTTCCTGAAATTGCCAAAGACTGCGTGTTGTTTTAGATTTAGTAAATGAACTTAATTATTTCATAAAGTAGGCCAATAGCGATTTAAAAACAAATTTATGTTGGGCAAATTTTTTCCTATGGTTTTTAACCGCGAGGCAATAAAGACCTACGTTATGTGACAAAATATCCCATAGCTGTGAAATACTTAAAAAAATGTTTATTCAAGCCATTGTTTTATTTGCAAAATTAGGGAATATTATAAAGTTTATTAGTTTTCCACTAATTGTTGTTCACGAATGTTACATTTGAACGCCAATAATAAATAAAATCAAATTTTTCCTGCTAACTTATATTTTTTTGTGAATATGAACCAGTTCTTTGTTGTAAATAAAATTTTATGATAAGAGTGGACTTGCATCATCAGTAAATATAATATGAAAATTTAAAACTGTTGACCAGCAAAAGAATGCAATTTTGCAATCCGCTAAATCAACACGGAAACTAAGAAAAGCTTTGAGCATTTTAATTTAATAAAATGTAAGTATTCGTATTTACTAATACAAGTCAGAAAATGTTTTTTTGACAACTTTTATTTTTTCGGTCACGGTTGACACTTCTGTGGAAATACTCTTTTTTTGAATTTCTAAAATTGTTTATTAATTGCCGATACTTTCTTTAATAATTTGTAATATTTTTAATATTTTTATGTTGTTAATACTTTAAATTTTTTTCTAATATTTTTTGAATTTTAAATGCTTTTATTAGTTTTATTTTTGTAACTTTTAAAATTTTTGTTATTATTATTTTATGTTATGTTATATTATTAATACTATTATTAATATTTTTAATACTTTTTGTTTTGAATACTATAAAAAAATTTTATTTTAAATTTATAATATTTTTTTATATATTTTTATTTTTAAAATATATGGTAAATTTGTATTCTGATTACATTGAATGTTTTAAATGTTGATACTTTTAAAACCGTTGATAACTTTAAAATTCACTCGCACTCTTTTAAGTTCCCTTAAGCCCCAGCATTACTATTAACTCTCACTACTTCTAGTGATAGTAATCGCAAATGAAAAGTAAAACAAATGAAGGCACAATGACTTACCGACGACAGCATACATCTGGACTCCCGTATGGCACCGCAGTAACCAAGGAAACTCATTAAGAACATGATTCCACCGATGGCGATTAAAACGTACGCCATTTGTTCTATAACCTTAGGTTGGCTAAATTGCTGCAAATAGAGAAAAAGCAAAGAAAATAAAATAAAAGAAACGAAAAGAAAAGAAAAGAAAAGAAAAGAAAAACCAGAAAAATTAAACACTGTAAAATCAAGGGATTTTCTTAACAAATACCATAAAGCCAGTAAACATTGATTATATGAGTTGAGAGGAAATATTTTAAATTCTTATCGAACAAGCCGTAGTACTATAGCTTAAACAGCAATTAAATTCATATCATGTTTTAATAAGAACCACTTGTAATGGATCTTTCATGGTATAAAAACGTCTGGCAGAGAAAATTAATACGATATTTTTTTTGTTTGTTTTTTTTCTTTTGCTGTACCAAATACCATCTGAATGAATCCCTTAATTTGTGGCGGGTTTTTTTTTTAATTGTATCTACGATACGCAGAAATAGCAAAGTGCAGTGGTATAGAGTTGAACTAAGATGAAAGCAAATAATTTTCTAAGTAACAACAGACCATCATCATCATCAAAATTAAACATTGACCAATTAATGTGCTAAGGAATAATTCTTATTAGTTGCTTTTAATGACAACTCTTAATAATGATAGATTGTTTGTTGTTTGCTGTTGCTATTGACGGTCTAATGACTCAGTATTAGATTTTCTTGTGTGCGCACACAACAATAAAAGTTTTGTGTTACATTAATATTTACTAGATAAATATACGTATATGTATTAATTACATCGGGTAATTTAGTGTATTGCTGCAATTGCATAATAAAATCATATGAGTTATCGCGCGTATTCAACTATCATAGATATTTTGGTGAATAGATTTAAATAAAGCTTTAAAAGTTTGTAACAACTTGCAAAAAATTATCGTTTTAGCATTAGCTACTGGGCTAGTGTTTTCAGCGCCATTGCTGTCTAATATTTGTAATTCCCAAAAATTTCTTATACATTGTGTGTTAAACACATCTCTATCGATTATCAGCTATGATTCATAAATTGTACTTAAAACAATCGCATACATGTTGAGAACAAATTTCCAAAATTTCATCACAAACAAATGGTTGACATAGAACCCTATAGATAACACACAGACAGATACGGTGACATTAGCATTTGTCCTTACATTTTCAAAACTAAAGAAGGTCGAAGTTGCCCCTTTGAAAAAAATTATCATTATGGACAATAAATAAACCACCGAAGTAGGCAAAATTAAGAAAACTGCATATTTATTGCAATTTTAAACCCTTTAACCCCTTAAGAAACACCCATTCTACTATGATGTCATCATTGGTAGAAATTATTGCAAATTTTATGCAATTCATTTAAGAAAAATTAAAAAAAAATACTTATCGCCCACATGCAATGCCATCAAACCCTCAACCTCATTAAAAAATAAAACAACCATTTGGCTATGATGCCATCATTCTCAGAAATCATAGACAATTTTTCACAATTTATTAAAGAAAAATTAATAAAAAAAAAAATACTTCCATATTACACACTTTAGATAACATCTGCAAATCGAATGCAAATAAAAAAAAATAAAAACTCTTTCATGCAACAGCTGCACTCGAGCATGTGGCAACACCCTCACCAGCGCCAACAACCACTCCAACTCCAACTGCACCATCGGGCAAGGCAACATTTGGCAGTAAAACTTGTTGTAATGATTGTTCACATTACATGTTTACAATGCCAATTGACTCCATTTGGCATTTATAACATTCAAAAAAAAAAAAAAATCGCGCGCACACACGACGACGATTCACAACATAAACTACAAAATGTAAAATTCCTCTAACAAAAATTAAAAATACTTTGAGTTGTCGCATGTTTTTGTACGTTGTTGCCTGTGTGTGTTTGTAAACGAGCGGGTATGTCTGTCTGGCGGTTCAACACTTCATCAATTACACATACATTCTCGGGACATGTCCAAGTACGAAAAACACTAACAGCAGAAAGTGGACAATGGTCGATACTATACAATAAAACTCTAACTCCAACGCCCTAACAGCAGGAGGTGCAGATGGGTTACTATCATATAATAATAAGTTCAGTTTAAAAAGGCAACGAGACGGCGGTGATGGAATGGGAAAAAAAGCCGACATGTGATTTGTCGAAATATCATCGTGACTCTCACGAACAACTCTGTATATAAAAAATAAGTTTTACAAGAAAAAAAAAACTTCAGCAAAATGTAACAACAAGTCAATGAACCTATCCAATAAATAGGCAAATCTGTACCAGCGGTGGTGAGCACAAGGTTTTTATATATGGCCAAACTTGGCGTTACACTCAGGATATAAAAAAATTGATTGATAGATGAATGTTGGCAACAAATTGCGACAAAGCTATAATGCTAATACATAAATTTAAAATTAAGACACAACAAATTTCTCTGACCTATTATTGTGTAACAAAAGGTAAATTATGTGCAATCCACCTAGGCTTATATGAATTGTTCCAGTAGTTCAAATATGGTCGAAATTTTAAATTGTATGGAAGGGTTTTTTTTTTTTTAAATTTTACGTAAAATTATGAATTTTTTTTAAATTTAAATTTACATAACCTTTAATCCGTTTATATATTGTGTTGTAATCGGCTCAGTAATTTCGGAGTTATAATAAAAACTTTAAAAAAAAATGAAAAACGGCAAAACATATTCAGATTTTTTGCTTTATCGCAATGTCACATGTAATAGCAACAAAATGAGATCTCGGTCATAATTGATTGTTTGACTGTTTTCGAATTTATTCACAACTAGTGGACCAACTAGGGACCGGCCGTGGCATAGTGGTTAGAACACGCGACTACCATGCGGGAGATCGCAGGTTCAAACCTGGCTCCAGTCATCTTAAAAGAAAAAAAAAAATTTTCTTTCATTGTCGTTGACAGCAACTTCGCAGTATTAAGCGTCGATTCAATCGTCGTGTCTAGTAAGAACTTCTCAAACAGTGACGTTCGCATTCGTCGATAAACAAGTAGGTGCAGTTAGTTTTGAATCTAAAAATAGAAAGCTTGTTAATTCACAACAACGCGAGAAGCTATCCCATACCTCATTCATGGGGTGCAAAGGGAAATTAAGTTTTTTTAAGTGGACCCAGCAATGCTTCGCTAATACTTATAACGTGGCGAATACTTATAATATGTTTAGCTAGCCTACTTAAAGGGCTAAGCTTAAGCGTCGTTCTTGTACGCTTTGTAAACAATTCGTTACCCTAAATTACTCCTTAACCTGATCAAACTAACAACGTCTCACTAACCGATAATAAAACATCCGTCTGCAAGTTTATATATATAGCGCCAAGTACCAAATGGCCTAATAAGCCACTCTCCTTAAACAAAATTATTATGAAAACACGAAGAAAAGGAAAAACAAGAACCCCCCCCCAAATGTTAACGACTCCCGCAAACGTTATAAGGATCATGATTTAAGGATATGCACCTGGAATGTCCGAACTCTATACAGAGTTGATGCCTCTATTCAACTGGCGGATGTCCTCGACAAACACAAGGCTGACATCACTGCCATACAGGAAATGCGATGGAAGGGACAGGGATGCACACGACGAAAGAACTGTGATATCTTTTACAGCTGCCATGCAGAAAGACACGAATTTGGATGTGGTAGCATAGTCGGCAAGAGACTTCGACACCTGGTCTCGCAGTTTAACCCTGTAAGTGACCGTATAACCAACATTCGCATCCGGGCGAAATATATTTACATTACGCTGATTTGTGCTCACGCCCTGACGGAAGATAAAACCAATGACATTAAAGATGCATTCTATAAGCGCCTGGAGGAGATATATGACCGCTGCCCTGCACATGACATTAAAATTGTTCTGGGGGATTTTAATGCTAAAATAGGGAGGGAAGATGCTCTTGGTTCAGCAGTCGGAAAATTCAGTCTACACAACAAAACCTCCGATAACGTATTCAGACTGATAAGTTTCGTGTCGGCAAGAAAAATGGTTGTAAGTGGAAGCAGATTCCCGCATAAAGATATCCACAAGGCAACCTGTATATCTCCCGATCAAAATACAAGAAATCAGATTGATCACGTCGATGAGCTGAGCTGGTAACATACATGCACCAGCTCATAAATACGATTTGGCTCAGGGAGTTATTGCCCGATGATTGGAATCTGAGTGTCATATGTCTCGTGCTTAAGAAAGGCGATCCTAGTGTGTGTACCAACTATTGTGGGATTAGCCGTTTACCCATCGCATTAAAGGTCCTGTCTAGTGTGTTATGCGAAAGACTAAAGCTCATTCTGGCGAACCTTATTGGACCTTATCAGTGTGCCTTTAGACCTGGTAAATCCACCACCGACCAGATATTTACGCTACGACAAATCCTGGAGAAGACCCAAGAAATGCAGATCGATACCTACCATCTGTTTATCGACTACAAAGCTGCATTCGACAGTCCGATACGACAGAAATTGTTGGTTGCTATGGCAAAGTTTGGTATCCCCGCGAAGGTAATTCGACTTTGCGGAATAACGCTGACTGACACAAAGTCTTCAGTTCTAAAGCGAGGCTTTAGACAAGGTGATAGTATGTCTTGCGATCTCTTTAACATCGTAATGAAGATGATCATGGGGAAGGCTGCATTTAACAGGGAATGGTACCATCGTCAACCAAAGTGCTGCTCGCGTATGCCAATGATAAAGATATTATTGGCCGTGGATTGCGGGATGTTACTGCGACTCTTTCGAGCATTGAAAAGCAGTCAGCGGAAGTGGGTCTGGTGATAAATAAGGACAATACCAAGTATTTTGTTTCAACGAACAAAGAATCCACTCGTTTGGGAAACTGCATGAACGTTGACAACTATAACTTTGAAGCGGTAGATAATTTTGTCTACCTTGGATCCGCCATAAACAAAAATAATAAATAATAACGAGTATTGATCGCAAACCGCTGCTACTATGCGCTAAGCATAGCGCTCTCTCGAAGAACAAAGATCCAACTCTACCAGACTATGATCCTACCTGTCTTTCTCTACAGCGCAGAATCCTGGGTAATGACACAAGCGGATCAATCAATTCTGGGAGTCTTCGAGAGAAAAATACTCCGCAAAATATTTGCACCCATCATCGTGAATGGCGAGTACCGTCGTCGAATGAATCATGAGCTGTATGAGCTGTACAACGACATCGACGTAGTCAAGCGCGTTCAAATAGACCGAATGCGCTGGCTTGGACACGTTGTACGAATGGACCAAAACGCACAGGCTCTAAAAGTCTTCGGCAGTAAACTCGATGGGCGCGCAGGAGGGGGCGACCAAAACTCCGATGGATGGACCAGGTGAAAGAGCTGTTAACTAAGCTTGGTGTGACGAACTATCTACGGAGCGCAAAAGACCGAAGCGCTTGGAATACTTTTCTACGTGCGGCTACTGATAGATAAATTTCTGTTGTTGCTGCCATTAAAGAAGAAGAAGAATTATCTATTTATTTTAACTTATAGTCCTAAAAATATTTTTCCCATTTCCCTTCTGCCCACTGACCGAAAGTAAATTTTCGAATTCATATTTCCGCTGACCGAAAATAAATATTTTGTCGGTATATTCATGTCTGCATATTCATATTCGTGTTTTTGAGTACTATCTGTGTACCAAATTTTATCTCTCTGGGACTTAGATACAGTTCGGTCACACCCACTCCGCCCACTGATCCGAAATTAAATTTTCGTCTGTATATTTATATTCGTATAGCCGAGTACTATCTGTTTACCAAATTTTATCTCCCTAGCTCTTAAAAAATAATTTTTTACGCCCACTCCGGACACCGATCCAAAATTAAAATTTCGTCCGCATATTCATGTTGCCGAGCATTATCTGTGTATAAAATTTTATCTCCCTTGCTCTTAAAAAATGTTTGGCCACGCCCACCCTCACATAGGGTCAAAAATTTAAAAAAAAATATAGCCTACGGTAATTTCCATGTATTACACTAGTTGTGTTCCAAATTCCAAAAAAAAACCACATGTAAAACTATGAGGGTGAATTCGGTCATTGGTATGGGCGGTACCAGAAGGGGTGTGGCAAATGCTTCGGCTTTCTCAGTATTTTTCTAACATTAGAAGATGGTTAAACGAACCAAATTCAAATATCCTCGAGTTGTCCTTTTGAGAGATATAGAAGAAATAGTAATTTTACAAAAATATATAATTTTGTATGGAAGGTATCAGAATAGGTCGGCCGATATAGTCCAAAATCGTTTCAGAGTTAAACATCTTATGCAAAATATAACTGAATTCAATGAACTTACAAAATAGATATGTGTGAACAACTATGAGGGTCAATTTTTGGTTTGAGGTTTTTCCGTTATTATAAGGTAATTGAACTGACCAAAATGTAATGTCCTCCAGCTGTCCGTTTGGAAGTTATTTGAGAAATATTCGATTTTTTCCAGATTTTTTTAAAAAAAAAAACAACTTTTTTTTGCCAATTTTTTATTTTTTGCCTAACAATTAGTTTTATAACTTTGAAACTATTATGACAACATAAGTGCAGAAACGTCTCAAAATATTGACAATTTTACTAAAAAATTATTTAACAAACAAAATTATTCATAGAATTGAAAAATGTTACCATTTTTGTACTTACGTAGCCATGATACATCAAATCTATATAGTGGTTATTCAAGCGTTTTTTTTTCTGTTGACCTGTGTTATAGTAACTAACTGTCTTCTAGTCTAGAAAACACTTTTACATAAGGAAACATGTGTTTTCATTGCAAACAACATGAAAATTATTAATTTATTTACTGACCCCTTGCACAACCACAATCCCACAAATGCACCCAGTTAAAAAAACAACCACCTCGCCAAAAAAAAGAGTTATTAATTTCAGGTGTGTTTCATCACTTGTCCTCCCCTGCCAGTCTTCCTACACAAAATCATAAAAAATACAGTTGTCCTATACATGTAACACAATTGATAGCATTTGTTTGATTTAATGGATATTTGCCACCTAAAACTAATTTCTAATCAAGATACACATTTTATGCTATTCATATGTAATATGTTAAGGTAACACGCTATCGCCGATGATTCAAATAAACGGCGAGACTCCTGCGTAGAGTAACAAAAGTCAATCAATTGAGAACACGCAAACATAATACCATACACCAAGGAAAGGATAGTATTGTAGAGAGAGATAGACAGAGAGAGATATTTATTATTAATACTTACTTCGATGTGTTCACTTTCGACCATTTTCAATAGAGCAATCAAAGAGGCTTTATCCACAGCCAACCAGATGCCAGTGCCTAAAAGAATCGTGCCAAGGATCTGTAATAGAGATAGAGAGAGATAGAAAAAAAAT
This sequence comes from Muscina levida, assembly GCA_964034835.1. Lineage (NCBI taxonomy): Eukaryota > Metazoa > Arthropoda > Insecta > Diptera > Muscidae > Muscina > Muscina levida. The sequence continues at coordinate 42,261,537 of OZ035883.1, read as the reverse complement.
AAAATTTGTTATCAGATGCATAATCGATTTGGTAATAATAAGAAAATAGTTCAATATAATTTAATTTATTTTTAAAATAAAATATAAATATAAAAATATTTGTGTGCAATATAACTGGAATACTACATTCACTAATAGAAATATTGTGTTCTATGAGGATTTTTTGCAGAATTGTTTTTTCCTCTAGAATTTTTTATACCATCAACCTTCCAAATTAAATTTGGTCAGCTTAATTACATTGTTATAAAACATAACCCTCAGAAAGTCGACCGTTTTGATTCATAGTTCTACATTAGGGTGGTCGTAAAAATCGACGGTCGATTTTTGTCCGTGCCACCCCCAAAAAATAATAAGTCTTTGCAGGTTTTAGCCAATGTTTGAGCACGATAAGAGTATGTTAATATGTTACGTGCCGCAATGGGCTAACAGTTTTTAAGCTCCTACAGCCATGTTTGGAGGGCATAGCTCAAGAATGACTAGTCTAGTTTCGATGAATATGGTCGCATGGGTAAGAGTATTTTTCAGTTTTGGTCGTCCCATCTTGCTCCGTCTATCGAGTTAATTGCCGAAGACTTTTTGAGCTGGACCATTTTCATCCATTCGTATAACGTATCCAAGCTAGCGCATTCGGTCTATTTGAATGCGCTTGATTACGTCGATGTCGTTATACAGCTCATAGTTCATTCGACGATGGTAGTCTTCGTTAACAATGATGGGGTCCAAATACTTTGCGAAGTATTTTTCGTTCTTGATTTTGTTTTTTGTTGATCTGTATAAAATGATATTGTCATACCTAAACTTAATTTCCCTTCACACCCCATGATTGAGGTATGGGATAGCTTCTTGAGTTGTTAGTAATTAATTTTAGATTCACATCTAACGGCTCCTACTTGTTTATCAACCAATGCGAACGTCATTGTTTGAGAAGGTTTTTACTAGACATACCGATTGACTCGACACTTATACTGCGATGTTACTGTCGACAACATCGAGGTGACCGGCAATGAAAGAAAAATTTAGATAACTGAAGACGGGAATCTGGTCCGGGATCTCCCGCATGGTAGTCGCGTGTTCTTACCATCATGCCACGGTCGGTGATATTGTAATAGTTCTGTTTAAGATCATTTCTATTGACAAATTTTATTACTTATTATTTATTACTGCCAATAGGTTTCTTAAAGGAATGTATTTAGTGACAGCAGGTATGACCGCATTTCGACAGTATGTTGTAATTTCGACATTAACCGGACAACGAGACATTGTTCGTTAGCGCCCTTTGCTGTGACATCTGCTCTATCATGACAAACTTTAAAGGAAGAAAGCACTTCAAAGCTAATGAGAACTTTACCTAACGATGTGAAGATAGCATCCTCGATGCACACAACATGTCATCATAACATACACAAGCTTTTGCCTATGCATGTGTTCATCGGACACAACTGCAAAGGAGTTTAGTTGTTGGCACAAGTGCTAACCACGTTCTGTGTATCTTCAGTGTTTTTTTTTTATGATCTGTATTGAATTATGATATTGTCTTAGTTCGGTTTTATTGGCAATTATTTATTATTTTTCTCTCGAAGACTCCCAGAATAGATTGATCCGTTTGTGTCTTTATCTAGGATTTGGCGGTGTCGACCAAGGCAGGTAGGTTCAGAGTTTGGTAGGGTTGGATCTTTGTTCTTCGAGAGAGCGCTTTTTCGCTAAACCGCTTGCTTAGCGCATAGTAGCAGCGGTTTGCGATCAATACTCGTCTCTTGATTTCCAGGCTGACATTATTATTTTTGTTTATAGCGGAGCCAAAGTAGACAAATCATCGAAGACTTCATACTAGCTTCGCGGGGATACCAAACTCAGCCATAGCAGCCAACAATTTCTGTCATATCGGACTGTCGAAGGCAGCTTTGTAATCGATGAACAGATGGTAGGGTCAATCTGCATTTCTTGGGTCTTCTCCCGGTTTTGTCGTAGTGTGAATATCTATTTGGTCGGTCTTTGATTTACCAGGTCTAAAGCCACACTGAAAAGGTCCAATCTGGTTCGCCAGAATGGGACAGATTCAGATTCCAATGATCGGGCATGCACTCCCTGAGCCAAATCGTGTTTATTAGCTGATGCATGCAAGTTGGCAGCTCATCGCCGCCGGATTTAAAAAGCTCTAACGGCAGTCCATCGGCTCCCGTAGCTTTATTATTTTTAAGCCGTACAATTGCCGTGTTGATCTCGTTTTGCATCGGTGGTGGACAGTCTACTCCATCGTCAATGATTGGTGTGATTTCGTCACTTATGCTGCCTTCGGGAACGAGCAGAGATTTAAAGTGTTCCCTCCATATTTGTAGCGCACTCTGAGTGTCCGTGACCATATTTCCGTCTCTGTCCTTACAGGTGGGGATCCCTGTTCCAAAACCTTTACTTTTTATCTTTTGGTAGAACTTTCGGGCCTCACCTCTATCCCTGTAGTTTTCGATATCCAATATATGGTCGTTCAAAAATTTACCAGATTTCCACAAGATTTCCGAAATTACAACATACACACTAAGGTCTGATTAGGTTCTTTAAGATGGGCTTAAGTTTTAGTCTTTAAGTTTAGTCTTGCGATGGTTAAAAGGTAACGCGTCGCCATTGGCTGCAGTTTTGCCTTGTATGCAGCATCCATTTCTTCAGACATTCATCATCGTACCAGGGCTTGTCTCAGCGTGGTTTTTTCATAACCCAGTGTGTGTCGGAAACATCAGAACTAGGGGGGTTTGTTTGAATTAGCTGAAAGAGTTGATTGGAGTAGGTATTGGCTATCTCGGTGGTATGCAGCTTTGTGATGTCTAGCTTCCTTTGCGTTTGATTACGAATGTTTTTATCACTACTTAATCGTGTGCGTACCTTGGTTGAAACTAGGCGGCGATCCGAGTCAATATTTGCACCGCGCATCACACGCACGTCCATAACGCATGAAACATGCCTTCCATCGATTACCATATGATCAATCTGGTTTCTTGTCTTTTGATCAGGGGATTTCCAGGTTGCCTCGGGGATATCTTTATGCCGGAATCTGGTTCCACTCACAACCATGTTTCTTGCCGACGCGAAACTAACCAGTCTGAATCCGTTATCGGAGGTGTTGTTGTGTAGACTGAATTTTCCTTCCTATTTCAGCATTAAAATCTCCTAGAACAATTTTAATGTCATGTGCAGGGCAGCGGTCATATTTGTCATCCATGCGCTCATAGAATGCATCTTTAATGTCATCGTCTTTGTCTTCCGTCGGGGCGTGTACACAAATCAGCGTAGTGTAAAAATATTTCGCCCGGATGCGAATAGTGGCTCTCTGGCCGGCTATGAAACCACATTCAAATTCGTGTCTTTCTGCATGGCAACTGTCACAGTTAATTAGTCGTGTGCATCCCTGTCCCGTCCATCTCATTTCCTGTTTGGCGGTGATGTCAGCCTTGTATTTGTCGAGGACATCCGCCAGTTGGATAGTGGCACCATCTCTGTATAGAGTTCGGACATTCCTGGTAAATATCCTTAAATCATGGTCCTTATATCGTTTGCGGGGATCGTCATTATTTGGGGGATTCTTGTTTTTTCGTTTCATCGTGTTTTCATAATAATTGTTTTGTTTAAGGAGAGTGGCTTTTTAGGCCACCGCGCCCTATCATAGTTTCTTGGGGCTGCCAAAGCCACTAAGAGAGCCTGTGTTGAGCTTCAGTAACTTCTGTTACCTACTTCCTAAGACGCATCGGTGGTAGCATGCCGATTAGGTTGCTCAACATGTACCACTCCGCCCACTTTTAAAATCGTGTAATAATATTAATACACTCGACACGATCGTGCCCAAATTCTGTATTTTGTAAAGCTATAGAATGATAAAGTTTTTAAGAACACATTGGAAGCCTAGCCACACCCCTTCTGATATCTCCCATACAAATTAAGAGATGGTAAGTAATAATATCAATACACCCAACGCGATCGTGTTCAAATTCTGGAAGTATTGTCACGCCCCATCTAGTATATCCCATACCCATCTGGTACCGGCCACTTTAGAATATTTTTAACAGGCAGTCCTATAGTGACAGTTCAAATATATTTTAAATCCATTTCTTTGAATTTTAATCAATAACTCGTTTTTTTGTATGCATCCTTCTGCCACACACTGTTACACTTGCTGGCATCGCATTTAAATAACATTCCCAAAACAAAAATTACTAATTACTTTCGTGACATGTAGACGTTTTAACAACATTTACGGGGTCGAAGACTCTGTAAAGCAAACGCTTTGTGGGCGGGATGTGTTTTTTTTGTTTTGGTTACAAAGTCTTTGAACTCTAAATGTCGTTAATACAATAACAACAACAATAACAGCACAAAGCCTACAACATGTCACGACAACATTTAAATATATATTGTGATAACAGCAAAGTAACGATTTTAATTTTTAACATCATGATCATGATCATCATGTAAAATTTTCACTTTTTTAAACGTTTCATTGTTAGTAATCAATATTGATTACATACTCGTATTTTGTTGTGGAATAAAAACTTACAGTTTTTTATTCGCTTTGCTTTTCAATATTCACTAAAAACGTTTTACATGTTTCGATATTTTTTGTTGTTTTTTTTTTCAATAAAATACAATTGAATACTTACGAAAAATAAAAAATTAAATATGCACAACACATATTTGCCAAACCAAACGCCACAATCGGAGCCCATTTTGGATGATTTGCTTGGCCTTCGTCGGTCGTCGGCAGTTGTTTGTAGAGCGCGCGTTAGCGAGCGGTAGATGTCAGTAGCTGCCTTCTGGTCTAACGGCTAAGTGGCTGTAAATAGTTACGCTACCTCTACTGTTGACGACGTTACGTTACGTTACGTTACGTTACGTTGTTGCGTTATGTTTATGTTTTGGTGATATCTGTCAGAGAGAGAGAGAAAACACAAACAAATGGTAAAGAAAAGTAGACATATAAATAAATTGTATTTATTGTAAATATAAATTATGCAAAGTTGGTACAAAGTTAGCTTAGTGAGCAAAGGCCTAAGGCATCGAAAGCAAAAAAACGTAATAAAAATAGAAATCACAGGTTGCCAGTTGAATTTTAATTTGAATGTCTATGAAATGAAAACTCAGCGAACTTGAGGTTTCTTCAGATATTTACAAGTGCATTCAGAGTGAAAAAAAAACAAAATCAGTGCATCCATCAGTATAAGACGATTTATTGATTACTGCAAATGATAAATGGAACTTTGTTCAAAACAGAGAAGGGAAATTTACATTGAAAATATCACTGAAACTGAAATTTAAATAAAGCTTTGACGACCTTGCGCTGTGGGCTGTATATGTAGTAATTCGCTAAGGTGATACATTAAGTCCAGATATTCACACTACTATAAATCCTGGAGAAGACCCAAGAAATGCAGATCGACACCTACCATCTGTTCATCGATTACAAAGCTGCATTCGACAGTTCGATACGACCGAAATTGTTGGATGGCAATGGCTGAGTTTGGTATCCCCGCGAAGCTAATACGACTTTGCGGGATTACACTGACTGACACGAAGTCTTCAGTGAAAATTGGCAAAAATTTGTCAGAGCAATTTTCTACTAAGCGAGGCCTTAGACAAGGCAAAAGTCTGTCCTGCGATCTCTTTAACTTCGTAATGGAGATGATCATGCGGAAGGCTGCAGGAATGGTACCATATTCAACAAAAGTCACATGTGGCTCGCGTATACTGATGGAATAGATATCATTGGACGTGGATTGCGAGATGTTACTGCGGCTTTTTCGAGCATTGAAAAGCAGCCGGCGGAAATGGCTCTGGTGATAAATGAGGACAAAACCAAGTTATTTGTTTTAACCAACAAAGAGTCCACTCACCTGGGACGCTGCGTGAACGTTGACAACAATAACTTTGAAGTGGTAGATGATTTTGTCTACCTTGGCTCCGCCATAAACAAAAATAATAATGTCAGACTAGAAATCAAAAGACGAGTATGGATCGTAAAACCGCTTCTACTATGCGCTAAGCAAGCGATTTAATGACAAAGCGCTCTCTAGAAGAACAAAGATCCAGTACTACCAGACTCTGATCCTACCTGTCTTGCTCTACAGCGCAGAATCCTGGGTAGTGGAGTGTTAGAGAGAAAAATACTACGCAAAATATTTGGACCCATCATCGTTAACGGCGAGTACCATCGCACAGTGGCTCATTTGACGAAAACTCGTGCCAAAAATCAAATTACGAGTTGTCTGAATGCCAAAAAGGTTTATATGTTTCAATTAAGAACTGATTGAAATTCTGAAATATCATCCATTTTGAGTGTATAGTTTAGTTTGTACAGCTGGTCAAAGTTGGGCTATTTTGAAAAAGAATGAAAAATGCAAAAAAAATCAATAATATTGGAAAGCTAAACTAGTGTTTGTGCAAAATCGGTTGGAGATATATATATATATATATATTTTTATATATATATTTTTTATGAAGGCCTTATTTTTATTAAAAAAAATTTAAAACCTTAATTTTTTGCATAATTTTCAAACTTTGAGTTGAGTTTAAAAAAAAAGGCCGGGCGTGCAAGAATTTTTGAAAATTTTGTATTATAGAGGGAACGTCCGTTAAACAATTTAAAAAAAAAAAACATTGCCACAATCGTGCCCGATTGGAGATATTTCACCTTTTATGAGTCAACCCATGCCACATTTTAGGTTGAGTAGTACCTATTGTGCTAGAGTTATTACTTAATATCTTTGTTATTTGATATGATAACTTCCTGAAAATTGCCACATAACTTAACTACAAGAAGTAATTATGAATTTATATTCACTGACTAAGACACGTAGTGGTTTAAAACAGTAGCAGTGTAGTAGAAAAAAGTAGTAGTATAAGACTAGAAATACAACCATGTCGCAAATCGGTACACGAATATAATTTACATATGACTTCTAGAGGGGTATTTAGTCAAATCGAGGGACATATATATGGGGACTATATGTAAATCTGAACTGATTTCTCTTTAAATTTTAGAACAGATTGTCTCTGACCCAAAACACGAAGATGTGCCAAATATCATGAAGATCGGAAGCAAAATGCGGCTTTTAAAGCTGTCAGAATGTAAATTGGTTACATCATATATATATAGACTATATATTTATCGAACCCGATATGGGTGGCTTTAAACAATAGTACTTATGGCCCAATTAGAATGCCATTTGCCACATTTCGTAAAGATAAGTCGAAAGATATGACCTCTAGAGGAACATTTAGTCAAATCGGGGAACATATATATGGAGACTATATCTAAATCTGAACCGATTTCTCTCAATTTATGTATAGATTGTCTCTGGCCCAAAGGACGAAAATGTGGCAAAATTCATTTAATTTGAAGCAAAATTTCGATCTGTACCTAGGGAACAAAAGCACAAAAAACAAAAGTCTGTAAACTACCACTTTTCCCGCCCTTTTCTTTTAGGCGTGGCACTCCCATTTATGCAGCACATAATCTTTGAAGTCTCAAGATTTATCAGTTAAAGTTTCAAATTGATATCTGTTGTAGTTCAAAAGTTATGATTTTTAGAACATGTTTTCCCAAAATGAGCCACTGTGCGTCGTCGAATGTATCATGAGCTGTATGAGCTGTTCAACGACATCGACGTAGTCAAGCGCATTCAAATAGACCGAATGCGCTGGCTTGGCAACGTTGTACGAATGGACGAAACCGCTTCGACCAAAACTCTAATGGATGAACCAGGTGAAAGAGCTGTTAACTAAGCTTAACGGAGCGCAAGCAAAAGGCCGAAGTGCTTGGAATACTTTTCTATGTGAGGCTACTGATGATAAATTTCTGTCGTTGCTGCCATTAAAGAAGAAGAGCAAATACATTAAGTTTATTCTTTGTAGTTGGCCAACTCATAGACTTCCCGAACATTAACCCCTTATGCCTCCTCCTATCTATTTAGTTTTAGTTCTTGGCAAAATTTGCTTTTGTTTTCTAATGGAAATTTCTCATTAACACGTTTTTGTTGCTATAATGTATATTCTCTATAAATAAAGAGAAAAACTGTCAGTCAGCTTTAGTTTAAACTTTATTTAGATTACCAAACATCGCCTTCAGCTTCAAACAAGTCAGACTCGCTGACTAGATACTTAACGTCGTCGCATCGTCGTCATATTCATGACGGTAACTGTGTGCTGACGTGCCTCAGCATTTAGGGCCGGCCATGGTCGGGCATTTGTGTGTAAACATTTCAGCATCACTCACTCGCTCGCTAGCTCGCTCACTATTATTATTGTCATCTTTGCATGCGTTAGCATCAATGCTTTGTTGAGTTACACGTTACACAGCTACAGATGCTGATGATGCTGATTCCTCCTATGGGCTTGGGAGCTGTTGCTGCCGCCGTTGTTGGATATGTACCTTCAATGTAACAACATGACTAAGATAATGTCGTCGCCCGTTTTCTTTTCAGTTTTCTTGTGCAAACAATGTCACGAGCTATGTTGCACTCATTATGCGGCAGCAGCAGCAGCAACAGCTACAAAAGTACAAACTGTTATTGACAAACATTTTAGCCGCCAACAAAAGAATGAAACTGGAGCATGTTTTCTTTACAATTCTAGCCTCACTCCCAAAAACGGATAGAGCAACATTAGAAATATACTATATGTTGGATACTATGTAGAGAAGAGATGACTGGTAGTTGTAGGCTCTTTTGTTGGCTAACGAAGAATAAGCCTGGCATTGCATACAGCAACAACTATATGTACTCGCATAGTTTTAGGTTTAATAACCAGCTAAAAGATTAAGATAAAATACCGTGAAGGTAAACGTGACACTGTGCTGCAATGTTATAGAGGTCTATGTAAAGATTAGGATTACCTAGACGGAAAACCGTTTAAGTGAAGTTTATATCGACATGTAGCATCTCAATTACTTCTGAGACTCAATGGCTATTAAGTGATATGTAATTTGTTACAATTCTTCTAAACTGAATTAGAAAGAAGAAATCTAAATTCATATTATGTTTACAATAAAAAGTACTTTTTGGTACAAAAAAAAAAAACTATTTGTGGGTGAAATGAAAGTACTTTTTGGTACAATAAAAGTATTTGTTGAAGTAATTAAAGTACTATTGGTACAACAAAAGTGTTTTTTGGTACAATAATAATTTTTCTTGGTACAATAAAAGTACTTTCTGATAAAATAAAAGTACTTTTTGATAGTAATTTTTGTTTTGTTAAAGTACTTTTAGAGTACAGAAAAGTACTTATTGATATAAATTTTTGTCTTATAAAAGTACTTTTAGGGTACAATAAAAGTACTTTATTACTTACTTACTTAGCTGGTACTTCTTTGCAATCCCAGTGGATTATATACCGCACGTAGAAAAATATTATAAGCGCCTCGATTTTCTACACTCTTTACCAGTTAGTTACACCAAGTTCTGTAAGGTTCTCAGTAACATGGTCTTTCCAACGGAGTTTTGGTCGCCTTCTTCTGCGCCGTCCATCGAGTTCATTGTCGAAGACTTTTCGAGCTGGAGCATTTTCGCCCAGGCGTACACCATGACCTAGCCAACGCAACCGTTGCCCCTTAATGCGTCTGACCACGTCAATGTCAGTGTACAGCTCGTACAGCTTATGATTCATACGACGCCGATACTCTCCGTTAACGATGATGGGTACTTACAGCGTATTTTTCTCTCGAATACCACCAGAACCGATTCATCCGCTTGTGTCATAACCCAGGATTCTGAGCCATATATCAAGACCAGTATCTGGTATAGCAGGAGTTTTGTTCGTCGAGAGAGGGCTCTGTCATTAAATTGCTTGCTTAGTCTGTAGTAGCATTTATTTGCAAGCAGGATTCTTCTCCGGATTTCTAGGCTGACATTATTTGTTTTGTTGATGGCGGAGCCTAGGTAGACAAAATTATCTACCACTTCGAAATTATAGTTGTCAACGTTCACGCAGTTTCCCAAACGAGTAGATTCTTTGATCGTTGAAACTAATAACTTCGTTTTGTCCTCGTTCACCGTTAGGCCCATTTTCGCTGATTCCCTCTGTATACCTGAGAAGGCTGCAGTCACATCCCGCAGTTTTCGACCGATGATGTCAACGTCATCAACGTGCGCGAGTAGCATGTGGCTTTTGTTGAATATAGTGCCACTCTTGTTTACTCCAGCTTTTCTCATTATTATCTCCAACACTATGTTGAACCTCGTCTGGTACAGAATGGCTCCGGAAGGTCCTTGCCAATCTTCACTGAAGACTTCGTGTCAGTCAGCTTTATTCCGCAAAGACGTATCAGCTTCGCTGGAATACCAAACTCAGCCATGGCTTCAAGTAATTTCTGCCGTATCGGGCTGTCGAAGGCAGCTTAATAGTCGACAAAAAGATGGTACGTGTCGATCTGTTTCTCTTGGGTCTTTTCCAGGATTTGCCGAAGTGTGAATATCTGGTCAGTTGTTGATTTTCCAGGTCTAAAGCCACACTGATAAGGCCCGATCAGTTTGGATAACACTGGCTTTAGTCTTTCACATAGCACACTCGACAGGACCTTATATGCGATAGGTAAAAGGCTGATCCCGCGGTAGTTGGAGCACACAACTGGATCACCTTTTTCAGCACAGGACATAATACGCCTTAATTCCAATCGTCGGGCATGCACTCTTTAAGCCAAAACCTGCGCAGGAGCTGGTGCATGCTCGTTATCAGCTCCTCGCCACCGGACTTGAAGAGCTCTTCCGCGTACCGTCGGCACCGGCTGCTTTGTTGGAGTTTTGTCAGTAGTTTATTACTCATGCCATTTTAGGATGAATCCTATTCAATTCTTAGGAGTGCAAGTAATGTATTGTTAATGACCGCTCATTCAGTTGTCGTTTACTACGTAAGGGATAGCGAATTACTATGGCCAGATAGGACACACCCGTGTTAAAGTAATGGGGAAAGTGGATGCAATTCAAGGTGACACCTTCAAAAAAATCATCTTGAAATCATTGATGTGTTTTTATCACTGGGAAGTCACTTTGGTTTTCATTGCACTACCCGTCAAACCATCTGATGCGAGAATGATATCATTCTTGAATCATATTTTATTCGTACTTTATTCGAGAACGATACTCGCCTACGATTCGGGCGTGATTTCGCGAGCGGGAGAAAAACCACCTTCGTTCTTGAATCGTAAAAGCCATTCTTTTACGAATCCAAAAGGCGATTCTATTACAAATCGAAAAAGCGATTCTTTTACGAATCAGAAAAACGATTCATATCATTTATTCCCAAATTAAATTTTTTAAAAAACTTTTGCCCTGCATGCCAAATATTTACCCAAAGATTGATAAATTTACCATTTACTAATTTAAATGAAACAAGTGAAACAATCAATTTTTTATCGCTTAAATGATCTGTAAAAGAATTGCTTTTCCGATACGTTAACGATTGTTCACCAGCGATTCGATAATGTTATCATTTTGAAAAGTTTTTTTTTTTAGAATTCTATCGCATTTTTTTCGGTTTTACGATTAGTAAACGAATCGTTTGCGAATGTTCACCAGCGATTCGATAATGTTATCATTTTCGAGTTCGTTGCGAATTGCAAATGAATCGTTAGCGAATCACCCGTCGCCACATGGTTTGTACGGTAAATTCAAAAACAGCAAATATATACTGTAACGTAATATTTTTATACCAAACTATCCTCTTTATCACATAATTTATCTCTGTCGATGGAATATTCATATTTTTACCAAATATGGGCTGCTTTAATAGGATGTTCTTCTCGTGTAGCATATTTCAATTTCAAAATCACAGCACCTCAATGCAAAACCCATATGACATACCAGGAACAACATAAAAACACAAGTCTGTAAGGCGGTGTACAAAATTCCATATTTAGTGTATGACAAATTGCCTGCCTGTTCTCGCTTCCCAACCATGTTCGAACAACATCAACCCATAACCACAAAGAAAACTTTCAATTACAGCTTCCACCTAGAAGTAGTTGGAGGAGACAAGTACTCGCATTGAAAGCGGTAACAGCAGCAGCAGCAGTCAATCTGGTTGGCAAATGGTAACAATGCCGCCACAATTGGATTGATTCTTAGAATCAACAGCAACAATCAATTGGCTTGAAGTTCTTGTTGTCGTACCACCACCATCACACAAGAAGTTATTAAATATGAGAACACCTGCGTCGTATCAATGACTGACGGCAAAGGTAAACTACACATAAGTATTTAAGACAGCGCAAGGGTGAGGTAAACATCTGGGGCTATGTACGTGTAGCTGCCATGTAAAACGTAAGCAATTATTTGTTTTTTTATTGTAACTAGCACAAGTTGTGGGTTCTTAACACAACCAACTGACGATTGACGAAATGACTAATACTCTAAGGCGGTCGATTCGAATTTCTTCCGCCACTACTGAAAATGTCAATTTACTTTGCTCTGAATTTCAGCTGTTATTGTTTCATAGTTTTTGGTCGTCATATTTAGGCCAGTTATTCTTTTTTTTGCATTAAATGTAGGTTGGTGGGTTGAATAGTTGGTTGTTTGGGTTTTGGCACAGAGAACTGCTAAATGTGATCCATTAAAGCCATAATACTCTGCCGCTGCGCTAGTCGAGAAACTTGACATCAATATGAAAATATGATGACAATTTTTTTTTCAGTTTTTTTTTCTAGTGTGATATGTAGTGAAGTTTCATTTGTTTCTCGGCTTGTTGCTGTTAAAAATGTTCCATATTTCCATTCATTTAAGTTTATTTACAAATGAAAACCCAGTCTCAATTTAAATGTTACTATTTTTTTTTGTATTCGTTGATATCTTATCGCTGTGAACACGAGAGAACTTTAATGAAAAAAAAAAAATGCTCCAATGACATGATACGTGTTGGACTAATTAACAACATAACAGCCACATCTTAATGATAACTTTTAATTTGAATACCAGGTGACAACAGCGGGCATAATATAAACGAAATACGGGAACAGCTGTTAAAACGGAAATGGGTGTGAATCAATAACACGTGTCTTTAAAGTTCTTCAGGAAACAACAAACGTGGGCCATTCATTACATACAGTAAAGATGCTGTCAAGTGTGTTATGTACAAGATGTAAGACAGAATTTTGGGAAATTTATAAAATGAACGATCGACACTTGAAGACATTTGGGAAATATAATTAATGAAATTTCTTCCTAAATTATGAGTTCAATTTAAAACTGTACTCAATAAATTCTTTAGAAATAAAGTGACATTAACGCAGTGTGTGGATCAATTTGTGAAGCAAGTTCGTCAATGCGAGTCCTTATTGAACACAAGAACTCGTATACGTGCTGCTTGTTCAGTGCGTTCAAAGGAAAATATTGCCGCAGTGGCTCAAAGCGAAAGATGAAAAATCATCTATTCCGATTAAGCTTATTTTCAGTTCGGTTTAACAAAAAATATTTCTGCCTTTGGAGTTCGGGGCAGATTCGGTTTTTGGCGCTGTGTCGTAAACGTCAATAACGCGAGCCTTACCGTGCTGTGCTTAGCGACTTTTTGTTCCCAATAGATGAAGAGGATGACATAAACGCAGCATGGTTAATTCCAACAAGACGACGCACAGTGATTTGACACATAGACAAAATTAAAAAAAAACAGTAAGGCAACCGGCTATGCCGAAGCTCAGATACCCTTCACCATTTGTAAAAATGGTGGTAAAACTGGTTTTTTGCACTACAACTATATTTTATTAAACTTTGTACCACAATACAGGGGAGTTGGTGAGAAGTGGACGTTACTTTTAGCATCACACATCCATTTTGTCAATAATTTTGTATCGATTTACCGATAAGTTTATGAGTTAGTGAGTTGGGGCTTATATTTATGAATTTTGAAACTCCCCAAAAATGGGAAGTTGTGTGGGATGTGAAAGTAGTTTAAATCCGATAATGCTTATCATGGAACTTAAGCTCTGCTTCTGGACAGAAGCTTACATACCAAATTTCAGCCCGAAAGCTCGTAAACTACAGGGACATACAGACGGACACCCCCAAAAAGGGGGAGTTTGTATGGAAGGTGGGAGAAGTATTCGTCCGATATTGCTCATCTTACAACGTAAGCTCCTATTATAGGATTATATCTTGCATATCAAACTTCAGCTCAATATTTCCTAACCTACGGCTATTATCGCGGGGGCAGTTATGCGGAAACCCCAAAAAAGGTTGTTTGAATGGGAGGTGGGAGTAGTTTTTGACCGACATTGCTTATCTTAGAAAGTAGCCTCAGCTTAGATATTGAATCTTGCGTACAAAATGTCAGCCTTATGCCTCTTAAAATACGGCTGCAATCGCAGGGACAAACCCCGAAAAGGGGGAGTTTGTATGGGAGGTGGGAGTAGTTTTTGACCGATCGGGCTCATCTTAGATTTTAACCTCCGTTTTGAGAATAGAAGCTTGCATTCCAAATTTCAGCTCGATATCTCTTAAACTGCGGCTGTAATCGCGGGGACAGACAGACGGACAGACAGACAGACGGTCACCTTTAAATCGACTCAGATTTCGATGCTGATCATTTATATATATATATATATATCCGTTTTGAGAATAGAAGCTTGCATTCCAAATTTCAGCTCGATATCTCTTAAACTGCGGCTGTAATCGCGGGGACAGACAGACGGACGGACAGACAGACAGACGGTCACCTTTAAATCGACTCAGATTTCGATGCTGATCATTTATATTTATATATATATTGTCATACCTACCATGCCTCCTTATGGGCGTGTCAAATGGAAGAACAAAATTAATATACCCTTCACTCTGAAGGTACTTTTATTGTATCAAAAAAGCAAAATCAAAGTATGTACTTATGTTGTACCAAAAAGTACTTATTGGTTAACAAAAAATACTTTTATTGTACCAAGAAGTACTTGAAAGAAATTTTTATTATAAGAAAAAGTATTTTTTTGTACCAAAACATAAATTTCATGTACCAGAAAGTACTTTTACTGTTGTACCAAAAATTACTTTTTTGTACCAAATTTTTTATTTTATTAAAAAAAAGCTTTTTATTGTTTCACAAAGTACATTAACTATACTTAAAAGTATTTTTTTTTGTAGCAGCAAGTACTTTTATTATACCAAAAGTAAAATTTAATGCACTAAAAAGTACTTTTGTTATACTAGCAAGTACTTTTATTGTGGGACGGCCACAATTTTAAATAAGGACCGGCCATGGTATTATTGTTAGAACATCGTAGTTTATTGTATTTTTGTTTTACCATAAAGTGGTTTTCTGGTAACACAAACTATATTTATGGCACCAAAAAGTACTTTAAATGTACCAAACAGTACTTCAGTAGTAACAAATGTAAATTTTGTTTACTTTTAATTTTTACCTTAGTTTTTGCATCAATAAGTACATTTACTGTGTTAAGAATAACTTTTATTGTGCCCAAAAAGTAATTATTGTTAATAAAAAGTACTTTTTTGCAACAAAAAGTATATATTTATTATACTAAAAAGTACTTTATTCTGTCACAAAGTACATTTAGTGTACCAGAACTACTTTTATTGTACAAAAAAATTACATTTATTATTTCCTACTTTTATTTATTATGTCGAAAAGTACTTTTATTAAAAACTTCTTTTGTATCACACAACACATTTTGGGACTCAATTCTGAGAACTACACGTGAAAGTAGTCCCAAAAAGAAGAAGTTCTGCATCATTCGTTTTGTCAAGTTACATGCCATAATAATTTAATATCGATTTGAAGTTAGTAAGTATCATATAGGGGAATTTGCCACGTTTTAAGCTCTTTTGTTGCGATACTTACTAACTTCAAATCGATATTAAATTAGTATGGCATGTAACTTGACAATTCGAATGATGCAAAACTTCTTCTTTTTGGCGCTACTTTCACGTGCAGTTCTCAGCATTGAGTCCCAAATCAATAAGCTGAAAATCGTTATACTGTGTGTGTCAAGTAATGCCAACACCTTGTTCTTAGAAAGACAATTATTTCCTAGATAAACAATTAGCTATCTACTGAGCAGTTGAAATACATTACTACGCCTCTGAGTTATTAGTGAAACCAGTTTCCTTTAAATTCCATAAGAAAAAAAGTAGAACTTTTTTTTCTCTACTTTATTTGACATTCCAAATAAAGCAATCAATAGAAACTTGTTGGAATTTTGCGCATACAATATCTTGTGATAGACAATATCTACCGCTTCCATATCCTCCCTCCTCCTCCTCCCTGCTCAGCTTAAGACATTCATTATTAACTATTAACAAATTTCAATTACTCTGATATGAAATGAAATCATGATGCAATGACAGAATCAGCGAAATATTAAGTGTCTTATTGATGGCAACAGCGCGAGCATCAGCAACAATTGGTATATTAAAGTTTTAATAGATTCATTTGGTCGCATGGTAAAGGTTGTTACATGTTGTTGTTGCTGTTGCTGTGGTGTTGCTGACGCTATTGTTGAAATAGAAAGTTGAAATTTTAATTATTCACTACACTCAGTAGAGGTAATTTACATGTAATTCTACTTATTGTTGTTGTTGTTGGTATTGTTGTAGTCATACAATATACCGCTGAGAACCTTTAGAGAGTTAATTGGAAAGTATTAAAATTTCAAGTGATGAAAGAAAGCTAAACTTTAAGTGATCTACACAGATCACTTTCATTTCATTTGTGCCATAGTGTAGGAAGAAGACAGGCAAATGAGATATTCGTGAGTTGCAGCGCTATTGAACAATAAGGGAGAGAGATATAGAGATATGTTAGTACTTAACATTACTTATTGCTCCACTATAATAAGAAATTTCAATAGTTGTAAATGTCTACTGCCTTGTCTGATTACATTTCTTGCTTTTCTTTCATAGATGTTGGCTGTAACATTAACATTTCCACATAATGGAGTGAGTCCATCTGACGTTAAGACTTCTCATCATTTCAGTCAGCAACAATGGCTAGGAAAGAAAAAAAAACCAACCATCATTAATAACTTTCCGCGTGAAGTTCTCCTATTGACAGCTTGGCGCTGTGATGAAATGCTTTGGTAGCGTAGGTATTTTTGCTGTTGTTGCCGTTGTAAGCTAATTTACAGCAAAAAATACAAATACTGTGTACATGTAAAGAAAAACATGTTATGTGAACTGTTTTTGCAGTTAGTTTTTTTTTCTTCTTTTGTACATATTTTATATTTTTCCTTGACTAAGTTGTACAGATTTGTGAATAAAAAAAATGAAACTATAGAAAATTGCAAAGCGCAAAAAAACCGTTGGTATCGCGCTGTTTGTAATCACCACCACCTGGGAAGAGCTGAAAGCAAGTTGTGCAAAGAAAAACAACGGAGAGATGTGTGAACGCCAGAAAACCCTAAGATGATGAGGTGTAAAGTGTGAGATGTGGTAAGTACATCAGAAATAACTGGCTAGATACACTAGCCACTTTTTTTTAGTAAACATGTTGTATGATGTGTAGGAAATTAGTTGATACAACATGAAATAGAAATAAAGAAAATATATTGTTACAAATTTAAATGTTTATTACGTGGAGAAAAGAAAAACTGCCAAACTGATATATGATGCATATTATTACACTTACTTACTTACTTAAGTGGCCCATTACAACTTACGACCATGGTTCATAAGTTTGAGGCCTGAAGTACTAAAGAATTCCACACGCTTCGGTCTTCTGCGTGTGTTCTCCAGTTAGTCCTACCAGCTGATGGCACATCGCCTACCACTTGGTCCTTCCAACGGAGTTTGGGTCTCCCTGCTCTGCACCGTCCTTCAGGTTCGCCTTTCTTAGTATTCCGCTGCCGAAGTCCGTAGAAACATCTATTGGCTAGCACTATTCTCTGTTTAATTTCTTGGCTGACATTATTTTTCTTGTTGACGAAAGATCCGAGGTAGGTAAATTCGTCGACTACCTCAAAACAATAATTGTCAACGTTCACGGTGCGTCCCCATCGAGAGGACACTTTGTTCGTCCAAATCAATATTTTTGTTTTGTCCTCGTTGACCGCTAAACCCATTTTTGCCGACTCCTTTTCTAGTGATGAGAAAACTGCAGTAACATCCCGCAGATTTCGGCCAATGATGTCTGTATCATCGGCATAGGCTAGTGGCATGTGGCTCTTGTGGAATATGGTGCCAGACATGTTGACACCAGCCTTTCTCATCACCTTCTCCATAACTATATTAAATAGTGTACATGACAGGCTATCGCCCTGCCTGAGACCTCTTTCCGTGTTAAATGGTTCAGACTGATCCTTACCAATCTTAACAGAGGATTTGGTGTTGTCTAAGGTACATTTGTAATATTATTACACAAGGCCACAAAATCGCAAAAAATGCCAAATGCTTCAAAAACCACTATACAATTTTGATGTATTGCGGTTCCAGTAGTACAAATATGGCTCAAATTAAAAATACTATGGAGAGGTTTTTTTTTTAAATTTTAAGTAAAATTATAATTTGTTTTTAGAAGTTTCTCTACAAAACACAGTACAACACATGATTTTGGGGACTCAATTTTGAGAAACGCACGTGATAGTAGCCCCAAAAAGAAAAAGTTCTGCAGCATTCGTTTTGTCAAGTAACATGCCATAATAATTTTATATCGATTTGAAGTTAGTTAGAATCGTATTGGGGAATTTGTCACGTTTTAGGTTCTTTTGTTACATTGTTATATGGTGGCGTATGATTATCATAAGTATTATTCCATGTACATCATACGCCACGGAGTACAACAGTTTTATTGTAACTGCTACAAAAAAAAATCTAGTTCAAAATCATTTAATGAATGAAAAAGTGACACTGCTGCTTATGAAGGGAAACGTTATATGAACAGATTAAAGGAATTATAACTCTAAATTTTTTAAAATTTGTTTCAGCTAAAACGGACTAGTGGTTCTCGAGGATATCGAAAACTAAAGGAATAGAGGTGAAGCCCCAAAGTTCTACCAAAGGGTTAAAAGCAAAGGTTTTGAAACAGGGATCCCTACCTGTGAGGACAGAGACAAACACTCAGAGTGTGCTGCAAATATGGAGGCAACACTTTCGATCTCTACTCGTTCCCGAAGGCAGCATAAGTGACGACACACAGTGGCTCATTTGACGATAACTCGTGCCAAAAATCAAATTTTCAGTTGTTTGACAGGTAAAAAATGTTTATATTTGTCAATTAAGAACTGATTGAAGTATCAAATTCTGAAATATCATCCATTTTGAGTGTATAGTTTAGCTTGTACAGCTGGTCAAAGTTGGGCTATTTTGAAAAAGAATGAAAAATGCAAAAAAATCAATATTAATGCAGAGCTTAACTAGTGTTTGTTCAAAATCGGTTGGAGATAAAACCATGAATTTGTTTCTCTTGATTTTAGGAACACTTTCAAAGATATTAAAATAAAAATATATATATTTTTTATAAAGGCCTAATTTTTATAAAAAAATTTTTAAAACCTTTATTTTTTTCTTAATTTTCAAAATTTTCTCTTAATGAGGGAATGTTCGTGAAACAATTTAAAAAAAAACCACTGCCACAATCGTGCCCGATTAGAGATATTTGACCTTTTATGAGTCATCCAATGCCACATTACAGGTTGAGTAGTACCTACGGTACTAGAGGTATTACTTAATATTTTTGTTATTTGATATAATAACTTCCTGAAAATTGGCACATAACTAAATTACAAGAAATAATTTTGAATTTATATTCACTCACTAAGTTACGCCCCCTAGAAGAGTACGCCAAATTACGAAAACACCAACACGTGTTGTTTGACGAAAAATATAGTGGTACAAATTAATAGAATAAATAGTAGCAGTGTATTAGCAAAAAGTAGTAGTATACGACTAGAAACACAACCATGTCGCAAATCGGTACATGAATATATATTTACATATGACTTCTAGAGGGGTATTTAGTCAAATCGAGGAACATATATATGGGGACTATATCTAAATCTGAATCGATTTCTCTCAATTTTAGTATAGATTGTGTCTGGCCTAAAAGACGAAGATGTGGCAAATTTCATTGCGATTAAAGCAAATTTTCGATCTGTACTTCGAGAACAAAAGCACAAAAACCAAAAGTCTGTAATACACCCATTTTCCCGGCTTTTTTTTCAGGCGTGGCACTCCCATTTTTGCAGCACATAATCTTTGAAGTCTCAAGATTTATCAGCGGCAATGAGCTGGCAAAGTGCATGCACCAGCTCATAAACACGATTTAGCTCATAAGAATAGCGCCCTGTCAGCTGTCAACATAATCCATTTCACATTGCGCTGAGCAAGCGTTTTAATTATAAACCCCTCTCTCGACGAACGAATATCCAACTCTACCAGATACTGATCCTGCCTGTCTTACTCTGCAGGGCAGAATCCTGGGTAATGACCCAATCGGATCTTCAAGTACAAAAAACTACTTAAAATATTTGGACTCTTCAACATCGGGAGGGCCGGCAATAAAAGAAAACTGTAACATAGATGACTGGAGCCAGGAATCGAACCACGGATTTCCCGCATGGTAGTCGCGTGTTCTAACCACTATGCCACGGCTGTATCTCTGTAAGGCTTATTAAATTCTGGCCACGCCAATCTGCCCACTGACTGAAAATTAAAATTACGTCTGCAAATTTGAACCTAAAGTGGCGAGTACTATCTGTGTATCAAATTTAATTGGATCAAAAATTAAAAAAAAAATTTACGTTAAGTGTATCAAATGATACATCAAATTCGGCTTACGATCAGAAAAGTGTTTTTTATTGTTTGATATTTTTGGTCAAATTTGGTCAAATTCATTTCTGTAGTTTCAAAGCAAATATTACAAAAATGCGTGGAAATGTTCTACTAATGTTGTTCCTCAATATTGCCAACTCGCGACCCATTTGAGTAAGTATTTTAGAAAAGCCGGTACGGGATAGACGGGAAAAATGAAAAATTTCATACAAATGTATGAAAATAATAGAAATTTCTTCACCGAACCGGCGTTTGGACAGCGTTCCATCAAATGGCATCATTTTTTGGGAGAATACAACGAAGTTTCTGTTTAAGATCTGTGCGAAATTTCAAGCCATTCTGTGCATCTTTGCTTAACAAACCGAAGAAATAATCAACTTTTTATTTCCAGGGATTCCCGGTAATACCGGGATTCCCGGGATCTCGTTACAAGATTTATTAAAAGCTAAAATTTAAAATTTTTCTATTAATGACACTGTTTCCTTTTTTAATGCAAATACTCGCGATAATTATAACCGTAATTAGTAGATCCTTTCTAATTAAATCTTAATCCCATTTTATACTCTGCTACCAGCTAACCTCCTTTGTCCACTGTACTCACCAGCACAAAACGTTCCAATCAGTGTTTCTCAATTAATCCAAATTAATTTCAACTATCTAAAAGTTCGCACCAAATCGGCTCTGGTGCTACCATTACCATAAAGAAACACACACACAAAGTTGCCTTAAATGCTCTAGCAAATTTAAGCAATTTGAAATATTTTTTCACCTCACATTAAACTGCTTTAATTGTCTACCTGTTCGTCTGTCTGTCTGTATATTACTTTTTGTATTTGGTATTTGACCAATCTTGGCTTAATGTCTTGCCATTTGAGGTGTTGCTAGCGAGATTTTTTTTTTAAATTTTTTATTACCAAAACAATAATTAGTAGTTAAATTTGTACGTTAAAATTCCAAATTTCCTTAACAGTTGCAGAGTGCTTATTTTGTTTTATTATTATGCAGAAATACTTTAAAGTATATTTCTTGTTGATAATTTTGTGTTTTTTTTTTGACTCTTGAAGTTAAACATTAACGGACTTTCACTTTCAAAAAAACGACGACGACGAAAAAAACTCAAATATGTTAACTCCCGGTCAGATGGACGGACAGACGGGCAGTCATTCATTCATTCACTCATTACCTTTTCTCAGTATTTTGTATTTTCATTCGTTTGGTGCTTTAAGTTTGTATCAGATGGTTTTGCGTTCGTCTGTGATTACTTTCATTGAACCCATCATCAATCTGCACTTGCTACAAACAGCAACAATGGTGGATAAGTGCTGGCTGCTGCTGCGATGAATGTGGTCGATGAACATGCGGCTTTTGATCTTATCTCTGTGATAGAGAGTAGTCAGTGTATTGTGGCTCTGTGACTGTGGCTGTGGCAGTAACCATTGAAAATCCGTTGTCGACATCTTAAGCCATCATTATGATCATCGTCGTCGCCGTCGTCGTTGTTATAATAATAAATGAATCACGATCGTTATGTTTGACGGTGGGTAACTCTTTTCTTATTTCTTTGTTTTGTAAATATTATTCAATTTGTATGTGGTAAATAGTGGAACAGCACTTGCGTTGAATAGCACTTGAAAAATCACGTTGTGTTATGTTCAATAACATACAAGATACAATTGTATCTAAAAGTGCCAACTCTTGTTGTTGTTGAAGACCCTTTGAAAGATGATGGGTGTGTTTTGTTTACAAAGTAAGAGATTGCCATAAGACTGATAAGATATAACATTCATAGGGTCTATAAGATGGTGTCAGATGTTGAAACTAGTATGTATGCAGATGAGTGCTTAACTTACCAGAAGTCAGGTTTTTGGGTCTTTACAATCAAAACCTTAAATTAATAAAATATTCCAATAATTTATACTTATTGCAGCACATCAATGTGAAATTGTGAAAGTGGAACATTCCTCAGTTGCCGTAAGAAGAGGAATTACTGATAATATTTCCGAACAAATATTCCCCCTTATTACTTATGTCGTAGTAGACTTTCGACAATAATCGATTGTTTTTATGATTTGAATGAAATTAGTAATGATTAACAGAACTATTTAGTGTTGAGAATTTTTCCTGATCTGATAAAGAATAACATAATAGGAGTAAGGTCATATAGTATTTCAGTCTCACAGACGACATCAGAGATGTCATATTAGAAAAATGACAAAGATTCGACGTGACTACGACATGCATAATAATGGGGGATTGGCTTTGTTGAAGTACTGCAAAATAATAGAACAACTTAGCAGATATGAACTAAGAATTGTGTCTTTTTTTACTGGTAATAACATTTAAAGTCAATTTTGTTTTATTAAATTCATAAAATGGCAATAAGTCCCAGCTTTTTCCTGTTTTCTGCTATAAACTACTTTTTGGTATAACAAAAGTATTTTTTGGTGCAATAAAAGTACTTTGTGGTACAATAAAAGTACGTGTCCGAACAATAAAACTATTTCCTGATACAATTAAAATACTTTTCGAAGCATCGAAGGTACTTTTTGATCCTAAACCAGTATTTTGTCGTACAATAAAAGTACTTTGTGGTACAATAAAAATACTTTGTGGTACGATAAAAGTACCAAAAGTAAATTTTGGTATAACTTTTTGTAATAATAAAGTACTTTGTGGTATAATAAAAGTATTTCTTAGTACAATTTTAAGTACTTTAAGGAACACTAAAAGTATTTCTTAATACCAAAAAGTTATTTTTGGTATAGGAAAGGTGTTTTTGCTACATTTGCAATAAAAGTATTTTTTGGTATTAAAAAGTACTTTTTGGTACAAGAAAAGTACGTACCGGAACAGTAAAATTACTTGTTGGTTCAATAAAAGCAGGGTTCGTATTAGTTCGCTCACGAGCTGCTCTTTTCCTAAAACTTAGCTCGCGAGCCAAGAGCCACAAAATTTCAAATGAGCTCTCGGCTCGCGATCCAGCTGCCAAATAAAGAGCTGGCTCGCCGATGGCTCATTTGAAATTTTGTAGCTCTTGGCTTGCGAATCAGGTCAATGAATAATATCCATATGCAGAAAAATACCAAAAAGTACTTTATATGTACTTTTCGGTACAAAGTACTTTCTTTGTACCAAAGTACTTTTTTGTACCAAAAAGTACTTTTAGTAGCCCAAAAGTTCTTTTCTGTTGCACAAAGAACTTTTTTGTATTAGAGTACTTTTTTGAAGCAAAAAACTCTTTTACTGACCCAAAAGCACTTTTCTGATCCACAAAGTTCTTTTTTACCAAAGTACTTTATTGTACCAGAAAGTGCGTGTATTGGCGCAAAAGCACTTTTCTGTAGTTTACGGTAAAAAGTTCTTTTTTAAACCAAAATACTTTTTTGTAACAAAGAAAACTTATTTTGAGCCAAAATTCTTTTTTGTAACAAAAATAACTTTTTTTAACAAAAAAAACTTCTTTGTTACAAAAGTACTTTTTTTGGCCTAAAAGCACAAAAAGCACTTTTAATATACTTTTCGGTACGAAGTACTTTCTTTTGTACCAAATTACTTTTTGTACCAAAATTTACTTTTATTGTACTTTTGGGGCAATAAAAGTATTTTGGTACCAATATTAATTTTATTGGCCCAAAAGCACTTTTCTGTTACACAAAGTTCTTTCTTTTGTTCCAAAGTACTTTCTGTATCAAAAATTACTTTTACCTGCCCAAAAGCACTTTTACTTTTTTTACCAAAGTACGTTTTTGTACAAGAAAGTACTTTTACTGGCCCAAAAGCACTTTTCTGATCCACAAAGTTCTTTTTTTCCAAAGTACGTTTTTGTACCAGAAAGTACTTGTATTGGCGCAAAACAACTTTTCTGTTGCAAAAAGTACTTTTTTGAACCAAAAAGTACTTTTAATGGGTTTTTCGGTAAAAAGTACTTTTTTTAAAACACAATACTTTTTTGTAACAAAAATTACTTTGGTGGCCTTCAAGTACAAAAAGTACTTTTGTTAGCCTGAAAGCACAAAAAGTACTTTTAATGTACTTTTCGGTAAGAAGTACTTTCTTTTGTATCAAAGAACTTTTTTGTACCCAAAAGTACTTTTAGTACTTTTCGGTAAAATGACGTTTTTGTACCTTGTACCAAAAAGCACTTTGGCCCAAAGCACTTTTCTGCTGCACAAAGTAATTTTTTACTTTTACAGGCCCAAAAGCACTTTTCTGTTCTACAAAGTACTTTTTTTTAACCAAAGTACGTTTTTGTACCAGAAAGTATTGGTATTATATTGGCGCAAAAGCACTTTTCTGTTGCATAAAGTACTTTTTTGAAACAAAAAGAACTTTTAATATAGTTATCAGTAAAAAGTACTTTTTGAAGCATAATACTTTTTTGTAACAAAAATAACTTTTTTTAACCAAAGTACTTTTTTGTAACAAAAATTACTTTTGTTGGCCTTAAAGCACAAAAAGTACTTTTTTTGCCTAAAAGCACAAAAAGTACTTTTTGGTAAAAAAAAGTTCTTTGGTACCGAAAAGTACATTAAAAGTAAATTTTGGTACAAAAAAGTACTCTGATACAAAAAAAGTACTTTGTGCAATAGAAAAGTACTTATGGGGCAATAAAAATATCTCTTGGTACAAAAAACAATTTTGGTACAAAAGAAAGTACTTTGTGGATCTGATAAATGTTTTTGGACCATTAAAAGTACTTTTTAGTACAAAAAAGTACAAAGGTACAAAAGAGAGTACTGTGTGGATCAGAAAACTGTTTTTGGGCCAGTCAAAGTACTTTTTGGTATAATAAAGTCTTTTGGTACAAAGAAAGTACTTTGTACCGAAAAGTTCTTTAAAAGTAAATATTGGTATAAATAAAAGTACTTTGTGCGACAGGGAAGTGCTTTTGGGACAATAACTTTTGGTATAAATAAGTTGTTTTTGGTGCAAAAAAGTACTTTTGTAGAAAAGAAAGTAGTTGGTACCAAAGAGTACAATAAAAGTACTTTTTGGTATTATCTTGCCTTTGGTTTTTATCTATTGATTTGGATCGCAATGTGCTCTTATTCTAAAAAGTCCTAAAATTTCAAATGGGCCATTTTTACCTCAAAGCTCAAGCTTTTTTCTAAAACGCGAGCCTGGGACAAATTTCCTCAATTATTTCCTCCCGGACAAAAACTTGTTAAATGCTTAAAGGAGTTGTATAATGAAGCCCAGTGGAAGTCAGCTGGCGATCCGTTGGTGGATTGAAGTAGCACTACGTCAAACATGTACAAAAAAAAACAAATTCAGTCATTTTCTCCCGGCTGAAACTTTGTCAGGTGATAGTTTATACGTTATTATTGAATAGAAGTAAGCGTCAGCTGGCCAACGTTGGTGGAATGATCGTAAACTGGTGACCTAAAGGGTCTACTGTAGCACAATGAAAATGTTGAAAAAATCACGGTAATAATATCACAACAACTGTATCAGGCATTAAAAGTTTCAGCTACACCGAAGTGGTCAACTTTGATACCCTGTATCGGCCACTGTGTTGACACAAAGTGCCTCTAAATGCAAAATTCTAAAGGTCATGTTTAAAAAGCTTTTTTTTAATTCAATAAACTGAATTTTTTCGTTTGTTTTACATTTGCACGGTGCTACTATTAAACCCACCAATTAAGCGCCAGCTGACTTTCACTAGGCTTCATTTTACAACTCCATTTTCGCCCGTGAGGCGATTGGTCATGAAAATCTGTTCCTGGCTCGCGGACTACAAGGAGATTTGTTGGTAAAAAAAGCTTACGTCAAAGTCAAGCATAGTTTTTTGGCCGGGCCATGCCAGTGTATTTCCGTGACATGAAAAGTAAATCTATAAAAAAAATTTCCATAAAAATTTTAAAAGTGCCAAATTATTTTAAAAGAAATCTCGAACTTAGTATTCCTTATACATAATAATATTATAATCACATTGAGTTCATATTTTGGCTCAACTAGTGTTATGAATAAAACGATTTTCAATTTAATTAAATAAATTCGATTACTTGACCTTTTCACCCTGATCACCCTTTTCAGACATGGAAAAAAGATCATTGATCTTTTCGTTTGTCTCCCAAAAGCAGTTGTTTCAAAACATATTTGCGGTTTTTTTCTGCCTTCACAAATATTTTGATGATGGTGAATTTCTGATAGTATAAACCACGTTAAAACTGACATCCACCGCATGATGTCCGTCCCTCTTGCAAAAACTTTCACAAAATAAAAACTATAGAGAAATAGCGGCAAAAAGTGCAACAACGTTTGTTAAACAATTTTAAACGATAAACAGGCTTAAAATATTGATTTAAAGCTGTTGGTGAAGTTTTAACGTCATCATACGATAACTTGCATAATATTTGACAGTTCACGTTATTATTGTGTGTATGGGTTAGTTAGTGTGAAAATATTAACAATAATGTTATGGAAAATATTAACAATAATGTTAATATGAATAGACATGAGAAACGAGATTGTTAACACTTAGAGGATTAACATCTAACACAATAATTGTCGGGAGGAACTTGTTGCGGTCATATGGTAGAAATTTTGATATTGTATGTATTTAATATAAGCAGAGCAGAGCTATGTAGATGCACATATAGATGTATTTTAGCTAAACGAGTTCAATTTATATATTTGAAGATTTTGCTAGTTGAAGTTGACAGAAAATACGACAACCAAACCTATCCAATAGATGTATCAAACATATCCCATCTTATGCTTTACTTTGTCTAGATTAAATGAAATTATGACTTACCTTAGTTATTACAACCTCAGCCACATTTGTTGCCAAAACAAAGTCCGTTTTTGTATTTGCCAGCAAAATGCAACTGAAAATAAATAAATACAAAAAATTAATGAAATTGATATCAAATAAATTTGTTGCATCATTTAATTACAAAATATCATATAACAAACAATAAAATCAATAGAAAATGTCGAGTTACGCCTCATCTGTTGTCAACTGAGAGCAATGAGAGCAACAGTTGCCTAGATATAGTAACGAATACTGTCCGTTTGACCGGCTGCCCGACTGTCTGTGTACATTAATAATATGATTTATTATTACAGTTGCATAGAACCGTAGCCAACTCAGCTCGTCAACCGTAAAATGAAACGTAATAACACAAAAAATTTTTAATAAATAAAGTAAAAAAAAAAAATCATAATGCAAACGCAAACTGAACAAAGTTTACAATTTCAATAGATTTTCTTTCGTTAATTTTTTCCATTTGTATGAACACCTTTATAATACAAACTTATGATTCATTCTACGTAAATAATTGCAAATGCAAATTTGCATTAGCAAAGTCTGATTAAGATTATGCGCTTGTTAACTTATGAACTTTCCAACCTTAGGTCTGCCTTTCATAATTCCCCTAATTACTTGATATTATAGCCATTGAGACAGTGTTTGAGTTTATTATTTCATATAGATCCATATAATTCGCTATCCCCCCCTGCCATGTCGGTCTGTCGTTATTAGCAGCATTCATTTCATTTTCATTTGGGGCGTTGACACTTTGTGGCTTAACACAAACTCTAAATACATTCACATTCACATTCAAATTCAACTACTGTTGTACATACATACATTTTCACAGAGATACACACATTTACATTGCTATCAGCTTATATACGCGCATTTAATTAATGTGTTTAGTCTCTGTGTTGTTATTTGTTGAAGAACAATTTAAGTCTCTTAAGTGCAGCCCAGAAATTGTGTCATATTTGACTTGGTGTGTTAATTAAAGCGTTAAAAACTGTTTAAACTTTATCAATGACTTCACAACTATGGTGGTGGTGGTGCTGGTGATCATGGTGTACTTAACAAATTATAATATTAGCAATAATATTTGCTTAATATGATGTTAAGTGGTTTTTGCATATTTTCGGATACAAAATGGGTCAACATTTCATGAATTGCGGTCACACACACATTTGAATAAAGAAGAGAGCAGAGTGCAATTGCAATTTGAAAAAACTTTTAATTGAGGGATTATTATGAACTTTTGGAATATTAAATTAAGTACTTCGGATAATTTAAATATCCTTAATATTTCAAAATCTCTAAAAAAAATTTCAGTTTTATTAAAGTTAATTATTATAATTTGAATAATATTTTTAAAAATTTTAGTAGTATAATTATTTTTTCAATAATATTTTTATTTGTTTTTAATTTTTTACAGTTTTTAATATTTAAATATGTTGCAATATTTTAAATATTTTTAAATATTTTAAATATTTTTAATATTTTTAATATTTTTAATATTTTAAATATTTTAAATATTTTAAATATTTTAAATATTTTAAATATTTTAAATGGGACCGCCCGCGGCATAGTGGTTAGAACACGCGACTACCATGCGGGAGATCGCAGGTTCAATCCTGGCTCCAGTCATCTTAAAAGAAAAAAATAAATAAAATTTTCTTTCATTGTCGGCTCCCCTCGAATGTTGTTGACAGCAACTTCTCAGTATTAAGCGTCGATTCAATCGTCGTGTCTAGTAAGAGCATCTCAAACAGTGACGTTCGCATTCGTCGATAAACAAGTAGGTGCCGTTAGTTGTGAATCTAAAAATAGAAAGCGTGTTAATTCACAACAACGCGAGAAGCTATCCCATACCTCATTCATGGGGTGCAAAGGGAAATTAAGTTTAAGTTTAAATATTTTAAATATTTTAAACAATTTGAATATTGAAAATATTGTACATATTTTTAAAATTTTTCATACTTTTATTATTTTTAAATTTTATTGCGGACTTCTAATATCGAAAATTCACTAAAGCAAGGCGGGTAAGAAGTAGTTCTTTAGTACCTATTTCAAAATCGATTTTAGGTTAAACTGAAAATTTCATCGGTGATATACAAACCATAAAGGAATTATTCCGACTTTAAAAATTTGTTGCACTTTGTAATTGGCCTTATTAATAAGCTGGCTTCAAATGCCCAATAATTGGCGAATTTTATAACGTGATTTTATACTAATTAATATTAAACGGTTACCCGGTTTTTTCTTAATTAAGTATTCAAAAACCGAGATGTTGAAATAATGTAAATTTCGAATATAACCGAAACCGGTTTTTCGAAAAAGTCGAATGTTTGTATACTCTACTTACAAGGTTAAACCTCGAGACCTGATGTTTAAGCCTCTTGCCGACTATGAATCCACATCCAAATTCGTGTCTCTGCATGACAGCTGTTTAAAATGTCATAGTTCATTCCTTATCCCGTCCATAGCATTTCCTGTATGACGGTGATATCAGTTTCACGTTTGTAAAGGACATTCGTAAATTGGATAGAGGTACCGTCTCTGTAGAGAATGCGGACATTCCAGGTACATATCCTTAATTGAAGGTCCTGTATGGCGGTGATGTAAGATTTGTATTTGTCGAAGTCATCCGCCAATTGGCACCGTCTCTGTAGAGAGTTCGGACATTGGGGAGTTTGTAGGTTTCGTCAACATTTGGGGATGAGTTCTTGTTTTTCCTTTTCTTCGTGTTTTCATAATAGTTTTTTTTTTGTTTACGGAGAGTGGCTTATTAGGCCATCTCGCCCGATTCTAGTTTCTTGGTGCTGCCAAAGACACTAAGAAAGCTGTTGTGTTAAGCTTCAGTAACTTCAGTTATCTACTCACTAAGACGCATCGGCAGTAGCGTGCCATTTAGGAAACTCAACATTGCACCTTCTCACATTTGCTACCACTGAACAGATGCTCATTGCCCGGTGAACACATGATCTATCGGACTTTGTGAGCTGCCTGGGGACCTCCAATGAGATAATTCTGATTATAGCCATTGCCCCTCTGTCTACTTATAAAAAAAAAAAATATTTCGTCGAAAAATTTAAACCTATAGTGCCAAGTACTATCGGTATACAAAATTGATCCCTCTTTGGTTAAAATTCTAGGTGACCACGCCCCTCTGCCCATCGATTTAAAATAACCATTTTTTATGAAAATGTAATTCTGTAGTGCCGAGTAGTATCTGTATAAAAAATTTTATCACTCTGAGGCTAAAATACAGTGTGGACACGCCCGCTCTGCCCATAAATATAAATATAAATTTAGCTGCAAATTTGATCCTATAGCTACGAGTACTGTATATCAAATATCTTTTTTGCCACGCCCTCTATGCACACTGACTGAAAATAAAAATTTCGTCTGTAAATAACTTCCTGTATTGCCGAGTAATGTCTGTATACACAATTGTATTTTTCTAGGGCTTAAATTCAGTTTTTTCACGCCCTTTCTGTCCTCTGAGCGATAATAAAAAAATATCATCTGCAAATTTGCAATTGCAGTGCCAAATACTATCATTATACCAAATTGTATCCCTCTGGTGCTAAAAAAACAATTGCCACGCCCACTCCGCCTACTGATCGAAAATAAACAACTCGTATGCATATTCATATTTGAGTTGCCGGTTACTATTTTCCACGCCCTCCCCGCCCACTGATTGATGATAAAAATTTCGTCGCAAATCTGCTATTGTAGTGTATACTATTCGTTAACAAAATTAAATCCTCTGGGGGCTAAAATGCAGTGGGGCCGCACCTACTCCGCCCACTGATTGATAATAAAAAAAAATCGTTTGCAAATCAGACGCTGTATAGAAGAGTACATTCTACATACAGACTTTTATCTCCCTAGCGCTTAAATTGAGTTTTGCCACTCCCTCTCCGCCCACTGGTCGAAAATTAAAATACTATTAACATTACTTTTTGTGTATCAAATTTTATCTTTCTAGCTCTAAAAATAGTTTATCCACGCCCACTAAACCAAATTACCATTTGGTATGCATTTTAATAATTGTGTTGCCGAGTACTATCTAGGTATCAAATTGTATATCTCTAGCTCTTAAAATAGTTTTGCCACGCCCACTCAGCTACAAGGTCACCAATTTAAATAATAATAAACTAAGTGTCTACCAAACTTCATTGAAATTGGTTCATCCGATTAGATGTGATTGAGGTACAAGCAAAAAGACAAATAGGGGTATTTAGAATATTAAAAACATTAAAAATTATTGAAATTTTTAAAAATATTATACTGGCTCGGCAAACTTCGTTTTGCCTCCAAAGTTATTGATTCATACAAATTTGTTAGAAAACAAACAGATAACATGGAGTGTAGAGTTTTTACAAAACCACATTTGCTTTTAATTCGTTCTATTGTTCTATTGTTTTTGATCTTTTCAATGATTCGGAGCATAAAGCTAATTAGAAAAACTTGAGTAGTGCTAAGTAGTATCTGTGTATCAAATTTTTTTTCTTCACGACTAAAATACATATATGTGTGTCACGCCTCCTCTTTTACTGATCGAAAATAACAAATTTCGTTTAGATATTAACATCTGACGTGTCAAGTAGTTTTGTTGCGTCCAATTTTATCGCTTTGGGGCTAAAACTACATTTACCACGCCCACTAATTACATTAAAAGTTTGGTATGCATCTTAATATCTCAAGTGCCAATTACTATTTTTTCTTTGCATTTTTTTGCTCTTTTATTGCTCTGTAAAAGAAACATTTGCACCGCTTATTCCGTCTACTACTCAGAAAGTGCTTCTCTACAGTGCCAAATCTTTTCTGTGCATCCGTTTTATATCTCTGGGCTAAAAAATACATTTGACTCGCCCGGCACCCTTAAGGAACACTTTTTTTTGATAATCATGAACACAACAAAAAAAAAAATAACTATTCAAGTTGGTGCGAAATGTCTCCACTTCAGCGCCACATACCGTGTCCATTAGACCGGGTCGGTCCCCATACAAAAATTTTTTTTCTCCAAAGTCGAGGGCAAATATTAAAGATCAACTCGAGACAACTTAAAAAAAAATTTTTTTTCCTCCCCCACCCCCGGAAAAACAGCCAAAATCGTTTTTTTCTCACTGCTTTTTTGTTTTCTGTTTTTGAATAAAACTGTATACTTCCAAAGCAAAATGTTCTTGGTTTTTAAAGGACTTTTATACTGAGAAAAAATATTTTTAAATTTTAGGGGTAGAAATTGGTCTAAATGAGGCTATCATTACAAGATGATGTCGTATATCAGCGACATCTATAGGACAAATGTAGTACTCGTCGAGACCTATACACCGATGTCTTTGATTTAACGATTGAGCCACAAACAACAAAACAGTGATACAACAACGATTTTGGCTGTTTTTCCGGGGGGTGGGGGAGGAAAATTTTTTTTTTTTAATTTGTCTCGAGGTGATCTTTAATATTTGCCCTCGACTTTGGAAATTTTTTTTCGCGACCCGGTCTAGTGTCCATATATACAAAAAATTTATTCTAATGGTCCAACAAATATACAATCTAATCGTTCAAATTTTCAGTATAAATCCACCCCAGCGCCAACTACCGGGTCCATTTGTATATGAAAATTTTTGTCATGATCAAACAAATATACATTTTGAATTTTTATTGTCTTGGTCCATCCTTTGAAATTTTCGATATAAATACACTCCAGCGCCACCTAGGGTGAATACATTAGACGCCTGCACCTTTGAGAATGACTTCTTTCTTTTGCCTCACTTACTCGCATACCTTCCATAGGTATACTTCTTCAAACGTTCTTTTTTTGAAAATTTTGTGCAGTCGGTCAGAGTTGAGCGCGTACACACATTTCGGCGAGTCAAACATGGCTATTAATACGTATTATAAACAAAAAAATGTTGATGTAATTTAACTTCGATTTAACAAAAGCATTCACTTAAATCACAAAACGTTTCTTTCAAACGTTTCCTTCAAATTTTCATTATAAATCCACCCCAGCGCCACCTACCGGGTCTGTTTGAACATACAATTTTTTCTCATGATCAAACAAATATGCATTCTAAATTTCAGTTAAATTGGTCCATTCGTTCAAATTTTGATTATAACCCACCCGAGCGCCACCTACCGGGTCTATTTGCACACAAGATGTTTTCTAAAATTCAAACAAATATCCACTATAAATTTCAGTTAAATTGGAACATACGTTCAAACTGTCGATATAAATCCACCCTAGCGCCACCTGGAGTGGATTCTTTACAAACAAACTCCTAAAAATTTCGAACAGAGCAAAAAAAAAATTCAGCCAAATTGTCTCAGCCGTTCTCAAGTGATGGGTTTACATACGTGGACCGTTTCATTTTTATATAAAGGTTGTCAAAAAAGTCTTGCGGTATTTCCGCAAGCTTGTCTTTGCAAGCGCGTAGTTCTAGTTGTATTCGTCGCATCGGTTCACGCTAGAGCTTTTTGGAAAGCTCTTTTTACGCGCTAACACGTGTTTGATTTATTGTTGTTTGTTTTTAGTCGTTCGTGAGTTATAGCGTCGCAAACATGAAGCAAAATAAAGAGAAAATACGGCATATTTTACAGTACTACTACGATAAAGGCAAAAATGCATCTCATGCTGCCAATAAAATTTGTGCAGTTTATGGACCCGATACAGTTTCCATTTCCACCGCACAACGATGGTTTCAACGTTTTCGTTCTGGTGCAGAGGTGATCGAAGATGCGCCACGGTCCGGAAGGCCTGTTGTCGAAAATTGCGATAAAATCGCTGAATTGATCGAAAGAGACCGGCATAGTAGCAGCCGTAGCATCGGCCAAGAGCTGGGCATGAGTCATCAAACCGTTATAAACCATTTGAAGAAGCTTGGATTCAAAAAGAAGCTCGATGTATGGGTGCCACACGACTTGACGCAAAGAAACATTTTTGCCCGTATGGATGCATGCGAATCGCTTCTGAATCGCAACAAAATCGACCCGTTTTTGAAGCGGATGGTCACTGGCGATGAAAAGTGGGTCACTTACGACAACGTGAAGCGCAAACGGTCGTGGTCGAAAAGCGGTGAAGCTGCCCAGACGGTGGCCAAGCCTGGATTGACGGCCAGGAAAGTTCTTCTGTATGTTTGGTGGGATTGGCAGGGAATCATCCACTATGAGCTGCTCCCCTATGGCCAAACGCTCAATTCGGACCTGTACTGCCAACAACTGGACCGCTTGAATGCAGCACTCATGCAGAAGAGGCCATCTTTGATCAACAGAGGCCGAATTGTCTTCCATCAGGACAACGCCAGGCCACACACATCTTTGGTGACGCGCCAGAAGCTCCGGGAGCTCGGATGGGAGGTTCTTTTGCATCCACCGTATAGTCCGGATCTCGCACCAAGTGATTACCACCTATTTCTGTCCATGGCGAACGAGCTTGGTAGTCGGAAGTTGGCCACAAGAGAGTCCTGTGAAAATTGGCTCTCTGAGTTTTTTGACAATAGGGAAGCGAGCTTCTTAAGAGGGGCATTATGAAGTTGGCATCTCGTTGGGAACTCGTCATCGAACAAAACGGCGCATATTTGACTTAAATCGCATTATTATAACCAATTTTATGAACAATTGAAAATTCAATAAAAATACCCCAAGACTTTTTTGACAACCTATTATATAGATGAAAATAAAATAATCACTTAATCTAGTGACTGTTTTTTATACTTTAAATATTGTCACAGCATTTTAAAGAGAATACTTCCATCTTTGGCATACAAATATGATAATTAAGTTCTTGTTTACTTTTTTTTTTAAACAAAATGAACATAACAAAATTCGACCTTGAAGTAAAACGTGAAATAGCTGTTAAAATAGTATTTTTTAAAAAAATGTCAATATGTCATAAAAATAAATATTAACAGAAACTGAGATAACAACAAGCTAAAATATTTAATGATGCTTAGCTGATTTCAATAATTTAACTATAAATATTGTTAATGTAGTAACACTACAATGCAAACGACCGTTTATTCCATATTATCATATTATAAAATTTTCGTAACTAATAATAACTTTAGTCACATCATCACAAGTGGCTGTCGAACTAGTTTGCATAAATAAATATGTGATGTGATCAAAAAAAATATATTTTGAAACTTTATTTTTATAGTCAAAAGTGACTAGTTGAGCAGGTAACGCGTGTCCAGATTTATTGGTTTATTATAAGATTTCAAAACAAAGAAAATTGTTGTCAAATTGCAAATGTTAATGTTGCTAATAAAACTAAATAGATAGATAGATGATGTGTAGGAGTAATTTTTTACATAATCTGTATAAAGTTAAACA
The DNA here is from genome assembly GCA_964034835.1 of Muscina levida. Classification (NCBI taxonomy): domain Eukaryota; kingdom Metazoa; phylum Arthropoda; class Insecta; order Diptera; family Muscidae; genus Muscina; species Muscina levida. The sequence continues at coordinate 42,225,702 of OZ035883.1, read as the reverse complement.
ATGCTGAGCAAAAAACACTTAAATATATATGCTGGTCGATCTGTCATAAAATTGCTACTGAAAAAAAGAATTTCTAGTATATGAAAAATGTGCTCTCTATTATTTTACTTTTTCCTAAGTACAAATGAACTCTGTTGAGTTGATCATTTTATTTTTTCCTTACCAGTGTCTTGCTTTCTACATGAACTCCGTCGTTTACAGTTAGCGATCTTTGGCATCATCTTATCATATATGATTATTATCTATTATCTTTGCGATATTCCATTATTTTATCTGTCTGTTTTTTTTGTTTAGTGTCTGCTATTAACTGCTGAGCGCCGCATTATCTTTCTACACTTAGATATATGTTTCGTTTCGTTTGTTTTTGTTCGTGGCGTGTTGTGTTGTGTTTACACTCTCATATCTTTTAATTATATGATTCAATTTAAATAAATTGAAATAAATATTGTGAAATAGCAGCAGCAGCAGCGGCTGTAGCGGCGGCGGTGGCAGATACACCACTAACAACACGTAGCAACACTTGGCTGCATAGTGATGTTGTTGTTGTGTTATTTGATTTATTAATATTCATTAATGTGAACAAATTTTGTGGATTGTTCATCTGCATGACCATTGTTTTTGCATTTGATGTGGAAATTAACACGAATATTTTGTTTTTTTGTTTGCAAATTCTCGCAAGCGATTAAAAGCAATATATGGAAAATTCATACATATAAAATTAGTTGAAGTTGAAGCAATAACTATTAATTATGCATATGTGAGAGTCGGCATTCATTTCATAGAGATGAAAATGATATGACGGAATAAATGAAATCGTCTTGTTAAATACTTTAGTAGATTATAATCCAAAAATATTATAAATATTAAACATATGTTTCGGTCTCTTGCGCTTTGTAGACAGATCGTCACACCATGTTAGGATAAAACCTTTTTAACTTAGCACATCTATCGAAGTTTTGGTAGCCCCTCCTTCGTCGTCTATTGAGTTTATTGGCGAAGACTTTTCGAGGTAGAAGGCGTATTCGGTCTATTTCCACGCGCTTGACTACGTCGATGTCGTTGTACAGGTCATAAAGCTCGTAGTTCATACAACGCACAGTGGTCCCAAAAAGCTTTTGCGGCATCTTGACTTATCAAAACCCATGGAAAAACCTTGAAGGATCCTTGACCAAGGTTGGACGTCAATACGGAGACATTATCTAATAATGTATATGGCCAATTCCACGGCAAAAATGTATATTCAGATAAAAGGTTCGGAGAATTTTTTCATGCACTTTTTCGTGTATTTGGCGAAATTTTAGCCAAAATTTCATAGTATAAAAATTCCATAAAATATGGTTTATCGCTGGCTTAACATGCAGTTATGTTCATTAAGTAAAAATACATCGATTAAAAAAAAAATACAGTTATCTCATTTGTAGTTGTTTTTTTGTAGTGATGAGTAAAGGCGCTAAGTCCAATTTATCACATCTTTGTGTAATATAGCACTTTTTCCAATGTTGCTATATCAACTTTATCGCGAGGAATGGTCTGAGAATGCTTTTATTTGCTTTTACGCAAATAAAAACCAAAGAAAAATACAAAAACAAATTGCATTTACAGATTTCAAAAAAGTTTATTCCAAAAAAAGTTTGATTGTTTTTTGTCTCTCCTGTAAAATTGTAAAATATGGACTTAGAGCCTTTACATGTTAAGCCAGCGTTATATGAATACTCTTTTAAGGGTATTTGAATATCATTATATTTGCAAAGGAGGCAAACACCATGTAACTGGAATGGAAAACGCAATCCTTTTAAAAAGCGACTCAATCGAAAGAAACTAGCTGTTTGAAACATTATTCTACTTTCGAAATTAAGAATATTCTTATGTACACTATGTTGCGAAATTCTAAATCATTTGAGGAATATCTGTATAGTCATCCAAGGTGGTGATAAGAGAAATCTCTCTCAGAAAAATTCTCAGAATTCATCCTCAACAATATTATCTTTTCCTCATTCCAATCTCCAACCTCATGTGTAGCCTGTTTGACGAAATTCTGTAGCTCATCAGGTAGATCTTGATTCGTAGATTTCCTGTCTGTCGCTCTCAAACTAAAAATATATGGATCGGAAGTGATAAGGAATCGCTGCCATATAACGTCCAAATTTTGTTTTCTAGGCATCTGCCTCTCGTAGTTCGTCCGAAAATTCTTAAAATCTTTGTTCCTGTGCTCAAGAGCTTCTTCCTCCTTTATTACAGCAGCCCGCTGTGTGTTGTATGTGTAACCCTGTGTTCAGCCCAGAAATCTTCGATATCTTCATTAGTTGCAACTTGTTGTAACCATAAGAAATGACAAAGTGTAACCAAAGGATCTACCTTTAAATTGAAATTGGTTTCAGAGTATTCCGAGATGTTCCAAAAATGTGGCACATGTTTAAAAGTTGTCAATAGGGATTTTTCAGTCTTCGACGAATACTTTCGGAGATTTTCGGGTTGTAAAATAAAAATTGACCCTCCAAACAGTGGAATTATCTTTGAGGAATGTTTAAAGAAGTAGAAAAACAATCTAGAAGATCAAAAGTGACCAGTGACGTATTGCATTTCACCATTTTCGGGTTAGTGTGGTTCACCTAATTTACGCCGGAAAACAGCTTCCCTAAAACATTCGACCGCGATTTATGGGTTAATATTTAGCTTTGGGGGTTTTGGTTTTGGACTACCTTAGACTATCAAGGAAAGGTAGCCATAGTTAGAAAAAGGTTTCTTTAACTCCAAAAATGACCCTCATGCGCGCCTTGTTGAAGGAAATCGACCACAGTGCCACCACGGCGATCGCCGTTAATGATGATGGGTTCAAGTAATTTGCGAAGCATTTTTCTCTCAAAGATTCCCAGAATAAATAAATCCGCTTGTGTCATTACCCAAGATTCAGCGCTGTAGAGCAAGACAGGTAGGATCAATGTCTGGTAGAGTAGGATCTTTGTTTTTCGACAGAGGGCGTTGTCATTAAATCGCATGCTTAGAGCATAGTAGCAGCGGTTTGCGATCAATACCCCTCTTTTGATTTCCAGGCTGACATTATTATTTTGGTTTATTTCGTCGCCAAAGTAGACAAAATCATCGCCCACTTCGAAGTTATAGTTGTCAACGTTCACGCCGCGTCCCAGACGAGAGGACTCTTTGTTCGTTGAAACACAAAACTTGGTTTTGTCCTCGTTTATCACCAGACCCATTTTAGCGAATAATTCTCAATGTTTGAAAAGGTCACAGTAACATCCTGCAGTCCTCGGACAATCTATATCATCGGTTCATACGACCAGTATGGGGCTTTTCTTAAAGATGGTGCTAGTCGTGTTTACTGCAGCCTTCGGCATGATCATCTCCATTATGATATTAAAGAGACCGCATAAAGCCTCGCTTGGTAGAAAATGGCTTTGTTAGGTTTGTGCCTAATTTCACTGAAGTCTTCGTGTTTGCCAGAATCAACCCGCAAAGTCATATCAGTTTTGCGGGGATACGAATCTCGCCATAGCATCTAATAGTTTCTGTCGAATGCAGCTTTGTAGTCGATAAACAGATGGTAGGTGTTGATCTGCATTTCATGGGTCTTCTCCAGGATTTGTCGCAGTGTGAATAAATGGTCGGTGGTGGATTTATTAGGTCTAAAGCCACACTGATAAGGTGGTCCAATCAGGTTCGCCAGAATGGGCTTTAGTCTTTCACATAACACACTAGACAGGACCTTGTATGCGATGGATAAAAGGCTGATCACGCGATAATTGGTACATACACTTGGATCGCCTTTTTCAAGCACAGGCCATAAAACACTTAAGCAAAGGACATAAAACACGCATTCCTTTAGCCAAATCGTGTTTATGTGCTGATACATGCACGTTGCCAGCTCTTCGTTGCCGACTTTAAAAAACACTGCCGGCGGTCTACCGGCACCTGTAGCTTTATCATTTTTAAGCCGTGCAATTGTCGCGTTGATCTCGTTTTTGCTTGGTGGTGGACTATCTACTCTGCCTTCGGGAAAGAGTAGAGATCGAAAGTGTTCCCTGCATATTTGCAGCACACTCTGAATGTCAACGACCAGATTTCCGTCTCCGCCCTTAGAGGTGGGGATCCCTGGGCCAAAACCTTTAATTTTTGCCTTTTGGTACAACTTTCGGGCTTCACCTCTATCCCCGTAATTTTCGATATCCTGGCTCTCAATTCTATAGACGCTTTTTCCGCCCGAAGAGGCGTGTCATCTCCCTCCTCTTCTCATTATAACGCTTCCTCACAGCACGCGTTACCATTGGCTGCAGTTTTGTCTTGTATGCAGTATATTGTATGCTCAGACATTGAGCGACATCTCTTATCGTATCAGGGCATGTCTGAGCGTGGCTTTTCCTAACCCAGTACGGGTTAGCCACTGTGTGCGGGGACTATCAGAATTAGGGAGGTTTGTGTGAAGTAATTGAGTGAGTTGGTTGGAGTAGGCATTGGCTATGTCGGTGCTATGCAGTTTTATGTTGTCTAGCTTTCTTTGAGTTTGGTAACTAGCGTTTTTAGCACTACTTAATCTCGTGCCTACCTTTGCGGCAACTAGGTGGTGATCCGAATCAATATTTGCACCGCGCATCACACGCACGTCCATAACACTTGAGACGTGCCTTCCATTGGTTATCACGTGATCAATCTGGTTCCTTGTCTTTTGATCTGAAGGCATCCAGGTTGCCTTGTGGATATATTTATGCGGGTATATGGTTCCACTCACAACCATGTTTCTTCCCTAAGGAAAGCTAACCAGTCTGAATCCGTTATCGGATTCAATTAAACACTAAATTCATTTAGTGTTTAATTTCGGATTTAAAAAAAAAAAAAAACTAAATGTATCATCCTTCACATGTTTCTCTAATATTATTTTGTCTTGATGAAAATTTTGTATCTAAAATTTTGTATTGCAGTATTGATAACTTTGAAAACCTTGAAATTTTTTATATTGAGTCAGTGAGCCATCTGTCACAGTTTATCACATTTTTCCATTACGAATCACATTTAACAATTTCATTCTGTGATTTTACTCATCATGAAGAAAATACACATGTCACTGAGGCTGGAGGCGGGTGGAACAAAGTCATAATGATACTTAATGTATAAAACGATAATGACCCAAAAACAAAAAAACCGAATGTGGCAAACAAAAATTTCAATTGTAAAAAAAACTATCTGTAATCTAGAACACTTTACACAACTACATGATGTGAGTGAGAGTATGATGTACGACAAGTACTTGTCAGACTCAAAAACACAAAAAAAAACAAAGGCATACAAATCTCGCGCAGAAAAAAAAATCATAATAACCATTATTTCACTTTACACTCGAGAAAGAAAAACAAAGAAAAAAAACATAAAAATAATTTTAATTAAACTAATAGGAAGTAAAGTTTGAATATTGAAATCTATAGCAATTAAATTGTGTGTGAACTTTTTAATGAACTAACTTTATTTGTTGAGTGTTATAGGTCGTATGTATATGGTGTAGGAGGAGGAGGAGTACAAAGTGTTATAATGTGCGGTTATTTTGTGGATGTGGATCTGAAACTGACAACACAGCGATAGTTTGAAATGCAGCACTATTCTTTGTTCAACATTAAATATTCATGTTCCACAGATGATAATGACAGTGTGGCGTTCGTAATGATATAATGACAATTCTGTTGATGATATAATTTCGAAAGTTGGGAGAAAATATTATTATATCTAAAGTAAGAGATTGAAAGTATCATCGTTTCATCACGAAGAAATTCATTAATATTTGAATATGCCCTCATTAGGATAATGAAATTATTTAATTACTGGAACATAAGAAAACAATTAAACATAAAATTGTTATGTGTCTAAAGGTAAACAGACTACTAGCTAAAAAAAAGTTTTGTTTAGATAACACTATGACACAATTTGAGGGTCATTGTCTCGGGGGTTAACCAAACCAATTTCAAACGATAGCATTTGACCTCAGTATCAAAACCATAAACTCTATTTTTGTCCACTACGTCACAATTTTTTTTACAGTGGTTTGAAGTTTGATTTTTTTGGTCAAAAGTTGAATCAATGAATATGAAAAATCATCTGTAAAAATACGTTTGGGGTATTTCATGTCTTCGGAGCCCTATATTAAAACAATCAGGGGAATATTTTCTCGGAACATTTTAACCCTCTAGCTCCCACCCGTATGGGACATTTTTGACCCAATTTTGAAAAACCGTTTAAAAGTCAACTTTGGACGGAGGTCAAGGATGAGAATCTTCTACAGAAATATTTTCCGGAAAATTTCACTAAGAGTCACCGAAGACAAACAACCTCTGAGTCGAAGGTTCCAAAATAAAATCTAAATTAAATGTTAATGAAATGTTGAAAAGTCTATTTATGAGCAAACAGTGCAACGTACTTTTTCGGGAGTGAACCAAACCAATATCAAACAATAGCATTTAACCTCAGTAACAAAACCCTAAACTATATTTTGCTCCACTACGTCACAATTTTTGTTTACAGTGGTTTAAAGTTAGATTTTTTGGTCAAATATCATGTAAAAGTAAATGAAAAATCATGAGTAAAAATAGATTTGGGATAGTTCATGTCTTGGAAGACCTACACTAAAATTTTCCGCGGAATATTTCCTCGGAACAATTTAACCCTCAATCTGCCACCCATTTTGAACATTTTGAGAAATTTGACTTTTAAGCTGTTTTTAAGAATTCACCCTAAGGGTAGGAGCTGGAGGGTTCAAATGTTCTGATGAAATGTTCCTCTGAAAACCTATTTTTACACATGATTTTTCATTTTCTTTTATTTGACTTTTGATTAAAAAAATCCAACTTTAACCCACTGTTTACAAAAATTGTGACGTAGTGGTTTGGTTCAATCCCGAAAAAGTGCGTCGCACTGTTTGCTCAAAAAAAGACTTTTTAACATTTCATTAACATTTAATTTAGATTTTATTTTGGAACCTTTGACTCGTAGAGGTTATTTGTCTTGGGTGAAATTTTCCGGTGAATATTTCTATCGAAGATTCTAATCCGTGACCTCCGTCCAAAGTTGACTTTAAACTGTTTTTTTAAAATTGGACCAAAAATGTCCCATACGGGTGGGAGCTAGAGGGTTAAAATGTTCCGAGAAAATATTCCCCTGATTGTTTTAAGATAGGTCTCCGAAGACATAAAATACCCCAAACGTATTATTACAGATGATTTTTATTATTCTTTGATTCGACTTTTGACCAAAAAAATCTAACTTTAAACCGCTGTCAAAAAAATTTGTGACGTAGTGGAGCAAAATGGAGTTTAGGGTTTTGTTACTGAGGTCAAATGCTATCGTTTGATGTTGGTTTGGTTCACCCCCGAAAAAGTGTGTTGCACTGTGTAATTTAATGGCCATATGAATTTTTTTGATCAAGGTGGTTTTTTAGCACTTTTTCTATATTTTAACACGGTTATATTTCGATATATCGTACGAAATATCTCTTTAGCTAAGTTATAGACATTGAATAGGTACCATAAAAAGAGCAATTTTGGTACAATAAATTTTAAAAAAAGTTAAATCTATTGGGTGCCGTTGGGGATGTTAAGTAAATCTTGCATCTCAAGCCGACTCAAAACATCCTTCGTGGTGGCACCTATGCAACGGTATTCATGATAATTTTATCATGAATAGCGGATGATAGTGGGCGATAAACCCTGATGGTTGGGCTAGCCACCCGACAAAGAAAATGTAACAAATGGAACCCCCCAAATGTTGACGACCCCCGCAAACAAAATAAGGATCATGATTTAAGGATATGCACCTGGAACGTATGGACTCTCTATAGAGAAGGTGCCACTATCTGACTGGCGGATGTGCTCAAAAAATATAAGGCTGACATCACCGCTATCCAGGAGATGAGATGGACAGGACAAGGATGCTCGCGCGGTAAAAATTGCAGAAAGACATGAATTTGGATGTGGTTTCATAGTCGGCAAGAGACTTCGACACCTGGTCTTGCGGTTTAACCCTTTAAGTGACCGAATAGCCACCATTCGCATCCGGGCGAAGTATTTCTACATTACGCTGATTTGTGCTCATGCCCCGACGGAAGATAAAGACGATGATATCAAAAATGTATTTTACGAGCGCCTAGAGGAAACATACGACCGCTGCCCTGGCCACGACATTAAAATTGTTCTGGGATACTTTAATGCAAAAATAGGAAGGGAAGATGTTCTTGGTCCATCGATCGGTAAATTCAGCCTTCATACGTCGTCAGGTCAGACAACGGGTTTAGGCTGGTTAGCTTCGCAGCGGGAAGAAACATGGTAGTGAGTAGAAACAGATTCCAGCACAAAGATATCCACAAGGCAACTTGGCTATCCTCCGATTAAAACACCAAAAATCAAATTGATCATGTGGTAATTGATGGCAGGCATGCATCTAGTGTCATGGACGTGCGTGTGATCCGTGGTGCTAATATTGGCTCGGATCATTACCTGGTTGCAGCCAAGGTTCGCACAAGATTGAGCAGAGCGAAAAACGCACGTAACCAAACACAAAGAAAGCTGGACATCGCGAAGCTGCAAACCCCAGAGATAGCTACTGCCTACTCCGGCCAACTCTCCCAACTTTTACGACACAACGCCTCTACTTCTGACGTTTCCGATACACAGTGGCAGCATATTGCGCATTCCATGGCAACCGCCGCAACAACCGTGCTAGGATATGAAAAGCGGCGCTCAGACGAATCCTGGAACGATGAAGAATGTCGCATAGCGTCTGAGGAACAGGATGCTGCTTATATGGCAACGCTACAGCCAATTGTAACCCGGGCTGTTAGGGAACGGCACAAGGAGACAGTAAGACAGGCGAGACAGCTATTTAAGCGAAAAAAAAGTCAAATAAAGGAACGGGAGAACGAGGATATAGAGCAATACAGGGATAGAGGTGAGGCCCGAAAATTTTACCAGAAAGTAAGAGCAAAAGGCTACGGTAATGGGCACACCTCCTGTAAGGACAAGGATGGAATTCTTCTTACAGATCAAAGAGTGTGCTGCTTATATGGAGAGAACACTTCCAGCAACTGCTGGTTCCAGAAGGCAACGCACGTGAAGGTATCACGCCAATTGTCGACGTCGCCTTAGATTGCCCACCACCACGTCAAGCCGAGATAAGAAGAGCAATATCGCGGCTGAATAACAATTAAGCAGCCTGTACCGACGGTCTCCCGCAGAGCTTTTCAAGTCCGGTGGCGAGGAGCTGATAACGAGCATGCACCAGCTCCTGCGCACGGTTTGGCTTGAAGAGTGCATGCCCGATGATTGGAATTTAAGCGTATTATGTCCTGTGCTCAAAAAAGATGATCAAAGTGTGTTCTCCAACTACCGTGAGATCAGCTTTTTACCCATCGCATATAAGGTCCTGTCGAGTGTGCTATGTGAAAGACTAAAGCCAGTGTTATCCAACCTGATCGGGCCTTATCTGTGTGGCTTTAGACCTGGTAAATCAACAACTGGCCAGATATTCACACTTCGGCAAATCCTGAAAAAAAAAACACAGATCGACACGTACCATCTTTTCGTCGACTATAAAGCTGCCTTCGACAGCCCGATACGGCAGAAATTACTCGAAGCCATGGCTGAGTTTGGTATTCCAGCGAAGCTTATACGCCTTTGCGGAATGACGCTGACTGACACGAAGTCTTCAGTGAAGATTGGCAAGGACCTTACGGAGCCATTCTGTACCAGACGAGGCCTAAAACAAGGCGACGGCCTATCGTGCGATCTCTTCAACATTGTGATGGAGATGATAATGAGAAAAGCTGCAGTAAACACGAGTGGCACTATATTCAACAAAAGCCACATGTTACTCGCGTACGCTGATGACGATGACTGCGGGATGTGACTGCAGCCTTCTCAGGTATACAGAAGGAATCAGCGAAAATGGGTCTAACGGTGAACGAGGACAAAAGGAAGTTATTAGTTTCAATGGACAAAGAATCTACTCGTTTGGGAAACTGCGTGAACGTTGACAACTATAATTTTGAGGTGGTAGATAATTTTATCTATCAGGTTCCGACATCAACAAAGCAAATAATGTCAGCCTAGAAATCCGCAGAAGAGTCCTGCTTGCTAATAAATGCTACTGCGAACTAAGCAAGCGATTCAATGACAGAGCACTCTCTCGACGAACAAAAATCCAGCTATACCAGATACTGGTTCTACCTGTCTTAATGTATGGTTCAGAATCCTGGGTTAAGACACAAGCAGTTGAATTCGGTTCTGGCAGTATTCGAGAGAAAAATACTCCGTAAAATATATGGGCCCATCATCGTTAACGGAGAGTATCGGCGTCGTATGAATCGTGAGCTGTATGAGCTGTACACTGACATTGACGTGGTCAGGCGCATTAGGGTGCAGCGGTTGCGTTGGCTAGGTCATGTTGTACGCATGGACGAAAATGCTCCAGCTCGAAAAGTCTTCGACAATGAACTCGATGGACGGCGCAGGTTCAAACTCCTTTTGAAATACCAGGTTACTGCGAACCTTACAGAACTTGGTGTGACTAACTGGAGAAGAAGCGCAGAATATTGAGGCGCTTATAATATTTTTCTACGTGCGGTATATAATCCACAGGGGTTGCAAAGAAGTACCAGCTAAGTAAGTAGGTAAGTAATCTATTTCAAAACCATAACAAGTTTGAGTATATACATGATTGGGCGTGTGTTTGGAGTAACATAGGTTTCAATCAAGTAGTCTCTGAAAATTATATCATATATTACGTAAATGTTTTTTATTCTGAAAACCAAATTTTGTCTTACATAAATATAAAAAACTTAAATAAAATTAAACAGTTCAACGATATATCAAAAAAAAAATGAACAAAAATCGTTAGTAACTTAGAAGAGAATAAGAAAAGAAGGAATTACTTAAAAATACGGATGATTTATAGATTTTGCAGCTTGAAAGGAACTCGTTATTAAGATTCGCAATAGTATCGTTTTTTGATTCGTAAAAGAATCGCTCTTCGATTTGTAATATAATCGCCTTTAGGATTCGTAAAATAATTGCTTTTTCGATTCGTAAAAGAATCGCATTAACGAGGCGAGAACGAGGGTGGATTTTCTCCCGCTCGCGATATCACGCCTGAATCGTTGTCGATTATCGTTCCCGAATAAATTGCGAATGATATATGATTCGTGAATAATATCATTGTTGTTTAAATAGCTCTCGCGTAGGCAAAACTCAAGTTGTGCCCGCTGTAAGACGCCATCGCGCTGAATTACCATTGGCTGCTATTGCATTTTGCAAAACCTCTGTTCCACCCCACCGTGGCTACTCGATACAGCTACCTATTCATATAAAACAGGGACTTTTGATCCACCTAACAGTATTAAAAATAATTTTAGATCCAAAAATTGTTTGAATCCAAATGTATGAGATCGAGTAAGAAAGATTAAAGCGATAAAAAAAAACCAAAAATGTTTTATAAAATATCTATAATATAGATTTAATGAATTATTACCACGTATTTTTTTTTCGCCTAATTCCCCAAAAAAAAGTCTTGAAATCTCCCTATTTAAGCTCGACAAAAATTCCGCAGATTTTCAATAGCAAATCAGGGTTTCTAGTTTTAGTAAGAATTATAAAAAAATGGTTCTTATAATAATCTTGTGGCCATATGTTATATCATTACCTTTAAATGTCCAATTAAATAAACACTTTGAATTCTTTAAACATTTCTTGAATTTCAAAGTTTTATTTTCTGTACATTTGTACGACAACAAATATATATAAACATTACCAAATTGTTAACCTTTTGTTTGTTAATTTGTTTTTTACAAATTGCCAGCCATTACTTAGCAGCGCAATGAGTTAAGTCAATACATTGCTCAAAAGGTTTTTAAACCTTTTTTGTGTCTAAACTTGACACATTTCGTAGCCGCAAATCCATTATGGAAAATTGCTGCTAATTTGTGAAGAAAAAAAATGTTAACAAAACAACAGAATCCGTATAAACTGTTGGAGATTATGAAAAAAATTGTTTCATGTAGTTTTTTTTTCAGAGAAGCAAAAAAAACATAAAACTCTATTGACTAAAAACAATAGAAACATTTGTGTTGACTGAATCTATATGTATGTATGTGTGGGTCACAGGGAGGAACGAAACTTGTTATGCTGCCACATAGAGTTAAGTGCGATGGCAAACCTTAGGGGCAATATGAAATGGAGAAAAGAGTACAAATATTAGTAAAACATAAAAAAAGAATTATAATACATAATTTGTAAAAATATGTTTTAAAAAAATACACAACAAACCATTTGACAATGATATAATTTTCGAATAATATATCATTTGCATTTTATTCGAGAACGATACTCACCAACGATTTGAGCGTGATATCTTGAGCGGAAGAAAATTTACCTTCGCTCTCGAATCTTAAAAGCGATTCCTATACGAATCGGAAAAGAGATTATTTTACGAATCCCAAAGGCGATACTATTACGAATCGTAATAGCGAGTTCCTTTCAAGTAGCAAAATCTATAAATCATTCGTATTTTTAAGCTATTCCTTCTTTTCTTATTCTCTATTGAGGTATTGAAGATTTTTCTTAATTTTTTAATATAGCGTGGAAGTTATCATATTATTTTTTCAAAATTTGGTTTTCAGGATAAAACACATTTATGTAAAATATCATTTTCAAAGACTACTTGATTGAAACCAATTTTACTCCAAACACACGACCGATGTTTTGTTATGTTATGGTTTTTAAATAGATAAAACTTTTTGTGCTAGAAATCACAAAGCTGCATACCACCAAGATAACCAATGCCTACTCCAACCAACTCTCTCAATTACTTGAAACAAACAACCCTAGTTCTGACGTTCCCGACACACAGTGGCAGCATATTGCGAATTATATGACCACTGCCGCAATGACCGAACTGAATGACAAATGTCACTAAATGTCTGAGAAATGGATGATGCATACAAGGCAAAACTGCAACCAAAGACTACGTGTAAGGTGACGGAGCGTTATAATGAGAAGAGGAGGGAGTTAAAACGTCTGTTCAGGCGGAAAAAGCGTCTGTGGAAGAAAAGAGAGAGTTGGGTATCGAAAATTACAGGGATAGAGGTAAAGCCCGAAAGTACTACCAAAAGGTAAAAAGCAAAGGTTTTGGAACAGGGATCCCCACCTGTAAGGACAGAGACAGAAATCTAGTCACGGTCACACAGAGTGTGCTGCAAATAATGAGGAAACACTTTCGAACTCTACTCGTTGCCGAAGGCAGCATATGTGACAAAATCACACCAATCATAGACGAAGGAGTAGAATGTCCAGTACCGAGTCAAAACGAGATCAGCACGGCGATCGCAAGGCTTAAAAATAATAAAGCAGCGGGAGCAGATGGAATACCAGCAGAGCTTTTTAGAGCCGATGGCGATGAGCTGGCAATATGCATGTACCAGCTCATAAACACGATTTGGCTCAAGGAATGCATGCCCGATGATTAGAATCTGAGTGTTTTATGTCCTGTGCTTAAGAAAGGCAATTCAAGTGTGTGCACCAACTTTTGCGAGATTAGCCTTTACCCATCGCATACGAGGTCACTAGATCGGTGTTATGTGAAAGACTAAAGCCCATTCTGGCGAACATGATTGGACCTTATCAGTGTGGCATTAGACCTGGCAAATCCACGACTGACCAGATTCTCACACTACGACAAATCCTGGGGAAGACCCAAGAAATGCATCGACAGATCGACACCTAAAGAAAACCTAAATTCACTTTACACCCCATGAATGAGGTATAGGATAGCTTCTCGCGTTGTTGTGAATTAACACGCTTTCTATTTTTAGATTCACAACTAACGGCATCTACTTGTTTATCGACAAATGCAAACGTCACTGTTTGAGAAGCTCTACTGGAAATGCCGATTGACTCGATACTTATAAGTATAATTATACTGCGAAGTTGCTGCCGACAACATTCAAGGGAAGCCGACAATGAAAGAAATTTTTTTTTAAGATGACTGGAGCCAGAAGTTGAACTTGTGATCTTCCGCATGGTAGTCGCGTGTTCTAACAACTATGCCACGGCAGATCGACACCTACCATCTGTTCATCGATTACAAAGCTGAATTCAACAGTCCGATACGACAGAAACTATTAGATACTATGGCTGAGTTTGGTATCCCCCCCGAAGATGATACGACTTTGCGGTATGACACTGACTGGCACAAAGTCTTTAGTGAAATTGGCAAAAATCTAACAGAACAATTTTCTACCAAGCGAGGCTTTAGACAAGGCGATAGTCTCTCTTATGATCTCTTTAATATCATAATGTAGATGATCATGCGGAAGGCTGTAGTAAACCGGTGTGGTACCATCTTCAACAAAAGTCACATGCTACTCGCGTATGCCGATGATATAGATATCATTGACCGTGGATTGCGGGAAATTACTTGGACTTTTTTGAGCATTGAAAAACAGTCGACGGAAGTGGGTCTGGTGATAAATGAGGACAGTACCAAGTATTTTGTTTCAACAAACAAAGAGTCCACTCGTCTAGGACGCTGCGTGAAAGTTGACAACTATAACTTTGAAGTGGCATATGATTTTGTCTACCTTGGCTCGGCCATTAACAAAAAAAATAATATCAGCCTGGAAATCAAGAGACGAGTATTGATTGCAAACCGCTGCTACTATGCGCTAAGCAAGCGATTTAATGATAAAGCGCTCTCTTGAAGAACAAAGATCCAACTCTACCGGACTCTGATCCTAACTGTCTTGCTCTACAGCGCACAATCCTGGGTAGTGACACAAGCGGATCAATATATTTTGGGAGTCTTAGTCGAATGAACCACGAGCTGTATGAGCTGTACTATGATATCGACGTAGTCAAGCGCGTTGAAATCGACCGAATGCGGTGGCTTGGACACGTTGTACGAATGGATGGAAATGTTCCAGCTGGAAAGGTTTTCGTCAATAAACTTGATGGGCGGTCCAAAACTTCGTTGGATGGACCAGATGAAGGAACTGTTATCAACACTTGGTGTGACAAACTATATTCTTCTTCTCTTCATTTCCCTTAACACCCCATGAATGAGGTATGGGTGGGATAGCTTCTCGCGTTGTTGTGAATTAACACGCATTCTATTTTTAGATTCACAACTAACGGCACCTACTTGTTTATCGACGAACGCTAACGTCACTGCTTGAGAAGCTTTTACTAGACTTGCCGATTGACTCGACACTTATACTACGACGTTGCTGTCGACAACATCGAGGTGGCCGACAGTGATGGAAAAATTTAGATAACTGGGGACGGGAATTGAACCCGGGATCTCCCGCATGGTAGTCGCGTGTTCTAAAATTGGAATTCTTTTGTACGTGCGGATACTAATAGAAGAAGAAACTTTTTGTATTCATCTGTTGTTATAGAAGGTCTGTATTGTTGATTCCCCAATTAAATTTTAAAAAACTTTTGCCCTGTATGCCGAAAAATTAACACAAAGATTGTTATAAATTTACCAATTACTTCCCAGCAAAATATTTTGTTGCAAAGAAACAATTACAGAATAGCTTTTACTGAAAGTATTATTTTTGTTTGAAATTGTCCCAAAACCAACATGTTCTCCTGGAACCTGATATGAAATGAATTGCTACATAACTGAATTACATATGCTGTTTTTTGAAATATAATTGGTTTTAAATTTTTTGCTAGTTCAAAATATATTTTAACTCAGATTTTTTAGTTTTTCTTAGTAAACACCCTTCTAAAAAATACTTATTTCGAATACGAATATTCATTTTCTGTTCTACGGAATCTGTGGTGCAACATGTTGTACATAATCGGTTATATGGAACCAGAAACAGAATAGAAAGTCGATTAAAAAAGAAACGATTCTAGCATCAATACCATTCGCAACAAGTTCTGAAAAATGTGCCTGGGTTATTTAAATTAAAAAAGTGAAAGATTCAAATTTTTTTCGCTTGTTAACGAATGTTCACCAGCGATTCGATAATGTTATAATTTTCAAATGTTTTTTAGAATTCCATCGCATTTTTATCGGATTTACGATTCGTAAAAGTGTTACTTTGACGATTCGTGTGCGAATGTTCACCAGTGATTCAATAATGTTATCATTTTAGAATTTATTTTAGAATCGCTTTAGCGAATTGCAATCGAATCGTTAGCAAATCAATATAAATTGTTTTGTTTTTTTGAATTTAAAAAATAGAAAATTAATTTTAGAGAAATAAACTCCAACAAAGTCATTGAAATAAACTTAAAGAAATGTAATATATTAAGAGAGAGCTAGTGTCATATCAATCTTTGCCCACCTGCAATTTGTCCCACTCTGGGCCGCACAACAATTTATGATAAGTTTCGTTTTTTTTTTTATACATACTTGTGATTTATATTCTACACAATTGGCAACTGGCACATGACCGGTTAGTTGGGACTATGAGCTTAGCTATATTCATGACAAAACAGCTATGCAAATTTGAACACGTGCTCACTCTCAAGCTCTCCACATCACTTCACTCTAGCCAAACACTGACTCTGTCAATAATTATTCTTGACTTAAGCCAATTGCAACTGCAAACTTACTCGTTCGCTTAAGAGTCTAAGTGGTATATGATTTACCTTTATAAGGCCACAGAGACACAAAGAGTTAGAACGGCGGAAATCATGCCTCACTCAAGCTTATGATGTAAATCTGATAACAGCCAAAGAAACTGGCATTGATTTGACTAATCCACTGAGTTATTAGTGTTTGCAAGAATGGATAGAAATTTGCATAAACTTTAATTCCCTCATGCCTTCAGGCTTAGTAATTATCACAGCGATTTCCATTGTATACTTTACAGCTAATTAAAAGTTTTCAATGTAAGTGTAAAATTTACTTTTTACATGTCAGCATACAAAAATGACGTGCTGTAATCGTGTACTAAAGTTGCCGAAGTGGAAGTGTAAATAAAACGGCATGTTTCATATTCATAACGAAAAGTAAATTTTGTCTATTTGTCAACAATAGTTAGATGAAAGAGAAAATAAAATAAAGCAAACTGTAAACATATATTCCTGACTTATTGCACACATACATACGCCCTACCGCCCTCTTCGTGTTGAAATTCAGATTACTTTTAATAGCGGCGTTAACTGGTAATACGAGATTTTTGTGTTTTGTCTGACTTTTAAATGGATATCAGACTTTTATTACTGGTTCACTCTAATAAATATTTATAAGTGAGACCACAGTATAATGCTATTAATTATAGCTTACCAGTAATCGAAACAAAAATAAACAAGTTTTACGGCGGGGAGGGTAACAAAATTCAAGTTGTATAGTGATGCAAATTACAATAAAATACAAAAAAAAATCGGGTTATTTCAATAATTACTACAGTCACCAATCAAGTATTGTTTGGGGTTGAAAACAGACTTTGTTTGTAGTTGAGGAAACATTTTGTTATCTAATATTGGATTTGCCTTGGCAGAAGATGAGAAAGAATATTTTATATATTATTATAATTATAATAAAACTATTTCAATGTTTTCAATTTAGAAGAGTCGGCAATTCAATATAAAAGTAATAACTCAGTTCGAAAAAATATATCTTGACTTAAACTTGCACAGTACCACATTTTTCAGCTCATTGATTTGGTTCTCAATTTTGAGAATTGCACGTGAAAGTAGCCCTAAAAATAAGAACTTTTGCATCATTCATTTTGTCAAGTTGGCTGCATTAATAATTTAATGGTCATACGATTTTTTTTGTTCAAGGTGGATTTTTAGCGCTATTTATATATTTTAACACGGTTATATCTTGGTATATCTTTTTTGTGTCTGAAGCAAAGTTGTAGATATTGAATAGGAGAGAAAAATGCAAAACAAACCTACACGAAACCAGTACAGAAATTTCAGTCAGGTAAACTGACTGATAAATACCATCACCCAATAATAATTCCTATTACAAGATAATTAATTACCAAATTTGATTATCCTCCAAGTGCCGGTTTAGAAATTATGGGAGAAATAATAATTTTTCAAACAAGGTCATTTTGTATGTGAAATACCAGAGGGTGATCCGGTATAATCCATATTCATTCCTGATTCAAATTATCATAACTGTACAACTTACGCAAAATTCGACTGTATTCACTGTACTTACAAAAATATATGTATTTAAAACTATGGGGGTATGTTCGGTATTTTGTATGGGAGGTACCAGAAGGGGTCCGTCAAATAGTTATGTTTTGTAAGGTTTTGCTTCCTATCACAAGATAAATTAATTGACCAATTTTCATTACCCCCCAAGTGTCCGTTTGGAAATTATGGGATAAATGTTAATTTTTCAAGAATAGGTAATTTTGTATGTAAGGTACCAGAAGGGGTGATCCGATATAATCCATATTCATTCCTGATTCAAATTTTCATAACTGTACAAGTTACGCCAAATTTGACTGAATTAATTGTACTTACAAAAAAAGATATGTATGTAGGACTATGAGGGCGAATTCGGGAATTTGTATGGGAGGTACCAGAAGGGGTGCGTCAAATAGTAAGGTTTTCTGAGGTTTTGCTTCCTATCGCAAGATAAATTAACCGACCATTTGTCATTATCCTCCAAGTGTCCGTTTGGCAGTTATGGGAGAAATATTAAATTTGCAAAAATAGGTCATTTTGTATGGGAGGTACCAGAAGGCGTGAACCGATATAGTTCATATTCATTGCTGAGTCCAGGTTTCATATGCAAACATCATATGCAAAATTTGAGTGAATTCAGTTTAGTTACAAAAAAGATATGTATGTAAAACTATGAGGGTCAATTAGGTCATTTGTATGGGAGGTACCAGAAGGGGTATGGCAAAGGTTTCGGTTTTTGTAGTGTTTGTCTACTTTTGCAAGATAAATAAACTGACCAAATTTAAATATCCTACGATCGTCCGTTGGGAAGTTATGAAACAAATATAAATTATCCAAAAATAGGTAATTTTGTATGGGAGGTACCAGAAGGGGTTGGGCTATTCTGCCCATTTTCAATCCCATAAGTTCGTTTTGAAAAATATTAATACTGGTAAATTTTCATACTGATCCGTTAAGGTTTACTCAAGTTATCCTGCTGACCAGCCATCCAGCCAGACAGACGGTCATAGCCCATTTTTCAACTTTTTGCTAAATATCTGGATTACAAATCAAAAAGTGTAATTTATTGTAACAAAAAGTACTCTAATGTACCAACTAGTACAACTAATTTTATCAAAAAGTAATTTAATTGTACCAAAATGTACTTTAAATGTACCAAAAAGTAAAATTTATGGTACCAAATAGTACAATTTATGGCACCAAAAAATACAAATTTCGGTACCAAAAAGTACAATTTATGGCAACAAAAACAGTACAATGTATCATATAATAAAGTACAATTAATGGTCCCAAAATGTACAATTATTATACCAAAATGTACAATTTATGGTACCAAAAAGTACAATTAATAGTACCAAAAGTAAAATTTATGATACTAAAAAGTAAAATTTATGGTGCCAAATAGTACAATTTATGGTACTAAAAAATACAAATTATGGTACCAAAAAGTACAATTTATGGCAACAAAAACAGTACAATTTATTATATCAAAAAGTGGAATCTATGGTACTTAAAAGTTCAATTATACCAAAGTGTATAATTTATGGTACCCAAAAGTACAATTTATGGTACTAAAAAGTAAAATGTATGGTACCAAATAGTACAATTTATGGTACCCAAAAATACAAATTATGATACCAAAAAGTACAATTTATGACAACAAAAACAGTACAATTTATTATATAGAAAAGTAAAATTTATGGTACCGAAAAGCACAATTTATTACACCAAAATGTACAATTAATGGTACCAAAAACAACAATTAATAGTACCAAAAAGTACAATTTATGGTACCAAAAAGTACAAATTATTGTACCAAAAAGTACAATTTATGGCAACAATAACATTATAATTTATTATATAAAAAAGTGGAATTTATGGTACCAAAAAGTACAATTTATTATACCAAAATGTACAATTTATGGTACCAAAAGTACAATTAATAGTACCAAAAGGTGCAAATTATGATACCTATTCAATATCTACAACTTTGCTGCAGACATAAAAGAGATATTCCGTACGGTAAACCCATATATAACCGTATTAAAATATAGAAAAAAAAACTTAATTTCCCTTTGCACCCCATGAATGAGGTATGGGATAGCTTCTCGCGTTGTTGTGAATTAACACGCTTTTCTATTTTTAGATTCACAACTAACGGCACCTACTTATTTATCGAAGAATGCGAACGTCACTGTTTTGAGAAGCTGTTCCTAGACACGACGATTGTATCGACGCTTAATACTGCGAAGTTGCTGTCAAACAACATTCGAGGGGAGCCGACAATGAAAGAAAATTTTATTTATTTTTTTTTTCTTTTAAGATGACTGGAGCCAGGTTTGAACCTGCGATCTCCCGCATGGTAGTCGCGTGTTCTAACCACTATGCCACGGCCGGTCCCATTAAAATATA
Source organism: Muscina levida (assembly GCA_964034835.1). NCBI lineage: Eukaryota > Metazoa > Arthropoda > Insecta > Diptera > Muscidae > Muscina > Muscina levida. The sequence goes on along the minus strand of OZ035883.1, from coordinate 42,205,141 downwards.
GAAAAAGTGCTAAAAATCCATCTTGAGCAAATTAAAATATGGCCAAATAAATTATTAATGCAGCCAATTTGAGAAAACGAATGATGCAGAAGTTCTTATTTTTGGGGCTACTTTCACGTGCAATTCTCCGAATTAAGACCCAAAATCATGTATTTTTCCTTTGTATACCATGAATGTGATATGGGTCAGCTTTTTGCTTTTGAGTGAGTCACCATGCTTCTATTTTTAGATTCACACAACGGAACCTACAGTTTAATGACAACTCCGTATGTCAACTCTTTTTAATAGGTTTTTCTAAACTATTTACGATTGACTCGACTACTCAGAAGTTGCTGCCAACAACAATCAAGGGGCTCCGATAAAAAAAAATGTGGATAGTTGTGGCAGGGCTCGAACCCAGGTCATCTGTCACATAGTCGCATATTCCAACCATCAGAAAATATCTGAACCATTTATGCCTCATAAATACAGGGTGTACCTTAAGTCCGTTTACATTTGAATCTGTAACTGCGTCGAACACCCATGGCAGGTTGGAACGGGGTAATTACGAAATGCAGGAGCAGTTAATGGGAATTTAGTGTCATGACGTCAGTCTGCGAAGCATAACGTGTATACTGCGTAGGTGAGTACCATCAAAACAATGATTTTTCGATTACTTACACGTACAACAGTAGCGCCAAAAAGAAGAAGTTCTGCATCATTCGTTTTGTCAAGTTACATGCCATAATAATTTAATATCGATTTGAAGTTAGTAAGTATCGTATAGGTGGATTTGTCACAAAAGAGATTCACAAAGATTTACACTTGAATCCTTACAAAACTCAATTGATAAAGTCTGGAAATCATTCTCACAGGCTCCAGTTTGCTAACGAAATCTAAGAAAAGTTCACTTTATTTCCAGATATTACAGGTATTGAAGCAATCAGAACTTCCAGAACTCTTCCAAGGTTACTCAATGGGCAAGAGCCATTATTGGGTCCATACTTTTATGAAGATCAAAGAGCACATGCTGTTGCAGTAAATATAGAACGGTATATTGACATGCTACCGAACGTTTTTGCTCCAGCACCACAAATGATTTCAGTAATAGACTTATCGGTTGCCTATATATGGACCCAAGTGAGCTATGCTGAAGACGGCTTTCAACCTAAATAAGATCAAACTTATAACCAATAAACTGTTTTTTTTTACCTCACTTTTATGGTTAACCCAAAAAATAAAAGTTTCTAAGAGGTGTGTCTGTGTGTTCCCTATAGGCTCGTAAAGCTTTCATCAGATTATAATGTTTATTCAGCAAGTACTAGTTATTATGTCAGCGAAGTTTTCAAGCAATAGTTGGAAAATATTCGATACAATTTTATTATACAAAAATCAATGTGAGTCCGTATGTTTCTTACAGGCTCTTAGATCTTTCATCACATTATAATGAGATTACAGGAAATCGTTTCGTCTCGCTTATATGCTAGAAACGACTTTCTGACTTTCATATAGTCTTCAACAAAATTATAAAAATTATTTTAGATTATAAAAATAGATGTGAGTCTGTGTGTTCCATATAGTCTCCTAAATGATTCTGCAAATAATAATGAAAATTCAGCAAGTAAAAGCAAATATTTCAGCAAAGGTTGTAAGTAATATTTGAAAAAATTACTGATACAATTTTATTACATAAAAATCATTGTGTGTATGTGTGTTTCCTAAATGCTTGTAGAATTCTTATCAAATTATAATACAAATTATCGAGTAATAGCTATTATGTCAGCGGAGGTTTTAGGCAATATGTAGTTGAATATGATAGTCTGATACGATTTTATTATATGTGTGTCTGTATGCTCTTTAAAGGGTGCTACAAAGTTCATCAGATTATAATGAAATTTAATATTGTCGTTGCTAGCATTTCAGCGATGGTTTTAAAAAGTCTTTAACAAAAATATCTAAAGTGGATTTATTAAGTGTTGGAATTATGTAATATTGTAAAAATAAATGTGTGTCTGTGTGTTTCAGACAGTCTACTAAATGAGTCATTGAATAATAATGAAAATTCAGCAAGTAATAGCTAGTATGTAAGCAAAGGTGTTGAGCAATAATTGAAAAAATAACTTACAATTTTATTATTAGTTTGATTAACAGAATTTGATAAAAAAAAATTCAGATTTGTTATCTCACATGCGGGAAGCTCTCCAATATCTCATTCATAAGTCGCAAATTAAAAGTATTTCTTTTTAATATTTATTTATTCTTTGCGAATATTGGCAGTTCTTTGATTTCCAAAATAATGCAATATTTAAAGTATGTATATCAAAGATATGAAAAGGACATGCGAAATTAGGTATCTATGCAAATTTCACCCCTAAAACAAACTATACTAACACATTTTCTCAACAATCCCACCAGCGTCTGAAACATTTTTTTATATTAAAAATTAAATCCCCCACTGAGTCATTTCACTTAACTGACAAACACTTCCAAAATACGTTACCATCTTTTCAAACATGATTGCCGGTAATCATCTACATCCTCTAACGCTCAGTTTAAACTATAAAATACGTAAAAAATGTCCACAAATTTTATTGCAATTGAAATATGAGAAAATCACACTGGAAAATTGAATCACTTCTTTGGCACTTCGCACCAAGGGTTCATCGTCATCTGCATCATCTTCAACAGCTTCACGTGCCAAACATAAAGAGACATGAACCATATAGTTTCAGTACTGAAATTATGATTGGATCGGTGGTTCACCCGGGTGTAATCGACACCGAGGTGGTGAATGTCATGTGCGACAAAAAGAAGTGGTAAACTTGATAAATCGTTTGGGTTACCAAAACGAAGCGAGTAAGATGCGCAGAGAAAAAAATGCAAGACTAAACCAACAAAAACAAAAAAGGAAAGTAAAATTGTTGGCACTTTGGCAAAGTAAAAAAAAGTAACCTTACGCTAAAGACGACTGGGCCCATGCCAATGAACTTCATGGTGATGGTTGACAGGGAAAAACCAATGGTTGAAAAAATATCCAATGACATTGTTAAAAGTTTCTGCAGGTAATAGGATTTAACTTCAAAACCGGAAGCAAAGTGCAATATTATCACTCTTTGAACTTGTTGGCCTACTCAGACAAGATTTCGAAGAAATGAAGAAAATACTAGAAAATGTGTAAAAGAAAATCTAGAAAAATTTAAGAACTTTGAAAGGCGATAAATTAACGAAGCTACTAGATGAAATAAAAATAAAAAGAAGACAAATTGAAAAAAAAAATTACAACAGAAAATAATGAACATTAGATTTGTTTAAGTTTAAAGGTTTTTTACCAATAATATTAAATAAGCTTTCAATATAAATATAATTTACAAAACTACTTACTTTTATGGTTATGGGCGGTGGTAAATTCTAAAATAAAAAAGAAAATGAAATTACAATTGGGTTTTGGTCAGTGGATAATATACATAATTCAACTATATAAAAATGTTTGTAAAAATAAATTTTGAACAGAAAACCGTTAATATTGTTCTATAATTCTATACATAATTTTGTGTTGCAAATTTTAGCTTGAAAATTTTTTTTAAACGTACTAATAAAATAATTAGTTACACTTATGATTATTTGAGATGTATGAATAGATTATAATCAGCCCATTTCGCAGGGTAGTGTGTTCCTGAGATTCAGTTTTCCCGGGAATAAAATCCTGCTATTCTAAAGAGTCGGCAAAGGGAAGAACAAAGGAGAGAAAATTCAAGTATTCAAAGTCAACCGTTTTTCTTCGAGCGTTTTGTAATAACTTAAAATATCAAAAAGAAAAGCAAAAACTATTGTAGTTGTTGCATTTTGGCGTTTTTGGTACAATAAAAAGTACTATTTGGCACAATAAAAGTTTAAACCAGTAAGAAAGTTTCAGTCCGACAACCCGACTTACATATACCCACCCTCACCCTCAATAAAACATCAAATTTTCTATTATATTGATATTATTACTCGATTTCTAAAGTGGGCGGAATGGTATATTTGTATGGGAGGTACCAGAAGGAGTGCGGCTAGACTTCCAGTTTTTTCCACAAAACGTTGTCCTGTTGTAGCTTAACAAAATACAGAATTTGGTCACGATCGTGTCGAGCGTATTGATATTATTACTCCAAATCTAAAGTGGGCGGAGTTGTACATTTCTATGGGAGGTACCTGAAGGGGCGTGTCTAGACTCCCAAATTTTTTTTTCTCAAAAACTTTATCCTGCTTAAGCTTTACTAAATACAGAGTTTGGGCACGATCGCGTTGGGTGAATTGATTTCACTTCATCTCTAAAGTGAGGGAGGTGCCAGAAGGGGCGTGTGTAGCCTTCCAGATTTTTTTTCTCAAAAATTTTATCCTGCTTGAGCTTTACTAAATACGGAATAATTTAATAATTTTCACTATTAATAATTTTCACCGATTTCTAAAGTCCGCGGTACCTGATGGGTGTGGGAGGTACCGGATGGGGCGTGGCTAGATTTCCAGTTTTTTGTCCGAAACTCTATCCTGCTATAGCTTTATTAAATAAAGAATTTTTGTACGATCGCGTTGGGTGTATTGATATTATTACTCCATCTTTAAAGTGGGCGGAAAGGTACATTTGTATGGGAAGTATCAGAAGGGGCATGGCTAGACTTCAAATTTTTTTCCAAAACTTTATCCTGTCATAGCTTTACTAAGTGAAGAATTTGGGTACGATCCCGTTGGGTGTATTGATATTATTACTCGATTTCTAAAGTGGACGGATTGATGTATTTACATGGGAGGTACCAGAAGTGGCGGGGCCATGTAGCTCATTTGCAATACCATAAGTACTTTGGGGAAATATTAATTTCAAATCATTTGGTTGAGTCTTTCAAAAGTTATCGTGCGCACCAGCTGGACAGCCAGACAGACAGACGGACATGGCTCAAACGACTTAAAAAGTCATGAATCGAATTTGGTTCAAAGAAAACTAGGGTCTAAGGTGACTCCTTCTACGTGTTACACTTTTGAGACGTATCAAATGATTTATACCCTCATCCCTAAGGGTGATGGTATAATAAATTTGCGATATGCCAGCTTTTCATATATTTAAATTGCATAAGCAAACCTTATAATTAAGAAATATTAACTTAAGTTAAATAATACTTGACTTTAAATGAATACAGCTCAATTTCTAACCAAGGGCCAGGCAACCATTACATTTAGCTCTTCTCACTTGCCACATTAGGCAGTACAAAACCACAAAATCTCACAAACGTTTTTTAGGAGATAATCATCCTAACTTCAAGGATATTTACTATCCAATTCAATGTGTTTGCCAATTTCCTTCCTTCCTTTCTTTCGGTTTCTTCTTTTTAACTTTGTAGCCAGCAACCCTAAAAATCTGTAACAACTTCTTTGGCGATATTTTTTTTTTTGCCAAATCAATTTTGTTTTTTTGCAAAGTTCATTGTTCTGCTTATTCGGTATTTACACCCATAAGTAGTTTAATCCTAATACCAAACACCCACCATCAGCCACCAGCCACCAGCCAAACCACCAACTATCAAGTCAACATAGAAAAGCTAACCAAGCAACAAAGCCACTACACTCCAGAGCAGAGCACAGCGAGGAGGCGAGGATAGTGGTTATTGCCAACGTAAAAAATGCATTAAATAACAATTACAAAGTAATTTGTACCACATCAAGAGAGGAAAGAAAGAACGAACGAGAGAAACGCGCCGGGTAAAAGAAACCCGCGCAACTAGCATCATTGAAAATCCACTTAAAAGTGATACAGCGCAAATTGCAACATAGCAAAGTAACATTAGACTCCAGCAGCAGAGGCAACAGCACAGGCAGCAACATATTGCGGCGAAAGCAGCAGTTTCGAGTGGTGACTCTGTTTAAGCTTTTGCGGTTTGTTACCATTCGCATTAATACATTTCTTCTTATCACTCCACTGTGTGTTAAGCTTTTAAGTCATACAATACAATCTCATAGCGAGAGAGTTATAGGGGAGGGGATGTGGGGTGGTTATTGTGCGAGTAATATGAACCTATATAAATTCATTGATATTTCATTGCTCCAATGCAAATGGGTTTGATTTAAGCAAATTCATATAAAGAGGGGACGTGACCCCTTAATTTGCATTCTGTATTTTTTTTGACACATTATATTATCCGATTTTGTTAAAAATGTACGAAATGTGCAAAAAATACAAAAAGTACGAAAAGCTCAAAAAGAACGAAAAGTATAAAAAGTACAAAAGGTGCAAAAAGCGCAAAAAGTACAAAAAGTACAAAAAGCACAAAAAGCACAAAAAGTACAACAAGTACAAAAAGGTCAAAAAGTATAAAAAAGAACAAAAATACAAAAAAAGTACAAAAAGTACCAACAAATTTTACAAAGTACAAAAAAAAACAAAAAAAGTAGAAAAAAGTACAAAAAAAGTACATAACGTACATAAAGTACAAAAAAGTATTTAAAAAAGTACATAAAGTACATAAAGTACAAAAAGTACAAAAAGTACAAAAAGTAAAAAAAGTGCAAAGAGTACAAAAAGCACAAAAGCCACCAAAAGTACAAACTGCACAAAAAGTACAAAAAGGAAAAAAGCACAAAAAGTACAAAAAGTACCAAAAAGTATAAAAAAGTACTTAAAGTACCAAAAAGTACAAAAAGTGCAAAATGTACAAAAAGTACAAAAGGTACAAAAAAGTATTTAAAAAAGTACATAAAGTACAAAAAGCACAAAAATAACAAAAATCACCAAAAGCACAAACTGTACAAAAGGTACAAAAAGTACAAAAGGTACAAAAAAGTATTTAAAAAAGTACATAAAGTACAAAAAGCACAAAAAGAACAAAAAGCACCAAAAGTACAAACTGTACAAAAAGGAAAACAAGCACAAAAAAGTACAAAAGGTACCAAAAAGTACAAAAAAATACCAAAACGTACAAAAAAGTACATAAAGTACCAAAAAGTACAAAAAAGTACATAAAGTACCAAAAAGTACAAAAAAAGTACAAAAAAGTACATAAAGTACCAAAAAGTACAAAAAAGTACATAAAGTACCAAAAAGTACAAAAAAGTACAAAAGGTAGAAAAAAGTACAAAAGGTACAAAAAGTACAAAAAAGTATTTAAATGAGTACAAAAAAGTACAAAATGTACAAAAAGCACAAAGAGAACAAAAAGCACCAAAAGTACAAACTGTAAAAAAAGTACAAAAAGTACAAAAAGTACTAAAAGAACAAAAAGTACAAAAGGTACCAAAAAGTATAAAAAAGTACATAAAGTACCAAAAAGTACAACAAAGTACAAAAAAGTACATAAAGAACAAAAAGTACAAAAGGTACGAAAAAGTATTTAAAAAAGTACAAAAGGTACATAAAGTACACAAAGTACAAAAAGCACAAAAAGAACAAAAGGCACCAAAAGTACAAACTGTACAAAAAGAAAAAAAGGCACAAAAAAGTACAAAGTACAAAATACAAAAATACGAAAATACAAAAATACAAAAATACAAAAATACAAAAATACAAAAATACAAAAATACAAAAATACAAAAATACAAAAATACAAAAATACAAAAATACAAAAATACAAAAATACAAAAATACAAAAATACAAAAATACAATAATACAAAAATACAAAAATACAAAAATACAAAAATACAAAAATACAAAAATACAAAAATACAAAAATACAAAAATACAAAAATACAAAAATACAAAAATACAAAAATACAAAAATACAAAAATACAAAAATACAAAAATACAAAAATACAAAAATACAAAAATACAAAAATACAAAAATACAAAAATACAAAAATACAAAAATACAAAAATACAAAAATACAAAAATACAAAAATACAAAAATACAAAAATACAAAAATACAAAAATACAAAAATACAAAAACACAAAAATACAAAAATACAAAAATACAAATATACAAAAATACAAAAATACAAAAATAAAAAAATACAAAAATACAAAAATACAAAAATACAAAAATACAAAAATACAAAAATACAAAAATACAAAAACACAAAAACACTAAAATACAAAAAAAAAAAACAAAAATTAAAAAAATACAAACATACAAAAATAGAAAATCAAAAATAGTAAAATTCTATTTATTATTATTATTATCCAGAAAATTCACTGCAATATTGCAAACATTTTAAATAGTTAACTTTAAGTTTTATATACAGTGTTGTTTAAGAGAGTTTGTCGATCGTAATGATTATTTATCAATTTGTGTTAGTGTATCATTCGAATCTTTGGCTAAACGATCAGAAAAGATTTTTTATTGTTGATATTAATGGTCAATTCATTGTCACGCACTAGGATGACGCGTTTCGAACTCCATGACGAGTTCATCTTCAGACCCCTTTGTGACGAATTGATGCATTGTGGTACATCATCAGCTGTATATATATCTACAATTATGTCAAACATGTACATGCGAAGTAAATATTAGTCGAAAATGTCCAACATCAATTTGAATTTGACCGTTAATATTCAACATGAGAATGGAGGATATTTGTCCCCACAATTCCCTTTTTTAACTCAATGCTCGCTTTTTTTCAAGGAGATTTGTTGGTAAACGAAGCTTAGTAAAGCATAAAGTTATGAGCCAGCCAAATGGAATTTCCTTTAATTATTTATTTCTAAGAAAACCAGTACCCGGACAGTCCAATTCGTTGAACAAATTACCTACAAAGATTGCAAGTCCTCACAGACTTTACCTACCCCACAACAAAGCCAAATAATGAAGACATAAACTTTCGAAACTGATACAGTATCGGATTGCAAAATTATAACAATTTCGCACGACGTTGTAAAAATTTGGTGAATGCCCTTATGCTTAAAAAAACTTAAAAACTTCGGAATGTCTAACAGATGAAAGCGTTTAGTTTAAGCCTCAACTTTAACGGTGTTGTAACTGCAGTGGCTGCACACTGTGCTTATACGATTTGTATTAATTCCATTACAAATGCACATGATTAAAACGCTGTTACTGGCTATTGTCAGATTAGTCTGTAATTAAATATTCCCCTCTCCCTCTTCTCTCGCCGGCGCTGGTCATTTAAACCCACACGTATCACTATTGGCCACTCACTTGGCGGCGGCGGCGGCAGCTGAATCATTGAAATGGAAAGGAAACTACTCTAATCTTTAGAGCTCATATTACCAACGTCAGACATACGAGTATACTGGCGGGTGAGCGGGTGAGTGCACGCTAAGATCTCAACCTAAAGTTAAAGGCCAAATTAGCCTGGCCCTTGTGGCTTGTTGCTATGAAAACTCAAGTACAAACAGAAGTAGCACTTTTTGCTGTTACTGCTGCTTTGATATTCATAAAATTTATGAGGCGCTAAATTTGCAAAATGCTCAAAACATCAGTAGTTTTCATTTATAAAAGCAACGCCAAAAAAAAGCTTACACACATATTAACATAATTGGAGTCTGAAGTAGACGGGGCCGTTTTTATTTCTATATTCAAAGTAACCGCAATATGTAAATAAAACTGCAGTTAAAGAAGCGTTAAATTTGTTGTTGCATAATTAGGCTCATAATTGAGCAACAAGGCCTTTATGGAAACTTCGTCGTCATGTCGAATAAGAGATGAATGAGTCAGTGAATAGAATTAACAAAACAAGAGGAGAAAAAGCTCAACAAGTTTTTGGAAAGTTAAAAAAATTGGCAAAATATTAAAAACAAATATAAGGTACTAAATGTACTTAGAATATTAAAGATAATTACAAAAATATAATTTTGTGGGGATTAAAAAATTTAATAATAATACTTAAAAATGTAAAAAGATTTAAATTTATTGAAAAAAAGATATAATAAAAAATGATAAAAATATTAAAATCTTTACCGTTAGGTAAAGTTCTCATTAGCTTTCTTCCCTTACGATATGTGATGATAGGAAAGAATAATAAATAATTGCCAATTAAAATGATCTTAAGCCGAACTATGACAATATCATAAATATTAAAAACATTAAAAATATTCAAAATATTAAAATTATTAAAAAATTAAAAAATATGAAAACTTAAAAAATTTTAAAAATTGTAATGTTGAAAAAAATGGGAAATTCTTAAACAAAAATATAAAGTACTAAAGGTAATGAAAATACTTAAGATAATAAAATAAATAAAATATATTAAGAAATTAAAAATAAATCTACATATATAAAAATTACGTGTATGTTTGTGATCACTAAACTCAAAAACTACTGGACCGATTTTGACCAAATTTTATATGCTTTATGGGCCGTGAGTAGTGTTTCTGTGCAGTTTTTGTGTTTTTGCACCGTAACTGTGGCAAAACAACGTTTGCCCGGGTCAGCTAGTATTACATAAAAATTACTATGGTTTCATAGTTGAAGATCATTTATTATTTTGTTGACAGCTGGCAGGGCAGATAGCTCTTTCGATAGATGCCAAACTATCATCATCAGCACCCTTTGCTGTGACTCTTCCACTTTGATCACAGACCTTAAGTGCTAATAGCTCTAAAATAGAATCGAGAAGCTAAACACACCGGTGCAAAGAAATCATCAACGAAGACCACACGTCAACATACATAATACACACAAGTTCTTGTCTATGCATTTGTTTATCGGACAAAATTGCATAGAATTTGTTTTTGGGACCAAACCAGCGTTCCTCCCGTGTGTAAAAAATTTTTAACAATTATCACAAATATTAAAAACATCAAATGCATTCAAAATATACAAAAAGTTATGAAATACTGAAAATATATGAAATATTATAAAATACTTAAAATATCAAAAATATTAATAATATTCAAAATAATAAAAATTTTCAAAATATTAAAAATGCAAAAAAAATATTAACAATTTCTAAAATAATCAAAATATTAAAAATATAAAAAAAAAATTACAAATATTAAAATTATAAAAAATATTAAAATATGTAAAAAATATTAAAAATTTGTAATACTAAAAATATTAAAAATATAAAACATTTTAAAGATATTAAAAATATTAAAAATACTAATAATATTCAATCTATTAAAAATATTAAACATATTAAAAAATATATTACTTACTTTCCCTTTGCACCCCATGAATGAGGTATGGGATAGCTTCTCGCGTTGTTGTGAATTAACACGCTTTCTATTTTTAGATTCACATCTAACTAACGGCACCTACTTGTTTATCGACGAATGCGAACGTCACTGTTTGAGAAGCTCTTACTAGACACGACGATTGAATCGACGCTTAATACTGCGAAGTTGCTGTCAACAACATTCGAGGGGAGCCGGCAATGAAAGAAAATTTAATTTTTTTTTTCTTTTAAGATGACTGGAGCCAGGTTTGAACCTGCGATCTCCCGCATGGTAGTCGCGTGTTCTAACCACAATGCCACGGCCGGTCCCAAAAAAAAAAATATATTAAATATTAAAAATATACACATTTTAAAAATATCAAAAATATTAAAAATATTAAAAATAAAAATTATTTAAAATATTAAAACTATTATAATTAAAAAAAATATTAAAATATGTAAAAAATATTACACATTTTAAAATTTACAAAAATACTAAAAATATAACAAATTTTAAAAATATTGATAAAACTATAATATTAAAAGATATATAAAATATAACACATTTTAAAAATATCAAAGATACTAAAAATATTAAAAATATTAAAAACATTAAAAATATTAAAAATATAAAAAATATTAAAAATATGAAAAATATTAAAAATATTAAAAATATTAAAAATATTAAAAATATTAAAAATATTAAAAATATTAAAAATATCAAAAATATTAAAATATTAAAATAAATTAAAAAAATTAAAAATAATAAAAATATTAAAAATATCAAAACTATACAAAAAATATTAAAAATATTAAAATATTAAAAAAAATAAAAATATTAAAAATACCAAACATATTAAAATTATAAAAATATTAAATATATTAAAAAATATTAAAAAATATTAAAAATATTAAAAATATAACAAATTTTAAGAATACCAAAAATACTAAAAATATTAAAAATATACCAAATACCTAAAATATTAAACATATTAAAATTATTAAAAATATTAAAAATCCAAAAAATATTAACAATTTCTTATATATTAAAAATATTAATGATATTAAAAATATAAAAAAATTTAAAAATATAAAACATTTTAGATATTAAAAATATTAAAAATACTAAAAATATTAAAAATACTAAAAATGTTAAAAATGTTACAAGTATTCAAAATAATAAAAAATTTGAAAATATTAAAAATATAAAAAAAATTACAAATATTAAAACTATTATAATTAAAAAAAATATTAAAATATGTAAAAAATATTACACAATTTAAAAATTACAAAAATACTAAAAATATAACAAATTTTAAAAATATTTATAATACTATAATATTAAAAAATATTAAAAAATATTAAAAATATTAAAAATATTAAAAATATTAAAAATATTAAAAATATTAAAAATATTAAAAATATTAAAAATATTAAAAATATTAAAAATATTAAAAATATTAAAAATATTAAAAATATTAAAAATATTAAAAATATTAAAAATATTAAAATATTAAAAATATTAAAAATATTAAAAATATAACAAATTTTAAAAATATCAAAAATACTTAAAATATTAAAAATATACAAAATACTTAAAATATTAAAAATATACAAAATACTTAAAATATTAAAAATATTAAAAATATTAAAAATATTAAAAATATTAAAAATATTAAAAATATTAAAAATATTAAAAATATTAAAAATATTAAAAATACTAAAAATATTAAAAACATTAAAAACATTAAAAATATTAAAAATATTAAAAATATTAAAAATATTAAAAATATTAAAAATATTAAAAATATTAAAAATATAAAAAATACTACAAATATTAAAGTATTAAAAATTTAAAAAGAAAATAACATTGTTAAAAATTTTAAAATAATAAAAAAAAAAGTATTAAAAGAATATTAAAATCGAAAAATTTTTTTTGGAGCTGTTGAGTACTTCTGGTCGTAACTGTAACACATCATCGTAGCGAAGCCAGACACATGCAGACCAGTTAACATGTTAATATTACAAATGCGTTTTTGTTCATGCTTCATTATCCATATGTTGCATTTTCTTGTTGATCTTTTCTACTCTCTTTGGCACAAAAAGTGAGTGGAAGAGTCAGTCAGTTTGACATTTGTCCATTACATGTTTAAGTTGTGTGATTGTTTCATACACCAGACTGACAATTATTGTCTGGAGTTGCGTGGACTTGATTCCAATTCAATATGTGGTAAATGATGAGCAATTCATGTATGGAATGAAACATTTGTAGAGTTAAATTGGATCAACTTTCTTATCTTATCATCAGTTAAGATTGAAAAGGTGCTACGTCCTTTAGTACACATTTTGAAAAAGGAACAAAATATTTTCCAAATCTTTCAAATATTTCTCAAAATTCGCACAGAACGCACTTGATTAACCAATAATTTCATTGTTAGAGTTAAATCTCATTGGGATAGTAAATTTCTTAGGTTAGGAAACATAAAATAGTCACTGGCAATTAAATTTATAGAAATACGACGGATGAGGTATAAAGTCATAACCCAATTAAAGGATTTTGCCGTAAACACGTAAAAAACATGTACTCTGTTTTTTTTTTTTAATTTTTACAAAAATTACTTCAAAATTTTAAATTCAAAGGCAAACAATTATACATGAAAGTACCAAATAATAGAACGAACTCGGTGTTGAGATTTTCAAATTCTTACAATACAAAGTTTTTTTTTGTTGAAAATTTCCTTATATCGACAATCGTTATGCTAATAAATTGTCGCTGAACAAAACTTCTTTGCTTCCTGTTCATTTGGGAAAAGTATTACTAATACGGCACTTTTGCCATATCCAACCAATGACGATTACTTCTCACCACTACTGTTTGCCAGTGGAAATGGAATACAAAATAATATTGCAGATCTTGATGAGGATGAAACCAAATGCAATGACGAGAGAAAAAAACAACCAGACCAGTTCCACGAGTTTGTTGGCGGCAGTGTAAAAGCCATATAAAGTAAAAGTAAGTAGAAAATACAAAATGTATTAAGAAAAACATGTAATAGCGACACATGAAATATACGGCGAGCAGAATAAGAAAACAAAAACAAAAAAGAAGATAACTTAACGTTACAAATTAATACGAGTGTCAGAAGATCAGTGACACCGGCGACGAGAATGTCACTTGATCTTAAGTAAAGAAAAAGGGGGCCAGCCACACCAGACAACACAGGGACAGGTAAGAATGAGTCTGTAAGGCGGAGAGCAAGAAAAAAAGAGAAAACCATGTTCAGATTGTACGCTGACAGGTTGACAGTCGTCCAATGTGATACTAAGAACTGTTTGAGGTTGATTTTCCTAGCTCATGATTACCGCAAAATATTGGTTAGTGCAACATTGTAATAAACTCATTGTGGTTAAGTGCATCAATAATTATTCTTCGTACGACTTCAATGAGTCACCTGAGAATACTTTGGATCGTGATTTAGATGGGGGATATCCGTTTTTATAGTCTATATTATGTTAGCAAAACCTTGTCTATGGTTTCCGGCTGTAGTTCACAGATTGCCTGATATTGGCCTAAGTGATAGTTGGCATAACAACTCATGGTTGCCTCTAATAAATAATGTCCAAAGGGATCGAATCGCATCTCCGAGGCGACCAATTGACATCGCCAAGACGGCTGGTAATACGATTTGGGAATTTGGTGCGCAAAGGTTCGATTGTGGAATGGTATGTGTGGCATGGCGCACCATGCTGCTTGAACTAGAGGTCGTCCAAATCGATGTCTTCAACTTCAGGCAGAACTAAGTCGTATAATATCGCTCTGTAACACTTACCGTTGACTAAAACGTTGTTCTCAGCCTCAAAAAGGATCCAATGATGCCTCGACAGTATATGGAATAATCCGAAATCTTTGAGCTGAATTCAGATACTAGTGCGTGATATGTTTAGCTGTTGGGATCGACGGCGAGTTGATGTTCGTAGATTTTGTCTTATACTCTCAGCTGCAGCAGCTACATTCTCATCTGTGCGCACTAGGTTTGGGATAGTACATGAGTTTTCGACCTCGATACCGCCAAAAAATGGGCTGACTTTTCCCTCCAAACATCTTCCCCATACATACCTACCTTCTATCATTACCCCATAAGGAGGCTCCCATACAAAAATTAAAATGTCCAAGGTTGCGCCTAAAAGTCCACAATATTATTAAGGCTATAATGGCGGGGGTGAGATAGACCGACACTTCAAAAAGGGGAAGTGGGAGTAGTATTTGTCCGATATTGTTAATCTCTGAACTTAACCACTGCTTAGCAGATAGAAGCTTACAAATCTAATTTCAGCTCGATATTTCTTAAACTACGGCTGTAATTACGGAGATAGACTAAAAGGGGGGAGTTTGCATGGGAGGTGGGAGTACTTTTTTAACCGATCAGGCTTATCTTAGAGTTTAACCTCCGCTTTGAAGATAGAAGCTTGCATTCCAAATTTCAGCTCGATATCTTTTTAACTAAGGCTCATAGTTTGACCCTCATAGTTTTTCGTACATAACTTTTTTTGTAAGTTCATTGAATTCAGTTACATTTTGAGAAAGATATACGTTTATGAAAATTTCCCAATGAAATGAATTTGGACTATATCGGCCAAACCATTCTGGTACCTTCCATACAAAATTACCTATTTTTGTAAAATTATAATTTTTTCTATATCTTCCGAATGGACAACTCGACGATATTTGAATTTAGTCTGTTTAACTATTTTCTAATATTAGACAAATACTGAGAAAACAAAAGCATTTGCCACAACACTTTTGGTACCGCCCAAACAAATGACCGAATTCACTCTCATAGTTTTATATACTTTTCTTGTAGGTACACTGAAGTCGGTCACATTTTGTGCAAGCTTATTAAAATTTTACTCAGAAATTAATATGTACTCAGGAATGAATATGTACCGATTCCTTCTGGTACCTTCTATACAAATTAACCTATTTTTGGAAAATTAGAAATTGTGATTCATTTGAGATTTTTGTGCGGATTAAATAGAGATTTTTTTCTTTGACCACATGCGCAGAGATATTGATTTTAATATTTTACGTTTTACTATATGTCTCGTCAGACAATACGACTGATGGTCGTAAGGGCGATGGTATTTATCAGTCAGATCGCCTGACTGAAATTTCAGTACTGCATGTAGCAAAATGTTTTTAAAATTTAATAAATCGAAAGAAGAACATTAAGTATTTAATTTTATGAATATCAAACAAATCTATATATATAAAACAGGATGTGTGTATATATGTAACGTATGGACTCGAAAACGGCTGGACCGATTTTGATGAAATTTTCAGGGAATCTTCCGAATAACCCCGCGAGTAACATAGGCTACACATTGTTTGGATTTTTCTACATTTAGGGGGTGAAAATGGCAATATTCGATAACACAAGGTATTCCGCGCTTACAAGAAGTTAAAAATAATATATTATCAATCGATGATAAACAACTTTGTGTACTCTTTTAAGATACCTGCGAACGTCCATGGGAAAACCTTTAAAAAAATTCTTTAAATAACTCTCTGTATTCCAATATAACGGGACATCCAATATAACGGGATATGCAATAGCGAAGCATTGCCGGGCCCACTAGTAACTTATATTTTGTGAATCTAAGTGATTTCACTTAATTGCCCTACGGGAAAAGTGGTGTTAATTTACCTGAGTGTACCTATCTCAGGACGGGTGAAGAGGGGATGTGTCACCAAACTGGTTCTAAAGTACTAAAGAAAAGTTAATTTCTTTTGTTGTTTATAAATAAGTACATAAGTTAGAAAAATATAAAATATTTATATATAATTTAACACTAGACAACTAAGTAATTTATCAAAAAGTTTAATTTAATTAAATGCTTTTCTTTATTTTTCCGTCTTATTTTAGGGTATATTATCAAAAAACAGATATCATAGTTAGGTGACTGGTTTATACTGAACCTGTCGTAGGGCTTGTACTGTTGAACCGGTTCAAGGCACATCACAAAGTATCAGTTAGGTTTCAATTGACACTTTTGTGGCCAACCCCATACAAAACGTACCGGTTCTCTACATACAAAAGTTCCGGAACTAGAACCGGTTCATGCACCCCAGAGAACCGGTCACGTGACTGGTACTGTACCGGTTCATTTTCCCGTAGCGAGTGAATATATCATTTTGCTGCTATTACATGTGGCTTTGCGGGAAAGCAATAAATCTGAATAATTTTTGCCAATGTCGGATTTTCATGATTTTTTTAAAACAAAAAAAAAATTGCTATTTTCATGTAAAAAATATTTTTTTTCTTTAATTATAACTCCGAAACTACTGAGCCGGTTGCTACGCAATATATGAACGGATTAAAGGTTATGTACATCTCAATTTTTATACCATCACCCTTAGGGATGAGGGTATATATCATTTGATACGAAAAAAACTGTAACGCATTGGAGGAGTCGAGTTAGACCCCAAGTATCTTAAGACCAAATTCGTTTCAGGACTTTTTAAGACGATTGAGCTATGTCCGTCTGTCTGGCTGGCTGGCTGGCTGGTCAGCAGGATAACTCGAGTAATCCTTAACGGATCGGTATGAAAATTTACCAGTATTAATATTTTTCAAAACGAACTTATGGGTACCTCCCATACAAAAATTACCTATTTTTGGAAAATTAATATTTCTTCCATAACTTCCAAACGGACAACTGGAGGATGTTTGAATTTGGTCAGTTTATTTATCTTGTAAAAGTAGACAAACCCTAAGAAAACCGAAACCTTTGCCACACCCCTTCTGGTACCTCCCATACAAATGACCAAATTAACCCTCATAGTTTTACATACATATCTTTTTTGTTAGTAAACTGAATTCACTCAAATTTTGCGTATGATGTTCGCTTATGAAAAGTTGAATTAGGAATGAATATGGACTATATCGGTTCACTCCTTCTGGTACCTCCCATACAAAATTACCTATTTTTGGAAAATTAATATTTCTCCCATAACTTCCCAACGGACACTTGGGGGTAATGAATAGTGGTCGATAAATTTATGTTGTAATAGAAGGCGAAACCTCAGAGAGCCTAACTATTTGACACACTCCTTCTGGTACCTCCCATATAAATGACCGAACCCACCCCCATAGTCTCACATATATATCTTTTTTTTAAGTACACTAAATTCAGTAAAATTTTGCGTATGATGTTCGCTTCTGAAAATTAGACTCTGAAATGAACACGGACTATATCGGTTGATGCCTTCTGGTACCTCCCATACAAAATTACCTATTTTTGGAAAATTAATATTTTTCCCATAACTTTCAAACGGACACTTGGAGGGTAATGAAAATTGATCGGTAAATTTATCTTCTGATAGGAGGCAAAACCTCAGAAAACCTAACTATTTGACACACCAATGTTGGTACCTCCCATACAAATGACCGAAACCACCCCCAAAGTCTCACATACATATCTTTTTTGTAAGTACACTGAATTCAGTAAAAATTTGCGTAAGGTGTACGGTTATAAAGATTTTAATCAGGAATGAATATGGACTATATCGGATCACCCCTTCTGGTACCTCCCATACAAAATGACTTTGTTTGGAAAATTAATATTTCTCCCATAACTTCTGAACCGTCACCTGGGGGGATAATCAAATTTGGTCAGTTCATTTATCTTGTAATAGGAGACAAAGCCTCAGCAAACCTAACTATTTGGCACACCCCTTCTGGTACCTCCCATATAAATATATGGGATATTTCCCTTTTACATACGTATCATCTTTGTATGTACACTGAATTCAGACAAATTTGCCAGGTATTAAAAAATAATACATAAGTAATTTTATTTTAAAAATCTATTAATTTCAATAACTCAAGACTTAAACAATATCTTATATTGGGTGATGGTATTTATCAGTCAGTTTACCTGACTGAAATTTCTGTACTGGTTGTAAGTTTATTTTAATAATATCGGACTTAACCTTTTTGAGTTATCATTTATTATGTAGAGAAACATCTAAAAAAAAACCTAATTTTACTTAAAAATTTAAAATAAAGGCAAAAGTACAGAATATAGGGCGGGAGCCCAAAAAAAAATTCCACTCCCCCCCAAATACGCCCTAAAACACGAAAATCAAGGTCAAAGTTGGCGCCAAGGCCAACGGGGTCCAAAAAAAGGGTCCCCTTGGGTTCTGTGATAACCCCCCATGTGTGGGTACTCAAATGAAAGATACTTTCGAGACGAATCCAACGATGTTATTTTTAAGTTCCTACGGGTCTCCTTAGAGCCATTTAAATTTCCGGGATATACCAAAAAAAAAATTGAACAAATGTGAAAAAATCATGGAAAAAGTTAGAAAAATTTAAGGAAATAATTTGAAAAATTCTAAAAAAAAATAGAAAATCTAAAAACCGCGCGATTTTTTTAAAAAAAAATAATTTTTTCTGAAAAACCCCGTAACAAATTAAAAAAAATGGGAATAGAATAATTTAAGCAAATGAATTGAAAAATTTTTTTAACTCGGTCCAGGAGACCCGTAGGAACTTAAAAATAATATCGTTGGATTCGTTTGACCCCCCGGGCCCCATGGGCCTGAGCACCAACTTTGACCTACCATTCCGATGTTTGGGGGCCAAGACGAAGTTAATGGCATATTTTTTTTTTAATCGGGCTCCCGCCCTATATTCTGCACTTCAGCCAAAAAAAAACTCGCCATAGAATTTAAAATTTCGACTATATTTCTACTACTGTAGCCGCAACACATCAAAATTGTATAGTGGTTTTTGAAGAGTATGAACTTTTTTCTATTTTGTTGCTTTGTGTTATCATCAACGATCTCTTGTCACAAACATAGATATACAACTCACCTGGCAACTCTGTTTATCTTTTTCTCCGGCTAAATTAATCCAAGCGTAATGCAATAATCTGCAACAATTACAAATCCAAAATTACGAATCAGCAAACGTTGTAAAATATAAGAATTATTTGTTTATTATTCGTTGTTGTTGTTATTGTAATTGTTTCATTATATTTTTGGTATGGATTGATATTTTTTCTGTTTCGTTGTAGATATACACTTCACTTTGTTATTGCTTTTGATATTGTTGTAGTTTTACATTCGTTGTTGTAACACTTTGTTCTCCTCCACTCTAATAAATTTTCTTGTTTCACAAACAACAACTACAACATTAGTGTCGTGATCATTCATTCATACAATCGAAGATTGCAAAAAAAAAAGCAACACCACCACCACAACAACAACAACACTCACTTGCATTTAAATAAAGAAAGAAAGGTAACACAAGATAACAACAACAACACAAGGTATTCTACTGCAACAAAAAAATACAAAAATAAAAATTGAAAAAAAACGAAACTTTAGCCAAACACGACGAGTTGGTTAAAACGCAACTAACTCTGCACTGAGTTACTAAGTTACTCAGTCGTCGAGAGAGGTAAAGGCAACGGCGGTCGGTGGCGATGTAAGTGGTGCAAGTGTTGCTATCTATTTTTTTTCTCTGTGTTTTCTACACAAATTGCAATTTTCGTTTTCTAAATCACAACGACGGCCTACTATCCTTTGTGTGTTTTACTAACTCCGCTACAGAAGTTGTTGTAACTCTCGTCGTAAAACCAACGGACCGCATTACAAACAACAACATCGAAAATCACGAATAAAGCACAGACAGACAGACAGACAGAGTCAGGCCCACTGCACGGGCTGCACACACAACAGCAATGAAGAATAAAGGTAAGAAGATAGATTTAACGACAACAACAAAACCTCAAACTCCCGGCCACTCTGCTGTTCACCTCACACACTTTATGGATATTCTGACAACGATGCCGTAGACTCTGAACCGTTTTTTGTTCCACTTGTTTTATTAGCACATTCACTCTAGTACGTTACGAAAAAAACGCGCCTAAAATGTTCATTCTCCACCACTCACTACTCAAGTTTCAACTGGGACTGATCTTGGTTATTTTGTTTTTTTGTTTCTTTTTTTCCTTTTTCTGAATTCTTGTTGCTATTATTACTTGTCACGCACTCGTGCACACACACTCTCGTTCACTCACGTCGACCGTTTGTTTCCTTTTGGGCTGACTGACCAGTTTTATTCAAACGCGTTCGTTCGTTCGTTTCAACCGTTAAAAACATCCAACGTCTACAAACAGCGAAATCGTATTGACTGTAAGCTCGTGTTATCTGTAGTTTTGGAGTCATCTCTTGGCTCAGCTGTCTGTTTTTGTGTTTTTGTTTTATTCGTGGGGAGAAGCCGCTGCGACAGCGATAGCAGTATTAAAAGCAGCGCATCGACTGCGATAACTAGTAAACGTACTCTACTCGCATGGGGAACGTATGGAATGGGGACAAATGGAAACAGTAGTTTGTGGGTTGGAAATTTTATTTTCAAATGGCAGTTGACCGTTAATTTGAAAATTGGGTACAATTTATTTATGTAGTTGGAGACAAGGGGAAAAAATAATTTCAAGCGATAAATAAAAACATTCATAAGACAGGTCAACAGCAAAAAAACAGGCGTAAATGACCACTATATGGGTATTTCCAGCGGAAGGACGGACGATTTCCTAGTAAAAAAATTGCTATATTTTTTACTTTTTGATTTTGTAATCATATCATGAATTTGTTGAACTGTAACAAAACAAACTATATACATATATCGTTGGAAAGTCTCTTCTATCTAAATCCGCTGAGAAACTTAAAATCGGTTTATATTTATCCTCGCTACTAGCTGATAAGTGCGTAAAAGTTCGAAAACCCGGTTTTTTACACGTAACTCAAGATGTTGGGTGAATTGGGAATTTTGAAAAACAGATTCTTGCAGTGCTCAGCAGCACCTACCACCAAAATAGTATAATTTCCCAGGTATTGATTTTTTTGTCGCTCTGTGATATCCATAGAAAAATGCGTGTTCGCAACGCGCATTTAGATTGAAGTAGCATAAAAGGTAGAATTATTTTATGTGAAGTAAGTTGTTTATATAACCACAATATGTCTTCTTTATTTCACAAAAAAGAATATACTAGTGACATAAGAAATTTTCGAAGACACTTCAAGTTGCTGTGGAAAATTGTGTGTGTCCGTAACGCATTCTGTATTAGTCATAATTTTGAATACAACATTTTAAGTAAAGTTTCATCGAAAAAAATTATAGTACTGTCCAAGATCTTAATTTTTTAATATGAACATTATCTTCAAAATATTTAAACTTTTTGAGAAAACTACAAAAAAAGAAACGTGCGACCGCAACGCCAGGAAATACCCATATAGATTTGATGTATCATGGCTACCAAAGTACAAAACTGGTCAAATTTTTCTATTCTATGGATAATTTTTTCTTTAAATAATTTTAAATTAAAATTTTCAATATTTTGAGACATTTCTCCACGTTGTCATAACTCAAAAACAAATTTTCCGATTTTGTTGATGTAAGTTTCCCAAAAAATTGAATTACAATATCTATAAATGATGTACACAATTGTTTTTAATGCGACCAATAGTTTTAAAGTTATGAAACTAATTGTTAGGCAAAAAGTAAACTGGCGGCTCCAGAAGGGGTGAGGCAAATCTGTCGGTTTTCTCAGTATTTACCTAATATTCGAAAATAGCAAAACAAATATCCTTGAGTTGTCCGTTTAGAGGATATAGAAGAAATAATAATTTTACAAAAATAAGTCATTTTATATGGGAGGTACCACAATGGGTCGGACGATATAGCACAAATTCATTTCAGAGTGAAATTTTCATAAACGTACATCTTACGCAAAATGTAACTGTAACTCAATGAACTTACAAAAACGATATGTATGTAAAACTATAGGGGTCAATACGGTCATTTGTATGGGAGCTACCAGAAGGAGTGTGACAAATGTAATGGCTTTCTGACAGTTTGTCTGATATCACTGTACGACACGATTTTTCACCCATGATCAAACTGACCAGATTCTGAAAATATAGCTAAAATAAAAATATACGTATCTCCCAGTTTTTCTAGATCAGCTCGTTTAAGTTTTTTTACGAGCAATTCAATTTTTGGAGCGAAGCTCCCATACAACTACTTGAAAGTGACTTTTTCCTTTTCGCACAACTCTGTGAGTTGTTAACAGATTTTGAGGAATTTTTTTTTTATTGTTTTTCAAAAGGCCAGACGAAGCCCAAATTTAAAATTTGTCAACACACTTTGCTAGTCAGAACCAGCACCTAGCCATTTGATAAATATTTTAAAAAAATTTGTGACAATTTGTGATTGTTTTAATTTCTGACACACTATAAATTTCGACTTTGTTAGAACCCGCTCCTGGCCATTTGAAGCATATTTAAAAAAAATTCATCAAAATCTGTTGACAATTTGTTTGTGACAAATTTAATTTGTGACAAATTTTAAATTTGGGCTTGGTCAGAACCACATCCAGGCCATTTGAAATACATTAAAAAATATTTGTCAAAATCTGTTAACAACTCTCTGATTTCTGCGAACACTTTTGAGTACTTGTATGGGAGCTTTGCTCCAAAATTGAATTGCTCGTTAAAAACTTAAATGAGCTGATCTAGAAAAACTGTGAGATACGTATATTTTTATTTTAGCTATATTTTCAGAATCTGGTCAGTTTGATCATGGGTTAGGTCAAAAGTTTAAATTTGTCTTACAGTGTATTATAAGGTAATTAAACTAACCAAATTTAAATGTCCTCCAGCTTTCCGTTTGGAAGTTATGGGTGAAATATTATATTTACAAAAAAATGGCATTTTGTATGGGAGGTACCAGAAGGGGTGGGGCTGTTCTGCCCATTTACAATCCCAATACTTCACTTTGAAAATAATAATACTGGTAAATTGTCATAAAGATCAGTTAAGGTTTACTCGAGTTATCCAGCCAGCCAGACAGACGGGCATGGCTCAATCGTCTTAAAAAGTCATTAAACGAATTTTGTCTTAAGATATTTGATCTGTATTTTCATTATACAGTTTTCTACAGTGCTTGTAAATATCACCAGCAAACAAGACTTTAAAACACATTTTCCATAGATTTTGAACTCCTAAACTCGAAAACGATTTTTAAAAATTTTCTTAGGTGACGTTTTTTTATAAAAATTTTTCATCTTTTGGTAATATTTAAAAAAAAAATTTGTGGGGGTCTGTCATACATTTTATACCTCTAAGGGCTACTTCGGAGCAGTTGTGGATCTTGTTGTGAATTTTTCACCTTCCACACCAACTTAGACCACGATGCGCATTCATTTGCCACCACCTCACCTTTACCATTTAAATTTTTAAATTTTCATTAAATTTTTTTCCCAACCTCATAAAATTAGCAGTCTAAGTTGGTGGGGAAGTTAAAAAATCCACAGCAAGCCCCGAAGTAGCCCCTAGATGTATAAAATGTTTCACAGACCCCCACTAATTTTTTCCTCCAAACATTTTTCCCAAACATACCTACCCCATATCATAATCCCCTAAAGGTGCACATACAATTTTTTAAATTTAATAATTTTTTTGCAACGTACACGTATATATGTGACAATATATATGGATCAATTTATGTTAATATAAACGAGAGACAGTGATTTGTAACCGAAACAAGCACAACTATCGAGTGGTAAGGGGTTAAATATAAAAAAATAGACTAAAATCGTTAAATACCTGAATTTTTAGTCTTTCGCCAAAAAATTCATACTTCTTAAAATTGATTGTGGATTTTTATGGTTGTACTGTTGTTTTCTTTAAAAAAAAGGGTCAACTTTATGTAAAAAATTCAAAATTAGGGTTTGGATTGCGTTTTCTATTTTTCCTGCGATAATAAATAAATTTTTCACCCCAATCGGTAGCATCGAAACGACATTACTTATTTAAAAACTTGTGGAGAATTTTGTTGTCTTTAACTTAAGTGGTTATATATGAAGATCGGGTAAGAGATACTCAAAATACTACCAAAGGAATAAGCGCCCCTTCAAAAAATTTAAAAAAAAAAATTCAAAAATTTTTATAAAAAAACTTCACCTAAGAAAATTTTGTAAAAATCATTTTCGTGTTTAGGAGGCCAAAATCTATGAAAAAAGTGTTTTGAAATCTTGTTTGCAAAAAATAGTTGTTCTGTATATTAGATACTTTAAATTAATTGTGAATAAAAACGTAAATCATGCATAGATTTTCATGATCCATATCTACTTTAATTCACATGATATGTAGCTTCACTACAAATAAATAAAATTTAATAGTTTTTTCAGTTTTCGAATTTTTCTAAATTTTTTTTTTTAAATTATTTTTTTTTTTTTGCTAATTTTATTATTTTTTGCCTAACAATTTTTGCCTCTATAATGTCATTATGACGCTGAGGCCTTTAATAGTATTGAATTGTGTACTTTAATTATATTATTTAATTACAAATTTATTTTATTTATATGTTTGTATTATTTTTTATAATGAAGTACTAATCTAAATTGAAATAAATATTAAAAAAAAAAATTTGTTTCATAACTTTAAAATTATTGATGGTATTAACAACAATTGTATACATCTTTTAAAGATAATGTAAATTTAAATTTTTGTAAATTAAGTATAACAAGTTGTTTTTGAGTAATGACAACATAAGTGGAGAAAAGTCTTAAAATATTGAAAATTTTACTTAAAAATTTTTTAAAAAAAAAATTATACATAGAATCGAAAAATGTACACATTTTTGTACTTAGCCTGCCATGATACATCAAATCTATAAAGTGGTTATTCAACCGCTTTTTTTTTTTGCTGTTGACCTGTGTAATTTATCAACATATGAATTGAGAGTTTTAAAAGGGTGCCTTTGAGGTGCCTACTTATGGTTTAGCAAAGTTGAAATTTGTGGAAAATCAATGTTATGGAAAGAAAAAAAAACTATCTCTCTACATTTTTGATTTGTTATGTTTTTAAAGGTTTTTATGATTAAAAATGTTTCCAAAAAATATATGAATTTTTTTAATTGAATTTTTTTTTTGTTTTTCTTAGCTATAAAAACGATACAATAACAATATGGATGGTTTCTGCATAAATTGGCCAAAAATGGATACAACACATTTTTGGAACCACGTCTTTTTCAAAATTTTATCTGCAGCAAAAAAGGGGGCAAAGTCGGCCATTTCCAGCTACCCGTTTTTTGCACTCTTTTATTAGGAACAATAATAAAGGAATAATCAACGAACTTATTTTGAAAATATGGCAATTAAGTTTTTCGATAGTTTTTTTTATTTTGCGCAAAGTTGTATTTTTAATAAATAGATCTATAAAAAAGTTAATATCAACCGTTACCTAATTTTAGAGATACTGTATCTGAAAGCGGACCAACATATCTAAATATTGCCTGTTTCTTTTTGAACACTGAAAATCGGTCAACTTGGAAGATATATATCTTCTGAACCAAAAATCTGATGGTAATAGAGTACCATATTTGAAATCGTTGTACAATTCGAGGTTCAACTGTATTTACAAAGAATTTTTGAAGATTTTTTTTTTCATTAAAGAAAAGTGCCTCTTTAGACACTTTTCTAGGTTCGCAATGATTACGTAGACATTTTCCAACACGACGCATACATGCAGCGACTCTTTCCCATATGAAAAAACCCGAAAAACTTAAAATAAAGATCTCAAATTCATAAATATACAATAAATTGTGCGAACGTTAAGTAATAGCATGTACAATCCTATTTAAACTTTTGAAATGTGAAACGTTTATGAATACTGTTTTTTTCTCGAAATTTGCTTTCATATGATTTATAAACCTCTTATAACTTTTTATGAAAAAGACCGTATTTGTGTAAAGGTGACAAATTTATTTAATTATATTATAACTTCCCAGCAACGGAAATATTCAGTTTGGAGGCCTCCTAGCAGGCCTTTTTTTGGAGACGTTATTACTTCTCTCCCCATACCATCTTCATTTCTAAATTACATAGTGTGAGATTGGTGAGCTAGGTCTTCCCTCTCGCTGTTCAAAAGAGACCTTCTGAAGGGTTCTCAGATTAATAGCTTCATTAGGTCTCATAAATCAGTCATTCCGAAGGTCTTATTAAGTATGGTTTACACGCTATCTACCCATATCTACTCATATCCCCTCAACAACATGAGCGAGATAGCCTAATTAAAAATCATGTAGGAGTAAGCAAAGACAAACACTACAAAATTATAGCAAAGTAATATTGAATTATAGGAAGGTGGATAGAAAATCAAAATGTACTGATTTGACAGAAGATAGGGGATATGGGTGGATAGCGTGTAAATCAGCCTTTAGAAAGACCTCTGTAATGTAATAAATATACTACCTTCAGAAGTTCTCCTGTGGAAGGCCTTCAAAAGGCCATAAAAAACATCCTTCAGAATGTTTTCCCCAGAAAGCAAAAAAAAAGGCCTTAATATACTTCCCTCAGAAGGTCTTCAATAGAAGGCCTTCAGAAGATCTATTCATCAAAAAAGTCGTGATAAATTGTCAGTTTTTTTACAATTCTTTATTTAAAAATTAAATATATTGATAATATTTTCAAATAATCAAGCTCGAGGTCATGTTTTTTCCTCCTCGAGGATCATCTTCAGGAATCAAAATGTATAACTACATAAAACATAAAAGATGAGCTATAGATCATCGTCACCGTCCGTCACCGTTGAGATGTTCTCTAACACAGTGTTAGAGATGAAGATGATCCTCGAAGAGGATCAAAATATCGAATAAAAATAATATAAAATACGAAAAAACATGACCTCGAGGTTAATTATTTGAAATTATTATCAATTTATAAAAAAAGGTCGAATAAAAATAATAATAAAAAAAGTTAAATATATTTATATAAACTTAGAAAACTTAAAAAGGTGCTTCTATATGTGAAGCACGCTCTTATTTCGATTTTAACATGTATACCATTTATATTCAAACCGTCTCTTAAATTCTTAATTTCACTTATAAAGTCATGAAGATAATTATCCACATTACTTACAACAATTGTGGCTTCTTTGACAAACACAAAACAACTGAATGCTTGAATGGAATTTCGTTTAACGGGATTATAACTGACAAAAATTTGTTGTTGTTGTGACTGTGTACCTCGTGTTACTTTGCCCCTTATTAGAATTCCTTCTTTAGATCTACCACCTGTAATGAACGAAATGTGTTACAAATGCTTCTTTGTATCTTTTGGGATTCGAACAATAAGCCTTCAAAGCTTCAACTATCGAATATTGCATACTTATTTACTATCCTAAAGAATATTGATTTATTGATGTTATTGAATATTGATATTGATTTCCTCTTAGCAGAACTGCTAGATCTCTCCTAAAAGTTGCGAATGAAAAGTTGTAACACATGCTCTTTCGCTGTGATTAGAAGACCTTCTCGATTGTTCCCACAGGAAATGAGAAAGGATATGTAAGAACGTTTTTTGAAAGGAAGAGGTAGATATTTTTGCACTACTCATTAAGGTAAGTGGTAGGTGTAGAAAATCCAATAGAAGACCTACAGAAGGTCGATTTTTGGTAAGGCCTACCAAATTCCGTTGCTGGGTTATAATGTGACTTTAAACTGGCGAGCAGGTTAAAAATAGGTACTCACACGAAATACATACTTACGTTCCAACACACCCATTTCTAATCTCTATCCATTTTCCATATTTTGTTGTCTCTCAATACACGCATATCGTAGGGCTTGTGGAATTGAGCAAGCAACAGTTTGTTGACAAATATAAACGTTAACCGCCCGTGTAGTTTGTTATAAGTGAGCTTTAACCGGTTTTGTGTTGTGTTTCGTTTTCACTTTGTTCCCTCACATGTGTTGTAAAGTGCATATGTGTAGTTTGTGGGGAATGGAAAGGAACTTTTCAAAAAGCTCATCTGCATTTGAATTGAAGTGTTGCCAACTATGAATGCCAATAATAAAAACATAAAACAGTTAAATTTAAATCGTAAAACAAATCCATTAACACTAAAAAAGTGTAATTTGTACCAACATGTTCAATTTAATATGCTTTTTTATAACAAAAAAAATTCTTATAGGAACTTATTCTGTAAGGTACTAATGGTTTTTTATACTTATAGGAACTTATTCTGTAAGGTACTAATGGTTTTTTAGACAACACATTTTTGTGATAAATGACATTACATCTTTATATATAAAATTCTACCGTACGTGTGTTGTGACTGAACTCCTCCTAAACGGCTGGACCGATTTGCATAATTTTTTTTGTATGCGTTTGGGTGGCGCCCCGGATGGTTTAGATTTACAATTCGGTCCAATTGGACAAAGGGGCGTGGCACCGCCCATACAACTTGAAAATCAAAAGGGCTGTATCTCATGAACTATCAGAGGTATGAAGAAGAGATTTGGTGTATATGTTGTTGAAGCAGTATTAATTTCAACCAGGGTGGAAGTGGGCCTTGCCACGCCCCCTTTTAAAAAATCGCTTTGCAGGCTTTTCCAATAGACAGATTGATACGAAAATTTTCCAAGTGATACTGTTGACCTGTAGATAGTCCCTGGCTATATTTGGTTGTGATTGGATAAAGGGGCGTGGCACCGCCCATACAACTTGAATATAAAATGGGCTATATCTCATGAACTATCAGAGGTATGAAGTTGTAATTTGTTACAGATGTTATTGATGAAGTATGAACTACAGTAAGGGTGGAAGTGGGCTTTGCTACACCCTTTCAAAATAAGTAGTTATAACTGTCAAAATTCCACAGTATATTGCAGTTCGCCTAGAGATATGAATAGTGAGGTGGGCCAATTTTTTTATTCGCAAAAATCGTAACCAAAATCGGAATCTACGATGAAGTGTTAGAAAATTTCACCAATTCAGGAGAGCGAATCGGTAATATATCCGATAGAAGCCCTTTGTGAAGTTTAGGGTGCATATAATCATACATCTGAGCAGCTAATAGAAGTCATCGACGCTGTAAACGTAAGTGTGACAGGGGACTCGAATTTATGGAACCGTCGCCGTTCTCAGCAACTCGGTCTCTGCAAATGCTGAGAAAAGATCTTGGTTTACATTCATTTAAAATCCAACTGGTAGAAGAACTAGAGCAAGTGGATGATCAATTGATTTTTTTTATTTATCATATCATTGCAAATTATTTGAAGGAGAAATGGTTCCAACACGACGGCGTAATATGCCATGCAGCGCGTGAGATCATCACTTTGTTAAGCCAAACGTTGGCGACCGAATTATCTCAAAAAATGGTAATACGAGCTCAATATATAGAATGTATTCGGGTATATTTTGGTTCGTATGAGAAGAAGACATGGCAAAGAAGGTTTTTATGGCTAAAGGCATGAAACGAAATTTTCATTTGCGGTCAATGCATAACAAAGCGATTTTTACGCCCAAAGACATTGTTAGTATACAGACGGTTCCCGCTACTACAGATAAATATAAAAATTGAATTTTGATCTTTAGAGAAATTTCTGTTTCCGATTTGTGAAAGAAGTGTTTTTTCTCCCTACATACAGACAAAACTTAATCTACATGTCGAAACTATAGATATGACTTGGCTGATGAACTTTTTATTAGCATTTACAACAATAAAACTTAATTGGTTAACTCCCACGTTAAGGAGTTACTTAAAATTAGTTGAATAAGTAAATAAACTCAACATATTATTGTCGAGCTTAAGTACCGTTTTAAAGTACTTTGTAGACCTAAATGTGAAAGATATTACAAGTTATATGCAATAGCGAAGCATTGCCGGGCCCACTAGTGTGATATAAAATGGGGTGACATCGGAGCCAAATTTTTTGATGTGCTTGAATAACACCGTACTACAGTCAACCAAAATTTGGAGAGTGACCTAGTGCTTGTTGTAAGTCTGGTCGAGGACAACATGGGTCTGTATACCAAAGTATCTTAAAATCCTATCCTATTAATATTATAAATGTGAATGTCTCTGTCTGTTTGTATAAACGTCTAAACCGATTTCAATGAAATTTGGAGGGTAGTTAGTATACAGTATCGAAATTACCATAGGCTATTTATTTATCAATTTTTTGACCCAATGAGCGAAGTGGGCGTGGCAAAACTTTTTTTAAGAGCTAAAGAGATACAATTTGATACCCAGATAGAACTCGACAACACAAATATGGATATGCAGATGAAATTTTAAATGTTGACTCAATGGGCGGAGTGGGCGTGGCAAAACTTTTCTAAGAGCTAGAGAGACACAATTTGATACCCTGACATTGCTATACGAATATAAATATGCGACGAAATTTAAATTGTTGACCCAATTGGTGGATTGGGCGTTGCAAAACTTTATTATAGAGCTAGTGAGATAAAATTTGATACCCAGATAGTACTCGATAACACGAATATGCGAAGAAATTAAAATTTTTAACTCAATGGGCGGAGTGGGCGTGACAAAACTTTTTTTAGAGCTATACAGATACAATTTGATACCCAGATAGTACTCGACAACGCGAACATGAATATGCAGACGAAATTTTAATTTTGGACCTAATGGGCATAGTGGGCGTGTCAAATTTTGTTTTAAGAGCTAGTAAGATACAATTTGAAACCTAGGTGGTACTCGACAGCACGAATGTGCAGACGAAATGCAGACGAAATTTTAATTATTGACCCAATTGGCGAAGTAATTTTCGAATGGGGGCGTGACAAAATATTTATACCATCACCCTTAGGGATGAGGGTATATATCATTTGATACGACTCAAAACTACTTACGGTATTGCAAATGGGCTTCTGGTACCTCCCATACAAATACATCATTCCGCCCACTTTAGAAATCGAGTAATAATATCAATACACTCTACGGGATCATCCCCAAATTCTGTATTTAGTAAAGCTATAACAGGATAAAGTTTTGGAAAAAATTTTGAAAGCCGAGCCACGCCCCTTCTGGTACCTCCCATACAAACCTACCTTTCCGCCCACTATGGAGATGGAGAAATAATATCAATAAATCAAACGTGATCGTACCCAAATTCTATTTTTAGAAAAGCAATAACGGGATAAAGTTTTGGAGAAAATATTGGAAGTCTATCCACGCCCCATCTGGTACCTCCCATACACATCTGGTACCGCCCACTTTAGAAATCGATTAATATTATTAAAAGAACAAACGCGATCGTGCCCAAATTCTGTAGTTGGTAAAGCTTAAGCAGGATAAAGTTTTGGAGAAAAAATCTGGAAGTCTAGACACGCCCCTTCTGGTACCTCCCATACAAATGTACCACTCCGCCCACTATAGAAATAGGGTAATAATATCAATACTCTAGACACGATCGTGCCCAAATTCTGTATTTTGTTATATTATAACAGGACAAAGTTTTGGAGAAAAAATTGGAAGTCTAGATACGACCCTTATGGTACCTCCCATACAAATGTACCTTTCCGTCCACTTTAGGGATGTAGTAATAATATGCGTACACCCAACGCAATCGTGCCCAAATTCTGTATTTAGTAAAGCTATAACAGGATAAATTTAAGGAGAATAAATCTGGAAGCCTAGACACTCTCCTTTTCGTACCTCCCATACAAATGTACCACTCCGCCCACTTTAGAAATCGAATAATAATATCAATATAATAGAAAATTATTTGTTTTACTGAGGGTAAGGGTAAATGTAAGTCGGGTTGCCCGACTGAAACTTTCTAACTGGTTTTAATTACAAATCGATTACTTACTTACTTAAGTGGCCAATTACAATTTACGAAACGTAGTTCATAAATTTGAGGCCTGAAGTAATAAAGAATTCCACACGCTTCGGTCTTCTGCGTGTGTTCTCCAGTTAGTCCTACCAGATGATGGCACATCGCCTACCACTTGGTCCTTCCAACGGAGTTTGGGTCTCCCTTCTCTGCGCCGTCCTTCAGGTTCGCCTTCAAACACCTTTCTCGCTGGAGCATTTACATCCATCCTGGCAACATGTCCCAGCCATCGAAGTCGTTGGATTTTGACTCTTTTAGCTACGTCGATGTCGTGGTAAAGCTCATACAGCTCATGGTTCATCCGATGGCGAAACTGGCCTTCGACACAGATAGGTCCATATATTTTTCGGAGTACTTTTCTCTCGAATACTCCCAGGTTTTGTATGTCCGTTGTAGTAAGCACCCATGATTCGGCACCATACAACAGAACAGGTAAGATAAGCACCTGGTATAGCTGTTTCTTAGTATTTCGAGAGAAGGTGGTGTTACTAAAGTGCTGCCGAAGTCCGTAGAAACATCTATTGGCTAGCACTATTCTTCGTTTAATTTCTTGGCTGACATTATTCATCTTGTTGACGGAAGATCCGAGGTAAGTAAATTCGTCGACTACCTCAAAACAATAATTGTCAACGTTCACGGTGCGTCCCCATCGAGAGGACTCTTTGTTCGTCGAAATCATTATTGTTGTTTTGTCCTCGTTGACCGCTAAACCCATTTTTGCTGACTCCTTTTCTAGCGATGAGAAAACTGCAGTAACATCCCGCAGATTTCGGCCAATGATATCTATATCATCGGCGTAGGCTAGTGGCATGTGGCTTTTGTGGAATATGGTGCCAGACATGTTGATACCAGCCTTTCTCATCACCTTCTCCATAACTATGTTAAATAGTGTACAGGACAGACTGATCCTTACCAATCTTAACCGAGGATTTGGTGTTGTCTAAGGTACATTTGCAAAGTCGAATCAGCTTTGCAGGAATACCAAACTCAGACATGGCCTCATAAAGCCTATTCCTTATCGGAGAGTCGAAGGCAGCTTTGTAGTCGACAAAGAGGTGGTAGGTGTCGATCTGCTTTTCATGGGTTTTTTCCAGGATTTGTCGTAAGGTGAATATTTGATCCGTCGTAGATTTGCCAGGTCTAAAGCCGCACTGATATGGTCCAATTAGTTTTTCTACAATTGGCTTTAGACGTTCACACAATATGCTTGAAAGGACCTTGTACGCAATTGGTAATAGGCTTATTCCACGGTAGTTCTTACATTCACTACGATCTCCTTTCTTGTATATGGGACATAACAGACTGAGACTCCAATCCCCGGGCATGCTCTCCTCTTGCCAGATGTTCTCCATGAGCTGATGCATGCTCCTAATCAGCTCCTCCCCGCCAGCCTTAAACAATTCAGCAGGGAGACCATCGGCTCCAGCAGCTTTGTTGTTTTTAAGGCGGGAGATGGCCATACGTATCTCGCTCTGGCTCGGAGGTGGACAGTTAATACCATCGTCATGGATTGGAGCGGGGTCTTCTGGAGTGGTGTCAGTATCCAGTAAATTTCGAAAGTGATCTCTCCATATCTTCAGAACGTTATCCGGGTCCGTCACTAGCTGACCATCGCTGTCCTTGCAGGAGGGCAACCCTGTTCCACGCATTCTCGCTTTAACTCTCTTGTAGAATTTTCGGGCTTCCCCTCTACTTCGGAGCAACTCAGTGCACTCGTCCTGCCTCTTCTTCAGCTCCTTCTTTTTTCTTCTAAAAAGACGCGTTGCCTGTCGTCTCTTCTCCCTGTGCCGTTCACGAACAGCTCGCGTTGCCATTGGCTGCAGTTTCGCCCTATATGCAGCAACCGTCTCTCTCGTGGCATTGCGACATTCATCATCGTACCAGGCATCTTCTTGAGACGGCTTTGAGTACCCAAGTACGCTTCTCGCAGCCCGTTCTAAGGAGTCGGCTATATTTTGCCACTGCGAGGTTATATTGTCAGGGGTTGGAGCATTCCGCAGCAGTTGAATTAGGTGGTTGGAGTAGGCGTTTGCTACCTCTGTGGTCCGCAGTTTACCGATGTCCAGCTTTCGTTGTGCCTGGTTACGTACGTTTTTCGCCATGCTTAGTCTTGTGCGTACCTTAACTGCGGTAAGGAAGTGATCGGAGTCAATGTTCGCACCCCTAATCACTCGTACGTCCAGAACATTCGATGCGTGCCTTCCATCGACTACCACATGATCAATCTGATTCCTCGTCAATTGATCTGGAGATATCCATGTTGCCTTATGAATATTTTTATGGTCAAATCTAGTGCTGCTAACTACCATATTTCTTGCCGCAGAGAAATCAATCAGTCTGATGCCATTGTTCGACGTTTCGGTGTGCAGACTGAATTTTCCGATGGTAGGGTCAAATGCGGTTACAAATCGATTAATTTCAATAACTCAAGACTTAAACAATATCTTATATTGGGTGATGGTATTTATCAGTCAGTTTAACTGACTGAAATTTCTGTACTGGTTTTTATTGTTACAGTGAAAACATTTTATATAACAGATTTCATAACATATATAAAAATGTAAACGAATTGTTTTTTTTTCTCATCAGTGAGTGGATTTTATGTGCCAAAAGTGTTTTTATAAACGTAGAGAAATAAAATTTTATGCACCGATACTACAACTATTTATATGAAAACGATCATTTTATTTTTGAATAGTGAACGGAGGGGATAATATTTGATACACATATATACCCGGCAGTATAGACAAGAATATGCAGACAAAATATTTTATTTCGATAAGTGGGCGGAAGTGCAGCTATGCATATGATGGCAAACATTTTTTTGCCAATCGGTGGGGAATGGCGACATGCGAAAACTGTTTTAAGGGCTATATAAGGTTATATATGGCAGCACTTATAATTGTGAGGCAATTCCGAGAAATGCATTATATGCAGTTAATACTTTTAATTTTCATCAAATATGCAATAGCGAAGCATTGCCGGGCCTACTAGTGTGTATATGTATTTTATTTGTTGATTTTCAAAATATACCACAGATTGTCTACTTCCAAGAGTGTAAAAAAAATTTTCAAATTCACATTGATCTTTCAACTGCAAACATTGCCATGCAAAAAGTCTCCTTGCAGAATGAAAGTGGTGTCATCGCCATAGCGATTCTCATCCAAATGTGCTACAAAATTTATGTGCAACTGGCGATTGGTGTTAGAGTTCGAACATTCTGATTGTATCGCTAATAAATGGAGTTAATATATTTGGCTTTTGAGCCTGCATTCAATTAAATCCCTTATTCGATCTTTTGCTCAACATATGGAAAACGTTTTTATTCCGTTTTCTATAGGTTAATCCTCGAACAATTTTTACTTTTATTAAATCACATCTTATTTAATGTTTGCTTAAAAGTAGATTACATTAAATTTGTATTTTTACTGCTGATAACCGTCTTTAGGCCACATAAAACATCAAATAAATATTTGTAAATATATGTATGTACTCCCAACTCTGTACAAAGCTTTTCAAAAAACATACTACATGCCGTTTACTTTCCAACACTACAAAGAAAAGCTTTTCGATTTCAAATTTAACTGACAATAGCAATTCAAATATTCATTACACGAATTTTTTTATATATGCCCAAAAAGCAATACCCCCGTTTACCTTTCCCAAAATGTTGGCTCCACTCCAGCAAGAGGATTGCTTCTCCAATATAGTGCAAGACTTCCTTATCTGTACGACCATCCATAAGGCACGCCAGTTGGGTGTATTTCAAGGTGAAACCTATGTGCGTGTCACTTTGGACAAAATGAGTCGTCACACAAAAGTTTTTGCCAATTCGGAAAATCCCTATTTTAATGAGGTGAGCTGTGCCCCAAAGGATTCCAGTAGAGCACTTTGTAGTAATGACATTTGTACATCCTTGATTTCTACAGTATTTTGTCTTCGAAATCAAGTGCACTTTGGCGGAACTCTTGCGCTTGACCATCCAGTATAAGGTCAAGAAACATACGACATGCAAGCGGGATTTGACACTGGGGGAATTGTTGGTCGACATGCAAAGCGTGTGGCATCAGCGCAATCGTTGCTACTTCAAGAAATGGGGGCGTCTAGAGACGCCCATTGAACAGCAACTGCATCACCAGCAGCAACAGTCATCAATGGCTGGTGATTTTGGTGAGACAAAAGGATTTCTACAAATTGACCTTGCCATTGTGTCACAGGCGAGCAATACGAATACGTTGCTAAAGCCGGACGAGGATGACTTGATGTCTATGAATGTGTGGCAGATGCATCAGGATTATGACGATATTGAAAAGTAGGTAAAGACATATCTAGACAAAGTTAAAGCGATCAGAACAAACACATGTGCAAAGGAAAAAAAATCTCGTAATGAGTTAAGACAGATGGCGCACAAAATTGTTTTACAATGGAATATTTTTGAAGGAAACTATACCTTAGGAAATATTTTTCTAAAAGGAATTTTTCCAATTTCTTTTATACTATTATAAATTCTTACATAAGAATGTATTCGTAACAGTTTTAGTGAATGTTGTTTTAAATTTATATGTGTTACATTTTATTTTTAATATAGTTCATAAAACTTTAAAAATTATCCTTCTAATACTCTCTCATTCGAAATCAATTTGCCTCCGACGTTTAAAAACTATAATTTTGTCACCTCTTTCAGAAATCTTCTTGATAATATCGATGCTAGCATCAAATGCAATATCCGTTACACCGTGACGTTTTTTCGTGCCGTCATGTCCCGAAAATCCGACTATATGATTCAAGTATCCTTTTACATATAAAATATTACAAAAGCCCAGAGAAATTATATTACTTCACATTTAATTTCTAAAGTTTAGATTTCATCCATTTAAGTGTAAAACCAATGTGGCCAAAAACACACAATATCCGGTATGGAATCAAGCCATAACATTTGCCTGGACCTATCCATCGCTGGCACAAACTTTTCTAGTGCAAGTAATGGCCCATGAACATTTCCAGTGGAAATGTGTAGCCGAATATGAGGTGCATTGCAATGAAATAGCTTTTAAAGGTAAAGATGTGATTTTTTGAGAGCATAAGTTGGAAATCGGAGTGCAAGAATTATTATAGATAAACCTACTTTGGGTCCAACTTTTGTACATCTGTATGACAGTACACAGTCGTCTCAGTATGTGGGTCGTTTATTGCTGTCGATACAATCAGAATGTTTGGACTCCAATCCCAATCGCCAGTTGCATTCAAATTTTGTGCCACATTTGGATGAGAATCGCTATTGGGATGACACAACATTTGTTGTTGAATTTGTAGTACTACAGGGAGACTTTTTGCATGGTAATGTAAGCAATTGTAAGATCAGTATAAAATTGGCAGGTAATTTTTTTTTAGTTTTACGTAAATTTTTATTTTTTTTTATACTTTTATATTTTTATAGTTTGTTTAATTTTTTTTAATACTTTCCTATTTTTATCTTTATATATTTTTTTATTTTTATATTTTGATATTTTTATATTTTTGGTTGGTTGGTTGGTGTGCAGGCATCTCCATCTTCGAGGAGAACACTTAGGTCCTTATGGACCCATTGTGACACCCGTTGGGCATTTACGCCATCCCTTCAACCTATGCTATCAGCGCGTGTGCTGCCTGATTGCGTTGCCAGTTGTCGATTGGGTATCCGGAGTTTCGATCCAATCCGTCCAGTTAATAATTTTACAAAAGTTGTTGATCCTTCCGATATCCAACGATGCAAGCAAGGGTTTCCCCAGGGTTTCCAGTCTCCTTCTGCATAGCGCTGGGCAATCACATATAATGTGGTCGGTGGATGGTTCACTGCTGCCGCAGTAGTTGCATTCGCTTTTTGTTGCGAATCCCATTCTGCTCGCATGTCTGCCTATGGGTCCATGTTCCGTCAGGAATGTAATAATTTTTCTTATCTGGTCCCTCTCTAGGCTTACCAGGTACGATGTACGTTTCGCGTTGTATTCTGGCCAAGTCTTTTTGGCCTTTCTACAGGTTTCTTCATTCTTCCATCTGTCGTTTGCAATTTCAAACGTTAGATTTCCAATGGTACTTTTACAGGTGGATATAGGGCGAAGTGCTACGTGTTCAACCTCGCTTTCCTGCAGGGCTGAGCCCTGTCTGGCCTCTTCGTCCGCTCTGCAGTTGCCCTCGATTCCGCTGTGTCCGGGTATCCACGTAACCAGAACTCTGTTATTCCTGGATATCTCGTTAAGAGGTTTTCGACAGGCACTGACCACTTTCGATTTGATGTCACTGGACTTCAATGAGTTTACCGCCGCTAGACTATCCGTGAACAGGAGAATATCCTCCTGTGATATCTTCCTCACGCTGATCATCTCCGCGGCTCGTTTAATATCAAGTATTTCCGCTTGGAAAACGCTGCAGCAGTCTGGAATTCTCGATCTTAGGAGTAGATACCATAACCTTGTCATCCAGTTTGGACATATCGGTAAAGATGTTTATTGGTCCATACATTGCGTTCTCGTTCTCTGTCCACTCCTTTCTGGTGGGTGTTTTGATTTCGTAGAGGATGTTTGATTTCCGTATATTGAGCACGTAGTCAGTTTCAAGTGAGATGTTGATATGGTTCAGGATCCTTGAATGTCCTGTGGAAGGATCCCAATGTTCAATCTCTTTTAGTCGAATAGCTGATTTGAGAGCGGAGCATTTGCAGCTCAGATCAGGTGGTAGTAGATTGAGTATCGTGTAGAGAGCCTTAGAGGGGGTCGATCTCATACATCCGGTTATCAGGAGACAAGAGGACCGTTGAACACGATCTAATTGTCTAAATTTGCTCTTCTTGTCGAGCGCGTACCACCACACTATAGAGCCATATTGTAATATTGGCTTCACTATAGCATTGGAAATCCAAAGTGTTACCTTGGGTTTAAATCCCCAGGTTTTTCCGATAGCTTTACGGCATGTATATAAAGCTATGAGTGCCTTGGTGGATCTGCTTTCAATGTTCTGTCTACAATTAAGCTTCCTGTCTAATATAAGGCCCAGGTAGTTCGACGTATCGGAGAAGTTGAGTTGTTTGTTGCCCAGATAGAAGTTGAGTTGTTTGTTGCCCAGATAGATATTGAATGTAGCGGGCAATTTCTGTTTCCGACTAAAAAGGACTAGGTCTGTTTTGTCAGGGTTCGCATTAAGTCCTCTACTGGCACACCAGTTTGCCAGGATGTTGATATAGTCCTGCATCCTTTGTTCGAGACAAGATAAACTTCCCCCAGAGACGCAGAGTGCTATATCATCTGCATACGCTACTACTGCGCATCCTTTCGACTCCAACCGTTTGAGAATGTCGTTGACGGCAAAATTCCACAATAGCGGCGATAATACTCCCCCTTGAGGGGTGCCTCTAGTCACCCTTCTAGTGAGGGTGTGATTTCCCAGCTTTGAGGTGATAGTTCTCTTTATTAGCATGTTGCGAATCAGCTTGCTAATATGTGAGTTGATATGTAGGCTGTTGAGCTCTGTCATGATGCAGAGGGGTTCGATGTTGTTGAAAGCTGCCTCTATGTCCATAAAGGCAACTAAAGAAAATTCTTTCTTATCTAGCGATTTCTCTATGGGATACAATAGTGCATGGAGTGCGGTTTCTGTCGATTTCCCCTTTGTGTAGGCATGCTGAGCATTCGAAAGGAGATTCGGGACAATTGTATTTTTGATGTCGTCCATGATTCTCTCAAGGGTTTTCAAAAGGAATGAAGTAAGACTTATAGGTCTAAAGTCCTTCGCTTTGGTGTGTGATGGCTTTCCCGCCTTTGGGATGAAGACCACTTTAGCCGTTTTCCATCGTTTTGGCAGGTAGGATAATTCCACACAGCTGTTAAAAATAGCCTCCAGCCATGGCAGTAGTATTTCCATTGACTGTTGAAGTTCGGCGGGTATAATGTCGTCCGGACCGGGTGATTTGTAAGGATCAAAGTCTATCGCAGAAGTCGGTAGGTGCGACGGTTATAGACTTGGACCCTCCCCTAGGGAAGTGGGTATCCGTTAGGATTTCCAAGGATTCAGTTCAGGTACCATCATTTTTCATTATGTATGCCGGGGCGCCGGTTGTCGAGGATAATACTTTCCTAAGTCTACTTACCTCTGCGGTCTTTTCGACATCGTTGGTATATTTCCTCCATGAAGATCTTTTTGCCTTCTTCAGTAGTTTCTTGAAGAGTCTTAAATTCTCCTTGTACTCCTCCCATTGGCCCCCCATTTATATTTTTATATTTTTATATTTTTATATTTTTATATTTTTATATTTTTATATTTTTATATTTTTATATTTTTATATTTTTATATTTTTATATTTTTATATTTTTATATTTTTATATTTTTATATTTTTATATTTTTATATTTTTATATTTTTATATTTTTATATTTTTATATTTTTATATTTTTATATTTTTATATTTATATATTTCTATATTTTTATATTTTTATATTTTTATATTTTTATATTTTTATATTTTTATATTTTTATATTTTTATATTTTTATATTTTTATATTTTTATATTTTTATATTTTTATATTTTTATATTTTTATACTTTTATATTTTTATATTTTTTAAATTTTTATATTTTTTTCTTTCCTTTCCTTTTTATTCAGAACATTCCTCAAATAATCTCGAATGTTTCCTCAAACCCTATCCTATGAAAAAGTCTCAATCTATGTCCAACAATCTGAAATATTTTCGTCAAGAATCGCCCTTTAAAGCAATAACATTGAGGCTTCAGTTACCCGATAATAGACGGAAATTTGAAATCGAAATAGTAACAAAAGATATTCTGGATTATATGAGTCGGCAAATCGACACTTTCAGACAATTTCAGATACAATACAGTG
This sequence comes from Muscina levida, assembly GCA_964034835.1. NCBI lineage: Eukaryota > Metazoa > Arthropoda > Insecta > Diptera > Muscidae > Muscina > Muscina levida. The sequence continues at coordinate 42,163,504 of OZ035883.1, read as the reverse complement.
GACAATATCAATCACAGTTAAAAGTTTTACGAGAAATTCTCACCAAGATCTCAGAGAAAATAAAAGTTGCTTTCGAGGCAGAAAAGTTAGATTATAAAGGTCTTAAAGAACCCACAAAATACGATATAAATCGTTTCTTACATATAAAGGAATATTTTGTAAGTTTAAGACTTAAATATTTTAAGTTTTTTGTGGGAGAATTTGTGAGCTATTCCACTGCTCTTTTCTTTCCAACAAAAAAAAAACACTTCACTCAAAAAGAATTCATTCATTATATTTCTCATTTTATATTATTAACCGAATTTATAGATCTTCCTCCAGTTTCCATTTTACTTAATCTGTATGCCATTGTTTTTTAGATTAAACTTTCTGATGATTTAATGTCACTTCGTTCTCGCCTCAAACCTTCACATGTCAAAGATGACACTAATTGCTGTATCGAGAATGTTTTACAAGAATTGCTTAAACGTCTCCAACAACTCCGACATTTCATGAACTTTAAATGTATTCAAAACGATTGGCCTGATTTGATGTTAATCTTTGCTGCTGGCAGTAAGGATTTAGGAATTTGTCGCTTAAACGCCAAGGAATTTGGGTGTATGTCAAAAGGATCGACAGATGGAACCGATAACAGTGGTCAATGCTGGAAGGTTCGCAATTTCATATTTAAGGTAAGAAAAAACAACAAATTTGTAAAGGATAGTTCGACAGAATATGTTCAGCATTGAGAATAAAGATTAAAATAGAAGGTGGGCCATGTTCAATTTGGAATTCAATACTAAAAGACATTTTATCAATATTATGATTTCATTGGATAGGTCCTGGGTGCCGTTGGGGATGTTAAGTAAAACTTGCATCGCTAATCGACTTACAACCTCCACGTGGTGACACCTGGGCAACGACATTTTGTAATATTTTTATCATGAATAGCGGCAGATTGTGAACACCGGATCCTGATGGTTGAGCTTGCCACCCGCCTTCAGGTCCTATACTGGAACCCACCAAATGTTAGCGACCTTCGCAAACGTAACAGGGACCTTTATTCAAGAATATACTACTATAACCCCCGGACTCTCTGTAGATAAGGTGTCACTATCCGACTGGCGGATGTCCTCAAAATAACAAAAATACTGTCATTCAGGAAGCGCATCGTGTGGAAATGCACGAATTGGAATGTGGATTTGTAATTGGCCAGAGACTTAGACATCTTATCTGGCTGTTCAATCCTGTTAGTGATCGAATAGGCACAATCCGCATCAAGGCGAAATGTTACGCCATACGACCGATGACCTGGCCACGACATCAAAATTGTCCTGGGAGATTTTAATGCAAATATAGGAAAGGAAGATGTTCTTGGTCCATCGATCGGTTAATTTAGCCTGCATACCGAGGTTTACACTAGTTAGCTTAGCAGCGACAAGAAAAATGGTTTTGTGTGGAACCAGATTTCAACGTAAAGATATCTACAAGGCAACTTGACAATCTCCCGATCGAAACAATAAAAATTAAATAATTCTCGTGGTAATCGATGGAAGGCATGCATCTAGTGTCATGAATGTGCGCATTGCGAGTTGGTGCTAACAATGGGTCGGATCTTAGCCTTGTTGAAGCTGAGTAGAGCTAAAAAAGACCGTAAGCAATCACATAGAAACCTAGACATCGCAAAGCTGAAAATCCCAGAGTTAGCCACTGCCTACTCCAACCAGCTCTACCAACTACTAAGACACGACACTTTTACTTCAGACGTTCTCAAAACACAATGACAGCATATATATTACATGGATGTGAAAAAGGGGCTAAGAATGCTGATACGATGAAGAATGTCGCTTACCGTCTGAGGAACAGGATACTGCTTATAGGGCAACGCTACAGCTAATAGGAAAAAAAGGAGAGGGAACTTAACTTAACTTAATTTCCCTTTGCACCCCATGAATGAGGTATGGGATAGCTTCTCGCGTTGTTGTGAATTAACACGCTTTCTATTTTTAGATTCACAACTAACGGCACCTACTTGTTTATCGACGAATGCGAACGTCACTGTTTTGAGAAGCTCTTACTAGACACGACGATTAAATCGACGCTTAATACTGCGAAGTTGCTGTCAAACAACATTCGAGGGGAGCCGACAATGAAAGAAAATTTTTTTTTTCTTTTAAGATGACTGGAGCCAGGTTTGAACCTGCGATCTCCCGCATGGTAGTCGCGTGTTCTAACCACTATGCCACGGCCGGTCCCAAAGAGAGGGAACTATTTAAGCGAAAAAACGTCAGATGAAGGAACGGGAGAACGAGGATATAAAGCGATATATTAATAGTGGTGAGGCCCGAAAATTTTATCAGAAAGTGCAAAAGGCTACGGTAATGCGTTCCCCTCCTCTAAGGACAAGGATGGAAATCAGATAATAGATACGCAGGGTGTGCTGCATATATGGATAGAACACTTCCAGCAACAACTGGCTCCAGAAGGCAGCGCACGTGAATGTATCACGCCAATTGTCGACCGCCACCAAGTCAAGCCGAGGTAAGAAGAGCAATATCGCAGCTGAAAAATAATAAAGCAGACGGTGCCGAAGGACTTCCAGCAGAGCTCGAGTGTGCTATCTGAATGACTAAAGCCAGTGTTACCCAACCTTATCGGGCCTTATCAGTGTGGCCTTAGACCTGGTAAATCAACAACTGACCAGATATTCACACTTTGGCAAATCCTGGAAAAGACCCAGAGAAACAGATCGACAAGTAAAATCTTTTCTCCGACCATAAAGCTGCCTTCGACAGCCCGATACGGCAGAAATTACTCGAAGTCATGGCTGAGTTTGGTATTCCAGCGAAGCTGATACGTCTTTGCGTAATGACGCTGACTTACCATTCTATACCAGACGAGGCCTAAAACAAGGTGACGGCCTATCGTGTGACCTCTTTAACATTGTGATAGAGATGATAATGAGAAAAGCTGCAGTAAACACGAGTGGCACTATATTCAACAAAAGCCACATGCTACTCGCATACGCTGATGACGTAGACATCATCGGTCGAAAACTGCGGGATGTGACTGCAGCCTTCTCAGGTATTCATAAGGAATCAGCGAAAATGGGCCTAACGGTGAACGAGGACAAAACGAAGTTATTAGTTTCAACGAACAAAGAATCTATTCGTTTGGGAAACTGCGTGAACGTTGACAACTATAATTTCGAGACGGTAGATAATTTTATCCACCTAGGCTCCGCCATTAACAAAACAAATAATGTCTGCCTCGAAATCCGGAGAAGAATCTTGCTTGCTAATAAATGCTACTACGGACTAAGCAAGCGATTCAATGACAGAGCCCTCTCTCGACGAATGAAAATCCAGCTATACTAGATACTGATTCTACCTGTCTTGATGTACGGTTTAGAATCCTGGGTTATGACTAGGGCGACCAATTTTCAGCACATGCTGAATATTGCTGATGTTGCTTAATTTAACGATTTCAAGCGATCTTGCTTATTTAAAAGGTTTGTGCTTTTTCATGCTGTTTTTGCCCTTATTTAAATTTTTAATACATTTTGATAAGATATGTTTCTATCAATTGAAAATTTTTACATATCACAAGCCCTTGCGGTTCATAAAAATATGACAGGTAGAATTCAATTTGCAAACTATCCTCTTATTTTACACACAGCCTGTGTTCAAGATTTTGTAATAGCCCTATTTCTATCGATAGCTTAGATCGTTCGATTCGTTGTATATTACTATAGTTTTCAGGCGCCTTATCGAAAACAAAAATTTAAACTAATGAAACCTAATGTGCCTCTATAACCTAAACCAATAACGTCAAATTATACTAATTATTTGGAAGACATAAGGGAAGTCATTCAAGAGTTTAACGAAAATGATTCTGAAGCATTGCGATAAAGCAAAGAGGTTCTTTCTAATGAAAATTTCTAATCCGACTTTTCCTTCATAAAAATAAACTTTAAGTGCATCTTGCATGCCATCAAAAAAATTTGAGTCAAGCGGATCTCCATTGAATGAAAGCTTGGAAACAGTAAAATCAATTCAACATGCTATAGAAAAAAATCTGATAAAAATTATTTTAAAAAAATGACTGCCGTTCTTGCGCGATATCCTGGCTTTGTGGAAATCAACAATATTATTTTTAAAAATTCCAAAACAACAAGTGCGTTTATGGGAAAATATTCGCCTGCTGAATCAACATTTTTTAAATACGCTCCCGTTTCATCGTGTGACGTGGAACTTGTTTTTTTTTATATATGGAATTTTTTTTACAAACCAGCGTAAAAGTTTCACCTTGGAAAATTTAAAAATGCACTTAGTGCTTAATTGTAATCGTGACATTGACCAAGGTATAATCTCACTTTAAGAAATTTTTTTTTGGTTTAAAATTTACTTTCTTTGTATGAATACACGAGTGAATAATTTGGGTAATTTACTTATTGTTTTTTATTCCTTCTTTAATAGATGTGAAATTGTTTGTTCAGCCATTTGAAATTGCTTTTGTTATTTTAATTTGCAATTTTATTTAAATTTAACTTTTCGCCATAATTAACTACCCACCCTCCTTTTGAATGAATTATTTAATTTAATGTCAAATATTTCCTTAAAGTCCTGTCAATTGTTATTCTGCTTTTCCTTTGTATTCATTCGTCCAGCTTGGGAAATTTTTATTGTTGTAATTTTAAGCTATACTTTATAATAAAAAACACTCTTGAATTATAAATCGAACCAACCGGTCTTATACCTTTTTCGTGCGATATTTTATATTTTAAAACAGCCCCATTCTGTTGGTTTCAACTTTAAGTAAAAAGTTTGAGACAGCCGTAAAAAGCATTACGGAAATACATTTTGGCGCCCGAGCAGGGCTGTTTTAATAATTAAATAATTCGCGTATACTAAGCCGTATTCGAACAAGAGTTGTTAGTAAAACAACAACACAATTATTAGTAAAATAATTTAATCAAAAACAATTAAACATAATCTGATATTAAATCATTAATACAAAAAGAGGACAAAGTTGTTAGTAAAACACACAAAACAAAAGTTGTTAGTCAAACAAATAACAAACTACAAAAGAACAATAAAAGCGAAAACAACCGGTCTTGTCCTTTGTCGATTGCGATTTTTTTAAATAGTATTTTTAAATTATTAAACAGCCCACCAGTTCTTTACGTAAAAACTATTACGGAAAAACATAGTTTTTTGTTTGTTTTTCAATAAATAAAAAAAATTATAAATGCTGAATATAAAATCTATCGTGCTTATTTCAAGGGTTTTTCATGCTGTTTTAAGTACTGAAAACCGTTTTTTTCGTGCTGAAAAATGGTCGCCCTAGTTATGACACAAGCGCATGAATCGGTTCTGGCAGTAATCGAGAGAAAAATTCTTCGTAAAATTTATGGGCCCATCATCGTTAACGAAGAGTATCGGCGTCGTATTTATCATGAGCTGACGTGGAGTGACGTGGTCAGACGCTTTAAGGTGCAGGGGTTGCATTGGCTAGGTCATGTTGTACGCATGAACTAAAATACTCCAGCTCGAAAAGTCGTTGACAATGAACTAGATTGACGTCGCAAAAGAGGGCGACCAATACTCCGTTTGAAAGACCAGGTTACTGAGAACCTTACTGAACTTGGTGTGACTAACTGGAGAAAAAGCGCAGAAGATCGAGGTGATTATAATATTTTCTACGTGCGGTATATAATCCAATGGGATTTCTTAAGTGCCAGCTAAGTAAGTAAGTAAGGCTTTACACAAGGCGATAGTATGTCATGCGATCTCTTTAACATCGTAATGAATATTATCATGCGGAAGGCTGCAGTAAACAGGAATGGTACCATATTGAACAAAAGTCAAATGCTGCTGGCGTATGCCGTTGACATAGAATTGGCATAATTGGCCGTGCACTGCGGAATGTTACTGTGGTCTTTTTGAAAATTAAGAAGCAGTCGGTGGAAGTGGGTCTGGTGATAAATGAGAACAAAACCAAGTTATTTGTTTCAACGAACAAAGAGTCTACTCGTTTGGGACGCTGTGTGAACGATGACTATAACTTTGAAGTGCTACTAGTGATTTTATGACAAAGCCCTCTCTCGAAGAAAAAAAATCCAACTGTGCCAGACACTAATCCTACCTGCCTGGCTCTACAGCGCAGAATCGATTGAACCATGATCTATATGAGCTGTATAACGACATCGACGTAGTCAAGCGCGTTCAAATATGTGTATGCAGGCCTTCCATTCTCACGCTATGTAGAAAAGGATGGGAAAAAATTAGGTCTAGTAAGGCAAAATCAAGTATTTCTTGCCGTTGGATGCTCAATTTCCGAGATATACTCTGGCTGTCAGGCTGGGCTACATAACCCCGCCCCTTTGGTACCTCCCATACAAATGCATCATTCCGCCCACTTTAGAAATCGAGAAATAATATCAATACACCCAACGGGATCGTACCCAAATTCTGTATTTAATAAAGCTATAACAGGATAAAGTTTTGGAAAAAAATTGAAAGTCTAGCCACGCCCCTTCTGGTACCTCCCATACAAATGTACCTTTCCGCCCACTATAGAGATGGAGTAATAATGTCAATAAATCCAACGTGATTGTACCCAAATTCTTTATTTAAAAATGCTTCAACAGGATAAAGTTTTTGGGAAAAAATTGGAAGCCTAGCCACGCCCAATCTTGTACCTCCCATACCCATCTGGTACCACCACTTTAGAAATCGATAAATATTATAAATATACATAACGCGATCGTGCCGAAATTCTGTATTTAGTAAAGCTATAACAGGATAAAGTTTTGGAAAAAAAATTGGAAGTCTAGCCACTCCCCTTCTGGAACCTCCCAAACAAATGTACTTTTCCGCTCACTATAGAGATGGAGTAATAATATCAATAAATCCAACGTGAGAGTTCCCAAATTCTTTATTTATTACAGCTTTAACAGGATAAAGTTTTTGAGAAAAAAATTGGAAGTCTAGCCACGCCCCATCTGGTACCTCCCATACCAATCTGGTACCGCCCACTTTAGAAATCGACTAATATTATTATTAGACCTAACCTAACCTAATCGTGCCCAAATTCTGTATTTAGTAAAGTTCAAGCAAGAAACAGTTTTAGAGAAGAAATCTGGAAGTTTAGACACGCCCCTTCTGGTACCTCCCATACAAATGCATCATTCCGCACACTTTAGAAATCGAGTAATAATATCAATACACCCAACGGGATCGTACCCAAATTCTGCATTTAATAAAGCTATAACAGGATAAAGTTTTGGAAAAAAAATGGAAGTCTAGCCACTCCTCTTCTGGTACCTCCCATACAAATGTACCATTCCGCTCACTATAGAGATGGAGTAATAATATCAATAAATCCAACGTGAGAGTTCCTAAATTCTTTATTTATTACAGCTTTGACAGGATAAAGTTTTTGAGAAAAAAATTGGAAGTCTAGCCACGCCCCATCTGGTACCTCCCATATCCATCTGGTACCGCCCACTTTAGAAATCGACTAATATTGTTATTAGACCTAACGCGATCGTGCCCAAATTCTGTATTTAGTAAAGTTCAATCAGGAAAAAGGTTTAGAGAAGAAATCTGGAAGTTTAGACACGCCTCTTCTGGTACCTCCCATACAAATGTACCACTTCGCCTACTTTAGAGATGGAGTAATAATATCAATACACCCAACGCCATCGTGTCCAAATTCTGTATCTAGTAAAGTTCAAGCAGGAAAAAGTTTTAGAGAAGAAATCTGGAAGCTTAGACACGCCCCTTCTGGTACCTCCCATACAAATGTACCACTTCGCCTACTTTAGAGATGGAGTAATAATATCAATACACCCAACGCCATCGTGTCCAAATTCTGTATTTAGTAAAGGTATAACATGATAAAGTTTTGGAGAAATAATTTGGAAGTCTAGATACGCCCCTTCTGGTACCTCCCATACAAATGTACCACTCCGCCCACTTAAGAAATCGAGTAATAATATTAGTATAATAGAAATGTTTTTGTTGTACTGAGGGTGATGGTATATGTAAGTCGGGTTGCCCGACTGAAACTTTCTTACTGGTTTCAAAGTTCTTGAAACCAATTTATTAGTTTCCGGCATGGAAAGAGATTGTACTCCATTAATAACTATTCTCAGACAAATTTCTTATTTCTTTCAGGATATTCAATGTCAGCACACTTGTCACCAGTGCGGTTGCACAAACGCCCTAATTCTAGGCTGCCTCGCCATAGTACCAGAAAAAGAACGCAGTGATTTTATACGAAACATTCAAATGGATTGGAAAAATCCTGAACCCTTTTATTGGACACCCACAAACGAATGCACGAAATTCAAATGTCGCATATTTATACACCAGGCTAAAATACGACCGGGTGCCGATCGTAATGGTCTGTGTGATCCCTATGTAAGAATAATGATATGCTCACATGCCACCGAAACGCCAGTTCTATTGGGTACTCTCTCTCCCATATGGAATTCGGCTATAACATTTCAAGACATCGAATTGCCCGGTCATATCGAATGGTATAAAGAGAATCCATCAATGGTGGCCATAGAGTTATATGATACTGATGTCAAGACAGCAGATGACTATTTGGGTTGCGGATTTTTAAAGGTGGTGGTCATAACTGCGGATCGGTTGGATTCGAATGTCGGAAGCAAAGACAACGCCAAGGGATGGTTGATGAGAAGCAAACATGCTTTAGATAGATATGAGGATATGAAATCACTGTCACCACCACCATTGAAATGGGTGCCAATGTCAGTAAGTGGTGCCATACGCGGTGAAATTTTAATGTCAGCGGAATTGGTGGAAACAAAGGAGGAGGGAAATGAAGAGGAAGTGGTGATGGATTCTAACATAATTGTAGGCATTCCCGCTGTTATACGACCTAATATGAAGAATTATGTGTAAGTTGGGGGGAGGTGTAATTAGAGTCCTTTTTAAACACCGTATAATTTTGTCTGCATTCATTTTAAATTTCCAGCTTAGAGTTGGTGTTTGCTGGCTTTCGCAACTACAAAAAAGTGTCTTTGATGTCTGGCAGACATCGTGTCAAAGTAATGATGGGCGATTTGCTGCTAACCAGTGGATTGTCTTCATCACGTATACGGCATAGTATTAATTTTTTGGTACTCTACGCCGCTGGGGTAGTGGTGAGTTTGAATAAGAGATTTGCACAGACAAGTTTCTTAATATTTTCCTCTCAGAGCCTTCCCGAACAGCTGGAATATTGGCCGGCTATAATAGCCACCGATGTGGCGGTATCATCCAAAGACCAAGAAAACACTCTGGGTGCAGTTCTCATATCCAATACAAAACGTTATCTACAGAAACATCAACAAGTGACCTGCGTAGAAATGGATACTGCATTGGAATCCGAACCTGAAACCAGTATAGCGTCAACCTTGCTGCACCTAGATCCTGAGGATCATACGGAAACGTCACCTTTGTTAAAAAAGAAAACCAAAGTTCGCTCCTTGTGGCACAGAATTGCAGGAAAATCTTCTCAGTCGCCGTCATTACCCCGGACGTCTTATGACCTCACCGATGTCATGGATGAAAGTGATTATAATTGGTGGACAAAATTCTACAACTCTGGGCCGGGGGAAACCTGTGGCTCCCTCTCACGCTATAAACATAAAATTTGTATCTTTCACAGCGAATTAGAAAAACAATCGGAGTTTAGTCACTTTACCGATTGGGCTGAACCTTTGCAAATGGTACATGGTGTTAAGTACAAGAAAAACTCATTGCCCGTAGAGGAAGTTTATGCCACTCTCAAAATGAATATTAAAATCACCGCCTGTCAATGTGAACGGCACGAGAATGCAAATGGAGTCACCCTAAGGCCTATGGCAACTGCTTTAAATCCTCGCTATCAGGCTCAATTACAATCGCTGGCTGAATTGGTAAAAGTAGTGGTGCGAGTCTACATTGTTCAGGGTTTGCAATTGCGACCGGTAGAGAGAAATCTTCAAGCTGCTGCATATGTTAAGCTACAATTAGGCTCAAAGCATGCCAGCAATAGAGCCGAATATGTGACGAATGCTAGTAATCCGGTATTCGGTAAATGTTTTCAATTGGAGGCACTATTGCCGAGGTAGGTTGGTGCGGGGAGGGAAAAGGGAAGATAGACGCGAACGGCGACAGTTTAAATGTTTTAAGTTAACATTTCTTTAGAGACCATGTTTTGGAGATGTCTGTCTTTAATCGTGGCAGTTTACAAGATGAACCCATTGGATCAACCAACATTGATGTGGAAGATAGGTGGCGCAGCAAACATCGGGCCACCGTGGGTATCGCCAGTGAATTTTGCAGGTAAATGTACTTGAATTTATTGGTACAATCAAAGTATTTTCGAAAGTATTTTATCGTACATCAAAAGTAATTTGCGGTTCAATAAAAATTACTTTTCGGTACAATAAAAGTACTTTTTCTGTAAAACAAATTACACTATTTGGCCAAATTATACTATTTGGTACTACCAAAGTTATTTATGGTACAATTAAAGTGCAAGAAAAATTCTTTTTGACTGAATTTAAGTGATTTCTAGTATAATAAAACTATTGTTTGGAAATTAAAATTTATAAAAAAAATAAAACTATAAAAATATAAAAATATAAATATATAAAAATATAAAAATATAAAAATATAAAAATATAAAAATATAAAAATATAAAAATATAAAAATATAAAAATATAAAAATATAAAAATATAAAAATATAAAAAATATTAAAAATATTAAAAATATTAAAAATATTAAAAATATTAAAAATATTAAAAATATTAAAAATATTAAAAATATTAAAAATATTAAAAATATTAAAAATATTAAAAATATTAAAAATATTAAAAATATTAAAAATATTAAAAATATTAAAAATATTAAAAATATTAAAAATATTAAAAATATTAAAAATATTAAAAATATTAAAAATATTAAAAATATTAAAAATATTAAAAATATTAAAAATATTAAAAATATTAAAAATATTAAAAATATTAAAAATATAAATATATAAAAATATAAAAATATAAAAATATAAAAATATAAAAATATAAAAATATAAAAATATAAAAATATAAAAATATAAAAATATAAAAATATAAAAATATAAAAATATAAAAATATAAAAATATAAAAATATAAAAATATAAAAATATAAAAATATAAAAATATAAAAATATAAAAATATAAAAATATAAAAATATAAAAATATAAAAATATAAAAATATAAAAATATAAAAATATAAAAATATTAAAATATTAAAATATAAAAATATAAAAATATTAAAATATAAAAATATGTTCAGCTTAAATGGATTATATATAATATATAAGGTGTACAAATAAGTTTCCGCGGTTTTTTATAAAAAATTAGAAATTTATTGTGAAGGAACAGTGCATTACGTTTTATTTAAAGTATTTTCCATTATTTGCCACTACTTTTCCCCATCTTTCTGGCAACATTCGGATACCCCGTCGAAAAAACTCTTCATCTTTTGACGCTATCCACAAATCTACCCAATTTTTGGTGTCTTCATATGATGTGAAGCGCTGCTCAGACAGACCATGTGCCATCGACCGGAACAGGTGATAATCAGAAGGTGCTAAGTCTGGTGAATATGGCGGGTGGGGTAAAACTTCCCAGTTGAGTGTTTCCAAGTATGTTTTTACCGGCGCCGCAACATGTGGACGAGCATTATCGTGTAAAAGAATAATTTTGTCGTGTCCGGAGTAGTAATGGGCGCGTTTTTCCTTAAGTGCCCGACTCAATCTCATCAATTGTGTTCGGTAGAGAGCTCCAGTAATGGTTTCGCTTGGTTTCAGCAATTCATAATACACGACACCAAGCTGATCCCACCAAATACACAGCATGAGTTTTTTTTCCATGAATATTCGGCTTAGCTGTCGATGTTGATGGTTCGCCGGGCTTAACCCATGACTTTCTCTTCTTTGGATTATCGTAGTGAATCCATTTTTCGTCACCAGTGACTATACGATGCAAAAAACTCTTTTTTTTATTCCTGGCAAGCAGCATTTCACTCATGCATAATCGGCGTTCAACGTCTCTCGGCTTTAGTACATATGGAACCCAATTTCCTTGTTTTTAATCATTCCCAACGATTTTAAACGATGTGAAATTGCTTGTTGAGTCACTTGTAATGTAAGTGCAAGTTCTTTTTGCGTTTGGGACGATCTTCCTCCAATAATACTTCGAATTCCATGTCTTCGTACACTTTCGGCCTTCCACTGCGTTCTTTGTCCTTCACGTCAAACTCACCGTTCTTAAACTTTTGAAACCATTCCTGACAACTTCTCTCACTTAAAGCAGCTTCACCATATGCTTCTTGAAGCAATCGATGCGCCTCAGCTGCAGATTTTTTCAAATTAAAGAAGTAAATCAAAAGTTCCCGCAAATGATGCTTATTCGGCACAAAACTTGAAATTTTTGCACGAAAAAAATTACGTGATGCTGATTCGGAATCACTAGTACTTTAAAGTTATGGTGTTGCCGGATGACGAAACTTGGGATATTACGTTTTATATCTGGCAATTTCTCCAGAACCTTCTGGTGGGGCCATCTTTTGACAAACCGCGGAAACTTATTTGTACACCATAATTTATATATAAAAATATAAATATAAAAAAAAAATAAATATGTCTTTACCACCTCCAGTTTCGGTTACAACAAATGGAGGGATATTCAAACGCCAACGGAAATTCTACACGAACTATGTCGCAATAGCTCCATAAAGCCACCGAGGTATAATGAAAACTCAATAGACATTGATGGAGTCTCCTTAGAAGACGAAACTGAAATAGCTACAGGTAAGCAACAAATACCATCTCAAATCTCACGCATACCTATAGTCATCTCATATCATAATTAGGAGAAAATCTCCAAGAACGTTTAAGTCTCACTGCACTTAAAAACCTACAGCATTTACCCTCATTCGGCTATAAATTATTACCCGAACATGTTGAAACCCGATCATTATATCGTTCTGATTATCCCGGCATAGAACAGGTAATTCATATCTCGTCCACTTAGTAACGTAATCAAAACAAAATTAATTTTTGTGTCTTTTTTCTGGTGTTGGGGCAAAAGGGCAAACTTCAAATGTGGCTAGAAATGTACGATGGCAATGTTAACATCCCGCCGGCCATCGATATAACACCACAGCCACCGCAAAATTATGAATTACGCGTCGTTATCTTTAGCGTTAGCGATGTAATATTGGAAGAGAAGAATGTATTTGGCAGTGCCATGAGTGATATCTACGTAAGGGGGTGAGTGAAGGGGAGTGAGAGTGTGTCATGTAATGGGTGGGTGAGTGATGGAGACGATGGACAACACTATCACTTGCTGCGAGTGCAAGCGTTGAAATGTATATGTTGTGCGTCTAATAAATCTCAAATTATGGGGCGCATTTGTTAGGCATATCACCGATAATGACTTGTTAATCATATATGAGTGCTTCCATGGTGAATACAGACAGTGACGTTCGCATTCGTCGATAAAGAAGTGGGTGCCGTTTGTTGTGAAATTAAAATTAGAAAGCGTGTAAATTAACAACAACGCGAGAAGCTATCCCATTCTTATTAGAAAGGGGAATTAATTAAATTGAATAACAAATGTTTCCTCCATTTACATTTTTACGATGTTTGTCCTTATAAAGACTCATTGTAATTTGTTTAATGACCATGGAAATATCCATATTTGAATTTCTTATACATAATAACATTTCCAATTCTATTCTAGATTCTTTTCAAATATTAATGGTTATTCATTCAATCTGTTTTTGTAACAGATGGTGCTCTAATCCAGACGAGGCCCAAATCACAGATATCCATTACCGTTCACTCAATGGTGAGGGCAAATTTAATTGGCGTATGATATTTCCCCTTAAATATTCTAACGTCGAGGATATGGTGAGATGACTTTAGTTACAACTTGTTAATATTTTTATCCACATTTTAACGAACCCGTTACGTTAACAATGTAATGAGTTATAATTAGATTAAATGGTGGCTAAACATTTAGTAGGCCGTTGCGTCGTTTGGCCAGCAGAGCAACATAAGATGCGATAATTAGTGAATAAAATGTAAAACAGATCAAATGTCATGAAACCTAGAACAAAGTATACAAACAACTTCTTGAAAGATATTTTTAAGCTATCAGTATTCCTAAGCCTTAAATCATATATTGCAATATAATAGTTATGAACTCTAGATCACTTTAGAGGTCATAAGGTTTATTTGTAAGAGAGTATTTTAATATAGTCTCCTTAGTGAACATAAGCATTAATAAATAATACATTAATTTAACTATTAGTAAGCCCTCCAAGTTCTTAGTTAATATAAAAACCTATTCATCATTAGTTTAATCCCCTTCCAATTATTTATTACATACACGAGTTGTTTCCATTTCCGCATGTTAACTATCTAGTAATAACATTCATATGCACATATAAATTAATGTGATTACTTCCTCACTTCCTAACCCCACTTCCTTTCCCCTCCCCCAGATGGTAGTGAAACGCAAGACAAATCTCTTAGATGAATGTCAATTGAAACTACCGCCAAAACTCTGTTTGCAAGTCTGGGATAATGATATTTTATCCCAAGATGATTTCTTGGGCTCTCTGGAAATACATCTATCAAGTTTTCCCCATCCCTTTGAGACGGCCAAGAAGTGTCAACTAACGGATTATGACACATTAGAGCTCTCAATGTCCGCAAAAGGTCAAACAACTAAATTGAAGAGTGCCACGTTGAAGTTAATGAATATATTTCGCCATAAGAAGGTGAGGGGTTGGTTTCCTATAAGGGGCCATATACCCGAAAAGGGCTATGAACTTGGTTTGGCTGGTAAAATCGAATTGGAGTTAGAGTTGGTTACGGAAAAGGAGGCAATAACATATCCAGTGGGTTTGGGACGAAATCCACCAAATGCTTTGGCAGAGCCAGTGTAAGTTGAAGAAAATTGCAACGATGATATAAAATTGGAAGTTTGCTTAAATAACACAGTGCAGTGAATTAAACCAATATCAAACGATAGCATTTGACCTCAGTAACAAAACCCTAAACTCCATTTTGCTCCACTACGTCACAAATTTTTTTTACACTGGTTCAAAGTTTGATTTTTTTGGTCAAAAGTCGAATCAAAGAATATGAAAAATCATCTGTAAAAATACGTTTGGGGTATTTCATGTCTTTGGAGACCTATATTAAAACAATCAGGGGAATATTTTCTCGGAACATTTTAACCCTCTAGCTCCAACCCGTATGGGACATTTTTGGCCCAATTTTAAAAAACTTTTTAAAAGTCAACTTTGGACGGAGGTCAAGGATTAGAATCTTCGATAGAAATATTCTCCGGAAATTTCACTAAGAGTCACCGAAGACAAATAACCTCTACGAGTCAAAGGTTCCAAAATAAAATCAAAATTAAATGTTAATGAAATGTTAAAAATTCTATTTTTGAGCAAACAGTGCGACGCACTTTTTCGGGAGTGAACCATACCAATATCAAACGATAGCATTTGACCTCAGTAACAAAACCCTAAACTCCATTTTTCTTCACTACGTCACAATTTTTGTAAACAGTGGGTTAACGTGGATTTTTTTAATCAAAAGTCAAATAAAAGAAAATGAAAAATCATGTGTAAAAATAGGTTTGGTATAGCTCATGTCTGCAGAGACATACATTAAAATTTTCAGAGGAAAATTTCATCAGAACATTTGAACCCTCCAGCTCCTACCCTTAGGATAAATTTTGAATAACAGCTTAAAAGTCAAATTTCTCAAAATGTTCAAAATGAGTGGCAGATTGAGGGTTAAAATGTTTAGAGGAAATATTCCCCGGAAAATTTTAATGTAGGTCTCCGAAGACATGAACTATCCCAAATCTATTTTTACACATGATTTTTCATTTTCTTTTATTTGACCTTTGTCTAAAAAAACCCAACTTTAACCCACTGTATACAAAAATTGTGACGTTGTGGAGCAAAATGGAGTTTAGGGTTTTATTACTGAGGTCAAATGCTATCGTTTGATATTGGTTTAATTCACTCCCGAAAAAGTGCGTTGCACTGTTTGCTCAAAAATAGACTTTTTAACATTTCATTAACATTTCATTTTGATTTAATTTTGGAACCTTTGACTTGTAGAGGTTATTTGTCTTCGGTGACTCTTGGTGAAATTTTCCGGAGAATATTTCTATCGAAGATTCTAATCCTTGACCTCCGTCCAAAGTTGACTTTTAAACTGTTTTTTAAAATTGGACCAAAAATGTCCCATACGGGTGGGAGCTAGAGGGTTAAAATGTTCCGAAAAAATATTCCCCTGATTGTTTTAATATAGGTCTCCGAAGACATGAAATACCCCAAACGTATTTTTACAGATGATTTTTCATATTCTTTGATTCGACTTTTGACCAAAAAAATCAAACTTTGAACCAGTGTAAAAAAAATTTGTGACGTAGTGGAGCAAAATGGAGTTTAGGGTTTTGTTACTTAGGTCAAATGCTATCGTTTGAAATTGGTTTGGTTCACCCCCGAGACAATGACTATCAAATTGTGTCATAGTGTAATAGATGTAGCTAAGGAATTTATCCGATTACCTTTGTTCCAAGTTTAATGCATTTCATTTCCCCATCCAAGTTTAATACAGCTTCTTCTCTTCTATCTCTTGCAGTCGTCCTGTTACATCATTCAATCCTTTCACCAGTCCCTGGAGAGGTTTCAAGCATATCATTGCACCTAAAATGATGAAATATCTAATAATTGCATTGGTCTTAGGATTTTTGGGTTTTTCGATATTTATGATTGTAGTTAATTTTCCAATACTTGTAGCTGCTTGGAGTAATTGATGTTAATTTATATATATTTGCTGTTCTGTTACGATAAAATAAACTTAATGATGTCTTATCACTATGTAAATAAACTCGATTTATTTGATGACCCACTTTGTTACACCGAAGGCCAAATTGTAGCTGTAAATAAGAGTTATTCGTGGATGATTTTATATTCAGGAATATCAAATAGTAATACTTGCATGCGAACTCTTAGCTTGCCCAATTTGTAGATTTTGCTTTTTTGTATTTATATGATTTATAATATTCTCATATGTAAATACTAAATATGATAATTTTGGCAATGAGACTTTTTCTTCTCCAAATTATTGTTTCCGCCTATGGGTTTGTCGATGATTTTTTAGTTGATGCAATTAATTACTAAATGTATATATATTTGTAAACAATAAAGACCTACAATACTGCATTTGTATGTAATCTAGCAGCAGTTTATTGACATTTGTACAACTTGTTTAACTTCATACATCTTGACCTACATGAAGTTAAAGATGATGTATCGCAAGAAACCCACAATGCAAGATACTTTTCATTCATACATGTCCATGTTTGTGAATACATATGTGTGAGTGCAGACAATTGAAAAAAAAAAATATGAACACATGAGTCAACAATTGAAATTGATATGAAATTCAACAATTCACTACTAAAACGAATTGTTAATATTTATTTATATATATACACTCATATGAGAGTATATACACATATGCATGTGAATTAGGTAAATACCTACCTATGTATATATATATATACATATATTGAAAGACTATTCATTCATTTTGTTAATGTCACATCTCGGTACAATAAAAAAGGATAAAAAGGCAAACAGTAATAAACAGCCAGAGCAATGTTATAACAAGATATTCAAATGTATGCGTAAATTATATGTAAACGACGTTAAGTGACGTCCGAACTGATGGATAGGGAACAAAAGGCAGAGGGACCAACATGGCCCGAGACTATTAATTTCACAATTAAATGCTAACAATGGCAATAGAAACATATTACGACAGCGGATAGTGTGTGTGTGTGTGTGTGTGTGTCTGTCACTGTAGTTAAAGGGTGTGTGTGAGAATTGCAGTATGTGTGTGTGTGTGTATTGATACAGAATATGTAACACACACAAATCGTAAAATGCGAAACAAATAGGGAATACCTACGAGGGGTGTTTGACAAAATTAATATGGTGTATCTATTACACAGTAGCACATTTTCCAACTTCAAACTCTTGAATCAATTGAAACCCACAAAATCTGAAAGCTTATGATAGTAGAAGAAAAACCCTAACTGGGTTTTGAATTATTAGCTAAGGTTATCTTTAAATTCATCTTTGAAGTTTGAAATGAAATAAAAAGTGTTTATATAGTGAGAAATAAATAATTTTATTATAAATTAACTATTGTAACGCTCTAGGATCTACTAGGAGCCACAAACTTGCAGAGATTGACCTTGAGCTTTATTAATTGTCATCGCAAACGCTAACCGAACAGGAAACTGTAATCTTTTGTTATTAAATGGCAAATCTGTTGGTATCATAGGAATGCGTGGCAACAGTACATTTGTTCCTTTATATTTGCCCGTTATAATGGTCGCTTCGATTAAATTGTTAGTAAGGCGGTTATCTTCGGCCATGCCGAAGCTCAGATACCCTTCACCATTTGTAAAAATAGTGATAATACTGAAGAGTTGGTGAGAAGTGTACATTACTTTTAGCTTCACACATCCATTTTGTCAATAATTTTGTATCGATTTTATTCGATTTACCGATAAGTTTATGAGTTGGTGAGTTGGAACTTATTTTTATTTATTTTGTAACTCCCCAAAAATGGGAATTTGTGTGGGATGTGCGAGTAGTTTAAATCCGATCATGCTTATCTTAGAACTTAACCTCTGCTTCTGGACAGAAGCTTACATACCAAATTTCAGCCCGAAAGCTCATAAACTGTAGGGACGGACACCCCCAAAAAGGGAAAGTTTGTATGGAAGGTGGGAGAAGTACTATAGGATTAAAGCTTGCATATCAAATTTTATCTCAATATTTCCTAACCTATGGCTATAATCGCGGGGGCAGTTACGCGGACACCCCAAAAAGGATAGTTTGAATGGGAGGTGGGAGTAGTTGTTGACCGGCATTGCTTACCTTAGAAAGTAGCCTCCGCTTAGATATTGAATCTTGCGTACAAAATGTCAGCTATATACCTCTTAAAATACGGCTGGAATCGCAGGGACAAACTCCAGAAAGGGAGAATTTGTATGGGAGGTGAGAGTAGTTTTGACCGATCGGTCTTATTTTAATACTCAACCTCCACTTGGTGTAGGGAAACTTGCATACAAAATTTCAGCTTGATTGCCTTTAAACTACAGGTGTATTCGTAGGGGAGGCAGATTTTGTATGGGAGGTGGGAGTATTTTTTGACCGATCGGGCTTATCTTAGAACTCAACCTCCATTTAGGGCAGCAAAGCTTGCGAACAATATTTCAGCTTGATTGCTCTTAAATTACTACTGTAATCGCGGGGACTGACATACGGACACCCCCAAAAAGAAGGCTTTTGTATGGGAGGTGAGAGTACTAAAATCTGTTAAAAACTTTATGGGAGCAATTACATAATTTTAAAAAAATGGGCGTAAAAGTGGGCATGGTCGAAAAAAAGTAGCCTATAAGTCATGCCAGAGTTCCAGTTAAATACTGTGCAAATTTCAGGAATATCGGTCCAGAGGTTTGGTCTCCTATAAGTTACAAACAAACAAACAAATAAATAAACAAACACACATTGCATTTTATATATATAGATTGATTTAATATTTTTATATTTTTTACCCACGCTTCTTTCCCCCCCAGATACCGCGCGAGCTGGGGTCCATATTTTTATATTTTTATATTTTTATATTTTTATATTTTTATATTTTTATATTTTTATATTTTTATATTTTTATATTTTTATATTTTTATATTTTTATATTTTTATATTTTTATATTTTTATATTTTTATATTTTTATATTTTTATATTTTTATATTTTTATATTTTTATATTTTTATATTTTTATAAATAATAAATATAAATAATAGCAAATGCGTAAAACTCTCCCACCACCCCTCCTTTATACGAGATTGAACTGGTCATTGTTATCTTCACAAAGGATAGAATTAATATTAATTATATACACACACACACACTCACATACATACACACACACACACATTGCCATTGAAGAGACTCGACGCGTTGTCCATTAACGACGTATCAACCAACAACTTGTTGACTCTTTTGTCTCTAAACCGTGAACATCCGTGGAATCAGTTGGTTAAATGGTTCGCAGTTAAACGGTCGAAAACAAAAACCATATACGCATCGAATTAGTCGGACTAACGAAAACGGAAGTAACCACTGTATATTGAAGTGGCATAACGGGTTGAGTAACATTTTAAAAGGGTTCGGTGCGATTTCAATGCGATAATTTTTTATGTGTGTGCCGTGAAAATTTGCATAAAAAAGTCTTTAAAAAGTAGTTAACAATTTGTTTCACACGTCACTTGGCACTTCTGAACAAGTGTGAGTGAGTGTTAGCACTATTAAAATCCTTTAGCCTTTAAGACGAGTAACAAAGTGTTACGTTGCCAGCATTCTCGCGTTGTTGTTTCCTATGTCAGACGTGTCATCAACATACACCGGCAGTAAAAAAGTGTGACACCTCTTTTAACACTTTTTGGTGTTTCGCAGTCTTCAAAGTGACAAATGACTTAATACAAAACGCTGACATACGTTAAACAAAAAAAATAAAAAAAAGTGAAGCACGTTTTTCTTTTTATAATTTTCAATTACTTTGAAGTTGTGTTGGCAATTTGCGCAACACAGCATTATACGTTTTGCAAATACGTCAACTTGATATAAGGTAGTAAGATGGCAACTAGGATGTTACTTGAGCGGATGTTTGGCTAAATTTTGCGTCAAATTTTAATAAATTTTGGAAACATATGTTAACATTATGTAAATTAATTTTGAAAATTTATTAATATCATAAGCACTTAAATTAAAAAAAGTAATGCAATTTCTAAAGTGTATTCTCTTCTGATTTAAAAAGCACAGTAATAACTCAGTAATAGTTAAATTTAAATTGAGCAAACAAGACACAAAGATTTCTGTGTGTATGTAGAGTAGTCAAAGACCTTCTGTGAAATTGTGTCATATGCCAATATCCTTCATTGTTGTGTGAATACTTACAAGTGCCAGATTCATTAGATGATGATGATGATGATGATGATGATGTTTTAACTTCATCCACCCTTAAGAAACGACTACATGGGACATAGAAAAATGTAAGTACAGCCACCTTAAGTTAAAAGAAACATTATACGAATTTTGGGTTAAATTCTTGATTTCATTTGATGCTTCTCACTTTACGTTTCCATATGCGTTTTGCGTTTCAACATTTTGTTATCCATGCCCTAAATTATCTATATATATAAAAATGGTGGCAAAAATGTATAGTAATTCATCAATTGAGAACGGCTGGACCGATTTTGCTGAAACTTTTTTTCAGTTGTTTGCAGGAGAATTATGGGAAAATCTTCCGGAAAAGTGGAAAAATCGAAAATTGCCTTTTTGTATGGAATTTTGGTGCAATTGTTACAGAATGGCTTTCAGAATAGAAAAATGGAAAATTTTTTTTGAAAAATGAGGAAAATTCCGGAAAAGTTCAAAAAGTTTGAATTTGTTTTTTCGGCGAAATTCTGCATTTTATAGTATGATTTAATAAATTTGGACGATGGAACTGTGAAAAATTTCGGATAATTATTCCAAAACGACTTTTAATAGTCATTTGAATTTTTGTTTAAAATTGTATGTGCAATTGTTCCGTATTGGCTTTACGAATGGAAAAATAAAAGATTTTTGTCGAAAAATTACAAAAAATTTAGTCTTTTAGACGAAATTCAGATAATTTGATTGATAATTTTGGACGATGTTAATCTGTAATATTTCGGATAATAGAAAAATTCTTGGTGGAAAACTCGAAATATTCCGTAAAAACTCGAAAAATGGAGAATTTTCAACGAAATTTTGCACTGTTTCGCTTGGTTTAATGATTTCTGTCGACGTAAAGGTGGAAAATTCGTTATAATGCTTGAAAAAATTTGGGATTATTATGTTAAAAGATTAAACACGAAATGATGGAACAAATTCAAAATCTTCTGCATGAGAATAACGCATTGGTTCGATTGTTCAAAACCGCATTGAATACAATGCATTCCGACGACCACAAAATCATTATCAGAGCAGACAAAAGACCCTCCGGTTGCCATGCAGGACAATTCAATGCTCCAACTATAAATGAAGTCGTAGTGGTGATTGTTAGGAAGAATGTGGAATCATGCGATATTGTTCTCAAGCGTCGGGATGGTAGACAACTGAGGCATGACTCATCGGTCATATGATGCACTTCAATACCCGTTGATGTTCTGTCGTGGAGAGGATGGCTATCACCTCAATTTAAAAATGGTCAATAGAACAAAAGGTTTATTTAAAAGTCATCAATTCTTTTTTCATTCTCCATTTAAGTTCGAATTTCGGTCTTGAAATTAACTTCTGATCGAAGACCTGTGCGTGCTCATGTGCGGCAGTCTAAAAAATCATCATTTGGGATGAATGCACGATGGCACTTAAACGAGTTTTGGAGGCAGTTGACCGGATGATTAAGGATTAACGAGGTGATTCGAGGCGATTTGGTGGGGCTATGATATTGTTGCTCGGAGATTTTCGTCAAACGCTTCCCGTCGTCCCAAAATCATGAAGTTGAAATTGACAACGATCATAAGAGTCATGTTTCAAAACAACCCATCGGCTACAGAATTTTGAAGACAGCTGTTGGCGCTTGGAAATGGCCAAATTCCTGTTGAAGTT
Source organism: Muscina levida (assembly GCA_964034835.1). Lineage (NCBI taxonomy): Eukaryota > Metazoa > Arthropoda > Insecta > Diptera > Muscidae > Muscina > Muscina levida. Next base: position 42,140,718 of record OZ035883.1, on the reverse strand, counting down.
TCAACTGGATTGGAGGCGTTCCCGGCAAATTTGGAGGCGTTTCCGGCAAATTCCCGTCACCAACGAGAATGAGGCGACCAATTATTCGACAGAATTTTTGAACCCCCTAGATGTGCTAGGAATTCAGCCGCATAATTTACAGCATAAGCATGTTTCGGAATTTGAATCATCCGAAATTGTGCAACGGTACTTGGTTGTCCGTCAAAAAACTGAAGATCAATGTGATTAAAGCAACGTTCATCAAGGACAAATTCAAAGGAGAGGAAGTGCTTATCCCACGAATTCCTATTATTCTAACTGATCTTTCCTTCTAAATTCAAGCGAGTTCAACTCCCCATTCGATTAGTTTTTGCGATAACAATCAATAAAACGCCAGGCCAATCTTTGGAAGTTTTCGGGATCAGTCTCGAATTTCCCTGCATTTCACAAGGTCAGCTGTACTTTGCCTGTTCGCGAGTTGGCACACCGTCTATATTTTTTCCCCCCGCTTGAAAACAAATCGAAAAACATTGTTTATCAGATCGTTCTTCATTGGTTTCGATTGAAGTCAAATAAAACACATTAAACACAATGTATTTTACTATTACCCTTACTATATGAAGGCTTTACCTTAGAAGTGAGACGAAGTTTTCCGGGTCCGAAGTTGTATGGCAGAACAACGTTTACCGGGTCAGCTAGTTATATATAATTTGCAAAATTCTTGATATTTTCAATATTTATAATATTTTTAATATGTTTAATATTTTTAAAATTGTTAATATTTTTAAAAATTTTAATATTTTGAACGTTTTTAATATTTTTAAAATTTTTAGTATTTTTCATATTTTTAATATTTTTAATATTTTTAATATTTTTAATATTTTTAATATTTTTAATATTTTTAATATTTTTAATATTTTTAATATTTTTAATATTTTTAATATTTTTAATATTTTTAATATTTTTAATATTTTTAATATTTTTAATATTTTTAATATTTTTAATATTTTTAATATTTTTAATATTTTTAATATTTTTAATATTTTTAATATTTTTAATATTTTTAATATTTTTAATATTTTTAATATTTTTAATATTTTTAATATTTTTAATATTTTTAATATTTTTAATATTATTAATATTTTCAATATTTTTAATATTTTTAATATTTTTAATATTTTTAATATTTTATATACTTTCAATTGGGACCGGCGTTCGCATTCGTCGATAAACAAGTAGGTGCCGTTAGTTGTGAATCTAAAAATTGAAAGCGTGTTAATTCACAACAACGCGAGAAGCGATCCCAAACCTCATTCATGGGGTGCAAAGGGAAATTAAGTTAAGTAATTTAAATATTTTTAATATTTTTAACATTTTTTATATTTTTATTTATTTATTTACAATATATTAAACTTATAATTAATACAAGAGTAATATTGGCAGCGAAAATAGCACTGACAGCTTAAGCCTTCAGCTACAATATTTGAAATATTTTTTTATGTTAAACATTTTCAATATTTTTAATATTTTTAATATTTTTAATATTTTTAATATTTTAAATATTTTCAATATTTTAAATACTTTTAATACTTTTAATATTTTTAATATTTTTAATATTTTTAATATTTTTAATATTTTTAATATTTTTAATATTTTTAATATTTTTAATATTTTTAATATTTTTAATATTTTTAATATTTTTAATATTTTAAATATTTTAAATATTTTCAATATTTTAAATACTTTTAATACTTTTAATATTTTTAATATTTTTAATATTTTTAATATTTTTAGTATTTTTAATACTTTTAATATTTTAAATATTTTAAATATTTTTAATATTTTTAACAATTTCAATATTTTTAATATTTAAAAATATTTTTAATATTTTTAACAATTTTTAATATTTTTAATATTTTTAATATTTTTAAAATTTTTAATATTTTAAATATTTTTAATAGTTTTAATGTTTTTAATATTTTTAATATTTTTAATATTTTTAATATTTTTAATATTTTTAATATTTTTAATATTTTTAATATTTTTAATATTTTTAATATTTTTAATATTTTTAATATTTTTAATATTTTTAATATTTTTAATATTTTTAATATTTTTAATATTTTTAATATTTTTAATATTTTCACATTTTAAATATTTGAATAATTTTAATATTTTTTATTATTTTTTTAAAAATTTTATTATTTTAAGTATTTTAAATAATTATTTTTTTGTTCATTAAAAAGGAATACTTAGCAGGGGCAGAGTTCCGTTACATAAATTGTTTGCTATAAAATTAAAACTAATGAATGTTTTTGGACCAAACTTTTCATATAAATTTGTTTATGTAAATTGTGTACAAAAAACTACTATTCAGTTAAAATGTTCGCCTCTGTCATTCTCGCAGGACTTATGATCCACTGGCCAATCATCAATAAATATTGTGGTATCATCTGTGACAGACCATGTCGTTTAGACTGTGCACCATTCGTAATCCATTGGGTTTGAACCGGAGCTTGAAGAGTCATTTTAGCCTTACGCATAAACTTCCTAGAAAGTCTCCGGCTGGTTTTGAAGTAGGGAATGGCTTTACAACAAGTTCCAAAATCGTTTCTTTGTAAACTTTACCCGACATTTTGGCTCCTTGTTCAAAAAATGCAAAAGAGAGACCCCTTCGTAGGAGTCCCTCACCATACCATAACTGAAGCTGGATGATGACCGTTTCCAACCCGTTGGATAAGTTCTTGCTTTTTTAGAAGATTATGCATATACCCAATCATTTTCCTTGTTACATTTTGCGTGCACTGTAACAATTTTGTCATCTGTAAAAAGGGTTTTCTGGACAAGTTATCAGTGTGCTGCACCAAAAGACGTTTTCATATTCCTATTATCTTTTTTTTTAAAGTTGAGGTCAACAAATGTCCTGTAGCACCATGTCCTAAATCTTTTTTTTATATGACTCATTGATTTTTCATCTCACGGGCCATGATTCTTTGGTTTCGTGCTGGTTTTGCTGAATTTTTGAATTGACGGCTTTTATGACTTGCGTCGTTCGAAGTGGGCGTAGTTGGTCCGATCAGTTGTGGTCCTTGATATATCCTTTCTCTCAACACTGTTTGAAGTACCAGTATGCAGACATGCGACTAATGAAAATGTCACCTTTTTTTGATATCGCACTTAAAATGCACTATAACAGCGATACGGTTCCCTTTATCCGACCACTCCATGAAAAAATGGGTGTGTTTGAAGTTGTAACAATATTTATGTCCCTACTAAGTATGTTGGACAATATGACTATATAAATTATAATTCTAAGAATTTTTTTTTTTTTTAATAAAATAATTTGGTTTCACAACTTTTTAATTATTCCTTAAAAATTCCCATTTCCTTGAAATTGAGTTGTTCACCAGTGCACGAGCCCCCTTTTGGAATTCTTTAGGGTTATCTTTTTAATTAATTGCAAAACATTTTCTTTACAATACAAATTAATTTATCAAACAATTAGCTCGTGCATTTTAAATTGTTTAATGGTCGCTGCATACTGGATATGAACAATGACATCGAAGTAAACTACGAGTCAATGACTTTTTATTGTCAACAATTGATTTGCTATGCAACCGTCTAGAGACCGTACCAACGATGTCCGTACCGGGCATGGAGATGTTGTTGGCAATGGAATTTATATAATTGCCTTCAAACCCACCGATTCACATTACATTTTGTATGTGCTTCTGTGGGTTGATATTTTGATGTGCAGCCAATAAATCTTTATAGTTAATTAAGTTTCCAATGTTTTAAGTCTCATATCCAAGTCATAGCAAAGGCAACATTTCTGATATCCTTTTACATCTCCCTCTCTGTTTTTTATGTCATTGCTGCAATTTGTATCCGTTTAATTGAATTTTAAGCTCATCGTAGTCTTCTTAGACAATTCAATGATAAGTTTATTTTGAGACACACTCACATTCGACGTATGATTGATATTATTAGAACACAACCTGTGCGTATGAGTTATTATAATTTTAACCCAAGAAATCAGACGGATGTGCCAAAATTAATATATTTTAACTTTTAAAATACAATATTGATAATACATAAAAGTTCTTATGTGGCATTTATGTACTTTGACCTCTTACACCAATAGATAAGTTGCTACAATAATTAGATTTTTCACATAACATCAAATTTGATAAGGGGATAATGATGAACTCGAAATTCAATAAAGTGTCTACGAATTGCTTTACAGAAGCGGATGAAAAACTAAAGAGACAACAACAGCGAACCTTCCAGCAATACAAGGACACCTAGACACTAGAGCTAAAAAATGACAAATATATTTATGGCTTTATCAGTCATAAAGCATTTAAAATTTAATAATTTTCAAAGCAACCCATAGCTGAAACATATCTAATGGCGTAGCCAACAGTCCAACATATAAAACACGCCCCCTATCAACCACACACACATTTGTAATCGGCCGGTAATGCATCTAGAGTAAATGTAATTTCCTCAGTCAATACTTGGGTCGCGTTTAAAACGACTGACGCCAGTTAAAAGTCAATGACTTGTGGTTTATGGTGAAATTAATTGTCATATTCTGAATGCTATGACCGGGGAATATTTTCAAATGCCACTGCCGATTGTTTAATAAATTAATTTGTGTTGCAATTGTAGCATAAGAAATTTTTTTGGTTTTTAATTAAGAAGATGACCTTTAAATGTCCCACGTGGGGACCTCACCTCGAATATTGGTCTATGTACAATTGAAAGCAAAGTGCATAGAGGTTCTATTCATGCATTAATTAAAAACTTGTAGAACAGACTGAAGGTGTTAGAGGAAGAAGGAGAACTATATGAGCTTGGCAACATAGCAAATATAATCAAAAAATATTGTATAAAATATTAAAAATACATATTAAAAATATTAACAATATTAATAATATTAAAAATATTAAAAATATTATAAATATTTAAAATATTAAAAAAATTAAAATATTACAAATATTAAAAATATTTAAAATATTAAAAATACTTAATATATTAAAAATACTAAAAATATTAAAAATATTAAAAATATTAAAAATATTAAAAATAGTAAAAAAATTACAAATATTAAAAATATTAAGAATATAAAATATATTAAAATTTAAAAATATTAAAAATATAAAAAAATATTAAAAACATTAAAAATACTAAAAATATAAAAAATATTAAAAAAATACTAAAAATATCAAATATATTAAAAATATTAAAAATATTAAAAACATTAAAAATATTTAAAATATCTTGGGTGATTGGAATGAAAGTTTATTATTCTATTCGATGAAGTTGGTTTTTGATACAATTTTAAATATGTTAAATATTTTAAATATTAAAATATTATATAATTAAAATATTTAAAATTGTATCAAAAACCAAGAAATACTATAATAAACACGGCAACAAATTTTATACGACGAGTGCTAGGGATAAGCGATGCGGCTTTCCACAAGAAAAACATAGTACAAATTAAGAAGATACTAAGTGCGAACAGTTTCCCTAGAAAAACTATAAGAAATTTAATGACATATGCAAAAAGTACAGGCAATAACAAGGACAATGAACTTTCCACGAAATTTTACAAACCTACAACGTACATACCACATTTTTCGGAAAGACTAAAACACTCCGATATATATAACAAAGAAACGCATAAACTGTCTTTTAGACCGTTCCATACATTAAATAGTCTATTCAGCAAAACGAAATCAATAATCAAGAAGGAGGAAAAATCGAACGTCGTGTATAAGATTAAAAGCACTACAAAATCAAAACTTAAAACTAGACTCTCATCCCACAAAACTGAACAGAAAGCTATTGACAAACCATTGGAGCAAAAAACTGCACTCGCCGCACACTGTGCAACGAGCGGACACGCTCGCGACTTTGACGATGTTGAGATATTAACGGAAGAGAATAACTACACTAGACGTTACACTCTGGAAATGCTACACATAATCGACGTTCCTGAGGAGAAGAGACTAAACTTTAAACGGGACACGGAACAAGTGGCTCACATATACCGGCACACGGTCAAAAAACACAAAAATATCAAAAATTTAGTAGTTCGTACTGAAACTTAATAGAAGTCGGATCTCAACTTTATTATTTTCTTTGGTTTACAATGTAAATATTAATGTGTTTCAATATAGGTTAGTGTTTACATACTGAATGTTTGTTATTTCTTGTTTAGTGAAAATATCCCCTGAAGATGGTGAACGATGTTCACCGAAATATTGGGAAACAACAAATAAATAAAAATAAAATCTAACCTACATCCAGATTTTTATTTACGACCTCAAGCCGAATTACCAAGTTACAAAATTTACATTTAAAAAGGTCAACTATAAAACTTTTAAAATATTAAAAATATTAAAAATATTAAAAATATTAAAAGTATTAAAAATATTAAAAATATTAAAAATATTAAAAATATTAAAAATATTAAAAATATTAAAAATATTAAAAATATTAAAAATATTAAAAATATTAAAAATAATAAAAATATAAAAAATATATAAAATATTAAAAATATTAAAAATAGTTTGTTTGTTAGTTTTAGTCGATCGTGGTTGATATATCAAATTTACGTTAAATATTAAAAATATTAAAAATATTAAAAATATTAAAAATATTAAAAATATTAAAAATATTAAAAATATTAAAAATATTAAAAATATTAAAAATATTAAAAATATTAAAAATATTAAAAATATTAAAAATATTAAAAATATTAAAAATATTAAAAATATTAAAAATATTAAAAATATTAAAAATATTAAAAATATTAAAAATATTAAAAATATTAAAAATAATAAAAATATAAAAAATATATAAAATATTAAAAATAGTTTGTTTGTTAGTTTTAGTCGATCGTGTTTGATATATCAAATTTACGTTAAAGTGTATCAAACGATACATCAAATTCAGCTTACGATCAGAAAAGAGTCATGTTTGAATATTAACGGTCAAATTCAAACTTTAATTGGTGCTGGACATTTTCGGCTGATATCTACTTCGCATATACATGTTTGACATAATTGTGGATATATATACAGCTGATGATGTACCATTGTGCATCAGTTCGTCACAAAGGGGTCTGAAGATGAACTCGTCATGGAGTTCGAAACGCGTCATCCTAGTGCGTGACACACTGAATTTGACCAAAAATATCAAACAATAAAAAAAAAACACTTTTCTGATCGTAAGCCGAATTTGATGTATCATTTGATACACTTAAACGTACATTTAATATATTAAAAATATTAAAATTATTATTATTTTTGTTAATCTAGTTTAACGGTCAGAAAGGTTATTTATTGTCAACATAAATGGCAATTCATTGTCACTCACTAGGATGACGCGTTTCGAACTCCATGACGAGTTCATTATCAGACCCCTTTGTGACGAATTGGTTCATTTGAATTGCAATAAATTGCCATTTATATTGACAATAAATAAACTTTCTGATCGTTAAGCTAGATTAACAAATTTAATAATAAAATTTATCACACGATCTCATCTCACATGAAAATTCTACTTAATATTTAAAATATTAACAATATTAATAATATAAAAAATTTTAAATACAATGAAAATTTAAAAAATAGTAAAATATTTTTATTTATTTTTATATTCTTATTCCCATTTTTTTATATTTTTTTATTTTTTTATTTTTTTATTTTTATATTTTTATATTTTTATATTTTTATATTTTTATATTTTTATATTTTTATATTTTTATATTTTTATATTTTTATATTTTTATATTTTTATATTTTTATATTTTATATTTTTATATTTTTATATTTTTATATTTTTATATTTTTATATTTTTATATTTTTATATTTTTATATTTTTATATTTTTATATTTTTATATTTTTATATTTTTATATTTTTATATTTTTATATTTTTATATTTTTATATTTTTATATTTTTATATTTTTATATTTTTATATTTTTATATTTTTATATTTTTATATTTTTATATTTTTATATTTTTATATTTTTATATTTTTATATTTTTATATTTTTATATTTTTATATTTTTATATTTTTATATTTTTATATTTTTATATTTTATATTTTATATTTTTATATTTTTATATTTTTATATTTTTATATTTTTATATTTTTATATTTTTATATTTTTATATTTTTATATTTTAAATATTTTAATATTTTAATATTTTTAAATTTTTAATATTTTTATATTTTTAAATTTTTATATTTTTATATTTTTATATTTTTATATTTTTATATTTTTATATTTTTATATTTTTATATTTTTATATTTTTATATTTTTATATTTTATATTTTTATATTTTTATATTTTTATATTTTTATATTTTTATATTTTTATATTTTTATATTTTTATATTTTTATATTTTTATATTTTTATATTTTTATTATTTTTATATTTTTATATTTTTATATTTTTATATTTTATATTTTTATATTTTTATATTTTTATATTTTTATATTTTTATATTTTATATTTTTATATTTTTATATTTTTATATTTTTATATTTTTATATTTTTATATTTTATATTTTTATATTTTTATATTTTTATATTTTTATAGTTTTATATTTTTATATTTTTATATTTTTATATTTTTATATTTTTATATTTTTATATTTTTATATTTTTATATTTTTATATTTTTATATTTTTTATTTTTATATTTTTATATTTTATATTTTTATATTTTTATATTTTTATATTTTTATATTTTTATATTTTTATATTTTTATATTTTTATATTTTTATATTTTTATATTTTTATATTTTTATATTTTTATATTTTTATATTTTTATATTTTTATATTTTATATTTTTATATTTTTATATTTTTATATTTTTATATTTTTATATTTTTATATTTTATATTTTTATATTTTATATTTTTATATTTTTATATTTTTATATTTTTATATTTTTATTTTTATATTTTTTTATTTTCTATTTTTCTATTTTTTTATTTTTATATTTTTATATTTATATTTTTATATTTTTATATTTTTATATTTTTATTTTTTATATTTTTATATTTTTATATTTTATATTTTTTATATTTTTATATTTTATATTTTTATATTTTATATTTTATATTTTTATATTTTTATATTTTTATATTTTTATATTTTTATATTTTTATATTTTTAAATTTTTATATTTTTATATTTTTATATTTTTATATTTTTATATTTTTATATTTTTATATTTTTATATTTTTATATTTTTATATTTTTATATTTTTATATTTTTATATTTTTATATTTTTATATTTTTATATTTTATATTTTATATTTTATATTTTTATATTTTTATATTTTTATATTTTTATATTTTTATATTTTTATATTTTTATATTTTTATATTTTTATATTTTATATTTTAATATTTAATATTTTAATATTTTTATATTTTTATATTTTTAAATTTTTATATTTTTATATTTTTAAATTTTTATATTTTTATATTTTTATATTTTTATATTTTTATATTTTATTATTTTTATATTTTTATATTTTTATATTTTTATATTTTTATATTTTTATATTTTTATATTTTTATATTTTTATATTTTTATATTTTTATATTTTTATATTTTTTATATTTTTATATTTTTTATTTTTATATTTTTATATTTTTATATTTTTTATATTTTTATATTTTTATATTTTTATATTTTTATATTTTTATATTTTTATATTTTATATTTTTATATTTTTATATTTTTATATTTTTATATTTTTATATTTTTATATTTTTATATTTTTATATTTTTATATTTTTATATTTTTATATTTTTATATTTTTATATTTTTATATTTTTATATTTTTATATTTTATATTTTTATATTTTTATATTTTATATTTTATATTTTTATATTTTTATATTTTTATATTTTTATATTTTTATATTTTTATATTTTTATATTTTTATATTTTTATATTTTATATTTTTATATTTTTATATTTTTATATTTTTATATTTTTATATTTTTATATTTTTATATTTTTATATTTTTATATTTTTTATATTTTTATATTTTTATATTTTTATATTTTTATATTTTTATATTTTTATATTTTTATATTTTTATATTTTTATATTTTTATATTTTTATATTTTTATATTTTTATATTTTTATATTTTTATATTTTTATATTTTTATATTTTTATATTTTTATATTTTTATATTTTTATATTTTTATATTTTTATATTTTTATATTTTTATATTTTTATATTTTTATATTTTTATATTTTTATATTTTTATATTTTTATATTTTTATATTTTTATATTTTTATATTTTTATATTTTTATATTTTTATATTTTTATATTTTTATATTTTTATATTTTTATATTTTTATATTTTTATATTTTTATATTTTTATATTTTTATATTTTTATATTTTTATATTTTTATATTTTTTTTATTTTTCTATTTTTATATTTTTATATCTTTATATTTTTATATTTTTAAATTTTTATTTTTTATATTTTTATATTTTTATATTTTTATATTTTTATATTTTTATATTTTTATATCTTTATATTTTTATTTTTTTATATTTTTATATTTTTATATTTTAATATTTTTATAGTTTTATATTTTTATATTTTAATATTTTTATATTTTTATATTTTTATACTTTTATATTTTTATATTTTTATTAAATTTGCATTTATTATAAAACGCGTATTTTATTAACAACCATTAGCATACAGTAAACGTACATACAGGAATTCCATCAAATTTTCTTAGCATTGTCCACTTTAGTGCCGGACATTTTAGTTCAAAGTGACCAAAAACTATTTTCGACATGTCAGTCAGTCTTTCCTTTTATGCGACGATCCAATGAATTAATTAAATTTATATTTCGTATAACCAAATTACAAACGTATGGCGGCCGTAAAACAAACACAATTTTATAGACTATTCCTTGAACTACAACTTTCCCACTTTGTAGCGGCCACCCCATCAATTCAAGGGGGAGATCAAACGTGTGTCGGCTAAGATAGGGAATAACAACAACAAAAAATGGGTCACACAAGAAACTGCCTCCCACGCACTGGTATGGATATATGTGAAGTAGTGTCACTGTTTCAATAGGGTCTCCTAAGGGAGTCATACACAATGGATTATGAATGTGCGCATCATAGTCGTTGAGGTGAGTTGTAGTGATGGCCTACCACTCTCACCTTCATTGATACGAGTATGTGTGTCGTATTCGTGAAGCACTTGAAATGATAAGTTAGTGTAGTAATATAAAGCAATAACACATAAGTGAAATTTGTATTGTGTACAGCAGCAGATCTAATAAAAATATAATAAAACAAATAATGCAAACTAAGTTCAGGGTTAAGTTTACCGAAAAAAAAAAATTAGGTAAAAGTCGTTTCATGTAAGTTATACAAATATTTGGGAAGTTTTTAATAATGCGTATTATTCGGAGAATCTGGTGGAATGTCGCCACATTACATCCTTACTCTGATGTCACACCATGTTCGTATGGGTCAAACATGTTTAGCGTCCTGTCTTAAATTTCACAACTATAGACTATACAATTCATAGGCCAAGATGCAGTCAAGCTCTTCTAATCTCAATGCCTCTGTCAAGGCGATAAATATTACTGAATTATGTTTATATCTATGTATACATAGCGCACGTGAAAATTTCTTTAGTTTCAATCATAATTAATTATTAATAACAACAACAAATCTATGGGTTATATTATACATACATGTTTAAAAGCGTTTCAAAACACTGCAAGTTATTCTAATTTATTTGAAATAAAATAAACAAACAACGCAATATTTCGTAGTATCGTTGTACCTTGAATTCAATAAAATATTGCGAGAACATTTTGAAAACTTGTGTGTTGATGTGTTTCGCTCAGAATACTATTTCTTATTAAAGGAATAATATTCAAAATCTGCTCGTCCCGCTTTCTTTGGAATTTTTATAATAACAAATAACTTAACATATTCAAACCTGTTGAATTATTGTTACCTGGGCAATTAATATTTTTTTTTTTGGCAGAGGTCGCGATTTATCGCTGTTTTGTTGCAAGGCCGACATAAGTCAAAAAAATAGATTGCAGAGAAAACACGTTTATGACGTTATGGTACAATAAAAGTAATGGTTGGTACAATAAATTTTACTTTTTGGTACTTTGTTATTTTTAACCCTTGCAATTACTGACCTGATCTCGTTTTTGCTCGATGGTGGACAGTCTACTCCATTTTCGATAATTGGCGTGATTTCGTTACTTATGTTGCCTTTGGGAACGAGTAGAGAACAAAAGTGTTTCCTCCATATTTGCAGCACACTCTGAATGTCAATGACCAGATTTCCGTCTCCTTCCTTACAGGTGGGCATCCCTGTTGCAAAACATTGCCTTTTACCTTTTGGTAGAACTTTCGGGCTTCACCTCTATCCCTGTAGTTTTCGATATCCTGGCTCTCTCGTTTCTTCCATAGACGGGGTTTCCGCCTAAAAAGGCGTTTCATCTCCTTCCTTTTCTCATTATAACGCTCCGTCACTGCACGCGTTGCCATTGCTACCACTGGGTGTCGCGAACATCAGAATTAGGAGCGTTGGTTCGAAGTAGTTGAGAGAGTATAAAGGCTAGGTATTGGCTATATCGGTGGTATGCAGCTTTGTGATGTCTAGCTTCCTTTGATGCGTGGTGATCCGAGTCAATAACGCTTGAGACATGCCTTCCATCAATTACCACGTAATCAATCTGCTTTATTGTATTTTGATCGGGAGATAGATAACCAGTTTGTCTTGTGGATATATTTATGTGGGAATCTGGTTCTACTCACTACTATGTTTCTTGCCGACTCGAAACTGTCTGAATCCGTTATCGGAAGTGTTGTTGTGTAGACTGAATTTTCCTACTGCTGAACCAAGAGCATTTTCCCTTCATATTTCAGCATTTAAATCTCCCAGAACAATTTTACTGCCATGCAGCGGTTATATATCTCCCCCAAGCGCTCCATCGCATTACTTGTATGACGGTGATGTCAGCCTTGTATTTGTCGAGGACATCCTTCAGTTGAATAGAGGCACCATCTCTGTAGAGAGTTCGGACATTCCAGGTGCATATCCGTAAATTATGGTCGTTATAACGTTTCCTGGGGGTTGTCAACATTTGGGGGGTTGCTTGTTGCTTCTTTTCTTCGTGTTTAGAATTTTATTTAACTTTTGGGACCGGCGACTACCATGCGGCAGATCCGTAGTTCGAATCCCGGCTCCAGTCATCTAAATTTTTTCTTCGCTCTTACGCTTTCCTGCTTTTGTACAGTTTCTATACCAAAACAACACGGTTGTCGTGTACATTAAGCCGGGTCGATCTATATGGAAAAAAACCCTGTAAAAAAGTTTCAGGCGGGAAAACCGACTTACATGTACCTCACCCTCAGTAAAATATAACATTTTCTAGTATATTAATATTATTACTCGATTTCAAAAGTGGGCGGTGTGGTACATTTGTATGGAAGGTCCCAGAAGGGGCGTGGCTAGACTTCTAGTTATTTTTTCTCCAAAACTTTATCCTGCTTTAGCTTTATTAAATTCAGAATTTGGGAAGATCGCGTTGGATGTATTAATAATATTTATCGATTTCTAAAGTGGTCGGCACCAGGTGGGTGTGGGAGGTACCAGAAGAAGCGCGGGTAGACTTCCAATTTATTTCTCCAAAACTTTATCCTGTAATAGCTTTGCAAAATGCAGAATTCGGGTATGATCGTGTCGAGTGCATTGATATTACTACTCGCTTTCTAAAGTTGGTGGAATGGTACATTTGTATGGAAGGTACTAGAAGGGGCGTGGCTAGATTTCCAGATTTTTTTCTCCAAAACTATATCCTGCTTTAGCTTTACTAAATACAGAATTTGGGAAGATCGCGTTGGGTGTATTAAAAATATAAATCGATTTCTAAAATGGGCGGTACCAGCAGGGGCGTGGCTAGACTTCCAATGTTTTCTCCAAAACTTTATCCTGTTATAGCGTTACAAAATATGTACAGAATTTGGGCACGATATCTAAAGTGGGCCGAATGGTACATTTGTATGGGAGGCACCAGAGGGGGCGTGGCAAGACTTCCCATTTTTTTTCTCTCCAAAACGTTATCGTGTTATTGCTTAACAAAATACAGAATTTGGGAACGATTACATTGGATGTATTGCGTGTATTGTATTGGTTGCGTCATGCATACTAGCCGGACAGACGGACAAACAGAAAGACAGTCAGAAAAACAGTCATGTAAAAGTCATGAGTCTAATTTGGTTCAAAGAAACCTTAAGTCTAAAGTGACTCCGTCTATGTGTTACACTTTTAGGTCATATCAAATGATATATACCCTCCTACACGTAGGGTGAGGGTATAAAAATATGTGAATGTAACCGTCTTATATGAACAGTCTTACTTACTTACTTCGCTGGCACTTCTTTGCAATCCCAGTGGATTATTTACCGCACGTAGAAAAATGTTATAAGCGCCTCGATCTTCTGCGCTCTTCTCCAGTTAGTCACACCAAGTTCTGCAAGGTTCTCAGTAACCTGATCTTTCCAATGGAGTTTTGGTCGCCCTCTTCTGCGACGTCCATCGAGTTCTTGGCCGAACACTTTTCGAGCTGGAGAATTGTAGTCCATGCGTACAACATGACCTAGCCAACGCAACCGCTGCACCTTAATGGGTCCGACCATGTCAATGTCAGTGTACGGCTCGTATAGCTCATGATTCATACGACGCCGATACTCTCCGTTAACGATGATGGGCCCATATATTTTACGGAGTATTTTTCTCTCGAATAGCGCCAGAATCGATTCATCCGCTTGTGTCATAACCCAGGATTCTGAGACCAGGATTCTGAACCATACATTAAGACAGGTAGAACCAGTATCTGGCTCAGCAGGAATTTTGTTCGTCGAGAGAGGGCTGAACAGTCACCTCAAACAAATTTCGGTGGTGCCAAGTTTTTATATTTGTGGGCGTGACAAAATCTCCGGATTTCACGTTTTATCCATAACTTTGTTATTCGCTGTCCGATTTTTTACATTTTATGTATCGTTGAAGAGTTATTAACAAGAGCTTTGTTAGTTATATAGAGAATTAAAACTGTGGCATCATATTCCAGTGGTTCTCAAGATTATATTTTTAAAAACCCTCTCTAATCATAACATTTTCTGATGCAAATTTGAATCCCTTTAAAAACTATTAAACATTTGTGCAATAAGTGCCACACGTTCTCCATTAAAAAAAAAGTTAAGCACATGTGAAATTTCGAAGTAGTCTTTTATAAGAAAAGTTATTATCTCAACCAAATCTTTCCATAGCAATAAACGATATCATAATTTTTTCATATTGGTCGCTAAAAAACTCTTAGGAAGTTCTTCAGTTCGACGATATTATGTCGGTATCCTGCAAAAATTATTGACACAAAAGTGTCTCAAAAGTCATTGCCTATGCCCTGTAAAAAAATTCTAGGTTGCAGCATACAAACATATTCATAACAATCGGTTAAAGATAACTTGAGTTACTAAGCACAGCCATCCCGCCCACCAGACAGATGGATATGGCTTAATAGTCTTAAAAAGTCCTGAAACCAATTTCGTCTTAAAATTTTGGGATTTAAGGGGGTTATACTTTTCACTTATCGAATATTACACAGTGCAACACATAAATTGGTGCCACCTTCGTACCCAGCTATTTTTGAAGAATATACCGAAACTAAAAAAAATCCCCAAAGGACTTGGCCCCATTACATCGAAACATTTTTTTAAGGATACTGCAATATTTTTACACCAACACGATTTTTTGAAAAAAAAGGACCATTTTTACGGAGTCCATATTTCATAAACCGTTCGGAATTTTTTCTTTTTGTCTTCGGCAAAGTTGTAGATCTAAACCAGAGCAAATGAGCCGCAAATAGACCGACCCTAAAAAATTGCATCCAGTGCATGAAAATTGCAAAAATATGGGGAAAAGGCTATTTTTTTATGATGTTTTCACCATAAAATTACACAGAACAACAATTTTTTGCAAACAAGATTTCAAAACACTTTTTTAATAGATTTTGACCTTCTTAACACGAAAATGATTTGTAAAAAATTTTCTTAGGTGCCGTTTTTTTATAAAAAATTTTTGGGGGCAAATAAATGCGCATAGTGGCCTAGGTTCGCACTGTGTTATATGTACAGTCGAAACTCTCTATAACGAACTCCTATATAACGAAGTTTTCTTTATTGTAAGTGACAACTGGAATCATTACCATCTCTGACATTTCTTGCAGTCGCTATCAGTTTGCCTTTGCATATCGCGTTATTTACTATGTTTACTTCTCTAAATGTATTAGAAAATTTTATTGAAGAAGTAAAGTGGAAAAATTTACTTCAAACCAAAATAACTGACTACTATAATTAAAAAATTTTAAAAGGAACAAAATTGTTTTTCTTTTCTATATAGCGAATTTTCTTTATAGCGAAGTAAATATCCAGTCCCTTGGAATTCGTTATAGAGAGTTTCGACTGTATGTACCTTTATCCTTATCCAAATGGGAACAAGTAAGTCAAAGTTAAGTTTTTTTGTTTTGTTCTTTTCACTTCCAAGAGGTAAGGATGTCGTATTCATGGCAGTGGAAATACCCATACCATCAATATTTTTATTCGCACCTCGCAGTCTAAAGATTTATTGTTATTTGTTACTTAGAATAGAAAATTGTCTTTGGACATCATCCGCCTATCCACATGGAATTCCAAAAAGAAAACTGTTGTAAATACAAAAACAAATTGTATTTGCATTTCAGCTCTTTGAATTTCTTTCTGAGATTTCGATCAGAACACATACCAAATCAGTTTAGTGGCAACTCTCGCAGAGAGTGGTAGAATTTTTTGTCGGTTACTAGTGATCGCGTTAATTGTATTATTAATGCTAATAATGATGTTGTGTTAACAATTACAAAATAATTATATTATTATTTGTTTATATAACGGAGATATTTCGCAGTTTTCGTAAATAAACAAATTGAAGCGAGTGAATGCCAACAAATATCGACAATGGGGTATTTTTTTTCAATATATATATTTTCATTAAACAAAAGTTTATAATGATGCCGCAATAAAGTTAGAAAATGTGAAATTTGACATAAAGAAAATGGAAAATTCCTTTATTGATTGTCAACAGTTCCATCTATTTTTAATTTTTTTTAATAATCAAAATCAAAAACAAATCGAAAAATTAAAAATACGTTAGAACAATATTTATTTTTTGAAGACACAAAAAAAGACAACAAAATTTAAAAATAACAAAAATGCTTTATGAATTGCAAAGAGGTAAATTATTTTTTAAAAATTATCCAATTTAACAAACAAAAATTTCCAAAAATAGTTTTTTTTTTAGAAGGAAAAATGTATCGAATGAATTGATATTTTTCTGGAAAAATTAAATTTATTTATATTTAAACTAGCTTTCCCGGGTCGCGTTGCTTCACCCGTACTTACAATGAATCTTCTTATGAATTCAACCAATACAGGTAAAATGCAAACGCTTCATAAGAAGAACGAACACCCCATTTATGTGATTTTAGCTTTATCCCATTGGTCTGAGTGATTGTACCCCTTGAGTCCCTTTTATACGATTATAGCTTTAGCCGTTTGGTCTGGGTGATGGTATCAGTTTTATCTCTTTTCGGCCTTTTTACAACTAAAGAACGAATTTCGAAAAATTATTTAACTTTGCACAACTAAAATATTCACTTCAATTTTTAAAACTATATCTCCAGTTCGTTTTTTTACTCATAAATATCGGATTTCAAAAAAACATTCAAACCCTTTGTTTAATAATGTTTCCATGTATCGTATTATAGAGGCCCTATGGACAGTATCACACAATGAACATATAATTTCAATCGGTTCATTTATTTGGCCAATATAACTATTTTTTTAAAAGGGGCATGGCACCGCCCACTTTCCACAAACAAATTACTTTCATTTATACGACCGATATACATACGTACCAAATCTCGACTTTGTACTTATAACGGTTTAAAAGATACAGCCATTTCAAAATTCGAGTTATATGGGGCGGGGCCACGCCTCTTTTACCCCCTTGCAGTCCGAATTTCTAAAAATCCCGTCTTAGTGCGCGCCTACGTCATAAAAGAAACCTACATTCCTAATTTCACCGTTCTAGCTTTAGCCGGTTGGGCTGGGGAGTGATCAGTTAGTCACCCAAGCCTTTTATATATATAGATTAAAATAAGCTCAACTGAAATTTCACATTTTTAATTTCTGATGCATTAAATTCTGATGCATCTTGTATTTGCATTCTTATTATGTTTATCTACATTTCTACAAATTGCGATTCAGTTATTGTGACCGTAGATTTGTTGTCAGTTTCCATTAATTTTCTCTCACCTACATCAAATGGCCCAATAGTGTATTCAAGTTTATTTATAGTAGCCAACTGTCAACGTACCACCTGTAGAGTGTCATGCTCATAAAATATCTAATTTCCCTGATAAGAGGGCAAAAGGTGAAGCAGCGTGGAAAATAAACATAACTTCATATACATGGCCAAGTGCTTTAATGCCCAATCACTCGTTACAAATATCGCAGTTATCATGACATTATATTTACATTTGGCCAACGAAATCATTAGAGATAACACGAAACGCACTTCCACTTACGGACGCTTGGATGGTGTGGAAGGGTTGATTTCTATTGACAAAGTTAATTAAAAATAATAGGAATTTAATACCAATTGATTGAGCATTACAAAATACTCAATTACTCATAAAAAAAATACAGTGCATATTAATATATATATAGAACTGATTTCGTTGTTTTGTTTTTTTCTGTTTCCCTATTTACAGATTTATCTATTGATTTACACGAACACCAACACCACCACCACCACCACTCTACGGCATCTTCTTTATGTCTAACAACAAAGCGTATAAAGTGAAAATGCCCAAATTGTTAACTCAACTGGTGAATGGCAATCGAAATATTTCACCCGACTTGGTTGAGTCACAGCCGCAAATTGTGAAAAATGTATTAAAAACAAGGCGACAAAGTAATAAAGTAAGTGATGCAATTTGTCGAAATATTATGATTTTTTTATAATTTGAAAAATTATTTCTCCCCAGTTTTGGCTATTATCCATGCTTATCGAACGTACTCGTTCTAAGGTCAGTGGTATTGACTCGGAGGAAGCGGAAACATCATTGGAGTCTATACTGCAACATGACCAATCGGCAGATTCAGAGCAGGTTTGCCTGTTGCGCGACAGTCCATTTCGTATTTTAAGGGTGAGTTATGTTATAAATATTTTCTATCATTACATGAAAACTTTCGACATCGGATACAAAATTAATACAAAATGTCTAAGTTAAATTAAAAAATTCCGACAAAAAAGTGTTTTTTTTTTTCAAATTGTACCTCTGCAATATTTATACCATCACCCTTAGGGATGAGGGTATATATCATTTGGTACGACCCAAAAGTGTAATTTATATGAAATTTGTTACTTGAAATTAACAATCTAAATATATGGACTGGATGTTACGAATATTTTTAATACAGTGGTGCACATAAAATAACAGACATAATAAATATTTATAGAAAAATTGACAAAGATTATATGTCAAATAGAAATTATCCCTGAAGATGCTGAAAAAAATGCCTGCAAATCGTCGTATCTAGCTACGAGAGACATAATCTTTCAATTTGACATCAGAAATTACCTTCAAGCCCGATAAAAATAAATTTTAAAAATTATGAAGCATTGGAAATTTTTTAGTGTTGAAATTAAAACGTTTTCTTCTTTGTTAAAGGAAACCATGGCCGCCAGGAACATGTTAAAGGTTAACACTAGCGCACTGCACAAATGCTTTTGAAATGGTTTCAAGACTTTTTTATACGCCTTTGTTTTGTATGTAGACAAGGCATGTACAGGATGACGGTGTTGTCTTGGTAAAAAAATCCAGTAAGAAAATTTCAAGCGGTAAAACCGACTTACATATACCCTCACCCTCAGTAAACCATAACATTTTTTAGTATATTGATATTATAACTCGATTTCTAAAGTGGGCGGAATGATATATTTGTATGGGAGGTACCAAAAGGGGCGTGGCTAGACTTCCAAATTATCTCTCCAAAACTTTATCCTGCTTTACCTTTACTAAATACAGAATTTACGCACGATGGAGTTGTGTTTCCGTGTTGAATGGTTCAGACTGATCCTTACCAATCTTAACCGAGGATTTGGTGTTGTCTAAGGTACATTTGCAAAGTCGAATCAGCTTTGCAGGAATACCAAACTCAGACATGGCCTCATAAAGCCTATTCCTTATCGGAGAGTCGAAGGCAGCTTTGTAGTCGACAAAGAGGTGGTAGGTGTCGATTTGCTTTTCATGGGTTTTTTCCAGGATTTGTCGTAAGGTGAATATTTGATCCGTCGTAGATTTGCCAGGTCTAAAGCCGCACTGATATGGTCCAATTAGTTTTTCTACAATTGGTTTTAGACGTTCACACAATATGCTTGAAAGGACCTTGTACGCAATTGGTAATAGGCTTATTCCACGGTAGTTCTTACATTCACTACGATCTCCTTTCTTGTATATGGGACATAACAGACTGAGACTCCAATCCCCGGGCATGCTCTCCTCTTGCCAGATGTTCTCCATGAGCTGATGCATGCTCCTAATCGGGTCCTCACCGCTAGCCTTAAACAATTCAGCAGAGAGACCATCGGCTCCAGCAGCATTGTTGTTTTTAAGGCGGGAGATTGCCACACCTATCTCGCTCCAGCTCGGAGGCGGACAGTAAACACCATCGTCATGGATTGGAGCGGGGTCTTCAGGAGTGGTGTCTGCATCCAATAAATTTTTAAAATGATCTCCATATTCTCAGAACGTTATCCGGGTCCGTCACTAGTTGACCATCGCTGTCCTTGCAGGAGGGTAACCCTGTTCCACGCATTCTCGCCTTAACTCTCTTGTAGAATTTCGCCTAGTACAATTTTAATGTCATGTCTCGGGCTACGGTCATATACATTTTCTAGGCTCTCGTAGAACTCGTCTTTGTATTCATCGCTTTTCTCTTCTGTCGGAGCATGGGCACATATAAGTGTCATGTGAAAAAACTTTGTTTTGGCTCTTATGGTGGCTATACGTTCACACACCGGGTTGAACCTTGAGACTAGGTGTCGCAGTCTCTTGCCAACCATAAATCCACATCCAAACACGTGCTTGTCTGCATGACCACTATAGTAGATGTCGCACGTCTTCATGCGCGAGCACCCGTGTCCCGTCCACCGGGTTTCCTGTAAAGCGGTTATGTCAGCCTTGTATTCTTCGAGGACTTCCGCCAGTTGGATGAAGGCACCTGGTCTATACAGTGTTCTAACTTTCCAGGTGCATATCCTTAAATCATGTTCCTTAATTCGTTTGGTCGTCAACATTTTGGGGGGTCCATTTTATTATTTTATTACTTCTTTTCATTGCAATAGTTTATACGTCGGTGGCGGGTTGCAAGCCTAGCGCACCACGTCGCAGTTTTCTCCTCCTGCCAGGAGGAGAAACTAAACTATTTAATATATTAAATCGCTCCAAAAATTTAATTTATTTACAGATTTTGGAAAATATATTAGGTTATATATTTTATAAATTTTGAATTAAAAGGGCGGAGTGGGCAAAGAAAAACTTTTTTTGAGCTAAAGAGATAAAACTTCAGCTTAAAATTTGCATTCGAAGTTTTTATTTTCGATTTGTGGGCGGAAAGGCAGTGGTCAATTTGTAATTTAGTCCTAGAGAGATAAAATTTTATATCCTAATAGTAATCTGCAACACAATTCTGAATATGCGGACGTAATTTTAATTTTCGATCAGTGGGTGGTCCGGGCGTAGCAAACTGTATTTTAGCCCTAGAGATATAAAATTTGGTACACTCGTAGAAATTCGCACACGAAATTAGTATTTTCAATCAGTGGGCGGAGAGGGCGTGGCAAAACTGTTTATAGTCCTACATAGATAAAACTTGATATATAGATATTACTCGGTACAACATTTATACTTTTTCGATCCGAGGGTGTAGTGGACCTGGTCCTAGTAGGTTTTAGGACTAGATTGGTACAATTTGCTACGGGTATACATACATATATTACTAGGCCTTACAAGTTAATTTTAAAGAATGGTAAAATTTTTGTTTATCCCCAGAGAAATAAAATTTAGTGCACATATAGCTAATATGTAGACGAAATTTTAATTTTCAGATTGTGGCGTGAAAAAATAGTTTTAAGGGTTACAGCGATAAAATATGATATTCAGATAATAAATATCACAACATATATAAAAATGTAGAGGAAATGTTTTTTTGTTGTGTTTTATGTGCCAAAAGTGTTTTTTTTTTAACCAGAGAGAAATACAATTTGATACACCGATACTACAACTATTCATATGAAGACGAACATTTTATGTTCGAATAGTGGGCAAAGGAGTTAACTACACTTACACATATATATTTGGCAATATAGACAAGAATAAACAGACAAAATTTATTATTTCGGTAAGTAGAAGGAAGTGGCATAGCAAAAGTGTTGTAGCCCTAGAGCAATTTTTTTAATCAATACTCAATACTCGGGAGTACAGCTATGCATATAAAGGTGAACATTTTATTGTCACTCGGTGGGCGAAAGGGAAAACTGTTTTGAGGGCTATATTAGCTAATGTTTGTAACCAGATAGTTCTCGGCGGAAAAGATATTTGCAGAGAGATTTTAAACATTCGGTAAGTGAGCGGAGGGTGCCTGAGGGTGCAAACCCAACATAGCGTTCCCAAAGTATAATGGCATATAGTATTTATATATGACAGCACTTATGACTGTGATGAATGATGTATTATATAACACTGTAAGACAAATTTAAACTTTTGGTCTCACCCATGATCAAACTGACCAGATTCTGAAAATATAGCTCAAATAAAATTATACGTATCTCCCAGTTTTTCTAGATCAGCTCATTTAAGTTTTTTACGAGCATTTCAATTTTTGGAGCGAAGATCCCATACAGCTTCTCGAAAGTGACTTCTTCCTGATCGCAGAACTCTGCGAGTTGTTAACAGATTTTGATGAATTTTTTGTTAATGTTTTTCAAAAGGTGGTAACTTTAGTTATCCCTTTGTTGTTCATCTGAAACCACATAAAAGGACTACAAAGCTTAAAAAGATATCATTTCTAAAAATTATCTTTTTTTGGATTTTATTTAATTTTTTTACAAAACGAAATAAAAATACACAAAAAAATATTGGAAATTTCCGAAACAAGAACAATTTTATGGATAAAACCATTTTGAGTTTAGATTTAGATTGTATAAGCAGTGGGCGGTGAATGAAATTCCATTTTTTCTTAATTAAGTCGATATAAAGCTCGGTGCAAAATTTTAATAATCAAGAACCACATCTTATATGTTTTTCTCAAAAGGGTATGAAGCCATCCCATTGTGAGCCACTTTGTTCTTTTAAAAATAACGCAGCGTCTTGCAAAATCTGCAGCTGAAACTTACATAATATAATCTTTAAATGTTGACAAATATCCTATTAATATTATAAATGTGAATGTTTGTATGTTTGTTGCTCAATCACGCCTGGAAGACAGCTAGTGTACTATATGGAAATTACCGTAGGCTATAATTGTGACCGGCCGTGGCATAGTGGTTAGAACACGCGACTACAATGCGGGAGATCCCGGTTGGAATCCCGCCTTCAGTCATCTACATTTTTTTTTCATTGCCGGCCCCCTCGATGTTGTCGACAGCAACTTCGAAGTATTAAGTGTCGAGTTTTTCGGCATGTCTAGTAAAAAGCTTCTCAAACAGTGACGTTCGTAATCGTCGATAAACAATTAGGTGCCGTTAGTTGTGAATCTAAAAATAGAAAGCGTGTTAATTCACAACAACGGGAGGAACCCACACCTTATTCATAGGGTGTAAAGGGAAATTAAGTTTTTTTTTATAATTGTTTTTTAATTGTTGATCCTATGGGCGGAGTAGGCGTGGCAAAACTTTTTTTGAGCTAGGGAGATAAAATTTGATACACAGATAGTCCTCGACAACACGAATATGAATATGTAGACAACATTTTAATTTTGGACCGGTGGGCCAAGTGGGCGTGACCAAACTGTATTTGAGCCCAAGAGAGATAAAATTTGGTACACAAATAGTATTCAAAACCACGAATATGAATATGCATCATTGGGGCAAGGGGGCGTGACAAAACTGTATTTTAGTTCTAGAGAGATAAAATTTGGTACAAGGATAGTATTTGTTAACCAATATTACTATATATTACTAATATTATATTACTAATATTACTATATACAGATTATATGATCTAAATTTCAGCTGTGGAAATTTGTGATGTGTTGTTGAGTTATCTTCAATAGAATAAAGCGGCCTCGCCGTTTTCGGTGTCTTTTGTTTTTAATTGTGTACTCTAAGAGAGGTCCTTGAATCGTTTGGCCGACATTGACCAAACTGTAGATTTAGTCATAGATCGATGAAATCAATACATATACCGACTTTGGTATGAAATTTAAATTTTCAGGATCTAAGAGAGGTCTTTGAAAACTTTGTTCGACATTGACTAAATTTTAGATTTAGTCAAAGATTGATGGAACCAATAGATATGCCGATTTTGGTGTGCCTACTATGAAATTTAAATTTTCAGCATCTAAGAGAGGTCCTTGAATTCCTTGTCCGACATAGACTAAATTTTATAGTCAAAGATTGATGGAATCAATGGATATGCCGACTTTGGTGTGCCTACTATGATATTCTTTTACAGATTTTAAACAAATTTTAGAAATTGGTGTCATTTAAAGAGACTGTGAGATGTGCCAAATATAATTCACCTATGATAACTCCTTCTATTTTTGGCCGCTCTTTGCGTGAAACGGCAACCACTGTGCCTTGTGTAATAGATAAAACAGAAACAAAAAATTCTTAAATAACACAGTGCAACAGTGAAAAAAATACAAAAACGGGATAGTATAGGTTCGATTCTACTATCGAAGGGTAATAAAACCCTATACTCAGTTTGGCGAGATTGGTGATCAATTTTTTTTTATGGGCCCCTAAAGATTCTCAAAATCAGTGAGCCCCATGAAAAAAGGTGTGATCAGTTTTTGTCCAACAGCTAACTCACACTTCGTGATAGCGCTAAACTGTATTCGGCAATAATGTAGCTGGGAGTTTTGCGCACTAACTTTATTAACAAATTATGTCAAAAAGATTGGTTATTCCTGCCAAAAAATATTGAAGAAGAATTTATTATTTTTTCACTTTTTTGAGCATTACTTTGAGGGAGTCCAAATTTTTCTCTAACACTGTTCGCCAAAATTGTAGCCCTGGTAAAGATAAACAACTTTCGTGAACATATCAATCCAATTTTAACGTGTCTAGGCAGCCTAAATAGCTCATAAAGTTCACGTTATTGCCGAATATAGTTTAGCGCTACCACGGAGTGGGAGTAAGCTGTTGGACAAAAACTGATGACACCTTTTTTCGAGGGGCTCACTGATTTTGAGAATCTTTAGGGGCCCATAAAAAAAAATTGGTCACCAATCTCGCCAAACTGAGTATAGGGTTTTATTACCCTTCGATAGTAGAATCAAACCTTTACTATCCCGTTTTTGTATTTTTCAAAAAGTCGCCATTTGTTGCATTGTGTAATTGCTGACTTACTTACCTTCATTATTAAGCTCAGTGAAAACGAATAGCTTCAATTCCTGCAAAAAAAAAAGAGAGTTTAAAAAATCATAAAATTAAAGCTAATAAAGTCTTTAAAGTAATTATGATATAAAATTTAATGGGATGTTTTCAGTTTGTTAATTTTCCTTACCAAATAATAAGCAGATGTCGCTTGTCAATTTAATATTTGCTAATAATAAAATTGATTGTTTGAATATAAATATTAAAGCTCACTTCTAAATATGTATTCACTTAATTTAAATCTGCGCCAAAACCAATGATTACATTTTTAATTTCCCATTTGAAAATTCATTTTGTGATGATTTCGAAATTTTGCTAAATCGCGTGTTCCTCCTCCCATGAACTCGAATACTCCAAACTAATTACTTTAATGACAATGAGAGCTTTGTCCTTTTCCATCCCGAGCGTTCAGTCATAATCAATTATTTCCAAGTTTATTATTACTCCCTCGGTGCTGGGATGTGAGTGTCCATGTCATGTGTGTGTGTGTGTGTTTAGTTTTTATTTCATATTTCTGTATTTGTTTTACTTTTTTGGTTTTACAACCGTTGATTTGGTCATAAAGTAAAGTTGAAGTTAATTAAATTAAACAAAACAAATGGAATAAAAATACCAGCGAACAAGATATACCTATAAAGATAAGCTTGAAAAACTAAATAAAGGAAAAATTTTAATATAGAGTTTAAAGACCTTTTGTGGTGCATAGAGGGTGATCGGAATAAAATTGTGATAAAAATTGTTGGGAAATCATATGCATATATTCGAGAAAAAGTTTGTGTGTTAGACCAATGATTCTCGGTGCACATATCAAATTTATGTAAAATGGCGTGTGTGTGTAGCATAACCTATGTTAGTTACTCCTCATATAGTAGCCGTTAATAAAATGTTGTTTGAATAACTAGCTGTAAGTTAACAAAAAAAGTGGAATAAATTATTTTTGTATACAAAAATTTATAAAAAAAAAAACATAGAAACATTTGTAAAAAGACTATTGAAAATGTCTTTTGTTGTAAAGCAAGGCCCTTACCAGGCCTCAGAATTAAGGCATTATAGACACAAAATGTGGCAGAAGGCATACAAATTAATTTTATTTAATTTCGTTTCATTTTATTTTTTTATTTTATTATATTTCTTTTGTGTTTACTGATTTTTAATTTTTCAGTTTGAAATCATAACAATTTCATTCATTAACATCATTCGCATAATGTTGATTAACAAAATCAGCTGTTTGATAAGATAATACACAGAGTTTACAGGCACAATCATACATTCGAACACTTCTCTCTCTCTCTCTCTCTATCTCTTTAAAACCACATGTCCTTCCACAGGAAATGTAACCATACACACATTATTTCCTTGCAACAATAGTATTAAATAGTATTTGCCTGTCCATCATAGTGTTGTAAAGAATATGCAAGCCAAAACAAAAAAAGAAAAACACAACAAACACACACCCCCTCACGTATTAACACTTTACACGCGAGTACTCGTGCTATGCATTTATAACAAGACCACCATAGTGGTCCTTTACCGAACAACAGAGACAACTTCTTCGTGTTATTTATTTCGGCTTCATTCAAATTCACCACTTCGTTGTGCGTGTGTGTGTGTGTGTGGAGGTAGTCTAGAAGCCAGGCATCGTAATAAGAGAGATGTGGGGATTCATAATCACGGCAAATTTACTCTTTGCCAAAGCGAACATATCAATTTTCATCTTCTGTCGTCAAGTGGGAGACTATAAAAGCGTTGAACATCCTGAGTGTGCTTTTAGTTATCCGCAGGATATCGCAAAGTGTATTACAAAGTTCTAAGTTCGCAACAATAAAGCAAACGGTTTCTTTTACAAATTTAATTTAAAGTGGATCTTATAAAAGGAATACCTATCTATGGAAAATTAAATTCAATCTTGACTGCAGTCATCAAAAAAAGTATTAAAAATTGGGTGGAGATAAATGTGTGACAAATATAAAATAAATAAATTAGTTTTGTTGTTTTTGATACCAAAAGTTATGTGAAATATAATATTGAAAAGATAAAAAAAATATCAATAAGATAAAACACAAATTTATTAATAAAAAATATTAATACTAAGAATTTTACACAAATATTAAAAAAAAAAAAAAAGATTTAAACTTAAAATTTTACACAAATATCAAAAAAATATTTAAACTTAAAATTTCAAACACAAAAATTTTGTAACAAATATTTGATAATTTATTATTTTTAAAATAAAAAAATATTAACTAAATCTTAACAATGTTATAATTCTACAAATTTTTAACTAAAATCGAAATTTTCTTGATAAAAAAAATTAAAAAATTTTCTAACTACAAAAAACAGTGATATAAATTAAAAAATATGTATTAATTACAGAAATATTTAATGTGACTAAATAGAAAAACTTTAATTTAATGAACGTGTGCTGATAATTAACCTAAAATCGTACTAAAAACAAAATTCAAAATAGTTTTAGTAAAAATAAATAAAATAATGAAAGTAAAAATCGATAACCCAGAAAATATTTTACAAGGAAATATCAATGACTATTTGCCTGGGCATTAGTTTACAGGCAACTTGGTTTACTAAACCAAATTATAAAACATTTTCGTATATAAGTTTTTTTTTATTTTTTTTTCTAAAAATATATTTTAAAAATATTAAACTTTTTGTCTAGCGTAGAAATATCATTTCAAAATGTTAAGTAAAAGTTGGAGGTATTGATTTTTGGTCTTAGAGTACCATATGTAGAATTTTCTGCGCAACATTTTTAAGGAACAATCGAAAGTCTTTAAGTCCCATTTTAAAGTCCTTTTCTGACTTTTCTCGAAATAAGGATAAAAAGGACACGTAAGGAGTCGAGATATAGAGGCAAAATTTTCCACAAAAATATTCTTTTTTGAATTTCATTGCAAAAGAGGAATCGTGATAAAGAGGCAAAATTTTCCACAAAAATTTTTTTTTTAAATTTCATTGCAATATTAGATAGATTAGATATTAGATATCGAAAATTCACTAAAATAATGAAAAAACATATCTAACATATCTACTCTAAGTAGTTTAGGCCGCTTTATAGAAACTAAATGTTTAGTAAAAGTAGAATTTTCTAATCAAAATTTTTGTAGAAAAATTTTATTTTCTAAAATGTCCCATTTGAAGATTCTTTTTTGACTTTTCTCGAAATAAGGAAAAAAAGAACACGTAAGAAAAGGAGATGATGTGTTAAAAGGCTTCACAACAAAAAACTTTTTTAAATTTCATTGAAAATTCACTAAAACAATAAGAAACATTGATACTCTTCACACAGTGCTTTGAAAAGAAACCAAAATAAAGTTGAAGATGTCCATTTATAATCTTACATCACCCCAAGTAGAATTTTCTGAGCAAAAGTTTTGTACAACATTTGCATGTTGTTAATTCACAGACATTTCCTGACTTTTCTCAAAATAAAGACGAAAAGGACACGTAAGGAGTCGATATAAAGAGTTTCAATTGAAGGTGCTTTCCTGTCTTTTCTCGAAATTAAGACGCAAAGGACACGTAAGGAATCAAGATAGCGAGTTAAAATGTTCCACAAAAATATTCCCCGTTTTATTTCATTGTATAAATCTGATTGAAAATTCACTAAAACAATAAGAAACATTGATACTCTTGACTATTTTAGGCCGCTGATCATACAGTGCTTTGAAAAGAGACAAAATAATTAGTAAAAGTTTGACATATTGATTTCTGGTCTTAGTGCACCCCAAGTAGAATTTTTTACTAGCTACATTTTTGTAGAACATTTTAATGTTCTAAAGTCTCATTTAAAGGTAATTTTCTGACTTTTCTGGAAGTAAGAACGTAAAGGACACGTAAGGAGTCGAGATAGAAAGACACAAAAATCCTTATTAAATTTTATTGCAAAATATATCTGATATCTAAAATTCACTTAAAAAATACTCTGACTATTTTTGGCCGCTGTTAACACAGTGCTTTGAAAAGAGATAACATATTTAGTAAAAGTTGGAATTAGAATTTTCTAAGCAATATTTTTGTAGATCATTTAAATGTTGTTAAGTTCCTTTTGAACATCCTTTTCTCACTTTTCTCAAAAAAGGACAAAAAGGACTTTTGAAATGTTCCACAAAAAAATCCTCGTTAAATTTTACCATTTTATCGAAAATGTACTAAAATAATAATAAACATAGCTTAAAGCCCTATATAAAGGTCCTTTCTGACTTTTCTCAAAAGGACACGTGAGAAGTCGGGAAAGAGAGCTAAATGTTCCACAAAAAACCTCGTTAAACTCCATTGACAACATTTGATATCAAAAATGCACTAAAATAATAAGACACCTAGATACTTTGACTATTGTAGGCCGCTGTTCACACAATGCTTTAAAACGAAACAAAATATTTAGTAAAAGTTAAAGATATCGATTTTTGGTTTTAGAACACCCAATGTAGAATTTTCCTTTCCGACATTTCTCGAAATTCAGACGAAAAAAACACTTGATAAGTCCAGAGAGAGAGTTAAAATGTTCCACAAAAAAATCCTCGTTAAATGTCATCCAAAATGTCACATATACATATACGTTTCTAACTATCCTCAAAAAAGGACAAAAAGGACTCGTTGAATGTTACACAAAAGAATACACGTAAAAATTTACTAATAATAAGAAAATAGTAACAAAATACAAACAAAATATTTAGCAAAAGTTGGAGTTATCGATTTTTGGTCATAGAGCACCACAAGTAGAATTTTCTGAGCAGCACTTTTGTAGAACATTCGAATGTTGTTAAGTCCGATTTAAAGGTCCTTTCCTAACCTTTCTCGAAATAAGGACGAAAATCCTTTTCTGGCTTTTCTCGAAATAAGGACGAAAAGGACATGTAAGTAGTCAAGAAAGAAAGTTTAAGTGTTCCACAAAAAAAAATCCTCGTTAAATTTCATTGACGACATTTGATATCGAAAATTCACTAAAGCCAAAAGAAACGTAGATACTCTGACTATTTTAAGCCAGCAGTGCACACAGTGCTTTGAATAGAGACAACATATTTAGTAAAACTTTGAGATAATCGATCTTATAGCACCCCAATTAGAATTTTCTAAGCAACATTTTTGTAGAACATTTGAATGTTGTTAAGTCCCATTTTAAGGTCCTTTTCCTGACTTCTCGAAATAAGGACGAAAAGGACACGTTAGCAGTCGAGATAGAAAGGCACAATTTTTCACACAAAAATCATAATTAAATTTTATTGCAAAATATATGTGATATCGTAAATTCACTAAAATAATAAGAAACATAGATACTCTGACTATTGTAGGCCGCTGTTCACACAATGCTTTGAAACGAAACAAAATATTATATTAAGTAAAAGTTGGAGATATCGGTTTTTGGTTTTATAACACCCCATGTAGAATTTTACTTTCCGACTTTTCTCGAAATTTAGACGAAAAAAAAACTTCAGAAGTCCAGACACAGAAAGTTAAAATGTTCCACAAAAAAAGTCCTCATCAAACTTTATCGAAAATGTGCTAAAACAATAAGAATCATAGTTTTTAAGGACATATTATTATTATTATTATTATTAGCCTTTAAAACAACTTGACAAATATATATATTTATATCTTAGTGCCTAAGTCAGAGGCCGAAATGATCAAAGATTTCCATTCGCTTCGATCTTGTGCGCACCGTCTCCAGTCAGTCCTACCAAGCAGCGTCAGTGATTCCTCCACCTGGTCCTTCCAACGTAGTCGCGGTCTCCCTCTTTTGCGCCGTCCTTCGAGGTCTTGATAGAATACCTTTCGCGCTGGAGTTTCCTCATCCATTCTCACGACATGGCCTAGCCAGCGTAATCGTTGCACTTTGATCCGCTTGACGACATCAATGTCGTGGTATAACTCGTACAGCTCATGGTTCATCCGAATCCTAAACTCGCCGTTTACGCAAATGGGTCCATATA
This sequence comes from Muscina levida, assembly GCA_964034835.1. NCBI lineage: Eukaryota > Metazoa > Arthropoda > Insecta > Diptera > Muscidae > Muscina > Muscina levida. The sequence continues at coordinate 42,108,961 of OZ035883.1, read as the reverse complement.
TTTTGCGGAGTATTTTTCTCTCAAACACCGCCAGATGAGCTGCATCTGCCTGTGTAAGCACCCAAGATTCGGAGGCGTACAACAGGACCGGTAAAATTAGTACCTGGTACAGCTGGACTTTGGTAGTTCGAGATAGGGTGGTGTTTATAAAGTGCTCGCGTAGTCCAAAGAAACACCTGTTAGCAAGCACTATTCTCCGTTTTATTTCGAGGCTGACACTGTTGTTCTTGTTCATGGCGGATCCAAGGTAGATAAATTCATCCACTAACTCAAAGCAATAGTTTTCAACGTTCACGCTGCGTCCCCAACGGGTGGACACTTTGTTCGATGATACCATTAACTTCGTCTTGTCCTCATTCACTGCCAAACCCATTTTCGCTGACTCCCTTTCAACTGATGTGAAAACAGCTGTTACCTCTCGCATCGTTCGACCGATAATGTCGATATCATCGGCATATGCGAGCAGCATGTGGCTCTTATTAAATATGGTGCCAGACATGTTAACCGCTGCTTTCCTTAACACCTTCTCCATCACTATGTTGAACAGCATACATGACAAACCGTCACCCTGTCTAAGACCTCTCGTCGTATCGAATGGTGCAGATAGATCCTTGCCAATCCGAACAGAGGATTTGGTATTCGTAAGGGTACACCGGCAGAGACGAATTATCTTCGCAGGAATACCGAACTCAGACATGGCTTCGTATAGTCGATGCCTGATGGGACTATCGAAGGCAGCTTTGTAATCGACAAAGAGGTGGTAAGTGTCGATTTGCTTCTCATGGGTTTTCTCAAGAATCTGCCGTAGTGTAAATATCTGATCCGTCGTGGACTTGCCTGGTCTAAAGCCGCACTGATAAGGTCCAATCAGGTTTTCCACAATTGGCTTTAGACGTTCACACAGTATGCTAGACAGGACCTTATACGCAATGGGTAAAAGGCTAATTCCACGATAGTTTTTACACTCACTACGGTCACCTTTTTTGTAGATTGGACATAGCACACTGAGATTCCAATCCTCTGGCATGCTCTCCTGAAGCCAAATGTTCTCTATGAGCTGTTGCATGCTTAAAACAAGCTCATCTCCACCCGCCTTAAACAACTCAGCTGGAAGACCATCAGCCCCAGCGGCCTTGTTGTTCTTCAGGCGGGATATGGCAGTTGTTATCTCAGCTTGGCTCGGAGGTGGACACTCGATGTTATCATCTAGGATTGGTGCACAGTCCTCATCAGCCGAGTTTTCACACATCAATAGGCTGCAGAAGTGATCTTTATATATTCTCAGTACGCTCTCGGAGTCAGTAACGAGATGACCATCCTTGTCTTTACAGGAGGGAAGACCTGTTCCATGTACCTTTCCTTTTATCTTCTGATAGAATTTTCGGGCTTCACCTCTGTTCCTGTAATCTTCAATACACACATTATTCCGCTCCTTAAGCTCTCGTTTTTTTCGCCTGAAGAGTCGAGTCCCTATACTTTTCATGAACAGCTCGCGTTGCCATTGGCTGCAGTTTGGCCCTGTATGCAGCATCTTGTTCCCGGGTGGCATCGCGGCATTGGTCATCGTACCAGGCATTATCGTTAAAGGGCTTCACATACCCTAGTACGGACCGCGCAGTACTTTCCATCGAGTTGAGTGAGTTGGTCAGAATAGGCGTTGGCTATCTCCGCGGTCTGCAGTTTAGCGATGTCCAGCTTTCTCTGTGCCTGGTTACGCAGGGTTTTCGCTCTGCTTAGCCTAGTACGCACCTTCACTGCAGTGAGGTGGTGATCCGAGTTGATGTTCGCACCTCTGATCACTCGTACGTCTAAGACACTTGACGCGTGCCTTCCATCGATTACCACGTGATCAATTTGGTTTCTCGTTACTTGATCGGGAGATATCCACGTTGCTTTGTGAATGTTTTTGTGATCAAATCGTGTGCTGCTAATTACCATGTTCCTTGCTGCAGAGAAATCAATCAGTCTGATTCCGTTTGGCGATGTGTCAGTATGCAGACTAAATTTTCCGACTGTTGGGCTAAAGACATTCTCCCGGCCTATTTTGGCATTAAAATCTCCCAGCACGATTTTAACATCATGGCCCGGGCTACGGTCATATGTTTCTTCAAGTTGGGCGTAGAATTCGTCTTTGACCTCGTCACTTTTCTCCTCCGTCGGAGCATGAGCACATATCAGCGTGATGTAGAAAAATTTTGCCTTTAGTCTTATGGTGGCGATTCGTTCACTGACAGGAGTAAACCTAGAGACCAGGTGTCGTAGTCTCTTGCCGACCACAAATCCACAACCAAACTCATGCTTTTCCGCGTGGCAGCTGTAGTACACGTCACACATCCTCATCCGCGAGCATCCATATCCAGTCCACCGAATTTCCTGTATAGCAGTAATGTCAGCCTTATACTCTTCGAGGACATCCGCCAGTTGAATAGAGGCACCTGGTCGGTAAAGAGTTCTAACATTCCAAGTGCATATTCTCAAATCATGGTCCTTAAAACGTTTGCGGTGGTCGTCAACATTTTGGGGGTTTCTTTTTCTCTTATTTCTCATTTTATTCACTGCCATTATACTGGTGGCGGGTGGCAAGCCCAGCCCACCAGGTTCTGCATTTTATTCCTACTGCCAGGAAACATTTCAGCCGCTCATTCTGAGGCAGACGCTGACCAGGAAGCCGCCCAATATGGAACAGACGCTATGGATTTTCGCAATTTAGTTTTCGGAAGATGTGGGTTGCTAACCCTCGTCTCCTAGATTGGTAATACGGCTGCTATCTGCACGTCCAATCCCACGATGCAACCATGCTTCAGCGGTTCAAGCCTACTTTCCTGAGACGTCTCTTTGACCATTCAGGATACATGGTTGTAATGCCTTCTAACTTTAGCTAACTTCTAAGCGGTTGCTTTGAAGTCATTGCCCAGGGAATACTTGGTCTAAGACCGGAAGTAGTTAGCTGCTTGGACAGTGCCACAAAGGAATCGATTCTGGTCACTCCCAAGTGAGTAACAATCAGTAACTTTCCACCTCTGAGCAAAGTCCCATTCATAAAGCTCTATTTTAGATAAAACTTAAAACTTCACCGGGCCATTAAAACAAGTTCGACCGAGGGCGGATCTGCCCTCTAAGTTATTTAATACACTCTTTTAGCTTTTATTCGATTAATGAATTATTCCGCCCCTAAACCATAAACTCCATTTTGTGTCACAGTGATATATAGGGCAAGGAATCTTATGAAAATGCATATTTTTTCTGGACAGCCTAAAGTAAAAACGGTTAAATAATCATTACGAATCATGAAATTTCCTTTAAACTGGCATTTAATCGTTTTTGCATATTTTACGAAAAATACAAGTTATTGCATATTTATGAGCTTATTTTAGCATATATTACAATAAAAACATATTTTTGTTGCATAATTTGGCTTTTTTGATTTACAACCACATTAAAAAGTAAAACGCCTTAAACTATTTTGGGTAAAAATTGTTTTATAATTTTTTACACAATAATCATCGGTATTACAAAAATTTTATACAAAATTATTACACCGATATCGAGGTGATATAGGAAGCAAATTTTATTGTGGGACAAAAAATCTTTGCCAATAGATGACAAAACCAATCAACAACTGCCTGGCTCTTCTTTTTCTAACCGATGCAGCGCCTACATGGTAAAGGCTGTAAAGGGGTTACAACGCTGTTGCATGTGTCGTGTTTATTGAATTGAAGTTTTTTAACGAAGTCTTTTTATTGAACAGAATTCTCTTATATCAAATGAAAAAATATATATCTATTTTAAAACGCCTTCGCGTGTATAGGTTTTAAATAAAAGATGTCATGGTATTCCGCTTTCTGTAGAGCCAATTATAAGATTGGGAGCGTTGTTTAATGCAGTCAAATATTATGCCAAAAATTTCGCAGAATTTGGAAAAGCAGTGAAGGAGCCCTACGATTCCGATTTGACATTGATTTAAAATTAATATTAATTGTATATGTACATTAGGGCGTTTCACAAAAAAAATTGTCCAACTCTTGAAGCGGAATATTAAGGCTTGTGATCTAAAAGAATTTTGAAATTTGAAATAATTTTTCACTTTTAAGACTATAAAAGTGGTCCTTAATATAATAATTTTTCACACCAATAATTTTTTTGTCGTGGAACCGGACCTTTAAGAAGAGAATTGTTTAGTTGTATGAACAAAAAGCACCTGAAAAAAATAATATAAAATTGTTTTCTCCATAACCTCATTTTTTTGATAAAATCTATTTCAGCAACCCCATACCCATCTTCAAAAAATTCATAATTTTTTTCGAAATTCTTTTAGATCAAAAGCCTTAATATTCCGCTTGAAGAGTTGCAAAAATCGCAAAAAACGCCTTTGGTGAAACGTACATATACGAGTATAAAAATTAAGTTTGTGTCCTTTTTTTGCCTAAATTCATGCAATTTTTATCTTTAATAAATTTTAAAATAAATTTCTTATTGCATATTTTATGTATTTTAGTGCATATTTTTGAATTTTGCATGTTATATGCGCATACATTCGAATTTTTAGTGCATAAAATTCCTTGTCCTAGTGATACACAGGGTGAAGCGCGGTAATTTGCATTTTTGCACTGTGAAGATAATGAAGGGTGTGCGTGGCTGACAGTAGATTTGTATTCATCTGCCTTTCAGTTGCCATCATGCATTGGACACCTGAGGATCATTGCAGTGAAGCGTGCTTTTCGTTTACGATTCGCGATTCCCCCACGCAAAGATGCTAGGCTATGCAAAAACCGACTTTAATATCACTATGTGACAGTCATTTGGAACTTGGGAAGTGACCTGGTACATACCAAAGTTTCCTAACTCCATGAAAATCTTTACTTATGGTTCAAAAACCAGGGTTTTTAGATCTTTCCTCACTTTTGAGCAGGGAAACCGGAAATATGCACAAACAATAGTGTTTTATGCGCTTAAAATATGCCCTAAATATAGCAAATATGCTCTTAAAATCATTAAATATTCCCATAAAATCAACCAAAATATGCTCTAAAAAATTTAAGCTACACAATTTGTCTTCTTCTTCATTGTCAAATGGACTTATAACCTTTGAGATGCCTTCATAATTGTTGGCATAGCAATTTACTGATTCAAGCCATGTTCTCAAACTTTTAGTTATAGGTTCTGGATGTAAAGCAAGTTCTGGAAACATTTGTTTAAAAGTTCCACTCTACATGTAGCTCTCCTATTACAATAACAAAATCGATACAGACCATGGGATAAAATGCAACTATAGCTTTTGCAGCCTTTACCATGTATGGAGCTGCTTCCGTCACAAAGAGCATATTATTATTCTTATTGAAGCTAACGTCAAGATTTTTGAGGATATTTTTTAAAAAATATTCTATAACGATATGAAATATGCTTAAAAAAAGTAAATTTTTTCAAAATATGCTGTTAAAACCAATATATGCTAAAATATGACTTTATTGGTTAAATATGCATAAATATGATCTAACCAATAGGTGTGGAAACACATGTAAGAATATGAAACATATAATTATCTTACCCATTCGATAATATCTCGTTGTAAAAAAACATGCATTTGCATATTTCCGGTTGCCCTGCTTATGAGCTTATATCTCAGTCCATTCTTCCAAAACGAATTTGGAAAGCAGAGTCCTAGACCTTTCTAACAATATATCCATTTATATAGATAACTTGTCACATCTGTCTGTTTTTGCCACGAAATCGGAAACTTTTGTGATTTTTTCACTATTTTTTAAGTTTGAAAGAATTTTTAGCTAATATTTTATTAATATACCCTAAAGTTTACTACATTTTTCAGAAAGTGCATATTTGCTGGTAAATGTTAATGAACAAATGGTTAAGTTATACATGTTTTTTGAGGAACGCAAATTTCATATCCATTTCAAGCACAAATAAGGGATAGAAATATCTTCTAAAGTTTTTCCTCTAAATTTAAAAAAGTATATAAATAATTTAAAGCCAAATGTTATACAAATATTTTTTTAATTAAAATACAATAATCTAAATGACCTAAACAAAATGCTTAACAAATTCATTTTTTAAATCTTGTTAAAACAAGACATAAAAAATAACACGCAACCTTAAATAATCGCACGCCATACATAAGAAAAGTTTTGTAATTAAAAATTTAAAAAAAGTTAAAAAAATAACAAACAAATAAAAAAAAACAACCTAACCATCATAATAACTATCCCAACTGAGTGGCCAGAAAAAAATACCAAACTATAAACAAATTTTATAAACAGCAGGAGCAGCAGCAGCGAGAAAAAACAAATAACCTCCACTCGTTTACTTATGACACCAGCGATTGCGGCCACGGCCACATCTAACGGTCATATTATCTCCACTGCAACAAACGCCATTACTTACGCTCAACCCGGAGCAGCAGTAATAAATCTACTAAATACTAATACGGAAAATACTGTAACGACGACGACGACGACGACAACGGCGACTATGAAAAGCTCGTCCAAACGTGATGTTATCGTAAGACCCATCCGATGTTTAATTGACGGCTGTGCCCGTGGAGCTGAAGTAACAGCGGCTGCACCATTTAAAATACCCACACAATGGACGCGAATGTTTCGAATGACACCGGTGCCGAAAATTATTATTGATGATTTTCTACAGGTAATGAAGATTACAGAGTAGTTAAAGTCATAGTGTAGGGTAATAAATTAGAAATAGGACTCAAATGACATTTTTATACAGTAGACAAACACGTGGAATGCTTTTATGATGCATTTCTTTGTATGGCCTCGAAATTAAGTAATTTGTAAGGAAATAAAACTTTAAACTTGAATACAATGATTATTTAATATATTTAATACCAAATGATAATGAATTATAATTACAAAAAACTTTAAATTAACATAACATTTTTAGTTATTTACACAGTACAACATTTTTCAGCTCATTGATTTGGGACTAAATTCTGAGAGTTACATGTGAAAGTAGCCCCAAAAAGAAGAAGTTCTGCATCATTCGTTTAGTCAAGTTACTTACTTACTTCGCTGGTACTTCAATGCAATCCCAGTGGATTATATACCGCACTTAGAAAAAAAGCGCCTAGATCTTCTGCGCTTCTTCTCCAGTTAGTCACACCAAGTTCTGTAAGGTTCTGAGTAACCTGGTCTTTCCAACGGAGTTTTGGTCGCCCTGTTCTGCGCCGTCCATCGAGTTCATTACCGAAGACTTTTCGAGCTGGAGTATTTTCGTCCATGCGTACAACATGAATCAGCGAACGCAACCGCTGCACCTTAATGCGTCTGACCACGTCAATGTCAGTGTACAGCTCATACAGCTCACGATTCATACTACGCCGATACTCTCCGTTAACGATAATGGGCCCATATATTTTACGGAGTATTTTTCTCTCGAATACTGCCAGAACCAATTCATCCGCTTGTGTCATAACCCAGGATTCTAAACTGTACATCAAGACAGGTAGAACCAGTATCTGGTATAGCTGAATTTTTGTTCGTCGAGAGAGGTCTCTGTCATTGAATCGCTTGCTTAGTCCGTAGTAGCATTTATGAGCATGCAGGATTCTTATTTAGGCCCATTTTCGCTGATTCCTTCTGAATACCTGAGAAGGCTGCAGTCACATCCCGCAGTTTTCGACCGATGATGTCAACGTCATCAGCTTACGCGAGTAGCATGTGGTTTTTGGTGAATATCGTGCCACTCGTGTTTACTATAGCTTTTCTCATTATCATCTCCATTACTATATTGAAGAGATCGCACGATAGGCCCTTTAGGCCTCATCTGGTACAGAATGGCTCCGTAAGTTCCTTGCCAATCTTCACTGAAGACTTCGTGTCAGTCAGCGTCATTCCGCAAAGACGTATCAGCTTCGCTGGAATACCAAACTCAGCCATAGCTTCGAGTAATTTCTGCCGTATCGGGCTGTCGAATGAAGCTTTATAGTCAACGAAAAGATGGTACGTGTCGATCTGTTTCTGATGTGTCTTTTCCAGGATTTGCCGAATTGTGAATATCTGGTCTGTTTATGATTTACCAGGTCTAAAGCCATACTGATAAGGTCCGATCAGGTTGGATAACACTGGCTTTAGTCTTTCACATAGCACAAAGGCTGATCCCGCGGTATTTGGAGAATACACTTGTATCACCTTTTTCAGCACAGGACATAATACGCTTAAATTCCAATCGTCGGACATGTACTCTTCAAGCCAAACCGTGCGCAGGAGCTGGTGCATGCTCGTTATCTGCTCCTCGACACCGGACTTGAACAGCTCTGCAGGAGACCGTCGGCACGGGCTGCTTTATTGTTATTTAGCCGCGATATTGCTCTTTTTACCTCGGCTTGACTTGGTTGTGGGCAATCTAAGCCGTCGTCGACAAAAGTCGTGCGCTGCCTTCTGGAACCAGCAGTTGCTGAAAGTGTTCTCTCCAACTAAGCAGCACACTCTGCGTATCTGTAACCAAAATTCCATTCTTGTTCTTACAGTAGTGAAGCCCGTTACCGTAGCCTTTTGCTTTTACTTTCTGGTAAAATTTTCGGGCCTCACCTCTATCCTTGTACCGCTCTATAATCTCATTCTCCCGTTCCTTCATTTGACGTTTTTTTTTGCTTAAACAGCTGTCTCGCCTGTCTTACTCTCTCCTTGTACCGTTCCCTAACAGCCCGGGGTTCAATTGGCTGCAGCGTTGCCCTATAAGTGGCATCCTGTTCTTCAGACGCTATGCGACATTCTTCATCGCACGGTTGTTGCGGCGGTTGCCATGGAATACGCAATATGCTGACACTGTGTATCGGGAACGTCAGAAGTAGAGACGTTGCGTCGTAGTAATTGGGAGATCTGGTTGGAGTAGGTAGTGGCTATCTCTGGGATTTGCAGTTTCGCGATGTCCAGCTTTCTTTGTGTTTGGTTACGTGCGTTTTTCGTTCTGATCAATCTTGTGCGCATCTTGGCTGCAACCAGGTAATGATCTGATCCAATATTTGCACTACGGATCACACGCACATCCATGACACTAGCATAGATGCATGCCTGCCATCAACTACCACATGATCAATTTGGTTTTTGGTGTTTTGATCGGGAGATAGCCAAGTTGCCTTGTGGATATCTTTGTGCTGGAATCTGGTTCCACTCACTACCATGTTTCTTCCCGCTGCGAAGCTTAGCAGCCTAAACCCGTTGTCTGACGTGTGTATGAAGGCTGAATTCACCGATCGATGGACCAAGATGAACCATTGCATTAAAGTCCCCCAGAACAATTTTAATGTCGTGGCCAGGGCAGCGGTCGTATGTTTCCTCTAGGCGCTCGTAAAATGCATCTTTAATCTCATCGTCTTTATCTTCCGTCGGGACATGAGCACAAATCAGCATGATGTTGAAATATTCTGCCTTGATACGGGATATTCGATCATTAACAGGATTCTCCTGGATGGCGGTGATGTCAGCCTAATATTTTTTGAGAACATTCGCCAGTCGGATAGTGGCACCTTCTCTATAGACAGTCCGGACGTTCCAGGTGCACATCCTTAAATCATGGTTCTTATATCGTTTGCGTGCGTCGTCAAAATTTGGTGGGTTACGTTTGTTTCTCTTTCTTTGTCGTGTTTTCACAGCCAATAAAGGACCTGAAGGCGGGTGGCTAGCCCAACCATCAGGTTTCGTCGCTCACTATCAGCCGTTGCCCAGGTGCCACCACGAAGGATGTTGTGAGTCGGCTTGAGATGCAAGATTCACTTTATATCCCCAACGGCACGCATTATAATGATTTGTCAAGTTACATGCCATAATAATTTAATATCGATTTGAAGTTAGTAAGTATCGTATAGGGGAATTTGTCACGTTTTAGGCTCTTTTGTTCGACATAGCAGAAATACTATATAAATACTTCCCAGAGTCATGTGCTGTACTGTGTTAGTAAGGAAATGGGCAAAACTACTTTGTACACTTTATCAGGTTCAAGGTCTATTCAAAACTTGGAGTATTGTTCTTAAATTAAAAAGTTGAATAAAACTTAATTACAAAACAACTAAAAAAATACCTTTATATCTAATATCTCAGCAGTGGTTCTACTTTAAGTTCCTATCTACTAAAACCTACTCCCTTACAAACATCGTCAAAGATGATACTTACTTACTTACTTACTTAAGTGGCCAATTACAATTTACGAAACGTAGTTCATAAATTTGAGGCCTGAAGTAATAAAGAATTCCACACTCTTCGGTCTTCGGCGTGTGTTATCCAGTTAGTCCTACCAGATGATGGCACGTCGCCTACCACTTGGTCCTTCCAACGGAGTTTGCGTCTCCCTGGTCTGCGCCGTCCTTCAGGTTCGCCTTCAAACACCTTTCTCGCTGGAGCATTTACATTCATCCTGGCAACATGTCCCAGCCATCGAAGTCGTTGGATTCTGACTCTATAAGCTACGTCGATGTCGTGGTAAAGCTCATACAGCTCATGGTTCATCCGCCTTCGACACAGATAGGTCCATATATTTTTCGGACTACTTTTCTCTCGAATACTCCCAGGTTTTGTATGTCCGTTGTAGTAAGCACCCATGATTCGGCAGCATACAAAAGAACGGGTAAGATTAGCACCTGGTAAAGCTGTTTCTTAGTATTCCGAGATAAGGTGGTATTACTAAAGTGCTGCCGAAGTCCGTAAAAACATATATTGGCTAGCACTATTCTCCGCTTATTTTCTTGGCTGACATTATTTTAATTATTGACGGAAGATCCGAGGTAGGTAAATTCATCGTTCAACATTAATTGTCAACGTTCACGGTGCGTCTCCATCGAGAGGACTCTTTGTTCGTCGAAATCATTATTTTTGTTTTGTCCTCGTTGACTGCGAAACCCATTTTTGCCGACTCTTTGTCTAGTGATGAGAAAACTGCAGTAACATCCCGAAGATTTCGGCCAATGATGTCTATATCATCGGCGTAGGCTAGTGGCATGTGGCTCTTGTGGAATATTGTGCCAGACATGTTGACACCAGCCTTTCTCGTCACCTTCTCCATAACTAAATTAAATAGTGTACAGGACAGGCTATCGCCCTGCCTGAGACCTCTTTCTGTGTTGAATGGTTCAGAGTGTTTTCCAAGGTACATCTGCAAAGTCGAATTAGCTTTGCAGGAATACCAAACTTAGACATGGCCTCATAAAGCCTATTCCTTATCGGAGAGTCGAAGGCAGCTTTGTAGTCGACAAAGAGGTGGTAGGTGTCGATCTGCTTTTCATGGGTTTTTTCCAGGATTTGTCGTAAGGTGGATATTTGATCCGTCGTAGATTTGCCAGGTCTAAAGCCGCACTGATATGGTCCAATTAGTTTTTCTGCAATTGGCGTAAGACGTTCACACAATATGCTTGAAAGGACCTTGTGCGCAATTGGTAATAGGCTTATTCCACGATAGTTCTTACATTCACTACGATCTCCTTTCTGGTATATGGGACATAACAGACTGAGATTCCAATCCCCGGGCATGCTCTCCTCTTGCCAGATGTTCTCCATGAGCTGATGCATGCTCCTAATCAGCTCCTCCCCGCCAGCCTTAAACAATTCAGCAGGGAGACCATCGGATCCAGCAGCTTTGTTGTTTTTAAGGCGGGAGATGGCCATACGTATCTCGCTCTGGCTCGGAGGTGGACAGTTAATACCATCGTCATGGATTGGAGCGGGGTCTTCTGGTCAGTATCCAGTAAATTTCTAAAGTGATCTCTCCATATCTTTAGAACGTTATCCGGGTCCGTCACTAGCTGACCATCGCTGTCTTTGCAGGAGGGTAACCCTATTCCACGCATTCTCGCCTTAACTCTCTTGTAGCATTTTAGGGCTTCCCCTCTACTTCGGAGCAACTCAGTGCACTCATCCTGCCTCTTCTTCAGCTCCTTCTTTTTTCTTTTAAAAATACAAGTTGCCTCTCGTCTCTTCTCCCTGTGCCGTTCACGAACAGCTCGCGTTGCCATTGGCTGCAGTTTCGCTCTGTATGCAACATCCGCCTCTCTCATGGCATTGCGACATTCATCATCGTACCAGGCATCTTCTTGAGGCTGCTTTGAGTACCCAAGTACGCTTCTCGCAGTCCGTTCTATGGAGTCGGCTATATATTGCCACTGCGAGGTTATATTATCAGGAGTTGGAGCATTCCGCAGCAGTTGAGTTAGGTGGTTGGAGTAGGCGTCCGCTACCTCTGTGGTCCGCAGTTTACCGATGTCCAGCTTTCGTTGTGCCTGGTTACGTACGTTTTTCGCCATGCTTAGCCTAGTGCGTACCTTAACTGCGGTAAGGAAGTGATCGGAGTCAATGTTCGCACCCCTGATCACTCGTACGTCCAGAACACTCGATGCGTGCCTTCCATCGACTACCACGTGATCTATTTGATTCCTCGTCAAATGATCTGGAGATAACCATGTTGCCTTATGAATATTTTTATGGTCAAATCTAGTGCTGCTAACTACCATATTTCTTGCCGCAGAGAAATCAATCAGTCTGATGCCATTGTTCGACGTTTCGATGTGCAGACTGAATTTTCCGATTGTAGGCTCAAATACGGTCTCCCTGCCTATTTTAGCATTAAAATCGCCTAGTAAAATTTTGATGTCATGGCTGGGGCTACGGTCATATACATTTTCTAGGATCTCGTAGAACTCGTCTTTGTCCTCATCGCTTTTCCCTTCTGTCGGAGCTTGGGCACATATAAGTGTTATGTGGAAAAACTTAGTTTTGACTCTTATTGTGACTATATGTTCACACACCGGGTTGAACCTTGAGACTAGGTGTCGCATTCTCTTGCCAACCACATATCCACGTCCAAACTCGTGCTTGTCCGCATGGCCACTATAGTAGATGTCGCACGTCTTTATGCGCTAGCACCCGTGTTCCGTCCACCGGATTTCTTGTAAAGCGGTTATGTCAGCCTTGTATTCTTCGAGGACATCCGCCAGTTGGATGGAGGCACCTGGTCTATACAGTGTTCTAACATTCCAGGTGCATATCCTTAAATCATGGTCCTTAACTCGTTTGCAGTGGTCGTCAACATTTTGGGGGGTCCATTTTATTATTTTCTTACTTCTTTTCATTGCAATAGTTCAAACGTCGGTGGATGATACTAAGAACTAGTAATCATAGACCTCTAACACAGTTTCTCTTCTAGAGAACATTTGTAAAATTAGTCACAATACTCACAAATCATATATGTTTGTGTCCAACTCAGCTGAATTCATACTTTCAAATTTATCAGACTTCTTATTAAAAAAAAACACACACACACTTTGTGTTTGTGTTGAAAATTAATGGAATGTTTGTTAAATGCTTATTGGCCGCAAATGTGTGCTCATGCATCAGGCGTCTCGCTTTGCGCCTCTCCACTAGTGGCATATGAAACATTACAGTGTCTCTGAAGTTATTGCTGCACTCATCACATCACATAAACTTATCACTAACAAGTTGGCAACGAGGCAACTTAACTTTTTTTTCTTATTTTCCCTTTTTGCACAATTTGTAATTTTTCAATGACTAGCGATGATTTTCTTTACACTGCCACCAGAGTCAAGACCAATGTCATGTGCAGTAAAAATGGCAATGCAGATGGAGATATGGTGGCACTTTATGCAACCATACATACTACACACTTGCGGTGCAGCATTATTGTCTAAAGATTATGAAAAGTTAGCGTGTATAAAGAAAATGAGATTGAACAAATGGTTCGGTAATAAATTATAAATTGTTACAGAAAATTTAACACAACGGGAATGTAATTTTCTAAGGAAAGAACGCTAAGGGGGACTATATGGTGGATAGTCAATGGAAAATAATAGTAAATAGAATTAAAGAAATTTACTACTTACTTACTTACTTAGGTGGCCCATTACAACTTACAAACATGGTTTATAAGTTTGAGGCCTGAAGTATTAAAGAATTCCACACGCTTCGGTCTTGTGCGTGTGTTCTCCAGTTAGTCCTACCAGATGGTGGCACGTCGCCTACCACTTGGTCCTTCCAACGGAGTTTGGGTCTCCCTGCTCTGCGCCGTCCTTCAGGTTCGCCTTCAAACACCTTTCTCGCTGGAGCATTTACATCCATCCTGGCAACATGACCCAGCCATCGTAGTCGTTGCATTCTGACTCTTTTAGCTACGTCGATGTCGTGGTAAAGCTCATACAGCTCATTAAAGAAATTTATATTACATAACAGTGAATAATGAGAAAACTACTAAGAAGGGATTTACTATATTGTAAAATTTAGCTGGGCAACTTAACAAGTATTCAAAAATAAAAATTATAGAAACACTGTAATGACAACTCAGTATAATGAACAAATGAGCTAAGCGAAAAGCAAGAAGGAGATAGTCCAACTGAAATACTTTTTAACATATTCAATAACATCAGCACAAAAATGGAGAAGAGGAATGTGCTTAAAATCTACAATGAAATGAATACTTGTTATTGAAAAGCGAAGCAAAAAAAATGGCAACTCAAGTGTACCGATGAAGAAACAAAAAGAAATGTAAAATTTAATTTTCTCAAGAACAAAATGCAAAGCAAAAATGGACAAGTTATACAGTGAATTAAATACGCAGTAGTGCATTAAGAGAGATAACTAAATGAAAGCTCACCTAAAGTGCACAATACTCATTGAGTAGAAAGATAAATGAAACCTACCCGATATCGTGCTCGGTGATAAAATAAAAAAACATAAAATTTACATATCCTCTTAAATTTCTACGGTTTACAAATAATAACGGGTGGGCCATTTAAAATTTTTAATTTAAATCGGCTATAAAAGAAGTACTGAATTTTTTTTTAAATTTCGGGTTTACTTGAAAACGTTGAACTCAGAATAACTCTATGACACAATTTGAGGGTCATTGGGTCTCATGCATAAAAACGAGTAAAAGGGCTGAGTTGAGTCAGGTGAGCAATTGCTCGTAAGTCGAGTTCAATCAAACAGCAACAGCTTTTGCTCAATTTCGTATGCATAAAAATGAGTTCAAACCAATTGCAATTACTTGAGCAAAGGAAGATCAAACATCTAATTGTTATTGAAGTGCAATCATGTCGTCAAGTGAAAGTGAAGTAGAAGTAGAATCTATAATATAAAAATAAGTCGCTGAAAGTGTTGCTAAACGCAAAACTCGAGAACGGTTGGACCGATTTGGCTCAATTTTTTTTTCAGTTATTCGTAAATGCCAGGAGTAGGTTTTTACGAAAGAAAATTTTGGAAAAATCTTTCGGAAAAGCCGGAAAATTGGAAAACCCTAATATTGCTTTTTTGTATGGAATTTTGTGTGCAATTGTTACAGAATGGCTTTTTAAATACAAAAATAAAAATTTTTTGTTAAAAAATTTGGAAAATTCCGGAAAAGTTCAAAAGATGGGAAAATTTTTTTCGACGAAATTTTGCATTTTATGGAAAGAATTAAAAAATTTGGAAGGTGTAACTGTGAATATTTTCGGATAATTATTCCAAAATGACTTTTTGAATGGAAAAATAGAAAACTTCTTGGTGAAAAATTCGGAAAATTCCGGAAAAACTTGGATTTTTTTACAAAATTGGAAAACTCTGAAAATTCCGGATGCACTGTGATAAGTTGGGTTTTTCGACGAAATTTTGCATTGTATCGCTTGATTCAATGATTTCAGTCGACGTAAAGGTGGAAAATTCGTTATGATGCTTGGAAAATTTCGGATTATTGTGAAATTTATTATGTTAAACGATTAAAAGCGAAATGATCTTACATCTGTTAAGATATCGCCGGTTATTTCAACAGTACTGCGTTAACATTTACGTCAAGGTCGAAACGGATTGTTTAAATTTTATTCGTTTCAATTCAAAGCTCGCCAACGTTTGCATTTACTCGAAAACAATACCTATTGGGAGGAGCTGTTTCTGCTCTAGCGAATCAAATTCGTACATTGTTTGCGATCATCGTAGCCACGTATCATCTGCGGAGGACGAGATTTGACGACATTTTGCGCAGAGTTCGCACGACAACTTCGAATTTCGATTGAAATTGATTTCAGATTGAAGACATGTTCGTGCTCATGTGCGGCAGTCTAATGTCGGAATTGGAAATACCAGCGCCAAATTGTTCGATGCACGATGCATTCAATCGCGAATTGCAGCGAGAACCAGACTTTGATCGAGATGATCGGACTAAAAGGTTCCGACCAAATGTGCCGCCGTTGAATACAGAGCAAACGAACGTGAACGGTTCGCTGATGACGGTTGTTGCCGATGGAATGGGAGGCATTTACTTTCTCGATGCACCCGGTGGGACAGGCAAGACATTGGTCATTTCTTCGATACTGGCAACAATTCGATTTAGATCGCAAATTGCGTTAGCTGTTGCATCCTATGGTATTGCTCCCACATCGGTGGAGCTGCACATTCCGCTTTGAAGCTGCCGTTTAATCTTCACACGGTTGACAAGCCAACGTGCAGCGTAATTGTTGCGAGAATGCAAAATCATCATTTGGGATGAATCGGCTACTGAATTTTCAAGACAGCTACTGGAGTTTGGCAATGGTCAAAAGGACGTCGATAGCTCTAATGTTATTATTCAAAGTAGAATCGATGGAGAAATGCATTCATAAAAATCCGTTGATAGCGTGACCAACGAGAATGAGGCGACCAAGTATCCGACAGAATTTTTTAACTTCCTAGATGAGCCAGGAATTCAGCCGCATAATTTATAGCTGAAGGTGGGATCGATCATAAGCATTTTTCGGAATCTGAATCATCCGAAATTGAGCCACGGTACGTGGTTGTCCGTCAAGAAACTGATGATCAATGTGATTAAATCGGCGTTCAACAAGGTCAAATTCAAAGGAGAGGAAGTCCTTACCCACGTATTCCTATTATTCTAACCGACCTTCCCATCCAAATTCAAGCGAATTCAACTTCCCATTCGATTAGCTTTTGCGAAGACAATCAATGTCGCAAGGCCAATCTTTGGAAGTTTTTGAGATCAGTCTCGAATATCCCTGCTTTTCACAAGGTCAGCTGTATGTTGCCTGTTGGCGTGTTGGCACACCGTCTTTATTGTTATTTTACGGTGGAAAACAAATCGAAAAACATTGTTTTTCAGATCGCTCTTCATTGATTTCGATTAAAAAATTAACCCCAAGAAATTTATGAAAAATACCCCAAAAAAATATTATTCTAAACAAATCTGGCATTATTAAAAGACGAATGCGTTGGGGGGCACGCCCTCTCTGGCGGACGCCCCCCCCCCCCCCCACTTTTCTTTATCATCTGCACCATGCTTTTTTATTTTTTATTATATGGAAAAAAATTGGGGTATTTTTCATACCTGCAAATTTGGGTCATTTTGCATATGAAAAATGACCCAAAATTAAAAAAACGAAATTTTACCTAAAATAAATGAAAAGTTCCCAAAAATTTATTATGGAAATTTTGTATGGAAAATTTTTTGGGTAATTTTTCGTTTTTTTTTTGGGGCATTTTTCATTGAGCCAAAAAATATTTACTAGAAAAAAGTCAATTACCAAGCATTACCAATTAACGGGGAAACCCGACATACATATACCCTCACCCTTAGTAAAACATAAAATTTTCTATTATATTAATATTATTACTCGATTTCTAAAGTGGGCGGAGTGGTACATTTGTATTAAAGGTACAAGAAGGGGCGCGGCTAGACTTTCAGTTTTTTTCTCCAAAACTTTGTCCTGTTATAGCTTCACAAAATACAGAATTTGGGCACGTTCGTGCCGAGTGTATTGATATTATTACTCCATTTCCAAAATGGGCGGAGTTCTGCATCTGTATGGGGGTACCAGAAGGGGCGTGTCCAAACTTCCAGATTTTATCTCCAAAACTTTATCCTGTTATAGCTTTACTAAATACAGAATTTGGGTACGATTCCGTTGGGTGTATTGATATAATTACTCGATTTCTTAAGTGGGCGGAATGACGTATTTGTATGGGAGGTACCAGAAGGGGCGGGGCCAAGTAGCCCATTTGCAATGCCGTTAGTAGTTTTGGGAAATATGAACCCGTGCAAAATTTCAAAACATTTGGTTGCGTCTTTCGAAAGTTATCGTACGCACCAGCCGGAAAGCCAGACAGACTGACGGACAAGGCTCAAACGACTGTATAATTTTTTTTCCTCACTTGCTAAATTTGTTTTTCGCTGTTGATAACATTTTGTATTTCTTTGTGGCACAAAATATTCGGCCATGATTCTTTTTTAGTATACGCGAGTCAACTATAAGGCATGCTCAACAAAATTTGAGCAAGAGCTCACTAAAGAAAGCAAAAGCTTGTTTTTATGCATATGAAAATGAGCACAAGCACATCTAACATAGTTCAAACTGAGCAAGACGAGATCAAACGTGAGCACCTTTTACTCAAAAAATCGAGTCCGAGCTCAAGCTCACGTTTTATGCATGAGACCCATTGTCTCGGGGGTGAACCAAACCAATATCACACGATAGCATTTGACCTTAGTATCAAAGCCCTAAAGTCGATTCAAAGAATATGAAAAATCATCTATAAAAATACATTTGGTGTATTTCATGTCTTCGGAGACCTATATTAAAATATTGAGGGGAATATTTTCTCGAAACATTTTAACCCTCTAGTTCCACCCCGTATGGGAAATTTTTGGCATAATTTAGAAAAAATGTTTAAATGTAAACTTAGGAGGGAGGTCAAGGCTTAGAATTTTCGATAGAAATATTCTCTGGAAAATTTCACTAAGAGTCACCGAAGACAAATAACCTCTACGAGTAAAAGCTTAAAAAATAAAATCAAATTTAAATCTTAAGAAGATTATTTTTGAGCAAAGAGTGCAACAAGCATTTTCGGGATTGAACCAAACCAATATCAAACGGTAGCCTTTGACCTCAGCAATAAAGCCTTAAACTTCAATTCACTCCACTACGTCACAATTTCTTTTACAGTGATTTGAAGTAAGATTTTTTTTTTGGTAAAAAGTCGAATAAAAGAATTTGAATAATTATGTGAAAAAATACATTAGGGATAGTTCATGTCTTCGGAGACATACATTAAATTTTCCAGGGGAATATTTCATCAGAACATTTGAAACCTCTAGCTCCAACCCGTATGGGACATCTTAGGATGAATTTTGAAAAACAGCTAAAAAGTCAAATTTCTCAAAATGTTAAATATGGGTAGCAGATAGAGGGTTAAAATGTTTCGAGGAAATATTTCCCGAAAAGTTTTAATGTAGGTCTCCGAAGACATAAACTATCCCAAATCTATTTATACACATGATTTTTCATTTTCTTTTATTTGACTTTTAAACAAAAAAAAATCAAACTTTAAACCACTGCAAACACAAAGTGTAACGTAGTGGATCAAAATGAAGTTTAGGGTTTTGTTACTGAGATCAAATGCTATCGTTTGATATTGATTTGGTTCTCTCCCGAAAATGCTTGTTGCACTGTTTGCTCAAAAATAGACTTTTTAACATTTCATTTTGATTTCATTTTGGATCCTTTGACCTATAGAGACTACTTGTCTTCAGCGACTCATAGTGAAATTTTCCGGAGATAATTTCTATCGAAGGTTGTAAGCCTTGACCTCCGTCCAAAGTTGACTTTTAAACAGTTTTTCAAAATTGGGCCAAATATGTCCCATACGGGTGGGAGCTATAGGGTTAAAATATTCCGAGAAATTAAATTGTTCCTTGATTGTTTTAATATAGGTCTCCGAAGACATGAAATACCCCAAACGTATTTTAACAGATGATTTACCATAATCTTTGATTCGACATTTGACCAAAAAATTAAACTTTAAACCGCTGCAAACACAAAGTGTGACGTAGTGGATCAAAATGAAGTTTAGGGTTTTGTTACTGAGGTCAAATGCTATCGTTTGATATTGGTTTGGTTCACTCCCGAAAAAGTGTGTTGCACTGTGTAATGGAACAATGGTCATGAAATAATGGTCAAATTAAAAAAATATTGGTGCTGGACATTCTCGGCTGATATCTACATCGCATGTACATGTTTGACATAATTGTAGATATATGTACAGCTGATGATGTACCATTGGGCATCAGTTCGTCACAAAGGGGTCTGAAGATGAACTCGTCATGGAGTTCGAAACGCGTCATCCTAGTGCGAGATACACTGAATTTTACCAATAATATCATACAATAAAACACTTTTATGATCGTTTAGTCAAATTTGATGTATCATATGACACACTTACACAAAATTGATAACAAATCACTACGATCGACTAACACTAACAAACAACACTGTATGGAACACAATATCATTCATATGACTGCCACGACTGGCTTAGCAGTACCTCATCCGGACAACCCAATTTTTCAGTATACATATTTTCGATTTGAATCTCTTCAATGCTATCATCGATTTCATGTTTCAACTCTACAATTGTCTCTTGATGCATTGCGTAACATTTATCCTTAATGGCTCCCCACAGAAAATAATCCAAAGGGCTCAAATCACAGTCAAAGCAATCGTCAGTTCATATTTGAAATTTTAAATGAGCCACCCTATATCATCAGACTTATTCATACTGTTTTAGTAATTTAATACATGAATTCATCTCCAAAGTCCACTTAACAATTTCATTCTGTCAATACAATTACTTTAGTAGACAATTGCTCATGATATCAAAAATGTAAGAATATTAATACATATAAAATACAATTCTCGTAAGTTGTAACTAAAAAATAAATAACGCAACATGTCATTCAAGATTATGTAGTCGATAGCAATCCATGCAAATACACAAATTGTGTATATGGTGACGTATGAACATTATAACAATTTATATTACTCATACGTATAAACATTTTCGTGTTGTTTACTTTTGCTTTATGAAGTCATTATAACAATTTATATCATTCATACGTATTAACATTTTCGTATTGTTTACTTTTGCTTAATAAAGTATGTAATGTTAAATATGTCGTTAGGGATATTTTAAGGAATTAAATCCCTCAGATGTTTAAGAGTCTTAAATGTTTAAAATAATTTTGCATGTGGGTTGCTCAATACTCCACAACCGTATTAAGCTTTAACATGATATTTATGTACGATACTTAATATAATGAACCACTGACATCTCGAATTAAGGGCGAAGGCGTAATACTTTGATCACATCCACCTATTCTATAACATCAGCAGTAATTAAAAGTAAAAAATATGAATACAAAAAAGGGCAAATAGCGTTTATGGCTGAGTAATAAAAAAAAGTAGTTTACGTGAGCAAACACAAAAAAAGTAATCAAAAACTTAACCTGTTCAAAAAGTAACTTAATCACTGAAAACGAAAGAACCTGGAAACACCATCATAATCAATGCAGCAAAATCATCAATAATGTTAACGAAACGTTCAATAGGGTGGTTCAAGTTGTAACAATTCACAGTATTCAAAATGTGTGGATTATGTTGACGTGTTGACTTCGTTGATACTATTTTCGCACCGGTATGTTTGTGCTTCTCGATGGTTTCTTGAAGCTTTTAACACTTAAGGTTGTAATAATAAGTGGAGAAGGCACAGCGAAGGGACCAGATGAGATAGTTTGGCAACTATCGAAACAGCTATCTGCCCTGCCAGCTGTCAACATAATCCATTTCACACAACTCTTGTAAAACAAATTCTATTAGCAAAAATATAATAGACCTTGAACCGAACGATGAAAACACATTGAATATTATAAATATTAAAAAAGTACAAAATTTGTTGCTTTGTTTTGAATATTTTCCCCAATAATAAATTAAATTTCAGTGCATTTGGATTTGCGTCGCGTTTCTCCGGTCCCCATTAATGACGCAAGTCGGGGCTGGTATCTACTTCGCATGTGGACATTGCACATAATTGTAGATATATATACAGCTGATGATGTACCAAAATGCAACAAAGGGGTCTGATGATGAACTCGTCATGGAGTTCGAAACGCGTCATCCTAGTGAGTGACAACGAATTTCCATTTATGTTGACAATAAATAATCATTCTGATCGTTAAGCTAAATTAACAAATTTAATAATAAAAACTTATCACACGATCTCAACTCACATTAAAATATTAAAAATATTAAAAATATTAAAAATATTTAAAATATTTAAAATATTAAAAATATTAAAAATATTAAAAATATTTAAAGTACTAAAAAATTAATATATATCTGTGACAATTTGTGTTGGTGTATCTAATGATACACCAAATTTAGATAAACTATCAGAAAAAGTTTTTTTTTATTGTTGCTGTCACGCATTAGGATGGCGCGTTTCGTGTACTCTGGTACATCATCGGCTGTACTCAAACATGTACTTGCAACATGTACAAATACACTAGAGCCCCGACTTGCGTCATTAATGGGGACCGGAGAAACGCGACGCAAATCCAAATGCACTGAAATTTAATTTATTATTGGGGAAAATATTCAAAACAAAGCAACAAATTTTGTACTTTTGTTAAAAAACAAGTATGAATACATTTTTATTTATTTGCATTTGTTACGATGCATTAACAAATTGTAATTTATTTACCTAAAATTGAGCTCTCTTCAGATGATAAATCTAAATCAACAACACTTATATCCATTTCATTGGATGGTCTTACTGTTCTTTTAACAAAAATGTCTAAAGTTTGTTAAATTTTAAAAAAAAAAATTTTTGATATATTACTTTGTAACAGCTAATGGCTATAATGGCACTACAAATGCTAAAATGCTGCAGTAAAAAATTTAACCGTTTTTAGCGAAGGGAATCGAAATCAAAACGACGCAAATCGGAAACAAAACGTCGCAAATCGAAATCAAAACGATGCAAATCGGGGTTAAAAGGACGCAAATCGAATTTTTTCGCTTTTTAAAAAGCGACGGAAATCGGGACGACGCAAAACGGGACGACGCAAAACGGGACGACGCAAGTCGGGGCTCTAGTGCACTTGAATGTGACTATTAATATTCAACAAGCGAATGCAGGATATTTTCTTCCCACAATTCTCTTTTTACCCCAAAGCTCAAGCTTTTTTTAAGGAGATTTGTTTTTAATATATTTAAAATATTAAAAATACTACAAATATTACATAAGTAAAAAATATTAAGAATATTGAAATTATTAAATTTTAAAACTTTTAAAAATATTAAAAATACCAAAAATATTAAAATATTGAAATTATTATAAATATTAAATATGTAAAAAATACTGAAAATATTAAAAATGTTAAAATTATTATAAATATTAATTATGTAAAACATATTGAAAATATTAAAAATATAAAAAAATACTAAAAATTATAAAAATATGAAAAATATTGAAAAACTTAAGAGTAATCTAAATTAAAAGATATTTAAAATATTCAACATATTTTAAAAAACCGTAAAACTAAAACACAAAAAAGCTTTTCCGTGTTAGTATTATGTGTTCATTAGTTCCGCGAAGGGTTTTTTCATTGAAGTCCATTGAAAACTTTTTCGGATTTTATAATCATAGTAAAGATAGTAGAATGTATATAATGCCCGCAATTGTTATATACTTTCCTTATGATTTTGCTTTAGTATGCAATTTTGGCTTATATAAAAAAATCTCTTTATAGAAATCCAATGTTATTTCATCAATTTTGTGCATATGGCCGTGTTCGCGAAAATGTCAACCAGAGGCGAAAAAAATGTTTGTGACTTTTACAAAAAATTGTTGTGTGTATGAAATAAGAAGTGTCTAATAAATCTGGAAAAATCTGTTTTTGGTCGAAAATTGCAAAACAGTGACAACCCTGGCATGTTTTTTCTAGTAAGCTCTAAACTGAGATGTAAAACAAAATGGATAGCTCACAGAAAAAGGTAAAAACAACCTATTTTGCTCAGAAAATTGCATTGTTTTCTTTTGCAATATATAGATAAAGAATTGTTTTAGTGCTGAAAATAAAAAAAAAATGTAAAAAAAATTTTTAAATGCACATTTGATGGCAATGGAAACTGCGCAATTTTAATAATGGTGGTTACACGCTGGTGTTTTGTTATGAAAACATAACTTTTTCTGAACAGGAGTTCCTAATATCTGAAATGGGTGGTATTTTTAAAAATTAATGCTGGTTTCTCAGTTTAAATTGCCATCAAATGTGTGTAATGTGAAAGACCACTTAAAAAAAAAAATACTTAAATTTTTTTTTTTGGTAGGATCCACTCACAAGTGCAGAAAAAAATAAAAACTACATCGAAAAGCTAAAAAAGAATGGTAAATACGAAGAACACAAAAGAATGAGGACAGAAGTGGACAGGAAAGTGAACTGCCAAGAAAGGATCGTGTGTCTCTTGTAGAAAGACGTCGCAAAGACTACGTAAATGCATTTAACTTTACACCTTCAACCATTCTGTCGAAAAAGTCACTGATGAAGACTTTTGTAAAATAAACAATAAATTAAATGTTGCCGATTTTCTTTTAACACAAAAAATATTTGTGATATTGCGTCGGCCCATCAAATACAGCAAGAGTCCGGCAATATCCGCATTTTTTCTACTTCCAAAGAAGGATATTATCAATCTTAAAAAATAAAAAATAAAAATCAAAAGAGAAGCAAAATAAAAATAGAGTTTGAATAACTTTGTTTTTGCATTTTCTTTATAATTCCGCAAATATAACCGTTTTCAAAAGAATGTAGTTTTATTTGGCATACGGAACAATGGTGACATAAAACTTTAAAGCTTACTAGAAAAAACATGCTAGGGCAGCAATTTTCAAACAAAAAAACAGTGTTGCCAAATTTATTAGACACTTCTTATTTCATACACACCAAAAAATTTTCGCGAACACGGCCAGTTGTGAGCACGCCCTTAATATTGTCATGCTGTTTTCGAATTTTTTGTAACCTTTCTTTTTTTTTGCCATAAAAAGCTGATAAAAACATGGTTTTGACCCACCTGTCACAAATCCTCCCAAACCATGATATTTATTACGATCCCTTAGCCCCAAGACCTAATATTGGTCTTTGGTTGTAAAAAAATTTCTTTAAGAAGCATTTATAAGCACTAAAAGTCGTTTTTAAATGCAACAATTTGTACGATGTAATGTGAAAGACTTTCGTTGTAATGTGAAAGACTTGATATTTTTAGTCCTACTGAGGTTTCTAAGCAACATATTTAAACCGTTTAGATGCAATTTCCTTTCTTCATTATTCAACTTTTATCTCCAAAAGTACGGGGACAGCCCGTTGTCTATAAGAGCAGAACTTTTAGAAAGTATCTGTCTACCTCATAAGTGACTTCCAAAATTTGTAATGTGAAAGACCGTCTTTAACTGCTTATACCATGAAAACCATAGGACCAGCAAAAAAATTTCTTTGAAGGAAATGTGCACACTGTTAAGCTATATAATTTCCATGCATAAAACATTAGCATTCAACTAGTTTCAAACCAATTTTTTTAAATTAGTGTGTACAAATGTAATGTGAAAGACTGCGAACACGGCCATATATTCGATAAATGCTTAATTAAGGTTTATTCAATATGTACTTACTTACTTACTTAAGTGACCTATTACAACTTACGAACGTAGTTCATAAATTTAAGTCCTGAAGTGTTAAAGAATTTCACACGCTTCGGTCTTTTGCGTGCTGTTTTCAGTTGGTCCTACCAAATGGTGGCACGTCGCCAACCACTTGGTCCTTCCAACGAAGTTTGGGTCTGCCTGCTCTGAGCCGTCCTTCAGGTTCGCCTTCAAACACCTTTCTCACTGAAGCATTTACATCCATCCTGGCAACATGTTCCAGCCATCGTAGCTGTTGAATTTTGACTCTTTTAGCTACGTCGATGTCGTGGTAAAGCTCATACAGCTCATGGTTCATCCGATGGCGAAACTCCCCGTCGACACAGATAGGTCCATACATTTTGCGGAGTACTTTTATCTGGAACACTCCCAGGTTGTGTATGTCCGTTGTCGTAAGCACCCATGATTCGGCAGCATACAACAGGACGGGTAATATTAACACCTGGTATAGCTGTTTCTTCGTATCTCGAGATAAGGTGGTGTTACTAAATTGCTGCCGAAGTCCCTAAAAACATCTTTTTGCTAGCACAATTCTCCGCTTTATTTCTTGGCTGACATTATTTTTTTTTGTTGAGGGAAGATCCGATGTAGGTAAACTCATCTACTACCTCAAAACAATAATTTTCAACGTTGACGCTGCGTCCCCATCGAGACGACTCTTTGTTCGTCGAATCATTATTTTTGTTTTGTCCTCGTTCACCGCTAAACCCATTTTTGCTGACTCCTTTTCTAGTGATGAGAAAACTGCAGTAACATCCCGCAGATTTCGGCCAATGATGTCTATACCATCGGCATAGGCTAGGGGCATGTGGCTCTTGTGGAATATGGTGCCAGACATGTTGACACCAGCCTTTCTCATCACCTTCTGCATAACTATATTAAATAATGTACAGGACAGGCTATCGCCCTGCCTGAGACCTCTTTCCGTGTTGAATGGTTCAGACTGATCTTTACCAATCTTAATCGAGGATTTGGTGTTTTCTAAGGTACATCTGCAAAGTCGAATTAGCTTTGCAGGAATACCAAACTCAGACATAGCCTCATAAAGCCTATTCCTTATCGGAGAGTCGAAGGCAGCTTTGTAGTCGACAAAGAGGTGGTAGGTGTCGATCTGCTTTTCATGGGTTTTTTCCAGGATTTGTCATAAGATGAATATCCGTCGTAGATTTGTCAGGTCTAAAGCCGCACTGATATGGTCCAATTAGTTTTTCTACAACTGGCTTTAGACGTTCACAATATGCTTGAAAGGACCTTGTACGCAATTGGTAATAGGCTTATTCCACGATAGTTCTTACATTCACTACGATCTCCTTTCTTGTATATGAGACATAACAGACTGAGACTCCAATCCCCGGGCATGCTCTCCTCTTGCCAGATGTTCTCCATGAGCTGATGCATGCCCCTAATCAGCTCCTCCCCGCCAGCCTTAAACAATTCAGCAGGGAGGCCATCGGCTCCAGCAGCTTTGTTGTTTTTAAGGCGGGAGATTGCCACACGGATTGGAGCGGGGTCTTCTGGAGTGGTGTCCGCATCCAGTAGATTTCTGAAATGCTCTCTCCATATTTTCAGAACGTTATCTGGGTCCGTCACTAGTTGGCTATCGATGTCCTTGCAGAAGGGCAACCCTGTTCCACGCATTCTCACCTTAACTCTCTGGTAAAATTTTCGGGCTTTCCTCTACTTCGTAACAACTCTGTGCACCCATCCTGCTTCTTCTTCAGCCCTATCTTTTTCCGTCTAAAAAGACGAGTTGCCTCTGATCTCTTCTGATTGTGCCTTTCATGAACAGCTCGCGTTGCCATTGGCTGGAGTTTCGCCCAGTATGCAGCATCGGTTTCTCTCGTGGCATTGCGATATTCATCATCGTACCAGGCATCTTCTTGAGACATCATTGAGTACCCGAGTACGCTTCTCGCAGTCCGTTTCATGGAGACGGCTATATGTTGCCACTGCGAAGTAATATTTGAGCATTCCGTAACAGTTGAGTTAGGTGGTTGGAGTAGGAGTCCGCTACCTCTGTGGTCCGCAGTTTACCGATGTCCAGCTTTCGTTGTGCCTCGTTACGACAGAAGAGAAAAACGTTTTTCGCCATGTTTAGCCTTGTGCGTACCTTAACTGCGGTAAGGAAGTGATCGGAGTCAATGTTCGCACCTCTGATCACTCGTACGTCCAGAATGCGCGAGCACCCGTGTCCCGTCCACCGGATTTCCTGTAAAGTGGTTATGCCAGCCTTGTATTCTTCGAGGACTTCCGCCGGTTGGATGGAGGCACCTGGTCTATACAGTGTTCTAAAATTCCAGGTGCGTATCCTCAAATCATGGTCCTTATTCGTTTGCGGTGGTCGTCAACATTTTGGGGGGACCGTTTTATTCTTTTCTTACTTCTTTTCATTGCAATAGTTTAAACGTCAGTGGCGGGTTGCAAGCCCAGCGCACCACGTCCTGCCAAGATTTTATTACAGCCGCCCATTCTAGGTCAGACGCCTCTCACAGTTAGCCGAGCTCTGATGGGTGTCAAATCCACGTTTCCAGGCGTCACCACGTGGCGGTACTCCGTCCGCAGTAGTACTACGAATACTGAGCTCTGTGAATTGACATGAAGTGCAATTGGCAAGGATCACTCTGGGTTTGCCAAGTTAAACCGATCAGAAGCTTTACTTTGCATCACAGTCCCGACGCCCTTATTCAAAATGTATCGTATTAAAAATATTTTGTCGAGTTCATATTCTATATGTTGTTAATATTTTTTATATTTTAAAGATTATAAAGCAAGAAATGCCATAAATGTATATTTTTCAACCAAACTATGTTTCAATTTTTCAATATATATTTTCAATATTTCGAATGTATTAAAACTTGTAAAATATCATATTCTCTATTTTATCCCACAAGTAAATGTGGTGTTTTAAAAGTTGAGTGCAATTTCCACACTATTTATATGAATTAAAGCACATATAGATACGTCTGAGTTACCTCAAAACTTCATTGTACCCAGTGCAATTTTCCATGCTACCCATAAAAGTTTCTGGTAGTCTTTTATATAAAAGACATCAAAAACTTTTGTAAGTTTGATAGTTTTTTCAAGTTTAAGATTGAACAATGTGGTGGAAACATCTGTTCCATGTGTAAATTTCTTTACAATTTTAAACAATCTACCACAATCCATCTATTAAGTGCAGTGTGTCGGTATTAAACTTAACACCTAACTAGACAAATCTTTAGATAAAAGTTATTGAAATGAAATTGTGTATTGTAAATATAGTTGATGTCACTCAAAGCATTCATGATGATTCGGGATTACATGGCATCCACAATAAAGCTGCAAATGACGTTGAATGATTTTTATTATTTTCTTTTGTTCAGTTTGTTGCAGACAGAATTACATGTAAATGTCTTAAGGGAAATACTCTTTTCATATTGTTGTACCCTAATTGAAAATCATACATTGTTTCTTTACTTTCACTTGTCGACGCTGACGTATAATCTATATTATAAATTATATCACTCATACGCATCCTGATTCAGGTTTCCTCTTTATAAATACAACAAAATAATGAATGAAATGGTTTTTCATTTATGAACAAAAGAGATTATGGGGTAATAACAACGAATAATTTACATATATATTTACTTAAGAGAAATTGAATGAAATTATGGGACCCATTGCAGGCGGTCTGGGTAAAAGCATTAAAAGCATATTAATATGTTAACCATGATTTATAAATGCTCATGAAGAAAGCTTTGTAATGCAAAGTTACTACTGAATGAACAACTCAATTCGAATAATAAAAGAATGCTAAATTAAAAGTCTCTCGACTGTATTATACAATATTGCCGAATGCGGCATAAATAGGCACACTATCAAAGAATCTGGTAGCCAAATAAATACAATAATTTTTATTCACTGAATATAGAATATGATTGTTGCAAACGTTGCTTATGTAAGGCAAAAGAAAAAACATGAAACATTTCGACTTAATAAAATGGAAGAAAAACAAAATGAAAAAATATTGTGGATGGACAAAACATTTTAGCAAGTCCCGCGTGGGCCTTAAGCGTATATGTAAAATAATTTACAAAAATAAGAAAATAAATTAAATAAGTAAAATATTGCAAATTACTAATCATAAAAATAATTAAATTATATATATAAAATTGTAAAAGAAATTAAAAAAATTATACATATTAAAAATATTAAAAATATTAAAAATGTTAAAAATATTAAAAATATTAAATATATTAAAAATATTAAAAATATTAAAAATATTAACAATATTAAAATTATTAAAATTATTAAAAATATCAAAAAAATTAAAAATATTACAAATATTAAAAATGTTAAAAATCTTAAAAACATTTAAAATATTAAAAAAATTAAAAATACTAAAACATTAAAAATATTAAAAATATTAAAAATTTTAAAAATGTTAAAAATCTTAAAAACATTTAAAATATTAAAAAAATCAGAAATACTAAAATATTAAAAATATTAAGAAATTAAAAATATTAAAAATATTAAAAATGTTATAAATGTTAGAAATATTAAAAAATATTAAAAATTTTAAATATATTAAAAATATTTAAAATGTTAAAAACATTTAAAATTTTAAAAAAATTAAAAATACTAAAATATTAAAAATATGAAAAATATTAAAAATATTAAAAAATATTAAAAATATTAAAGATATTAACAATATTAAAAATACTAAAATATGAAAAATTTTTAAAATATTAAATTTATTCAAAATATTAAAATATAAAAAATATTAAATTTATTAAAAATGTTCAAAATATTAAATATATTAAAAATATTACAAATATTAATTATATTAAAAATTTTAAAAAATATTTAAAATATTAAAAATATTAAAAATTTTAAAAATATTGATTTTTAAATACCATTGTGCATCAGTTCGTCACAAAGGGGCCTGAAGATGAACTCGTCATGGAGTTCGAAACGCGTCGTCCTAGTGCGTGACACACTGAATTTGACCAAAAATATCAAACATTAAAAAAACACTTTTCTGATCGTAAGCGGAATTTGATGTATCATTTGATACACTTAACGTAAATTTAAAATATTGAAAATATGAAAAAAAATTAATTAAATATTAATATGTAAACTTAAAAACATTAAAAATATTAAAAATATAAAAAATATTTAAAATATTAAAAATATTAAAAATATTCAAAATATAAAAAAATACGAAAAATTTTAAAATATAAAAAAATATCAAAAATTTTAAAAATATTTAAAATCGTTCCTGAAAATAAAATCGTCCATAAATATTAAAAATATTACAAAAATTAAAAATTTTATAACAAATTAAAAATTTTATAACATCTTGAAAAAAAAAATCGTTCATAAATATTAAAAATATTACAAAAACTAAATATTTTATTAGCAATTAAAATATTAAAAATAGTAGAAATATAATATATGTAAAAATATCAAGAATATTAAAAATATTAAAATTATTAAAAAATATTACAAATTTTACAAATCGTTCTTGAAAAAAAAATCGTTCATAAATATTAAAAATATTCAAAATATAAAAAAAAAAATGTTAAATCCAATTAAAATATTAAAAATGTCAAAATATTAAAAATATTTAAAATACTAAAAAATAATAAAAAATATTAAAAATTCTAAAAATATTAAATATATTAAAAATAGTTTGTTTGTTAGTTTAAGTCGATCGTGTTTTATATATTAAATTTACGTTAAAGTATATCAAATGATACATCAATTTCGGCTTACGATCAGAAAAGTGTTTTTTATTGTTTGATATTTTTGGTCAAATTCAGTGTGTCACGCACTAGGATGACACGTTTCGAACTCCATGACGAGTTCATCTTCAGACCCCTTTGTGACGAACTGATGCACAATGGTACATCATCAGCTGTATATATATCTACAATTATGTCTACAATATTAAAAATATCAAAAATATCAAAAACCAGTAAGAAAGTTTCAGTCGGGCAACCCGACTTACATATTCCCTCGCCCTCAGTAAAACATAAAATTTTCTAGTAGGGTAGTGGTACATTTGTTTGGGAGATACCAGAAGGGGCGTGACTAGTCTTACAGTTTTTTTCTCCTAAACTTTACTCAGCTAATGTTTTACTAGATATAGGATTTGGGAAAGATCGCGTTGGACGTATTGATATTAATTCTCGATTTCTAAAGTGGGCGAAATGTACATTTGTATGGGAGGTACCGTCAGTAGTTTTGGGGAAATAGTAACTTGTACAAAGCTTCAAAATTAATGTGTTTTCATCGTTTGGTTCAAGATCTTTCTATTATTACTAATAGAGTTTGTTTTACAATAGTTGTGTAAGATGGATTATGTTGACAGGTCGGATAGCTATTTCGATAGTTGGCAAACTATCATCATCAGCACCCTTTTCTGTGACTTCTCCACTATCATCACAAGCCTTAAGTGTTAAAGGCTCCAACGAATTGAGAAGCCAAAACACACCGGTGCAAAAAAAGCATCAACGAAGACCACACGTCAGCATAATCCTCTTCACATAATCTTTTTCACACAACTCTTGCAAAACAAACTCTGTTAGCAATAATAGAAAGATCTTGAACCGAACGATGAAAACTCATTCATTATTTACACATAAAGATCAACAATACAAAACAAGAGCAATATTAAAAATATATAATGTATTATAAGTTTTATAAATATTAATAATTTGAGAATATTTTACACTTTTATATGTTAGTATAATAAATTGAAATTATAAGAAAATGTCCAAAGAAATTAAATTAATTTTTGTTTTGCTTTATTTATTCGGTCTGTTAAATTGAACGTTGATTTAGAATTTATTTCAAGCTCAAGACCATATGAAAGAAGTTTTTTTAACAGAATGATATTCTCATAATGCCAGGCAGTATGTACAGCTGTTTCGGATTCAGCAACGAATCCTCATCCGCAGACTTTGGTATAATGATTGCAAAATGTTTATCAAGTCTTATGCACCAGAATTCCCAACAAAATGAGAATTCTTTCTTGAGTGCATGGACTCGAAAAACTTCGCAACCATTCACTAGTTAAGCAGATGGTTTCTCATAGTGAATGGTTGCGAAGTTTTTCGAGTCCATGCACTTCTTTCATATGGTCTTGAGCTTGAAATTAACTCTAAATCAACGAAATTAAATTAATTTAACCAATTTCTACGTATGATTAATATTAATTTTATAAATGCCATCTAACCTTACATTGTTTTTGTTTTTCTTCCTCTCTCTCGTTTCAGGCAGCTGAGGCCGGCAACTTAGACGACTTCAAGCGTCTTTATCAAGCCGACAATACACGTCTCTCGCTGCAAGATGGCAAAGGGCGCACGGCGGCCCATCAAGCGGCAGCTCGCAACAGAGTCACTATATTGCGTTATATACGTGATCAAAACGGAGGTAAGACAAAGGGCTCTCTCTATCATTCATCCTCATAGTTGCTAAGTATTTTTTTTTTAATATAATTCATAGTTAATTAATTGCATAAACTTTTATTAAATTCCTTACATTACTTTTATCTACCATTCGTCTTTCTATTCTCTTTACACTTCTATAGATTTCAATATTAGGGATAATGCTGGCAATACACCATTGCACATGGCCGTTGAATGTGATTCCTATGAAGCCTTGGACTATTTGTTATCAATGTAAGTGAATGTTCTACGTACCTACCTCTGCATAGCCTATTGGCGTCCACCCACTCAGTGTAGCCACAAAACTGTCACCAGCTGTCACAGTTGCCTATGGAAACAAGGCAATTTGGAGGCAGAACAATTTGCAATGTGGTTTTATTTTTGAAAGAGATTGGAAAATGGTTTTAATGTGGGTTTTTTTTGTTTGTTTGTTAATGTTGAACGGCTTATTGTTGTACCAGGAAAGGCAGTATAGATTTTAATAGAGAGTTAATAAGCAGAAAGAACAAGTATTAGCAAGCAAGCTCAAGTTGTTAGGCGCCACAATGTTAGCTGTGCTGACATTCTTACTTTAAGGGGTAAAAAAATGATCAAAACGGGATAAAACTGAAGCCATCACCCAGACCAAACGCAAAAAGTAAAAACGCAAAAATTAAGTTTAATAAGTATTTTACGGAGTAGTTGTGTGATATGAAGGCATTTTGCGAATTTCGTACGTTTAGCGGGAAAATGGCCGAAAAGGGATAAAACCGGTACTATTACCCAGACCAAGCAGCTAAAACTAGAATCGCGCAAATGGGGATGAATATTTGTTTTTTGAAGAAGCTGTTGATATGTAAAGTTATTTTTCGAATTTCGAACTTCTAAGTGTATAAAGGCCGAGAAAGGGAGAAAACTGGTAGTATCACGCAGGTCAAGTAGCTAAAAGAAGAATTGCGAAAATTGAGCTGAATATCTATTTCATGGGGTAGTTGATATGAAGGAATTTTTCGAAATGCGTACTTTTAGGGAACTGGTCTCACCACCCAGGCCATACAACTAAAGCTATATAATATTTTTTTTTTAATTATAATATTTTTAATATTTTAAATATTTTCAATATAATATTTTTATTATTTTTAATATTTTTAATATTTTAAAATTTTTTTTTGTTTTATAATTTTTAATATTAAAAGTGTTATAGTTGTCCTTTTTATGTGTAAATTTTGTAATTTGTTAATTCGGCTTGAGGTCGTGAATAAAAATCTGGATGTAGTTAGATTTATTTTTATTTATTTATTGATTCCCAATATTTCGGTGAACATCGTTCACCATCTTCAGGGGATATTTTCACTAAAACAAGGAATAACAAACATTCAGTATGTAAATACTAACAATTATTAAAACACATTTATATTTACATTGTAAAACAAAGAAAATAAAAAATAAAACTGAGTTCCGACTTCTTTTAGGTGTCAGTACGAACTGCTAAATTTTTAATATTTTTGTGTTTTTTGACCGTGTGTCGGTATATGTGAGCCACTTGCTCAGTGTCCTGTTTATAGTTTAGTCTCTTTTCCTCAGGAACGTCGATTATATGCAGCATTTCCAGAGCGTAACGTCTACTGTAGTTACTCTCTTCCGTTAATATTTCAACCTCGTCAAAGTCGGAAGCGTGTCCGGTCGTTGCACAGTGGGCGGCGAGTGCTGTTTTTTGCTCCAGTGGTTTGTCAGTAGCTTTTTGGTCAGTTTTATGGGATGAGAGTCTTGTTTTCAGTTTTGATTTTGTAGTGCCAACATATACTTTATTGCATATGTTGGACTTGTCACCGTTACATTTACCGAGAATAAATGGACTTCCGAAGATTCATAAAGACGGTATCCCCTTACGACCAATTTGTTCATCAACAAATTCGGCTGCTTTTGAATTGAGCAAATTCATTATTGACATTCTCAAGAATTTGACGAAAAACTCAACATACAATGTAAAGGACGCGAGAGAATTTAAAGATAGGGTTAATTATACGCATATTGAGGACAACGAAATACTTATATCATTTGATGTGGTATCCCTTTTTTCCAGCATACCGGTGAATTCGGCCATCAAGACGGTCGAAAACAAATGGGAAACAATATCACAGTACACTGAGATCCCAAAAGATCTTTTTTATGGAAATACTGACTTTTTGTATAAAAGACACGCGTTATTTTAAGTATAGGGACAGCATTTACGAGTTGAAAAAAGGAATGCCCATGGGCTCACCGGCTTCGCCGATAATTGCTGACATAATAATGGAGGAGCTTTTAAATAAAAGTATGGACAAAATGAATAGGAAACCACGTTTGATATTTTTAATATTTTTAATACTTTTAAAATTTTTATTTTTTTAATTTTTTAAAATGTTTAATGTTTTTAGCATTTTTAATATTTTGCATATTTTGAATATTTTTAAAATTTTTAATATTTTTAACATTTTCACTATCTTTAATATTTTTAAAGTTTTCACTATTTTAAATACCTTTAACGTATTTAATATTGTTCATTAGGGCGGGGCGATTTGTATGGAAGGAAAAAAATCTTAATGGGCGATTCGCGTTTCTGATTCTTGGGATTGTACTGAGCAAAAAAGTCCACTAGACCATAGGTCTACGGTGAAAATCGAGCTTCCCCATTTTGACTTGAAGTTTTTTCTTAAACTTTATTTTTTTCCAAAATTTGCAAATTTTCTTGGGCTCATATTTCGTAAACTATTTGAAATGTTGACTTATTGTCCAAACTAAGGTTATAGCTATTGTCCCGGGCTACAATTTCTCTGAACATATTACTTAGAAAAAACTTCGTTTTCTTGGCCAAAAAGTCGAAAATGTAGAAAATTCACCACTTTTTGTCACGTTTTTTAGATATTTTGGCCTATAACAGCCAAACAATTGAGATTTTCGATCCAATACCAACACAAAAATTGTAGCCAAGACCATAGTTGATAACTCTCTAGTACATCGCAAAAGCATTGGAATGCTTCTTCAGGCAGTTTTGGCCTAGTGAAAGTGCGTATTTTTCGTGAAAATATTGATAAATTACCATTTTCAGTTGTTCATAGCGCAAAACCGTAAATCAATGTTAAGTGAACGCTTACAGATAGTTAGGTTTTCTGGGGTTTTGCCTCCTATAACAATATAAAATAGTCGACCAATTTCCATTACCCACCAAGTGTCCGTTTGGAAGTTATGGGAGAAATATTAATTTCCAAAAATAGGTCATTGTGTATGCGAGGTACCAGTAGGCGTGAACCGATATAGTCCAAACGTCGGTTTTCTTAGGGTTTGTCTACTTTTGCAAGACAAATAAACTGACCAAATTCAAATATCCTACGATCATCCGTTTGGAAGTTATGAAAAAATATAAATTATCCAAAAATAGGTAATTTTGTATTGGAGGTACCAGAAGGGGTGGGGCTGTTCTGCCCATTTACAATCCCATTAGTTGGTTTTGAAAAATATTAGTACTGGTAAATTTTCATACTGATCCGTTAAGGTTTACTCGAGTTATCCTGCGGACAAGCCGTCGTCTCTGAAAGTCCTGAAACGAATTTGGTCTTAAGATACTTGGGGTCTAACTCGTCTCCTTTAATGCGTTACACTTTTTTCGTATCAAATGATATATACCCTCATCCCTAAGGGTGATGGTATAAAAATAGAATAAAAATTAAGATTAGAACATTTTTATGATTTTGCGCCATGAACTGAACAACTGAAAATGGTAATTTATCAATATTTTCACGAAAAATACGCACTTTCACTAGGCCAAAACTGCCTGAAGAAGCATTCCAATGCTTTTGCGATGTACTAGAGAGTTCTTAACAATGGTCTTGGTTACAATTTTTGTGTTCGTATTGGATCGAAAATTTCAATGGTTTTGCAGTTATAGGCCAAAATATAAAAAAACGTGACAAAAAGTGGTGAATTTTCTACATTTTCGACTTTTTGGTCAAGAAAACGAAGTTTTTTCTAAGTAATATGTTCAGAGAAATTGCAGTCTTAGACAATAGCTATAACCTTACTTTTGAAAATAAATCAAAATTGCAAATAGTTTACGAAATATGAGCCCAAGAAAATTTGCAAATTTTCGAAAAAAATAAAGTGTGAGAAAAAACTTCAAGTCAAAATGGGGAAGCTTGATTTTCACCGTAGACCTATGGTCTAGTGGACTTTTTTGCTCAGTACAATCCCAAGAATCAGAAACACGAAGCGCCCATTAAGATGTTCAAATCGCCCCACCCTATTGTTCATATTTTTAAAATTTTCAATAATTTTATTTTAATATTTTTAATACTTTTAATATTTTTTTATCATTTTTAGTATAGTTAGTATTTGAAAAAATTTTAATATTTTTAATATCTTAAATATTTTTAACATTTTTAATATCCCAACGGCAAAAAGAAGGACTTGAAAAATAAAAAAATATGCAGTTAGTCACTCTCAAATTGTTTAATTTATTTTTAGATAATTCTCACTTTGAATGTTTTGAATATCTTGAATATTTTGAATATTTTGAATATCTTGAATATTTTGAATATTTTGAATATTTATATGTTTTTCATTGTTCGGTTTGAGATCTATTCTATTATTGCTAATAGAATTTATTTTTAAAAGAGTTGTGTGAAATGGATTATGTTGACAGCTGGCAGGGCAGATAGCTATTTCAATGGTTGCCAAACCATCATCATCAGTGCCGTTTGCTGTGCCTTCTCCACTCATTATCACAACCTTAAGTGTTAAAAGCTTCACACAATCAATGTGAAGCTCACACACACCGGTGCGAAAATGGTATCAACGAAGACAACGTCAACATAATCAACACAAGCTGTTGTCTATGCTTTGTCCATCGGACAAAATTGCATAGAATTGTTTTTGGCATTAAATGCCAACCCAGTGTACCTCCCGTGTATGTATTCTCTTGTTTGTTTTTATCCATCTGTGCAGAATATGAATATGTTTTTCATTGTTCGGTTTGAGATCTATTCTATTATTGCTAATAGAATTTATTTTTACAAGAGTTGTGTGAAATGGATTATGTTGACAGCTGGTAGGGCAGATAGCTATTTCGATGGTTGCCAAACCATCATCATCAGTGCCGTTTGCTGTGCCTTCTCCACTCATTATCACAACCTTAAGTGTTAAAAGCTTCACACAATCAATGTGAAGCTCACACACACCGGTGCGAAAATGGTATCAACGAAGACAACGTCAACATAATCAACACAAGCTGTTGTCTATGCTTTGTCCATCGGACAAAATTGCATAGAATTGTTTTTGGCATTAAATGCCAACCCATCCACCCAACCCATAATCCATTTCACACAACTCTTGTAAAAATAAATTCTATTAGCAATAATAGAATAGATCTCAAACCGAACAATGAAAAACATATTTATATTCTGCACAGATCGATAAAAACAAACAAGAGAATACATACACGGGAGGTACACTGGGTTGGCATTTAATGCCAAAAACAATTCTATGCAATTTTGTCCGATGGACAAAGCATAGACAAGAGCTTGTGTGGATTATGTTGACGTTGTCTTCGTTGATACCATTTTCGCACCGGTGTGTGTGAGCTTCACATTGATTGTGTGAAGCTTTTAACACTTAAGGTTGTGATAATGAGTGGAGAAGGCACAGCAAACGGCACTGATGATGATGGTTTGGCAACCATCGAAATAGCTATCTGCCCTGCCAGCTGTCAACATAATACATTTCACACAACTCTTGTAAAAATAAATTCTATTAGCAATAATAGAATAGATCTCAAACCGAACAATGAAAAACATATTCATATTCTGCACAGATCGATAAAAACAAACAAGAGAATACATACACGGGAGGTACACTGGGTTGGCATTTAATGCCAAAAACAATTCTATGCAATTT
Source organism: Muscina levida (assembly GCA_964034835.1). NCBI lineage: Eukaryota > Metazoa > Arthropoda > Insecta > Diptera > Muscidae > Muscina > Muscina levida. The sequence goes on along the minus strand of OZ035883.1, from coordinate 42,070,095 downwards.
TGTCCGATGGACAAAGCATAGACAAGAGCTTGTGTGGATTATGTTGACGTTGTCTTCGTTGATACCATTTTCGCACCGGTGTGTGTGAGCTTCACATTGATTGTGTGAAGCTTTTAACACTTAAGGTTGTGATAATGAGTGGAGAAGGCACAGCAAACGGCACTGATGATGATGGTTTGGCAACCATCGAAATAGCTATCTGCCCTGCCAGCTGTCAACATAATCCATTTCACACAACTCTTGTAAAAACAAATTCTATTAGCAATAATAGAATAGATCTCAAACCGAACAATGAAAAACATATTCATATTCTGCACAGATCGATAAAAACAAACAAGAGAATATTTTGAATATTTTGAATATTTTAAATATTTTGAATATTTTGAATATTTTGAATATTTTGAATATTTTGAATATTTTAAATATTTTATATATTTTGAATATTTTAAATATTTTGAATATTTTATATATGTATTTTGTATTTTTTGAATATATTAATATTTTTAATATTTTTCATAATTTTAACATTTTTAATATTTTTGATATTTTATACAATGATGTTTGTTAGTGTTAGTCGATCGCAGTGATTAGTTATCAATTTTGTGTTAGGCTATCAAATGATACATCAAATTGGCTAAACTGTTAAAATTTTAAAAAAAAATTAAATTTTTTATATTTTTAATACTTTTAAAACTATTTAAAGTATGCTAAATTTTTAAATATTTTTTATATTTATAGTTCCAGTTCTATTGTTTTATGAAACTTCTGTTAAAAATGTTTTGTTATTGTAGTATATATACATTTTTTAAAAATACTATTTGTTTAACCGCATCTCCATATTAGCCATATTTTCTTCCACCAAATATCATTTGCACTCTTTGCAAGCTTTTTGAATATAATATAATGTTTCTAAAAAAACTCGCCAGATATGAGATATCAAATAATATAAAGCTGCCAAGTTTATGTAACTTATTTCAAATAAAATTAATTATCTTGATTTTCGTTCGTAATAACCCCACAAACTAAGATGCAAATGGCATTGTTAGTATATTATTGTGGTATTAATTGTATAATTGCATCGATACAATTATTCAATTAATAACACATTATTATAAATTAGAAACATGAATGAATCTCAAGTTGTGGAAACTTTACACGTGCATGCGGATCCAAAGGGTTTCCAGTGAAAACGATGTCAATCTCTTCTTCAAAAAGTTTCCAAGTTACTTAATTGCAAATTGTCTCGTTTCCATGTTAACATCACAATCACCACCACTGCCAATTGTGTTAAGTGTGTCCCAAATAATAAAATTGTTTTATTTTGTTATTTCTTCCCCGTTCTTCTTGTTTTCGCCTAAATATGCCATCATTAAACCAACTGAAGACCCGTGGACACGAGTATTCTCAATGAAAAGAAACAGGCGGCCGTCCACTTGGCCACGGAGCTAAACAAGGTGAAGTCTCTGCACGTTATGGGCAAATATCGCAATGTCATCGATATGCAACAGGGTGGCGAACATGGACGCACCGCACTGCACTTGGCTGCCATCTATGATCACGAGGAGTGTGCCAGAATCTTGGTATGCAATCCCAGGGTATTATATCAGGTTTTCAAATTATCGCCTTTGCACCACAATTATTTGCCAGCAATAATAATTATTAAATAATTGATTATTTTGTTTATTATTTCTGTGTAATTGTAATGTTTTGTGTTTTTATGAATGAGCGTCCTCAAATGATTTATAGTGCAAAAAAAAAATTAAAGAGAACAGAAAGAGCATCAGAATGAACTGAAATGAAAGTAAAACTGAAGTAGCAGTACAAAGAATGTCTTGCAATCATAAACTTTTGTGATATACAATATAAAGAATTCATTTTCCTTTTGTTTATATATGTATGTGTTTGTGTTGCTTATGTTTCCATTCCATCTTCATATGTCAAAATCATTAAGTGTTTGATTGTTTTATCTAGACTCCTTGACAAAGTATTGTTTGCGTGTAGATTATTTAAGAAAAAAATAATTTTACATGGATGTTGTGCTTATTGGTTAATATAAAAATGTGAAACGTTTTGAAATAATTTTACTGAAATTTATTAAATTTTTTTAAGAAATCGTAAGTTTTATAATCTTTAAAACAACAAATTGATGGCCAATTCTTAAGTCAAGAAAGTTAAAGTATTTATTAATATATTTGCTTGTCCATTAATATTTGTTTTTCTTAGGAATAGAATTCGGTCAATTTATTAGAATCTATACCATAATTTTAAATACATACATATATAAATACATATCCTACCTTTATTAACCCTTTAATGACGAGAGCGAAATAATGGGAACATTTTAAAAATTTTGTCAGTACTACATATAAATTAGTTAAAAAACGAATTTTACATAAAAAAAGTAAGACGAACAATTTTAGAAAAATATAAAATTTTACTGGTGTTATGATGACTGTGACCATATGGTAACAGCTTTAAAACATATTAATAAGAAGAACCAAGTACAAAAAAATTCATGCAATACATTTTTATGATATTTGATATTCTTCTCAGATTACAAAAATTAAAAGCCTTTAATATATCAGTCTTTAAACAACTAAAAAAATATTCTTAATATAGATTAAATTTTTATATCCCTTCATATTGCTGTTTTGCGCACATGTGAAAAACACCTATTTTAAATGATCCCCACACTCTCGCTACTGACGCCTGATCGCATAGCGGTAAATCAAGAATGAAAGTCTAAAACATGCTTTGATGAAATTAAAAAAGAAAATTTTTGACATTTATTCTTATGTGTATTTTATTGCGTGCTATATCTAACGCTGTCAACGTTACCATATGGTAACAGTCGTCACTAATGGGTTAAATTAAAACATTTGAAACAACATTGACCACAAAATTGGCAGGTTATATTAATTTGTACCTCGTGGACCCGGCAATGCTTCGCTAATGCATAATTGACTAATATTACAAAATTAACTTAATATGATACACAAATATCAATTAAAATTGGCCCACAGCTATAAAAACTTTGCATATGCCACTTTAAAACATACTTTAGCAACGTTTCCTTAACTTGAAAATAATATGTTTGGCTTGCTTTCTTAATTGAATAATTTTTTGCAAGTAACTCCCAAACCAGTTCAATCAACAACGTTTTATTGTGTCGAATGTTATATCTCAATTTTGTAATTTTATAATTGTAGTGCCAAGTACTATATGTATATCGAATATTATCTTTTTAGGGCTAAAATACAGTTTTTCCGCGCCCTCCACCTACTGATTAAAAATACAAATTTGGTCAGAAAATGTCACTTCCCTCTAGGGCTAAAATACAAATTGGCTACGTTAAATCCGATCATTGATCGAAAATACAAATTTTGTTTGCATATTCATATTTGTGTTGTCATATCATATAATATTGTAAGTATGTATCATATTGTATATATCATATCATAAACCACTATGCCCACTGTATCCAAAAATTAAACTTCGTCTGCATATTCATATTCGTGTACTATCTGGGTATCAGTACTATCAAGGTATCAAATTTTATCTTTATAGCTGCACCCTTTGGGTCAAAAATTAAATTTCGTCTGCATATTTATATTCGCGTTGTCGAGTACTATCTGGGTATCAAATTATAACACCCCAGCTCTAAAAAAGTTTTGCCACAACCACTATGCCCACTGTATCCAAAAATGAAATTTCGTCTGCATATTAATATTCGTGTTGTCGAGTACTATCTGGGTATCAAATTTTATCTCTCTAGCTCTAAAAAAAAGTTTTGCCACGCCCACTCCGCCCATTAGGATTAAAATCAAAATTTCGTCAGCATTTTCATATTCATGATTCCGATCGTCTTCTGTGTATCAAATTTTGTCTCCCTAGCTCTAAAAATATGTTTTTTCACGCCCATTACGCCCACTGGTCCAAAATTAAGATTTTGTCCGCATATACATATTCGTGTTGACGGGTACTATCTGTGTATCAAATTTTATCTCTCTAGCTCTAAAAAAAAGTTTTGCCACACCCACTCCGCCCATTAGATCCAAAATTAAAATTTCGTCAGCATATTTATATTCGTGTTGTCGAGTACTATCTGTGTATCAAATTTTATCTCTCTAGCTCTAAAAAAAAAGTTTTGCCTCGCCCACTCAGCCCATGGGGTCAAAAATTATAACCTACGGTAATTTCGATATAGTACACTAACTGTCTTCGAAATTTTTTTTGAAATCGGTTCAGCCATTTAGGCGTGCTTGAGCAACAAAAACAAACAAACAGACAGACATTCACATTTATAATATTTACTAGCGGACCCGGCGAACTTTGTCTCGCCCCAATTTAATGCCTTTAGATAAACTCAGTAGAGAGTGGTATGACAAACAATGTTTTTCGATTAGTTTTCCGTCGCAAAAACAAACAACGAAGTCGATTCTCCAAAACGTGAAAAGGCAACGTTCAGCTGACCGCACGTAAAACAGGGAAATTCGAGATTAATCCCACATACTTCCAACGATTGGCCTTGCGATTTATTGGTTGTCTTCGGGGAATTGGAAAGGATGATTATTTGGAATTATCTGATTCGTAAGATAAGGACTTCCTCTTCTTAGAATTTGTTTTTGATGATCGTCGGTTAAATCACATTGTTTATCAGATTCTTGACGGACAACCGCGTACCGTTGCACAATTTCGGTTGATTTAGATTCCGCAATGTGATTATGATCGATCCCACCTTCATCTGTAAATTATGCGGTACATTAATCGAATTGAAAAATTCGGTCAATTGTTGGTCGCATCATCCTCGTCGGTCACGCGGTAAACAGATATGTACGAATGCAGTTCTCCAACGATTTGACTTTCTAAAATTTAATTCAAGCCATCATTGTCCTTATTCTTCGCTGCTAGTACTGCCCGTTAATTAATCCAATCGAGATTTTTATAATTTTGTGCAATGTGATGAGTTGCTCTTCCGACGTTGTGAACTTGCTAAAATTTTCAGGAAACGATATCAATTCAGTGGAAACATCAACACGAATTTGGCCGTTGCCAATTAAGCAGATGATGGAAGGTTCTTTTCAACCGTGAGAAGATTCATCGTCAGTTTCAAAGCGGAATTCTCAGTTCGACTGCCTTCCAATAATGTTGCAGCCATGCCAGGGGATGCAGCGGCCAACGTTATTAGAGATCTTGACCAAATTGTTCCCTGAATAAATAAAAAATGTGTTGCCTGTCCCACCGGGAGCATTGATAAAGTAAATCCCTCCCGTTTTATCGTCAACAACCTTCATCAGCGAATTGCACATATTCTTGTACTCGGCATTTAACAACGGCACATTTGTTCGAACAGCTTCGGTCAGTTCGTCTCGATTATAGTCTTGCTCTCGTCAAAATTCGCGATCGAATGCATATTGCATCGAACGATTTGGCGCTGGCATTTCCAATGTTGACAGCTGATTGCCGCACATGAGCACGCACATGTCATCCATCGAATCCGGCCAATGATCGCAAACAATGTACGAATTTGAATCGCTTTTGAATTTTGGCATGCCTCCCGAAATGCGGCGCGCAAAACACCATCCACAGTACGCAATGATTTAAAGGATAGCAAAGATAGAAAAAAACACTTTGGCGTGGATGAACTGTGTATAGTCTGACTAATTATTGCACTACGGTTAAGTAATCTAAGGTTTGATCGTCTAATAGGAGGCATTAGCCAAGCAAATAACTCTCCCTACAAAAACTAAAAAGTCGTTACGAAATGAATCCCCGCAATCCAAGTGGATAACTTAAATTTTCAAACGTAAACTAATTTATTGATAAAATGACCAAATATTGCATAGAATATCAATATATATTTTTTGTCTAATCTAATAATCTATTAATTATCTCGTTAAATTCTCCAACCAACATTTATCCGAAATTTTCCACGTTGACATCGTTCAAAATCTTCAAATTATGCGAAAACTGCAAAATTTCGTCGATAAAAATATAATTTTTTTGCGCTTTTCCGAGTTTTTCCATAAGAATTTTCTATTTTTCCATTCGAAAAGCGATTCCTTAACAATTGCACATAATTCCTTACAAAAAAGCAAAATTTAAGCAAAATGGGCCGGCACTTGATGAATTTATATACACTTTTCACACCATTTTTATACATATAGATTTCACAATAATCCGAAATTTTCCTAGCATCCCAATGAATTTTCCACTTTTTCGTCCTCTAATATCATCAAACCCTGCGGTACAATGGAAAAAATCGTCGAAAAAATCCAAAACTTGAGACTTTTTTCCGGAATTTTCCCAGTTTTCCATTAATAATTTTTCTATTTTTCCATTCGAAAAGTCATTTCGGAATAATTATCCGAAATTTTTCACTGTTACATCGTCCAAAATTATCAAATCATACAACAATATGCAAAATTTCGTCGAAAAAATATTAAAATTTTTCGAATTTTTCCGGAATTTTCCGAGTTTTTCCATATAAATTTTATTTTTTCCTTTGGAAAAGTGATTCCTTAACAATTGCACATACTTCCTTACAAAAAAGCAATTTTCAATTTCCAGACTTTTTCGAAGGATTTTCCCAAAATTGAAGCAAAATGGGCCGGCACTTGATGTATTATTATACACTTTTCACACCATTTTTATACATATAGATATGACTAAAATCCGATATTTTCCAAGCTTCACAATGAATTATCCACCTTTTAGTCCTCTAATATCAGCAAACTATGCGGTGCAATGGAAAAATTCGTCGAAAAAATCCAAAGCTTTCGACTTTTTTCCGGAATTTTCCGTGTTTTCCACCGATAATTTTTCTATTTTTCCATTTTTCCATTCGGAAAGTCATTTCGGAATAATTATCCGAAATTTTTCAATATTACATCGTCCAAAATTATCAAATCATACAACAATATGCAAAATTTCGTCGGAAAAGTAATAATTTTTTTAAAATTTTTCCGGAATTTTCCGAGTATTTCAACAAATTTTTTTTATTTTTCCATTCGAAAATTTATTCGTAACAATTACACACATAATTCCATACAAAACAGCAATTTTCGGTTTTTCGAATTTCCCGACTTTTCCGGAGAATTTTCCCAAAATTTTCTTTTACATAAACGTGCTACTGGCAATTACGAACAAATGAAAAAAAATTTCAGCAAAATCGGCTCAGCCGTTCTCAATTGATGAATTACTATACATTTTTGCCACCATTTTTATATATATAGATATGATAGGATTTTACGACCACTTGACAATAATCAACCCCAGATTTGAATTTGGTCTTGCATCAAAAACTATTTGATATGAATCTTCCTAAGCTTGATCGTATATTGTCTCATTTCTCATTTGTCTAAACTTATCAATATCTTATTATGGAAATAAACACTAAATATGTTATATTTAAGTTTAATATTATTTCGTTTTACCACATCATATATTAAATTATTTTAATAATTTAAATGCTCTGCCATAATATAGTATTTAAATTGTATCCGTTTTTTTGCACAATTTTTATACATGCAAATGTCTATTAGTGTGTTTTTTCTTTATTTTGCGTTCATTTTCTTTGCTAGTTTTAAATTTTACTACATATCTATAATGTTGCTATGGTTTCTATTTACCATTATCATTTCTATTTTATTCGTTCATGTGATATTATCTTATAGATAACTGAATTTGGTGCATGCCCCAGTAAACCCTGCAACAATGGTTATTATCCCATCCACGAGGCGGCCAAAAATGCCAGCTCTAAAACAATGGAAGTCTTTTTGCAGGCAAGTACAAAAACACAGAATATTCTATTATCAATGACAAAATTCCTTCACCCTCTGTCCACCTTATTCTGCACCCAAACTGAAAATGCAAATTGTCAATCGTTAAACTAGTATGTCGAATAAATGTTAGATAGAATTAGAAATTCTATATTATATGTAAATCAAGAAATATTTTAATAAATATGCAAACAATATCAATTTTAAAGAATGTGGTGCATACAGAAAAAAGGCCATGACAAAATATTACATGTGACATGGTCACGATTTCAACTGGCAAATAGGATTTAGGAAGTCTTATTAGAAGGAAGCATTAAGGAATGCATAACAGGTGGGGATTTTATTTGTCCTTTCCTGAAACTGATTTGTTCCTACATAACTTGTCAAAATATTTTAAGAGCAGTGACTAAAGGTAATACCAGAATAACTCTTTTTATTACACAGTGCAACAACTTTTTGATGCGTATTATATAGAATCGCTCAAAAAAAAGAAAAAAAAGTTAATAAATTCACCCCCAGCTTTGTTGTTGATCTGAAAACACTTTTAGGACATCAACATTTTTTTCTGATCCGTGCACCCTACGACCCTTTTCAATAGTATTCATTATGCTATTCGTCCTTGGATGTCCGATCGCAAAGAGGCACAGTACAACATTTTTCAGCTCATTGATTCGGCACTCAATTCTGAGAATTGCATGTGAAAGCAGCCCTAAAAATATGAACATCTGCATCGTTCGTTTTGTCAAGATGGCTGCATTAATAATTTTATGGCCATACGAATTGTTAGCTCAAGGTGGTTAGGTTAGGTTAGGCTAATTCGGCAGCCACGTTCAACACAGCTCATTTGGGTCCAAATATGAGTCCCGTTGTGATACCATTTTAAAATGTTCCACCAAATATTCCTATTATGTTCGGCCAACATCGCTGTCAAGCCATTTCGATGCTCTGATGAAGGCATAGATGTTCCGCAAATCACCTACTGATAGACAGGTATTGTCTAGAAGTGTCCGGGAGTGACATTAAAGAGGCTCCGTGGTCTCCTCTCCTTCCGCATCATTGCAGCTTCTACAAAAATCGTTAGCATGGACTCTGGACTGGTTCAGCACAAATTGTGTCCTTTGTATATCCTATGTAGGCCAAATTTGTTTTGTCGCCATGCAAGTGGGTTCTCTCACCCATCTCTCCTTAGCAATGAGGATCAGTTTCCCCTCAATAAGCTGTTTCCCCCTTGTGAGAGGGATCCCAAATGAGACCGTAAAATTCGCCAGAGTTCACGGTTGTGGCGGCCCTTGTCAACGTAAAGTTTAGGGTATTATCATTATCATCATAGTAGGGCCTATACGGGGTGTTCCTTATATAAAACTCGGATCGAAGGCAGGTTCTGGTATGGTGTAATCCGTGTGACTTGTCACATTGATTAGGTCCAGTGTCCGGGGGTAAACTGTTTAGAATCGTAAACAGTGACTTAGTTGGAGTAGTTCCAAGTGTCCCTGTTATCATGATTACCACCAGCCTCATAATACGTTCGAATTTCAGTCTTGGGGCCGCTCTCTCTACCAGACTGCCAATCCGTAGAATAAGATGGGTTTAATAACAGAGTCACATAACCAGGCCAGTTCAGCTTTTTGGGCTAATTGCCCTTTTGCAGCAGTATATGACTGTTGCCGCTTTGCTAGTCCTGGCCTAAGTGTTCTGTGATCCCAATTCAGTTTACAGTCTAATATTAGCCCGAGGTATTTGGCACTATCAGAGAGTTTAAGTGCGACTCCATTTAACCTGGTATTGGCAATTTAGAGGATTTTGTATCTCCGTATAAATAAACACTAGTTCCGTTTACCTCGGGCTTACACCCACTCGTCAGTTATGACACTATCTTAACCGAAGTTTCGGCGCAGATTCCAGAAGCTCAGAGAGTAGTTAAGGATCCTTGACGGTGACTTTGAGTGCCACGTCTTCCGTTTATTCTATCGTCCTCAGGAGAGTATTGATGTTCAGAATCCATAGCAGTAAAGAGAGAACTCCTCCTAGTAGAGTACCGCGAATCGCCACCTTGGAAATATTTAACATGCCCAGACTGGATCCAATGCGTTTCAGTAGTTTATCAACTAGAAGACGACCACTGAGTTAATCTCAAGTTGTTCCATTGAGTCATTTACAGATTCAGGTTTGACATTATTATAAGCTACCTCAACATCCACGAAGGCAGCGAGAGGGTATTCCTTGTAGTTCAGGAATCTCTCAATGGGACTGGTTATCGAAATTAAAGCAGTTTCCGTGGATTTGGCCTTCATGTAGGCATGCTGAGCCTTGGATAGAATTTCCGGTTTAAGAGATAATCTGATATACACTGCTATTATTCTCTCCATAGTCTTAAGTAATAAGGAAGATAGGCTTATTGGTCTAAAATTCATGGCATAAGTGTGGGATGTCTTATAACCTTTAGGGATAAATACAATTTTGTAGGTTGTCCATCTCGTTGGAATGTGCGACTGCTTCAGACAGGCTTTGCAAATTGTCAAAAGCCAGAGCGTCAATACTTCGAAGTTCTTTTGTAGATCCGTGGAATAATTCCATCGGGTCCTGAAGATTTAAACGAGTGGAAACTTTAAATAGCCCATTGAATTCGATGTTCAGGAATAGGTATGTCGGAGGTATCAAAGTTATAGCTGACCGAGTTTTCCATAAACTGGTAGTCGCTTCTCTGACAACCGGGGAAGTATGCTTCCATCAGCCCCTCCAGAGTTTCGAGGCTGTTAGTGGTCCATGTATCATCTGGATCGATGGTATTGTGGGATTCGAGGATTAGATCTTACGTAGCCGACTAGATTCCGAAGAGCTTTCTACATTACTGTAGAATTTTCTCCATGACTGCCTTTTGGCCTTCCTGATCAGGTTCTTAAAACTACTAACTGAAGACTTACATATTCTATATTATAACACGGTTATATCTCGGTATACCGTACGGAATATTTCTTTAGTGTCTGCAGCAAAGTTGTAGATATTGAATATGGGAATGCGGAACAAAACTATTTTTTTTGTGAACGGTTGTCGTCAACTAGAATGTCATAGCAATTCCTTATCGATAACACTTCGACAGATTCCTTTTGTTAGAAAGCGCCTTTACACTTACTTTCTTATATACTAAATTACGTATGCGTAATACATAAAATTCCATATAACTCATACTCTCTGGCATAGGTAAACTTCGTTATAAATATGCTATGACCTTAAACTCACAATAACTAGGCCATTTTATATGGTTCCTTACAATATAAACAGATTAAGTTAAACTTCAATAAAGTCTTAATAGCAAAAGCCAAAGCCCAATGACGAAATATAACCGTGTTAAAATATAGAGAAAGCACTTAAAACACTGTTCAACAAGGGTTTTTTTGTGTTTCATTATGTTTTTCTTAAAGTTTTTGACATGGGAAATTCAAAGTCGTAATCAGAATTTTGCTATCAGCGTATTATTCAGTTGTTTGAAAATAAGTTTTGTTTTCCATTTAAAATTTGTATGGAGGCTATTGTTTAAAAAATTTGGTATAAACAGGAGGCAACATCAGCAATATGCCTTTTCGGCTGCAATGATCGCCCTATTCTATTTTATAATCACCTTATTCTCTTTTTAATATTCTACGTAAATTTGGGATGTAACATGTCCTTGAAAGTGCATTTTATGAATATGGTGAAAGGTTCCACAAAGGCATTCTAACTTTAGAAAAGCGTTACGAAAAAAAATATATGCCTACTATATTCGCTGACTGCTCCTGGAACATTTTAGGAGACTATAAGGATATTCAGCATAAAATAAAAAACTTTGTTAACTAATAGAAAATACATATTTGTTCTTCTTATTTTTCATGTTTTAAACTCTACTAATATCGGTTATCATATTTGGAAAAGATTCTGTTGGATTAAATAATCTTGTCATTACATTTATGCAAAATGTATTTTAATGCAACATGAAATATGCTGTGTCATAGTTATCCAAAGGCTACATTTTGCTTATTGGATATTTTTGACTCTGAAGTCAATTTGTGTCTATAAATTTTTGGCGATGTAAAGTATGACTGACCTATTGATTTTTTAAACGTTTATAAATTGTTTCTAAGGAAATGGGGGATTTTTTTGTAATTGGAGTCTTTCTGATCGTTTTTAATTTTGGTTATTTACCAAAATCTATATTTGGAGGTCCCCAAGCACGAGCAACGTCCGAGAGATGGCATGCTACCACCGCTGCATCTTAGGAAGTAGGTAACAGAAGTTATTGAAGCTCAACACAACGGCTCTCTTAGTGGCTTTGGCAGCCCCAAGGAACTAGGATCGGTTGAGAGGCCTAATAAGCCACTCTCCTTAAACAAAACCAATTACATATTAAGAAAACACGAAGAAAAGAAAAAAACAACAACCCCCCAAATGTTGACGGCCTTCGCAAACGTTATAAGGACCATGATCTAAGGATATGCATCTGGAATGAGGGAGTATGGTATAGATGGCAGAAGAGAGGGTGCCTCTATCCAATTGACGGATGTCCTCGACAAATATTAGGCGGACATAACCGCCATACAAAAAATTAGATGGATTGGACTAGGATGCACACTGTTACAATTTTTTATAGCTGCGATGCAGAAAGGCTCGAATATGGATGTGGATTCATAGTCGACAGGAAACTTAGACATCTCTTTTCGCGGTTAAAACCCTGTAAGTTACCGAACAGCCACTGACCGCATCAATGCGAAATATTATTATATGACGCTGACTTCTGTACACGCCCCGACAAAAGAGAACGGCGAGAACATTAAAGATACATTCTATGATGCAGAGCCAGGAGGAAATATATGACCACTGCCCTGCACATGAGAATAAAATTCTTCTGGGATATTTTAATGCTAAAATAATAACGGAATACGTTATTGGTTCAGCAGTTGGAAAATTCAGTCTACACAACAAAACCTTCGATAACTTGACAAAACAAATGATGCAGAAATTATTCTTTTTGGGGATACTTTCACGTGCAGTTCTCAGAATTGAGTCCCAAATCAAAGAGCTGAAAAATGTTGTACTGTGTATTTTTACTTTTTTAATATTTTTAATATTATTAGTATTTTTAGATTTTAAATATTCTTAATATTTTAATTTTATTTTGAATTTTTTGTATCATTTTTAAAATATTTTCTTATTTTTCTAAAGCTTTAATATTTTAGCCATATTTAATATTATTATTATTAATATTATATTTTATTTTTCTATTTTTTTATTATTTTTACAATTTTTAATTTTTTATATATTCAATACTGCCAATATTATTTTTAAAATATGCAATATATTTAACATTTCTTATATTTTGATTATCTTAAATGTTTTTAGAATGTTTATATTCTTATTTTTGAAAATTTTAAATATATTTTCTGATCGTTTAGCCAATTTGATGTATCATTTGATACACTAACACAAAATTGATATATTTAATAGTTTTTAAATATTTTGATTTATTTTGTTTAATATCTTTAATATGATTTAATATTATTTTCATTTTTTATTTTGCTAATATTTGTAATATACTTTAAAATGTTTATATTATAAACATTTGGAATATTTTTTAATATTCTAATATTTTTAATGACCATAATAATAATAATATTTGTAAAATGTATAATATAGTTAAAATTCTTAATATTTCGTGCAGTAAACTTAAAGTCTGTATAGGTACAAAGCACAGTGACAATAGTATCGATTACAACACAGTTTCTCCCTAATTTTCTAATGTCCGCAAATGTGCAAAGGGTGGTTAAGAAAAATAAAAACGGTTTCGTCTTTGAAGTATTTTTTTTCTGAAAAAGTTTGCGACCAACATATTCAATTCGTCGAAATTAAAATATGAAAAACCACAAGAGACGTCAACGAAAAAAGAACATAACAAAATTTCCAGCAACGTTATTGAACATGAATACAGTTTTACCAAACATTGGACGCAATGTCTGATGTATGCAAATGGCTGTGGAAAAGTGTCATTTTACAAGTTCCTTTGAAAGTTTTTCGTTGGTTTTATTAAAAATATCTCTGTCAGTTGTGTTGAAGTTATTGTGGACAAATTACGTCTTCCACTTTTAACCAATACACGAATTCTTGGTATATGAAATCCTTATATTGAAAATGTTGGTATTTGACCTTTAAGGCAGGAAATGACATTTTGTGAGTTCATTGCCTTTCCTGTTATCTGGTATCACTTTGGTCAGGCAACTTCCTACGTAAGCATTTTGGCTTAGTGTTTTCTTTTATTAAGTTTACTTGGAACTATAACGTAGAACAAACATTCAACCAAATGCGGTAATTTACAAACATATCCTTGTCCTTGTCAATGAAAACATCGCAACAGTTCAAAGTAAACTAAACAAACAAACATCAAAAGGGAATTTTGTTATAATTATATTAAGATTCAATTATTTGTCATGATAACAATTTCTTATTTGGTATACCGTTGTAATAAAAAAAACTTTATCAAGGACAAACAATAGAATGATATTTTGACATATTAGATAATTAATTTTGTAGTTGTGTTAGATATTCTTAATGCAGAATTTTCGAGAGCACTTATAGGGATCTAAAATAGCTAAAGTGCCAAAATATTGAAATTATTTCAAAATATTAAATACATTCAAAATAAAAAAAATATCAAATATATTAACTGTATTAAAAATATTAAAAAAAAAATATGAATATTAAAATAAAATAATATAACATCAAAATATATTAAATACATTAAAAATATTTAAAACATTAAATTAAAAATTTTAAAAATATTAAAAATATTAAAAATATTAAAAATATTAAAAATATTCAAAATGTTAAAAATATTAAAAATTTTAAAAATATTAAAAATTAAAAATACTAAAATATTAAAAACTAGCTTACCCGGCAAACGTTGTTCTGCCATACAATTTCGGACCCAGCAAACTTCGTGTCACTCCTAGGGTAACGCCTTCATATAAGCTCTAGGGTAAAAGTAAAACACAATGTGTTTAATGTGTTTTATTTGAATTTAATCGAAATCAATGAAAAGCGATCTGAAAAACAATGTTTTTCGATTTGTTTTCCAGCGTAAAATAACAATAAAGACGGTGTGCCAACACGCCAACAGGCAACGTACAGCTGACCTTGTGAAAAGCAGGGATCATCGAGACTGATCTCAAAAACTTCCAAAGATTGGCCTTGCGACATTGATTGTCTTCGCAAAAGCTAATCGAATGGGAAGTTGAATTCGCTTGAATTTGGATGGGAAGGTCGGTTAGAATAATAGGAATACGTGGGTAAGGACTTCCTCTCCTTTGAATTTGCCCTTGTTGAACGCCGATTTAATCACATTGATTACACAAGGGAACAAAATTGAACTTTTTGAGTGTTGTTTGGAATTCGATGGCTGTTTTTTACTAATTTGAGGTCGCTGATTTCAAATCAAATCTCCATTTATCTCCATCAGCTCGAATTTTTAAGTTACAGGTATTAATCGTATTTTCGACTTTTTTCCAAAAAATTATAGTTTAAAAAATCATAATTTTTTTTTCATAAGCCGGATTTTAAAATTTTTTTTTTTTTAAGTTATCGTTGTCTTTGAAAAAAATCTAATTTTTAATATTACAAAAAAAAATGACTGAGTAACGGCTGTTTTATTCAAAAAAAAAAAAAAAATTACAAAAAAAATTACACATTTTAATTTTCTTCACGCTGAAAATTAATCGGTTGGGGGCAAATTGTTATTCAGATTTTTCGCAATTTTATGTTTCTACCCAAAAAAAATTTAATTTTTGTATTTTTAAAAATCATGACAAATTTGCAAATTTATTTATAGTTTAATTAATAGTTTTGCCTCCTATTACAATATTAATTAACTGACCAAATTTAATTAATCGGCAGTTGTCAATTTGGAAGTTCAGGGAAAAATATTAATTGTCCAAAAATAGGTCATTTTGTATGGGAGGTACCAGAAGGGGTGATCCGATATAGTGCAAATTCATTCCTGATTCATATTTACATAACCGTAAAACTTACGCATAGCTTGACTGAATTCAGTGTACTTACAAAAAAGATATGTATGTAAGACTATTGTGGTGAGTTCGGTCATTTGTATGGGAGGTACCAGAAGGGGTATGGCAACGGTTTCGGTTTTTTTAGGGTTTGTCTACTTTTGCAAGATAAATAAACTGACCAAATTTCAATATCCTCCGGTAGTCTGTTTGGCAGCTATCGAAGATATATTAATTATCCAAAAATAGGTAATTTTGTATGGGAGGTACCAGAAGGGGTGGGGCTATTCCGCCCGTTTACAATCCCATAAGTTCGTTTCGAAAAATATTAATACTGATAAATTTTCATAACGATCCGTTAAGGTTTGCTCGAGTTACACTTTCACAAACATATTAATAAATGTTATTTCTGTATGGAAATCGCAATTTTTGTAAATTTAGTTATCTCAGTAAATTGTTGACAAAATCAAAAGTTGAGCAGAGATTTTAATGAGATAAAGCTTATGTGATTAACATTATATTAAACTAAATGTTTTAAGACAAACACTGTGATTTGTGTTGCATTAATTTTTTTTATGAATTTTTAAAAAACAAAATTTTTTTTTTGTTTAAAACTACAACGGTATCTCTGAAACTACTAGGCCAAATTAAAAACAATGTAGGCACGGATTAAAGATAATTTTGTTGACGAGTTTAAGTGTGTTTTTTTAATTGAATATGGTGAA
The DNA here is from genome assembly GCA_964034835.1 of Muscina levida. Taxonomy (NCBI): domain Eukaryota; kingdom Metazoa; phylum Arthropoda; class Insecta; order Diptera; family Muscidae; genus Muscina; species Muscina levida. The sequence goes on along the minus strand of OZ035883.1, from coordinate 42,053,565 downwards.
CCGTTTTCAAGTTATTTAAATATTTGTAGTGGAAGTGCCTTAGTTATGGACATAACGGTATATCGCGAAAAGTCGAGCTGATACAAAAAAACCAAGTGCAGATGTGGATTCAGCGTCCCAAATTACCTTTAAAACAATATTCAGTTCTTAAACAACAAATACCTTGTTCCCCTGTGTTATCAGTTTCTTGACGGACAACCACGTACCGTGGCTCAATTTCGGATGATTTAGATTCCGAAAAATGCTTATGATCGATCCCACCTTCAGCTATAAATTATGCGGCTGAATTTCTGGCTCATCTAGGAAGTTAAAAAATTCTGTCGGATACTTGGTCGCCTCATTCTCGTTGGTCACGCTATCAACGGATTTTTATGAATGCATTTCTCCATCGATTCTACTTTGAATAATAACATTAGAGCTATCGACGTCCTTTTGAACATTGCCAAACTCCAGTAGCTGTCTTGAAAATTCAGTAGCCGATTCATCCCAAATGATGATTTTGCATTCTCGCAACAATTACGCTGCACGTTGGCTTGTCAACCGTGTGAAGATTAAACGGCAGCTTCAAAGCGGAATGTGCAGCTCGACCGATGTGGGAGCAATACCATAGGATGCAACAGCTAACGCAATTTGCGATTTTAATCGAATTGTTGCCAGTATCGAAGAAATGACCAATGTCTTGCCTGTCCCACCGGGTGCATCGAGAAAGTAAATGCCTCCCATTCCATCGGCAACAACCGTCATCAGCGAATCGTTCACGTTCGTTTGCTCTGCATTCAACGGCGGCACATTTGTTCGGAACCTTTTAGTCCGATCATCTCGATCAAAGTCTGGATCTCGCTGCAATTCGCGATTGAATGCATCGTGCATCGAACGATTTGGCGCTGGTATTCCCAATTCCGACATTAGACTGCCGCACATGAGCACGCACATGTCTTCAATCTGAACTCAATTTCAATCGAAATTCGATGTTGTCGTGCGAACTCTGTGCAAAATGTCGTCAAATCTCGTCCTCCGCAGATGATACAAGGCTAGGATGATCGCAAACAATGTACGAATTTGATTCGCTAGAGCAGAAACAGTTGCCTCCTAATGGGTATTGTTTTCGAGTAAATGCAAACGTTGGCAAGCTTTGAATTGAAACGAATAAAATTTGACGTAAATGTTAATGCAGTACAGTTGAAATAACCGGCGATATCTTAACAGATGTAACATCATTTCGCTTTTAATCGTTTAACATAATAAATTTCACAATAATCCGAAATTTTCCAAGCATCATAACGAATTTTCCACCTTTACGTCGACTGAAATCATTGAATCAAGAGATACAATGCAAAATTTCGTCGAAAAACCCAACTTATCACAGTGCATCCGGAATTTTCAGAGTTTTTCACCAAGAATTTTTCTATTATCCGAAATTTTTTAAAATAAATTTTATCAAATCAAGCGATGCAATGAAAAATTTTGTAAAAAAAATCCAAGTTTTTCCGAATTTTTCACCAAGAAGTTTTCTATTTTTCCATTCGAAAAGTCATTTTGGAATAATTATCCGAAAATATTCACAGTTACACCTTCCAAATTTTTTAATTCATTCCATAAAATACAAAATTTCGTCGAAAAAAATTTTCCCATCTTTTGAACTTTTCCGGAATTTTCCAAATTTTTTAACAAAAAATTTATATTTTTGTATTTAAAAAGCCATTCTGTAACAATTGCACACAAAATTCTATACAAAAACGCAATTTTCGATTTTTCCAATTTTCCGACTTTTCCGGAAGGTTTTCCAAAATTTTCTTTCGTAAAAACCTACTCCTGGCAATTACGAATAACTGAAAAAAAATTGATCCAAATCGGTCCAACCGTTCTCGAGTTTTGCGCTTAGCAACACATTCAGCGACTTATTTTTATATTATAGAAGATATTAAAAATATTAAAAATATTAAATATATTAAATATATTAAAAATATTAAAAATATTAAAAATATTAAAAATATTAAAAATATTAAAAATATTAAAAATATTAAAAATATTAAAAATATTAAAAATATTAATAATATTAAATATATTAAAAATATTAATAATATTAAATATATTAAATATATTAAAAATATTAAAAATATTAAAAATGTTAATAATATTAAATATATTAAAAATATTAAAAATATTAAAAATATTAAAAATATTAAAAATATTAAAAATATTAAAAATAAAAATATTTAAAATATTAAAAATAAAAATATTAAAAATATTAAAAATATCAAAAATATTTAAAATTTTAAAAATTAAAATATTAAAAATAAAAATATTAAAAATAAAAATATTAAAAATAAAAATATTAAAAATAAAAATATTAAAAATATGTAAAATATTAAAAGTAATAAAAATATTAAAAAGATAAGAAATAATTTTCTCTAGTTGCCTTTATGGACATAGAGGCGGCTTTCAACAACATCAAACCCCTCTGCATCATGACAGAGCTCAACAGCCTACATATCAACTCCCATATCAGCAAGCTGATTCGCAACATGCTAATAAAGAAAACTATCAACTATCACCATCAGCTGGGAAATCACACCCTCACTAGAAGGGTGACTAGAGGCACCCCTCAAGTTGGGAGTATTATCGCCGCTATTGTGGAATTTTGCCGTCAACGACGTTCTCAAACGGTTGGAGTCGAAAGGATGCACAGTAGTAGCGTATGCAGACGATATAGCACTCTGCGTCTCTGGGGGAAGTTTATCTTGCCTCGAACAAAGGATGCAGGACTATATCAACATCCTGGCAAACTGGTGTGCCAGCAGAGGACATAATTTGAACCCTGACAAAACAGAACTAGCACATTTCAGTCGGAAACAAAAAACGCCCGCTACATCCAACATCTATCTGGGCAACAAACAACTCAACTTCTTCAAAACGGCGAACTACCTGGGCCTTATATTAAAAAGGAAGCTTAATTGGAGACAGAACATTGAAAGAAGATCCAACAAGGCACTCATAGCTTTATATACATACCGTAAAGCTATAGGGAAAACCTGGCGATTAAAACCCAAGGTAACACTTTGGACTTACAATGCTATAGTGCTATAGATTGAACATTGGGATCCTTCCATCGGACATTCAAAGATCCTGAACCATATTAACATCTCACTTGAAACTGACTACGTGCTCAATGCACGCAAATCTAACATTCTCTACGAAATTAGAACGCCCTCCAGAAAGAGAACGCTATGTATGAACCAATAAACATCTTTACCGATGGTTCCAAACTGGATGACAAGGTCGGCTATGGTATCTACTCCGCGGATCTAGGCCGAAGTATAAGATTAAGGATTCCAGACTTCTGCAGCGTTTTCCAAGCGGAAATACTTGCTATTAAACGAGCCGCGGACGTGATCAACGTGAGGAAGATATCACAGGAGGATATTCTCCTGTTCACGGATAGTCTAGCGGCGGTTAACTCGTTAAAGTCCTGTGACATCAAATAAGTGACATCAAGAAAGTGGTCAGTGCCTGCCGGAAATCTCTTAACGAGATATCCAGGTATAAAAGAGTTCAGGTATAACAGAGTAGCACTTCGCCCCATAAAAGTACCATTGGAAATCTAACGTTTAGAATTGCAAACGACAGATGGAAGAATGAAGAAACCTGTAGAAATACAAAGAAGACTTGGCCAGAATACAACGCGAAACGTGCATCTTGAGAGGGACCAGATAAGAAACATTTTTACCTTCCTGGCGGGACATGGACCCATAGGCAGGCATGCGAGCAGAATGGGATTCGCAACGAAAAGCGAATGCAACTACTGCGGGAATAGCAGCAGTGAACCATCCACCGACCACATTATATGTGATGGCCCAGCGCTATACAGAAGGAGACTGGAAACCCTGGGGAAACCCTTCTTAAATGGTGTAGAGAAACTTGCATCCTTGGATATCGGAAGGATCAACAACTTTTGTAAAATTATTAACTGGAACGATTGGATCGACACTCCGGATTCCCAACCGACAACTGGCAACACAATCAGGCAGCTCACGCGCTGATAGCATAGGTTGAAGGGATGACGAGTGTCACAATGGGTCCATAAGGACCTAAGTGTTCTCCTCGAAAAAGGAGATGCCCGCACACCAACCAACCAACCATTAAAAATATTAAAAATATTAAAAATATTTAAAATATTACAAATATTAAAAATATTAAAAATATTAAAAATATTAAAAATATTAAAAATATTAAAAATATTAAAAATATTAAAAATATTAAAAATATTAAAAATATTAAAAATATTAAAAATATTAAAAATATTAAAAATATTAAAAATGTTAAAAATATTAAAAATGTTAAAAATATTAAAAATATTAAAAATATTAAAAATATTAAAAATATTAAAAATATTAAAAATATTAAAAATATTAAAAATATTAAAAATATTAAAAATATTAAAAATATTAAAAATATTAAAAATATTAAAAATATTAAAAATATTAAAAATATTAAAAATATTAAAAATATTAAAAATATTAAAAATATTAAAAATATTAAAAATATTAAAAATAATAAAAATAATAAAAATATTAAAAATAATAAAAATATTAGAAATATTAAAAATATTAAAAATATTAAAAATATTAAAAATATTAAAAATATTAAAAATATTAAAAATATTAAAAATATTAAAAATATTAAAAATATTAAAAATATTAAAAATATTAAAAATATTAAAAATACTAAAAATATCAAAAATATTTAAAATATTAAAAAATTTAAAAATATTAAATATTAAAAATATCAATAATATTAAAATCATTAAAAATATTAAAATATAACAAATTTTAAAAATAATAAAAATATAAATGATATTAAACATTTTTTTAGAGATATTAAACAATATATCTAGATTATTCTACTTATGGCGCCTGCAACTTTCTGTCTGCGTTAAACTTTCAGGAGCATATTTCGTACGCTTTAAGAAACTGCCAATAAACTGTAGGTATCATGTGAATCCATGTGCCCCCTCTTTCGTCGTGTCCTTAGCCTCACAATAGCTGCCAGGAACTGTTGTAGTTACATGTTGCCAGTATTTATTATGTGAGACTGACTGGTTGTATGTCGTGTCGTCGAGTGTGGCTGTAGTATTTGTGAATCCTGTAACTGACATGAATTTTAAAATATTTACACTCTCTTATTGCTTGTTTCCTCAACAATTCAAATCTTTCTCTTCTTCTTCTTTTTATGTTGTCTTACTTTACATTCAAGTGGGGAGAACAACGAAATTGTACGCGTGAAGAAATGATATCATTCTATGATTCAGAGGGTAATGTTCCATTACATTCAGCTGTCCATGGTGGAGATATTAAAGCTGTCGAATTATGTCTGAAATCTGGAGCTAAGATTTCAAAACAGCAACATGATTTATCAACGCCGGTACACTTGGCATGTGCTCAGGTAAGTTGGATATTTTTTATATATAAATTTTATGTAATACAATGGTAACTTTTAGTTGAAACAATGGTCTGTTTATATGGCATAGATATAGGTTGTGTAGAAGTCAAGACTATGAATGAGAGTGAGTTCTCATAAAAGCTGAGATAAAGTAAAAAAAAATTGATATATCCTTTTCCGAGGATTCATTCATTCTGAGTAAATCGAAGTTAAAGTTAACTTTGAAAAATTTGAAAGGCCTATAGAGCAAAGTGGATACGAAATATCTCAATTGCTAGAAGAGCAGCCGAAAACGGATTGCAGATTTGAAAATTTTGGTATTAATAACACGAGCACGCATCAATAGCTCAAAATTGTCGAAATGGCGTATGGAGCACATTAATTCCCGGTTGACGATATATAAATTTCCATGTAATTACATACAAATTTTTCCGAAGCAATGGAAATAATCAAATTCGTTTCGTATCATAACACATTCAAAGTTGCCTTGCATAAATATCATTATCCATCCCAATCTGCTACACAGAGCACAGTCTCCTCATACCTACACATATTGTCTGTCGTGTGTGTATTTTGGCATGCCATCATTGGCAATGTCTTCTTAGCTCGGTTTTTTGTAAATAGAAATCATGACTTCTAAAGATAATTGTAAACAGCACACATGTAACACTATGTACAATCACATTTACATATAAATGTAAATGTAAATATTACATTTTACTATTACCACTAACAGACAGACACTGGCATGTGGGGTAATACAAGTACAGTACAAATACAACAAGAAGAAATGTTGACATTTCCTAAATTGTGTTAACAACTGATAAATTTATTCATATTACATTGACAGACTGGTTTTCAAAATTCCAAAGGCATAAATTAAAGGATATATGTATGTATGTAGACACATACAACTAACCAAGTGACAGATCTACGTACATATAATATAGTACATTCGCACATCCGTTTCCGTGCTGATGTTTGAGTGCGTAGTGGAGGTTAGCCTAGAAATGTTCCTGTTAGTTTATAATCTCTCACCAGCAATTTTGTAAATTGTGTTAGGGGGAACATGGTGGTTTTTTGTCTAGTAATTAATGAACCAACTGTCTGCTGCATGGACTGCTTACTACAAGTGCCACAAATGTTGCTGTAGACTAGGTCTCTCTCCCTTCATCTTTATTTACCAAATAGAGTTTTAAGATTAACATTTTATCAAGTTAATCTCAAAACACTGCTCGAGAATGTCATGGTCATGGCAAAACTTTCGCACATAGTAGAGTGGGCGAATTACAAGAGATAAACATTAATGAGAACTATGACTCGTACAACATAAATGTCAGCCATTTGCAGTTATGGCACTTAGATTTGTTTGTTAAATGGCAGAGAATTAGCGAGACCACAACGAAATGATTGTGGGTGTTAACAAATGTTGGAGTCAGTTCAAATAGATATAAGTGCACACTAGGGTGACCGCATAAATAGATGTTGGATGATGTCTGGCAAAAAATTTAAAATTTTAATTTGAATTTTTTAGGCAAATTTTTTATTTTTATTTTTTTTTGTCATAAATTTATTTACAACTGAAAAACTGTTGATTATGAAGAGAAATGATATATGAACAGATTAAAGGAATTTTTTAATTACGAATTTTGATTTCAGCAAAATTAGACTAGTCATTCTTGAGATATGCCTCCCCAACATGGCTATAGAAGCTTAAAAACTTTAAGCCCAAAGCGGCACGAGTTAACATACTCCAATCATGCTCAATTTTAGATATCCCACCGACAAAATTTTACAATATTTTTTTCTCATATAACTTGCGACCACCCTAATACACACATAATATACACAAAACGTAAAAGTAATATACTTTTAATCATTGAAAACAATAATGAGGCTGGGTTTATTAATGACACAGCAGATGCAGCATAGGAAAAGTGAGGTGTTCCGGATAATTCGTTTAATTTTCTTTTAACTAATTTTAAATTTTGTAATTAAACTTTAACAAAAAAATATGAAAAATGCGTTTAAAAACATATTAAAAAAAACATCGTATTCTAATCTAATCTAATCCCCTACATTTCAGGGCGCCATTGAAATTGTCAAACTTATGTTCTCCATGCAACCGCAAGAGAAAAGAATCTGTCTGAGCTGCACCGATGTGCAGAAAATGACACCACTACATTGCGCCTCCATGTTCGATCATCCTGATATAGTCGAATATTTGGTCAACGAGGGGGCCGACATCAATGCCTTTGACAAAGAGCAGAGATCACCGCTCCTCTTGGCCGCCTCACGTTCCGGCTGGAAGACCGTACATTTACTTATACGCCTGGGAGCTAATATCGGCATCAAAGATGCCTGTTCCCGTAATGTCCTACATTTGGTCATTATGAACGGTGGTCGGCTACAGGAATTTGCCGAAGAGGTCTGTAAGATACAGTCTCAAGCCCAGTTGGAGAAGTTGTTAAATGAAAAGGACAATACTGGCTGCTCACCGCTCCACTATGCCAGTCGAGATGGTCACATTCGGTCGTTGGAGAATCTCATACGTTTGGGTGCCTGTATTAATTTGAAGAATAACAACAATGAGAGTCCTTTGCACTTTGCCGCTCGCTATGGTCGCTACAATACGGTGCGCCAGTTATTGGACTCAGAAAAGGGATCGTTCATTATCAACGAAAGTGATGGTGGGGGTTTGACACCGCTGCATATTGCTTCACAGCAGGGTCACACAAGAGTGGTGCAGCTGTTGCTAAATCGTGGTGCTCTCTTGCATAGGGATCATAATGGCAGGAATCCTTTGCAGTTGGCTGCAATGTCAGGCTACACTGAGACCATTGAGTTGTTGCATTCGGTGCACTCGCATTTGTTGGACCAGGTGGATAAAGATGGGGTGAGTGAAAAAATGCATTATTGAAAGAATATAAGTTAAATTTTAAAACAAAATTAAAGATTTAATTTTTCAATTTTTCAATTTAAAATTTAAAATTTAAAATTTAAAATTTAAAATTTAAAATTTAAAATTTAAAATTTAAAATTTAAAATTTAAAATTTAAAATTTAAAATTTAAAATTTAAAATTTAAAATTTAAAATTTAAAATTTTATATAATATTAAAAATATATAAATATTAAAATTTAAAATTAAAAAAAAATTAGAAATTAAAAATTAATAATTAATAATTAAAAATTAAAAAAATTTAAAATTTAAAAAAATTTTAAATTTTTTTTAATTTTTAATTAATTTAAAATTTAAAAAAATTTTAAATTTTTTTTAATTTTTAATTATTAATTATTAATTTTTAATTTCTAATTTTTTTTTTAATTTTTAATTTTTTACTTTTAAATAATTTATTTAAAAATATAAAAATATAAAAATATAAAAATATAAAAATATAAAAATATAAAAATTTTAAAATATAAAAATATAAAAATATTTAAATATAAAAATATATAAAAATATAAAAATATAAAAAAAACAAAAATTTCAAAATATATAAATATATAAAAATATAAAAATATAAAAATATAAAAATATAAAAATATAAAAATATAAAAATATAAAAATATAAAAATATAAAATTATAAAAATATAAAAATATAAAAATATAAAAATATAAAAATATAAAAATATAAAAATATAAAAATATAAAAATATAAAAATATAAAAATATAAAAATATAAAAATATAAAAATATAAAAATATAAAATATAAAATATAAAAATATAAAAATATAAAAATATAAAAATATAAAAATATAAAAATATAAAAATATAAAAATATAAAAATATAAAAATATAAAAATATAAAAATATAAAAATATAAAAATATAAAAATATAAAAATATAAAAATATAAAAATATAAAAATATAAAAATATAAAAATATAAAAATATAAAAATATAAAAATATAAAAATTTAAAAAAATAAAAAAAAAATATAAAAATATAAAAAAAAATATAAAAATATAAAAATATAAAAATATAAAAATATAATAATATAAAAATATAAAAATATAAAAATATAAAAATATAAAAATATAAAAATATAAAAATATAAAAATATAAAAATATATAAATATAATAATATAAAAATATAAAAATATAAAAATATAAAAATATAAAAATATAAAAATATATATATTTTAAATATAAATATAAATAAAGAGAATTTCAAATACTCTTAGTTTTAAAAGAATTTAAAAGCGTTTCCATAGTTTATTTTATTTAATGAAAAATTCTATTACTATTTTGTTACATTTGTTCTCGAGAATCAATACCTTCCATCATATGTGTGACACATATAACATTTGTACTACTAATATTATGTTTGTGCAGCATGTAAGTGGAAACAACGATAAGGGCTTGCACCCACTTAATTACAAAAATTTTAAACCAGCCATTCTCCCCTGTAATGCGTGCAATTTTAGTGAGCGAAATAACTGATGGCCTTTAGTTTATACAAATTAGCCAACAAATCATCGTTGAATTCCTGTGAAATTTATATTTTTAACATTAATTTGCATATCTCATTTGTATTAGTTATTTTTGTTTTTTGTTCAGATTGTTATTGTTGTGTAAAAACATTTAAATAATTTCCATTTTTGTGCAAAATTTATTTCCAAGAACACCGCTCTCCACCTGGCCACCATGGAGAACAAACCGCACGCAATATCAGTATTACTCTCAATGGACTGTAAGCTGCTCTACAATCACATGGATATGAGTGCCATCGATTATGCCATATACTACAAATACCCGGAAGCAGCCTTGGCTATGGTCACCCATGAGGAGCGAGCCAATGAAGTAATGGCCCTGAGGTCCGACAAACATCCATGCGTGACACTGGCCCTGATTGCGTCGATGCCAAAAGTTTTCGAGGCTGTACAGGACAAATGTATAACGAAGGCGAATTGCAAAAAAGATTCAAAAAGTTTTTACGTATGTATGAGTTAGAATATTAAACATAAGGAATGCATATAATACATACACACACACACTCTGACAGAACACATGTTGAAAAAATGGACATACAAAAATTAAATTTAACATGCATTTCCTCAAGAAAAAAAATATATTTATGCAATTGGAATTCTTATGATCTTTACTTTATGAACAACTACATCAAAAACACATATACTGCATCATACACTCACACAAAAACATTCCAAGAGCCATCGCAGTTCGTAGTAACTTTAATTTATAAACTACAAAAATTATTATATAACCAACACCTACATCTCAATTATACAACATCTTACACTTACATAGCAACATTCCAATTTTCATATATTTCACCTCTTATATTTTTTAACTTCCTTGTCCGTCAACACAAAGTTACATTTTGTACACACACTAATTAAACACTTATAATTATATCCCGGTCCTTCTAACTTTTTCTCTTTCTCTCACGTGCTAACAACATAATTTATTCATTGAACTATTCTCTTTTCCGCTGTTGTTATTGTTATTGTGAAATTAATGAAACTTGTCTCTTTTAGATTAAGTATTCATTTTCTTTCCTGCAATGTCCTTTTATGTTCGCCAAAGTGGATGAGAAAACGGGTGAGCCGACGACGCAGAACACAATACCATTGCCCGCATTAAATGTAAGAAAATCTAAAGATGACAACTGGCAAAAAATAGATTTGAATTATTATTTGATTTAGTGTTAGAGTTTAATGAAATCCATTTAGTTAAAAGTTTTTTTGTAGTTGCTATCGATTGTTTTAAATTTATTTATTTTTTTATCTTAATAAGGACAAGTACGTGAAAAAAAATTAAAATTTAACTAGCAAAGGTACAAACCATAATTTTTTAACAGAGCTGGCTCTGTTATAGTTTTAACATAGACATGTCAACATTATAAATGGCAAAATAATTACAAAAAAAACTAAATATTTTAAAACCAGAGTACTAAACTAAATCCAAATGTGTGCAAGGACATGGCTTTTGTTAAAAATAGTCCTTAAATTTCAGAAGAATTTTGGAAATTGGTTTATATTTTCAGAATAATATGCAATGGACAAAATAAACAGTTTTTTTTCCACTAAATCAAATGTATGCCAGGGCATGGCTAATAAAATGGAATTTCGCAGAGTATTGTTTCCAGATTTTACAAAAACATCAGAACTTTTTATTTTAAAATAGTATACAATGGACCAAATTAACAGTTTTGCCTAAAATAATAACTCTGTAAGTACCTCAAAATGACACAGAAAAACGCCCAGACACCCCAACTTAATTTTGGACCGTAGAACACAGTGGTATACTCCGTTTTAAAAGATTATGTCAAATTTAAGATATATTCCATTTTTAAGATTGTATTGTCTCGCGAGCTATGTTACACTTTTTTATAGAAGAAGACTTCAATTCAAAATCCGAAATTCGAAAGGTGAAAGCCCAACATCATAAGACTTGAATTTAAAAAAAAAGAAATAAAAGCTAAAGTCATTTCAAATGAGATTTTGATATATTTACCATAAAACACCAACAAATCGCCGGAGAGACAATCCTATTAATATTATAAATGTGAATGTCTGTCTCTTTGTTTGTTTGTTTGTATGTTTGTTGCACAATCACGCCTAAAAGGCTGAACTGATTTCAATGAAATTTGGAAGACACTTAGTGTACTATATGGAAATTACCGTAAGCTATAATTTTTGGCCCAAGGGCGGAGTGGGCGTGTCTAAACTTTTTTTGAGCTAGGGAGATACAATTTGATACACAAATAGTGATCGGCAACAGGAATTTGAATATGAGGTCGAAATTTCAATTTTGGACCCGTGGGCGGAGTGGGCGTGGCAAAACATGTTTTTAGAGCTAAGGAGAATAAAGTTTGCACACATATAGTGCTAGGTAATATGAATCTAAATATGCAGACGTAATATTAATTTTGGATCAGTGGATAAATAAAATTCGGTACACAGATAGTACTCGCCTACACGAATATGAATATGCAGAAATTTTAATTTTGGATCAGTGGGCGGAGTGGGCGTGACCAAATTGTATTTCAGTCTCAGAGCCTTAGAATAATAATATTTGGTACACAAATAGTACTCAACAACACGAATTTGAATATGCAGACGAAGTTAAAATTTTGGATCAGTGGGCGGAGTGGGCGTGACCAAACTGTATTTTAGCCCTAGAGAGATAAAATTTGACACCCAGATAGTACACAGCAACACTAATATGAATATGCTGACGATATTTTATTATTGGGGGAAGGGGGACAATACTGTATTTTAGTCCTAGGGAGATAAAATTTAATACACAGATAGCATTCGACAACACGAATATAATTATAAAAACGATATTTAATTTTTGGATCAGTGGGCGTGGAAAACCTGTATTTTAGCCCTAGAGAGATAAAATTTGACACCCAGATAGTACACGGCAACACTAATATGAATTTGCAGACGAAATATTAATTTTGGATCATTGGGGGAAGGAGGCGTGGCAAAACTGCATTTTAGTCCTAGAGAGATAAAAGTTGATAAACATATAGTATTCGACAACACGAATATTAATATGCAAACGATATTCAAATCTGGACCAGTAGGCGGAGGGGCGTGAACAAAATATATTTTAGCCCCAGAGAGATACAATTTGGTAAACAAATAGTTTTCGGCATTTCAGGTTCAACTTTGAAGACGAAATTGTTATTCTCAATCAGTGGCCGAAGAGGGCGTGGCAAAACTGTATTTTAGCCCTAGATCGATGATATTTGATATACAGATAATATTATATGCCAAAAAGTACAATTTATTTTATCAAAAACTATATTTATTGTACCAAAAAATACATATATTGTACTAAAAAATACTGTTTATTGTAATAAAATGTACATTTATTGTACCAAAAATTCCAACGAATGTACCAAGAAGTACTTTTATTGTACTAAAAAGTACATTAATGTACTAAAAAGGACTTTTATTATACACTAAAAGAACAACTAATTGTACCACAGAGTACGTTTATTGTACCAAAACATACTTTAAATGTACTAATAAGTACTTTTATTGTACTTGAAAGTTCTGTATTGTGCCAAAAATTATTTTAACTGTATCAAAAAGTACTTTTATTTTTTCCAAAAAGTACTGTTGTTGAAGCTAAAAGAAAAAACTAGATGAGTTTTTTCTTAAATTCATAATATTTTTAAATTTTATTTTCTGACATTTTTGACAACTTGCTTTTCAGAGTTGTGTCAGTAAAGTTTAAGGACTATTTACACTTCGTCAGTTTGTTTTAACAAAAATGTTAGCAAAAAGTCGTCAGAAAAAAGTGTGTCGGTAAATTCTTACAAAACATCCTCATTTACACGGTGCTGACACATTTTAAACGGAAATATTGACAATGATGTCAGTAATGTAAATGAGCCTTTATAGTACTCGGACAGAATATACCAAAAAAATATTTAATATTTGTATACGGATATATATATATAAATGAATTTGCAGACGGATGTTTTAATATTGGTTAGTGAGATGTGGTTAGTTTGATCAGGTTAAGGAGTTACATGGGGTAACGAATTGTTTAAAGAGAGTACGAGAACAACGCTTAAGCTTAGACCTCTAAGTAAGCGTGGCAAACATATTATAAACATTCGTCAAGTAAGCAATAGCGAAGCATTGCCGGGTCCACTAGTACAAACATAAAAATTAAATATCTCTTGATTTTGGCCTAATGTTTTAAAATGGAGTATATCACTGTGTTCTACGGCCCAAAATTAGAAAAAAAATAAGTCAAAATTCTGGGTAAAACTGTGGCAACACTATCTCACAATAGATTTTGCTGTTTCAAATATCTTTTCTTTTTGCTGTCCTCTTTAAGAATAGCTGCAAAAGGCAGACCATAAAAATAGTTTTGTTTCGCAGCGTTAGTACCTGCCAAGTGAAGGTAAAAAAAAACGTAAAAACCTTTTTAAAAAAGATTGATTAAACAATGGAAGAATTATATATCGTAAAGAAAGGTATTAACTATTACACTGTAAGTAAAATTTAAACTTTTAAAATGACACCCAAAAACACCGAGACACTGCAACTAATTTTTGGGTCTAAGAATCCAGTGGTATACTCCGTTTAAAAAAGTAAGTTCAAAATAACGAGATAATTCGATTTTAAATTTGTAGAAAATTTAAGGTGATTTATGATTTTTTACAAGTAAATAATAAACGAGTTGATTTTATACAAGTTTTTAAAGTGTTTTCATTCAAATAAAATCAAAAATCGTCTTAAATCTACTACAAATAAAAATCGAAATATCTCGTGATTTTGAGCTAACTTTTTACAATGGGGTACACCACTGGGTTCTACGCTCCAAAATTAGGTTGACGCGTCTCGGCTTTTTTTTGAGACCGGCCGTGGCATAGTGGTTAGAACACGCGACTACCATGCGGGAGATCGCAGGTTCAAACCTGGCTCCAGTCATCTTAAAAAAAATTGTTCTTTCATTGTCTGCTCCCCTCGAATGTTGTTGACAGCTACTTCGCAGAATTAAGTGTCGAGTCAATCGGCGTGTCTAGTAAGAGCTTCTCAAACAGTGACGTTCGCATTCGTCGATAAACAAGTAGGTGCCGTTAGTTGTGAATCTAAAAATAGAAAGCGTGTTAATTCACAATAACGCGAGAAGCTATCCCATACCTCATTCATGGGGTGCAAAGGGAAATTAAGTTTTTAAGTCTCGGCTTTTTGGTGTGTCATTTTCACCTACTTACAGTGTTATTAAAAAGAATTAAAAACTTCCCAGCATGTTGTGTCTGTTTTATTTAATTAACTTATTATATGTGCCTTTTTCAGTACTAACTCGTGTGTAGACTTAAATTTCACTTAGAGTTTTAGTTGCGAAGTCGATCGAAGTTGACAACCAAATTTGTTGTAAAATATTAACGAATATTTGCAGATTATATGATTTAAATTTCAGCTGTAGAAATTTGCGGATTGTTGAGTTACTCTCAATAGAACAAAGCCGCCTCACCGTTTTCGGTGTTTACTTTTTTTTTATTGTGTACTCTAAGAGAGGTCCTTGAATCTTTAGTCCGACATTGACCAAACTCTAGATTTAGTCATAGATTGATGGAATCAATGGTTATCCGACTTTGGTGTGCCTACTATAAAATTTAAATTTTCAGGATCTAAGAGAGGTCCTTAAATCCTTTCATAGATTTTAACCAAATTTTAGAAATTGGTGTCATTAAAAGAGACTGTGAGATGTGCCAAATATTATTCACCTATGAAAACTCCTTGTATTTTTGGCCGCTCTTTGTATGAAACGGCAACCACTATGCTGGGGTCTTAAGTGACTCCTTCTATGTGTTACACTTTTGGCTCGTATCAAATGATGTATACCCTCCTACAAGTAGGGTGAGGGTATAATTACATTTATTGTACCAAAAAATTCTTTAATTTCATCAAAACGTACTTTTAATGTAACTTAATGTACTCTTTTTGTACCAGAAGGTACTAAGAGTACTTTTATTGTACCAAAAAGTCATTTTATTATATTTTTATCGCATTAAAAATTACTTTTATTTTTTTTATCAAAAATTACCTTTAGCGTACCAAAAAGTACTTTCAGTGTAGCAAAGTTGACTATTATTGTACCAGAAAGTACTTTTAGTGTATTAAAAAGTAATTTTATTGTACCAAAACTTACATTCATTGTATTAAAAATAACTTTTGTTGTATAAAAAATTGCCCTTCTTGTACAAAAAAAAAGGAGTTTGGTGCACCAAAAAGTTATTTTATTGAAACAAGAATTTACTTTTATGGTACCAAATCATACTTTTACTTTGTCAAAAAGTACTTTTATTGCACCAAAAAGTACTTTCATTACACGAAAACATACATTTGTTAAGGCAAAAAGTACTAACTGTATCACAATGCACTTTAATTGTCCAAAAAATTTAATTTTATTTGTTAAAAAGAACTTTCATTGTACCAGGAAGTAATTTTATTGTGTCAAAAGTACTTTTATTGTTACATATAGGGTTTTTTTCTGCGAATGTTAAATTGTTCCATATAAAATAATGTTTTTTTATACCTTCACACTACGGGTAGGATACGACCCAAAAGTGTAACACATAAAAGGAATCACTTTAGACCCTAGGTTTCTTTGAATTAAATTCGATTTATGACTTTTAAAGTTGTTTTAGGAGTAAATATTTTGTAGGAGTAAATATTTCCCCAAAACTATTTACGGTAATGCAAATGTGTTACATGGCCACGCCCCTTCTGGTACCTGCCATTCAAATATTTCACTAAAATGTTCTTACTCTAAGTTAAATATTTTTGTTGAATAGGAATACATTTATTGAATATGTAATTATTATTATTTTGACATGAACATTACAACGGCATAAAAAAAAAACATCCCAAAAATTTTATAGGTCACTTCAAGACTAATTAAAAAAATGTTCCTTTCCCACCCGCGAAGAATGGCCAAATCGTCTTTATATCGACAAGTACTACATTTTACCTATAGATGTCGCTGACGTAAGACATCATTTTCTAATGGAGGATTTATTGAACTTTGTTAAAGTCATTATTATTACCTTTACTTGAACTTTAGAACTAATACGCACTGTAATTTTAATTACAAATTATATTTTTTTTTTTTCAATCTACAAAAAAAATCTATAACAACATATTTAAAAAATGCTATTAGTGAATTTGTTTACACCATCAAAATGCTGTTTAATAAAAGTTTTAAAGTTCTGCCTTAACTTCTCTTCTAAACGTTTAAATTGCAAACATAGATAAACAATATAAACATTACCAAAACTCATCAGTCGAAGCCAGTATGAATTCTAACTTAAATTTCCACAATGCATTTGTATTTTTAGAAATTTACATCCTTCGGCAGTCTATGAAATATATTGCCTACAGCATTATTCCTTTGATATATAATTTGTGTTTTTTTCGTAAACGTTTCCTATTGCAGCCAACCAGTTTTGCAACCAATTTACGGCTGCTATGTATAAGGATACTTAACATTTTACTCGAAACCGAATATGTGAAAAATTCTTAATTGAAATTCAAATAGCCCAACAGGATACGGAACCATAAGGATGTAAAATACTTTCACTAATACAACAACGTTTACTCTACATAACTTCTATTACACTCTTATGAGAGCAATATATATTGCTTTAAACTCTTACATACAACACACACACCCGTAACCATGACTCTAGTACTCTTTCACTTTCACACAACATCAGTAGTAATGTGCAAAAAGTGCTAACAAGTGTTTTGGCAAATGAAAAAATAATAAAAATTTCTTCATCTCGAAATATTTCCTCATACACTTTAGATAAAGTATTCCTTTTATCCGCTGCAACTATCACCCGAACAAATTGAAGCGAGACGCGTTCAAGCCAATGATCCTGCGTGGCGGCCGTCGCCTCTGTGCGTGGTTAATGTGAGTTTGTATTTTTTAACATCAAAAGGCTAAATGTCTCGTGGAATTTATGTTCGTCCTGATTGCGTTGCGGCGCTCACTGTGGGCTCATTTGACTTTTGTCTCTATGTTTCGTTGTGTGTGGATTGTTAAATACTTGTCTGTTTGAATTGATATCAGCACCCACACACACACACTTCCGGTCCATTTGTGTTTTTTTTTCTCACATTCCATATTGCAATATTTACTCTGTGTGCGTTTTCACGTTTGTTGTCTTGTCCCTGTTTACCTCTTGTTGACTTCTTACTTCTTCTTCTTAAATTTTTACTCTAATGGAATTTACTTATTTTGTTATTATTTACGTGTGTGTGTGTTTGTGTTGAAGAGTTGTTATTTTTTATTGTTGAGTTTAAAGTTTACCGTTGGGGGTGGGAAGTTATAGTAACAACTAATAAAACTATTGCCTACTTAGAGGCTTTTAAGGAGTTTAAAGCGAAATTGAGGTTTATAAGCACACCTTTCTCCTATTTAATGCTCACAAATATTTTAAACACTTTATAAAATAATTTAAATATTGTAAAATCATTTAATTATTATTATTATAATATAGATTTTGTATCCACGTTACAAATATTATCTCTGTAAATTAGAGATTTTTTTTACTATTTAATTTTTTGTTGAAAAAATATAAAAAAAAAGTTTCTCACATTCAATGTTTACTCTTTCCGTTTATTGTCCCGTCCCTGTTTTCCTGTTGACCACTTAGTGTAAAGTGAAATTTTAACCTAAAATAAATTCATTTACTTTGTTATTCTTTACTTGTACGTGTGTGTTTGTTTTGATGAGATTTTTATTATTTGTTATTGTTGCGTTTAAATTTACGATTGGCTGACATATGCTCGTGGGAATAAAAACTAGCTGTAAAGTATTAATGTTTATATTATTTATAATATTTTTAAGATCTCTAATATTTTTAATGTATTTAATATAATGAATTATTTTTTTAATTTTTTTAAAATTTTTAATATTTATTAAATATGTTTTTTTTTAATTTTAAATAGTTTTAATATTTTTTCAATATTTTTAATATTTTTGATATTGATATTTTTAATATTTGGAATATTTTTAATATCTTTTATATTTTTAATATTTTAAAATTTTTAATATTTTTACTATTTTTAATATTTTCAATATTTTTAATATTTTTAATAGTTTTTATATTTTAATATTAATAATATTTTTAATATTTTAAAGATTTTTACTATTTTTATTATTTTTAATATCCTTAATATTTTTATTATTTTTAATATTTTAATATCTTTAACATTTTTAATATTTTTAAAGTTTTTAATATTTTCAATTTAATATTTTTAATATTGAGTTTGTTTTCATTGTTCGGTTGATTTTGGTTGATCATAGAATTGATTTTGGCACCAATAACAAGCCCCAAGACAAGAGCTTGTGTGGATTATGTTGACGTGTGGTCTTCGTTGATACCATAAAAGATAATAGAAAAGATATTGAACAGAACAATGAAAACAAACTCATTATTTACATATACAGATCAACAATACAAAACAAGAGAAATATTTTAAATATTTTCAATATTTTTAATATTTTCAATATTTTGTAATTTGTTAATTCGGCTTGAGGTCGTAAATAAAAATCTGGATGTAGTTAGATTTATTTTTATTTATTTATTGATTCCCAATATTTCGGTGAACATCGTTCACCATCTTCAGGGGATATTTTCACTAAAACAAGGAATATTTTTTTTGTTTTACAATGTAAATATAAATGTGTTTTAATAATTGTTAGTATTTACATACTGAATGTTTGTTATTCCTTGTTTTAGTGAAAATATCCCCTGAAGATGGTGAACGATGTTCACCGAAATATTGGGAATCAATAAATAAATAAAAATAAATCTAACTACATCCAGATTTTTATTTACGACCTCAAGCCGAATTAACAAATTACAAAATTTACATATAAAAAGGTCAACTATAACACTTTTAACATTTATAATATTTTTAATATTTTCAAAATTTTGAATATTTTCTTTATATTTAATATTTTGAAAAATATTTTTATTATTTTAAATGTTTTTAATATCTTTAATATTTTGTATATTCTTAATATTTTAATATCTTTAACATATTTAATATTTTTAAATATATATAAAATTTTTAATATTTTAAATATTATAAATATCTTTAATATTTTCAATATTTTTAATATTTTCAATATTTTTATATATATATAAAAATATTTTTATATTTTTAAAATATTTCATATTTATTATACTATAAATATATTCAATACTGTCTTGAGTCAGCTTCTGTAAACTACTCAGTACTCAAAAAACTACTCAGTAGTTTACAGAAGCTGACTCAAGACAGTATCATTGTAGCTGCCGATTTTTATAACCCTGATGATGACTAACGATGTTAGTCGAAATATCGGAAATAAATAAATGATATAAGAGTACAACATAAAAATTGTCTTTAAATTCAGACCCTATAGCAGAACCAAATCCCAATATTTTTAATATTTTTATTATTTTTATTATTTTTAATATCTTTAATATTTTTTACTATTTTTAATATTTTAATATCTTTAACATTTTCAACATCTTTAAAATTTTTAATATTTTAATATTTAGCTTTTATTGTTTATTCGATCTTTGAATATATTATAATATCCAAAGTTTTTAAATAATTAGGCTTGAGGTCAGTGTTTTTGCTTTTATCCTTTTATCTTTTATTTTCAATATTTCGCCTTTCGTCGAAAGACATCATCAAGATTGAAAAGAGTTAAAAGAGTACCCTATCGATAGCAGAGGAGAGTGGTCGCTGAACTACTTGTCTTTGATATTGTGGTAATCAAACTCTTTTCAATCCTGATGATGTCTTTCAACGAAAGACGAAATATTAAAAATAAAAGATAAAAAGATAAAAACAAAAACACTGACCTCGAGCCTAATTATTTAAAAACTTGGGATATTATTTTTAATATTTTTTATATTTTAAATATTCTATTTAAATATTTAAAATATTTTATCAATATTTTTAATAGTTTTAATATTTATCTTAAACAAGATTTTTGAAATGTATTATGTGACAACAGGTTAGGAGAATGACGTCATTTCGACATGAACCACAATGTCTCGTCAATAGTTTTAATATTTTGAATATTGTGAATATTTTGATTATTTTGAATATTTTGAATATTTCGAATATTTTGAATATTTTGAATATTTTGAATATTGTGAATATTTTGATTATTTTGAATATTTTGAATATTTCGAATATTTTGAATATTTTGAATATTTCGAAGATTTCGAATAATTGAATATTTTGAATATTTTTAATACTATGAATATTTTTATATTTTTCATATATTTAATATTTTTTATAATTTTAATGTTTTTAATATTTTTAATATCGTTAATGCTCGTTAAGCTAAATTAACAAATTTAATAATAAAACTTATCACACGATCTCATCTCACATGAAAATTGTACTCAATACATTGGCATTAACACGGCCTAAAACTATGCATCACATTTGATGAAAACATAGTAAAATTACATTCCACTCAAGAAAGCGTAGCTGGAAAAGTTTTCAATACGAGGGGAAAAGGGGAATTGTGGGGAAAGACTTTCCCCCATTCTCATGTCAATTTAAATGGTTAATTCATGGATTGATGCATGGACATTTTCGGCTGATATCTACTTCGCATGTGGACATTGCACATAATTGTAGATATATATACAGCTGATGATGTACCAAAATGCAACAATTCGTCACAAAGGGGTCTGATGATGGAGTTCGAAACCCGTCATCCTAGTGAGTGACAACGAATTGCCATTTATGTTGACAATAAAAAACCTTTCTGATCGTTAAGCTAAATTAACAAATTTAATAATTTTTAATATTTTTAATATTATTAATATTTTTAATATTTGCGTTATTTCTTATATTTTTACTATTTTTTTTTTAATATTTTGAATATATTTTTTTAAATATTTTAAATATTATTGAGCTTGATGATATTTATTACATTAATATAATAATATTTAATATTTTTAATATGCTTAATATTTATAATATTTTTAATATTTTTAATATTTTTAATATTTTTAATATTTTTAATATTTTTAATATTTTTAATATTTTTAATATTTTTAATATTTTTAATGTTTTTAATATTTTTATATTTTTGTCATCTTCAATATTTTTAATATTTTTAGTATATGTACTATTTTTAAGATGTTTAAAACCAAAAATAGAATATTTAAAATCTTTCATGACATAGACTTACGGCCTTATTCATAAAAACTTATAAGAGGTTTATAAACCATTTTTAAGCAATTTTCGAGAAAACAATATTCATAAACGATTCACATCTTCAATAAGTTAAAGTAGGGTTGTTTCTACTTTAAGCATGCTATAACTTGACGTTTGTACAATTTATTGCATATTTATGAATTTGAGATCTTTATTTTGAGTTTTTCGGCATTTTTCCTATTGAAAAGAGTTGTTGCATGCATTCATTGTGTAGGAAATTTTCTTCTAAATCATTGCGCACATAGAAAAGTATCTAAATAGACACTTTTCATTCATGAATACCATTTTGAAAAATATTTCTCCAAAATTCTTCAAAAATAATTTGTAAATATTGAAATAATATTCGTGATGTGTAAACAATAAAAACAAGGAAACAATGTAATCGGTATCCGATTATAATTTCAACATGAGGAAAAGAAAATCACATTTTTTGATATAATTTTTACTTTAAGGTCTTTCTTATCATCATGAGAATCGTAGGCAATGAAAAATTGAGCTACAATAATGTTCATAGTTATTATAAGTGCAAATGCATATTTGGTATTCGATTATAAAGCTTTTGTATCCGATTATAAAGCTGTTTTTTTTACATCAGTAACGACCAATAACTGTCGGCGTTGCCACCTGAACACATAAAGCTAAAGTGCTGATAGAAAACGTTTATGAATACAATTTCTTATTAAAGGTTTTTTAGAGCTAAAGAATACTTTAGCTAGAGAACGCTTCATACCTACTTTAGAAATTTTTTATGAATATGGCCGTTAAAGTTTAACAATAACCATAAATTTAAATATTTTAATATATTTAATATTTTATATTGAGCATTGTATACTAGTTATGTGAATTTTCTATGACCTTTTTGGTGAAAAGAAAGATTTAATGTGTAATTTTAACATATTTTAAAATACTAATAAACTACGAACAGCTGACAGTTAAGAGAGCATTATCTAGTCTCTCTAACTCTCATTAATACAGGGGAAGAGAACCTCTATTGTAATACTAGTTATTTAATAACTTATTTAATATAGCTCATTTTTATCCTTAATACATTTAAAGGAGTAAACTGACATACATTTTAAACTTATAGATTACTACGTGGATGTATGTAACGGGTAATCTTAAATACTACTGAATCGATTTTAATAGTTCTTTATGTCTAACATCACATTTATGATAAAAAAAAAAGAATAGGATATGCTTTTCTTCGCAAAAATTCCAGTATTTCTATATAGAAAGCTCAATCGCCAATATAACTTGCAAGAAAATAAATGTTATATTCATTCATCAAGTGAACATACATATATGGCGCCTATATCAAAAAAAATCGCTATGTTTAAGGTACGATAATGTAATTTAATTCGTCAAGGAACGGTTAGTTTTCACCCAAACATTAAAATCATTTTTTAGGTTTGGGTAAAATTTTAAATAAAAGTTTATAGATAAAAAAAAATCCCAACAAATTGTTAAAACTGAAATATGAAGTACAATTTAGGTTTTAAATTTGTCATTACTTTAAACCTTACCAAGGGAAGCTTTGAGCTTTTATCACAATATAAACAACGATATAAAATAACAAAGAGGGCAATACAATTTAGGTGAACAGATCAAACTAATATTTGGTGTTCTGAAGTTGTCTTACAGTAATCTTTTAATATAAAGGTTGTTGATGTAGATTAACTTTAGTGTATATTTATGTCAATGACAGTCGATGGTGCATTATCCTTTTAAAAGTGTCTTTGAATTAATTTTTAATTATTTTTAATAGAATCTTTTTAATATTTGTTTGAATTTTATTAAATTTTATCTGTTTTCTTATACACATTTATTATCTGTATAACACAGTAAGACAAATTTAAACTTTTGGTTTCACCCATGATCAAACTCACCAGATTCTAAAAATATAGCTCAAATAAAATTATACGTATCTCCCAGTTTTTCTAGATCAGCTCACTTACGAGCAAATAAATTTTAGGAGCGAAGCTCCCATACAGCGACTCGAAAGTGAATTCTTTCTGTTCGCACAACTCTGCGAGTTGTTAACAAATTTTGGTGAATTTTTTGTTAATGTTTTTCAAATGGCCATGAGCGGGTTCTGACGAAGCCTAAATTTAAAATTTGTCATAAATTAAATCTCACAAATATAATTTATCAACAGATTTTGATGAACTTTTTTTTATTATATATTTTATATATATATACAAATATAATTTTTTGATTATTTTTTAAATGGCCAGGAGCGGGTTCTTACGAAGCCCAACTATAAAATTTTTGAAAAATTTAAATTGTCCCAAATTGTCAAAAATTAAAATTATCAAATTTTTTTTTTAATTTGTGACAAAGTTTAAATTTTTGCTTCTTCAGATTCAGCTCCTGGCCATTTAAAACACATTTTAAAGATTTCATCAAATTCTGTTAACAACTCGCAGAGTTCTGCGAACAGGAAGAATTCACTTTTGAACCACTGTATGGGAGCTTCGCTCCAAAAATTGAATTGCTCGTAAAAAACTTAAATGAGCTGATCTAGAAAAACTGGGGGATACGTATAATTTTATTTGATCTATATTTTCAGAATCTGGTCAGTTTGATTATAGGTGAAAAATCGTGTCGTTCAGTGTAATAAACACTTATTTTTTTTCCTCCATACCTCCCTCCCCTCGTCCAACTACTATCCCTCTAGACAATGGTGAATCATGGACGCGTTGAGCTGTTGGCTCATCCTTTAAGTCAAAAGTATTTACAAATGAAATGGAACTCATATGGCAAATATTTCCATTTGGCCAATCTTTTGTTCTATTCGATTTTTCTACTCTTTGTCACCATCTACTCATCCCTTATGATGAATGGGGTAAAAGTCCAGAATCGCCTCTTCAACGG
Organism: Muscina levida; assembly: GCA_964034835.1. Classification (NCBI taxonomy): domain Eukaryota; kingdom Metazoa; phylum Arthropoda; class Insecta; order Diptera; family Muscidae; genus Muscina; species Muscina levida. Next base: position 42,028,501 of record OZ035883.1, on the reverse strand, counting down.
AAATTCAAATACCTATAATCATAGTCACAGGTTAGTTAGCCAAGTACAACAAAACCAAACACCCACACATGGCTATCACAATTAATATAATATCATTTCCGCTCTCTTATAGTTTGAACAATCTCGACTGCTCGTACTATTTAGCCAACAGTCATCACACACCATCGCCGCCATTATCATCCACCACCAATGGAAATTTGTATCAGTACTGCTATGAGAGCATCGATCACTCAACGGCCATTGTGGTCTGTGCCATTGTTATTATCGCCTACATAACGCTGAGTTCGGTGCGTGAAGTTATACAGATGTACCAGCAGCGTTTCCATTACATTTTGGAAATAGTTAATTTGATATCATGGATTCTATACATATCAACGTTGATAATGGTAATACCGGTCTTCAAAACAGATGGCGGTATTACGAATATCCATTATTCGGCGGCATCGATATCGGTGTTTTTATCATGGTTTCGTTTGCTGTTGTTCTTGCAGCGATTCGATCAGGTAAGTGGTGGTTTAATAAGTTGCAAGAAAAAAAATAACACTAAATATGTGGAATAGTTGTGAAACTGTTGTAGCTGTGAGTTCGAAGCTGTTACGTATTTGAATTTATTCTATGAATATTTTAAAAATATTTACGTAAAGGATATCAATCAGTACATATAGCAGTACTGAGTTATAACCAGTTACAAAAAATATTTTACAAAGTTTATGATAATATTTTAAAAGAATATTTTAAATGCTTTAACTATTCTTTCTATTGTTTCAGGTTGGAATTTATGTGGTGATGTTCTTGGAAATCTTACAGACATTGATCAAAGTATTGCTCGTGTTCTCAATATTGATCATTGCATTTGGTTTGGCATTCTACATATTATTATCGAAGGTAAGTGTTTTATATATATACTTTCTATCCCGGCTCGCATTGCTCCGCCCGTACATACAATGAATCTTCTTATGAATTAAAGCAATACAGGTAAACGCTTCACTGACACAACTCTAAAAAACATGTTGTCAAAAGTGTCAGAAAATAAAATCTAAAAATATTATGAATTTAGAAAAACAACTCTTCTAGTCCTTGCTCTTTGCTTCAACAATGGTACTTTTTGATAAAAATTAAAGTAATTTTTGAAACAGTATAAATATTTTTTGGCACATTAAAGAACTTTTTGCTTAAATAAAAGTACTTATTAAAACATTTAAAGTACTTTTGGGTTCAATAAAGGTACTCTGTGGTACAATAGAGTGTTCTTTTAGTGTATAATAAAAATTCTTTTTAATAAAATATTTTTTTCTTGTTCAATCAAATGTACTCTTTGGTACAATTAATGTACTTTTTAATACAATAAACTGTACTTTTTAGTACAATCAAAGCACTTTTTTGTATAAAAAATTTTACTTTTTGGTACAATAAATTGTACTTTTTTGAACATTATCTGTATCTTTCTCCAAATCCGTACGAAATTTTCGCACACATTCTGCACCATGATTTTCAAAGTAATGTCGTAATATTTTCCAGCGTTGTTCAAGCGTATACACAACCATATTCGTTCAGCGAAAGGATGAAAGACAGAATAATATTAATCAGAATCCCCATTTATCTCTTTGTTCTAAAAATGCGAAAAATTATTTGTAGAGGCGCTGTCTGTCACTGAGAGAATGAGTAAAAGTGAAATTTGAGTTTTTGGTATATTACTAGTAATTCGCGATGTGTTTTGTATTTCTAACAACATCACATGAGCATTATTCATAGTTACCAACATACAACCATATATTTTGAATATTTATGAGACAAAAGTGTTTAAAATGGATGAAGAAATTCTAAATCAGGTTGAAGGTACTAAGTCAGTCTAGTAAAACTTTCAAAGGGTTTGGCGTTCTCAGGCCAAATTTTTTTTTACGACATATTATATTTTTTGGTTATTTTGATGTTTGTTTGCCTAGTTTTTCCGCTATAACTCAAGATCCATTTATGAATTCTCATTTAATTTTTCAGTAGAATTGTAGCTAAGGCTTAAATAAATGATTTCTATTAATATATCGATGTACAAAAACTAGTTGGACTAATTTTATCGAATGAAATCTTCAAAAATAAATTTTATTTATTGCCTTTTTTATACAAATTTTCCCCATAAACTTTAATTTTTTAGCAGATTCTTGCATTTGTAAATATGTACTTAAAATGTTATTATTATTAGCAACGAATGTATTTATATCAGAATGTCTAAGTCAAAGTCCGAAATGATACGAGATTTCCATTCGCTTCGATTTTGTGCGTGTCTCCAGTCAGTCCTACCAAGCAGCTTCAGTGATTTCTTCATCTGGTCCTTTCAACGTAGTCGGGGTCCACCTCTTTCGCGCCGTCCTTCGAGGTCTTGATGGTGGTGTTTATGAAGTGCTCGCGTATCCCAAATGAAACACCTGTTGGCGGGTACTAATCTCTGTTTTATTTCTAGGCTGACACTGTTGTTTTTGTCCATGCCGCGTCCCCGACGGGAGGACTCTTTGTTCGATGATACCATTAACTTTGCCTTGTCCTCAATCACTGCTAAACTCATTTTCGCTAACTCCCTTTCTACAGATGAGAAGACAGATGTTACCTCTCGCATCGTCCAACCGATAATGTCGATATCATCGGCATTTGCGAGCAGCACCTTCGCTATTGTGAACACTATGTTCATGGAGCACCACGAAGTAGTTGAGTAAGTTGGTTGGAATAGGCGTTGACCATCTCCGTGGTCTGCAGTTTAGCAATTTCCAGCTTAGAAAAGTCTAGCCTTAAAACTTATGGCTTTTGTACTGACACTGTGGCCATTATCAATGTATTTGATATCACTTTGTAATACGATATTTTTTATTGTTTACTGGGCTCTATCTACTATGGGATGTGGTGCGTATGAATGATATGCATTAGTTAGTAGCAGAGTAACTTATACGCTCTCAAATGATGTTTTCCACTCAAAAATACTTAAAATTTCAATCGTTGAACCAAAAAGTACTTTTATTATACCACAAATTGCTTTAATGTTACCAAAAATAATTTTGTTTCTCTAAAACGTAAATTAATTGCACCAAAAAGTTCCTTTAACTTAACAAACACCTCTATTATTTGTAACACACAGTACTTTTTATTTATCAAAAATAATTTTTGTATACAAAAAAGTATTTTTTTTGTTCCACAATGAACTTAAATTGTATCAAGAATTACTTTAATTGAAGCATAATGTACTTTTATTATTATAAAATGTAATTATATTCAACCAAAAAGTAAATTAAATAGTACTAAAAAGTAATTTGTTTGTACCAAAAGCCGCTTTATTGTATCAAGAAATACTTTTATTGCAACAAAAAATACTTTTAATATATCTAACAGTTCTTTGTACCGAATGTACTTTTGTTGTACCAAAAAGTACTTTTATTATACCAGCAAGTAGTTTTATTGTGCCAAGAAGTAAATCTATTACGTAATTTTTGGTACAGAAAGAAACCTGTGTTGTGCACAACACACTTAAATACTTAATAAGACTTAAATATAGCTTAGCTACGTCCTCTCCGCCCACTGAGCGAAAATAATTATTTCGTCTGCAAATTTGAGCTTTAAGTGTCGAGTACTATCTGTGTACCAAATTTTACATCTCTAGCTTAAAAAAAGTTGTTAAAATGCCCATTCTGTTCATGGGATCATGCATAGAATGTAATTTCTATATATTACATTATAGAGTTGAATCTATAAAGAAATTTAATATTTGTGTAATATTTTTTTTAGAAAAATGAGCGAGAACAATTTTTCTCTTTCCAAAAACCTTATACGGACTATTGCAAACATTTAAAAATGGTATGCAAGATTCTATCCTCTAAGTGGAGATTAAGTTCTAAGAAGAGAAAGATCGCACTACTCCACTTTCCAACTTCCATACAAACTCCCCCTTTTTGGAAGTGTCCTTCTACCTGTCCCAGGGATTACAAACGTATTTTAAGAAATATGGAGTTGAAATTTAATATGCAAGCTTTTATCATCTTAGCGGTGGTTGAGTTCTAAGATGAGCAACGTCGGATGCAAACTATTCCCACTTCCCATACAAACTTCCCCTTGTTTGGAGTGTCCGTATGTCAAATAATTTAAAAGCTATAGAGCTGAAATTTGATATACAAGCTTCCAAACTCTAAGCGGAGATTATGTTCTAAGATGAGAAATATCGAATGAAAACTACTCCCACCTCACATACAAACTTCCCCTTTTTGGAAGTGTCCGTCTGTCTGCCCCCGCGATTACAGCCTTAATTTAAAAGCTATCGAGCTGAAATTTGGTATACAATCCTCTGTTCTCTAAGCAAAGATTAGAAGAGTTCTAAGATGATTAAAATCGGACCAGAACAACTCCCACCTTCCATACAACCCCACCCCCCCCCCCCATTTGGGGATTAAAAAATTCATAAAAATTTTCTCAGCTCATATAAACAATTCAAACTTAGTATTTGAGATTTCAGTTAAAAATTATTGACAAAAAATGGATGTGAGAGACTAAAACAAACGCACACCCCTCATAAATACGCCAATTTTTTGCAGTGCAAAGTTTAATAAAATTAAGTTGTAAGGGAAGTAATCTGTTTTATCACCATTTTTACAAATGATCAAGTGTCTGAGCTGAGATTATTACCTTATTCGATTTTTGTAAATTCTGGTAGAGATATAAAAACCAAAAGTTTTTCTTGCTCAAATTGTTATTTATAAAATCTAAAGCCGTCTTAAAGCTGATTGTCCACCTTTTTATTCCTTTGCACAGATCATCAATCCACAACCAAATCACTTAAGTTTCTCAAACATACCCATGTCGCTGCTGAGAACTTTTTCGATGATGTTGGGCGAATTGGATTTTGTTGGAACTTATGTCAATACGTATTATAATGATCAATTAAAAGTTCCTGTGACATCGTTTTTAATATTAAGTAAGTTGTCGTTGTTATTATTGTTGTTGTAATGAACATAAATCGAAATCATGATCATGACCATGCCTCCCCCCTTTATTCGCACACAGGTATATTTATGATTTTAATGCCTATACTGCTCATGAATCTACTTATCGGTTTGGCTGTTGGCGATATCGAATCGGTGAGAAGAAATGCCCAGTTGAAGCGTTTAGCAATGCAGGTAAGTTTTAAGATGATTACAAATTTGCAAAAAAAAAAAAGGTATAACGAATAACAAATCGGTCTGAAAAGAGGCTACAAAGAAAATTTTCCCCACGCTTATTGACATACTTTTAATAAGTTGTTTGTCATTTATGTTTTAAATCTTTCTTTTTAAATAATTTTTTTTTACAATTTTTTTAGGTGGTCCTTCACACTGAATTGGAGAGGAAATTGCCTCAAATGTGGCTGCAGAAAATCTATAAAATGGAATTAATTGAATATCCGAATGAAACGAAATGCAAATTGGGTTTCTTTGATTTCATTTTGAAAAAGTGGTTTTCAAACCCCTTCACCGAAGAAAGTAAGTAGTCTAAGCGACTTCTATGAATAAGTGAGATAATCCTTATACTTAGTCTATACATTAACGTAGAAATATCAATATTATTTTTCACATATAGACACATGAAATAGTATATCCGTGCTGTAAAAAATTTTATATGTAAATTTCAGTTCGTTGTTATTGGTATATAAAAGATTTTAAAAACAAAATGGTTATTTTGAAAGCTTCAAAAAACCATGATAACGTGCGGAGAAGCCACAGAAAGGGTGCTGATGAGATAGTTTGGCAACTATCGAAATAGCTATTCGCCCTGACAGCTGTCAACATAATCCATTTCACACAACTCTTGTAAAACAAAATCTATTAGAAGTAATAGAAAAGATCTCAAACCGAACAATGAAACCAAATTTACTATTTACATACATAATTCAACAATACAAATCAAGAGAAATATTTAACATCTTTAATATTTTTAATTTTTTTAATATTTGGAATATTTTTTATATATTTAATATTTTTTATATTTTTAATATTTGCAGTATTTTTAAATGTTTTAAAACATTTTTAATATTTTGATATTATTAATATTTTTAATGTTTGTAATTTTTTAATACTTCTTAATAATTTAAATACTTTAAATATTATTATTTCTAATATTTTTAATATTTTTTATATTTTCCATATTTTAAAATATTTTATTTAAAAATATTTAATTTAAATATTTTAAAAATATTTTATTTAAATATTTTAAAAATATTTTATTTAAATATTTTAAAATATGAAAAATATTAAAAACATTAAAATATTAGAAATAATAATATTTAAACTATTAAAATATTTTATTTAAATATTTTAAATATATTAAATATTTTTTTTAATAGTTTTATTGTTTTTTATATTTTTTATATATTTAATATTTTTCATATTTTTAATATTTTTCATATTTTTAATATTATTAATGTTTTTCATATTTTTAATAATTTAAATTTTTTACTATTTTTAATATGTTTAATATTATTAATATTTTTAATATTTGCGATATTTTTAATATGGTTAATATTTTTAATATTTGCAATGTTTTTTATGTATTTAGAAATAATAGAAATATCTCAAACCGAACAATGAAAAACATATTCAAAATTATTACTTTGAAAATTTCAAATAACTAAGAAATTGTATAATTTTAAAAATTGTCATTTAATATTTTTTAACAGGAGTTTCTTTGTTAACTATTATTTTTTAATTCTTAAACACTGTTAATTAATTTTATAAACAAAACTTTAAACATCTCTCATTAATTTCTCTCCCTCTCTCTCTTTCCATTTCCCCCCTCCCCCCCCACTCACAGGTTCCATGGATGTCCTACAATTCGAAAATAGCGACGATTACATCAACACCGAACTAAACAAACAAAGACGTAAATTACGCGACATCAGTCGGGCACTGGAACAACAACATCAACTGCTGCGTCTGATTGTACAAAAAATGGAAATAAAAACAGAAGCCGATGATGTTGATGAGGGCGTGTCGCCCAATGATTTACGCAACAACAACAGTGGCCCCAATTCGGCCAATGGGTCACGATGGACATCGCCAAGAATACGTAATAAGCTGAGGGCAGCCTTAAGTTTTAACAAAGGTTTCTAGGAGTTAAGAAAACGACGAGCATTACTAGCAAATGTTCAATACAATTGAGAAAATGCGAAAAAATGCTAGATCAATGATGATGATGATGATGAATGAGAACTGCAGTAACATTTACATTTACCTCTAAAGGATTGACCTCTCAGACAAAGAGCTTATGACAAAAAAAAACGCCGCTTTTTTAAAAACAATGAAAACAATTTATGAAAAAAAAATTTATACATAAATAGAACAAATGCCTAGAAATTAAAAAAAAAACACACAAATATATACACACACACACAAATATTTATGAATTTGTAAGGATGTGTTGTTGACTTTGTAGACGCGTCTAGGATTAATAAGAATGTGTAAGTGATCTCATACCTCATTCATGGGGCGTAAAGGGAAATTAAGTTTTTAAGTTAAGTGATTAATAACTGTTACCAATTTTAATTTCAAATATGTTATGTAACAAATATGACGATGAAAAAATTTAATTGAATCTGCATTTGTTGTTGTTGTTGTCATCGTTATTAGCTTGCAAGGAGATAATGGGATAAAATCGTTATATTTAGAAATTTGTTAGGGCAATCAGCACAATTGTCTGGTGAAAGTTTTCTCAGTTTATCTGCAAATAAAGAATCAAAATTTTTTATTTCAATTTCTCATACCACAAAACAGCTGCATATACAAAAACATTACCGCAACTAAGGATTGCTACTGACTTGGATGTATATTTAATTTTTCATACTAAAAAATATCGTCGGTATCCTGCATAATGGTCTCAAGTCCATTTTTTTGTGAAATGCACTTAATGATGCAAAAGTATCCAAAAAGTTATATTATATGCCCTAATTTGTCATACAAAACATATCTTCGGCATTCTGCATACAGGTCTCAAGTCCCCTTTTTTGTGAAATTCACTCAATGATGCAAAAGTATTAAAAAAGCTATTCTATGCCCTGTTAAAAACATCATATGTATATTTAATGTTGTTGTTTGTAGTTTTTGTATCAAAACCAATTCTTTTTATTTACACATGCGGCCACAAACTTTAATTCATCAATAACTCACGAACACAAGATGACTTCTTGCAGGATACCGACGATATGTTACAAAAGAGACTCGAAATTCAAAAAGTAAAACATTAATATCTCTAAATTTGATTAAGTTCATTAGCGATGAAGTAACAATCCCACCATGGGTAAACGCATTACTTTTTTTTCGCTGTATTGAGCGACCCCATCTAATGTACACGACAACAGTGTGGTCTTAGTAAAGAAACAAAACAAAATCAGGAAAGCGTAAGAGCAATTGAGTGTGTGTTTTGATCAAAACAGTTTTTTGCAAAAGTAATGTACTTAAATATGTTATATACGACAGTAAATGATTCAACACACCACTTTTTTTTCTTTTATAGAAAAGAGTATGGAGTAGAATTAATTGTTCTAAAAAGCATTTTACTAAAATGTATTTTACTGTACCAAAATGTACAATTTGTTGTACCAAAGGTTACAAGATATTGCAAAAAGTATAATTTATTGTACCAAAGAGTACAATTTATTATACCAAAAAGAACAATTTATGGTACCAAAAAGTATAATCAATTATCCCAAAAAGTTCATTTTATTGAACAAAAGAGTACAATTTATGTTACCGAAAAGTACCAAAAAGTAGAATTTATTGTATCAAAAAATACATTTAATGGTACTAAAAAGTAAATTGTATGTTACCAAAAAGTACAATTTACTGTACCAAATATTATAGTTTATTGTACCACAAAGAACAATTTATAGTACCAAAGAGTACCATTTATTGTACCAAGAAGTAAAACTTATGTACCAAATAGTATAGCTTATTGTACCACGAAGTACAATTTATTGTACCAAAAAGTGAATTTATTTGTACCTACGAGTTAAATTTATGTTACCAAGACGTACCATTTATGGTACCAAAAAGTATAATTTATTGTACCAAATAGTTTAATTTATTTTACACCAAAGTAAAATTTATTGTATCAAAGAGTACAAATTATGGTGCCAAAAAGTAAAATTTACATTACCAAAAATTACTATTCATGGTACCAAAGAGTACAATTAACTGTACAAAACTGTATAATTTATTGTACTAAAAAGTACAATTTATTGTACGAAAGTGTACAATATATGGCACCAAGAACTAAAATTTATGGTACCAAAACGTATAATTTATTGTACGGAAAAGTACAATTTATTGTATCAAAAAGTACAATTTATGGTACTAAAAAGTATAATTTATTGTACCAAAATGTACAATTTATGGTATCAAAAAGTACAATTTATTGTACGAAAGAATACAATTTATGGCACCAAGAAGTATAATTTATGGTACCAAAACGTATAATTTATTGTACGGAAAAGTACAATTTATTGTATCAAAAAGTACAATTTATGGTACTAAAAAGTATAATTTATTGTACCAAAAAGTACAATTTATTGCACCAAAACGTACAATTTATGGTATCAAAAAGTACAATTTACGGTACCAAGAAGTATAATTTATTGTACCAAAACGTATAATTTATTGTACGAAAAAGTACAATTTATTGTATCAAAAAGTACAATTTATGGTACTAAAAAGTATATTTTATTGTACCAAAATGTACAATTTATGGTATCAAAAAGTACAATTTAGTGTACCAAAAAGTATAATTTACTGTACCAAATAGTATAGTTTATTGTATCACAAAGAACAATTTATTGTATCAAAGAGTAAAATTTATTATACCAAAAAGAACAACTTACTGTACCAAATAGTGTAGTTTACTGTACCAAAAAGTACAATTTATTGTATCAAAAAGTACAATTTATGGTACCGAAAAGTACTATTTATTGTACCAAATAGTTCAATTTATTCTACAAAATAGTACAATTTAATGTACCAAAAAGTACAATTTATTGTACCACGAAGTACAATTTATCGTACCAAATAGTACAATTTATGTTACCAATACGTACAATTTATGGTATCAAAAAGTACTATTTAGTGTACCAAAAAGTATATTTCACTATAATTTACATACAGTTTATTGCCCAAAAATAAAATTTTTTGTATCAAACAGTACAATTTATGGTACCAATTATACAATTTATGGTACCAAAAAGTACAATTATTGGTAACAACAAGTTCAATTTATGTTGCCAAACGTACCAAAAATTTTAATTTATTGTACCAAATTGTACAAATTATTGCACCAAAAAGTACTATTTATTGTACCAAGAAGTACAATTTCTGGTATCAAAAATGACAATTTATGGTACCAAATGTACAATTTATAGCACCAAAAAGTACTATATATTATTCCAAAGAGTACAATTTAATGCAGCAAAAAGTACAATTTACTGTACCAAAAAGAGCGATTCATTGTACCACAGAGTACAGTTTATTGCAACAAAAAGTACAATTTACTGTACTAATGATTACAATCATTGTACCAAAATGTACAATTAATTGTTCTAATAGCACTTTTATTGTACAAAATAGTATAAAGCACCTAATAGTGTTGTATTGTATCAAAAAGTACTTTAATTATACGAAAAGTACTTTGCTGTACCAAAAAGTACCAAAAATTTGTTTTATCGCATCTAAAAGTTATTTTATTGTACAAAAATGTAGTCTTTGGCGCCAAAATCTCGGTTAAGGGTATTAAAGGATACAAAATTAAATGCACATTTTTTGCACATATTTCTTTTGGAAAGTCTAAACAAAAAAAGTTGTAAATACCTAAATAGCTAGTCTAAACTTATGTCGCATGAAGTCATATGTATACTGGGACCGTGAAATGTTGGTTAGAACACGCCACTATCATTCAGGAGATTCCTGGCTCCAGTCATCTACATTTTTCTTTTATTGCCGGCCCCCTCGATGTTGTCTACAGCAACTTTGCAGTATAGTGTCGAGTCAATCGGCATGTCTAGTAAAAAGCTTCTCAAACACTGACGTTCACATTCGTCGATAATCAAGTAGGTGCCGTTAGTTGTAAATCTAAAAATAGAAAGCGTGTTAAAAACACAAATGATGTATCTAATATTGATTACAAAAAAACCCTAAGATCTGTTTAACATATCTTATTCTATGTCTCCAGGATTTCAACTCCAAGGAAATGTTGTCGGGAATCCTACTAAAACACTCTACTGTACTTTCCAAAGTCACTACATATGTACATTCGCCATAAATTTACGATTCGCGGTAACATAGTATCATGTAGCTAATCTGCATGTACACATCGCCTTGCAACGATCTTGTAAAACACCGTACTCGTACCTGTCTTTTATTTGCAAGTATTCTGCACACACGCATTCGCGAATTTACTTAACTTAACTGCGTATACCTTGATTGGGAAAGTACAAAGAGATTAAAGTTTCCAGGATTAGAGGACACACCAGGTAGTCAAAGAAACATGTGCATATGTCATAAAACTGAGATTTACATATGATTGCTAAGGATACTTAGCCAGATGTGTTTATGGCGCACACCCACACTCCACAATCATAAAATTGTTATATTTAAGTAATTTAGACAACGATAATAACTCAGAAAAAACCAATTACCAATTTTAAGAAAAAACGCTAACACATGTCCCTGCGTTTTACGACGGCAACAATAACAACAACAACAGCAGTTATTGGCATCGTTCAAACCCTAATTGCAAATCATCAACACCTTTTGTTGAAAACAAAAAGATCATTAGAGATAACAATGATTTGAAATGCTTTAGCATGAAATGAATTGGTCTCAAGTGAAATTAAACTACACAAAGGAAATGTAAACTATTTTCAGAATTCTGTAACCTCTTATGTGACACAAATAAGATACTTATAGATTGTCATTAAAATTAAATGATAATATGTAGTAACATACATGGGGAGACTATTTTACTATGTGAACCAATTTTCTCTAGAACGCATAGTAAAATTGCAATCATGACAATTTTTTGTAGACAGCTGTAAAAGGACTTGATACCATTAGCGTTACTCAAGTCAAGGGTAATGCTTAGGGAAGAAACATTTGTAACATTACAACACTTTTGACCTAATTTTGCTGACAGTCACATCACAATATAACACTGAGTTGATGGAGTTTCAACACAAAGTCAATAATGAAATATAAGAAATATTTGAATACGTTACATAACACATATTCAATTCGAGTTGCTAAAGCGAATTTAAGCGAATACAAAAAAAACAAACAAGTTAAATTTATTTTGTTTTATGGAATAAAATTAAATGTTTTTAATGGTATACATTCATATACACACACACACAAACATATATTTGTATGCGTTTTATATATTGTTGGATTTTAGACTAGACGTAATAATTGGTAATAAATGTGATTTAAACATTTGTATTCATGGACTTTTATAAACAAATAAATTTTGCATTAAACCCATGCAAATAATATTGTCATTGTTGTAAAATTGTAATATTTGAAATATTAAAGCAAATAAAGAAATAAATACATTTTGAGAACAGTAAAAGCGCAACAGGATTTTTTTTTAATTAAGAGAAAAAGGTCAAAAACATAAATTTAAAGGAACAATATGTAACATTATATCCTATCCTATAAATATTATAAATGTGAATGTCTGTATATTTGTTTGTTTGTGGCACAATCAGGCCTCAATTTGATCCTATGGGCGGAGTGGGTGTGGCAAAACTTTTTTTTAATGCTAGGGCGATAAAATTTGGTGCTCAGATTGTACTCGGCAACACGAATATGAATATGCAGACGAAATTTTTATTTTAGACCAGTGGGCGTGACAAAACCTATATTTATAACTAGGGCTATATAATTTGGTACACAGATAGTACACGGCAACACGAATATAAATATGCAGACGAAATATTAATTTCGGCCCAGTGGGCGGAGTGGGCGTGGCCAAACTGTATTTTATGCTTAGAGATATAAAAATTAGATAAACGAAAAGTACTCGACAACACGAATATGAATATGCAGCCGAAATTTTAAATTTGGGTCAGTGGGCGGAGGGGGTGTGGCAAAACTGGATTTTATCCCTAGAGATAAAAAAATTGGTACATAGATAGTACCCTGCTACACGAATATAAATATGGAGGCTTAATTTAAATTTGGCCCAGTGGGCGGAGAGACCGTGGCAAAACAATATTTTATCCCTAGACATATACAGTACGAGCTCGATTTTCGCAACTACCGATTATTGCAACACCACGATTTGCGCAACCGCTCTTTTTTACACATGAGTCTTGATAAGTGCAACACGTTCTAAAAAACAGTCTCGATGAGCGCAACTTTTCAATGTATTCGCAGAAATTATATGTTTTTTTAAATTTGCATGCTATGTTACGCCACTGTTCAATGTGTGTGAACAAATGACTGTGATAGTAGAGTTTTTTTAGTGCCGTGGGACAAAATCGAGCTCGTACTGCATATATAAATCAGGTAAACAAAAAGCACTCGACAACACGAATATGAATATGCAGACGAAATTTTAAATTTGGGTCAGAGGGCGTAGGAGGTGTGGCAAAACTGTAATTTCGCCATAGAGAAATAAAATTAGGTTAACAAAAAGTACTCGACAACACAAATATGAATATGCAGACGAAATTTGAATTTTGGCCCAGTGGGCGGAGGTGGTGTGGCAAAACCTATATTTAGAACTAGGGCTGTATAATTTGGTACATAGATAGTGCTCGGCAACATGAGTATGAATATGCAGACGAAATATTAATTTCTGCCCAGTGGGCGGAGTGGGCATGGCCAAACTGTATTTTAGCCCTAGAGGAATACAATTTGGTAAACAAAAAGTACTCGACAACATGAATATGAACATGCAGACTAAATTTTAAATTTGGGTCAGAGGGAGGAGGAGCTGTGACAAAACTGTAATTTCACCCTAGAGAAAAAAAATTTGGTACACAGATAGTATTTGACAACACGAATATAAATATGCAAACGAAATTTTAATTTTGGCCCAGTAGGCGGCGTGGGTGTGGCAAAACTGTATTTTACCTCTAGAGAGTTAACATTGGGTAAACAGATAGTACTCAAAAACTCGAATATGAATATACAGACCACAATTTAAATTTGGACCAATTTTGGACCATAATTAGAGATTCTTCTTCTTCATCTTCTTCTTCTTTAATGGCAGCAACAACAGAAATTTATCCATCAGTAGCCGCACATAGAAAAGCATTCCAAGCGCTTCGGTCTTTTGCGCTCCGTAGATAGTTCGTCACACCAAGCTTAGTTAACAGCTCTTTCACCTGGTCTATCCATCGGAGTTTTGGTCGCCCCCTCCTGCGCCGCCCATCGAGTTTATTGCCGAAGACATTTCGAGCCGGAGAGTTTTCGTCCATTCGTACAACGTGTCCAAGCCAGCGCATTCGGTCTATTTGAATAGATTGATCCGCTTGTGTCTTTACCCAGGATTCTGCGCTGTAGAGCAAGATAGGTATGATCAGAGTCTGATAGAGCCGGATCTATGTTCTTCGAGAGAGCTCTTTGTCGTTAAATCGCTTGCTTAGCGCATAGTAGCAGCGGTTTGCGATCAATACTTATCTTTTGATTTCGAGGCTGACATTATTATTTTTGTTTATGGCGGAACCAAAGTAGACAAAATCATCTACCACCTAAAAGTCCAGACGAGTGGACTCTTTGTTCGTTGAAACAAATAACTTAGTTTTGTCCTCGTTTACCACCAGACCAGACTTCAACCGACTGCTTTTCAATGCTCGAAAAAGCCGCAGTAACATCCCGCCATCCACGTCCAATGATATCTATACCATCAGCATACGCGAGCAACATGTGGCTTTTGTTGAAGATGGTGCCATTCCTGTTTGCTGCTGCCTTCCGCATGATCATCTCCATTACGATGTTAAAGAGATCGCAGGACAGACTATCGCATTGTCTTAAGCCTCGCTTGGTAGGAAATGGCTCTGACAGATTTTTTGCTAATTTTCACTGAAGACTGACACTGACACGAACATCCAACAATTTCTGTCGAATGCAGCTTTGTAATCGATGAACAGATGGTAGGTGTCGAAAAAATATATGTCTGTAAAATTATGAGAGTTAATTCGATCATTTGTATGGGAGATACCAGAAGGGGTGTGACGCCAAATTTTTCGGTTTTCTGAAGAGTTGTCTACCACTACAAGATAATATAAACTGGCAAAGTTCAAAGATCCTTTAGTTGTCCACGTATTGGAAGTTTTTAAAGAAAATGTAATTATTGAATATATGAAATTTTCCATGAAAGGTACAAGTTTGGGAGGGGGTAAATTTGTTTTGGAAAATAGTTACTCTGGTAAATTTTCATAAGGATCAGTAAAGATTTACCCGAGTTATCCTGCCCCCCAGACCAACAGACGGTCTGTTGGTACTTGAGGTCTAACAGGTCTTGTTTTAACATTAGATGACTGGAGAGCGAAAAATTATACGCTTCACTTTATTTTGGTGCAGATGTAATAAAGGGGTTTTAATCCAAAAAACCGAATATGAGGATTAAATGACAATTTCAAAACTACACTTTTACATCCAACAACAGCAAAATTGTATTTAGTTAAGCTTAATTAAAAATAATAAAATATAAAATATAAAACTGTCAAACCATACATGTTCCAGGGTGATCAGTTTTATATAATAAATAAAAACGAGCCGGCCAATGCTTCAAATAACACACATTTTGTATTTGAAATTCTTAACATCATTTTTATTTCTTTCCATATCACTTTATGTAACAAAATTCCGTTGAAAACTCATTATACGCCAATATATAGCGGCAAAAGGCTTAATTGACTCTTCTAAAAGAGAGAGAGGGTGAGAGATAGACGGAGATAAGGAGAAAAACCAATATATGCTAATTTCCATAAATGCATGTATACCACTTAAGGCTTAAAGCACGCGCACGCCACATGTAGCGCAGCAAGTGATTCGCTAAATCGCAACAGAGAGAGAAAGCATTATATGCAATTTCCGATTAACCTATGTAAACCGCCGTCGTGAATGTATATCACGGCTGTATATGTACACCGCGATTGTGACTTAATCCACATATGCTACCTGCGGCTCAGTTGATTCGCTACGCAAAAAGTTAAATGGCGCCTAAGTACTAGATTATTGCATTAGTAACTATTTGTCGTTCATCAAGTGAAGTTGTATTGTCAACAGCTTAATCCTGTTTCCTTTAACATAATTTAACAAAAAATTAACATAAAACAAACGTTACTTTACTGCATATTAAACCTACACTGCCACAATGAATTCGCCACCATTATCATTTTCGTTTGCCATCGATCCACCACCCAGCATGCTGTCTCCCTATAGCAATGTCCCCTACGAGATGTTATACTGTCATATGTGCAAGAAACAAATGTGCGACGCCGTCTCGTTTGAGAACCACCTCACTGATCCTATTCATTTGATGAGGTTCCCTTACATTGAAGAACGCTATCGCCAGACGGCCTTAATGATGCGACATGAATTAAAGATAGCCGAACATTTAAAGGCTATGGAATTGAATCAAGCGCGTCGCAAGATCAAGGAACGCCAGAGTTACTGCACCACATGCGATATAAAGATTGACGGTCCAATTGATATACATCGCAAATCCGAATTTCATTTGCATATGAGCACATTCTTGCTTCCCCAGAAGGTAAACCAGGAACTGGATCGCATAGAACTGGATGCCATGGAAGCCGAGGGTAATGAAGAAAGCATAAACAATGTCGTCGAAGAGGACGCCCCAGAGAGCACTGAGCCGTCTCTGCAGGGAGAGGAAGATGTAGACACATACATTTTAACACCAACCAGCAAAGAGAGCGCGAATGAGACCCAGTATGCGATAGGACTCAATGAGCCTCAGGATGAGAAGGACGATAAAATTTTCCTTATCGTTTCAACGTCCAACGACCAAGATGATCTCGATGAGACCAACAATTGCCAAGAGCTCAATGAGACCCAGGCAGCAAAGACAGATCTAGTCACCACAGTTCCAACACCCAACAGTATGCAATCTCCCTATGCCCCCAACGGAACCAACAACATGTTCTACTGTCACCTGTGCAAAAAACACGTGTGGGACTCATTTGAAAATCACGTCGCAAATCCAACTCATGAAGCGATACGCGAATGCCTCGAAGAGAGCTATCTTCGAATGGAAAAACATATCCGCCTGCAGGCCGAGATTGCGATCGCAATGGGCCGGAACAGACAAGGTGAGTCGTACTACTGCGACATGTGTGATATTCAGTTCCATGGTGGCATTGCAGCCCATCGCAATACCGAGTGTCATAAGCAATTGAAGAAATTCTTTCATCCCACCTGCGCTGAATGTAACTTGGAATTCGAGACCCGCATTGACTATGACACGCACTTGTTGTCTGCCGATCATATGACCAAGATCGCAACGAAGAACGGCACGAATTGTGAGTACTTCCTACAATTCACTTTGCAAGTTATCAACCCCGAGGACATGATAAATGATATTGGCTCATCTACCAATAAGAGGAAGAGGGAAGACGACGAAGAAGATGACGATGAGACCAAAAATAGCAAAAAGCTTACTCCGTTTGCGAAGGAAGAGGATGAAGTTACATACGATTCTGACAAAAGCATTTTGTATATGGACGAAAGTGAAGACATCGGTGCTGATGTACAAATCTGTTCGAACGAAGACAACGATAGTCGTCTGGCATCACCTGCATAGAAATGTTCCTAGTATATAAGCAAGTCCTTTTAAAAATCGATTAGGACTATTATGTTAATAAAGTCATTGAATAATAAACTGTAATGAAATTACCGCAAAAATTATGATTATTTATTTTGAAAACATTAGTTTATGAAAAACAAACATGGAATATAAGAAAATTCCACCAATTCAGAAGGTAAAATGTTTCATCAATTAGCAATTATGTTATAACAAATGGGTTTTTGAAACACAAAATTTTATAAAGTTCAATAATATGTGAGAAAACATAAAGGCAAAAGGCATACAAGACTGACAATTTCACATGTATAGTGCAGAGACACACTCCAGATGTCGTAATCAACTTATTCTCTGCATGATCAATAGTAGGTTTGAACTCTTAGTCAGCCATTTGTGTCCTCGTAACAAGCAAAGTGTTCATCCAAGTTCTTGATGTGGGACATGATCCTGATAGCAATATTCCAAGTACTGCTTCCCTCTCTATGCAGCTGCATGATATTTGCATTTTAGATGATCCAACGTTCCTGTTTTCGTCTCATCTCCACATATCTAGACCAGAAGTCTCTGGAGATATATTCTTTCCTATTAACTTATAATAAAAACAAATCGTTGACCGCACTATACCACCGAAACGTTTCGATGTTTGACCAAAGTCGATCCGCTCCCGTCAGATCATATGTCTTTTCATTTCCAGGTACTTCACTGTGACCACAAACTCAACACAGTCTGGCCTTTCAAGGACAAAGTGTACTTAGGACAACTTGCAAAGCTCGACCAGCTAATTTTTAACCGAGATTATTTAAACTCGGCAAGGTGAAACGGATAACGAACAGAAAATTCTGGCTGAAAATCCCTGACTGACTAACTGACCCTTTCCCCATGTCCTTTGTCCAAAATTCTAGTGGTTATGTTTAAAATCTGAGAGTGAAATTACGTATGTATTACTTTTTGCCTGCTAGCGGAGCATAAACACTAAGATAGACGACTTTCTGTCCTATGGTCAGAAGTATACAGACATGTATTTTAATACTAAAGAAAGTGTTAATGAATTCGCCAACAAATGAAGAGCTATTTTTCTTTTTTCGAAAAAAAAAAAAATTGGAAAAATTTAATTGTTTACTTGCAAATCAAAGTTTTATAAACTATTAGGTAGAAATATATATAGAAATATCTTATTTGTATGAGAGGTACCATATTCTCATATTCTGTCTACTATTAAAAAATAATTCAATTGACAAAATATCCTTTAGAATTTGGTTTCAAAGTTGTGGGGAAAATATAAATTTTATAAAAATAGTTAATTTTTTATTTGATGTACCAGTAGGGGTTGGTCAATATTAGAGTATACAAATATTCGACTTTTTCGAAACCCCGGTTTCAGTTTTATTCGAAAATGACATTATTTCAAAAACTCGGGTTTCAATTAAGAATAAACCGGCTAAGACGGGATTTTTCGGGGTTTTACATTGTGCACAGATATAAAATGAAGTGTTACTATGACTACTATGACTATGCGGAAGATCCGTGGTTCGATTCCCGGCTCCAGTCAAGTAAATGTTTCTTTTATAGCCTTCCCCATCGATGTTGTCGACAGCAACTATAGTGTCGAGTCAATCGGAATGTCTAGTAGCAGCTTCTCAAACAGTGAAGTTCGCATTCATCGATAAACAAGTAGGTGCCGTTTGTCGTGAATCTAAAATAGAAAGAGTGTTAATTCGCAGCAACACGCAGGGATAGCTTCCCTCGTTTATGGGGTTTAAAGGGAAATTAAGTTTTTTTTATGTTACTATTATTAGGAATTTAATACAAAAATTTGAAAAATAACATATGTAAGGAAATGTTTTGTTTCAATTTAATTACTTATACGTTCCTCTCTACCTTGATACATCTGTCTAACGTCTTCTAACATATGACCCATACTAATTTGTACGAGTATTTATTTGAGTTTCACAAATTTTTATTTAAAGGTACTAAAAAAAAGTTGTTTTTTCTATTAATATTTTAAGACAATGGAAGCTGTATGCTGCGGATTGGGTAAATTTTGCTCTGGATATATTCTTTTGACAAATCTACAATTATTATGACGGTTATATTAAATTTCGTAAATATTTTGCATTTAAGCAAACCCTTTTTACCCAAAAAAAACCGGTTTGACCGGATTCGAAACTAAATATTTTATAATTTTGTTTTAGACACACAAAAAAACGGTTTGCCGGTTTTGGTTTTGTATACACTGGTCGATATTGTCCATATACCAGTAGAAAGTGTCTGCAAGACATCCTCAAGGATAGGTGCATGACCACAGTAAATCGTTGATGACACGTATGGGACCGTCCATACAAATCTTCGTCGAAATCTTCAGTGTCCGCTTTGCCATGCACGACCTGATGAGCGACAATGTCGGTCAAATTGTCGTCGATGCCTAAATAAGCGACATGTTGCCCACACAATCATGCACGACATAATCACCGACAATGTCGGTCAAATTGTCGTTACCAATACTTAATAATTAAAAATAACAAATTGAAGTAGTTGTATTGAAAAAGTGCGAATCATGAACCGTCCCGTACTGCTGTCTCGTGACATTGAACATTTTTGTTTGATGCACGACAACATTAGTATTTTGTCGGTCAGCTTGTTGTCAACCGAGTCTTTTGACGACAAGTACATACATTTTTCACATTTTGTCTTGAGGATAGCGTTGACGACAAAGTCGTGTATGACGATACTTTCTACGGGGATACTTTCTTATGAATTCGGCGTCGCTATGATTTCACCGTCAATTTTTGTGTATTTCGGTTTTTATATCCATATGTAACATTAACAGTCGTAAAGACTGTGAAACTTTTATTAAAAAGTAATTTAAATATAAAAAAAGTGTACAGGGAAGTTATTTTTTTTGTTTTTTTTATTGTACCCAAAAGTTATTTAATTGTACAAGAAAGTCCTTTCATTGTGCCAAAAAATGCTTATTTTGTATATTGGGGTAGAAAGTACTTTTATTGTGGTAGAAAGTACTTTTATTGTGGTAAAAAGTAATAAAATTGTACCAAAAAGTACTTTTATTCTGCAAAAAAAAACTTTTTTGGATCGAAAAGTGTTTAAATTGTACAAAAGAAAAACAATAATTGGGCTAAAAAGAACTTTTATTGCATCAAAAAGTAATTTTATTGTACCAAAAAGTACTTTAATTGTACCGAAATGTTCTTTAATTTTACCGAAAAGTACTTTTAGTACCTAACAGCAGTACGTTAATTGTACTAAAAAGTAAGTTCACCGTACCAAAAAATATATTAATTGTACCAAAAAGTACTTTCGTTATGCAAAAAAAAAATATTTTATTGTATCATAAAAAATTTAATTGTACCAAATAAAAAAAAATTATTGGGCTTAAAAGTACTTTTATTATAAATTTGTACCAAAAAATACTTTATTTGTATCAAAAAGG
The DNA here is from genome assembly GCA_964034835.1 of Muscina levida. NCBI lineage: Eukaryota > Metazoa > Arthropoda > Insecta > Diptera > Muscidae > Muscina > Muscina levida. Next base: position 42,007,233 of record OZ035883.1, on the reverse strand, counting down.
AATTTAACTGCACGGAAAAATACTTTTAGTGTACCAAACAGTACTTTTATGGTATCAACAAATACTTTTGTTTATCAAAAAGTACTTTTATTGTACCGAAATGTTTTTTTGTACTTAAAAGTACTTTTAGTATACCTAACAGGACTGTTATTTATCGAAAAGTAATTTTATTGTACAGGGCGTCGGGAGTGTGATGCAAGGTAAAGCTTCTGATCGGTTTAACTTGGAAAACCCAGAGTGATCCTTGCCAATTGCACTTCAAGTCTACTCCCAGAGCTCCGTATTCGTGGTACTACTGCGAACGGAGTACCTCCACGTGGTGACGCCTGGAAACGTGCTTTTGACACCCGTCAGAGCACGGCTAACTGTGAGGGGCGAAACCCAAAACCCAGGCACGTCAGCTCAGAGTGAGCGGTACCCTGGTCAGCGTCTGACCCAGAATGGGCGGCTGCAATAAAATCCTGGCAGGAGGAGAAAACTGCGACGTGGTGCGCTGGGCTTGCAACCCGCCACTGACGTATAACCGATTGCAATGAAAAGAAGTAAGAAAATAATAAAATGGACCCTCCAAAATGTTGACGACCATCGCAAACGAATTAAGGACCATGATTTGAGGATATGCACCTGGAATGTTAGAACACTGTATAGACCAGGTGCCTCCATCCAACTGGCGGAAGTCCTCGAAAAATACAAGGCTGACATAACCGCTTTACAGGAAATCCGGTGGACGGGACACGGGTGCTCGCGCAAGAAGACGTGCGACATCTACTATAGTGGCCATGCGGACAAGCACGAGTTTGGTTGTGGATTTGTGGTTGGCAAGAGACTGCGACACCTAGTCTCAAGGTTCAACCCGGTGTGTGAACGTATAGCCACCATAAGAGTCAAAACTAAGTTTTTCCACATAACACTTATATGTGCCCATGCTCCGACAGAAGAGAAAAGCGATGAGGACAAAGACGAGTTCTACGAGAGCCTAGAAAATGTATATGACCGTAGCCCCAGCCATGACATCAAAATTGTACTAGGCGATTTTAATGCTAAAATAGGCAGGGAGACCGCATTTGAGCCTACACTCGGAAAATTCAGTCTGCACACCGAAACGTCGAACAACGGCATCAGACTGATTGATTTCTCGGCGGCAAGAAATATGGTAGTTAGCAGCACTAGATTTGACCATAAAAATATTCATAAGGCAACATGGTTATCTCCAGATCATTTGACGAGGAATCAGATAGATCACGTGGTAGTCGATGGAAGGCACGCATCGAGTGTTCTGGACGTACGAGTGATCAGGGGTGCGAACATTGACTCCGATCACTTCCTTACCGCAGTTAAGGTACGCACTAGGCTAAGCATGGCGAAAAACGTACGTAACCAGGCACAACGAAAGCTGGACATCGGTAAACTGCGGACCACAGAGGTAGCGGACGCCTACTCCAACCACCTAACTCAACTGCTGCGGAATGCTCCAACCCCTGATAATATAACCTCGCAGTGGCAATATATAGCCGACTCCATAGAACGGACTGCGAGAAGCGTACTTGGGTACTCAAAGCCGTCTCAAGAAGATGCCTGGTACGATGATGAATGTCGCAATGCCACGAGAGAGACGGATGCTGCATACAGGGCAAAACTGCAGCCAATGGCAACGCGAGCTGTTCGTGAACGGCACAGGGAGAAGAGACGACAGGCAACTCGTCTTTTTAGAAGAAAAAAGAAGGAGCTGAAGAAGAGGCAGGATGAGTGCACTGAGTTGCTCCGAAGTAGAGGGGAAGCCCGAAAATTCTACAAGAGAGTTAAAGCGAGAATGCGTGGAACAGGGTTGCCCTCCTGCAAGGACAGCGATGGTCAGCTGGTGACGGACCCGGATAACGTTCTGAAGATATGGAGAGATCACTTTAGAAATTTACTGGATACTGACACCACTCCAGAAGACCCCGCTCCAATCCATGACGATGGTATTAACTGTCCACCTCCGAGCCAGAGTGAGATACGTATGGCCATCTCCCGCCTTAAAAACAACAAAGCTGCTGGAGCCGATGGTCTCCCTGCTGAATTGTTTAAGGCTGGCGGGGAGGAGCTGATTAGGAGCATGCATCAGCTCATGGAGAACATCTGGCAAGAGGAGAGCATGCCCGGGGATTGGAGTCTCAGTCTGTTATGTCCCATATATAAGAAAGGAGATCGTAGTGAATGTAAGAACTACCGTGGAATAAGCCTATTACCAATTGCGTACAAGGTCCTTTCAAGCATATTGTGTGAACGTCTAAAGCCAATTGTAGAAAAACTAATTGGACCATATCAGTGCGGCTTTAGACCTGGCAAATCTACGACGGATCAAATATTCACCTTACGACAAATCCTGGAAAAAACCCATGAAAAGCAGATCGACACCTACCACCTCTTTGTCGACTACAAAGCTGCCTTCGACTCTCCGTTAAGGAATAGGCTTTATGAGGCCATGTCTGAGTTTGGTATTCCTGCAAAGCTGATTCGACTTTGCAAATGTACCTTAGACAACACCAAATCCTCGGTTAAGATTGGTAAGGACCAGTCTGAACCATTCAACACGGAAAGAGGTCTCAGGCAGGGCGATAGCCTGTCCTGTACACTATTTAATATAGTTATGGAGAAGGTGATGAGAAAGGCTGGTGTCAACATGTCTGGCACCATATTCCACAAAAGCCACATGCCACTAGCCTACGCCGATGATATAGATATCATTGGCCGAAATCTGCGGGACGTTACTGCAGTCTTCTCATCCCTAGAAAAGGAGTCGGCAAAAATAGGTTTAGCGGTCAACGAGGACAAAACAAAAATAATGATTTCGACGAACAAAGAGTCCTCTCGATGGGGACGCAGCGTCAACGTTGAAAATTATTGTTTTGAGGTAGTAGATGAGTTTACCTACCTCGGATCTTCCGTCAATAAGACAAATAATGTCAGCCAAGAAATTACGCGGAGAATAGTGCTAGCCAATAGATGTTTTTACGGACTTCGGCAGCACTTTAGTAATACCACCTTATCTCGGAATACTAAGAAACAGCTTTACCAGGTGCTAATATTACCCGTTCTTTTGTATGCTGCCGAATCATGGGTGCTTACGACAACGGACATACAAAACCTGGGAGTATTCGAGAGAAAAGTACTCCGGAAAATTTATGGACCTATCTGTGTCGACGGCGAGTTTCGCCATCGGATGAACCATGAGCTGTATGAGCTTTACCACGACATCGACGTAGCTAAAAGAGTCAGAATGCAACGACTACGATGGCTGGGTCATGTTGCCAGGATGGATGTAAATGCTCCAGCGAGAAAGGTGTTTGAAGGCGAACCTGAAGGACGGCGCAGAGCAGGGAGACCCAAACTCCGTTGGAAGGACCAAGTGGTAGGCGACGTGCCACCATCTGGTAGGACTAACTGGAGAACACACGCACAAGACCGAAGCGTGTGGAATTCTTTAGTACTTCAGGCCTCAAACTTATAAACCATGCTTGTAAGTTGTAATGGGCCACCTAAGTAAGTAAGTAATTTTATTGTACAAAATTAATTTTATTGTACTTTAGTTTTGCACCAAAAAGTACTTTAATTGTACTAAAAAGTCATTTCACCATACCAAAAAGTACTTTTAATGCAACAAACAATACTTTTATGATATCAAAAGGTTTATTTTTTGTATGATAAAAACTTTTACTGTGATAAAAACTAATGTTATTGTACCCAAAACCTGTTTAATTATGCCAATAAGTACTTTTATTGGGTCACAAATAGTTTTTATTGTATTAATTTTATTGTATCAAAAAGTACTTTTGTTGTGGCAAACGGAACCTTTATTGCACCAAAAAGTATTTTAGTTGGATCAAACAGTACTTTTATTGTACCAAACTGTACTTTCATTACACAGTGCAACACATAAATTGGTGCCGCCTCCGTACCCAGCTATTTTTGAAGTCTATACCGAGACTAAAAAAATCCCCGAAGGATTTGGCCCCATTACATCGAAACATTTTTTTGTGGATACTCCAATATTTTCACCCCAACACAATTTTTTTTATCATTTTTACAGAGTCCATATTTCATAAACTGTTCGGAATTCTTTCCTTTCGTCTTCGGCAAAGTTGTAGATCTAAACCAGAGCAAAAAAAAGTCTCAAATAGACCTACCCAAAAAATTGCATCTAGTGTATGAAAATTGTAAAAATACTTCAAAAATATCTGGGTACGAAGGCGGCACCAGACGATGACCTTAGAAATGTCGCTTTGTGTTATGTTAAAATGTACATAAATTGTACCAAAAAGCACGTTTATTGAACCAGAAAGTACTTTTATTGTGCCCAAGTACTTTTGTGTCAAAAAGTTATTTAATTGTACCAATGAAACTTTAATGCACCAAAAAGTACTTTAATTGTATCAAAAAGTAATTTTATCTTTCATTGTGCCCAAAAGAACTTTTATATGTCCAAATAGTACTATTATGTACCAAAAATTACTTGTGTTCTGTCTAAAAGTACTTTTATTGCCTCCAAAAGTACTTTTTTGGTATCAAACAGTACTATTATTGTACCAAAAAGTACTTTAATTGTACGAAAAAATTATTTAATTTTACCAAAAAATAATTGTATTGTACTAAAATATATTTTACTCTACCAAAAAGTACTTTACTTTTATTGAATCAAAACGTTATGTTGTTTTACCAAAAAGCAAGAACTAAATTTTTTTTGTCCTTTGCTTATTTTTTTTAACTTGTTTTGCAAATTTCTAGTCAAAACGTTATTATTTCCTTCCCCGTCTCAGTACAAAGTAAGATTTTATTCCCGAGAAAAATGTATTCCCATAAAAGTAAAAAATTGTTTTTTTAATGTTTTTATGTTTAAAAATTTATTTTCAAGATTTTTTATATCTTTTTTAATATGTCAATAGTTAGTTTTAGTAAGGCAACTTAGTGTTTTTTATTGTTATGTTTAAAAATAGCATAATAATCAAATCTAATTTATGTGACTTGGACAAACTGAAATCGATGACTAATATTGTGCAACTTGAGCTCTATTTTTTCATCTTCTTCTTGGTGTGTATGGTGATGGCATTACAATTTCGCGATCTGAATCAAATGTTCGGGGGACAAACAATGTGTGTCGTAGACGAATCGATTGTCGAATTTTATGTTACATACATGACACTTGGCATTGAAGAGTTTTTTCAATTGCACGTGACCCTCAGATTTGCGATGAACCCTAGAGGGACAATGATAATTTAAATCGCACATGCCGCAGTATTTTTGAGGGCATTGTTTGTTTCTGTTTGTCATTTGACTCAATTGGATGTTTTTCGCCTTTAGTCGTATAATGTTGGCCTTTAGATGATAACCTTCATCAATATCTTGAAGCATTCTATAGTGAGAGCGTCCTATGATGTGCTTCGCAAACGTCTTGGCGTCCAACATGCGTTCATTGCACAGATGACAGTAGAACACGTCGTTGGGTACGTTGGCATAGAGAAACGCGACTTCATCAACTTCGGGCTCCTCATCGGCTCCGTCGTTTACAACTTCTTCTGTCTTATTCCTTTTTTCTTGACACTCTCTCTCAACATCAGCATCTTTGGTCGTCTTGATTCTCTTGCTGGGTGAGGGCTCATCTCCGAGAAGTTGGGACCCACCGACTTGTATGCTCTCCTCTGCGGTCTTAATTATAACGTGATATGCCAACATGTGAGTGTCGTAGTCGCTGCGTGTGCTGAATTTCAAATTACATTCAACACACTTGGGTTGCACCAATTTCTGCGATTGCGAAGGATATTCGGAGATGCGTTTGGCCGAAATGTGACCGCGCATTTTAATGGCATGCAGTTGTTCATCAATATTGGCCGCATGCCGTAACAACTCGACCTTATGGAGATAGCTATCTTCAATGGTCTCGCACATTATCAAGTGAGGGCGACTTTTAATGTGATTCTCAAAACTGGCGGCATCTCGCATCTTCTTTTTGCACATATGACAGTACAACATGTCGCTAGGTTGATCGTTAGCAAATTCGTCCCAGTCGTTGAGTGTGGGATCAATAAAAAACGATGATGATAATGGTGGCGAATACATTGCGATAGTGTAGGTAGTTGTGTGTATGTAGGAGGTGTATAAAGTAACAGTTACAGGAAACAATGCGAGAATAATTATACAATTGCAATTAATTTTTGATAATCTGGAGATTGTTGTTTAAAAAACCGAGAGGTGAAATTTTACAGATTTTTCTTTTTATATTTTGATAGTAATGATAAGCGGATAAAGCTGTCGAACACACAACTTGACTTGATGAACGATAAACAATTAATGATGCAGTGTTTTGGTAACTAGGCGTCACTTCAGTTATTGTGAAGAGCTCAAGCATTAATTCACGATGTTAGCCAGAATTCCGCGAAACAATCGGCGAATACATTCTGCAGTATCTCATACAAATGCAACAAATTGCGTATATTCTCTCTCACTTTCTTTCTCTCTCTCTCACTCAACAAATTGCATATATTGCTTTCTCTTTCTTTCTACTTCTATATATCTCTCTCTTTATGAGATCTGTTAATCCTTTTGCTGGAATTGAACTTCAAACGGAATTTTGCTACCTGTGGCGCTGAGAAAAGCGATGAAAATTAAATTCCACAATTGCGTTCCTCGAAAAACGTGAATTACTTTTAACACTTGTTAACCGATTTATGTACACTTTCAGAATAAACTAATAAAAATCATATAAGCTACACACTTCTTTAAACGTAAAAATTAGTGAAAAATCCAAAAATGGTTCAAGTAGTAGCAAGTTATTATAGTTCTTGTAATAAAACTAAGGTTTTTTTGATCAAATTTCTAATGATAATTACCTTTGAAAAAAAGATTTTTCACAACATGACAAAACGTTTATTATTCCCTCGTCTACCGATTTTGTAAGATTTTTAAAAAATCGGAAACACAAAATTTTTGTTTTGTAAAAACGAGAAATTCTGATTCATTGACGTTTTTAAAGAAATTGTATTTTAATTTTGCCTATAGAGTGAATTTTCCTATGATTTTTCAATCTTGACTTACTTTTGGCAGCCTTTCGTTCGAAGTGGACTCCAAAGATAGTTATATTAATAGAAGAAAAACATATTGGCTCATACTTAAGAGGGTTCTAGAGGCCAAGTTACCCAGGTGTCCGGCCTCTATCGGTGATAAGTCTACAGTGGACTCCACAGTTTAAATATTATGTTACGTCTTAGCTAAGGCAAGGGAAATATCTAAGTCATACTGGTGGAATGCAGAGATTGAGGCAAAACGCACGGAAAGCAGAAAACTATTCTATAAGGCGAAAAGTTATGGCAACTGGAGCGCATATAAGTCTTCAGTTAACAGTTTCAAGAATCTGATCAGGAAGGCTAAAAGACAGTCATGGAGGAAATTCTGCAGTAATATAAAGATAACTCTTTAAAAACTAGTCGGCTATGTAAGATTTTATCCTCGAAGCCAACAATACCATCGTACATACAAAGACCAGATGGTACATGGATGGAACATGATGGATGCACAGTTCCCAGGTTGTCGAGAAAGTGATTTCCAGTTTATGGAAAACTGGGTCAGCTATAACTTTGGTAATTCCGACATACCGATTCGAGTTCAATGCGCCATCAAAAGTTTCCACTCTTTTAAATCTCAAGGACTTGATGGAATTATTCCCGAGGATCTACAAAAGAACATCGAAGTATTGACGCTCTGGCTTCTGACAATCTTCAATGACTGTCTGAAGCTGTCGCACATTCCAACGAGCTGGACAACCCTACAAAATTATAGTTATCCTTTAAGGGGGTAAGGCCTTCCACACTAAAAACCAAGAATTTTAGACCAATTATCCAATCTTCCTTCTTACTTAAGACAATGGAGATAATAACTGATGTATATATCAGATCATCTCTTAAACGGGAAGTCCTATCCAAGGCTCAGCATGCCTACACGAAGGTCAAATCCACGAAAACTGATTTACATTCGATAACTAGTCTTATCGAAAGATCCCTGAACTACAAGGAATACTAACTCGCCGCCTTCCTGGATATTGAGAGAGATTTTAATAATGTCAAACCTGTATCTGTAATTGGCTGAAAGGAACAACTGGTTATCACCTTAGTTGATAAACTACTAACGTTTATGCGCACTGAAACCAGTCTGGGCGTTTCAAATATTTCCAAGGTGGCGGTTCGCGGTACTCCACAAGGAGCCGAACTCTCACCACTACTGTGGAATCTCTACATCAACACTCTCCTATTGACGATGGAAAAAACGTGCTGCACACCCGTCGCATATGCGGATGACGTGGTACTAATAGTTACCGACAAAGAATCCTTAAATACTCTCTGAGCTTCTGGAATCTGGGTGTACCCGAGTAAAACGGAACTGGTTCTATTCATACGGAGATACAAAATCCCTCAATTTAATGAAGAGAAGGCAATATTTCGAATGTCGATCGGTGGGTGGAGATATTTATTCATTCATCATTATGTTTGCCAGGAACTTCAGCATCAGTGGAACGAATCTTCTCTGCAGTGAACAAAACTTGGACGTCAGACAAACCCCGATTAGATGTGCAAACATTGAAAGCGATTCTGACCGTCAAATGTAATATGAAGTAAAAATGCGTTGATTTCTACAATTACCTCAAAACGGAGCCGCATTGCTTATTTAAATTGCTTCAAACGACAAATACAAAACAACCACAAAAGCTGATAATGATGGAAATGATTCAGATGATGGAAATGATTGTTAATTTTTTTCTATATTGAATAAAATATATACTGCAAAAGGTACTGTATTTCCAAATCGATGTACTGTTTTTTTTTTTAAATTTCAGTGAAATGTACTGTTTTTGGTTCAAAAAAATATACGAACGTTAATCATGTAGCATTTTGTTGCATATTGTAATCTTAAAACGTTGGTTTAAATCTTTTTTTTTTGTATGCCGACCGATCTATACTAATGTTGCAGTAACGGCCTACAGTTGTTTGCCTTAATGGGATCATATGTAATTATACAAATAACGTTAAATAATTGTATGACTACTGACTGATTTTGAATCGTTAGACAGTTTTACACCATACATGTCCCATATATTATTATATATACCTATTATAGATAAAAAAAAAAGCCGGTCAGTGTTCCAAAACTACACCCACCCCTAACTTAGTTATTTGAAATTCCCACATATAATTTTCATTTTTTCCCACATCACTTTATGTTACAATATTCCATTTAAAAGTCAATATCCGCCAATATATAGCGGCAAAAGGCTTAACAGGCTTCGTAAAGAGAGAATAGGGTGAAAGAGAGATGAGATGAAAAGAGAAAGAAAGAGAAAGCAATATGTAAAATTAGCGTTAAATGTATGTGTGTTCACCACATAAGGCTTAAAGCACGCGCACGCCACATGTGTGGCAAGTGATTCGCAAAACCGCAACAGAGAGAGAAAGCATTATATGCAACTTCCGATATATCTATGTTAGCCGCCGTCGTGGATGTATATCACGGCTGTGTATGTACACCGCGATTGTGACTTAATCCACACATGCTACCTGCGGAGCAGTTGATTCGCTACACAAAAAGCTAAATGCCGCCTAATTACTAGATCATTGCATTAGTAACTATTTGTCGTTCATCAAGTGAAGTTGTATTGTCAACAGCTTAATCGGTTTTACTTTAACAAAATAAATAAAAATTTAACATTAAAGAAATAATCCACACCTACTCCGTCATAATGAATTCGCCACCATTATCATTTTCGTTCGCCATCGATCCACCACCCAGCATGCTGTCTCCCTATGGCAATGTCCCCTACGAGATGTTATACTGTCATATGTGCAAGAAACAAATGTGCGACGCCGTCTCGTTTGAGAACCACCTCACTGAAGCTATTCATTTGATGACGTTCCTTAACATTGAAGACAGCTATTACGAGACGGCCTCAATGATGCGACATGAATTAAAGATAGCTGAACATTTAAAGGCTATGGAATTGAATCAAGCGCGGCGCAAAATCAGGGAACGTCAGAGTTACTGCACCACCTGCGATTTAAAGATTGACGGTCCAATTGATATACATCGCAAATCCGAATTTCATTTGCATATGAGCACATTCTTGCTTCCCCAAAAGGTAAACCAGGAATTTGATCGCATAGAACTGGATGCCATGGAAGACGAGGGTAATGAAGAGGTCAAGGAGGACGCCCAAGAGAAAACTGCGCCGCCTCTGCAGGGAGAGGAAGATGTAGACACACACATTTTAACACCAACCAGCGAACAGGGCGCGGTTGAGACCCAATATGCGATGGGGCTCAATGAGCCTCAGGATGAGAAGGATGAACAAATGTTTCTTATAATGTCAACATCTAACGACCAAGATGTCGTCGATGATACCAACAATTGCCAAGAGCTCAATGAGACCCAGGCAGCAAAGACAGATATAGTCTCCACAGTTCCAACACCCAACAGTATGCAATCTCCCTATGCCGCCAACGGAACCAACAACATGTTCTACTGTCACCTGTGCAAAAAACACGTGTGGGATTCATTAGAAAATCATATCACAAATCCAACTCATGAAGCAGTGCGAGACTGCGTTGAGGAGAGCTATGTCCGTATGGAAGAACATATCCGTCTGCAGGTCGAGGTTGCGATCGCGATGGGCAGGAACAGACAAAGCCAGACGTACTACTGCGACATGTGTGATATGCACTTCCTTAGTGGCATTGCAGCCCATCGCAATACCGAGTGTCATACGCAACTGAAGAAATTCTTTCATCCCACCTGCACTGAATGTAACTTGGAATTCGAGACCCGCATCGACTATGACACGCACTTGTTGTCTGCCGATCACATGACTAAGATCGCAACGAAGAACGGCACGAATTGTGAGTACTTCCTACAATTCACTTTGCAATTTATCAACCCCGAGGACATGATAAACGATATTGGCTCATCTACCAATAAGAGGAAGAGGGAAGACGACAAAGAAGATGAAGATGAGACCAAAAATAGCAAAAAGCTTACTCCGTTTGCGAAGGATGAGGATGAAGTTACATACGATTCTGACAAAAGCATTTTGTATATGGACGTAGACGAAGATATCGGCGCTGATGTACAAATCTGTTCGCACGAAGACAATGATAGTCGTCTGGCGTCACCTGCATAGAAATATCCTTAGTATATAAGAAAGTCCTATTAAAATTCGATTAGGATTATTATGTAAATAACGACATTGAATAAAAATCTGTAATGAAATTACCGCAAAAATTATGATTATTTATTTTTAATTTTTTCATGAAAAACAAACATGGAATATAAGAAAATTCCACCAATTCAGAAGGTAAAATGTTTCATCAATTAGCATTTATGGGTTTTTGAAATTAATAACAAAAAATTTTATAAAGTTCTATAATATGCGAGAATACATAAAGACAAAAGGCATAAAAGAATGAAAATTTTAGTTGTATAGTGCAGAGACACACTCCAGATGTCGTAATCAACTTATTCACTACATCATCAATAGTAGGTTCATCAATAGTAGTTTCATAGTCAGCCATTTGTGTCCTCGTACCAAGAAAAGTATTCATCCCAGTTTCTGTTAAGTCATATGATCCAGATAGAAATATTCCAAGTACTGCTTCCTTCTCTAGGCAGCTGCATGATATTTGAATTTTAGATGATCTACTGGAGATATATTCTTTCCTATTAACTTATAATAATAACAAATCGTTGACCGCACTATAGCCGAAACGTTTCGATGTTTGACCAAAATCGATCCGCCAGTTCGTATCATCTTTTCATTTCCAGATACTTCATTGTGTCCTCATACCCAACACAGTCTGACCTCTTAAGGACAAAGTGTACTTAGGACAACTTGCAAAGCTCGACCAGCTAATGTTTAACCGATATCACATAAACTCGGCAAGGTGAAAAGACAATGTACAACGAACAAAAAATTCTGGCTAAAAATCTTCAGATTAACTCAATTTGAACCATGTAAAGATACAAAATCGAGCAACGCTAAAGTTATTCAGCCTATTTATGAGAATGGGCGTTCGAATCAAAATGCATATCGTGCACTTCGTGAGATGTGAAAACACCAGTGTATGCGCGTACTGCTCGTTACTTACTTACTTAGCTGGTACTTCTATGCAATCCCAGTGGATTATATACCGCACGTAGAAAAATATTATAAGCGCCTCGATCTTCTGCGCTTCTTCTCCAGTTAGTCACACCGAGTTCTGTAAGGTTCTCAGTAACCTGGTCTTTCCAACGGAGTTTAGGTCGCCCTTTTCTGCGCCGTCCATCGAGTTCATTGTCGAAGACTTTTCGAGCTGGAGCATTTTCGTCCATGCGTACAACATGACCTAGCCAACGCAACCGTTGCACCTTAATGCGTTTGACCACGTCAATATCAGTGTACAGCTCGTACAGCTCATGATTCATACGTTAACGATGATGGACCCATATATTTTACAGAGTATTTTTCTCTCGAATACCGCCAGAACCGATTCATCCGCTTGTGTCATAACCCAGGATTCTGAGCCATACATTAAGACAGGTAGAATTAGTATCTGGTATAGCTTGCTTAGTCCGTAGTAGCATTTATTTGCAAGCAGGATTGTCCTCCGGATTTCTAGGCTGACATTATTCGCTTTGTTGATGGCGGAGCCTAGGTAGACAAAATTATCTACCACCTCGAAATTATAGTTGTCAACGTTCACGCAGTTTCCCAAACGAGTAGATTCTTTGTTCGTTGAAACTAATAACTTCGTTTTGTCCTCGTTCACCGTTAGGCCCATTTTCGCTGATTCCTTCTGAATACCTGAGAAGGCTGCAGTCACATCCCGCAGTTTTCGACCGATGATGTCTACGTCATCAGCGTACGCGAGTAGCATGTGGCTTTTGTTGAATATAGTGCCACTCGTGTTTACTGCAGCTTTTCTCATTATCATCTCCATCACAATGTTGAAGAGATCGCACGATAGGCCGTCGCCTTGTTTTAGGCCTCGTCTGGTATAGAATGGCTCCGTAAGGTCCTTGCCAATCTTCACCGAAGACTTCGTGTCAGTCAGCGTCATTCCGCAAAGATGTATCAGCTTCGCTGGAATACCAAACTCAGCCATGGCTTCAAGTAATTTCTGCCGTATCGGGCTATCGAAGGCAGCTTTATAGTCGACAAAAAGATGGTACGTGTCGATCTGTTTCTCTTGGGTCTTTTCCAGGATTTGCCGAAGTGTGAAAATCTGGTCAGTTGTTGATTTTCCAGGTCTAAAGCCACACTGATAAGGCCCGATCAGGTTGGATAACACTGGCTTTAGTCTTTCACATAGCACACTCGACAGGACCTTATATGCGATGGGTAAAAGGCTGATCCCGCGGTAGTTGGAGCACACACTTGGATCACCTTTTTTCAGCACAGGACATAATACGCTTACATTCCAATCGTCGGGCATGCACTCTTTAAGCCAAACCGTGCGCAGGAGCTGGTGCATATAACTATTATTAGGAATTTAATACAAAAATTTGAAAAATAACATATGTAAGGAAATGTTTTGTTTCAATTTAATTACTTATACGTTCCTCTCTACCTTGATACATCTCTCTAACGTCTTCTAATATATGACCCATACTAATTTGTACGAGTATTTATTTGAGTTACACAAATTTTTATTTAAAAGTTTTATAGAAAGTTGTTTTAAAAAAAAAAAAACTTTTGTTAAAAAAAATTTATTGAGAAAAATTTTTTTATTAATATTTTAAGATAATGGAAGCTGTATGCTGCGGATTGGGTCAATATTGCTCTGGATATATTCTTTTGACAAATCTACAATTATTATGACGGTTATATTAAATTTCGTAAATATTTAGCATTTAAGCAAACCCTTTCTACCCAAAAAAAACCGGTTCAACCGGATTCGAAACTAGATATTTTATAATTTTGTTTTTAGAACACAAAAAAAAACCGGTTTCGGTTTTGTATACACTGGTCGATATTGTCCATATCCTAGTAGGAAGTGTCTGCAAGACATCCCTCAAGGATAGATGCATGACCATAGTAAATCGTTGATGACACGTAGGGGACCGTCCATACAAATCTTTGACGAAATTTCCATACAAGTGTCCGCTTTGTCATGCACGACCTGATGAGCGACAATGTCGGTAAAATTGTCGTCGATGCCTAAATAAGCGACATGTTGCCCACACAATCATGCACGACATAATCACCGACAATGTCGGTCAAATTGTCGTTACCAATGCTTAATAATTTAAAATAACAAATTGAAGTAGTTTTATTGAAAACGTGCGATACATGAACCGTCTCGCACTGCTGTTTCCAACAAACTGAACATTTTTTACTTCTACTTTCCTCTCTTCAATTTTATGTCGTTATTGTCTCGTGACATTGAACATTTTTGTTTGATGCACGACAACATAAGTATTTTGTCGGTCAGCTTGTCATCAACCGAGTGTTTTGACGACAAATACATACATTTTTCACATTTTGTCTTGAGGGTAGCCTTGACGACAAAGTCGTGTATGACGATACTTTCTACGGGGATACTTTCTTATGAATTCGGCGTCGCTATGATTTCACCGTCAATTTTTGTGTATTTCGGTTTCTATATCCATATGTAACACTAGCTGGCCCGGCAGACTTCGTCCTGCCTAAAGAAGTATTGACTGAAATTTAACTTTTTTTGGTTGGAATAAATCTTCGGGTTGTGTTAGTTTCTTTTGATATTCGCATCGAAATTTAAGAAAAATTTTGAGGTATATTAAAAGATAATATTGTTTTAATGACAGAAATTTATTGTAATGCTTTTGATAATAGAGTATGTATGGAAGAACCAGAGAAGTGTACATATGTATTTTAATCAGTGGGCCATTCTACACGTGAACATGCAACATAAAGGTGTTCATGCGAAAAATTTGGATTTTTCAAATTTGAATAGACTGTCCTCAGATTTATTGAATGTCATTGCAAATTTCAACGGCAATTCCGTGGGTATCATTGTTATACATAGTAGCAACACTTCGGTTCCCTTATGTTTTCTGGGTAAATTAATGTACGAATGATAACTCAATCATGTATTGCTTCTTAAATCCTATAATACGCGATCAAGGGGTTTCAACGATTTTTTGTGTGTCATAGTACACTCATCCCTCATTATGATTTGACATGTTTGCAACATTTTTTAACTTGATAACTCATGTGCGGTTCTCAGAAAATTTAAATTTTTTGCTCTATTCTGCAACATCCAAAACAGCTGCGCAATACAGGAGGATGCAATAGACAACGCGATCAAACATTTTGCAAAATCAACAATATCAAAACCCATGGGTGCAATAAGGAAATAAAATCCTCCACACTCATTCGTAACTGCTAATATTACACTGTTGTATGACGTTTGTCGATCTAAATGTAATAGAATGCAGATTTGAGAAATGTTTAAATTCGTGAGTATTCGATTTTTTCTGCCGTAGATCTCAGTCACATACGCCACTGGTCTCAAAAAATTGCATACCAAATATCAGGACGAATAGTGCTACAGTTCTTCAGCTATTGCTTTTTGGAAAACATAATTTGGCAGGGCTACCCCTTATGCTTGATCACGAATATTGGTGTTTATTCCACATACTATTTCAAATCCCCCCTTTTTCTTTAAAATACGTATATTAATGTTAATTGAATCCACAACAAATTCCATTACCATTCGCAAAATTACGTTCTACGGGCGGAGCTATGCCTAATGGTCTAGGCCATCAGATATTGCACTTTTACAAATTAGGTCCTATGAGTAGGGCCATTCCTACTAATCTAGTACTTCAGATACCGCACTTTAACAAATAAGCTCATTTGAAAATTCAAATATTGACAAATTTAACATTGACATACTATTTAAATTTTCACAATTTAAAACATTTGAACTTTTTTTGTATGGGAAAATCGAAAATCGACTCAATAAATAGACCACATGATTCAAATGCAATGTTTAAGTAACCTATAACGATCCTCGAAAGATTGTCTTTCTATTGATGCCGGTTTGTTGCACATCGGTTGGGTGGTTTTGAAGTCTATAGTGGACATACGTAGAAACAAATGTTCTACGTATATATAGATTAACAGTCGTAAAGACTGTGAAACTTTTATTAAAAAGTAATTTAAATGCAAAAAAAGTGCACAGGAAAGTTATTTTTTTATTTTTCTTTTATTGTACCCAAAAAAGTCCTTTCATTGTGCCAAAAAATTCTTATTTTGTATAAAAAAGTACTTTTAATGTAAGAAAATAAATACTTTTATTGTGGAAGAAAACACTTTTATTGTGGTTAAAAGTAATAAAATTGTACCAAAAAGTACTTTTATTCTGCAAAAAAAAACTTTTTTTTGGATCGAAAAGTGTTAAAATTGTACAAAAGAAAAACAATAATTGGGCTAAAAAGTACTTTTATTGCATCAAAAAGTAATTTTATTGTACCAAAAAGTACTTTTGTTGTACCGAAATGTTATTTAATTTTACCGAAAAGTACTTTTAGTACCTAACAGCAGTACTTTAATTGTACCAAAAAGTAAGTTCACAAGTTGATAAACTTTTGTTTATCAAAAAGTACTTTTATTGTACAGAAATGTTATTTATACTTAAAAGTACTTTTAGTATACCTTACAGGACTGTTATTTATCGAAAAATAATTTTATTATAGGGTGGCATAGTAGTTAGAACAGGCGACTACCATGCGGGAGATCGCAGGTTCAAACCTGACTCCAGTCATCTTAAAAAAAAGTAAAAAAATAAATAAAATTTTCTTTTATTGTCGGCTCCCCTCGAATGTTGTTTGACAGCAACTTCGCAGTATTAAGCGTCGATTCAATCGTCGTGTCTAGTAAGAGCTTCTCAAAAACAGTGACGTTCGCATTCGTCGATAAATAAGTAGGTGCCGTTAGTTGTGAATCTAAAAATAGAAAGCGTGTTATTTCACAACAACGCGAGAAGCTATCCCATACCTCATTCATGGGGTGCAAAGGGAAATTAAGTAAGTAATTTTATTGTACAAAAGTAATTTTATTGTACTTTAGTTTTGCACCAAACAGTACTTTAATTGTACTAAAAAGTCATTTCACCATACCAAAAAGTACTTTTAACGCAACAAACAATACTTTTATGGTATCAAAAGGTTTATTTTTTGTATGATAAAAACTTTTATTGTGATAAAAAGTAATGTTATTGTACCCAAAGCTTGTTTAATTATGCCAATAAGTACTTTTATTGGGTCACAAATAGTTTTTATTGTATTAATTTTATTGTATCAAAAAGTACTTTTGTTGTAGCAAACGGAACCTTTATTGCACCAAAAAGTATTTTAGTTGGATCAAACAGTACTTTTATTGTACCAAACTGTACTTTCATTACATTAAAATGTACATAAATTTTACCAAAAAGCACGTTTTTGAACCAGAAAATACTTTTATTGTGCCCAATTACTTATGTATCAAAAAGTTATTTAATTGTACCAATCAAACTTTAATGCACCAAAAAGTACTTTAATTGTATCAAAAAGTAATTTTATCTTTCATTGTGCCAAAAAGAACTTTTATATGTCCACATAGTACTATTATGTACCAAAAATTACTTGTGTTCTGTCTAAAAGTACTTTTATTGCCTCCAAAAGTACTTTTTTGGTATCAAACAGTACTATTATTGTACCAAAAAGTACTTTAATTGTACGAAAAAATTATTTAATTTTACCAAAAAATAATTGTATTGTACTAAAATATATTTTACTCTACCAAAAAGTACTTTACTTTTATTGCATCATAACTTTATGTTGTTTTACCAAAAAGCAAGAACTAAATTTTATTGTCCTTTGCTTATTTTTTTAAACTTGTTTTGCAAATTTCTAGTCAAAACGTTATTATTTCCTTCCCCGTCTCAGTATAATGTAAGATTATATTCCCCAGAAAAATGCATTCCCATAAAAGTAAAAAATTGTTTTTTTTAATGTTTTTATGTATAAAAATTTATTCTCAAGATTTTTTATAATTTTTTTTTTAAGAATTCACATTATGTATAAGTAGTAATATGTCAATTATTAGTTTTATTAAGGCAACTTAGTGTTTTTTATTGTTATGTTTAAAAATAGCATAATAATCAAATCTAATTTATGTGACTTGGGCAAACTGAAATCGATGACTAATATTGTGCAACTTGAGCTCTATTTTTTCATCTTCTTCTTGGTGTGTATGGTGATGGCATTACAATTTCGCGATCTGAATCAAATGTTCGGGGGACAAACAATGTGTGTCGTAGACGAATCGATTGTCGAATTTTATGTTACATACATGACACTTGGCATTGAAGAGTTTTTTCAATTGCACGTGACCCTCAGATTTGCGATGAACCCTAGAGGGACAATGATAATTTAAATCGCACATGCCGCAGTATTTTTGAGGGCATTGTTTGTTTCTGTTTGTCATTTGACTCAATTGGATGTTTTTCGCCTTTAGTCGTATAATGTTGGCCTTTAGATGATAACCTTCATCAATATCTTGAAGCATTCTATAGTGAGAGCGTCCTATGATGTGCTTCGCAAACGTCTTGGCGTCCAACATGCGTTCATTGCACAGATGACAGTAGAACACGTCGTTGGGTACGTTGGCATAGAGAAACGCGACTTCATCAACTTCGGGCTCCTCATCGGCTCCGTCGTTTACAACTTCTTCTGTCTTATTCCTTTTTTCTTGACACTCTCTCTCAACATCAGCATCTTTGGTCGTCTTGATTCTCTTGCTGGGTGAGGGCTCATCTCCGAGAAGTTGGGACCCACCGACTTGTATGCTCTCCTCTGCGGTCTTAATTATAACGTGATATGCCAACATGTGAGTGTCGTAGTCGCTGCGTGTGCTGAATTTCAAATTACATTCAACACACTTGGGTTGCACCAATTTCTGCGATTGCGAAGGATATTCGGAGATGCGTTTGGCCGAAATGTGACCGCGCATTTTAATGGCATGCAGTTGTTCATCAATATTGGCCGCATGCCGTAACAACTCGACCTTATGGAGATAGCTATCTTCAATGGTCTCGCACATTATCAAGTGAGGGCGACTTTTAATGTGATTCTCAAAACTGGCGGCATCTCGCATCTTCTTTTTGCACATATGACAGTACAACATGTCGCTAGGTTGATCGTTAGCAAATTCGTCCCAGTCGTTGAGTGTGGGATCAATAAAAAACGATGATGATAATGGTGGCGAATACATTGCGATAGTGTAGGTAGTTGTGTGTATGTAGGAGGTGTATAAAGTAACAGTTACAGGAAACAATGCGAGAATAATTATACAATTGCAATTAATTTTTGATAATCTGGAGATTGTTGTTTAAAAAACCGAGAGGTGAAATTTTACAGATTTTTCTTTTTATATTTTGATAGTAATGATAAGCGGATAAAGCTGTCGAACACACAACTTGACTTGATGAACGATAAACAATTAATGATGCAGTGTTTTGGTAACTAGGCGTCACTTCAGTTATTGTGAAGAGCTCAAGCATTAATTCACGATGTTAGCCAGAATTCCGCGAAACAATCGGCGAATACATTCTGCAGTATCTCATACAAATGCAACAAATTGCGTATATTCTCTCTCACTTTCTTTCTCTCTCTCTCACTCAACAAATTGCATATATTGCTTTCTCTTTCTTTCTACTTCTATATATCTCTCTCTTTATGAGATCTGTTAATCCTTTTGCTGGAATTGAACTTCAAACGGAATTTTGCTACCTGTGGCGCTGAGAAAAGCGATGAAAATTAAATTCCACAATTGCGTTCCTCGAAAAACGTGAATTACTTTTAACACTTGTTAACCGATTTATGTACACTTTCAGAATAAACTAATAAAAATCATATAAGCTACACACTTCTTTAAACGTAAAAATTAGTGAAAAATCCAAAAATGGTTCAAGTAGTAGCAAGTTATTATAGTTCTTGTAATAAAACTAAGGTTTTTTTGATCAAATTTCTAATGATAATTACCTTTGAAAAAAAGATTTTTCACAACATGACAAAACGTTTATTATTCCCTCGTCTACCGATTTTGTAAGATTTTTAAAAAATCGGAAACACAAAATTTTTGTTTTGTAAAAACGAGAAATTCTGATTCATTGACGTTTTTAAAGAAATTGTATTTTAATTTTGCCTATAGAGTGAATTTTCCTATGATTTTTCAATCTTGACTTACTTTTGGCAGCCTTTCGTTCGAAGTGGACTCCAAAGATAGTTATATTAATAGAAGAAAAACATATTGGCTCATACTTAAGAGGGTTCTAGAGGCCAAGTTACCCAGGTGTCCGGCCTCTATCGGTGATAAGTCTACAGTGGACTCCACAGTTTAAATATTATGTTACGTCTTAGCTAAGGCAAGGGAAATATCTAAGTCATACTGGTGGAATGCAGAGATTGAGGCAAAACGCACGGAAAGCAGAAAACTATTCTATAAGGCGAAAAGTTATGGCAACTGGAGCGCATATAAGTCTTCAGTTAACAGTTTCAAGAATCTGATCAGGAAGGCTAAAAGACAGTCATGGAGGAAATTCTGCAGTAATATAAAGATAACTCTTTAAAAACTAGTCGGCTATGTAAGATTTTATCCTCGAAGCCAACAATACCATCGTACATACAAAGACCAGATGGTACATGGATGGAACATGATGGATGCACAGTTCCCAGGTTGTCGAGAAAGTGATTTCCAGTTTATGGAAAACTGGGTCAGCTATAACTTTGGTAATTCCGACATACCGATTCGAGTTCAATGCGCCATCAAAAGTTTCCACTCTTTTAAATCTCAAGGACTTGATGGAATTATTCCCGAGGATCTACAAAAGAACATCGAAGTATTGACGCTCTGGCTTCTGACAATCTTCAATGACTGTCTGAAGCTGTCGCACATTCCAACGAGCTGGACAACCCTACAAAATTATAGTTATCCTTTAAGGGGGTAAGGCCTTCCACACTAAAAACCAAGAATTTTAGACCAATTATCCAATCTTCCTTCTTACTTAAGACAATGGAGATAATAACTGATGTATATATCAGATCATCTCTTAAACGGGAAGTCCTATCCAAGGCTCAGCATGCCTACACGAAGGTCAAATCCACGAAAACTGATTTACATTCGATAACTAGTCTTATCGAAAGATCCCTGAACTACAAGGAATACTAACTCGCCGCCTTCCTGGATATTGAGAGAGATTTTAATAATGTCAAACCTGTATCTGTAATTGGCTGAAAGGAACAACTGGTTATCACCTTAGTTGATAAACTACTAACGTTTATGCGCACTGAAACCAGTCTGGGCGTTTCAAATATTTCCAAGGTGGCGGTTCGCGGTACTCCACAAGGAGCCGAACTCTCACCACTACTGTGGAATCTCTACATCAACACTCTCCTATTGACGATGGAAAAAACGTGCTGCACACCCGTCGCATATGCGGATGACGTGGTACTAATAGTTACCGACAAAGAATCCTTAAATACTCTCTGAGCTTCTGGAATCTGGGTGTACCCGAGTAAAACGGAACTGGTTCTATTCATACGGAGATACAAAATCCCTCAATTTAATGAAGAGAAGGCAATATTTCGAATGTCGATCGGTGGGTGGAGATATTTATTCATTCATCATTATGTTTGCCAGGAACTTCAGCATCAGTGGAACGAATCTTCTCTGCAGTGAACAAAACTTGGACGTCAGACAAACCCCGATTAGATGTGCAAACATTGAAAGCGATTCTGACCGTCAAATGTAATATGAAGTAAAAATGCGTTGATTTCTACAATTACCTCAAAACGGAGCCGCATTGCTTATTTAAATTGCTTCAAACGACAAATACAAAACAACCACAAAAGCTGATAATGATGGAAATGATTCAGATGATGGAAATGATTGTTAATTTTTTTCTATATTGAATAAAATATATACTGCAAAAGGTACTGTATTTCCAAATCGATGTACTGTTTTTTTTTTTAAATTTCAGTGAAATGTACTGTTTTTGGTTCAAAAAAATATACGAACGTTAATCATGTAGCATTTTGTTGCATATTGTAATCTTAAAACGTTGGTTTAAATCTTTTTTTTTTGTATGCCGACCGATCTATACTAATGTTGCAGTAACGGCCTACAGTTGTTTGCCTTAATGGGATCATATGTAATTATACAAATAACGTTAAATAATTGTATGACTACTGACTGATTTTGAATCGTTAGACAGTTTTACACCATACATGTCCCATATATTATTATATATACCTATTATAGATAAAAAAAAAAGCCGGTCAGTGTTCCAAAACTACACCCACCCCTAACTTAGTTATTTGAAATTCCCACATATAATTTTCATTTTTTCCCACATCACTTTATGTTACAATATTCCATTTAAAAGTCAATATCCGCCAATATATAGCGGCAAAAGGCTTAACAGGCTTCGTAAAGAGAGAATAGGGTGAAAGAGAGATGAGATGAAAAGAGAAAGAAAGAGAAAGCAATATGTAAAATTAGCGTTAAATGTATGTGTGTTCACCACATAAGGCTTAAAGCACGCGCACGCCACATGTGTGGCAAGTGATTCGCAAAACCGCAACAGAGAGAGAAAGCATTATATGCAACTTCCGATATATCTATGTTAGCCGCCGTCGTGGATGTATATCTACGGTATGTACACCGCGATTGTGACTTAATCCACACATGCTACCTGCGGAGCAGTTGATTCGCTACACAAAAAGCTAAATGCCGCCTAATTACTAGATCATTGCATTAGTAACTATTTGTCGTTCATCAAGTGAAGTTGTATTGTCAACAGCTTAATCGGTTTTACTTTAACAAAATAAATAAAAATTTAACATTAAAGAAATAATCCACACCTACTCCGTCATAATGAATTCGCCACCATTATCATTTTCGTTCGCCATCGATCCACCACCCAGCATGCTGTCTCCCTATGGCAATGTCCCCTACGAGATGTTATACTGTCATATGTGCAAGAAACAAATGTGCGACGCCGTCTCGTTTGAGAACCACCTCACTGAAGCTATTCATTTGATGACGTTCCTTAACATTGAAGACAGCTATTACGAGACGGCCTCAATGATGCGACATGAATTAAAGATAGCTGAACATTTAAAGGCTATGGAATTGAATCAAGCGCGGCGCAAAATCAAGGAACGTCAGAGTTACTGTACCACCTGCGATTTGAAGATTGACGGTCCAATTGATATACATCGCAAATCCGAATTTCATTTGCATATGAGCACATTCTTGCTTCCCCAAAAGGTAAACCAGGAATTTGATCGCATAGAACTGGATGCCATGGAAGACGAGGGTAATGAAGAGGTCAGGGAGGACGCCCAAGAGAAAACTGCGCCGCCTCTGCAGGGAGAGGAAGATGTGGACACATACATTTTAACACCAACCAGCGAACGGGGTGCGGTTGAGACCCAATATGCGATAGGGCTCAATGAGCATCAGGATGAGAAGGAGGAAACTATGTGCCTTATCGTTGCAACGTCCAACGACCAAGATGTCCTCGATGATACCAACAATTGCCAAGAGCTCAATGAAACCCAGGCAGCAAAGACAGATCTAGTCACCACAGTTCCAACACCCAACAGTATGCAATCTCCCTATGCCGCCAACGGAACCAACAACATGTTCTACTGTCACCTGTGCAAAAAACACGTGTGGGATTCATTAGAAAATCACATCACAAATCCAACTCATGAAGCAGTGCGAGACTGCGTTGAGGAGAGCTATGTCCGTATGGAAGAACATATCCGTCTGCAGGTCGAGGTTGCGATCGCGATGGGCAGGAACAGACAAAGCCAGACGTACTACTGCGACATGTGTGATATGCACTTCCTTAGTGGCATTGCAGCCCATCGCAATACCGAGTGTCATACGCAACTGAAGAAATTCTTTCATCCCACCTGCACTGAATGTAACTTGGAATTCGAGACCCGCATCGACTATGACACGCACTTGTTGTCTGCCGATCACATGACTAAGATCGCAACGAAGAACGGCACGAATTGTGAGTACTTCCTACAATTCACTTTGCAATTTATCAACCCCGAGGACATGATAAACGATATTGGCTCATCTACCAATAAGAGGAAGAGGGAAGACGACGAAGAAGATGAAGATGAGACCAAAAATAGCAAAAAGCTTACTCCGTTTGCGAAGGAGGAGGATGAAGTTACATACGATTCTGACAAAAGCATTTTGTATATGGACGTAGACGAAGACATCGGCGCTGATGTACAAATCTGTTCGCACGAAGACAACGATAGTCGTCTGGCATCACCTGCATAGAAATATCCTTAGTATATAAGCAAGTCCTATTAAAATTCGATTAGGACTATTATGTAAATAACGACATTGAATAAAAATCTGTAATGAAATTACCGCAATAATTATGATTATTTATTTTTAATTTTTTCATGAGGAACAAACAAGGAATATAAGAAACTTTCACCAATTTATTAATAACAAAAAATTTTATAAAGTTCAATAATATGCGAGAATACATAAAGACAAAAGGCATAAAAGACTGAAAATTTTAGTTGCATAGTGCAGAGACACACTCCAGATGTCGTAATCAACTTATGCACTACATGATTAATGGTAGGTTCGGACTCTTTGTCAGCCATTTGTGTCCTCGTACCAAGCAAAGTATTCATCCCAGTTCTTGATTTTGAACATGATCCAGATAGGAATATTCCAAGAACTGCTTGCTTATCTAGGCAACTACATGATATTTGCATTTTAGATGATCTAACGTTCCTGTTTTATTCCCATCTCCACATATCTAGGCCAGATGTCTCTGGAGATATATTCTAACCGATTAGCTATATTTCTTATTAACTTATAAAGGGTGGTTACATTTTAAGGACCAATGTTAAAAGTGAATAAATCACAAATTATTTAGGAAATTATTGTCATTTCTTTTTATTATGATAATATTGGTATGGTTCATATCGACCAAATGGCAGCCGCGACCTCGGCGGCACATCTCCATCCGATGGTCCAAATTTTCGATGACGCTGAGGCATAATTAAGGTTCTATGCCGTTAATGTGCCGAATTATCTCATCATTTAGCTCTTGAGTTGTTGTTGGATTATCGTCGTACACATTTTTTTTTCAAATAACCCCAAAGAAATAAGTCCAACGGTGTCAAATCACATGATCTTGGCGGCCAATTGACATCGCCACCACGTGACCGAACACAGCCATTGAATTTTTCGCGTTAAAGAGCCATTGATTCGTTAGCTGTGTGGCAAGTGGCACCGTCGTGTTGAAACCACAAATCGTCAACGTCCATATCTTCTAATTCGGGCCATAATGCCGCCAGCCCATAAACCGCACCAAACAGTCACTCTCTGTGGGTGCATTGGTTTTTCGACAATCACTCTTTGATTATCATTCGCCCAAATGCGGCAATTCTGCTTACTGACGAATCCACTGAGGTGAAAATGTGCTGCATCACTGAAGATGATTTTCTTTGATAATTGATTATCCACTGTTGCCATTTGTTGCCACCATTCTGACTATTGACGACGTTTGGAATGGTCATGAGGCTTTAGTTCTTGAGTCAATTGCACCTTGTAAGCCTGTAAATGCAAGTCTTTATGCATAATGTCGATCAACGACGAGCATTAGAGGTGGAATTGTTGGGCACGACGACGAGATGAGGTGGACGGCTCTTCAGGCACACTATCGCGAACAGTTGCAATATTTTCTACAGTACGAGCGGTACGGTAGGGGAATGGGACTTTGCCCAGAGGCTGAAAGTTACTGATTGTCACTCACTTGGGAGTGACCAGAATCGATTTCTTTGCGGCACTGTCCAAGCAGGTAACTACTTCCGGTCTTAGACCAAGTATTCCCCGGACAATGACTTCAAAGCAACCGCTAAGAAGTTAGCTAGAGTTAGAAGGCGAAACGTTGAGTAACCTAATCGGCATTCTACCACCGATGCGTCTTAGGAAGTAGGTAACAGAAGTTACTGAAGCTCAACACAGGCTCTCCTAGTGGCTTTGGCAGCCCCGAGAAACTAGGATCGGGAGCGGTGGCCTAATAAGCCACTCTCCTTAAACAAAATTTATTATGAAAACACGGAGAATAAATATAACAAGAACCCCCCCAAATGTTGACGACCCCCGCAAACGATATAAGGACCATGATTTAAGGATATGCACCTGAAATGTCCGAACTCTTTACAGAGATGGTGCCTCTATCCAACTGGCGGAAGTCCTCGACAAATACAAGGCTGACATCACCGCCATACAGGAAATGAGATGGACGGGACAGGGATGTACACGACGAAAGAACTGTGACATCTTTTACAGCTGCTATGCAGAAAGACACGAATTTGGATGTGGTTTCATAGTCGGCAAGAGACTTCGACACCTGGTCTCGCGGTTTAACCCTGTAAGTGACCGAATAGCCACCATTCGTATCCGGGCGAAATATTTTTACATCACGCTGATTTGTGTACACGCCCCGACGGAAGATAAAGACGATGAGATTAAAGATGCATTTTACGAGCGCCTAGAGGAAACATACGACCGCTGCCCTGGCCACGACATTAAAATTGTTCTGGGAGACTTTAATGCAAAAATAAGACGGGAAGATGTTCTTGGTCCATCGATCGGTAAATTCAGCCTGCATACCGACACGTCAGACAACGGGTTTAGGCTGGTTAGCTTCGCAGCGGGAAGGAACATGGTAGTGAGTGGAACCAGATTCCAGCAAAAAGATATCCACAAGGCAACTTGGCAATCCCCCCATCAAAACACTAAAAATCAAATTGATCATGTGGTAATTGATGGCAGGCATGCATCTAGTGTCATGGACGTGCGTGTGATCCGTGGTGCTAATATTGGCTCGGATCATTACCTGGTTGCAGCCAAGGTTCGCACAAGATTGAGCAGAGCGAAAAACGCACGTAACCAAACACAAAGAAAGCTGGACTTAGCGAAGCTGCAAACCCCAGAGATAGCTACTGCCTACTCCGACCAACTCTCCCAACTTTTACGACACAACGCCTCTACTTCTGACGTTCCCGATACACAGTGGCAGCATATTGCGCATTCCATGGCAACCGCCGCAACGACCGTGCTAGGATATGAAAAGCGGCGCTCAGACGAATCTTGGTACGATGAAGAATGTCGCATAGCGTCTGAGGAACAGGATGCTGCTTATATGGCAACGCTACAGCCAATTGCAACCCGTGCTGTTAGGGAACGGCATAAGGAGAAAGCAAAACGGACGAGACAGCTATTTAGGCGAAAAAAACGTCAGATGAAGGAACGGGAGAACGAGGATATTGAGCGATACAGGGATAGAGGTGAGGCCCGAAAATTTTACCAGAAAGTAAGAGCAAATGGATACTGTAATGGCCTCTCCACCTGTAAGGACTGTGATGGAAATCTGGTCACGGATACGCAGAGTGTGCTGCACATATGGAGAGAACACTTTCAGCAACTGCTGGTTCCAGAAGGCAGCGCACGTGAAGTTATCACGCCAATTGTCGACGACGGCTTAGATTGCCCACCACCAAGTCAAGCCGAGGTAAGAAGAGCAATATCGCGGCTGAAAAACAACATAGCAGCCGGTGCCGACGGTCTGCCCGCAGAGCTCTTCAAGTCCGGTGGCGAGGAGTTGATAACGAGCATGCACCAGCTCCTGGGCACGGTTTGGCTTAAAGAGTGCATGCCCGACGATTGGAATGTAAGCGTATTATGTCCTGTGCTGAAAAAAGATGATCCAAGTGTGTGCTCCAACTACCGCGGGATCAGCCTTTTACCCATCGCATATAAGGTCCTGTCGAGTGTGCTATGTGAAAGGCTAAAGCCAGTGTTATCCAACCTGATCGGGCCTTATCAGTGTGTCTTTAGACCTGGAAAATCAACAACTGACCAGATTTTCACACTTCGGCAAATCCTGGAAAAGACCCAAGAGAAACAGATCGACACGTACCATCTTTTTGTCGACTATAAAGCTGCCTTCGACAGCCCGATACGGCAGAAATTACTTGAAGCCATGGCTGAGTTTTTTATTCCAGCGAAGCTGATACGTCTTTGCGGAATGACGCTGACTGGCACGAAGTCTTCAGTGAAGATTGGCAAGGACCTTACGGAGCCATTCTATACCAGACGAGGCCTAAAACAAGGCGACGGCCTATCGTGCGAACTCTTCAACATTGTGATGGAGATGATAATGAGAAAAGCTGCAGTAAACACGAGTGGCACGATATTCAACAAAAGCCACATGCTACTCGCGTACGCTGATGACGTAGACATCATCGGTCGAAAACTGCGGGATGTGACTGCAGCCTTCTCAGGTATTCAGAAGGAATCAGCGAAAATGGGCCTAACGGTGAACGAGGACAAAACGAAGTTATTAGTTTCAACGAACAAAGAATCTACTCGTTTGGGAAACTGCGTGAACGTTGACAACTATAATTTCGAGGTGGTAGATAATTTTGTCTACCTAGGCTCCGCCATCAACAAAGCGAATAATGTCAGCCTAGAAATCCGGAGGACAATCCTGCTTGCAAATAAATGCTACTACGGACTAAGCAAGCTATACCAGATACTAATTCTACCTGTCTTAATGTATGGCTCAGAATCCTGGGTTATGACACAAGCGGATGAATCGGTTCTGGCGGTATTCGAGAGAAAAATACTCTGTAAAATATATGGGTCCATCATCGTTAACGTATGAATCATGAGCTGTACGAGCTGTACACTGATATTGACGTGGTCAAACGCATTAAGGTGCAACGGTTGCGTTGGCTAGGTCATGTTGTACGCATGGACGAAAATGCTCCAGCTCGAAAAGTCTTCGACAATGAACTCGATGGACGGCGCAGAAAAGGGCGACCTAAACTCCGTTGGAAAGACCAGGTTACTGAGAACCTTACAGAACTCGGTGTGACTAACTGGAGAAGAAGCGCAGAAGATCGAGGCGCTTATAATATTTTTCTACGTGCGGTATATAATCCACTGGGATTGCATAGAAGTACCAGCTAAGTAAGTAAGTAACGAGCAGTACGCGCATACACTGGTGTTTTCACATCTCACGAAGTGCACGATATGCATTTTGATTCGAACGCCCATTCTCATAAATAGGCTGAATAACTTTAGCGTTGCTCGATTTTGTATCTTTACATGGTTCAAATTGAGTTAATCTGAAGATTTTTAGCCAGAATTTTTTGTTCGTTGTACATTGTCTTTTCACCTTGCCGAGTTTATGTGATATCGGTTAAACATTAGCTGGTCGAGCTTTGCAAGTTGTCCTAAGTACACTTTGTCCTTAAGAGGTCAGACTGTGTTGGGTATGAGGACACAATGAAGTATCTGGAAATGAAAAGATAATACGAACTGGCGGATCGATTTTGGTCAAACATCGAAACGTTTCGGCTATAGTGCGGTCAACGATTTGTTATTATTATAAGTTAATAGGAAAGAATATATCTCCAGTAGATCATCTAAAATTCAAATATCATGCAGCTGCCTAGAGAAGGAAGCAGTACTTGGAATATTTCTATCTGGATCATATGACTTAACAGAAACTGGGATGAATACTTTTCTTGGTACGAGGACACAAATGGCTGACTATGAAACTACTATTGATGAACCTACTATTGATGATGTAGTGAATAAGTTGATTACGACATCTGGAGTGTGTCTCTGCACTATACAACTAAAATTTTCATTCTTTTATGCCTTTTGTCTTTATGTATTCTCGCATATTATAGAACTTTATAAAATTTTTTGTTATTAATTTCAAAAACCCATAAATGCTAATTGATGAAACATTTTACCTTCTGAATTGGTGGAATTTTCTTATATTCCATGTTTGTTTTTCATGAAAAAATTAAAAATAAATAATCATAATTTTTGCGGTAATTTCATTACAGATTTTTATTCAATGTCGTTATTTACATAATAATCCTAATCGAATTTTAATAGGACTTTCTTATATACTAAGGATATTTCTATGCAGGTGACGCCAGACGACTATCATTGTCTTCGTGCGAACAGATTTGTACATCAGCGCCGATATCTTCGTCTACGTCCATATACAAAATGCTTTTGTCAGAATCGTATGTAACTTCATCCTCATCCTTCGCAAACGGAGTAAGCTTTTTGCTATTTTTGGTCTCATCTTCATCTTCTTTGTCGTCTTCCCTCTTCCTCTTATTGGTAGATGAGCCAATATCGTTTATCATGTCCTCGGGGTTGATAAATTGCAAAGTGAATTGTAGGAAGTACTCACAATTCGTGCCGTTCTTCGTTGCGATCTTAGTCATGTGATCGGCAGACAACAAGTGCGTGTCATAGTCGATGCGGGTCTCGAATTCCAAGTTACATTCAGTGCAGGTGGGATGAAAGAATTTCTTCAGTTGCGTATGACACTCGGTATTGCGATGGGCTGCAATGCCACTAAGGAAGTGCATATCACACATGTCGCAGTAGTACGTCTGGCTTTGTCTGTTCCTGCCCATCGCGATCGCAACCTCGACCTGCAGACGGATATGTTCTTCCATACGGACATAGCTCTCCTCAACGCAGTCTCGCACTGCTTCATGAGTTGGATTTGTGATATGATTTTCTAATGAATCCCACACGTGTTTTTTGCACAGGTGACAGTAGAACATGTTGTTGGTTCCGTTGGCGGCATAGGGAGATTGCATACTGTTGGGTGTTGGAACTGTGGAGACTATATCTGTCTTTGCTGCCTGGGTCTCATTGAGCTCTTGGCAATTGTTGGTATCATCGACGACATCTTGGTCGTTAGATGTTGACATTATAAGAAACATTTGTTCATCCTTCTCATCCTGAGGCTCATTGAGCCCCATCGCATATTGGGTCTCAACCGCGCCCTGTTCGCTGGTTGGTGTTAAAATGTGTGTGTCTACATCTTCCTCTCCCTGCAGAGGCGGCGCAGTTTTCTCTTGGGCGTCCTCCTTGACCTCTTCATTACCCTCGTCTTCCATGGCATCCAGTTCTATGCGATCAAATTCCTGGTTTACCTTTTGGGGAAGCAAGAATGTGCTCATATGCAAATGAAATTCGGATTTGCGATGTATATCAATTGGACCGTCAATCTTTAAATCGCAGGTGGTGCAGTAACTCTGACGTTCCCTGATTTTGCGCCGCGCTTGATTCAATTCCATAGCCTTTAAATGTTCAGCTATCTTTAATTCATGTCGCATCATTGAGGCCGTCTCGTAATAGCTGTCTTCAATGTTAAGGAACGTCATCAAATGAATAGCTTCAGTGAGGTGGTTCTCAAACGAGACGGCGTCGCACATTTGTTTCTTGCACATATGACAGTATAACATCTCGTAGGGGACATTGCCATAGGGAGACAGCATGCTGGGTGGTGGATCGATGGCGAACGAAAATGATAATGGTGGCGAATTCATTATGACGGAGTAGGTGTGGATTATTTCTTTAATGTTAAATTTTTATTTATTTTGTTAAAGTAAAACCGATTAAGCTGTTGACAATACAACTTCACTTGATGAACGACAAATAGTTACTAATGCAATGATCTAGTAATTAGGCGGCATTTAGCTTTTTGTGTAGCGAATCAACTGCTCCGCAGGTAGCATGTGTGGATTAAGTCACAATCGCGGTGTACATACACAGCCGTGATATACATCCACGACGGCGGCTAACATAGATATATCGGAAGTTGCATATAATGCTTTCTCTCTCTGTTGCGGTTTTGCGAATCACTTGCCACACATGTGGCGTGCGCGTGCTTTAAGCCTTATGTGGTGAACACACATACATTTAACGCTAATTTTACATATTGCTTTCTCTTTCTTTCTCTTTTCATCTCATCTCTCTTTCACCCTATTCTCTCTTTACGAAGCCTGTTAAGCCTTTTGCCGCTATATATTGGCGGATATTGACTTTTAAATGGAATATTGTAACATAAAGTGATGTGGGAAAAAATGAAAATTATATGTGGGAATTTCAAATAACTAAGTTAGGGGTGGGTGTAGTTTTGGAACACTGACCGGCTTTTTTTTTTATCTATAATAGGTATATATAATAATATATGGGACATGTATGGTGTAAAACTGTCTAACGATTCAAAATCAGTCAGTAGTCATACAATTATTTAACGTTATTTGTATAATTACATATGATCCCATTAAGGCAAACAACTGTAGGCCGTTACTGCAACATTAGTATAGATCGGTCGGCATACAAAAAAAAAAGATTTAAACCAACGTTTTAAGATTACAATATGCAACAAAATGCTACATGATTAACGTTCGTATATTTTTTTGAACCAAAAACAGTACATTTCACTGAAATTTAAAAAAAAAAACAGTACATCGATTTGGAAATACAGTACCTTTTGCAGTATATATTTTATTCAATATAGAAAAAAATTAACAATCATTTCCATCATCTGAATCATTTCCATCATTATCAGCTTTTGTGGTTGTTTTGTATTTGTCGTTTGAAGCAATTTAAATAAGCAATGCGGCTCCGTTTTGAGGTAATTGTAGAAATCAACGCATTTTTACTTCATATTACATTTGACGGTCAGAATCGCTTTCAATGTTTGCACATCTAATCGGGGTTTGTCTGACGTCCAAGTTTTGTTCACTGCAGAGAAGATTCGTTCCACTGATGCTGAAGTTCCTGGCAAACATAATGATGAATGAATAAATATCTCCACCCACCGATCGACATTCGAAATATTGCCTTCTCTTCATTAAATTGAGGGATTTTGTATCTCCGTATGAATAGAACCAGTTCCGTTTTACTCGGGTACACCCAGATTCCAGAAGCTCAGAGAGTATTTAAGGATTCTTTGTCGGTAACTATTAGTACCACGTCATCCGCATATGCGACGGGTGTGCAGCACGTTTTTTCCATCGTCAATAGGAGAGTGTTGATGTAGAGATTCCACAGTAGTGGTGAGAGTTCGGCTCCTTGTGGAGTACCGCGAACCGCCACCTTGGAAATATTTGAAACGCCCAGACTGGTTTCAGTGCGCATAAACGTTAGTAGTTTATCAACTAAGGTGATAACCAGTTGTTCCTTTCAGCCAATTACAGATACAGGTTTGACATTATTAAAATCTCTCTCAATATCCAGGAAGGCGGCGAGTTAGTATTCCTTGTAGTTCAGGGATCTTTCGATAAGACTAGTTATCGAATGTAAATCAGTTTTCGTGGATTTGACCTTCGTGTAGGCATGCTGAGCCTTGGATAGGACTTCCCGTTTAAGAGATGATCTGATATATACATCAGTTATTATCTCCATTGTCTTAAGTAAGAAGGAAGATTGGATAATTGGTCTAAAATTCTTGGTTTTTAGTGTGGAAGGCCTTACCCCCTTAAAGGATAACTATAATTTTGTAGGGTTGTCCAGCTCGTTGGAATGTGCGACAGCTTCAGACAGTCATTGAAGATTGTCAGAAGCCAGAGCGTCAATACTTCGATGTTCTTTTGTAGATCCTCGGGAATAATTCCATCAAGTCCTTGAGATTTAAAAGAGTGGAAACTTTTGATGGCGCATTGAACTCGAATCGGTATGTCGGAATTACCAAAGTTATAGCTGACCCAGTTTTCCATAAACTGGAAATCACTTTCTCGACAACCTGGGAACTGTGCATCCATCATGTTCCATCCATGTACCATCTGGTCTTTGTATGTACGATGGTATTGTTGGCTTCGAGGATAAAATCTTACATAGCCGACTAGTTTTTAAAGAGTTATCTTTATATTACTGCAGAATTTCCTCCATGACTGTCTTTTAGCCTTCCTGATCAGATTCTTGAAACTGTTAACTGAAGACTTATATGCGCTCCAGTTGCCATAACTTTTCGCCTTATAGAATAGTTTTCTGCTTTCCGTGCGTTTTGCCTCAATCTCTGCATTCCACCAGTATGACTTAGATATTTCCCTTGCCTTAGCTAAGACGTAACATAATATTTAAACTGTGGAGTCCACTGTAGACTTATCACCGATAGAGGCCGGACACCTGGGTAACTTGGCCTCTAGAACCCTCTTAAGTATGAGCCAATATGTTTTTCTTCTATTAATATAACTATCTTTGGAGTCCACTTCGAACGAAAGGCTGCCAAAAGTAAGTCAAGATTGAAAAATCATAGGAAAATTCACTCTATAGGCAAAATTAAAATACAATTTCTTTAAAAACGTCAATGAATCAGAATTTCTCGTTTTTACAAAACAAAAATTTTGTGTTTCCGATTTTTTAAAAATCTTACAAAATCGGTAGACGAGGGAATAATAAACGTTTTGTCATGTTGTGAAAAATCTTTTTTTCAAAGGTAATTATCATTAGAAATTTGATCAAAAAAACCTTAGTTTTATTACAAGAACTATAATAACTTGCTACTACTTGAACCATTTTTGGATTTTTCACTAATTTTTACGTTTAAAGAAGTGTGTAGCTTATATGATTTTTATTAGTTTATTCTGAAAGTGTACATAAATCGGTTAACAAGTGTTAAAAGTAATTCACGTTTTTCGAGGAACGCAATTGTGGAATTTAATTTTCATCGCTTTTCTCAGCGCCACAGGTAGCAAAATTCCGTTTGAAGTTCAATTCCAGCAAAAGGATTAACAGATCTCATAAAGAGAGAGATATATAGAAGTAGAAAGAAAGAGAAAGCAATATATGCAATTTGTTGAGTGAGAGAGAGAGAAAGAAAGTGAGAGAGAATATACGCAATTTGTTGCATTTGTATGAGATACTGCAGAATGTATTCGCCGATTGTTTCGCGGAATTCTGGCTAACATCGTGAATTAATGCTTGAGCTCTTCACAATAACTGAAGTGACGCCTAGTTACCAAAACACTGCATCATTAATTGTTTATCGTTCATCAAGTCAAGTTGTGTGTTCGACAGCTTTATCCGCTTATCATTACTATCAAAATATAAAAAGAAAAATCTGTAAAATTTCACCTCTCGGTTTTTTAAACAACAATCTCCAGATTATCAAAAATTAATTGCAATTGTATAATTATTCTCGCATTGTTTCCTGTAACTGTTACTTTATACACCTCCTACATACACACAACTACCTACACTATCGCAATGTATTCGCCACCATTATCATCATCGTTTTTTATTGATCCCACACTCAACGACTGGGACGAATTTGCTAACGATCAACCTAGCGACATGTTGTACTGTCATATGTGCAAAAAGAAGATGCGAGATGCCGCCAGTTTTGAGAATCACATTAAAAGTCGCCCTCACTTGATAATGTGCGAGACCATTGAAGATAGCTATCTCCATAAGGTCGAGTTGTTACGGCATGCGGCCAATATTGATGAACAACTGCATGCCATTAAAATGCGCGGTCACATTTCGGCCAAACGCATCTCCGAATATCCTTCGCAATCGCAGAAATTGGTGCAACCCAAGTGTGTTGAATGTAATTTGAAATTCAGCACACGCAGCGACTACGACACTCACATGTTGGCATATCACGTTATAATTAAGACCGCAGAGGAGAGCATACAAGTCGGTGGGTCCCAACTTCTCGGAGATGAGCCCTCACCCAGCAAGAGAATCAAGACGACCAAAGATGCTGATGTTGAGAGAGAGTGTCAAGAAAAAAGGAATAAGACAGAAGAAGTTGTAAACGACGGAGCCGATGAGGAGCCCGAAGTTGATGAAGTCGCGTTTCTCTATGCCAACGTACCCAACGACGTGTTCTACTGTCATCTGTGCAATGAACGCATGTTGGACGCCAAGACGTTTGCGAAGCACATCATAGGACGCTCTCACTATAGAATGCTTCAAGATATTGATGAAGGTTATCATCTAAAGGCCAACATTATACGACTAAAGGCGAAAAACATCCAATTGAGTCAAATGACAAACAGAAACAAACAATGCCCTCAAAAATACTGCGGCATGTGCGATTTAAATTATCATTGTCCCTCTAGGGTTCATCGCAAATCTGAGGGTCACGTGCAATTGAAAAAACTCTTCAATGCCAAGTGTCATGTATGTAACATAAAATTCGACAATCGATTCGTCTACGACACACATTGTTTGTCCCCCGAACATTTGATTCAGATCGCGAAATTGTAATGCCATCACCATACACACCAAGAAGAAGATGAAAAAATAGAGCTCAAGTTGCACAATATTAGTCATCGATTTCAGTTTGCCCAAGTCACATAAATTAGATTTGATTATTATGCTATTTTTAAACATAACAATAAAAAACACTAAGTTGCCTTAATAAAACTAATAATTGACATATTACTACTTATACATAATGTGAATTCTTAAAAAAAAAATTATAAAAAATCTTGAGAATAAATTTTTATACATAAAAACATTAAAAAAAACAATTTTTTACTTTTATGGGAATGCATTTTTCTGGGGAATATAATCTTACATTATACTGAGACGGGGAAGGAAATAATAACGTTTTGACTAGAAATTTGCAAAACAAGTTTAAAAAAATAAGCAAAGGACAATAAAATTTAGTTCTTGCTTTTTGGTAAAACAACATAAAGTTATGATGCAATAAAAGTAAAGTACTTTTTGGTAGAGTAAAATATATTTTAGTACAATACAATTATTTTTTGGTAAAATTAAATAATTTTTTCGTACAATTAAAGTACTTTTTGGTACAATAATAGTACTGTTTGATACCAAAAAAGTACTTTTGGAGGCAATAAAAGTACTTTTAGACAGAACACAAGTAATTTTTGGTACATAATAGTACTATGTGGACATATAAAAGTTCTTTTTGGCACAATGAAAGATAAAATTACTTTTTGATACAATTAAAGTACTTTTTGGTGCATTAAAGTTTGATTGGTACAATTAAATAACTTTTTGATACATAAGTAATTGGGCACAATAAAAGTATTTTCTGGTTCAAAAACGTGCTTTTTGGTAAAATTTATGTACATTTTAATGTAATGAAAGTACAGTTTGGTACAATAAAAGTACTGTTTGATCCAACTAAAATACTTTTTGGTGCAATAAAGGTTCCGTTTGCTACAACAAAAGTACTTTTTGATACAATAAAATTAATACAATAAAAACTATTTGTGACCCAATAAAAGTACTTATTGGCATAATTAAACAAGCTTTGGGTACAATAACATTACTTTTTATCACAATAAAAGTTTTTATCATACAAAAAATAAACCTTTTGATACCATAAAAGTATTGTTTGTTGCGTTAAAAGTACTTTTTGGTATGGTGAAATGACTTTTTAGTACAATTAAAGTACTGTTTGGTGCAAAACTAAAGTACAATAAAATTACTTTTGTACAATAAAATTACTTACTTAATTTCCCTTTGCACCCCATGAATGAGGTATGGGATAGCTTCTCGCGTTGTTGTGAAATAACACGCTTTCTATTTTTAGATTCACAACTAACGGCACCTACTTATTTATCGACGAATGCGAACGTCACTGTTTTTGAGAAGCTCTTACTAGACACGACGATTGAATCGACGCTTAATACTGCGAAGTTGCTGTCAAACAACATTCGAGGGGAGCCGACAATAAAAGAAAATTTTATTTATTTTTTTACTTTTTTTTAAGATGACTGGAGTCAGGTTTGAACCTGCGATCTCCCGCATGGTAGTCGCCTGTTCTAACTACTATGCCACCCTATAATAAAATTATTTTTCGATAAATAACAGTCCTGTAAGGTATACTAAAAGTACTTTTAAGTATAAATAACATTTCTGTACAATAAAAGTACTTTTTGATAAACAAAAGTTTATCAACTTGTGAACTTACTTTTTGGTACAATTAAAGTACTGCTGTTAGGTACTAAAAGTACTT
Organism: Muscina levida; assembly: GCA_964034835.1. Classification (NCBI taxonomy): domain Eukaryota; kingdom Metazoa; phylum Arthropoda; class Insecta; order Diptera; family Muscidae; genus Muscina; species Muscina levida. Next base: position 41,969,320 of record OZ035883.1, on the reverse strand, counting down.
TTCGGTAAAATTAAATAACATTTCGGTACAACAAAAGTACTTTTTGGTACAATAAAATTACTTTTTGATGCAATAAAAGTACTTTTTAGCCCAATTATTGTTTTTCTTTTGTACAATTTTAACACTTTTCGATCCAAAAAAAAGTTTTTTTTTGCAGAATAAAAGTACTTTTTGGTACAATTTTATTACTTTTAACCACAATAAAAGTGTTTTCTTCCACAATAAAAGTATTTATTTTCTTACATTAAAAGTACTTTTTTATACAAAATAAGAATTTTTTGGCACAATGAAAGGACTTTTTTGGGTACAATAAAAGAAAAATAAAAAAATAACTTTCCTGTGCACTTTTTTTGCATTTAAATTACTTTTTAATAAAAGTTTCACAGTCTTTACGACTGTTAATCTATATATACGTAGAACATTTGTTTCTACGTATGTCCACTATAGACTTCAAAACCACCCAACCGATGTGCAACAAACCGGCATCAATAGAAAGACAATCTTTCGAGGATCGTTATAGGTTACTTAAACATTGCATTTGAATCATGTGGTCTATTTATTGAGTCGATTTTCGATTTTCCCATACAAAAAAAGTTCAAATGTTTTAAATTGTGAAAATTTAAATAGTATGTCAATGTTAAATTTGTCAATATTTGAATTTTCAAATGAGCTTATTTGTTAAAGTGCGGTATCTGAAGTACTAGATTAGTAGGAATGGCCCTACTCATAGGACCTAATTTGTAAAAGTGCAATATCTGATGGCCTAGACCATTAGGCATAGCTCCGCCCGTAGAACGTAATTTTGCGAATGGTAATGGAATTTGTTGTGGATTCAATTAACATTAATATACGTATTTTAAAGAAAAAGGGGGGATTTGAAATAGTATGTGGAATAAACACCAATATTCGTGATCAAGCATAAGGGGTAGCCCTGCCAAATTATGTTTTCCAAAAAGCAATAGCTGAAGAACTGTAGCACTATTCGTCCTGATATTTGGTATGCAATTTTTTGAGACCAGTGGCGTATGTGACTGAGATCTACGGCAGAAAAAATCGAATACTCACGAATTTAAACATTTCTCAAATCTGCATTCTATTACATTTAGATCGACAAACGTCATACAACAGTGTAATATTAGCAGTTACGAATGAGTGTGGAGGATTTTATTTCCTTATTGCACCCATGGGTTTTGATATTGTTGATTTTGCAAAATGTTTGATCGCGTTGTCTATTGCATCCTCCTGTATTGCGCAGCTGTTTTGGATGTTGCAGAATAGAGCAAAAAATTTAAATTTTCTGAGAACCGCACATGAGTTATCAAGTTAAAAAATGTTGCAAACATGTCAAATCATAATGAGGGATGAGTGTACTATGACACACAAAAAATCGTTGAAACCCCTTGATCGCGTATTATAGGATTTAAGAAGCAATACATGATTGAGTTATCATTCGTACATTAATTTACCCAGAAAACATAAGGGAACCGAAGTGTTGCTACTATGTATAACAATGATACCCACGGAATTGCCGTTGAAATTTGCAATGACATTCAATAAATCTGAGGACAGTCTATTCAAATTTGAAAAATCCAAATTTTTCGCATGAACACCTTTATGTTGCATGTTCACGTGTAGAATGGCCCACTGATTAAAATACATATGTACACTTCTCTGGTTCTTCCATACATACTCTATTATCAAAAGCATTACAATAAATTTCTGTCATTAAAACAATATTATCTTTTAATATACCTCAAAATTTTTCTTAAATTTCGATGCGAATATCAAAAGAAACTAACACAACCCGAAGATTTATTCCAACCAAAAAAAGTTAAATTTCAGTCAATACTTCTTTAGGCAGGACGAAGTCTGCCGGGCCAGCTAGTGTTACATATGGATATAGAAACCGAAATACACAAAAATTGACGGTGAAATCATAGCGACGCCGAATTCATAAGAAAGTATCCCCGTAGAAAGTATCGTCATACACGACTTTGTCGTCAAGGCTACCCTCAAGACAAAATGTGAAAAATGTATGTATTTGTCGTCAAAACACTCGGTTGATGACAAGCTGACCGACAAAATACTTATGTTGTCGTGCATCAAACAAAAATGTTCAATGTCACGAGACAATAACGACATAAAATTGAAGAGAGGAAAGTAGAAGTAAAAAATGTTCAGTTTGTTGGAAACAGCAGTGCGAGACGGTTCATGTATCGCACGTTTTCAATAAAACTACTTCAATTTGTTATTTTAAATTATTAAGCATTGGTAACGACAATTTGACCGACATTGTCGGTGATTATGTCGTGCATGATTGTGTGGGCAACATGTCGCTTATTTAGGCATCGACGACAATTTTACCGACATTGTCGCTCATCAGGTCGTGCATGACAAAGCGGACACTTGTATGGAAATTTCGTCAAAGATTTGTATGGACGGTCCCCTACGTGTCATCAACGATTTACTATGGTCATGCATCTATCCTTGAGGGATGTCTTGCAGACACTTCCTACTAGGATATGGACAATATCGACCAGTGTATACAAAACCGAAACCGGTTTTTTTTTGTGTTCTAAAAACAAAATTATAAAATATCTAGTTTCGAATCCGGTTGAACCGGTTTTTTTTGGGTAGAAAGGGTTTGCTTAAATGCTAAATATTTACGAAATTTAATATAACCGTCATAATAATTGTAGATTTGTCAAAAGAATATATCCAGAGCAATATTGACCCAATCCGCAGCATACAGCTTCCATTATCTTAAAATATTAATAAAAAAATTTTTCTCAATAAATTTTTTTTAACAAAAGTTTTTTTTTTTTTAAAACAACTTTCTATAAAACTTTTAAATAAAAATTTGTGTAACTCAAATAAATACTCGTACAAATTAGTATGGGTCATATATTAGAAGACGTTAGAGAGATGTATCAAGGTAGAGAGGAACGTATAAGTAATTAAATTGAAACAAAACATTTCCTTACATATGTTATTTTTCAAATTTTTGTATTAAATTCCTAATAATAGTTATATGCACCAGCTCCTGCGCACGGTTTGGCTTAAAGAGTGCATGCCCGACGATTGGAATGTAAGCGTATTATGTCCTGTGCTGAAAAAAGGTGATCCAAGTGTGTGCTCCAACTACCGCGGGATCAGCCTTTTACCCATCGCATATAAGGTCCTGTCGAGTGTGCTATGTGAAAGACTAAAGCCAGTGTTATCCAACCTGATCGGGCCTTATCAGTGTGGCTTTAGACCTGGAAAATCAACAACTGACCAGATTTTCACACTTCGGCAAATCCTGGAAAAGACCCAAGAGAAACAGATCGACACGTACCATCTTTTTGTCGACTATAAAGCTGCCTTCGATAGCCCGATACGGCAGAAATTACTTGAAGCCATGGCTGAGTTTGGTATTCCAGCGAAGCTGATACGTCTTTGCGGAATGACGCTGACTGACACGAAGTCTTCGGTGAAGATTGGCAAGGACCTTACGGAGCCATTCTATACCAGACGAGGCCTAAAACAAGGCGACGGCCTATCGTGCGATCTCTTCAACATTGTGATGGAGATGATAATGAGAAAAGCTGCAGTAAACACGAGTGGCACTATATTCAACAAAAGCCACATGCTACTCGCGTACGCTGATGACGTAGACATCATCGGTCGAAAACTGCGGGATGTGACTGCAGCCTTCTCAGGTATTCAGAAGGAATCAGCGAAAATGGGCCTAACGGTGAACGAGGACAAAACGAAGTTATTAGTTTCAACGAACAAAGAATCTACTCGTTTGGCGTGAACGTTGACAACTATAATTTCGAGGTGGTAGATAATTTTGTCTACCTAGGCTCCGCCATCAACAAAGCAAATAATGTCAGCCTAGAAATCCGGAGGAGAATCCTGCTTGCAAATAAATGCTACTACGGACTAAGCAAGCGATTCAATGACAGAGCCCTCTCTCGACGAACAAAACTCAAGCTATACCAGATACTAATTCTACCTGTCTTAATGTATGGCTCAGAATCCTGGGTTATGACACAAGCGGATGAATCGGTTCTGGCGGTATTCGAGAGAAAAATACTCCGTAAAATATATGGACACATCATCGTTAACGGAGAGTATCGGCGTCGTATGAATCATGAGCTGTACGAGCTGTACACTGATATTGACGTGGTCAAACGCATTAAGGTGCAACGGTTGCGTTGGCTAGGTCATGTTGTACGCATGGACGAAAATGCTCCAGCTCGAAAAGTCTTCGACAATGAACTCGATGGACGGCGTAGAAGAGGGCGACCTAAACTCCGTTGGAAAGACCAGGTTACTGAGAACCTTACAGAACTCGGTGTGACTAACTGGAGAAGAAGCGCAGAAGATCGAGGCGCTTATAATATTTTTCTACGTGCGGTATATAATCCACTGGGATTGCATAGAAGTACCAGCTAAGTAAGTACGTAAGTAAGAAGGCAAAATGTAATACATACGTAATTTCACTCTCAGAGTTAAATAATATCCATTAAATTTTGGAGAAAGGACATATGGTAAGGGTCAGTCAGTCAGTCAGGGATTTTCAGCCAGATTTTTCTGTTCGTTGTCCGTTGTCCTTTCACCTTGCCGAGTTTAAATAATATCGGTTAAAAATTAGCTTTGCAAGTTGTAGTAAGTACACTTTGTCCTTGAAAGGCCAGACTGTGTTGAGTTTGTGGTCACAGTGAAGTACCTGGAAATGAAAAGATATATGATCTGAACGGAAGCGGATCGACTTTGGCCAAACATCGAAACGTTTGGTTATAGTGTGGTCAACGACTTGTTATTAATAAAAGTTAATTGGATAGAATATATCTTCAGAGGCCTAGATATGTGGAGATGGGACGAAAACAGGAACGTTAAATGCAAATATCATGCAGCTGCATAGAGAGGGAAGCAGTACTTGGAATATTGCTATCAGGATCATGTCCCACATCAAGAACTTGGATGAACACTTTGCTTGGTACGAGGACACAAATGGCTGACTAATAGTTCGAACCTACTATTGATCATATATTGAATATGTAGATTACGACATCTGGAGTGTATCTCTGCACTATACATGTGAAATTGTCTGTCTTGTATGCCTTTTGCCTTTATGTTTTCTCACATATTATTGAATTTTATAAAATTTTGTGTTTCAAAAACCCATTTGTTATAACATAACTGCTAATTGATGAAACATTTTACCTTCTGAATTGGTGGAATTTTCTTATATTCCATGTTTGTTTTTCATGAACTAATGTTTTCAAAATAAATAATCAATCATAATTTTTGCGGTAATTTCATTACAGATTTTTGTTCAATGTCGTTATTTACATAATAGTCCTAATCGAATTTTAATAGGACTTGCTTATATACTAAGGATATTTCTATGCAGGTGACGCCAGACGACTATCATTGTCTTCGTGCGAACAGATTTGTACATCAGCGCCGATGTCTTCGCCTTCGTCCATATACAAAATGCTTTTGTCAGAATCGTATGTAACTTCATCCTCTTCCTTCGCAAACGGAGTGAGCTTTTTGCTATTTTTGGTCTCATCGTCATCTTCATCGTCGTATTCCCTCTTCCTCTTATTGGTAGATGAGCCAATATAATTCATCATGTCCTCGGGGTTGATAACTTGCAAAGTGAATTGTAGGTAGTACTCACAATTCGTGCCGTTCTTCGTTGCGACCTTAGTCATATGATTGGCAGACAACAAGTGCGCGTCATAGTCGATGCGGGTCTTGAATTCCATGTTACATTCAGTACAGGTGGGATGAAAGAATTTCTTCAATTGCGTATGACACTCGGTTTTGCGATGGGCTGCAATGCCACTAAGAAAGTGCATATCACACATGTCGCAGTAGTACGTCTGGCTTTGTCTGTTCCTGCCCATTGCGATCGCAACCTCGACCTGCAGACGGATATGTTCTTCCATTCGAACATAACTTTCTTCAACACAGTCTCGCACTGCTTCATGAGTTGGATTTGTGATGTGATTTTCTAATGAATCCCACACGTGTTTTTTGCACAGGTGGCAGTAGAACATGTTGTTGGTTCCGTTGGCGGCATAGGGAGATTGCATACTGTTGGGTGTTGGAACTGTGGTGACTAGATCTGTCTTTGCTGCCTGGGTCTCATTGAGCTCTTGGCAATTGTTTGTATCATCGACGACATTTTGGTCGTTAGATGTTGACATTATAAGAAACATTTGTTCATCCTTCTCATCCTGAGGCTCATTGAGTCCTATAGTATACTGGGTCTCAACCGCGCCCTTTTCGCTGGTTGGTGTTAAAATGTATGTGTCTACATCTTCCTCTCCCTGCAGAGGCGGCGCAGTTTTCTCTTGGACGTCCTCCTTGACCTCTTCATTACCCTCGGCTTCCATGGCATCCAGTTCTATGCGATCAAATTCCTGGTTTACCTTTTGGGGAAGCAAGAATGTGCTCATATGCAAATGAAATTCGGATTTGAGATGTATATCAATTGGACCGTCAATCTTCAAATCGCAGGTGGTGCAGTAACTCTGACGTTCCTTGATTTTGCGCCGCGCTTGATTCAATTCCATAGCCTTTAAATGTTCAGCTATCTTTAATTCATGTCGCATTATTGAGGCCGTCTCGTAATAGCTGTCTTCAATGTTAAGGAACGTCATCAAATGAATAGCTTCTGTAAGGTGGTTCTCAAACGAGACGGCGTCGCACATTTGTTTCTTGCACATATGGCAGTATAACATCTCGCAGGGGACATTGCCATAGGGAGACAGCATGCTGGGTGGTGGATCGATGGCGAACGAAAATGATAATGGTGGCGAATTCATTATGGCAGTGTAGGTTTAATATGTAGTAAAGTAACGTCTGTTTTATGTTAATTTCTTGTTAAATTATGTTAAAGGAAACAGGATTAAGCTGTTGACAATACAACTTCACTTGATGAACGACAAATAGTTACTAATGCAATGATCTAGTAATTAGCCGGCATTTAGGTTTTTGTGTAGCGAATCAACTAGGTCGCAGGTAGCATGTGTGGATTAAGCCACAGTCGCGGTGTACATACACAGCCGTGATATACATCCACGACGGCGGTTTCCATAGATTAATCGGAAATTGCATATAATGCTTTCTCTCTCTCTCTCTGTTGTGCTTTAGAGAATCACTTGCTGCGCTACATGTGGCGTGTGCGTGCTTTAAGCCTTAAGTGGTATACATGCATTTATGGAAATTTGCATATATCGTTTTCACTCTCTATCTCTTCATCTCCCACCCTCTCTCTCTTTTTGAGGAGTCAGTTAAGCCTTTTGCCGTTATATACTGGCGGATATAGACTTTTCAACGGAATTTGGTTATATGAAGTGAAAGAAGGAAAGAAATAAATGTGATGTTAAGAATTTCAAATACAAAATGTTTTATATTTATTATAAAAACTGAACACCCTGGAACATGTATGGTTTGACAGTTTTATTTTTTTATTTTTAATTAGGCTTAACTAAATACAATTTTGCTCTTGTTTGATGTAAAAGTGTAGTTTTGAAATTATCATTTAATCCTCATATTTTTCGCTCTCCAGTGTGCCATCTAAGGTTAAAACGAGACCTGTTAGACCTCAAGTACCATAGGACTTTTTAAGACAATTGAGCCATGTCCGTCTGTTGGTCTGGGGGGGCAGGACAACTTGGGTAAATCTTTACTGATCCTTATGAAAATTTACCAGAGTAACTATTTTCCAAAACAAAGTTACCCTCACCCAAACTAGTTCCTTTCATGGAAAATTTCATAATTTCAATAATTAAATTTTCTTTAAAACCTTCCAAAACCTGGACAAGTAAGGGATCTTTGAACTTTGCCAGTTTATCTTATCTTGTAATAGTAGACAACTCTTCAGAAAACCGAAAAATTTGCCGTCACATCCCTTCTGGTATTTCTTATACAAATGATCGAATTAACTCTCATAGTTTTACATACATATCTTTTTTCGACACCTACAATCTGTTCATCGATTACAAAGTTGCATTCGACATTCCGATACGACAGAAATTGTTGGATGCTATGGCTGAGTTTAGTATCCCCGCGAAGCTAATTCGACTTTGCGGGATGACACTGACTGTTCGTGTCAGTGTCAGCCTTCTGTGAAAATTGGCAAAAAATATGGCTTAAGACAAGGCGATAGTCTGTCCTGCGATCTCTTTAACATCGTAATAGAGATGATCATGCGGAAGGCTGCAGCTAACAGGAATGGTACCATCTTCAACAAAAGTCATGTGTTGCTCGAGTATGCTGATGATATAGATATCATTGGACGTGGATTGCGGGATTTTACTGCGGCTTTTTTGAGCATTGAAACGCAGTGGGCTGAAGTGGGTCTTGTGATAAACGAGGACAAAATGAAGTTATTTGCTTCAACGAACAAAGAGTCCACTCGTCTGGGACGCTGCGTGAACGTTGACAACTATAACTTTGAAGTGGTAGATGATTTTGTCTATTTTGACTCCGCCATAAACAAAAATAATAATGTCAGCTTGGAAATAAAAAGACGAGTATTGATCGCAAACCACTGCTACAATGCGCTAAGCAAGCGATATAACGACAAAGCGCTCTCTCGAAGAACAAAGATCCGGCTCTACCAGACTCTGATCCTACCTGCCTTGCTCTACAGCGCAGAAACCTGGGTAAAGACACAAGCGGATCAATCTATTCTGGAAGTCTGCGAGAGAAAAATATTTGGATCCATTATCGTGAACGGCGAGTACCGCCGTCGAATGAATCATGACCTGTACAACGACATCGACGTAGTTAAGCGCGTACAAATAGATCGAATGCGCTGGCTTGGACACGTTGTACGAATGGACGAAAACGCTCCGGCTCGAAAAAGTCTTCGGCAATAATCTCGATGGGCGGCGCAGGAGGAGGCAACCAAAACTCCGGTGGCTGTTAACTAAGCTTGTTGTGACGAACTATCTACGGAGCGCAAAAGACCGAAGCGCTTGGAATACTTTTCTATGTGCGGCTACTGATGGATAAATTTCTATTGTTGTCGCCATTAAAGAAGAAGCTCTAATTATGGTCCAAAATTGGTCAAAACTTAAATTGTCGTCTGTATATTCATATTCGTGTTCTTGAGTACTATCTGTTTACCCAATTTTAACTCTCTAGGGTGAAATTACAGTTTTGCCACACCTCCTCCTCCCTCTGACCCAAATGTAAAATTTTGTCTACAAATTCATATTCATGTTGTCGAGTACTATCTGTGTACCAAATTTTTTTCGCCCTAGCTCTAAAAAAAAGTTTTGCCACACCCACTCCGCCCATAGGTTCAAATTGAGGCCTGATTGAGCCACAAACATACAAATGAACAAACATACAGACATTCACCTATATAACATTAATAGGATAGGATAGAATGTTACATATAGTTCCTTTAAATTTATGTTTTTCGACCTTTTTCTCTTAATTAAAAAAAATTATTTTGAGCATTTAATGCGCTCAAAATGTATTTATTTCTTTATTTGCTTTAATATTTCAAATATTACAATTTTACAACAATGACAATATAACTTGCATGGGTTTAATGCAAAATTTATTTATTTGTATTTTTTTTTTTTATTTGGTTTATAAAAATCCATGAATACAAATGTTTAAATCACATTTATTACCAACTAGCTGGCCCGGCAGACTTCGTCCTGCCTCCAAATTTTTGTAAAATATGTTGAGTTTAGCTGAAATCTAATAACGATTGGTTTTTTTTGACCTCTAAAATATTTCAATTTAAAGGGCGAGGTTTTCCCGGCAAATTCTGTTCTTCATATATCTTAAAGATTATTATAAGAATTGCTAAAACAGATCAGCAGTGTCGTCCATGATGTGATGAAAACTTACTTATCGAAAGGCATATATTCTAAAACCAGGAGTACGAATTTCCAAAAATGCCTTCATTAGGCTCAGCAACCCCATTAACCATATGGTCTGGGTGATATCAACAGTTATTCCTATTTTCGTTATTGTCCCCTAAAGCTCTCTAATTCTGTAGGAAGTGCGCCATTATAGAAGTTAGTCATTCTTCTTTGGTTCCAAACATACATTCAAAATTATCTCATGCCAAAAAAATCATATATTGTAAGTTTAAGTAAAATCGGACCGATATCAATTTTCGAAATAATTCAACCCCAGCCAAATCAACTGCGAGTCCATATATACAAAAAAATTCATTCTAAATTTCAGTCAAATTGTTTAATTCTTTAAAATTGTCATTATAATTCCACCATAACGACACCTACCGGGTCAATTTATACAACAATTTTTTTCTCAAGGTTCCACAAACATAAATACCAAATTTCAGTTAAATTGGTGCATGCATTCAAATTTTCGATATAAATCCACCCTAGCGCCATCTTCCGGGTCCATTTGTACATACGATTTTTTCTGATGATCAAACAAACATAGATTCTGAATTTCCGTTAAATTGGCCCATTCGTTAAAATTTTGATTGTAAACCGACGCCAGCGCCACCTACCGGGTCAATTTGTACATAAAAATATTTTCTCATGATCAAACGAATATCCATTGTAAATTTCAGTTGAATTGGTACATGCATTCAAATTTTCTATATAAATCCACCCTAGCGCCACCTGGATTTGATTTTTTTCAACACAAACAATCTACGGAAAAATTCGAATCGAATGAAAAACAAATTAGCCAAATCGCTTCATCCGTTCTCAAGTGATGGTATGACATACGTGGACCATTTCATTTTTATATATATAGAGTATACAAATATGTTTGTGTGTGTGTATGAATGTATACCATTAAAAACATTTAATTTTATTCCATAAAACAAAATAAATTCAACTTGTTTGTTTTTTTTTTGTATTCGCTTAAATTCGCTTTAGCAACTCGAATTGAATATGAGTTATGTAACGTATTCAAATATCTATATATATAAAAAGAAGTGTACATTTTGATTGTCACTCCATAACTCGAGAACGGCTTGACCGATTGCCATAATTTTTAGGGAAGGTACAGGGAGGAGTGATGATGGTTAGTTGATTTTGAAATCCAAAATCGGTCTAGCCATTCTCCAGTTATGCTCCATCTTTATCTTTATATATAAAATTCTACCGTACGTGTGTTGTGACTGAACTCCTCCTAAACGGCTGGACCGATTTGCATAAATTTTTTTGTATGCGTTTGGGTGGCGCCCCGGATGGTTTAGATTTACAATTCGGTCCAATTGGACAAAGGGGCGTGGCACCGCCCATACAACTTGAAAATCAAAAGGGCTGTATCTCATGAACTGTCAGAGGTATGAAGATGAGATTTGGTATATACATATGTTGTTGAAGCAGTATTAATTTCAGCCAAGGTAGAAGTGGGCGGTGCCACGCCCCCTTTTCAAAAATCGCTCTAACGGCTTTTCTAATAGACCGATTGATACGAAAATTTTACCAAGTAGTACTGTTGACCTGTTGATAGTCCCTGGCTATAATAGGCTGTGATTGGATAAAGGGGCGTGGCACCGCCCATACAACTTGAAAATCAAAAGGGCTGTATCTCATGAACTATCAGAGGTATGAAGATGAGATTTGGTATATATGTTGTTGGAGCAGTATTAATTACAACCAGGCTGAAAGTGGGCGGTGCCACGCCCCTTTTTCAAAAATCGCTCTAACAGCTTTTCTAATAGACCGATTGATACGAAAATTGTACCAATTGGTACTGTTGACCTGTTGATAGTTCCTGGCTATAATTGGTTGTGATTGGATAAAGGGGTGTGGCACCGCCCATATAACTTGAAAATCAAAAGGGCTATATCTCATGAACTATCAGAGGTATATAGATAAGATTTGTTACAGTATAAATTACTGCAAGGGTGGAAGTGGGCTGTGCCACATCCCAGTTAAAACTGCCATAGTAATAGTTTGATCGTCCTCTAAATTCCATATTATATTGCAGTTCGCCTAGAGATAGGTAGAGTTTTATTTTTGTTTTTAAATAAGCAAAAACCGAAAACTTCATATATATTTTTTGAAACCTTCTGCGGAAAACTGTGAAAAATAAGTTATGGCCTTTGAAAGTTGGCAAGCAGAAATTAAGTTTTTTAAAATCCTTGAATTTTTGCCTTTGGCGGAAGTCCAATATGTAGGGCGGGATCTCAAACAGCATCAGAAATATACTATTCTCTTCGTCTTGGTTTCCAAACATCTGAATGGTAGGTCAAAATTGGAGCCGGAGCACATGGGGTCAAAATAAGGGCCTCTTGGATTCTATGATGACCCTCTAAGTGCGGGTGTTGTTTCTTAGTGAAATTTTCGTAGGTTCCGATTTTGGTATACGATTAAATTGATCCGTCCTAATGAACAGGCTATTTGGAACTAAAAAAATAAAAAGTGCCGAGGCGCTGCAAGCGTCAAGCGTTTGGTGACCGAATTATCTTAAAAAATGGTAACACGAGTTCAATGCAAATACAGTAATCGGAAATATTCTTGATTCGTGGGCGAAGAAGACATGGCGAAAGAGGTTTTTATGGCTAAAGGCATAAATCTTCAAACGAAATTTTTATTTGAGGTCATTAGGCGGAGAAGACATGCCAAAAATGTTTTTTACGCCCAAAGAGATAGTTAGTATACAGAAGATACCCGCTACTACAGAAAAAATAAAAATTGAATTTTGAACTTTAGCAGAATGTCCGATTTGAGAAATAAGTGGTTTTTCGCCCCACATACTGATATGATAGATATGACTTTGCTGATGAACTTTTTACAATCGTCATAGAGCCTACGATATTAAGCATTTAAAACAATAAATCTTAATTGGTTAACTTCCATGTTAAGGATTTACTTGAAATTAGTTACATAAGTTAATAAACTCAACATATTATTGTCGAGCTTAAGTACCATTTTCAAAGTACATACTTTGTAGACCTACAAATGTATTAATTAGCGTTTATATAGCATTTACGATGGCAAGAAATCTGAAATGTATTACAAGTTGATATGCAATAGCGAAGCATTGCCGGGCCCACTAGTTTCTTATATTTCATTATTGACTTTGTATTGAAACTTCATCAACTCAGTGTTATATTGTGATAAGATTATATAGACTATCAGCAAAATTAGGTCAAAAGTGTTGTAATGTTACAAATGTTTCTTTCCTAAGCATTACTCTTGACTTGAGTAACGGTAATGGAATCAAGTCCTTTTTACAACTGTCTACAAAAAATTGTCATGATTGCAATTTTACTATGCGTTCTAGAGAAAATTGGTTCACATAGTAAAATAGTCCCCCCATGTATGTTACTACATATTATCATTTAATTTTAATGACAATCTATAAGTATCTTATTTGTGTCACATTTGAGGTTAAAGAATTTACATTTCCTTTGTTTGCGTAGTTTATTTCACTTGAGATCAATTGCTAAAACATTTAAAATCATTGTTATCTGTAATGATCTTTTTGTTTTCAACAATAGGTAGTTTGGTGTTGATGATCTGCAATTAGGGTTTGGACAATGCTAATAACTGCTGTTGTTGTTATCGTCGTCGTAAACAGCAGTGAAATGTGTTATCGTTTTTCTTAAAATTCGTAATAGGGTTTTTTCTGAGTTATTTTCGTTGTCTAAATTACTTAAATATAATAATAATTTTATGATTTTAGGGTGTGGGTGTGTGCGCCGTGCACACATCTGGCCAAGTGTCGTTAGCAGTCATATGTAAATCGCAGTTTTATGACATATGCAGATGTTTCTTTGACTACCTGATGTGTCCTTTAATTCTCGAATCTTTAATCGCTCTGTACTTTCCTAATAAAGGTATATGTAGTTAAGTTAAGTAAATTCGCGAATGCGGGTGTGCAGAATACTTAAAAACGTGAAAATAAAAGGCAGGTACGGGTCGTAAGGCGATTTGTACATGCAGATACTATGTTACCGCGAAACGTAAACTTATGGCCAATATACATATGTAGTGACATTGGAAAGTAACGTAGAGTGTTTTATTTGTCATAAAAATTCGTAGCAAAATTCCCGACAACAATTTCTTGGAGTTGAAATCCTGCTTAAGGGAGACATCTTAGGGTTTTTTTCTCAAACGCATGACAGCATGATTTTGTAAAACTCCAATATTAGATACATCAGTTGTGTTTTAACACGCTTACTATTTTTAGATTTACAACTAACGGCACCTACTTGTTTATCGACGAATATGAATGTCACTGTTTGAGAAACTTTTTACTAGACATGCCGATTGACTCGACACTATACTGCGCAGTTGCTGTCAACAACATTCGAGGGGGCCGGCAATAAAAGAAAAATGTAGATGACTGGAGCCAGGAGTCACACCTGAAATCTCCTGCATTTTAGTGGCGTGTTCTGACCAACATTTCACGGTCCCAGTATATGACTTCATGCGACATAAGTTTAGACTAGCTATTTAGGTATTTACAACTTTTTTTGTTTTGACTTTCAGGAAGAAATATGTGCAAAAAATGTCCATTCAATTTTGTATCCTCGAATATACTTAACCGAGGTTTTTGCGTCAAAGACTACATTTTGGTAGAATAAAATTACTTTTAGATGCGACAAAAAAATCATATTTTTGGAACCTTTGGTACAGCAAAGTACTTTTCGTACAATTAAAATACTTTTTGATACAATACTGCACTATTTGGTGAATTATACTATTTTGTATAATAAAAGTGCTATTAGAACAATAAATTGTACATTTTGGTACAAAGATTGTAATCATTAGTACAGTAAATTGTACTTTTTGTTGCAATAAACTGTACTCTTTTGTACAATAAATCGCTTTTTTTGGTATAGTAAATTGTACTTTGTGCTGCATTAAATTGTACTCTTTGGCACAATATGTAGTACTTTTTGGTACAATAAATTTTATATTTTGGTACCATAAATTGTCCATTTTGATACCATAAATTGAACCATTCAACACAGAAAGACAGGGCGATAGCTTGTCTCGTACACAAATAATATAGTTATAGCGAAGGTGATGAGAAAGGCTGGTGTCAACACGTCTACCACCATATTCCACAAGAGCCACTAGCCTACACCGATGATATAGACCTCATTGGCCGAAATCTGCGGTATGTTACTGCAGTTTTCTCATGACTAGAAAAGGAGTCAGAAAAAATGGGTTTAGCGGTCAATGAGGACAAATCAAAAATAATGATTTCGACGAACAAAGGGTCCTCTCGATAGGGACGCAGCGTCAATGTTAAAATTATTGTTTTAAGGTAGTAGATGTGTTTACCTACCTCGGAACTTCCGTCAATAAGAAAAATAATGTCAGCCAGGAAATTAAGCGGAGAATTGTGCTAGCCAATAGATGTTTTTACGGACTTCGGCAGCACTTTAGTAACACCACCTTATCTCGAGATACGAAGAAACAGCTATACCAGGTGTTAGTTTTACCAGTTCTGGGAGTATTCGAGAGAAAAGTACTCCGAAAAATATATATGGACCTATCTGTGTCGACGGCGAGTTTCACCATCGGATAAACTATGAGCTGTATGAGCTCCAACGATAACGATGGCTAGGACATGTTGCCAGGATTGATGTAAATGCTCTAGCGACAAAGGTGTTTCAAGGCGAACCTGAAGGTCGGCGCCGAGCAGGGAGACCCAAACATCGTTGGAAAGACCAAGTGATTGGCGAAGTGCCACCATCTGGTAGGACAAACTGGAGAACGCACGCAGAAGACCGAAGCGTATGGAAGACCAGAAGACCGAAGCGTATGGAATTCTTTTACAAATTTATGAGCTACGTTCGTAGGTTGTAATAGCCCACTTAAGTAAGTAAGTAAGTAAGTATTATAAGTATATTCATATAAAAAAATTATTTGAAACGGATACTCCCCACTTTTAAATATAGTACCAACTTTTTGTTAATGCTTGCATCCTTTCCTACTAACATTTCTTGCCCCTTTTTGTTATTTGGTATACTATCAACGTAGTTGATGTTTTCATTTCAATACCTGCAATTTTTTTCTTTAAACACTTGATTTCGAAGTTAATTTTGCAACAAAAAAAAAATTCCCTATTGACTTCCAGTTTTTGTACCTTAATTCTCTTAACGTCCGTAATGACTCACAAAACCTGTGGAACATTTGTTCTAAAGCATTTATTTAGTAACTAGCTGGCCCGGCAGACTTCGTCCTGCCTCCAACTTATTGTAAAAGATGTTGAGTGCTGTTGAAATCCAATAACGATTGGCTGAACTTTTAAAATTTAAAGGGCAACGTTTTCCCAGGCAAATTCTGTAGTTCATATATCTAAAAGAATGTTATATATAATTGTAAGAATTGCTAAAATGGAACAGCAGTGTCGACTATGATTTGATGAAAACTTACTTATTGATAAGCATATATTCTAAAATCTTATTTTTAAGCCGAATATAACTTTCTGCTTTGGTGTACCTTTAGGTGTTTGTTCTAAAGGGGGTTTGGTCTGAGGCATTATAGCACTTTGCCCCTTTTTATCCCAAGTTGTACGAATTTCCGAAATCCCTTAATTTGGCTCAACAACCCCATTAACTATTAAAAAATGATTATATGTAATGTAATCAATTTTGCCTAAATGACATTCCAAACATACATCCAAAATTTGCTCATGTCCAAACATGAACACATTTTAAGTTTGAGTAAAATCGGACAATCGATATAAATTTTGGAAAAATCAACTGCGGGTTCATTTAAACAAAAAATTTCTCATAATAAAACAAATATACATTCAAAATTTCAGTCAAGTTATTCATTCGTTAAAATTTTTATTATAGTTCCACCCTAGCGGCACCTACCGGGTCCAATTATGCAAAAATTTTGTTCTCATAATCACACAAATACACATACTAAATTTAATTTATTTAATTTATTTAATGGACCAATTTAAGTCCATTCGTTAAATTTTTCCGTAAAAATCCACCCCAGCGCCACCTACCGGGTCAATTTGTACATACAATTTTTTATCATGATCCAACGAATATACATTCTTAACTACAGGGAAATTGGTCCACACGTTCAACACAAAAATGTTTAACATGCTGGGTTAAAGTTAATTCGGATCAAAAATGTACATTTACAAAATTAGTGCTCTCAAGCCCCACATATCGGGTCCATACATACAAAAACTTTGTCCCTATGATCAAACAGTTAAATTGGTCCATTCGTTTAAATTTTGGTTATAAACCCACCCCAGTGCCACCTACCGGGTCCATTTGTACATAAAAGTTTTCTCATAATCAAACAAATATCCACTATAAATTTCAGTTAAATTGCTACATGCGTTCAAATTTTTGATATAAGTCCACCCTAACAATCTACGGAATTTCTAGTCGAATGAAAAAAAAACTTAGACAAATCGCTCCAGCCGTTCTCCAGTGATGGGTTTACATACGTGGACCATTTAATCTATATATATAAAAGGCTTGGGTGACTGACTGATCATTCCCCAGGCCAAACGGCAAAAGCTAGAACCTTGAAATTTGGAATGAAGGTTACTCTTATGACGTAAGCGCGCACTAAGGAGGGATTTTTGGAAATTCGGACCGCAAGGGGGTAAAATGGGCGTGTCACCGCCACATACAACTGGAATTTTAAAATGGCTGTATCTTTTAAACCATTTGGTACGTATATCGGTCGTATAAGAAAAAATAATTTGTTTGTGGAAAGTGGGCGGTGACACACCTCTTTTTTAAAAATAGTTATATTGGCCAAATAAATGGACCAATTGTTATCGAATTTTCTTTGTTTGATTCTGTCCACAGGGACTCTATTATAGGCTGCATGAAAAAATAATTAAACAAGGGGGCGTGGTACCGCCCATACAAACCAAAATTTCTATCGGTCATATCTCAAGAGCCATTAGAGGTATGAAGATGAGATTTGCTACATATGTTACTGATACAAACAGGATTACGTCTCGCTGGAAAATGGGAGGTGCCACGCCCCTTTTGAAAAAATCGTTATTTGGGCGAAATAAATGGACCGATTGCAATAAAATTTTCACAGTGTAGTACTATCCGTAGGGCTTCTGTCATAGGCTAAATGAAAACATAATTTGACATAGGGGCGTGGCACCGCCCACACAATCCAAAATTTCAATCTATCATATTTCACGAGCCATGTTAGGTATGAAGATGAAATTTCCTACATATTTGGGATTACATCTCACTGCAAAATTGGCGTTGTCATGCCCCTTTTGGAAAAATTGTTATGTCGGTCGTATTAATAGAACGATTGAATAACATTCTCATAATATATATATTTTAAATTGCTTACTAGCTGTAGATAGGATGATGAAGTTTGGGGCAGTTGTTCCCCTTTTCGAATAAACGTCAACAAAGAATGGATTTTTGGAAATTCGTACTTTTAGGGATAAAAATTAGCAATAAGGAATAAAAGTTATTACACCTACCAGACTAATGGGCTAATGCTATAATCACGAAAATTGATATGGGAATGCTCACTACCAAATTGGATTGAAGGCTCTTTTGAAATCCAATATTTCTGGGTAAAAAACAAATCTAAAAAACAAATATAGGCTTGCTCCCTTTAAGGGGTACTTAAACTTACTTAATTTCCCTTTGCACCCCATGAATGAGGTATGGGATAGCTTCTCGCGTTGTTGTGAATTAACACGCTTTCTATTTTTAGATTCACAACTAACGGCACCTACTTGTTTATCGACGAATGCGAACGTCACTGTTTTGAGAAGCTCTTACTAGACACGCCGATTGAATCGACGCTTAATACTGCGAAGTTGCTGTCAAACAACATTCGAGGGGAGCCGACAATGAAAGAAAATTTTTTTTTTTTTTTTTTCTTTTAAGATGACTTGAGCTAGGTTTGAACTTGCGATCTCCCGCATGGTAGTCGAGTGTTCTTACCACTATGCCACGGCCGGTCCCCTTTAAGGGGTACAAATGACCAAAAAGTGGTTAAACTGGTAATAAACGGCTAAAGGTGTAGTCTCAAAAATTTAAGAGAATATTTTAGCAGTGCGAAGTGAAGTAATATTTTGAAATTCGTTCCTTAGTTGTAAAAATACCGAAAAAGGAATAAATCTGGTGCTATCGCCCTGGTACTATAGAGTTACGAAAATGTATATAGAATATCTCCCAATAGATGTAGAGAACTGCCAGATGGGGTTTTTAAAAATTCGAACATTTAGAGGTAAAAAGTCCGAAAAGGGTTAAAACTGGTACCACCACCCAGACCAGATGGCTAATGCTATAATCGTATAGAATACGAGGTGGTACCAGCCCATTTTAGTTGTGCGATACGAATGTATCTTTTGAAATTCGTACATTTAGGGATAAAAAGGGACTAAAGCGGTACAATCACTCAGACAATGGGATAAAGCTACAATCACATAAATAAGATGTTCGTTGGTGTTATGAAGATTAATTGTAAGTACGGTATCCCACCTTTAACTCTGTAATATTTTTTGTCAAAAATTTGCTAAGACTGAATTCTCGGAAAGGAGAATTTTACCCTTATTCGAGTACAATAAATAGAACTGCAAGAGTCAAAGTCGAAAAATCAAAATCTGTCTATAACCAAAATACATAAATATAAAATTGTATGAAACAGTCATTGAAACTCAAAAATATATATTGATGCAGTTCGATTCTTTGTACTCGATATAGGGTAAAACCGTCCTCTCCGGCCATGTCTTCTACGGTATAATTAATAGTTTTTGTAGTGTTGGAGTATTCGGTGTCTATCCATACAAATCACCTTAAGTGGTTGATGTTTAATTAAACGCTGCTTTTCACCCATTGTAAACTTTTGACAGTCGAGTTAAAGTTTGACACTTGACTTTTCTCCAATAAAATTATTGGTGTAAATAATTTGATATCATATACGGCCCCAGAGGGATCGTTTTCATAAAAACTGTGTTCGTTTACTTTCCTAATAATAATTTGCAAGATTGTAGTTTGGGAGTGTAAGAACAATTTTACTCTCTTCATGTAAAACTTGCCAAAAAGTACTTGAACAACATCCAGTAAAAATTTGCAAGAAAACAGCTGATGTGTTTTTATTTGATTTTAATTTGTATTTTTTCCCACATGCGGAAAGCAGCAGTAAACAGGAATGGCACCATATTTAACTAAAGCCACATGTTGCTCGCGTATGCTGATGATATCGATATTATTGGACGTGGATTGCGAAATGTTACTGCGGCTTTTTCGAGCATTGAAAAGCAGTCGGCTGAAGTGGGTCTGGTGATAAACGAGGACAAAACCAAGTTATTTGTTTCAACGAACAAAAAGTCCACTCGTCTGGGACGCTGCGTGAACGTTGACAACTATAATTTTGAAGTGGTAGATGATTTTATCTACATTGGCTCCGCCATAAACAAAAAAAATAATGTCAGCCTCGAAATCAAAAGACGAGTATTGATCGCAAACCGCTGCTCCTGTGCGCTAAGCAAGCGATTTAACGACAAAGCGCTCTATCGAAGAACAAAGATTCAGCGCTACCAGACTCCGATCCTATGTACCTGTCTTGCTCTACAGCTCAGAATCCTCGGTAATGACACAAGCGAATCAATCTATTCTGGGAGTCTTCGAGGGAAAAATACTCTGCAATATATTTGGACCCATCATCGTGAACGGCGAGCACCGTCGTCGAATGAATCATGAGCTGTATGAGCTGTACAACGACATCGACGTGGTCAAGCGCGTTCAAATAGACCGAATGCGCTGGCTTGGACACGTTGTACGAATGGACGAAAACGCTCCGGCTCGAAAAGTCTTCGGCAATAAACTCGATGGGCGGCGCAGGAGGGGGCGGCCCAAACTCCGATGGATGGACCAGGTGACGGAAATGTTAAGTAAGCTTGGTATGACGAACTATCTACGGAGCGCAAAAGACCGAAGCGCTTGGAATGGTTTTCTACGTGCGGCTACTGATAGATGAATTTCTGTTGTTGCTGCCAGTAAAGAAGAAGAAGAAGTTTTCCCACAGGAGCCAATGCCTTAAAACCGAGATGAAACAATGGAACCCATTTTGGACTTGGACAAATCAAAATTCAAATGTCTTACAGCTCTTCTATCTTGCAAATTTTGGTTGACTAAAATTTATCCAACTAAAATTTGCAAACTCTTTAGTGTTGAGCTGTCAAAATTTTACACTCGCTCGCTCTCATTTACTGAACTTTTGGAGTAAACGAACACAATCCAGTTAAAATTTCCAAAAAAAAATTGCACAAATTTGTGCAAATTTGGAAGTAACCGAACACAGCTAATATAAATTAAAAATGTTTTAGATAAAAATAACAAAAAATCATTTGAATTTTGTCATTTAATTTTCTTTGCTTTCCGCCCCAGGTATCAAAATTCCGTTTGAAGTTCAATACCAGCCATAATATAGCGGCCAAAGAATTAACTGATCTCATAAAGAGAGAGATAGAGATAGAAAAAAAGAGAAAGCAATATATGAAATGTGTGTGAGAGAGAGAGAGAAAGCAATATTTATATGATATACTGCAGAATGTATTCGTCGCGTGTTTCGCAAAATTCTGGCTAACACCGTGGATTAATGCGGGAGCTCTTCACAATAACTGAAATGCCGCCTAGATACCAAAACACTGCATCATTAATTGTTTATCGTTCATCAAGACAAGTTGTGTGTTTGACAGCTTGACCCGCTTATCATCACTATCAAAATAATCAAAATTTCACATAACAAACCATTCATCTTAGTTTTTAAAACTAAAACGAAATATCTCCAGATTATCAAAAAATAATTGCAATTGTGTAATTATTCACGCGCAGTTTCCTGTAACTGTTACCTTATACACCTCCTACATACACACAACTACCTACACTATCGCAATGTATATGCCACCATTATCATCATCGTTTTTTATCGATCTTACACCCAACGACATAGACGAATTTGCTGACGATGAACCTAGCGACATGTTGTACTGTCATATATGCAGAAAGAATATTCGGGATGTTGCCAGTTTTGAGAATCACATTAACCGGTCTATTCTGACGTGGTTACAATAGTCACCACGGTTACAATAGACTACATTAGTTACAAAATCAAAAAATCGGTATTCCGAATCCTTGTTACCGTGACAATTGTTACAAAAATTGTTACCTGACAAAAAGGAGGTAACAAGGTGGTTTCAGCTCTTTGGAATACTATTTTGATATGTGAAAAAAATGTTAAATTATTGAAGTCGTAGGTAAAAGACTTTTAGACCTTTTATCTATGGAAATGTAGTGGCAAAATGTATGGAAAGGGAACAACCGCCATGAAACCTGTGGGACGGCTGTGACCAATTTTCCATGACACAGTATTTGTTTAACATTTTCGACTGTCCACTTAACTGGGATATGTGTCTTCTCCTTATGCTCAGTCAAATGTGTATAAATATCTAAAAAGTAAAAATATGTTTAGTTTTCTGTGTATTGTGTTTTAATTTTTTGTTTTTAAAATTCAAAAATTAGCTGTAAATTGTCAATAATTTACATTTCACCACAAGGTGAACTTTTCCTTGTTACTAAATTGTCAGAATACCCGTAACAAGAATTGGTTACAAAATTGTAACAAATTTACAGTCACAAATTTTTGTAACCAAATTATTAGAATAGGGCCGTAAGAGTCGCCCTCACTTGATAATGTGCGAGACAATTGAAGAAAGCTATCTCCATAAGGTCGAGATGTACCGGCATGCGGCCCATATTGATGCACAATTGTATACCATTAAAATGCATGGTCACATTTCGGCCAAACGCATCTCTGAATGTCCTTCGCAATCGCAGAAATTGGTGCAACCTAAGTGTGTTGAATGTAATTTGGTATTCTGCACACGCAACGACTATGCCACTCACTTGTTGACATCCCACCCTATAATTCCAACCGCCGAGCAGAGCATCCAGGTCGGTGATTCCCAACTTCACGGAGATGACCCCTCACCCAGCAAGAGAAGCAAGTTGACCGTAGATGCTGAGGTTGAAAGAGAATGCCAAGAGACTGAAGAAGTTGTAAACAACGCAGCCAATGAGGATGCTGATGAGGCGCGAGGTAGTAAAGATCTCACTGAGACTAAAATACAAGAGGAAGTAGCAGTCGTGTCTCCTTATGACAACTTACCCAACGACATGTTCTACTGTCATCTGTGCAATGATCGCATGTGGGACGCCAAGACGTTTGCGAAGCACATCAAAGGACGCTCTCACTCAATAATGCTTGAAGATATCGCGGAAGGTTATCGTCTAAAGGCCAACATTATACGTCTAAAGGCCAAAAAGATCCAACTGATTCAAGTGACAAACAGAAACAAGCATTGCACTCAAAAATTCTGTGGCATGTGCAATTTGCATTACCATGGTCCCAACAGGGTTCATCGCAAATCCGAGGGTCACATGGAGTTAAAGAAACTCTTCTATCCCTAGTGTCGTGTATGTGACATAAAGTTCTACAATCGCCTTGCCTATGACGAACATTTGCTGTCCCCCGAACATTTGACTGAGCTCTCAGAGAATCGCATGATACACGCTGATGTCGAAATTTATAACTAACCTTACTATATCTAACTATTCACATATTAATAACGTGCATTTTTAAAAGAAAAGTTTTAAAAAGTCTTGAAAATAAATTTCTATACTTAAATACATTAAAAAAACAAAAAATTTTTACTTTAATGGGAATAAATTTTTCTGGGGAATAAAATCGTACTTTATACTGGGATGGGGAAGGGAGTAATAACGTTTTGACTAGAAATTTGCCAGAAACAAGTTTAAACAAAAAAAAAATAAGTGAACTTAGCTCTTGTTTTTTGGGAAAACAAGAGAACGTTTTGATGCAATAAAAGTACTTTCTGGTACAACTAAAGAATTTTTTTGTACAATTAAATAATTTTTGATGAAAAAGTACTTTTTAGTACAGTTAAATTACCTTTTAGTGCAATATAAGTACCTTTTGGTACAATTAAAGTACTTTTAGTACAATAAAAGTACTTTTTGGTACAACTAAATTACTTTTAAGTTCAATAAAAGTACATACATTTGCTACAATAAATACACATTCTGGTACAAAAAAGTACTATTTGTTTCAATTAAAGTACTTTATGGTACAACTAAAGAATTTTTTCGTACAATTAAAGTATTTTTTTCTATGAAAAAAGTACTTTTTGGAACAATTAAAGTACTTTTTGGTAAAATAATAGTACTATTTAGTACAATTAAATAACTTTTGGGTACAATTAAATTACCTTTTAGTGCAATATAAGTACTTTTTGGTACAATTAAATGACTTTTAGTACAATAAGATTACTTTTTGGTACAACTTTATTACGTTTAAGTTCAATAAAAGTACATTTGCTACAATAAACATACATTAAAGTACTTTTGGTATAATAAAAGCAGCATTTTTTTGATACAAAAATACTTAGTTAAAATAAAGGTACTTTTGTTATAAAAAAAACAACTTGTGGAACAATGAAAGTACTTTTTGTTAAAAAAAATGTACTGTTTTCGTGTGGTTTAATTTCTCTTTAGTACAATTTATATATATAAAAGGCTTGGGTGACTGACTGATCACTCCCTAGCCCAAACGGCTAAAGCTAGAACCGTGAAATTTAGAATATAGGTTTGTTTTATGATGTAGGCGCGCACTAAGAAGGGATTTTTGGAAATTCGAACTGAAAGGGGGTAAAATGGGCGTGGCACAGCCCCATACAACTGGAATTTTAAAATGAGTGTATCTTTTGAACCAGTATAGGTACGAAGTCGAAATTTGGTACCTATATCGGTCGTATAACAAAAAATACTTTGTTTGTGGAAAGTGGGCGGTGCCACACCCCTTTTTTTAAAATAGTGATACAGTAGACGCTCGCAAATTAGAACTCTCTCAAATTAGAATCTTCCAGAAATTAGAATCAAGCAACGAACGCTCGAAAATTAGAACTTGATTCTAATTTCAAAGCGCTTTTTTCGTTTTACCTTAATTGACCAATTTTTGAGTTTGTTATTACTTTTTTCGCATCTACAAATAAAACAGTGCTGTGCAAATGGAAAAATGTAGTTGTGTTAGTGAAGAGATGAAACTGCCAACTTTACAGCCAAATCATAATGTCAGTAAGAGGTTGAAAAACAGAATAATTATATGTATTCATATAACTAAATTTTTTTTGAGTGTGACCTGGCAGAAGCAAGAGCGTAAGAATACATGTAAATTGAGCGAGCACAATTGTGCAATGAAATGAACAGCACTGAAATAAAACTAAAAAGGGGAAGCACATCAATCAAACTAACTGATGAAACTCTCTTTTTTATGATTGAGTTAGTGGGAAAAAACTCACACGTATGGTTTGATATTCATCAAATTTACTGGCGTCGCTGCCGAGATTTTCGGAGCGACATATGTTTTTTGTTTAGTGTTTGATGTGTTATCAGATTTTACTATCATATTGTATCGTTTCTATACTTTTTGGGGTAAAAAAGAAAACGTTCAGAAATTAGAATTTTTTCGGAAATTAGAATTACCCTAATTACCAAGTGGTTCTAATTTGCGAGCGTCTACTGTATTGGCTAAATAAATGTACCGATTGCAATTGAATTTTCTATGTGTGATACTGTCCATAGGACATCTATCATATTCTACATAAAAACATAATTAAAAAATAGGGGGCATGGCGCCCACACAAACTGAAATTTCAATCAGTCTTATTTCAGGAGCCATTAGAGGTATGAAGATAAGAGTTGCTACATATGTTACTGATATAAAGAGGATTAGGTATCGCTGGAAAATGGGAGGTGCCACGCCTCTTTTGAAAAAATCGTTATCTGGGCGAAATAAATGAACCGATTGCAATGAAATTTGCACTATGTAGTACTATCCCTAGGGTATCTATCATATGCTACATGAAAACATACTACGGCAAAGGGGCGTGGCACCGCCCACACAAACCAACATTTCAATCGGTCATATTTCAAGGCCATTAAAGGTATTGCGATGAAAATTGCTACAAATGTAAATGGTACATGGGCATTACGTCTCGCTGGGAAATGGGCAGTGCCACGCCCCATTTGAAACAATTGTTACGTCGGTCATATTAATAGAACGATTGTTATAACATTATCATAATTAATATATTTAAATTGTCTACTGTCAGTAGATAGGATGATGATATTTGGGATGGTTGTTCCCCTTTTCGAATAAACGTCAGCTAAGAACGGATTTTTGGAAACTCGTACTTTTATGGGTTAAAAATTACCAAGAAGGGATAAAAGTTGTACCATCACCTAAACTAATCGGCTAATGGTATAATCGCGAAAATTTATGTTTCTGGGGAAAAAAATTGAAAAAGGGATAAAAATTTTACTGTAGCCCAGACCAAACGGCAAATGATGTAATCGTGATAAATTATAGAGGCTTGAATTGGAACGAAGCAAGGAGGGTTTTCGAAATTCTTACCTTTTAGGGGTAAAAAGGACTAAAAAGGGATAAAACTGGTAATAAACGGCCAAAGGTATAGTCTCAAAAATTGAAGTAATTTTAAAATTCGTTCATAAGTTGTAAAAAATACCGAAAAGGGATAAAACTGATAATATCAGCCAGTTCAAATACCTAAAGGTAGAGTTACGAAAATGTATATAGAATTGCTCCCTATAGAATAAGAAAATTGCCAAATGGGTTTTTCAAAATTCCATTTTAGTTGTGCGATACGAATATATCTTTTAAAATTCGTACTTTTAGGAATGAAATGGAACTAGGGCGATACAATCACTCAGACCAATGGGATAAAGCTACAATCACATAAATGGGGTATTCGTTCGTCATATGAAGCGTTGGCATTTCACCTGTATTGCTTAAGGTCATGAGAAGGTTCATTGTAAGTACGGGTGAAGCAACGCGAGCCGGGAAAGCTAGTTATACATATAACGTTTAATAATCGCGAGAAGCAAGCAGTTCTTGGAATATTTCTATCTGGATCATATGACTTAACAGGAACTAGGATGAATACTTTTCTTGGTACGAGGACACAACTGGCTGAATAAGAGTTTGAACCTACTATAGATCATGTAGTGAATAACTTGATTACGATATCTGGAGTTTGTCTCTGCACTATACAACTAAAATTGTCAGTCTATTATGCCTTTCTCGCCTATTCTCGCATATTATTGAACTTTATAAAATTTTTTGTTATTAATTTCAAAAACCCATTTGCCATAAATGCTAATTAATGAAACATTTGACCTTCTAAATTGGTGAAAGTTTCTTATAATTCCTTGCTTGTTCCTCATGAAAAAATGAAAAATAAATAATCATAATTTTTGCGGTAATTTCATTACAGTTTTTTATTCAATGACTTTTTTAACATAATAGTCCATATCGAATTTTAATAGGACTTGTTTATATACTAAGGATATTTCTATGCAGGTGATGCCAGACGACTATCATTGTCTTCGTGCGAACAGATTTGTACATCAGCACCGATATCTTCGTCTATGTCCATATACAAAATGCTTTTGTCAGAATCGTATATAACTTCATCCTCTTCCTTCGCAAACGGAGTAAGCTTTTTGCTATTTTTGGTCTCATCGTCATCTTCTTCGTCGTCTTCCCTCTTCCTCTTATTGGTAGATGAGCCAATATCATTCATCATGTCCTCGGGGTTGATAATTTGCAAAGTGACTTGTAGGAAGTACTCACAATTCGTGCCGTTCTTCGTTGCGATCTTAGTCATGTGATCGGCAGACAACAAGTGCGCGTCATAGTCGATGCGGGTCTTGAATTCCATGTTACATTCAGTGCAGGTGGGATGAAAGAATTTCTTCAATTGCGTATGACACTCAGTATTGCGATGGGCTGCAATGCCACTAAGGAAGTGCATATCACACATGTCGCAGTAGTACGTCTGGCTTTGTCTGTTCCGGCCCATCGCGATCGCAACCTCGACCTGCAGACGGATATGTTCTTCCATTCGAACATAACTTTCTTCAACACAGTCTCGCACTGCTTCATGAGTTGGATTTGTGATGTGATTTTCTAATGAATCCCACACGTGTTTTTTGCACAGGTGACAGTAGAACATGTTGTTGGTTCCGTTGGCGGCATAGGGAGATTGCATACTGTTGGGTGTTGGAACTGTGGTGACTAGATCTGTCTTTGCTGCCTGGGTCTTATTGAGCTCTTGGCAATTGTTGGTATCATCGACGACATCTTGGTCGTTGGACGTAGCAACGATAAAGCACATATTTTCCTCCTTCTCATCCTGATGCTCATTGAGCCCTATCGCATATTGGGTCTCAACCGCACCCTGTTCGCTGGTTGGTGTTAAAATGTATGTGTCTACATCTTCCTCTCCCTGCAGAGGCGGCGCAGTTTTCTCTTGGGCGTCCTCCTTGACCTCTTCATTACCCTCGTCTTCCATGGCATCCAGTTCTATGCGATCAAATTCCTGGTTTACCTTTTGGGGAAGCAAGAATGTGCTCATATGCAAATGAAATTCGGATTTGCGATGTATATCAATTGGACCGTCAATCTTTAAATCGCAGGTGGTGCAGTAACTCTGACGTTCCCTGATTTTGCGCCGCGCTTGATTCAATTCCATAGCCTTTAAATGTTCAGCTATCTTTAATTCATGTCGCATCATTGAGGCCGTCTCGTAATAGCTGTCTTCAATGTTAAGGAACGTCATCAAATGAATAGCTTCTGTAAGGTGGTTCTCAAACGAGACGGCGTCGCACATTTGTTTCTTGCACATATGGCAGTATAACATCTCGTAGGGGACATTGCCATAGGGAGACAGCATGCTGGGTGGTGGATCGATGGCGAACGAAAATGATAATGGTGGCGAATTCATTATGACGGAGTAGGTGTGGATTATTTCGTAAAATAACGTTTGTTTAATGTTAAATTTTTATTTATTAAAGTAAAACCGATTAAGCTGTTGACAATACAACTTCACTTGATGAACGACAAATAGTTACTAATGCAATTATCTAGTAATTAGGCGGCATTTAGCTTTTTGTGTAGCGAATCAACTGCTCCGCAGGTAGCATGTGTGGATTAAGTCACAATCGCGGTGTACATACACAGCCGTGATTAACATCCACGACGGCGGTTTACATAGATTAATCGGAAATTGCATATAATGCTTTCTCTCTCTGTTGCGGTTTAGCGAATTACTTGCTACACATGTGGCGTGCGCGTGCATTAAGCCTTCTGTGGTAAACACACAGATGCATTTAACGCTAATTTTACATATTGCTTTCTCTTTCTTTCTCTGTTCATCTCATCTCTCTTTCACCCTCTCTCTCCCTCTTTACGAAGCCTGTTAAGCCTTTTGCCGGTATATATTGGCGGATAATGACATTTAACTGGAATTTTGTTACATAAAGTGATGTGGGAAGAAGTGGTTAACACACATACATTTAACGCTAATTTTACATATTGCTTTCTCTTTTCATCTC
The DNA here is from genome assembly GCA_964034835.1 of Muscina levida. NCBI lineage: Eukaryota > Metazoa > Arthropoda > Insecta > Diptera > Muscidae > Muscina > Muscina levida. The sequence goes on along the minus strand of OZ035883.1, from coordinate 41,939,868 downwards.
TCTCTCTCTTTCTCACCGTCTATCTCTTTAAGAAGCCTGTTAAGCCATTTGCCGCTATATATTGGCGGATATTGACTTTTAAATGGAATTTTGTTACATAAAGTGATGTGGGAAAAAATGAAAATTATATGTGGGAATTTCAAATAACTAAGTTAGGGGTGGGTATATTTTTGGAACATTGACCGGCTTTTTTTTTTATCTATAATAGGTATATATAATAATATATGGGACATGTATGGTGTAAAAGTGTCTTACGATTCAAAATCAGTCAGTAGTCATACAATTATAAAACGTTATATGTATATATAATTACATATGATCCCATTAAGGCAATCAACTGTAGGACATTACTGCAACATTAGTATGGGTCGGTGGGCATACAAGAAAAAAAAATTAAGACCAACGTTTTAAGATTACAATATGCAACAAAATGCAACATGATGCATTAAAGCGCCACAAATACAAAAAATAGTGGAATTTTATTCTACAACAAAGTTTTTATTGAAAATATTTTTCAGGATGTATTTATTTTATTTTACTTTATTTTATTTTTTTTCCACATAAATCAAGAGAACTATTTGTCCGTCCGTTTCAGTAAATGTTCCAACAAATTCTAAATTTAATGGATTCAAAGTCTGACAACATTACTTTAAAGCCTGATCAATAATTTTGGGAGTAATCCTAAAAGTTTTATTGGAAAATTGTGTTTTTGAGCCAATCCATTTTTAGTAAATTCATAATACATATAACAACATAATGTGTACTGTTTACCACTGTGGACAGGAGTTCACATGAATTGTATAAATAAAATGAGTTCTTTACTAAAAAATGCGATAAAAACAATTTGATGTTATTCACAATCTCATGAAGAATTATGAATTTTTGTTTGATAGCTGATGTTTTTTAAGTGATCAGAGCAAAGTCCTATAGCATTTGGTGTAACATTAGTGTAACACAGTGGTATTTGTTTATAAAAAAAATTAAATTAAATTAATTATAACACTATTATAGTTATTAGCAAACACTGTCGAAGACAATGCGTGGTAGGACGATTTCACCTTAATTCGGCTACGTGAAATCAAACTGCATCATTAGTTTTTTGAGTTACAAAGATAGTTTCAAACAATTTTTTTTGTTTTTGTTGACAAAGTGGATTGTTTTTAATTTTCGATTTACTATGCCTTTTTCTTAATATTACAATAGTGATTCATTTAAAAGAAGACAATCTCAGCAGGTTATTATTTTTGTTTGTTTTGTCTTTTCAGGATAAATATATGCAAAAATGTCCTTTCGATTCGTTATCCTTGAATATCCTTGAACATTTTTATTAAAATGCAGGTTGTATGCTGTGGCATACTTCTAAACATATTAACATTTTATAATTCTATCTTCATTAGTTTTGTGTTAAACAATTCTTTAAAATTATCTCTTAATCAAAATTAGTGATTTTTAAGACTTCACTAATAAAAGTAGAGTAATGAAATTTTAGTATGTGTAGAAGTATTCTATAGCCTCCAATATGAATTCTTTCCAAATTTTGTTATTGCAATTCTTCAAGGATATTCGAGGATAACAGTTTTAAAGGACATATTTAGCAAATATTACTCCCGGCAAGTCAAAACAAAAAAAATTATAAAAATGCAGAGATTGTCTTCTTTTTTTGATATCTATATCATCAATGTTCAACTAAGAAAAATACAGAAATAAATTGTACAAAATGTGATATCCTTTAAAAATATATAAGTCCTTTAAAAAGGAAATAAAACCTGCCAACGAAATGTAAGTATGCAGTTTAACTATACATGGTCACTACTATCACTTGAATGTAGTTTCGTTCATGGGTCATAATTGGTGTGGCACGGTGTCACCCACTTAGTATTTTGTATAAGATTCCAAATACGAATAATACATTTTACATGTTTTCTAAACTTAAACTACTTTTAGAGTAACGATTTGTTCCCAAAAGTTGAAGCCGAGAACATTTGGAACAACATTGTTGAAGAAATTTTATCGGTACAACCAACCGAATAGAAGTTAGTGGCTGTTAAAACCTAGACAAAGTCGAAAAATCAAAAGAAAATCACTGTATTAGTGGAAGCACAAATTTTGTAGGAAACCGTCATTGTAACTGAAAAAAATAATGATGCAGTTCGATTCCTCGCGTCCAAATTAGAGCTAAAACGTCGAGTCCGTTTTATTAATTTTCCCAATTAAAATTAAGAAAATCAATAGATACTTTTACAGGATATTCAAGGACTAAGGATATTTTCCAAATTCTTATGCCAGTTTTAGACAGCTATAAAACATGAACCTTATGGAGTTTCGACATAAAACGAACCGCATTGTAATGGCAGCAATGAGGAAAATATATGTGTAAAATATATTCAACAGCGAAGAGGGTCAATTCCCAAAAGTATGTTTTTTTGCGTCAATTTTTATTTGGAATTAGTCTAATGCATTCAGATTTTTTAATTTAGACTCACAGTGATCCGGTAGACTGATTGATAGGTGCAATTCCTCCGAGAAGATTCTACAGCCTGCTCTTTCCTTTAATTTCGAACCGTACGTGAAAATTAGGACGACATCCTCCCCAAAGTTTAGGTCATTATCATTATAGTGGAACTTATTTCTTATAAAACCCGGATCGAAGCCAGGTTCTGGTATGGTGTAATCCGTGGGACAGCTCACATTGATTGATTTTGGCATGGGTTTAATAACAGAGTAATACATCCAGTTTACATTTTGGGGCTAATTGCCCTTTTGCAGAAGTATAGGACCGTTGCCGCTTTGCTAGTCCTGGTCTGAGTGTTCAGATTCCAATTCAGTTTACTGTCTAATATTAGCCCAAGGTATTTGATATTAGACAAGTAACTGAATTGGAAATTGGTTATTTAGGGATTTTGTATCTCCGAGTGAATAACACCAGTTCAGTTTTACTCGGGCTTACACCCAGTCTTAAGTTATGATACCATTTTAACACATGTTTCAGCGCAGATTCCAGAAGCTCAGGGAGTAGTTTAGGATCCTTTTGCCGGTAACTATTAATGCGACGGTTGTGCAACACGTTTTTGCCATGTTCCTCAGGAGAGTGTTGATGTTCAGACTCCATCATAGTGGAGAGAGTACTCTTCCTTCTAGAGTACCGTGAACCGCCACCTTGGAAATATTTGACAAAACGGGACACTGTGTTAATCTCCAGTTGTTCCATTGGGTCAATTACAGATTCAAGTTTGACATTATTAAAAGCTCTCTCAATATCCAGGCAGGCGGCGAGTGTGTATTACTTGTAGCTCAGGGATCTTTCAATGAGACTGGTTATTGAATGTAGACATGCTGAGCCTTGGATAGGACTTCTCGTTTAAGCGATGATCTGATATAAACATCAGTTATTATCTCCATAGTCTCAGTAAGAAGGAAGATAGGCTAATTAGTCTAAAATTCTTGGATTTTAGTGTGGAAGGCCTTACCCCCTTAAAGAATAACTATAATTGTGTAGGGTTGTCCAGCTCGTTGGAATGTGCGACAGCTTCAGACAGTCATTGAAGATTGTCAGAAGCCAGAGCGTCAATACTTCGATGTTCTTTTGTAGATCCGCGGGAATAATTCCATCAAGTCCTTGAGATTTAAAAGAGTGGAAACTTTTGATAGCCCATTGAACTCGATGTTCAGTAATCGGTAAATCGGACATATCAAAGTTATAGCTGACCGAGTTTTCCATAAACTGGAAATCACTTTCTCGGCAACCTGGGTCTTTGTATTTACGATGGTATTGTTGGCTTCGAGGATAAAATCTTACGTAGCCGACTAGTTTTTGAAGAGTTTTCCGCATAACTCCCGAATTTCCTCCATGACTGCCTTTAAGCCTTCCTGATTAGATGCTTGAAACTGTTAACTGAAGACTTATATGCGCTCCAGTTGCCATAACTTTTCGCCTTTAAGCCTTCCTGATTAGATGCTTGAAACTGTTAACTGAAGACTTATATGCGCTCCAGTTGCCATAACTTTTCGTCTTATAGAATAGTTCCCTGCTTTCCGTGCGTTTTGCCCCAATCTCTGCATTCCACCAGTGTGACTTAAATATTTCCCTTGCCTTAGCTAAGACGTAAATTAATACTTTAACTGTGGAGTCCATTGTAGACTTATCACCGATAGAGGCCGGACACCTGGGTAACTTGGCCTCTAGAACTCTCTTAAATATGAGCCAATATGTTTTTCTTCTATTAATATAACTATCTTCGGAGTCCACTTCGAACGAAAGGCTGCCAAAAGTAAGTCAAGATTGAAAAATCATATTTAATCAAAAAAATCAAAATTAAAATACAATTTCTTTAAAAACGTCAGTGAATCAGAATTTCTCGTTTTTACAAAACAAAAATTTTGTGTTTGCGATTTTTTAAAAATCTTATAAAATCGGTAGACGAGGGAAAAATAAACGTTTTGTCATGTTGTGAAAATTTTTTTTTAAAGGTAATAATCATTAGAAATTTGATCAAAAAAGCCTTAGTTTTATTACAAGAACTATAATAACTTGTACTACTTGAACCGATTTGAATGATCTTAGGCTTGTTGTAAAGATAATTGAAAGCTCTTTGACTCGAAATCGCAAAACCGTGATTTTTATTAGTTTATTCTGAGTGTACATAAATCGGTTAACAAGTGTTAAATTTTATGACGGTTTTCGAGGAACGCAATTTTGGCATTTAATTTTCATTGCTTTCCTCAGCGCCACAGGTAGCAAAATTCCGTTTGAAGTTCAATTCCAGCAAAAGGATTAATAACAGATCTCATAAAGAGAGAGATATATAAGTAGAAAGAAAGAGAAAGCAATATATGCAATTTGTTGAGTGAGAGAGAGAGAGAATATACGCAATTTGTTGCATTTGTATGAGATACTGCAGAATGTATTCGCCGATTGTTTCGCGAAATTCTGGCTAACACCGTGGATTAATGCTTAAGCTCTTCACAAAAACTGAAATGCCGCCTAGATACCAAAACACTGCATCATTAAGTGTTTATCGTTCATCAAGTCAAGTTGTGTGTTCGACAGCTTCATCCGCTTATCATTACTATAAATATAAATATAAAAAGAAAAATCTGTAAAATTTCAAATAACAAACCATTCATCTCTCGGTTTTTTTAAACAACAACGAACAATCTCAAGATTATCAAAAATTAATTGCAATTGTGTAATTATTCACGCGCGGTTTCCTGTAACTGTTACTTTATTCATCTCCTACACTATCGCAATGTATATGCCACCATTACCAACATCGTTTTGCATCGATCCCACACCCAACGACTGGGACGAATTTGCTGACGATGAACCCAGCGACATGTTGTACTGTCATATGTGCAGAAAGAATATGCGAGATGTCGCCAGTTTTGAGAATCACATTAAGAGTCGCCCTCACTTGATAATGTGCGAGACCATTAAAGAAAGCTATCTCCGTAAGGTCGAGTTGTTACAGCTTGCGGCCAATATTGATGAACATTTGCATGCCATTAAAATGCATGCTCACATTTCGGCCAAACACATCTCTGAATGTCCTTCGCAATCGCAGCAATTGGTGCAACCCAAGTGTGTTGAATGTAATTTGGTATTCTGCACTCACTTGTTGGCAGCTCACGGTGGGTCCCAACTTCACGGAGATGACCTCACCTCACCCTGCAAGTTGACCAAAGATGATGACGTTGAGAGAGAGTGCCAAGAGACTAAAGAAGTTGTAAACGACGCAGTCAATCAGGAGGCCGATGAGGCGCGAGGTGGTGAAGATCTAACTGGGACTAAGAAACAAGAGGACGATAAAGTCGCGTCTCTCTATGCCAACGTACCCAACGACGAGTTCTATTGTCATCTGTGCCATAAACGCATGTGGGATGCCAAGACGTTTGAGAAGCACATTATCGGACGCTCTCACTTAATGATGCTTCAAGATATTGATGAAGGTTACCATCTAAAGGCCAACATTATACGACTAAAGGCCAAAAACATCCAATTGAGTGAAGTGAAAAACAGAAACACGCAATGCCCTCAAAAATACTGTGGCATGTGCGATTTGAATTACCATTGTCCCTATAGGGTTCACCGCAAATCCGAGGTTCACGTACAATTGAAAAAACTTTTCTATCCCAATTGTCGTGTATGTAACATAAAATTCCACAATCGTTTCGTCTACGACTCACATTGTTTGTCACCCGAACATTTGATTCAGATCGCGAAAAAGAACATTAAAGTCGGTGATGTCGAAATTTAAACCATCACACAAATTGTAATGCCATCACCACACCCACCAAGAAGAAGAAAATGGCGCTTAAGTTGCTTAATCCACAATATTAATTATCGATTTCAGTTTGTCCAAGTCACATAAATTAGATTTGATTATGCTATTTTTATGCTATTTTTTAACATAACAATAAAAAAACACTAAGTTGCCTTACTATAACTAACTATTCACATATTACTACCTATAAATAATGTGCATTCTTAAAAAATATTATAAAAAATCTTAAAAATAAATTTTTATACATAAATACATTAAAAAAAAACAATTTTTTACTATTATGGGTTTAAAGTACTTTGTACTGGGACGTGGAAGAGAGTATTAATGTTTTGACTAGAAATTAGCAAAACAAGTTAAAACTAGTAAGGCGGTTATCTTCGGCTATGACAAAGCTCAGATACCCTTCTTACTTACTTAAGTGGCCAATTACAATTTACGAAACGTAGTTCATAAATTTGAGGCCTGAAGTAATAAAGAATTCCACACGCTTCGGTCTTCTGCGTATGCTCTCCAGTTAGTCCTACCAGATGATGGCACGTCGCCTACCACTTGGTCCTTCCAACGGAGTTTGGGTCTCCCTGCTCTGCGCCGTCCTTCAGGTTCACCTTCAAACACCTTTCTCGCTGGAGCATTTACATCCATCCTGACAACATGTCCAAGCCATCGAAGTCGTTGCATTCTGACTCTTTTAGCTACGTCGATGTCGTGGTAAAGCTCATACAGTTCATGGTTCATCCGATGGCGAAACTCGCATTCGACACTATAGGTCGATAGGTCCATATATTTTTCGGAGTACTTTTCTCTCGAATACTCCCAGGTTTTGTATGTCCGTTGTAGTAAGCACCCATGATTCGGCAGCATACAACAGAACAGGTAAGATAAGCACCTGGTATAGCTGTTTCTTAGTATTCCGAGAAAGTGCTGCCGAAGTCAGTAGAAACATCTATTGGCTAGCACTATTCTCCGTTTAATTTCTTGGCTGACATTATTTTTCTTGTTGACGGAAGATCCGAGGTAGGTAAATTCGTCGACTACCTCAAAACAATAATTGTCAACGTTCACGGTGCGTCCCCATCGAGAGGACACTTTGTTTCATTATTTTTGTTTTGTCCTCGTTGACCGCTAAACCCATTTTTGCCGACTCCTTTTCTAGTGATGAGAAAGCTGCAGTAACATCCCGCAGATTTCGGCCAATGATGTCTATATCATCGGCATAGGCTAGTGGCATGTGGCTCTTGTGGAATATGGTGCCAGACATGTTGACACCAGCCTTTCTCATCACCTTCTCCATAACTATATTAAATAGTGTACAGGACAGGCTATCGCCCTGCCTGAGACCTCTTTCCGTGTTGAATGGTTCAGACTGATCCTTACCAATCTTAACCGAGGATTTGGTGTTGTCTAAGGTACATTTGCAAAGTCGAATCAGCTTTGCAGGAATACCAAACTCAGACATGGCCTCATAAAGCCTATTCCTTATCGGAGAGTCGAAGGCAGATTTGTAGTCGACAAAGAGGTGGTAGGTGTCGATCTGCTTTTCATGGGTTTTTTCCAGGATTTGTCGTAAGGTGAATATTTGATCCGTCGTAGATTTGCCAGGTCTAAAGCCGCACTGATATGGTCCAATTAGTTTTTCTACAATTGGCTTTAGACGTTCACACAATATGCTTGAAAGGACCTTGTATGCAATTGGTAGTAGGATTATTCCACGGTAGTTCTTACATTCACTACGTTCTCCTTTCTTGTATATGGGACATAAAATACTGAGGCTCCAATTCCCGGGCATGCTCTCCTCTTGCCAGATGTTCTCCATGAGCTGATGCATGCTCCTAATCAGCTCCTCCCCGCCAGCCTTAAACAATTCAGCAGGGAGACCATCGGCTCCAGCAGCTTTGTTGTTTTTAAGGCGGGAGATGGCCATACGTATCTCGCTCTGGCTCGAAGGTGGACAGTTAATACCATCGTCATGGATTGGGGCGGGGTCGTCTGGAGTGGTGTCAGTATCCAGTAAATTTCTAAAGTGATCTCTCCATATCTTCAGAACGTTATCCGGGTCCGTCACTAGCTGACCATCGCTGTCCTTGCAGGAGGGCAACCCTGTTCGGGCTTCCCCTCTATTTCGGAGCAACTCAGTGCACTTATCCTGCCTCTTCTTCAGCTCCTTCTTTTTTCTTCTAAAAAGACGAGTTGCCTGTCGTCTCTTCTCCCTGTGCCGTTCACGAACAGCTCGCGTTGCCATAGGCTGCAGTTTCGCCCTGTATGCAGCAACCGTCTCTCTCGTGGCATTGCGACATTCATCATCGTACCAGGCATCTTCTTGAGACGGCTTTGAGTACCCAAGTACGCTTCTCGCAGCCCGTTCTAAGGAGTCGGCTATATTTTGCCACTGCGAGGTTATATTGTCAGGGGTTGGACCATTCCGCAGCAAATGAGTTAGGTGGTTGGAGTAGGCGTTTGCTACCTCTGTGGTCCGCAGTTTACCAATGTCCAGCTTTCGTTGTGCCTGGTTACGTACGTTTTTCGCTATGCTTAGCCTTGTGCGTACCTTAACTACGGTAAGGAAGTGATCGGAGTCAATGTTCGCACCCCTAATCACTAGTACGTCCAGAACACTCGATGCGTGCCTTCCATCGACTACCACATGATCAATCTGATTCCTCGTCCATGTTGCCTTATGAATATTTTTATGGTCATATCTAGTGCTGCTAACTACCATATTCAGATACCCTTCACCATTTGTAAAAATGGTGGTAAAACTGGTTATTTGCACTACAACTATATTTTATTAAACTTTGTACCACAAAACAGGGGAGTTGGTGAGAAGTGGACGTTACTTTTAGCTTCACACATCCATTTTGTCAATAATTTTGTATCGATTTTATTCGATTGACCAATAAATGAGTTGGAGCTTATTTTTATGAATTTTGTAACTTTCCCAAAAATGGGAAGTTGTGTGTAATGTGGGAGTAGTTTAAATCCGATCATGCTTATCTTAGAACTTAACATCTTACATACCAAATTTCAGCCCAAAAACTCATAAACTATAGGGACATACAGACGGACACCCCCAAAAAGGGGAGTTTGTATGAAAGGTGGGAGAAGTTTTCGTCTGATATTGCTCATCTTACAACGTAAGCTCCTATTATGGGATTAAAGCTTGCATATCAAATTTCGACTGAATATTTTCTAACCTATGACTATAATCGCTGGGGCAGTTACGCAGACACTCCAAAATAGGTAGTTTGAATGGGAGGTGGGAGTAAATTTTGACCGACGTTGCTTATCTTAGAAAGTAGCCTCCGCTTAGATATTAAATCTTGCGTACAAAATGTCAGCTATATACCTCTTAAAATACGGCTGCAATCGCAGGGACAAACCCCAAAAAGGGAGAGTTTGTATGGGAGGTGAGAGTAGTTTTTGACCGATCGGTCTCATTTTATGGTTGAGTAATAACCGCTTGGAGCAGAAAAGCTTGATTGCTCTTAAATTACTACTGTAATCGCGGGGATTGACATACGGACGCCCCCAAAAAGAGGGATTTTGTATGGGAGGTGAGAGTAGTTTTTGACCGATCGGTCTTATCTTACTACTCAACCTCCACTTGGTGTAGGAAAGCTTGCATACAAAATTTCAGCTTGATTGCCCTTTAACTACAGCTGCAATCGCAGGGACAAACCCCAAAAAGGGAGAGTTTGTATGGGAGGTGAAAGTAGTTTTTAACCGATCGGGCTCATCTTAGAACTCAACCTCCATTTAGGGCAGCAAAGCTTGCGTACAATATTTCAGTTTGATTGCTCTTAAATTACTGCTGTAATCGCGGGGATAGACATACGGACGCCCCCAAAAAGAGGGATTTTGTATGGGAGTTGGGAGTAGTTTTTGACCGATCGGTCTCATCTTACAACTCAACCTCCGCTTAGTGTAGCGAAGCTCACATACAAAATTTCAGCATGATTGCCCTTAAACTACGGCTGCAATCGCAGGGACAGACCTCAAAAAAGATGAGTTCGTATGGGAGGTGGGAATAGTTTTTGACCGATCGGGTCAATGGTTTGTTATTATTTTAAGTTAATAGGAATATAGCCACTCGGTTAGAATATATCTCTAGAGAAATCTGACCTAGATTTGTGGAGATGAGGAGAAAACACCAACGATAGCTCATCTAAAATGTCAATCTTGCTGTTGCATAGAGATAAAAGCAGTACTTGGAATATTCCTATCTGGATAATGTCCAAAATTAAGAACTGGGATGAATACTTTTCTTGGTACGAGGACACAAATGGCTGACTAAGAGTTTGAACCTACTATAGATCATGTAGTGAATAACTTGATTACGATATCTGGAGTTTGTCTCTGCACTATAAAACTAAAATTGTCAGTCTATTATGCCTTTCTCGCCTATTCTCGCATATTATTGAACTTTATAAAATTGTTTGTTATCAATTTGACTAACCCATTTGTTATAACTGCTAATTGATGAAACATTTGACCTTCTAAATTGGTGAAAGTTTCTTATAATTCCTTGTTAGTTCCTCATGACAAAATGAAAAATAAATAATCATAATTTTTGCGGGTAATTTCATTACAGTTTTTTATTCAATGACTTTATTAACATAATAGTCCTTATCGAATTTTAATAGGACTTGCTTATATACTAAGGATATTTCTATGCAGGTGATGCCAGACGACTATCGTTGTCTTCGTGCGAACAGATTTGTACATCAGCGCCGATGTCTTCGTCTATGTCCATATACAAAATGCTTTTGTCAGAATCGTATATAACTTCATCCTCTTCCTTCGCAAACGGAGTAAGCTTTTTGCTATTTTTGGTCTCATCGTCATCTTCTTCGTCGTCTTCCCTTTTCCTCTTATTGGTAGATGAGCCAATATCGTTTATCATGTCTTCGGGGTTGATAATTTGCAAAGTGAATTGTAGGAAGTACTCACAATTCGTGCCGTTCTTCGTTGCGATCTTAGTCATATGATCGGCAGACAACAAGTGCGTGTCATAGTCGATGCGGGTCTTGAATTCCATGTTACATTCAGTGCAGGTGGGATGAAAGAATTTCTCCAATTGCGTATGACACTCGGTATTGCGATGGGCTGCAATGCCACTAAGAAAGTGCATATCACACATGTCGCAGTAGTACGTCTGGCTTTGTCTGTTCCTGCCCATCGCGATCGCAACCTCGACCTGCAGACGGATATGTTCTTCCATTCGAACATAACTTTCTTCAACACAGTCTCGAACTGCTTCATGAGTTGGATTTGTGATGTGATTTTCTATTGAATCCCACACGTGTTTTTTGCACAGGTGACAGTAGAACATGTTGTTGGTTCCGTTGGCGGCATAGTGAGATTGCATACTGTTGGGTGCTGGAACTGTGGGGACTAGATCTGTCTTTGCTGCCTGGGTCTCATTGAGCTCTTGGCAATTGTTGGTATCATCGACGACATCTTGGTCGTTGGACGTAGCAACGATAAAGCACATATTTTCCTCCTTCTCACCCTGATCCTCATTGAGCCCTATCGCATATTGGGTCTTACCCGCACCCTGTTCGCTGGTTGGTGTTAAAATGTGTGTGTCTACATCTTCCTCTCCCTGCAGAGGCGGCGCAGTTTTCTCTTGGGCGTCCTCCTTGACCTCTTCATTATCCTCGGCTTCAATGGCATCCAGTTCTATGCGATCAAATTCCTGGTTTACCTTCTGGGGAAGCAAGAATGTGCTCATATGCAAATGAAATTCGGATTTGCGATGTATATCAGATGGACCGTCAATCTTCAAATCGCAGGTGGTGCAGTAACTTTGACTTTCCTTGATTTTGCGCCGCGCTTGATTCAATTCCATAGCCTTTAAATGTTCAGCTATCTTTAATTCATGTCGCATCATTGAGGCCGTCTCGTAATAGCTGTCTTCAATGTTAAGGAACGTCATCAAATGAATAGCTTCTGTAAGGTGGTTCTCAAACGAGACGGCGTCGCACATTTGTTTCTTGCACATATGGCAGTATAACATCTCGTAGGGGACATTGCCATAGGGAGACAGCATGCTGGGTGGTGGATCGATGGCGAACGAAAATGATAATGGTGGCGAATTCATTATGACGGAGTAGGTGTGGATTATTTAGTAAAATAACGTTGGTTTAATGTTAAATATTTATTTTGGGACAAAGGATAACCGATTAAGCTGTTGACAATACAACTTCACTTGATGAACGACAAATAGTTACTAATGCAATGATCTAGTATTTAGGCGGCGTTTAAGTTTTTGTGTAGCGAATCAACTGCTCCGCAGGTAGCATGTGTGGATTAAGTCACAATCGCGGTGTACATACACAGCCGTGATATACATCCACAACGGCGGTTTACATAGATTAATCGGAAATTGCATATAATGCTTTCTCTCTCTGCTGCGGTTTAGCGAATTACTTGCTACACATGTGGCGTGCGTGTGCTTTAAGCCTTATGTGGTAAACACACAGATGCATTTAACGCTAATTTTACATACATATTGCTTTCTCTTTCATTCTCTGTTCATCTCATCTCTTTTTCACCCTCTCTCTCTCTCTTTACGAAGCCTGTTAAGCCTTTTGCCGCTATATATTGGCGGATATTGACTTTAAAATGGAATTTTGTTACATAAAGTGATGTGGGAAGAAGTGGTACACATTCATTTAACGCTAATTTTACATATTGCTTTCTCTTTTCATCTCTCTCTCTCTCTTTCTCACCGTCTATCTCTTTAAGAAGCCTGTTAAGCCTTTTGCCGCTATATATTGGCGGATATTGACTTTTAAATGGAATTTTGTTACATAAAGTGATGTGGGAAAAAATGATTTTTTTTTATCTATAATAAGTATATATAATAATATATATGGGACATGTATGGTGTAAAAGTGTCTTACGATTCAAAATCAATCAGTAGTCATACAATTATTAAACGTTATATGTATAATTACATATGATCCCATTAAGGCAAACAACTGTAGGCCGTTACTGCAACATTAGTATGGGTCGGTCGGCATACAAGAAAAAAAAATTAAGACCAACGTTTTAAGATTACAATATGCAACAAAATGCTATATGATGCATATAAGCGCCACAAATACAAAAAATAGTGGAATTTTTTTCTACAACAAAGTTTTTATTGCAAATATTTTTCAGGATTTAAACATTTTTTAATTTTTTTCCACATAAATCAAGACTACCATTTGCCGACCTTTTCAGTAAATGTACCAACAAATTCTAAATTTAATGGATTCAAAGTCTGATTAACTATCACTATGAACTATGAACTAGAACTATGAGACAGTTTGTTTTTCTTCTATAAACATAACTCTCTCCGGAATCCACTTCGGACAAAAGGTTAAGTTTGTGGTTGCCAAAAGTAAGTCAAAATTGAAAAATCATAGGAAAATTCACTCTATAAGCAAAAAAAAAATTCTTTAAAAACGTTAGAGTCAGAATTTCTGATTTAAAAAAAAATTGTGTTTGCGATTTTTTTTTAAATCTTATAAAATCGGTAGACGAGGTAAAAATAAAAGTTTTGTCATGCTGTGAAAAAAACATTTTTTTTAAAGGTAATAATCATTAGAAATTTGATCAAAAAAGCCTTAGTCTTATTACAAGAACTATAATAACTTGTTACTACTTGAACCGATTTGAATGATCTTGCTTTGTTGTAAAGGTAATTGAAAGCTATTTGCCGCGAAATCGCAACATTTTTGGATTTTTCACTAATTTTTACGTTTAAAGAAGTGTGTAGCAAATATGATTTTTATTAGTTTATTCTGAAAGTGTACATAAATCGGTTAACAAGTGTTAAAATTTATGTCGTTTTTCGAGGAACGCAATTTTGGCATTTAATTTTTATTGCTTTCGTCAGCGCCACAGGTAGCAAAATTCCGTTTGAAGTTCAATTCCAGCAAAAGGATTAACAGATCTCATAAAGAGAGAGAGATAGAAATAGAAAATAGAGAAAACAATATATGCAATTTGTTAAGTGAGAAAGAGAGAGAGAAGCAATATACGCAATTTGTTGCATTTATATGAGATACTGCAGAATGTATTCGCCAGGTGTTTCGCGAAATTCTGGCTAACACCGTGAATTAATTCGTGAGCTCTTCACAATAACTGAAATGACTCCTAGATACCAAAACACTGCATCATTAATTATTTATCGTTCCTCAAGTCAAGTTGTGTGTTCGACAGCTTCATCCGCTTATCATCACTATCAAAATATAAAAAGAAAAATCTGTAAAATTTCAAATAACAAACCATTCATATCTTGGTTTTTTAAACCACAACGAACAATCTCAAGATTATCAAAAATTAAGTGCAATTGTGTAATTATTCACGCACTGTTTCCTGTAACTGTTACTTTATTCATCTCCTACATTATCGCAATGTATATGCCACCATTATCATCATCGTTTTTTATCGATCCTACACCCAACGACATAGACGAATTTGCTGACGATGAACCCAGCGACATGTTGTACTGTCATATATGCAAAAAGAATATGCGAGATGGCGCCAATTTTGAGAATCATATTAAGAGTCGCCCTCACTTGATAATGTGCGAGACCATTGAAGAAAGCTATCTCCATAAGGTCGAGTTGTTACGGCATGCGGCCAATATTGATAAACAATTGCATGCCATTAAAATGCATGGTCACATTTCGGCCAAACGCATCTCCGAATGTCCTTCGCAGAAATTGATGCAACCCAAGTGTGTCGAATGTAATTGGAAATTCTGCACACGCAGTGACTATGACACTCACTTGTTGGCACATCACGCTGTTAGTAAGACCGCAGAGGAGTGCATACAAATCGATGGGTCCCAACTTCACGGAGATGATCCCTCACCCAGCAAAAGAATCAAGATGACCGAAGAAAGAGAGTGCCAAGAAAATGACGAGAAGGCCGAGACTGAGGAAGATGTAAACGACGCAGCCAATGAGGATGCCAACGAGGCGCGAGGTGGTGAAGATCTAACTGGGACTAAGAAGCAAGAGGAAGATGAAGCCGCGTCTCTTTATGCCAACGTACCCAACGACGTGTTCTATTGTCATCTGTGCCATGAACGCATGTGGGATGCCAAGACGTTTGAGAAGCACATCATAGGACGCTCTCACTTAATAATGCTTCAAAATATTGATGAAGGTTATCATCTAAAGGCCAACATTATACGACTTAAGGCCAAAAAAATCCAATTGACTGAAGTGACAAACAGGATCAAGCAATGCCCTCAAAAATACTGTGGCATGTGCGATTTGCATTACCATTGTCCCTCTAGGGTTCATCGCAAATCAGAGGGTCACGTAGAATTGAAAAAACTTTTCTATCCCAATTGTCGTGTATGTAACATAAAATTCTACAATCGATTCGTCTACGACACACATTGTTTGTCCCCCGAGCATTTGATTCAGATCGCGAAGAAGAACATTAAAGTCGGTGATGTCGAAATTTGAACCATCACACAAATTGTAGTGCCATCACCATACCCACTAAGATGAAGAAGAAGAAGAAAAATAAGCTTAAATTGCTTAATCCACAATATTAGTCATCGATTTCAGTTTGTCCAAGTCACATAAATTATATTTAAATATTTAGCTATTTTTAAACATAACAATAAAAAACACTAAGTTGCCTTACTATAACTAACTATTCACGTATTACTAATTATAAATAATGTGAGTTTTTAAAAAAAAATTATAAAAAATCTTGAAAATAAATTTTTATACATAAATACATGAAAAAAAAACAATTTTTTACTTTTTTGGGTATAAATTTTTCTCGGGAATAAAATCCTACTCGATGGGGAAGGGAATAATAATGTTTTGAATACAAATTTGCAAAACAAGTTAAAATAAAATAAAAATAAGTTACGGAAATATAGTTAACCCTTTAATGACGAGAGCGAAATAATGGGAAATTTTTAAAAAAAATTGTCAGTACTGCATATAAATTAGTTAAAAAACTAATTTTACATAAAAAAGTAAGACGAAAAATTTCAGAAAAATATCTATTTTTACTGGTGTTATGACGACTGTGACCATATGGTAACAGCTTTAAAACAGGTAAATAAAAAGTACCAAGTACAAAATATTTCATGCATTACGTTTTTATGATATTTGATATTCTTCTCAAATAACAAATACTAAAAGTCTTTAATATATCAGTCTTTAAACAACCAAAAAATATTCTTAATATAGAGTGACTTTTTATATCCCTCCATATTGCTGTTTTGCGCACATGTGAAAAACAACTATGTATTTTAAATGATCCCCCACGCTGGCTACTGATGCCTGATCGCATAGCGGTAAATCATGAATGAAAGATCAAAGCTTTGATAAAATTGAAAAAGAAAATTCTTGACATTTATTCTTATGTTTATTTTATTGCGTGCTATATCTAACGCTGTCAACGTTACCATATGGTAACAGTCGTCACTAATGTGTTAAGTTCTTGCTTTTTGGTAAAACAACAGAACGTTTTGATGCAATAAAAGTAAAGTACTTTTTGGCACAGTAAGAGTATATTTTAGTACAATATTATTTTATTACATATTATTACAAAATTATTTTTTGGTAAAATTAAAATATTTTTTCGTACAACTTAAGTACTTTTTGGTACAATAATAGTACTGTTTGATATCATAAAAGTACTTTTTGGTGTAATCAATTTACTTGTAAGATTAAATTACTTTTTGAGACAATAAAAGTACTTTTAATACAATGATAGTACTTTTTGATACGCAATTGGCACAATGAAAGTATTTTTCGGTACAATAAAAGGTGCTTTTGGTGCAATAAAAGTACTTTTTGGTACAACTTAAGTACATTTTAATGCTATAAAAGTATTTAATAATAAATAAAAGTATTTTTGGGTACAATAAATGTAAAAGTACTTTTTGATACAATGAAAACAATTTGTGGCCCAATGAAAGTACTTTTTGGTATAATTAAATTAGTTGTTCATGCTAAATTCAGAGAAATACCTTCTAACTAGTACAAGTTGATTTTATAAAATATGATTCATTTCGAGGTTTGTTTTTTAAATGGTTTTATTTGCAAAACACAAGTGAATGACTGCAAATTGTTATTTGACTGGTATTTAATATTGTATGATGACATTTTGTCATGAAGTAACTGAAATGGAAACAGCGTCTCCAAAAATTATTTTTTTAAAGATATGTTTTTCGAGCCCTTCGTTCAACAAGTAGTGTGCATAATAGACTATCTGAGAGCACTATTGTCAATATCATTCTCAAATTTTTGCCTCAGTGTACGTTATTGGATAATACGCAACCAAAAGTACCAATTCCATTCTACAGAGAGGAGAATGTTGCGCCTGTAGCCGAGAGCGTTACTAAAGATACCAACCAGTCGATTAGACACCATGAGCATTCTGTGCACGCTTTACATTAGATATGCAACAACTTGAAATGACGCTGTAATGATGATTTCCATTGGCAGTTTTTTCCTTTCTCAACGCCTCCTGTATGCAGATACTTATTCAAATGTATACAGCCTTTTGGTCCACCCTGGATATAAATACATAATATAATATATATATAATATATATTTAAAATATTTAAAAATATATCAATATCAAATTTCAAAGAGATCGGACACAAACCGTAGCTTTTATAAAGGTTTGATTCTACTACAGTATATATACATATAAGTATATATATGCGGACTATATGTAAATATGGACCGATTTCTTAAAAACTTCAATCCAATCGATCTTATAGCAAAAGGATCATCTGTGCCAAATTTGGCTAAGATCAGACTCTTCCTTGAATTAATCTCCGTTTTGGGTGTTCAATACCCCACTGTGCGCCGTTAGTTGTGAATATAAAAATAGAAAGCGTATTAATGCACAACAACGCGCGAGGCTGTCCCATAACTCATTCATGGGGTGTAAAGGGAAATTAAATTAAGTAAAGAGATATTTATGTAAATGTATGTGGTTGAAATATCTCATTTCTATGAGAGATAAACAGAAGGAGTGTGGCAGATATTAAGGGTTTCTAAGGTTTCTGTCTACTTTTACAAGATATGTAATAAAACTGACAAAATATCTTCTAGATTTCCGTTTGAAAGTTGTGGAGGGAAATACATTTACATACTCTGCTAAAAATAAAATTAAATTATTTGTACTAAAAAAGTACTTTTATTGTACAAAACAGTGTTTTTATGGCAACAACAAGTACTTTTATTTAGCAAGTACTTTTATTTATTGTACCAAATTGTACCGAAAAGTACTTTTAGTGTACCAAACCGTACATTTTTTGTATTAAAAAGTACTTTTAGTGTACCAAACAAAACTTTATTGTTTCGAAAGTTCCAAAACAGTACTTTTATGGTATCAAAAAGTGCTTTCATTCAGCCACAAATTGTTTTTATTGTACCAAACAAAAAATTTTTATGGTATCAAAAAGTACCTTTATTTATCAAAAAGTACTTTTATTTATCAAAAAGTACTTTTATTGTACCAAATAAAACTTATATGGTATCAAAAAGAACTGTATTTATCAAATAGTAAATTTTTTGTACGAAAAATATTGTTAGTGAGAAAAATAGTACTATTATTGTACCCAAAGGTTATTTCTTTGTACCTAAAAGTAGTTTCATTGTTCCACAAGTTGTTTTTATTGTAACAAACAGTACTTTTTTTGTATCAAAAAGTACTTTTATTGTACCAAAAATTACATTTATTGTACCAAAAAGCACTTTAATTGTACTAAAAAGTTATTAAATCGTACCAAAAAGTACTTTCATTGTACTTTTATGGTATCAAAAAGTAATTTATTTATCAAATAGTAATTTTATTGTACGAAAAATATTTTTATTGTGACAATAAGTACTTTTATTGCACCCAAAGGTTATTTCTTTGTACCAAAAAAGTACTCTCATTGTTCCACAAGTTGTTTTTATTAAATTTTAATGTACTAAAAGGAAATTTAATCATACGAAAACAGAACTTTTTTTTAACAAAAAGTACTTTCATTGTTTCACAAGTTGTTTTTTTTATACCACAAAGTACCTTTATTTTACCCAAGTATTTTTGTATGCTTATTATACCAAAAAGTACTTTTATTGTACCATAATGTATGTTTATTGTAGCAAATGTACTTTTATTGAACTTAAAAGTAATTTAGTTGTACCAAAAAGTACTTTTATTGTACTAAAAGTCATTTAATTGTCGCAAAAAGTACTTATATTGCACTAAAAGATAACTTAATTGTACTAAAAAGTTCTTTAAATGTAATAAATAAAATTACCAAAAAGTACTTTAATTGTACCAAAAAGTACTTTTTTCATCAAAAATTAATTTAATTGTACGAAAAAATTCTTTAGTTGTACCATAAAGTGCTTTAATTGAAACAAAAAGTACTTTTTTGTACCAGAATGTATATTTATTGTAGCAAATGTACTTTAATTGAACTTGAAAGTAATTAAGTTGTACCAAAAAGTACTTTTATTGTACTAAAAGTCATTTAATTGTCGCAAAAAGGTACTTATATTGCATTAAAAGGTAATTTAATTGTACCAAAACGTAATTTTTCCATCAAAAATTATTTAATTGTACGAAAAAATTCTTTAATTGTATTAGAAAGTACTTTTATTGCATCAAAACGTTCTCTTGTTTTCCCAAAAAACAAGAGCTAAGTAAATTTTTCCTTCACTCATTTTTTTTGTTGTTTTAACTTGTTTTTGGCAAATTTCTAGTCAAAACGTTATTACTCCCTTCCCCATCCCAGTATAAAGTAAGATTTTATTTCCCAGAAAAATGTATTCCCATAAGAGTAAAAAATTTTGGTTTTTTTAATGTATTTAAGTATAAAAATTTATTTTCAAGACTTTTTAAAACTTTTTTTTTTAAATTCATGTTATTTATATGTAGTAATATGTGAATAGTTAGGTATAGATGGGTTAGTTATAAATTTCGACATCAGCGTGTGTATCGCGATTCTCTGAGAACTCAGTCAAATGTTCGGGGGACAACAAATGTTCATCGTAGGCAAGGCGATTGTAGAATTTTATGTCACATATACGACACTTGGGATAGAAGAGTTGCTTTAATTGTAAGTGACCCTCGGATTTGCGATGAACCCTATTGGGACAATGGTAATGCAAATCGCACATGCCACAGTATTTTTGAGGGTATTGCTTGTTCCTGTTTGTCACTTCACTCAATAGGATGTTTTTGGCCTTTAGTCGTATAATGTTGGCCTTTAGACGATAACCTTCCGCGATATCTTCAAGCATTATTAAGTGAGTGCGTCCTATAATGTGATTCCCAAACGTCTTGGCGTCCCACATGCGTTCATTGCATAGATGACAGTAGAACACGTCGTTGGGTAAGTTGTCATAAGGAGACACGACTACTACTTCCTCTTGTTTCTTAGCCTCAGTGAGATCTTTACCACTTCGCGCCTCATCGGCATCCTCATTGGCTTCTTCAGTCTCTTGGCATTCTCTTTCAACCTCAGCATCTACGGTCATCTTGCTTCTCTTGCTGGGTGAGGGGTCATCTCCGTGAAGTTGGTAATCACCGACCTGGATGCTCTCCTCGGTGGTCGGAATTATAGCGTGGGATACCACCATGTGAGTGTCATAGTCGTTGCGTGTGCAGAATACCAAATTACATTCAACACACTTAGGTTGCACCAATTTCTGCGATTGCGAAGGACATTCAGAGATGCGTTTGGCCGAAATGTGACCATGCATTTTAATGGTATACAATTGTGCATCAATATGGGCCGCATGCCGGTACATCTCGACCTTATGGAGATAGCTTTCTTCAATGGTCTCGCACATTATCAAGTGAGGGCGACTCTTAATGTGATTCTCAAAACTGGCAACATCCCGCATATTCTTTCTGCATATATGACAGTACAACATGTCGCTGGGTTCATCGTCGGCAAATTCGTCTATTTCGTTGGGTGTAAGATCGATAAAAAACGATGATGATAATGGTGGCATATACATTGCGATAGTGTAGGTAGTTGTGTGGATGTAGGAGGTGTATAAGGTAACAGTTACAGGAAACCGCGCGTGAATAATTACAAAATTGCAAATAATTTTTGATAATCTTGAGATATTTCGTTGTTGTTTAAAAAAACACACAATTTTTTTCTTTCTATATTATGATAGTGATGTTAAGCGGATGAAGCTGTCAAACACACAACTTGACTTGATGAACGGTAAACAATTAATGATGCAGTGGTGCAGTATCTAGGCGTTATTTAAATTATTGTGAAGAGGCAGAATTTTGCGAAACCCTTGAGGTATACTTATATCATATTAAAGGAAATGCAACAAATTGCGTATATTGCTCTCTCTCTCTCTCTCTTTCAACAAATTGCATATATTGCTTCCTCTTTCTTTCTTTCTCTCTCTATCTCTCTCTCTGTCTCTCTTTATGAGATCAGTTAAGCCTTTTGCCGCTATATTATGGCTGGTATTGAACTTCAAATGGAATTGTTTGCTACCTGGAATAAAAATTAAATGACAAAATTCAAATAACTTTTCTGTTTTTTATCTAAAACATTTTTATTTATATTATAAAAACGATCCATCTGGGGCCGTATATGATTTAAAATTATTTACACCAATCTTTTTTGTGGAGTAAGAAACAACGTATGAAATGTCAAGTGTCAAACTTTAACACGAGCGTCAAAAGTCTACAATGGGCGAAAAGCAGCATTTAATAAAATATCAACCACTTCAGGTGATTTGTATGGATAGACGCCAAATACTCCAACACTTCACAAACAATTAATTATACTGTGGAAGACATGACCGGAGAGGAAGGGTTTACCCTAATTCTCCTTTTCAACTTTCGGTCTTAGAAAATTTTTGCCAAAAAAGATCTCAGTGTTAAAGGTGGGATAGGGAATACAGTACAAATGTTCCACAGATTTTGTATGTCATTATGGACGTTAAGAGTTTTGGTCGCCATCTTCTGCGCCGTCCATCGAGTTCATTGTCGAGGACTTTTCGAGCTGGAGCATTTTCGCCTATGTGTACTACATGACCTAGCCAACGCAACCCCTACACTTTAATGCGTCTGGACACGTCAATGTCAGTGTACAGCTCGTTCAGCTCATGATTCATACGACGCCGATACTCTCCGTTAACGATGATGGACCCATATATCTTACGGAGTAGTTTTCTCTCCAATGCTGCCAGAACCGATTCATTTACTTGTGTCATAACCCAGGATTCTGAACCATACATTAAGACAGATAGAACCAGTATCTGGTACAGCTGGATTTTTGTTCGTCGAGAGATGACTCTGTCATTGAATCGCTTGTTTAGTCCGTAGTAGCATTTATTAGCAAGCAGGATTCTTCTTTGGATTTCGAGGCTGACATTATTTCTTTTGTTGATGGCGGAGCCTTGGTAGATAAAATTGTCTACAACCTCAAAATTATAGTTGTCAGCGTTCACGCAGTTTCCCAAAGAGATTCTTTGTTCGTTGAAACTAATAACTTCGCTTTGTCCTTGTTCACCGTTAGACCCAATTTCGCTGATTCCTTCTGTATACCTGAGAAGGCTGCAGTCACTTCCCGCAATTTACGACCGATGATGTCTACGTCATCAGAGTACGCTTTTGTTGAATATCGTGCCACTCTTGTTAACTGCAGCTTTACTCATAATCATCTCCATAACTATGTTAAGAAGGTCACACGATAGGCCGTCACCTTGTTTAAGACCTCGTCTGGTATAGAATGGCTCCGAAGACTTCGTGTCAGTCAGCGTCATACCGCAAAGACGTATCAGCTTCGCTGGAATACCAAACTCAGCCATGGCTTCAAGTAATTTCTACCGTATCGGGCTGTCGAAGGCAGCTTTAAAGTCAACGAAAAGTTGGTACGTGTCGCTATGTATCTCTTGGGTCTTTTCTAGGATTTGCCGAAGTGTGAAAATCTGGTCAGTTGTTGATTTTCCAGGTCTAAAGCCACACTGATAAGGCCCGATCAGTTTGGATAACACTGGCTTTAGCCTTCCACATAGCACACTCAGCAGGACCTGATACGGGATGGGTAAACGGCCTATCCGGCGGGAGTTGGATCACACACTTGGATCACCTTTTTTCAGTATAGGACATAATGCGCTTAGATTCGAATCATCAGACATGCACTAGTTAAGCCAAACCTTGCGCTGGAGCTTGAGCATGCCACCGAACTTGAAGAGCTCTGCCGAAAGTCCGTGGGCACCGTCTGCTTTATTATTTTTCAGTCCCGATATTTCTCTTCTAACCCCGGCTTGACTTGGTGGTGGGCAATCTAAGCCGCTACCTTCTGGAACCACCAGTTGCTCGAAGTGTTTTCTCCATATATGCAACACACCCTGCGTATCTGTAACCAGATTTTTTTTCTTGTTCTTACAGGAGGGAAGCCCATTATCGTAGCCTTTTGCTTTTACTTTCTGGTAAAGTTTTCACCTCCTCTATCCCTGTATCGCTCTATATCCCGTGTTCTCCCGTTCCTTCATCTGACTCTTTTCGCTTTAATAGCTGTCTAGCCTGTTTTACAGTCTCCTTGTGCCATTCCCTAACAGTCCGGGTTACAATTGGCTGTAGCGTTGCCCTATAAGCAGCATCATGTTCCTCAGACGCTATGCGATATTCTTCATTGTACCAGGATTCGTCTGAGCGCCGTTTTTTATATCCTAGCACGGTTGTTGCGGTGGTTGCCATAAAATGCGCAATATGCTGCCGCTGTGTATCGGGAACGTCAGAAGTATAGGCGTTGTGTCATAATAGTTGGGAGAGCTGGTTTTAGTAGGCACTGGCTATATCAGGAATTCGCAACTTTGCGATGTCTAGCTTTCTTTGTGTTTGGTTACGTGCGTTTTTCGCTCTGCTCAATCTTGTGCGCACCTTGGCTGCAACCACGTAATGATCCAAGCCTTCAAGCTTCAAGGATCATACGCACGTCCATGACACTAGGTGCATGCCTTCCATCAATTAACGCATGATCAGTTAGATTTTTGGTGTTTTAATCGGGGAATCTAGTTCCACTTACTATCATGTTCCCTCCCCTCTGCGAAGCTAACCAGCCTAAACCCGTTGTCTGACGTGTCGGTATGCAGGCTGAATTTACCGATCGATGGATCAAGAACATCATCATTCTTTTCCTATTTTTGCATTAATTAACAATTTTAATATCGTGACCAGGGCACCGGTCGTATGTTTCCTCTAGGCGCTCGTAAAATGCGTCTTTATCTTCTGTCGGGGCATGAGCACAAATCAGCGTGATGTAGAAATATTTCGTCTTGATGCGGATTGTGGCTATTCGATCACTAACAGCCCAGCGGCGGAAATCATGAGAGGGAAGGCCTTCTTTTATGAGTTTGAAGGGCTTCTTTTGGATCTGTTATGTCTTAATTTACCTTTTTTTACATTGCGTGACATTGGAAAAGAAGCCCTTCTTATGGAAACCGGCGATGGAAGGACTTCTTTTCCAATGCCACGCGTTTAGAACTCCATGAAGAGTTCAGCTTTAGACCCTTTTGTGCAGCCATCCTACTGTCTAGCCTATAAACCCGCAGGGGGGTCTTTTCGAAGACCTTTGGTGGGTATCGCTACCACGGACCCGAGAGAACCACCAGTGGACCTCTTTCTGGCTCTGCGTGTGGCGAAAAGAGGTAGTAGGGAGGTATTATCTTTACGAGCTCCGACCAAGGAGTCTAAAGATGGTACCACGGGCGGCTGGGGGCCCTAAGTAGCGTAAAAACTACTTACCCACCGAATGGGTATGGAACAGTGTTCTGTGCCTCGTGGTGGTTGTTGGTTAAAATTTAAAGTTACGCGAGTAGACTAAGAGTTTGATGTTCGAGAGAAATGGAGCTGGGTGTCCCTTGACACCATAGAGTCTTGCATCTCTCATTGCGCATCAAACACTATCTTGGTCGAAAACATAACTAAGAATTTTAGATAGATTCAAGCACTTAACAAGTGTGTGCATAATACCGCAGTAAAGTATGCACTTTGCGACGGCGACTTTCTAATATCCAAGGGGAGGATATAATTGTTTGTATCTTCTTTGAGCTACAAATAGATATCAAATCAGGTCCAATCACAGACTAATTGTTGTGATTGTCCCGATGGTAAAATGCTTGTATTTCCTAGGAAATACAAGTGAAATGAATGGTATTGTTGGAAACTGGCCTGACGGAGTGGTAATGCGCTCGCTGATGGCAGTGGAAGGAATGCTGGGTATCGATGGAAGCTAGCCTGAGGGAGTGGTAATGCGCTCGCCGACGGTAGCGGAAGGGATACAGGTCTGTGATTTTTGAAGTTTTATCCCGAGAGGATTAAAATGTAGAGATGTCAGATGTAGGCCGGCCGGATGGGGAACCTCGGTTCCTAGCAGATGGCGGCGTGGGCGCACTTGTGGCGTGAGGAAGATGTGGTTGGACATGATTTGATTGAAATAACAAGTGCATGTACTTGTACATGTAACTTAAAGTAGCAAATAATTAGGAGTGGGGGGCCAAATCGGACGGAGTGCAAGACTTGAGCTTGTACTTGTCAGTCAATATGGTACCCTCACAAAAGAAATATAAACAATTTGAACATCCCTTTTGGATAGAAGAATTAGATCCGGGCCTTAACAGCGGCCTAGTAGTATGTTCCAGTGGGGTTGAGCCCACCGTGGAGTTAAGCCCTCATGGGCAGGTATTCACGTTAAGCAAAGGACGTCTGTCTAGCCTATAAAGATGCATTAGAATTGTGTGATTGAAACTAATGATACACTGTTTAAAAAAAAGACACATAAACACCTTCCACGGAAATTAACAATTCTTTCCATTTAGAAGGCATGTCATTTGGAAGCGAGAGGGTATGTGTATGAAATCCCTCTGCATTCTTTTTAAGTGCTTTTGGCAGATCTGTCTATATAATGCCTAAATCTGATGATCTGAAAGTATTCCCAAATAAGGACTCTCAAATTCCGCCGCTGGGAGGATTGAATCGCGAGACAAGATGTCTGAGTCTCTCGCCAACTACAAATCCACATGCAAATTCATGCTTTTCGACATGGCAGCTGTAGATGTTGCAATTTTTACGTCGCGAACATCCTTGTCCTGTCCATCTCATCTCCTGGGTGGCAGTGTTGTCAACCTTATATTTTTTGAGGACATCCGCTAGTCGGATAGTGGCACCTTCTCTATAGAGAGAGAGAGATCATGGTCGTTATTACGTTTGCAGGGGTCGCCCACATTTGGGGGGTTCCGTTTGTTACTTTTTATACCCTTCAGAATGCGCATGAACGGAGTGAAGGGTACATTCATTTTGTTCTTCCATTTGTAACGCCCATGAGGAGGCGCGGTAGGTATGACAATATATATATATATAAATGATCAGCATCGAAATCCGAGTCGATTTAAAGGTTTCCGTCTGTCCATCGGTCCCCGCGATTATAGCCGCAGTTTAAGAGATATCGAGCTGAAATTTGGAATGCAAGCTTTTATCCTCAAAGCGGAGGTTGAGTATTAAAATGAGACCGATCGGTTAAAAACTACTCCCACCTCCCATACCAAATCCCTCTTTTTGGGGGTGTCCGTATGTCAATCCCGCGATTACAGTAGTAATTTAAGAGCAATCAAGCTTTTCTGCTCCAAGCGGAGGTTGAGTATTAAAATGAGACTGATCGGTCAAAAACTACTCCCATACAAACTATCCCTTTTTGGGGTTTGTCCCTGCGATTGCAGCCGTATTTTAAGAGGTATATAGCTGACATTTTGTACGCAAGATTCAATATCTAAGCGGAGGCTACTTTCTAAGATAAGCAATGTCGGTCAAAATTTACTCCCACCTCCCATTCAAACTACCTATTTTGGAGTTTCTGCACAGGGACATAGTCATAGGTTAGGAAATATTCAGCCGAAATTTGATATGGAAGCTTTAATCCCATAATAGGAGCTTATGTTGTAAGATGAGCAATATCGGACGAATACTTCTCCCACCTTTCATACAAACTCCCCTTTTTGGGGGTGTCCGTCTGTATATCCCTATAGTTTATGAGCTTTCGGTTTGAAATTTGGTATGTAAGCTTGTGTCCAGAAGCAGAGGTTAAGTTCTAAGATAGGCATGATCGGATTTAAACTACTAGTTTTTTCTTGTGTTTTCATAGCCAGTAAAGGACCTGGGACCGGCCATGGCATAGTGGTTAGAGCACGCGACTACCATGCAGGAGATCGCAGGTTCGATTCCCGCCTCCAGTCATCTACATATTTCATTCATTGCCGGCCCCTCGATGTTGTCGACAGCAACTTTGCAGTATAAGTGTCGAGATAGTCGACATGTCTAGTAAAAGCTTCACAAACAGTGACGTTCGCATACGTCGATACACAAGTAGGTGCCGTTAGTTGTGAATCAAAAAATAAAAAGCATGTTAATTCACAACAACGCGAAAGTTATCCCATACCTCATTCATGGGATGTTAAGGGAAATTAAGTTTTTTTAAAAGGACCTGAAGGCGGGTTGTCGCTGGCCCCAACCATCAGGGGTCGTCGCTAACTTTTTGCCATTATTCTTGACAAAAAAAAATACAACGAACAACGTTGCCCAGGTGCCACCATGAAGGGGCTTGTGAGTCGGATTGAGATGCAAGATTCACTTGTGTAATATAAGCGGAAAAATAATATCAATAATTAAAATTTCACTTTCGAGCTTAAAGGGGTCATATTCTGTAGAAACACCTTAATAAAAGACAGAAAAAATTGTTAGTCAACTTTTAATTTTCCGCTGACGGCGGACCTTTTTGTGGAAATGCCCATATGCACTTAAAATTATTGGTATCTGTACCATCTGCCGATAATATATTTGTTTCCTAAGAAATGGTACTTTGGTATTGATGGTTTATAACCAAGCCGAGGACGACGCTAATTACATTTGCTGCCTTCGTTGTTAGTTTTTCCTAAAATTCCCAACTTAATCACCTGGGTTTTATTAGCTTTACCGTGCATCCTTTGTTTTTTTCTTAGTATCCTTAGTAGTCATATGTAAATGGCAGGTTTTTCCACATATGCAGATGTTTCTTGACTACCTAAAACAGACGAACAATCCTCAAATTCGCTGAAATATCCTTAATCACACATTGTCTCAGATATGCAGATGTTTCCTGGCTAACGTGTCCTTCAATCCTCTAATTCACTAACAGGTACTAAAGTATTGTTTAGTTAAGCTTTATAGCGAAATTCCAATATATAGGAAATGAGTGCGTGTAAATAACAGGCAGATAGTTAATGCTTAAGGTTTTCTCAAGGTCAATGTGTATATACAGATTATGTACCTAATGCTAAGTTTGTCACTACGAAGTTTTAATTTGTAGCGAAATGTTGTTGACAAGTACAGTAGGGAAATAGTTTACAATTTCCTCAAAATAGTTATTAACTGAGACCATATAAATAAAATAATCTGCAAAAATTTGCATTGATAGGATTAAAATTAAAACAAAAAGTCGACATAAATATTCTGACCCAACAGTTTGGCAATTATGTATTTTTACCAAATTTTCAGGAATGTTCAGTGAAAAGAATTTTAAAGCTAATATTTTGCATACATTTCTCCTGATAAGTCAAAACAAAACAAATTATAAAATGCTAAAATTGTCTTCTTTCATTTGATATCCATATCACCAATGTACGATTAGGAGAATTACAAAAATAAATTGTTCAAACGTGCATATCCTTTGAAGTCCTTTTAAATAAGTCCTAACAATAGCTGCAGATGAAAAAGTAAGTATGTAGTTATACTAAACATGGTGACGAAGATTTCATTTACGAAAATTACTGTTTATTGGTTTTCTGAATTACCTAAATAAATTGTTCAAACTTGCATGTCCTTTGAAGTCCTTTAAAATGAAACGAATTCATACTTGGTATTAAGTAGAATATTCAGATTACGAAAATTACTTTTTACTGTTTTTCTGAATATAACCGGTTTAAGAGAAAAGTTCAGTAACCAAAAGTTGAAGCCCAGAATGTTTAAAACAACTTCGTTGAAGAAAGTTTAAGAATACGACCAAGCAACTAGAAGTTAGTAGCCGGCTGTCACAACTGAGTCTAATTAAAAAAAGTGTTGTATGAAACCCAGCAAACTAATAATAAAGTTTGTTTCCCAGCACCCGAATAAGGGTAACACTGACCACTCTGGCCTTTTCTTGTTTTGCGACTTTTACAGTGAAATTTTTCAAAATAATTATTATTTTGGAATTTTAAGAAATTTAAATAATAGACATGTATTCTTAACAAAAAAAAATCACTATAGTTATTGTTAAAACAATTGAAGACCTCGGTGCAAGAACCGGGCAACTGCATATTAAACCAAAATTAAGTTCTAGTATTTACACATATAATTTGTGCATCATATGGTACAAGAAGAAAATTGTAGAATAATTGGACCTTATCAGTGCATCTTTAGACGTGGTAAGTCGACGACGGTCCAAATTTTCACCTTACGACAAATTCTAGAGAAAAAAACTCATGAAAAGCAGAGCGACACCTACCACCTCTTTGTCAACTACGAGGTTAGGTTAGGTTAATTCGGCAGCCACGTTCAACACAGCTCACATGGGTCCTAGTATTAGTTCTGTTGTGCTACCATTTTCAAATTTTTACACCAAATATTTCTATTCTGTTCGGGCAACGTCGCTATCAAGCCATTTCGTTGCTCTGCTGAAGGCATGGATGTTCCGCAAATCGCCTACTGATAGACAGGTATTGTCCAGAAGTGTCCGACGACCACGCTTTTCATATCTCAGGTCACCAAAAGCAGTGCAGATGCTTCGTGGTATTCTCTTCTTCCTCATCATTGCAGCTTCTACAAAAATTGTAAGCATGTTTACCAACCGGCCAGTGACCGGCTTTTACAGCTATGATATTCCTCAAGTGGACTCTGGACAGGTTCAGCACAAATCGTGTCCTCTGTATATCCATTGTAGGCCACATATGTTTGGTCGCCGTACAAGTAAGTGGGTTCTCTCATCCATTTCTCCTTAGCATTGAGGTTCAGTTTCAGCGCAATTAGCTGCTTCCCCCCTTGTGAGAGGGATTCCAACGAGACCGTAAACTTTGCCCGAATTCACTGTTGTGGCAACCCCTTGCCAACGTATCGGCCCTTTGGTTACCATATATGTCCGCATGTCCTGGAACCCATGTAAGGATAACCGACGAATGTCTCGATATCTCCTCAAGAGACGACCGACATTCTCGAAAATTTCTCGAAGTGATGTACATGTTCTCCAGGGATATGAAAGCTGCTTTTCTATCGATAAGAATATGAATATTGCCGCCCAATATCCCACGATACTGAATTTTCTCTACGGCTTGTCTTATGGCCGCTATTTCGGCCTGAACTATGCTACAGTAATCTGGTAGTCTGATTGATAGTTGCAAATTCAACTCTCTTTCCTTTAATTGCGAACCAAACGTGAAAATTAGGATGACATCCTCCCCAAAGTTTAGGGCATTATCATCATAGTAAAAACCCGGATCGAAGACAGATTCTGGTATGGTGTTATCCGTGTGACAGCTCACATTGATTAGGTCCAGAATTTTGGAGTGGCCACAGTTCCTGTGCATCCATGCTTGTGTGGCGTCTAAACGCATTGCCGTGTTCGCTGCTATTTTCCTCGCCTCAATGTTCGGGGGTAACCAGTTAAGGATCGTAAACAGTGCCTTAGTTGGAGTAGTTTTAAGTGCCCCTGTTATCATGAGTCGACTACAAAGCTGCCTTCGACTCTCCCATAAGGAATAGGCTATATGAGGCCATGTCTGAATTAGGTATTCCTGCAAAGCTACTTCGACTTGGCAAATGTACCTTGGAAAACACCAAATTCTCGGTTAAAATTGGTAAGGATCACTATGATCACTATTCAACACGGAAAGAGGTCTCAGGCAGGGTGATAGTCCTGTCCTGTACACTATTGAATATAGTTATGGAGAAGGTGATGAGGAAGGCTGGTGTCAAAATGTCAGGCACCATATTTCAAAGAGCCACATGTCACTAGCCTATGCCGATGATATCGACATCATTGGCCGAAATCTGCGAGATGTTACTGCAGTTTTCTCATCCCTAGAAAAGGAGTCGGCAAAAATGGGTTTAGCGGTCAACAAGGACAAAACAAAAATAATGATTTCGACGAATAAAGAGTCCTCTTGATGGGGACGCATCGAGAACGTTGATAATTATTGTTTTAAGATAGTAGTTGAATTTACCTACCACGGCTCTTCCGTCAATAAGAAAAATAGAGTCAGTCAATCAAGCTCGCCAATAGATGTTTTTACGGACTTCGGCAGCACTTTAGTAACACCACCTTTCTCGGCATACTAAGAAACAGCTATACCAGGTGCTAATCTTACCTGTTCTGTTGTATGGTGCCGAATCATGGGTGCTTACTACAACGGACATACAAAACGTGGGAGTATTCGAGAGAAAAGTACTCCGAAAAGTATATGGACCTATCTGAGAAAGATAGGTTTGAAGGCGAACCTGAAGGACGGCGCAGAGCAGGAGACCCAAACTTCGTTGGAAGGAGCAAGTGGTTGGCGAAGTGCCACCATCTAATAGGACTAACTGGAGAACGCACGCAGAAGACCGAAGCGTGTGGAATTCTTTAATACTACAGACCTCAAATTTATGAACCACATTCGTAAGTTGTAATGGGCCACTTAAGTAAGTATGGTACAAGAATTAGGCATTGGTCAGATCTGTGAAAAATTTAACCTTAATATGAAGGAGACGTCCAATGGGCATAAAACATGGTACTAAGGGGGTTCGAATTTGGAGTCAAATTTTGAAAAGGCAAAGTGGTGGCTGCGAAATGGCGGACATTTTAAAAAAAAAAATGTTGAATTTCAATCGATATTGTGACTTTGGGGGTTTTCGGGGTCACTGGTTTCGAACCCGAAGTCAAATTTTGAATAAAATGGCGGATATTTTTTTAAAAAAAAATACTGATTAATTTAAGAAATATCTGGGTCGCTGATTGCGAATCCGGAGTCAAATTTTGAATAAAATGGCGGATATTTAAAAAAAAAGTGCAGAATATAGGGCGGGAGCCCAAAAAAAAAATGCCACCAAATACGCCCCAAAACACGAAAATCGAGGTCAAAGTTGGCGCTAAGGCCCGGGGGGCCAAAAAAAGAGGACCCTTGGGTTCTATGATGACCCCCCATGTGTGGGTACTCAAATGAAAGATATTTTTGAGACGAATCCAACGATGTATTTTTGACTCCTACGGGTCTCCTGGACCGAGTTAGAGCCATTTAAATTTCCGGGATATACAAAAAAAAAATTTTAAAAATGCGAAAAATCATGGAAAAAGTTAGAAAAATTTGAGGAAATTGAAAAATTCAAAAATAAAAAATGGGAAATCTAAAAAGCGCGCGATTTTTAAAAAAAAATAACTTTTTCTGAAAACCCCACTAAAAAATTAAAAAAAATAATGGCAAAAAATCATGGAAAATTTGAATAATTTTAGGAAATGACCTGAAAAATTCCACAGAAAAATGAAATGTCATCAAAAATGTGTAAAAATTTTAAATTTTTTTGAATTTTTTAAGGTTTTTAAAGGAAAATTTCAAGAAATATTTAAAAAAAAATTCAAGAAAAAGTCCAAAGAGAAATTTTTGAAAGAAGAAAATTGATTAAAAAAGGATAAAAGTGGAAAAAAATGAAGAAAAATTTTAAAAATATTTAAAAAAAAGCTATGTATTGTAATTATATTATTTTTTTTTTATATATCCCTTTAAAATATTATTTGTTTTTTAAATAAGAGTTGTAACGGTTGATTTTTTTAAAAAAAATTTCTTTTGGTATATTCCGGGAAAAATATTTTTTTTTATTGTAAATTAGCGTGAAAATGGATATGTTAGGTTTAAAGCGCCGCAGTCAAAAATTATTTTTTTTTTTTGGTATATCCCGAAAATTCAAATGGTCCAGGAGACCCGTAGGAACCTAAAAATAACATCGTTGGATTCGTCTCGAAAATATCTTTCATTTGAGTACCCTCACCTGGGGGGTCATCATAGAACCGAAAGGGGCCCCTTTTTTCCGATGTTTGGGGAACAAGACGACGACAATGGCATATTTTTTTTTAATCGAGCTCCCGCCCCATATTTTGTACTTCAGCAAAAAAAATGCTTACATTTAATTGATATTGTGTCTAAGGCAGTTTTTGGGGTCGATGATTTCGAAACCGTTGTAAAATTTTGAATAAACAAAAAGGCGGACACAAATTGGCGGACATTTTGTTCAGGTAAACTCCAGCATTTTTTTTTAAACAACGCCTCCCGATTCGAAATCAGCTACCCCAAAAACCCCTTTAGTGCTATGTTTCATGCATATCAGAAGTCTCCTTAAGTTTCGGACTAAATTTTTCCGAATTTTTATCAAAGGAAGGGTAAACTTAAAAGACAAAATATGGAAAAATGGCAAAAGGCGGCAGTATATCCTGTGTCATTTCGATAGAGTAAACATCATCAAGAGTTTGCTGATGTTAGCGGATTTAACATACGTTTTAGTCCACGAAACATCAGAAATGTTAAAATTGTTGAAATAAAAATAATTTTTTTCTCAACTATTTTGGAGAGAAGAGTCGTGAACTTTTCCAACGGTATAATTTTATACATTTATATGAATTTATATAGATAACTTGTCCGGCCTGTCTATTTTTGCTTCGAAATCACAAACTTTTGTGATTATTTTTACTATTCTTTAAGTTTGAAGAAATTCTAAGCCACTATTTTATTAAAACATCCTATTGTTCAGAAAGTGGAATTTGTCGTGTGTAAAACGCATATT
Organism: Muscina levida; assembly: GCA_964034835.1. Lineage (NCBI taxonomy): Eukaryota > Metazoa > Arthropoda > Insecta > Diptera > Muscidae > Muscina > Muscina levida. The sequence continues at coordinate 41,905,753 of OZ035883.1, read as the reverse complement.
TGTTTGTTAAAATCTGTAAACTAGTGGTTAAGTTGTTATTGTGTGCGAGAAACGATATTTATATATCCACCCCCAAAAAGCTTTGGCGGCATCTTGACTTATCAAAACCCCTGAAAAAACCTTGAAGAATCCTTGACCAAGGTTGGACGTCAATACGGAGACGTTATCTAATAAAGTATATGGTCAATTCCAAGGCAAAAATGTCTATTCAGACTAAAGGTTCGGAGAATTTGTTCATGCACTTTTTCGTGTATTTGCCAAAATTTCATAGTATAAAAATGGTTTGAAATTATCTAGGGAAGCAACATCCAATTTCTTTCAATTTTTGAGGAAATTTCTGATCTTTAAAAAGCTTTCAAATTCAATAAGGTCAATTTGAACAATCAGAAAATGTTATGGAAAATTCCATAAAAATTGATTTATTTATTGGCATAATAAGAGTATTTTTTGATTGAATATCATCATGTTTGCAAAGAAGGTAAACCCCATGTAACTGGAATGGAAAACGCAATCCTTTTGAAAAGCGCATCAACCGAAAGAAACTATTCGTTTTCTTTATGAAACATTATTTTACTTCCGAAAATAAGAATATTCATATTTACACTATGTTGTGAAATTCTAAATCATTTGAGGAATTTCTGTATAGTCATCTCTCAGAAAAATTCTCAGAATTCATTCTCAACAATATCCATCTTTTCCCCATTCCCATCTCCAACCTCATGTGTAGCCTGTTTGACTAAATTCTGTAGCTCATCAGGTCTTGGATCTTGGTTCGTAGATTTCCTGTTTGTCGCTCTCAAACTACAAATGTATGGATCGGAAGTGATGAGGAATCGCTGCCATATATCTTCCAAATTTTGTTTTCTAGACATCTGCCTCTCATAGTTCTTCCGAAAATTCTTTGAATCTTTGTTCCTGTGCTCAAGAGCTTCTTCCGATAATTGGCCTATGTAAAAAATATGAGGATGCTGCTTATATGGCAACGCTACAGTCAATTGTAACCCGTGCTGTTAGGGAACGGCATAAGGAGAAAGTAAAACGGGCGAGATAGCTATTTAGGCGAAAAAAACGTCAGATGAAGGAACGGGAGAACGAGGATATAGAGCGATACAGGGATAGAGGTGAGGCCCGAAAATTTTACCAGAAAGTAAGAGCAAATGTATACGGTAATGGCCTCCCCACCTGTAAGGACAGTGATGGAAATCTGGTCACGGATACGCAGAGTGTGCTGCACATATGGAGAGAACACTTCCAGCAACTGCTGGTCCCAGAAGGCAGCGCACGTGAAGTTATCACGCCAATTGTCGACGACGGCTTAGATTGCCCACCACCAAGTCAAGCCGAGGTAAGAAGAGCAATATCGCGGCTGAAAAACAACAAAGCAGCCGGTGCTGACGGTCTGCCCGCAGAGCTCTTCAAGTCCGGTGGCGAGGAGTTGATAACGAGCATGCACCAGCTCCTGCGCACGGTTTGGCTTAAAGAGTGCATGCCCGACGATTGGAATGTAAGCGTATTATGTCCTGTGCTGAAAAAAGGTGATCCAAGTGTGTGCTCCAACTACCGCGGGATCAGCCTTTTACCCATCGCATATAAGGTCCTGTCGAGTGTGCTATGTGAAAGACTAAAGCCAGTGTTATCCAACCTGATCGGGCCTTATCAGTGTGGCTTTAGACCTGGAAAATCAACAACTGACCAGATTTTCACACTTCGGCAAATCCTGGAAAAGACCCAAGAGAAACAGATCGACACTTACCATCTTTTTGTCGACTATAAAGCTGCCTTCGACAGCCCGATACGGCAGAAATTACTTGAAGCCATGGCTGAGTTTGGTATTCCAGCGAAGCTGATACGTCTTTGCGGAATGACGCTGACTGACACGAAGTCTTCAGTGAAGATTGGCAAGGACCTTACGGAGCCATTCTATACCAGACGAGGCCTAAAACAAGGCGACGGCCTATCGTGCGATCTCTTTAACATTGTGATGGAGATGATAATGAGAAAAGCTGCAGTAAACACGAGTGGCACTATATTCAACAAAAGCCACATGCTACTCGCGTACGCTGATGACGTAGACATCATCGGTCGAAAACTGCGGGATGTGACTGCAGCCTTCTCAGGTATTCAAAAGGAATCAGCGAAAATGGGCCTAACGGTGAACGAGGACAAAACGAAGTTATTAGTTTCAACGAACAAAGAATCTACTCGTTTGGGAAACTGCGTGAACGTTGACAACTATAATTTCGAGGTGGTAGATAATTTTGTCTACCTAGGCTCCGCCATCAACAAAGCAAATAATGTCAGCCTAGAAATCCGGAGAAGAATCCTGCTTGCAAATAAATGCTATTACGGACTGAGCAAGCGATTCAATGACAGAGCCCTCTCTCGACGAACAAAACTCAAGCTACACCAGATACTAATTCTATCTGTCTTAATGTATGGCTCAGAATCCTCGGTTATGACACAAGCGGATTAATCGGTTCTGGCGGTATTCGAGAGAAAAATACTCCGTAAAATATATGGGCCCATCATCGTTAACGGAGAGTATCGGCGTCGTATGAATCATGAGCTGTACGAGCTGTACACTGACATTGACGTGGTCAAACGCATTAAGGTGCAACGGTTGTGTTGGCTATGTCATGTTGTACGCATGGACGAAAATGCTCCAGCTCGAAAAGTCTTCGACAATGAACTCGATGGACGGCGGAGAAGAGGGCGACCTAAACTCCGTTGGAAAGACCAGGTTACTGAGAACCTTACAGAACTCGGTGTGACTAACTGGAGAAGAAGCGCAGAAGATCGAGGCGCTTATAATATTTTTCTACGTGCGGTATATAATCCACTGGGATTGCATAGAAGTACCAGCGAAGCAAGTAAGTAAAAAATATGAGTAATGGAAGAACTTGGAAAAATATTTAGCGGTAGTGCTGCTTAACGTAGTGCTAAAATCGCTGAAGTAATGATATCCGCACCATGCACCAATACTTTATGCATGGTGGGTGACATAATCCACCAACCATATTTTTCTACGACAAGCCGACAACCCGCTGTGTGTTGTACGTGTAACCCTGTATTCACCCTGGAAATCTTCGATATCTTCATTAGCTGCAACTTGTTGCAACCAGAAGAAGTGACAAAGTGTAACCAAAGGATCTAACCTTAAGGTGAAATTGGTTTCACAGTGTTCCGAGATGTTCGAAAATAGTGGCACATGTTTAAAAATTGTCAAACGGGATTTTTCAGTCGTCGACGAATACTTTCGGGGATTTTCTAGTTTCAAAATAAAAATCAACCCTCCACAAAGTGAAATTATCTTTGAGAAATGTTTACAGAAGTACAAAAACAATCTAGAAGATCGAAAGTGACCAGTGACGTATTGCATTTCACCCTTTTCGGGTTAGTGTGGTTCACCGAAATTACGTCGGAAAAATACTTTCCTAAAACATTCGATCGCAGATTATGGGTTCATATTTAGCTATGGGGGTGAAACAATTTGGTTTTGGACTACCTTTGACTATCAAGGAAATGTAGACATAGTTAGAAAAAGGTTTCTGGTACTTCTGGAACCCTCATTCGCGCCTTTTTGAAGAAAATCGACCACAGTGCGCCATTGTAACACAAAAAACTAATGATGCAGTTTGATGTCGGGTGAAACCATCCTCTCCGGCTTTGTCTTTGAAAATTTTTGCCAAAAACTATCACAGTGTAATTATTCGATACAACTTTTTAGATAACTCCGATACTATTGATTAGGCTAAAAGAATGTTAAAAAGACTTCGAAATCATTAAATATAGAATTTTTTGGTAAGAGAAAATTTTTCTTGACTCATGTTAATTTCAAATCTGTGGAGAATTATTTTTAAAAATGGATAAATTTCCTAAAAAATATGTTTAAAAAAAACTTTGTTATAGAAAAAAATATCGACTGTTTTTGCATCCATGGGACTATAATGCATCGAAAAAATATATAGCGAAAATACTGATGTCGGTTTTTTTTTCTTGCATTTTGTTAGATATTGTAATCTTTAAACGTTAACCTCAACTTTATTTTCTTTATTTCTTAAAACATCACTACATGCAAAATTTCGTTTAAATTTCAATATCGGCCACTATATAACGGCATAAACCTTACTAATATCTCTCTTTATAGAGCGAGATAGAAAGAGAGATCGAGAGAGAAACCGATATATGCAATTTGCAATAACTGTATGTACACCACAGTTGCCAGCACAAATCTGGCCAAAACTGTGTCTTAATGCAGCGCATGTGCATCGCTGCTCAAAAACTAGATAGAGAGAGAGAGAGAGAGAGAGAAAGCGATATATGTAATTTGCAATAAATGTATGTACTATGCCGCGGTTATGGCTTAATCCACATATGCTTGCTTCATGCAGCGCAGTTGATTCGCTACACAAAAACTTAAATGCCGCATAGTTAATAGACCACTTCATCAGTTATTGTTTGTCGTTCATCAAGTAAAGTTGTGTTGTCGATAGCTTAATTATTATTTACCAAAAGAAAAACCTATCTACACTGCCAAAATGAATTGGTCACCATTACCATCAATGTTCGCCTACGATCCAGCAGCCTTCGGCAATAAGTCTCCGTATGACAACGTGCCCAATGACATGTTGTACTGCCATATATGTCAGAAGCATATGTGCGACGGCGTCTCGTTTGAACGCCACATCAAAGATCCCATTCATTTGATGAGGATCCCTTATATTGAAGAACGCTATCGCCAGACAGCCTTAATGATGCGGCATGAGTTTAAGATCGTGCAACACTTAAAACAAATGGAGTTAAATCTAGCAAGGCGCAAGATCAAGGAACGCCAGAGCTACTGCACTAAGTGCGATATGAAATTCGATGGTCCAGCTGCGTTACACCTCAAATCTGAATTCCATTTGCATATGAACACATATATGCTTGCGACAAAGTTAAACCAGCATCTGGAGCGCATAGACCATACCATGGCAGCCAAGGGTGCTGAAGAAAGCATACACAATGTCGAGGAGGACACCGAAGAGACCAATGAGTCTCAGGAAAAAGACAAAGAGGTAATCACTATGTCTTTAACACCCAACAGCGATAAGAACGAGGAAATGACCAACGATAAGGATGGGCTCAATGAGCCTCAGGAGGAAGAGGAAAACAAGTTCCTCAACGCTTCAAACAGCAACGACGAAAAAGTCGTCGTCAATGAGGCCAACGATGACGAAGAGCTCAATGAGACTCAGGCGGCCGAGGAAGATCTAGACGTCACGGTTTCAGCACTCGAAAGCATGGATTCTCCTTATGTTGCCAACGAACCCAACGACATGTTCTACTGTCATCTATGCAAGATACACGTATGGGATCGATTTGAAAATCATGCCAGAAGTCTAATGCATATAGATGTGCGAGAATTACTAGAAGAGAGCTATCGCCCAGTGGAAAAAAATATCCGTCTGCAGGCCGAGATAGCAATCGCAATGGGCAAGGGCAGACAAGGCCAGTCTCACTACTGTGACATGTGTGATGTGAATTTCCATGGTCGCATTGCGGCCCATCGAAATACCGAAGGACATATACAATTGAAAAAATTCTTTCATCCCACGTGTGCAGAATGTAACATGGAATTCGAGACCCGCACGGATTATGACTCCCATTTGTTGACTGCTGAGCATATGATTAAGATTGCCGAGAAGAATGGCAGGAACTGTAAAGTCCACTTGAAAATCACTTTGCAAATGATTAAAGCCGAGGAAATGATAAATAAAGTTGGCTCACCCACTAAGAGGCAGAGGGAAGACGACGAAGATGGCGAAGGCGATGGTGATGGCGATACCAATAATGGCGAAGAGATTAGTCAACCTGGAGAGGAAGAGGATGAAATTACATATGATTCGGATGAAAGCATTTTGTACATTGACGAAGGCAATGATGCTGACGAAGAAAATTGTTTGCCCGCATACAACGGGCCTCATCCGGTATCACCTGCATAGAAATGTCCTTAGTATATTTAATAAGGACCTTTATGTTTATAAAGAAATTAATAAAAAAAAAACAACCGTTATGACATTACTCGAACAAATAAGCGTATTTATTTTTAAAACAATAGTTTAGGCAATACTTTATTAGAATTTGAGAAGTTTCACTAAATTAGCATGTAAAATGTTCCATCTATTCGCAATTGTAGCCACAAAAGATTTTGGAAATTAATAATACATAACTTTAGAAAGTCGCGAAAATGCTTAAAGGAAAAAAAGTATAAACGAATGAACATTTTGCCTGGATAGCACAGCGATAAACTTTAGATATCGTAACGAACTTTTTCACAGCATTCATCTATAGAGGGGAGGGGGATCGAACTATTAGCCATTTTCTTCCTCTTACAAAACTGAATATTCATCGTAGCTCCTGTTAAGTCACATAATCCAATTAGAAATATTCTTAGTATGCAACTGCATAATGAATGATCTATCGTTCCCGCTTTTTCTCATCCCCTGATATCTAGGCCAGATTTCTCTAGAGCATAGACCTCCAAAATAAATGAGGTGCTATTAGTGATAGCGAGACAGACTGCATTGAAAGAAATGTAGTATGTGTTTAGACATAATGGGACTGAGTGAGAGAGAAATACAATGAGTGCGAATTGATCAAGCACAATTGTCCAACACTAGGACGTCTATGCTCTAGAGATATATTCTACCGGAATGTGAATTTTTCTATTAAACCATAATATTATTGCCAAAATTCATTAAGTATCCCAAGTCAATCCGTGCTTTTGGTCAGTTCATTTGTGTTTTAATTTTCAGGTACTTCACTGTGCCCAGAAACCCAACACAGTCTGACCCCCTCTAGGACGAAATGTACTCAGGACAGTTTTGCAAAGCTTGACCAGCTTTGATGCGTTTTTATAGCAGCCTAACGCCTTAATTGCCGCCTAACTAGGGATGCCAAACGGGAAATCCCGAAATCCCCGGATTTTTCGGGATTGATGAATCCCGAATGCCGGGGGTTTGATAAATAAATCCCGGGATTTTTCGGCAAAGCTGCTTATAGCTATCTAGATACAATTTTAGCCACCAGTGTGGATTGTGAAAGATGCTTTTCGGCGGCTACTTATGTTGGGAGTATAATTCGTTTAAGATTATCGGATGAAACATTACACAGTACAACATTTTTTTAGCTCATTTATTTTGGGACTCAATTCGGAGAATTGAACGTGAAAGTATCAAAATGAAGAAGTTCTGCATTATTCGTTTTGTAAAGTTACATGCCATTATAATTTAATATCGATTTGAAGTTAGTAGATGTCGTAAAGAAGAATTTGTCACGTGTTATGGTCTTTTGTTTGACATAACTCGAGAACCAATAGTACGATTTAGCTGAAACAATTTTAAAAAAAATTAAGAATTACAATTCCTTTTATCTGTTCATAGAACGTTTTCCTACATAGGCAACAGTTTCACTTTTCCATTCATCAAATGATTTTGAGCTGGGTTTGTTTTGTAGCAGTTACAATAAAACTGTTTCTCCCGTAGCGTATGATTTATGTGGAATATTACTTATGATAACACAGTAGCACATTTTCCAACTTCAAACTCTTGAACCAATTGAAACCCACAAAATCTGAAAGCTTATGATAGTAGAAGAAAAACCCTAACTGGGTTTTGAAATATTAGCTAAGGTTTTCTTTTAATTAATTTTTGAAGTTTTCGACTGAGAGCAGGATTTTAGTAGTCTATATCTCTTGAACTATTCCAAATATAGCTTTTCTCTCTTCAGCAAATTTTTAGCTCTTAATCAGATCTAAAAATTTTGCCTTTAAATAAAATCAAGAAAACAACAACATCTTACTCAAATCAGCAAAACTGAAAAAGAAATCACTTTCAATTGCACATTTATCGAAATTAAAAATGTTATGTTTTTCGAAATGAAATAAATACAAAATAGAAATAAATCAAAAAACAATAAAAATCTATGAAGAAATTTTACGATTTTTTTACATTTTTGTTTTTTTGAGTGAGATTTCGTTTGTTGTGTTTTTGATTTTATCTGAAGGTTAAATTATTAGATCTGATTAAGAGCTAAAATTTTACCAAAATTTCGAATAGTTCACGAGAAATAGCCTTAAGAATCAGTACATGATTTTCGAAAATTTCAAAAATGTATTATAAAAAAACCTTAGCTAATAGTTCAAAATCCAGCTAGGGGATTTCTTCTACGATCATAAACTTTCAGATTTTGGCGGTCTCAATTGGTTCAAGCTTTTACTGCTGTACTGTGTAATTAATGAATCATTTTACCTCTAAATCGGTGAAAGTTTCTTATATTCCTTGTTTGTTCCTCATGACAAAATGAAAAATAAATAATCATAATTTTTGCGGTAATTTCATTACAGTTTTTTATTCAATGTCGTTATTTACATAATAGTCCTTGACGAATTTTAATAGGACTTTCTTATATACTAAGGATATTTCTATGCAGGTGATGCCAGACGACTATCATTGTTTTCGTGCGAACAGATTTGTACATCAGCGCCGATGTCTTCGTCTATGTCCATATACAAAATGCTTTTGTCAGAATCGTATATAACTTCATCCTCTTCCTTCGCAAACGGAGTAAGCTTTTTGCTATTTCCCTTCCTTCCATCTTCCCTCTTCCTCTTATTGGTAGATGAGCCAATATCGTTTATCATGTCCTCGGGGTTGATAATTTGCAAAGTGAACTGTAGGTAGTACTCACAATTCGTGCCGTTCTTCGTTGCGATCTTAGTCATGTGATCGGCAGACAACAAGTGCGCGTCATAGTCGATGCGGGTCTTGAATTCCATGTTACATTCAGTGCAGGTGGGATGAAAGAATTTCTTCAATTGCGTATGACACTCGGTATTGCGATGGGCTGCAATGCCACTAAGGAAGTGCATATCACACATGTCGCAGTAGTACGTCTGGCTTTGTCTGTTCCTGCCCATCGCGATCGCAACCTCGACCTGCAGACGGATATGTTCTTCCATTCGAACATAACTTTCTTCAACGCAGTCTCGCACTGCTTCATGAGTTGGATTTGTGATGTGATTTTCTAATGAATCCCACACGTGTTTTTTGCACAGGTGACAGTAGAACATGTTGTTGGTTCCGTTGGCGGCATAGGGAGATTGCATACTGTTGGGTGTTGGAACTGTGGTGACTAGATCTGTCTTTGCTGCCTGGGTCTTATTGAGCTCTTGGCAATTGTTGGTATCATCGACGACATCTTGGTCGTTGGACGTTAAAATGATCAGGTTCATATTTTCCTCCTTCACATTCTGATCCTCATTGAGCCCTATCGCATATAGGGCCTCAACCGCGCCCTGTTCGCTGGTTGGTGTTAAAATGTATGTGTCTACATCTTCTTCTCCCTGCAGAGGCGGCGCAGTTTTCTCTTGGGCGTCCTCCTTGACCTCTTCATTACCCTCGGCTTCCATGGCATCCAGTTCTATGCGATCCAGTTCCTGGTTTACCTTTTGGGAAAGCAATAATGTGCTCATATGCAAATGAAATTCGGATTTGCGATGTATATCAGATGGACCGTCAATCTTCAAATCGCAGGTGGTGCAGTAACTCTGACGTTCCTTGATTTTGCGCCGCGCTTGATTCAATTCCATAGCCTTTAAATGTTCAGCTATCTTTAATTCATGTCGCATCATTGAGGCCGTCTCGTAATAGCTGTCTTCAATGTTAAGGAACGTCATCAAATGAATAGCTTCAGTAAGGTGGTTCTCAAACGAGACGGCGTCGCACATTTGTTGCTTGCACATATGGCAGTATAACATCTCGTAGGGGACATTGCCATAGGGAGACAGCATGCTGGGTGGTGGATCGATGGCGAACGAAAATGATTGTGGTGGCGAATTCATTATGACAGAGAAGGTGTGGATTATTTAGTAAAATAACGTTAAATTTTTATTTATTTTGTTAAAGAAAAACCGATTAAGCTGTTGACAATACAACTTCACTTGATGAACGACAAATAGTTACTAATGCAATGATCTAGTAATTAGCCGGCATTTAGCTTTTTGTGTAGCGAATCAACTCCTCCGCAGGTAGCATGTGTGGATTAAGTCACAATCGCGGTGTACATTCACAGCCGTGATATACATCCACGATGGCGGTTTACATAGATTAATCGGAAATTGCATATAATGCTTTCTCTCTCTGTTGCGGTTTAGCGAATCACTTGCTGCACTGTGGCGTGCGCGTGCTTTAAGTCTTATGTGGTAAACACACATGCATTTAACGCTAATTTTACATATAGCTTTCTCTTTCTTTCTCTGTTCATCTCATCTCTCTTTCACCCTCTCTCTCTATTTACGAAGCCTGTTAACCTTCGCCTTACCAATACCCACCCGGGTGACCAATTCGGTTTTATTTCTTTAATAACTTTTTTAGTTTGGTTCCGATCCAGCTGAAATTTTGACTCACTAAACAACTTTTTAAGTTCTTTAGAATTTTATTAAAATATAGTACAACTTTTTATTTTTTAAATGATTTTTTTTTAAGTTTTTTCAATTTTACTACGTGGATTACCAATACCCACCCGGGTGACCATCTAATAAAACCCAATATTATTAAACATGTATTTATTAGAATAGTTAATTCAATAGTAATTTATTTCACTTCTTGTATTACATTTTATTATATACAACATTTAATTCAACTATGCTGAGATCCTTGGTGACATTTTTCACATTTTGTTTGACTGACAGTGTGCTCTGCACAAATAGGCTTCTTACATCTGACGCAAATTTGTCGCGTGTTTCTTCTTTGTTTGGAAGAATAGCATATATAGCATTTGCCTTTTATTTTGATGCGGCCAGTTGCATCCCTTTCTGGAGTTTTATCGGCTTCAAAATCATCATCCTGGTCCGTAGCTGTAACTGGTTCACCTGAAAGGTAAAGCTTTATTATCAATTCTTTTGGGTTTTTATAGTTTTTACCTAAAACGCATTCAATGGCAGATCTGATTGGAAATCTTTCAATGATTTGTGGTATTTTGGATCTTGTCAATACAAGAGGACGGCATAGGTCTTCACCAAGGCTCTCCAGGAACTGTTTTAGCTGCCATCGCTTTACTAAAGTTTTGCCTGTATTTTCACTGTGTATTATAAACGCTGCAAGGGCAGCAGAATCCAGAATATTAAAAAACAGGGCCATTGGCCAGCGCAGTGTCGATCGTTTTGTAGAATACTGGGACAACATTTTGTCCATAGTGTCCACACCTCCCTTAGTCTTGTTGTAATATAGAATTATTTCTGGTTTATTTTGTGGACCAGAAATAGTTTCATCATTATGCATCGTGGACAACAAAACAACCGATTTGTTTTTGGCTGGGGCATAGGAGACCATCGTAACATTTTCGGAGAACCCGAATAGACTTGATGAGACTTTGCGGGTTCGGGATGGCTTGAATTCTTCGGGAACATATCTTTTGTTTTTTTTTTACTGTGCCTACAATGGATAATTTCCAAGTGGCCAACTCTTTGGCTAAAGGCAACGTTGTAAAAAAATTATCCGTGGTGATATTTCTTCCTGTGTTTTTGTACATGCCAACTAAATCCTTCACAACACGCTAACCTTGGTTAGTGTCTCTTACATTATTTTCTTTTCCGGTATATATTTGTCCTTGAAGTGGATAGATTTTAATGCCATATTTAGCTGGTTTGGAAGGCATGTACTGAGTGAAACGTGTTCGACCCCGGTATCCGAACAACTGCTCGTCTACAGTTATTGATTCGTGTGGTCTATAATGTGATTGTAAGTTAGAATTAACTATGTCGAAGACATCTCTGATTGGCGCAGCCTTGTCTTCCTGTTGTCGAGCCACTCTAGTTGCATGCCAGTCAAACCGAAGGAATCGTAAAATTTCCGCAAATCTGTTTCGGGACATGGTTGCCCGGTACAAGGGATATGAATTTTTCTTCCACAGCTCTGAAAGGGGCTCTTGACAAGACTGGTGGCAGCCCATTAATAGCAAAATGCCAAAAAATGCTGACAACTCCTCGCTTGTTATCGGTTTCCATGTACGTTTTTGCTTGTCGGTGTTTTCTGAATTCCACTTGTTATACACAGCTTCTGCTTTTTTGTTTGAAAATCTTCTAATTAAGTCTCTTACAGTGTCATTGAAAATGCAGTTGAATATAACGACCCTGGACATATTTTTAGTGATTGGATTGGGGCCCATATAAAGTTTTTCGCGAATAATATTCACCGATCTTCGACGATTTATATGTGGTGCGTCCTTTATCCATTTCACACCGTCTTTAGTTTCGTAATAATTATTCTTACATGACGACACCGGGTTTTCATTACTGGATTCCTCATAATCATCAAAATCACTTTCATCGTTTACCTCAAATTCGCAGGGTTCCTGTTCTATGTCCGAATCTTCAGCTTCTCCACTGGGCATTATGTTATCGTCACCATCACCATCCACAAACAAATGCTCATTATCATCCCAATCTGATTCAGCGTCTATTACTCGAAGAAAATATGCTTCTCGCTCTTCGTGGGACAGCCTTTAGTAAAATAAATTACGTTTGAAATTAGAAAAATGGGGATTATAAAATACATACCTTGTAATAGCGCGAGCAGAAAGATAATGAAAATTATTTTCACCACTCATGACGAAATAGTTTGCGACCGCTAACCAATGTTCTCACATAACAACTAAATTGTAAATAAGAATATTGATCTGCATCGCTATGCATACATTTCAAAACATATGTATGTATCTGAAGTAACGTTAGAAATCAGCAGAGCAGAAGAGAGTAAGACATTAATTTGTTGTTTTTGTGAGTTACTTTGCAAAAACTAAAAGTTGTAAACACACATAAATATAACTACCATAGCATTCTTCGTTTTCGTCAACCCAAATTTGATATCCCGTATGTATTTGCATAGAAATGCAGTGCGGTCACCCTGGTGGGTATCGGTAAACGACGTACATAAAAACCTTTGGTAAGGCGAAGGTTAAGCCTTTTGCCGCTATATATTGGCGGATATTGACTTTTAAATGGAATTTTGTTACATAAAGTGATGTGGGAAAAATGAAAATTATATGTGGGAATTTCAAATAACTAAGTTAGGGGTGGGTGTAGTTTTGGAACATTGACCGGCTTTTTTTTTATCTATAATAGGTATATATAATAATATATGGGACATGTATGGTGTAAAAGTGTCTAACGATTCAAAATCAGTCGGCAGTCATACAATAATTAAACGTTATATGTATAATTACATATGATCCCATTAAGGTGAACAACTGTAGGACATTATGTAGGAATTTCATTAGTATGAGTCGGTCGGCATACAAGAAAAAAAAAATTTAAGACCAACGTTTTAAGATTACAATATGCAACAAAATGCTACATGATGCATTGAAGCGCCACAAATACAAAAATAGTAGAAAATTTTTTCTACAACAAAGTTTATTTGAAAATATTTTTCAGGATTTATCCACTTTTTTTTATTTTTTTTTTCCACATAAATCAAGAGAACTATTTGTCCGTCCTTTTCAGTAAATTTAACAACAAATTCTTAATTTAAGCCTGATCTATACATTTGGAAGTTATCTAAAAAGTTTTATTGGAAAATTATGTTTTTGAGCCAATCCATTTTTAGTAAATTCATAATACATATAACGACATAATGTTTTCTGTTTACCTGGGACATGAGTTCACATGGATTGTATAAATAAAATGAGTTCTTTACTAAAAAATTCGATAAAAAAAAATGTAATGTTATTCACAATCTCATGAAGAATTATGAATTTTTGTTTGATAGCTGATGCATTTTAAATGACCAGAGTAAAATCGCATTATTTCTCCGAGACCGAATTAGAGTTAAAACGTCGGGTCTGTCTTTTTTTTTTAATTTTCCAAATTAAAATTAAGAAACTCAAAAGATACTTTTCCAGAATATTCGAGGACTAAGGATATTTTCCAAATTCTTATGTCTTTTTGTTTTCACAAAAATGTTGTAGATGACCAATTTCAGACAGCTTTAAAACATGAACCTTAAGGAGTTTCGACATAAAACGAACGGTATTGTAATGGCAGCAACAAGGTAAATATATGTGTAAAATTTCTGATTTTTTGATTTTAACTAACTGTGATCCGGTAGTCTGATTCATAGTTGCAAATTCAACTCCTCCGAGAAAAATCCACAGCCTTCTCTTTCCTTTAATTTCGAACCGACCGTGAAAGTTAGGACGACATCCTCCCCAAAGTTTGGGGCATTATCATTATCATCATAGTAGGACCTATCCGGATGTTTCTAATAAAACCCGGTTCGCAGATATGTTCTGGTTTGGTGTAATCCTTGTGACAGCTCACATTGATTAGTTTCAGAATTTTGGCATGGCCATAGTTCCTGTGCATCCATACTTTTGTGGCGTCTAAGCGCATTGCGGTGTTTGCTGCTATTTTCCTCGCCGCAATGTCCGGCAGTAACCAGTTTAGGATCGTAAACAGTGCCTTAGTTGGAGTAGTTCCAAGTGTCCCTGTTATCATGATTGCCAGCAGTCTCATAATGTGTTCGAATTTCAGTCTTTGGGCCGCTCTGTCTAACGTCATTCACCAGACTGCCGATTACTAGAATAAGATGGGTTTAATGGCAGAGTCATATAACCAGTTCACACTTTGGGGCTAATTGCCCTTTTGCAGCAGTACAGGACCGTTGCTGCTTTGCTAGTCCTGGTCTGAGTGTTCAGATTCCAATTCAGTTTACAGTCTAATATTAGCCCGATGTATTTGGCACTGTCAAAGGGTGTAAGTGTGATTCCATATAATCTGGGTTTGGCAAATTAAAGGATTTTGTATCTCCGTGTAAATAAACACCAGTTCCGTTTAACTCGGGCTTACACCCACTCCTCAGTTATGACACAATTTTCGGTAACTATTACCCAGCAGCAAAATATGGGGCTTTACATGCCTTCTTACAGGCCTGCAAAGGCAGTCAGAAGCCCTACCCTTCAAATGCAGTCTTCATTTCAAATTAACATAGGGTGTCATAGGCAGGCAAGGCCTCCACATTCCCTTTCTCATTGAAGGCGTTTCAGTAGGCATGCCTAGTATGTCCTGCTTGGAGTCCTAATAACAATAGCCTTCTATGAGGCATTGCTACTGCAGACCAGCTTGCAGGCCTGCAAAATAGCATTTATAGAAGGACTTAAATAAAAAAAAACACATATGCGAATTATTTCCATATTAAATGATTTCCTACTTTTTATAAATTTTTAATACAATATTTATTACAATTTGCAATAACTCATTTTTAAACTCCAGCAGCGGGAATCGAACTCGCGACCTCAGTACTCATAGTTGGGCATGCTACCTACTCGGCTTTCACGTGATATACTTGTTGTACGACAAATAACAAACATGTGGTTTTCATAAACAACAGCATCTGTCTTACCTTCCCTTAAGAGGCCTGTCAACAGGCCTAATCGGAGAAGTGACAAGTGCATGGCTATGAACGTCAATTCTGCCTTCTACTAATAGGACTGTCAACAGGCCTGTTTAAGGCAAAAAAGTTTGCATGCCCTTTGTGCACATCTATGGTATTTTTGTGGGGTACACAGTAGGGCTGCTCACAGGCCAGTTTTAAGAAGGGAAAGAGGCATTTGAGGCATTTGAGAAGCGAAATGTGCATGGGTATGGAATTTTTTGTTAGGCTTAGTGAAGGACTTATAATAGCATGTATACATGCCTGAAAAAGGAATGCGTATTTGAATGTCAACAAACTGCCTTTGAAGGCATGTTTGCAGGCATATTTTTACAATGCCTCGTCTTTTCCGCTGCTGGGTAGTACCACGTCATCTGCATATATACAGTAGTGGTGAGAGTTCGCTTCCTTGTGGAGTACCGCGAACCGCCACCTAGGAAATATTTGACACGCCCAGAGTGGTTCCAATGCTCATAAATGTATAGTAGTTTATCAACTAAGGTGATTACCAGTTGTTTCCTTCAGTCAATTACAGATTCAGGTTTGACTTTTTTAAAAGCTCTCTCAATATCCAGGAAGGCAGCGAGTGCGTATTCCTTGTAGTTCATGGATCTTTCAATGAGACTTCCCGTTTAAGAGATGTTCTGATATAAACATCAATTATTCTCTCCATAGTCTTAAGTAAGAAGGAAGATAGGCTAATTGGTCTTAAATCCTTGGTTTTAGTGTGGGAGGCCTTACCCCTTTTAGGGATAAATACAATTTTTTATGTTGTCCATCTCGTTGGAGGTTGTCCATCGAGTCCTGGGGATTTAAAAGAGTGGAAACTTTTGATATCCAATTGAACTCGAGGTTCAGTAATCGGTATGTTGGAATTACCAAAGTTATAGCTGACCGAGTTTTCCATAAACTGGTAATCACTTTCTCGACAACCTGGGAAGCATCTCTCAGCATCTCAAGAATAAAATCTTACGTAGCCGACTAGTTTCTGAAGAGTTTTCTTTATATTACTGCAGAATTTTCTCCATGACTGCCATTTAGCCTTCCTGATCAGATTCTTGAAACTTAACTGAAGACTGATATGCGCTGCAGTTGCCATAACTTTTCGCCTTGTTGAATAGTTTCCTGCATTCCTTGCATTTTGTCCCAATCTCTGCATTCCTCCAATGTGGCTAAGCTTTGCCTTTCCTGTCAGTTCTGCTGCAGGATTTTTCCTTTGCCTCAGCTAAGACGTTAGTTATTACTTCAACCGTGGATTCCAGTGTAGATTTATCATCGATAGAGTCCGGACACCTGGTTAACTTGGCCTTTAGAATCCTCTTAAAGATATGCCAGTTTGTTTTTCTTCTACTGATATAACTATCTCCGGAATCCACTTTGAACGAAAGGTCAAGTTTGTGGCTGCCAAAAGTAAGTCAAGATCGAAAAGCAAATGAAAATTCACTATAAGCAAAATAAAAACAAAATTTCTTTAAAAACGTCATTGAGTCAGAATTTCTGATTTAAAAAAAAAATTGTGTTTGCGATTTTTGAAAATCTCGTAAAATCGGTAGACGAGGTAAAAATAAAAGTTTTGTCATGTTGTGAAAAATATTTTTTTCAAAGGTAGTTATCATTAGAAATTTATTACAAGAACTATAATAACTTGTTACTACTTGAATAGATTTGAATGATCTTAGGCTTGTTGTAAAGGTAATTGAAAGCTCTTTGCCTCGAAATCGCAAAATATTGCTCTCCTCAGCGCCACAGGTAGCGAAATTCCGTTGGAAGTTAGAGAGATAGAAGTAGAAAGTAAAAGAAAGCAATATATGCAATTTGTTGCGTGAGAGAGAGAGAGAGAATATACGCAATTTATTGCATTTATATGAGATACTGCAGAATGTATTCACCGGGTGTTTCCCGAAATTCTGGCTAACGCCGTGGATTAATTCGTGACCTCTTCACAATACTGAAATGACGCCTAGATACCACTGCATCATTAATTGTGTATCGTTCATCAAGTCATGTTGTATGTTCGACAGCTTCATCCGCTTATAATCACAATCAAAATATAAAATGAAAAATCTGTAAAATTTCAAATAACAAACCATTCATATCCTGGTTTTTTAAACAACAACAAACAATCACAAGATTATCAAAAATTAATTGCATTTGTGTAATTATTCACGCATTTAACTACACTATCGCAATGTATATGCCACCATTATCATCATCCTTTTAATCGATACTACACCCAACGACATAGACGAATTTGCTGACGATGAAACCAGCGACATGTTGTACTGTCATATGTGCAGAAAGAATATGCGAGATGTCGCCAGTTTTAAGAATCACATTAAGAGTCGCCCTCACTTGATAATGTGCGAGACCATTGAAGAAAGCTATCTCCATAAGGTCGAGTTGTTACGGCATGCGGCCAATATTGATGAACAATTGCATGCCATTAAAATGCATGGTCACATTTCGGCCAAACGCATCTCCGAATGTCCTTCGCAGAAATTGCTGCAACCCAAGTGTGTCGAATGTAATTGGAAATTCTGCACACGCAGTGACTACGACACTCACTTGTTGGCACATCACGCTGTTATTAAGACCGCAGAGGAGAGCATACAAATCGATGGGTCCCAACTTCGCGGATATGATCCCTCTCCCAGCAAGAGAATCAAGATGACCGAAGATGCTGAGGTTGAAAGAGAGTGCCAAGAGACTGAAGAAGTTGTTAACGACGCAGCCAATGAGGATGCCGACGAGGCGCGAGGTGGTGAAGATCTAACTGGGACTAAGAAGCAAGAGGAAGATGAAGCCGCGTCTCTCTATGCCAACGTACCCAACGACGTGTTCTATTGTCATCTGTGCCATGAACGCATGTGGGACGCCAAGACGTTTGAGAAGCACATCATAGGACGCTCTCACTTAAAAATGCTTCAAAATATTGATGAAGGTTATCATCTAAAGGCCAACATTATACGACTTAAGGCCAAAAAAATCCAATTGAGTAAAGTGACAAACAGGATCAAGCAATGCCCTCAAAAATACTGTGGCATTACCATTGTCCCTCTAGGGTTCATCGCAAATCAGAGGGTCACCTACAATTGAAAAAACTTTTCTATCCCAATTGTCGTGTATGTAACATAAACTTCTAAAATAGTACTGTTTGATACCATAAAAGTACTTTTTGGTACAATCAAATTACTTTTAAGACAATAGAAGTACTTTCTAGTACAACAAATGTACTTTATGTACAATTAAATTACTTTTTAGTACAATTAAAGTACTATTAGCAACAATTAAATTACTTTTTGAGACAATAAAAGTACTCTTAATACAATAATAGTACGAGTACTTTTTGGTGCAAAAAAAAACCATTTTAGGCACAATGAAAGTATTTTTGAGTACAATAAAAGACCTATTTAGTGCAATAAAAGTACTTTTTGATGAAACTAAAGTACATTTTAGTACTATAAAAGTACTTTTTGGTAAATAAAAGTATTTTTGGGTACAATAAAAGGACGTTTTGGTATAATAACATTACTTTTCGATATAAATTAAGTTCTTTTTAGTACAATTAAATTACCTTTAGTACTAAAGGAGTTCTTTTCAAAAAAGTTTGGTACAATTTAATTTATTTTTGATAGTACTTTTTAATACAATAAAAGTACTTTTGGTACAATAAACGTACTTTTTAGTACAATAAATGTAATTTCTTATACAGCAAAGGTACCTTTTAATACAATAATAGTACTTTTTGGTACAATAAATGTAAATTTAAAAGTACTTTTTGATACAACAACCTTTTGATACAATTTGTGTCCCAATGAAAGTACTTTTTGGTATAATTAAATTAGGTACTCTAAAAATACTTTTGGATAATTTTAAATAACATTTCGGTACAATAAAAATACTTTTTAATAAACAAAAGTACTTTTTGATATAATGAAAGTACTGTTTAAACAATAAAAGCATTTTTTGGTACAATAAAATTACTTTTAATACAATAAAAGTACTTTTTAACCTAATAAATATTTTTGTTTCGTACAATAAAAGTACTTTTTGATACCATAAAAGTCCTGTTTTGGAACAATAAAAATACTTTTTGATACAAAAAAGTTCTGTTTAGTACACTAAAAGTGCTTTTTGATACAAAAAAGTACGGTTTTGTACACTAAAAGTACTTTTTGATACAATTTAATAACCTTTTGGTACAATAAAAGTTCTTTTTTGATAAATAAAAGTACTTGTTGGTGCCGTAAAAGCAGTGTTTTGTACAATGTTTTTATTGTACCAAACAAAACTTTTGTGGTACTTTAATTGCACCCAAAGGTTATTTCTTTGTACCAAAAAGTACTTTCATTGCTCCACAAGTTGTTTTTATTGTATCAAAAAGTACTTTCATTTAATGAAAAAATACTTTTTTTGTACCAAAAAGTTATTTTATTGTACCAGAAAATACTTTTAGTGTACCAAACAGTATTTTTGTTGTACCAAACAGTACTTTTATTGTATCAAAATATATTTTAATTGTACTAAAGAGAAATTTAACCATACGAAAACAGTACTATTTTTTTGACAAAAAGTACTTTCATTGTTCCACAAGTTGTTTTTTTTATACCAAAAAGTACCTTTATTTTTCCCAAGTACTTTTGTATCAAAAAATGCTGCTTTTATTGTACCATAAAGTACTTTTATTGTAGCATTATGTATATTTATTGTAGCAAATGTACTTTTATTTAATTTAGTTGTACCAAAAAGTACTTATATTGCACTAAAAGGTTATTTAATTGTACTAAATAGTACTATTAATTTACCAAAAAGTACTTTAATTGTACCAAAAAGTACTTTTTTCATCAAAACTTACTTTAAATGTACGAAAAAATTCTTTAGTTGTACCATAAAGTACTTTAAATGAAACAAAAATTACTTTTTTGTACCAGAATGAACTTTTATTGTAGCAAATGTACTTTTATTGAACTTCATTTAGTTGTACCAAAAACAACTTTTATTGCACTAAAAGTCATTTAATTTTACCAAAAGGTACTTATATTGCATTTAAAGGTAATTTAATTGTACCAAAAAGTACTTTTTTCATCAAAATTTATTTAATTGTACGACAAAATTCTTTATTTGTACCAGAAAGTACTTTTATTGCATCAAAACGTTCTCTTGTTTTCCCAAAAACAAGAGCTAAGTTAAATTTTCCTTCACTTATTTTTTTTTTTTTGTTTTAACTTGTTTTTGGCAAATTACTAGTCAAAACGTTATTACTCCCTTCCGCATCCCAGTATAAAGTACGATTTTATTCCCCAGAAAAATTTATTCCCATTAAAGTACAAAATTGTTGTTTTTTTAATGTATTTAAGTATAAAAATTTATTTTCAAGACTTTTTAAAACTTTTTTTTGTTAAATTCACGTTATTTATATGTAGTTATATGTGAATAGTTATGTATAGTAAGGTTAGTTATAATTTTCGACATCAGCGCGTGTCATGCGACTCTCTGAGAGCTCAGTCAAATGTTTGGGGGACAGCAAATGTTTGTCATAGGCAAGGCGATTGTAGAATTGTATGCCACATACACGACATTTGGGATAGAAGAGTTTCTTTAACTCCATATGACCCTCGGATTTGTAATGAACCCTATTGGGACAATGGTAATGCAAATCGCACATGCCACAGTATTTTTGAGTGCAATGCTTGTTTCTGTTTGTCAGTTCACTCAATACGATGTTTTTGGCCTTTAGTCGTATAATGTTGGCCTTTAGACGATAACCTTCCGCGATTTCTTCAAGCATTATTGAGTGAGAGCGTCCTATGATGTGCTTCGCAAACGTCTTGGCGTCCAACATGCGTTCATGGCACAGATGACAATAGAACACGTCGTTGGGTAAGTTGTCATAAGGAGACCCGACTACTACTTCCTCTTGCATTTTAGTCTCAGTGAGATCTTTACTACCTCGCGCCTCATCGGCATCCTCATTGGCTGCGTTGTTTCCAACTTCTTCAGTCTCTTGGCATTCTCTTTCAACCTCAGCATCTTCGGTCATCTTACTTCTCTCGCTGGGTGAGGGGTCATCTCCGTGAAGTTGGGAATCACCGACTTGGATGCTCTGCTCGGCGGTCGGAATTATAGCGTGGGATGTCAACAAATGAATGGCATAGTCGTAGCGTGTGCAGAATACCAAATTACATTCAACACACTTAGGTTGCACCAATTTCTGCGTTTGCGAAGGACATTCGAAGATCTGTTTGGCCGAAATTTGACCATGCATTCTAATAGTATACAATTGTGTATCAATATGGGCCGCATGCCGGTACATCTCGACCTTATGGAGATAGCTTTCTTCAATTGTCTCGCACATTACCAAGTGAGGGCGACTCTTAATGTGATTCTCAAAACTGGCGACATCTCGCATAATCTTTCTGCATATACGACAGAACAACATGTCGCTAGGTTCATCGTCAGCAAATTCGTCTATGTCGTTGGTTGTAAGAACGTTAAAAAACGATGATAATAATGATGGCATATACATTGCGATAGTGTAGGTAGTTGTGTGGATGTAGGAGGTGTATAAAGTAACAGTTACAAGAAACTGCGCGTGAATAGTTACACAATTGCAATTGATTTTTGATAATCTTGAGATTTCGTTGTAGTTTTAATAACCAAGATATGAATGGTTTGTTATTTGAAATTTTACAGATTTTTCTTTTTATATTTTGACTGATGATAAGCGGATGAAGCTGTCGAACACACAACTTGACTTGATGAACGATAAACAATTAATGATGCAGTGTTTTGGTATCTAGGCGGCACTCCAGTTATTGTGAAGAGCTCACGCATTATTGCACGGTGTTAGCCAGAATTTTGCGAAACACCCGGCGAATACATTCTGCAGTATATCATATAAATATTGCTTTCTCTCTCTCTCTCACACACATTATATTGCTTTCTCTTTTTTTATTTGCTTTCTCTTTTTTTTCTATCTCTATCTCTCTCTTTATGAGATCAGTTAATTCTTTGGCCGCTATATTATGGCTGGTATTGAACTTCAAACGGAATTTTGCTACCTGGGGCGGAAAGCAATGAAAATTAAATGACAAAATTCAAATGATTTTTCGTTATTTTTATCTAAAACATTTTTAATTTATATTAGCTGTGTTCGTTTACTTGCAAATTTGCACAAATTTGTGCAGTAAATGAGAGCGAGGGAGTGTAAAATTTTGACAGCTCAACACTAAAGAGTTTGCAAATTTTGGTTGGGTAAATTTTGGCCAACCAAAATTTGCAAGATAGAAGAGCTGTTAGAAATCCAACTCCAAAATGGGTTCCATTGTTTCATGTCGGTTTTTAGGGATGAAGATTATTTGTTCAAATTCAACAAAGGCATCGGCTTCTGTGGAAAAACATACAAATTAAAATCAAAAAAAAAACACATCAGCTGTTTTCTTGCAAATATTTACTGGATGTTGTTCGAGTACTTTTTTTTTTTTTTTTGCAAATGTTGCATGAAGGGAGTAAAATTGTTCTTACTCTCCTTAACTACAATCATGCAAATTATTAATGTAAATTAATGAAAACGATCCCTTTGGGGCCGTATATGATTTCAAATTATTTACACCAATCATTTTATTGGAGAAAATTCAAGTGTCAAACTTTAACTCGAGAGTCAAAAGTCTACAATGAGTGAAAAGCAGCGTTTAATAAAACATCAACCACTTAAAGTGATTTATATGGATAGACGCAAAATACCAACACTTCAAAAACAATTACCGATTACCGTAGAAGACAAGGCCGGAGAGGACGGTTTTACCCTAAATCGAGTAAGAAGAATCGAACAGCATCAATATATATTTTTGAGTTTCAATGACTGTTTCATACAATATTATATTTGTGTATTTTGGTTATAGACAGATTTTGATTTTTCGATTTTGACTCTTGCGGTTCTATTGATTGTACACGAATTAGGGTAAAATTCTCCTTTCCGAGAATTCAGTCTTAGAAAATTTGCTTTACAACAAATGTTCCACATGTTTTGTGAGTCATTACGGACGTTAAGAGAATTAAGGTACGAAATACTGGAAGTCAATAGGTAATTTCTTTTTTTTTGCAAAATTAACTTCGAAGTCAAAATTGAAAACATCAACTAAGCTATGTGCTTTGTTACGATAGTTTACCAAATAACGAAAAGAGGCAAGAAATGTTAGTGGGAAAGGGTGCAAGCATTAAACATTATTGCCTTTAGACAATATTTAAAAGTGTGGAGTGTCCGCTTCAAATTTTTTTTTTTATATGAATATACTTATAATGCTTACTTACTTACTTACTTACTTAAGTGGCCTATTACAACCTACGAACGTAGCTCATAAATTTGTTAAAGAATTCGATACGCTTCGGTCATCTGCGTGTGTTCTCCAGTATGTCCTACCAGATGGTGGCACTACGCCAATCACTTGGTCTTTCCAACGAAGTTTGGGTCTCCCTGCTCGGCGCCGTCCTTCAGGTTCGCCTTCAAACACCTTTCTCGCTAGAGCATTTACATCCATCCTGGCAACATGTTCCAGCCATCGTTATCGTTGGAGCTCATACAGCTCATGGTTTATCCGATGGCGAAACTCGCCGTCGACACAGATAGGTCCATATATTTTTCGGAGTACATTTCTCTCGAATACTCCCAGAACTGGTAAAACTAACACCTGGTATAGCTGTTTCTTCATATCTTGAGATAAGGTGGTGTTACTAAAGTGCTGCCGAAGTCCGTAAAAACATCTATTGGCTAGCACAATTCTCCGCTTAATTTCCTGGCTGACATTATTTTTCTTATTGACGGAAGATCCGAGGTAGGTAAACTCATCTACTACCTTGAAACAATAATTTTAACGTTGACGCTGCGTCCCCATCGAGAGGACTCCTTGTTCGTCGAAATCATTATTTTTGATTTGTCCTCGTTGACCGCTAAACCCATTTTTGCTGACTCCTTTTCTAGTCATGTGAAAACTGCAGTAACATGCCGCAGATTTCGACCAATGATGTCTATATCATCGGCATGTGGCTCTTGTGGAATATGGTGCCAGACGTGTGGACACCAGCCTTTCTCATCACCTTCTCCATAACTATATTAAATAGTGTACAGGACAGGCTATCGCCCTACCTGAGACCTCTTTCCGTGTTGAATGGTTCAGACTGATCTTTACCAATCTTAATTGAGGTTTTGCTGTTTTCCAAGGTACATCTGCAAAGTCGAATTAGCTTTGCAGAAATAGCAAACTCAGACATGGCCTCAAATACCAAACTCAGACATGGCCTTTTCCTTATCGGAGAATCGAAAACCGCTTTGTAGTCGACAAAGAGGTGGTAGGTTACAATGTGCATTTCATGAGTTTTTTTTTCCAGGATTTGTCGTAGAGTCTTAAGCCGAACTGATATGGTCCAATTAGTTTATCTACAATTTGCTTAAGACGTTCACACAATATGCTTGTACGCAATTGGTAATAGGCTTATTCCACGGTAGTTCTTACATTCACCACTATCTTCTTTCATGTATAAAACTGATACTTCAATCCCCGGGCATGCTCTCCTCTAGCCAGATGATCTCCATGAGCTGATGCATACTCCTAATCAGCTCCTCCCCGCCAGGCTTAAACAACTCGGCAGGGAGACCATCGGCTCCAGCAGCTTTGTTGTTTTTTAGGCGGGAGAGGGCCATACGTCTCCCGCTCTGGCTCGGAGGTGGACAGTTAATACCATCGTCATGGATTGAAGCGGGGTATTTTCGGGAGTTATGTCCGTATCCAGTAAATTTCTAAAATGTTCTCTCCATATCTTCAGAACGTTATCCGGGACCGTCACTAGTTGACTATCGCTGTTCTTGCCGGAGACAAACCCTGTTCCTCGCATTTTTGCCTTAAGTCTCTTGTAGAATTTTTAGGCTTCGCCTCTACTTCGGAGCAACTCAGTGCACTCATCCTGCCTCTTTAGCTCCTTCTTTTTCCTTCTAAAAAGACGAGTTGCCGTCTCTTCTCCCTGTGCCCCGTTCACGAACAGCTCGCGTTGCTATTGGCTGCAGTTTCGTCCTGTATGCAGCATCGGTCTCTCTCGTGGCATTGCGACATTCATCATCCTACCAGGCATCTTCTCGAGACGGCTTTGAGTACCCAAGTACGCTTCTCACAGTCCGTTCTATGGAGTAGGCTATATATTGAGATGTAATGAAATATGTCCTAGGGGAAGGTTAGGTTAGGTTAATTCGGCAGCCACGTTCAACACATCTTCCATGGGTCCTGGTGATACCATTTTCGCACCAAATATTTATATTCTGTTCGGTTAACGTCGCTATCAAGCCATTTCGTCGCTCTGATGAAGTCGTGGATGTTCTGCGAATCGCCTGCTGATATACAGGTATTGTCTAGAAGTGTCCGATGACCAAGCTTTTCATATCTCAGAGCACCAAAAGCAGGGCAGTGACATAGAAGATGCTCCGTGGTCTCCTCTTCTTCCTCATCATTGCAGCTTCTACGACCGGTTATTACAGCTTTAATGTTCCTCAGCTGGACTCTGGACAGGTTCAGCACTAATCGTGTTCATGGTTGTGGCGGCCCTTGCCAACGTGTCGGCCCTTTGGTTGCCATATATGTCCGCATGTCCTAGAACCCATGTGAGGGTAACCGTCGAATGTCTCGCTATCTCCTCAACATTTCGAACATTTCTCGAAGTGGTGTTCACGTTTTCCAGGGATCTGACAGCCACTTTACTATCAGTAAGAATATGAATATTGCCGCCCAATATCCCACGATACTGAATTGTGCTACAGTGATCCAGTAGTCTGATTGATAGTTGCAAATTCTACTCCTTTGAAAAGATTCCTCAGCTTGTTCTTTCCTTTATTTTCAAACCGTCCGTGAAAATTAGGATGACATCCTCCCCAAAGTTTAGGGCAATATCATTATAGTAGGACCTATCCGGGATGTTCCTTATAAAACCCGGATAGAAAATAGGTTCTGATATGGTGTAATTCGTGCAACAGCTCACATTGATTAGGTCCAGAATTTTGGCGTGGCCAAAGTTCCTATGAATCCCTACATTTGTGGCGTCTAAACGCATTGCGGTGTTCGCTACTATTTTCCTCACCTCAATGTCCGGCAGTAGTCAGTTTAGAATCATAAACAGTGCCTTATTTGAAGTAGTTCTAAATGGCCTTGTTATCATGATTGCCACCAGTCTCATAATGCGGATCAAATTACAGTCTTTGGACCGCTCTGTCTAGCGCCATTCACCAGACTGTCGATTATTAGAATAAGATGAGTTTAATGACAGAGTCATATAACCAGTTCAAATTTTGGGGCTAATTGCCCTTATGCAGCAGTATAGGGCCGTTGCCGCTTTTCTAGTCCTGTGCTAAGTGTTCAGATTCCAATTCAGTTTATACAGTCTAATACTAGCCTAAGGTTTTGGCCTTATCGGAGAGTGTAAGTGCGATTCCATTTTATCTGGGTTAGACAAATTGAGGGATTTTGTATCTCCGTGTGCATAGCACCAGTTCCGTTTTACTCGGGTTTCCACCCAGTCCACAGTTATGACAGCATTTAAACAGAAGTTTCAGCGCAGATTCCAGAAGGTCAGAGAGTAGTTTAGGATTCTTGCCGGTAACTATTAGTGCAGCACGTGTTTACCATCGTCCTCAGGAGACTGTTGATGTTTAGACTCCATACTAGTGGAGAGAGTACTCCTCCTTGGAAATATTTGACACAACTTTTTTAATATCCAGGAAGGCGGCAAGTGCTATTCCTTGTAGTTCACGGATCATTCAATGAGCCTGGTTATCGAATGTAAAACAGTTTCGGTGGATTTGCCCTTTGTGTCGGCATGCTGAGCCTAGGATAGGACTTCCGGTTGAAGAGATGATCTGCTATATATTCATTAAATATTCTCTCCATTGTCTTATGTAAGAAAGGAAGATAGGCTAAGTGGTCTAAAATTCTTGGCTTAAGCGTGGGATGTCTTTCCCCCTTTATGGATAAATAAAATTTTTTTCTGTTTTCCATCTCGTTGAAATGTTCGACAACTTGAGACAGGATTTGAAAATTTTCAGAAATTGTCATGTTCTTTTGTAAACACCGTAATAAAAGACAGAAAAAAATGTTTGTCAACTTTTAATTTTTCGATGACGATGGACCTTTTTGTGGAAATGCCCATATACATTCAAAATTATTGGTATCTGTACCATCTGCTAATGATATTTTTGTTCCCTAAATGTATCATAAAAGAAATGGTATTGATGGTTTATAACCAAACCGTGGACGATGCTAATTACTGTTGTTGTCTACGTCGTAAGTTTTTCTTAAAATTCCCAACTTAATCTCCTGGGTTTTGTTGGCGTTACCGTGTATCCTTTGTTTTTTCTTAGTATCCTTAGTAGTCATATGTAAATGACAGGTTTTTCCACATATGCAGATGTTTCTTGACTACCTAAAACGGATAAACAATCCTCTAATTCGCAAAAATATCCTTAATCACACATTGTCTCAGATATGCAGATGTTTCCTGGCTAACGTGTCCTTCAATCCTCTAATTCACTAACAGGTACTAAAGTATTGATTAGTTAAGCGGAATAGCGAAATTCCAATATATAGGAAATGAGTGCGTGTAAATAACAGACAGGTAAGTAATGCTTAAGGTTTTCTCAAGGTCAATGAGTATATGCAGATTATGTACCTAATGCTAAGTTTGTCACCACGAAGTTTTAATTTGTAGCGAAATGTTGTTGACAGGTACAGTAGGGAAATAGTTTACAATTTCCTCAAAATAGTTATTAACTGAGACGTGTGACCATATAAATAAAATATTCTGCAAAAGTTTGCATTGATAGGACTATACAACAAAATGAAAAGAAAAAGTCGACATAAATATTCTGACCTAAGAGTTTGGCAATTATGTATTTTTTTGTTTTTTTTTTTACCAAATTTTCAGGAATATTAAAGAAACGAATTTTAAAGGTAATATTTTTTCATTCATTTCTCCTGATAAGTCAAAACAAAACACAATTATAAAATGCTGAAATTGTCTTCTTGCATTTGATATCCATATCACCAATGTACGATTAGGAGAATAACAAAAATAAATTGTTCAAACTTGCATATCCTTTGAAGTCCTTTAAAATGACTTGTATATAGTTCCGTTCATACTTGGTATTAAGTAGAATATTCAGATTACGAAAATTACTTTTTACTGGTTTTCTGAATAAAACCTAGTTTAACCAAAAGTTGAACCCCATAATGTTTAAAACATTCTACGACCAAGCAACTAGAAGTTAGTAGCCGGCTGCCACAACTGAGTCTAATTAAAAAAAGTGTTGTATGAAACCCAGAAAACTAATAATAAAGTTTGTGTCCCAGCACCCGAATTAGGGTAACAATGACCACTCTGGCCTTGTCTTGTTTTGCAACTTTTACAGTGTAATTTTTCAAAATAATTATTATTATGGAATTTCAAAAAATTTAAATAATAAACTTCGTAAACTTCGCCCGAATTCACTGTTGTGGCAGCCAATGTATCGGCTTTTTGGTTGCCATATATGCCCCTATATCCTGGAACCCATGTGAGGGTAACCGTCGAATGTCTCGAAGTAGTGTACACGTTCTCCAGGGATCTGATAGCCGATTTACTATCAGTAAGAATACGAATATTGCCGCCCAATATCCCACGATATTGAATTTTCTCTACGGCTATTTTTTTGGCCGCTATTTCGGCCCGAACTATGCTACAGGGATCTGGTGGTCTGATTGATAATTGCAAATTCAAAACCTCCGAAAAGATTCCACAGCCCGCTCTTTCCTTTCATTTCGAATCGTCCGTAAGTTGTAATGGGCCACTTTAGTAAGTAAGTAAGTAAGGTACAAGTATTAGGCACTAGTAGGATCTGTGAAAAATTTAACCTTAATATGAAGGAGACGTCCAATGGGCATAAAACATGGTACTAAGGGGGTTCGAACCTGGAGTCAAATTTTAAAAAAGCAAAATGATGGCTGCGAAATGGCGGACATTTTCAAAAAAATGTTGGAATTCAATCGATATTGTTACTTTGAGGGTTTTTGGGGTCACTGGTTTCGAATCCGGTGTCAAATATTGAAACAACAAAGTAGCGGACATTTTTTTTTTAAAAAAAATATGAGAATTCAACCGATATTGTGCCGTTGGAGGTTTTTGGATTCATTGGTTTGAATCCGGAGTCAAATTTTGAATAAAATGGCGGATATTTTTTTTAAATGCTGTTTAATTTAAAAAAAATGCTGGGTCGAATAAAATAGCGGATATTTAAAAAAATGCGTACATTTAACTGATATTGTGCCTAAGGGAGTTTTTGGGGTCGCTGATTTCGAAACCGGAGTAAAATTTTGAAAAAGCAAAAAGGCGGTTACATTTTGGCGGACATTCAGGTTAATTCCAGCATTTTTTTTTTTAACAATGTCAGCCATTCTTTATTCGGACATTTTGTTCAGGTAAATTCCAGCATTTTTTTTTTTTAAACAATGTCAGCCATTCTTTATTTGCCTCCGGATTCGAAATCGGCGGCCCCAAAAACCCCCTGACCGCTATGTTTCATGCATAGCAGAAGTCTGCTCAATTTTCGGACTAAATTTTTCAAAATTTGTATTGAAGGAAGGGTAAACTGAAAAGCAAACTAAGGAAACATGGCAAAAAGCGGCAGTATATCCCTCATTTCTATAGAGAAAACATCAAATTTTAACGTAGTGATAAGGATATGCTAATGTTAGCGGATCTAACAAAAGTTTAAGTCCAAGAAACATCAAAATGTTAAAATTAATGAAATAAAAATAAAATTTTCTCAACGGTTTTGGAGAGAAGAGTCGTGTAGACCTTTCCAACCTTTCTATATATTTATATAGACAACTTGTTACATCTGTCTATTTTTTTCCTTGAAATCGCAAACTTTTGTGATTACTATTCTTTAAGTTTGAAGGAACTTTAAGCCACTATTTTATTAAGACACCCTATTGTTTATTATATTATTATTAACTAATAAAGACAGAATTTTAAATTTTTAGTATGTTTAGAAATATGATAGAGCCTCCAACCAGTATTTTTTTCGACATTTAGTGTTGCAAATTTTCAAGGATATTCAAAAATAAAATTTCGAAAGTAAATTTTTTGCATATATTTCTCCTGAAAAGTCAAAACTAAATAAAATTATAAAATGGTGA
Source organism: Muscina levida (assembly GCA_964034835.1). Classification (NCBI taxonomy): domain Eukaryota; kingdom Metazoa; phylum Arthropoda; class Insecta; order Diptera; family Muscidae; genus Muscina; species Muscina levida. Next base: position 41,875,074 of record OZ035883.1, on the reverse strand, counting down.
GATTGTCTTCTTTTAATTGATATCTATCGATATCTATTGATATCGCAATAAATCGAAAACTGAAAAAAAAAATTTACTGTATTAGCAAACAAAAACAAACAATTTTGTATGAAACCGTCATTTTAACTCCAAAACTAACGGTGCAGTTCAACTCCTCGTACCCGAATTAGGATGAAACCATCCTCTCCGGCCTTGTCTTTGAAAATTTTTGCTAAAAACTATAACAGTGTAATTATTCGATATAACTTTTTAGATAACTCCGAAACTATTGATCAGGCTAAATAATGTTAAACAGACTTCGAAGTCATTAAATATAGAAATTTTTGGTAAGGGATCTGTGGAAAATTATTTTTAAAAATGTATAAATTTACTAAAAAAAATGTGTAAAAAAAAACTTTGTTAAAAAAAATAAATATCGACTGTTTTTGCATCCGTAGGACTATAATGCATCCACAAAATATATAGCTAAAATACTGATGTAGATTTTTGTCCTTGCATTTTGTTAGATATTGTATTCTTTAAACATTAACCTCAACTTTATTTTCTTCATTTCTTAAAACATCAGTACATGCTAAATTTCGTTTAAAATTCAATATCGGCCACGGCTTAAACCTTACTAATATCTCTCTTTATAGAGCGAGATAGAAAGAGAGATCGAGAGAGAAAGCGATATATGCAATTTGCAATAACTGTATGTACAACACAGTTGCCAGCACAAATCTGGCCAAAACTGTGTCTTAATGCAGCGCAAGTGCATCGCTGCTCAAAAACTAGATAGAGAGAGAGAGAGAAAGCGATATATGTATAATTTGCAATAAATGTATGTACTATGCCGCGGTTATGGCTTAATCCACATATGCTTGCTGCATGCAGCGCAGTTGATTCGCTACACAAAAACTTAAATGCCGCATAGTTAATAGACCACTTCATCAGTTATTGTTTGTCGTTCATCAAGTAAAGTTGTGTTGTCGATAGCTTAATTGTTATTTACCAAAAGAAAAATCTCTCTACACTGCCATAATGAATTGGCCACCATTACCATCAATGTTCGCCTACGATCCAGCAGCCATTATGTCGCCATATGACAACGTGCCCAATGACATGTTGTACTGCCATATATGTCAGAAGCATATGTGCGACGGCGTCTCGTTTGAACGCCACATCAAAGATCCCATTCATTTGATGAGGATCCCCTATATTGAAGAACGCTATCGCCAGACAGCCTTAATGATGCGGCATGAGTTTAAGATCGTGCAACACTTAAAACAAATGGAGTTAAATCTAGCAAGGCGCAAGATCAAGGAACGCCAGAGCTACTGCACTAAGTGCGATATGAAATTCGATGGTCCAGCTTCGTTACACCTCAAATCTGAATTCCATTTGCATATGAACACATATATGCTTGCGACAAAGTTAAACCAGCATCTGGAGCGCATAGACCATACCATGGCAGCCAAGGGTGCTGAAGAAAGCATACACAATGTCGAGGAGGACACCGAAGAGACCAATGAGTCTCAGGAAAAAGACAAAGATGTAATCACTATGTCTTTAACACCCTACAGCGATAAAAATGAAGATAACACCAACGATAAGGATGGGCTCAATGAGCCTCAGGAGGAAGAGGAAAACAAGTTCCTCAACGCTTCAAACAGCAACGACGAAAAAGTCGTCGTCAATGAGGCCAACGATGACGAAGAGCACAATGAGACTCAGGCGGCCGAGGAAGATCTAGACGTCACGGTTTCAGCACTCGAAAGCATGGATTCTCCTTATGTTGCCAACGAACCCAACGACATGTTCTACTGTCATCTATGCAAGATACACGTATGGGATCGATTTGAAAATCATGCCAGAAGTCTAATGCATATAGATGTGCGAGAATTACTAGAAGAGAGCTATCGCCCAGTGGAAAAAAATATCCGTCTGCAGGCCGAGATAGCAATCGCAATGGGCAAGGGCAGACAAGGCCAGTCTCACTACTGTGACATGTGTGATGTGAATTTCCATGGTCGCATTGCGGCCCATAGAAATACCGAAGGACATTTGCAATTGAAAAAATTCTTTCATCCCACGTGTGCAGAATGTAACATGGAATTCGAGACCCGCATCGATTATGACTCTCATCTGTTGACTGCTGAGCATATGATTAAGATTGCCGAGAAGAATGGCAGGAACTGTAAAGTCCACTTGAAAATCACTTTGCAAATGATTAAAGCCGAGGAAATGATAAATAAAGTTGGCTCACCCACTAAGAGGCAGAGGGAAGACGACGAAGATGGCGAAGGCGATGGTGGTAGCGATACCAAGAATGGCGAAGAGCTTAGTCAACCTGGAGAGGAAGAGAATGAAATTGCCTACGATTCGGATGAAAGCATTTTGTACATTGACGAAGGCAATGATGCTGACGAAGAAAATTGTTTGCCCGAATACAACGGGCCTCATCCGGTATCACCTGCATAGAAATGTCCTTAGTATATTTAATAAGGATCTTTATGTTTATGAAGACATTAAAAAAAAAAATAAAAACAGCCGTTATGAAATTACTCCAACAAATAAGCGTATTTATTTTTAAAACAATAGTTTAGGCAAAACTTTATTAGAATTTGAGAAGTTTCACTAAATTAGCATGTAAAATGTTCCATCTATGCGCAATTGTAGCCACAAAAGATTTTGGAAATTAATAATACATAACTTTAGAAAGTTGCGAAAATGCTTAAAGGAAAAAAAGTATAAACGAATGAACATTTTGCCTGGATAGCACAGCGATAAACTCTAGATATCGTAACGAACTTTTTCACAGCATTCATCTATAGAGGAGAGGGGGATCGAACTATTAGCCATTTTCTTCCTCTTACAAGACTGAATATTCATCGTAGCTCCTGTTAAGTCACATGATCCAATTAGAAAAATTCTTAGTATGCAACTGCATTATGAATGATCTATCGTTCCCGTTTTTTTTCCTCATCCCCTGATATCTAGGCCAGATTTCTCTAGAGCATAGACGTCCAAAATAAATGAGATGCTATTAGTGATAGCTAGACAGACTGCATTGAAAGAAATGTAAAGTGTGTTTAGGCATAATGGGACTGAGTGAGTGAGAAATACAATGAGTGCGAATTGATCAAGCACAATTGTGTCACTTCTGGACGTGTATGCTCTAGAGATATATTCTACCCGAATGTGAATTTTTCTATTAAACCATAATATTATTGCCAAAATTCATTAAGTATCCAAAGTCAATCCGTGATTTTGGTCAGTTCATTTGTGTTTTAATTTTCAGGTATTTCACTGTGCCCAGAAACCCAACACAGTCTGACCCCCTCTAGGACGAAATGTACTCAGGACAGTTTTGCAAAGCTTGACCAGCTTTGATTCGTTTTTATAGCAGCCTAACGCCTTAATTGCCGCCTAACTAGGGATGCCTAACGGGAAATCCCGAAACCCGAAATCCCGGGATTTTTCGGGATTGATGAATCCCGAATCCCGGGGTTTTGATAAATAAATCCCGGGATTTTTCGGCAAAGCTGCTTATAGCTATCTAGATACAATTATAGCCACAAGTGTGGATTGTGAAAGATGCTTTTCGGCGGCTACTTATGTTGGGAGTATAATTGGTTCAAGATTATTGGATGAAACATTACACAGTACAACATTTTTTAGCTCATTTATTTTGGGACTCAATTCGGAGAACTGCACGTGAAAGTAGCCCCAAATGGAAGAAGTTCTGCGTTTTGTCATGTTACATGCCATTATAATTTAATATCGATTTAAAGTAAGTAGATATCGTAAAGGGGAATTTGTCACGTGTTAGGGTCTTTTGTTTGATATAACTCGAGAACCAATAGTACGGTTTAGCTGAAACAATTTAAAAAAAAATTAAGAATTACAATTACTTTTATCTGTTAATAGAACGTTTTCCTACATAGGCAACAGTTTCACTTTTCCATTCATCAAATGATTTTGAGCTGGGTTTATTTTGTAGCTGTTACAATTTATTTATGTGGAATATTACTTATGATAATCGTACGCCACCATATAACAATATAACAAAAGAGCCTAAAACGTGACAAATTACCCTATACGATATTTACTAACTTCAAATCGGCATGTAACTTGGCGAAACGAATGATGCAGAACTTCTTCTATTTGGGGCTACTTCTCCGTGCAGTTTTCAGAATTGTGTTCCAAAATCATATGTCATACTGTGTTAGATGCTTTAATCTTTTTAAGAAACTACTTAAAACAATAAAAAAACAGTAAAAACTTATGTTTCATAAATCAGTTACTAAAAAAAAAATTAAAAAAAAAAATTCCGAAATTCCAGGATTTCCGGATCGGGATTTCTAAAAACCCGAATCCCGGGATTTATCAAAGTCAATCCCGTTTAGCATCCCTACGCCTAACTGTCTACATATATGTTACTGAAGGTTACCTTGTCAATAAACATCTCCTGTATGGTCTCTGCTGTTATTTTAAAGGCCAGGAACTCTTCCTAAAACACGCTGCAGTTATGATTCAATCTGAAAGACGAATTTAGGTGAAGGCCTTCATTCTAAATCAGGGACCGGCAAATACAATACGCAGCGTTTTTGCTCTCTTATATTGCGCACACATATTGAAGAATAGCAAACAAAATCATTTAATGCCGATCTAGCAATCGATTGGGGTGGTTTTTTTTTACACTAAAAGAAAACATTTATGACGAATGGTTTTTTAGTTTACCGAAAGTTTTAGTACAAATCTGGTGTATGTACAAATTCTAATCAAACGAGAATAGATTTTGTTTCCTCTTATTCCAGGTGTGAAAGAAAAAATGCCGCGTAGTGGATTTCTTAAACGAACACAAAATTTTTTGCAGTGCATAGATAGAAAGAGAGTTTCTTCTCACATATACAATGACAAAATATTATGGTATTTGTTTGCCGATCCCTGTTCTAAATGGTGCCGTGACATAACCCCACACGGACATAATCCCCAAAACTATTTTGGGGCTTATGTAATCCCAAATGCAAATTGAGGGTTATGTCCGCAGAGCGTTGGGGGACATAGGCCCCAAAATCGTTTTGGGGATTATGTCCCCACACATAGACATAACATAACCCTAACCATGTAGATGATGTAACCAATTTCATTAGGGGTTATGTCCGGCAAGTTGTCCGGACAGAGCAAAAAAAGTGTCAAATAGACCGACCCAAAAAATTGCATCCAGTGTACGAAAATTACAAAAATATGGGAAAAAAGGATAATTTTTCATGATGTATTCCACACAAAATTTATTTCGTTGTACTCCGTGGCGTATGATTTATGTGGAATATTACTTATTATAATCATAATTTTATGGTGAAAATATCATGAAAAATAGCCTTTTTTTCTCATATTTTTACAATTTTCATGCACTAAATGCAATTTTTTTGGGTCGGTCTATTTGAGACTTTTTTTGCTCTGGTTTAGATCTACAACTTTGCCGAAAACGAAAAGAGAAAATTCCGAACATTTTATGAAATATGGACTCCCTAAAAATGGTCCAAAAATCGTATTGGGGTGAAAATATTGGAGTATCCATAAAAAAATGTTTCGATGTAATGGGGCCAAATCCTTTGGGGATTTTTTTAGTCTCGGTATATACTTAAAAAATAGCTGGGTACGAAGGCGGCACCAATTTATGTGTTGCACTGTGTATGTATCTGAGACGCGTTACGCGTATAGATTGATGTAGAATAAATAAGTATATGACATAGATCACTCTTGTGCCAGTGTCGTCATTTGTCGTGCCAATTTCTTTACAATTTTTTAATAAACTTTTTTTTTATTAATATAATGAAATTTTTTACTCCTTGCTTAAATATTAAGAAAATTTTTACACAGGTGATGCATGACGAGTCTCGTTGTTTTGGGCTGAACTTATTTCAATATCAGTACCAATGTCATCGCCATCGTCAATGTACAAAATGTTATCGTCCGAATCGTAGGCTTGTTCATCCTCTCCCTCCACAGTCTGACTAAGCTCTTCGCTATTATTGGTCTCTCCGGCATCTTTTTCGCCTACCGTCTTCCTCTTCATTATTTTCATGGAGTTAAAATATTGCGTAGAGATTTGAAGTGTGACCTCACAGTCCTTGGCGTTCTTCTCGGCAATCTTAACCAAATGATCTGCGGTCAACAAGTGATTGTCAAATTCGATCCGAGTGGCGAATTCTATATTACATTCAACACACGTAGGATGAAAGAATTTCTTTAATTGTAAATGACCCTCGGTATTGCGATGGCACTCAATGCGACCATGGAAGTTCATATCACACACGTTGCAGTAGTGCGGCCGGTGGTGTCTGCTTTTGCGAATGGCGATTGCAATCTCGGCCTGTAGACGGATATGCTTTTCCATTGGACGATAGCTATCTTCAAGGCATTCGCGAACCGTTACATGAGTGGGATTTTTTATGTGATTTTCAAATGAGTCCCACACGTGTTTCTTGCACAGATGACAGTAGAACATGTCGATGGGTTCGCTGGCTGCATACGAAAACTCCATACTGTCGGGTGTTGAAACAATGATGACAAAATCATCATCTCCCCGCTGAGTCTCATTGAGCTCTTCGTCATCATTGGTGTGATCGGCGATCTCTTCGCTGTTGGATTTCGAAACGTTGAGGAACTTTTTTTCCCCATCCTCCTGAGGCACATTGAGCTTTACCGCATTGTTGGTCTCAACGGCGTTCTCTTCGATAGCGACTACATCTTCGTCTCCCTCCAGAGGCTCATTTAGGTTTTCGCCATCCTTGTTTTCGTCGTCGTCGTCGTCGTCCTTCTCGACTTTGTTTATGCTCTCGGCTTCCTCACGCGCCATTTCTTCATTATACTTCTTGGGAAGCAAGAATGTGTTCATATGCATATGGAATTCGGATTTGCGATGTACCAAAATTGAACCATCGATCTTCAAATCGCATGTTGTACAGTAGTTCTGGCGTTCCTTGATCTTACGCCTCGCTAGATTCAATTCCATAGACTTTAAGTGTTCGGATATCTTAAATTCATGGCGCATAATTAAGGCCTTCTGGTGATAGCGTTCTTCAATATAAGGGATCCTCATCAAATGTATGGGATCATTAAGGTGATACTCAAACGAGACGGCGTCGCACATGTGTTTTTTGCACATATGACAGTACAACAAGTCATTGGGTACGTTGTCATAGGGAGACACCATGCTCTGGGTTGTTGGATCGTTGACGAACGATGATGATAATGATGATGTTGAATTCATTTGGACTGTGTAGGTGTAGATGGTAAAATAAAAGAAGATTATTTTTATAAATATTTTTTTTGGCAAGGAAGAGAACCCGAGTTGGCGCTGTCGACAACACAACTTCACTTGAAGAACGACAAACAATTACTAGTGAAGTGGTTTGTATTTATGCGGCATTTTAGTATTTGCGTAGCCAATGAACTGCGCTGCATGTAGAATCCACAACCTCGGCGGTATACGTACATTTATCGGAAATAACATAAACGCTTTCTCTCTCAGCTTTTTTGCAGCGAATCACTTGCGCTGCATGAAGCGCGTGTTCACACAGTGTCGGCTATATTTATGCTGACAACTGTGGTATACATACATACATTAATCTTCAATTGCATATATCGCTTTCTCTCCCTATCACTCTCCTTATTTCTCTTTCTCTCTCTCTTTGAGTGTTTTGCCGCTGATATTGGCGGGTATTGAATTTTAAACGGATTTTTCTTATATGTAGCGTAATGGTAAGCAATGAGCATAAGTGTGGGTGTTGTTATCTAAAACAAGGCCCGGTTTTTTTTAGTTGACCCTTTAGATTTTATGAGGGAAATATTAATTTTCCAAAAAAAATAGGTCTCTTTGTATGGGAGGTACTAGAAGCGGTAGGTTAATATAGTCCGTATTCATTCCTAAATCAGATTTCCATTAGAGTTTTCTGTGAGCAAAATTTGACGGAATTCAGTGTGCCCAAAAAAAGATACGCATGTAGAAATATGACGGCGAATTGGATAATTTGTATAGGCGATACAAGAAGGGGCGTTGCAAAGATTTCGGTTTTCTGAATATTTGTCTACTTTTACAAGATAATTATGAGAGTAATATAAATTTAGAAAAAAATATGTCACTTTGTGTAAGAGGTACCAGAAGCGATAGGCCAATTTGGCCCGTATTCATTACAAAGTCAGATTTCGATTAGCGTTTGTATACCAAGGAAATAATTCGCCTTCTGGTACCTCTTATATATTAGAGGGGTTGTGTGGGTGTGGCAAAACTTTTTATGGAGCTAGAGAGAGAGCTAGTGGGAGTGGCAAAACTTGTTTTTTAGAGCGGACAGATACAATTTGATACCCAGATAGCACTCGACAACATAAGTTTGGATATGTAGACGAAATTTAGTTTTGGACACTATGGACATATGGTTGAAGCGAAATTTTTTTAGAGCTAGAGAGGTTCTACATGATACTCAGGTAGTACTTTTCAACACAAATATGAATATGCAAACAACATTTTAATTTTCGATGATGGGCGGATTTAACGTGCCCAATTTGTATTTTAGCCCTAGAGGGACATTCGCTGACCAAATTTTTATTTTCAATCAGCGTTGGAGGGGCATAGTAAAACTGTATTTAAGCCCAAAAGAGACAACATTTTGGTACACATATAGCACTTGGAACTACAATTACAAAATTGCAGAGGAAATTTTATTTGTATTTTAATAATGTTAATGTTGCCATTTTTTCAAATATCTCTCTTATTTTTCACAATATTCTATTGTTTTTTGCAATAGCGTTAGTTTGTGATGTTTTTTTCAAGCTATGATAGCATATGACGAAGCTTACCTTTTGTGTGACTTTCTGCACTTACAAAAAAGTCACAAAATCAAAAAATATTTTGATTTTTTTATCTATCTATATATATAAAAATGAAATGGTCCACGTATGTCATACCATCACTTGAGAACGGCTGGAGCGATTTGGCTGATTTTTTTTTTATTCGATTCGAAATTTTCCGTAGATTGTTTGTGTTGAAAAAAATCAAATCCAGGTGGCGCTAGAGTGGATTTATATCGAAAATTTGAATGCATGTACCAATTCAACTGAAATTTAGAATGGATATTCATTTGATCATGAGAAAACATTTTATGTACAAATGGACCTGGTAGATGGCGCTGGGGTCGGTTTACAATCAAAATTTTAACGAATGGGCCAATTTAACTGAAATTCAGAATCTATGTTTGTTTGATCATCAGAAAAAATCGTATGTACAAATGGACCCGGTAGATAGCGCTGGTGTGTATTTATATCGGAAATTCTAATGGATGGACCAATTTTACTGAAATTCAGAATATATTCTCGTGATCATGGGAAAACATTTTATGTACAAACGGACCCGGTAGGTGGCGTTAAAATGAATGCATTTCTTGACATGAGAAAATTTTGGATATATGGTTGGATCCAGTTGCTGGTGTTTAGCTTATGATATACTTAATTTTTTGAAAGTCATTTAGTCACCATTGATTACGTTACATATAACCATTTTTTTAATATCAAAATTATTGAAAACTCTTTATATATAAAATAAGATGTTCACTTTGCTGACACCACTAATTGGGAAAACGGTTAAACCAAATTTTGACCAAAACTGCAGTGAAAGTTGGGGATGGGCTGTAGATGGTCACCCAAACCGCAAACGGCGCACTTCCTATAGAATTAGAGAGCTTACAAAGAGATTTTTCGCATTTCGAACTTTTAGGGGACAAGCCCGAAAATGGGAAAAACTGTTGCTATCACCCAGACCAAACGGTTAATAGGGTTCTTGAGCCAAATGAAGGGATTTTTGGAAATTCGTACTCCTTGAGATAAAAAGGAGCAAAGAGTTATCATTACTCCAACGGAGAATGTTAAATGTCAGTCAATCGGCTTAAAAATATTGTTTTAGAATATATGCCTATCAATAAGTTAGTATGTATTCATCAAATCATGGACGATACTGCTGATCCATTTTAGCAATTCTTACAATAATATATAACAATCTTTTAGATATATGAAGTACAAAATTTGTCAGGAAAAACCTCGCCTTTTATATTGAAGTATTTCAGAGGACAAAGTAATAAACCAATCGCTATTAGATTTCAACAGCAACCAATATATTTTACATTAAATTGAAGGTAGGACGAAGTCTGCCGGGCCAGCTAGTTTAAAATATTTTTAATGTCTGAATTATTAGATGATTTCATTGTGTAAATGCTCCTTAAGACTCCAATTGCGATTCAAAGACCGAAGAGAAAATTGAAGAAACTATGGAAGATGATGTATTTTAACATGAGGAGGAGTACGACGATGGTGCCGATATAATACCAGATTCGATGGTGCCGATATTATACCAGATCGTGTGCCACTAAATTTTGCTCCAAAATTACTAATACTGTGTAAAAAAAACACATTTCGTGAAAAATAATTAAAATTTATGGTCGGCAAAAATTGGATCATTACAGTCGTGAAATAAATATATTGCATCAAAGGCGAGGACCGACTAGTGAAGCAAGCGACCGAACTAACCCCTTATCTTGCTTCTAACAATTCGAATGCGATAAATTTTTGGACGAAATCGTTAAGAAAAGAGTGTTGAAATCAGTGATGGTATATTTGACGATTTATCGTCATTTTGACGATTTTTTGCCCAAGAAAATAGAAATGACGATTTGACGATTTTTACCCCTTAAATGACGATTTTTACAAATTACAACTTTTCTTTTCAAGTTTGCGCTTGGTAACCCTAACTTAATCAGCACAAAATGAAAGTGAAGCCAAAAAAAATGCTGAATTCATTATAATACATGGCAACAAGACTTTTTGACACACTTTATGTTTAAGTTCTGAAACGATTTGAATTTGAAATTAAATTCAAATCATTAAACTTAATTAAACCGTATGTATTAATAAATGGTCCAGAACAGTCTTCCTTTGTTATTGTAAAAGAGTATCAACATTTTATTGAAAATGATGAATTTTATTGAAAATTCAGACTCCGAATTCCGCGAAGTATCCCAGTTAGATTTAAGAAATATATTTAATAGTAACAACGATGAGTTGTTGTAATTTTGGAAAGCAGACTGTGAACAAAGACGTGTGGACACTAAACTACTTTTTCCAGTTTTAACAAAATTTATTAAAATTATTCTAATACTACCACATTCGTCGGAAAATGTAGGAAGAGCATTTTGTCAAGTTAATTTAAATAAAAATAATGATGTGTTTTCATTGTTCGGTTCAAGATCTATTCTATTATTGCTAGTAGAATTTGTTTTACAAGAGTTGTGTGAAATGGATTATGTTGACAGCTGGCAGAGCAGATTGCTATTTCGATGGTTGCCAAACCATCATCATCAGTACACGTTTGCTGTGACTTCTGCACTCATTATCACAACCTAAAGTGTTAAAAGCTTCAAGAAATCGATGTGAAGCTCACACACACCGGTGCGAAAATGGTATCACTAATATTAATAAATAAAAATAAATATAGAAACTGATTAGAAAGAGATTCAATGAAAAGTATTCTCTTTACAAAAGACTTCCTTAAATTAAATAAAGCAAATTGTTATGATTTAAAGGTAAAGCCAGACGTACTTAAAAAGTTTAATAGTGACATGTATTTGAAAAACGGTACATCTGCCTAAAATGTAAAATCATTTTTATTAATAAGTTTTCAAGACTGAGAAAACTAGAAAGGTAAAAGCTTTCTAAAAGCACAATGTAAAATAAACTATATAAAAATATATTAATATGTAACCTCTCACTTTTTTTTGATTATTTTTATGTTTTTTTTCAGTTTTTGTTTGTTTTTTTAAGTTATTTTATTCAATGAATTATCTTATTTAAATTATTTTTTTATGTATATTTTATATAAAACTAGCTGGCCCGGCAGACTTCGTCCTACCTTCAATTTAATGTAAAATATATTGGTTGCTGTTGAAATCTAATAGCGATTGGTTTATTACTTTGTCCTCTGAAATACTTCAATATAAAAGGCGAGGTTTTTCCTGACAAATTTTGTACTTCATATATCTAAAAGATTGTTATATATTATTGTAAGAATTGCTAAAATGGATCAGCAGTATCGTCCATGATTTGATGAATACATACTAACTTATTGATAGGCATATATTCTAAAACAATATTTTTAAGCCGATTGACTGACATTTAACATTCTCCGTTGGAGTAATGATAACTCTTTGCTCCTTTTTATCTCAAGGAGTACGAATTTCCAAAAATCCCTTCATTTGGCTCAAGAACCCTATTAACCGTTTGGTCTGGGTGATAGCAACAGTTTTTCCCATTTTCGGGCTTGTCCCCTAAAAGTTCGAAATGCGAAAAATCTCTTTGTAAGCTCTCTAATTCTATAGGAAGTGCGCCGTTTGCGGTTTGGGTGACCATCTACAGCCCATCCCCAACTTTCACTGCAGTTTTGGTCAAAATTTGGTTTAACCGTTTTCCCAATTAGTGGTGTCAGCAAAGTGAACATCTTATTTTATATATAAAGAGTTTTCAATAATTTTGATATTAAAAAAATGGTTATATGTAACGTAATCAATGGTGACTAAATGACTTTCAAAAAATTAAGTATATCATAAGCTAAACACCAGCAACTGGATCCAACCATATATCCAAAATTTTCTCATGTCAAGAAATGCATTCATTTTAACGCCACCTACCGGGTCCGTTTGTACATAAAATGTTTTCCCATGATCACGAGAATATATTCTGAATTTCAGTAAAATTGGTCCATCCATTAGAATTTCCGATATAAATACACACCAGCGCTATCTACCGGGTCCATTTGTACATACGATTTTTTCTGATGATCAAACAAACATAGATTCTGAATTTCAGTTAAATTGGCCCATTCGTTAAAATTTTGATTGTAAACCGACCCCAGCGCCATCTACCAGGTCCATTTGTACATAAAATGTTTTCTCATGATCAAATGAATATCCATTCTAAATTTCAGTTGAATTGGTACATGCATTCAAATTTTCGATATAAATCCACTCTAGCGCCACCTGGATTTGTTTTTTTTCTACACAAACAATCTACGGAAAATTTCGAATCGAATAAAAAAAAAATCAGCCAAATCGCTCCAGCCGTTCTCAAGTGATGGTATGACATACGTGGACCATTTCATTTTTATATATATAGATGTTTAAAAAATGTATATTATTGTTTTTTTTTTTAAATTAGTTTGTTACATACAGGATAAAATGAGTAGATTTTTGTGTAAAGATTTTTTGACGATTTTAAATTCAGGTTTTGACGATTTTGACGATTTCAAAACCCGATTTTGACGATTTTTGACCAATTTTGTATACCAACACTGGTTGAAATTAATAATCCCGTGCAAAGACAAGAGTTTTTGAAACAACAGAATTCGAGCCTTATATAGCCTCTGCAATCAACAATATTAGAAAATAACTGAAAATAACTTAAATTATTCAATTGGCGAATGTTGAAAATGAAGAGAGAAGAGGAAAAAACGCTATGTTCTTACGAAAAAAGAAAAATGCTAAAGTTTTGTTGTAATACCTTTTTAATTGATAAAATGAAGTATTTTGTAAATTTTATTTGTAATAGTTAAGAAGCCATGACTATTTAATTTTATACTAATGTATTCTTTACATACTAGTATCTACTTGAGACCAAAAAAATTGGCTGAAAAGAGAAATGTTCGAAAATAAACCAAATAGCTTTACAAATCTTCAGTTTGTGTGTTATCTTTTTCGCAAGAGTCTATTATTGATTAAATGTTGTGTGTCGGACTGGTACGCCAGATTTTTCGCTAAGAATTTCCAAGTAAAATAGGACTTCGTCTATTCGACGAAGATTATCCTTAATGTATGTAAAATATGATTACCCTTCTAGCGTTAAATGAAACTTTTCTTAAAATGATGCATTCAAAATCATGACTACCACAAAGTGGGGTTATATAAACAACTTAATCAGCATTTAAAACACTTTTACCTTTTATGCTACTTCAATCTAAATGTGCGTTGCGGACACACGCATTATTCTATGGATAACACATAAAAAAAAAACTTAATTTCCCTTTGCACCCCATGAATGAGGTACGGATAGCTTCTCGCGTTGTTGTGAATTAACACGCTTTCTATTTTTAGTTTCACAACTAACGGCACCTACTTGTTTATCGACGAATGCGAACGTCACTGTTTCAGAAGCTCTTACTAGACACGCCGATTGATTCGACACTTAATACTGCGAAGTTGCTGTTAACAGCATTCGAGGGGAACCGACAATGAAAGAACAATTTTTTTTAAGATGACTGGAGCCAGGTTTGAACCTGCGATCTCCCGCATGGAAGTCGCGTGTTCTAACCACTATGCCACGGCCGGTCCGGATAACACATAGCGACAAAAAAAAACCCTGGGGAATTATACTACTTCTCTGGCAGGTCTTGAGTTACGGGTAAAAAAAAGGTTTTTCGAACTTTTACGTACTTATTTTAAGTTTCTCAGCGGATTTGGAAAGAAGAGACTTTCCAACGATATATTTAGCTTGTTTTGTTACAGTTCAACAAACTCATGATATGATTACAAAAACAAAAAGTTAAAAATGTAGCAATTTTTTACTATGAAATCGCTAGAAATACCCATATGAATATCCAGATGAAATATTAATTTTCAATCAGTGGTCGGAGAAGGAGTGGCAAAACTGTATTTTAGTCCAAAAGATATAAAATTTGGTACACAGACAGTACTCGGCGCTTCTGCTTTACATTTTCAGACGAAACTTTTATTTTCAATCAGTGGGTGAAGGTGGCGTGGCAATAACTGTATTTTAGCCCTAGAGATATACAATTTGGTACACAGATAGGACGTGACAACACGGATATGAATATATAGAAGAGATTCAAACTAAGGATCAGTGGGTAAAGTGGACGTGGCAAAACTGTAGTTTAGACCTAGAGAGATAAAATTTGACACACAGGTAGTACACAACAACACGAATATGAATAGGTGTGTAGACGAAATTTTAATTTGGGAACAGTGGGCGGAGGGGGCGTGAACACACTGTATTTTAGATACAGGGAGATACATTTTGGTACACAAATAATGCTAGACAACACGAATATAAATATACAGAAAATTCTAATTGCCGGTAATATTTTATTTCCGGTCGGTGTGCAAAAGGAAACGTGGGAAAAATGTTTTAATTTCGGTTGCCCAAGCAAATGCAATTACTTCCCCTATATCTATCAATAAATTGTTTTTTTTTATTAAGATGCGCTTACCTTATTTCCAGTTGTATTTATATAAGTATATCGATCGAGCTTCCTTTACTTCTGTCGACATAGTCAAGCAGGAGTTTAAATTATTTACCGTAAGTCAATCAAATAGAACACACAACACCACAGAACCAAAGCAAACACAATTCGACAGGCAGAGAGAATGAGGGAGAGAGGGCATCACATCACTCGACAACACTGAATAGCAGCGGGCAGGCAGAAGCATGTTTGCTTCACAGCCTCGCTAATTGCAATACATTTTTCATAAAACGGAGTTGTAAACTCTCCTTGTAAACTCTCATTGCACACAATATTTGTTTTATTTACTTGTGAAATTTCTGCATGAACACAAGAAAAACACCGGCCGACCTAAGGTTTCTTTTTTCGGCATAAAAGGTCGAACTCCTGGTAAATTATTTACTAAATCCGTACGAAACACATTATGTTTTATAAACCACAAACATTAAACGGATTTTTGACTCTTCTCACACACAACAGTCGTATTTCCTAGTGAAACTTCAGCAGGAACTTAAGAAAACCACCGACCGACCTTTTGTTACTTTTTGCGACATAAAACTCTGCGATTTAAATGAAATATTCGCACGCACACATTATACGCGTTGCAATTATATAAATATGTAAATTTAATTAATTTTCTTATGTTATTCGTATATTTACACCGATTTTTTCAAGAGACGTTTAATTTTTGCATTCACCACGCACGGAATAGAAAACAAAACTAATTAGAAATGTCAACAATGGGAGAGCTGCATCTTAATGATTGCGCCAAAATTCTCAGTTTTACTAATGAGAGACATGAGACAATGTTTCTTATTGGTGTCAGTATTGAGGAGATCTACGTAACAACTAATAATGTTGACACATAGGTGGCATTAGGGAGCTCTGGTGCATCAGTCACAAATTGTGTGTAGTGGGGACAAATACACAAGTACCTATGCTGAGTAAATCTTATTAGACAGAGTGGTGGAAAGAAATAAAATTGGTGAATATTCTATGTGCTGGTGTTTGTCTGTACTATACAGTATTTGCAATAGAGATTACTGCCATATTTTCAAACTGGCAACCAGTTCTCAATGCTATTGCTTATAAGAATTTATCATTTTAGCATATACAGAAATACATTTTAGTACTGTTTAGACAAGTCATGTGAAATTTTAAATAACAAATTTTATTTTTATTTTTTTTTCACGTATATAAATCTGATAACTTGGCGCATTACTTTTATCAAAGTACAACTAAACAAATAATAAATTCAATTAAAATTTTGTATTTCAAGAAATGTTATGATTCAATCAGTCATGACATAACTTAACATAACTTAACCGAAGAGATCAGCTGATTGAATCTAGTACATAAATTTAGTAAGAAAGTAGTTATTAATCACTTAACGTAACATAACATAATTTTGAAACCTGCTGAAAACAGATTTTTCTTAAATTTACGCTTAGGTTTGGCGGCAAACATCTTATCTATTTTGGTATTGTTGTTTTGTTATTTGCAAAGTTTGGTGGGAATTTGCTGACGTTTGGAAAAATCGTACAAAAACAAATAATTTTGAACCAGGGAAACTAACTTTTCATCGTTCATTTTCCAATGCTTCTAAACTGTGCAAATAACGAAACAACAACACCAAAATAAATCAGCTGATTGCCGCCAAACGTAAGAAACTTAAGAAAAATCTGTTTTCGGCAGGTTCCAAAATTATATTAACTTACGTTAAGTGATTAATATCTAACTACTATCATACAAAACAATCAATCAGCTGGTCTTTTCTGTGAAGTTAAGTTAAGATTGATTAAGACATGAATCATGAGCCATTACGCGTGTAAAAATATGGCATATATAAAAGTGCTGCCAAGTAGTTTCTACTAGAATGCGTTGGGGCAAAAGAATGACAGTTTTGTTCAAACTGTGTTTTTCAAGCGAAATGTATTTATATATCGTCCCCTTAATAAAACAATAGTGTATAATTTTTTTGGAATTTTGAGAAAATCGAGTTTAAAGTTTTCGTCAAATCGGATGTCTATGAAATTTTTGAAGAAAAAAGTATATACTATTTTTTCCAATGACCTTTTGACGCACTTTGTGGAAGTAGATTTAGACGAAATTTTGAACACACATAGAATCAATGGTGGAGAGCACATACACTTTTGTTTTATTAAGCGGACGATATGTATGTAAGTTATTCACGACTATAAATTATTCAAATCAAATTTTTTGTTGTACCAAAAATTACGTTTATTGTGCCAAATAGTACCATTATTATTATTAATTCTCAAATAGTACAATTTATTGTTCGAAATAGTACAATTTATTGTACGAAATAGTACAATTTATTGTACCATGTTGTAAATATTGTTGTGCCAAAAATTATATATATTGTACCAAAAAGTACTTTTATTGTGTGTACCAAATAGTACTACTTACTAGAAACTACTAAAAAAAAATACTAAAAATACTTTTATTGTACAAACTAGTACAATTTATTGTAAAATGTATAATTTATTGTTACAAAAAGTAAAATTTATTTTTTAAACTACTACAATTTATTAGACCAAAAAGTACAATTTACTAAACATAAAGTATTTTTTTATTGTACCAAAAAGTAAAAATAATGGTACTAAATAGAATAATTACAATAATTTATACAATTTATTGTATAATGTATAATTTATTGTTAGAAAAAGCACAATTTATTTTACCAACTACTACAATTTTATGGACCAAAAATTTCAATTTACTAAATATAAAGTATTTTCCTATTGTATCAAAAAGTAAAATTCATTGTATCATAAAGTACAACTTATTTTACGAAGTAGTACAATTTACTTATACAATTTTTTTTTTCAAAAATTACTTTTTTTGTACCTAAAAGTGCTTTTATTGTATACACCAAATAGAGCAATTTATTCTATTAAAGTACAATTTATTATTATTGTACCAACTAGTATAATTTATTGTTACAAAAAGTAAAATTTATTCTACCAACTAGTACAATTTATTGTGCCGAATAGTAAAATATTGTACTAAAATGTACTTTTACAGTACCTTATAGTACAATTTATTCTAACAAAAATGTACATTTAGTTCACCAAGTTGTACAGTTTAATGAACCAAAAAGTACTTTTATTGTAACAAAAAATAAAATTCATTGTATCATAAAGTACATCTTATTGTACCAAGTAGTAAAATTTTTTATCTATAAAGTACCAAATAGTAAAATTTTTTGTATTAAAAAGTACTTTTATTGTACAAACACGTGCAATGTATTGTTACCAAAAGTGCAATTTATTCTACTTAATAGTACTTTTATTGTGATAACTAGTACAATTTATTGTTACAAAAAGTACAATTTGTTGTACTAAAAATTAAAATTTATTATATCAAAAAGTACAGTAAAAGTACTTTATCAATTATGGGCTGAAGTGCAGAATATGGGGCGGGAGCCCGATTAAAACAAAAAATATGCCATTGTCTTCGTCTTGTTCCCCAAACATCGGAATGGTAGGCTCAGGCCCATGGGGCCCGGGGGGGTCAAACAAATTTTTTTCCGCGATATACAAAAAAAATTATTTTTAAAAAAAAATCCCGCGACTTTTTTAAAAATAATTTTTCCCAGCGGCGCTTTTACGCCTAACATATCCATTTTCACTCTAATTTACAAAAAAAATAATATTTTTCCCGGAATATACCAAAAAGAAATTTTTTTTTTAAAAAAATCGCGCGATTTTTTTAAAAACAAATAATATTTTAAAGGGATATATCAAAAAATATATATATAATTACAATACATAGCATTTTTTAAAATATTTTTCAAATTTTTCTTCATTTTTTCCACTTTTATCCTTTTTTTAATCAATTTTCTTCTTTCAAATATTTCTCTTTCGACTTTTTCTTGAATTTTTTTTTAAATATTTCTTGATATTTTCTTTTAAAAACCTTAAAAAATTCAAAAAAAAAATTAAAATTTTCACACATTTTTGATGACATTTCATTTTTCTAAGGAATTTTTCAATTCATTTCCTTAAATTATGCTAATTTTCCATGATATTTTCCCATTTTTCAAATTTTTTACGAGGTTTATCAGAAAAAAATATTTTTTTTTTAAATCAAGCGGTTTTTAGATTTTCTATTTTTTTTAAATTTTTAAATTTATTTCCTTAAATTTTTCTAACTTTTTCCATGATTTTTTCACATTTTTTCAATTTTTAAATTTAAATGGATCTAACTCGGTCCAGGAGACCCGTAGGAACTTAAAACATCGTTGGATTCGTCTCGAAAATATCTTTCATTTGAGTACCCACATATGGGGGGTCATCATAGAACCCAGGGGACCCATTTTTGGCCCCCCCCGGGCCTTAGCGCCAACTTTGACCTCGATTTTCGTGTTTTGGGGCGTATTTGGGGGTGGCACTTTTTTCTGCACTTTTGCCAAAATATGTAGTGCAGTTTATTCTAATAAAAAATTAATTTTAATTTAACTAAGTAAAATTTTTGTCTTAAAAAGAAAAATTGTTGTACCAAAAGTGCAGTTTATTGTAGTAATATCAATTTTATTGAACCAAAAAGTACTTTTATTGTACTCAAAAACACGAACTATGATAAAGTACTTTAATTGTACCAAAAATTTTATTTTTTCTACCAAAAATTGCTTTTATAGTACCCAAAAGTACAATTTATTATATCAAAAGTACTTTTATTTTGCTAAATAATATTAAATTGTACTATAATTAGTCAAGTTTCATAATTGACGTCGGTGTCAAAAAAATTAAATTGTACTATAATTAGTCAAGTTTCATAATTGACGTCGGTGTCAAAAGTGTGTAAAGAGTGAAAAGTAGCGTTTGATGAAACACGAACTATAATATACATCGTAAGGGATGTCCGCCTTGGCGTATTTTTTTTTTTGTATGGGGACCGACCCACACTATTAAATGTTAATGTTTTTCTAATTATTTTTTGAGAAAAGTTTTGCATTTTTAAGACATTTCTAACACATTTTTTAATCCGAAAACGACATGTCTAATTTTGTTTAAGAAAAAATCAGAAAAATTTAGAATTACATTGTATACATATATTATTTATCAACTACACTAAGCAGCAATATGAATTCATATTCTCACTATAGTTTATTGATGTATTATGGTCCCAAGAATAGAAAAAATAGTCTAAATTTTTTTTCTATAGCTAAATCAATTTCATTTTACGTTCAAATCACGTTCAGTAGTAACACAGTATAATTTACCTACAACATTTTTACTTTGCCATGCATTGACCTTGTAAAACGTCTTCTCTACTTCCTCTTGTACGCTGTCATCTCACACAAACAGCGTTAGATATTTCACTTAACTTAACTGTACCTCTTTTAAGAATGTTCACAGTGATTAAACCTATATTTCATCCGATTATAGAAATCACACATACACATATCCGTTTTAGGTAGACAAGAAACTTCTCGAAAAGTGGCATAACTGCCGCCATTAACATATGACTTCTAAGAAGACTAAGAAAGAAGGGTGCACCACAGTACCGGTACCTTAAAATAACAAAATGTTTACATTGAAGTAATTTAGGTAACGCTAATAACACAAAAAAACCAATTGCTTTAGCATCGAGTTCGAGTTTTAACACAAACGTAAGCATATGCCACTGGTACCTACGGCGACAACAACAACAGTTAAAAACAGCATCCCACCCTTCGGTTATAGTTCAATATGAAATATGTATATGCCGTTTGCTTTTAAGAATACCTAGGAAGGAATATTATTATCATTAGGAATGGTTTTTTTTTTTAAAGGATACGATGCAGGTAACAATTTCTAATGTTTTTGCGAAAAAATTTAACTAGGAATAAAAAAAGTAATATGTATATATATTTTGCAAATTGATGTAACGATTTCTTGCGGAAAAAATTAATGGATTTTTTTCTGAACAAAGAATATGAATATTATATTTAATGTTAATTTGTAATATTTTCAGATCACCCGATGGTTATATGTTATATTATGATTATCGTTAAATTGTAATATTTTTACATCAAAGCAACATTTTGAGAACAGTAATCAACGATATATACATTAAGCACTAAATTTAAGTTTTAAGCCATACATATCGGTGGCTTTAAATTAAAAAGGAGTATCTTGTGTTTATTACGAAATCGAATACACATTTCGTTCAAAAAATATTTGTTTATTTACAGACATTAAAAAAGCCCTAACCTAAAATGGGCCAAATCTCTGCCACTATTTTCAGTTGTTTTTCTCCTCTTGTAAAGTATCATTAAATTGAAATTCGACCATTTAATTTTTAGCCATTGATATGCAAAAACTATGTTAAAAACATAATAGTTAAACATTTTTAATATTTTTTTTCACATAAATATCAGTGGTTTTATAAAATTATTAATTCGCTTTAAAAAAGTAAGAATTTACATTACAATGCAATTATGTACATAGATTTTGTCAACTGTCTACATACTTCGAACGCTCTGGCAACATCACACAACTTGATTGTGATAACTCTTTTTATCAAACGATGTTTTTTTTTCTGCTCATTATATTGCATTTCATGAGTTGTTTTTTTTGCATATTAATGATTAAATAACAGATACATATAAAACATATTTTTTTTGTATTTTCATTTTCTAATAAATTGCCGGTCATTTGTAGCCTTTTTGCAAGACGGCGTTGCCAATCATAAGAGAGTACATGAATTCGTTCATTCCAACGAGTAAATTGTTAATGTTGCCACCCCATATACAACAAACGTATTTATAGTATTCACTCTTTTGGGATTATTCTGGTATAAGAGGAAATCAATTTAACAGTTTTACAATAAAAGAATTGAAAAATATATGAAGCATTTGCAATGTTTTAAAATATTAAATATTTTCTAAATAAAATATTAAAATCAATATTTGTCAAAATTAAAAGTATTGTTTTAAATTTAAAAGGTAATTTAAATTTAAAAAAAAACATATTAAAAAGTTTATAATATTGCAACAAAATGTATATGCTTTCGTTGTTGTTAAAAATGTAAAAACTTTTAGTAATAAATAAATTAAAAAAAGGAAAAATTATATGAGAAATACCAAAAAAATGTGTTCAATTTAAATTTTTATTTAATTGTTTTTATACCCTTCACCACGAAATTTTATTTTTCCAAAAAGTAAAATTTTTTGTATTAAAAAGTACTTTTATTGTACAAACACGTGCAATGTATTGTTACAAAAAGTGCAATTTATTCTACTTAATAGTACTTTTATTGTGATAACTAGTACAATTTATTGTTACAAAAAGTACAATTTGTTGTACTAAAAATTTAAATTTATTATATCAAAAAGTACAGTAAAAGTACTTTATCAAATATGGGCTGAAGTGCAGAATATGGGGCGGGAGCCCGATTAAAACAAAAAATATGCCATTGTCTTCGTCTTGTTCCCCAAACATTGGAATGGTAGGTCAAAGTTTCTAAAAAAATATAAAAATCAATATTTGTCTAAATTAAAAGTATTGTTTTAAATTTAAAAGGTAATTTAAATTTAAAATAACAAAAATTAAAAAGTTTATAATATTGCAACAAAATGTATATGCTTGTCATTGTTATTAAAAATATTAAATTTTTAGTAATAAATGAATTTAAAAAAAGGGGAAATTATACGAGAAATACCAAAAAAATGTTTTCAATATTAATTTTTATTGATTTGAATTTTTATACCCTTCACCACGAAATTTTATTTTTCGAGCAGTGGGGGCGATGCGGGCGTTGCAAAACTCTATTTAAGCCCTAGATATATACAATTTGGAACACAGATAATACTCGGCAGGACTGTTTGAAATTTGCAGGCAAAATTTGTATTTTCAATCTGTGGGCGTGGAACAACTATATTTTAGTCCTAGAGAGATAAAACATACATAAAAATAGATAGATAAAAAATAAAAATGTTCTTTCATTACCGGCCCCCTCGATGTTGTCGTCAGCAACTTCGCAGTATAAGTGTCGGGTCAATCGGTATGTCTAGTAAAAGTTTATCAAACAGTGACGTTCGCATTCGTCGATAAACAAGCAGGTGCCGTTAGTTGTAAATCTAAAAATAGAAAGCGTGTTAATAACCACGCGAGAGGCTATCCCATACCTCATTGATGGGTGTAAAGGGAAATTTAATTGTTTTTTAAGTCTGTCTGTCCCTGCAATTGCAGTCGTAGTTTAGGAGATATCGAGCTGAATTCGGAATACAAGCTTATATCCTCAAAGCGGAGGTAAAGTTCTTAGATGAGCACAATCGGTCAAAAACTACTCCCACTTCCCATACAAACCCCCCTTTTTGGGATCAGTCCCCGCGATCACAGCTATAATTAAGTAGCTCATGAGCTGCAAGCTTCCGTCCTCCTACTGGAAGCTAATTTCTAGGATGAACAAGATCGGTCGAAACCTACTCCAATCTCTAATACAAATTGCCCCTTTTTGGGGGTCTTTCCCTGCAATTACAGCCACAGTTTAAGAGGTATCCAGCTACAAATTGTTATGCAAGCTTCTATCCTCTAAGTGGAGGTTAAATTCTATGATGTGCAAGATCAGTCAAAAACTACACCTATGTCCCATACAAACTCCCCTTTTTAGAGTGTCCCTCTATATGTTCCCGCGATTACAGCAGTAGTTTAAAAAATATCGAGCTGAAATTTATCAGATAAACAATATCGGACAAATACTACTCCCATCTCCCATACAAACTCCCCCTTTTTAGAATGTCCGTTTGTATTGATTGTCCAAATTGGTTAAAAAAAATTCGTTTGTCTATATTTTTGAAAATAATTTATTCAAATCTATTCAATTTCAAAAACAAACTGTTCTCAATTTAAATTTTTTTATTTTTTTTTTTGAGTAGAATTTTATGTTTATGAATTAATGAAACAAAATAAATAAATAAATTTTTATACTGTTTGATTGTTAATTTTAGTCGATCGTGTTTTTTTTATATAAATTTAAATTTTATATATAAATTTTTTTTTATGAAAATTTAATAAATTTCAGTTTTTAAAAATGTAAGTTTGTAAAATGTGGTTATTTAGATAAAAGTATATGTTCAGAAAAAAATATATTGTTATGTTATAATAAACAGAAAAACAATTTGTGTTTTTATTATATAAGTTGGACAAAAAAAAATTTCACAATAAACGATTTATATATTTATATTATAATTTTTCTTATTTTTGCTGTATATATTTTATTTGTTTAAGTTTAAATACGTTTGCACAAAGAAATAAATATTTTACTTATTTTTTTAGCTATTTATACAATAAATTTTAGATTTAAAAAAATGTTCACTTTTAAAAAGTAAAGTTTAAAATTATTGAACGTCCAAAAACATTTTTTACATATGAAAATTATTTTTTCAAACCCTTTTAATGTATGTTTAATTTCAGCATGTTTAGATATTAATTTTTCGTTGGCATATTAAATGTCCATACCAAAACAAATGGGCGTTTAGACAAAACAATCCTGATGGATTTCAACTAAAATGCAAATTTCGTTATATTTTAGAAAACTTTTCCAGCGTCAATTTGTTTCCGTTATTTCTTTCTAAAGCTAAATAAAGAGGAAAATGAATTGTTTACCCAATGGAAAGTTTATTTTTAAATTTTAAAATTATTTGTTTTTTAATTTTCCCAATTTAATTTTAAATATTTTTCTATAATTCTATCATTTGTTCTTCCACTTTTTTTGGTTTTTTTTTTGTCCTGCTTGAGATACGTTATTATATAATTATGGCCTTAAAACATATTACGGATATACATGTATACTTGGTCTTACAAAGAAATAAAGCTCTTCTCGTCTAGTGTAATCAATGTAGTTTGTCTTTCACACAATTCTGAGCACCACTGTCTATAACCTGCACTCATTGTACATGTGGCAACGCTCTCGCAACAAACGTTCAAGTGCAACACTGTACTCGTTGGTTGCTGTTTCTGTCCGACGAGTGGCCCATTTTTCTCTACACAAAAATCGTAATGCCGTATAGATACCGGACCACTGCGCGAGTAATTGTTTGTCGTTCGTCAAGTGAAGTTGTGTTTTCGGCTGCTTCACCCGGTTTTCTTCTCTATCAAGATATATAAAAAAAGAAAAAGTGTAAATTATAGAATTAAGAGCAGCCATCTTGGTTTTTTTTTGGCCAACATTCTATAATAGAAATAACAAAAGAATACTACACAAAAGTTAATAAAAAGGTTTTCTGTAGCTGTTAAAAGGTAAGAGGACATTTTTGCAACAATAATTTGGTGACTGTGTGTGGTGTGTGTAAAATGTGAACTTAGCACATTGTATAGAAAAGTGCATGAGTCATATTTTTTCCATGTAAATTTTGCGATAGTGTAGAGAAAATCTTGTGAAATTATGTCGTTATTGAGAAAAATAAAAAATGAATTCTTTGTAGTTTTCTTGTTTACCTTTGCCTAACAATTAATAAAACGCAGTTAAATGTTTGTTGCTGGCTATTAAATTTTCGTTATGTAATGTCTAATGATAAAATAATAAATTATTTGAAGGTTTCTATATTAGTTGTAAAAAAAAAAGTCACTTGTCGTTTTCCTTTATTATATTTGTGCGTGTGTGTAGTCCCCTTGAAGGAAATGGGGTCGTTATTGGCGGTGCGTGCAAGTCACGTCGACATGTATGAAAGAAAAAAAAATGTATGCACGATTCATGCGGTGTGTTTGTGTGAATCGAGTACAGTCTTGTTCAAATTATTAGTACATGCCGGTTTTGACTGGTTCATTTTTTTTTGGTATTTATGTAGTTGTAAAATTTGCTTTAAAAAACCGGCCGGCATTCATGTTTTAGTGGTTTTCATTGTTCATGCACGGCACGTCAGCTTTTTCGTTGTACTTTCATGGGGCCGGCCACAAAATAACACGCTCGCGCCATTTTGTTTTCTTCCATAATGTTCCATTTAGTTGTATTTTTTTCTTTCAATGTATTATACGTCTCCCGCCCGTTTTTTACTCTGTAATTCTTTTGTTGTTTGTATGAGTGCTGTGTGGCTTTTTTTTTTAGTATCCATAGAATTTAATGTGCTTGTCATGTTTTTTTTGTTCTTCATCTTCTCGTCATACGCAAAAGAAAGTAGACAAAATGCCGGTGTTAATGATCTTTCACTAACAGAGAAACCGGTTTTGATTTCTCACTAAACTAAATACTTGGAAATCGGATCGTGCGATCTAGCATCTTGTGTATTTGCTGTAGTTTTTCTATTTGTAACTAAACCACCCTCATTTGAGGATTATTTGTATGTACTTTTCTTTTATTTACCTATTATGTTTTTGCTTCTATTGCTTTTCAAACCCTTAAACAAACGAAAAAAAAAAACTAACAAAAAGTGGTGGGAAAACCACCCCCTCATCGTAACCTTTTAGCGGTTTTCTTTTTCCTACTTGTGTTTTCTTGTCTGCTCTTCATTTAACTTTCATTCAGTTGCTTAACATCTCTGCTATAGTGCACAACAACGGTATCGCTTGTTGTTATACCGCCAGTGTTGCATTTTTAAGTAGTTCTTGGTAACATTTTCTTGGTGTACATACTAAATTTTTTTTCTTCACTAACAAAAAAAGTAAGTAATTTTTGCTGTGTGTGTGTGTAGATTTTTTGAATTATTTTGTTAAATTGAGTAAATTATCAACAATATTTTTAATTTTTGTGTTTGCCTTGTGTGCTTTCTTGTGCGCTTTGTTTTGTTTTTTGTTTATTTTCAGAGCTTGTTGTTTTAAATTAATAAAACATTTCGAAATTCCACTCCAAATTTGTGCAATCCGTCCTTTAGCTTAAATTAATTAAGTAATTTATTTGCAAAATCCTATAACAAAAAAATGTGTCCCAGGTAGGATAAGTTTTGTGTGTTTAGTGTAAAAAGAAAATCGAGAAAATCGAATTGAAAATGCAGTGAAAGAGAAAGGTTAATAATATTTGCTTATTTAACTTAAAAAAGTACAAACATAAACAATAAACAATTTGTTACAAACAATTTGGTAAAAAATATTTGATTTGCTTAAAAACCAACTTCATGGGGTTCCCTATTTGAAATTTATTGATATCTTAATTATAAATTATTCACAGTCGACTGAACTTGTTTTTAATTATATGGAGTTTTTGGGCATATCAGATAAATAAATGGGCTTTCATTTATTTCAGACTTGTCATTTATTTCAAATTTGTTTCTTATTTGCGTTTTTTTTCTTATAAGCAATTATAGTCCAAAGAAAATTAATGTCCTGTACTTTAATAAACATTCTTATACGCGGGTGTTTCTTATAAAAGATGTTCTTATATCCGATAACTACTGTAACAGATATGAAATTATGTCATAATGGTGCAGTTATTGTTCAGACATCAAGAGTAATTAAATAATTTCGTCCTGTTCAATTTTAGTCATCTAAATATAATTGCAATCTCTCGAAAATATTTAACTTTTCTGCCACTAAGTTTGTATTCTTTTAAACATTTACGCTGAACTCTGCTTAAGCCCTTGCGATTTTTCTCTTTAACCCCCCATTATCCACTTGCTCTATAAGTCCTAAGTAAAAAAATGCAGCATCAACTTTTGCAATAAGTGATACATATATTGTTCAGGCCTCTGAAGTAATCAGTAAATTTCGCCCTACAATTATAGTTATCTCCAGATATCAGAAAACTATGTTTATTCACTACAATAAGATTAAAACCCTACGATTTTTCTCTTTAAACCTCGTCTTAAACACTGCATTTTAATTTTGTTTGTTTCATACGAAAATGTTTACAAATATAATACTTTATATGCTTCCCACCCTCTTTATCATTTTTACCTAACCATAAACTTTTTCTTATTTTCCTTTTGCAGCGTTAAAGTCGCCCCAAACAACCACAACAACAAGAACACCCAAAACAACAACATGGCTTTCCGCAATCATCAAAATCGTAATCGCAATTTTGGCGGCAACAACTACGGCGGTGGCCCAATGCCCAATCGAGGCATGGGTGGCGGTAACATGATGTCGCCTTGGGAAAATCAAAATGCCGGTGGCGGCAACTTTGGCGGTGGCAATATGCGCCAAGGTGGCGGCGGCGGCGGTGGTGGTGGTGGCGGTGGACAAATGAACGCCCAAGCCATCAATTTGGCCAATAATTTGTTGAACAACTTGTTCCGCAATCAAAATCCTCCCTCTCTGTTGGATATGCCTCGTGGTGGCAATATGGGCAATCGTGGCCAACGTGGCGGACCGGTATGTATATGATTCTTTTTAGCTTCATTCTGAATAGATTTTCTTTTGTTAATACTAAGTTTAACTGTGATGTATAAGTTAGGGCCTAAACAGCAATGATGGCGGCTTATATACCATAGTAGTGGTAGTATATGGCGTGGGGGTAATATTGGCTTGGCTGGGAAGAAATCACGATTCTTGTTATCTTACCAGCCTTAAAGGTAAACCGTGTAACATCCTCCCCTAAAAGCGTGCTGCTGCATTGCCTTTTTTGTTAAACCTTTTTCCAACCCCAAAAAGTTGAAGTTGTTTTCAATACAATCTTCAACCCTCCTTTTACACCACCCCTGTATACAAAATACTTTATTCTTTACAGTAAAAGATGAGGACCGAAATCTAATATGTATGGTTTCATCAAAATTTTTCTTATATTGTCAGTGTTACTGTGCTTAACACACCAAACATGGTTTTATAAGGGCGAGAATTTTTAGCCGCCATGTCTCACAATGTCATTGACCTTAAACCGAAGCCGCTTAACATCACGTTGCGTGACGCATACGCTTAAATGTGCCATTCACCTCATGTACAGCTTGTAGAAATATCAGTCACTTGTCGTTGTTGTCGTTCGTTTTCCTTGTTTTCGCTAGAAAAAATCACGGTTTTTATAGATCGTTTGTACTGAAAAGTACTAAATACACTAGCAATGTTCCGAAAAATACACAACAAAAAGTAGTAACCCACGTTTATAGCAGTTGTGTAGAAGTGACAACTCTGTACTTTGTTACACTTTATGACAACAGAGTTGTGCATAGCATACACAAAGTGCAATGTATGCAACCATGTTCGTGCAGAAAATGTATGACAATAATGAGGCTATAAATCAAGTAATTTTTTCTTGTTGCAAAATACCTACGAATGTAATATTGAAGTAAAACAATGTGAGGGAGTTTTAAGCGGCTTCCAATGTAAGTAATTTTATAGTGCCGAAAAGTGCAAGTTGTGTGCCAACATTGGCAGACCAATTTCTCAATAGTTTCGACTTTCTCATCTTCTCTTAGTCAACAAAAGTTCCTAGTTCGATTTAAAGGCACTAACGTCACAGAGTCCTGTAATTAAGCCTATTGGTTGCCTGACGTAGTTTTGGTCAAATATCCCGTGATATTATGTAGGCAGTGCGGTGTTCCCAGGATAAGTTTTAAAAATTCATATTGGTGGTTGCACTGATTTATGTGATTATTCGGGTTCATAGTACTTCACTGCCCGGGGACCCATCAGAGTCGACCTCTATTTTTTTCAAGTGTTGAGAGCGCCATCCTGCACACATGCGCTTGTCTCCTTTACGTTTGGACTCCAAAGCAAAAAAACTTTATTAAAAAATTACCCTATGAATACAGCTGTTTCTATTCCTTTTTAAAAGATAACATTGATTCTTTTTTAAAAATATTTAGTTTGACCAATAAACCATACCTCAATGATGTCAAACATATCAGGCGATGATGGTTGGTTCTAAAAGATCCAGTTTTAGTGTCAGTTCCAAAAATGTTGCCGTTTCTGTTTCTTGCAACGAAATTTTTGCCCAACATTTTTTGCAGAAATTAGAATTCTGTCATTGTTTCATTTATGATTCATTACAAAGAATGATGTCGCCGGATGCCACAATTGTGGCTTTGTTTTGTAAAATATCTAGACAGAATATAGACTCGACATTTGTACCATTTCATCTGATTTAAAAATTCCATTTCCCTTTTGCATGCCACCTATCAGTTATAGGAGGACTTTTTACGCTCTTCTGTCGTTATTTTGTTTAAACTTTACCGTTAAAAGTATAAAATATTTGATTCGATAAGAAACTTACAAGTTTGTCTTAGTACGTTTTTGCGCACATTTGTGGCATATGATATCAAAATGTTCCATATTTTCTTGTAAACATGTGTTGAGAAGTATTATATATCTTGCAACCAAATGTTTTATTTTGCACCGGCATTTAAGTCTCTCCGGTTTCATATAGCAAACAATTAAAAAAAACACTTACTCGTTGCCCCCTAAACGTTAATTTAAATCTGAAAAAATAAATATACATGGTATTGATTGTGAATTGAAACAAAACTTCACCAAACGGATAATTTAATATTATTCATCCTTCTCTATGTAAGACCAAAAACTTTTCACTTAAAATGTGATTACCACCACTCGTCTTTTGTCTTTAAATTTTTAATTGAAACATTGCACAACACATTTTTGCAAAGCAAGCAAGAACTATAATTATTCACTTGAAATGTGTGAATACACTTTTGGCACTCAAATATCGTCGCAAGACATATTACTCTTAAACAGATTTGTGAAATTCTTTCCAATATAGCCTTAAACTTCCCTCCGCCTGTACTACATATACTACCTCGCCATACTGTTTTAACACGCCGCCAAGCTGTTTTTGATACTATCTACATTAGACTAGGAATTTCTTGTGTAGCAGTTTTTTTTACTTTGTTATAGAAATTGTTTTTATGTATTATTTATTTTGTATACCATTAGAATATCCTATTAATTTAATATTATTATCCTTATTATTTTTTGATAATTTTATTTTTTGGACGACAATGGTTTTTCTTTCTTGTTGCTTGGTTATTTTTTTCTCTGTGTCTTATTTGATATTTTTGTTTTTTATTATAAAAGTTCAAGTAATCCTTGAGAATCAATGGACAATAACAACAAGCAAAATAAACCACATTTCCTCCAACCATATATTTTTGAAATATTTTGTAAACACAACAATCTTTATTTCGAATAATTCTACTACTACCACCAAAACAAAACCGAACAACAACAACCAACCAACCGTCATACTTACTGCCGTTAATAATATATAAGACCAAATAAACACTTCTCTTTAAGTTTTGTTACCATAATACTTAACTAGTAAAGGAATATTATGATGTGATTTGAAACTGATTGTGAATGATAATAAATAATGTGAAGATGTTGTTCTTTGTCTCTATTTCTCTCTCTAGTCATACATATTGTATATTTTTTAGTAATTTAATTGCTACCAACTACATAGAAATTATTTTATAATGATAACTACAACTACCTACTACTACTTTCTGGATAATTTCCAAAAGCAAACATGTTTCTAATTATAAATTTTATTTTATTTTCTCTCTCCTTTTCCATAACAAAAACCAAAAATATGTAAACCAAACACTAATGTGCAATGTGTTTGTATGTGTGCGTTGTGTCCCTCTTCTTCAAATTGAAAATTGAAATTGAATCTTGGTCTTGGATTTGACATGTCATAATATAAACACTGACTGCTTCTTCTGCCACACATCCATCCAACCAACCGACCACAACCATCCATCCAATACACTCTACTTTCTGCAACAACCACCAACCAATAAAAATATGTAACCCAAAAATATAATAATGGTGATGATGATATGATGCACATGCACTGATTTCAATGATTGGAATAACCAAAAAAAACCAATGGATTTGGATGCACTTCCTTCCTCCATTGTTGTTAAACAATTTGCATACGTACGCGTTGTTGTTGCTTGTTTGTCAATGATAAACGATAAAATGAATATATAATAAACACAAACAAAAAATCGTGTTGTGTTTTGTGAAAAACAATTCTCGATTGTTGTTGTTTGTTGTGTGTTTTGCCATCTATCGCCCGCCCATCCATGAATGATGTGAATGAACCACTACTACTGTTTTTAATTTTCTGTTTGTTTTTTATGAAAAATTAAATTGTTTGTTAAAATCGTTGTATCACGAAAACATCAAATCACTCAACTACGATACATCATGGTGGGTCTGTGTGTGATTTCGCTCCAACTCTAACAACACAACAATCAAAATTTTGTGTGACCAAAATGAAAAACACAAATACACACACCGAATCTGATCTGAATTGCATCTGATGTAATTCGAATGAAACAAACACACGATCGATTCTGCCACGACGACAAACATAATGCAACATAACAACATTTCGCACGAACGATGCAAACAAAAATACGAAAAATGAAAACCAATCAATCAATTGATCCGATCTAATGAAATGGACGCCTTGTGTGCCTTATGATGATGTGAATGTGATTCTTTGAACCCGTGCCTGCCACATAATGCGGCGACTAATAAACTACTGGTGCCACCAACTCTTCAACTGTTTACACAAATTCTGATATTGATGATAACTAACACGCGTGATTTCCGATTCTATTGAAATGTGTGTTCTTCAAAATATGGTTAAATGTCTGATCTGATCTGAACATAATACAATGTATATGGTATATTATGATCTGCTCTGCTCGCTACAAAATAACGCAATTATTGGGGTTTCTCGACAACAACAATTGTTTTTTATTAATATTGCTTTTTCTGTTTAATTAAATTTAAAAAAATAATTACGACAAATTCTTAAACACAAAACAAAAAACGAAAACAAATAACAAATCGAATCAAAAAAAAAAATTAATAATGTTAAACAAAAATGCCACACGCCTTGTTTGAAAACAATTTTCAAAACTGATTGCCTTGCTGTGACGAAAACACGCACACACACACACGAATTGAACCACCCACCACAAAAACTTCTGCAACGTAACGGCCCAAACAATTTGAATTTCTGTACATAAAATTGCGCTTTGTAATAACCGAAACTATTTCGAATAACAATATGAATACTGTGACAACACCTGATTATTATAAATAATGGTATATTTATTAAACCACAACCATCCGTCGACCATTTCTTTTAAAATGAATGTGTGAAAATCTATATTTTTTGTAAATCTAACCGATGACATTACTTAATGTCCGCTCAATCGTTGTTTTAACTATGTAAACTATGTATCATGAAATGCGCACATCTCTTATCCACATAATTGACATTGATAAAAAAAAACACAGATGGCCAATCGTGGTGGTGTTGGTGGCAATCGTTTAAATAACAACAACCGTCGTGGTGGTCAAGGTACATTCCAAAACCGTGCTGGTGCTAAAACAACTTCAAAGCCCGGCGCTGGTGGCGGCATTCGTAAACAGAATGCCTTTGATCGTGCAAAGAAACTTTTGGCTAAAAATGCCAACAATAAAAAGAAGGATTCCGCTTCTGGCGAAAAGAAAACTGAGAGGTAAGCCTAATAAAAAACCAAAAACCAAATAAAAAAAATTCCACAAATAATCTTCAAAACACTGAAATTCATTTCAAGTATTTTTCCCCCTCCAGGGAGAAGTATTGTGTTTTGTTTTTATATATAATTATATATAGAAAAAACAACCATTTATACATGTATAATATAATATATATGTTTTTCAAATTTTTTATTGTCTTCTACTTCTACCACTTGAGTGTAAGTCAATACATATTTAGTAGGAGATGGGGTTAAAAGGAAAGAATTTGAGTTCTTTTGTGTGGATTTTCATGTCGAACAAAAACACAGAAACTCTTTTTCTAATCTTGATGTGGTGGGGTTATGAATATACCTATTTCCTCTTAATGTTAGCCCGGGGGGTAAAGATATAGAAGGGACTTTTTTTTCTACCCATAATATTTTCCACCACCTATTTATTATATATATATACGAATCGTTTTACTATTTATTGATTTTCTTTATTTTTTTTTTCTTCTATTAAACTATATATATTTATATATGCTCTCATCTTAATTTTAAGTTTTATTTTTGTTTTATATTTTTCGTCATCATCGTCATTTTGGAAGAGATTTTGAGAACTTGGCAAAAATTTCCTTCAAGTTTTTGTTTTAGGTTTTTATGATCTCTTATTGTCATAATGGGGTTTCATGCTTTTACATTGTGTTTTTTTTAAATCATTTTTTTTTAACATATCACCAATATTGAAGTAATTGTTGGTGACAAAATATATATATATTTTTAATTCTTTAAACCAGTAAAAAGTTTGAAATGTTCTATTACGAAGAGAAAAAAATGTGGGCGCATTTTAAAAACAAAAATCAATATTCAGTATAAACTTCAAATCAATGTTCTTTATTATAAAATCAAGTGTCTCACTTTTAAACGTTCATGCAGCAGTCATCTTATCAGTTTTAATTGTTGTAATTAGTAATTGAAATGTTCTATTATGAAAAGAAAAATGTGGGCGCATTTTTAAAACAAAAATCAATATTGAGTATAAACTTCAAATCAATGTTCTTTATTATAAAATCAAGTGTCTCACTTTTAAACGTTCATGTTTTTATTGTTGTAATTAGTGTTTTTTGAAAAGTTGTATGATTTCGATATATATCCTACGAAAATGGATGTTGAACATTTCAGGGCATTCTGCCTTTAAAAATCATGATTTACCAAAGATTTTCGCTTTTTTTCTTCCATTTTAGGTTCTGCTGACATTTTTGATTACAATTGAAAAACTAATACAAACAGAAAACTCCTCCAATTCATAGACTTTGACTTTAGCCCAACATCAGTTCATTTCTTCACCGCTTACAAGCAAGCACTTTTCTTAAAAGAACATTTCAAATGTACATAATATTCTCGCCTTAATCATAATGTTTATAAAGTAGCTACTACTCATTTCGGGTAGAGGGGGTTTCAGCATTTTGCTCTCACCTTATAACAATTTGCATTTAACTACATTGTTGGCTCTCAACAAATTTGTATTACCCCTCAGTTCACTATTCCTTAAATAACGTACGATTTTAAATAATATTCTCAATTTTCAATTCCTACAATGACAAGAAAAGTAATATTTTCTTAATTTCTTCAGTGAGAGTGATTGCAGTACAAAACCCCCAAAACCAAAAACGCGCTTATCACCATAACTAAAGTGACATCATAACATACCTCATCTTCAATAATTATCATCCATCCCCCCATACACTCCTTTCCAACGAATTTATTGATTTTTTCTCGCTCTCTATCTCTCATACCCAAACTTCAATTTTACCGTGATTCAATTTTCTAATCGATTTGCATTTTGTTTCCTTTATTTTTCCTCCACTTCTTTCTGGGGAATATCGTCGAATACTATCTACGCCTACGTCGTAATGTATTCGCCACCATCTCTTGATCGTCATCGTGTTTTTGAACACCCAACAGCAAGGAGTCTCCCTATGCCAACGTACCCAACGACATGTTCTACTGTCATCTGTGCAAGAAACATATGTGGGACGCCAACTCGTTTGAGAACCACATCAAGGGACGCACTCACTTGATGATGCGCGAGGGCATTGAAGAAAGCTATCGCCTAAAGGCCAACATGATCCGCCAGGAGGCTAAGATTGCCGAACAGTTGAAATCCATTGAATTGGATCGCTTGAAGCGTATGGGCAAGAGCAAGCAACGTCAATTGGACTACTGCACCATGTGCGACTTGAACTTCCATGGTCACATTTCGGCCCATCGTAAATCCGAAGGTCATTTGCAATTGAAGAAATTCTTGCATCCCAAGTGTGCTGAATGTAACAAGGAATTCGCCACTCGCATCGATTACGATTCCCATTTGCTGGCTGCCGACCATTTAATAAAGGCCGCCGAGAAGAACACCAAGGTTGGTGAGCGCAAACGTCAGACCTTGCCAATTCTTACCGACGAGGATGAGTTGAAGGATGTCCGCCCACCCACCAAGAAGAAGAAGAAGCCCGCTGCCAAGAAGACCGAAGGCGCCGAAGGTGCTGAGGTTAAGAAGGAGGGCGAAGAAGACGGTGAAGAGGCCGAGGGTGAAGAAGGCGAGAAGAAGGAAGGCGAAGAGGGCGCCGATGAGACCAAGGAAGGCGAAGAGCTCAATGAGACTCAGGAGGGAGAGGAAGAAGTAGCCTTGCCCGTCGATCCCGAGGATTGTATCTTGGACTTTGCAGAGGGCGATGAAATCCCCACTGAAGTCGACAATCGTTTGCCCAAATACAACTGGACTCGTCCAGTGGGTGTTGCCCTCATCACCAAACTCGAATGCTTCGAGTGCTCGCTGTGTGGCAAATTCTTCGACACCGAAAAGACAGTCGAGATTCACTCCCGCACTGTTACCCATCACCGCAACTTCTTGAAGTTCATCAACGAGAAGGCCAGCGACACCAAGATCGCCCAAAAGCGCGCCGCCGCCGCTATTGAAGAGAGCGAACGCAAGAAGCGCAAGATTGAAGAAGCCGAGGCTGCTGCCAACGGTGATGCCGCTGAGACCACCGAAGGTGCTGAAGCTGCCGAAGGTGAGGGTGAGTTGTACGATCCCTCAGAGGCTACCGGCGACGATGAAGACGTCGAGATGAACGAGAACGGCGAACAAGCCGCCGAGGGTGAAGAAAATGGCGAAGAAATGGAAACCCAGGAGGAGGAACAGCAAGAAGAAGCTGAAGAAGATGCTGAACCAGAGCCAGAACCTACACCTGAGCCCGTCAAAGCCGACACTCCCGCCAAGACACCCGCCAAAACTCCCGCTAAGACTGCTGCTCCCTCTACGCCTGCTGCATCCGAAGCTTCTCCAGCCAAGAAAGCGACACCTGCCGCACGTGGGGCTACACCTGCAGCAGCAGCTAAAGGTACGCCGCGCAATCGTGGACGCGGACGTTACAACCGTTATTAAGCTGTAGGCGACGACACACCCACACACCCCTCGTCTACTACTTTTTGCTTTCGTCAGGACTGTTGGAGCGGTCCCAATGATGAGAGTGTTTGACGCGAATATTTATATTCAGCTAATATGATTTTCATAAAATTTCATTACATTTCTCTTCAACAATAATATTATATAAATTAACTTAACAACAAATTATTACTAACCTAAAAAAAACCAAACCCCCCCACTTGTCCCACAAAACAGCAATATCCGTTTTTATAATATTATGATGAACACAAAAGATTTAATAACTTAATATGTAGTAGATGATTTATTGATTCACTCACTGTCTGCTGGTGTATTGATTGGCTCTCTCTCCCCCCTCCTTTAAAGTTGTAACATTTATTATATCAATGAATTTGTGGGGGGAAACCCAAACAACAAGTAGGAAGTAGTGTCTTACTTCTTATCAACCCTCTATTGCAACTTTTGTCATACACAATATTCCATTATAAATGACACAGGAAACCTTTTTTTTATATAGAACATTCATACACACAAACAAAGTGAAGATTACCAACAACAACAAAAATAGACACTTAGCTGCTCCTGCCGCTCATCATTTAAATTTGACATCCCATCCGTCTCCAGACAAAATGCTGATGATGAGCGCGCCACAATCTCATAGAAAGAAAGCAACCAACCAATCCAACCCAATTTATATAAAATTATACTTTAATTTTAAGATTTTAGTTTAAAATAAGTATTATACTTTGATGAACGCTAAAATAACAACAACAA
The DNA here is from genome assembly GCA_964034835.1 of Muscina levida. Classification (NCBI taxonomy): domain Eukaryota; kingdom Metazoa; phylum Arthropoda; class Insecta; order Diptera; family Muscidae; genus Muscina; species Muscina levida. The sequence goes on along the minus strand of OZ035883.1, from coordinate 41,837,187 downwards.
CAACAAACATATTATTCAGAGGTATACTTATCTTAACAACAAAAGAACCCCCACAATTATAGAAAAAGCTATAGAATGCATTGGAAGAAAAGGAAGAAGAATTATAAGCAAAAACAAAAGAAAAGAAAGAAACTTGAACAAAACAAATTAAAAATTTAAATAAAAAACAAACATACCAATGTAAGTGTATAAAAAACAAATACTGAAACCAATGTTTTTATTTACTGGTGGGTGTGATGTGGGAGTTATTTATGGGAAGAAGGGGAGTAAAGATTCTGTCATGGTGCTTGGATTGTAATGCTTGGATGCTTGGATTGCCATGCTCAGTAGAATCTAGAGAGAATCGATATAGAAGAGAATTGATATAGAAGAATATTTATTTAGAAGAGAATATTGATGTAGAAGAATATTTATTCACCCCTATTCCCATAGACGTCGTCGACATCGTCGTCGTTTTTATGTCAACATCACTTCGAGTCAACATCGTTGTCACATCAATGCTATTTCGGTATTCTGTAACTACTATGAGACGACGTCGAATAGTAATCGATAACATGAAAGAAATAACAACAGCTGATGTAACATTTGTACATCAGCTGATTCATTTTGACTTTTATTTTTTGTTGTGAAGAAATGTTTTTTGTGTCCGATTCAGATTCAAGCGATGAGGAAAGTAAAAATAATCTTATACTGGAAAGGATAATACTTCGACTATGATCCGATGATCTTAAACTTGCCAAATAACGAGTATGTTCATCGGTGTTAAAATCGTAATTTGAGGTTATCTGTTGGCCGGCCTTCCAACTTTTTTTAGATTCAAGAACTACTTAAGTCTTAATAAGGCAGCATTTAATTACGTAATCGTTCCTATAGAAATAGTTCCTATCATGAAAAGTGAACTCAGGACATATGTTTCAGTCATAATTAAGTTGTCAGCAACATTGAGGTCCTTTGGACAGGGGCCTTACAACCTAAGTGTAAGTGCAGCCAGTAGTTGCAAGATTCCTGTCTGAATGCATTAGAGAGGTGATTTGTCCACCTTGGATACAATTGGAAGTAACTGAAGATGACAAATCGGAAGCATAAACTAAATTTTTTTTAACAAAACAGGATTTACTGGAGTAATTGGATATGTCGATGGAACCCATATCAAAATTTTTGCTACAAATAAAGAAGACCAGATTCGTAACTACAAACTCAAAGGATTCTTAAAGGCGCTCCAAAGGAATCAAATTGTTTTTCACCAATTTTCTCACATTACCCCTTAAAATTAGACAAAATCCTTGTACCTATTAGGGATTTTGTTTCCAAGCCCCTATTTGTTATTCGACATTGTCATTCTTGACGTCATTAAACAAAACCTTTTTTAAATTTACAAAAACTTAAATTATTCCCTCAAATTGTTTCAAGTCGCTACTAACAACTGTGACGACAGATTCAGAGTCGTTTCAATTCAACGTCGTCGTCACATTTCCTTACAGAATACCAAATTTGTGTCAATAGTAACCGATAGTTATCGAAAACGACTACGAGAATACCGATTTTACAGCGTCGTCACAAGACGACGTCGTTTTGCGTCGACGACGACTACGGGAATAAGGCCGATTATTAAATTAAATGTTTAGTGTTGATAATTTTTTAACTTCTGATGAAGAAATCATTAACGGTTCGAGGTACTTATAAGTTTACGTAGACAACTAAGTAGAGTTTCTCTTTTTCCCGGACTTTGCATTTCCCGGGATCCCGGGAATTCCCGGGAATTTTCGCGCAGTATAAAAACAAGACAAACTATGTTAATTTTTTTCAATTTTGCAGTATAAGATAATATAGTACAAGCTGCAAGTAAAACAAAAACATTACAAACAAAAACAAAACAAACGAAAAACATTCATTTTAATGTATATGTATATAAAAATATTAGTTAAACAATAAAAGTTAATTTGTCATTTTGAAAATACATTTTTAAAACAGAAAGAGCGTTAATAGTTTCATCAGACAGTCTGTTTTTAATTCTATTTACAAATTGCCCTGTTGTTGAAAATAGTCTCTCGATTTAAACTGATGTTGGCCTTATTGTCAGAAAAGGATTCAATAAAATGGTGAAATTTTTCGTTACTTTTCCACTTGCTTCGTAAAATTGTAAATCCTTTTTTATCGAGTGATTTAGTAGTCTATTACTTGATGCAACATTACATTTGTTATGGCATCGGTTAAAATATCCTCAAATGGTCTTTCGGTACTAATGTCACAAATAGGAATTTCGTCCGATTCCAAAACCTCGTCAATAACGTCTTCTTTAAAAAGTCGAGTATAAATTTGTTCAGCGTACTCGATCACATTTTGTTTTGAAGCAGTTAGAAATAAGATTTTAGCTTTCTTATCAAATACTGTTGGATCTTTAAGATACTTCACTAAAGTATAAAGTCGCTTGCCCCTTCTTACTTCAATTCGCTTCTTTAAAGCTTATAAAATTTGATCTGCCAAAGGTGTTTTAATTTCCCGGGAATCCCGGACGAATTTCCCGGGAAACCGGGAATTAAAAATGACCGGGATTCCCGGGAATTCCCGCCCGGGAAATCCCGGGAGAGAAACTCTACAACTAAGACACCGGTCTAACATATTCGCTCTTCAAAGTTTCATGTAAGTTATCTGTGGATTCATCAAGAATTTGTATTTAAATAGTTCTTCCACATAAGTTCTTCCATTTAAAAGCAACTTAAGATTGGCGAAGAATGTTTTTAGATACGTTCTAAGAGCGCGATGTGACATAAGCTTCAGGATGTCGATCAAAGCGAGTTACTAAGGCATCACAACAAGCAGCAACTATGTGAATTCGAAGTCGCGTGAGGAAGAACCAATGCTGTTCACCCTGCCTCTAATGACATTTCGTTGACTTTATTTCAACTTTCGTTGTTTATGTTATCATATTGCAAAGTTTGAATTTTTAAGCAAATTGCTTTGGTGTTATTTTCCATCTCTTTCCATAAGTAAAAAAAAGATGTTTTTAATTATAAATTTTATTTATTATAACGCTTTTTCGTTTTTACATCTATTAACTGTTTATTTTCAAAAAATTCTTCGTTTAATTCGACGTTGTCACCGGCAAAATACACTATGACTGTTTTGTCGAATTTCACGCTCAAAAACGACATACAAAATACCAAAATTTGTAATAGAATTCGACAGAGTCGTATTTTAGTCTCACAATCGACATCGGCGATGCCATATTTAAAAATCGACAAAGATTCGACGTGACTACGACATACATACATAAAATGTTAAGGGGAAATATATCGTCAGCTGAAATGCAAAAGGTCCTAACTAACATTTTGAATATTTTACAGGTGAAGAAAACAATTTTCTAATCAAATAAACCCATTTGTAAAAAACCGGCCGTGGCATAGTGGTTAGAACACGCGACTACCATGCGGGAGATCACAGGTTCAACTCGTGGCTCCAGTCATCTTAAAAGAAAAATTTTCTTTCATTGTCGGCTCCCCTCGAATGTTGTCGACAGCAACTTCGCAGTATTAGCTTCGAGTCATGTCAGGTAAGAGCTTCTCAAGCAGTGACGTTTCGCATTCGTCGATAAACTAGTAGGTGCCGTTAGTTGTGAATCTAAAAATAGAAAGCGTGTTAATTCACAACAACGCGAGAAGATATCCCATACCTCATTCATGGGGTGTAAAGGGAAATTCAGTTCAGTTCAGTAATAAAGGGACCTATTGAATTTCGCTTATAAAATTGCCATAAAATAGGTAATTATCATAAAATAGATAATTATCATAAAATAGATAACTATCATAAAGTAGATAATTATCATAAAATAGATAATTATCACACAAATTTGAGATGTTGATAAAAACTTTTTTTTATATTGAAGTAAATAATCCCCAATATTTCTAAGAATTTTTAAACTAAGGGTTTTTTTTGAGTGTATATATGTTGTGAATTCTATGCTGTTTATTGTTTTTCTAATTAGTCTTCCTGTACTTTTTTTTAGTATTTTTCTACGTTTAAGCTGGTATTAGACGACGTGTATTTGACATATGACATGTCAATTTTTACAGTGTAAAATTTATACATGTCGTGTGACCCCTTTCAAACACTGCTTGTGTAAAACAATGTGTAAGATAACATACCCTGCAAACATTTTACTGATTGTTTTCATCGCCATCTCAAAATAATCACTTTTTCGTCACTCCGAAAAGTGGGTTCTAATATAGAAAACAAATTTACAAAAACAAAATGCACAACCATCGTATTTTCATCTCTTAAATATTTACTTTAACGACAGAATTTACAACTACTTAAAACTTTGAGGAAAAAGAGATTGAAATATGCGGTCAGTAACATTGTAATTGGTAAAGTGACCAGTTTGTAATTTGCAGGGAACATTTTTAAAAAATATAAATAAACAAGTTTTAAATTCATTATTTATTTGTATTCATTGTCCTACAAATCAAACAAGTGATTGATCAAAAAAACAAAATTAAATAAAATACAAAAATTAAAGACACCTTTTTGACTCTTTTAAAATATACTTTTTTGACACTTTCTTAAGATTATATTGCGTCACTTATCAAGGAATCGTAATATACACTTCTGAAAGAGACTTAAAAGCTACTACATGGATGTATCTTAAGCGGGGTACATTTTGTCACTAAAGAAGTTACTATTGAGATAAAATAACGATATCTTATACGATGATTTTCATCCACATGGCGTTACCATTTAGTAGCTTATAAGATAGAAAATGTTTGCAGGGTTTTTGAAAAACAACAAAGCGTTTGCTGACAAAAAGTTGAAAAGGATAAGTATTTTATTTCAAATCGTAAATAGAACAATTAATGAGTGTTTTTCAACATATTTTTAGTTAAATTTGGCTAATAAAGCTGTGTTTGGCGAAGATTAGATATAGCAAAATCAGCTGTTAATGATAAACACATGTATACATACACAAGCACGTTTGAACGCAAAAATTATAAACCAAATGTACACGCTCATTTTGACATACATGCAGAATTACATATCGGGTTTTGAAATGACAAGCCATGTGTAAAATACACATCGTCTAATACCATCTTTAGTAAACACCGTCATTATAACATCAACATAACCTAAGGAATGGGTTCTGCCAGAAGAGGTGCGACGAAACCTTATTATCAAAGGAAATAAGTAATTTGGCTGAAGTGCAAAATAAGGGGCGGGAGCAGAATTAAAAAAAATATGCCATTCTCTTCGTCTTGGTCCCCATACATCGGAATTTGTTGGGGGGTTATGATTTTTAAAATTAAAATTTTTTTTAAAATTTTATTTTTTCAAATATTTCTTTTTGGACTTTTTCTTGATTTTTTTTTTAAATATTTCTTCAAATTGTCCATTTTTTCGCTTCATTTTTAATTTTTTTCTCATTTTTTTTTTAATATAAATAAAAATGAAAATTTTAATAACTCACATTTTTTTTATGACATTTATATACGCGAGGAGCTATCCCATACCTCATTCATGGGTTGTAAATGGAAATTAAGTTTTATTTTTTATTTTTTTTATCAATTGGGGTATTAAAAGCAAAACAAATTATATAAAACAATTCATATGTATTTATTTGTTACGACTTTGTGTATCTATCTTAAAACTATAATATGAATTATAATCTTAGATTAAATTCCAACTACTATTCGTGCTCGAAAACATACAAACATCGTTTACACATTTCTCACTTAATTAAACAAGCACAACAACCAGCCTTTACAAAACTTACAGCTAACTCTTAAACACACACACTTAGATGTTAAGATCTTATAATAAGATATTATAATATTTAACATTAATGTAAATCATATAGATGTATGTAAAATGTATATCTAAAAAAAACAATATACTACATAGAACTTTTTAAAATGTAATACGTAGACGAAATGAAGAAAGCAATTTATTCTGTATGTACATTGCTATTTGTAACACTCCTTCCTCAACTACGCTCCTGCGTTTGGATACATACAAAAAATTACAATAATGCTTACTTACATCTTAATATGAATGTTATGTGGTAGTAGATCGACTTAAAAGCTAATTTAATCATTGGGATACATGAATGAAATGTGGGTTAATGTAACTCGACTACTGCCAATTATAATGAACATAATCAATAGCTATAATATTAAGTACAAAATAACAAAAAAGAGGCAGACGTTTAATGAGATAGTTGATTGGATGACGACAATAAAAACATAACCTTATGACTGGAGGAGTAATGAGGATGTTGATGACTCTGACTATGGCATGTGACGTTTGTATGTAATGAAATCGATGGCTTTGGATGATGGAGGAGTGCTGCTGCTGACTATCGAATATTTTATATGTTTACTGTGTGACGTCTTCTTTTCTTCGTATGATTATGACGATGATTACAGTTGGTCGCGGTACCGCCTAGTAGCAAACCAAAAGGAAACAGTTAATTACAATGACGACAATGCCACTGCTGCCACCACCGATCACACTGCTTCATTGTTGCCACTTTCAATTGAGACCACACTCGAGCGTATGTTGTTCGATGGTGGTGCGCAAGCGACTTTGATCACTATGCGAACGCTTTAAACCGGTGCGCCAACGTTTCAGACAGCCCAAGACGTAGGAATGTTTGGTGCGACTCAAGATGTACACGTAGGGATCCAAAGTGAAATGCAAAGCCATCAGCATGTCCGCAATCAAAAAGAAAGGATGAGCCTTGCGCACACGATTTGGCACAATTGCCATGGGAATGGCGATCTGCAAAGACAAAAAAAGTGTATCATAAATTGATTGAGAATGTAGTGTGTGTCGTCCGTCTGTCTGTCGGCCTGTCCTACACCTACCATTTGTGGCATCCAACAGACTACGAATGATATGCTCAAGAACAACATTAATTTGGCAAACTTTATTTCATCCGGCGATGCATGAGCCGACAGTGTCACGCTGTTACTGTGATGATACTGTGGCATGTGCGACGTGTTGTTGCTCTGATAATGGGGCTGCTGTGTATGGGTGGAATACAGCGTGGTACCACTTGAACTTTCACCATCGATTTGGGCCGCCGAACCCTTTTCGCTGCGACTCACCATGTCGTAAGTCATGTGACGTTGGGTGGTGCGTGTGCGGCCAATGAAGCATAGAACGCGCATAACAAATAAATTACAGGCGACTATAACCACACACAAGAGGGTACCTAAAGGAAATTGAAAAGAAAATGAAAACGACACGAAGAAATGAAAACTCAAATGTTATAAAGTTAAACCAAGAGTAAAATGCACATCAAGGAGCTTCGTTCTAATTGTGACAAATGATGGCTTGACAATCAATAAAGTGGCGTTTGGTGAAAAAAATTCGCGTGGCGGGGAGCCTGGGAGTTGGGTATGTGTGTTAAGCATTTAAGAGCAGATAGTGTCAATGCCTGGGAGGGGGATGATAGAAACCATTGAGCAAGATTTATTGTTTTGCTTACTGTCAATATTTTGTATTTGCAATTTTGCGATTGACTTTTATGAAACATTTAATGTAATGAAAGTATTATTGGTATTGCAAGGAGTGGGTGTTTTTAAGGCAACGTTTGGATTCCATTATATTTGGATTTTGTGAAAAGCCTTTAGGGAGGAGATTGTAAAAATTTGAGAGGATAATAATTTCAGTGATTTTTAATAGTTTTTTTTTCCAAAATTATCCAACGATTGGATTGTTAAAGCAAATATAACTACAAAACATTAATCATAACACAAATAAAAACATTAATAATAATAGAAATATAAACATTAATAATAATAAAAATATAAACATTAATAATAATAAATATATAAAACATTAATAATAATAAAAATATAAATCATCAAATTAATAAAAAAATAATAAAAATAGAAAAAAAAAAAAATAACAATAGTAATAAAAATATAATAAAAATATTAATAAAAAATTTAATCAAATTATCCGTAAATAAAAAAATTAATAGAAAAATGTATGAAAAAAATATACAAAAATAATACATAACAAAAATTTATAAAAATAAAAAATTATTGGAAAATATTATTTAAAATACTTTAATCGTAAACAAAATAAATCAAAACAAAGGCAAAAAATAAAAAAACTCAAAACAAATATAATATAAAATGTTAAAAAAAAAATTACAAAAGAAATATAGGAAAATATTATTGAGAAAAAAATATAATATGAGAATTAAAGAAATAATTTTTTAAAATAAAAAATTAATTAAAATTAAAAAAAAGAAATAATAAAAATTAAAAAAAGAAATAAAAATTAAAAAAAAAAAAATTAAAAAAAAAAAATTAAAGGAAATAAATAACGATTAAAAAAAAAATAAATAAAAATTAAAAAAAAATAAATTAAAATTAAAAAAAAACAATGGAATTTTGCCGTCAACGACTTTCTCAAACGGTTGGAGTCGGAAGGATGCACAGTAGTAGCGTATGCAGATGATATTTATCTTGTCTCGAACAAAGGATGCAGGACTATATCAACATCTTGGCAAACTGGTGTGCCAGTAGAGGACTTAATGCGAACCCTGACAAAACAGAACTAGTACTTTTCAGTCGAAAACAGAAATCGCCCGCTACATCCAACATCTATCTGGGCAACAAACAACTCAACTTCTCCGATACGGCGAACAACCTGGGCCTTATATTAGACAGGAAGCTTAATTGGAGACAGAACATAGAAAGCAGATCCAACAAAGCACTCATAGCTTTATATACGTGCCGTAAAGCTATCGGGAAAACCTGGGGATTTAAACCCAAGGAAACACTTTGGATTTACAATGCTATAGTGAAGCCAATACTACAATAGTTTGGTGGTTCGCGCTCGACAAGAAGAGCAAATTTAGACAATTGGATCGTGATCAACGGTCCTCTTGTCTCCTGATAACCGGATGTATGAGATCGACCCCCTCTAAGGCTCTCTACATGATACTCAATCTACTACCACCTGATCTGAGCTGCAAATGCTCCGCTCTCAAATCAACTATTCGACTAAACGAGATTGAACATTGGGATCCTTCCATCGGACATTCAAGGATCCTGAACCATATCAACATCTCACTTGAAACTGACTACGTGCTCAATACACGGAAATCAAACATTCTCTACGAAATCAAAACGCCCACCAGAAAGGAGTGGGCAGAGAACGAGAACGCAATGTATGGACCAATAAACATCTTTACCGATGGGTCCAAACTGGATGACAAGGTCGGCTATGGTATCTACTCCGCGGATCTAGGCCTAAGTATAAGATCGAATAAGATTCCAGACTACTGCAGCGTCTTCCAAGCGGAAATACTTGCTATTAAACGAGCCGCGGACGTGATCAACGTGAGGAAGATATCACAGGAGGATATTCTCCTGTTCACGGATAGTCTAGCGGCGGTAAACTCGTTGAAGTCCTGTGACATCAAATCGAAAGTGGTCAGCGCCTGCCGGAAATCTCTAGATATATATAGAGCTGTTGATGTACCATTGTGTATCAGTTTGTCACAAAGGGGTCTGAAGATGAACTCGTCATGGAGTTCGAAACGCGTCACTAAATGCCTTACTTTGACATAGAAAAATTTAAAGTAATCTTAGTTTACCAACAAAACCTTGTAAAGAAGCTTAAGCTTTAAGGTAAAAAGGGGAATCGTGGGGAAAGAATTTCCTCCATTTCTCATGTTTGAATATTAACGGTCAAATTCAAAGAATACAACACTGGTGCTGGACATTTTCGGCTGATATCTACTTCGCATGTACATGTGTGACATAATTGTAGATATATTTAAAGCTGATGATGTACCATTGTGTATCAGTTTGTCACAAAGGGGTCTGAAGATGAACTCGTCATGGAGTTCGAAACGCGTCATCCTAGTGCGTGACACACTGAATTTGACCAAAAATATTTAAACAATAAAATAAAAAACACTTTTCTGATCGTAAGCCGAATTTGATGTATCATTTGATACACTAAACGTAAATTTAATATATAAAAAACACGATCGACTAAAATTAACAATCAAACAGTATAAAAATTAAAAGGAAATAAAAATTTAAAGTAAATAAAAACTAAAAGTAAATAAAAACTAAAAATAAAAAAAATAAATAAAAATTAAAAGTAAAATGAATAAAATAAATAATTAAAAATAATAAAAATAATTGAAAATAAAATAAATAAATAAAAATTAAATAAAATAAATACAAATTAAAAAAAATAAATAAATAAAACCAAAAAAAAAAAAATAAATAAAAATAAACAAAAATTAAAATAAAAAAAATAAATACATATTAAAAAAAATAAATACATATTAAAAAAAATAAATACATATTAAAAAAAATAAATAAAAAATAAATTCATATTAAAAAAAATAAATAAAAGATAAATAAAACTTAAAAAAAAAATTTAAATATAAATAAATTAAACTTAAAAAATAAATAAATAAAATTAAAAATTAATTAAATTTAAAAAAAATGAAAAAAATAAATAAAAATTAATAAAAAAAAAAGCAAATTTAAATAATAAAAGATATCCTGTTTTTACACGTTTTTAAAATAATACGGTCGACATAAATAAACTTATCCTGAATTTGTTGTTTTTTGATTTGGTAGCACTGTTTTCCAAAAAATAGTTTTCAAAAAATTTGTGCATGTTTTACCGAAATATTAAATTTGGTAGGCTTTTTGAGGTTTTTGAACTTATCTAATATTTTTCCACTTAAGTGTGTCTTTTTTCTGGAACGTATGTACCGTGCAAAAGAGTATAAGATGTAAATTAAAATTAAAAAGAAATAAATAAAAGTTGAAACAAAAATTAAAATTAAAAAAAAATGAAATAAAAAAATCTATATAACTAAAATTTAAAAAAAAATTAAAAACAAACATAAGACGATAGAAAGTATTATAAAACGATTAAAAAATATTATAACGAAATATTGTTTTAAAAAAATTTATAAAAAAATAATAAAAATAGAATTGAACCAAATTTTTTGTAATTGTAATGTACAAAAATCGTTAATTAGAAAGTCAGTAACATATAACTAAAATCGTAATAAAAAAATACTTTTTTTTTTTTTTTTTTTTTTTTTTACGAACGTTCCCATCGCCGCCTCTCACACCCGCCCCAACCGACCGAGGGGGCCTCATCCCCATAACGTGGAGATAACGTACACACTGCGGACCGGTCCGTAGTGGAGAGCGAACAATATAGAATGTTCATATTCGGCTACAGACTAACTATCATCAGCCGATGCTAAATGTACCATACATACTAAAGAGCATAGAAAAAAACTAAAAAACAACAGAATTATAACAAAGTATATAACATACAAACGAAGTTCCTACAGACTAAGTATTGAGATAAGTTATTATAACAGACTTAATAGAGTCTGGGGATGTGGAGAAGTCGATAAATTGATAAATGTCATTGAAGTCTGAACACATTCTACGCAGCGGTTCAGATACGGCATAATTATGGCGTCTAAAACAAATGTAGAGGGGTTTGAAATATCTAGAAGTCCTTAACGGGATATTAAGATAAACTCGTGAGAGAATATATTCCGATCTTATATCACCTCTGAGATTTTTATAAATCGTAATAGAATTTAACATTTTTCGCCTACTAAATAGAGTAGGCAATTTAATTAGAGACAGTCTGCTGACGTATGGTGGAAGATTGGAGTTTGGATCCCATCGAAGATCCCTGAGACAGAACAGTAGAAATTGTTTTTGAACCGACTCTAACATATTGATATAAACATCGTATTGTGGATCCCATACAACGGATCCGTACTCCAGAATGGGCCTTACAAGTGACGTAAAAAGTTTCTTCGTAATATACGGGTCAGTAAATTCCTTAGCCCAACGCTTTATAAAAGAAAGAACTCCATATGCCTTGTTTACAGTTGTTACAATGTGACTATTGAATGTTAATTTTCTATCAAGTAATATTCCTAAATCTAGAAATGCGTCAACCTGTTCCAAAGTGCAGCCTCCCAACCTATATTGGGATGAAGAATGGCGGGATCTATAGAATACCATATTTTTACACTTTTTCAAGTTAAGCTCCATTAAGTTAATGTCGCACCAAGTACTAAAGCGATCAAGATCATTCTGAAGAAGAACGTGATCGGAAGCATTATTATATGATAAATATATCTTGACATCATCTGCATACATTAGACAATTAGAATCCACTATTGCATTAGGCAGATCATTAATAAACAACAAGAATAAAATTGGACCCAAATGGCTTCCCTGGGGAACGCCAGATGTCACATGAATAGGCTTAGAGATGGAATTGCCGAACATGACCATTTGTTCGCGGTTCATTAGATAAGAAGAAATCCACTTTATGATATTATTGTCGAAACCAATATTAATCAACTTATGCAGTAAGAGTTTGTGATTTACCTTGTCGAAGGCTTTACTGAAATCAGTATAAATTACGTCGGTTTGCATTCCCGAAATAAAACCTTCAATAACGTGTGAAGAGAATTGTAGCAGATTGGTGACAGTAGACCTGCCCTTACGAAAACCATGTTGCCGACAATCAAGAATTGAAGAGACCCTGTAAGATATAATATCAGTCACCAATTTTTCAAAAAGTTTGGGGATGGCGTTGAGTTTAGCAATACCCCTGTAATTCGACACCCTTATAGTGCTACCAGACTTATGAAGAGGAATTATATACGAGCTCTTCCAGATGGCTGGAAAATATCCAAATTTTAAAGAGGCGTTAAATAACAAAGTCAATGGTTTTGCCAATGTACTTGAACAATATTTCAAAATAGAGTTCGGAATGCCGTCGGGACCAAAAGAGTTTGTAGGTTTCAAAGATGACAAATTCTGGCGAATCCATATTTGATCGAGATATGGGAATCCAAACGGCTCTAATGATCGCACAGGAAAAGGATAATGAAAGTTATTAGGGAATGTTCTAGAAGAATAAACCGTGGTAAAAAAATCAGCAAAGCAATTTGCGATAGATTGTGTATCAAAATGCTCAACACCATTCATGACAATTCTTGAAGTAGTTGATGCGGATTTACGCTTAGCGTTCACAAATTTATAGAAACTCTTAGGATTATACCTCAAATTATTTCCAGCCCTTGCCAAATAAGTTTTATAACATTTACGAGACATATCGTTATATTTACACCTGGCAATGGAGTACTTGCAATAATCAAATGCACTACTGTGCAGCCGATCTAACTTTTTGCCATTTCTCTTCTTACTAAACTATTGTTTTTTTTTTTTTTTGCAAAGTTACACCACTCTGTTAAAATCAATTATATTTGTAGCAAATCATATTCGACGATTTCCAATGTTTGAAACAGTTAATACTCCTTTGATGTAATAATTTAATTATTCGCTTAACAACAAACTTAACAAATAGGTATGTTCTTTACCTTATTCAACTTGCTTACATTACCTATGTATTTTTACTAAACAACAACTTACCAAACAACATAAACAACACTGAATAGGTTTTATTCCAAAAACCATCAGCATCACGATACCGTAGGCATTGTATCTTATTGGGATCACTTTCGTCCATGTACGCTCCAAATCCAAAGAATGGCAAAAATGTTATGACCACCGCTATTAATATTAAGGATTTTATGGTTTTACGCACCAATTCATAGGTAATATGCTGAAAATAGAAACAAGGCAACACAGAAAATCATCATCATCATCATTGAAAATATTCAATTGCAGCGAGCGCCACAATAAACACGTATCAAATTCCTTGGGGTGTCGGTCGATTGTGTTGAATCAATCGGGGCGCCTTCCTGCTTGTCTGTACCTACCTTGTGATAGATGAATGGTCTCGCCAATGCCATCCAACGTTCGATGGCCATTACGGCTGCTATGCAACCAGAACTTAAGCCGAAAAATCGCCATATGACTTTGCCCACACAATCCCATTTGATGTATTCCGCGAACACGTCCGGTGGCATATAGACTTTCAGCAGCAGAGTAATCAACATCCCTAATAAGCCAACAAAGTTATTTGTCGATAAACAACTGCAAAAAGAAAGGAACTATGTTGCGATTATCGTAGTAGTAACGAGGAGAAACAATTGAATGCATTTGTATAGAATATAACAAAATAATACGAATGCTTGCAAAATAATACGGTGAAATTTACTTGTGCCTACAACGGTCGCACGTGTGTGAATCTTTTTATGAAATATATTTAAGGAGGAGGTGTGATAGATCTATTTGGACTTGTGGTCGACTTAGCAGCTACTCCAAGCGGATAATTAAAGGAAATCTTACATTACTGGTGGTTGAGTACTAAGATGAGTAGTATTTTTGAAAGCTATGTTTTATAAAAAAATGTATGTATTTATATTCCCCCAATTGCGTATGGTCGTTCTTTTATTTGAATAAAATTAGTAATAAATAAAAGAAATGTTTAGTATTGAATATTTTTCATGATAGGAGCAAGGACATGTCGTAATACAGTCTCAAAAAACGACATCAGCGAAAAATATAAATAAAAATTAAAAAAAAAAATATAAATAAATAAAAATAAAAAGTGAGAAAAAAAAATTAAAAAAAACTAAATAAAAATTAAAAAAAAAAATAAATAAAAATTAAAAATATAAATAAATAAAATTTAAAAAAATAAAAATTAAAAAAAAAAAAAAATATAAATAAATAAAACTAAAAAAAAAAATAAAATTAAAAAAAAAATAAAAATTAAAAAAAAACATGTACTACAGTCTCACAAACGACATCAGCGATGGCACAATTAAAAATAAAATAAATAAAAATTAAGAAAAAAATAAAAATTAAAAATAAAATTTAAAAAAAAATAAAAATAAAATAAATAAAAATTAAAAAAAAATAAATAAAAATTAAAAAAAAAATAAATAAATAAAATTAAAAACAAATAAATAAAAAGTAAAAAAAGGTATAAAAATTAAAAATAAAAGAAATTAAAAAAAGTAAATAAAACTTAAAAAAAATAATAAATAACTTGTCATACTACAGTCTCAATAACGACATCAGCAATGGCACATTTGAAAAACGACAAAGATTCGACTTGACTACGACATGCACAATAAGGGGAATTATTTTAATAGAAAAAAATCTAATGAGATCTGAAGCGAATATTTAACCAAAGCTAAGGCCAAAAAATTACATTTGGGCGAACTCTAAAAACTGCATAGTTTTACTAAAATACTTTTTTTTTTAATGAAATTTTTTATATTAATATTTGAGGCTAATTTTTGTTTTAATTTTAAAATATTAATTAAAATTGCATTTTTGGACACACTTTCACTTTTTTCTTTCAATTTAGTAAAGTTTTTAATATTAAAAAAAAATTTAATTTTTTTTTTCAAAAAAGAATACAAATTTAAACGTTATATAAAAAATTTTATATAATTTTTAAAAATTAAGAATATTTTAAATAAATTTACCTAATGATTGTCTGAAAAATGTTAGTTAGAGGGGCAAGCTTTTGCAACAGTAAAGGATAAAAGCAAACTTAAAGCTACTATATATCCGGCCTTATTCCCGTAGACGTCGTCGACGCAAAACGACGTCGTCTTGTGACGACGCTGTAAAATCGGTATTCTCGTAGTCGTTTTCGATAACTATCGGTTACTATTGACACAAATTTGGTATTCTGTAAGGAAATGTGACGACGACGTTGAATCGAAACGACTCTGAATCTCTCGTCACAGTTGTTAAGCTAAGCACAGACGGTTGCCAGAAATAGCAATTTTGTCAAATCTGCTAATGTACCGGCAATGTACTGACATGGACAGTGTTGCCATATAATTAATCTCTGCAAATGGTGAAATTTGCAGATGCATAAACTTCGCACATCTGCAAATTAAATGTGTTTGCAATTATCTTACAAAAATTTGAAGGTGGCAACGTTTTGCGGTTCAGACGATTATCGGATGTCTGGCAATATTGTTGTTTTGCAATGATTTTTCTGCAAACGTTGCCATACAAAATTTAAAGTGCACACGGTTGTTGGACATTTTCTGCAAATTTTTCGGGCAATATTGTAAGATCTGGCAACCGTCTGTGCGTAGCTTTAGTAACGACTTGAAACAATTTGAAAGAATAACTAGTTTTTGTAAATTTAAAAAAAGGTTTTGTTTAATGACGTCAAGAATAACAATGTCGAGTAACAAATAGAGGCTTGGAAACAAAATCCCTCATAGGTACAAGGATTTTGTCTAATTTTAAGGGGTAATGTGAGAAAATTGGTGAAAACCAATTTAATTCCTTTGGAGCGCCTTTAAGAATCCTCTGCGGTTGTAGTTACGAATCTGGTCTTCTTTATTTGTAGCAAAAATTTTGATATGGGTTCCATCGACATATCCAATTACTCCAGTAAATTCTGTTTTGTTAAAAAAAATTTAGTTTATGCTTCCGATTTGTCTTCTTCAGTTACTTCCAATTGTATCCAAGGTTGACAAATCACCTCTCTATTGCATTCAGACAGGAATCTTGCAACTACTGGCTGCACTTACACTTAGGTTGTAAGGCCCCTGTCCAAAGGACCTCAATGTTGCTGACAACTTAATTATGACTGAAACATATGTCCTGAGTTCACTTTTCATGATAGGAACTATTTCTATAGGAACGATTATGTAATTAAATGCTGCCTTATTAAGACTTAAGTAGTTCTCGAATCTAAAAAAAGTTGGAAGGCCGGCCAACAGATAACCTCAAATTACGATTTTAACACCGATGAACATACTCGTTATTTGGCAAGTTTAAGATCATCGGATCATAGTCGAAGTATTATCCTTTCCAGTATAAGACTATTTTTACTTTCCTCATCGCTTGAATATGAATCGGACACAAAAAACATTTCTTCACAACAGAAAATAAAAGTCAAAATTAATCAGCTGATGTACAAATGTTACATCAGCTGTTGTTATTTCTTTCATGTTATCGATTACTAGTCGACGTCGTCTCATAGTAGTTACAGAATACCGAAATAGCATTGATGTGACAACGATGTTGACTCGAAGTGATGTTGACATAAAAACGACGACGACGTCGTCGACGCAAAACGACGACGACGTCGTCGACGCAAAACGACGTCGTCTTGTGACGACGCTGTAAAATCGGTATTCTCGTAGTCGTTTTCGATAACTATCGGTTACTATTGACACAAATTTGGTATTCTGTAAGGAAATGTGACGACGACGTTGAATCGAAACGACTCTGAATCTGTCGTCACAGTTGTTAGTAACGACTTGAAACAATTTGAAAGAATAATTTTAGTTTTTGTAAATTTAAAAAAGGTTTTGTTTAATGACGTCAAGAATAACAATGTCGAGTAACAAATAGGGGCTTGAAAACAAAATCCCTCACAGGTACAAGGATTTTGTCTAATTTTAAGGGGTAATGTGAGAAAATTGGTGAAAAACAATTTAATTCCTTTGGAGCGCCTTTAAGAATCCTTTGCGGTTGTAGTTACGAATCTGGTCTTCTTTATTTGTAGCAAAAATTTTGATATGGGTTCCATCGACATATCCAATTACTCCAGTAAATCCTGTTTTGTTAAAAAAATGATGTACAAATGTTACATCAGCTGTTGTTATTTCTTTCATGTTATCGATTACTAGTCGACGTCGTCTCATAGTAGTTACAGAATACCGAAATAGCATTGATGTGACAACGATGTTGACTCGAAGTGATGTTGACATAAAAACGACGACGATGTCGACGACGCACAGTGTGACTTTTGTCACTTTTAGGATGCCAAAAGTCGTAACAGTCAAATAAAAATAGATAACGCAATGAAATTTTGCAATAATAATGATGAGATCGATATAGAATTGGACACAAAAAATGGGCGTGGTCCGCCCACTTTTTGGCAACCCCCCATATAAGGTGTATTTTCAAAATACCAAAATATCTAATTTAATAGCACTTATTGGGGCGGAAAGAAATAAAAATAATTGTAATTTCACAAAATTTTTAGATACACACTGTTTCAACAACAATTGGCTTTCGAACCACCAAGAACAAAAATTAAAAACACACGAAAACAACAGTTTATCTTTAATGTATTTATTAAGAACCACAATAGTTACTTTATTACATATAAAATAACTAGTGGTATATTAATAACTTAAAATGAACGACAATTATTTACTTTTAACAAAAAGAACCAAATTTAAAACATCTCTGCAACACTGCAGGCAAAACAAAACAATAAACAGTAAAAAAACAACCGCAGGGTTCAACAGCTAAAACAATTATGCTCAATTGGACAAAGAGCCATAGCCTTATACAAAAGGAGGTGCCTATTTCACAAACTAACATTCAATTCACAAATAACATTGAAGTATCTATCTAGACAAACTAACATCCAATTGACGAGTAACAATAAAGTACCTATTTCAATATATACGTATAAATAAACAAAATATATGAAACAAATAAATATAAATAATACAATAAAATAAATCTCCAACGCACACAAATGCCTTGAATTAGTAGTTGTTTTGAGATGATTAATATATATTTTTGAAAACAAATTTAAATTTCATATTAAAAAAAAGTAATCTGGAAATAAAAACAATTACTCCGAGTCAATATCGTTTCCGTATTCAGGTACTGCTAATAAACCAATAACTTCTTTTGGTAAAGCTCGTCGCTTTGTGTTAGTAACTTTCCGCAAACTGCATATAAAGCGGTCTGACGATATGAGCAAACTGTGCAACAAATCCAAATTACTTTCAATTCTAGATGTTTTTCGGGTATAGGGTTCTCGATAATTTCTTGCATCTTTGTCTCTGGACTCTTGAGGATCTTCAGAAAGTTGACCTATAGGAATTATGGAATACGCTTTTATATCCTTTGCATGAAAAAGAATTTTATGCACACTCACTGGCATATTGTACCATGCATATTCTGATAAGTACAATTCTCTGGTATCTGTGACGAAGCGGTCAAAAGCTACAGAATTAATTTTAAATCCAGAACCTATGCAGGATCCATCATGTGACCATCATTTGTATTGCCTGATTTTTGTTTTGGCATATCAATTAAAAGACCAACTTCCTTTCTGAATCTATTTTGGATATATTCTTTTTTCTTTTTCATCTTCTCCTTATTTTCTTCGTCCCGTACACACCATGTCTTCATTTCCATTCGATAAGCGATGTGTAGCATACATTTCATACATCGTATCCACGAATGTAAAGGGGAAATTCCGAAAGAAAGCATGCTTTCGTCAAGTTGTCGTTCCGATAAGGAACTTGTTGAAGATTAGAATAGATCTGAACCGCAGTTGTCAGGCGGCCACAACTTTAATATACAAGTATGTAAATAAGGTACCTATTTTACACTAATATTTAGAGCAATCGATATACACCTAAATACAAGTACCTATCCTAATAATTTTTGGAGCAATCATTATAGATATACATTTCAAGTACCTATTTCAATAAAATGTATAACTAAACAAAATTAAGTATATTTAAGTAATTAAAAATTAATAGTAATAAAAGAAAACATTTTAATATTAAGAATTTTTATGAATAGATTAAGTTGAAGGAGTGATATTTCCGCCAACAAATCTAAATATTGCAAAATGGAGCAAAAAGGAGCAAAAACTTATTGTTGAATCTGAAACTAGACATATAAACCTTCAATCTCCATATAATCACTTAACAGAATTCTACAGAATCATGCAAGTTTTTCTCTATCGAAAAATACATATTTTTAAAAATTACTCAATTTTTAGTGATTGCATATTTTCATTGATAAAACATAAAATAATAACGTTAAAGCTTCAGAAACTTACGTCTTTATAAAAAAAGATTCCAACTTAAATATAGCAAAAAGAATTTTGTAAAAATATTTTGCCAAAAAAAAGTAATGCCACCGCAAAGATCAACAAAAAATTAAAACCATAAACTGATTTACTACACTTGTCACAGTGACACAATTTTGATAACTGTTATCATGTTAATTGTTGTTTTTTTGTTTTGTTCTGAATACATTTTCGTAACATAAGTACTCTTGTTTACCATTTGCTAAAAATTCATATCGATCGGGGACATTTTTTTTTTGGACTTTTGGCATCCTAAAAGTGACAAAAGTCACACTGTGCGACGTCTACGGGAATAGGGGTGATTTTTTAAACTATGATAAAGTCTACGCTGTTAATAATATCAGTAATGTATGAAAAAGTGTAAAAAGTATGGTAAAAAAAATGCAAAAGAAATAGGAGAACAAAATGAAAATAAAATTTATAATAAAAAATAATAAGAAAAAAAATGAAAGAACTGTTAAGCAAAATTAATAAAACTTATCAAAAACAAAATTTTCGAACTACATGTTTTCAATGAAAACTTCATAAAAAATTGGTTCAAGAAAGAACTAATTTTAAAACTACTAATTAAAAAAAAATAATAAAGTAAACAAACAAAAAATAAAAACAAAATAAAATAAAAATGAAAGAACTGTTAAGCAAAATTAATAAAACTAATCAAAAAAAAAAATTTAAAACTACATGTTTTCAATGAAACTTTCATAAAAAATTTGTTTAAGAAAAAAAAAAAATAATAAAGTAAACAAACAAAAAAAAAAACAAAATAAAAAAAAATTAAGTAAGTAAAAATAATTTAAAAAAATAAAATAAAAAATTAAATTAGTAAAAACAAAATTAAATAAATAAAAACAAAATTACATAAACAAAAATAAAAATTAAGTTAATTAAAAACAAAATTAAATAAATTTAAATAAAAAAACAAATTAAAAATAAATAGAAAAAAATAAATAATAATCCAAATTCTATAAAAATAATAGCAAAAAAATCTATATAAAATTATTAACAATTTCTGGAAAAAACAATCAGTAAATATTTCTAGAAAAATATAAATATAGAGGAAAAATAAAAAAAACTGAAAAAATAGAAACAAACAAATAAAAAATTAGAAAAAATAAAAGTTATTAAAAAATTCCAGAAAAAAATATTGTATTACAATTAAAATAATATTGGAATACAATTTAAAAAAAAAAATTAATAAAAAAGGAAAATTTTCTTTTAAAAATTATAATACCATTTATGAAAAATAAATTACAGTTTTATTTAAAATTTTACTACAAAAGAATTTATATATATTTTTTGAAAACAATTATAAAATATAATTTTACATTTTAATTGTAAAATATTATGAAATCTATTAACTGAAAAAAATGTGTATTAATTTTACAATTTTAATTATTTAAAATATTGGGAAAACTAATTTAAATGTTATTAAAATGATATTAAATTTTTTTTTGAAATGTATTAATAACAAATTTATATACTACTAGTGGGCAGTTATAAGTGCTGACATATTGCACTTTTAAACTATATTTGACAACGCTTCCTAAGCTTGATAACAATATGTTGGGCTTGCTTACTTTCCATACGCCTTACAGTAAGATCGCTTCATACATTTTTGTGCAAAAGCCAAGATCATTGAAAGTTGACACCGAGCATTAAGTTAACGAAATTAAGAAAAAATTTAATTTTATCAAAATCTCACTTTGCGCTACCTTCACTCACTTACGAAAATTACAAAATACGTCTACAAATTCATATCTATAGTGCCGAGTAGTTTCTGTATAAAAATATTACGAAAGAGCTGTTTTCCCTTCCGCCCACCGATCGAAAATAAAATTTCGGTGTTTCAAATCGCTAAAAAATTGCTCTATCACTAAAAACACTTGCCATGCCCTTTCCGCCCACTTATCGCCAGTCACTGATTAGAAAAACATTTCGTCCAAATTTTAATAGATTTTGTGCTATCTGCATATTAGCTTTTATATCTCAAGTCTTAAAAGCTTTTTGGCCACGCTCATATCCGTCGTTTGGACGAAAATATCTGCTATGCCCCACCGTAATGAAAATTGGTCGGTTAATGATAGGAGGCAAAACATCCGAAAATCGAACTATTTAACACACCCCTTCTGGTACCTCCCATACAAAATGACCGAATTCACCCTCACAGTTCTACATAAAGGGTTTTCCAATTAGAGGTGTTATTTTGGTATTTTAAGAAAAATGTAATTTTTTGAGATAAATGATCGGATGTTTATTTCATAATAAAGAGGAAGAAGGTATGCCGTTAATAATGAAAAACAACATCAGCCAAATGGCCACCACGGGCCCGCTTACAGGACCATATTCATTTCATGAAATTTTCCATAACCAAATCGCAAAGTTGGTGCCCTATGTCCTCGGTAGCCTCACGAATTTTTTCTTTGAGGTCTTGAATAGACGCTGGGCTGTTGGCGTAGACCTTATCTTTCTCATGGCCCCAAAGGAAGAAGTCGCAAGGTGTTAAATCACAAGATCTCGGTGGCCAATTGTGATCACCTCTTCGAGAGATAACACGGTCCGGAAACTTTTCCCGTAAAAGATCAATGGTTTCGTTTCGTTCAATCTAACTCCGACCATAAAAAATCATTAATCATCTCTCGATAGCGCAATTTATTCACCGTAATTGTTGATCCAACCTCATTTTCGAAAAAGTAAGGTCGAATGACCCAGCCGGACCATAAACCGCACTCTTGGGTTTTCCGAGCCCCAGATGCGACAATTTTGCTTGTTGACGTAGCCACCGAGTAGAAATGGGCCTCATCAGTCAAGATGATTTTTCGACTGAATTCCGGATCATTTCCATGCATTTCAAGGATCCAATAAGCAACGAAACGACATTATTGATGATCGGCCGGCTTGAGTGTTTGTGTAAACTAAACTT
This sequence comes from Muscina levida, assembly GCA_964034835.1. Taxonomy (NCBI): domain Eukaryota; kingdom Metazoa; phylum Arthropoda; class Insecta; order Diptera; family Muscidae; genus Muscina; species Muscina levida. Next base: position 41,814,431 of record OZ035883.1, on the reverse strand, counting down.
TATAAGCTTTAAGACGCAAGTCTTAATGCAAAATAGGGCATAATGACGTTTGTGGAATGTCCAATTCCATAAAACGACGAGGAATGGACAAACCTGGGTTTTCTTCAACACTGAGCTACAGCAGCAATATTCTCAGTTGTTCTTGAGCGACGTGCACGCGTTTTATTCTTCACATCACTAACTTGTCCCAACAGCTCGAAATTTTCCACCAATTTCTGTATTGCGGTCCGACCAGGTGCTTCACGACGACCAAAAAATCGTTTAGTTTTGCGAACTGTGACTGCAAGATTTTCACCATTTTTGTAGTGAATTTTAATATTCAGTAAAATTTTGCGCAAGTTGTACAGTTATGAACATTTCAATCAGAAATTAATATGGACTATATCGGTTCACCCCTTCTGGTACCTCCCATACAAAATGATCTAATTTTGGAAAATAAATATATCTCCCATAACTTCCAAACCGGCACCTGGGGGATAATATAATTTGGTCAGCTAATTTATCTTGTAATAGGCGGAATAACCTTAGAAGACCTAACCATTTAAAACACCCCTTCTGGTATCATATACACAACCGATATTGCCCCTTCTTACAGAATTCAGTAAAATTTTGTCAAGGTAAGCGTTTATTGAAAGTTGATTTAAAAAAAATCAGAAACGTTGTGCTGTCCCTAATTATACCTCCTATGAAAATAAATCAAATTTTTGCGGTTTTGCTCCACAAACAGGAAAAAAAAATAATACATAAATAATTTTATTTTAAACGAAAAATCGATTAATTTCAATAACTCAAGACTTAAACATTATCTTATATTGAGTAATGGTATTTATCATTAAGTTTACCTGTACTGGTTATTTATATTGATTGCGATCATTTCTGAAACTCAAAGTGACTTATACCACTTTAACCCGTTACCATTCTCATTTGACCTTACCATGTGCCAAAGGCAGAGCTCGCAAAATATGCTCAACCAAATTTTACTACGCGGTCTGCTCACTTAAAAGACCGAAACAAATGAGACTGAATCGCTCAGTGTCTGAACAGCAACCATTTTTTCGTTTTGTTCGTGTTCTTGCTCTCAGGTTTCGGGTTGAACATAACACATGAATCGGTCTCTTACTGACCGCTCGATACGAACAGAACCTTTCGTCGCTCACCTACTGAAAATCAGTAAGTGAGCAAAGCAAGCAAACTGTCCGCACAAAAGGTCTTTATTTTTATTGTTGCTTTGCATTGTGTTGTTGCCTTAAAAATTTCGTCATATGCTTTAAAGAGGTGAGAAGAAGAAAGGGGGAAAGGGGGATCATTAGTGTGCATATGTGTATGCGTACGTTGCCTATCCACACGCACAGCACACATACACGCTCAAAAGACCGTTTGACGAGTTTTTACGAAGTAAAGTGTCTCGAGTAAACCCATGAGCCGATCTAGTGAACAGAAATGCTCGTCGGTTGAGCAAAGAGCAAGAAAAAGAAGAACGAAGTTTAAGGGTTTTTCGCGACAGTTTCGCATCGTGTCAGTGGATGAGTGGTTTTTTTCTGACAACAAGAACAAGAGAGACCAATTATTGCGAGCTCTGGCCAAAGGTTATTGATACTATATATTAGATGAATTCGCTAGTGCGTATACGTTACATTATAGAAATATAAGCAACTCATCAAAATAAAGTATCCGCCACCTATCGCACATTAAATGAAATAACCGAAGCGATTAAAAAGTTCATTAGATTTCTTTATCAAGTATTGTTACCCATATTCTTTATAGAATTGTATCAAAATGTTTTAGAACCCATCACATAGCGATTGGTATCAATTTAAACCAACTTGAGTGGTGTTTATGAGCGGAAACACGACGTTAACAATACAAAAAAATGTACCACCACAGTTTATTTTTTTTTTTATCTATAGAACACGTTACATTTTAAAATGATATGAACTTCCTAAGAAACCCTTCTAGGGGGCACTGTTGTGGAGCTAACGGTAAAGATAAAGCTATTAAATGATAAAATAGTATTAAGTATTGGTAAATACGTGAGTTTTAGTGAGACAACTCAAAACACTTAGAAATATCATAAAGCCAGTTAACTGATTTTATGTGATTATTCGCGGGAATTTACATGACCGCCTACTGATTACTCGGAAAACCCCCTCTTTTATTAAGTGTTGTTGTTGTTAAATTTATGTCTTTGTACATAACTACTGGTAAATATGTAACTACTTATATGCCTAATATACAAAAACACTGTTTGCTTTTTCTTTTAACAACAAAGTTAACTGGTTTTTAATATAACAGAAGAATTGTTTAACATTTCAATTTGGAAACACTTACTCAATTTATTTGACGCCTATGCTGACATCTCTCATGGACTTTAGACCGCTGCACTATCATAAAATTTTACAACAAAATATCTAAATTAAAATTTACGATATTTATCTTAAACTGCATAAAATAATTTATAAACAATTTCATTTATATGCAAAACTGCATTTACAATATCACAATAGTCGTAAAAAGTAATAAATATTTTTGATGCATTTGCCTAACTGTCGATGGTGATGAAGAGAGAGAGAGAGAGGTGGAGAGGGAGCGTGTTGACTGCAGTCATTAACACAACCTAATAGTTTACACACCTATAAAATTAGATTGTTATTTACTGATTTCCGTGAATGAAACGAGAACTTAATATCAGTCATATCAGTCATTCTCACTGGTTAATACTTGCAAATCATTAAAGATGATAAGTGCAAATAGACAATGAATAAGAAAACAAAATAAATAATATTACGCTGTGTAAGATTACAAATCCTATATTTGATAATATTTTAGGTGGGATATACCCGTAACGCCTTTTACATAAATTCATTATATCAAGTGTCGTAATATCAGAAAATTGTTAATTGCATATACTTGATCAGAATTATAAAACTGTGTCATGGCTATTAGAGAAAACATATACAGCGTATGCGTTATATATCTTTTACGTATTTAATTTTTTAAAGATTACTCGCAGCTACAAATCTTAACATAATTCTTTTATTGTAGAAACTATTGCAGAAGACATCCAAATATTTAAAATATTAAACAATAGAAAATATTATAACAAATCCTAAATATTCGAAATTTTATAAAAATTTAATATATTCAAAACATAAAATTTCTATAAAAATTTAAATATTTTAAACATTACAAACTATCAAAATCTACCCAATATAAAATACATCCAAAATATTCTAAATATTTTAGAAATTCCAAGAATTTGAAATTTTATGAATTTAATATTAACTTTGTAAATACTGTAAATAATTTAGAATATTCTTTTTAAAATATTCATATTTATATTTTTGATATCAAAATGATAATCCAGACATAAATATGAAATATATTACAAATATGCAAAACATTATACAAATTTAATTTTAACAACGAAAACAAAAATTAACGGAAAAATAAAAATAAGTTATTTTTAAAATAAACAAACTTAATTTATATTTTTAAAAAATGTAACCTATAAAAATAAAAATTAAATGATGTTCGATGGTAAGCGCATCTCTTAAGAATGCTTGGACAGGTTTGACTATTTTTAAAAAAAAAAAAAACAATAATTATTCAAAAATTGCACATTTTGTATTGGAGGTAACAGAAGGGGTTAACCGATATAGTCCATTATCATTCGCTAAATTTGATGGAATTCAGTGTACTTACAAACAAGATATGTATGTAAAACTATGGGCGTTCATTTTGGTCAAAGGTTTTGGTTTTCTGAAGGTTTATTTGTTATAACAAGTTTAAATATTCTCCAGTTGTCCATTTGGAAGTTATGGGAGAAATATCAATTATCAAAAATTAGGTAAAGTGGGGCAATTCTGGCCATTTACAATTCAATTACTTTGTTGTGGAAAATATTAATACTGAAAATTTTCATAAGGATCAGTTAAGGTTTACTTGAGTTATCCTGCCTATCCCTAAGGAGGATTACGGAAAAAATTTAAATTTCAAACCCCGATAGCGACCCCTAAACCTTTAAGAAAAAATTTAAAAAAATTCATACAGAGTTAATTTTGTACATCTTAATAAAATTTTCAAGTTGACCCATGAAAAATTCAAAAAAAAAAAAAAAAATCGCACCCTAAAACTAAGACACTACGAAAAAAAATATTACAAAAAAATTAAATTTCTTTATAAATTTCGCCACGGAGTGGGCTTGACAAAACTTTTTTAAGAGCTAGATAGCCAAAATTTTGTGCACAGACATACCTCGCCTGAATGATAAATAGATTGACCTAAAATAGCAACAAAAACGGTAAATGGGGTTTTGTTAGGGGTCAATTGTACATCAAAAATCCACTTGAATCAAAATCCTAGCAGATCCTTTTTTTAATATAAAAGGATTTTTCCAATCATACCGACCCGCCCATCTTTACCCCCTAAGGAGGCACCCATTAAAAACAATTTTTTATAAAATTTGATCCCAACAACCCTAAAGGCGCCCCAAGAGGAGTCAAATGTATGACCGACCCCCAATATTTTTGCAACCCCAACAGTTTCTCAAAACATATCTACCCTCTATTTTCAACCCTTAAGGTGGTTTTCAAACAATTTTTTTTTTAAATCAGCTCCTGCCGCTCCCATGGTGCCTCCTAGAGGTGTGAAATGTATGACCGACCCCCACTAGTATTCAAGTATCTTCACTCCCTAAGGGGTCCACTAGTTCTAAACAAAATTATGCTGGGATATTTTTATTTGTTTCTCTTATTCTAAATAACATTCTATAATGGAAAACAATTCTCCGGCAAGAGAATGGAATAACTGAATTAAAAAATTTACAGACTTAAGGAAAAGTCAAAAGTAGTTTTATTGCACCACAAAGTACTTATGATGTACTAAAAAGTACTTTTATTGTATCTTATTTTTTTGGATCAAAAAGAATTTTTGTAATACCAAAATGTACTTTTGTGGTACCAAAGAAGTACTTTATCATATCAAAAAGTACTTTTATTGTGCCGAAAAGTACTTCTATTGTAGCATAAAAGATTTTATTGTACCAAAAAATTACTTTTATTGTACCAAAAAGTACTTATGATGTACCATAAAGTACAGTAATTTTACTAAAAAGTACTTTTATTGTAGTAAAATTAGGTGTACTGTTCCAAAAAGTACTTTTATTTTGCCAAAAAATTTGTTTTACTGTTATATCAAAAAAATTTTGTATCAAAAAAATTTTGTAATACCAAAAAGTAGTTTTGTGGTACCAAAAAGTACTTTTATAAGATCAAAAAGTACTTTTATTAGATCAAGTACTGTTATTGTGCCGTAAAGTACTTCTATTGCTCCAAAAAGGATTTTATTTATACAAAAAAAGTCTTATTGTACCAAAAAATACTTCACTTGTACCAAAAAGTACAAAAAATTTACTAAAAAGTACTTTTATTGTGGTAAAATTAGGTGCATTGTACTTATATCGTGCCAAAAAGTACATTTATTGTAATACGATTTTGATTTATTGTGCCGAAAAGTACTTTAATTGTACCAAAAATTTGTTTTACTGTGCCAAAAAGTACTTTAATTGTACCAAATCCTACATTTATTGCCCCAATAATTACTTTATTTGCACCGAAAAGTATATTATTATTCCTAAAGAGTACCTTTATTGTAGTAAAAAAATTAGGTTCACTGTACCAAAAAGTACTTTTATTGTACCAAAATTTTTTTTAATTGTGCCGAAAAGTACTTTGTTGACCAAAACTTACATTTATTGTCCCAAATAGTACATGTATGTACCTACATTTTAGTACATAACTCCCGGGAAAAAAGAATTCTCAAGGTAATATTTGTGTTTTACACAATATCGCCAATAATGGCGTAATATCCTTTGCTCTATATTTATATACACTCGTTCATATGTCTACAAAATACCCGAGTATGCAATAAATCACGCCAATGAAAAATGCGAATCATTTTCTTTTCAGACTGCAATTTTAATGCATTAATTAAAATATTATGAAAGAGAGGGAGGAAGAGAGCGAGAGAGAGAGACTTTATTATATCGTTAACAGCTTTTATTTTATATTTATTAACGGTAGTCGTTAAACATAGCTTTCTTTTTAATGGCATCATGAATAAATATCGAAAATAAACACTGGAAAGATATATTTCTGGCACGTGGATAAATGTATACACAAAGAAGAAAGAATAATCTTACGACATATATGAATAGACATATAGATACCAATTCATTTGTTAAAGAGCAGGACAGGTAAAATCAATAACATATGTTATATGTCTTATAACTAATGAATGAAATGTGATAAGTTTAATAGAATTAATGGATCTTTTTAATGCATTTAGCCAAAAGAGTCGTAAATGGCAATTTTGGTCCTTATGAAAAGTTCTAGAAAAAATATCGTTTTTTGGGCAATTTTACTTAAAACGGCCCGTATGCAGGAAATAATATAATTCCGTATTTTAAATAAAAATCGGTCAATTAAAGTAAACTATTTCATTTGTATACATTTTGCTAATTATTAGACAATTATTCAGATTTATGAATTATTTAAAAATTTGTTTCCCCAGGCTGCACACTGTGTTAAAAAATTGCCTATTAGTTAGTTACTATATACATATTGTACATTTTAATACAATTCCATTTTTCTTACTTATGTCATGATTTATTTAACAAATTTGTTTACCATCAACCCAACTACTCACACATTTTCAAATCAATTTTAAATTAAATACAAATTATACAAATCATGTGTGTAAACTGTAATTTCTACTCTCTCATCATTTGTCAGATAATTACCGAACAAATACGAATAGTACGGCAGTCGCGCCGGAAGGTGTTATTGCGCGTATTTTATTGTAGTGACAGTTTCCTGGACAATGGATTTAGAGGAGGGGAGGCCGCATCTTATGAACAATTGTGCCTCATTAATATCCGTTTATTCTTTTTGCGTAATAAATGTACTCTCGCTCGGGAATTTTTTGATGAATTACAGCTATACGTTAGAGAAAAATATTTCCAAAGTTTATTCACCATCAAATGTTTACGTATTGGGATGACTATCTAATCAAGCAGAAGGCACAGTGGGGGTTATAAAAAAGTGAACAGATATTAATTTTTAACTGTTAAAATCAAAAAATACGTTTATTTAAAATAAATATGTATTTTTTAAATTCTGTAAACAAATTTTACACAATTTTATTATGATTAGGAAATTATTATATTATTTAAGTTTCCCATAAAAACAATTTCAAATATTGATTTTTTTATATTAATACTAGAAATATTTGGTAATTTTTGGATTTTTTTATATTTAGAAATTATACATTTTATAAACTATTTTAAATTTTATTAAAACGGTGGACCGATAAAAATAAAACTTAATATTTAAAGTTATAATATTAAATATAGTTTGGACATCAACTAATAGCTATGAGTAACCCTTATAACACCGTTATGACTAACAACACACACACACACAAATTTATATTTCTGATGACTTTAATGTAATAAATGAAAATTAAATATAATATATTATGCTTCCACCTACTTTTATTGCAACAAAAACCAGATAAGACTCATCACCACCACACCTTCCACAATACCAGCTATATTAAGACACACTTCTCTACCGTACAGTGGTGTTGATGTGATTATATATGCCAAATTTGTCTATTCAACAAATCTAAAAATAAGTCAAAGAGTATTCTTGTCTTTGAAAACATTTCACTAATATCAACAATTATCATTTCCTACTGGATCTAATCTTCTACATATTTATTTCGCCCCACTGTCCCTGGCAGGAAGACGACTTAGGCGGAGTAACAAAAGAATTTTATCACTCAATCGTTGATGTTAGTGCCAACCAAGTGCAGAAATGTCATTTAGTTTTTCACTTTGTATGCGTCATATTCAAGTTCAAACTAATCTTGACAATCAAATACGTTACACACAGTTTGTTTTGTTTTTTTTTTGTTGTCACAACAATATCTTTGCTGTTTGTTTGTGTGACATTACAAGAAAAAATGCACTTGTGTTTTTTTGTATATTATTATATCATTCAGTTATAATCAAAGTAATTGTAACAAATAAACACACACTTAAATTTATATGGATGGATTAAGATCTTGTGCCAGCGAGCATCATAGATTTTAAAGCGGCTTAGCAGAATTTATCATAGCACGCGACTATGATCCGTTTTCGAAGTTTAAGAGCTCTAGAGCTGAAATTGGGTATGCATGCTTCTATCCTCTAAGCGGAGGTTAAGTTCTAAGATGAGCAAAATCAGGCAATAACTATTCCCAATTCCCATACAAATTGCCTCTTTTTGAGAGTCTGACCCTACGAATACAGCCGAAGTTAAAATAAGATGGGCAAGATGGGACAAAACCTACTCCCACCTCCCATACAAACTTCCCTATTTATAAAACTAGAATTTAAGTGTCTGGAGTATTTCTAGCCTACATTAGTTCTTGGTGTTTGTAAGTATTTGAAATTAACTTCAAACACTACAGTCGAACTTCTCTATAACGTAGTCACTGGGGATCGCCAATTGCAACGTTATAGAGAAAATTCGTTATACAGAAACTACAGATTTTTTGGTTGTACATAAAAATACAATGTAGTGTTTTTTTTTTAAATTCGTTATAGAGAGAGATTCGCTATAGAGAAGTTCGACTGTTTATTTGTCAAAAATGCTTTTTAGTGTTTATAATTTATATAGTTATAATAATTCTAATTTTTTTATATTTGATATTTTTTTAAATTTTAAAGTAATTATAAAATTATAAAACTATAATTTTTTAATGTATTTAATATTATTGAAATATTTTGTTTTTACATTTTTAATATTTTGGAAAAATTAAATATTTTTAATACAATTAATGTTTTTTAAATTTTTAATATTTTTGTTGATTTTAAATGTATTTCATTTCTTTAATATTTTTGAAGTGTTTTCATAAGTGTTTTCGGCTTGAGATTGATTTTTTATTATTGTTTATATTTTAATATAATTATATATTCTTAATTTATATAATATTTAAAATTTTTACAAATATTTAAAACATTAACAATATTATAAAAACTAAAAATATTAAATTTATTCAAAATTTTAAAAATATTAAAAATATTAAAAATTTTAAAAATAAAAAGATAATTACATATATATAATTAAAATATTTTAAAAATTTTAAAAATATTAAATTATAATAAAAAAAATATTAAAAACAATATTATAAATACTAAAAATATTTAAAATAGTAAAATTATTTGAATATTTTAAAAGTATTAAACGTTGATTTAGAATTTATTTCAAGCTTAAAACCATTTTTTGAATGAAGTTATTTATTTAGCAGAATAATATTCTCACAATGCCCTGGTACCAGGTACCAGGTAACAGACCAAATAAAAACAAAATATTAAAAATGTTAAAAACACGTAGAAAAACATAATAAGTGCTTCGATCCTCTGCGATTCTTCTCCAGTTATTCACACCAAGTTCTGTAAGGTTTTTGGTAACCTGGTCTTTCCAAGGAGTTTTGGTTGTTGTTGTTGTAGCAGCTGGTGGTTAGCTGGGGTGATAATTCTTTATACCGACTTTCAATTTAGCGGCACTCGATCGGGCATATAATCCGATTATCTTACGATCATTGTTGGCAACTCTATTTCGTTCCTTTGTAGATAACAAGGTTTGTGTCAAGGATTATTAGGTGTTGTTGTTGTGAGTTTAACCGCCAAATTCCACCAGAGATGGCGCCAGCCGGCTTGTTGGTTTATATGAGATGTTGATGAATCATTTTCCTTTTTCCTTGATCCTTGCGCAATCGGGATTTTTGTAGTGGAAGCGTCTAGGATGAGTTTTGTTGGCTGGAGAACTCGAAAGTATTTGAAAAGTAATTAATTTTTCATCGATGTTGATTTGGCCAGTGTCCCGGCCGGGAATCGAACCCGGCACCTTCGGATTACAAGTCTACGTCGCTTCCACTGAGCTATTGAAGTTTTGGTCGTCCTCTTCTGCGCCGTCCATCGAGTTCATTATCAAAGACATTTTCGTCCATGCGTGCAACATGACCTAGCCAACGCAACCGTTGCACCCTAATGCGTTTGACCACGTCAATGCCAGTGTACAGCTCGTACAGCTCATGATTCACACGACGCCAATACTATCCGTTAACGACGATGGGCCCATAAATTTTACGGAGTATTTTTCTCTCGAATACTGCCATAATCGGTTCAACCGCTTGTGTCATAATTCAAGATTCTGAAACAATCAACAAGTCAGGTAGAACCAGTATCTGGAATAGCTAGATACAGGACAGGATTCTTCTCTGGATTTCGAAGCTGATACTATTTGTTGTGTTGATAGGTAGATAATATTATCTACCACCTTGAAATTATAGTGGTCAACGTTCACACAGTTTCCCAAACGAGTAGATTCTTTGTTTTTTGAAACTAGTAACTTCGTTTTGTCCTCGTTCACCGTTAGAACCATTTTCGCCGATGATGTCTACGTCATCAGCGTACGCCAGGTCCATATGGCTTTTGTTCAATATCGTGTCACTCGTGTTTACTGCAGCTTTACTCATAATCACCTCCATCACTATGTTGAAGAGGTCACACGATAGGCCTTCGCCTTGTTTTAGGCTACGTCTGGTATAGAATGGTTCCGTTAGGTCCTTGCCAATCTTCACTGAAGACTTCGTGTCAGTCAGAGTCATTCCGCAAAGGTGTATCAGCTTCGCTGGAATACCGAACTCAGCCATGGCTTCGGGTAATTTCTGCCGTATCGGGCTGTCGAAGGCAGCTTTATAGTCGACGAAAAGGTGGTACGTGTCGATCTATTTCTCTTGGGTCTTTTCCAGGACTTGTTGAGGTATAAATATCTGGTCAGTTGTTGATTTACCAGGTCTAAAGCCACGCCGATAAGGCCTTATCAGGTTGGATAACACTGGCTTTAGTCTTTCACATAGCACACTTGACAGGACCTTATATGGGATGGGTAAAACGCTGATCCCGCGTTAGTTGGAGCACACACTTAGATCACCTTTTTTCAGCACAGGACATAATACGCTTAGATTTCAATCGTCGGACATGCACTTAGCCGCGATATTGATCTTCTTATCTCGGCTTGACTTGGTGGCCGTCGTCGACAATTGGCGTGTTACCTTTACGTGCGCTGCCTTCAGGAACCAGCAGTTGCTGCAAGTGTTCTCTCCATATATGCCGCACACTCTGCGTATCTGTAACCATATTTCCATCCTTTTTTCTTACAGGAGGGGAGCCCATTACTGTAGCCTTGTGCTTTTACCTTCTAGTAAAATTTTCGGACCTCACCTCTATCCCTGTATCGCTCTATATCTTCGTTCTCCCGCTCCTTTATTTTACGTTTTTCGCTAACAGCCCGGGTTACAATTGGCTGCAGCGTTGCCCTATAAGCGGCATCTTGTTCCTCAGACGCTATGCGACATTCTTCATCGTACCAGGATTCGTCTGAGCGCCGTTTTTCATATCCTAGCACGGTTGTTGCGGCGGTTGCCATAAAAAAAAAACTTATTTCCCTTTGCACACCTTGAATGAGGTATGGGATAGCTTCTCGCGTTGTTGTATTTATAGATTCACAGCTACGGCACCTACTTGTTTATCTACGAATGCGTTCGTCACTGTTTGAGAAGCTCTTACTTGACACGCCGATTGAATCGACACTTAATACTGCGAAGTTGCTGACAACAACATTTGAGGGGAGCCGACAATGGTAGTCGCGTGTTCTAACCACTATGCCACGGCGGTTGCCATGGAATACACAATATGCTGCCACTGTGTATCGGGAACGTCAGAAGTAGAGGCGTTGTGTCGTAAAAGTTGGGAGAGCTGGTTGGAGTAGGCAGTGGCTATCTCTGGGGTTTGCAGCTTCGCGATGTCCAGCTTTCTTTGTGTTTGGTTACGTGCGTTTTTCGCTGTGCTACAATCTTGTGCGCACTTTGGCTGCAACTAGGTAACGATCCGAGTCAATATTAGCACTACGAATCACAAGCACGTCCATCACACTAGATACATGCCTGCCATCAATAACCATATGATCAATTTGATAGCCAAGGTGCCTTGTGGATATCTCTGTGCTGAAATCTGGTTCCATTCACTGCCATGTTCCCTCCCGCTGCGAATCTAACCAGCCTAAAACCGTTATCTGATGTGGCGGTATGCAGACTGAATTTACCGATCGATAGACCAAGAACATCTTCCCTTCCTATTTTTGCATTTAAGTCTCCCAGAACAATTTCAATGTCGTGGCGGTCGTATTTTTTGTATAGGCGCTTGTAAAATGCATCTTTAATCTCATCGTCTTTATCTTTCGTCGGGGCATGAGCACAAATCAGCGTGATGTAGAAATATTTCGCCTTATTGCGGATTGCGGCTATTTAATCACTTACAGGATTGAATTGCGAGGCAAGATGTCTGAGTCTCTCGCCAACTACAAATCCACATCTAAATTCGTGCTTTTCGGCAAGGCAGTTGTAAAAGATGTCGCAATTTTTACGTCGCGAGCATCCTTGTCCTGTCCATCTCATCTCCTGGATGGCGGTGATGTCAGCCATATATTTTTTTAGGACATCCGCCAGTCGTATAGTGGCACCTTCTCTATAGAGAATCCGGACGTTCCAGGTGCATATCCTTAAATCATAGTGTTATTTCGTTTGCGGGGGTCGTAAACATTAGGGGGTTCCGTTTGTTACTTTTTCTTTGTCGTGTTTTCATAGCCAGTAAAGGACCTGAAGGCGGGTGGCTACCCCTACCATCAGGGTTCGTAGGCACTATCAGCCGCAGTTCATGATAAAAAAATATCACGAACACCGTTGCCCAGGTGCCACCACGAATGAGGTTGTGAGTCGGCTTCAAATGCAAGATTTACTTTACATCCCCAATAGCACCTTAATTTTATAATTTTTTTTTTTATTATTTTTAATAATTATAATATAAAATTTATATTTATAATCAGTTTCTATTGACCATTAATTAAAAATGCCAATAATGTTTTTTATTTATATTTTTTTTTATAAATTATACACCTAATAATTTTAAGTTTTTAATACATAAATTTTTTAATATTTTTATTGAATTTTGGCGGTTAGAATAATTTGAGCAAATTGTGCAAAAGTTACAACATTGTTAATTTATTTATTAATTATTTTAATTATTTACAAATTAATTATTTCAAATATTAAGATTTTTTAAAATGTGTCATACAACCCTCGTTAATCATTATATCGCTGTGGTATGTGTAAGATTCGACCATAAATTTTCCTCAATTATCACATAGTAGCTGATTTCATCAATTTAAGCTAAATCAAAGTACGAACAAACGAACTGTTGCAATAAAATAAATTATATCAACAACTTAATAATAAATGATCTTTTGTCACTGTAGATTAGTTAGGCAATGCAATAAACACTTCAAAAGCTAAATGTGTCTCCAAGGAACCATTAACTAACTGGGGGAAAAAAATTAATGATATCGACATGAATACAAATTAAAATACACAGAGAAAAAAATCGCATAATTTGTGTGATTAAATCTGATAATAAATTTTTCTAAAATTATATTGGTCGTAAAAAAAGCTCTTCGGTGTTTATACATTCTCACAGAAAGAATTTTTTAGTTTTATGGGTATTTAAGTGATTTTTTTTGTGATGAGAAAAATCATAACATCTATGTATATAAAAAAAATGTATGTTTACCTTCAACTTGATATACATATAGATTTTTAATTGTTATGTCTAAAAATATATTCTGTTTATAGTTTTGGTAAAATTTAGCTACAAAATATATATTTACAAATATGATTTTTGGACATGAGAAAATACATGCGAAATAAAAAATAACACAGATATTTTATTGAAAATTTGGCATATTTATTAGTTTTATATTTAAATACAATCCTAGAGAAGTTTTTCTTTATGTTATTCAATAGTAAAGGTAATAAATAGTTGATAAATTTTATGTATTTTTTTTCTATTATTTTAAAAAAATTTTTTTTTGAATTCTTAATATATTAACTCGGAGCCCAGACTCTAACTCCTTATCATTAATTTTTTCCTGTGTACTTTATAAGCTATGACAAAGGCGATCTTGCTTTATTTACCAAAACTATATCAAATTTAAATTTATCTACATTACATAGTTGCGCAGTTGTTTAACTGCCTTCTAAAAAGATGCCGACTGAAAAAAACTCGATTTCGTTTGAAGACAGATAAAAAAAACTTTCAAATTTATACTAAAGAAAAATAAGTAACGTATAAAATAAAATATTGCAATTATTTTAGATATTTGATGGCGCAAAACATATCGACAAGTTCGACTACGCACTGCATGTTCACAGTACATAGGCAGCTTAACATGGCGATCGACAGGTGGGGGGGTCAATAAACTTAAGTCATACCATAACAATTTAAGCCTTGAACTCTATTCGCTCGAAGCATTAAAAGAACAAGAACAGTCCAACGATAATGCGACCATAGTTAATGAGCAGCTTCCAAAGCAAAGAGCAATCATGATAGTTTGGCTAGGTTATTTTTATTTTAGCGTTGTTGTTGTTTCTTAGCAGCAGGTGACAAAGTGGTCTCGTGCTTTTTTTTTATGTTATTTTAATAAAATATCTTGAAGTTTGTTGTAATATTTTAATTATATGGGAAATTTAATAACTAGTATCAAGTATACAAATAATTAGTATATTAATTATAAGTTTATAGAAATGACAGCAGTTGTTGTTATTCTGTCCTAAACAGGATCAAAACCGTAAACAGTTGACATCATAAGTGACCGTAACACTGAAATACTTAATAATATATTTAATATATCAATTTTTAATATTTTATATAAAGGGTGTCCCAACAAGAACGCAATTTTTAAATCTGGCAACATTCGAAGTGTCATTGTTTGACATTTGAACAATTGTTATAGATTGCTAGTAGAAGGTACGAGGTTAGTAAAAATGCAGTTCGCAAATTGCGATCAATTTGGGGTCACAATAATGCTCCAAAAGAGTCAACTGTAAAGAGATTAATGGATAAATTTGTCGAAACTGGGTCTGTTAGTGATGTAAAGACAACAACGCGCCATCGACCAGTTCGATCGGCCGAAAATGTCGCAGCTGTACGTGATGATGTCGCTCAAGGCAGGTCAAGCGCCAACAATCAATGGTGTTCGGTATCGTGAAATGATAACCAGTTTTTTCTTGCCTCGAATTGAAGAAATGAATGTGGAGGGCATGTGGTTCCAACAAGACGGTGCCACATGTCATACAGCCAGAGAAACAATTCAATTGCTGCATTAGTCATTTCCCGGTCGTGTTATTTCGCGTTTTGGAGATCTGAATTGGCCGCCTAGATCGTGCGATTTAACACCATTAGATTTTTTTCTTTGGGTTTTTTAAGCCGACGACGACTCAAGCCTTAAAAGAGGAAACTGGATGCTGCATTAATGAAATACCGCAGCATTTATGCGAAACGGTCATTGAAAATTTCATTAAAAGATCGCGTACATGCCAGCAAAGCCGCGGCGGCCATCTGCACGATATATTGTTCCATACATAACCTCATTCTGTATACTTTACAATATAATAAAGTTTCACGATTTTTTTTCTGTATTTGTGTTTTATTTAAAATTTAAAAATTGCGCTCTTGTTGGGACACCCTTTACAACAGCCTACAGTGTAATAAATTGTTGTTAATTAAAATTAAAAGATTTTTTTTTTATTTTAGTTTAAATAAAATTATTTTTGTTAAATTTAATTTAAATTAAATTTTTCTATATATTTATAATTAAATTCTTTTTAATTAAAATTTACATAAATTTAAATTTTAACAAAAATGTCTTATAATTACACTTTTTAAGAAGTATTAATAAAGTGTAGCATAGTGTAAATAAAAAGTTTTAGGAAATCACACCAAATTGAATATGTTTCCATAGACAGAAATTTAATATACCCACCCCCTTCTTATGCTGCTGCAGATAATTTGAAAATTAAATTAATCACTGTGCATATAGTTAAGATATCAAAAGCAACATTGCAGACAGACAGACAGACAGCTAAATAAAACTTGCACTAATTTAAGAAAACTTATCTTTGCTTGGTTACCTTTCGAGGAACCAGAAATAATTTAAAATGATCAGAAATGGAATGAAACTTTGTATGTAGTGATAAATGAATTGGTATCTTTGGCTAAAGTTCAATATCACCGTCTTCATTTCAATTGTTCGTTATATCTATTGGCTGATAATTTCTAAAAAAATTACAACAGAAAAATGAACATGATTGTATCGATAGATTAATTAGCATGTGTTCTGAACTACCTGGGAGATCACAAGATTGTATATATGTAAATTCGGTACTTTTTTTGTAAAAGATTGTGCCTACGCAATAGTTGTACCTGCCGTAGCATAAGTACTAATTTGAATAAGTCATGCCTTATCATCAAAACGGAAATAAACTGAATTTTAAAATTGATTATTTTTTTTATTGATAAGTTTAATTTTTAATTTAATTTGTGACATTATTGTTTTTAACAGTTAGATTATACTCCAAAAGCGTTAGACCAAACTGAATCCCTAAGGTTGAAGTGGGCACGCAAAATATAAAAAATATAAATATAAACAAATATAAAAACATAAAAATATAAAAATATAAAAATATAAAAATATAAAAATATAAAAATATAAAAATATAAAAATATAAAAATATAAAAATATAAAAATATAAAAATATAAAAATATAAAAATATAAAAATATAAAAATATAAAAATATAAAAATATAAAAATATAAAAATATAAAAATTTAAAAATTTAAAAATATAAAAATATAAAAATATAAAAATATAAAAATATAAAAATATAAAAATAAAAAAATATAAAAATATAAAAATATAAAAACATAAAAACATAAAAACATAAAAATATAAAAAAATAAAAATATACAAACATAAAAATATACAAATATAAAAATATAAAAATATAAAAATATAAAAATATAAAAATATAAAAATATAAAAATATAAAAATATAAAAATATAAAAATATAAAAATATAAAAATATAAAAATATAAAAATATAAAAATATAAAAACATAAAAACATAAAAACATAAAAATATAAAAAAATAAAAATATACAAACATAAAAATATAAACATATAAAAATATCAAAATATCAAAATATCAAAATATAAAAATATAAAATATCAAAATATATAAACATATAAAAATATAAAAATATAAACATATAAAAATATCAAAATATAAAAATATAAAATATCAAAATATAAAAATATAAAAATAACAAAATAAAGAAATATAAAAATGTAAACATATAAAAATATAAAAAATAATGTAGAAACATAAAACAAATATCTTTACAATGCCACTTCCCGCTCAAATTCGACGTACAACTGATAAGGCAAAAAAAAACACATCGTCATTATCCAGTCAGTTTTTGTTTTGTTAGTACGAAGGATGAGGTTTTTACTATGGAATTTGTTCATATTAATTTTGTCACCCTGAATATTGGCATTTCCATCATACGTTTCAAGGAGATGAAAAAAAAAACAGTGAAAAACTTAATTTTTGTTTTACTTTTGTTTCGGTTTTGTGTAAGACGTAAAAAGTTCTGTATTTAATAAGAGATATGAAGTCCACTGTACTGAACGGTCCTAGAATATTAGCAACTAAATAGGGTGACGTTACGTGCAAAAATAGAAGTTTTTTTTGTTTATGAAGTCACATTTTTAATATGAATTTGTTTAGTGTATTGAAACAATACACCAAATTGGCTATCGAGATCAGAATGTTTTTTTTTATTGTTTTTTATGTTTTCGGCCAATTTAGAATCACGGACAAGGAAGAATTGGTCTACCAACTATGTCGAACATTAATGTGCGAAGTAGATATCAGCCGAAAACGTCCATTTTTAATATTATTTGGAATATTTTTACTTTTTTTACGATATGCTGATTTAAATTTTTTTTTATTTACAATGTATATTGTTAAACGAGACAAGACGTTACATAAATCTTTTCTGTGATAAAACTACTTTGAAAAAAAAAAAAATTTTTTTTTTTTGAGTTAATGATATTTATGGTCTCGAATGTTTATTAGAATGTCAATGGAAGCAAATAATAATTTTGCTTCTAACTGATCATTTTTACTAATATTGGAGTTATTTACTGTTGTAACTAATATTTTGTAACTGCACTTGCATCATCAGTAAATATGTTATTAAAAAATTAAATAGGTGACCAGTACAAGTATGCAATTTTCCAGACCGTTAAATCAACACGGAAGCTAAGATATGCTTTGGATATTTTAATTTACTTTTATTGTTTTTTGTTTTAGTTTTGTTGATTATTTTATATTTGTCTTACAATAAAATCCAAATTTGCGTATAAAAATTACTTCTTAGTGTTATTATTCATACTGACCTCATAATACCATTGATCAATTTTTCGAAAAGAAGACCCAAAAAAGTCATCCAATTTTTTTTATAAGATTATAATTTATAAATCAAAAATCCATTAAAGTCAAACTTTGTTTTTTGTTTATACGTATTTTGGAGGCGATATCTAAATTTAGTTTTTTGATTTTTGTAGTATTTTCTTTAAAAGTTATATTTTTCTACATTGCACATTGGTCGGATCTGTGATAAATTTGGCATTAATATGAAGGAGACTTTCAATAGGCTTAAACATGGTACTAAGGGGATTTTTGGGGTCGCTGATTTCGAATCTGGAGTAAAATTTAAAAAAAAAAATGGAGGATACTTAGTGGAAAACTTCATTTTTTTTTAAATGTTTGCATTTAACAGATTTTGTGCCTTAGGGGGTTTTGGGGTCGTTGACATCGAAACCGAAGTCAAATTAAAAAAAAAAAAACAAAATGAAGGATACAAAACGGCGGATATTTTTTCAAAAATTGCTGGAATTCAACCGATATTGTACCTATGGGGGTTTTTTGGGTTGCCGATTTCGAATCCGGAGTCAAATTTTGACATAACAAAATCGCGAATACAGCTTGGCGAACATTTTTAAAAAAAAAAAAAAAAACTTGAATTAAGGTAAAATTGTACCTGAGCTAGTTTTCGAGATCGCTGATTTCGAATCCGAACAAAACAAAATGGCGGATACCATATCGCGGACATTTTGTTCGGCAGTATTCCTGTTTTTTTTTAATAATGTCCGCCATTCTGTATAAACCACTTTGTTTTTTTTTCAAGTCAGACTCCGGATTCGAAATCGGCGACCCCGAAAACCCCATAGTGCTATGTTGCATGCATATTAGGTCTCCTTAATTTTCGCACTAAATTTTTCAAAATTTTTATCGGAGGAAAATAAATTCAAAGGGGAAAATAATGGAAAAAGACAAAAATAGGCAGATTGTCTTGGGTCATTTTGATAAAGGAAACATCAAATTTAAACGTATTGATAAGTATTTGCGGATGTTAGATGATTTAACATAAGTTTAAGTCCAAGAAACATCACAAATTTTCCAATTATATGAATTTTTGATCCTTTTAAAAAACCACATATTTTATTGCAACAAAACAAAAAACATCCTATTGAACTATACACAATTAAAGTACAAAATATGACCATTTCAATTCACAAAAAAAAATTTAATTTTTATTGCTTAAACTAAAATCTACCGAATTCCCAAAACATAAGTCAACTTAAAATGGCTACAACATCACGCTAAACTATCTCATAGACAAAATTTCTGTTTTTTCTTCTTATTTGGAGTGTTTGCTTTATATATAAACAAAAAAAAGTACGAATTGGAAAATTTTATTTTTTGAATTTCGACCAGAAAATTCCTATATCTAATTCCTTGAACGAATTATTAAAATATCAAACCATTTTTAAGTTGTTTTTATTAACATTAAAACGTAAACTTTTCTTAAACTTCTGTTAAGAAAATAAATAAAAATAGAGTTTGTTATTACTTTTGTTTCAATAAGATTGTTACCACAGTGACTAAATAAAAAAATACCAAAGATGGGATATAACTGAATTCGTCATAGCATTTGTGGCAGATGGAATTGTTCTATAGTGACTAACTCTAAAAATTCGTAGCTGACTTAGTGGGAAAAGGCACTATCAATATAAGTACAATTATCAAGCATTTATTTATGCAGCATACATTCATACGCATGTAATGCTTTAACAGTTTGATGAGTATAAACGATATTCTGAAGTTAGCATGCCTTGGATTATGGCTTTACCATAGACTGGTATTGCACAAAATAACAATAAAGTGAAATTTTTGTCTTAAATATTTAAGTCACTCTAATATAAGCATTAAGTTTAATTTAAATATAAGTTTTTGGATCAATAATTTTTACAAGATGACATTTCTTACTATTCAAGAAAGTCTAGAAATAACTTGTTTTTAGTTTATTTTAGAGCCCAAGCCGTTAATCGTAAATATTTACCTATTAACTTTAGTTCCGATTTTCAAATAAAAATCTTGTATTTTTTAAGTCGTATCAGACCTTTGACTCAACAATATGTCAAACTGCAAATGCGCGTTCTCTGTTTCAATATTCATTCACTTATATGTTATATCTGACATATCTTATATATCACAACAACAAAAATTTCAACAATTTTATCATACATTGAACGTGCTTAAAATTAGAAATTAGTAAATTCGTGGGAACTAAACAAATTGCCTTAGAGATTGATGAACTGCAATGAAGATATAAATGTCAGGATTTTATATTGTTTCAAATATGCTTAGAAATTGTTATGTCGACAGCTATAACAAATTGCGCTTTAAATTTTGACAAAAATGAATAACATTACTACAAAGACAAAAAAACAAGTGTTAATAATGTTGTCAAAAATAAATGAGTTGAATTCAAAATTTGTTTAGAATAAAACAAAAAGACAGAATAAAAGACATAAGTTAAATTTAGTTAAAAACCAGTAAGAAAGTTTCAGTTGGGCGACCCGACTTACATATACCCTCACCCTCAGTAAAACAAAAAATTGTCTATTATATTGATATTATTACTCGATTTCTAAAGTGGGCGGAGTGGTACATTTGTATGGGAGGTACCAGAAGGGGCGCGTCTAGACTTCCAGATTTTTTCTTCAAAACTTTATCCTGCTTGAACTTTATTAAATACAGAATTTGGGCACGGTCGTGTCGAGTGTATTGATATTATTACTCCATCTCTAAAGTGGGCGGAAAGGAACATTTGTATGGGAGGTACCATAAGGGGCGTCACTAAACTTCCAATTTTTTCTCCAAAACTTTATCCTGCTTGAACTTTACTAAATACGGAATTTGGACACGAGCGCGTAAGGTCTATTAATAATATTAATCGAGCGGTACCAGATGTGTATGGGAGGTACCAGATGGGGCGTGGCTAGACTTCCAGTTTTTTTTTCTCAAAAACTGTATCCTGCTATAGCTTTATTAAATAAAGAATTTGGGTACGTTCACGCTGGATTTATTAATATTATTACTCCATCTCTAAAGTGGACGGAAAGGTACATTTGTATGGGAGGTACCAGAAGGGGCGTGTCTAGACTTCCAGATTTTTTCTCCAAAACTTTATCCTGCTATAGCTTTACTAAGTACAGCAATTGGGTACGATCCCGTTGGGTGTATTGATTTTATTACTCGATTTCTAAAGTGAACGGTATGATGTTTTTGTGTGGGAGGTGCCAAAAGGGGCGGGGTCATGTAGCCTATTTGCAATACCGTAAGTAGTTTTGGGGAAATATTAACTCGTGTAAAATTTCAAAACATTTGGTTTTGTCTTTCGAAAGTTATCGTGCGCACCAGCCGGACAGCCAGACAGACAGACAGACAGACAGACGGACATGGCTCAAACTACTTCAAAAGTTATGAATAGAATTAGGTTCAAAGAAAACTAGGGTCTAAAGTGACTCCTTCTATGTGTTACTCTTTTGGGTCGTATCAAATGATATATACTTTCATCCCTAAGGGTGATGGTATAAAACTAACCGTTAAATTCCCAAAAACAACATTATTTTTATACCCATCACCACGCACATGAACAGAGTGAAGGGTATATTCATTTTGTTCTTCCATTTGTAACGCCCATAATGAGGCGTGATAGGTATGACAATATATATATATAAATGGTCAGCATCGAAATCTGAGTCGATTTAACGTTGACCGTCCGTCCGTCTGTCTGTCCCCGCGATTACAGCCGCAGTTTAAGAGATATGGAGCAAGCTTTTATCCTCAAAGCGGAGGTTAAGTTCTAAAATGAGCCCGATCGGTCAAAAACTAGTCCCACCTCCCATACAAACTCCCCCTTTTTGGGGGTGTCCGTATGTCAGTCCCCGCGATTACAGCAGCAATTTAACAGCAATCAAGCTGTAATATTGTACGCAAGTTTTGCTGCCCTAAATGAAGGTTGAGGTCTAAGATGAGCCCGATCGGTCAAAAACTGCTCCAACCTCCCATACAAACTCCCCCTTTTTGGGGTCTGTCCCTGCAATTACAGCCGTAGTTTAAGGGCAATTAAGCTAAAATTTTGTATGTGAGCTCCTCTACACTAAGAGGAGGTTGAGTAGTGAGATGAGACCGATCGGTAAAAAAACTACTCTCACCTCCCATACAAAATCCCTCTTTTTGGGGGTGTCCGTATGTCAGTCCCCGCGATTACAGCAGCAATTTAAGAGCAATCAAGCTGAAATATTGTATGTAAGCTTTGCCGCCCTAAATGAAGGTTGAGTTCTAAGATGAGCCCGATCGGTCAAAAACTACTTCCACCTCCCATACAAAATCGCCTTTTTTGGGGTCTATCTCTACGATTACAGCTGTAGTTTAAGGGCAATTAAGCTGTAATTTTGTATGAAAGCTTCCCTACACTAAGCGGAGGTTGAGTAGTAAGATGAGACCGATCGGTCAAAAACTACTCCCACCTTCCATACAAAATCCCTCTTTTTGGGGGTGTCCGTCAGTCCCCGCGATTACAGTAGTAATTTAAGAGCAATCAAGCTGAAATATTGTATGCATGCTTCCCTACTCTAAGCGGAGGTTGAGTATTAAGAAGAGACCGATCGGTCAAAAACTACTCTCACCTCCCATACTAACTGTCCCTTTTTGGGGTCTGTCCCTGCGATTGCAGCCGTATTTTAAGAGGTATATAGCTGACATTTTGTACGCAAGATTCAATCTCTATGCGGAGGTTACTATCTAAGATAAGCAATCCTATAATATAATAAGTAAGATAAGCAATATCGGACGAATACTTCTCCCACCTTCCATACAAACTCCCCCTTTTTGGGGGTGTCCGTCTGTATGTCCCTGTAGTTTATGAGCTTTCGGACTGAAATTTGGTATGTAAGCTTCTGTGCAAAAGCAGAGGTTAAGTTCTAAGATAAGCAAGATCGGATTTAAACTACTCCCACATCCCACACAAATCCCCATTTTTGGGGGTAACAAAATTCATAAAAATATGCTCCAACTCATAAACTTATCGGTAAATCTAATAAAATCAATAAAAATTATTGACAAAAAATGAATGTGTGAAGCTAAAAGTAATGTCCACTTCTCACCACCTCCCCTGTTTAATAAAATATAGTTGTAGTGCAAATAACCAGTTTTATCGCCATTTTTTCAAATGGTGAAGGGTATCTGAGCTTCGGCATAGCCGAAGATAACCGCCTTACAAGTTTTTATTTAAAAAAATATTTTATTAAAGAAAAATAATTTTTAATGGATTTATTGTTAAATTTAAATGTTACTTTTAAAAATAACTGCAACTCTCAGAAATTTGATATATATATATTTTTTTTAAATATTTAAAAAAATTGTCTTGTAAACACCTTAACGCTAGCAGTTAAAATTATATTTGTTTAAAATGACGAAAGTAATAATTTAACAACAAAAAAAAATATTTTTTTTTATTAAGAATTCCACATAAGGACAATTTATAAGGCAAATTTTCAAGACCGAATACTTGGGTGAAAATTTACTAGAAAAAATTTAAAATAGAGACACATTTTTATTATTGATTTCAGACTTGATTATAAATGGTGCGGGTACGGTGTAAAAAGTTATAAAGCTGTCTATTCAGTTCACACTTTAACTTACATTTCGACTTTACATAAAATCCTAGACCCTGTTTAATAAGTAAGAATAACAACAACTTGCGAAAACTGCATTTAAAAAATACCCAGTACTTTTAACCCACTGTAGCGCCATACGATACACCTCGAAAACACTTGTTTCTGGCCCTCTTCACACACACACACACACACTTACCGCAACATGAACGTGTATTTGCTATGTTTGGTGGCTTTTTTGCGCGCCAAAATAACTAAAGCCAAAAAGTTGCCAAGAACTCCAAGAACGATAACAATGCCACTCATTAAGAAGCGCCGTTTATTTTGATACAGTTGTTTTTGTAACGGTGGTGTTGGCGAGGCAACAAAGTCATCTTCTTGTCCTAAAGCCGTTGATGCATTTTCAAAAGACACAGTCGTTGGCTCTGGCTCAGCCCAGGTGAGATGTAATATCACCGCCAAGTTTAAGAAATTCAACAATGATTTCCATAACATATTTTGCGCCATTATTTATTATCTTCGCAGAGATAAGTAAGTAAGTTAATTAACAATTAGTCGTATAATTTGTTGTGATCGATTTATGTTTTGCTTGATGTTTCTTTCTTAATGGCGAGCAGTTTATTACAAAAACTTGTTTGTTTCTCTTTTTTTTTCAATAAATGCAATTTTCAAATTGCTGGAAAAAAGACGTTGTTATTTTTCTGTTTTTTACTTTATTTTATATCGTAAGTTATTTCAGTGATTTCACGTATTTTACGTTTAATTCATATTTTTGTTGGGTTGCGATGATGGATATTTTGTAGCGACAACCGACCGACTGACCGTTCCGTATCGTTTCATTCGTTTGTCTCAAGACTCTCGCTCACGTTTTTTATTGAGTGGTTTGGCGAATGATAATTTCGTCCAATCGTTTGCGCGGCTCTTGAGAAACTGTGCGATTTCGATGCGTTGCTAACGATAGACTTTAATAACAATTACAACACTTGAAAATTTAGTCGTTGGCCGTACGAGACGAGAGCGCGCTCCGTCGCATACCGGCAAAATGCGATATAAAATGTTTGCTGCTTAAGTGGCGGCGTCGGATATCGCTGTCGATGTCAATGTATCCATACGACTGTTTCCTCTGCTGCTGCCACTGGAATCGGTAGCGTTGCGTATGCGTTTTTACTATTTTGCGAATAGCGTTTGAGTCCATTACAAGAAAACAGTGGTTTGAAACGTAAAAAAGGACAATTTCATGAATATATTACGAAAAAAATTAAAAATATTCTAATTGGAACATAAAACATAATTTAAAATTATACTTAGTATTCCTTTTAATATTATAAACTAGCTGGCCCGGCAGACTTCGTCCTGCCTCCAAATTTTTGTAAAATATGTTGAGTGTAGTTGAAATCTAAAAACGATTGGTTTATTTCTTTGACTTCTAAAATATTTCAATTTAAAGGGCGAAGTTTCCCGGACAAATTCTGTTCTTCATATATCTTAAAGATTATTATATATTATTATAAGAATTGCTAAAACGGATCAGCAGTGTCGTCCATGATGTGAGGAAAACTTACTTATTGATAGGCATATATTCTAAAACCACATTTTTAAGCCGATTGACTGACATATAACTTTCTGCGTTGGTGTACTGGGTGATTGTACCTTTTTATCCTAAGAAGTACGCATTTCCAAAATTGCCTTTATTAGGCTCAGCAACCCCATTAACCGTATGGTCTGGGTGATATCAACAGTTATTCCTATTTTCGCTATTGTCCCCTAAAATTTCAAAATGGGAAAAACCACTTTTGTGAAGCTCTCGAATTCTGTAGGAAGTGCGCCATTATAAAAGTTAGTCATTCTTCTTTAAGCCTTTTTGCGGTCTGGGTGACCATCTACAGACAATGACATTCCAAAAATTAAGTGTATCATAAGCTAAACAGCGGCAACTGGTTCTAGAGTTTAAGTAAAATCGGACAATGGACATAAATTTTCGAAATAATTCAACCCCAGCCAAATCAACTGTAGGTCCATATATACAAAAAAATTCTCATAATAAAACAAATATACATTCAAAATTTCAGTCAAATTGTTTAATTCGTATAAATTTTCATTATAAGTCCACCCTAGCGACACCTACCGGGTCAATTTATATAAAACAATTTTTTCTCAAGGTTCCACAAACATAAATACTAAATTTCAGTTAAATTAGTACATGCATTAAAATTTTCGATATAAATCCACCCTAGCGCCATCTACCGGGTCCATTTGTACATACAATTTTTTCTGATGATCAGACAAACTTAGATTCTGAATTTCAGTTAAATTGGCCCTTTCGTTAAAATTTTGATTGTAAACCGACCCCAGCGCCACCTACCGGGTCCATTTGTACATAAAATGTTTTCTCATGATCAAACGAAAATCCATTCTAAATTTCAGTTGAATTGGTACATGCATTCAAATTTTCGATATAAATCCACCCTAGCGCCACCTGGATTTGATTTTTTTCAACACATACAATCTACGGAAAATTTCGAATCGAATAAAAAAAAAATCAGCCAAATCGCTCCAGCCGTTCTCAAGTGATGGTATG
Organism: Muscina levida; assembly: GCA_964034835.1. Classification (NCBI taxonomy): domain Eukaryota; kingdom Metazoa; phylum Arthropoda; class Insecta; order Diptera; family Muscidae; genus Muscina; species Muscina levida. The sequence continues at coordinate 41,787,761 of OZ035883.1, read as the reverse complement.
ACATACGTGGACCATTTCATTTTTATATATATAGATGTGAATGTTTGTCTGTATGTTTGTTTGTTCCTTAATCACGTCTTAACATTAGGTTTAGATTAGGTTACATATTTTTTATGTTTTGACCCAATGGGCTAAGCAGACATGGCATAACATTTTTTAGAGCTAGAAGGATACAATATGATACTTAGATAGTATTTGGCAACTACAATATTTAAATATTAAATTTTTTTTAGAAAACCGGTTTCCGGTTTATTCGAAAAACCACATTTTTTCAACAATTCGGTTTTCGAATACATGATTTAGTAAAAAAAAAACCGGGTTAATCGGTTTCCTACGGATTATCGGAATTTCAATATTATAACCAAAAATGAAATTAGATATGAAAACCGTTAAATATCGATACTCAGGATGATCAGTTCATCCAAACAGAAGTTATTACGATATAAAAACTTATCATATGAGTGAAATATATTATATAACTCAGAAACTTTGAACGGGTTTCATGTGAAACTTACATTTTCCACTTAGCATGGTTTCAAATTGAGATATCAAACTAATCATACAATTGGACGCTTAGTATAGGAGATAAAGACACTTCAAGTTTTTCATATGAATATCGAAGGCATCCCACCCATTTCAGGGTAAGATCTCAATCTATTTAAAGATGAGATCCAAACTGTATCTTGGTGATATTCTCCCAAATATCTCTTTGCGATTAAGTTTAGAAGATAACTGCACTTAAAGTTTTTCATATTAATATCGATCACAAGTTTAGCCCTTTTCGCGATTGAATGCTTAGTTAAGGAGATAACGACAATTGAAAGTTTTTGTATATGAATACAGACGACATCCTACCCATTTCAAGATTAGAGGAAACAGTCATCTAGCAACATTTTCCAAACAAATTTCCGTATTGCCTAAGGAAATTTCCATAAACAACGTACTATACCGATTTGCTTGAATTGATACTGCAATACTGCTTTTTGATAAATCGGTTGACCGAGACAAAAAACCGGATAAACCGGGTATTCAAATTTGGCATTTTTGAAGAAACCGGCATACGGTTTCGGAGAAAAAACCCGCTTAGACGGTTTTCGGTTTTGAACACTCTATTGGCAACACCAATATAAATATGTAAACGAAATTTTTATTTTCGATCAGTGGGTGAAAGAGGCGTGGAAAGACTGTATGTTAGTCCTAGAGAAATACAGTCTGTTACAGTGATAGTATTCGTTATTTCAGGTTCAGACGAAACTTTTTTTCGATCAGTGGTCGGAAGGAGCGGGACAAAAGTGAATTTTTAATTTAGGTCAGAGGGCGGAATGTCTGTGGGCACACAAATTGTACTCCGCACTCCTGGTCAAACTTGCAGACTTATTTGTATTTTCGCTCTGTGGGGGAGGCGGCGTGGCAATATTTTATCTAAATACTATGCAACACAATAATGAATATGCAGACAAAATTTATATGTTTTATCTGTGGGAGGAGTGGGCGTGGCCAAACTGAATTTAAGCTCTAAGGAGATACAATTTAGTACACAGATAGTACTCGGCAAAATTGGTTGAAATTTGAGCATTGGTTTGAAACAGTGAGCTGAAAGGGCGTGGCAAAACTGTCGTTTAGCCCTAGAGAGATAAAACTTTATATATAGATTGGGCTCGGCACAACAATTACAAATATCCGATCAGTGGGCGAAGTGAGTGTGGCCAAACTGCGTTTTAGCACTCAAGTGATATAATTTGATACACAGATACTACAGCTATTCATATGAAGATGAACAATTAATTTTTGAACAGTGGACGGAGAGGCTAATATTTGATACACAGTACAGACAAAATATTTAAGTTCGATAAGTGAGTGGAAGGGGCGTGTCAAAAGTGTTTTTAGTGCTAGAGCAATTACATACACAGATAGTACTTGGTACTGCAGCTATGCATTTTAAGGGAAATATTTTAAAGTAAACTAGCCGAACATATTATTATCGAACTTAGTATGCATAAAAGTGAAATATGTATGTCAGCACTTATAACTGTGAGGCAATTCCGTGAGATACATTATGTTAAGTTAATTTTATTCGTCAAATATGCAATAGCAAAGCATTACCGAGTCCTCTAGTATTTTTATATTTTTTATTGTTAAATTGTTTTTTTTTTATTTGTATATTTTAAAATTTTTATATGTTTTTATTTTTTACATTTTTATTGTTTTATTAATTAGTATAATTTAGATTTATAAAAATAAGCAGGGCAGCGACCACTCTTATCTTCTCTGCACTGGTTGAATTTGGTTCTTTTTTATATTTTTGTGTTATTTTTATATTTTGCTACTATGTATTTTATTTTTAATATTTTTAAATTATTTTATTTGGACCGACCATGGCATAGTGGTTAGTACACGCTACTACCTTTTGGGAGGTCCGTGGTTCGATGTCGGAAAACATAGATGTTATCGACAGCAACGTCGCAGTATAGTGTCGAGTCAATCGGCATGTCTAGAAAGACGTTCGCATTCGACGATAAACAAGTAGGTGTCATTAGTTGTGAATCCAAAATAGAAAGCGTGTTAATTCACAACAAAGCGAGAAGCTATCCCATACCTCATTCATGGGAAATACAATTTTTTTTATTTTATATTTTTAAACGTTTATTGTTTTTTTTTAGATATTTTGACATATTATATATTTTTATAATAAATATTTTTATATTTTTATACTTTTATATTTTTATATTTTTATATTTTTATATTTTTATATTTTTATATTTTCATATGTTTATATTTTTATATTTTTATATTATATATTTATATATTTTATATTTTTATATTATATTTTTTTATATTATTATTTTTTATATTTATATATTTTATATTTTTATATTATATTTTTATATTTTTTAATATTTATATTTTTTTATATTTTTATGTTTTTATATTTTAATATTTTTATATTTTTATATTTTCATATGTTTATATTTTTATATTTTTATATTATATATTTATATATTTTATATTTTTATATTATATTTTTATATTTTTACATTTTTACATTTTTATATTTTCATATTTTTATATTTTTATATTTTTATATTTTTATATTTTTTTATTTTTATATTTTTTTATATTTATATTTTTTTATATTTTTATGTTTTTATATTTTAATATTTTAATATTTTAATATTTTAATATTTTAATATTTTTATATTTTTATATTTTTATATTTTTATATTTTTATATTTTTATGTTTTTATATTTTAATATTTTAATATTTTTATATTTTTATATTTTTATATTCTTATATTTTTATATTTTTATATTTTTATATTTATATATTTATATATTTATATATTTTTATATCTTTATATTTTTATATTTTTATCAGAGCTCGCAATAATTGGTCTCTCTCGTTCTTGTTGTCAGAAAAAAACCACTCATCCACTGACACGATGCGAAACTGTCGCGAAAAACCCTTAAACTTCGTTCTTCTTTGGCTTGCTCTTTGCTCAACCGACGAGCATTTCTGTTCACTAGATCGGCTCATGGGTTTACTCGAGACACTTTACTTCGTAAAAACTCGTCAAACGGTCTTTTGAGCATGTATGTGTGCTGCGCGTGTAGGTAGGCAACGTACGCATACACATATGTACACTAATGATCCCCCTTTCCCCCTTTCTTCTTCTCACCTCTTTAAAGCATATGACGAAATTTTTAAGGCAACAACACAATGCAAAGCAACAATAAAAATAAAGACCTTTTGTGCGGACAGTTTGCTTGCTTTGCTCACTTACTGATTTTCAGTAGGTGAGCGACGAAAGGTTCTGTTCGTATCGAGCGGTCAGTAAGAGACCGATTCATGTGTTATGTTCAACCCGAAACCTGAGAGCAAGAACGCGAACAAAACGAAAAAATGGTTGCTGTTCAGACACTGAGCGATTCCGTCTCATTTGTTTCGGTCTTTTAAGTGAGCAGACCGCGTAGTAAAATTTGGTTGAGCATATTTCGCGAGCTCTGATTTTTATATTTATATTTTTTTTATATTTTTATGTTTTTATATTTTTATATTTTAATATTTTAATATTTTAATATTTTAATATTTTTATATTTTTATATTTTTATATTTTTATATTTTTATATTTTTATATCTTTATATTTTTATATTTTTACATTTTTATATTTTTATATTTTCATATTTTTTTATATTTATATTTTTTTTATATTTTTATGTTTTTATATTTTAATATTTTAATATTTTAATAATTTAATATTTTAATATTTTTATATTTTTATATTTTTATATTTTTATATTTTTATTTTTTTATATTTTTATATTTTTAGATTTTATATTTACATGTTTTTATATTTAATTTTTTAATATTTTTATATATAATTTTTTAATATTTTTATATATTTAGTTTTTGTAGTTTTATTTCTTAATATTTTTGTATGTTTATATTGTATATTTTGATTTACTTATTTACATCCACTGTACGGCTGACGTCGGATATCTCTGCCACAACTGGCGCATACAACGCCGTAGCAGCCCCTTTTCCAAAATGTAAACAAAAACCTATGTTAAAACGACGCCATCATGCGACCGACGAAGCAACAGTCGCTGCTTCTAGCTCTGCTGCTAACTTCGTTTCTTCGCTGTCTGTTTACAATTTACGAAGTGTTGTGGCGGCCGTTCGGTTTTCTTATGTCGTTTATAAACATTAAAGTGTTTGCGATATGTTTATTCTTTCACTCATGCATGAAAATGTCTGCTACTGAGGATGTTACTGTGTATGTGTGCGTAGATTTCCTATAATTGCAATACTAATAAAGCAACAAATAAAGGAGCCTTTTGGTTTGCCATTAAACGTCGGCTTTATCACACTTTCTCACCCCTACCGAGATCCATATGGCAGGTCGAGTGCGTATGTAGCGTTATTATGTGTTATCACCCGTTTCATAAGGATGTTTCAAGGATATTTTAGTGAATCTGACCTAAGGACTTGATGTGCGTCCTCCAAAAAAGTTTTTGCTATAATATTGTTATACATATTATGTGAAATGCTCTAACACTAAAGTTAATTATACATTAAGGCGTTAGGTTACTCTAATATTCAATTGGTTAACTTACCAATTACTGGAGAGTTGATGTAGAAGATATTGATTATCATCATAATGAACTAAATTAATATGTGTGTGTGTGTGTCTAGTGTGACAGAAGGTGTTTTCGAGTGAAGTACTTGTTATGAAATTGTAAAAATATCATAGCTTGGTAATGATGGTAATATGTGTTATTAAAAGGCCTTGAAAGTTGCTGATGTATTGATATTTGTAGAAGGAGAGACTCTTAAGACCATTTGGAGTCCTTACTATATACTCGTATAGATATTTAGGTTCGTTTTATTGGGTATTATTACAAGTTCTGTGAAGATGTTATCCAATTATTATTAATAATATTTGTACTTTTTGTACCGGCCAAAGAAATTCAGAAAATTAAATAAAATTTTTTTATGTATTTGTTTTTTGTTAGGCGATCTTACAGTACATTATATTAATTTACGTTAAGTGTATCGAAATGATACAACAAATTCGGCTCAAGACCAGAAAAGTGTTTTTTATTTATTGTTTGATATTTTGGTCAAATTCAGTGTGTCACGCACTAGGATGACGCGTTTCGAACTCCATGACGAGTTCATCTTCAGACCCCTTTGTGACGAACTGATGCACAATGGTACATCATCAGCTGTATATATATCTACAATTATGCTAAACATATGCATGTGAAGTAGATATCAGCCGAAAATGTCCAGCAAAGTTATAAATTTGACCATTCACAATCAAACATGAGAATGGAGGATATTTTATCCCCACGAAAAATTTTTTATTTTACAAATTGCGTTAAAAATATAAAATTGTTTAATTTATCCAAAACTTACGTTTCATGTTTTTTAATTAACAACTTTCCCAAGTTTTTGGCCATTTGAATTTGAACACATATTACTGTGATAGTGGCGTCATATACGTAATCTTGACGTCACAGAATCAAGGGCGTAGCCAGGTAGGAGCAGGGAGGGGGGCAGCTGCCCCCCCCTACAGCTTGGAAAATCTGCCAAAATCTCAGAAAATATGAAAATTAAAATAAAATAGTACAGAAATTTCACTAAGATGAACTGACTTATAAAAGCTTTTACATTATGTTCATTTTTCAAAATTCTAGTGGATATCTTAAACTCTGAGTCAATGAAATTTACTGATTTTTAAGTAAAAGTACTTATGTATTGTTATTGTCCGGCTTGTGCAGTGGTAACTGTTGGCCAGAAGTTTACAGGCATGTATCAAAGCTGTAGAAATGGTTACAGTTTAGAAAATGCTAATGAATTCACAAAATATTAAGAGTTCCTCCTTGAAATTAATGGGGAAAATGTGGGCTTCCTTGTATTGGAAGTACTAGTACGAAGAACGAGGCCCTTTTTATTCGTAAGTTAACGTTCAATAAGCGATAAGATTGTGCAAAATTTTAACTGTATTTAGTGCACTTGTAAGAAAGTTACTTAGTATGTATGTAAATGTACCAAATTCAAATATCTTCCAGTTTTTCATTAGGAAATATTGTTTTTATTTTGGAAGTTAAAACTAAATATTGAAAAATAATAAAACTGTTAAATCTTTAAAAGGATCAGTAAAGTTTACTCGAGTTCTCCCGCACACCAGCCAGCCGCCCAGACAGTCGGACACTTTTCCAGAATGGAATTCGCTTTTCAGAAACTTAGGGTCCAACGTGTCTCCTTTAACACGTTACACGTTACAAGTTAATTTTAAAATCATAGTTTATCTTAATCCAGAAGCGATTCAAACACTTAAGGCCAATATCATCAATGCAATCCGTGAGCTACAGCCCGAAGGCATTAACAAGGTCTTGGAAAGTTGGAGTGACAGAATGAGGTATTTCGATGCGAGCCGGATGCACTTAATTAAACGAACACAGTAAATATATTTGAAAAAATTAATCGAGTGTGAAATTAAGAATTTTTGAGGCTACTGATTCCGTACTCGATTTTCAAATCTATTCTTTTAACAAGACATGAGACTAAATTAATTAGTTCTTTGGATATGTAGATTACATTCAGTGAAAAAGAGCACTGTGGTAGTCGAAAAAATAGACAAGACCTAATTCGGAATCGTTTTGCATTACTAGATTTTTGAGTTACAATTGAGTTACAATGAGTAAAAAATTTTTTGTTAATTTTTTTTTTACTTTGAGTAGTGTTTTAAGGGGTTAAATTTAAAAAGATTTTCAACAAGCTATAGTTGGGATAAGTAAGCTTGGTATGACGAACTATCTACGGAGCGCAAAAGACCGAAGCGCTTGGAATGCTTTTCTACGTGCGGCTACTGATAGATGAATCTCTGTTGTTGCTGCCAGTAAAGAAGAAGAATAGTCGGGATTTCGGATAAGCATGACTTATTAAAAACAACTTTGTCGAAGATGGCATATCCGAAAATCCAACAATAGTCTGCAAAAATCGATTTGAGCCCATAAACCCCAAAAAGTATTTGAAATTAAAGTCAAAAATTTTTTTTTTATCAACTTTGACACATATAAAAAGAAATAAAGATAAGGAATTAAGAATAAAAAAACATTCATACTGTGCACAATTTTGTTTCAAATAACAGAAGAAAAATATTTTAAAATCGCTCAAGAATTGCGGCTTAAAATTTCATACGTCAAAAAAAACAACTAAGATGAAAAAAATAATTTTTTTGAATTCGATGACCTAAAATTTTGTTAAAAATTTTTTGTCTACCTTTGTTTAATAAAATATTGTCAAAACAATGAGTATTGATTTTTCGTTAGGTACTTATTTTTACATTTTTTTTAAACATACTATTAACATGAAATGTACAACCGACTGCCCCCCCCCTACATTAGATCCTGGCTACGCTCTTGCACAGAATTATCTTTAGCGAAATTATCTACAAACATATGTTAAATATTTGGCAAAAAAAATTTCTGTTTTAATTGACTAACAACATACTCGTTGTGGGCCTTAATGTAATCGAATGTATGTCGAGTATAGTTTTGTGGAACGATGTATGTAAGTAGGAGTTGTTATCGTATTTACATGTTCCTTTGATATACATATTTCAGTCAATAACATCATCGCGTATTATTTCCTATAACAATAAATCATATTTACTAAAGATTTAGATATGAAGAGCTACAATTAATTAATGCAAGTACATATCGAGTGCTTTATCGCGATTAAATGATACAAAGAAAGAGTATTAAAGTATTTTGCATGTAACGTGCTCTCTTTATATGTGTTTGTTATCATATTTATATTATGGATTTTATCTACGAGAAATCACTCACATAACTGATTGTACCGTGAACTTGTGCAAATTCTCAAGTGGACTAATTCAATTTCGCGGAATGTAATGGGCGGTAAAAGTTATGAAAGCACACATATGAGGCCACACCATTTTAGATTTTATGGCCACAGCAGTCCATATCTATCTTTGATTGCAATTGGGATAGTGAAGTTGAGAGGTACGAGGGTTTCTTAAGGTGCTGTCTAGGCTGTTAACTTTACTGGTTGCTGCACAATTTGTTAATCTTTGCTGCCAGTGTGTTCGTATTTCACAGAATATTTGAATGATTTGAATTAACGAATATTTTGATATTGAATATTTTAAATGCAGGGACGTTACAAAATATTTTGAAAATTGAGAGTACTATGAATATTAAAAAAAACTAAATATTTGTTTAGAACAATATTAGAACAGAACTGGAATAGTTTTCACTTTTGATATTTTAATATTTTTAATGTAGTAAATATCGATCACCATCACTCTCACGAACAACTCTGTATAGAGTATTGCTATAGTTCAGTAGGTAAAATATTCTTGAAAATTTAAATAATTATGTTTAATTTTTTTTTTCAAATATTTTAATTCCATAAAATTTTGTATATCTTGAATCTTTAAATGTATTATGCTTTTAAATATTTTTGAAATTTTTAAATAATATTTACTTGGAGTACAGTGTATATGTTTGAATATTAGCATATCGGATAATGTTGGAAATAAACTATTAAATATTAATTATATTATATAAAAATATCCAATTTTTAAAAAATTTCTGTTACTTACTTTAAAGAACACTGTGATAGTTTTTAAAACAAAAAGATTAAAGATATTTTTGAGATGAAACCAGTGGTGTTAATTTCAAGACTCTAAGGGTCCTACCGTTGTATTTGTCTCGAAAATATCTTTCATTTGAGTACCCGCCTCCAATTTTGACCTACCATATCAATTTTAATATTTAAAATTACTTAAATATTTTAAATTTTATTAACTATTTTCAATATTTTACATAATTTTAATAATTGAATATATTTGAATATTTTTATATTCTTAACATTTTTAATAATTCTAATGTTTTCAATATTTTGAATTATGCTATGTTTATATATTTCACTGTACGACACGATTTTTCACCCATGATCAAACTGACCAGATTCTGAAAATATAGCTCAAAATAAAATATACGTATCTTCCAGTTTTTCTAGATCAGCTCATTTCAGTTTTTTACGAGCAATTCAATTTTTGGTAGAAAGCTCCCATACAGCGACTCGAAAGTGAATTCTTACAGTTCGCAGAAATCTGCGAGTTGTTAACAAATTTTGATGAATTTTTTTCTATTGTTTTTCAAATGGCCATTAGAAGGTTCTGACGAAGCACAAATTGAAAATTTGTTACTTTGGGTGAGGCCAAAAGTTTAAATTTGTCTTACAGTGTTTTATATTGTGATATTTTTTTTATATAATTAATTTTATTTTAATTTATTGTATTAAAATAATTTTATTTTTAATATTTTTATATTTTTATATTTTAATATTTTTATATTTTTATATTTATATATTTTTATATTTTTATATTTTTGTATTTTTATATTTTTATATTTTTTATATTTTTATATTTTTATATTTTTATAGTTTTATATTTTTATATTTTTAAATTTTTACATTTTTACATTTTTATATTTTTATATTTTTATATTTTTATATTTTTATATTTTTATATTTTTATATTTTTTTTTTTTTATATTTTTACATTTTTATATTTTTATATTTTTATATGTTTATATATTAAATTTACGTTAAGTGTATCAAATGATACATCAAATTCGGCTTACGATCAGAAAAAGTGTTTTTTTTTTTTTTTTTTTTTTCCTTTTTCTATTTTATTGTTTAAATATTTTGGTCAAATTCAGTGTGTCACGCACTAGGATGACGCGTTTCGAACTCCATGACGAGTTCATCTTCAGACCCCTTTGTGACCAACTGATACACAATGGTACATCATCAGCTGTATATATATCTACAATTATGTCAAGCATGTACATTAGGGATATAACTTTTTGCAATTTTTTGCAAATATCCAAATGGCCCTAGCATAGTCGAATAGGCCATTGAAAATTATATAAAAAAATAGTATTACTTTTTCGCAGTTGTCAAAAAATTTCACCCACCAAACGCGGTAAAGTTTTTGAATGATTTTTTTTATTTATTTAGCTAAAAAGCGCAAAAAAATTTTTTTTTATCAATATATCAAGCTGCATTTAACATTTGTGTAAATATTTAGGAAGCTGAATGTATGTCATTGATAATTACGTCATGTACTTTAATTGTTTTTATTATTCAAAGAAAATTATATTCCGAGTTTGTGTTTAATACTTAAAAACAATCGATTTTTAAAGAAGCCCTTTAAGCGTTTTAAAAAATGCAAAAATTTGGACAAAGGCTTTGACCAATTTTAAAGATAGCACAATAATGTGGAGAAACATTCCCGATATCGTCACTCCATTACATCAACTGAGCAAAATGCCAACAGTTTACTATTTTACTTTAAAAGTATTTAAATTTTTTTATTTAAAATGAATGTTTTTTTTTGGGAGATTTTAGAAAATCGTTTTCGTGGGTGAGGTTTTTTATCCAAAATGACCCCAAAATTATTTTTTCGTAAATAACACAACCTTCGCCATCGCGTGGTGCTAGGGCCAAAATTTGGTTATACCCCTAATGTACATGTGAAGTAGATATCAGCCGAAAATGTAAAAAAAAAACACTTTTTCTGATCGTAAGCCGAATTTGATGTATCATTTGATACACTTAACGTAAATTTAATATATAAAAACACGATCGACTAAAATTAACAATCAAACAGTTTAAAATACTCTGGCACGGCACGGCCTAAAAACTAAATGCCTTACTTTGACATAGAAAAATTTAAAGTAACCTTAGTTTACCAACAAAACCTTGTAAAGAAGCTTAAGCTTTAAGGTAAAAAGGGGAATCGTGGGGAAAGAATTTCCTCCATTTCTCATGTTTGAATATTAACGGTCAAATTCAAAAAATACACCACTGGTGCTGGACGTTTTCGGCTGAAAATACAGCACTGGTACTGGACATTTTCGGCTGATATCTACTTCACATGTACATGCTTGACATAATTGTAGATATATATACAGCTGATGATGTACCATTATGTATCAGTTGGTCACAAAGGGGTCTGAAGATGAACTCGTCATGGAGTTCGAAACGCGTCATCCTAGTGCGTGACACACTGAATTTGACCAAAATATTTAAACAATAAAATAGAAAAAGGAAAAAAAGAAAAAAAAAAAAAAAACACTTTTTCTGATCGTAAGCCGAATTTGATGTATTATTTGATACACTTAACGTAAATTTAATATATAAAAACACGATCGACTAAAATTAACAATCAAACAGTTTAAAATATTTTTATATTTTAGTATTTTTATATTTTTATATTTTTATATTTTTATATTTTTATATTTTTATATTTTTATATTTTTATATTTTTATATTTTTATATTTTTATATTTTTATATTTTTATATTTTTATATTTTTATATTTTTATATTTTTATATTTTTATATTTTTATATTTTTATATTTTTATATTTTTATATTTTTATATTTTTATATTTTTATATTTTAATATTTTAATATTTAAATACTTAAATATTTAAATATTTAAAAATTTAAATATTTAAATTTGAATTTTCATATTTTTAAATATTTTATATATTTATTTTTTTTTATATATTTTATACGTTTGTATTTTTATACATATTGTTTTTTGTAGTTTTATAATTTAATATTTTTATATTTTTTTTATTTTTATATTTAGTTATCTTGGTATTTTAATTTTTTTTATTTTAAATTTTTTTTTAATATATTTATTTAAAAACTTTTAAAATTTTCAATATTGTGATTGGTTTAAATATTTTAACATGTTTAATACATGGGGTATTTTAAATATTCTAATTATTTTCAATATTTCATTCATATTAAGTATTTAAAATTATACAAATTGATTTATTTATTTATTTATTTCATATATATTTTAGAAATTATTTTATAAAATATAAAAAAGAGACGAATGGTTACAAAGACATTATACGCCATTACACAAATCGATAACTTTTTTAAAACTTAAATACTAATTGAATATTCTTAACAGACTGTTTTTTAAATATAAGTATTTTACATGTTATGTTCAGTTTGAATGTTGTGAATATTTTTATTTTTTTTATTTATTTATTTTGCATATTAGGGTATATTTTAATTATTAATTTTTAGAAATATTTTGATAATTTTTATAATTTTCAATATAATGATTTTATTGCAATGTAATATAGAATTTTAAATATTTTTGGTTATTTAATTTATATACATAATTTTGAATATTCTGGATGTTGAAATTATTTACCGTGAAAATTTCATTATATAAAAAAAAACTTGAATATTTTGAAATATTATGATGAATATACAATATTGTGTTATTTACTTAATTTGTATTATAAAATTATTTTTAATAATTTAAATATTTTGTTTACACATATTTAGCTAAATAACATTCCCTCTCATTACACTAAACGAAATATTTATTTATGATATATGTCTAACGCGACTAACTATAAACTATTCTCCTCACAAAATTCTGTTCAATTTCTTTCATATGTTCTCACATTTCCTGGAATGCACAACAGCTAAAACGTTTTGTACTATGCTCCACTAATTGTTTGTTATTGTTTATTAAACGCCAATTTATTTACACTTAGTACAATTAAATTTATTGACTATTTGCATTATTTTCCCTCATTTGCCAAAAAATAGTATCGCTGCATGCTGACAGCTAAATATGAACCCACTTCGATGGCAGAAATCACATTTAAATTGTTCACATACCAAAGAGATCGTTCGTTCGTTCGTTTCCTTTTGGTGCTCAGCGGCTTAAGTGGTTCCATAATAAGTACATAAGTATTTCGTTTTTTCGTTTCATTTCATTTGGGGGGAATGTATTGAATTCACTCTTATCGAATTGTTCAGATTTGTTTGGTTGATTGGTATTTCTCGTGTAATGCAAATTGCATTCTTAATGCGAAATTATGCAAAATAGATGAATCAGATGCAACGACGACGACGATGGCGAAAACGTTAAACAGACTCAGCGGGCTCTTCCTCTCAAGTGTCGATAACTTGCTCCTTTATATGGCCGTATGGAGCCAGGGCAGCGACCAATTGCGAGGAAAAAAAAGACAGGACCCATAACGCATTCGATTCTCTAGTTTACATAGTTAGCACGTGTGTGGACTGTTTATTGTGAAGAACGGAAGCAAAGTATATTAAAGTGTAAAGAGTGGCGTGATGATGTATTGATGGCAAAGTAAATTTGGGAAGCATGTAGGCTTGATTTATAATATACTTGGGTTCTTAAATTCTTTTAAATTTAAATTAATTAAAAAACAATATACAACAGTGGTTAATAAGAAATATGTGCTAATTGGTATTGTCATAGTTTTACTAACATTACTCATACGTCCCTAGGGCATTGCTATGGTCCATATTACTTATACGCACTGTGAAATATTTAAATTAATATAATTTACAAAAATTGTTAAAAATCAATTAAAATGTAATTGAAACATTTGGATAATCATAATATTCTTATTGAAAATAATACGAAATTAAAATTATATCTTAATTGAAAAGTAAATATTTTAATAAATTAATACTTTTAATTTAAATATTTTGAAAATAATATTTAACATGCATTCATTAAATTCTTTATTCATTTAATTCAAACACACTTTTGCTGACAACATCTTTGTAACATCTTACAGCTTTCGAACACTGACTCTGTAACATAAGCGCTCTCAAGTAACTGCTTTCTTCATTATCATCTCTATGAGAATGTTGAAGAGAACGCACGATTGGTGCAACATGGCTTAGTGACATCTTTGTCTCTATTCACTAAAGAGTTGATGTAGGTCATCGTCGCACAGTTATGCGTCCCCATACAAAGTTCGACAAATATTTGTTACAGATAAATGCAATTTGTTTCATACTTAATTTTAACTAGAAAAAGTGAAAAAATATTGTTTTGTAAAGTATGAAAAGGTCACGAAATAGAATCATTCGGTTGTTTTCGCCAGGATTCGCACGATTGTTTGAGTAGAATACATCATACGATATAACACATAATTAAATAGTTCTATTAATTACATTTGAATACATTATTAGAGTTGAATCGCACTGTTGTCTTCAGGTTACTAACATACAAAAACATCAAAGTGTCTCGATATTTATTGACGTTGACATCGATCAATCATCGATTGGACTCATATATTTATTACCAGGGCCAACAAAAGTATGCAATGCATACTTGCATATGCAAATGCATATTACGGGCTTACAGGCATGTTTGGGGGTTTATGCATATAAAAGCATATTTTGGAGTTTTTAGGTTTAGTTTATTATTATTTTTTTTCATTTTCATACATACTTTTCGCGCAACACTTGTTAATTTTTTTTTTAAAAAGCAATATTAATTAATTCATTTTTAAATTCTACAAAGGCTGTATTTTTAAAGTATGTGTTTCCGGTTTTAACTAATCGAAATGTTATTTTTGTGTTTATACCAAGAATCCATCCATTCATTTTAAAACAGATATCATTGCAAATAAAATACGAATACGAATACGTTGAAACAATGGGCGGTGACACTTTTGGACCTTAGAAACCTATGTTTCCAAATAAAACTTTTTCACATATAAAGAACGTAGCCATGTTTGTCCTCATCCTTCTTAAGCTCTCATATATTCAAAAAAATTATCTAAATTTCAATAGCGGAAATCATGGATATGTGAGAAAAATTAGTGTGAAGGCGTATACATAATATTTATTATACATTAAAAGATTAAGTACGCCATTGAATTCAGTACGACTGAAAATTATAGAGATGTTAGTCAAAAAATCTCATGTAATTTTCTTACAGTAGAGTAATTAAAGAATAGTTTGAATCTTATAAATGTAATTAACGATTTAATTTTCAACTATTTTTGATGAAATGTATTTAGTGAATAAAATTAATTAAAATCAAAATTTATTGTGCATTTTTTTATCAGTTTTTAAGGCATTTTTTTAGTGTTTTTCGTGCTTATCTGATGCGCATATTTTTAGTTTTTCCGGGCATATTTGTATTGGCCCTGTTTATTACTATCATTTATATATATTTTTGAACATTGTATTCTGATACTTTAAACACGCCATTATGTAACATTAAAACAATTCCAAAATCGGGGTGATATTCGGATTCAGAAGGTCATATTTTATAAGAATCATGCAGGAAAAGTGTCGGAGCCGATTTTCATGCCGAGCAGTGTTATAACCAGGGTTCGTATTGGCTCGCTCGCGAGTCGCTCTTCTCCTGAAAATTGGCTCTCGGCTCGCGAGCCAGGAGCCAAGAGCACTCAAAGAAGTACCAAAGTTATGTACCAAAAGTACTTTTTTATGCCTAAAAGTACTTATATTGGCCCAAAAACACTTATGTTGCACAATGAACTTTTTTTGTACCAGAATACTTTTTTGTACCAAAAAGTATTTATGCCAAGTCCTTTTTTTTGGCCCAAAAACACGTTTTTTTTTTGTACCAGAGTACTTTTTTGTACCACAATACTTTAAATGTACTTTTCGGCACAAAGTACTTTTTTTCCTACCAGAGTACGCTTTGTACCAAAAAGTACTTTTTGGCATAAAAAAGTACTTTGGCACAAAAAAGTACTTTGTGCCGAAAAGTACTTTTGGGTACAAAAGAGTACTCTGGAACAAAATAATGTACTTTGTACCGAAGAGTACATTAAAAGTACTTTTTGGTACAAAAGAGTACTCTGGTACAAAAAAAAGTACTTTGTGCCGAAAAGTACATTAAAAGTACTTTTTGGTATAAAAAATTTCTTTGGTACAAAAACAGTACTTTGTGCCGAAAAGTACATTAAAAGTACTTTTTGTTACATAACTTTGGTACTTAGCTCGCGAGCCAAGAGCCACAAAATTTCAAATTTGCTCTCGAGCTGGCTCTTTTTTGGGCTTTTCGCTTATTGCTCTAGAGCCAGCTCTTTTTGGGCTCTTGGCTCCAGGCTCGCGAGCCGAGAGCTCATTTAAAATTTTGTGGGGGGTATATGGGTATGGTAAATGTTGGCTCGCGAGCCAAGATCCACAAAATGTCAAATGAGCTCTCAGCTCGCGACAAACATTTACCATACCCATATACCCTCGAATGTTGTCGACAGCAACTTCGCAGTATTAGTGTCGAGTCAATCGGCGTGTCTAGTAAGTGCTTCTCAAACAGTGACGTTTGCATTCGTCGATAAACAAGTAGATGCCGTTAGTTGTGAATCTAAAAGTAGAAAGCGTGTTAATTCACAACAACGCGAGAAGCTATCCCATACCTCATTCATGGGGTGTAAATGGAAATTTAGAAGATATACACTTATATGAATACCTTTAATGTTAGTCCATCGAATTGAGTCAAAATTTGCAAAAGCAAAACGCTTATTGAAACTTGACTCAGGAATGGATGTGGCCATATAACCGACCTCTTCTGGTACCACCCGTAAATGACCTATTTTTGGGAAAATAATATTTCTCTCATAACTTCTAAATGAAAAACTTCAACATATTTAAATTTAGTCAGTAAAATCATCATTTAATAGTAAGAATAACCCCAGATAATCGAAATATTTGCTACACCCCTTCTGGTACCTCTCATACACAGAAAAAAAATCGCATTCTAATTTTAAGTTTAAAATTCTTATTTTTTGCAGAAAATGGTTAAATATTTGAGTACGAATAGATTTAATTATTCTTAAAGCTAGTAAAAAACGGGATATGTTCAAAAATGTAAGCGTAGAAATGATTAAAATATGAATGAAAGTCTCGAATTAAGTATGTACGAAGTTAATTGAAGAATTTTAAGTACGAACTTGTCCATTGTCAAGTAAAAAATTCTTAGAATAAATATCAAATTTTATCTGACTTCAAGTAGGAATAAAATATCTTACATAAATCACTGAGGAAAAAATGTTTGGGACAGATATAATATTTACTCTATTAGCTTAATGTTTTCTCCCCACAAATAATTCGCATTCTAAATTTATGTTTAAAATTCTTATTATTTGCAAAAATCGTACTTGAATTTAAGTGTATAAATTCTCCAATTAGGTATGAAAATCTTAAGAGCTTGTGCGAATCAAGTGACGTGTGTGTGTTTTGACTTCTCGATAATTTCGTGCAGATTATAAAAATGCAAAGCCAAAGGGTACTGATTTGATAGTTTGGCAACTATCTAAAATGCTATCCGCATATAATTTATAATTAAGAATTATAGACTTAAATGCCAAGATCCACCAGGCTTAATGACATCTAAAGTTAAGAACTCTTCACTTCAAAATCAAGCCGAAGTAGACTTCAGGACATCTATAATTAAAAATTCTAAACTTAAAAATCAAGCGCCACCAGGCTTAATGACATATACATATAAGAATTCTACACTTAAAAATGCTTAATGAGTTCTACAAATAAGAATTCCAGGCTAGGATTTTCCGTTCTTGGATCAAGCATTTCGTACTTAGTTTAAGAAAATCCGTACTTACCGTACTTTTGACACCGCTACGGAATGATTTTTGTACGGAATACTAGATTTTTTTTGAGTGTACAAATGACCAAATTCATCCATGTATTTTGTATGAGAGCCCCCCTTAGGAGGTGAAGATAGGTGGTAGGTATGTTCGGGAGGAAATTACTAGTGGGTGTCGGTTATTCATTTTACCCCTCCAGGAGGCACCATAGGTGCAGCAGGTGCTGATTTCATAAAATAAATTATAAAACCAATAAAATTTAATGGGGACCCACCTTAAGGGTTGAAAAAAGAGGGTATATATGATCCCAGAAACTGTTGAGATTGCCAAGATATTGGGGGTCGGCCATACATTTGACTTTTCAAGGAGCATATTTAGGGCAGTTAGAGAGGTGAGAGCAATTTTTATAAAAAAAATTGATTTTTGTGTTTGAGCCACCTTCTGAGGCTGAGATGGGAGTAGGTATATTTGGGGAAAATGACTGGGGGTATGTCACACATTTTATGGACTTTATCTCCTTCCTTACCACTTTTGACCACGATGCGCAGCCGTTAGCCACCATCCAACCTCTCCCATTTTTTTTTTGATTTTTTCCCAACTATACAAAATTAAGATGTGAGCCGTATCCAAATCTTGTTATTACGGATCTCCACACAGCACTATCGCACCCCTAATATGAAATACAAAAAGTTTCTAGTTAAAACCGGGGTCTCGATTTTAAATTTAGACCCATGGTTTCTTTGGAAACATTTTTTAGAATTCATCTTAGATTAAGTTAACTACTCGGTGTGGCCATACGATCGAAAGTACTTTTTCCAATAGTTTATGCTCCACAAGGAAACAAAGAATAATACATAAGTAATTTCAGTTAAAAATCAGCAAATTTTAATGCATTGGAGTTAAGCAATATCCACTAGTAGTTTGGAGGTAGGACATATGTATGGCGAGGGTATTTAACTCCGAGTGGAGCGTAGGGCCGAGTAAGTTCACCTGACTAAAATTGTGCTGGTTTTAAATATAAACACATGAAAATTCGTATAAAATGAAATTTTATCGCGAGCCCGTTGATCAGAATTTCGCCACTATATCAAAATCATTTCCTTAACCCGGCAGTTTATTTCCTTAAACCTAATATTTATATCATGCCAAAGACACCCTCCTCTCACGTTGTACCACCAAAGACATTTACCTGGAAAAATTAACAACATTTCAGCATCATTCTTTCTCTCTCTCTATTTTCTACGTCATCGTAATAAAATGCGTTTTTATTCTGTCATCGCCACTATAACAATGGCTTGTTTTTACAGGAAATTGTTAAATTATTTATGAATTTTTGCTAAACCCCAGCAGATTATTAATGGTTAATTATAGAATAAAGCTCCATTACACATTTGTCAATAAATCTTCTATTGTGGCGATTAATTCATTGAGAACAAACGACAATACAGTAGAATTGCAGGCAGCGGCAAAGAGGCCACGACGCGTGATGAACAGGATGAAGAAATGTGATGTCACGTTGTTAGTAAAATTCCATACAAACAGACGTCATTCAACCATCTCTATTCATTGCATTACATGAAGTTTGCCATTGATGCCATTAATTGTACATAAATGGTAAAAAGAAATTAACCTAGTTTCTTAAGGTCCTTTTAATTACCTATTTAAGTTGAATCCTTGAGGTTTTTTTTATTATTTTCCTAATATCAATACGAATATGCTACATCTTATTGTAAGACTAACTGATTTAATAATGGAAAATTTTTATAACTAATTTTATTAATAAATGTTTCTACGCATTGTATTTATTTACAATTGTTTGTCCTTGTGTCACATAATCCGCCACTTGAGAAGTTGTTAGTTAGTTAGTTAACATGACAACTCTGTACTACATTCATTGTTTGTATTAGATTAAAGCCAATGTTGCTAGAGAATTTATTGTCTTTACTTTTTGGGGACTTAAGTCGCAATACAATACAATTAATTGAGCGGCAAAAAGGCGAAAAAGTAACAAATTTTATTGCGCATTTTATGTGTCTGTATGTTAGTGTGTGTGTTCATCTTGTAGTATTTTACAAATGTTATTTCGATTGGTCGGGTGTTCAATGACATTTTTTCCCAGAACCACCATCATGTCCTTATTCTGTCAATTTTGCTGTTGGAATGTCTACAATTACATGTCGACTGCTTTGCAAATTTCCCAAAAGGACTACTATGTACTACTTACTACTCAGTCTTAATGTCGCTGCTCCCTTATACTACCCATAAAGATCTATTTTCATTCAACAAATATACTCATAAATTTATATATCCTTTGAACTTTGCCATCTGGCAGCGAGAGCGGATGAGTGCGGGAAAAATTTCCCTCCCAGTGCGAATATTTTATGATGGCGTTAAGGAGGTGACGTTTGTCAAGGAACCTAAAAATAATTGTAGGGGTCTGAGGCTGAGTCTGTTGTCAAAAGAATTACAAGGGCCGTGTATGTCATATCAAAAAATTAGGCTAACACATTAATTTACTAAGGCAACAAACAAAGAATAGACCAAGGGTGGAAGGATGGGCGATTGAGAGTGACGAATGATGAAAGATGATGGCGTAAATGTATTAAATTTTTTTGTTATTACATTTTTTGAACGCTTACAACGAACTGTTAGGGTCTACATAGGGGTATGAATAATTGAGTTTATCGAAATAACACAAAAATAGTAGCATATAAATAAAATATTCAAATAAACAAATAGTTTTGAATACATATTCAAAATGTTTAAATTTTTAATTTATATAAATAATTGATTAATTACCTAACCCTACTTAATATAGTATATTTTATAATTTTCGATAAAATGTTCAATAATTCTCTGAAGATGACTAAAGATTTTAGTCGAAATATTGGATAAAATTTAAAAAAATTAAAGGAATATACAAATATCTAAACATATAAACATATAAAAATCGAAACATTAAAAATATTATATTTTAATTAAGCGAACTATTAATTAATATTCCCCGGGCAATGACTTTAAAGCAACCGCTTAGAAGTTAGCTAGAGTTAGAAGGCGAAACGTTGAGTAACCTAATCGGCATGCTACCACCGATGCGTCTTAGGAAGTAGGTAACAGAAGTTACTGAAGCTCAACACAGGCTCTCCTAGTGGCTTTGGCAGCCCCAAGAAACTAGGATCGGGAGCGGTGGCCCAATAAGCCACTCTCCTTAAACAAAATTTATTATGAAAACACGGAGAATAAATAAAACAAGAACCACCCCCCCCAAATGTTGACGATCCCCGCAAACGATATAAGGACCATGATTTAAAGATATGAACCTGTAATGTCCGAACTCTTTACAGAGATGGTGCCTCTATCCAACTGGCGGATGTCCTCGACAAATACAAGGCTGACATCACCGCCATACAGGAAATGAGATGGACGGGACAGGGATGCACACGACGAAAGCACTGAGACATCTTTTACAGCTGCCATGCAGAAAGACACGAATTTGGATGTGGTTTCATAGTCGGCAAGAGACTTCGACACCTGGTCTCGCGGTTCAACTCTGTAATTGACCGAATAGCCACCATTCGCATCCGGGCGAAATATTTTTACATCACGCTGATTTGTGTACACGCCCCGACGGAAGATAAAGACGATGAGATTAAAGATGCATTTTACGAGCGCCTAGAGGAAACATACGACCGCTGTCCTGGCCACGACATTAAAATTGTTCTGGGAGACTTTAATGCAAAAATAGGAAGGGAAGATGTTCTTGGTCCATCGATCGGTAAATTCAGCCTGCATACCGACACGTCAGACAACGGGTTTAGGCTGGTTAGCTTCGCAGCAGAAAGGAACATGGTAGTGAGTGGAACTAGATTCCAGCACAAAGATATCCACAAGGCAACTTGGCTATCCCCCGATCAAAACACCAAAAATCAAATTGATCATGTGGTAATTGATGGCAGGCATGTATCTAGTGTCATGGACGTGCGTGTGATCCGTAGTGCTAATATTGGCTCGGATCATTACCTGGGTGCAGCCAAAGTGCGCACAAGATTGAGTAGAGCGAAAAACGCACGTAACCAAATACAAAGAAAGCTGGACATCGCGAAGCTGCAAACCCCAGAGATAGCTACTGCCTACTCCAACCAGCTCTTTTACGACACAACGCCGCTACTTCTGACGTTCCCGATACACAGTGGCAGCATATTGCGCATTCCATGGCAACCGCCGCAACAACCGTGCTAGGATATGAAAAGCGGCGCTCAGACGAATCCTGGTACGATGAAGAATGTCGCATAGCGTCTGAGGAACAGGAAGCTGCTTATAGGGAAAATCTACAGCCAATTGTAACCCGTGCTGTTAGGGAACGGCATAAGCAGAAAGCAAAACGGGCGAGACAGCTATTTAGGCGAAAAAACGTCAGATGAAGGAACGGGAGAACGAGGATAGAGAGCGATACAGGGATAGAGGTGAGGCCCGAAAATTTTACCAAAAAGTAAGAGCAAATGGATACGGTAATGGTCTCCCCACCTGTAAGGACAGTGATGGAAATCTGGTCACGGATACGCAGAGTGTGCTGCACATATGGAGAGAACACTTCCAGCAACTGCTGGTTCCATAAGGCAGCGTACGTGAAGTTGTCACGCCAATAGTCGACGACGGCTTAGATTGCCCACCACCAAATCAAGCCGAGGTAAGAAGAGCAATATCGCGGCTGAAAAACAACAAAGCAGCCGGTGCCGACGGTCTGCCGGCAGAGCTCTTCAAGTCCTGTGGCGAGGAGCTGATAACTATATTAAACAAAAGCCACATGCTACTCGCGTATGCTGATGACGTAGACATCATCAGTCGAAAACTGCGGGATGTGACTGCAGCCTTCTCAGGTATACAGAAGGAATCAGCGAAAATGGGCCTAACGGTGAACGAGGACAAAACGAAGTTATTAGTTTCAACGAACAAAGAATCTACTCGTGTGGGACACTGCGTGAACGTTGACAACTATAATTTCGAGGTGGTAGATAATTTTGTCTACCTAGGCTCCGCCATCAACAAAGCAAATAATGTCAGCCTAGAAATCCGAAGAAGAATCCTGCTTGCAAATAAATGCTACTACGGATTAAGCAAGCGATTCAATGACGGAGCCCTCTCTCGACGAACAAAACTACAGCTATACCAGATACTATTTCTACCTGTCTTAATGTATGGCTCAGAATTCTGGGTTATGACACAAGCAGATGAATCGGTTCTGGCGGTATTCGAGAGAAAAATACTCCGTAAAATATATGGGCCCATCATCGTTAACGGAGAGAATCGGCGTCGTATGAATTATGAGCTGTACGAGCTGTACACATTAACGTGGTCAAACGCACTAAGGTGCAACGGTTGCGTTGGCTAGGTCATGTTGTACGCATGGACGAAAATGCTCCAGCTCGAAAAGTCTTTGACAATGAACTCGATGGACGGCGCAGAAGAGGGCGACCAAAACTCCGTTGGAAAGACCAGGTTACTGAGAACCTTACAGAACTCGGTGTGACTAACTGGAGAAGAAGCGCAGAAGATCGAGGCGCTTATAATATTTTTCTACGTGCGGTATATAATCCACTGGGATTGCATAGAAGTACCAGCTAAGTAAGTAAGTAAACTTTTTTTTTTAATATAAATACCCTTTTTCATAGAACACTTTTTAAAAGTGAAATTTTCCCTTAGGGTCTTGTTTATAAGAATATAAAAACAGTACAGAATTTTCAGTCAGGTAAACTGACTGATAAATACCATATCCCAATATAAGATGTTTAAGTTATTAAAATTAATAGATTTTTAATTAAAATAAAATTACTTATGTATTATTTTTTGTCTGCTGGAGGAGCAAAACCGTAAAATATTTGACTTTTTTGTGTAGGAGTTACAATTAGGGGCAGCACAACGTGTCTGATTTATTTTCGTAAAACAAAGTTCAATTAACTCTCACCTTGGCAAAATTTGTCTGAATTCAGTGTACATACCATATCTCCTATTACAAGATAAACAACTGACCAAATTTGATTATCCCCCAGGTGCCGGTTTAGAAGTTATGGCAGAAATATTTATTTTTCAAACAAGGTCATTTTGTAAGACTATGGGGTGAGTTCGGTCATTTGTATGGGTGGTACCAGTAGGGGTGTGTCAAATAGTTAGGTTTTTTAAGGTTTCGCCTCCTATCACAATATAAATTAATCGACCAATTTTTCCCCCAAGTGTCCGTTTGGAAGTTATGGGAGAACAATTTATTTTCCAAAAATTGGTCATTTTGTATTGGAGGTATCAGAAGGCGTGAACAAATATAATCCATATTCATTCCTGAGTCTAATTTTTATAAGCGAACATCATACGCAAAATTTATCAATTCGGTCATTTGTATGGGAGGTACCAGAAGGGGTGTGGCAAAGGGTTCGGTTTTCTTAGAGTTTGTCTACTATTGCAAGATAAATAAACTGAGCAAATTCAAATATCCTTCGGTAGTCCGTCCCTTTGGAAGTTATGAAAGAAATATTATTATCCAAAAATAGGTAATATTGTATGGGAGGTACCAGATGGGGTGGAGCCTTCTGCCCATTTACAATCTCATTAGGTCGTTTTGAAAAACATTATTACTGGTAAATTTTCATAGCGATCCGTTAAGTTTTAATCGAGTTATCCTACTCAGCAGCCATCCAGCCAGACAGACGGACACAGCTCAATCGTCTCAAAAAGTCCTGAAACGAATTTGGTCTTAAGATACTTGGGGTCCAACTCGTCTTCTTTATTCCGTTACACTTTTTTTTGTATCAAATGATATATACCATCATCCCTAAGGGTAATGGTATAAAAACATTTAGTTTTCAGTGCAAATATGATTTTTTACTCCTTTATTAAACTTACATGAATGTGATTGTTAATTATTAATACACTTCCTTTGTACTAAATTATGTTTCTTTTGACCCATGATATTATTAAACTTCAATTAAAATTTTCTTTGAAATCTAACGTATTTCCTTCATATTAACTCAGTCATTTGCAGACATTTTAAGACATGCCCAATAAATTTTCGATTGAAATGTTTAATTAAATATTTACATCGCAATAGAGTAAACTAATTTTGCATTGCCACGTGACTGAAAGTCATAGCCTTCGCTTGCCACCCGTAGTGCTTCGCTTCGCAATATAATTTTGCACTCTAAACATTAACGTCATTTATTAGCGCATAGGTATTTGTCCAAAGGTCAATAAACTTTAGCTACTTTGGCAAATATTTTTCGAATATTTATTAAACTTTCATTCAGCTGAATTTGTTTAATTTCTACAATTTAGAAAATTAGTTTGTCTGTAAATGGAATGTAGAAAATTTACCACAGACAGCGTATGAGTAATCTCACTTAGTTAGAGAATATTTGTTGGTCATACGACCAAGGGGGTGGGAAATTAGAAAATGATTAAACTTAACGTTTGCTGTTCAATTACATTCGATTAGAAAATCTATTGAGTAGTTGGTAAAGGTCCTTTTCTTAAAGCACCTTGGCTAATAGTTTTAATAATAATGATACTTGTTAGCTTGATGGTTTTTAGTTACAGGTGGCATGATGGAAAGAGAAACCTATACCAAGCGTTAAGTTTTAATAAGATGGACATATAGTTATAAAGGGTGTCCCAACAAGAACACAATTTTTAAATCCGGCAACATTCGAAGTGTCATTGTTTGACATTTGAACAATTGTTATTGTTTGCTAGTAGAAGGTACGAGGTTAGTAAAAATGGAGCGCTACACGGATGAACAACGCATTCTCATTGTGAAATTGTTTTACCAAAATGGTGAAAGTTTTGCGGCTACAGTTCGCAAATTGCGATCAATTTGGGGTCGCAATAATGCTCCAAAAGAGTCAACTGTAAAGAGATTAATGGATAAATTTGTCGAAACTGGGTCTGTTAGTGATGTAAAGACAACAACGCGCCATTGACCAGGTCGATCGACCGAAAATGTCGCAGCTGTACGTGATGATGTCGCTCAAGGCAGGTCAAGCGCAAACAATCAATGGTGTTCGGTATCGTGAAATGATAACCAGTTTTTTCTTACCTCGAATTGAAGAAATGAATGTGGAGGGCATGTGGTTCCAACAAGACGGTGCCACATGTCATACAGCCAGAGAAACAATTGAATTGCTGCATCAGTCATTTCCCGGTCGTGTTATTTCGCGTTTTGGAGATCAGAATTGGCCGCCTAGATCGTGCGATTTAACACCATTAGATTTTTTTCTTTGGGGTTTTTTGAAGTCGAAGGTTTACGCGAATAAGCCGACGACGACTCAAGCCTTAAAATAGGAAATTGGACGCTGCATTAATGGAATACCGCAGCATTTATGCGAAACGGTCATTGAAAATTACATTAAAAGACCGTGTGCATGCCAGCAAAGCCGCGGCGGCCTTCTGCAGAATATATATATCCATACATAACCTCATTCTGTCTACTTTACGATATAATAAAGTTTCACAATTTTTTTTTAAAATATCTGTGTTTTATTTAAAATTTAAAAATTGCGCTCTTGTTGGGACACCCTTTATTTATAGTATAGTTACCTCCATTCGAATTGTGGTACAATAACACAGTATAACACATGATAAACCCATTTCAAAATCTTTTGATGAATGGAAAAGTAAAACTGTTGCTTATGTAGGGAAACGTTATGTGAACAGATTAAAGGAATTGTAATTTTAATTTTTTTTAAATTTCAGCTAAATCAGATTAGTGGTTCTCGAGTTATGTCAAACGTGACAAATTCCCCTATACAATACATACTAACTTCAAATTGATATTAAATTATTATGGCATGTAACATGACAAAACGAATGATGCAGAACTTCTTCTTTTTGGGGCTACTTTCACGTGCAGTTCTCAGAATTTAGTCCCAAATCAATGAGTTGAAAAATGTTGCACTGTGTATTTAAATAATAGTACTCTTGAAGACTTTGAAAAGTTTTTTAGCCATAAATGTGATAATATTTTGTTTATCTATATATATAAAAGGCTTGGGTGACTGACTGATCACTCCCCAGCTCCCCATACAACTGGAATTTTAAAATAGCTGTATCTTTTAAACCATTATAGGTACGAAGTCGAGATTTGGTACCTATATCAGTCGTATAAGAAAAAATATTTTGTTTGCGGAAAGTGGGCGGTGCCACACCCCTTTTTTAAAAATAGAAATATTGGCTTAATTAATGGACCGATTGCAATTAAATTTTCTATGTGTGATACTGTCCATAGGGCTTCTATCATAGGCTACATGAAAACATAATTAGACACAGGGGCGTGGCATCGCCCACACAAACCGAAATTTTAATCGGTCTTATCTCAAGAGCCATTAGATGTATGAAGATGAGATTTGGTATATATGTTACTGATATAAAGAGGATTACGTCTTGCTGGAAAATGGGCGGTGCCACGCCCCTTTTAAAAAAATTGTTATCTGGGCGAAATAAATGAACCGATTGCAATGAAATTTTCACTGTGTAGTACTATCCCTAGGGTCTCTATCATAGGCTACATGAAAACATACTCAGGCAAAGGAGCGTGGCACCGCCCACACAAACCAAAATTTCAATCGCTCATATTTCGCGAGCCATTAAATGTATGAAGATGAGATTCCCTACATATGTAAATGGTACATGTTGGATTACGTCTCGATGGGAAAAGGGCAGTGTCACGCCCCTTTTGAAAAATTTTTTTATGTCGGTCATATTAATACAACGATTGGAATTTCGAATAAACGTCAGCTAAGAATGGATTTTTGGATATTCGTACTTTTAGGGGTAAACATGACCCGACCAATCGGCAAATGCTATGTGTAATAGAAGAAATTGATATGAGCGTTCTAAAATTAGTTCTTTAGTTGTAAAAATACCGAAAAAGGGATAAAACTGGTACTATCGTCCAGACCAAACGTATATAGAATTGCTCCTTATTGAATTAGAGAGCCGGCAGATGGGGTTTTTAGAAGTTCGAACATTCAGGGGTAATAGGCCGAAGAGCGACAATACTGGTACCATCACCCAGACCAAACGGCTAAAGCTATAATCGTATATGGGCATGCTTCCTATAGAATTAGAGGAAGTACCAGTCCATTTCAGATGTGGGATACGAATGTATCCTTTTGAAATTCTTACTTTTAGGGATATTAAGGGACTAAAGCGGTACAATCACTCAAACCAATGGGATAAAGCTACATACACATAGATGGGGTGTTCAAAGTTCTAATGAAGCGTTTGCATTTTACCTGCATTGCTTGAATTCATAAGAAGATTCATTGTAAGTACAGGTGAAGCAACGCGAGCCGGGAAAGCTAGTATATATATAAAAATGAAATGGTCCACGTATGTAAACGCATCACTTGAGAACGGCTGGAGCGATTAGGCTAATTTTTTTTTATTCGATTCGAAATTTTCCGTAGATTGTTTGTGTTGAAAAAAATCAAATCCAGGTGGCGCTAGGGTGAATTTATATCGCAAATTTAAATGCATGTACCAATTCAACTGAAATTTAGAATGGATATTCGTTTGATTATGAGAAAACATTTTATGTACAAATGGACCCGGTAGGTGGCGCTGGGGTTGGTTTACAATCAAAATTTTAACGAGTGGGCCAATTTAACTGAAATTCAGAATCTATGTTTGTTTGATCATCAGAAAAAATTGTATGTACAAATGGACCCGGTAGATGGCGCTAGGGCGGATTTATATCGATAATTTGAATGCATGTACCAATTTAACTGAAATTTAGTATTTATGTTTGTTTGTATAAATTGACCCGGTAGGTGTCGCTAGGGTGGAATTATAATGAAAATTTTAACGAATTAAACAATTTGACTGAAATTTAGAATGTATATTTGTTTTATTATGAAAATTTTTTTTGTATACATGGACCTACAGTTGATTTGGCTGGGGTTGTATTATTTCGAAAATTTATATCGATTGTCCGATTTCACTTAAACTTAAAGTATATGATTTTTTTGGCATGAGAAAATTTTGAATGTATGTTTCGAACCAGTTGCCGGTGTTTAGCTTATAATACACTTAATTTTTGGAATGTCATTTAGTCACTTTTTTTAGCATCATAGTCATTCAGAAGTCTATATATATAAAAAAGATGTACATTTTGATGTCACGACTAATTAGGAAAACGGTTGACCCCATTTGTCCCAAAATTTCAGTATAAGTTGAAGATTGGCTGTAGTTTTTGACCTAGACCGCAAAAAGGCTTAAAGAAGAATGAATAACTTTTATAATGGCGCACTTCCTACAGAATTAGAGAGCTCCACAAAGTGGTTTTTCCCATTTTGAAATTTTAAGGGACAATAACGAAAATAGGAATAACTGTTGATATCACCCAGACCATACGGTTAATGGGGTTGCTGAGCCTAAGGAAGGCATTTTTGGAAATTCGTACTCCTTAGAATAAAAAGGTACAATCACCCAGTACACCAACGCAGGAAGTTATATGTCAGTCAATCGGCTTAAAAATGTGGTTTTAGAATATATGTCTATCAATAAGTAAGTTTTCATCACATCATGGACGACACTGCTGATCCGTTTTAGCAATTCTTAAAATAATATACAATAATCTTATCAATAAGATATATGAAGAACAGAATTTGTCCGTGAAACCTCGCCCTTTAAATTTAAATATTTTAGAGGTCAAAGAAATAAACCAATCGTTATTATATTTCAACTACACTCAACATATTTTACAAAAATTTTGAGGCAGGACGAAGTCAGCCGGGCCAGCTAGTAAATAATAAAAGAAAAACAGAATTTTAGGGCCAAGTGGTGGGCCAAGCTCTCATTTTGTTTTTCATACAACGAATGTATACAATATTATCTATATCCCAGACATCAAGTAAAATTTCGGTGATGTACTCCATGTATTTGTGGACCTTAACTATTCAAATACTTACAGAGTATTAAAAAACCTATGCCAAAAATATTTGCCATTGTCTTCCAAGGCTTAAATAGTCAATGTCCACCCACTTACACTGTTCAAGCATTTCTTCTTCGATTCATCCTTCATCCCCATGCATCTCTCTTATTCTTTGATCTTCCGGCAGTCAGAATATTTTTATGTATATATTGATTGCAATGCATTACAAACAATATATGTATGTAAATATTCCACATTTTGACCAAATTTAATTTCTTTATAATTCTTTGGATTCTGATATTGCTTGAATACACATGAATACATTTATTGCGCCAATTTGATTTTATTGTGCAAATAATAATAATTAAAATAAACAATTCCAAAAACAAAAGAATTTCACAAATTGTTATTGTCTCTCTGAGGCATTTGTGTTTCTTAGACTATAATAGTAATGACAACAACAATAGCAACAACCATCACAATAATGAAATATTCGAACAGCCAAAAGTACAAATCGTAAAAACGTGATCAAACTATAAAATGCGCTCGAGATGCAAATTAAAAGTTCGCTTTTTGGCTTTGTTTTTTGTTTTTGTTTTGACAATTTCCAACCTTTTTTGCGCGGAACAATTCTCGCCTGCAGTTACATTATTTGAATTTTAAATTTTGCCAGTGTTTGCGCTGCGTTCGTATAAATCAAATCGAGTACATTGTACGACTTAAACACGATGATCTTATGGAAGTAGCATAAGAATATAGACTTTTCGATAACAATAAGAGCGCCGCCGCCAGAAATCCAAATATGCTAATGCCCACCATCTCCATCCATGCCATGGCTCATTGGGCCTATTGATGGTTCCAGTACAATGGATCGTGTTTCATCTGTCTTGTCTTGTCTATTTGAGGGAGTATACCTAGCACAGCAACAGTAGCACAGAAACAGTCTCAAGTCCAGAGTCTACACTTTATCATCGAATTGATGTATCATAGATGAAATGATGTCTACAGTTGATGCATAATGAATGGAGACGCTTGTGATATGATTGTGTATGGCACAAAGGGGCGAAAACAGTGATGGTGAGTTAATAGAGAATTGAGAGAGAACTAGATGTTATAAGACCTTAGCTAAGATTGTGTGATTTTTATTAATATTTGTTTGTGTTGTATCGTTCAGTTTTTTGAAAAAATCGCTAGAATTTAAAACAATCCATATATCGATCATGGTGCGTCTAATTGTCAAAATATCTCAAATTTTGACATTCATAAGAGACATTCTTTTGGTTTTAACATTAAATAGCAAATAATCGCTAAATTGAAAAAATCGCTTAAATAAAATATGTATATGATGAAATAATAAGTTAAAGATTAATTTTTATTCAAACATTAAAATAACAGAGTATTGAGAGAGAACTAGATGTTATAAGACTTTAGCTAAGATTGTGCGATTTTTATTAATCTTTTTCATGTTGTATCGTTCAGTTTTTGAAAAAATCGCTAGAATTTAAAACAATCCATATCTCGAAAATGGTGCGTGTAATTGTGAAAATATCTCAAATTTTGACATTCATAAGAGGCTTCTTTTGGTTTTGACATAAAATCTCAAATAATCGCTTAATTGAAAAAATCGCTTAAATAAAATATATGAGTTAAAGATTAATTTTTATTCAAACATTAAAATAATAGGGTATTGAGAGAGAACTAGATGTTATAATACTTTAGCTAATATTGTGCGATTTTTACTAATCTTTTTCATGTTGTCTCGTTCAGTTTTTTGAAAAAATCGCTAGAATTTAAAACAATCCATATCTCGATCATGGTGCGTCTAATTGTCAAAATATCTCAAATTTTGATATTCATAAGATGCTTTTTTGGTTTTAACATAAAATCGCAAATAATCGCTTAAATAAAATATGTATATGATGAAATAATAAGTTAAAAATTAATTTTTATTCAAACTTTAAAATAATAGAGCATTGAGAGAGAACTAGATGTTATAAGACTTTAGCTAAGATTGTGCGATTTTTATTTATCTTCTTCATGTTGTATCGTTCAATTTTTAAAAAAAAATTGCTAGAATTTAAAACAATCCATATCTCGAAAATGGTGCGTGTAATTGTGAAAATATCTCAAATTTTGACATTCATAAGAGGCTTCCTTTGATTTTGACATAAAATCGCAAATAATCGCTTAATTGAAAAAATCGCTTAAATAAAATATATGATGAAATAATAAGTTAAAGATTAATTTTTATTCAAAAATTTAAATAACAGAGTATTGAGACAGAACTAGATGTTATAAGACTTTAGCTAAGATTGTGCGATTTTTATTAATATTTTTCATGTTGTATCGTTCAGTTTTTGAAAAAATCGCTAGAATTTAAAACAATCCATATCTCGAAAATGGTGCGTGTAATTGTGAAAATATCTCAAATTTTGACATTCATAAGAGGCATTCTTTTGGTTTTAACATTAAATAGCAAATAATCGCTAAATTGAAAAAATCGCTTAAATAAAATATGTATATGATGAAATAATAAGTTAAAGATTTATTTTTATTCAAACATTAAAATAATAAATAAAATTTGAAATTTCAATAAAATTTAATAAATTAAGTGAAATCACAAAAAAACGCCTAATATAAAAAATGAATACAATTGTGCAAGTTTACAAAAGATGAAATCTAAAAAATTACAAAAAAATAAGACGCTTTAACTTAATTACGGTAATTATAGGATAATGAAGTCAATCAGTCAATAAAACTCTATTAGTTAAATTCGAATGGAAATTCAACAGTGATTCTCTTTCAGAAGTTATATAAAAGAAAAATCAACAAAATTAAAAAAAACAACGTGAAATATGAATAATCACTGAATTTATTATTAATTTTCATCCAAGCATAGAGAATGCCTTAATTTCCAAAGTTTATAGAAACTCAACCAATTAAATAAAGTCTCAAAAAATCGCCAAAAACTGAAGGTCGCGCTAATTCCATAATATTCCAATTATAAGTTAATTTAGTGTTCAAACGCTCAAATCTCTTATTTTTAACTTGGAACGAAGATTGTAATGCCTTTAATATGACACTGAATAAAATAAAAATCGTTAAAATTAAAAAATCGCTAAAACTAAAATGTGAATAAAAACTGAATTGGTTATTCATTTTCATTCAAACGTAGATATAATATAATATTCCATGTTATGAAATGAAATGTAAAGAAATCGCTCTAATTGGAATATTAATTATAAGTTAATAAAGTGTTCCAACGTTAAAAATCGCTTATTTTCTAACTCTGTAGGAAAAAATCGCTAAAATCAAAATAAGAATTAAAACTGAATTAATTATTAATTTTCATCTGAACAAAAAATTTATATAATTTTCCATGTTAAAAGAAGCTCATAGATGTAATGAAATCGTTAAAAATAGCCAAAAATAAAAAAAAATCGCTAAAATTATAAGCTGATAAAGAGTTCATGCGATAAAAAAAATCTTATTTTTTAACTATTGAAAATTCAACAACAATGATTTTTATATGACACTAAAAATTAATAAATATCGCTAAAAGTAAAATATGAATAAATTTTTGGTACCAAAAAATACAATTTATGATACTAAAAATTAACATTTAAAAATTATGATACCAACTGGTTGAGCATCTTGCCTGAATGGTAGACAGGTGTTTATAGAGCTCAGAGGCCAAAAATCCAAAAATCGAATGAAAAAAGATGGACGTACCACAAGGAGGAGTACTTTTACCAATACTCTTCAATCTCTATCTCTCGAAATTACCTGCACCCCCTCAAGGAGTCTTAAGGGTGTCATACGCCGATGATTGCACTATTTACCCATCAGGCGTCAACATAGATGACATACATAAGCGCTAGAATCACTACCACATAGCCACCGTAGAGAACTTCCTGCAGGATCGCGAATTAA
This sequence comes from Muscina levida, assembly GCA_964034835.1. NCBI lineage: Eukaryota > Metazoa > Arthropoda > Insecta > Diptera > Muscidae > Muscina > Muscina levida. Next base: position 41,753,917 of record OZ035883.1, on the reverse strand, counting down.
TGTTATCACCGAAACATCCTCTTCCCTCGTCGTATACGCATGGACTTCTTTCGCTTCAGGTCTGACATTCAAAACGTCATATGATCTGACGTTAACAGAGTGTCGATTACAGCTGCGCAAAAAGAGTTTCATCGTGAAGAAGTGTCGACGGCCAAAAGAGTCTATCGATGTAACAGGGTCCTTAACAAACACCTCCCAGCGCACAGTGGGGTATGGGACCCCCAAAACGGAGATTAATTAAAAAATGAAAATTGCGATTTCCAATTTATGTATTGTAGTCAATAATTGTACACAGGATACAGATTCAATAGATACTAGAATCAATTACATATGTTGTTTATTTATAGTTCTATGCTCTCTCAAACGTCGGAAATATTTTCGACTTTTCTACGTGTTAGCGAAAAGTGAAATATCGATATTTTGGAGTGAAGTTTTTGCCTTTTAGTCATTTAAAACCGAATTATTGTTATGGATCATTCAACGTCAGCTATTGAAGAACGGGAATAACAATTAGTTGTATACAATAAATATGTTTAATTATTTTTGAAAAAATGGTCTAAATTTAAGGTATTTTTGAAATGTATGTAGATTTTTATAATGGTTCCGGGTAAAACCCTGTTGAAAAATTAACATAATTGTAAAATATAACATCTGTACTAACAAAATCAAGAAAAACATTTGGCGCGTATTTGCGCCAATTTGGAAACGGTGGAAAATTAGTTTGGTTTGATTTGGCCTCATTTTCTTTGTTTTTGCTGTATCGCAATTTGTTGCTGAGCATTAATTTTTAATTATACCCTACAAAAGGCAATTAATGCTTATTTGCCTTGATAATATTCAAATTGAAAATATGGTTAAATGACATTATTTTACAACATCTCTAGATTTTATAGCCGTCACACCAAATTTTTTCAAAACGTTAAAATATCAACATATTTGGGATTAATAACAAGCACTAAAACTAGTTGTTAATGCAAAATTCAGAGAATTACCTTCTAACTAGTACAAGTTTCTTTTATAAAATGTGATTCATTTCGAGGTTTGTTTTTTAAATGGTTTGATTTACAAAAACCGAGTGACTAATTGCGAAATGTTATTTGAGTGGTAATTAATATTGTTTGACATTTTGACATAAAGTAACTGAAATGGAAGCAGCTACTCCTAAAATTATTTTTTTGTAAAAAATGTTTTTCGAACCCTTGGCTCAACAAGTAGTGTGCTTAATAGACTATTTGAGAGCGCTATTGTCAATATCATTCTAAAATTTTAGCCTCAGTGTGCGTTATTGGATAATACGCAACCAAAAATACCACTACCTTCCTACAGAGAGGAGTATGTTACTCCTGTAGCGGAGACTGTTACTAAAGATACTGACCAGTCGATTAGACACCGTGAGCATTCTGGGCACGATTTGCTTTCGATACGCAACAACTCGGAATGACGCTGTAATGAATGAATGACGCTGCCAAATTTGGCAAAGATCGGACGCTTCCTTGAATTAATCTCCGTTTTGGGTGTTCAATACCCCACTGTGCAGCGGTCGATCCGAGTGAATTGTCTGCGAGCCAGGAACAGATTTTTATGACCAATCGCCTCTCGGACGAAAACTTGTTAAATGCTTATTGAAGTTGTATAATGAAGATTAGTGACAGTCAGCTGGCACTTCCTTGGTGGGTTGAACAGTGGGACCTCTTCAAACATGTAAAAAAAATAAAAAAAATTCAGTCATTTTCTCCCGGCTAAAACTTTGTCAGATGATAGTTTATACGTTATTATTAAATAAATAAAACGTCAGCTGGCCTACGTCAGTTGGCGACCTAAAGGGTCTACTGTAGCTCAATGTAAAGGTTGAATAAATCACGGTAATAATATCACAACTGTTAAGATATTGTTCTGATCATTTTGAAATGTTTTAGACATTTGTAGAGGAGGAGTCAGGCTTTCAGAATTTTGCATTCGGAGGCAGGAAAGGAATCCTGGACACAGCCCAGCTGTTACAACAAAAATAATAGCTTTTATATATACATAATGCAATGAATCCTTATAAGTAATGTAAAACACTGTACGTCCGCGGCTGCAAAACAAAAATAGAAATATCATATGGAATTATGTCGATTAAAAGAATAAATTACATTTATCCAACAGCAAACGAATGAAATGAACGATTGAATTTCAGATATTCTAAAAAGTGTGTCGTGTTGTGAGAGCATTTCAGCCAACAATAAACAAACGGCAGCCAAACTAGAGGTGAAGTGAGTTCAATAAAACAAAAAGGAATTTTTTCATTAACCTAAATAGTATTTGGATAAATTGAAAATATGAAAATGTAGATTGAAGGTCACCCATCACCCCCAAGCAATGAATGCATAACAAAAAATAATAATGAGGAGTAGGAGGAGGTTTAAGAAAACGCATTGTTAATGTATTTACTTTATAAGCATCTTTGTGACCATTATACTTTATTAGATTCATAATAGTAATAATAATAGTGTATATTTTTTTTTTTAGATAGTACATCTTTATAATATATAATACATTAAGGTATGTACTATTTTTTGTAATAACAAGCATTTGGTATAATTTATTTTTGTGATTATAATAATAAATAGGATATATCTGTTATACATATCGTCTTTTTTCTTTCTTTGTTTGTTTGTTATTGCCTTCGTTGTATAGGCTTCATTTTTAAAAATCTATAAATATTCCCTAATTGTGTGTTCGATCTGGTAAAGCCACAGCGCATTTTTTTTTTGATATATTTTTTTTATAATTTTTATTAAACTTTTCAGTTGTACAACGTATAGTTGTCTTTTGGGTTTTAGGTTTTTTTTTGGTCTTTGCTTTTGTGACAAACTTATGTGTAGTTTTGTTTATGTTTTTTTTTTTTAATTTATTTATTAAAATATTCAACAAATTGCACTTTCTTCTAGTCGTTTTTATGTTTATACATTTTCATGAGAAGAGAAGACTAGTTGCTTTTGAGCCTTAACTAAAATTTAATAAAAATTATGTTAAATATAAGAAAATTGTTCAATTTTGTTGAGAAATATGTTGACGCCCTCTATTTAGAGGCTTAAGATAGATATACTAAAAATTAAAAAATATTAAAAACAAAATTGTTTTTAAAATATATAAGATAATTTTGCTAAATATTAACTGTTGAGTGGGGAAAGGGGCAGGTGAAGTTTAAATTAATATAAACTATCGATATATTTGTCACAAATTTCATTTAACCATACTGAAATCTATGTTATAGCAGCTTAAGGTAGTGTTTAGCAAGGTGGCTGGAAAATTTTAAGAATTGGCATTTTGGATGGAAGTTTAAAATACGTATATATGGTCGTTAAACATTAGAAATAATTTTTTTTAAAAAACGATATTTTTAAATTGTTTCATACTGCGAGAATTAAAACAAAATTATATTTTCAGTTTTTATTTAGATAAAAAAAATAAACGAAACTACGAAAATCTTTATATGTATATCGTTTTGAGTCCTGGAAGTTTTTTTCTGGAGTTTTTTTTGTAAATTTAAATTATCTCAATGTCAGGGATATAAACTTTTTTTTAGAGACCAAAGGGAGCCTCAATTTAAAAATTCAGCTGATAAAGAAAAAAAATTCTAAAAAGGGATTGTTGCAATAACAGTAAACTTGTATCAGGAAAATGTAACATTTTCTAATTTGTAAGAATAAAAAAATTGTTACCACAAAAGGTCGTAAAGGCTCGATTATATAGAAATTATAAACAATAAAGAAAAAGACATAATATAAATTAATTTTAAGGACGACACAGTTTGAACTATCTAACATCTGAAGGGCTCAAAAGCCAAATCGATTAACTCGAATAATTGATTTTTTTTTTAAATTTATTTCCAAATCACTGGATTGGACTTCATATTTTTTCCATTGAAAAAAAAAATTCAATAATAAAATTTAATTTATTCATGTTTAAATCTAATAACACATTTTTTTTTTTTACTTTATAATTTAAAAAGATTTTTGAAAAACATATTAGCTTTATGTTTTATGATGTTAACCGATATGGCGAGTAAAACAATCTGTTATGGTATTAAATCGTAAATTGTAATTACCACTCTGATCACAATTTTCCTGAAATTTTTTTTTCGCTTTCATTGTTTCCCTAATCTAAATAAAATCTCAGCGAAAACCCCTTTTTCTTATTCTAAACGAATTTTAAAATGAGGAACTGTTCTGCGAGACCTAAACTAATTCAACAACGTAATAGCCCAAAATGAACTACTTCCAAACTATCAAATTTTGAACCGGGTGAATATTATTAGATAATGAATAAGAAAAAGTGAATTTTGAAATAATTTCAGAAGTTATATTATTATATTTTACCGAAAGCCAATACCAACAACCTGTTATATGAGATAGTTGTTTGTATGGAAGGTGAACTAGTTCACTGTCCTCTGGAGAACTAGTACTGAACTAGTTTCGAACTAGTATAACGAATGTATATTAAGGGGAGAATTTGATTACAAATTTTGAGAATAAATCCGCTAACGAAATTCAAGGCAGTTGCGACAAAAAATTTAAATATTTTATATTTTAATGATAAAAGTTCAAAACATTTTTAAGACTTATGGAAGGGATCGTTATTCTTTTTAAGATTAGCTCGCAATTTCTCGCTGAAGAAATGTCTAATGTTTTCATCAAATTTTTGGTACAAATTGTCTTCTTCTTTTTCTAAAAGCTGTCGATTCAATAGTTTACAATTGAGTTGCAAATCTTCGAAAAATGTGTGCTGACACACGTTCATGTGTTTTGACCCACATATGTTCAAAAACGAGTAAACTGTAAGGCAAGGGGAAAAATTTTTGGCGATTCACATATCGCATGTGATTTGACAATCGCGTCATTGTCAGGCATGGGCGATTGTTCAAAAAATTACAATTTATTGTACCACGTAGTTTATTGTACGGAAACGTTCTTTCGTTGTAACAACAAGTAATATTTATTGTACATAAAAGTACAATTTATTGTACCAAATTGATTTTTATTGTACCAAAAAGTACTTTAAGTGTACCAAATAGTATACATTATCATACCAAAAACGAGCTTTTACTGTACCAAAAAGTACTTTCATTATTAAAAAAGCACTTTTATTGTACTATAAAGTAAAATTTAATTGTATCATATAGTACAATATATTATACCAAGCAAATCAATTTGTTCTACTAAATAGTACAATTTATTTCAGCACTAAGTACTTTTATTGAACCAAGAAGTACACTTTATTGTACCAAAATGTATTTATATTGTATCCAAAAGTACTTTTATTGTACCAAAATGTAATTTTATTGTACCAGAAAGTACTTTTATTGTACCAAAAAGTTAAATTTATTGTGCCATAACGTAATTTACTGTAGCAAAAAGCACAATTTATTGTACCAAAAAGTACTATTATTGCTCAAAAAATTACTTAAGTATTACCAAAAAGTACTATTTTTGTACTAAAAAGCACTTTAATTCTACCAAAAAGTGATTTTATTGTACCAAAAAGTACACTTATTGTACCAAAAAGTACAATTATTGTGCCAAAAACTACAATTAATTGTACCAAGTACTTGTATTATGCCAAATATAAGTTTTTTATACGCAAAAGTACTTTTATTAAAGGGCAATAAAATGTACCAAAAAGTACTATTAAAATTAATGTTAATGTACCATAAAGTACTTTTATTATACCAAAAATTATTAGTTATGTTGTACTTTCATTATTACAAAAGAAAACACCTTTATTGTACTATAAAGTAACATTTATTGTATCATACAGTACAATATATTGTACCAAGCAGATCAATTTGTTCTACCAAATAGTACAATTTATTTCACCATAAAGTACTTTTATTGTAACAAAAAGTACACTTCATTGTACCAAAATGTATTTATATTGTACCAAAAAGTACTTTTATTGTACCAAAATGTAATTTTATTGTACCAGGAAGAACTTTTATTGTATTAAAAAGTACAATTTATTGTACCAAAATTTAATTTCATTGTACCAGGAATTACTTTTATTGTACCAAAATGTACAATTTATTGTGCCGTAACGTATTTTACTGTAGCAAAACTACAATTTATTGTACCAAATTTAAGCTCAATTTATTGTAAAAAAGTACTTTTATTGTACCAAAAAGTACTTTTATTTTACGAAAAAGTACAGTATGTTGTACCAAAAAGTACTTTTATTATACCAAAAACTATATTTATTGTACCAAAAAGTACATTTATTGTACCAAAAAGTACAATTAATTGTACCAAGTACTTTTATTACGCCAAAAATAAGTTTTATTTATACGAAAAAGTACTTTTATTATAATAAAAGGGCAATAAAATGTACCAAAAAGTACTATTTAATTAATTTTATCACACCAAAAAGTACTTTTATTATATTTTATTTTTATTATTGTATCAAAAAGTTATGTTGTACCAAACAGAAAAAACTTCTTAACTTCTGGATATTTCTAAATATTTTTTTGCATATTTTTAGTCTATACAATTTGGCCTAAGCAAAACAGCTGATTTGAAATTTCTCTCCCTTGTTGTTTCCCACCCTAACTGTTTAGAATAGAAGGATTTTATTCGCCGAAAAAAATAGGGTAAGTTCGGGTATTCTGGAGTAAGGGGGTAATGTGGAACCCCCACTTTATTTCGTAAACTAAACATTCCCTCCAATTACGTATGTCGTAGTCGACTTTCGACAGAAATGTTTAGCATACAGAATTTTTCATCATCCGATGAAAAAGAACATTGTAGAAGCAAGGACATATCGTACTACAGTCTCACAAACGACATCAGCGATGCCATATTTGAAAAATGACAAAGATTCGACGTAACTACGACATACATAATAAGGGGAATTATTTTGCAAATCTGTTTGTACGTATACGTAGCTTACTGATACGTATTAAGCATTTGCCACAATTTTTTTTTTAGTTATAATCTGTAATACCAGAAATCGGGAATAGTGATCCACCGGACATGAAGTTAGCCTTAGAAACAGTTAAAAATAATTAAATAAGAGTGTTTCACAATACCCACCCAGGGAGTTCCATTAACACCCTCCAATTTTAAAAATGTCAGTTTTACATCTAAATTTTTTATACATAACTCTTCTAATGTTAAGAGAATTAACTTTTTTCAGTTAAGCAATGTATCAACAAATATATTTGAATCAATCAGTTGACATGTTTGCTGATACATTCTCGAAGAGAGCCAAATTAGGAATTGTGGTTCCACAATATACGAAGTTACTCCATATTAAATAAATAAATTAAAGTTCAAATATTCGATTTGAAATTTAAAAATCGTTAATTAATATTGAAATTTTCAATTTGAATAAATCAATTGAAATTCAAAACTAATTAATTGAAAAAAAACATATCAATTGAATTCGATATCGTCAGCTGAAATGTAAAAGAAAATAATGTAAATATACTATTCGATAGATTGCACTGCATTTCGTCAAATGCACAAAATTTATGTCAACATGTATATTTATAAATAAATTTTAGTTCAGTTTCATTGCATTTCAGCTGACTATATATTTTTTAAGTTTTTCAGAAGAGCAGTTTAAAGTTTCAAATACTAAATGAATACCAGAAATCTGTTTTTTTTGTTGTTTTATAACTTTCTTACAGATTCTAACGTAAGGTATTTGTTTATTACTTCTTAAAAAAGGAGTTGTTTGTTTTGTGTGTATCAAAAACACACACACACAATTTGGTCCTAAACTCGAGTTAGGCCGTTATGGTTTATGACCAGTGATATAGGTATATCCAACCTGAGACACTAATTTACTAATTAATCCGTTGAATTTCTGCAATTTTCATACAATTTAACAAATATCTGCAACGTTTTTTTCCACTCAACACTACAAACAGCAAGTTTATCTGTTATATCAATATATTATTTTATGCAAAATTTGTGAACAAACTGTCCTGCATCACATCCAAACCTTAATAACTCAAACTATCTTATGTAAATTAAAAAAAAAAATTGTGAATAATATATGTGACAAAAAAATTAAATTAAATTAAATACTAAAAGAAAACAAATCACAGCTTTTTTTTGTTTGAAACTTGAAAATTATAAGGAGAAATATGTTGTGACATCTTTACATCAAGCTAACTGCCAACCGCTTTACATACGACTGCAAAAGTTGTACAACAATTGTTTATCCTCAAAGTGATAGACATTATTGATATGACGCAATACACGGCCATTAACTAAATGTTTGGCATAATGAACAGCCTCCATGCGATCTTTGGATAAGCCGACCTCTAGCAGCCAATCGACAAATTCGCAGCCATAAAATACTTTGCGATATGTTTTAATGCGCCATCTACAAAAACAATTTTAAAAATATACAACAGGATTTATATTTAATATCGGCTGAAGGGCTTTTAAAAATTACCTGCGATCTTTAGCTATATCCTTTTTGCAATTTTCCAAATGATGCACTTTAAATTGCTCACAAATATGTTTGGTCTCTTGGCTAAGTTGTGACCAGTGCGGTAAAGTAACAACATTAGCACCATACCTGCAAAAAGTAAGTAATATGAAATAAAAGTTATTTTATTGGCCTTTACTAATTAATAAAATACACAACGTACCATATCTTCCTCCATACTTTGACTATAGGCATTAGGAGTTCGCCTGTGTCTCCAATGAAAACAGCCATTACTATTAAACTTTGTCCGAAATTTAAAAAGGCATCAAGGAAACTTAATTCCAAATAAATGCCAGACATTCCCTCCATTACTAGAGTCCAAATGGATACAGCCAAGCCCTTAGGAATGAAGAAAATACATTAAGTATACCATATTTTGTTGTTGTTGTTTCTCTACAACTTACCACAAACATTGAACACAACAATATAATTAATAATACAATGTGCTTTAGCGTTTGATGCTCATCACCATCGTTGGCATGTTCTAATGGCTCCAGGCCGCGTCTCGTCTGCTCCTCATAACGATCAACAATCGATTGACAATTTTGTGAAGTAGTGGCACCACAATTGTACGAGGGGCTACAAATGCCAGATCGAACGCCGTGGTTGCTAAAAAAAAGTAATTGTTTGAATGAGATATGATAATTTTAAAACAATTTACAGATTTAAAAGATTATATGTAATATTTTTTTTGATTTACATAAATTTTAGAGAACTCGTAGCTGGAGTCTTTTGACTTCTAGAAGATAATTCTATATAAACAATTAAAGGACCTTGATTGAAGATAATCATACAGATCCCTAATAGTGGTGAATCACTTTGGAAATTATTTTTTAGCTGGGTTTGGTTTCTTCAATTAGTCATTTTAATCATGTTAGTACTTTTAGTACTTACGCTTCGTCAATTTGATCCGTTTCTGAAGTTACATCCGTATCCTTTGAGTCCTTTTTGTTTTGCTCCAAATTACGTTTGTTTAAAAGATCTTCTATATCCACCACCACTGTTGTGTTTGTAGGGCTGGCAGTACTAGTTGAGGAGCAACATGTGCCATTACCACTGCCACAACCTCCACTACCACCTCCACCAGCAGCAGAACCATTTACAGTAGCAGAGGTTGTATTGCAACCACCACCGCTCATACCGCCAGTATTCGCCAACATATCATCATCATCAGATGAAGAATAAGAAGTATAACGACGTCGTCTTTGATGCAAATTACCAGAGGATGTTAACAAATTTGCTGTCGATATTGTTGATTGGAGATCTGAAATTTCTAAACAATAGTTGGAATTATAATAAAAACACTGATATATGTAAAGCGGCATCAAATGAATTACCAGATTCGGGATTAGATAGCTCACGGGTATATGTTAAATATTTCTCATAACGTTTCTTGTAACGCTGATGCATAACCAAGCAACCGACGGTTACTAAAAAGGCAGGATAACAAAATAGACACGATGTTATTACGATATTTCATAATTGTAATAAAAAATAAGTATAGGTATAATGAAATTATTAAATCAGATTGAAAACTTTGTGGAAACATCATGGTGGAACCATTACCACAGTTCTATACATTTGAAGAAATTTTAAAACAAATTCCAATTTAAGATCCAATAAAATTTATAACTTTATTTAACTAGACTTTTAAAGGAACTCATTTGAAAATTTGCCTCAATTATATAAAAACTATTAAGGGTTATTAACTTTTCAACACTTAAGTGTTCTCATCATATGTAAACAAACTATATAAAACTTTGTTGTGTTATATAAGAATGCATTACTTACCTATAAAACACATGACTAGCATAAAAACCGATATAGCTGCCTGAGCATTACCATATTGAAAGCTGGGATTGTGTTTTTCTGCCGACATAACATTACTATCAAAGGCTACTAATAAGCCAGAGATTATAGCAGGAACACCCCAAGCAAATGTAATCTGAAAATAATTAAAAAAAATGAAATTTATTCTATATATTATGTAAAAAGTAATTGATCGTCTTACCATATAGGGCCATAATTTGAGCACAAAACATAAACTACGACATTGTAGGAATAACAGTGAGATGGCCAATATACCAGTCCACAGTCTGCTGCTGTATGTGCCGATGTTGAATAAGAAGAATTGAATGAGCAGTGGCCATTTCTCAACATGTTCCAATTTCGACCATAAAATAACACCAACACAACACATTAACTGAAAAGAGAAAAGGAATGAAAGGTTGAATTGTTAATGTGAAATAACTAAATTAAATAATAAAAATAATAAAATAAATAAAATTTATAAATAAAATAAATAAAATATATAAAATAAATAAAATAAATAAAATAAATAAAATAAATAAAATAAATAAAATAAATAAAATAAATAAAATAAATAAAATAAATAAAATAAATAAAATAAATAAAATAAATAAAATAAATAAAATAAATAAAATAAATAAAATAAATAAAATAAATAAAATAAATAAAATAAATAAAATAAATAAAATAAATAAAATAAATAAAATAAATAAAATAAATAAAATAAATAAAATAAATAAAATAAATAAAATAAATAAAATAAATAAAATAAATAAAATAAATAAAATAAATAAAATAAATAAAATAAATAAAATAAATAAAATAAAAAAATAAATAAAATAAATAAATAAAATAAATAAAATAAATAAAATAAATAAAATAAATAAAATAAATAAAATAAATAAAATAAATAAAATAAATAAAATAAATTAAATAAATAAAAAAAATAAAATAAATAAAATAAATAAAATAAATAAAATAAATAAATTAAATAAAATAAAATAAAATAAAATAAAATAAAATAAAATAAAATAAAATAAAATAAAATAAAATAAAATAAAATAAAATAAAATAAAATAAAATAAAATAAATTAAATAAAATGGAACGAAACGAAATAAATAAGAAATAAATAAAATAAAAAAGCAAAATTAAAAAAAAAATTGGCCTAATTATTCAAAACTAGGGATAATATTCTAAAATTAAAAAGGTGGAATAGAACATTTAAAAACGCAATAATAAAAAAGTAAAGTAAGAAGAAAAAAAATAAAAAATAAAATTTAACTATATTACAGAAAACAAAAAAGACCTAAAATTACAAAAGTTTCTGGGTAATAAGTAAATGATATTTTCTTTTTTCAAATTGTATATTTGAACATACCGCCCAATTTTCCTATAGCTATTTTAGCGACATACAAAGCCCTTAGGAAATTTTTGGATTGGAATATTTGTTCTCAATCTGAACAATTCCTTTGTACTGTTAATTCGACAATACTATTTTTAAATACTTAAAATATTTTGTTTTTTTTAAACAAATATGTAAATAAATATTACTTTATCTTTAAGAACAAGTACCTATGGTCTTTGTTACCCGGCGCCTTTTTCCATATTTTGCAAATTAACTATATAAAATATATTGTAATAAATAAAAATAAATTTCGTCCTGGATTACCTTTAAAATGCGATTTATATTAAAGAGTGTTTTTATATAATTTTTTTTACGTATTAATTTAGTTTTTTTTCGTATATCTTTTTTTATTTTGTTTCAAATTGGAAAATAATTTTGCCGTTCCAACGCTTTTAAAACTTTGAATTAATTTAACTCAAATTTTTAGCAAAACTTGAACCTAATCTTTTCCATTGCATACCATGAATGAGATATGGAAGAGTGCAGGATAACACGCTTCTATTATAAGACACACAAACGGGACCTACAGTTTAACAACATATCCTAACGTCTGCTATTAATGAAGATTTTACTAGACCAGCCAAACCAACTCAACTACTCAGAAGTTGCAGTCGATAACAACTAGATCACACGCATGATAGTCACGGGTTATAACCATCATGCCACGGTTGGAGGAGTAGGGTAAGTTTGTTGCATTATTGTGGCTATAGTTATAATCTTCAACTTAATATGTTGTCTTTATTGTATAGTCCCCCTAATTATGTATGTCGTAGTCACATCGAATCTTTGTCGTTTTTATGGTATCGCTGATGTCATTTGTGAGACCGAAGTACGACTTGTCCTCGCTTCTATCATGTTTTTCTTCATCAGATGTAGAAATATTTTCAACACTAAACATTTCTGCAAATTATTGCTAATTTTATTCAAATAAAAAAAACAGTCGAATGTTGCCGAAAGTCGACTGCGACATACGTAATAAGGAGGAGTTTTAAATAAAAACAAGTCAAAATCCATTAAAGAAGTCAACATCCATTGATGAAACGTTGGGAAAATTGTAATAAAATTAATTTAAAAAAAAACACGATAGATCCAAGTAACTTAAATACCTATTGACAGAAACACATTTTTAAATATTTTACAACTAGATCTCTTACCTGTGACAATACCAAACAAAATGTTATGCGATGAGGAATGCGCTTAAAACGCTTCGTTGAAATCAACAGCAATAACATCCAAAGGCAAGCAGCCACACCGGCCACGCTGATGTCAAATGAAAAAGCATCCAATTCATGTAAATAATCGATAGGATTCAAATTTGTAATGGAAATCATTTTAGCCGAGATAAACATTAAAGGAGCCGAAATGAAAGTACACAAAACCATACTTTTGGCAATCTGAAAATCATTAAAAAAAAAAATTTATTACAATATCTACCATTTATTCCTCCATGAACTTACCAGTTCCACTTCAATATTATATTGGGAGGCTATAACAAATGCGCCCGGTGCGGCGGGAAAAGTTCCATATAGAAAACCAAAGGTGCTTAGTTCAGTGGTGTCATTAAAATCCGAACCAGCCTGCATAATATTAACGGTTTGTCGACATATTAAAGGTAAAACCAAACTGTAATTGAAATAATTTATACATATTATAACGAAACGCCTAAAAGTATGCAAATATCACTTACATCTTCACCAATATCAATATGCCAGGCAACAAAAACTCTGAACCTTTCAATGATCTGCCCTGGCCGACAATTTTAAGACCCAATAAGAATAGGGCTGTAGCCGAAAACGATTGACCAAAAACTCTTAAAACACTGGCCAACATTTCGGGCAAACCATTGGCAAAGACAAAGGAGCCGGCCACACCCAATAGAGTCATCAAAAGTAAAGGATTGAAAAACAACGATCTAATGGTGGTCAATACCAACATAGACTTCTCGTTTAACAACCTATTACGTTTAGCCATTTGCTCAGAGGGGCAGGTGTCGGGACACAGAGGAGGATTTTGAATCTAGAGAAAACAATAAAGCTAGATACATAAAATTTGGTTTAAAATTTGGTAGCATCTTACATGGTCCGTTTTATTTTGAGCTATTTTTGCAATTTCCATTAATATCAAGCCGATTGGATTTAAAATGGCCAACGATATGGGTGCCATTAAATACAAATAGGAAGCATATTCAGGATGTACATCCTTGTACAATGCCATTACTGTAAAAACAATGTTGGAAGATAAATATTAAAATGAGGAAAAGTGTCTAGGTATATATTTGAGATGAAAATACAAATTTATTTATACATTTCTGATAATTTCAAAAATGGACATATATTGTTCTTGCAATGATGGTTTATTAGATTCACTGCATTTGTAGTCATTTTGTGTTTTAACATGCGGCGATATGTTTTAGTTCCCCCAGTTTAAGTTTTGCTCCCTCCACCGACTTACCTATAGGATATCCAATGGCAAAATCATTACTTTGTGTACAAAAGATACCCAACAGCCCGGCTCTGGCATAATTTAATGGTCTCGCCACCATCAAGGATATTATGAGGACCACAAAGAATACCAACGCTTTGGATATTAACATGGCCAACAGAAATGTCCAATTCACTTTACTCCAATTGAGTTCAACCAACGACAGAAATATTAGGGAGGGTAAAGCAAATGTGCCCACAAATGTCCCCAGACCTTTGGTTTCGGCATTTGATATAATTTTAAAACGACCCGCAATGTAACTGCAATGAGAAAAAAAAGAAAATTAATTATTAAAAATGGTATTTCGTTAAAAAAATGGCATAAAATTGTTACATAAATATTATGTATCTGTACGTATACACAGGGTGGAAACAAAGTTTCTTTTACATTTTAATCGTTAGTTGTGTGTAGCAGCCATGGCGGGGTGGAGCGGAGGGTTTAGGATATGCAAGATTTGCCAACGTGCGTTCAGCGTTCGCGAGTACTATTGAAATAACGATTGTTCGACTATAGCGGCATAGAATTGAAGATCCATTGATTTAATTTTTTAGAAAATCAAACCACGATCAGGCCGACTTAGAACTTGAAAGATCCCGAAAACTTAGAGGGTGTACGATCATCTGTTCAAGAAAAACCTAGATTTTCTACTCGAAAGCGGTGTAGCATCTCAAATGTGGTCAGTACATCTTTAAACGTATTTTTCAAAAGATTTTCTTTATCATCCTTACAAAATTCAAATGGCACAGTAATTAAAGCCTCAAGACCATGAGCTCAGGCTTTCACCAGCTTTACAAACATTTGTTTTTTGAGACGGTACAAACTTACGCATAAATTAATAAAAAAAACCTTAATTACATCATCAAAACCTAATACATTTGTCAACAATAGGCTTTATTGATCCATACTTTTATGAAGAGCAAAGAGGAAACGCTGTTACGGCCAATGCAGAGCGGTATATTGCCCTGCTACATAACGTTTTTGTTCGAGCACTACAGAATTCTATAGTTTTAATAAACGATTTTGATTTTAGCATGATAGGGCAACACATCAAACTTCCAAGGACTCATTGGGTGCATTACGTGAAATTTTTGGACAAAAAGTGATATCCATAAAGAGTAGGTGCCATTAACACACCACTCTGTAGCTCAGACTTCGCAAGTATATACAGAACATATCACGAAATCCCTGCCAAGCTGTCATTGAAAATTTCCTCTCCAGATTCCACAAGGTATAAAAAGTCATAAGATTTAAGTCATAAAATTTACAAAATTTATAAAATTCATAAAATTCATATAATTTATAAAATTGTAAAATGTTATACAAAATTTAATTTATAAAATTTATAAAATTCATAAAATTTAAAAATTTTACAAAAATCATTTAATTTATAAAATTTATGATAATTCATAAAATATATAAAATTTATCAAAATTCAATAAATTAAAAAAAATCATATATTTCACTGTACGACACGACATGATCAAACCGACCAGATTCTGAAAATATAGCTCAAATAAAATTATACGTATCTCCCAGTTTTTCTAGATCAGCTCATTTAAGTTTTTTACGAGCAATTAAATTTTTGGAGCGAATCTCCCATACAGCTATTCAAAAGTGAATTCTTCCTGTTCGCAGAACTCTGCGAGTTGTTAACAGAATTTGATGAATGTCAGGTGATTACGGCCAGGAGCTGAATCTGACGAAGAAAAAATTAAAAATTTCTCACAAATTAAAAAAAAATTGTTACAATTTTAATTTTTGAAAATTTGGGAAAATTTTAATCTTTGAAAAATTTTATATTTGGGCTTCGTCAGAATTCGCTCCTGGCCATTTGAAAAATAATAAAAAAAAAAGTTTATCAAAATCTGTTGACAAATTAAATTTGTGACAAATTTTAAATTTGGGATTCGTCAGAACCCACTCATGGCCACTTGAAAAAACATTAACAAAAAATTCATCAAAATCTGTTAGCAACTCGCTGGGTTCTGCGAACAGGAAGAAGTCATTATCAAGCCGCTGTATGAGAACTTCGCTCCAAAAAATGAATTGCTCGTAAAAAACTTAAATGAGCTGATCTAGAAAAACTGGGAGATACGTATAATTTTATTTGAGCTATATTTTTAGAATCTGGTAAGTTTGATCATGGGTGAGACCAAAAGTTTAAATTTGTCTTACAGTGATTTAGATCAAATTTTTAAATTCATAAAACTTACAAAATTTATTAAGTTCATAAAAACGCATAAAAATCTTGAAATTCACAAAATGCTTATACCTCACAATATTTGAAAAATTCGGCTCTAGAAAAATGTCCCAAAAAAGAAACGAAAAATGCCCCAAAATAAAATCAGTCGAAAAAAATTAAAAATTAATCAAAACTCAAGAACGAAAATTTTTCCAACAATTTTGAAAAATACCCCAAAAAACATTCTTCTAAACAATACCGCATACATCGTTGTCAGTTTTATTGATTAAAAAGTCATTCACCGATAAAAAAAAGGCTTAATTCAGGTGGTAGAGAAATAGAGCGTATTTTGTGGGAAAAAAATTTCATTCCTCCAAATTTGGGACATTTAGCATATGAAAAATGACCCAAATCGAAAAAAGGAATTAATAAAATTTATAAATTCAAAAAAATCTATGAATTTATAAAAGTTCATATAATTCGTAAAATTTATAAAATCTTAAAAATCATAAAATTTTTAAAAAAAATTATAGAATTCTTAATATCCATTAAAACTATAAAGATCATAAAATGTAGAAGTATTATATTCATAAAAAATAAAAAAAATCATAAAATTCGCTAAATTTGTAAAATGTTATAAAATTAATTAATAAATTCACAAACTAATAAAAACTTAAGTGTTAAAAGCACACGTCAACATAATACACTGAAGTTCTTGTCTATGCATTTTAGTAACTATGGAAATAACTATCCACCCTGCCAGCTGTCAACATAACATATTTTACACAAATCTTGTAAAAACAAACTCTATTGGTATTAATTGCTAATAGTAAATGAATTTCAACCGAACTTTGAAACTATAATATTAAATATTGATATTGAAACTATAATATCAAAATGACTAAATAGTTTAGTTCTTTTATCATCGTTTATACGTAAAAAGAAACGAAAGAAGGGTCTGCACTGAATTTTATTTAATTTTTTTATTTTTAAATTTATTTTAAGTTCTTTACTTACATTATTATCTTATTTTTTTGCATTATTTTTTTCATTAAAAATATTTTCATTTTATTTAAAATATTTTTTTTCATTTTATTTAAAGTATATTTTTTAATTTTTATTTTATTTAAAATATTTTTTTTTATTTTCATATTATTTAAAATATATTATTTATTTTCATTTTATTTAAAATATTTTTTTTTTTATTTTCATTTTATTCAAAATACCTTTTTTCATTTTATTTAAAAAAATATTAACCAAAAAGAACGCAAACTTATTTTCTATATTCTACTATTTTCAATTAATATTTGTTTTTATTTTGATTAATATTTTAATTTTATTAAATACTTTTATTTTATATTACAATAATTATATTTATTTATTTTTATTAAATATTTGTTTATATTATTTTATTTATATTAAACATTTTTATTTAATTATTCTTTTCTTTTATAGTGTTACATTTTTTTTCTTTTTTTTATCTTGTTTTCTTTTATTTTTTTTATTATTTTATTTTCCAACATTTATTAGTAATATTTCGACTAGATTCTTTGGTCATCTTCAGGCAATTCTGATTAAATCCACAAAAAATATGAATTAATATAAACAATAATTTTTTTATATTATAATAATTATAATTATTTATTTTATTAAATATTTTTTTTTTATTTTATTAAATTTTTTTTTTTATTTTATTAAATATTTTTTTATTATTTTATTAAATATTTTATTTTATACAACATTTTAGTTTTATCAAATATTTCTAAATATTTTATTAAAAATTTTTATTTTCCTTTGTTTTCTTTTATATTATTTTATTTATATTAAAATTTTTTATTTTATTTTCTTTTATAGTATTTTATTATTATTAATTTTATTTTCTTTTATTATATTATTTTAAACTTTTATTTAAAATATTTCGACTAAATTCTTTTGTCATCTTCATGGAATTCTGATAAAATACACAAAAAATACGAATTAATATAAACAATTATTAAAATAATAATTTATATTCTAATTTTTTACATTGAAATATTGTATTTTTTATAATATCTTGTTTATAAACATACTTTTAATATTTTTTTAATATTTAAAAAAAATCTTCATTTTATTTAAAATTTTTGTTTAACATAAAAAAAAGCATACTTATTTGTATAGAACTAAATATCGTAGATAATTGCTTCCTCTGAACTTGAAAAATTTTACGTATTCCACAAGTCTTTTTCGTCAAAAGTTACTTGATTATATAAACTCTATTTCATGAAATTTCAATTTTTATTGCCAGCAGGGCTTTCACAAACTCGTGTTTTAATTTTTTTTATTTTATTCCATTTTTTTTGGCTGGGGAGCCATGTTGCTTATTATTATTATTTTAGTTTTTTTTTAAGGTAACATTTTTGAATTTTTAATAATTATAAAAGAAACAACTGTTGTATACATACATATTTTATCTTTAATATTTATTTATACATACATATATATATATATACTTTTTTGTAAAAAGCTTTGTATGATACTTTTGTATTTTAATGTGATGTCATATAATTGGCCTTTTTATGGCTTCCATACATCAGAAAAATAAATGAAATGAAATGAAATTAGTTTGGTTAAAAAATAATATAAAAAATAATTTTCAAGTAATATTTGCTTTTTTATCATTATTATTATTTATTAAATACATTTAATTTACTTTATAAAATATTTTTATTTTATTTAATTAAGTTTTATATTTTATTTTATAAAATTTTTTTATTTTATTTTTTTATTAAATATTTTTATTTTATTAAACATTTTTTTATGATCTTTTATATTATTTTATGTTTATTTTATATTTATTTAATTTTTAATTTATTATATATTATTTTATTTTAATGTTGATATTTTTTCATTTCATCTAATTTTAATGTATTATTCATATAACATTTCTATGGCTGCAATTATTTTTCCACTGATTTTCATATTTATTATTTTATTATTTACCTGTTTTATTATTTAATGGAAAACATTACATTGTATAGATAACAAAATGCGTCAATCTAGAAAATATCTTCTCAATTTATTCAAGCAAGCAAATAACTCTTATTTGCTACCGTTTATATTGTTTATATTGTATTGATATCGATTATCTAATATTTTTGTTTATAGAGATAAAGCTTAGGGCGCATTACATTATAACAATAAATAAGATCAACACAATTGATGTAATGTAATTAAGTCAAGTGGAAAACTATGACGATAATAAAATTAGAGCAATTTTATTTATATGGTCACATCTAAAGTAAACAAATTGATATTCTTGCAATATTTGTATTTAATCGTAGATATTTCTTTTAGTTTAAGATAATTCTAAATTTAATTGTTATAACAAGGAAAACAACAGCTCCTATTTAAAAGTTTAAATGCCACCGATATTTACAATTCATATCAATCCCAAAAGTGCCGTCATAATTATAGTTGAAAAAGTAAACAATTAAGCGAGTGCTTTATATACATTTTAGTTGAATTATGTATACATATCAATAATTACGTGCTCCTGTAGTCATTTGTTTTTCAAGTTGTCTAAAGAAATACGATAATAAAAGCGAGGCCGCCTGCAGCCTGTAACTGCATATCGGTGGCACAAAAACGAAAAGACAACTTTTAAGTGCTATTTATTGTTTGAAAATTAAATGCTTATGGCCGCATTGAATCACTCACTCACTCAGTCCACCCGGTTCATAACCCCCAGCGACTATTAAAGGCTGGCATAAAACAGAGCAAATTAAATTCTTCCCCTCTCATTGCCCCCTTTTTTATTGCTGATAAGTCACGTTTGGTTAAAAAAAAAACAAAGTTTGCAGTGTAGTCTAAAAAATATTATTATTTACTTTTTAGTAGTGTTTGACAGCAGCAGCTGTTCATTAACCTTTGGGGTGATGATTTTCTTGAAAATAGTTGCGATAATACAAAATTTAATCACATTCGATGTGAGTGAAAATGCATTGAATTGATAAAGCGTGTCTGGAAGAGCACAACTATTACAACATGAGATACTGATAAGGAAACTAGTATTAAGCTAGAGCTACCGTTATATATTTTTAGGTAGCAACAATTAATCTACAATTCTTGCGAATGTTTTAATTAATTCAGATTATGAGATGAAAGGTAACTGATAATGTCCTAAAAACACCTTAATATTTCCTTTTTATTTATAAACAAAATGTAAATAGGTAGTATAGGGCAGAAATTAAAAAAATTTTTCTAAAAATATTAAATCATCTACAAATATTTTCATTAATAATAAATACTTAGAGTTTTCTGATTCAGAAGACTCTCGAGTTCTGAACATGGCTTCTACTCTTGAATTTGCTCACATTATTATGTTTTCGTCCACTGCTGTTTCAAACAAAAAATATTTAGATTTTGATGTCTTCACAGAAAATGTGTGAAATATTATTACCTTTAAAACAAGTCTATTCTGATCAAAATCGGTCAAGCGTATCAAAACTTTTAATCATATAAGTAAATCAGTATTTTTGAAACATGACTTTTTGCAGCCAAAAACCTTAAACGATTTTGCGCGACCCCTAAACGTCGATCAATTTTCAAGTTTTATATACCAAAATTTTTGTTTTTTTAAGTAGAATTAGAAAATATATTATCCCAATGACTTTTCGAAAAAAATGGTAAAATGAAATGGTCTAATCTAGATGCCCTTTAAAATCATTAGCGTACAATTATTGAAATTTTATCAAATATTTTCATAACTAATCAATTTACTTACTTACTTAATTTCCCTTTAAACCCCATGAATGAGGTATGGGATAGCTTCTCGCGTTGTTGAATGCGAACGTCACTGTTTTAAGAAGCTCTTACTAATATTCTAACCACTATACCACGGCCGGTCCCAACTAATCAATTTAATTTAGCTAATATTTCAAGTGTTTTGTTTGATGTCTACATTCCCAGACCAAAAATATGTTGCCAGCATACTTAGAAATTAATACTTTCACATTTTTTTTTCGCTTTGTTGTCTCTCGCATAGCTTCAATCACTTTTAAGGTCATACCACTGCATACAAACTAAAATACATGTTTGAGAGAAAATTACAAATCAATTTACAAATTTACTGATAGTGTATGTTAAAGTGCGTTAAACTAATTGCACAATTGGTTGATAACAACAATGATTTAATTATTTTATAAATTGCAACCACACAGCTATTGCGATTTAGTATAAGAATAGAAAAGAAAAAAAAACATATTGATGCCAGATGTTAATCTAGATTCTAGAATTACGTGTTTTATATATTTTCAATTTGAAATAGTAGATTTTTCTTTATTGTTATCAGATATTTATTTTCTTTTTTTCTGTTCACATGAATTAATACAAGTATTTTTTTATTTTTAAATCTTCATAATTCTGTGTCTAACTAACACTAATAATGTGTTATACACTGGGGAGCGAAAATTTTACGCACCACAGTATTTCGGTGCAAATGTACTTAAGGGGTCATAATTCAAAAACCGAATATCAATTGCATCCCATCAATTGAAAAATAGAAATTCCAACTAAAATTTAGTAAAGACCGATAATAAGGAATTCTACATAAATTCAGAAAATAACAGTTAAAAATCATAATTCCGATTAAAATTACGAAAATACAATAAAAAAATTAGTCTCACATGAAGTAAAAACAATTGATAATTGGGAATTTAAACTTTAATTCCGAAAAGACTAATTTAAAGTCTGAATTTTTTATTGCAATTCAGAAAAAAATTATTGAAATTCAAGAAGACCAATTGAAATTCAGAAAATAACAAATGAAATGCCTTTATTCCAATTGAAGTTCAGAAATGGTCTATTACAAATTTGGTATTTTTGAAAATCTGGAATTCTACTTGAATTAAAAAAAATACCAATTAAAATTATATAATAGCAATTGAAACTCAGTGTAAATAAAAAATTGAGAAAATAATCAATGAAAATGCCATATTCCAAAGTAATATCAGAAAAGGCCAATTGTAAATATGAAATTCTAATCAAAATTCGGAAAAGACTAAATAAAAAAAGATTATTAAAATCAGAAAATACCAATTAAGATTCAGAGACTCACGACTTTCTATAATTCACGATCTTATCGGATCATCAATTTATTTGTTTGGAACATATGACAGTATGTACTGCATTACACATATATTTCATTTTATTTTAAACAATTTTTATAGTTTCAATTTTTTTCTTTTTATATATTTTTATATATTCATATATTTTTTATTTTCTCTTGTTTTTTTATAGTATAATGTATGTAAATAATAAAAACGTAGAAAAATAGAATTAGCTTTACAAAAGTTGTGTGAAAAGGATTATGTATCAGCTGGCAGGGCGGATAGCTATTTCTGTGATTTCTCACAACCCTGAAGTGTTATAAGCTCCATCAATGAATTGAGAAGCCCAAACACACCAGTGCGAAGTTAGCATCAACAAAGACCACACGTCAGCATAATCCACACAAGCTCTTGTCTACGCTTTGTCCATCGGACAAATTTGCATAAAAGTTGTTTTTGGCACAAAAACGCCAACCCAGTGTACCTCCCGTGATTGGTTTCTCTTGTTTTTTATAGTATGTAAATAATGAATATTTTTTCATCGTTCGGTTCAAAATCTATTCTATTATATCTTATAGAATTTGTTTTACAGGAGTTGTGTTTTTGTATATTTTTTATATATGTTTTTTATATATATTTTTTATATATGTTTTTTATATATATTTTTTATATACGATGAATTTCATTGAACCCGACCCTCTCAGATTTTAATGAAATTTTGCATACAGTTAGATTTTACCTATAGAAACAAACCCTCATTTTTAGAAATTGCATTTTAAAAAATATGTGGGCGTGGCAATGTATCGAAATATTTGAAAAATGACGGTAGTAGGTACTTTTAAGCTGCGATTACTATGGAATGACCCAACCGATTTAAAAGATCTTGGTGTCATTAGAAAGGTATATAAGTCAGCTTTCGTAAACATACACTGTAAAAATTTTATATTACAATGAAAATAATAAAAGTTTAAACTTGGAAAACAATCCGAAGATCAAGTCTTTTTTTCCAAAAAAAAAAATATTTTTAGATAGGTCTTTTTAATATATATAACATATCCAAAAACTAAAATGGGGTGTTTCTTGTTTTTTTTTTAAAAAATTTTTAAAAGTTTTTCTCTTGTTAACTTCCTTATATTTTGATATCTTTGTGTGACAAAAATGAATAAATTTGCTAAACTTTGGAAGTTATACGGTTTTTTTGGTAATTCTAATAGATTAGAACAAGAATCGTATTATAAATTTTTCAGGCACCCCCAAAAATATGGACTTAACCTTGATAAATTTTGCGCAAGAAATACTGTTGACTTTCGGAATATTTGCTAACATTTAGTGAAGTTTCATCTAAAGGTATAAAAAAATGGAAGCTTTGAGTTCCTGTAACATTTTTATACCTTCTTTTGTTTTGTTGTAGTCGTCAGCGTCTGCATAAGCAACTTCTGTGGAGGTCTTACAAGTTTGTGAAGCCCAATGATAAAGGTCTTTCGCCGTTTGAAGGAGTCACTTTAGAACCTAGGTTTATTTAAACCAAATTCGATTCATGACTTTTTAAATCGTTTGAGCCATATCCGTCTGTCTGGCTGTCCTGCTGGTGCGCACGGTTACTTTCGAAAGACGCAACCAAATGTTTTGAAATTGTGCACGACTTAATATTTCCCCAAAACTACTTACGGTATTGCAAATGGGCTACATGTCCCCGCCCCTTCTGGTACCTCCCATACAAATACATCATTCCGCCCACTTTAGAAATCGAGTAATAATATCAATACACCCAATGCTGTCGTGCCCAAATTCTGTATTTAGTAAAGTTATAACAGGATACAGTTTTGGAGAAAAAATTGGAAGTCTAGACACACCCCTTCTGGTACCTCCCATACAAATGTACCACTCCGCCCACTTTAGAAATCGAGTCATAATATCAATGTAATAGAAAATATTATGTTTTATTGAGAGTTAGGGTATATGTAAGTCAGGTTGCCCGACTGAAACTTTCTTACTGCTTTTTGTCAAGGAATTTGTAGAATACATGAATTAGCTTTAAAATTTAAAAAAAAAATAAGAAAAACCCCATTTCAGTTTTTAGATATGTTATACATATTAAATAGACCTATCCAAAAATATTTTTTTTTGGAAAAAAAGACTTGATCTTCGAAGTTTTTTTCAAGCTTAAACTTTTATTTTTGACCAAAAAAAATGTCAGTGTAATATAAAATTTTTACAGTGTATGCTTTCGAATGGTACCAAGAAATCGGAATCGGTTCAAATCGGTTGAGTCATTCCCTAGTAATCGCTGCTTAAAAGTACCAATAACCGTCATTTTTCAAATATTTCGGTACCTTGCCACGCCCACATATTTTCAAAAATGTAATTTCTAAAAATGAGGTTATGTTTCTGTAGGTAAAATGTAGCTGTATGCAAAATTTCATTAAGATCTGAGGGGGTCGGGGGTCAAAATGTCCCATTTATTAACGTGTTTTTAATCTTTTTTACTTTTTATTTTATACATTTATTTATGTTTTTTTTTAATTTTTTTTTATTATTGTTGTATACATATTTTCTATCTTTTATATATTTTTTTAATTTTTTATATATTTTAATATATTTTTTTATGAATTTTGATATTGTATACATATATTTTTTTTTTATAAATTTATGTGTTTTAAATTTTCTTTATTTTATATTTTTTTTATTTTTTAATTATTTTATTTTTATTTTATAAATTTATTTATGTGTTTTAAATTTTTACATATTTTTTTATTTTTTACATTTATTTATGTGTTTTTAATTTTTATATATTTTTTACTGTTATGTACATTTTTATGAAATTTTTATTTTATACATTGATTAATGTGTTTTTTATTTTTTATTTTATACACTTATTTATGTGTTTTTAATTTTTACATATTTTTTTTAAATTTTTCATTTTATACATTTATATAAAAAATAGATAATATGTATATAACAATAAAAAATATATAAAAATTATAAAATTTTGTATTTTAAATATTAAAATTTTTAAATATATTTTCTATTATTAATTTTTTTTTTTATTTTTTACATATTTTTTTTATATGTTTTTATGCATCTTTTTGGTTTTTTTATTTAATTTTTATAAATTTTTTTTATATATATATACTTTTTTTAAATTATTCTAAAATTAATTTTTCTAGTTTCTAATTGAAACTGATTCATTATACTTTTTGATTTTCGCACTTATCTAAGCATCGTCATTACAACGATTGCGTCATACACATTCGAATCCACTTAATTCAACACTATTTGAAATAACTGATTCTAATTCGAGCTAATTGAATATCTAATTACATTAGCAGAATTCAATTAGATTCCTAATTGTAAAGGTAAACCAATTTTTTTTGCTAATGCCAACTAATTGCAATTAGTTTTACCATTGGAATAAAAATATCAATTATCTAATGGGAATTAGTTGAACTAATTCTAATTGTTTGATGAATTAGAGAATATAACCAATTGCATCAATTGCTAATTCTAATTGGAATTTAACATTTTTGCCTCTCATTCACTTTTATATTATTAAATTTTTTTTTTACACATTCAAAAAATTAAGCACAAAAAGTATTTGAAAAATTCTGTTTTATTCACTTGTTATTCACTTTTATATTATTAAATTATATTTTTTATTTTCTATTTATTTTTAGTTGTTTTATACTATTTTGTTCATGTGTATTACTTTATTTTCTTTAAGTATTATTTTTTCATTATTTTTGAATATTTGTAATTTCTTTGTAATCACTGTGGCCAAAGAATTCAAACAACAGATACCGGTATCGGATAAAAGGTAACAGGAAAAAGATGCTTAATTACACACTGGGTAAAGTTTTAATTACACTTCGCCTACATTCACTTCATTTTAACTGCTCAAAATTACAACAACAAAAAACTTCATTCATTACTGGTATTTCTGCTTACTACTGTTTTAAATTTATCGTATTCACTGCGTATTTCCTTAAGAATACAGTCACAACAACAACCATAACAACAACAAAAAACGTGCGAATTGAAAAGTTTAACCGGCTTACAAATCATGTCATGATATAACAATTAACGCGTAACGAGTATTCAAATTGCACGCAAATTATGTTGACTTGGACAAATGGCAAACCAAATAATAAAAAATATTCGGTGGCAAAATCGAATAAGTCGTTACACATAATACGGTAATATTATGTGGCTGTAAGAACATTATTCTTAAATGTAATGAAGTTATCTGCTCCCACTTGAACTAATGGGAAAATTAGGAGAAAATAAAGTACATTTTGACATAGTATGACTTATTGAATAAAATTAATGGACTTATTTTTAAATTAAACAAATTATATACAAACAAATTAAAAAAAAATACTTTTTTTTAATATTCGAAATATAAAATATTCGGCCGTTCATTCTAAGTGCTTGTCTAACTGATATATGGTTATGTAAATTTGTGCGTAATACGATTACAAAAATTTTTTTGGTTATTTCCTTATACGTATTGACAATTCCAACAACTAAATGACAATTTTGGAAGAGTAAAAAATCCAATGTTTATATGTGTATCAGCACTAATTAAGATGTACTAAGAACGCATCACAATACTTTCTACCTATGAAAGTATTTCGCATAAGGTCGAAATTCACTAGTTTTAATAGAGTTTCTCACTACTGACACTATAGTATTTACGCTTGTTTTTTGCATCTTTGAAAGTATTTTTTTTTTTGCTGTGGTGTTTTGAACGTTATTTTGACACCTATGAACAATTGAAAAAGCGTTGTAGTCAATAAAAAAATATCCACAAAAAAGTATATGCCATTTTTCTGCTAGGTAGCCAAGGATTATATAACACATATCAACAACATTCTCTGTCACTTCCCCATATTATAAATCATGTGAATAACTTACGTAACAGTGTAATTGACATTAGTTAATATCGAATTGAATTTTCACTATAATTAATTTCTTGTAATTATTAACAAATAATTGTAGGCTTACAATTACACGTCCGTAGAAAACTAATTGCTTAGCAACATTAAAAATAAAATGGGCACGATTTAAATTCTCATTTATTTTCAAGCCAATTGAGGTAAATTTAGCGCTAAAAATACTAACAACGGCTAAAATATATACAATATTAAATACAGTTAAAAATTTTGAATTCTATAAAAATTTTGTTTGGTAATTATAAATTCTAAATGAAACTGGTTGTAGTTGAGATCATTTTTTGTTCTTAATCTAATATTTGACGCTTTTAATTATGAATTAAAGAGTTTTCACAAATGAAAAAAACTTATATTTTCCAAAACTGTTGTTAGTATTGAACCAAAGTAAGATAGATTTGTCTCTGATATATTTGTGAAAACTGTGTTGAATTATATCAAATTGTCAACTGTGTTGAATTATATCAAATTATCTAATCCTATATCCTAAATGGAAAAAACATATATTTTCCAAAAAGGGATACATTCACTTTATTGTGAATAAAAACGAAACGCGATAATCGATTTTCATAATCTATGTCTCATTTTGTTTACAAGTTATGTGGCATTAGGTGAAAGTAGTTGACACTTTTTTCCGTTTTGGATTTAGTATTATTTTTTAAATATAATTTTTTTTGTAAATTTTTTTTTTATTTTTTTTCTTTCATTAATTTTTTTACAACTGCGAAACTTGTGTTTCTGAAGAGAAATCATATTTGAAGAGATTAAAGGAAGTGTAATTCTTTAATTTCGGATTTTTGTTTCATTTAAATTGGAAGTCTTGAATTCTGCGTCCCAAACTTGGTTGTAGGAGCTTAAAAGCTTTAAGACCAAAGCGGCACCGACAAAATTCCGACATTTTTTCCCCCATATAACTTCCGACCGTAGTGTAAGATTTTGCAAATCTAGGGGAACTTAAATAAATAGCAGACGTATTTTTAAACTATCAGCCTGAAATTTAGAATAAATGTTCACCTCCACCAAACAAAGTAGGCGCAAAATACGAAATATATCATTTAAAAAACAATAAAATATTTTTTTTTGGAAATTTTAAAAAATTTTGTATTTTTTGTTATAATTTTGCATTATTAAAAAACATATTTAAAAAAAAAAATTTTTAAAAAAAAATTTTAAAAAATAATTTTGACAGAAGTATATATTTATACAGAATAGATATAAATGGCTCAAAAGGCAAAACGCTTATAAGTTTTTTTGTTTAATTTTAATTCGAAATCACTGACAGATTTCATAGTTTTTTTTAAAGCAAACAATATTTTTATAATAAAAATTAACTCTACTTGACATGGTAAAACTAAAGTTTACATCATTCAAAAGTTAAACGATTCGAATAACACTATGACACAATTTGAGGGTCATTGTCTCGGCGGTGAACCAAACCAATATCAAACGATAGCATTTGACCTTAGTAACAAAACCCTAAACTCCATTTTGCTTCAATACGTCACAAATTTTTTTTACAGTGGTTTGAAGTTTGAATTTTTTGGTCAAAGGTCGATTCAAAGAATATGAAAAATCATCTATAAAAGTACATTTGGGGTATTTCATGTCTTCGGAGACCTATACTAAAACATTCAGGGGAATATTTCCTCGGAACATTTTAACCCTCTAGCTGCCACCAGTGTGGGACATTTTTGCCCCAATTTGGAAAAATTGTTTATATGTCAACTTTGGAGGGAGGTCAAGGCTTAGAATCTTCGATAAAAATATTTTTTTCAGGAAATTTCACTAAGAGTCACCGAAGACAAATATCCTTTACGAGTCAAAAGTTATGAAATAAAATTAAAATCAAATGTTAAGAAGACTTCTTTTGAGCAAAGAGTGCAACAAGCTTTTTCGGGAATAAAACAAACTAATATCAAACGGTAGCATTTGACCTCAGTAATAAAAACCCTAAACTATATTTTGCTCCATTACGTCACAAATTTGTTTACAGTGGTTTGAAGTTTGATATTTTTTTGGTAAAAAGTCAAATCAACGAATTTAAATAATCATGTGTAAATATACATTTGGGATAGTCCATGTCTTCGAAGACATACATTAAAATTTTCTGGGGAATATTTCATTAGAACCAGTGCACGAAAATAAACAAAACATTTCGCAAACGTTTACAGAATGTCAAAAACTTTTCAATTTTTTTTAAAGTTTTGTGCAAAAGCAAAATACAAAACAAAAACTTTTCAAGAGAGAATGAGCGAAAACGAAACAATTAGAGTTTCACTCATCTTCATGCTTTTATTTACCGTTTGAATCTTACATTTGAGTACAAAAGAAATGCATAAACGTTTTTTTATTGTTTTTGTAGCACATCTGTACACAGAAAATGAAAATTTGGTTAACTCTGCTCTAGTACATTCTCTATAATGAGTGAAACGTTTGTCAAACTTTTATTCTCAAAACGTTTCAATATTGCGTACGTTTATAATAGTGTACAGTTTACTCTCACAAGCAAATACAATACAAAACTAAGTGGGCACAATCGTTCCCACTGTTTATGTTTTGTTTTTGTTTTACTCACTGCAAAGGACAAAACAAAAAGAAAGCAAAAGTTTCGTTTTGTTTATTTTCGTACTCTGATTAGAACATTCGAACCCTCTACGGGTGGCAGCTAGAGGGTTAAAATGTTCCGAGGAAATATTCTCCTGAATGTTTTAGTATAGGTCTCCGAAGACATGAAATACCCCAAATGTACTTTTATAGATGATTTTTCATATTCTTTGAATCGACTTTTGACCAAAAATTCAAACTTCAAACCACTGTAAAAAAAATTTGTGACGTATTGAAGCAAAATGGAGTTTAGGGTTTTGTTACTAAGGTCAAATGCTATCGTTTGATATTGGTTTGGTTCACCGCCGAAAAAGTGTGTTGCACTGTGTAATTCGTAACACGGAAAATGCCGGTTTATTTAACACTGATATTATTTTCTTAGGATTTAAATAAACACTGGTTTAAAACGTTTACTTTTAGTTGTGGTTTTCAACAAATTGCATTGCGTTTAAAAATAAAATAAATATAAGCGCAGATACTGAAAACTTTTTGTCGTTGTATATAAATAATTTTGTCCAATTTCCGGCAATATAAAAAAGTAAAATTTGTTCCGCCCTGCGTTATTTAAAGAAGACTACTTCAAATGTAATGACTCATTGTAAATTTTAATTTGATTTATCACTAAATATTTTTTTTTTTTGTTTTACCGGAATGTCGTGATATATATATGGTATCTATCAACAACTTTATAAATTATCTAAGTGGCTTCATTCACTTTTTTTCAACAGCATTTGCAAATTTCCCATTGCGTGATGTTGCGGGGTATAAAACAAATTAATTAATTAATTTTTTTATTATTGATTTCCATCATATCCAATCATCATCACCATTATGACCATTATCCACGTTTTGTAATAAATTATTAATTTCAGATATTATGCAGTGATTGCGTAAAATAACAAAATTATTCCCAGGCAAACCCATCGCGGATATGTAACAGTGACTGTCGTCGCTATGCACAAAAGACTGACTGTGTTAAAGATAAAAACAGATTTGAAGACAACATCTGAATCTGAAAAAGACTGTCTATCTTAAGGGTAAACAAAATTTGGAAACAGCTGCTGAATTTGAGCCATTAACCCCTATAACTTAAAGAACAACCCCCTAAGAAGTAGTTTGCACATGTGATTCATTTTGCAAATGCCCGCCACCAAAACTTCTTCTAAATAGGGGTGTGCCTGGGTAAACTTTTTTTCTTAAGAACAATATACTCACAATATGTTTATATTTCCTTATGATTATTATTTTTGTTTTTTTGTTCTTCACAAATTGATAACAAGTTTTTCATCATGATTTTATATCTGTCGATTGTATCTTTCAACAAAAACATATGTTAAGTGTTAATTGTCTTTTTTTTCTCTGCCGTTCAGAATTCAATCACGTTTATTAAGATGAATTCAATTATTAGTCAATATTTGAATGGAATGAATAAAGCAAATTGATTAAAATTTGGGAAATAACTGCGGTTACACGTCGTCCATCGCATTCATGACTAGCATTTTTATTTTTTTTTGTATTAATAAAACAATTAAATTCATCTTGCTTTCCTTTAAAATGTACATGGAGATGATTTCTGAATGGATTCGATCGTTGCTGGGGGGAAATAATTTTAAATTGAACGTGGGTTATTTAAAAATGACACACCCAAATACACAGAATTTTAATACGACCTATAATAATAAAAGTACACAAAGGCAACAGGATATTTCAAGTACTTTTAAAGTTCAAGATATATATAAATGTAGGAATTCCATTCTACTATTTTATTGTAAGACTTAAAATGTTTTTATTTTTTGTATAAAAACATGTTTATTGTAATTAACCATATTTACAAGAAAAATAGGAGAACCTAAATTTAAATTAATGAGTATAAGAGTTTTACAAGAAAGAAAGCTTATATTATGGTTTATAATGACAAGTCTCTACACGATCCTAGAAATCATAGATAACATCAATTTTCTGATTTAATATTGAATAACAAAGATCTTAAATAATAAGTTTCAAATGAAAATCAAAAATAACAACTTTTAAATTTCAGGATTGTTGGTCAATGTTATTTCATTGTTCACAAATGATTTTTTCAAATTATTTCTTTGTTATGTAATTATAAATAGAATTTCGCAATGTAAAAAAAAATATTTCATGAGGAAAGACCA
Organism: Muscina levida; assembly: GCA_964034835.1. Taxonomy (NCBI): domain Eukaryota; kingdom Metazoa; phylum Arthropoda; class Insecta; order Diptera; family Muscidae; genus Muscina; species Muscina levida. The sequence goes on along the minus strand of OZ035883.1, from coordinate 41,721,766 downwards.
AGGTTCAATCCATGTCTCAGTCATCTACATTTTCTTTCATCGACGGCCCCCTCGAATATTAGTCAAATAATTGACATTCGCATTCGTCTTTAAAATATACTTCACAATAACGAGAGAAGCTATCCTATACCTCATCAATGGGGTATAAAGGAAAATATGTTTTTTTTAACAGTTTGACACTTTTAAAAAATATAATATAATTTCCAACATGGAGCATTAAAAAAAAGATTTGAATAGATGTTTCTGCATATTTTGCTACATATTTATTAAATTTAGACGTTATGGGAATGACAAAACTAGTTTAAGAGCTTTAGAGGTACAGAGTATGCGAAAACTTCTTCTTCTTATCTTAGCTGGTACTTTTATGCAATCCCAGTGGATTATATACCGCACCCGCACGTAGAAAAATATTATAAGCGCCTCGATCTTCTGCGCTTCTTCTCCAGTTAGTCACAACGAGTTCTGTAAGGTTCTCAGTAACCTGGTCTTTCCAACGGAGTTTTGGTCGCCCTCTTCTGCGCCGTCCATCGAGTTTATTGTCGAAGACTTTTCGAGCTGGAGCATTTTCGTCCATGCGTACAACATGACCTAGCCAACGCAACCGTTGCACCTTAATGCGTTTGACCACGTCAATGTCAGTGTACAGCTCGTACAGCTCATGATTCATACGACGCCACTACTCTCCGTTAACGATGATGGGCCCATATATTTTACGGAGTATTTTTCGAAAACAGTATGCGAAAGCACATATATGAATTTGCGGACGAAATGTCCTAGGAATAAAAAATTTTGGTATACAGGTAGTACTCTGAACTACAGGTTCATATTTCCAGCCAAAATTTGTATTTTCCATTAGAGGGCGGAGGGGTGTGGCAAAAGTATACCGACTGTATTGCAAATATTGATTCGGAACACCACCTAGTTGCAGCCAAGGTACGCACGCTTTTGAGAAGTGCTAAAAACGCTCGTAAACAAACGCAAAGTAAGCTAGACATCACAAAGCTGCATACCACCGAAATAGCCAATGCATACTACAACCAACTCTATCCATTACTTACAAACAAACCGCCCTAATTCTGATGTTCCCGACACACGGTGGCGGCGAATTCTATGAACACTGCCGCACCAACCGTACTGGGTTATGAAAAACCATGCTCAGACAAGCTCTGCTACGATGATGAATGTCGCAAAATGTCTGAGAAAATAGATGCTGCATACAAGGCAAAACTACAGCCAATGGCAACGTGAAGAAGATGGAGATGAAACGCGGAAAAAGCGACTGTGTAAGAAAAGAGAGAGCCAGGATATCGAAAATTACAGGGCTAGAGGTGAGGCCTAAAAGTTCTACCAAAAGATAAAATACAAAGGTTTTGGAATAGGGATACCCGCCTGTAAGGATAGAGACGGAAATCTGGTCACATGCGCTCAGAGTGTGCTGCAAACATGGAGGGAACACTTTCGTTCTCAGCTCATTCTTACAGGCAGCATGAATGAAGAAATCACACCAATCATCGACCACGGAGTAAATTGTCCACCACCACCGGCTTAAAAATAATAAAGCTGCAAGAGCCGATGTATAGTCAGCGAGTTCTATGTCCTGTGCTTAAGAAAGGCGATCAAAGTGTATGTACCAACTATCGCGGGATCAGCATCTTACACACCGCATACCATGTCCTGTCTAGTGTGTTATGTGAAAGACTACAGCCCATCCGGAAGAAGTGCAGTTCAACACCTAACATCTGTTCATCGATTACTAAGCTGCATTCGACTTACCGATATGACAGGAATTGTTGGATGGTATGGCTGAGTTTGGTATCCCCGCGAATCTAATACAACTTTGCGGGATGACACTAACGGACATGAAGTCTTAAGTGATAATAATGCGGAAAAGCTGCTCGTGTATTTTGAACGTATCAGATGGATTGCGGAATATTACTGCGGCCTTTTCGAGCATTTAAAATCAGTCGGCGGAAGTGGGTCTGGTGATGAGGACGAAACCAAGTTATTTGTTACAACGAACAAGCAGTCTAATCGTCTTGGACGCTGCGTGAACGTTGAGGGTATTGTTATCAAGCTTAAAAGCCTTTTCAAAGTACGTTAAAAAACGGCTATATATATCACATATAACAGGGAGGCAATTCGTTGAGTTGAGTGTAATAAGATAATATTCGTCAAGTGTGCAATAGCAAAGCATTGCCGGGCCCACTAGCTACCCTACGGGAAAAAATAATACTAAATTAGTTCTGGGGACAGGCCGTGGCATGATGGTTAGAACACGCGACTACCATGCGAGAGATTCCAGGTTCAACTCCTGGCTCCAGTCATCTACATAAAAATTGTCTTTCATTGCCGGCCCCCCTCGATGTTGTCGACAGCAACTTTGTAGTATAACTTAGAGTCAATCGGCATGTCTAGTAAAAGCTTCTTAAACAGTAACGTTTGCATTTGTCGATAAGCAAGTAGGTGCCGTTTGTTGTGAATCTAAAATAGAAAGCTTGTTAATTCACAACAACGCAAAGGGAAATTAAGTTATGTAGTGTTCTGTTCTACTACAAAACAAACTAACAATAAAATAGTTCTGTGACTGGTCCCTAATGGGTAGGGACCGGTCCTAGTACTAACTTAAATATATGAAAGGGACATTTCACTTTAACATAGTTTGTCATTGGAGCTGTGGATTAACATCCTACACCATAACTAGGACCACTGCTGTGTCTGTTCTACAGTAACATAACTGTCTTAGGACCAACGTTGAAGAACATGACTCAGACCACTCCTAAAAGCATTTTCTGTGTCAATTCTATAGGACCTATCTTACGATCAACCTCGAAGTATATGACTCCTACCACCCCTTAAAACACATATCTGGTGTCTCTTCTACAGTATTTTTTTCGCTGTCAGTTCTATAGGACCCATCTTACGACCATTAGAAAGAAGAACTCTATTAACACCTAAGAACCTGTTTGGTGGCACGTCCTCTCTTCACCAATCTTTTAATAGGTGCTGTAAGACAGTTCACAGCCCATTTTATGTATTTTTTGAAAGGACGAATTATTTAATAAAGCTTTATGTATATTGTATTTATTTTTCTTTTGGTTTCGTTGTTATCACATTAAGTTTGGTATTTTAGGGCGCTATTTTATTTGGACTATAACTATTTTGTTAGTCCCAAAAAATTAATATATTCCTAAATACGCAATTGTATTAATGGCATTCTCCCCTTTTAAACATTTACTTTCATTTCCAATTAAAAGTCCACACATTCTACTTTAAAACGTGCAGTTAGCTTTTCAATATTCAAAATATAAAAATCATTATCATATATTTGACAACAGCAGCAGAGGTGGAAAAACGCCCTTTCTACTACTCATATTAGCTCTATCTCTTGAAGTGAGTTACATGGATTCGTGTTCGTGAATGGCAAACGATTATAACTTGACGTTTTCACATACACATTAACTCAGAAATTAATTTGATTTCAGTGCATGTCACGGCATAAACAGAACAGAAAAAAAATCAATAGGTACTATATAGCAGCAGGCTATAAGGGACACACACACAGTTGATGACATGTGTTGTCTAAAGATATATGAGTACAATATAAACAATATCGCATCTACAATGTTATACAAAGAATGTGATGATGTGAGGCAATTATTTTATATCCCAATTAAATAGTACTCAATGTGCGGGGCAGTATTAATATTTATATAAAGGCAAACTCCATCATAGTAGATATTATATCTCATATTTTTTTTTGTTCGGATAAATACAAAGCCATTATCTCATGTGTTTTATAATATGAATTCGTTTGCCAACACACAATGGCTTGATAAAATTTTCCACTTTCCACAAAAATGTTGGCAGCTTTTCTCTGGTTGACTTTATCTAGATTTGAATTATACATTTGGCATACACTGTAGCTGCAAGTGTCTAATGTTGCTTCGGTAAGCTCTATAGATAGTGTTTGCTGGTATAGGTTCTATAGATAGTGTAAATGTATTTAAGTCTAGTTATTTAGTACACATGCAATTGTGTGTTACGAAAGACTAAAATTTTAATGGAAATGTGTGCAGCGACTAAATCCCTATGTTAATTGTAGAATTGCTGGAGGCATAAATTTAATAGATAAAAACTAGTATTTTGTTATAAATATTAATCATAAAAAAACACTTTCATGTCTTTGATGGTGCCTCAACAAAATCTGTACCCATTACTGTGGTTATCTCTGGTTGTTTGGTTCATCCAAGCTGCTTAACAATTCTTTTTCGAAAACATTTATATTACTAACTACTGTAGGGTTACGTTATAAAACATTCAATCATTTATCAATATTGTTAAATACTAATAGTTATTTTTTTCATTTTGCGAAATTCTCTAATTACACCTATTTTGTATAGAAAAAAAAAACTTAACACACTCTGTTTTAATTAGCCACGTCATGATCAATTTCTCTAATTGACTATGTATATGACGTTAAGTATCTTGAGAAAATAAAAATTAAAAGTCATTGTTATGCAAAAAGGAAGAAGATACACTAAAATAATATTCTGATTTTTAATTAAATGTTTAATTGCACAAATTAATAGCAGTTCATTTGTTAACACTTGCTGTAGTGAATTTGAGTTATGGGATAATTGTGAGAATTTTTACTGTATCAGATAAAACGACAACAAATTAAGGTTTTTTGTTACAGAAAATCTGTTTATGGGGTGGAATTATAAAGAGTATGTAATTTTTTTTTGTATTGGTAACAAAAATTCGATATCGATTGCGATACTCTACAAAGATAGCTATCCGAAATATCACCCGTAAATTATAACCCAAATAAAAAATAAAATATCTAAAAGAGGTGTGCAACAAAAATAAATAAAAAATTTCAAAAAAAACTTACATTTTAAAATTAAATGAAAGAAATATCATCTGGAAGACCAAAAAAATTTTAAATGTTCTAAAATGTTCCCAAATCTTTTTGAACAAAAATTACAGAATTTTCGTCACTTAAATAATTTTTCAAATGTTCAAACCAATTTATGTTGAAAACCAAAATAAAAATAAAAAAAATGATTACTCAAGATTTTTTAAAAAATAATATCATTATAAATATATTTTCTAAATTAAAAAGTATAAAATAAAATAAAATAAAATTAAATAAAATAAAATAAATTAAAATAAAATAAAATAAAATAAAATAAAATAAAATAAAATAAAATAAAATAAAATAAAATAAAATAAAATAAAATAAAATAAAATAATATAAAATAAAATAAAATAAAATAAAATAAAATAAATTAAAATAAAATAAAATAAAATAAAATAAAATAAAATAAAATAAAATAAAATAAAATAAAATAAAATAAAATAAAATAAAATAAAATAAAATAAAATAAAATAAAATAAACTAAAATAAAATAAAATAAAATAAATGAAAAATAAAATAAATAAAATAAAATTATATAAAATAGAATAATATGGGTTTCTCGCACTCCATTCGTAATGAACAGTTTGTAATACCAAAGTTGAACCGATTGTTTTTTTCGTTTTAGGATAACCCGTTTTTTATACCATCACCCTTTGGGATGAGGGTATATATCATTTGATACGAAAAAAAGTGTAACGCATTAAAGGAGACGAGTTAGACCCCAAGTATCTTAAGACCAAATTCGTTTCAGAACTTTTTAAGAAGAATGAGCTATGTCCGTCTGTCTGGCTGGCTGGCTGGCTGGCTGGCTGGCTGGCTGGCTGGATGGCTGGTCAGCAGGATAACTCGAGTAAACCTTAACGGATCGGTATGAAAATTTACCAGTATCAATAATTTTCAAAACGAACTTATGGGATTGTAAATGGGCTGAATAGCCCCACCCCTTCTGGTACCTCCCATACAAAATTACCTATTTTTGGAAAATTAATATTTCTTCCATAACTTCCAAACGGACAACCGGAGGATGTCTGAATTTGGTCAGTTTATTTATCTTGCAAAAGTAGACAAACCCTAAGAAAACCGAAACCTGTGCCCCACCCATTCTGGTAGCTCCCATACAAATGACCGAATTGACTCTTAGAGTTTTACATACATATCTTTTTTGCAAGTAAACTTAGATCACTCAAATTTTGCGTATGATGTTTGCTTATAAATATTAGACTCAGGTATGAATATGGACTATATCGGTTCACGCCTTCTGGTACCTCCCATACAAAATGACCTATTTTTGGAAATTATATATTTATCCAATAACTTCAAAACAGTCACTTGGGGGGTTATGAACATTGGTCGATAAATTAATGTTGTGATAGGAAGCGAAACCTCAGAGAGCCTAACTATTTGACATACCCCTTCTGGTACCTCCCATACAAATGACCGAATTGACCCTTATAGTTTTACATACATATCTTTTTCGTAAGTAAACTGAGATCACTCAAATTTTGCGTATGATGTTTGCTTATGAAAATTAGACTCAGGTATGAATATGGACTATATCAGTTCACGCCTTCTGGTACCTCCCATACAAAATTACCTATTTTTGGAAAATTAATATTTCTCCTATAACTTCCAAACGGACTCTTGGGGGGTAATGAAAATTGGTCGATTAATTTATGTTATTATAAAAGGCAAAACCCTAGAAAACCTAACTATTTGACACACCCCTTCTGGTACCTCCCATACAAATGACCGAACTCACCCCCATAGTATTACATACATATCTTTTTTCTAAGTACGCTGAATTCAGTCAAATTATGAGTAATTTGTACGCTTATGAAAATATGAATCAGGAGTGAATATGGACTATATCGGGTCACCCCTTCTGGTACCTCCCATACAAAATTACCTATTTTTGGAAAACTAATAATTCTCCCATAACTTCCAAACGGACATTTGAGGGGTAATGAAAATTAGTCGGTTAATTTATATTGTGATAGGAGGCGAAACCTCAGAAAACCCAACTATTTGACACACCCCTTCTGGTACCTCCCACACAAAGGACCGATCTCACCCCTATAGTCTTACATACATATCTTTTTTTGTAAGTGCACTGAATTCAGTCAAATTATTCGTAAGTTGTACGTATGAAAATTTGAGTTAGGAATGAATAAGGACTGTATCGGTTCACCTATTGTGGTACCCCCTATCAAAATTAATTTTTTTTTGAAAAATTAATATTTCTCACATAAATTCCAAACCGGCACCTATACCCCCTACACAAATAAGTAAAGTTTTGGACGATTTTGCACCACAAGCAGGGGAAAAAATATACATAAGTAATTTTATTTTAATTAAAAATCTATTCGTTTCAATAACTCAAGACTTCAACAATATCTTATATTGGGTGATGGTATTTATCAGTCAGTTTACCTGACTGAAATTTCTGTACTGGTTTTATTTGATATTTATTATGTCTTATACTGTCTTTCGCAGTAGAACCCTCCAACACTATCTATATCAGTCAGTGATGATTTTATCTTTACTGATTTTTATAGGTTGAGTTAAAAAGTATTTCAACAGAACATTGTCACGTTAGTACTGGGCAAGTCGGTATGTAGGTTATGATTATTTTTGCTTATTCTCTCCAGTCGTGATCTTAAGTATCTTAAGACCGAATTCATTTCAATACTTTTTAGAACGTTTGGATGTTTTTGTCCAAATATGTAGTCAAGACGAGTAAATATTTATCGATTAAAATAAAAACAAATCAATTGTAATTTTGAAAATGAGCGTAAAGGCTCGCCCTTTATAGTAATTTCCTTAAAATTATATACTTCTATCTTTCTAACTCAAAAAAGCTAAAAAAAAAACAATTAGTGCGGAAATTTAAAAATGTTTAACTGGAATATTTTGTTACTTGATATAAAAAAATACATGACGGAAATTTGAGTAAGATCGGACAACTATTTCCCGTACCCCAAAGTGGTGAAGGGCTAGTTTTTTAAGTAAATCCTATATTTTTTACCAATGTTTGATAAAGGAATTGTCTTTTTTTCTCGGAAATATGTAATAGTCAAATATTAACGTGTGTGGGCGGCGCCCTTTTGCCAACTTGGTTCCAAATAGCATGTCAAATTTTCAGGACGGTGAAACTATTATTATGGCTGTTATAACTGTACACTGTACACATACCAAATATCAGCTTTATACCTCTTATAGTTCATAAGATACAGCCGTTTAAAATTTAAAGTTTTATACCACGCCTACTGGATCACGAGCTTTGCTGCCAACTGCATACACACAATTTTGGATTGGAAAAACAGTACTCCAAATATTATGGTTTCAAAAACTAGAGTACCCTTATTTTCACCACTGACCACACAGCTACATTCTGTGAAAGAGATCGGTCAAGTCGTTTCGGAGTATATACGGTACTAAAAAATGCAAACAAAAACAAACTCATTTCATATATATAGATTTGACCTTTGACCTCTTTAGGAGAAAATAAATTAATTTTGTATGTAAAAATTTTTTTTGACGCTCTATAGTTAGAGCTATCTAAAATATGCCACTAAAAATTGTTGAATTTCATCCAAAGGGCTAACTCTAGTAATATAACAATGTTTTAGCAACTCTACACAAGAAGTGTATTATAAAAACGAATAACGCAAATTGTTGTTTTGCCTAGAATTTTCGTCATAAATCTCATTTATTGTCCATTGCACATTGCTCAGATTTGATCAGAGACTTCCAACGGGCATAAAACATGGTACTAAGGGTGTTTTATGGTCGCCGATTTCGAATCCGGAGTAAAACTTTTTTTTTTAAATACTTGAATTTAAGTGATGTTGTGCCTGAGCGGTTTTCGAGGCCGCTCAAAAAATGCTTGCATTTAACTGATATTTTGACTAAGGGCGTTTCTGGGGTCGCTGATTTTTTTCAAAAAATTCTTGAATTTAAGTGATAATGTGCGTAGGCGGGTTTTCGAGGTCGCTGATATCGAATCCTGTGTCGAATTTTGAAACAATAAAATGGCGGATACAATGTAGCGGACATTTTGTCATATTAAAATCAGCGACCCCAAAAACCCCATAGTGCTATGTTTCACGCATATCAGAAGTCTTCTTAATTTTCAAACTAAATTTTTCAAAATTTATATCGTATGAATGGTTAATTCAATGGGCAGAATAAGGAAAATTGGCGGTTTATCCTGAGTCATTTCGACAGAGGAAACATCAAATTTAAACGTAGTGAAAAGGGTTTGCAGATGTAAGGTGATTTAACATGAGTTTAAGTCCAAGAAACATCAGAAATTTTCAAATTTTATTAATCTTTGTGCCTCTTAAAAAACATTCTATTTTATTGCAAAAAAAAACAAAAGTCTTTGTATTGAATTATGCACAATTAAATTACAAAGTTTGACCATTTTAATTCACAAAAAAATATATATTTTTATTGTTTAAACTAATCTACCGTTAGTTATAACTCACCATATTTTACCTTAATATTTAATATGAAGAATATCCAAAACATAAGTCAACTTTGAATGGCAACAGCATAACCAAATTTTTGTTTTTTTTTCTTCTTATTTGGAGTGTTTCCTTTATATATAAAAAAAATATGAATTGAACAATTTGGCTTTTTGTATTTCGGCCAGAAAATTCCGATTTCAGACCAAAGATATCTGTATGTGCTATCACTAATGATATTCTATTATCAGCTTTACCTTATCCCGATTTCCCGGTTAATCCCGTAATGCACACTCTATTTACCCTACTACCCCAAATTGTTTGTTAATTCACAAAACAAAACATTGTTATATAAACAAAACAACACAACTTCACCTGTTACAAAACAATGCAATTCAATACATTCCCCATTTCCCAACCATGTCAAGAGATTATAATCCCCTTTGTACGCGGCACTTATCGCAATGATGTAAATTGTAAATAATTTTTCATTTTGTTGTTCGAATTTTTTTATCAGCATTTTAACAGCAGCCACTAATTATTCGGCTACTTAAAATTGTGACGCTACTTTATGGACAATTACATACGATGAGTTCATAACATTTCAAACGCAACTGTATAGATCAAAACAGCGATTGAGATAGTATAACATTTAAACTGTTGTTTGTTCTCATATGTTACAACATTGTAATGTAGAATTATCAATAAATTTTCAAATGATTACGTATTAAAAAAAATAAACAATAAAATAATTTCGAAATAAACATTGAAAACCGAAACGACCGGTTCTTTGATGATTTCTTGCTTTGTATGTTCTTGAATGCATTTTGCGTTTATAATTTTGCCACTTTAGCGTTTTTTTTTTCTTTATACGATATCGTTTACATTTGTTTTGTGGTTTGGGGAATCTCCAACACAATCCAGTTTTGCATTTGTGTTTTTCATTATAAGAAATCGTTTGCACTTGTGTTGGTGGTTAAGAGGAATCTCCAATACAATATTTGTAACAGCCAACATTTGTGAAGGGGTTCGCGTTCGACAAAAAAAACCTCACGTGAAAATACTAATTTAATTAAGCTGTATGTACACTTGTACAGTATGTGGATAAAATAATAAGGTAGAAATTTTAATGTTATAAAGAAAAGGAAATTATGTGAACATAATATGCAAGTAAAAAAATTTAAATGTTATAAAAATAGGAATTGCTGGTTTGTCGAAGTTTTTTAGAAATCAATAATTACATATATGGATCGATATCACGACACATTTAGTATTAAAAATATTGAAAAATTTTAATTCTGAGAACAGGAATAAATAAAACAAAATGTCCTTTAACGAGGCACGGAAATCAAAATAAAATATTCTACATATTATGTTAATTTACGTTAAGTGTATCGAAGTGATACAACAAATTCGGCTCAAGATCAGAAAAGTGTTCTATTATTTATTGTTTGATATTTTTGGTCAAATTCAGTGTGTCACGCACTAGGATGACGCGTTTCGAACTCCATGACGAGTTCATCTTCAGACCCCTTTGTGACTAACTGATGCACAATGGTACATCATCAGCTGTATATATATCTACAATTATGCCAAACATATGCATGTGAAGTAGATATCAGCCGAAAATGTCCAGCATAGTTATGAATTTGACCATTCACAATCAAACATGAGAATGGAGGATATTTTATCCCCACGATTCCCTTTTTACCTCACAAAGCTCAAGCTTACCATGGCTTTTCACCACAAAACTCAAGCTTTTTTACAAGGTTTGTTGTTAAACTAAGCTTACTATTGTGAGGTAAAAAGGGAATCGTGGGGATAAAATATCCTCCATTCTCATGTTTGATTGTGAATGGTCAAATTCATAACTATGCTGGACATTTTCGGCTGATATCTACTTCACATGCATATGTTTGGCATAATTGTAGATATATATACAGCTGATGATGTACCATTGTGCATCAGTTAGTCACAAAGGGGTCTGAAGATGAACTCGTCATGGAGTTCGAAACGCGTCATCCTAGTGCGTGACACACTGAATTTGACCAAAAATATCAAACAATAAATAATAGAACACTTTTCTGATCTTGAGCCGAATTTGTTGTATCACTTCGATACACTTAACGTAAATTAACATAATGCAATGTAAGATCGACTAACAAAAACACAAATACACATACACTGGCACGGCACGGCCTAACAAACTATATATGCTTAGTAGTTAGTAGTGAGCAAACACTGTATATGCTCAGTAACAATAGTAAGCTTAGTTTAACAACAAACCTTGTAAAAAAGCTTGAGTTTTGTGGTGAAAAGCCATGGTAAGCTTGAGCTTTGTGAGGTAAAAAGGGAATCGTGGGGATAAAATATCCTCCATTCTCATGTTTGATTGTGAATGGTCAAATTCATAACTATGCTGGACATTTTCGGCTGATATCTACTTCACATGCATATGTTTGGCATAATTGTAGATATATATACAGCTGATGATGTACCATTGTGCATCAGTTAGTCACAAAGGGGTCTGAAGATGAACTCGTCATGGAGTTCGAAACGCGTCATCCTAGTGCGTGACACACTGAATTTGACCAAAAATATCAAACAATAAATAATAGAACACTTTTCTGATCTTGAGCCGAATTTGTTGTATCACTTCGATACACTTAACGTAAATTAACATAATGCAATGTAAGATCGACTAACAAAAACACAAATACACATACACTGGCACGGCACGGCCTAACAAACTATATATGCTTAGTAGTTAGTAGTGAGCAAACACTGTATATGCTCAGTAACAATAGTAAGCTTAGTTTAACAACAAACCTTGTAAAAAAGCTTGAGTTTTGTGGTGAAAAGCCATGGTAAGCTTGAGCTTTGTGAGGTAAAAAGGGAATCGTGGGGATAAAATATCCTCCATTCTCATGTTTGATTGTGAATGGTCAAATTCATAACTATGCTGGACATTTTCGGCTGATATCTACTTCACATGCATATGTTTGGCATAATTGTAGATATATATACAGCTGATGATGTACCATTGTGCATCAGTTAGTCACAAAGGGGTCTGAAGATGAACTCGTCATGGAGTTCGAAACGCGTCATCCTAGTGCGTGACACACTGAATTTGACCAAAAATATCAAACAATAAATAATAGAACACTTTTCTGATCTTGAGCCGAATTTGTTGTATCACTTCGATACACTTAACGTAAATTAACATAATGCAATGTAAGATCGACTAACAAAAACACAAATACACATACACTGGCACGGCACGGCCTAACAAACTATATATGCTTAGTAGTTAGTAGTGAGCAAACACTGTATATGCTCAGTAACAATAGTAAGCTTAGTTTAACAACAAACCTTGTAAAAAAGCTTGAGTTTTGTGGTGAAAAGCCATGGTAAGCTTGAGCTTTGTGAGGTAAAAAGGGAATCGTGGGGATAAAATATCCTCCATTCTCATGTTTGATTGTGAATGGTCAAATTCATAACTATGCTGGACATTTTCGGCTGATATCTTCTACATATTTTTATGAAAAAATTTGGTCGCACGGTGCAAATAGTCATTACCATGGCATGTGTCCGATCGATTTGTGTTCAGAAATCACAGATTATCATTAATATTTCAAAATATATATTATAAATGAAGTACGTCAAGTTATTCAAGAAGAATGAACCAAGTTTATTTTAATTTCATAAATTAAATATTATTTTAAAAATTATGATTTTGAGACATTTTAGTCCGTGGCCAATATTTTTTCGTCATTCCCGTGGGCCAATTTGTTTATTTGGAAAAATATGCTTTAAACCGGTTTTTCGGTTAGGTGTAAGTTATTAATGTAACGACAATTCCCGCTAGTTTTAAAGATAATTGACAGAAGTGAAAAATTTAGTCAGTTGTTTGAGAGCTGTTGAAGTGTTTAGCGTTTTTTTGCGAATGTTCCTAAAATTTCATCATTCCCGTGGTAAGTATATTTTTCTTTTATTTCTATTATAACTTCCAAATTTGTGGTGTTGGTTTGTTCATTTTTTAAGTCTTCATTAAATTTATTATATCTTATAACAAATACTCACGTTTCCATCATTACCGTGCAGTCATTACCATGGGTATAATCTAAGTAATTTAAGTAATAATCAGAGGGAAAAAAACTTGAGCGTAATATCCTTAACATCCTGATATATACATGACCTATTGCTTATTAATACATAAAATGGTCTTATAAAACAGTATCAACCGAAAAATAATTATTTAAACCCATTTTCGCACTTGGCCGTTTTCAACTCTCGATTGTAGTCATTTCGTGATATCGACCCATATTATAATTCTATTAAAATTAAAAAACAGAAAAAATAATGTTGCCATTAAAACTTTTTGTTGAAATTTAGAGAATGAGGGCAGAAAATGGAACATATTAGATTTTTCTAACATAATACAAATTGTTACAATAATCTCAACTACATCAATAGATTATAATAATTTAAACAAATACATAAGTATAAAGATTATTATAATTTAAACAATAATTACAAAAAAATGTCTACCCACAATTTTTATTCAGCTTTTGTTATCCTCACTGATCTATACGCAGAATGAACTCATAAATCATAATTACCTTAACAATATAACCAGCTGTCACCATAACAATATTATTATATTATTATTTTTTATCGATGTTATTTTTCAAATATTTATTTAAAAATGTAAAATGTCCGCAGCCAACTTTCAATCCAATCCAGCTGTGACTTTTGACTCATTTGCTCGCTACCCATTGGATGTAATACCAAAATAAAATGTTGTTGATTTACTATCGATTTCCTATATACTGCAATTCCGCCGTCAAGTTCTAGCGCGGGAAATACCCTAAAGAATAACAACAACTTTTATGACATGCCGTTTTTCACTGTCGCTTTTTTTTGTCTGCTCAAAACAACAGAAACATCAATAAATTAGCACTTCGTATGAGTGGGTATCGAGCGGGCTTTATATTCAAGAAGATAGTTTCAGCTAAGTGTTTTCTCCTACTCCTCTTTTTCAGCTTCTTCTTCTTATTCTTTTTGCTGTTGTGGCACTGCAACATACTAGTGCGCACTTGACAAACAAATTTGAAAGTAGGTTTCGATGTTGTATATTGTTAGTTGAACTATTAGTCAAGGTCAAATCGAAAATAATATAAAAAAAATCGTTATATGGGAGTAAGAAAGAATACCCCCCGGGTGGTTCCCCATCTAAGCTACATTATAAGTACATGGGTATATACATTAGTATATCCACATAGTTGTATAACCAGACCGAGAAATATTAACAATAAATTATTTTAGCCATTCATAATCGTAGAAGAACCTCTATGAATCAATGAACCGTAAAACTCCACATATGTATGTATATATCGTTTGTACATACCTACATACATATATGGAGCGCTCACAAATCAAAACAAAACAAATCACATAGTTAATGGAAATTTGAATGATATACAAAATATAAAACAAAATAAAAACACGTTTTCTGCTATTAAATCGTCAACAATGAAAAAATATCATATATTAAATGCGAATGTTGTGAGTTGAGTGAGTCAAAAACAATTTATGTCAAATATTTAAATGTATGCAAATTAGCCGAAAATGCATCCGAAAATATGACATTTCCATAATGAATACATTGGAATCAAAACCTGATGTCTACGCAAAACCACAATAAAAACCTATAAAGTAGCTTGACTTGTTTTTTAGAGATCAATATGAACTCCACTTTGATACGAATATGACAGACCTGATGTCTGCAATTTTGTCGCATTACACGTGCAGACGTCAACAGACATATTCCGGTAACTAATGGATATTTGTGGTTTTACTTCTAAACTTGTTTGCTTTACATTCGTTGTTAATAATTTTATTTTTAATTTTGTTTTAATTAAATCCCATTGTTTTACAACATATATACAAAAATTTACAAAATACAAATATATTTAAAAAAACAAAAAATAATTTGTAATTTTAATTCAAATATTTCTATGTAAATGGCAAACCGTTGACATACACTAATGTAATTTTACTGGAAAAGAAGAAAATTTAATAAGACTGCAAATAATATTAAAGTTTTAAAAAATGACATTTAAAAATCTTAAATATTATTGTATTGTTTTAATTTTTATATTAAAAAAACGATTTTATATATATTATTCATTAAATAAATTCGAGATGTTTATTTGTTATTAATTTAATTTTAAAATAAGGTAACGCATTTAGCATTTTGTATTAATGTTTGTTATATAGAAAATTTAAACTAATATTACTTATTTTAACCCTTTCGACAGTTGAAAGTAAAACTAAATGCGCTACATAATAAATTTTTGCATAGGTTTCTAGGGATCTGCGACGTAAGCAAATGAATATTATCAATATATGTGCCACTGCAGTCCTCAATTTTGAAACGGTCCAAAAGAATTAGGAATGGAAGTTATATAGGAATATCATTTATACAGGAGGGAATTATAAAGCCTACGACTTTTGTATTTGTATCTAAATTTGGCAAATCAACACACTCATCGACCAAGGACAACTGTCCTGAGCAGTGTGACCAGATCTAAAAAAGTGTTGCAGCTAAATCAGCAATAAAATAATGCTAAAAAATGCTAAAATAAAATATTAAAATGCCAAAAAGTAATGCTAAATCTAAAAACGTTTTTTTTTTAATAAAATTAGCACTATAAGGCTTTTATTTTTTAAAATTTTGTATTCAATGTTGCTTTAGAAATATATTTCATTAGAATAAAACAATGTCATGTTATAATTCAACCATGTATTGTTGAACCATGGTAAACAACAAGAAACTACTTGTTGAATAAAAAAGAAACATAAATAGTCTTACATACATAAAAAAAGTAACCATTCAATTAAATATCACATTGGTTTGTACATACATAAATGTATGTATATTTATATAAAAAAAATTTGAATCGCTATTTAATAGCATTTCAGTACATTTTTTAAAAACATTTGTTTACAAATGTTAAATTTTAATTATAAAATAAATATATTATCAAATGAATATTCTTCCTCAACTTCCGAAGGGTCGGTCGAAATATCATAATTATACATGTTTTTATCACATTTTTTTATGAGATCGTTGGTAATTTTAAAACTTTCGCAACATTTATTTAACCTTTTCAATCCGCATCTAATGTAAAGAAGTGAATTCATAGTGTTCAATATCATTATATTTCTAATTTTTGTTTTTATAAGGTTCATGCCACTGAAAACTCTTTCAACTTCTGCGTTACTAAAAGGTAAAACTAGAAACTTCATAACAAAAGAAGACAATTTTTTGAAAGGGTTTTTATTTGAAGCATTTTTATATTCGTATACACTTATCCAGAAATCAATTGTTGAGTTTTTGTTTGCCCATTCATATGTGCTTAGCTTTTGCCCATGCTTTTCTAAAATATTAATTTCGTCCACTGTGAAATCTTCCATTTGTTGTTCAAAATGTTTATGTAATTTAAATTTTTTAGTTTTTAAACTGTTTTCTTCAGTACTAAAATATTTAAAATTTGTTGGATAGAATAATGCTTAAAAATGCTAAATTATTAATTGCAAAAAGCTAAGAAAAATGCTAGATGCTAAATGAAAATTTTGCGGCTAAATACAAAAAGAAAATGCTAAATTTAGTTGCAAAAATGCTAAAATGGTCACACTGGTCCTGAGTGATTCTTTTGACAGTCGGTTAATAAACAGGGTTAACATGTCTACATGACGATCGTTTAAAAATGCCCTTTATGAACTAGTGAGAGAGCGATTCCGCTAGAGACGATTCTCAATATAAATTTTTAATTCATAATATTTTGATTTTAATGCAAAGAAGAAGGTCAACATATAATATTAAATAAAAATTTATGATATCGATGATTTGGTTATGATTTAATTATATTATAATAATTATTATTAATATTTGTTAATTAAATCATAACCATATAATTAAAACGTAACCCAGACCTCGAGCGTAATTATTAAGAAAAAAAACATATATCATTAAGCAATAGTAAAAGAATAATAATTTGATTTTGCTCCATATTAAAATGTGTTGCGCCCTTGGAAAAAATATTATTCGAGGAATTGTTATAATAATAATTCGATAAATTGTTGTAAATGTAAAAGCCATAACAAAATAAATGTTTTACAATTTACAGAATTTTGGATTTTGTATTACAATCTATAGAGGTTGGTCTTATATTTCTGCAACCGCCATAGCACTTTGACATCATTTCGGTTTTATCTCTATCTCTACATATACATATGTATAAAAATTACGTGTATGTTCGTGATCGCTAAACTCAAAAACAACCGGATCGACAAAATTTTATATGCATGCTCTATAGGCCGTGAGTAGTGTTTCTGTGTAGTTTGTAGTTCGTCCGACAGATTTCGCAATATTTAGTTTTTATGAAATTTTATGAAATGAAAACATATTTTGCCCAGGTCAGCTGGTTTTAAATAAACAAAACAAAAACATAAACGGTCAATTAGACGAATTTAAGATTTAACGAAAACACCTAAATTGGGTATCTACTAGGGATGCCAAACGGGAAATCCCGAATCCCGGGGTTTTTTAATAAATCCCGGGATTTTTCCGTTATACATTTTTAGCCACAAGTGTGGATTGTGAAAGATTCTTTTCTCATGCTTAAATATGCTACTTGTGTTGGGAATAAAATTCTTCAAGATTATCGGATGAAACCTTACACAGTATAATATTTTTCAGCTTATTGTTTTGGGACTCAATTGTGTAACTGCACGTGAAAGTAGCCCCAAGAAGAAGGAGTTCTGCACCATTCGTTTTTTGCCATAATAATTTAATATCGATTTGAAGTTAGTAAGTCTCGTATAAGGGAATTTATCACATTTTATGCTCTTTTGTTTGACATACCTCAAGAACTACTAGTCCGATTTAGCTAAAGTGAATTTAAAAAAAAAATAAGAATTACATTTCCTTTTATCTGTTCATTAACCTACATAAGCAACAGTTTCACTTTTCCATTCATCAAATGATTTTGAACTGGGTTTATTTTGTAGCTGTTACAATAAAACTGTTGTATTCCGTGGCGTATGATTTACGTGGAATATTACTCATGATAATCATACGCCAACATATAACAATATAAAAAAAACCTAAAAAGTGACAAATTTCCCTATTCGATACTTACTAACTTCAAATCAATATTAAATTATTATGACATGTAACAAAACGAATGATTCAGAACTTCTTCTTTTTGGGGCTACTTTCGCGTGCAGTTCTCAGAATTGAGTCCCAAAATCATGTGTTGTACTGTGTTAGATGCTTTAATCTTTTTAATAAACTACTTTAAACAATAAATAACAGTAATAAATTATGTATAATAGATCAGTTACTAAAAAAAATGTACAAAAAAAACCCGAAAAAAAAATTTCGGGATTTATAAAATCCCGAATCCCGGGATTTATCAAAATCAATCCCGAATCCCGTGGTTTTGATAAATAAATCCCGGGATTTTTCGGCGAAGCAGCAAGTAACTATCTAGATACAATTTTAGCCACACGTGTGGATTGTGAAAGATGCTTTTCAGCGGCTTCGTATGTTGGGTGTAAAATTCGTTCAATATTATCGGATGAAACATTAGATGTTTTAATCTTTTTAAGAAACTGCTTAAAACAAGAAATAACCGTAATAATTCATGTTTTAAAAATCAGCTACTAAACAAAAGTTTTGCTCTTGTTTGTTATTGTCGATCTGTGCAGAAATATGAATATGTTTTTCATTGTTCGGTTTGAGATTTATTTTCCATTATCTCTAATAAAGTTTTTGATTTACAAGAGTTGTGTGCAATGGATTATGTTGACAGCTGGCATGGCGGATAGCTATTTCGATAGTCGCCAAACTATCTCATCAGCACCATTTGCTGTGCCTTCTCCACATATTATCACAACCTTAAGTGTTAAAAGGGTGCTGATAAGATAGTTTGGCGAAAGGAGTAAGAAATTTTAAATTACTTAACATGTTTTTTTTGTTTGTTTTTGTTATTTATTTTTAATATATGAAACATATAATATTCAATAATACTTATAAATAAAAATTAAACAAAATAATATTAAAAATGTAGTACAGAAAAATTTTAAAAAAGAATCCCGAAAATACGGAAAATCCCGGGATTTTGGGATCGGGATTTATAAAATCTCGAATCCCGGGATTTTTCAAAATCAATCCCGTTTGGCATCCCTAGTATCTACTGTACCAAAAAGGACGTATTCGTAATAATTTGAATACGCATTAAGTATGCGCCATAAAGACAATAAAATGGTGTCCCAATATTATATGAATTACCTTTTGTAGAAACTCATATGAAATTCCATTTCTAATGGAGATGAAAGGTCATTGAACATGGATCAATTTCGCTAACTAAAAGTATTGTTATTCTTGAAATGTCATCCAAGTGAAAACATATTTTAATAAAGAGAAAGGTTGCAATGAAAATTACATATCGATACCTTAATATAAAAATGACTCAACTCAAAAAAGCAAATTATACAGGAGGACGAATAAACGTAATAAAATTGGACAAACTATAACATTAAGGATTTTTTTAATGCAGTTTATATTCAAAACATTCGCTCCATTTTTCGTATAATCAGCACAAGATTTTAAAACGACGTGTATAAGGACGTAATCATCATGAATCAATCAAAAAAATTCGAAAAAAAATATGAGTTAAGTCTTTCTTGTATTAAGGTAACGATATGCTACTAGCCTACTCTGGGTATATAGATTAATGGAGAGAAATATATGTATAAATCGTTGCCTGAAAACTCTGTTTCTGCAGACTTCTCAGGTATTGGAATTTATGTTTCAGAATTTGAGTAAAGACTGTTCTGGAAGATATCGAACGTTGTCAAGAGAGATTACCAGCGCCATATGAGTCTTGAGATTTGAGTTGCTGGAACGGATGAAAACATTTCGGCTGTATAGAATTTTGACAATATGCACAATACACTGCCCAAAAGAGGGCAAGCAAAACAATCTAGCAAGTTCAAGTATAATATCAAATCTTCGTGTGATGAATTATACAAATATCAAAAAGAACAAAACGTCTGTGTTGTACAAAAATTTTAATTTTTTATATAATAACTTCTATACATATCGCTATACATATAAATAAATAACTCTCTCAAAACAAAAGTTTTTTACAACTCTTTTTGTCAGTTAAAGAGCCGGGTAACATAATCCTCTCGGCTAAGCTTAGCCATATGCATAACGTGGCGGTATGGCGATGATGTAGTTTGCCGGTCATGTTTTGTATTGCCACTAATAACTATGTGCAGGTGTTTTCCTACTTGAATGTGTAAACTATGAAATTAAATACTACGTAAACTAATAGTTTTGATCAGCTTTTTAATTCTGTTTTAACAAACTAAAATGTCTTTCCCCTTCGAGTCCATTAAGCTTTTGTTTGACTTTTGTACATATTATTTCAGTCACCATTTGCAATTACATATTTTTTAACTATTTTAATACTTTAGTTAATTGTTCGCCTTTAATAACCATTAAATATGCATATATTTAAGATTCCACCTTATTTTCTTATTTCCTTAGGAAACAAATTAATTCGAAATAGGTATCCAATTAGTTAGACAACAATTACTATGTACCTACTTATTTCAAATATTTTCTAGGTTTTTTACAGTCAACTTACCCACATATAATAATGCCAAAACATTGTACAAGCGCTGGATAAAAATTATTCATCGACACCGTGGAGTCATGATCTGGTGCGACTGTTGTTGTTGTTGTGGTAGTTGATGCTAAAGCACCTGACGCCGTTGTAGCTGTGGTAGACAAAATTGTATGCAATAAGGATGCTGCTGTTGTTGTAGTCGTCGTAGTCATTGTTGTTGTATCAATAACATCTTCATCTTCCGCCTGGCCCAAATTTGCATAGACAGCTGTCTCGCCGTGCAAAGCAGCCAAAATCATTGAACTATCCATAGTGGTTGTGGGCGTAGATGATGATAATAATAAACGACACACAAATCTATCACCTCAAGTCTATGCGAGAGACGTCCGGCCTTTGGACGGTTGTCTATTGTCTCTCGTTGTAGTAATCGAGGCGATGTTTGAGTGAATCTCCTCCGTGCGTGAGAAAATGTTTAGCAAATTTTATCCGGATAAATTTGCCAGTAACTACGTCATTATGGGGGTTGCTTGATTATAGGGGTTTGTTGATGATATGTATTGACGTTATTTGTGTTGCCTTTGTAAGTTTATAACAAGTGGGTGAACTACGTCAAAGGCTCTATATTGCAGTCGGCGGTGGCACACACACACGCCACATATGTATGTAGAATGGATATGGTAATGAAAAATACCTAATGCCACACGAAGGGCGCAGGTCGGTCACAATAAATAGTTAATAGGAGAGGGCAAATTCCGTAAAACCACAAATTTTACTTCTTGAAGTGCTTGAATAGCCTTTAATTTCTAGCGTCTTCCAAAACGAGAACTTTGTATTTGATTAAAAAAAATATTTTTGCTTTTTTATTTAATTTATCTGTATAGAGATATACTCTTCACTTCATTACTTTTTATCTTTCAGGGCTTTTTTTCACTCTTTTTCTCACTTGTAACTCTTGCTTTTGCTGCCTTATTTTGTATGCACATTATCATAATAATTTTCAACTTCATTAAATTTGCACATTTATCTAATTAATTCTTACAAATTTGCCTTTGTTTAATGAGAATTACTCGCATTTTTTTATACTATAATTTTTGTGTTATGGGGGTTTTTTCCGCGTACCGCTCTGATTAAATTTGTTCGTTCTCTCGCGTTGGCAATTGGCAAATATATGACATATGAACTGGAATTGTCTTTTGTTTTTATCATCAGCTGTGTGGGGGGGTAAGAAGGTTGCCAGATGAAGTTGGTTACATTATTTAAGCGATTTTTTTTACAAATGTGATTTTATTACACAGTGAGTAGAGTAATCAAAATTTGGAAACGCGTAACCGGTTTTGAACACTTTAGTCACGAGATTTTGTATAAAAATAACTGTAAAACATAAATTTAGTAAAAAACGTGTAGAAAATTCAACTCTTTATATATAAAAAAGCATGATGCTTAGGAACACCCAAGAAGTACCTTTTAGGATCCAATTACTTTCACCGGTGTGTAATATTAATATTGGCATTTCCATTATAGAAATTATTTAAATAGGAATAAAAAAGGTGAACTGCACTTCATTATGTCATCCTCTTCAGTTCAGTCCGAAAAAGCGCATACCAAGGTTAAAGACTTAATACGATGTCATTTTAAAAAATCAATAATAAAAAAAACGTAGAGATTAATATATTAAAAAAATGTATACAAAATTAATGTCTTTAGGAAAAATAAGTTTTTTAAAAAGGTTAAGCTTTTGTTTTCTAATTTCAATAATATATTTTAAATGTTTGCTAATTTTTTATGTTATTATTTTTTTGCCAATTTTTTTTGTATGTAGTTTTTTATTTATCACTTTTTGGTAAAAACATAGTAAATCGCTCTATTTTTTTCTGCAAACATTTCGAGAAGATTTTTTTAGCGATGTGGAAAATTTTTGGAGAAAGCATGCTACCGCCTTTTTTTTCCACAAATTGCAATTTTTGAAAAAAAATAGCGCGATTTACTACATTTTTACATTTTTTTTGTAAACAAAAAAATTCCGAAAAATAATTACATTAAAAAATTTGCAAATAATTACAAAAAAATAGTAAAGTAAGACCCTAAGGGCTCGGTTTTTAAATATAAGTACAAATAAATAAATAAAATAAAATAAAATAAAATAAAATAAAATAAAATAAAATAAAATAAAATAAAATAAAATAAAATAAAATAAAATAAAATAAAATAAAATAAAATAAAATAAAATAAAATAAAATAAAATAAAATAAAATAAAATAAAATAAAATAAAATAAAATAAAATAAAATAAAATAAAATAAAATAAAATAAAATAAAATAAAATAAAATAAAATAAAATAAAATAAAATAAAATAAAATAAAATAAAATAAAATAAAATAAAATAAAATAAAATAAAATAAAATAAATAAAATTAGTAAACAAAAACTACAATTAAAATATGAAAACAGCAAATTATCGAAAAAATACAAACAGTTCAAAATAAAAGCTTATTGGAAACCACTTTTTTAAAAAACTAAGTTTTCCTAAACACATTTATTTTATAAAACTGTGTTTAAAAAAAGTCTGTCAATATTAAAATTAATGTTACAATGTTCATCTCCGAAAAAGTTTATGTTTTGTTAATAATGTAAATTTTTTTTCACATTTTCCTTACAAATTGATTTAGAAAAATAATATTAATGTAATAAAATAAATACTAAATTACAACTAAAAAAAAGAAATACGTGAAAAACTCACAAACAATTAAAAAATTAAAATTTAAATAAAAATAATATAAATAAGCAAACGAAAATATAAACTAAATTTCTTAAACATTTCAAAATAAAAACGCTTTTATTATTTTTTCTAAGAACTCTATTTGCATAAAACAATATTAAAAAAAAATCTTCCATATGTCCACAAAAAAATAAACAAAAGTGATAAATTTTAATTTTTTGTCAAAAGACAATATTTTTTTGGACATTTGAACATTTTAAATTTTTTCCTGCATTTCATAAAATATTATTTTTTTAAATAAAATTTTTGATTGTTATAAAAAATGCTAAATACATTTTCGTGATTGGAAATGTTTTATTGTTAGTGGATTTTTGCGATTTTTGAATAATGAATAAAAAAATAAAACAAACATATAGTAATTTTTTAAATAATT
The DNA here is from genome assembly GCA_964034835.1 of Muscina levida. NCBI lineage: Eukaryota > Metazoa > Arthropoda > Insecta > Diptera > Muscidae > Muscina > Muscina levida. The sequence continues at coordinate 41,697,517 of OZ035883.1, read as the reverse complement.
TTATAGAAACAAAAAACAAACATTAAGTTTCAATAAAAAAAAATAATGAAAGATTAAAATATTTCCATTTCGGCACCGATATAAAAAATATTTCAAAATCGTCATCATTTATAGTTTAAGCCAAAACCAACTAATAAAAATCAAAATTGATATTTATGTAGCTTTCAGCGGTTTTTCCATTTTAAAAGATTGATGTCGTAACTTTATCTAAGGATACAACTTTAAACACAGACTCAACCGGTTATTTGATAAAAAAAAAAATTCATTATTCGACTACTCTCATAGCTGTATGTACTAAGTTTCTTCCCACAAATCATGAAGTCCCCTAATGTTCTCATTACTCAACCCTAGTGGCAACAAAGCCAATCAGAAACAGAGAAACAGCTGTTTCATGAACTGCTATCATTGCCAGACTTAGAACACTTAATGTCAAAACAAATACATACAATTGAGTCATCGCTACTTGGCTACTGTTGATAAAAATCTGAAATTAGTTTTACAACTGCAGTGATTTTTCGTAAAATAATTACATTTTATTTACATTTCCTTAGCTAAGATTTTCTAAAGTATATAACACAATGAATCGCTTATTTGGAAGAGGTAAAGAAAAGGTTCCACCACCAAATATAAATGATTGCATCAAAGGAGTAAGTTGCTACCCCATCGCTCTTATAATACGTAAATGCACAAAATTAACTGGAATTTCTATACAGGTCGATGAACGTGCATCTAATATTGAAGAAAAAATTAATAAACTGGAAAATGAGCTACGCAAATATCGCGAACAAATGGCTAAAATGCGAGAAGGTCCTGCCAAAAACTCAGTAAAACAAAAGGCAATGCGTGTGCTGAAACAAAAGAAAGCGTATGTAGACAATAGACATCACGTCATCCGCTGTTGATGATTATTTTACTCCAATTAAACTTATGTATTTCGTCTCTAGCTATGAACAACAAGCCGAAGCTTTGCGCAATCAATCCTTCAACATGGAACAGGCCAACTATGCTGCCCAGTCTTTGAAAGACACTCAAGCTACTGTGGCAGCTATGAAGGATGGCGTTAAGCAGATGCAAAAGGAATTTAAGAAAATTAACATTGAACAAATTGAGGATATACACGACGACATGGCCGATATGTTGGATCAGGCCGATGAAGTTCAAGAAGCTTTGGGCCGCACCTATGGTATGCCTGAAGTTGATGATGACGAACTGGAGGCAGAGTTGGAGGCCTTGGGCGATGAAATAGCTTTAGATGATGATACCAGTTACTTGGATGACATGGTGAAAGCTCCGGCAGCTCCAGATAAGGAGCCAGGTGCCGATAGTATTGTGCCTGGCAATAAGGTAAGATGGTGTTTTAATACAAAAAAAAGGCACATTTAACAACTTTTAATGATGTTGCTAAAAGATCATCATAATAAGGAGGGGATATGTGTAGAAATGGAAATTGGCAACACAAACTTGAGTCCTACTGTTTAGCAGAAATGTGAATGAACTAAACTGTTTTTAATATAAGAACGATAAACTCAAAAATATATTAGCCATCCTAAGATGCCGGGTTCGAAGTCTGGCCGGGCACTAAGAATCATGTTCTGAATGCTTCCATACATTTTAAGATCGCTAGATTTTCAAACGAGAACGGAAAACTGTTATCAACACAGCAATATTATTGAAAAAATGCACTATTATGTGGAAGATAATAAATGAAATGAAAACACCACACCAAACAGCAAAATGATCCCTCAAATCAAGAATCAATACTACAGCTAGTCGCAAAGGTTGTAAGTTCACTTTTTGATGTAGAACGCAAGATAAATTTAAAAAGCATCCGGTTTGAAAAAAAAACCACCAAAAATGTATGAGACGTTTTCTTTCATACACATAATTGCATTAAAAGTTTTAAAAAAGTAAGCCGTTAAAGGAAAACGTAAAGATTTGTTGTCCCTCCTGTAAAATTTTGGACTTACACCCTTCGTCGCGATACGCTTTTTTGTTAAATGATGTTGGAAAGTTGTCTTGAAGACTAATTTATTACTCCTAAATTTGCGAACAAATATGACTGGAGAATACTCGCGAAGAAGGTGGAAAGAAAAATTAGCTTGCTTTCTTCACTGTACGAAATCTTTATATTTATCCACCACCTTCACAAAGGGATCTCTTAGGGATCATGAAGTCGTGAGTACCCTGCGATTTCGCTTGTACGGTTCGTTTTATATCTCCTAAAAGGATATTTTATCTGACAATCACTAGAGTTAATGCCATACCAGACATCCATGAGATATATTCAACTTGATGAGATCAGGTCATATTCAAATCTTCAGCTCAGACCAATTCCAGCCGTTTAATGTAATAAGCACGTTTTTTTTAAAAAAATCTAAACGTTGAAACTAGATGAATGGAAGCAATACAAGTACATAAACCAAGCCAATTTTATAAAATTGTTATCCAAGAAAGACAAATCAAGTCCAAAAGATCTATATCGCGAATAGATTTCAACATATATAAAGTAGGGATATAGCTTTCTGCAAATATCAAAAATCCAACGCCATAGCCTTATAGGACATAAAAAAGTATTAAGGTGCCACTTTTTCTCTATCGTTAAAAAAGTTTCCTCACCGATTGCTTTGATGTTTTGATGCTCTTTTTCTCATTTCAACTAATAAGTTGCTTTTATTAAAATTCTTATATTTTCTTCAATACCAAACCATTTTTTTATAAGTCCAATGCCAAAGTTGGATCAAATCGCGATATTCTAAGTAGGAAAAGTTACTTTATTTAACTTGGATCAAATTTTGTTTTCTAAGGAAAAGCACATTGCAAATCTCTATCAATGCAGAAATTAACCGAATCAACCTTAAAACCTTTTTTTTTATTATTACAACAATACTTCCCACATGGTACTGGAATGGGATTTTTCACTCAAAAAAGTTATCCTTAATTAGTATATAGAAATCTTCGGATCTCCTAAGCTTTCTTCATGGTTTATGAGAGAACATCATTTTTCATCTACTCCATTATAAACTTACTTTTTCTATATAGTGCCTCTTTTTTTACAACAACTTTTAACTTTTACTGTTTTTTTTTTCCATTCCAGAATGGCATTGAGACTGATGAATTCGGATTACCAAAGGTTCCAACCTCTGTTAAAACTTAATAATGTTTCAAATTCTGTTCAGCTCTAATTGTCAGCTATATATGTCTTTATCGTTAAACAACTTTATTATATTACACATTTTCTCCTGCTTTTGCGTAAATATTTTTTACCCAAATTTCAAAACAAAAATCTCTACTTACAATGGAATATAATTTTGAAAATCTAGATTGATTTAAATGTAGTAATTTACACCTAAGTTCATTAATGTTTTTATATATAAATGAGTGAATGCACTATGAATAAATAAAAATTAAAACCAAATAAAAGCTGTGTTCCAGTAAGTACAATTACTACTAGATGTACAACTTTTACTAGTTTTATTCAAAGCAAGCAACTTTTTGTGCGAAAAATTATTGTTTAAAATCTAAATACTCATTTGTAGGTTGAGAATCGTAAGTTGTGTGCCACAGCCCCAGAGGAATTAAAATACTTGACGATCTGTAGAATCAAAATCTTTTTACATGAAAACAGTAAAGAATATTTTTTTTTCGTTTCCAGTTTTCCTTACCACTTCCTGTGAGAGAAAATTTCTGCAAATAAAACGCATAATGTTTACGAATTTTTCAAGCAAATCATTAATGATTATCTTTAGATGATTTATTATTTTTTTAACAGTTTCAATATGAACATTGATTGATTTCCTCTTTGTATCTAATTTTAGAGTAAAGAAAAATATATTTTTTTTTAGAGTTTGAGATTTTAACGAATTTTTTGTTGATCGTCGTTTTGTTTTTATTTTACGATTTTATATTTTTCTTATTAAGGAAGACATTTTTTTGAATACTTTGTCATTTGTATACAAGAAAATTTTACAACATAATGTAATGATCAAAAAGATTTTTAAGGATACAATACAACTTTATTATATTAAATAGTATTTGAACTATCAATTAACATTTTTTCATTATTGTGGTTGTGTTTTTTGCGCTCTAAACAAACTATATTATTATATTTTAACAAATGGCAATAGTCATTGGATTTGGTAGAAAGTTTGAGTGTGTGTGGTGTGTGTTTTGTCCTCTAAATTTCTTTAAATTGTACGTTGAAAATACTAACTAACTAACTAATTGCTAAGACATTACAATTATATAAGTTTGTATATATGTGTGGGTGTGTATAATTAAATGTGAAAAATACTTATGTAAAGTGTAATTAAAATTATTATTACTATAACGAGGAGGATGTATGACACAAAAAAAGTGTGGTTATATTAATGCCCGAGAGGATGAAAATGATCTTTGAAAATTTCGAAATAATAGAGAAAAAAATATGGATTTGAGCTCTTTGATGTTTTTCACTGTTCTGTTTATCTTTTTGTTTGCAACGGTTTGGTATTTCAGTAATGCTACATATTTCGAAATTCAAAGTTGTTGACCACAATTCCATCTTTTATTTATTAAGGATTTATAGCTGCATAAACATTTTTTCAAAAGTTTTTAAATCAAATTTTCGTAGAAAAATTATTGTATAAACTTGTTTAATTATAATTATTAAGGCTTCTAAATACATATTTGTTAACAAAGAGGAGGAAAACATAATAAACCAATACGATATTAATTTACAATTTCAATTTTACAAAAAATAATATATATATATAAAAACTACCACTGATCGATCAGTTTTCAATTTAATACTTGGACGTATATGTTTATGTTGAAGCATCACTTTGTTTTTTTTTTATTAAAACTCATGGTTTTCCTTTTTCAATTATAAATCCTTGTAACATCCGCTCCCTCTCGTTAGATTGGTGGTTATGACAAATGAGAACACAATTTTTGTTTTTATACAATTAATGATAGCAAGTCTTTTTGGGGTGACACCTACAATTAGGATAAGGAACTAAGTCATAAAACTAAAAATTATATAAAATTTGTAGCTACAGGAAAGTGGGCAGGAGCTAAATAAATTAGTCACTAGAATGTGGAAATAAACTAAAAATATGCGCTATTGAAATAAATACATAGTAAAAAGATAAGCGAAAATAAGATATTGCATTTGAAATTTGGGATAACCGGGAGGTAGTATATAAAATTCACGGAAATGATAGTTTTCTTTGTATCCAAATAATTTTTTGTAGACTGGTTAGAAAATATTAAAAAATGACATATACATTTTGGACAATGTATTGTATTTAAAGTCTTAAAAAATTGGCATTGGCATATGCAATAAATTGATAAAACTTTAAAATACACACGATGTTGAGGTATTGAAAGACTTTAAAAATGTTGATCATGTTTAATTTCATTAGCTATCTTGCCTGATCGCAGTTCATCATGCTGACGGTCAACCATATAAAATATTTTAGAAAATGAATTATAAAACGTTGGCCTTTTACGCGTAAAACATCACCGCCCTAAAGACTGATCACAACATTATTTTAAGATTAGAACAATTTTTGAAACAGCAGCACGTCACCTAAAATGTAAAAAGGCGTATACCTCATTTTCTTTTCATTTTTAATGGGTAGCAAATAACGTTCCCTCTCTCTCTCCTGCATTGTCCCGGGAATCGAAAATTATTGATAAAAAAAATCAAAAATTAACACTGCTGTAGACTATTAAACGCCGCCTTTCTATCTCAGCTTAGATAACGAGAAAATAATTACAGCCGTAGCCACGATCTCGAACGTTAACGTTCGCTTGCTTTTTACGCAATAAACAATAACGAGATCGTGGCTAAGTCTGTTAATCTTACACCCCTACATCTTACAGCATGGTTTTTATTCCAAAAATGTATTTCCCCTTTCATTATTCAAATTTTTTACTTTCGACAATCTTTTTACTAGCTACAAATAAGCATAACTTAAAATAAATAAAAAATAAATTACCTGAAAATATATAGATGTTGTACTTAAATTTTACATGACAGACTTACAAAAATCAAAAACATATTGAGTGCGAGTTTTTATCTTCTCTCTTGGACAGCATTATGTTTGTGTCACTCGTATCGCCACCACAGGCACAGGACGCTTTAACCACAGCCATTTACTCTACGCAGACGTATACGCTTAAAATATTTACCCGGTGGTGGGCATTGATATGTAACATTCGCTACATAATTGTATGATGCATACATATCTTCTACCCTCAGTTTGTGCATGGTTATCATACCTTTATGGGTGCACGAATGTTTCGATTTGCTATAGTTAAACAGCGGATGATGATGTCTTTTCAAGTGAGCTTTTTCTGCACACATTCCTGTCACATAGACATCTTCGAGATAAATTAAAGATGTATTCAAAGCTGCTTTGTATAATTTCGGCACAACATCCATGGACATCAAGTACCCTGAGCCAGACAAATACTGCGGATATTCATCCTGAGGATACATGTAGTATGGCATATACCATTTACTTTTAACATTGGATAAGACGGGCGCTCTACAAAACTTGTAGCCGACCATGTAATTGATGGTGTCATTTAAGCGATTTATGGACGATAATGTTTGATATGAATTAGAATCATAGTAATCTAACGTTTCATTGTACAACGGCACCGTGCCTCCCAGTAGAAAGTGCAACAGATTGGGTATGTTAATGAAGGTGTCATCATCGACCTTCATAAAAAACGCCGCCTGGTCATAGCATTTATTACGTTGTATCCACTTTAAAGCCATCACAGATTTTATAGTTAAATTATTGTAGGAATCCAAGAATTGCTCCTGTATAATATCGTCGTATTGTTCGGCTTCTTGACGCAAACGTGACTGGGTCTCATTGCCAATGCTTGGACCTCTACCCAGGTGGTCATCTTGTTTAGCATAACCCAAGAGAAAAACAATACGCACGGGTATGGTGGCCGGTGGTATTATTGTGGTTTGCTGCAATGAATTGGAAACAAACACAATTAGTAAATATATGTACATATATGTTTGTAGTAAACGATGCGATTTATTTAAAAATAGATGTGTGACCACAAGCGTGACTCTGCTTACGTTGCCGTTTAATTTTAGAAATTCCTGATAAAATTTCAGTCTCTGTTTCTTGGGCTGCAAATATTTGTCCCGCAAGTGCCAGTGCATTTTTTCAAAGAGGTGATAATTAAATTCCGTGGTGTTACCCCAGGTCTCTCGAATTGTTTGCCTGGAAGAGAAAAGGATACATTTTTAATTATTTGTGTGCTTTAATCGATTACTGTCATCTTTACATATATAAAAATTACGGGTATGTTCCTGATCGCTAAACTCAAAAACTACTGGACCTATGTTGACTAAATATTATATGCATGCTCTATGGGCCGTTAGTAGTGTTTCTGTGTAGTTTAAAGTTCGTCCGACAGATGGCGCAATATTTTTGTTTTTGTGTTTTTGCACCGGAACCAGACTTGCAGTGAAAATAAAATTTGAAGGCAACACAACGTTTGCCCGGGTCAGCTAGTTATTAATATAATAAATAATAGATCATTTCTTTATAACCCATATTTATAAGCATTTTTTGATATATTATTATAAAAATTACGAGAATTCAAAATAATATTCAATATTATAATAGTATTTATAAATAAATGATAATGAATAAAAAAGAATTTAAAATTTTAAAAAAAATTTTGCTCCATTTTGTAATTTCACATTTCACATTGTGTCCAAAATTAAACAATCCTCGTGACAAATTTGTTAGGTTAGAATTTTATTTAAAAATATCCGTATTCCGGTAACGACCGTTACTTCGGAAACTCACATATTATAGTTGCAAATGCCTGAATTTAAGGTCAAATATCCAATTAGTATTGGCGTGGGGGCAAATGGCAGCGCATCTTGTTCAAAGGTGCTGGGAAAAAAAAATCCACAAAAAGCCTGCGCAGAGTCACGACACCACTAATTTTTCCGTCCTATCATTTTTCCCAAACCTACGCCATATCTTCACCCCATAAGAGGGCATCCGTACAAAAATCAATTTTTTAAAGAATTTGCTCCCACCGCTCAAACTGCCCCTAGAGTAGTTAATGTAGTAAATTTCCAACTTTTTTGCAAACCCAACAGTTTCTCAGAAAATATCTTAAGGGGGGTTCCTTCACATTTTTTTTTATTTTTAATAATTTTTTTTTTTTTTGAAATTAGCTTCTGCCGCTCCCATGGTTCCTCCTAGATGGGTAAAATGTATGACCGACCCTAACTAATTTTTTCCCTACCATTTTTCCCCTAACATACCTAGTCCCTCTCTTCACCCCATAAAAATCAAATTTTTATAAAAATTTGCTCCCACCGCTTTAACTGCCCCTAAGGTGCTTTTGTCGCCCCCATGGTGCCTCCTAGAGTGGTAAAATGTATGACTCCACTAGTTCTTTCCTCCTGATATTTTCCCCGAAAATACCTTCTCATATATCCTTTCAGAATAACGTAGGCTACCAAGGCCTTCCATGTTTCCTTCTTTGTGCACTCCTGTAACTACAGACCCTGCGCGAAATTAGCAAGGCTTCTGCAAGCAAGGCCTTCTGAGACATGAAAACATCATGTCTTCAAGGCCTTGTTTTCACATGCCTAAAAACAGGTCTTTTCCATCCTTTCTGAAATATTCTTTCAAGACCACTGCTGCAGGCCTTCTTTGAGAAGGGAGAATCAACGTTTTCGATGATCAGTTATTCTACCATTTCGTGTGTATACATATTCCGTCTGCTTCTCGTAGAAGGCATGAAAAGAAAAGGCAACGAGGAAGGTGTTCGTGTATTTTTCTTAAAAGAGTTTATGATTAGTTTCAGTCAAACAATTTGAATGCATTTTCATAGGCTAGATGGTAGCATGGCTGACTAGCAATCGCGAGGTAGTGAGTTCAAACTCAAGCAAGGTTTACTGTCGTTGGAAAAAAAGTGTAAGTATAGAGAGATATATATAGAAAGAAGTTTGAAATATCTAAAAACAAACCAATTTTTTTTTATTTTTCAAGTACTTCTTTTTCATGTGTAAGCAGGCCTTCCATCAGGCCTTCTTATAGGAAGTGACGATGTTGTTGTTGTAACAGCTGTAGGAAGTAGCTGGGGTGATAATTCTTTATACAGATTTTCAATTATCATACGATCATTGTTGGCAACTCTGTTTCGTTCCATTGAAGATAACAAGGTTTGTGTCAAGGATTGCTAGTTGTTGTGGTTTTTGAGTGTTAACCACCATTTTCCTCCAAGAGCTGGCGCCAGCTGGTTTTATTGATTTATTTGTAAGCTGTTGATAAATCTTTTCCTTATATCCTCGCGCAATATGGATTTTTTTTTGTAGTGGCTGTAGAACTCGAAAGTATTTGAAAAGTGTTTTTTCGTCGATGTTGATGTTGCCAGTGCCCCGGCCGGGTATCGAACCCGACAATGACACCCTATGTTATTTTGGAAAGGAAGAGGGAATGCAGAGCGCAGGCCTACTGACTGCTTTAGAAGGCGTTTTATAAGGCCTTCTATGTCCTTCTTTTCGCCGCTGGGGCTTAACGAACGAAGACCATTTAAAGGGTCCTATTTTTAGATGTACAGAACTACCGATAAGGCGCAACTGAAAAACAAGCTTTTTTAAGAACAAAGTTTATATACATTTTTGACGTCAGCGTAGATGATGATTCTTTAAGAATACAGTAAAAATAAATACATAATACAGTACAGGTTTGTAAGACTCTATCACGTTTGGTGGTGACTATTTTTTTCATACAAAAAATTAGAGCAGACAAATGCCATGCGTTTGCTTATAATGTCTTGTCCATGACTGACGTGTCAAAGATTGCCTTTTGTGTTGATCATACAAACCACTTATAATAGCTATACTAATCACGTTAACGCTTTATAGTATTTATTATTGCACTCTACAGGAACAATACGTAATAATTGTTCTCGTATCAATAACCAATAGTGATTGTACATAAAAAATAAATTTATGACTATATATATAACACTCAAAAGGTTATCAACTATCATGAAGTTAAAAAGGTTTTTAAAGAGCAGGTTTTCATTGTTGTCAGTCTTAATTGAAAAATTATTATGATTTTAATATTTTGAAGCGATGCACTATAGTTTCAGATTAAGCAGTTGGCTTTCTAAACGGTACAAGGGGCAGAATGGTTCAACAAATTTAATTTATTTGTGAATCGATTTCAAGCAAAGTTGACAGTTTTTACTGATTTGGTTAGAAAATATATATTTTGCTATATAAGAACCAAAGTGCTCAAAGATATGTAAATTTTTTTTATTATAAAAAAACGTACCACATATGTGAAATGTGACCATGGAATTGCCCATATCCGGAATTATTTTAGTTTAATCAATAATTACATGAATTTCCTTTATAGCAATGGCTGAAATGTATGTTAGATTTGCTTATCACCTTATATCACTTTGATTTTTTATCACCACTGGGGAGGAAAAATACATCAACAATCATTTTTATAATCTTTTATTGTGTTAGGAAATATTAAAGTAAATTCGATAGGAAAATAATGTCATAAATAATAACAGGTTTAATTGGTTTTGTGGTGTAATAAAGATTAGTGGTGTGTCTGGGGGTAAGTTTTGTAAACGAAGGTTTGGTGTTATTCTTACGAAATTTTCCGTCAGATAGAAAAATGTTGTAGGAAAATTATTAAAAGAGAACACTTTAAAAGAAATTACAAACTTTAGCAGTACGAACAATTTTTAAGAATTTAAAGTTAATTTTAAGATATTTGATGGAAAATGTGACCAAATCCCTGACTATAGTGTACATATTTCCTGGAGCATTCATCAAAATGTTGATCAAATCAATCAACATTGTAGGAAGACGTTTTGTATATACTATGTTAATATCGGTGGCAAAAGAACTAATAAATAAGTTAGAAAGATAATATTATACCAAAATTTAGACCAGTATGTTATCAAAACAACATGCAATCACATGCAATCTCATTATAATCGTGTATAATCGGTTCTATTTAAAAACTTTTGTGGTGTCATATAAACTACGTACAATAGCCATATTAGCTACGTCCCTATTGTACTCTATTGAAACGATACCGTATTGATTGTTCTCCCATATCAATGTATCGCAGTAGTAAAAACATATTGTGAGAAAACTATGGTGCAATTTCTATACGTGAGTTATTTTAATTGTAATCAATAATTTTATGAACTTTGTTATTATCTTTTGAGTGGTATGTATGAAGTTGGCTTATCACCCAATATCATTTTTGAGGTATTATCACAACTAGATGACAGGCAAGTAACTACGAAAAATGTGGTATAATCTGTAATCAATAGCTGAGGAAATATTGTTTAGAGGGCGTCAAATTGTGGAATGACATCATAAACAACAATAACTATTACCTGTTTGGTGGTGCAATATAGATAAGTCATTTGTGCAAGCGGAGTTATAATAAAAAGAATTTGAAATAAATGTTTTTGTTTTTACTTTACAGAAAAATGTGTTGATTGAAATATTTATTTGTTCGCTCAAAATTAAATCTACTTCAATAATAAAATATGGTATAAGCTATGTTGAAATTTGTTTGTGTTTTATATACAAAAAATGGAGCCCTTTGGGCCATATATGATTTAAAAAATATTACAAGTTACAAAAATAAAATGAATATGATTATGAATCTTATACAAATAGTGATGACATAAAATTTTTCTTTTTCCGTAAACCATAAATGCACATTGTGCTCATAAATTAAATGCATTTAGATATAATAAAATTACATAAATTAATTTTTATTTCTATTATGTATTAGTTTTTCACTAATAATTTAAAATTTTCGAATTATCAAAAAAAAAAAATTTTAACTAATTTTTGAATATTAGTAAATCTATTATTTAATTCCAGGCACCATTACAAAATTAAACGTACGTTTTTGTGAGTTCATTTAAGTATATTCAAATTTGAATTTCATATCATATTTGGCATAATTATTATTTCGCATCAAAAATAATTGGTAGTACTTTTAAATTAACGACAGCAATAGTTTGATCTAAAATTGAGAATTTCGAAAATGAAAACTTAAATTTAAATTACAATAATTAAATAAAAGTTGGAGTTAAGTTTGATTGAACCAAATACAGCCTCACTAAATTTTCCCTATAAACCTCAAAACTAATTTATTTAAATGTTTACTTTCGCTTCGAAAGGTATAAAACATAGACTCACAGATGTATACGAAGCTTTATATTCAAAAATCTCTATTTAGCCAAGAATACATTTTTATTAGATTTAAACTCAATAAAAGATTAGTCATGTGTTATGTCGTCAACTTAAAATTTTTATTATTATCTTTAATACTTCTTATTTATTGCTCATTTATTCCTGTTGGACAAATAAAAATGAATTAATTTGCATGAAAGTGTTAATTAATAGTTAACAAAGTGTATACAAATTTCCAATTGCCTTCAACTTATTTTAATCAGACACTATCGTCATGTTCTCTTTTATTTTCGTTTAAATACAAACATATTTATTTGACAAACAACCCTGTAGGAAGTCAAACACATTTTAAGTAACTTTAAACTGGTTTTTTAATAACCACATCTCTAGTTGATTAAGCGACATTTTTCCTTATCGCCGAATCATTATTTTAACGTAGGCATGTCATAGGCGTTAGTCAATCGATCATCGATTTAATTGACTACCAATTACTTATTTTTCAACCAATTTGAAATCTAACTTATTTTATACTTTTACTACCAATTTGTAATCATTTCCAAAATAGTTAATTTATAGTTAGTGTTATATATAATATGAATTCAATAAATAAATGCATATATATGGACAAATGCATGGTAACATATGTGACAGTCGTATATTTCAAGGAGACGAAAAACAATGAAAAACTTAATTTTTTATTATTTCTTTAACTTTTGTGTAAAACGTAAGAAACTCTATATTTAGTAAGAGAGAAGAAATCCTAAAATATTTGAGGGTGATGTTACGTGACCAAATTAGAAGTTTTTTTTTTCTTTTTTTGAAAACCCTGAATGTGGGAATTGAGTCGGACTTTTGTGATAAACATTTTTTTAATATGAATTAGTATATTTTTACTTTGTTTTACAATTTGCTGAATTACAAATACTTTTTCAACTATTTTTTTTAAACGTATATTGTAAAACGTGACGTTAAGCTATGTGACATAAATTTCCTTTTTGTTAATTTTTGATAAAATTATTTTCAAATAATTTTTTACTTGTGAAGTACGAAATTATTTTAAACTTTACGTGGTGACGAATGTTTGGTCACGAATGTGACATCAAAACATCAATGAAAGCAAATCAACATTTTGCTGCTAAACAGCCCATTCCATTGGCATTTATGTCTGGGAGAGAAAAAATTCGTGTAAAGATCTGTCTTCACCTTAACATTACATTGTCGAACTTCCATTTTTCACACGCTTCATATTAATATTTTATTTCTAAAAAAAAATTAGCACACTTTTTGAAAAATTTTTCCTATTTTTATTTTGAAAATTTTCTTTGACACGAAACAAAAATCTGTCGAACCTGTCCCTATATTATCAGACATGTGAGCCCAGATTTATGAAATTCAAAATCATTTTGATTTTTTACAGACAGATCGCCCTAAACTGGGGGATAAGTCTGGGCAGACATTATATCTCACACACTTGTTTGCCAGTGTAAAGTGGGCTTAACTGATCATTACTATACAGTTTGCGTAAATATTTTTTGATAAAAAGAAAAAAAGGCAAGCAGCACAAGAATGCAGTTTTGCAGTCCGTTTAATCATCTTGAAACAAATACAAGTTTTGCACAAGTTAATAAAATGTAAGTACAGTTGAACCTCAATTAACCGTGATGCTCGGGACCGGGCTTATCACGGATAACCGAAAATCACGGTTAAAAGAGGTAAAATTTTACATGTAAAAACATGTAAATCTGCGTCTATAAACAACTTATCATATCTCTAGGAATACATACATTTATTTAAAAAAAATCTTTTATGGAAGTCTGTTTTATGTTTTTAGCTTTTGATTGTCCCTTGAACAATTAAGTTTGTATGCGATATATTTGCATTTTATCTGATACTGAAATACTTAAACAATTAAAGTTTTCTAAAAAACCTAATAAAATACTACTAGACTCTATTGCCTGAGCAAATGTAGGCGTTTCGTCCGCATTTCCTCCATCTGATTCCTCGGAATTTGATACAGTTTTAATGCCAACTCCATATTTTTCAGACAACATTTTAAAAGGTACTTTACGTTTTGAGTATTCATTAATCAGTTCCATTTTCTTTAATTGAAAGAACCTTTCTTGCTCTTTTCGCGGATTTAGTTTTTGACGGTGGCATGATGTAAGGAAAACATGTCTTTGACAGATCAAATTTCACACTGATGAATGAATATGAAATTTGATATGAAAATTAAACTTTCATGAAAAAGGGGAATCACCGAATTTTAATATGAGTGATGTGTGTGTATTATACGAAATAAACAAACAAGCAGTCATATGGACATGTGCATCACGGATAATAGAGGTAAAAAATCAACCACTCAGCATCACGGTTAATAGATAATCAGGGTTAATAGAATCACGGTTAAACGAATTTCAACTGTATTTGTCTTCACTAAAACAAATCTGAAATAAAATTTTGTCGACTATTTATTTTTCGATCACGACGGACGTTTTTGTGGAATTACCCATAATATGTATTTTTAACACTTACTCACCTTGCCTCAAAGTTATTCAATCCAGAGCAAACCACAATTAGAACAAAGAATTTCTCGGAACATTTTTGACGTGGTTCCAAAATTGTTGTATCGTTTAACGGCAAAACATAATCACTTATATTGCGCGACACATCAAAATCCCAATCAGTCAGGGGAACTGCAATGGTCAAGCAAACAAACAAACAAGAGTATTTGATTAGCTCATGTAGGTCACAATTGAGGTCGTCATTGTCATTGTCTTACAGTGTCTTGATGAGGCACCCGAGAACATTGAACTGTATAGAATTAAAAACAGCACCATTGGTATTAGGAAAGCGCACAATAACAAGCGTGTTAGACGTTTGCCCAAACCTCGATTTAACACAAACTTGCGACGATTATTGGTAAATAACGCTGATGACAAGTGACTTCCTGCTGATGATTGCCGTCTCGTTGTACCGGCTAATTTTGTGCGAAAATGTTTAGTACGCTGTTGGAATTCGACCGCATCTTCATTGTCACTATTCGGATCCTCTTCTGCCGAGGACAAGGTGGTTGAATTAGTAGTTGAGTTGGAACTGCTTGAGCTTGGGGGCAGCAAGAACTGCTTCTCATGCTCCATGCGACCCATGATTTGTGCGTGTTTTTTTCTACTTGTATCGTCTCACAATGTAGTTAAAACGACTTCAATTCTACGGACTTCACTTCAATGCCGGACAATACATTTTGCGACAACAATCTCGAGTGCTGTGATGTAAACCAAAAGCTTATCAACAAAACGAACATTTAACAAGGAAACAATAATTGCCAAAGAATCACTATTTAATCACTGTAGAATTATTATTTATTGCCTTTTATCACATCATTCCCAATTCACATACCACTCCCACTAGACAGCCAGCCAGCCAGCCGTATTACTGTCACCTATTCAAAAGACTGCAAATTGACAAAACACAACAATATGCATCAAAATAAACATGAGAACCAAACACAAAACAATACGTTAGAAGGTGGAAGAGTGTTTCATACAAGAGAGTGAGATAAGCAGAGATAAGAGTCTGGTAGTGTTGCCACAGCATGTGTCTCTAAATTACTGTTAAAAGTAATAAATGACTTTTAAATTGTTTAATGCAATTTTGCAATAATCGTCAAGCGTTTTGCTAAATTATTACCTGTTTAGGGTACCAACAATTGTACAATTCTTATTTAAGTTTTATTTAATATCTTATTTTGAATAAAAGTAGAACTATCACAGATTCAAAATAAAAAACAAAAAATATTTTTGAAACCTCACTTTTCTTCCCATACTTTCAGAACTTACAATGAAGGTTATTTCGTTACGATTACAAAAAAAATGTAATGAACATTTTGAGCCAAAAGTATATATGATAAGAAGAGGTGCCAAGTCGATAACAGCCTTTAAAAATTACCACCAAGCGTACGTAGGCGCAATGTGGCGTATTTGGAAATACAAGAGAAATAGCCAATTTTATGGCACAGAACTTACAAGTTAGTTTGATAAGCATTTGTTTTAATTATTTTTTTTTGTTCAAAACTTATATACTTATATTTTCATTAAATAAACCAGAATATTGCCTACAAAAAGTGTACTAAAACTACTATTGCCTATTTTCGCTGAACAGTATTACCGCTTGGCACCTCTTCGAATCATAAATACTTTTTTAACTCAATAGTGTAAAGACTTCCACTACAAAAATCAAGATTGCACAAGGACCAAGGAAAAAGGAAATGATTTATGAACATCGCAACATAAATCAACAAAACCAGCTGGTGCCATCTTTGGAGGAATTTGGCTGTTAAAACTCAAAACAACAACCCCTTACAATCTCTTGACATAAATCGTGTTATCTATAAAGAAACGAAACACAGTTGCCAGCAATGATCGTATGATAATCGGATTACATACACGATCGAGTGCCGATAAATTGAAAATCGGTATAAAGAATTATCACCCTAGCTATTTTCTCCAGCTGTTACAACAACAACACCAACAACGGTGTATTAAAAATTTTACATCCTTCCAAATACAACTAAGTTCAAAGTTTTCGCGGTGTCCTATGAGGACCTTCAAAACCTATTAAAACTCTTATGTCTGGGTACTTAATTCAGAGATCTATCACCACAATTCAAATCATGACATTTTTAGGTGTCTACGGTAATTTTTGATGAACTGTATAAAACAAATTTTTAAAATTATTCTCTTTTGTGGTTTTAAAATTGTAGCTCCTATAAAAAAATCGTCACACCAAAAAAGAAATTTTGGTCATTAAAGTTTTATAAAACTTTATCATCATTTTATAAAACATATTTTATTAAATTTTTTTTTATGTTTTGTTAGGCCGGCATAACAAACTATATATGCTTAGTAGTAGTAGTAAGCAAAAACCATATGCTTAGTAGTAATAGTAAGCTTAATTTAACAATATACCTTGTAAGAAGCTTGAGCTTTGTGGTAAAGCTTGAGCTTTGAGGTAAAAAGGGAATCGTGGGGATAAAATATCCTCCATTCTCATGTTTGATTGTGAATGGTCAAATTCATAACTATGCTGGACATTTTCGGCAGATATCTACTTCACATGCACATGCTTGACATAGTTGTAGATATATATACAGCTGATGATGTACCATTGTGCATCAGTTCGTCACAAAGGGGTCTGAAGATGAACTCGTCATGGATTTCGAAACGCGTCATCCTAGTGCATGACACACTGAATTTGACCAAAAATATCAAACAATAAATAAAAAACACTTTTCTGATCTTGAGCCGAATTTGTTGTATCATTTCGATACACTAACGTAAATTAATATTTTATTTAAAATTCTAAAAAAAGCACAATTATTGAGAGTAATTTGTTCTCTTTATTAAAAATAAAGTAAAGTTAAATGAAAATGTATATATGTATATGAATATGAAGATGATGCGTGACACACTGAATTTGACCAAAAATATCAAATAAAAAAAAAACACTTTTCTGATCGTAAGCCGAATTTGATGCATCATTCATTGGCTATTGAAATGCGTATTGGTCATTGGGAGATAATTTAATTAAGCATAAAATAAAATAAAATGTATTTTTATATTTTTGTAATTTGAAGCCTACCCGACTTTCGAAAATAATTTTTCATTTTCTTGACCATAGAGCGCAGGATGACAGTTGTGAATGTGCAAAAACTAAGTAAATAAATTTATGAAATTTTAATGGTGATGTAATGCTACATTTATTTTTATTGCTGTCGAGTCAGTAAAAGGGGGAAATATTTTTTATTGCATCGTTTTTTATACCGTGCTATCAGTTCAGTACCGATCTACTAGTGTGTTATTAAAGGGCGTAAGTACACTACATTTCGCGGTAGTCTTATTTGAATTCTTGTGATATTTATAATCTTTGCTCAAGTAGACTCCAGAATATAAATTTGATTATTTTAAGGGTATCGTAATTATGTGAGAATACCATTAGATGAAGACTAAAATAAAGAGTAGATCACTTTCACATTTTTCAATTCCATGAACCGTTATTTACACTTTTTAAAAATGCCCCCATATTATCCTTTCTATGTTGGTAATTGGCAACCCTAAAAAGTTTGAGTGTCAAAAGCTATGCAAAAAATAAAACCAGAAAGAGCTCAATGACCTTCAAAAATTGCTCGCTAGTGAGTGCATCACTTTTTTTTTGGCCTAAATCAAATGCATTTCCTTAACACCTTTTGGAATATTTTTAGCTTTCGATATTGGCTAATTTATTGCACTTTCTCTTTCTAAACAGAGCAAATATCGTTTTCTTTCCTTTAACAACGAATAAATTAAATCACTAATAATGAAAGCTAATTCCATCACGCGACCACTGTTAATATATTGTTGTTGAATTCATTAATGGGTTTTTTCACATTTGCTATGTTTTATCTGTTCAAAATGTTGTTCTTATCGCATTTCTTAAAAGTAATGGTCACTGTAATCACTTTGTTTGGCGCAATCAATCGTGTACACCGAATTACATACTCGAATAAATAGAAATTCACGGTCTATCTTTCAGCAAAACACGACAAAATTATTCACGTCCGCGTTCTCCGTCTGTTTACTGCTGTTCACAGCTATTCTTCGTTTCCCTTGCACATAATTGCACGAATTTGGCCATATTGGATTGACCGGCAAAACAGGTGTTTTGTTATTGTGTATTATTGTTGCCACACTGTGTTTGTCTTGTATGGACAAAAAGCTGTGTGCTATGAAAACAATTTGTTAGAGAATGTTAATACTTCCGCCGATTATTCTGATTAAAATACTAAATACAACACAATGATTGCGGAAATTTTAAAGAAAACAAATGGGTTTGCAGATTTTAATCCCTATTTTTCAATGAAAATTTTTCAATGAAAATATTTATTTTAAGAATATCCGGTCGAAACTGGATAAACACACTTTAAACAGTATTTCTTTCAGGTTGGCATTTAAACATGGATAATAAAAGTGACAATAAGAGATTGGGCAAAAAAATCTTGTTTGTAAAAATTTAAATAAATTTGTTATATATTAACTGTTTTTTATTTTAATTTAATTTTAATGATATTTTAATTTTCTACAGTTTATTTATTTTCTTAACTGAATATTTAAAAAAAAAGTTTTTGATAAGAACTTTTATTATTTTTTTTATTGTATTGTAAAAATTACTTTGCCCAAAAATTAATTTTTTTACGAAAATTTTTCCAAAAACATAATTTTTAATAATTTCAACATTTCCTAAAAAAGTAGGTTTTATTTATAATTTTATATTAATTTTAATATTTGTAGTATTTTTTAAATTACATTTAGTAAATTAATATTTAAATAAATAAATTAAAAACAACGAGAATTATTATTAGATTTTTTTATTTGAAAAAATATTTATCGTTAATGATTAATGCTTCAAATTTATATCTATATTTCTTACATTTAATATTGCTGCCCAATTGCCATTTTGGCATTTTAAAAAAAAAAAAAAATCCTAAAATATATTGTGGTTTGTTATCACCTTTTATTCTAGCCTTCGCTTCCATGTACAATTTAGTTTGGCCGTTTTGTAAAATTACCCACATAAATGACATCTCACATCATACAGCTTTTGTTTTGGAGCACACAACAAGAGTCATCAATCGCATAGAAAACAGCTGTTTAACAGCCGGCTTTATTTTTTTTTGTTTGGTTGCAAAAAATTGTTTGCGAATTTGTGAAAATTTTTTTGCGAAGCTTAAATAGTGTTGAGTTTCATCATTTAAATGGCTTCAGCAGCAGCACCTACACCTTCATCCAGTAATTCCCTTAGCAGCAAAAGATGGCATAGCCTGCGCCACATATTAGAAAGAGCTGGTCCTTTTTGCAAGGCTGACTTTACACCATCGCCTGATAATCTGGAATTTTTACAAAATACATGTAAAATATTAGTAATTGGTAAGATATGCCTGTTGGCTGTATTCATGGCTATTGGGGTAAATATGTTGTTGTATTTTTAGGCGCTGGAGGCTTAGGATGTGAATTACTTAAAGATTTGGCTCTCATGGGTTTTGGTGATTTGCATGTCATTGACATGGATACAATCGAACTTTCCAATTTGAATCGTCAATTTCTGTTTAGAAGAAATGATATTGGCTCTTCAAAGGCTGAGTGTGCAGCCAAATTTATAAATAATCGTGTGCCCTCGTGTCGAGTAACTCCTCATTTTGCCAAGATACAGGATTTCGATGAGTCGTTCTATCAACAATTCCATATTATCGTATGTGGTTTGGATTCCATAGTGGCACGCAGATGGATCAACGGTATGTTGATATCTATGTTAAGCTACAACGAAGATGATGGCAGTGTGGATCCATCAAGCATTATTCCTATGATTGATGGAGGCACTGAGGGCTTCAAGGGCAATGCTCGCGTTATTTTGCCCAGCTTTACTGCCTGCATAGAATGTACTCTGGATCTGTTCCCTCCCCAGATTACTTATCCGCTATGCACCATAGCCAATACACCCCGATTGCCGGAACATTGTATTGAGTATGTGAAAGTTATTCAATGGGATAAGGAAAATCCCTTCAATAGTGCCTTAGATGGTGACGATCCTCAACATATTGCCTGGATTTATGAGCGCTCTATGGAACGGGCTAATCAATTTAATATCACGGGCATCACCTATCGCCTGGTGCAGGGAGTTATCAAGCACATCATACCTGCTGTGGCCAGTACAAATGCTGTCATTGCGGCCGCCTGTGCTACGGAGGTTTTTAAAATGGCCACTAGTTGCTATGATAGCATGTCTAATTATATGAATTTTAATGATATCGATGGCATTTATACTTATACTTATGCTGCGGAGAAATCCGAGAATTGTTTGGCCTGCAGCAATGTGCCTCAAGTGGTGAATATTGAGGATCCAAATACCACAACACTGGAGGATCTTATTAAGATTCTGTGTGAGAATCCGAGATTCCAAATGAAACAACCAGGTGAGAAAAGGATTGCATTAAATAATTTGGTAGAAGCGATGCTTTAACTTTTCTGCTTGATATTTGTTAAGAGATTAGGAGCTTTTTGTGGAGAGGTTCCTAAAGAAACTTTGACAATTTGCCTGTCTGTTCGATGAATATGTTACTCTAAAAATTTATCTATACAAGATGTTTTCTAAAAGAAGAACTTTCTAAAAGAAAACTAGTTTTAATCACAGCCCTTAAATTCAGAATTTCGAATGTTATACGTTCATGTGATGCATTGTATTCTTTTAACCGATGTACAATAATAAAAGTTGTAACTACGAAACTTTGCATTTACAACTGAACGAGTTCAACAAATTTCTTATAAGAAAACGATTCGCAATGTTGAGAATTAAAAAAGATCACCGCAAAAATGAAAAAATCCAATGTAGCTGTCAATTAGAATTACATCCCCATACACAAAAAAAATGTGTCACTGAAATTTACTTTCCCTTGTATAAAGTTATTAAAATGAGTAATTGAAATATTATAGTATAAATATTTTAATAAAATGAAAATAATGTATTTTTATTAGTATTATAAACTTTTGGTTAAAACAAAGTTTTCATATTGCAGTTTTAAGTAAATATTTATTTATAATTTTATACAATTTTCGTATTGATTTTAATTGATTATATTTTCCATTTCACCACCATAGGTATTACAACCATGATTGATGGTAAAAATAAAACTCTATACATGTCCACCGTTAAAAGTATTGAGGAGCATACACGAGCAAATCTTACACAATCCCTGGGCGAATTGGGTCTTAAGGATGGCCAGCAAATAACGGTGGCGGATCAGACTACACCAAATACCATAGTTTTACAGCTTAAATACAATGCCAATGAAGTAGAAATGAATTAATGAGTAAAGAAAAGTAATAACAACAACGATTTAAATAAAAAGAACCAAATTTATATATGGATTAAAAAATAAATAAACAAAAACATAACGAAGTCATTAATTTTAAATGTGAATTTTCAAAGTAAACACAACAAAAATAATTAATTTTAAAACAAAATGAATTAAAAACCTAAACACATAACAAAAAACCATATACAAATAAAACATCATAACATAATAATATATAAACAACTCAAAAGATTAACAAAAACATTTCATCGTATCCCAGTATCATCCAAAACTATTCACTGATCTCATCTATTACGGGTACATTTTGTAGTTCGGAACATTTGCGTTTCCACATTGATAACTGTTCCTTCAGGACTTTCTCTTTGGCTGCGGCTCGGGTCAATAACACTTTAGCTTTTTGCAGCAACTGAGTTTTCTTGATCAATTGTTCCTTAATGTATCTCAACTCATCGTGCAGAGTTGAATTGTCTCTTTGTTTATTTTTATTCTCGCAATGTGGACATTTAGCTTGTAATTTCAATTCCAATTGGAGTGCTGATATCTTATCCAATGATTCGGTATACATTTGTTGTAAACGTGAAGAATCACCCGAGGCTTCTGTGGAAGTCTATATGAACAAGAGTAAAGGTAAGTATGGATATTTTTGATTGTTTTTGATAACACTAACTCTAGATTCACAGGATCGTCTGCCATCTTTTAAATATTTATTTTCTGCTCTTAACTTTTCAACAAGATTTCTTAGCGACAGTATGGTTTGTTCGGCCGATTGTCCAGACTGCACATTGACTTTAATGCCACTACATTTGCAAAGTTGTCGTCGTGCTTCGCTGGAAGCCATCTCTTCTTTGAGAGCAATGATGTAGCTAAGAACATAGGACAAAAAAAAAGAGAGGGAGTTTGTAAAATGAAATGGTATTAAGGATAATATGAATGTATATATGTACTATATAATTAAGATATATTCTTTTTTATTTTATTTATATACTAATTTCTCATATACTCACTCTTCCAAATGTTTAATACGCTTTTGTAATCGCTCCGAGCCATCCCCCTGCCTCATCAAATCATTATCCAACTGCAGCTGTAAATTCTTTGCCTCCAGCCGTATATTGTGTGCCTCATTGGCTGACAACTTTTCTTGTAGCTTTTCCATTTCCGTGGTCAGGGCATTACTGCCCTTACCTTCTAACTCCAACACCAATATCTTGCGCTGTTGCATTTCAATGCGAGCCTTTAAAGCCTCAATTATCTCACTGTGTGGATTTTGCATTGAGGAGTTAACAAAATGTGACTTACACGGCTGAATAGCACTACGTCCGGGAGAACTACATTCACTGCTCGCTCCCGTGCAAGTCTCGGGACTTTCGGAGGGAGTGTATTTTGCACCACCACCACCACCACAACCCGCCGACGATGTCTGGTGATGCAAATTGGGACAGGAGGGCGTTCGACAGCATTTCATGGCATTTTGTACATTATGATGAGTAACTCTACCCAACTTGGCTTCCAGTATTTGTTTGTCCTTTTCCAAACGATTGATGGTAGTACGAGCGGATTGTAGTAAACTTCGTGTTTTCTCTAGCATAACTTCCGTTTCCTCTAATTTAGCTTTGAATTTCTCAGCATTTTGTTGCCATCTCTTTTGTTTCTCCCACAGTCCCACTTCATTGGCACTGCGCGCCCTCTTGCTTTCAATGATAATCTTTTGACGTTGTATCTCAGCTCGAGCATCTTCCAGATCCAGCTCCAGTTGTTGAACGCGTTTCTGGAGATTTTCATTTTTAACACGAGCATTTAATTCGGTTTTTATAGACACCACAGGTCTCTTGATTAGCTGCTGTCGCAAAGATTGATTCAGCTCTCTGGCTTGTTTTTCCCGTTGTGTCAAGCAAGTCAATTGTCTCCTTAGAGCCTCCACTTGAGTTTGATAGATTTTATTGGTGGCCTCTGTTCGTGTCAGATCACCGGCCAATTGAGCTATTTGATCAGCCGAATAGTTGGAGGAGTCGTTGATGTATCTTTGTTGATCATCCTGAAAGAGACAAGGGAATGATGGTTGACATTAAATTGTTGAATTTTTAGTTTATACGCAATTTAATTGTTAAGTCTTACATGGAAATTGTTTAGGGTATCCATTAGTTCATTGATATGTTTGTCTTTTTCCTCCAGCAGGGATCGCATTTGATCCATTTCCGGGTTATTAGCATTGACTGTAGATTTGTCACGATCCTCGAGTAAACGAATTCTGTAAAAAATATATATATTTTTTTAAAGAAATTATATTAATTTAAATTCTTATGATGAATATGGAAACATAGTTTCCCTGATTAGAGAATATGGGTTGTTTGTAAAAAATTATAACCATTTTTCGAAAAATTGGTTAAGATATATACATTAAAATAACTCTGAATGACAATTCTGTGGGGATTTTACCCTATTCCTTGCTGCTCCACTATTCTTAATATGATCTCCCCGGTATATTTTTCTCTTTTCCCTTATTCTAAATAAAGTTCGAAAATGGAAAATAAGTACTTTTAATGTACCACAAAGTACTTTTGTTGTGTCAAAATGTAAAATTTATTGAACCACACTCTATGTATTTTTATTGTACCAGAATGTACTTTTTTTCTACTAGAATGTATCAGAATTTACTTACCAAAAATAGTTTTAATGGACCACAAAGTACTATTCTTGTGCCAAAAGTACATTTATTGTACCAACAGTACAATTTATTGTGCCAAAGAGTATTTTTAATGTACCAAAAAGTGATTTATAATATTTGTAGCAAAAAGTAAGTAGAAGTACTCTCGTTGTACTAAAAAGTAGTTTTGTTGTAACAAAAAGTACTTTTATTGTACCAAGAAGAACATTTATTGAAAAAAAAATTAATTTAATATGTACTTATAAATTAATTAATAACTACTTTTTTTGCACTAAAAATACTTTTATGTACTTATGTCATTTATTGTACCAAAAAGTACTTTACTACACCAAATGTACATTTATTGTCCCAAAAGTACTTTTATTGTACCAAGAAGTTGTATCAGAAAGTGCCTTTTTGGTACTAGAACGTACTTTTATTGTTCTAATATGTATTTTTATCGCTCCAATTACTAATTTTTTGTACTAAAAATACAAAAAGTACTATTATTGCACCAAAGTACTATTATTGCAAAACAAAAAAAAGTACTATTATTGCACCAGTTGCAATTTTAATGTAACAGAAATGACTTATTGTACCGGAAAGTACTTTTATTGTACTAATAATTACCATTTATTGTGCCAAAAAGTACCTTATTATAACAAAAGGTACATTTATTGTATTAAAAAGTACTTTTATTGTACAAAGAAGTATTTTATTGAACGAAAAACTACCAAAAGGACCTTTTTGTACTAGAAAATACTTATATTGTACTAATAAGCATTTTTCAGCTCCAATAACTAATTTTTTATACAAAAAATACAATTTAATTTAAGTACTATTGTTGTACCAGTAGTAATTTTAATGCAACAGAAATGACTTATTGCATCAAAAAGTTCTTGTTGTACTAAAAGTACATTTATTTTACCAAAAAGTATAATTTATTTATTATTGTACTTAAAAGTACTGTTTATTATGCCACAAAGTACTATTATGGTAAAAAAAGTACACTTATTGCTTAAAAAAGTATTATTTATTTTGTCAAAAAGTTCTAAATACATTTATTGTACCAAAAAGTACAATTTGTAGTGCCAAAAAGAACTTTCATTAAACCAAACAGTACATGTATTGTACTAAAAATTTTAATTTATTTATTATTGTACCAAAAAGCCCAATTTATTGTACCAAAAATATAATTTCTTGTACCAAAGAGTACTTTAAACATACTAGAAATTACTTGTATTGTACTAGAAAGTACTTTTATTGTACCAAAAATTAAAATTTTGTACCAAAAAGTAAATATTTAGTTATTGTGCCAACAAGTTAAATATATTGTACCAAAAAAATACTTTCAATATACCAGAAACAATTTATTGTACCATAAAGTACAATTTATTTGAACCAAAAAGTACATTTTGTTGTACCAAAAAGTAAAATTTATTGTACCCAAAAGCACAATTTATTATACCAAAAAATACTATTTATTGAATCATAAGATACACTTATTGTATTAAAAAGGTATCATTTATTGTACCAAAAATTTCATTTATGGTACCAAATATTATAATTTGTGTATCAAAAACTACTTTTTTGTACAAGGAAGTACTTTTATTGTGTCAAAAAATAATTTTTTACTTTGTCAAGAAGTTCATTTATTGTACCAAACGCAAGAAATAAAACAAGTTATTCTTAACTTTTTGATATTTTTCAAATTTTTTTTGGTAAAGTTAAATTTTAATTAGAAAAACATCTTCCACTTTTAATTACTCACTTCTCTCGCATTATTGATATTTCGTCTTCCTTCACCTTCAGGCAACTCTCCCAATAACTGGCCGCCTCTTTTAGCTCCTTCAACTGCTTTGCGAAATTCTCTGGTATATCTTTTTCATTTTCCAATTCATGTTTCTCGGTAATAGTTGTTGCAGCCGGTATCTTTAACGGTGATCCATTCGAAGATGGCGTCAAATTTGCCTCAAAGAGTTCTTCGATTTTCTCATCGGACATTTCATGCAGACTATTGTCAACATTTTCTTCGCCAGTCGCCACAAGATTACTGGCCAATTCCAATTTTTCACTAGAATTGCGTCGTTCGGTTAATACCTCCAATTGGGTTTTCAGTTCTAAAATTTCCACATCCTTTGCTTTAATATTAAAATTTAAGTTTGTTATGGTGCTTTTAAGACCCTCAATCTCAGTGTTGAGCTTGTTGACACTTAGATGGGATTGTTCTCGTTCGGTTTGTAGAATGTCTTGATATTTGCCAATCGATTTATCCTTTTCGCTTAGCAGTGTATGGAAGGATAAAATGGTTTTCTAGAAATTGTATAGAGAGAAGAAAAAATTGCAAAAAATGTTAGGGAAAATGGCAATAGTATAAAAAAATACCTCTATGACATCTGATTGGAGACTGGGCATACTTGACTCACTATGTGTTGACTGTTGCTGGCAGTCTTTCAAGTTTTTTAATTGCTTTTCTAACTCTTCTATTTGCTGTTTAGCAAGAGAGAGACTATATGGTAGAGTAACAATGGAAAAGAAAAAATCGAGTTAGAAAGAGCAAGATAAAAGTAATTTAAATTGTAATAAATTTACACAAATAAAAAATAAAATATTTTTACTTATGCTAATTTTTTTACAATGTCTTACCTTTCTTCGGATGTTTTTAATTTCGTTAACGCTTCCTTAAGCTCAGACCCATTTAAGTCACCTTCACTAGCAGCTTGTGAGTTTTTCTCTTCTTCGGCCATGGTCTGTACAGACCTAGACTCTTGTGGTACCAAATCATTCAAAGTTTGTATTTCTACTTCCGTAGTCTCTTTGCTGCTCTTTGTAGTTGCTGACGAATTGTCATGGATTTCTTCTTTTTGTTCTTTACTTTTATCCTCTAATTGCTTTGTCCCTTGCGGTTCAGTGTTATTATTTGTCTCACTGCTGCCTTTGGTATCAATTGAGCTCCTCCTTTCTTCATTAACGACTTCCGTTTGTGTTGCCATTTCTTTCTTAGTCCTTCTTAGTGGAGATTGAATGGGCGATAGATTTTTATCAATCATTTCTATGGAAGATTTTCTTTTACTACCGCCTGAAAGTTTTCTTTTAGCTGGTATTGGAGGTGTTGCAACATTTTCTGTATTGCAACCAATTTCTTTGGTATCTGCCAGTATAATTTCTTTGGTGTCTAAAGGTTTTGAAGATTCTTCTATAGTTTGCTTGGAATCCTTTTCGCCTCCAAATAGTGCCTCAATTGTATGCCAATGTTCCTTTTCGCTCGCCATTTTTAATCTTAACTCATGAAGATCCTTTTCCATATCGCAGCACTTTTTTTCGAGTTGTTTTATGTGATCTTCATAGAGTTTGCACTGGGTTTCAGTTTTGATGAGCTGCAAAGGAAAGGATAACCTTTAAACGTTATTTTGAGATGTTAATTGATCTATATCCCCGGATCCATATTCTATTGGTGCGATACAACCAAATATTCTTGTTATTATAACCATTTTGTTTTATCTTACCTTTATTAGTTGATGACTCTCTTCCATTTGTTCGGCTCTCTCTTTCATTATTTCGCTCGCAATATCCTCAATAGTTTTTTGAAGATTTTCATAATCTTTGGAATCTTTGGTGGAAGTGATGGATGAACTTTTCTGTAGAAATTTATTATAGGCAAACACGAAATTCGTGAGGAAGACAAGCGGTGTAAATTTGGCATATTTCCCACGAAGACAATTAAGGGATTTTTGTAAAAATCTAAAAGAGAAACCATTTGGTAATTTTAGGAGGCCAACAAATGCGATTGATGAACTACTTACTTGATTTTGAGTTGGTCATTTTGGCGTTCAATTTGAAAGGTTTTGGTTAAATCTGTATTTAACTGAGCACGGGTCGCAAGATCCAGCTGCAAAGAATCTGAAAGTTGTTTCAAAGATTCACGTTCATGTTTTAACTGAGAGACTTCCAATTTTGCTGTCATATAAGAAAAAGAGGGAAAGGGAGAGAGACGAAAAAATAAATGAATTTCTTTAAAATAGCAAGATTACATTTTCCTTGTTTTTCGTTTAAGGCTCCACATTTATCTTACCTGCATCCAGATCCCTTTGAAGCTTTGCCAGCAGCAATTTTTCCTCGGTGGTACTTTGCAAATCGGCCACCAGATGTCGTAGATTAACATGATTATCTGTGATATCACTGAGTAGTCGTTGCTGTGATCCAATTTGATCTTGAGCTATCTCTAGTAAACTTTCCAATTGTATAATTTTCCTCTGTAGTTCAGACTTTTGTACATCGAAATCTTTTAGCATTCGTTGCTGCATCTCATATTCCTGCTGTGTCACAAATGTCAATTGCAAATCATCTTGTATAATGCCATAATCCATGCACATTTCGGGTATTTTATGATCAGACCCATGTTTACCTGTCAACACTTCCCCGCTAAGCAAAGCCAATTGCATTTGAGTCTCTTGCAGGGAATTTTGCAAACTCATATAATCATCTTTATTGTAAACATAATTACTCTTATGATATTCTAAATCTTTATTTAGTTTTTCTATTGTCTCTTTTAGTGTGGAAATTTCTAATTGTAAACATCCTTCACGATCGATGTGATTCAATTCCTGGCACTTCAAATCGCTGAGATTTTTATCGTAATCTTCACGCATATAAAGATAGCTTTTTGATTGTCTGTTCAGTTCCACTTCAAGAGCAACAATTTGTTCGGTAAGTTTGGAACAGGTTTGCATTACCTCCAGTTCGTTGGCATTCATGTGCAGCTTTAGTTCTTCAAAGTATTTCTTGTAGACTTTGAGTTCTTCCAATTCCATATCTTGTTTACGTTTGTCAGCCAAAGAAATCTCTTTAGTAGGAGTCTCAATAGTGGGTATATCTATAGTTTTATTGGGTGTTGTGGGTCTAGTGGAACTATCCAAATATTGTGGCAATTCCAGAGGTGTCGACTCATTGATGTCTTTTATTTCACCTTCTTCGCGCAAGCTTTCTATGGAATTTAATTCCTCAGATTCAGGATATTTTGGAGTAATTGCCGCTTGATCTTCTTGATTTGTTAATTTCACTTCTAAGGCTGTTTCTCTGTTCTGTAAAAGTTTAACCTCTTCTCTTAGCCTTTTGGGGGAGTTGGCTGGAGAGTTGGAGATTTTTAAAGCTTTTATTAAACGCTGCAATAGAGCATCACTTATGGTAATGTGTTCAGAACAATCTGTAAAATAGTTATAATACTTTAATTAATGTTAGCTTTTTACGTTTAATACTTACCATCATATTCTCGTAATCTCTCTAATATCTCCAACATTCCTTGCCTTAATACCTCATTTTCTTGTAAACTTTCATGGTATTTCACTTCTATTTCTCGCATGCCATTCTCAGAAAGTTCTACTCGTAGATTACCTTGACATTGACTGCATACCGTTACCAGCAAAGAGGCATCCGCCGAGGTGGAAGAATCTTCTACTTCACCAATCTCTTTGGAGGAGCGTCTAGAGAATACGTCTAGATTTTTTGCAGAGTTCTTGGGAGATTTTTGCAAAATTTTGACAATTTGATTTAGTTGGGCTTCCGTTGTATGTTTGCTGGTACTCGTATCTGTGGAAGTAGTGGGATTTTCAGCCGGCTTAATGTTGAGGCGTTGTTGTATATCGAATAGCTCTTTTCTGCAAGAAGCGAGAGAGAGAGAGGAGGGTAAATGATAGATAGCAACTTAAAATACGGAACGTTGCAAAATACTAAACATATTAAAAATTATAAAAATTAAACAAATATTTAAAATTTAAAATATATATACAAATAATAATAATATTAAAAATAATAAAAATATTGAAAACATGAAAATAAATAAATACTAACAATTTTTAAAATATTGTTAAAAATAGTAAAAATATTATTAATATTAAAAATATTAATAATATTAAAAATATTAAACTAAAAAAAATAATAAAACATTAAAATTGTTAAAAATATTAATAATATTTATAATATTAAAATATGACAATATCATAATTCATTGCAGATCAACCAATAACAAAATCAAGAACAACGGAACACTGACGGTACGCAGAACGGGGTTGGCATTTTGTCAACAACAAACCTCCTGTGCAATTGTGTCCGATGGACATATGCATAGGCAAGGGCTTGTGTGCGTATTATGTTGGCATGTTGTGCGCTTCGAGGATGCTTTTTCGCACCGTTGGGAAAAGTTCTCATTAACTTTGAGATGTTTTCTTCCCTTAAGGTTTGTGATGATAGAGGAGAAGGCACAGCAAAGGGCGCTGACGAGATAATAAATAATTGCCAATAGAACTGATCTTAAACCGAACTATAACAATATCACAAATACTAAAAATATTAAAACACTAAAAATTTAAAATCCTTAAAATTTAAAAACAAAAATTAAAATTATTTATAATATTAAGAACATTAAAAATTCTACTAGAAAAATATTTCAAAATATGACAAATTTAAAAAATACAAAAATTGTCAATAATACTTAAAACATTTAAAATAGTAAAAATATTTTAAACACTAAAAATTTTTAAAACATTAATAATAGTAAAAGTAAAAAAAACAATTATTAATATTTTTAATAAAATTTGGATATCCATAATAAAAAAGATATTTAAAATTTAAAAAATATTTATTTAGTATATAAACATTTTAATATTTTTTATATTAAAAAAAATATTAAAATTTTTAGCAATTATTTAAATTATCAAAACATTAAAATTATTATTAACATTAAAAATAATAAAAATATAAAAAATATTTAAAATATTCAAAATATTACAAAAATTTAATGTAAGATTTTAAATTTTTAAATATAAAAAAATACCAAAAATATTAAAAACATTAAAAATTTAAAAACAATATTAAAATTAATTATAATATAAAGAACATTAAAAATTCTACTAGAAAAATATTTCAAAATATGACAAATATAAAAAATACAACAATTGTCAATAATACTAAAAACATTTAAAACTAAATTTTGAAAACATTAATAATAGTAAAAATATTAAAAATTTTAAAAATATAACAATTATAAATATTATTTAAAATATTTGGATATCAAAAATAAAAAAGATATTTAAAATTTGAAAAATATTTATTTAAAATATAAAAATTTCAATATTTTTTATATCAAAAAACAAAATTTAAAATTTTTTGCAATTATTTAAATTATCAAAACATTAAAATTATTATTAACATTAAAAATAATAAAAATGTTGAAAATATTAAAAATATTAAATATATTAAAATTTGCAATAATATAGAAAATATCAAAAATTTTTAAAATAATCAAAAATATTAAAAGTACCTATAAAGATATTAAAATAAAATTTTTTAAAATATTTAATATATTAAAAATATTAAAATTTTTAACAATCTTAAAATTATTAAAAAATATTAAAAATTGTAAATACATAAAAAATATTGAAAAAATAAAAAATATTTAAATTTTTTTAATAATATTGAAAATATTAAAACATTAAAATTAGTAAAAAATTAAAATATCAAACTTATTAATAAAACAAAATATTATTACATACTAAAAATATTTAAAAATAGTAAAAATAATTAAAATATTAAAATTAAAAATTTTAAAAATATAAATTAAATTAAATAAAATTTTAAACATTAAAATTATTAAAAAATTTTAAAAACTTTAATATTAAATTACTAAAAATTAAATTAAAATTAAATTTTTAGCTTTGATATTGTGTAGTTACTCAAACTTTTTTCGTAAGTGAGGTTTTGTGATTTTTATGTTTTATATACGTGTGTATCGTTCTATACATATGATATGTTATTATTATTGTAAACTGTTACAGAATCCTGATGATGACTTTCGAAGAAAGAAGAAATATTGAAAAAAAACTTTTGTAACAAATATTTTATGATAAAAGTGAACTTTTGTCATCAGTAAATATGTTATTAAAAATTCTTTGAGGTGACCAGATCATTAATGCAATTTTGCAGCACATTTATTCATAAATAAAAATAAGATAAGCTTTGAACATTTTAATTTAATAAAATTTTAGTATTTGTTTTTACTAATACAAGCCAGAAAATTTTTTTTAAAACTTTTTTTTCCAATCACTTTTGACCTTTCTGTGGAAATACCCATATGTTGAAAACATATAAAATTAAAAAATATATCGAAATATCGAATATAACAAAATAATAAAAATATTAAAAATTTTTAAATACAAAAAATATTAAATATATTAAAATATAAAAATTTTAAATTATGTTGAAATTATTAAAACCATTAAAAATAGTAAAAATATTAAGATATTAAAAGAATTAAATATTAAAAAGATTAATATTTAATAAAAAATATTAAAGAAACTGGGTTTTCATCAAATTTAACACAAACAATTAAAATTAAGTAAAATTATATTGTTATTTTAATTTGCTTCTATTAGAAATTTTTAAAGTTAGACTTTTTATGTCTGCATTATTGGAATAACGACCACAAATATATTCCGCCCCAATCAACCTAGTTATAAATGCCATTTTGACAGAATTAAAAAAAATTGTAAAATAATCACCATAACGCTTGGGTCAATTACACAATGCAACACATTTTTGATACCGGGTACTAAATAGTTGATCCTTATGTAAAGTTTCACACTGAATTCAAATCTGCTCAGAAATATGTAGAAAGTAGAACGGATTTTGAGATATCGCCAAATTTTCATTTTTGATGTTTTGAAATGACATGTGCTTTAGTTCACCGATTGTTCACAAACTGTGACAGTAATACAAGATAATAAAATTATTTCTAAAAAAAACGACAGTTGTTTAAAATACAAACTTAAATGACGACATTATGGCACTTTTAAGTTGGATTTTTGTAAAAATTTTGATGATTTTGCAAGTTTTCGCTGCCTTTCATTAAGATATTTTTTGTCTTTGCGTCAAAATTGCTCCGGTTTCAGTCAATTACATGATAGAATAATATCTTAAAAAAATTTGTTGCCCTTAGTCATCCAGTTTACAAACAACGGTGAACTTAAACCAGAGAAAATTACATTTTAGTAGATCTTTGTGAAATAGTGTTATGCACGGGCTTCCCTGTTACTAATGGAATAGTCAAACACTTAAATATTCCACTAATATATTAAAATCCATCTACATTCTCACCTTAAATCGCATTTTTCCATTTTCAACTGCAGACGCATCTCCTCGGACGCCCTCAATTTCAATGTTAGCTTCTCTATCATTTTCTCTTTGCTACGCTCTTTAGCCGTAAGATTTTTCGTTGTTATCACCACATCGTCGGGTATATTGAGACGTTTTCTCAGTACCGAATTCTCTTGTGCTATTTCGTGTAAAGAATTCAATTCCATAACCAGAGCGTGAATTTGTTTATCTCGTGACTGTAGCTTTGTCTCCAAAGATGAACATTTCCGTAAGGCAGTGATCAGGCCATCTTCCCCCTTTTGATAGGCTGTAAGGGCGGTGCAAGCTTCTAATGCTTGTTTGGCTTTGAGACTTGCTTCCTCTTCGGCTTTTTCAAGCATATCGGTGAGTTCGCGACACTTGTCATTGCTGGCTTTGAGTGCTGCCTCAATGGATTTGCAACAAGAGCGTGGATTTTGAGGATTACGCTCATGCTCACGCTCGGCAGTGATTTTGTTCATTAGTTTGGTGGAGGATATCATTTCTTCGGCCATGGTTTTGATTTTTAACTCCAATTGTTCAATGTGCTGGTCGCGACACTCCAGGGACTGAGAAAGGAGAAGAACAATTTTTAATTTATAAGGGATTTTATCTATCAAAGTGTTAATTTATGTTTGCACTAATCACTATGCACCCATAAACATTTTATGGGATATTCGGTATTACTACAGTCTTAAGCAGTATTCCTTATAAAAAGCTCATATATTTCCAGCAGTTTAATGTTGGTTATTTTTTACACCAATTAAAATATTTTTCCGTTCATCTTTAAAACCCAATATTATATCGGAAACTTCTTATACTTCGCCTCAAAGCATTACCATCAATTTACCAAACTTTTAAATCATTAGCTATAGCTTTAGAAGTGTCCGATAAGTAAGTTTTTATTTATGTTTCCGCTTCTTTACCCAATACTGCCGCCCCTTAGTACTTACATGCAATAATTTGGTCCTCTCTTCCTGTTCATCTGATAGCTCACTATCCCCTTTAATTTCACTGCTCTTACAACTCTGCTCATCGTCGGGTTGCTCACTACTTTTTTTAAGCTTTTTCAACTGCTTATCTTTTTCTTCTATAATTTTCTTCCATTGCAAAGCTTTACTCTCTAATTTGTCGATAAATTCTTTTACGTCTCTTTCGCTTTTCTCACGCTCATCCTCTAAGTAGGTTACGTTGCCTTCCAAACGTTTCATTTCAACATTTAGCTCTTGTATGGTTTCTTTGTGAGCTTTCTTTTCGCTCTCGAGTAGTGTCAGATCAGCTTTGAATTGTAACAGTGCATCTTTAGAATATTGGATGTCCTTCTCCAGAGTTAATATGGTTTTCGATTGCTCTATGTTTTGATTTTGAAGAGACTGAAAGATAAATAAATTACAGTGTTTATTATAATAATAGAAAATTATAATTTTCAGTATTTAGTTAATTTTATGTTTATAATTTTTAGTTAACTAAGCCGTCTTATGGCAAACGTAGGTGGGCCACTACAATCAAAGCGTAGACTCCTGATGGATACCAGCAACAGCATTCTTCTTTATGGCTGCGAGATTTGGGGAGATGCAATGAGATAGAAAAAGAGGGCAAACGCCTTACTTGCAGTTCAGCGAACCGCTGCCTTGAGGATAACTTCGGCATACCGTACAGTGTCGGCTGCCGCCGCTCTTGTCATTGCGGGTACAATCCCCATTTATCTGAAAATCCAGGAGAGAAGGAAAATATGGCAGAAGAAGCGAGCAAATGCGTTAGAAGAAGGCGAAGAGGAAGAAATAAGGGAAAATACCCTGCAGACTTGGCAGGCAAGATGGACTGCGGAAATCAAGGGCAGATGGACGGCCAAACTAATCCCACGTATTGACAATTGGTTAAGAAGGAAAAATGGAGAAGTAGATTATTACTTGACGCAGATGCTGACTGGACACGGATACTTCAGGAAGTATCTGTTTAGAATGGGAAAGTGTTGCACACCGTACTGCCTGTACGAAGATGTGGATGAAGTTGATGATGCTGAACACACATTCTTTAAATGCACCCGATGGGCCCAGAAGAGGCGGCAAGTGGAAGATGTGACAGGACCAATAACAGTGTCAAATCTTACGGAACTGATGGCTAGAGATGAACGTAACTGGCGAACAATAAAACAGTACTGCGAAGACATCCTGCGGTTGAAAAAACCCGATCTGGATGCAGCAGACTGAACCACACACAAGAATGTAAGCGGACGATGGCTGACTCAGCCTACAGGAAACCACCCCGAAGTAATGCAAACGCGGTTCCGGGGTGGACTACTTTCCAGGATGAAGACAAGGGGGTTTTTTAGTCGGTAGGCCCAATTTATAATAATTTATAATAATTTTAATAGTCTTAATTATTTTAATATTTATAATGTTTTTTAATTTATAAATTTTTTTTCTAGTTTTTTTTAATGTTTTTGATATTTTAAAATTGATAAACATTTTTATGATTTGTGAATTTTTTTAGTTTTAATTTTTGTTGATTTACAAGTTTAATTTAACAATTTACACATTTTTGAATTTTTTAAGGATTTTATGCATTCTGTGAATTTTATAAATTTTAGTAGTTATATAAGTTTTATGATTTCTATAATTTCAGTGAATTTTTTTTAATGTTTATAAAATTTTATAAATTACACAAGGGAACAAGGTATTTGTTGTTTAAGAACTGAATATTGTTTTAAAGGTAATTTGGGACGCTGAATCCAAATCTGCACTTGGTTTTTTTGTATCAGCTCGACTTTTCGCGATATACCGTTATGTCCATAACTAAGGCACTTACACTACAAATATTTAAATAACTTGAAAACGGTTCACCATATTCAATTACAAAAAAAAACTTAAACTCGTCAACAAAATTATCTTTAATCCGTGCCTACATTGTTTTTAATTTGGCTTAGTAGTTTCAGAGATATCGTTGTAGTTTTAAAAAATAAAACAAAAAATTTACAAAAAAAAAAAATTTTTGTTTTTTAAAAATTCATAAAAAAAAATAATGCAACACAAATCACAGTGTTTGTCTTAAAACATTTAGTTTAATAAAGTGTGAACCAAATGAGCTTTATTTCATTAAAATATCTGCACAACTTTTGATTTTGTCAACAATTTACTGAGATAACTAAATTTACAAAAATCACGATTTCCATACAAAAATAACATTTATTAATATGTTTGTGAAAGTGTAACTCGAGCAAACCTTAACGGATCGTTATGAAAATTTATCAGTATTAATATTTTTTGAAACGAACTTATGGGATTGTAAATGGGCGGAATAGCCCCACCCCTTCTGGTACCTCCCATACAAAATTACATATTTTTGGATAATTAATATATCTTCGATAGCTGCCAAACAGACTACCGGAGGATATTGAAATTTGGTCAGTTTATTTACCTTGCAAAAGTAGACAAACCCTAGAAAAACCGAAAGCGTTGCCATACCCCTTCTGGTACCTCCCATACAAATGACCGAACTCACCCCAATAGTCTTACATACATATCTTTTTTGTAAGTACACTGAATTCAGTCAAACTATGCGGAAGTTTTACGGTTATAAAAATATAAATCAGGAATAAATTTGCACTATATCGGATCACCCCTTCTGGTACCTCCCATACAAAATTACCTATTTTTGGAAAATTAATATTTCTTCCTTAACTTCCAAATTGAAACCTGCCGATTAATTAAATTTGGTCTGTTAATTAATATTGTAATAGGAGGCAGCACTATAAATTAAACTATAAATAAATTTGCAAATTTGTCATGATTTTTAAAAAATTTTTTTGGTAGAAACAAAAAATTGCGAAAATTTGTTATCACCGAACTTAGCATAACTCATTCAATTTTCAATCGATTATTATGTACATTAGACCGGGTCGGTCCCCATACAAAATTTTTTTTTCTTCAAAGTCGAGGGCAAATATTAAAGATCACCTCGAGACAACTTCAAAAAAAAAAAATTTTTTCTCCCCCACCCCCCGGAAAAACAGCCAAAATCGTTTTTTTATCACTGCTTTTTTGTTTGTGGCTCAATCGTAACATACAAGGCATCGGTGTATAGGTTTCGACGAGTACTACATTTGTCCTATAGATGTCGCTGACAAACGACATCACCTTGTAATGATGGCCTCATTTAGAGCGATTTCTACCCCTAAAATTTAAAAATATTTTTTCGTAGGATAAAAGCCCTTTAAAAACCAAGAACATTTTGCTTTGGAAGTATACAGTTTTATTCAAAAACATAAAAGTTACATATGATAAGATGTATTTACAGCATTAACAAAAACATTTTTTTATGTTGTTTGCATTATTATCGCAAATTATTGCATACTTTATAGCGCTGACGGAAAACTTTTATAAAAATGATTCCATACTTTGTAGCTTAAATTGCTAAATAAGTCTTAACGACATCGAAAAAAAATTTAAATATTTTCTTGAGATAATTCATTTTTAATATAGTTACCGGCGAAATATATTTTATATTACAAATAAAATCCCAAAAAGACCAAAGATATGTACGTAATTACAGCAAATATTGGCGCGACTCAAGTTCCGTTCACGACTTTCTAATTTTGCAAAAATTTTTCATTTTGATTAGTCATTCCAAGCGCTGATTCACTTACATTTCGCACAAATGTTTAGTGTTGCAAATTGCATGGGAAGAATACAAGTTCAAAGTTATGTCTATATTTTATTATTAATACTTCCATTGTGAAGCAGGTATCTTTATAATTTCGTTTCTCGAATATTGGTGACACTGAATACCATCATCCGCATGTTTGAAAACACTGTGTGCGCTAAAAAGTATGCAATAACTTGTATTAATTTTTTTCTATATCGCTAAGAAGTTTGCAATAATTTTCTGTAATAATGCAAGTAACAGGAAAAAATTTTAGTGTTGATGCTGTAAATGCATCTTTTCATACGTAACTTTTTTGTTTTTGAATCAAAATGTATACTTCCAAAGCAAAATGTTCTTGGTTTTTAAAATGCTATAATCCTAGGAAAAAATATTTTTAAATTTTATGGGTAGAAATTGCTCTAAATGAGGCCATCATTACAAGATGATGTCGTTTGTCAGCGACATCTATAGGACAAATGTAGTACTCGTCGAGACCTATACACCGATGTCTTGTATGTTATGATTGAGCCACAAACAAAAAAGCAGTGACAAAAAAACGATTTTGGCTGTTTTTCCGGGGGGTGGGGGAGGAAAAAAAAATTTTTTTTGAAGTTGTCTCGAGGTGATCTTTAATATTTGCCCTCGACTTTGGAAATTTTTTTTGGTGACCCGGTCTAATGTACATACATGTTTTAGAAAGCTATCTTAATATGATATTCAATAAAGCTAATAAAAATAACAATTTGCCCCCAACCGATTAACTTTCAGCGTGAAGAAAATTAAAATGTGTAATTTTTTGTGTAATTTTTTTTTTTTTTTTTAATAAAACAGCCGTTACTCAGTAATTTTTTTTTTATGTAATATTAAAAAATTTGATTTTTTTCAAAGGTAACAACGATATCTTTAAAAAAAAAAGAAAAAAAATTTTAAAATCCGGCTTGTGAAAAAAAATTATGATTTTTTGAACTATAATTTTTTGGAAAAAAGTCGAAAATACGATTAGTACCTGTAACTTAAAAATTCGAGCTGATGGAGAAAAATGGAGATTAGATTTGAAATCAGCGACCCCAAATTAGTAAAAAACAGCTATCGAATTCCAAACAACACTCAAAAAGTTCAATTTTGTTCCCTTGTGTTATTTTAAAATTTATAGATCTTATGAATGTTGGAGATTTAATAAATATGATATCTTTTACAGATATTTTGAATTTTAGGAATTCTATGATTTTTATGACTTATAAATTTCAGGAATTGTATGACTTGGTTGAATTTTTATAAATTGTGTGAATTTTTTGAATTTATAAATTTTACGATTTTTTTTTTAATTTTCTGACGTTTATTATTTTTTTGTTTTTGTTTTTTATTATATTAATTTTTTGAATTTTACGTTTTATATGAATTTCATGAATTTTATTATATATATTTTTTTTTTTTTAAATTTATGGATTTTTGAATATGTTTTTCATTGTTCGGTTTGAGATTTATTCTATTATTGCTAATAGAATTTGTTTTACAAGAGTTGTGTGAAATGGATTATGTTGGCAGGGCAGATAGCTATTTCGATGGTTGCCAAACCATCATCATCAGTGCCGTTTTCTGTGCCTTCTCCACTCATTATCAGAACCTTAAGTGTTAATAGCTTTAAGCAATCAATGTGAAGCTCACACACACCGGTGCGAAAATGGTATCAACGAAGACCACACGTCAACATAATCCATGCTTTTATTATTAATTATCTTATGCTTATTATTTTTCAACTGCATTTTATTTTTATACAAATTTTATGAACTTTTTGAATTTTATAAAATTTATGAATTTTATAAATTTTATGAATTTTATGACTTTTAATAATTTTATGAATTTTATAAATTTTATAAATTTTGTGAATTACTGATTATTAATTTTCTGACATTTAGTATTTTTTTTTAATTTTATGTAGTGTATAAATTTTATGGATTTTATTAATTATATTAATATTTTGAATTTTAAGAATTACATAAATTTTATAATATTTAAAAATTTATGAATTTTAATAATTTTGTGAATTTTATAAATTTTATTGATCTTTTGAATTATATTAATTTTTTGAATTTAACGTTTATTATTAATTTTGTGAATGTTATAAATTTTTTTGATTTTTAAATAATATAAATTTTACGAATTTTAATGAATTGAATAAATTTTATGAATTTCAGAAATTTTATGAATTTGATGATTTTTATAAATTTTGTTAATTTTTTATAGTTTTATTATTATAAATATTTACTCACCTCAATTTCCCTTAGCAGACGCTTTATGTGTTTGTTCTTAGTGTTAATATTGCGCAGCAAGGCCTCTTGTTTGTCCAGTTCAGAGAGAGGATCTGATGAGTCTTGGTCACTGCCATCAGCATTTGCTGCAACCTCTTGCATTCGCTTTTGAAGCGAAAACATTTCCTCTGTTAGCTAAAAAATATCACAGAAGAAATTAATTTCTGTTCATTTTACACAGCAGAAGCCAAAAGTTTACGTCATATTATCAAAATCACAGGGGAACGTTACTAAATGAGACTATTGGCGACCGCAAGGACGATGTATGACCATTGCAGAAACCCTCAATTATTCCCTCCCATTTCTTTTTATAGTCCTTTGCCTTTGTCTTTTTGACTCACCTCTTTGATTTTATGTTTGTACTGCAATTTTTCATCCTCCAAGTCGCCCAACATTCGTTTTAGTTTTTCATTTTCATCCACCAAACGGTCACGATTGGACTCTTAATGAAAAAAAAAACGAAACTTCATTAATTACTGCAATAGCTGCAAGCCCCACCCTAACTTACCCAAACTCCCCTGGTCTTTATCGTCCAATTGATCCTCCAAATCCTTTACCTGATCATCTTTATACTTCAAGACAGCCAATGTTAGTTCCAATGTCTTTCGTAATGATTTCTTGGGCAAGTCATCAATGACCAAAGCCAACTCCATTAGGGTGTCGTAGACATCTTCTTTTTGTTTCGATGACAAATCCCTAAATTTTCGCACTGATACAACTTCGGGCAGTTCCATTTTGAACTTTCTTAAGATATTTTCAAATACAGATTTGAAAATTTAATTATTTACAGAAAAAAGTCTAACACTTGTCCTTTTTCCGATTTATTAGTAATCATTTTCAATATGTAACTCTCTAGCTTACTTCAAGGCAATTGACATTCTAAAATCACTTGTGAAAAATTTTGAGTTCCTGCTAGAGTTACCATGACAACTATATCGCCCCCCCCATTCACTGCAAATGAAAGTGTAAACATTTCTTTAATGTTTTGGCCCGGCTTAAATGTGTTTATGGTCAGTGGTGTATGGCCAAGGGTTGTTTTTGGCGTGAGCCTTTGAGTCACGTGTTCTAAGGGGGAGGAATGTTTTGGGCGCTATGTTTTTATAACTAGTCTATTTTGATTCTCTCTTTCGTAAATTGTTTTTGTTTACGAAATTGTGTGGAAATCTTTAGTGAGAAAGGACATTGAGTAGATAATAGTAAGAGAGCGAAATGTCAATGTTAGAGTAAGCATTTGTCAGCTGTTTCAAATGTAATGTCAGTTATTACAAATTTCAATGATAGTGTCAGTTATTTTAAATATGAATAATAAAATAAATTAAAAAATCGGAATGTTAGCTAAACTTTTAAGCTTAGTGGGATATTAAAACGCAACTTAAATCTGTTTTTTTCTACAGATTTCACAGGTTCAAATAGAATTTAACAGCAAAAAAGTTAATATTTTTACAAGCTGTAGTACTAAGGTCATTCATTTGCTTATTCCATTAATGATAAATAAATTTGCAACTATGTTATTATTATTTTTTTTTTATTTCATAGGAAATTTTCTTCATGAGCTCTCTCTATTTAACATCAAATATTTGTGAACTATTTAAAATATATATAAACAAGTTTAATTTCAAATAAACTCTATGCACACAAATCTGGTAAACCCATTTCACGACTTTTTGTATCGAACTGCAGTAACATAAACTCGTAGGTTATTAAGGTGCCCATCATCTGTAAACACAAAACAATTAACAAATATATACTGGAATCTGTTCTTTTTTCATACCCCAAAAAATCCCTTTCGCGTAAGCATATAGAACCGCTTGCCTGTCAATCCCAGTTCCTCATTTACAATTTGGGCCATAAAACGTTGTACTTCTTCGGTCCAGCATCCACTAGGCACTAGATAAAGTGTCTTCAAGGGCAACACCGAAGCATCGTGAATTGCCGAAGCGAACATAAAGACACAGAAAGTACGTGTCAGAAGATATATCAACGAAAACCAGAAGTAGGCATAGTTGATGGGATAGCGCAGTTTCCTGGTAATGCAAAATTGAAATAAGGAATTTAAAAAGGTAGGAATCATCGCCGAAACTCACGTAAATATGCTTAGCAGCTGATTGCATATAAAGTACATATTGTTGAGGCATGATATAAATACCACTGTGGACACATGATCATTAAGATATTCCATGAACTCACACAAGATTATATGATGTCGCCGTATTTGATTCCATAGGGCATCGGGGACGTACTAAAAGGGGAAGAGAGAGTGCAAAAGGAAAATATTGAACAAGATATCATATTAAACTTCTAGTCATTAGTACTAAATATTTGTGCATCAAATTAGTTTTATGAATTTCATGAATTTTATTTATTGTATGAATTGTGAATTTTACAAATTTTATATTATTTAAATTTTAAAATTTTATGAACTTTTTTAAATTTTATGAATTTTTTTAGTTATATGAGTTTTGTGAGATTTATGAATTTTTATTGAATTTTGTGAATTTTATAAGTGTTATAAATTTTTTTGAATTTCATAAATTTATGATTTTTGTGAATTTTATAATTTTTTTGAATTTTATAAATTGTATTAATTTTATGTGTTTTATTGATTTTCTGAATAAATAATTTTTTGAATTTTATGAATTTTACACATTTTATAAATTTTGTAAATTTTATGAATTTTATAAATTAAAT
Source organism: Muscina levida (assembly GCA_964034835.1). Taxonomy (NCBI): domain Eukaryota; kingdom Metazoa; phylum Arthropoda; class Insecta; order Diptera; family Muscidae; genus Muscina; species Muscina levida. Next base: position 41,653,937 of record OZ035883.1, on the reverse strand, counting down.
AAATTTTATGAATTTTAAAAATATTATAAATTTTATTAACTTTATAAATTTTTTAAATTTCATAAAATTAATGGAATTTTATTAAAATTATGAATTTTGTGAATTTTTTTTAATGTTATCAATTTTATGATTTTTGGAATTTTATGAACTTTTATGAATTTTTTAAATTTTATGAAGTTAACGATATTATGAATTTAATAAATTTTGTGAATTTTTTTTTAGATGTTATACATTTTTTTAATTTTATGAAACTTATGAATTTTTTAATTTTATGATTTTCATAAATTTCATGTTTTTAGTGAATTTTATAATTTTTAAATTTGATGGATTTTATAAATTTTATGATTTTCGTAAATTTTATAATTTTCAAATTTTTTTTTTACTTCTTTGTGAATTTGATGATTTTTGTGAGATTTATAAATTTCATAATTTTTATTGAATTTTGTGAATTTTGTAAGTATTATAAATTTTATGAATTCTATAAATTTTATGATTTTTGTGAATTTTATGAATTTAATAATTTTTTTTGAATTTATGAATTTGATGAGTTTTATAAATTTTATTAATATTATAAACTATATGATTTTCCGAATATTATAAATTTTTTTGATTTTTTGAATTTTATAAATTCTATGATTTATATTGATTTTTTAATTTTATTAATTTTTTAGAGTTTTAAATGTTATATGAATGTTGTGAATTTTATGGAGTTATAAATGTTATGAATTTTATAAATTTTATGAATTTTTTGAACTTTTTGAATTTTATAAATATTGTGAATTTTATGAATTTTATGAATTTGATGAGTTTTATGAATTTTATGAATTTAATGAATTTTTAAACTTTATTAACTTAATAAACTTTTTGAATTTTATGAGCTTTATTGATTTTCTGATTAAATAATTTTTTGAATTTTATGATTTTAATGGATTTTATGAATTTGGTAAATTTTATGAATTTTATAAGTTTTATAAATTTCATAAATTTTATGAATTTATGATTTTAATAAATTTTATGATTTTTGAAATTTTATAAAGTTGCCGATTTTATGAATTTTATAAAGTTTTTGAATTTTATGAAATTTATGATTGTTGTGAATTTTTTTTAATTTTATGATTTGTTTAAATTTTATGTTTTTTTTTGTAAATTTTTAAAATTTTGTTATTATTTTTTATATATATTTTTTTAAATATTATGATTTTCATAAATTTTATGGATTTTATATTTTTTTGAATTTTATGATTTTTGTGAGATTTATAAATTGCGTACATGTTTTGATTTTTATAAATCTTATGAATTTAATAATTTTTTTGAATTTATGAATTTGATGAGTTTTATAAATTTTATGAATTTAAAGAATCTTGTGATTTTTTAAAATTTATAAATTTTATTAATATTATAACTATGACAATATCATAATTCATTGCAGATCAACAAAAAACAAAATCAAGAACAACGAAACACTGACGGTACGCAGAATGGGGTTGGCACTTTGTCAACAACAAAACTCCTGTGCAATTGTGTCCGATGGACACATGCATAGGCAAGGGCATGTGTGTGTATTATGTTGGCATGTTGTGCGCTTCGAGGATGCTTTCTTCGCACCGTTGGGAAAAGTTCTCATTAACTTTGAGATGCTTTCTTCCCTTAAGGTTGTGAGGATAGAGGAGAAGGCACAGCAAAGGGCGCTGACGAGACATTGTGGTTAATGTCGAAATGACGTCATACGCCTAACCTGCTGTCAACATAATACATTTCACACTCTTGAACAAAAAACCTATTGGCAATAATATATAATTGCCAATAGAAATGATCTTAAACCGAACTATGACAATATCATAATTTTCCGAATGTTTTAAATTTTATTGATTTTCTGAATTTTGTAAATTCTATGAATTTTATTGATTTTTTAACTTTATTAATTTTTTTGAGTTTTATGTGTTATATGAATTTTATGATTTTAATGGATTTTATGAATTTTGTAAATTTTATGAGTTTTATAAATTATGTAAATTTTATAAATTCGATGATTTTAATAAATTTTATGATTTTTGAAATTTTATGAACTTTTATAAAATTAACGATGCTGTGAATTTTATAAAGTTTTTGAATTTTATGAAATTTATGATTTTCGTGAATTTTATTAATTTTATGATTGGTTTAAATTTTATGTTTTTTGTGAATTTTTAAAATTTTGTTATTTGTTTTTGAATTTGATGGATTTTATATATATTTTTTTAAATTTTATGATTTTCATAAATTTTATGGTTTTTATATTTTTTTGAATTTTATGATTTTTGTGAGATTTATAAATTGCGTACATGTTTTGATTTTTATAAATCTTATGAATTTAATAATTTTTTTGAATTTATGAATTTGATGAGTTTTATAAATTTTATGAATTTAAAGAATCTTGTGATTTTTATTAAATTTATAAATTTTATTAATATTATAAATTTTATTGATTTTCCGAATATTTTAAATTTTATGATTTTCTAAATTTTATAAATTCTATGAATTTTGTTGATTTTTTAACTTTACTAATTTTTTTAAGTTTTATGTGTTTTATGAATTTTGTGAATTTTATTGAGTTATAAATGTAATGAATTTTAACAATTTTATGAATTTTATAAATTTTATGAAATTTAAGAATTTTATAAATTTTATAGATTTTACAAATTTTATACAATTATGAATTTTAGATTTTCATGAATTTTGTGACTATCATGGTTTTTAATAATTTTATGAATTTGTTAAACATAAAAGTTTATGCATTTTTTGAGTGTTATGAATTTTATGAATTTTATAAATTTTATGAATTTTATGAATTTTATGACTATCATGGTTTTTAATAATTTTATGAATTTGTTAAACTTAAAAGTTTATGCATTTTTTGAGTGTTATGAATTTTATGAATTTTAGAAAATTTTATGAAGTTTATTAATTTTATGAAGGTTGTATGACTGAGGGACTTTTTTTTTGCTATTTCGTCTATTACAATTTACTGCGGTATCGAAACATTAACTATTCCCTCAATTTTGTTATATATTACTATTCATCTATTTACGTATTCTTATACATTACTTACATTACCACTCAAAAGTTCTATGCGTGCCGCAAACTGTTGAAAGCGCGTGGCTAGACCCAAACTCAAGACCAATATAAAAAAGTCCATAAAGTTCCACATAACTGTTAATGTTGCGGTTAGAAACTGTAAAGAACAAAACGTATGAGAATTTGAGATTAAACAGCTAAAATAAAGAGTTCAAACATCTGCAAGACAAAAGAAAAACAACAACGAAAAGTACGAAATTAATTCGTAGCATTAAATAACGCCTATGGCCATATTTTATGAAGTTTTTCCTTTCGTTTTTGTTTCAGCAGAATATTTGAACAAAACAGTATATCCGGAATACAAATGCATATGCAGCTATGGCGAAGTGGTACGGGAAGTAGGTAAAGACGTCCTGAAACTGTTCCATTATTACAAAGTCTTTAAATGTGTGGCGAGTGTCGTTGGGATAGCAGTGCAGACGTCTCATACGAAAATTGTGATAGCAGGAGGCGTGGTACATACAGTGTTCAACTATGGAAGGAGAAGGTTTAAACAAAGTGCTTAATTAACCCTAGTAGTTAATATGCTTACCTAAAGCTATTAACCAAAAAGTTACGGTTAGTGTTTGTATTTTTTTACGCACTGACCACTCGGGCGGTTGATATGGCGGCATTAAGAACAACAAATCGATGTGGGTCCAGTATCTTATAACAGCCGGCCAGGTTTGAGCCAGCACGAGAAAATATATGCAAACAATAAAACACATGGAGAAAAAGACAATGCCTTCTGCAATAAAATGGAAAGTTGTATAGAATCTTGTATGCAACAAAGTTATTTGCTTCATCGAGTACTTACTAGGGTGATCAGTTCGGTTTTCAAAAACCGGCTACTCGGTTTTTTTCACTCATAAAAACCGTCGGTTTTTTTTAAATCCCTATTTTTCGAATATCGAATAATCCGGTTATTTTTTGTCGAATCTCGGTTTTTTGGCGTTCGATATTTTTTATTTAAATTTATTCATAATTGTGTTAAATGTGTTCTCGTACTTGTTTTTTTCCAGTGATTCGGAAGAGCAACCTAATTGTTAGTTTTATAAATCTTCAATGTTTAATAAGTCGGCTGAAAAGCGAAAGAAATTACAAATGCTTGTAAAAGACCAATTTAATAGGGAACTTCAACTTATCCATGATGTTAAGCACCACTGGAATTCTATAAATGTCTATACAAAAACTTTCTTTAACACTTTTCAACAATTCAAAACCAATTATCAATAAATTTGTATGCAATTTTCAAAAGACGTATATCAGAACGACGTGTTCAAACCCCGAATACTCTCATTTTGTATTTAAGTACGAGTAAACTCACAATTAGTGACGCATTTCTAAAATATTCAATATTAAACGCCTTGTACACTATAAGTCCAAATAGTACACTGAGTGAAAGGGCATTTTCAATGTCAAGTTTTATAAAAACCAAAGAAAAAAAAATAGGTATACACCCAAGCACTTAAATTGTATCTTATTTCTTAAATGTTACTTTAGGTAAAACTAAAGATTAAATTAAATATATTTATATATAATCAATTATTTACAAATTAATTGTTTTGTTTCGTTTGTCTTTGTTAAATTAACAAACTAATTTCACTAATGTTTTGCATTGTAATTATAATTAAACTAAAAGTTTACTTTTTATAGGTATAATTGATTTGTTTTCTGTTATTTTTTAATACAATTTTTTGTCAAAAATTGTGTTTTAATTTGTTATTTGGCATAATTTTGAAAACCGGATTATCCGGTTTTTTGTGAATTTCAAAAAAAGCAACCGGTTTTTTTTAAATGTCATTTTTCGAATAATTCGAAAACCGGTTTTCGCAAAAACCCGAATAATTGATCACCCTAGTACTTACGTATATTTTTGGGAGTTAACCCTATGGCAAACATTTTGCCCGCAAAATGTAAAAACTTTAGACCACCAAAGATAAAGAACAACAATGTCGACGTGAAGGCCCAACAAGGGATCTTAAATCTCACGTAATATGGATTATAGTGCAGTGCATTAACCAAAGGCATCAAGCCGAAGAAGTGAGCCACAAGTAAACCTAGAGATAGATCATAAAATACAATGGTCATAATGTGGTTCCTATATCTTTTTCTTTCTAATACTTAACATGGTCTAATGGCTCTGTGAAATGTATCGATATTCCGAAAATTCTTTTTACGCTGCAACAGCATAACCTCTTTGGTTATTTCCTTTTTTCGCTGTCGTATTAACTTTAAGGTTTGCCATATTTTAGCGTGTTTTTTAGTAAAATGCATGTTGCACGTTTTGTTGTTGTCGTTATGTAGTATTTTTCGCAATTACGTTTTACCGCTTTTTTTTGTATTGCGACTGCAACTTCACTATTGTGACTGGCAACTACGAACTACTATTTTTGTGCAAGAGAGTATTTGGTAGCAATGTTGCGAGCTCCACCCACACATTATTGAGGCACATTGCATGTCCGCTGTTTGTTTTTTGATTGAAGATTAACATTCATTATCATGTAATGAAGGGGTCCGTCCTCAACAGTTGACTTGTTTGTTGTTGTTGTTGTTTTACATTAAAAGGATTTTAATTAATTGTGATGTTTAATATAAACACTTGTTGGATGGTTAATGAACTGTCTGGTGGTATTTTTTAAATACATATGTATAGGAAAAGAGATTTTTTTCAGTAACTGGCATCGGAGGTAAGTATGCTAAATTTTGGTTGATTATATACTATACTATTATATAGTATAAATATTGTTATAATGAAAGTAATTTTAAAAAATTACATTAAAAAATTTCTTTTTGCCACAAGTAAAGTCTTTTTGGTACAATAAAAGTTATTTTTTGCTACAATTAATGTACTTTTTGGTAGGATAAAAATACTTTTTGTTGAAATAAAATAAATTTTTGGCAAATGTACTATAATTTAAGTACTTGTATAAAATAAAATTTTTTCTTAAGCACAAAAGAAATTATTTTGTTTGCAATAAAAGTACTTCTTGAAATAATACAAGTGCCTTTTGTTAAAATAAAAGTACTATTAAACACATTAGGAGTACTTTTGTTACAATAAAAGTTTTATTTGGAGTAATAAAAGTACTTCCTGGCACAATAAAATTAATTTTTGGTACAATAAAAGGACCTTTTTGAATATAAAAAGTATTATTTGGTACATAAGAGTACTTTTTGCAATAATCAATGTACTTTCTAGCATAACAAAAGTACTATTTTTTTAACTAAAATAAATTTTACATTTTGGTGCATGAAAAGTACTTTTTTGTATATTAAAAGCACACTGTGGCCAAATGTACTTTTGTCACAATAATTGTGCAATAAAAGGTACTTCCTCGCACAATAAAATTAGTTTTTGGAATAATAAAAGTACTTTTTTGAATATGAAAAGTACTATTTGGTACTTTTGGCATAACAAAAGTACTATTTCTTAACTAAAACAAATTTTTTGGCAAATGTACTATAATTTAAGTACTTGTTGGTACAAAAAAGTACAATTTGGTACAATTTGATATTCATTTAAACTTATAAAAGTACATTTTGGTGCATGAAAAGTACTTTTTTGTATATAAGAAGCATACTGTGGCCAAATATAAGAACTTTTTAGCATTCAAATAATTATTTTTGGTACAATAAAGATACTTTTTGATACAATAAAATTACCTTTTGGTACAATATAAGTACTTTTGTGTACAATGATAAAAGTACTTTTTTGCATTACAAAATTTTTTTTGGTATAAGGACAGTACTTTTTGGTACAATGAAAGTACTATGTGGTGCAATAAATGTACTTTTTGATACAATAAAAATCCATTTTTGTACAAGAAATGTACTTTTGGTATAATAAAAGTACTATTTGGTGCAATAAAAGTATTTTTTGGTACAATAAAGTCATTTTTGATACAATAAAAATACCTTTTGGTACAATAAAAGTACTTTTGTGTACAATGATAAAAGTACTTTTTGGCATTATAAAAGTTTTTTGGTACAATAAAATTACTTTTTGGTACAATGAAAGTACTATGTGGTGATGTAAAAGTACTTTTTGATACAATAAAATGACCTTTATGTACAATAAAAGTACTTTTTGGTACAAAAAAAGTAACTACAATAAAATTAATTTTTGATACAATATAATTACCTTTTGGTACAATAAAAGTACTTTTTGGCACAATGAAAATACTATGTGGTACAATAAAAGTATGTTTTGGCATAATAAAAGTACTTTTTGGCATTTTAAATGATATTTTTGGTACAACAAATGTACTTTTGGTACAATGAAAGTACTATGTGGTGCAATAAAAGTACTTTTTGATACAATAAAATTACCCTTATGTACAATAAAAGTACTATTTGGTGCAATAAAAGTACTTTTTGATACAATAAAAATCTATTTTGGTACAACAAATGTACTTTTGGTACAATAAAAGTACTATTTGGTGCAATAAAAGTACTTTGTGATATAATAAAAATCCATTTTGGTACAACAAATGTACTTTTGGTACAATAAAAGTATTTTTTGGTACAATAAAGTAATTTTTGATACAATAAAATTACCTTTTGGTACAATAAAAGTACTTTTGTGTACAATGATAAAAGTACTTTTTGCATTATAAAAGTTTTTTTGGTACAGTAAAAGTACCTTTTGGTACAGTGAAAGTACTATGTGGTGCAATAAAAGTACCTTTTGATACAATAAAATTACCTTTATGTACAATAAAAGTACTTTTTGGTAGAAAAAAAGTACCTTTTGGTACAATAAAGTTCCTATTGGTAAAATAAAATTAATTTTTGGTACAATAAAATTACCTTTTGGGACAATAAAAGTACTTTTTGGTACAATGAAAATACTATTTGGTGCAATAAAAGTATGTTTTGGTGTAATAAAAGTATTTTTTGTCATTTTAAATGTGATTTTTGGTACAATAAAACTACTTTTTGGTACATTGAAAGTACTATGTGGTGCAATAAAAGTACTTTTTGATACAATAAAATTACATATATGTACAATAAAAGTACTTTTTGGTACAAAAAAAGTACCTTTTGGTACAATAAAGTTCCTATTGGTACAATAAAATTTATTTTTGATACAATAAAATTACCTTTTGGGACAATAAAAGTATGTTTTGGTATAATAAAAATACTTTTTGGCATTTTATATGTTATTTTTGGTACAATAAAAGTACTATTTGATGCAATAAAAGTACTTTTTGATACAATAAAATTACCTTTATGTACAATAAAAGTACTTTTGTAAACAATGAAAATACTATTTGGTGCAATGAAAGTACTTTTTGGTATAATAAAAGTATTTTTTGGGATTTCAAAAGTTATTTTTGGTACTTTTTGGTACAATTAAAGTACTAATTAGTGAAATAAAAGTAGTTTTTGATACAATAAAATTACCTATATGTACAATAAAAGTACTTTTTGGTACAAAAAAAGTACCTTTTGGTACAATAAAGTTCCTATTGGTACAATAAAATTTATTTTTGATACAATAAAATTACCTTTTGGGACAATAAAAGTATGTTTTGGTATAATAAAAATACTTTTTGGCATTTTATATGTTATTTTTGGTACAATAAAAGTACTATTTGATGCAATAAAAGTACTTTTTGATACAATAAAATTACATTTTGGTACAATTAAAGTACTTTTTCATACAAGAAAAGTACTTTTTTATACACTAAAAGTACTATTTGGTGCAATAAAAGTACTTTTTGATACAATAGAAATCCAATTTGGGACAACAAATGTACATTGGTAAAATAAAAGTACTATTTGATGCAATAAAAGTACTTTTTGATACAATAAAATTACCTTTATGTACAAATAAAAGTACCTTTTGGTACAATAAAGTAATTATTGGTCTTATAAAAGTCATTATTGATACAATAAAATAACCTTTTGGTACAATAATAGTACTTTTGTAAACAATGAAAATACTATTTGGTGCAATGAAAGTACTTTTTGGTATAATAAAAGTATTTTTTGGGATTTCAAAAGTTATTTTTGGTACTTTTTGGTACAATTAAAGTACTAATTGGTGCAATAAAAGTACTTTTTGATACAATAAAATTACCTTTTGGTACAATTATAGTACTTTTTTGTACAATGAAAATACTACTTGGTACAAAAAAAAAATACTTTTTGGTATAATAAAAGTACACTGCGGCATAATAAAAGTACCTTTTTCCATTCTAAAAGTTCTTTTTGGTACAATAAAATAATTTTTGATTCAATAAAAGTACTTTGTGGTAAATTAAAAATACTTTTTGGTACAATTAAATAACTTTGAGGCGCTATAAAAGTACATTGTGGCAAAATAGAAGGACTTTTTGGTACAATTACGTTTTTAGAGAACAAGTACTTTTTGGTCAAATATAATTACTTTTTGGTATGTATTTAGAGATCAAGTACTTTTTTAGTAAAAAAAAATTACTTTTTGGCATTTTAAATTTAATTTTTGGCACAAAAAAGTAAATTGTTGGTACTTTTGTTCTGATACTTCTTGAAACTAATTTCTGTTATAACGACATAATACATATATTCAAGGTCCAAATCATTGCATTTTGGTCTAGAAGATTTTAAGATAAATTTAATATTTACCTATTTGTTTTTCGTATATGACTTTCTGCTAAACTGCAAGCAGATTGTTCGAATCTTGTAAAGTTTATGTTTTTGTAGAAGTTATTAATTTTACTTTCTCAAAACGACACACCCTATTTAACAAATCAAATACTCATATCTCAGCATGACAAAAATAGTATGCAAATGCGATTTCAACACATCAGTCAAATCTGTCACTCATGGAAAGCGCTTATCGCTTTTCTATCCACTTCCAACAACAGATTTCATAACATTCAGACGGGACAATAAATTAGAAACGATTTACACTTAAGTGCAATAGCCACCACTATTTATTGGTTTAACAGCAGACGCTGCTGACATTCTAGCAGACATAACGCACATACATAGAACATCTCTCAATGTTTTCCACCATGAATCGCAATGCCATCAGCAGTATTGCAAATAGAAAATAATAACTGGACAAGAAAAAAGACTTAAGGAAATTGCTATTTTATGAACTTTAAGGATTTTTTAATACTCTACAAATGAAAGGACACATATTTCATTGTGTTATAAATTCACTGAAAGGACTTTCCACATAAGTCTGCCTCGACGACCCTCTTGCGTTGCCACTCACACTAGAAGTGTAGAGATGAGTCTGCCAGCCATGTGTGTGTGTGTGTGGTGGGTGTCCTTTATGGGACAGCGATAAATCTCAGGATGTACAAGTGTTTACAGTACTATGTCATGAGTGTCCTTACATATAGTAAAAGTCATTTGTGGACAGGATTTATTTATTTGTGTGTGTATGTGTTCTTGAAAAGTAAACAAGTGATTAGAGTGCCGTAGTTGTATATAGTTCATATACGGCAAAATTTGTTTTTAAATTTATGGAGTAGCGTATAATTAAACTCTAGTAAATGCGAGGTGTGTATAGAGAAATTGAAGTAAAGAAATTGGTAAGAAAATTGCTGTGAACGAAAAAAGATAATAAGTTTTAAACGAAAGCTTAAAACCTTACTTTTGTCATACACCAAACATAAGTTGTGTAAGATTAGTAATATATTTTTTCTAAATAACAATCGTCACCTTAGCTACATATCGCCAACTTTCGGGGATATCCTTGTTGGGAGGGAAAATACCAAAAGTTAACACTACGAAATCTTTTTTATAGACCCCTCGCTTATAGTCCATAAATATTATTGGATTACAAATAATATAGTATGTATGTATTTGCAAACAAAGGATCTACACATTGATTGTTCAAAAACAAATTACATCTACAGCACTTGAATAAAATCTAAAATACAATTTTGCATCTTTAGAATTTATGGACAAGTATTTTGAATGATACGACAATTGTGTTGAAATGTATTATGCACTTTTCACTTTGGACTATTGTTAAGACAACAATTATGTTGGAGTTTACTGTATGTGTATATTCTCTCAAAATTTGAATGAAAATCAGCAATTTATTATTAAATAAGTTATTCTATTTACAGATTTTGTGAAGGGTAAGCTAATGTTTTACTGGCATTTCTCCGATGTTTTGTTAAAATTTCATAGTTTACTTAGATGTAAAGTGAAGCCAATTGTTGTAATGTCAAGCTTGCTACTTTGTTTCCTCTGGCTATTATTTAGTTTATATTTTATCAATTTCACTATTTGACTTTTGTTAAAATCTATTTATTTAGACAGATTTAAAATGACAGCAATTGTCATCATTTGATGATTGCTTGTTTGCAGCTACAAAGGTGATGTATAGAAAATTCATAATATGTATTTTGTTTTCTCGAATATGTACGTAATTAAAAAATATTGAAATATAAAAATGTATTAACTAACTCCAGAACGCTCGAACCGATTTCCACGGTTTTGCATTCGTTGGAAAGGTCTCGGGCTCCGTGAGGTTTATATTTACAATTCGGTCCAATTGGTCAAAGGGGCGTGGCACCGCCCATACAACTTGAAAATCAAAAGGGCTGTATCTCATGAACTATCAGAGGTATGAAGATGAGATTTCGTGTATAAGTTGCTGAAGCAGTATTAATTTCAGCCAAGGTGGAAGTGGGCGGTGCCACGCCCCCCTTTTAAAAAACCGCTCTAATGGCTAATGGATTGATACGAAAATTTTACCAAGTGGTACTGTTTACCTGTTGATAGTCCCTGGCTATAATAGGTTGTGATTGAATAAAGGGGCGTGGCACCGCCCATACAACTTGAAAATCAAAAGGGCTATATCTCATGAACTATCAGAGGTATGAAGATGAGATTTGGTGTATAAGTTGCTGAAGCAGTATTAATTTCAACCAGGGTGGAAGTGGGCGGTGCCACGCCTCCTTTTAAAAAATCGCTTTGCAGGCTTTTCCAATAGATAGATTGATACGAAAATTTTACCAAGTGGTACTGTTGACCTGTAGATAGTCCCTGGCTATATTTGGGTGTGATTTGATAAAGGGGCGTGGCACCGCCCATACAACTTTAAAATAAATATATATATCATGAACTATCAGAGGTATGAAGATGAGATTTGGTATATATGTTGTTGGAGCAGTATTTATTACAGCCAGTGTGGAAGTGGGCGGTGCCATGCCCCCTTTTAAAAAATCGTTTTGACGGCTTTTATAATAGATTGATTTATAAGATAATTTTAGAAAGTGGTACTGATGACCTGTTGTTAGTCTCTGGCTGTACTTGGTTGTGATTCTATAAAGGAGCGTGGCACCGTCCATACAACTTGAAAGTAAAAATGGCTATATTTCATGAACTATCAGAGGTATATAGATGAGATTTGTTACAGTATGAATTACTGCAAGGGTAGAAGTGGGCTGCGCCACACCCCAGTTTTAACTGACATAGTAATAGTTTGATCGTCCTCTAAATTCCATATTATATTGCAGTTCGCCTAGAGATATAGCTCGCGCTGGGAAGCATTAAGAATTCAGGTAGAGTTTTTTTTTGTTTTTAAATAAGCAAAAACGAAAAACTTCAGATATATATTTTTGATACCTTTTGCGGAAAACTATGTGTTGCTTAAAAAGTTATGGACTTTGAAAGATGGCAAACAGAAGTTAAGTTTTGAAATTCTTGAATTTTTGCCTTTGGCGGGAGTCTAATATGTAGGGCGGGATCCCAAACAGCATCAGAAATATACTATTCTCTTCGTCTTGGTCTCCAAACATCGGAATGGTAGGTCAAAATTGGAGCCGGAGCCCATGGGATCAAAATAAGGGCCTCTTGGATCCTATGATGACCCTCTAGGTGCGGGTGTAAAAAGTGTCCCCAGAATCGGAATCTATGATGAATTCTATGAAAATTTCACCGAGAAACTATGTATCTAAAATCAATTCATAGCTTCCGCTGGAGGCAGGAAGATTTTAGCGCGAACTAGGAATTTATTTTAGACATATTGTTTCTTAGTGAAATTAGAAGATTCCCGCTACTACAGAAAAAATTAAAATTGAATTTTGAACTTTGAACTTTAGCAGAATGTCCGATTTGAGAAAGAAGTGGTTTTTGGCTCTACATACAGATATGACTTTGCTGATGAACTTTTTACTATCGTCATAGAGCCTACGATATTTAGCATTTAAAACAATAAAATTTAATTGGTTAACTTCCATGTTAACGATTTACTTGAAATTAGTTACATAAACATATTATATTATTGTCGAGCTTAAATACCGTTTTTAAAGTACTTTGTAGACCTACAAATGTATTAATTAGCGTTTATATAGCATTTAGGATAGCAAGAAATGTGAAATATATTACAACTTGATATGCAATAGCGAAGCATTGCCGGGCCCACTAGTATTTTAATATTTTTTTATGCCTTTTATTAATAAAATTTAACGCCTACAATATATTTGTTTATTTTTCACGTAAGGTATACAGATATACAGAAATTATTCGAGTTATTCGACTTATTCGATTAATCGAATTATTCGAGCATTTTAAAAATCTTAATCGATTAATCGAGAAAATTAAAAATCCCAAAATCGATTAATTTTTTAATCGAACAAAACCTAAACCCGATTAATTGGATACTCTAGTGGTCAATGGTGGATTTCCATATGGAAATCTTTAAATGCGTTTATCTCGTAAACTAAGCGTCTAATCGAAAAAAGGAGCTTAATTTGTGATCACTATGATCACACTCAAGAAATCCCTTGTATTAGATGGGTGGATGGTATCATTATAAAATGGGTGCTCAATGGAGGATTTTCATATGGAAATCTTTAAATGCGTTTATCTCGTAAACTAAGCGTCTAATCGAAAAAAGGAGCTTAATTTGTGATCACTATGAAAAACTCAAAAAATCCCTTGTATTAGATGTGCATATCATTATAAAATGGGTGCTCAATGGTGGATTTTCATAAGGAAATCTTTAAATGCGTTTATCTCGTAAACTAAGCGTCTAATCGAAAAAAGGAGCTTAATTTGTGATCCCTTGTATTAGATGGGCATATCATCATAAAATGGGTGGCCAATGGTGGATTTTCATAAGGAAATCTTTAAATGCGTTTATCTCGTAAACTAAGCGTTTAATCGAAAAAAGGAGCTTAATTTGTGATCACTATGAAAAACTCAAGAAATCCCTTGTATTAGATGAGCATATCATAATAAAATGGGTGCTCAATGGTGGATTTTCATAAGGAAATCTTTAAATGCGTTTATCTCGTAAACTAAGCGTTTAATCGAAAAAAGGGGCTTAATTTGTGATCACTATGAAAAACTCAAGAAATCCCTTGTATTAGATGAGCATATCATTATAAAATGGGTGCTCAATGGTGGATTTTTATATGGAAATCTTTAAATGCGTTTATCTCGTAAACTAAGCGGCTAATCGAAAAAAGGAGCTTAATTTGTGATCACTATGAAAAACTCAAGAAATCCCTTGTATTAGATGGGCATATCACCATGAAATGGGTGGCCAATGGTGGATTTTCATAAGGAAATCTTTAAATGCGTTTATCTCGTAAACTAAGCGTCTAATCGAAAAAAGGAGCTTAATTTGTGATCCCTTGTATTAGATGGGCATATCACCATAAAATGGGTGGCCAATGGTGGATTTTCATAAGGAAATCTTTAAATGCGTTTATCTCGTAAACTAAGCGTTTAATCGAAAAAAGGAGCTTAATTTGTGATCACTATGAAAAACTCAAGAAATCCCTTGTATTAGATGTGCATATCACCATAAAAAGGGTGGTTAATGGTGGATTTTCATAAGGAAATCTTTAAATGCGTTTATCTCGTAAACTAAGCGTCTAATCGAAAAAAGGAGCTTAATATGTGATCCCTTGTATTAGATGGGCATATCCCCATAAAATGGGTGGCCAATGGTGGATTTTCATAAGGAAATCTTTAAATGCGTTTATCTCGTAAACTAAGCGTCTAATCGAAAAAGGAGCTTAATTTGTGGTCACTATGAAAAACTCAAGAAATCCCTTGTATTAGAAGGGCATATCACCATAAAAAGGGTGGTTAATGGTGGATTTTCATATGGAAATCTTTAAATGCGTTTATCTCGTAAACTAAGCGTCTAATCGAAAAAAGGAGCTTAATTTGTGGTCACTATGAAAAACTCAAGAAATCCCTTGTATTAGAAGGGCATATCACCATAAAAAGGGTGGTTAATGGTGGATTTTCATAAGGAAATCTTTAAATGCGTTTATCTCGTAAACTAAGCGTCTAATCGGAAAAAGGAGCTTAATTTGTGGTCACTATGAAAAACTCAAGAAATCCCTTGTATTAGAAGGGCATATCACCATAAAAAGGGTGGTTAATGGTGGATTTTCATATTGAAATCTTTAAATGCGTTTATCTCGTAAACTAAGCGTCTAATCGAAAAAAGGAGCTTAATTTGTGGTCACTATGAAAAACTCAAGAAATCCCTTGTATTAGAAGGGCATATCACCATAAAAAGGGTGGTTAATGGTGGATTTTCATATGGAAATCTTTAAATGCGTTTATCTCGTAAACTAAGCGTCTAATCGAAAAAAGGAGCTTAATTTGTGGTCACTATGAAAAACTCAAGAAATCCCTTGTATTAGAAGGGCATATCACCATAAAAAGGGTGGTTAATGGTGGATTTTCATATGGAAATCTTTAAATGCGTTTATCTCGTAAACTAAGCGTCTAATCGAAAAAGGAGCTTAATTTGTGGTCACTATGAAAAACTCAAGAAATCCAAGAAATGGTGGATTTTCATAAGGAAATCTTTAAATGCGTTTATCTCGCAAACTAAGCGTCTAATCGAAAAAAGCAGCTTAATTTGTGATCACTATGAAAAACTCAAAAAATCCCTTGTATTAGATGGGCATATGACCATGAAATGGGTGGCCAATGGTGGATTTTCATAAGGAAATCTTTAAATGCGTTTATCTCGTAAACTAAGCGTCTTATCGAAAAAAGGAGCTTAATTTGTGATCACTATGAAAAACTCAAGAAATCCCTTGTATTATATGGGCATATCATTATAAAATGGGTGCTCAATGGTGGATTTTCATATGGAAATCTTTAAATGCGTTTATCTCGTAAACTAAGCGTCTAATCGAAAAAAGGAGCTTAATTTGTGATCACTTTGAAAAACTCAAGAAATATCTTGTATTAGATGGGCATATCACCATGAAATGGGTGGTTAATGGTGGATTTTCATATGGAAATCTTTAAATGCGTTTATCTCGTAAACTAAGCGTTTAATCGAAAAAAGGAGCTTAATTTGTGATCACTATGAAAAACTCAAGAAATCCCTTGTATTAGATGAGCATATCATTATAAAATGGGTGCTCAATGGTGGATTTTCATATGGAAATCTTTAAATGCGTTTATCTCGCAAACTAAGCGTCTAATCGGAAAAAGGAGCTTAATTTGTGATCACTATGAAAAACTCAAGAAATCCCTTGTATTAGATGTGCATATCATTATAAAATGGGTGCTCAATGGTGGATTTTCATATGGAAATCTTTAAATGCGTTTATCTCGCAAACTAAGCGTCTAATCGGAAAAAGGAGCTTAATTTGTGATCACTATGAAAAACTCAAAAAATCCCTTGTATTAGATGGGCATATGACCATGAAATGGGTGGCCAATGGTGGATTTTCATAAGGAAATCTTTAAATGCGTTTATCTCGTAAACTAAGCGTCTAATCGAAAAAAGGAGCTTAATTTGTGATCACTTTGAAAAACTCAAGAAATCCCTTGTATTAGATGGGCATATCACCATGAAATGGGTGGCCAATGGTGGATTTTCATATGGAAATCTTTAAATGCGTTTATCTCGTAAACTAAGCGTCTTATCGAAAAAAGGAGCTTAATTTGTGATCACTATGAAAAACTCAAGAAATCCCTTGTATTATATGGGCATATCATTATAAAATGGGTGCTCAATGGTGGATTTTCATAAGGAAATCTTTAAATGCGTTTATCTCGTAAACTAAGCGTCTACTCGAAAAAAGGAGCTTAATTTGTGATCACTATGAAAAACTCAAGAAATCCCTTGTATTAGATGTGCATATCATTATAAAATGGGTGCTCAATGGTGGATTTTCATATGGAAATCTTTAAATGCGTTTATCTCGTAAACTAAGCGTTTAATCGAAAAAAGGAGCTTAATTTGTGATCACTATGAAAAACTCAAGAAATCCCTTGTATAAGATGAGCATATCATTATAAAATGGGTGCTCAATGGTGGATTTTCATATGGAAATCTTTAAATGCGTTTATCTCGCAAACTAAGCGTCTAATCGGAAAAAGGAGCTTAATTTGTGATCACTTTGAAAAACTCCAGAAATCCCTTGTATTAGATGGGCATATCATTATAAAATGGGTGCTCAATGGTGGATTTTCATATGGAAATCTTTAAATGCGTTTATCTCGTAAACTAAGCGTCTAATCGAAAAAAGGAGCTTAATTTGTGATCACTATGAAAAACTCAAGAAATCCAAGAAATGGTGGATTTTCATAAGGAAATCTTAAAATGCGTTTATCTCGCAAACTAAGCGTCTAATCGGAAAAAGGAGCTTAATTTGTGATCACTTTGAAAAACTCCAGAAATCCCTTGTATGAGATGGGCATATCACCATGAAATGGGTGGCCAATGGTGGATTTTCATATGGAAATCTTTAAATGCGTTTATCTCGTAAACTAAGCGTCTAATCGAAAATATGAGCTTAATTTGTGATCACTATGAAAAACTCAAGAAATCCCTTGTATTAGATGTGCATATCATTATAAAATGGGTGCTCAATGGTGGATTTTCATATGGAAATCTTTAAATGCGTTTATCTCGTAAACTAAGCGTCTAATCGAAAAAAGGAGCTTAATTTGTGATCACTATGAAAAACTCAAGAAATCCCTTGTATTAGATGTGCATATCACCATAAAATGGGTGCTCAATGGTGGATTTTCATATGGAAATCTTTAAATGCGTTTATCTCGTAAACTAAGCGGCTAATCGAAAAAAGGAGCTTAATTTGTGATCACTATGAAAAACTCAAGAAATCCCTTGTATTAGATGGGCATATCACCATGAAATGGGTGGCCAATGGTGGATTTTCATAAGGAAATCTTTAAATGCGTTTATCTCGTAAACTAAGCGTTTAATCGAAAAAAGGAGCTTAATTTGTGATCACTATGAAAAACTCAAGAAATCCCTTGTATTAGATGAGCATATCATTATAAAATGGGTGCTCAATGGTGGATTTTTATATGGAAATCTTTAAATGCGTTTATCTCGTAAACTAAGCGTCTAATCGAAAAAAGGAGCTTAATATGTGATCCCTTGTATTAGATGGGCATATCATCATAAAATGGGTGGCCAATGGTGGATTTTCATAAGGAAATCTTTAAATGCGTTTATCTCGTAAACTAAGCGTTTAATCGAAAAAAGGAGCTTAATTTGTGATCACTATGAAAAACTCAAGAAATCCCTTGTATTAGATGAGCATATCATTATAAAATGGGTGCTCAATGGTGGATTTTCATATGGAAATCTTTAAATGCGTTTATCTCGTAAACTAAGCGTCTAATCGAAAAAAGGAGCTTAATTTGTGATCACTATGAAAAACTCAAGAAATCCCTTGTATAAGATGGGCATATCATTATAAAATGGGTGCTCAATGGTGGATTTTCATATGGAAATCTTTAAATGCGTTTATCTCGTAAACTAAGCGTCTAATCGAAAAAAGGAGCTTAATTTGTGGTCACTATGAAAAACTCAAGAAATCCAAGAAATGGTGGATTTTCATAAGGAAACCTTTAAATGCGTTTATCTCGTAAACTAAGCGTCTAATCGAAAAAAGGAGCTTAATTTGTGATCACTATGAAAAACTCAAGAAATCCCTTGTATTAGATGGGCATATGACCATGAAATGGGTGGCCAATGGTGGATTTTCATAAGGAAATCTTTAAATGCGCTTATCTCGTAAACTAAGCGTCTAATCGAAAAAAGGAGCTTAATTTGTGATCACTTTGAAAAACTCAAGAAATCACTTGTATTAGATGGGCATATCATTATAAAATGGGTGCTCAATGGTGGATTTTCATATGGAAATCTTTAAATGCGTTTATCTCGTAAACTAAGCGTCACAGCTTAATTTGTGATCACTATGAAAAACTCAAGAAATCCCTTGTATTAGATGGGCATATGACCATGAAATGGGTGGCCAATGGTGGATTTTCATAAGGAAATCTTTAAATGCGTTTATATCGTAAACTAAGCGTCTAATCGAAAAAAGGAGCTTAATTTGTGATCACTTTGAAAAACTCAAGTAATCCCTTGTATTAGATGGGCATATCATTATTAAATGGGTGCTCAATGGTGGATTTTTATATGGAAATCTTTAAATGCGTTTATCTCGTAAACTAAGTGTCTAATCGAAAAAAGCAGCTTAATTTGTGATCACTATGAAAAACTCAAGAAATCCCTTGTATTAGATGTGCATATCATTATAAAATGGGTGCTCAATGGTGGATTTTCATATGGAAATCTTTAAATGCGTTTATCTCGTAAACTAAGCGTCTAATCGAAAAAGGAGCTTAATTTGTGATCCCTTGTATTAGATGGGCATATCATCATAAAATGGGTGGCCAATGGTGGATTTTCATAAGGAAATCTTTAAATGCGTTTATCTCGTAAACTAAGCGTTTAATCGAAAAAAGGAGCTTAATTTGTGATCACTATGAAAAACTCAAGAAATCCCTTGTATTAGATGAGCATATCATTATAAAATGGGTGCTCAATGGTGGATTTTCATAAGGAAATCTTTAAATGCGTTTATCTCGTAAACTAAGCGTCTAATCGAAAAAAGGAGCTTAATATGTGATCCCTTGTATTAGATGGGCATATCACCATAAAATGGGTGGCCAATGGTGGATTTTCATAAGGAAATCTTTAAATGCGTTTATCTCGTAAACTAAGCGTTTAATCGAAAAAAGGAGCTTAATTTGTGATCACTATGAAAAACTCAAGAAATCCCTTGTATTAGATGAGCATATCATTATAAAATGGGTGCTCAATGGTGGATTTTTATATGGAAATCTTTAAATGCGTTTATCTCGTAAACTAAGCGGCTAATCGAAAAAAGGAGCTTAATTTGTGATCACTATAAAAAACTCAAGAAATCCCTTGTATTAGATGGGCATATCACCATGAAATGGGTGGCCAATGGTGGATTTTCATAAGGAAATCTTTAAATGCGTTTATCTCGTAAACTAAGCGTCTAATCGAAAAAAGGAGCTTAATTTGTGATCCCTTGTATTAGATGGGCATATCACCATAAAATGGGTGGCCAATGGTGGATTTTCATAAGGAAATCTTTAAATGCGTTTATCTCGTAAACTAAGCGTTTAATCGAAAAAAGGAGCTTAATTTGTGATCACTATGAAAAACTCAAGAAATCCCTTGTATTAGATGTGCATATCATTATAAAATGGGTGCTCAATGGTGGATTTTCATATGGAAATCTTTAAATGCGTTTATCTCGTAAACTAAGCGTCTAATCGAAAAAAGGAGCTTAATTTGTGGTCACTATGAAAAACTCAAGAAATCCCTTGTATTAGAAGGGCATATCACCATAAAAAGGGTGGTTAATGGTGGATTTTCATATGGAAATCTTTAAATGCGTTTATCTCGTAAACTAAGCGTCTAATCGAAAAAAGGAGCTTAATTTGTGGTCACTATGAACACTCAAGAAATCCCTTGTATTAGAAGGGCATATCACCATAAAAAGGGTGGTTAATGGTGGATTTTCATATGGAAATCTTTAAATGCGTTTATCTCGTAAACTAAGCGTCTAATCGAAAAAAGGAGCTTAATTTGTGGTCACTATGAAAAACTCAAGAAATCCCTTGTATTAGATGTGCATATCATTATAAAATGGGTGCTCAATGGTGGATTTTCATATGGAAATCTTTAAATGCGTTTATCTCGTAAACTAAGCGTCTAATCGAAAAAAGGAGCTTAATTTGTGATCACTATGAAAAACTCAAGAAATCCCTTGTATTAGATGTGCATATCACCATAAAATGGGTGCTCAATGGTGGATTTTCATATGGAAATCTTTAAATGCGTTTATCTCGTAAACTAAGCGTCTAATCGAAAAAAGGAGCTTAATTTGTGATCACTTTGAAAAACTCAAGAAATATCTTGTATTAGATGGGCATATCACCATGAAATGGGTGGTTAATGGTGGATTTTCATATGGAAATCTTTAAATGCGTTTATCTCGTAAACTAAGCGTCTAATCGAAAAAAGGAGCTTAATTTGTGATCACTTTGAAAAACTCAAGAAATATCTTGTATTAGATTTGCATATCATTATAAAATGGGTGCTCAATGGTGGATTTTCATATGGAAATCTTTAAATGCGTTTATCTCGTAAACTAAGCGTCTAATCGAAAAAAGGTGCTTAATTTGTGGTCACTATGAACACTCAAGAAATCCCTTGTATTAGATTTGCATATCATTATAAAATGGGTGCTCAATGGTGGATTTTCATATGGAAATCTTTAAATGCGTTTATCTCGTAAACTAAGCGTCTAATCGAAAAAAGGAGCTTAATTTGTGATCACTTTGAAAAACTCAAGAAATATCTTGTATTAGATGGGCATATCACCATGAAATGGGTGGTTAATGGTGGATTTTCATATGGAAATCTTTAAATGCGTTTATCTCGTAAACTAAGCGTCTAATCGAAAAAAGGAGCTTAATTTGTGGTCACTTTGAAAAACTCAAGAAATATCTTGTATTAGATGTGCATATCATTATAAAATGGGTGCTCAATGGTGGATTTTCATATGGAAATCTTTAAATGCGTTTATCTCGTAAACTAAGCGTCTAATCGAAAAAAGGAACTTAATTTGTGGTCACTATGAAAAACTCAAGAAATCCAAGAAATGGTGGATTTTCATAAGGAAATCTTAAAATGCGTTTATCTCGCAAACTAAGCGTCTAATCGAAAAAAGCAGCTTAATTTGTGATCACTATGAAAAACTCAAAAAATCCCTTGTATTAGATGGGCATATGACCATGAAATGGGTGGCCAATGGTGGATTTTCATATGGAAATCTTTAAATGCGTTTATCTCGTAAACTAAGCGTCTAATCGGAAAAAGGAGCTTAATTTGTGGTCACTATGAAAAACTCAAGAAATCCAAGAAATGGTGGATTTTCATAAGGAAATCTTTTAATGCGTTTATCTCGCAAACTAAGCGTCTAATCGCAAAAAGGAGCTTAATTTGTGATCACTTTGAAAAACTCCAGAAATCCCTTGTATTAGATGGGCATATCACCATGAAATGGGTGGCCAATGGTGGATTTTCATATGGAAATCTTTAAATGCGTTTATCTCGTAAACTAAGCGTCTAATCGAAAATATGAGCTTAATTTGTGATCACTATGAAAAACTCAAGAAATCCCTTGTATTAGATGTGCATATCATTATAAAATGGGTGCTCAATGGTGGATTTTCATATGGAAATCTTTAAATGCGTTTATCTCGTAAACTAAGCGTCTAATCGAAAAAAGGAGCTTAATTTGTGATCACTATGAAAAACTCAAGAAATCCCTTGTATTAGATGTGCATATCACCATAAAATGGGTGCTCAATGGTGGATTTTCATATGGAAATCTTTAAATGCGTTTATCTCGTAAACTAAGCGTCTAATCGAAAAAAGGAGCTTAATTTGTGATCACTTTGAAAAACTCAAGAAATATCTTGTATTAGATGGGCATATAACCATGAAATGGGTGGTTAATGGTGGATTTTCATATGGAAATCTTTAAATGCGTTTATCTCGTAAACTAAGCGTCTAATCGAAAAAAGGAGCTTAATTTGTGATCCCTTGTATTAGATGGGCATATCACCATAAAATGGGTGGCCAATGGTGGATTTTCATAAGGAAATCTTTTAATGCGTTTATCTCGTAAACTAAGCGTTTAATCGAAAAAAGGAGCTTAATTTGTGATCACTATGAAAAACTCAAGAAATCCCTTGTATTAGATTTGCATATCATTATAAAATGGGTGCTCAATGGTGGATTTTCATATGGAAATCTTTAAATGCGTTTATCTCGTAAACTAAGCGTCTAATCGAAAAAAGGAGCTTAATTTGTGGTCACTATGAACACTCAAGAAATCCCTTGTATTAGAAGGGCATATCACCATAAAAAGGGTGGTTAATGGTGGATTTTCATATGGAAATCTTTAAATGCGTTTATCTCGTAAACTAAGCGTCTAATCGAAAAAAGGAGCTTAATTTGTGGTCACTATGAAAAACTCAAGAAATCCAAGAAATGGTGGATTTTCATAAGGAAATCTTTAAATGCGTTTATCTCGCAAACTAAGCGTCTAATCGAAAAAAGCAGCTTAATTTGTGATCACTATGAAAAACTCAAAAAATCCCTTGTATTAGATGGGCATATGACCATGAAATGGGTGGCCAATGGTGGATTTTCATAAGGAAATCTTTAAATGCGTTTATCTCGTAAACTAAGCGTCTAATCGGAAAAAGGAGCTTAATTTGTGATCACTTTGAAAAACTCAAGAAATCCCTTGTATTAGATGTGCATATCATTATAAAATGGGTGCTCAATGGTGGATTTTCATAAGGAAATCTTTAAATGCGTTTATCTCGTAAACTAAGCGTATACTCGAAAAAAGGAGCTTAATTTGTGATCACTATGAAAAACTCAAGAAATCCCTTGTATTAGATGTGCATATCATTATAAAATGGGTGCTCAATGGTGGATTTTCATATGGAAATCTTTAAATGCGTTTATCTCGTAAACTAAGCGTCTAATCGAAAAAAGGAGCTTAATTTGTGATCACTATGAAAAACTCAAGAATTCCCTTCTATAGGTGGAGATATGACCATGAAATGGGCGTCCAATGGTGGATTTTCATATGGAAATCTTTAAATGCGTTTATCTCGTAAACTAAGCGTCTAATCGAAAAAAGGAGCTTAATTTGTGATCACTATGAAAAACTCAAGAAATCCCTTGTATTAGATGGACATATCACCATAAAATGGGTGGTCAATGGTGGATTTTCATATGGAAATCTTTAAATGCGTTTATCTCGTAAACTAAGCGTCTAATCGAAAAAAGGAGCTTAATTTGTGATCACTGTGAAACACTCAAGAATTCCCTTCTATAGGTGGAGATATGACCATGAAATGGGCGTCCAATGGTGGATTTTCATAGGGAAATCTTTAAATGCGTTTATCTCGTAAACTAAGCGTCTAATCGAAATAAGGAGCTTAATTTGTGATCACTATGAAAAACTCAAGAAATCCCTTGTATTAGATGTGCATATCACCATAAAATGGGTGGCCAATGGTGGATTTTCATATGCAAATCTTTAAATGCGTTTATCTCGTAAACTAAGCGTCTAATCGAAAAAAGGAGCTTAATTTGTGATCACTATGAAAAACTCAAGAATTCCCTTCCATAGGTGGAGATATGACCATGAAATGGGCGTCCAATGGTGGATTTTCATATGGAAATCTTTAAATGCGTTTATCTCGAAAACTAAGCGTCTAATCGAAAAAAGGAGCTTAATTTGTGATCACTATGAAAAACTCAAGAAATCCCTTGTATTAGATGTGCATATCACCATAAAATGGGTGGCCAATGGTGGATTTTCATATGCAAATCTTTAAATGCGTTTATCTCGTAAACTAAGCGTCTAATCGAAAAAAGGAGCTTAATTTGTGATCACTATGAAAAACTCAAGAATTCCCTTCCATAGGTGGAGATATGACCATGAAATGGGCGTCCAATGGTGGATTTTCATATGGAAATCTTTAAATGCGTTTATCTCGTAAACTAAGCGTATAATCGAAAAAAGGAGCTTAATTTGTGATCACTATGAAAAACTCAAGAAATCCCTTGTATTAGATGGACATATCACCATAAAATGGGTGGTCAATGGTGGATTTTCATATGGCAATCTTTAAATGCGTTTATCTCCTAAACTAAGCGTCTAATCGAAAAAAGGAGCTTAATTTGTGATCACTATGAAAAACTCAAGAATTCCCTTCCATAGGTGGAGATATGACCATGAAATGGGCGTCCAATGGTGGATTTTCATATGGAAATCTTTAAATGCGTTTATCTCGTAAACTAAGCGTCTAATCGAAAAAAGGAGCTTAATTTGTGATCACTATGAAAAATTCAAGAAATCCCTTGTATTAGATGTGCATATCACCATAAAATGGGTGGCCAATGGTGGATTTTCATATGGAAATCTTTAAATGCGTTTATCTCGTAAACTAAGCGTCTAATCGAAAAAAGGAGCTTAGTTTGTGATCACTATGAAAAACTCAAGAAATCCCTTGTATTAGATGAACATATCACCATAAAATGGGTGGTCAATGGTGGATTTTCATATGGAAATCTTTAAATGCGTTTATCTCGTAAACTAAGCGTCTAATCGAAAAAAGGAGCTTAATTTGTGATCACTATGAAAAACTCAAGAATTCCCTTCTATAGGTGGAGATATGACCATGAAATGGGCGTCCAATGGTGGATTTTCATATGGAAATCTTTAAATGCGTTTATCTCGTAAACTAAGCGTCTAATCGAAAAAAGGAGCTTAATTTGTGATCACTATGAAAAACTCAAGAAATCCCTTGTATTAGATGGACATATCACCATAAAATGGGTGGCCAATGGTGGATTTTCATATGCAAATCTTTAAATGCGTTTATCTCGTAAACTAAGCGTCTAATCGAAAAAAGGAGCTTAATTTGTGATCACTATGAAAAACTCAAGAAATCCCTTGTATTAGATGGACATATCACCATAAAATGGGTGGTCAATGGTGGATTTTCATATGGAAATCTTTAAATGCGTTTATCTCGTAAACTAAGCGTCTAATCAAAAAAGGAGCTTAATTTGTGAGCACTATGAAAAGCTCAAGAAATCCCTTGTAATATATGGGGATATCACCATAAAATGGGTGGCCAATGGTGTATTTTCATATGGCAATCTTTAAATGTGTTTATCTCGTAAACTACGCGTCTAATCGAAAAAAGGA
Source organism: Muscina levida (assembly GCA_964034835.1). NCBI lineage: Eukaryota > Metazoa > Arthropoda > Insecta > Diptera > Muscidae > Muscina > Muscina levida. The sequence goes on along the minus strand of OZ035883.1, from coordinate 41,627,730 downwards.
GCTTAATTTGTGATCACTATGAAAAACTCAAGAATTCCCTTGTATTAGATGAACATATCACCATAAAATGGGTGGTCAATGGTGTATTTTCATATGGCAATCTTTAAATGCGTTTATCTCGTAAACTAAGCGTCCAATCAAAAAAGGAGCTTAATTTGTGAGCACTATGAAAAGCTCAAGAAATCCCTTGTAATATATGGGGATATCACCATAAAATGGGTGGCCAATGGTGTATTTTCATATGGCAATCTTTAAATGTGTTTATCTCGTAAACTAAGCGTCTAATCGAAAAAAGGAGCTTAATTTGTGATCACTATGAAAAACTCAAGAAATCCCTTGTATTAGATGGACATATCACCATAAAATGGGTGGTCAATGGTGGATTTTCATATGGCAATCTTTAAATGCGTTTATCTCGTAAACTAAGCGTCTAATCGAAAAAAGGAGCTTAATTTGTGATCACTATGAAAAACTCAAGAAATCCCTTGTAATATATGGGGATATCACCATAAAATGGGTGGCCAATGGTGTATTTTCATATGGCAATCTTTAAATGTGTTTATCTCGTAAACTAAGCGTCTAATCGAAAAAAGGAGCTTAATTTGTGATCACTATGAAAAACTCAAGAAATCCCTTGTATTAGATGGACATATCACCATAAAATGGGTGGTCAATGGTGGATTTTCATAGGGCAATCTTTAAATGCGTTTATCTCGTAAACTAAGCGTCTAATCGAAGAAAGGAGCTTAATTTGTGATCACTATGAAAAACTCAAGAATTCCCTTGTAATATTTGGGGATATCACCATGAAATGGGCGTCCAATGGTGTATTTTCATATGGAAATCTTTAAATGCGTTTATCTCGTAAACTAAGCGTCTAATCGAAAAAAGGAGCTTAATTTGTGATCACTATGAAAAACTCAAGAATTCCATTGTATTAGATGAACATATCACCATAAAATGGGTGGTCAATGGTGGATTTTCATATGGAAATCTTTAAATGCGTTTATCTCGTAAACTAAGCGTCTAATCGAAAAAAGGAGATTAATTTGTGATCACTATGAAAAACTCAAGAAATCCCTTGTAATATATGGGGATATCACCATAAAATGGCTGGCCAAGGGTGGATTTTCATATGGAAATCTTTAAATGCGTTTATCTCGTAAACTAAGCGTCTAATCGAAAAAAGGAGCTTAATTTGTGATCACTATGAAAAACTCAAGAAATCCCTTGTATTAGATGGACATATCACCATAAAATGGGTGGTCAATGGTGGATTTTCATAGGGCAATCTTTAAATGCGTTTATCTCGTAAACTAAGCGTCTAATCGAAGAAAGGAGCTTAATTTGTGATCACTATGAAAAACTCAAGAATTCCCTTGTAATATTTGGGGATATCACCATGAAATGGGCGTCCAATGGTGTATTTTCATATGGAAATCTTTAAATGCGTTTATCTCGTAAACTAAGCGTCTAATCGAAAAAAGGAGCTTAATTTGTGATCACTATGAAAAACTCAAGAATTCCCTTCTATAGGTGGAGATATGACCATGAAATGGGCGTCCAATGGTGTATTTTCATATGGCAATCTTTAAATGCGTTTATCTCGTAAACTAAGCGTCTAATCGAAAAAAGGAGCTTAATTTGTGATCACTATGAAAAACTCAAGAAATCCCTTGTATTAGATGGACATATCACCATAAAATGGGTGGTCAATGGTGGATTTTCATATGGCAATCTTTAAATGCGTTTATCTCGTAAACTAAGCGTCTAACCGAAAAAAGGAGCTTAATTTGTGATCACTATGAAAAACTCAAGAAATCCCTTGTATTAGATGGGCATATCACCATAAAATGGGTGGTAATGGTGGATTTTCATATGGAAATCTTTAAATGCGTTTATCTCGTAAACTAAGCGTCTAATCGAAAAAAGGAGCTTAATTTGTGATCACTATGAAAAACTCAAGAAATCCCTTGTATTAGATGGACATATCACCATAAAATGGGTGGTCAATGGTGGATTTTCATATGGCAATCTTTAAATGCGTTTATCTCGTAAACTAAGCGTCTAATCGAAAAAAGGAGCTTAATTTGTGATCACTATGAAAAACTCAAGAATTCCCTTCTATAGGTGGAGATATGACCATGAAATGGGCGTCCAATGGTGGATTTTCATATGGAAATCTTTAAATGCGTTTATCTCGTAAACTAAGCGTCTAATCGAAAAAAGGAGCTTAATTTGTGATCACTATGAAAAACTCAAGAATTCCCTTCTATAGGTGGAGATATGACCATGAAATGGGCGTCCAATGGTGTATTTTCATATGGCAATCTTTAAATGCGTTTATCTCGTAAACTAAGCGTCTAATCGAAAAAAGGAGCTTAATTTGTGATCACTATGAAAAACTCAAGAAATCCCTTGTATTAGATGGACATATCACCATAAAATGGGTGGTCAATGGTGGATTTTCATATGGAAATCTTTAAATGCGTTTATCTCGTAAACTAAGCGTCTAATCGAAAAAAGGAGCTTAATTTGTGATCACTATGAAAAACTCAAGAATTCCCTTCTATAGGTGGAGATATGACCATGAAATGGGCGTCCAATGGTGTATTTTCATATGGCAATCTTTAAATGCGTTTATCTCGTAAACTAAGCGTCTAATCGAAAAAAGGAGCTTAATTTGTGATCACTATGAAAAACTCAAGAAATCCCTTGTATTAGATGGACATATCACCATAAAATGGGTGGTCAATGGTGGATTTTCATATGGCAATCTTTAAATGCGTTTATCTCGTAAACTAAGCGTCTAACCGAAAAAAGGAGCTTAATTTGTGATCACTATGAAAAACTCAAGAAATCCCTTGTATTAGATGGGCATATCACCATAAAATGGGTGGTAATGGTGGATTTTCATATGGAAATCTTTAAATGCGTTTATCTCGTAAACTAAGCGTCTAATCGAAAAAAGGAGCTTAATTTGTGATCACTATGAAAAACTCAAGAAATCCCTTGTATTAGATGGACATATCACCATAAAATGGGTGGTCAATGGTGGATTTTCATATGGCAATCTTTAAATGCGTTTATCTCGTAAACTAAGCGTCTAATCGAAAAAAGGAGCTTAATTTGTGATCACTATGAAAAACTCAAGAATTCCCTTCTATAGGTGGAGATATGACCATGAAATGGGCGTCCAATGGTGGATTTTCATATGGCAATCTTTAAATGCGTTTATCTCGTAAACTAAGCGTCTAACCGAAAAAAGGAGCTTAATTTGTGATCACTATGAAAAACTCAAGAATTCCCTTGTAATATTTGGGGATATCACCATGAAATGGGCGTCCAATGGTGAATTTTCATATGGCAATCTTTAAATGCGTTTATCTCGTAAACTAAGCGTCTAATCGAAAAAAGGAGCTTAATTTGTGATCACTATGAAAAACTCAAGAATTCCCTTCTATAGGTGGAGATATGACCATGAAATGGGCGTCCAATGGTGGATTTTCATATGGAAATCTTTAAATGCGTTTATCTCGTAAACTAAGCGTCTAATCGAAAAAAGGAGCTTAATTTGTGATCACTATGAAAAGCTCAAGAAATCCCTTGTAATATATGGGGATATCACCATAAAATGGGTGGCTAATGGTGGATTTTCATATGGCAATCTTTAAATGCGTTTATCTCGTAAACTAAGCGTCTAATCGAAAAAAGGAGCTTAATTTGTGATCACTATGAAAAACTCAAGAATTCCCTTCCATAGGTGGAGATATGACCATGAAATGGGCGTCCAATGGTGGATTTTCATATGGAAATCTTTAAATGCGTTTATCTCGTAAACTAAGCGTCTAATCGAAAAAAGGAGCTTAATTTGTGATCACTATGAAAAACTCAAGAACTCCCTTCTATAGGTGGAGATATGACCATGAAATGGGCGTCCAATGGTGGATTTTCATATGGAAATCTTTAAATGCGTTTATCTCGTAAACTAAGCGTCTAATCGAAAAAAGGAGCTTAATTTGTGATCACTATGAAAAGCTCAAGAAATCCCTTGTAATATATGGGGATATCACCATAAAATGGGTGGCTAATGGTGGATTTTCATATGGCAATCTTTAAATGCGTTTATCTCGTAAACTAAGCGTCTAATCGAAAAAAGGAGCTTAATTTGTGATCACTATGAAAAACTCAAGAAATCCCTTGTATTAGATGGACATATCACCATAAAATGGGCGTCCAATGGTGGATTTTCATATGGCAATCTTTAAATGCGTTTATCTCGTAAACTAAGCGTCTAACCGAAAAAAGGAGCTTAATTTGTGATCACTATGAAAAACTCAAGAAATCCCTTGTATTAGATGGGCATATCACCATAAAATGGGTGGTAATGGTGGATTTTCATATGGAAATCTTTAAATGCGTTTATCTCGTAAACTAAGCGTCTAATCGAAAAAAGGAGCTTAATTTGTGATCACTATGAAAAGCTCAAGAACTCCCTTCTATAGGTGGAGATATGACCATGAAATGGGCGTCCAATGGTGGATTTTCATATGGAAATCTTTAAATGCGTTTATCTCGTAAACTAAGCGTCTAATCGAAAAAAGGAGCTTAATTTGTGATCACTATGAAAAGCTCAAGAAATCCCTTGTAATATATGGGGATATCACCATAAAATGGGTGGCTAATGGTGGATTTTCATATGGCAATCTTTAAATGCGTTTATCTCGTAAACTAAGCGTCTAATCGAAAAAAGGAGCTTAATTTGTGATCACTATGAAAAACTCAAGAATTCCCTTCCATAGGTGGAGATATGACCATGAAATGGGCGTCCAATGGTGGATTTTCATATGGAAATCTTTAAATGCGTTTATCTCGTAAACTAAGCGTCTAATCGAAAAAAGGAGCTTAATTTGTGATCACTATGAAAAACTCAAGAACTCCCTTCTATAGGTGGAGATATGACCATGAAATGGGCGTCCAATGGTGGATTTTCATATGGAAATCTTTAAATGCGTTTATCTCGTAAACTAAGCGTCTAATCGAAAAAAGGAGCTTAATTTGTGATCACTATGAAAAGCTCAAGAAATCCCTTGTAATATATGGGGATATCACCATAAAATGGGTGGCTAATGGTGGATTTTCATATGGCAATCTTTTAATGCGTTTATCTCGTAAACTAAGCGTCTAATCGAAAAAAGGAGCTTAATTTGTGATCACTATGAAAAACTCAAGAAATCCCTTGTATTAGATGGACATATCACCATAAAATGGGCGTCCAATGGTGGATTTTCATATGGCAATCTTTAAATGCGTTTATCTCGTAAACTAAGCGTCTAACCGAAAAAAGGAGCTTAATTTGTGATCACTATGAAAAACTCAAGAAATCCCTTGTATTAGATGGGCATATCACCATAAAATGGGTGGTAATGGTGGATTTTCATATGGAAATCTTTAAATGCGTTTATCTCGTAAACTAAGCGTCTAATCGAAAAAAGGAGCTTAATTTGTGATCACTATGAAAAACTCAAGAAATCCCTTGTATTAGATGGACATATCACCATAAAATGGGCGTCCAATGGTGGATTTTCATATGGCAATCTTTAAATGCGTTTATCTCGTAAACTAAGCGTCTAACCGAAAAAAGGAGCTTAATTTGTGATCACTATGAAAAACTCAAGAAATCCCTTGTATTAGATGGGCATATCACCATAAAATGGGTGGTAATGGTGGATTTTCATATGGAAATCTTTAAATGCGTTTATCTCGTAAACTAAGCGTCTAATCGAAAAAAGGAGCTTAATTTGTGATCACTATGAAAAACTCAAGAAATCCCTTGTAATATTTGGGGATATCACCATGAAATGGGCGTCCAATGGTGTATTTTCATATGGAAATCTTTAAATGCGTTTATCTCGTAAACTAAGCGTCTAATCGAAAAAAGGAGCTTAATTTGTGATCACTATGAAAAACTCAAGAATTCCCTTGTATTAGATGAACATATCACCATAAAATGGGTGGTCAATGGTGGATTTTCATATGGAAATCTTTAAATGCGTTTATCTCGTAAACTAAGCGTCTAATCGAAAAAAGGAGCTTAATTTGTGATCACTATGAAAAACTCAAGAAATCCCTTGTAATATATGGGGATATCACCATAAAATGGCTGGCCAAGGGTGGATTTTCATATGGAAATCTTTAAATGCGTTTATCTCGTAAACTAAGCGTCTAATCGAAAAAAGGAGCTTAATTTGTGATCACTATGAAAAACTCAAGAAATCCCTTGTAATATATGGGGATATCACCATAAAATGGGTGGCCAATGGTGTATTTTCATATGGCAATCTTTAAATGTGTTTATCTCGTAAAATAAGCGTCTACTCGAAAAAAGGAGCTTAATTTGTGATCACTATGAAAAACTCAAGAAATCCCTTGTATTAGATGGACATATCACCATAAAATGGGTGGTCAATGGTGGATTTTCATATGGCAATCTTTAAATGCGTTTATCTCGTAAACTAAGCGTCTAATCGAAAAAAGGAGCTTAATTTGTGATCACTATGAAAAACTCAAGAAATCCCTTGTAATATATGGGGATATCACCATAAAATGGGTGGCCAATGGTGTATTTTCATATGGCAATCTTTAAATGTGTTTATCTCGTAAACTAAGCGTCTAATCGAAAAAAGGAGCTTAATTTGTGATCACTATGAAAAACTCAAGAAATCCCTTGTATTAGATGGACATATCACCATAAAATGGGTGGTCAATGGTGGATTTTCATAGGGCAATCTTTAAATGCGTTTATCTCGTAAACTAAGCGTCTAATCGAAGAAAGGAGCTTAATTTGTGATCACTATGAAAAACTCAAGAATTCCCTTGTAATATTTGGGGATATCACCATGAAATGGGCGTCCAATGGTGTATTTTCATATGGAAATCTTTAAATGCGTTTATCTCGTAAACTAAGCGTCTAATCGAAAAAAGGAGCTTAATTTGTGATCACTATGAAAAACTCAAGAATTCCCTTGTATTAGATGAACATATCACCATAAAATGGGTGGTCAATGGTGGATTTTCATATGGAAATCTTTAAATGCGTTTATCTCGTAAACTAAGCGTCTAATCGAAAAAAGGAGCTTAATTTGTGATCACTATGAAAAACTCAAGAAATCCCTTGTAATATATGGGGATATCACCATAAAATGGCTGGCCAAGGGTGGATTTTCATATGGAAATCTTTAAATGCGTTTATCTCGTAAACTAAGCGTCTAATCGAAAAAAGGAGCTTAATTTGTGATCACTATGAAAAGCTCAAGAAATCCCTTCTATAGGTGGAGATATGACCATGAAATGGGCGTCCAATGGTGGATTTTCATATGGAAATCTTTAAATGCGTTTATCTCGTAAACTAAGCGTCTAATCGAAAAAGGAGCTTAATTTGTGATCTATGAAAAGCTCAAGAAATCCCTTGTATTAGATGGACATATCACTATAAAATGGGTGGTCAATGGTGGATTTTCATATGGAAATCTTTAAATGCGTTTATCTCGTAAACTAAGCGTCTAATCGAAAAAAGGAGCTTAATTTGTGATCACTATGAAAAACTCAAGAATTCCCTTCCATAGGTGGAGATATGACCATGAAATGGGCGTCCAATGGTGGATTTTCATATCGAAATCTTTAAATGCGTTTATCTCGTAAACTAAGCGTCTAATCGAAAAAAGGAGCTTAATTTGTGATCACTATGAAAAGCTCAAGAAATCCCTTGTATTAGATGGACATATCACTATAAAATGGGTGGTCAATGGTGGATTTTCATATGGCAATCTTTAAATGCGTTTATCTCGTAAACTAAGCGTCTAATCGAAAAAAGGAGCTTAATTTGTGATCACTATGAAAAACTCAAGAAATCCCTTGTAATATATGGGGATATCACCATAAAATGGGTGGCTAATGGTGGATTTTCATATGGCAATCTTTAATTGCGTTTATCTCGTAAACTAAGCGTCTAATCGAAAAAAGGAGCTTAATTTGTGATCACTATGAAAAACTCAAGAAATCCCTTGTATTAGATGGGCATATCACCATAAAATGGGTGGTCAATGGTGGATTTTCATATGGAAATCTTTAAATGCGTTTATCTCGTAAACTAAGCGTTTAATCGAAAAAAGGAGCTTAATTTGTGATCACTATGAAAAACTCAAGAATTCCCTTCCATAGGTGGAGATATGACCATGAAATGGGCGTCCAATGGTGGATTTTCATATGGAAATCTTTAAATGCGTTTATCTCGTAAACTAAGCGTCTAATCGAAAAAAGGAGCTTAATTTGTGATCACTATGAAAAACTCAAGAACTCCCTTCTATAGGTGGAGATATGACCATGAAATGGGCGTCCAATGGTGGATTTTCATATGGAAATCTTTAAATGCGTTTATCTCGTAAACTAAGCGTCTAATCGAAAAAAGGAGCTTAATTTGTGATCACTATGAAAAACTCAAGAATTCCCTTGTAATATTTGGGGATATCACCATGAAATGGGCGTCCAATGGTGTATTTTCATATGGAAATCTTTAAATGGCGTTTATCTCGTAAACTAAGCGTCTAATCGAAAAAAGGAGCTTAATTTGTGATCACTATGAAAAACTCAAGAACTCCCTTCTATAGGTGGAGATATGACCATGAAATGGGCGTCCAATGGTGGATTTTTCATATGGAAATCTTTAAATGCGTTTATCTCGTAAACTAAGCGTCTAATCGAAAAAAGGAGCTTAATTTGTGATCACTATGAAAAACTCAAGAATTCCCTTGTAATATTTGGGGATATCACCATAAAATGGGTGGTAATGGTGGATTTTCATATGGAAATCTTTAATGCGTTTATCTCGTAAACTAAGCGTCTAATCGAAAAAGGAGCTTAATTTGTGATCACTATGAAAAACTCAAGAAATCCCTTGTATTAGATGGACATATCACCATAAAATGGGTGGTCAATGGTGGATTTCATATGGCAATCTTTAAATGCGTTTATATCGTAAACTAAGCGTCTAATCGAAAAATAGAGCTTAATTTGTGATCACTATGAAAAACTCAAGAAATCCCTTGTATTAGATGGGCATATCACCATAAAAATGGGTGGTCAATGGTGGATTTTCATATGGCAATCTTTAATTGCGTTTATCTCGTAAACTAAGCGTCTAATCGAAAAAGGAGCTTAATTTGTGATCACTATGAAAAACTCAAGAAATCCCTTGTATTAGATGGACATATCACCATAAAATGGGTGGTCAATGGTGGATTTTCATATGGCAATCTTTAATTGCGTTTATCTCGTAAACTAAGCGTCTAATCGAAAAAAGGAGCTTAATTTGTGATCACTATGAAAAGCTCAAGAAATCCCTTGTAATATATGGGGATATCACCATAAAATGGGTGGCTAATGGTGGATTTTCATATGGCAATCTTTAATTGCGTTTATCTCGTAAACTAAGCGTCTAATCGAAAAAAGGAGCTTAATTTGTGATCACTAGAAAAACTCAAGAAATCCCTTGTATTAGATGGGCATATCACCATAAAATGGGTGGTCAATGGTGGATTTTCATATGGAAATCTTTAAATGCGTTTATCTCGTAAACTAAGCGTTTTAATCGAAAAAAGGAGCTTATTTGTGATCACTATGAAAAACTCAAGAATTCCCTTCCATAGGTGGAGATATGACCATGAAATGGGCGTCCAATGGTGGATTTTCATATGGAAATCTTTAAAAGCGTTTATCTCGTAAAACTAAGCGTCTAATCGAAAAAAGGAGCTTAATTTGTGATCACTATGAAAAACTCAAGAAATCCCTTGTATTAGATGGACATATCACCCATAAAATGGGTGGTCAATGGTGGATTTTCATATGGAAATCTTTAATTGCGTTTATCTCGTAAACTAAGCGTCTAATCGAAAAAAGGAGCTTCATTTGTGATCACTATGAAAAACTCAAGAATTCCCTTCCATGAAATGGGCGTCCAATGGTGGATTTTCATATGGAAATCTTTAAATGCGTTTATCTCGTAAACTAAGCGTCTAATCGAAAAATAGAGCTTAATTTGCTGATCACTATGAAAAACTCAAGAAATCCCTTGTATTAGATGGGCATATCACCCTAAAATGGGTGGTAATGGTGGATTTTCATATGGAAATCTTTAAATGCGTTTATCTCGTAAACTAAGCGTCTAATCGAAAAAGGAGCTTAATTTGTGATCACTATGAAAAGCTCAAGAAATCCCTTGTAATATATGGGGATATCACCATAAAATGCGTGGTCAATGGTGGATTTTCATATGGAAATCTTTAAATGCGTTTATCTCGTAAACTAAGCGTTTAATCGAAAAAAGGAGCTTAGTTTGTGATCACTATGAAAAACTCAAGAATTCCCTTCCATAGGTGGAGATATGACCATGAAATGGGCGTCCAATGGTGGATTTTCATATGGAAATCTTTAAATGCGTTTATCTCGCAAACTAAGCGTCTAATCGAAAAAAGGAGCTTAATTTGTGATCACTATGAAAAACTCAAGAAATCCCTTGTATTAGATGGACATATCACCATAAAATGGGTGGTCAATGGTGGATTTTCATATAAAAAAAAAAAAAAAAACTTAAATTCCCTTTGCACCCCATGAATGAGGTATGGGATAGCTTCTCGCGTTGTTGTGAATTAACACGCTTTCTATTTTTAGATTCACAACTAACGGCACCTACTTGTTTATCGACGAATGCGAACGTCACTGTTTGAGAAGCTCTTACTAGACACGACGATTGAATCGACGCTTAATACTGCGAAGTTGCTGTCAAACAACATTCGAGGGGAGCCGACAATGAAAGAAAATTTTATTTATTTTTTCTTTTAAGATGACTGGAGCCAGGTTTGAACCTGCGATCTCCCCGCATGGTAGTCGCGTGTTCTAACCACTATGCCACGGCCGGTCCCATTTTCATATGGAAATCTTTAATTGCGTTTATCTCGTAAACTAAGCGTCTAATCGAAAAAAGGAGCTTCATTTGTGATCACTATGAAAAACTCAAGAATTCCCTTCCATGAAATGGGCGTCCAATGGTGGATTTTCATATGGAAATCTTTAAATGCGTTTATCTCGTAAACTAAGCGTCTAATCGAAAAATAGAGCTTAATTTGTGATCACTATGAAAAACTCAAGAAATCCCTTGTATTAGATGGGACATATCACCCTAAAATGGGTGGTAATGGTGGATTTTTCATATGGAAATCTTTAAATGCGTTTATCTCGTAAACTAAGCGTCTAATCGAAAAAAGGAGCTTAATTTGTGATCACTATGAAAAGCTCAAGAAATCCCTTGTAATATATGGGGATATCACCATAAAATGGGTGGCTAATGGTGGATTTTCATATGGCAATCTTTAATTGCGTTTATCTCGTAAACTAAGCGTCTAATCGAAAAAAGGAGCTTAATTTGTGATCACTATGAAAAACTCAAGAAATCCCTTGTATTAGATGGGCATATCACCATAAAATGGGTGGTAATGGTGGATTTTCATATGGAAATCTTTAAATGCGTTTTATCTCGTAAACTAAGCGTCTAATCGAAAAAAGGAGCTTAATTTGTGATCACTATGAAAAGCTCAAGAAATCCCTTGTAATATATGGGGATATCACCATAAAATGGGTGGCTAATGGTGGATTTTCATATGGCAATCTTGAATTGCGTTTATCTCGTAAACTAAGCGTCTAATCGAAAAAAAGGAGCTTAATTTGTGATCACTATGAAAAACTCAAGAAATCCCTTGTATTAGATGGGCATATCACCATAAAATGGGTGGTCAATGGTGGATTTTCATATGGAAATCTTTTAAATGCGTTTATCTCGTAAACTAAGCGTTTAATCGAAAAAAGGAGCTTAGTTTGTGATCACTATGAAAAACTCAAGAATTCCCTTCCATAGGTGGAGATATGACCATGAAATGGGCGTCCAATGGTGGATTTTCATATGGAAATCTTTAAATGCGTTTTATCTCGTAAACTAAGCGTCTAATCGAAAAAAGGAGCTTAATTTGTGATCACTATGAAAAACTCAAGAAATCCCTTGTATTAGATGGACATATCACCATAAAATGGGTGGTCAATGGTGGATTTTCATATGGAAATCTTTATTGCGTTATCTCGCAAACTAAGCGTCTAATCGAAAAAAGGAGCTTAATTTGTGATCACTATGAAAAACTCAAGAATTCCCTTCCATCAAATGGGCGTCCAATGGTGGATTTTCATATGGAAATCTTTAAATGCGTTTATCTCGTAAACTAAGCGTCTAATCGAAAAAAGGAGCTTAATTTGTGATCACTATGAAAAACTCAAGAAATCCCTTGTATTAGATGGGCATATCACCATAAAATGGGTGGTAATGGTGGATTTTCATATGGAAATCTTTAAATGCGTTTATCTCGTAAACTAAGCGTCTAATCGAAAAATAGAGCTTAATTGTGATCACTATGAAAAGCTCAAGAAATCCCTTGTAATATATGGGGATATCACCATAAAATGGGTGGCTAATGGTGGGATTTTCATATGGCAATCTTTAATTGCGTTTATCTCGTAAACTAAGCGTCTAATCGAAAAAAGGAGCTTAATTTGTGATCACTATGAAAAACTCAAGAAATCCCTTGTATTAGATGGGCATATCACCATAAAATGGGTGGTAATGGTGGATTTTCATATGAAATCTTTAATTGCGTTTATCTCGTAAACTAAGCGTCTAATCGAAAAAAGGAGCTTAATTTGTGATCACTATGAAAAGCTCAAGAAATCCCTTGTAATATATGGGGATATCACCATAAAATGGTGGCTAATGGTGGATTTTCATATGGCAATCTTTAATTGCGTTTATCTCGTAAACTAAGAGTCTAATCGAAAAAAGGAGCTTAATTTGTGATCACTATGAAAAACTCAAGAAATCCCTTGTATTAGATGGGCATATCACCATAAAATGGGTGGTAATGGTGGATTTTCATATGAATTTTTAATTGCGTTTATCTCGTAAACTAAGCGTCTAATCGAAAAAAGGAGCTTAATTTGTGATCACTATGAAAAGCTCAAGAAATCCCTTGTAATATATGGGATATCACCATAAAATGGGTGGCTAATGGTGGATTTTCATATGGCAATCTTTAATTGCGTTTATCTCGTAAACTAAGCGTCTAATCGAAAAAAGGAGCTTAATTTGTGATCACTATGAAAAGCTCAAGAAATCCCTTGTATTACATGGACATATCACTATAAAATGGGTGGTCAATGGTGGATTTCATATGGCAATCTTTAAATGCGTTTTTCTCGTAAACCTAAGCGTCTAATCGAAAAAAGAGCTTAATTTGTGATCACTATGAGAAGCTCAAGAAATCCCTTGTATTAGATGGACATATCACTATAAAATGGGTGGTCAATGGTGGATTTTCATATGGCAATCTTTAAATGCGTTTTTCTCGTAAACTAAGCGTCTAATTCGAAAAAAGGAGCTTAATTTGTGATCACTATGAAAAACTCAAGAATTCCCTTGTAATATTTGGGGATATCACCATGAAATGGGCGTCCAATGGTGTATTTTCATATGGCAATCTTTAAATGCGTTTATCTCGTAAACTAAGCGTCTAATCGAAAAAAGGAGCTTAATTGTGATCACTATGAAAAGCTCATGAAATCCCTTCTATAGGTGGAGATATGACCATGAAATGGGCGTCCAATGGTGGATTTTCATATGGAAATCTTTAAATGCGTTTATCTTCGTAAACTAGCGTCTAATCGAAAAAGGAGCTTAATTTGTGATCACTATGAAAAGCTCAAGAAATCCCTTGTATTAGATGGACATATCACTATAAAATGGGTGGTCAATGGTGGATTTTCATATGGAAATCTTTAAATGCGTTTATCTCGTAAACTAAGCGTCTAATCGAAAAAAGGAGCTTAATTTGTGATCACTATGAAAAGCTCAAGAAATCCCTTGTATTAGATGGACATATCACTATAAAATGGGTGGTCAATCGGTGGATTTTCATATGGCAATCTTTAAATGCGTTTTTCTCGTAAACTAAGCGTCTATTCGAAAAAAGGAGCTTAATTTGTGATCACTATGAAAAACTCAAGAATTCCCTTGTAATATTTGGGGATATCACCATGAAATGGGCGTCCAATGGTGTATTTTCATATGGCAATCTTTAAATGCGTTTATCTCGTAAACTAAGCGTCTAATCGAAAAAAGGAGCTTAATTTGTGATCACTATGAAAAGCTCAAGAAATCCTTCTATAGGTGGAGATATGACCATGAAATGGGCGTCCAATGGTGGATTTTCATATGGAAATCTTTAAATGCGTTTATCTCGTAAACTAAGCGTCTAATCGAAAAAGGAGCTTAATTTGTGATCACTATGAAAAGCTCAAGAAATCCCTTGTATTAGATGGACATATCACTATAAAATGGGTGGTCAATGGTGGATTTTCATATGGAAATCTTAAATGCGTTTATCTCGTAAACTAAGCGTCTAAATCGAAAAAAGGAGCTTAATTTGTGATCACTATGAAAAACTCAAGAAATCCCTTGTAATATATGGGGATATCACCATAAAATGGGTGGCTAATGGTGGATTTTCATATGGCAATCTTTAATTGCGTTTATCTCGTAAACTAAGCGTCTAATCGAAAAAAGGAGCTTAATTTGTGATCACTATGAAAAACTCAAGAAATATCCCTTGTATTAGATGGGCATATCACCATAAAATGGGTGGTCAATGGTGGATTTTCATATGGAAATCTTTAAATGCGTTTATCTCGTAAACTAAGCGTTTAAAATCGAAAAAAGGAGCTTAAATTGTGTCACTATGAAAAACTCAAGAATTCCCTTCCATAGGTGGAGATATGACCATGAAATGCGCGTCCAATGGTGGATTTTCATATGGAAATCTTTAAATGCGTTTATCTCGTAAACTAAGCGTCTAATCGAAAAAAGGAGCTTAATTTGTGATCACTATGAAAAACTCAAGAACTCCCTTCTATAGGTGGAGATATGACCATGAAATGGGCGTCCAATGGTGGATTTTCATATGGAAATCTTTAAATGCGTTTATCTCGTAAACTAAGCGTCTAATCGAAAAAAGGAGCTTAATTTGTGATCACTATGAAAAACTCAAGAATTCCCTTGTAATATTTGGGGATATCACCATGAAATGGGCGTCCAATGGTGTATTTTCATATGGAAATCTTTAAATGCGTTTATCTCGTAAACTAAGCGTCTAATCGAAAAAAGGAGCTTAATTTGTGATCACTATGAAAAACTCAAGAACTCCCTTCTATAGGTGGAGATATGACCATGAAATGGGCATCCAATGGTGGATTTTCATATGGAAATCTTTAAATGCGTTTATCTCGTAAACTAAGCGTCTAATCGAAAAAAGGAGCTTAATTTGTGATCACTATGAAAAACTCAAGAATTCCCTTGTAATATTTGGGGATATCACCATAAAATGGGTGGTAATGGTGGATTTTCATATGGAAATCTTTAAATGCGTTTATCTCGTAAACTAAGCGTCTAATCGAAAAAAGGAGCTTAATTTGTGATCACTATGAAAAACTCAAGAAATCCCTTGTATTAGATGGACATATCACCATAAAATGGGTGGTCAATGGTGGATTTTCATATGGCAATCTTTAAATGCGTTTATATCGTAAACTAAGCGTCTAATCGAAAAATAGAGCTTAATTTGTGATCACTATGAAAAACTCAAGAAATCCCTTGTATTAGATGGGCATATCACCATAAAATGGGTGGTCAATGGTGGATTTTCATATGGCAATCTTTAATTGCGTTTATCTCGTAAACTAAGCGTCTAATCGAAAAAAGGAGCTTAATTTGTGATCACTATGAAAAACTCAAGAAATCCCTTGTATTAGATGGACATATCACCATAAAATGGGTGGTCAATGGTGGATTTTCATATGGCAATCTTTAATTGCGTTTATCTCGTAAACTAAGCGTCTAATCGAAAAAAGGAGCTTAATTTGTGATCACTATGAAAAGCTCAAGAAATCCCTTGTAATATATGGGGATATCACCATAAAATGGGTGGCTAATGGTGGATTTTCATATGGCAATCTTTAATTGCGTTTATCTCGTAAACTAAGCGTCTAATCGAAAAAAGGAGCTTAATTTGTGATCACTATGAAAAACTCAAGAAATCCCTTGTATTAGATGGGCATATCACCATAAAATGGGTGGTCAATGGTGGATTTTCATATGGAAATCTTTAAATGCGTTTATCTCGTAAACTAAGCGTTTAATCGAAAAAAGGAGCTTAATTTGTGATCACTATGAAAAACTCAAGAATTCCCTTCCATAGGTGGAGATATGACCATGAAATGGGCGTCCAATGGTGGATTTTCATATGGAAATCTTTAAATGCGTTTATCTCGTAAACTAAGCGTCTAATCGAAAAAAGGAGCTTAATTTGTGATCACTATGAAAAACTCAAGAAATCCCTTGTATTAGATGGACATATCACCATAAAATGGGTGGTCAATGGTGGATTTTCATATGGAAATCTTTAATTGCGTTTATCTCGTAAACTAAGCGTCTAATCGAAAAAAGGAGCTTCATTTGTGATCACTATGAAAAACTCAAGAATTCCCTTCCATGAAATGGGCGTCCAATGGTGGATTTTCATATGGAAATCTTTAAATGCGTTTATCTCGTAAACTAAGCGTCTAATCGAAAAAAGGAGCTTAATTTGTGATCACTATGAAAAGCTCAAGAAATCCCTTGTAATATATGGGGATATCACCATAAAATGGGTGGCTAATGGTGGATTTTCATATGGCAATCTTTAATTGCGTTTATCTCGTAAACTAAGCGTCTAATCGAAAAAAGGAGCTTAATTTGTGATCACTATGAAAAACTCAAGAAATCCCTTGTATTAGATGGGCATATCACCATAAAATGGGTGGTAATGGTGGATTTTCATATGGAAATCTTTAAATGCGTTTATCTCGTAAACTAAGCGTCTAATCGAAAAAAGGAGCTTAATTTGTGATCACTATGAAAAGCTCAAGAAATCCCTTGTAATATATGGGGATATCACCATAAAATGGGTGGCTAATGGTGGATTTTCATATGGCAATCTTTAATTGCGTTTATCTCGTAAACTAAGCGTCTAATCGAAAAAAGGAGCTTAATTTGTGATCACTATGAAAAACTCAAGAAATCCCTTGTATTAGATGGGCATATCACCATAAAATGGGTGGTCAATGGTGGATTTTCATATGGAAATCTTTAAATGCGTTTATCTCGTAAACTAAGCGTTTAATCGAAAAAAGGAGCTTAGTTTGTGATCACTATGAAAAACTCAAGAATTCCCTTCCATAGGTGGAGATATGACCATGAAATGGGCGTCCAATGGTGGATTTTCATATGGAAATCTTTAAATGCGTTTATCTCGTAAACTAAGCGTCTAATCGAAAAAAGGAGCTTAATTTGTGATCACTATGAAAAACTCAAGAAATCCCTTGTATTAGATGGACATATCACCATAAAATGGGTGGTCAATGGTGGATTTTCATATGGAAATCTTTAATTGCGTTTATCTCGCAAACTAAGCGTCTAATCGAAAAAAGGAGCTTAATTTGTGATCACTATGAAAAACTCAAGAATTCCCTTCCATCAAATGGGCGTCCAATGGTGGATTTTCATATGGAAATCTTTAAATGCGTTTATCTCGTAAACTAAGCGTCTAATCGAAAAAAGGAGCTTAATTTGTGATCACTATGAAAAACTCAAGAAATCCCTTGTATTAGATGGGCATATCACCATAAAATGGGTGGTAATGGTGGATTTTCATATGGAAATCTTTAAATGCGTTTATCTCGTAAACTAAGCGTCTAATCGAAAAATAGAGCTTAATTTGTGATCACTATGAAAAGCTCAAGAAATCCCTTGTAATATATGGGGATATCACCATAAAATGGGTGGCTAATGGTGGATTTTCATATGGCAATCTTTAATTGCGTTTATCTCGTAAACTAAGCGTCTAATCGAAAAAAGGAGCTTAATTTGTGATCACTATGAAAAACTCAAGAAATCCCTTGTATTAGATGGGCATATCACCATAAAATGGGTGGTAATGGTGGATTTTCATATGGAAATCTTTAATTGCGTTTATCTCGTAAACTAAGCGTCTAATCGAAAAAAGGAGCTTAATTTGTGATCACTATGAAAAGCTCAAGAAATCCCTTGTAATATATGGGGATATCACCATAAAATGGGTGGCTAATGGTGGATTTTCATATGGCAATCTTTAATTGCGTTTATCTCGTAAACTAAGCGTCTAATCGAAAAAAGGAGCTTAATTTGTGATCACTATGAAAAACTCAAGAAATCCCTTGTATTAGATGGGCATATCACCATAAAATGGGTGGTAATGGTGGATTTTCATATGGAAATTTTTAAATGCGTTTATCTCGTAAACTAAGCGTCTAATCGAAAAAAGGAGCTTAATTTGTGATCACTATGAAAAGCTCAAGAAATCCCTTGTAATATATGGGGATATCACCATAAAATGGGTGGCTAATGGTGGATTTTCATATGGCAATCTTTAATTGCGTTTATCTCGTAAACTAAGCGTCTAATCGAAAAAAGGAGCTTAATTTGTGATCACTATGAAAAACTCAACTCAATCCCTTGTATTAGATGGGCATATCACCATAAAATGGGTGGTCAATGGTGGATTTTCATATGGAAATCTTTAAATGCGTTTATCTCGTAAACTAAGCGTCTAATCGAAAAAAGGAGCTTAATTTGTGATCACTATGAAAAACTCAAGAAATCCCTTGTAATATTTGGGGATATCACCATAAAATGGGTGGTCAATGGTGGATTTTCATATGGCAATCTTTAAATGCGTTTCTATCGTAAACTAAGCGTCTAATCGAAAAATAGAGCTTAATTTGTGATCACTATGAAAAACTCAAGAAATCCCTTGTATTAGATGGGCATATCACCCTAAAATGGGTGGTAATGGTGGATTTTCATATGGAAATCTTTAAATGCGTTTATCTCGTAAACTAAGCGTCTAATCGAAAAAAGGAGCTTAATTTGTGATCACTATGAAAAGCTCAAGAAATCCCTTGTAATATATGGGGATATCACCATAAAATGGGTGGCTAATGGTGGATTTTCATATGGCAATCTTTAATTGCGTTTATCTCGTAAACTGAGCGTCTAATCGAAAAAAGGAGCTTTATTTGTGATCACTATGAAAAACTCAAGAAATCCCTTGTATTAGATGGGCATATCACCATAAAATGGGTGGTCAATGGTGGATTTTCATATGGAAATCTTTAAATGCGTTTATCTCGTAAACTAAGCGTTTAATCGAAAAAAGGAGCTTAATTTGTGATCACTATGAAAAACTCAAGAATTCCCTTCCATAGGTGAAGATATGACCATGAAATGGGCGTCCAATGGTGGATTTTCATATGGAAATCTTTAAATGCGTTTATCTCGTAAACTAAGCGTCTAATCGAAAAAAGGAGCTTAATTTGTGATCACTATGAAAAACTCAAGAAATCCCTTGTATTAGATGGGCATATCACCATAAAATGGGTGGTAATGGTGGATTTTCATATGGAAATCTTTAAATGCGTTTATCTCGTAAACTAAGAGTCTAATCGAAAAAAGGAGCTTAATTTGTAATCACTATGAAAAGCTCAAGAAATCCCTTGTAATATATGGGGATATCACCATAAAATGGGTGGTCAATGGTGGATTTTCATATGGAAATCTTTAATTGCGTTTATCTCGTAAACTAAGCGTCTAATCGAAAAAAGGAGCTTAATTTGTGATCACTATGAAAAACTCAAGAATTCCCTTCCATGAAATGGGCGTCCAATGGTGGATTTTCATATGGAAATCTTTAAATGCGTTTATCTCGTAAACTAAGCGTCTAATCGAAAAAAGGAGCTTAATTTGTGATCACTATGAAAAACTCAAGAAATCCCTTGTATTAGATGGGCATATCACCATAAAATGGGTGGTAATGGTGGATTTTCATATGGAAATCTTTAAATGCGTTTATCTCGTAAACTAAGCGTCTAATCGAAAAATAGAGCTTAATTTGTGATCACTATGAAAAACTCAAGAAATCCCTTGTATTAGATGGGCATATCACCCTAAAATGGGTGGTAATGGTGGATTTTCATATGGAAATCTTTAAATGCGTTTATCTCGTAAACTAAGCGTCTAATCGAAAAAAGGAGCTTAATTTGTGATCACTATGAAAAGCTCAAGAAATCCCTTGTAATATATGGGGATATCATCATAAAATGGGTGGCTAATGGTGGATTTTCATATGGCAATCTTTAATTGCGTTTATCTCGTAAACTAAGCGTCTAATCGAAAAAAGGAGCTTAATTTGTGATCACTATGAAAAACTCAAGAAATCCCTTGTATTAGATGGGCATATCACCATAAAATGGGTGGTAATGGTGGATTTTCATATGGAAATCTTTAAATCTTTAAATGCGTTTATCTCGTAAACTAAGCGTCTAATCGAAAAAAGGAGCTTAATTTGTGATCACTATGAAAAGCTCAAGAAATCCCTTGTAATATATGGGGATATCACCATAAAATGGGTGGCTAATGGTGGATTTTCATATGGCAATCTTTAATTGCGTTTATCTCGTAAACTAAGCGTCTAATCGAAAAAAGGAGCTTAATTTGTGATCACTATGAAAAACTCAAGAAATCCCTTGTATTAGATGGACATATCACCATAAAATGGGTGGTCAATGGTGGATTTTCATATGGAAATCTTTAATTGCGTTTATCTCGTAAACTAAGCGTCTAATCGAAAAAAGGAGCTTAATTTGTGATCACTATGAAAAACTCAAGAATTCCCTTCCATGAAATGGGCGTCCAATGGTGGATTTTCATATGGAAATCTTTAAATGCGTTTATCTCGTAAACTAAGCGTCTAATCGAAAAAAGGAGCTTAATTTGTGATCACTATGAAAAACTCAAGAAATCCCTTGTATTAGATGGGCATATCACCATAAAATGGGTGGTAATGGTGGATTTTCATATGGAAATCTTTAAATGCGTTTATCTCGTAAACTAAGCGTCTAATCGAAAAATAGAGCTTAATTTGTGATCACTATGAAAAACTCAAGAAATCCCTTGTATTAGATGGGCATATCACCCTAAAATGGGTGGTAATGGTGGATTTTCATATGGAAATCTTTAAATGCGTTTATCTCGTAAACTAAGCGTCTAATCGAAAAAAGGAGCTTAATTTGTGATCACTATGAAAAGCTCAAGAAATCCCTTGTAATATATGGGGATATCATCATAAAATGGGTGGCTAATGGTGGATTTTCATATGGCAATCTTTAATTGCGTTTATCTCGTAAACTAAGCGTCTAATCGAAAAAAGGAGCTTAATTTGTGATCACTATGAAAAACTCAAGAAATCCCTTGTATTAGATGGGCATATCACCATAAAATGGGTGGTAATGGTGGATTTTCATATGGAAATCTTTAAATGCGTTTATCTCGTAAACTAAGCGTCTAATCGAAAAAAGGAGCTTAATTTGTGATCACTATGAAAAGCTCAAGAAATCCCTTGTAATATATGGGGATATCACCATAAAATGGGTGGCTAATGGTGGATTTTCATATGGCAATCTTTAATTGCGTTTATCTCGTAAACTAAGCGTCTAATCGAAAAAAGGAGCTTAATTTGTGATCACTATGAAAAACTCAAGAAATCCCTTGTATTAGATGGGCATATCACCCTAAAATGGGTGGTCAATGGTGGATTTTCATATGGAAATCTTTAAATGCGTTTATCTCGTAAACTAAGCGTCTAATCGAAAAAAGGAGCTTAATTTGTGATCACTATGAAAAACTCAAGAAATCCCTTGTAATATTTGGGGATATCACCATAAAATGGGTGGTCAATGGTGGATTTTCATATGGCAATCTTTAAATGCGTTTATATCGTAAACTAAGCGTCTAATCGAAAAATAGAGCTTAATTTGTGATCACTATATAAAACTCAAGAATTCCCTTCCATAGGTGGAGATATGACCATGAAATGGGCGTCCAATGGTGGATTTTCATATGGAAATCTTTAAATGCGTTTATCTCGTAAACTAAGCGTCTAATCGAAAAAAGGAGCTTAATTTGTGATCACTATATAAAACTCAAGAATTCCCTTCCATAGGTGGAGATATGACCATGAAATGGGCGTCCAATGGTGGATTTTCATATGGAAATCTTTAAATGCGTTTATCTCGTAAACTAAGCGTCTAATCGAAAAAAGGAGCTTAATTTGTGATCACTATGAAAAACTAAAGAATTCCCTTCCATAGGTGGAGATATGACCATGAAATGGGCGTCCAATGGTGGATTTTCATATGGAAATCTTTAAATGCGTTTATCTCGTAAACTAAGCGTCTAATCGAAAAAAGGAGCTTAATTTGTGATCACTATGAAAAGCTCAATTATTCCCTTCCATAGGTGGAGATATGACCATGAAATGGGCGTCCAATGGTGGATTTTCATATGGAAATCTTTAAATGCGTTTATCTCGTAAACTAAGCGTCTAATCGAAAAAAGGAGCTTAATTTGTGATCACTATGAAAAACTCAAGAATTCCCTTCCATAGGTGGAGATATGACCTTGAAATGGGTCTATAGGTGGAGATATGACCATGAAATGGGCGTCCAATGGTGGATTTTCATATGGAAATCTTTAAATGCGTTTATCTCGTTAACTAAGCGTCTAATCGAAAAAAGGAGCTTAATTTGTGATCACTATGAAAAACTCAAGAATTCCCTTCCATAGGTGGAGATATGACCATAAAATGGGTGGTCAATGGTGGATTTTCATATGGAAATCTTTAAATGCGTTTATCTCGTAAACTAAGCGTCTAATCGAAAAAAGGAGCTTAATTTGTGATCACTATGAAAAACTCAAGAATTCCCTTCCATAGGTGGAGATATGACCATGAAATGGGCGTCCAATGGTGGATTTTCATATGGAAATCTTTAAATGCGTTTATCTCGTAAACTAAGCGTCTAATCGAAAAATAGAGCTTAATTTGTGATCACTATGAAAAACTCAAGAAATCCCTTGTATTAGATGGGCATATCACCATAAAATGGGTGGTAATGGTGGATTTTCATATGGAAATCTTTAAATGCGTTTATCTCGTAAACTAAGCGTCTAATCGAAAAATAGAGCTTAATTTGTGATCACTATGAAAAACTCAAGAAATCCCTTGTATTAGATGGGCATATCACCATAAAATGGGTGGTCAATGGTGGATTTTCATATGGAAATCTTTAAATGCGTTTATCTCGTAAACTAAGCGTCTAATCGAAAAAAGGAGCTTAATTTGTGATCACTATGAAAAGCTCAAGAAATCCCTTGTAATATATGGGGATATCATCATAAAATGGGTGGCTAATGGTGGATTTTCATATGGCAATCTTTAATTGCGTTTATCTCGTAAACTAAGCGTCTAATCGAAAAAAGGAGCTTAATTTGTGATCACTATGAAAAACTCAAGAAATCCCTTGTATTAGATGGGCATATCACCATAAAATGGGTGGTAATGGTGGATTTTCATATGGAAATCTTTAAATGCGTTTATCTCGTAAACTAAGCGTCTAATCGAAAAAAGGAGCTTAATTTGTGATCACTATGAAAAGCTCAAGAAATCCCTTGTAATATATGGGGATATCACCATAAAATGGGTGGTCAATGGTGGATTTTCATATGGCAATCTTTAAATGCGTTTATATCGTAAACTAAGCGTCTAATCGAAAAATAGAGCTTAATTTGTGATCACTATGAAAAACTCAAGAATTCCCTTCCATAGGTGGAGATATGACTATGAAATGGGCGTCCAATGGTGGATTTTCATATGGAAATCTTTAAATGCGTTTATCTCGTAAACTAAGCGTCTAATCGAAAAAAGGAGCTTAATTTGTGATCACTATATAAAACTCAAGAATTCCCTTCCATAGGTGGAGATATGACCATGAAATGGGCGTCCAATGGTGGATTTTCATATGGAAATCTTTAAATGCGTTTATCTCGTAAACTAAGCGTCTAATCGAAAAAAGGAGCTTAATTTGTGATCACTATGAAAAACTAAAGAATTCCCTTCCATAGGTGGAGATATGACCATGAAATGGGCGTCCAATGGTGGATTTTCATATGGAAATCTTTAAATGCGTTTATCTCGTAAACTAAGCGTCTAATCGAAAAAAGGAGCTTAATTTGTGATCACTATGAAAAGCTCAATTATTCCCTTCCATAGGTGGAGATATGACCATGAAATGGGCGTCCAATGGTGGATTTTCATATGGAAATCTTTAAATGCGTTTATCTCGTAAACTAAGCGTCTAATCGAAAAAAGGAGCTTAATTTGTGATCACTATGAAAAACTCAAGAATTCCCTTCCATAGGTGGAGATATGACCATGAAATGGGTCTATAGGTGGAGATATGACCATGAAATGGGCGTCCAATGGTGGATTTTCATATGGAAATCTTTAAATGCGTTTATCTCGTTAACTAAGCGTCTAATCGAAAAAAGGAGCTTAATTTGTGATCACTATGAAAAACTCAAGAATTCCCTTCCATAGGTGGAGATATGACCATAAAATGGGTGGTCAATGGTGGATTTTCATATGGAAATCTTTAAATGCGTTTATCTCGTAAACTAAGCGTCTAATCGAAAAAAGGAGCTTAATTTGTGATCACTATGAAAAACTCAAGAATTCCCTTCCATAGGTGGAGATATGACCATGAAATGGGCGTCCAATGGTGGATTTTCATATGGAAATCTTTAAATGCGTTTATCTCGTTAACTAAGCGTCTAATCGAAAAAAGGAGCTTAATTTGTGATCACTATGAAAAACTCAAGAATTCCCTTCCATAGGTGGAGATATGACCATGAAATGGGCGTCCAATGGTGGATTTTCATATGGAAATCTTTAAATGCGTTTATCTCGTAAACTAAGCGTCTAATCGAAAAAAGGAGCTTAATTTGTGATCACTATGAAAAACTCAAGGTGGAGATATGACCATGAAATGGGCGTCCAATGGTGGATTTTCATATGGAAATCTTTAAATGCGTTTATCTCGTAAACTAAGCGTCTAATCGAAAAAAGGAGCTTAATTTGTGATCACTATGAAAAACTCAAGAATTCCCTTCTATAGGTGGAGATATGACCATGAAATGGGCGTCCAATGGTGGATTTTCATATGGAAATCTTTAAATGCGTTTATCTCGTAAACTAAGCGTCTAATCGAAAAAAGGAGCTTAATTTGTGATCACTATGAAAAGCTCAATTATTCCCTTCCATAGGTGGAGATATGACCATGAAATGGGCGTCCAATGGTGGATTTTCATATGGAAATCTTTAAATGCGTTTATCTCGTAAACTAAGCGTCTAATCGAAAAAAGGAGCTTAATTTGTGATCACTATGAAAAACTCAAGAATTCCCTTCCATAGGTGGAGATATGACCATGAAATGGGCGTCCAATGGTGGATTTTCATATGGAAATCTTTAAATGCGTTTATCTCGTAAACTAAGCGTCTAATCGAAAAAAGGAGCTTAATTTGTGATCACTATATAAAACTCAAGAAATCCCTTGTATTAGATGGGCATATCACCCTAAAATGGGTGGTAATGGTGGATTTTCATATGGAAATCTTTAAATGCGTTTATCTCGTAAACTAAGCGTCTAATCGAAAAAAGGAGCTTAATTTGTGATCACTATGAAAAACTCAAGAATTCCCTTCCATAGGTGGAGATATGACTATGAAATGGGCGTCCAATGGTGGATTTTCATATGGAAATCTTTAAATGCGTTTATCTCGTAAACTAAGCGTCTAATCGAAAAAAGGAGCTTAATTTGTGATCACTATATAAAACTCAAGAATTCCCTTCCATAGGTGGAGATATGACCATGAAATGGGCGTCCAATGGTGGATTTTCATATGGAAATCTTTAAATGCGTTTATCTCGTAAACTAAGCGTCTAATCGAAAAAAGGAGCTTAATTTGTGATCACTATGAAAAACTCAAGAATTCCCTTCCATAGGTGGAGATATGACCATGAAATGGGCGTCCAATGGTGGATTTTCATATGGAAATCTTTAAATGCGTTTATCTCGTAAACTAAGCGTCTAATCGAAAAAAGGAGCTTAATTTGTGATCACTATGAAAAGCTCAATTATTCCCTTCCATAGGTGGAGATATGACCATGAAATGGGCGTCCAATGGTGGATTTTCTTATGGAAATCTTTAAATGCGTTTATCTCGTAAACTAAGCGTCTAATCGAAAAAAGGAGCTTAATTTGTGATCACTATGAAAAACTCAAGAATTCCCTTCCATAGGTGGAGATATGACCATGAAATGGGCGTCCAATGGTGGATTTTCATATGGAAATCTTTAAATGCGTTTATCTCGTAAACTAAGCGTCTAATCGAAAAAAGGAGCTTAATTTGTGATCACTATATAAAACTCAAGAATTCCCTTCCATAGGTGGAGATATGACCATGAAATGGGCGTCCAATGGTGGATTTTCATATGGAAATCTTTAAATGCGTTTATCTCGTAAACTAAGCGTCTAAACGAAAAAAGGAGCTTAATTTGTGATCACTATGAAAAACTCAAGAATTCCCTTCTATAGGTGGAGATATGACCATGAAATGGGCGTCCAATGGTGGATTTTCATATGGAAATCTTTAAATGCGTTTATCTCGTAAACTAAGCGTCTAATCGAAAAAAGGAGCTTAATTTGTGATCACTATATAAAACTCAAGAGTTCCCTTCCATAGGTGGAGATATGACCATGAAATGGGCGTCCAATGGTGGATTTTCATATGGAAATCTTTAAATGCGTTTATCTCGTAAACTAAGCGTCTAATCGAAAAAAGGAGCTTAATTTGTGATCACTATGAAAAACTCAAGAATTCCCTTCCGTAGGTGGAGATATGACCATGAAATGGGCGTCCAATGGTGGATTTTCATATGGAAATCTTTAAATGCGTTTATCTCGTAAACTAAGCGTCTAATCGAAAAAAGGAGCTTAATTTGTGATCACTATGAAAAACTCAAGAATTCCCTTCCGTAGGTGGAGATATGACCATGAAATGGGCGTCCAATGGTGGATTTTCATATGGAAATCTTTAAATGCGTTTATCTCGTAAACTAAGCGTCTAATCGAAAAAAGGAGCTTAATTTGTGATCACTATGAAAAACTCAAGAATTCCCTTCCATAGGTGGAGATATGACCATGAAATGGGCGTCCAATGGTGGATTTTCATATGGAAATCTTTAAATGCGTTTATCTCGTAAACTAAGCGTCTAATCGAAAAAAGGAGCTTAATTTGTGATCACTATGAAAAACTCAAGAATTCCCTTCCATAGGTGGAGATATGACCATGAAATGGGCGTCCAATGGTGGATTTTCATATGGAAATCTTTAAATGCGTTTATCTCGTAAACTAAGCGTCTAATCGAAAAAAGGAGCTTAATTTGTGATCACTATGAAAAACTCAAGAATTCCCTTCCATAGGTGGAGATATGAAATGGGCATCCAATGGTGGATTTTCATATGGAAATCTTTAAATGCGTTTATCTCGTAAACTAAGCGTCTAATCGAAAAAAGGAGCTTAATTTGTGATCACTATGAAAAACTCAAGAATTCCCTTCCATAGGTGGAGATATGACCATGAAATGGGCGTCCAATGGTGGATTTTCATATGGAAATCTTTAAATGCGTTTATCTCGTAAACTAAGCGTCTAATCGAAAAAAGGAGCTTAATTTGTGATCACTATGAAAAACTCAAGAATTCCCTTCCATAGGTGGAGATATGACCATTAAATGGGCGTCCAATGGTGGATTTTCATATGGAAATCTTTAAATGCGTTTATCTCGTAAACTAAGCGTCTAATCGAAAAAAGGAGCTTAATTTGTGATCACTATGAAAAACTCAAGAATTCCCTTCTATAGGTGGAGATATGACCATGAAATGGGCGTCCAATGGTGGATTTTCATATGGAAATCTTTAAATGCGTTTATCTCGTAAACTAAGCGTCTAATCGAAAAAAGGAGCTTAATTTGTGATCACTATGAAAAACTCAAGAATTCCCTTCCATAGGTGGAGATATGACCATGAAATGGGCGTCCAATGGTGGATTTTCATATGGAAATCTTTAAATGCGTTTATCTCGTAAACTAAGCGTCTAATCGAAAAAAGGAGCTTAATTTGTGATCACTATATAAAACTCAAGAATTCCCTTCCATAGGTGGAGATATGACCATGAAATGGGCGTCCAATGGTGGATTTTCATATGGAAATCTTTAAATGCGTTTATCTCGTAAACTAAGCGTCTAATCGAAAAAAGGAGCTTAATTTGTGATCACTATGAAAAGCTCAATTATTCCCTTCCATAGGTGGAGATATGACCATGAAATGGGCGTCCAATGGTGGATTTTCATATGGAAATCTTTAAATGCGTTTATCTCGTAAACTAAGCGTCTAATCGAAAAAAGGAGCTTAATTTGTGATCACTATGAAAAACTCAAGAATTCCCTTCTATAGGTGGAGATATGACCATGAAATGGGCGTCCAATGGTGGATTTTCATATGGAAATCTTTAAATGCGTTTATCTCGTAAACTAAGCGTCTAATCGAAAAAAGGAGCTTAATTTGTGATCAGTATGAAAAACTCAAGAATTCCCTTCTATAGGTGGAGATATGACCATGAAATAGGCGTCCAATGGTGGATTTTCATATGGAAATCTTTAAATGCGTTTATCTCGTAAACTAAGCGTCTAATCGAAAAAAGGAGCTTAATTTGTGATCACTATGAAAAACTCAAGAATTCCCTTCCATAGGTGGAGATATGACCATGAAATGGGCGTCCAATGGTGGATTTTCATATGGAAATCTTTAAATGCGTTTATCTCGTAAACTAAGCGTCTAATCGAAAATAGGAGCTTAATTTGTGATCAGTATGAAAAACTCAAGAATTTCCTTCTATAGGTGGAGATATGACCATGAAATAGGCGTCCAATGGTGGATTTTCATATGGAAATCTTTAAATGCGTTTATCTCGTAAACTAAGCGTCTAATCGAAAAAAGGAGCTTAATTTGTGATCACTATGAAAAGCTCAATTATTCCCTTCCATAGGTGGAGATATGACCATGAAATGGGCGTCCAATGGTGGATTTTCATATGGAAATCTTTAAATGCGTTTATCTCGTAAACTAAGCGTCTAATCGAAAAAAGGAGCTTAATTTGTGATCACTATGAAAAACTCAAGAATTCCCTTCTATAGGTGGAGATATGACCATGAAATGGGCGTCCAATGGTGGATTTTCATATGGAAATCTTTAAATGCGTTTATCTCGTAAACTAAGCGTCTAATCGAAAAAAGGAGCTTAATTTGTGATCACTATATAAAACTCAAGAATTTCCTTCCATAGGTGGAGATATGACCATGAAATGGGCGTCCAATGGTGGATTTTCATATGGAAATCTTTAAATGCGTTTATCTCGTAAACTAAGCGTCTAATCGAAAATAGGAGCTTAATTTGTGATCAGTATGAAAAACTCAAGAATTCCCTTCTATAGGTGGAGATATGACCATGAAATAGGCGTCCAATGGTGGATTTTCATATGGAAATCTTTAAATGCGTTTATCTCGTAAACTAAGCGTCTAATCGAAAAAAGGAGCTTAATTTGTGATCACTATGAAAAACTCAAGAATTCCCTTCCATAGGTGGAGATATGACCATGAAATGGGCGTCCAATGGTGGATTTTCATATGGAAATCTTTAAATGCGTTTATCTCGTAAACTAAGCGTCTAATCGAAAAAAGGAGCTTAATTTGTGATCACTATATAAAACTCAAGAATTCCCTTCCATAGGTGGAGATATGACCATGAAATGGGCGTCCAATGGTGGATTTTCATATGGAAATCTTTAAATGCGTTTATCTCGTAAACTAAGCGTCTAATCGAAAAAAGGAGCTTAATTTGTGATCACTATGAAAAACTCAAGAAATCCCTTGTATTAGATGGACATATCACCATAAAATGGGTGGTCAATGGTGGATTTTCATATGGCAAACTTTAAATGCGTTTATCTCGTAAACTAAGCGTCTAATCGAAAAAAGGAGCTTAATTTGTGATCACTATGAAAAACTCAAGAATTCCCTTCCATAGGTGGAGATATGACCATGAAATGGGCGTCCAATGGTGGATTTTCATATGGAAATCTTTAAATGCGTTTATCTCGTAAACTAAGCGTCTAATCGAAAAAAGGAGCTTAATTTGTGATCACTATGAAAAACTCAAGAAATCCCTTGTATTAGATGGACATATCACCATAAAATGGGTGGTCAATGGTGGATTTTCATATGGAAATCTTTAAATGCGTTTATCTCGTAAACTAAGCGTCTAATCGAAAAAAGGAGCTTAATTTGTGATCACTATGAAAAACTCAAGAATTCCCTTCCATAGGTGAAGATATGACCATGAAATGGGCGTCCAATGGTGGATTTTCATATGGAAATCTTTAAATGCGTTTATCTCGTAAACTAAGCGTCTAATCGAAAAAAGGAGCTTAATTTGTGATCACTATGAAAAACTCAAGAAATCCCTTGTATTAGATGGACATATCACCATAAAATGGGTGGTCAATGGTGGATTTTCATATGAAAAACTCAAGAATTCCCTTCCATAGGTGGAGATATGACCATGAAATGGGCGTCCAATGGTGGATTTTCATATGGAAATCTTTAAATGCGTTTATCTCGTAAACTAAGCGTCTAATCGAAAAAAGGAGCTTAATTTGTGATCACTATGAAAAACTCAAGAAATCCCTTGTATTAGATGGACATATCACCATAAAATGGGTGGTCAATGGTGGATTTTCATATGGCAATCTTTAAATGCGTTTATCTCGTAAACTAAGCGTCTAATCGAAAAAAGGAGCTTAATTTGTGATCACTATGAAAAACTCAAGAAATCCCTTGTATTAGATGGACATATCACCATAAAATGGGTGGTCAATGGTGGATTTTCATATGGCAAACTTTAAATGCGTTTATCTCGTAAACTAAGCGTCTAATCGAAAAAAGGAGCTTAATTTGTGATCACTATGAAAAACTCAAGAATTCCCTTTCGTAGGTGGAGATATGACCATGAAATGAGCGTCCAATGGTGGATTTTCATATGGAAATCTTTAAATGCGTTTATCTCGTAAACTAAGCGTCTAATCGAAAAAAAGAGCTTAATTTGTGATCACTATGAAAAACTCAAGAATTCCCTTCCATAGGTGGAGATATGACCATGAAATGGGCGTCCAATGGTGGATTTTCATATGGAAATCTTTAAATGCGTTTATCTCGTAAACTAAGCGTCTAAACTAAAAAAGGAGCTTAATTTGTGATCACTATGAAAAACTCAAGAATTCCCTTCCATAGGTGGAGATATGACCATGAAATGGGCGTCCAATGGTGGATTTTCATATGGAAATCTTTAAATGCGTGTATCTCGTAAACTAAACGTCTAATCGAAAAAAGGAGCTTAATTTGTGATCACTATGAAAAACTCAAGAATTCCCTTCTATAGGTGGAGATATGACCATGAAATGGGCGTCCAATGGTGGATTTTCATATGGAAATCTTTAAATGCGTTTATCTCGTAAACTAAGCGTCTAATCGAAAAAAGGAGCTTAATTTGTGATCACTATGAAAAACTCAAGAAATCCCTTCCATAGGTGGAGATATGACCATGAAATGGGCGTCCAATGGTGGATTTTCATATGGAAATCTATAAATGCGTTTATCTCGTAAACTAAGCGTCTAATCGAAAAAAGGAGCTTAATTTGTGATCACTAAGAAAAACTCAAGAACTCCCTTCTATAGGTGGAGATATGACCATGAAATGGGCGTCCAATGGTGGATTTTCATATGGAAATCTTTAAATGCGTTTATCTCGTAAACTAAGCGTCTAATCGAAAAAAGGAGCTTAATTTGTGATCACTATGAAAAACTCAAGAAATCCCTTGTATTAGATGGACATATCACCATAAAATGGGTGGTCAATGGTGGATTTTCATATGGCAAACTTTAAATGCGTTTATCTCGTAAACTAAGCGTCTAATCGAAAAAAGGAGCTTAATTTGTGATCACTATGAAAAACTCAAGAATTCCCTTCCATAGGTGGAGATATGACCATGAAATGGGCGTCCAATGGTGGATTTTCATATGGAAATCTTTAAATGCGTTTATCTCGTAAACTAAGCGTCTAATCGAAAAAAGGAGCTTAATTTGTGATTACTATGAAAAACTCAAGAATTCCCTTCTATAGGTGGAGATATGACCATGAAATGGGAAATGGAAATCTTTAAATGCGTTTATCTCGTAAACTAAGCGTCTAATCGAAAAAAGGAGCTTAATTTGTGATCACTATGAAAAACTCAAGAAATCCCTTGTATTAGATGGACATATCACCATTAAATGGTGGATTTTCATATGGCAATCTTTAAATGCGTTTATCTCGTAAACTAAGCGTCTAATCGAAAAAAGGAGCTTAATTTGTGATCACTATGAAAAACTCAAGAATTCCCTTTCATAGGTGGAGATATGACCATGAAATGGGCGTCCAATGGTGGATTTTCATATGGAAATCTTTAAATGCGTTTATCTCGTAAACTAAGCGTCTAATCGAAAAAAGGAGCTTAATTTGTGATCACTATGAAAAACTCAAGAATTCCCTTCCATAGGTGGAGATATGACCATGAAATGGGCGTCCAATGGTGGATTTTCATATGGAAATCTTTAAATGCGTTTATCTCGTAAACTAAGCGTCTAATCGAAAAAGGAGCTTAATTTGTGATCACTATGAAAAACTCAATTATTCCCTTCCATAGGTGGAGATATGACCATGAAATGGGCGTCCAATGGTGGATTTTCATATGGAAATCTTTAAATGCGTTTATCTCGTAAACTAAGCGTCTAAGCGTCCATGAAATGGGCGTCCAATGGTGGATTTTCATATGGAAATCTTTAAATGCGTTTATCTCGTAAACTAAGCGTCTAATCGAAAAAAGGAGCTTAATTTGTGATTACTATGAAAAACTCAAGAATTCCCTTCTATAGGTGGAGATATGACCATGAAATGGGAAATGGAAATCTTTAAATGCGTTTATCTCGTAAACTAAGCGTCTAATCGAAAAAAGGAGCTTAATTTGTGATCACTATGAAAAACTCAAGAAATCCCTTGTATTAGATGGACATATCACCATTAAATGGTGGATTTTCATATGGCAATCTTTAAATGCGTTTATCTCGTAAACTAAGCGTCTAATCGAAAAAAGGAGCTTAATTTGTGATCACTATGAAAAACTCAAGAATTCCCTTTCATAGGTGGAGATATGACCATGAAATGGGCGTCCAATGGTGGATTTTCATATGGAAATCTTTAAATGCGTTTATCTCGTAAACTAAGCGTCTAATCGAAAAAAGGAGCTTAATTTGTGATCACTATGAAAAACTCAAGAATTCCCTTCCATAGGTGGAGATATGACCATGAAATGGGCGTCCAATGGTGGATTTTCATATGGAAATCTTTAAATGCGTTTATCTCGTAAACTAAGCGTCTAATCGAAAAAAGGAGCTTAATTTGTGATCACTATGAAAAACTCAATTATTCCCTTCCATAGGGGGAGATATGACCATGAAATGGGCGTCCAATGGTGGATTTTCATATGGAAATCTTTAAATGCGTTTATCTCGTAAACTAAGCGTCTAATCGAAAAAAGGAGCTTAATTTGTGATCACTATGAAAAACTCAAGAATTCCCTTCCATAGGTGGAGATATGACCATGAAATGGGCGTCCAATGGTGGATTTTCATATGAAATCTTTAAATGCGTTTATCTCGTAAACTAAGCGTCTAATCGAAAAAAGGAGCTTAATTTGTGATCACTATGAAAAACTCAAGAATTCCCTTCTATAGGTGGAGATATGACCATGAAATGGGCGTCCAATGGTGGATTTTCATATGGAAATCTTTAAATGCGTTTATCTCGTAAACTAAGCGTCTAATCGAAAAAAGGAGCTTAATTTGTGATCACTATGAAAAACTCAAGAATTCCCTTCTATAGGTGGAGATATGACCATGAAATGGGCGTCCAATGGTGGATTTTCATATGGAAATCTTTAAATGCGTTTATCTCGTAAACTAAGCG
Organism: Muscina levida; assembly: GCA_964034835.1. Taxonomy (NCBI): domain Eukaryota; kingdom Metazoa; phylum Arthropoda; class Insecta; order Diptera; family Muscidae; genus Muscina; species Muscina levida. Next base: position 41,593,384 of record OZ035883.1, on the reverse strand, counting down.
TCTAATCAAAAAAAGGAGCTTAATTTGTGATCACTATGAAAAACTCAAGAAATCCCTTCCATAGGTGGAGATATGACCATGAAATGGGCGTCCAATGGTGGATTTTCATATGGAAATCTTTAAATGCGTTTATCTCGTAAACTAAGCGTCTAATCGAAAAAAGGAGCTTAATTTGTGATCACTATGAAAAACTCAAGAATTCCCTTCTATAGGTGGAGATATGACCATGAAATGGGCGTCCAATGGTGGATTTTCATATGGAAATCTTTAAATGCGTTTATCTCGTAAACTAAGCGTCTAATCAAAAAAAGGAGCTTAATTTGTGATCACTATGAAAAACTCAAGAAATCCCTTGTATTAGATGGACATATCACCATAAAATGGGTGGTCAATGGTGGATTTTCATATGGCAATCTTTAAATGCGTTTATCTCGTAAACTAAGCATCTAATCGAAAAAAGGAGCTTAATTTGTGATCACTATGAAAAACTCAAGAATTCCCTTTCATAGGTGGAGATATGACCATGAAATGGGCGTCCAATGGTGGATTTTCATATGGAAATCTTTAAATGCGTTTATCTCGTAAACTAAGCGTCTAATCGAAAAAAGGAGCTTAATTTGTGATCACTATGAAAAACTCAAGAATTCCCTTCCATAGGTGGAGATATGACCATGAAATGGGCGTCCAATGGTGGATTTTCATATGGAAATCTTTAAATGCGTTTATCTCGTAAACTAAGCGTCTAATCGAAAAAATGAGCTTAATTTGTGATCACTATGAAAAACTCAAGAATTCCCTTCCATAGGTGGAGATATGACCATGAAATGGGCGTCCAATGGTGGATTTTCATATGGAAATCTTTAAATGCGTTTATCTCGTAAACTAAGCGTCTAATCGAAAAAAGGAGCTTAATTTGTGATCACTATGAAAAACTCAAGAATTCCCTTCTATAGGTGGAGATATGACCATGAAATGGGCGTCCAATGGTGGATTTTCATATGGAAATCTTTAAATGCGTTTATCTCGTAAACTAAGCGTCTAATCGAAAAAAGGAGCTTAATTTGTGATCACTATGAAAAACTCAAGAAATCCCTTGTATTAGATGGACATATCACCATAAAATGGGTGGTCAATGGTGGATTTTCATATGGCAATCTTTAAATGCGTTTATCTCGTAAACTAAGCGTCTAATCGAAAAAAGGAGCTTAATTTGTGATCACTATGAAAAACTCAAGAAATCCCTTCCATAGGTGGAGATATGACCATGAAATGGGCGTCCAATGGTGGATTTTCATATGGAAATCTTTAAATGCGTTTATCTCGTAAACTAAGCGTCTAATCGAAAAAAGGAGCTTAATTTGTGATCACTATGAAAAACTCAAGAAATCCCTTGTATTAGATGGACATATCACCATAAAATGGGTGGTCAATGGTGGATTTTCATATGGCAAACTTTAAATGCGTTTATCTCGTAAACTAAGCGTCTAATCGAAAAAAGGAGCTTAATTTGTGATCACTATGAAAAACTCAAGAATTCCCTTCCATAGGTGGAGATATGATCATGAAATGGGCGTCCAATGGTGGATTTTCATATGGAAATCTTTAAATGCGTTTATCTCGTAAACTAAGCGTCTAATCGAAAAAAGGAGCTTAATTTGTGATCACTATGAAAAACTCAAGAATTCCCTTCTATAGGTGGAGATATGACCATGAAATGGGCGTCCAATGGTGGATTTTCATATGGAAATCTTTAAATGCGTTTATTTCGTAAACTAAGCGTCTAATCGAAAAAAGGAGCTTAATTTGTGATCACTATGAAAAACTCAAGAATTCCCTTCCATAGGTGGAGATATGACCATGAAATGGGCGTCCAATGGTGGATTTTCATATGGAAATCTTTAAATGCGTTTATCTCGTAAACTAAGCGTCTAATCGAAAAAAGGAGCTTAATTTGTGATCACTATGAAAAACTCAAGAAATCCCTTGTATTAGATGGACATATCACCATAAAATGGGTGGTCAATGGTGGATTTTCATATGGCAATCTTTAAATGCGTTTATCTCGTAAACTAAGCGTCTAATCGAAAAAAGGAGCTTAATTTGTGATCACTATGAAAAACTCAAGAATTCCCTTCCATAGGTGGAGATATGACCATGAAATGGGCGTCCAATGGTGGATTTTCATATGGAAATCTTTAAATGCGTTTATCTCGTAAACTAAGCGTCTAATCGAAAAAAGGAGCTTAATTTGTGATCACTATGAAAAACTCAAGAATTCCCTTCCATAGGTGGAGATATGACCATGAAATGGGCGTCCAATGGTGGATTTTCATATGGAAATCTTTAAATGCGTTTATCTCGTAAACTAAGCGTCTAATCGAAAAAAGGAGCTTAATTTGTGATCACTATGAAAAACTCAAGAAATCCCTTGTATTAGATGGACATATCACCATAAAATGGGTGGTCAATGGTGGATTTTCATATGGCAAACTTTAAATGCGTTTATCTCGTAAACTAAGCGTCTAATCTAAAAAAGGAGCTTAATTTGTGATCACTATGAAAAACTCAAGAATTCCCTTCTATAGGTGGAGATATGACCATGAAATGGGCGTCCAATGGTGGATTTTCATATGGAAATCTTTAAATGCGTTTATCTCGTAAACTAAGCGTCTAATCGAAAAAAGGAGCTTAATTTGTGATCACTATGAAAAACTCAAGAATTCCCTTCCATAGGTGGAGATATGACCATGAAATGGGCGTCCAATGGTGGATTTTCATATGGAAATCTTTAAATGCGTTTATCTCGTAAACTAAGCGTCTAATCGAAAAAAGGAGCTTAATTTGTGATCACTATGAAAAACTCAAGAATTCCCTTCTATAGGTGGAGATATGACCATGAAATGGGCGTCCAATGGTGGATTTTCATATGGAAATCTTTAAATGCGTTTATCTCGTAAACTAAGCGTCTAATCGAAAAATGGAGCTTAATTTGTGATCACTATGAAAAACTCAAGAATTCCCTTCCATAGGTGGAGATATGACCATGAAATGGGCGTCCAATGGTGGATTTTCATATGGAAATCTTTAAATGCGTTTATCTCGTAAACTAAGCGTCTAATCGAAAAAAGGAGCTTAATTTGTGATCACTATGAAAAACTCAAGAATTCCCTTCTATAGGTGGAGATATGACCATGAAATGGGCGTCCAATGGTGGATTTTCATATGGAAATCTTTAAATGCGTTTATCTCGTAAACTAAGCGTCTAATCGAAAAAGGAGCTTAATTTGTGATCACTATGAAAAACCCAAGATTTTCATATGGAAATCTTTAAATGCGTTTATCTCGTAAACTAAGCGTCTAATCGAAAAAAGGAGCTGAATTTGTGATCACTATGAAAAACTCACGAAATCCCTTGTATTAGATGGACATATCACCATAAAATGGGTGGTCAATGGTGGATTTTCATATGGAAATCTTTAAATGCGTTTATCTCGTAAACTAAGCGTCTAATCGAAAAAAGGAGCTTAATTTGTGATCACTATGAAAAACTCAAGAAATCCCTTGTATTAGATGGACATATCACCATAAAATGGGTGGTCAATGGTGGATTTTCATATGGAAATCTTTTAATGCGTTTATCTTGTAAACTAAGCGTCTAATCGAAAAAAGGAGCTTAATTTGTGATCACTATGAAAAACTCAAGAAATCCCTTGTATTAGATGGACATATCACCATAAAATGGGTGGTCAATGGTGGATTTTCATATGGCAATCTTTAAATGCGTTTATCTCGTAAACTAAGCGTCTAATCGAAAAAAGGAGCTTAATTTGTGATCACTATGAAAAACTCAAGAATTCCCTTTCATAGGTGGAGATATGACCATGAAATGGGCGTCCAATGGTGGATTTTCATATGGAAATCTTTAAATGCGTTTATCTCGTAAACTAAGCGTCTAATCGAAAAAAGGAGCTTAATTTGTGATCACTATGAAAACTCAAGAAATCCCTTGTATTAGATGGACATATCACCATAAAATGGGTGGTCAATGGTGGATTTTCATATGGCAAACTTTAAATGCGTTTATCTCGTAAACTAAGCGTCTAATCGAAAAAAGGAGCTTAATTTGTGATCACTATGAAAAACTCAAGAATTCCCTTCCATAGGTGGAGATATGACCATGAAATGGGCGTCCAATGGTGGATTTTCATATGGAAATCTTTAAATGCGTTTATCTCGTAAACTAAGCGTCTAATCGAAAAAAGGAGCTTAATTTGTGATCACTATGAAAAACTCAAGAAATCCCTTGTATTAGATGGACATATCACCATAAAATGGGTGGTCAATGGTGGATTTTCATATGGCAATCTTTAAATGCGTTTATCTTGTAAACTAAGCGTCTAATCTAAAAAAGGAGCTTAATTTGTGATCACTATGAAAAACTCAAGAATTCCCTTCTATAGGTGGAGATATGACCATGAAATGGGCGTCCAATGGTGGATTTTCATATGGAAATCTTTAAATGCGTTTATCTCGTAAACTAAGCGTCTAATCGAAAAAAGGAGCATAATTTGTGATCACTATGAAAAACTCAAGAATTCCCTTCCATAGGTGGAGATATGACCATGAAATGGGCGTCCAATGGTGGATTTTCATATGGAAATCTTTAAATGCGTTTATCTCGTAAACTAAGCGTCTAATCGAAAAAAGGAGCTTAATTTGTGATCACTATGAAAAACTCAAGAATTCCCTTCTATAGGTGGAGATATGACCATGAAATGGGCGTCCAATGGTGGATTTTCATATGGAAATCTTTAAATGCGTTTATCTCGTAAACTAAGCGTCTAATCGAAAAATGGAGCTTAATTTGTGATCACTATGAAAAACTCAAGAATTCCCTTCCATAGGTGGAGATATGACCATGAAATGGGCGTCCAATGGTGGATTTTCATATGGAAATCTTTAAATGCGTTTATCTCGTAAACTAAGCGTCTAATCGAAAAAAGGAGCTTAATTTGTGATCACTATGAAAAACTCAAGAAATCCCTTGTATTAGATGGACATATCACCATAAAATGGGTGGTCAATGGTGGATTTTCATATGGCAATCTTTAAATGCGTTTATCTCGTAAACTAAGCGTCTAATCGAAAAAAGGAGCTTAATTTGTGATCACTATGAAAAACTCAAGAATTCCCTTTCATAGGTGGAGATATGACCATGAAATGGGCGTGGTGGATTTTCATATGGAAATCTTTAAATGCGTTTATCTCGTAAACTAAGCGTCTAATCGAAAAAAGGAGCTTAATTTGTGATCACTATGAAAAACTCAAGAATTCCCTTCTATAGGTGGAGATATGACCATGAAATGGGCGTCCAATGGTGGATTTTCATATGGAAATCTTTAAATGCGTTTATCTCGTAAACTAAGCGTCTAATCGAAAAATGGAGCTTAATTTGTGATCACTATGAAAAACTCAAGAATTCCCTTCCATAGGTGGAGATATGACCATGAAATGGGCGTCCAATGGTGGATTTTCATATGGAAATCTTTAAATGCGTTTATCTCGTAAACTAAGCGTCTAATCGAAAAAAGGAGCTTAATTTGTGATCACTATGAAAAACTCAAGAAATCCCTTGTATTAGATGGACATATCACCATAAAATGGGTGGTCAATGGTGGATTTTCATATGGCAATCTTTAAATGCGTTTATCTCGTAAACTAAGCGTCTAATCGAAAAAAGGAGCTTAATTTGTGATCACTATGAAAAACTCAAGAATTCCCTTTCATAGGTGGAGATATGACCATGAAATGGGCGTGGTGGATTTTCATATGGAAATCTTTAAATGCGTTTATCTCGTAAACTAAGCGTCTAATCGAAAAAAGGAGCTTAATTTGTGATCACTATGAAAAACTCAAGAATTCCCTTCCATAGGTGGAGATATGACCATGAAATGGGCGTCCAATGGTGGATTTTCATATGGAAATCTTTAAATGCGTTTATCTCGTAAACTAAGCGTCTAATCGAAAAAAGGAGCTTAATTTGTGATCACTATGAAAAACTCAAGAATTCCCTTCTATAGGTGGAGATATGACCATGAAATGGGCGTCCAATGGTGGATTTTCATATGGAAATCTTTAAATGCGTTTATCTCGTAAACTAAGCGTCTAATCGAAAAATGGAGCTTAATTTGTGATCACTATGAAAAACTCAAGAATTCCCTTCCATAGGTGGAGATATGACCATGAAATGGGCGTCCAATGGTGGATTTTCATATGGAAATCTTTAAATGCGTTTATCTCGTAAACTAAGCGTCTAATCGAAAAAAGGAGCTTAATTTGTGATCACTATGAAAAACTCAAGAATTCCCTTCTATAGGTGGAGATATGACCATGAAATGGGCGTCCAATGGTGGATTTTCATATGGAAATCTTTAAATGCGTTTATCTCGTAAACTAAGCGTCTAATCGAAAAAGGAGCTTAATTTGTGATCACTATGAAAAACCCAAGATTTTCATATGGAAATCTTTAAATGCGTTTATCTCGTAAACTAAGCGTCTAATCGAAAAAAGGAGCTGAATTTGTGATCACTATGAAAAACTCACGAAATCCCTTGTATTAGATGGACATATCACCATAAAATGGGTGGTCAATGGTGGATTTTCATATGGAAATCTTTAAATGCGTTTATCTCGTAAACTAAGCGTCTAATCGAAAAAAGGAGCTTAATTTGTGATCACTATGAAAAACTCAAGAAATCCCTTGTATTAGATGGACATATCACCATAAAATGGGTGGTCAATGGTGGATTTTCATATGGAAATCTTTTAATGCGTTTATCTTGTAAACTAAGCGTCTAATCGAAAAAAGGAGCTTAATTTGTGATCACTATGAAAAACTCAAGAAATCCCTTGTATTAGATGGACATATCACCATAAAATGGGTGGTCAATGGTGGATTTTCATATGGCAATCTTTAAATGCGTTTATCTCGTAAACTAAGCGTCTAATCGAAAAAAGGAGCTTAATTTGTGATCACTATGAAAAACTCAAGAATTCCCTTTCATAGGTGGAGATATGACCATGAAATGGGCGTCCAATGGTGGATTTTCATATGGAAATCTTTAAATGCGTTTATCTCGTAAACTAAGCGTCTAATCGAAAAAAGGAGCTTAATTTGTGATCACTATGAAAACTCAAGAAATCCCTTGTATTAGATGGACATATCACCATAAAATGGGTGGTCAATGGTGGATTTTCATATGGCAAACTTTAAATGCGTTTATCTCGTAAACTAAGCGTCTAATCGAAAAAAGGAGCTTAATTTGTGATCACTATGAAAAACTCAAGAATTCCCTTCCATAGGTGGAGATATGACCATGAAATGGGCGTCCAATGGTGGATTTTCATATGGAAATCTTTAAATGCGTTTATCTCGTAAACTAAGCGTCTAATCGAAAAAAGGAGCTTAATTTGTGATCACTATGAAAAACTCAAGAAATCCCTTGTATTAGATGGACATATCACCATAAAATGGGTGGTCAATGGTGGATTTTCATATGGCAATCTTTAAATGCGTTTATCTTGTAAACTAAGCGTCTAATCTAAAAAAGGAGCTTAATTTGTGATCACTATGAAAAACTCAAGAATTCCCTTCTATAGGTGGAGATATGACCATGAAATGGGCGTCCAATGGTGGATTTTCATATGGAAATCTTTAAATGCGTTTATCTCGTAAACTAAGCGTCTAATCGAAAAAAGGAGCATAATTTGTGATCACTATGAAAAACTCAAGAATTCCCTTCCATAGGTGGAGATATGACCATGAAATGGGCGTCCAATGGTGGATTTTCATATGGAAATCTTTAAATGCGTTTATCTCGTAAACTAAGCGTCTAATCGAAAAAAGGAGCTTAATTTGTGATCACTATGAAAAACTCAAGAATTCCCTTCTATAGGTGGAGATATGACCATGAAATGGGCGTCCAATGGTGGATTTTCATATGGAAATCTTTAAATGCGTTTATCTCGTAAACTAAGCGTCTAATCGAAAAATGGAGCTTAATTTGTGATCACTATGAAAAACTCAAGAATTCCCTTCCATAGGTGGAGATATGACCATGAAATGGGCGTCCAATGGTGGATTTTCATATGGAAATCTTTAAATGCGTTTATCTCGTAAACTAAGCGTCTAATCGAAAAAAGGAGCTTAATTTGTGATCACTATGAAAAACTCAAGAAATCCCTTGTATTAGATGGACATATCACCATAAAATGGGTGGTCAATGGTGGATTTTCATATGGCAATCTTTAAATGCGTTTATCTCGTAAACTAAGCGTCTAATCGAAAAAAGGAGCTTAATTTGTGATCACTATGAAAAACTCAAGAATTCCCTTTCATAGGTGGAGATATGACCATGAAATGGGCGTGGTGGATTTTCATATGGAAATCTTTAAATGCGTTTATCTCGTAAACTAAGCGTCTAATCGAAAAAAGGAGCTTAATTTGTGATCACTATGAAAAACTCAAGAATTCCCTTCTATAGGTGGAGATATGACCATGAAATGGGCGTCCAATGGTGGATTTTCATATGGAAATCTTTAAATGCGTTTATCTCGTAAACTAAGCGTCTAATCGAAAAATGGAGCTTAATTTGTGATCACTATGAAAAACTCAAGAATTCCCTTCCATAGGTGGAGATATGACCATGAAATGGGCGTCCAATGGTGGATTTTCATATGGAAATCTTTAAATGCGTTTATCTCGTAAACTAAGCGTCTAATCGAAAAAAGGAGCTTAATTTGTGATCACTATGAAAAACTCAAGAATTCCCTTCCATAGGTGGAGATATGACCATGAAATGGGCGTCCAATGGTGGATTTTCATATGGAAATCTTTAAATGCGTTTATCTCGTAAACTAAGCGTCTAATCGAAAAAAGGAGCTTAATTTGTGATCACTATGAAAAACTCAAGAATTCCCTTCCATAGGTGGAGATATGACCATGAAATGGGCGTCCAATGGTGGATTTTCATATGGAAATCTTTAAATGCGTTTATCTCGTAAACTAAGCGTCTAATCGAAAAAAGGAGCTTAATTTGTGATCACTCATATGGAAATCTGAATTCCCTTCTTTAGGTGGAGATATGACCATGAAATGGGCGTCCAATGGTGGATTTTCATATGGAAATCTTTAAATGCGTTTATCTCGTAAACTTAGCGTCTAATCGAAAAAAGGAGCTTAATTTGTGATCACTATGAAAAACTCAAGAATTCCCTTCTTTAGGTGGAGATATGACCATGAAATGGGCGTCCAATGGTGGATTTTCATATGGAAATCTTTAAATGCGTTTATCTCGTAAACTAAGCGTCTAATCGAAAAAAGGAGCTTAATTTGTGATCACTATGAAAAACTCAAGAATTCCCTTCCATAGGTGGAGATATGACCATGAAATGGGCGTCCAATGGTGGATTTTCATATAGAAATCTTTAAATGCGTTTATCTCGTAAACTAAGCGTCTAATCGAAAAAAGGAGCTTAATTTGTGATCACTATGAAAAACTCAAGAATTCCCTTCTATAGGTGGAGATATGACCATGAAATGGGCGTCCAAAGGTGGATTTTCATATGGAAATCTTTAAATGCGTTTATCTCGTAAACTAAGCGTCTAATCGAAAAAAGGAGCTTAATTTGTGATCACTATGAAAAACTCAAGAATTCCCTTCTATAGGTGGAGATATGACCATGAAATGGGCGTCCAATGGTGGATTTTCATATGGAAATCTTTAAATGCGTTTATCTCGTAAACTAAGCGTCTAATCGAAAAAAGGAGCTTAATTTGTGATCACTATGAAAAACTCAAGAATTCCCTTCCATAGGTGGAGATATGACCATGAAATGGGCGGTCAATGGTGGATTTTCATATGGAAATCTTTAAATGCGTTTATCTCGTAAACTAAGCGTCTAATCGAAAAAAGGAGCTTAATTTGTGATCACTATGAAGAACTCAAGAATTCCCTTGTATTAGATGGACATATCACCATAAAATGGGTGGTCAATGGTGGATTTTCATATGGGAATCTTTAAATGCGTTTATCTCGTAAACTAAGCGTCTAATCGAAAAAAGGAGCTTAATTTGTGATCACTATGAAAAACTCAAGAATTCCCTTCTATAGGTGGAGATATGACCATGAAATGGGCGTCCAATGGTGGATTTTCATATGGAAATCTTTAAATGCGTTTATCTCGTAAACTAAGCGTCTAATCGAAAAAGGAGCTTAATTTGTGATCACTATGAAAAACTCAAGATTTTCATATGGAAATCTTTAAATGCGTTTATCTCGTAAACTAAGCGTCTAATCGAAAAAAGGAGCTGAATTTGTGATCACTATGAAAAACTCACGAAATCCCTTGTATTAGATGGACATATCACCATAAAATGGGTGGTCAATGGTGGATTTTCATATGGAAATCTTTAAATGCGTTTATCTCGTAAACTAAGCGTCTAATCGAAAAAAGGAGCTTAATTTGTGATCACTATGAAAAACTCAAGAAATCCCTTGTATTAGATGGACATATCACCATAAAATGGGTGGTCAATGGTGGATTTTCATATGGAAATCTTTAAATGCGTTTATCTTGTAAACTAAGCGTCTAATCGAAAAAAGGAGCTTAATTTGTGATCACTATGAAAAACTCAAGAAATCCCTTGTATTAGATGGACATATCACCATAAAATGGGTGGTCAATGGTGGATTTTCATATGGCAATCTTTAAATGCGTTTATCTCGTAAACTAAGCGTCTAATCGAAAGAAGGAGCTTAATTTGTGATCACTATGAAAAACTCAAGAATTCCCTTTCATAGGTGGAGATATGACCATGAAATGGGCGTCCAATGGTGGATTTTCATATGGAAATCTTTAAATGCGTTTATCTCGTAAACTAAGCGTCTAATCGAAAAAAGGAGCTTAATTTGTGATCACTATGAAAAACTCAAGAATTCCCTTCCATAGGTGGAGATATGACCATGAAATGGGCGTCCAATGGTGGATTTTTATATGGAAATCTTTAAATGCGTTTATCTCGTAAACTAAGCGTCTAATCGAAAAAAGGAGCTTAATTTGTGATCACTATGAAAAACTCAAGAATTCCCTTCCATAGGTGGAGATATGACCATGAAATGGGCGTCCAATGGTGGATTTTCATATGGAAATCTTTAAATGCGTTTATCTCGTAAACTAAGCGTCTAATCGAAAAAAGGAGCTTAATTTGTGATCACTATGAAAAACTCAAGAAATCCCTTGTATTAGATGGACATATCACCATAAAATGGGTGGTCAATGGTGGATTTTCATATGGAAATCTTTAAATGCGTTTATCTTGTAAACTAAGCGTCTAATCGAAAAAAGGAGCTTAATTTGTGATCACTATGAAAAACTCAAGAAATCCCTTGTATTAGATGGACATATCACCATAAAATGGGTGGTCAATGGTGGATTTTCATATGGCAATCTTTAAATGCGTTTATCTCGTAAACTAAGCGTCTAATCGAAAAAAGGAGCTTAATTTGTGATCACTATGAAAAACTCAAGAATTCCCTTCCATAGGTGGAGATATGACCATGAAATGGGCGTCCAATGGTGGATTTTCATATGGAAATCTTTAAATGCGTTTATCTCGTAAACTAAGCGTCTAATCGAAAAAAGGAGCTTAATTTGTGATCACTATGAAAAACTCAAGAATTCCCTTCCATAGGTGGAGATATGACCATGAAATGGGCGTCCAATGGTGGATTTTCATATGGAAATCTTTAAATGCGTTTATCTCGTAAACTAAGCGTCTAATCGAAAAAAGGAGCTTAATTTGTGATCACTATGAAAAACTCAAGAATTCCCTTCCATAGGTGGAGATATGACCATGATATGGGCGTCCAATGGTGGATTTTCATATGGAAATCTTTAAATGCGTTTATCTCGTAAACTAAGCGTCTAATCGAAAAAAGGAGCTTAATTTGTGATCACTATGAAAAACTCAAGAATTCCCTTCTTTAGGTGGAGATATGACCATGAAATGGGCGTCCAATTATCTCGTAAACTTAGCGTCTAATCGAAAAAAGGAGCTTAATTTGTGATCACTATGAAAAACTCAAGAATTCCCTTCTTTAGGTGGAGATATGACCATGAAATGGGCGTCCAATGGTGGATTTTCATATGGAAATCTTTAAATGCGTTTATCTCGTAAACTAAGCGTCTAATCGAAAAAAGGAGCTTAATTTGTGATCACTATGAAAAACTCAAGAATTCCCTTCCATAGGTGGAGATATAACCATGAAATGGGCGTCCAATGGTGGATTTTCATATAGAAATCTTTAAATGCGTTTATCTCGTAAACTAAGCGTCTAATCGAAAAAAGGAGCTTAATTTGTGATCACTATGAAAAACTCAAGAATTCCCTTCCATAGGTGGAGATATGACCATGAAATGGGCGTCCAATGGTGGATTTTCATATGGAAATCTTTAAATACGTTTATCTCGTAAACTAAGCGTCTAATCGAAAAAAGGAGCTTAATTTGTGATCACTATGAAAAACTCAACAATTCCCTTCTATAGGTGGAGATATGACCATGAAATGGGCGTCCAATGGTGGATTTTCATATGGAAATCTTTAAATGCGTTTATCTCGTAAACTAAGCGTCTAATCGAAAAAAGGACCTTAATTTGTGATCACTTTGAAAAACTCAAGAATTCCCTTCCATAGGTGGAGATATGACCATGAAATGGGCGTCCAATGGTGGATTTTCATATGGAAATCTTTAAATGCGTTTATCTCGTAAACTAAGCGTCTAATCGAAAAAAGGAGCTTAATTTGTGATCACTATGAAAAACTCAAGAATTCCCTTCCATAGGTGGAGATATGACCATGAAATGGGCGGTCAATGGTGGATTTTCATATGGAAATCTTTAAATGCGTTTATCTCGTAAACTAAGCGTCTAATCGAAAAAAGGAGCTTAATTTGTGATCACTATGAAAAACTCAAGAATTCCCTTCTATAGGTGGAGATATGACCATGAAATGGGCGTCCAATGGTGGATTTTCATATGGAAATCTTTAAATGCGTTTATCTCGTAAACTAAGCGTCTAATCGAAAAAAGGAGCTTAATTTGTGATCACTATGAAAAACTCAAGAATTCCCTTCCATAGGTGGAGATATGACCATGAAATGGGCGGTCAATGGTGGATTTTCATATGGAAATCTTTAAATGCGTTTATCTCGTAAACTAAGCGTCTAATCGAAAAAAGGAGCTTAATTTGTGATCACTATGAAAAACTCAAGAATTCCCTTCTATAGGTGGAGATATGACCATGAAATGGGCGTCCAATGGTGGATTTTCATATGGAAATCTTTAAATGCGTTTATCTCGTAAACTAAGCGTCTAATCGAAAAAAGGAGCTTAATTTGTGATCACTATGAAAAACTCAAGAATTCCCTTCCATAGGTGGAGATATGACCATGAAATGGGCGGTCAATGGTGGATTTTCATATGGAAATCTTTAAATGCGTTTATCTCGTAAACTAAGCGTCTAATCGAAAAAAGGAGCTTAATTTGTGATCACTATGAAAAACTCAAGAATTCCCTTGTATTAGATGGACATATCACCATAAAATGGGTGGTCAATGGTGGATTTTCATATGGCAATCTTTAAATGCGTTTATCTCGTAAACTAAGCGTCTAATCGAAAAAAGGAGCTTAATTTGTGATCACTATGAAAAACTCAAGAATTCCCTTCCATAGGTGGAGATATGACCATGAAATGGGCGTCCAATGGTGGATTTTCATATGGAAATCTTTAAATGCGTTTATCTCGTAAACTAAGCGTCTAATCGAAAAAAGGAGCTTAATTTGTGATCACTATGAAAAGCTCAAGAAATCCCTTGTATTAGATGGACATATCACCATAAAATGGGTGGTCAATGGTGGATTTTCATATGGCAATCTTTAAATGCGTTTATCTCGTAAACTAAGCGTCTAATCGAAAAAAGGAGCTTAATTTGTGATCACTATGAAAAACTCAAGAATTCCCTTCCATAGGTGGAGATATGACCATGAAATGGGCGTCCAATGGTGGATTTTCATATGGAAATCTTTAAATACGTTTATCTCGTAAACTAAGCGTCTAATCGAAAAAAGGAGCTTAATTTGTGATCACTATGAAAAACTCAAGAATTCCCTTCTATAGGTGGAGATATGACCATGAAATGGGCGTCCAATGGTGGATTTTCATATGGAAATCTTTAAATGCGTTTATCTCGTAAACTAAGCGTCTAATCGAAAAAAGGAGCTTAATTTGTGATCACTATGAAAAACTCAAGAATTCCCTTCCATAGGTGGAGATATGACCATGAAATGGGCGTCCAATGGTGGATTTTCATATGGAAATCTTTAAATGCGTTTATCTCGTAAACTAAGCGTCTAATCGAAAAAAGGAGCTTAATTTGTGATCACTATGAAAAGCTCAAGAAATCCCTTGTATTAGATGGACATATCACCATAAAATGGGTGGTCAATGGTGGATTTTCATATGGCAATCTTTAAATGCGTTTATCTCGTAAACTAAGCGTCTAATCGAAAAAAGGAGCTTAATTTGTGATCACTATGAAAAACTCAAGAATTCCCTTCCATAGGTGGAGATATGACCATGAAATGGGCGTCCAATGGTGGATTTTCATATGGAAATCTTTAAATACGTTTATCTCGTAAACTAAGCGTCTAATCGAAAAAAGGAGCTTAATTTGTGATCACTATGAAAAACTCAACAATTCCCTTCTATAGGTGGAGATATGACCATGAAATGGGCGTCCAATGGTGGATTTTCATATGGAAATCTTTAAATGCGTTTATCTCGTAAACTAAGCGTCTAATCGAAAAAAGGACCTTAATTTGTGATCACTTTGAAAAACTCAAGAATTCCCTTCCATAGGTGGAGATATGACCATGAAATGGGCGTCCAATGGTGGATTTTCATATGGAAATCTTTAAATGCGTTTATCTCGTAAACTAAGCGTCTAATCGAAAAAAGGAGCTTAATTTGTGATCACTATGAAAAACTCAAGACATCCCTTGTATTAGATGGACATATCACCATAAAATGGGTGGTCAATGGTGGATTTTCATATGGCAATCTTTAAATGCGTTTATCTCGTAAACTAAGCGTCTAATCGAAAAAAGGAGCTTAATTTGTGATCACTATGAAAAACTCAAGAATTCCCTTCCATAGGTGGAGATATGACCATGAAATGGGCGTCCAATGGTGGATTTTCATATGGAAATCTTTAAATGCGTTTATCTCGTAAACTAAGCGTCTAATCGAAAAAAGGAGCTTAATTTGTGATCACTATGAAAAACTCAAGTATTCCCATCTATAGGTGGAGATATGACCATGAAATGGGCGTCCAATAGTGGATTTTCATATGGAAATCTTTAAATGCGTTTATCTCGTAAACTAAGCGTCTAATCGAAAAAAGGAGCTTAATTTGTGATCACTGTGAAAAACTCAAGAATTCCCTTCCATAGGTGGAGATATGACCACGAAATGGGCGTCCAATGGTGTATTTTCATATGGCAATCTTTAAATGCGTTTATCTCGTAAACTAAGCGTCTAATCGAAAAAAGGAGCTTAATTTGTGATCACTATGACAAACTCAAGAATTCCCTTCTATAGGTGGAGATATGACCATGAAATGGGCGTCCAATGGTGGATTTTCATATGGCAATCTTTAAATGCGTTTATCTCGTAAACTAAGCGTCTAATCGAAAAAAGGAGCTTAATTTGTGATCACTATGACAAACTCAAGAATTCCCTTTTATAGGTGGAGATATGACCATGAAATGGGCGTCCAATGGTGGATTTTCATATGGAAATCTTTAAATGCGTTTATCTCGTAAACTAAGCGTCTAATCGAAAAAAGGAGCTTAATTTGTGATCACTATGAAAAGCTCAAGAAATGTCTTGTATTAGATGGACATATCACCATAAAATGGGTGGTCAATGGTGGATTTTCATATGGCAATCTTTAAATGCGTTTATCTCGTAAACTAAGCGTCTAATCGAAAAAAGGAGCTTAATTTGTGATCACTATGAAAAGCTCAAGAAATCCCTTGTATTAGATGGACATATCACCATAAAATGGGTGGTCAATGGTGGATTTTCATATGGCAATCTTTAAATGCGTTTATCTCGTAAACTAAGCGACTAATCAAAAAAAGGAGCTTAATTTGTGATCACTATGAAAAACTCAAGAATTCCCTTCCATAGGTGGAGATATGACCATGAAATGGGCGTCCAATGGTGGATTTTCATATGGAAATCTTTAAATGCGTTTATCTCGTAAACTAAGCGTCTAATCGAAAAAAGGAGCTTAATTTGTGATCACTATGAAAAACTCAAGAAATCCCTTCCATAGGTGGAGATATGACCATGAAATGGGCGTCCAATGGTGGATTTTCATATGGAAATCTTTAAATGCGTTTATCTCGTAAACTAAGCGTCTAATCGAAAAAAGGAGCTTAATTTGTGATCACTATGAAAAACTCAAGAACTCCCTTCTATAGGTGGAGATATGACCATGAAATGGGCGTCCAATGGTGGATTTTCATATGGACATCTTTAAATGCGTTTATCTCGTAAACTAAGCGTCTAATCGAAAAAAGGAGCTTAATTTGTGATCACTATGAAAAACTCAAGAATTCCCTTCCATAGGTGGAGATATGACCATGAAATGGGCGTCCAATGGTGGATTTTCATATGGAAATCTTTAAATGCGTTTATCTCGTAAACTAAGCGTCTAATCGAAAAAAGGAGCTTAATTTGTGATCACTATGAAAAACTCAAGAAATCCCTTGTATTAGATGGACATATCACCATAAAATGGGTGGTCAATGGTGGATTTTCATATGGCAATCTTTAAATGCGTTTATCTCGTAAACTAAGCGTCTAATCGAAAAAAGGAGCTTAATTTGTGATCACTATGAAAAACTCAAGAATTCCCTTCCATAGGTGGAGATATGACCATGAAATGGGCGTCCAATGGTGGATTTTCATATGGAAATCTTTAAATGCGTTTATCTCGTAAACTAAGCGTCTAATCGAAAAAAGGAGCTTAATTTGTGATCACTATGAAAAACTCAAGAAATCCCTTCCATAGGTGGAGATATGACCATGAAATGGGCGTCCAATGGTGGATTTTCATATGGAAATCTTTAAATGCGTTTATCTCGTAAACTAAGCGTCTAATCGAAAAAAGGAGCTTAATTTGTGATCACTATGAAAAACTCAAGAAATCCCTTGTATTAGATGGACATATCACCATAAAATGGGTGGTCAATGGTGGATTTTCATATGGCAATCTTTAAATGCGTTTATCTCGTAAACTAAGCGTCTAATCGAAAAAAGGAGCTTAATTTGTGATCACTATTAAAAACTCAAGAATTCCCTTCCATAGGTGGAGATATGACCATGAAATGGGCGTCCAATGGTGGATTTTCATATGGAAATCTTTAAATGCGTTTATCTCGTAAACTAAGCGTCTAATCGAAAAAAGGAGCTTAATTTGTGATCACTATGAAAAACTCAAGAATTCCCTTCCATAGGTGGAGATATGACCATGAAATGGGCGTCCAATGGTGGATTTTCATATGGAAATCTTTAAATGCGTTTATCTCGTAAACTAAGCGTCTAATCGAAAAAAGGAGCTTAATTCTATAGGTGGAGATATGACCATGAAATGGGCGTCCAATGGTGGATTTTCATATGGAAATCTTTAAATGCGTTTATCTCGTAAACTAAGCGTCTAATCGAAAAAAGGAGCTTAATTTGTGATCACTATGAAAAACTCAAGAAATCCCTTGTATTAGATGGACATATCACCATAAAATGGGTGGTCAATGGTGGATTTTCATATGGAAATCTTTAAATGCGTTTATCTCGTAAACTAAGCGTCTAATCGAAAAAAGGAGCTTAATTTGTGATCACTATGAAAAACTCAAGAATTCCCTTCCATAGGTGGAGATATGACCATGAAATGGGCGTCCAATGGTGGATTTTCATATGGAAATCTTTAAATGCGTTTATCTCGTAAACTAAGCGTCTAATCGAAAAAAGGAGCTTAATTTGTGATCACTATGAAAAGCTCAAGAAATCCCTTGTATTAGATGGACATATCACCATAAAATGGGTGGTCAATGGTGGATTTTCATATGGCAATCTTTAAATGCGTTTATCTCGTAAACTAAGCGACTAATCAAAAAAAGGAGCTTAATTTGTGATCACTATGAAAAAATCAAGAATTCCCTTCCATAGGTGGAGATATGACCATGAAATGGGCGTCCAATGGTGGATTTTCATATGGAAATCTTTAAATGCGTTTATCTCGTAAACTAAGCGTCTAATCGAAAAAAGGAGCTCAATTTGTGATCACTATGAAAAACTCAAGAAATCCCTTCCATAGGTGGAGATATGACCATGAAATGGGCGTCCAATGGTGGATTTTCATATGGAAATCTTTAAATGCGTTTATCTCGTAAACTAAGCGTCTAATCGAAAAAAGGAGCTTAATTTGTGATCACTATGAAAAACTCAAGAAATCCCTTGTATTAGATGGACATATCACCATAAAATGGGTGGTCAATGGTGGATTTTCATATGGCAATCTTTAAATGCGTTTATCTCGTAAACTAAGCGTCTAATCGAAAAAAGGAGCTTAATTTGTGATCACTATGAAAAACTCAAGAATTCCCTTCCATAGGTGGAGATATGACCATGAAATGGGCGTCCAATGGTGGATTTTCATATGGAAATCTTTAAATGCGTTTATCTCGTAAACTAAGCGTCTAATCGAAAAAAGGAGCTTAATTTGTGATCACTATGAAAAACTCAAGAAATCCCTTGTATTAGATAGACATATTACCATAAAATGGGTGGTCAATGGTGGATTTTCATATGGCAATCTTTAAATGCGTTTATCTCGTAAACTAAGCGTCTAATCGAAAAAAGGAGCTTAATTTGTGATCACTATGAAAAACTCAAGAAATCCCTTGTATTAGATGGACATATCACCATAAAATGGGTGGTCAATGGTGGATTTTCATATGGCAATCTTTAAATGCGTTTATCTCGTAAACTAAGCGTCTAATCGAAAAAAGGAGCTTAATTTGTGATCACTATGAAAAACTCAAGAATTCCCTTCCATAGGTGGAGATATGACCATGAAATGGGCGTCCAATGGTGGATTTTCATATGGAAATCTTTAAATGCGTTTATCTCGTAAACTAAGCGTCTAATCGAAAAAAGGAGCTTTATTTGTGATCACTATGAAAAACTCAAGAAATCCCTTGTATTAGATGGACATATGACCATAAAATGGGTGGTCAATGGTGGATTTTCATATGGCAATCTTTAAATGCGTTTATCTCGTAAACTAAGCGTCTAATCGAAAAAAGGAGCTTAATTTGTGATCACTATGAAAAACTCAAGAAATCTCTTGTATTAGATGGGCATATCACCATAAAATGGGTGGCAATGGTGGATTTTCATATGGCAATCTTTAAATGCGTTTATCTCGTAAACTAAGCGTCTAATCGAAAAAAGGAGCTTTATTTGTGATCACTATGAAAAACTCAAGAAATCTCTTGTATTAGATGGGCATATCACCATAAAATGGGTGGCAATGGTGGATTTTCATATGGCAATCTTTAAATGCGTTTATCTCGTAAACTAAGCGTCTAATCGAAAAAAGGAGCTTAATTTGTGATCACTATGAAAAACTCAAGAATTCCCTTCCATAGGTGGAGATATGACCATGAAATGGGCGTCCAATGGTGGATTTTCATATGGAAATCTTTAAATGCGTTTATCTCGTAAACTAAGCGTCTAATCGAAAAAAGGAGCTTAATTTGTGATCACTATGAAAAACTCAAGAAATCCCTTGTATTAGATGGGCATATCATTATAAAATGGGTGCTCAATGGTGGATTTTTATATGGAAATCTTTAAATGCGTTTATCTCGTAAACTAAGCGTCTAATCGAAAAAAGGAGCTTAATTTGTGATCACTATGAAAAACTCAAGAAATCCTTTGTATTAGATGGACATATCACCATAAAATGGGTGGTCAATGGTGGATTTTCATATGGCAATCTTTAAATGCGTTTATCTCGTAAACTAAGCGTCTAATCGAAAAAAGGAGCTGTATTTGTGATCACTATGAACAACTCAAGAATTCCCTTCCATATATGGAGATATGACCATGAAATGGGCGTCCAATGGTGGATTTTCATATGGAAATCTTTAAATGCGCTTATCTCGTAAACTAAGCGTCTAATCGAAAAAAGGAGCTTAATTTGTGATCACTATGAAAAACTCAAGAAATCCCTTGTGTTAGATGGACATATCACCATAAAACGGGTGGTCAATGGTGGATTTTCATATGGCAATCTTTAAATGCGTTTATCTCGTAAACTAAGCGTCTAATCGAAACAAGGAGCTTAATTTGTGATCACTATGAAAAACTCAAGAATTCCCTTCCATAGGTGGAGATATGACCATGAAATGGGCGTCCAATGGTGGATTTTCATATGGAAATCTTTAAATGCGTTTATCTCGTAAACTAAGCGTCTAATCGAAAAAAGGAGCTTAATTTGTGATCACTATGAAAAGCTCAAGAAATCCCTTGTATTAGATGGACATATCACCATAAAATGGGTGGTCAATGGTGGATTTTCATATGGCAATCTTTAAATGCGTTTATCTCGTAAACTAAGCGTCTAATCGAAAAAAGAAGCTTAATTTGTGATCACTATGAAAAGCTCAAGAAATCCCTTGTAAAATATGGGGATAACACCATAAAATGGGTGGCTAATGGTGGATTTTCATATGGCAATCTTTAAATGCGTTTATCTCGTAAACTAAGCGTCTAATCGAAAAAAGGAGCTTAATTTGTGATCACTATGAAAAACTCAAGAAATCCCTTGTATTAGATGAACATATCACCATAAAATGGGTGGTCAATGGTGGATTTTCATATGGAAATCTTTAAATGCGTTTATCTCGTAAACTAAGCGTCTAATCGAAAAAAGGAGCTTAATTTGTGATCACTATGAAAAGCTCAAGAAATCCCTTGTATTAGATGGACATATCACCATAAAACGGGTGGTCAATGGTGGATTTTCATATGGCAATCTTTAAATGCGTTTATCTCGTAAACTAAGCGTCTAATCGAAACAAGGAGCTTAATTTGTGATCACTATGAAAAACTCAAGAATTCCCTTCCATAGGTGGAGATATGACCATGAAATGGGCGTCCAATGGTGGATTTTCATATGGAAATCTTTAAATGCGTTTATCTCGTAAACTAAGCGTCTAATCGAAAAAAGGAGCTTAATTTGTGATCACTATGAAAAGCTCAAGAAATCCCTTGTATTAGATGGACATATCACCATAAAACGGGTGGTCAATGGTGGATTTTCATATGGCAATCTTTAAATGCGTTTATCTCGTAAACTAAGCGTCTAATCGAAACAAGGAGCTTAATTTGTGATCACTATGAAAAACTCAAGAATTCCCTTCCATAGGTGGAGATATGACCATGAAATGGGCGTCCAATGGTGGATTTTCATATGGAAATCTTTAAATGCGTTTATCTCGTAAACT